>CM074447.1:4494860-7044860 GCA_037101425.1 Elopichthys bambusa | reverse complement strand
TTAGCAGCAAGTAATGGCATGCATTTAAAAAAAAAAAAAAATCAGAGGAGGAGATGAAATAAAAGAGGTCATTTGAAGTGTCTGCCTAACTTCAGCATGAGAAATAAGGTCTCAGAAAAACTGTTCAGTCTGCATCACTTTTGCGCTTCTTTTAAAGAACTTACAAGATTATTTATTTCTTTAAATGAGAGCAGCGTAAAGCTCATGTGGGTCTCAAATACAGCAAATCAAAACACCACTAACAAGCATATTAAATATTGAACTTTGATGAATAACTCATCCCGCATTTATGCTATGGACTTTTTTTCTCCAGAGAAAAAAAAAAAAAAAAGTAAGGAGCCATTGACTCCTTTAAGAAAATGAAAAAGGTGCCAAATTATTTTTTAAGTGCCACATATGAATATATTTTTATTATTTCAGTCATCCTATCATATACGTCTGCCCTCATTTTACATCATCAGAATTTTCATCCATCTTTTGTAGTTCTTTTTTTCTAGCTGACTAACAAGTTTATGGAGATTGAATGGCTTTTCTGAGGAAACTTTACGACATTGTTTACAAGCTGTTTTACTGGCATCTTTACGCGGTTGAAACACTGAGGTCTTGTCCACACTAATACGTTTTCGTTTGAAAACGCTTCTTCTTCTCTCTGTTTTGGCCTTCCGTCCACACTGAGGGGCTGTTTAAACTTATAATGCGTTTTGGCTGTTTATTTACACGACAATGGTGTCTTGGGTTCCTGAAAATGGAAGCTTTTGAAAACGGATTTCAAAGTGCAAGTGTTTGAAAACGGTTTACGTGCAAACAACAAAAACGTGAATGGCAGCAGAATACAGCTTTTTTAGCCGTTTTCACAGATCCATGTGAATGGGGATCGTTTTGACAATGGTGTCGTCTGTAGGCAGAAAACTCAAAGGAAATACTTCTCAATTTTAAGCATATTGTTGTCGTGTAAACGTACCCTGAGACCGAATTTTTTCAAGGAAAACTGAGCTTTTTGAAAACGCTCTCCAAAGTGGATAAATTTGAAAACGCTGTTTTCACATTGTAGTGTGGATGGCGAAAACTGAGGTATTTGAAAACAATGATGCATGTTTAGTCATGTGACGCATATTGTACCCATAGATATCTATAGTTATACTGGCATTATTGTGCTTTCTATCTACATTAACAGTATTGCTCAAGATAAATGCTCCTTTGTAAAATATTCATATTACATTCCTGCAAAGATGACATTGAATTTACTCAGATTTGCATGGCAAAATATGATGACAGTTGCGTTTTAAACCCGATTTTGAGTGTGACCTGGACACAACAGTGAGTGATGCGAAATACTAATAAAATGATCGTGGCAGAAGAATAGCATGAGAACTTTATTATATCTACTCTCTCTGCATCATCTAGTGAGCTTTTAGTATGTTTTACGCATGCGCAGTAAGGTAATTCAAGTGTTTTTAGATGTTTCAGTGTGGATGAGCAACTTTTGGAAATTGCTGTATCCAGTGTGGATCAGGAGCGTTTTTAAATGAAAACTCTGTTTTCAAATGTCTCCAGATTAATGCAGACGTAGCCTGAGCGATTTCAGGAGACATAATTCATTTAAGGAAGTTGTTCTGTATCTTTCAACATACCTTCTGATGTTCATTCTTGTTTATTTCATGCTGTAACTAGTAGCAAGCAAGAGGAACAGATGATCAGTTCACATGCCACTTGAACTACAGTGATCCGATCTGTCGAGCCAAACGACATTATTGTTTGTATTTCGTGATAAAAACTGACAGAATTTGAAAGCTGAGACTTTGTTTATTAAAAGTAACAAAGCTTATTGCAATTATTGGATGGCAGGTCCGCTAGAAAATAATGTGAAGTTCACGCATTAACAGAAAACAGAATAGACAAGATCTTAAGAATAAGAACCCATATCAGTATCAATTAAAAACAATTGTTAATGATATGTTTGCGTCCACACAACTGACTGTTTACCTGTATCCATGTTGTGTGCACAAAACACTGCCTTTTGCTTGGGTGTTCATTCATTGATACGTTTCCGCCGATATCAACTGGAGCCTCCTTTTTTGTTAGCAGGTTTGCCGTCAGCGTTGGTTTTCGACAGGGATGAGAACTGTTTGGAAAAGTCTGATATTTTTCGTTTTGACATGTTTTTCTGATGCGGAAAGCTAATCCTCGCTTTCCCTGTGCGTATTTTGGCGCTCAAACTCAGTGAGTGAAACATTTTTTTGTTTTGTTTTTTCCTCTGAAACTTTGATGCGCACCGTCTTATTTTATTACGTCAATGCAACAAAAGATGTGATAAGTAACTCATCACAGAACACGCAGGTAAAAAGGCATGCGCATTTTTAAATCATAACATGTAAATTTATATTTTCGACAGTTAGCAAAAATAGCCAATCACTCGCAAATAAATAGGCCTGTATTTGGTCGCAAATGCCTATATAATGTTTATATAGCCTACTGACCTACATAAAATCACCAAAATCTGTGTGTAAAATCTAAAATGTATTGATAACCAACTGAATAAATGCTAATGACAAGTGGACCATAAGTGTCCATAAATCATGACCAACACTTCTGGGAATGTCTTTTTACTGTTTGTTGCTTGTTTGATTGTTTGTTTAACCTTAAATCATGGTGGCTTATATTTATACTCAATTTTGCACAATTTTAAACAATTTACTGTAAATGTGTGTGAATGTTCTTGCTGAATAATATATAGATTTAAATGGTAAATTATATATAATGATTTGTAAAATCTTTCATATATTTTTATTTCCAAGTGTTTTTTGTTTTACAGTATTTAACAGTAAAAATGTATTATTCAAATCATTTATAATTTTTCACCATATATGGTAAGGTAGATTAGTTACCAATTAACAGATTTATAAACAATAAATGTTTCTATATATATATATATATATATATATATATATATTACTTATTTAATTGATCAGACTTGCATTGAAGATACAACTTGAGAGTAGAGATACACTACTGTTCAAAAACATTGAGTCAATAAGATTTATTTTAAAGGAAGTCTCTTATGCTCATCAAGGCTGTGTTTATTTTATCAATACAGTATAAACAGTAATATTGTGAAATATTATTACAACTCAAAATAACAGATTGCACAGTCCCAGTTTCTTCAGAAAAGTCTTTTTTCAAGACTTTCAAGCTTCATGTCTCTTCTCTTAGTTTTCCAGGCAGCATTGAGTAGTAGTGACCTGCGCTGGCAGCGATGATCGTGTGTGTGTGTTTACACGAGGCTGCCACTGGAACTAGGCGGTAAACACGGCCCTGACGTCCATCCAGCTGCTTTCCTTCCCCTGGGCATCACTGTCTCCTTCTTCGCTATCGGTACCATGGTCAAGTGTCATCAGAAATACAGCAGCCATATTGAACAGCTCTTGCCACGAGCAGCAGGAACACTTCACCTGAGCCGAGGTGACCTTACGACCTCCAGCCATACGGAGGCCTGGCTGTGTCACAGCTGATGCGAGGAGGAACGACTGGTCCCTACTAGGGTGGACAGAGTCCGGAGGGCACACGCTTTAGAAGAAAAGAAGCAGATGAAACGCCAAAACAACAGCAGCCGCAATGAAAAAGCAGGTAACCTATAATGACCCTGGAGAGAGGAAATGAATAAGAGGTTTGGGACTTGCAAACATTGCCAGCCACACTCTTTTAATGCCTCTCTTTCTTGATATGGAAGCAGCTTTGCTTTGGTCCCCATGGCAACCTTATGGATGCAGACCATTATAAAGACGTCTAAGACATCTTGTTATCTTATGTAATGAAATTCACATTTTTAGTGTGACTTATGTCTTCAAATAGTTTTTGTAGGCACTGTAATGAAACCATGAAAACCGTGATCATGCTAATCATCATGCTAGTCTTCAATGAGATTCTGTGGATTTAGAGGAGGCCTGGTTCATCATGAGGATATCCTGACGAAAGAGGTCAGCGGTTAATGAGAGGTGGAACATTTCTGTTGCAGAAACACAAGCTGCTGGAAAGTGTCTTTCCTTTGCCTGGTCTATGAGGATGTGCTCCACTGTTACTTCCTGATTGATTAGACCATATCCTTATATTGACCATATTAAAACACACACAAAACTTTTTTTTTTCAGTTTCACTCTGGTTTTTCTTTCTCTGTTTAGAGACAACAAGTCAGCTGATTTTCTCCCTAATATCGGAAGAGACAAAGAAAATACATTCCTCTCAAGGATTTTATCATGGCTTACTGTCTCAGATAAACCAGCATGTCTCAATATTCAGTTTCTAACTACTAAAAGCAGGGCCATAACCACCATAGCCATTAGAAATGGCCAAAAATTTTTTAATATTTGATATTTGTTAATGCTGCTCTCCATTACACACCACTCTGTTTGTTGTTAGGATGACAGACAGTTTAAAAAGTTACATTTTTAGGCTGGTACGCCTCAGCGGTCTAACAGCTTGACTAAGTCGAAATGATGGCCAATCAGATCAAAGAAGGCGGTGCTTGCTATTTACTGAAGACAAGTGTGGATTTCAATGGGACGCTTTTAGTGTTTACAGTGAAAGAGTGCATGAGTGTGGTAGTAAGAGCTAAATGTTTAATGTTTGACAACTGTTTTATGATGGATGGATGTTTAACGACCTACGGTAACATACAGTGATAAAATACTCAACTTTTTTATGTAATTTCTCCATTTTGAATTGAAAATATTCTATCAAAGTGATGTCATTCATAACTGAATTTGACGAGACAATTTTTTTTTTTTGTCATATTAGACATATTAGACATACAAACAAGAGTGAATGTGTGCATATTTCAAATAAAATATTATTTGTAAAGAGTTTAAAATAAATTCACAACTATAGGCTATAATTAGACCTAGAACTTCTTTTACCATTCTTATTTCTTCTTTATACTACAGGGCTGTTGAATGCTCGAATCTGATTTGTTGACCAACATTCTAAAGTTTGCAACTGTTTTCAGGGAAACGCATGGCTAAAGTAGTTCTAGGCAGGTCTTGACCGCATTATAGTTCCATCAGTTCCATATCACTTCACCAAATGATTTTAGTTATTTTAATTGGTCCTACAGCCTACAACCGCAAATGAAACAAAACCCACAACGACACCAATCAAACAATTAAATATAGTAAACAACAGGATTAAAACGACAAATTATTGTCAAGGTTTTTGCCACAAAATATGTTTTATTGTGTCCTGAAAGTGCATATTCTCTCCCGCTCTCTTTCTCTCTCTTTCAAATGTACTGTATAGTATGGACACACACTCGCACAGAAACGTTTTATCAGCGCTGCTCTGACTAATTAATTAGTAAAATAGTTTAGCAACTTTAAAGATACATGACATCTCTCACCAGCAAAGTAATAACTGTGCGGTATAAACTTGTAGTTTCGTTATTAGTAGAGACACTTCTGCCGTTAAACAGATCAGGTAGGTTAATTCACATATGCTTATAACTGTATCAGCAGTATTTGTCTGCTATAAAGGCTCAAGTCTTCGTTACTAGTTCTGAAATTACATTTTGGAATTAGCAACGGAGGCTTGGGTTGAGATGCATATGAAATTAGTCCCACACACAAGACCTGACAAATGTCTTAAAATACAACACCGGAACAGTGTCTTGAGGTGTGGTAACTGTAGTATAAGCAGAATAATTGACTCTGGGCCGTTGAATTCTTAGGAAAAAAAAGCACACCTGAGCTTCGTTGCCACATTATCACCTCGGGTCGGGTACCATTACCACGGTCGGGATGTCGGGCCCGACATCAATTATTCCTTACTTATTCTCTTAAATCCCTTTTAATTCTTTAATTATTTAATTTTTTTCAATAAAAAGGTCAAGACATGACCTTTTGTCACCTGTTTGCCACCTGATGTCACCTGTTGGAGTTTGGGTTCCTTGCCGCTGTCGCCTTTGTCTTGCTTAGTTGGGGACACTTGACAATTGATATTTGATATTCAACAGTGCTTTGATCTGCCTGTATTGACACTATTCTTTAAAATAATGTACCAATTATCAATGTAAAGCTGCTTTGACACAATCTACATTGTAAAAAAAAAAAAAGCGCTATATAAATAAAGGTGAAGACATGATTATGGCCTAAATTTTAAAATAGTTAATTTACCAGCCATAAATATTTTCCTGACCAAAACTGTATTGTTTCATTAATTTATTCTTTGTTTGTATCGATTGATTGATATATTGTTGCAGTTTTAGACTCGACTTTACTGGAAAAGCACGTTATTGTACCATACGCCAGTATTTAGGGAAATGACAGCTGTCACAAAAATGTCTAGATCCATTGTGATTTTATTCTTCATATTTCACTTTTCACTTGGAGTCCTGAAGTTATGACCAAAAAAAAAAAAAAGCTTCCTAAACTCCATAAAATTCCTATAAATTTTTTTCTGATAATTGTCTTCGGAAAGTGGCATCTGATCATTTCTTTAATTTGCTTGTTCAGTAGCAAGGGTCAGCTAACTTATTTTTTAAGGTAAAATCTTGTTTCAAATAAAAGCATACAAATTCTGACAGTGAGTGATTGACCTTGGTGGAGGTTTACTCATTGATGACACATTCTGTGAAGAAACTGCATTGCATAGATAGTGGCTTATTTATTAAGACAAAAATATCCTGTTATTGCATTCACTTTTTCCTAGAATTTCTTTTTAAAACACCTTAAAAAAACCAAACAAATTGTTTTCTCTTGTCTTAAGCTAACCAGTTTTAGTGAAAAAATCCTTTCTGGCCCCACTTTATATTAAGTTCCTGAACTACTATGTAATTAATTGTTAGGTACAATGTACTTATTATGCTTAAGTTGTATTGTAAAACACTTATGCCGCAATTGAGGTGAGTTACGTAAGGTTAGGGACAAGTTTGGTGGGCAAGTTTGAGTAGGTTTAAGTGTGGGATAAGGTTTAAGGAAAGGGTCAACAGTGATTATTGATGTTTTTAAAAAAAAAAAAAAAAAAAAAAAAAAAAAGAATTACAGACATAATTACATGTAGGTATTTTTAAATATAAGTAATGTCAAAACATGCATGTACTCTATAGGTGCATTGATGATTAATTGAAATTAAGTGTTAGTGTTTAGTAGCCTAGTTAAAAAAAACTGGTCTTGAGCTGTTTTGTAACTGAATCCATTCAAATATTATCTGCCTTGTCCTGTTTGATTCTGGCTTCTCATTTTAAAAGGGAGTGTCCTTTTAAAACCAGATTAATAAAACAAGCACTGTGTTCAGTTTGTCTGTCTTTTTTTTTAACTTCCTGCTATCTAGTTTTCCACGCCTCTAACTTGCCCTTTCTGTCTTCTCAGCTGCAGCGTCACTGTGCGTGTGGTTTTCCTCTCCTCGCGACACACAGGAAATGTTGCAGCAAAAACAAATTCAGTCACCTTTTCCATGCTGTTCTGAAGCCACAGTGTCTAAATATAGGGGCTTCAAAAGACTAAAATAAATAGTTCAAACAATGGTGTTTTTAACCACTGGAAGTGTAAAACATGTCTTAGATTTGTTTGTTGAGGTTGGGTTTGGCATGTTAGTTAGTCTCTCTGATCACTCTGGGAACTGAAGAGTCTGTAACTATCTGCATGTGCACTTTAACACATGCAGTATTTTCAACTGATATTTTATCAATCATGTAAAATCATAGAATTATGAAATGGCTTGAATCACAAGAATTGAATCATGCTAAATTTGTAGCAAATGTGTATAGGGGAAGTTGACTCAAGCAATCATGGTTTTGAGTCAAAAGTTCAAATACACAGATGTGTGTTTCCTCTAGCAGTGTTTTTGTATGTTGATGTTAAAGTAAAAAAATGTACAAAAATATTATACATTGAGTCAAATACTTTAAGTATAACGTTATGTACTTTTTTATATTTAAAATCCCAAATTAGGGTCAATAAACTGCTCCGCTATGTCAATATGTTAAATGAACTGTATATTTTCTCCTTGGCTGTACCAATGGAAACGTTTAAGGTATGTGACTATATAAAAAATGACTTTAGGTATTACTGTGGTAAACAGTAGACTAGTAGTAAAACATTAGACTATTAATTAGCTTCATTATCAAGCTAATTATAGACATCTTTAATGAGATGAGGCTTGCTATACTGGACATTTGTTACAGGAGGCAGGAGCTGAGCCACATTCACTCTAATAGTTTTTTTTTTTTTTTTTTTCCCAATTTCACTTCAATTGGGAAAAGGGACCCATATTCAAGATCCCTCTTTCCCGTTTACTATTCCCTTCCTTTTGAACTGTTGTCTATACATGGATAAAGGCCACTGGGTCAGCGGAGCCTTTAAGAAAGCAGATTAGATCTCATTGTCTGTGAGTAAAGAAAGCAAAAGTCATGCTATAAATAGCCAGATGTACACTCCTCTATTTGTGTCTTCAAGCAGCAGTGAGCGGATAGCAGTAATGAACCTGACTGAGGTGACTCTGGTGCCACAATGTTTAAGGCTAATATTAGTACATACTGAATTATCCTTTTTAAAGAGCCTTTGTTATTTTATAAAGGAATAGATCACACAAAAATTATAATTCAGCCATTATTTATGCACCCTTGTGTAGTCCAAATGCGTATTATTTTCTTTTTCATCTGTCGGAACAGAAAAAGGAGATATTTTGTGAAGAAAATAGATAGTAAACATGGGCTGTTAAGGTCTAGAAAGGACTAAAAAGCACATTAAAAGTAGCATAAATTAAGTCCATATGATTACCGCACTATATTCCAACATTTCTGAAGCAATATGATGGATTTGAGTGAAGAGAAAGCCAAAATATAAGCTGTTATTCACTGAAAATCTCTACCACAGCTCTCATTTGCATATATTCAAACTTGACATGCATAGTCACTTAAGAATGAACATATTCACATTTGGCAGATACATTCGTCCAAAGCAACTTTCATAGCATTCATGCTACATATTTTTCTTAGTTCATACCTTCCCTGGGAATCAAACCCATGATCTTGGTGTAGCTATTGTTTGAGCTACAACAAACCTGTCATTTGACTAACTTTAAATATGCAGTGTCCGGCAGGATTTTTAACAAATAATGACTACATTTCTGTGAATTTTGGGTGAACCCTGTCTTGAGAGATCTTCCAAAAATGTCTTTTTATTTTATGGCATACTATGTTACTATTATAGAGACATTTGGAATAGTTCAAGCTTGCTTAAAGGGATAAGGTACCTCAAATTCAGCCTAGATTGTTTACTCTGCTATTACACTTGAGAGTCTCCTCATAAACACGTTGTGACAGTGTATCCATCATGTCAACATATTACATATCAATGAAAAATAACCTTGGTTAAAGTAGTCTCTAAACAGCCATTGCAATCTTGAGGCTATTGCCTCACTGCTATAACACACAAATTTTATTAAACACTGTTACCAAATTCAGCCAGCAAAACCGCATACAGCGAAATTACTCCTAGAGCCATTTTAGATTCAATATGGGCTCAGATAGTTATGGTAGTTTCATATTTATAGAGGACTTTAATTTGTTATTGGTCTATGAGGCGGCTGTTTTATGCTGATGAACAGTGTACTGTATAAAATTCCCTGTGCGTTTGCTTGACTGCATCCCAGGCTGAGCTCTGCCATGTGGAGCTGGATTTCCCCTGGATTCACTCCAGTCTCCCCCACCTCCCTCTGACTCTGACTCGTGCTTTCATTCTTTCCTGTGCATCCGATTCCTCGTGTAAATGGCCAGTTGGCCTCCCAAGTCCTCTGGCATTTCTTATTCTTTAACACACAGAGTTCACAGCTTTGTATTAACCTCTGACCTTTCATGAAGTGACTGGCTTTGCTTTTCAGACACACTTAGATAAGCAACTGCCTAACTACCATTGTGTTATGGTGTACCATGATAAAACCATCCCAGAGGCAAATTGTATTGCTTACAGGCTGCTCTGCTCAGGAGTTATGTTTCAGATCTGTCTCAGATGTTCCTCCTAATTCTGTGCAGAAGAAAAAGAGTGACAAATGAGACAACTGTTAATATACCATAAGACTGCATTAATATGTGTAGTGAACATGGGCTGTTAAAGGGATAGTTCACCCAAAAATAAAAATTATCCCATGATTTACTCAACCTCAAGCCATCCTAGGTGCATATGACTATCTTCTTTCAGACGAACACAATAAAAAATATCCTGGCTCTTCCATGTTTTATTACGGTAGTGAATGGCACTCCTGATTTTGAAGTCCAAAAAAGTGCATCCATCCATCATAAAAGATATCCACACCGGCACCAAGGGGTTAATAAAGGCCTTCTGAAGCAAAGCGATGGGTTTTTGTAAGAAAAATATCCACATTTAAATCTTTATAAACTAAAATAACTAGCTTCTGGCAGGCGGCCTACGCAAATCGACTTAAGCCAAAAGAGACATATTGAATGACATATTGAAAAACGAGGAAGTGCGGAGGATAGAGAAAAACAAAACACCAGTCACGAATTAGAAGTCTAAAATAAGAAGTTTTCAAAGAGAAATATCTGAGGATTATATCTTGAGTTTGTTGCACCCTATTTGTTTGAACCGCAAGAGGCATCTAAGCTTATGATACTCCTACATCCTACGTCATACATCGTGTCAGGGCTTACTCTTTTGGCGCAAGTCAACAAGCTAGTTAAAGTTTTAAATATGGATATTTTTCCTACAAAAACCCATCACTTCACTTAAGAAGGCCTTTATTAACCCCCTGGAGTCATGTGGATTGCTTTTATGATGGATGGATGCACTTTTTTGGACTCCATTCATTACTATTATAAAGCTTAAAAGAACAAAGATAATTTTAATATAACTCCGATTGTGTTCGTCTGAAAGAAAATAGTCATATACAACTATGATGGCTTGAGGGTGAGTAAATCATAGGAAAATGTTCATTTTTGGGTGAACTATCCCTTTAAACTCCAAAAAAGGCAAAAAATCCCCTTAATATTAACATACAGTAAATGTAGTCCATATTATTCCTGTACTATTCCAACAGTAGCAGTATGATGGATTTGAGTGAAGAGCCAACCAAAACATAAGCTGTTATTGACTGAAAATCTTACGCTCTGCCACAGCTTTCATTTGCATATACTCAAACTTGACATGCCACAGTCACTTACAAGCACCAATAATATTCACATTTGGCAGATGCTTGTATCTAAAGCAACTTCCATAGGATTCAAGCTATAATTTTTTATCAGTTTATGCATTTCTTTGTACTTTGGAGAATTTGACAAGAAACATTTGAATTGACATTAATGAACATTTATGGTATATTGGTGAGATATTGTTAGGATCTGTTACTCTAGAGAAGACACATTTAATATAAATGTCTCGCATCTCATTGCATTTATATTTATATTTCTCGCATCTCATTGCTGTCTTGGAGAAACAATTTAATTTTTAAGATATTAAATTTTTCTTTTAAAATGATTTATAAGATAAAAACAACTATATATACTATACTATATACTATAACTATAACTACAAACTTTTTTATTTGATTTTTGAATTTATTTTTACTTTATTTTTATTTTACTTTTTTTATAGGATCATTTAAAGTGAATATCATGGCACATTAATATGTTAATAATAGAGTTACTATGGTACTGCCATGTACTTTTTTGTTGGTTCCAAACTCCAAAAATGTTGTTTAGTGTTTCTGACCAGAAAATTCCTCAAGCAAATGTAACAACAGCACATCCACATTTTTTAATCAACAATACTCAGCAAGCATGCTTTCAGGGAATACTAAAACACAGGGTTTTAGATAAAACTTTGTAGTTTCCATCTCAACTGAGCTCCAATTCCCAGCCATCATAAATCTTCTATCTCAGATTATTGCGTAATCAGAGGGGGAAATATGATGCCAATAAAGAGTGTGAGCCGGCGGGATATTATTGGTGGGCGTTTATTCTGCAAGAATTATACAAGGATTTGCCATATAATTCAGAGGGGGCTATAGCTAGGTCTGGTGGGGACATTTATATTCACTCCACAGAGATTGACTGATATTGCCCTGCGCTGTGCCGTTTTATTGGCGGTTAAGAGCTTTAGGGTGTGAAACAACTAGTCAGGAGCATGTGGATATGAATCACGCTCAAAAACAAACATGTTTTTGTAAATACTTAACTTTTAACATTCATGTCCAGCCATTGTAATATGCTAAAACAGCAGGATATACTACCGTCACCTGCTAGGTTTTGGATTAGCATTTCTCTGTAATAATGAGCCTTTCAAACATGCGGAGAGACAGCCCTGCTGACATGTAGGACCAGAGAGCATGTAGACACTTGTCCTGCACTTCACTGCAATCCAATCACAACCAGTCAAACGAGTATTACACCTATTACACCTTCCATATTCTAAAACTATTAGTCACCTTGGCCTTTCGTCACAGAGCTAATGGTATAGCATTTGCAACATTATTTAGCCTAAAGACATTTCATTGGTACTTTCCAACACAACTATATAATGTTTCAGTAAGTATTAATAGATATGAGCAGAAATCTTGTTCAGTAAACAGAGACAGAATGAACAGAGCGCTCCATTGCAATATGTCTACTTTAGATTATGAATAAAGGCATGATTTTATTAGAGGTGTACCTTTTAAATATGTAAATTGAGTCAGACAAGCACAGACCTATTTCTGTTTCCTGATGAAAAACATTAACCAGAGGTGACAAGAAATCAGAAGCTGTTTTCATCAGATAAGTGCATTTATCATTTGGTTTGTCTGCTTGTAAGCAAGGTCACATGGCTGTTTTTTAGGATCTGACTTGTTGCGGCATTGTCTGCGAGGCAGAGCTGTTTCCGCTTTCCACTCGTCAGCATTAGATTCTCCATTTCTGGGTTTGTGATATCACGGAGCAGGAAGTGACATCACGTCCTTGTTTGTGAGGCCTGGTAATTGTGGGCTAGACGACAAATGACAGCTGTGCTGTGCTGGAAAATGGATACGAGTGCGGTTAGAGGTTAGCCTCATAACCGTGTTGCTTTATTGCCGTCTTTCTGCCTTTTTCTCACAACAGGCTTAAAAGCATCCTGTTTTTCATATGGAGACAAATACAGTGTCACATGTTCAGTGTTTAAAGGATTTCATTTTGATTAAATCTACAAGAGCTGCCTTTCTTAACATGTATTATGGTTAATACAATCAGCAACAACTCACTTTAACATTTTAAAAGTGAACCGTGTGTCCTTATAGTTAATTATATAATATTTATCATAATCAAGTGAACTGAACTCAGGATGTATGATCGGTTTATGCAAAACAGATGTGGAACAAACAACAGTCTGTATACTGTACTTTCCAACCCGCAAAGACCACACAGGTGCAAACCTGGAGGGTTTTGCATAGTAAAATGGCCACAGCAGTGGGGGGTTAGCATTCACTACTGCAGTGTGCACAATGGAAACTGTCATCTACTAGTGATAGTCACGTTTGCCACTTGACGTGTTGACCATCATGGCTGGAAATATATAAAGTATAGCTTATAAATATATAATCTGAAATAAAAGATAATAATACTTTAATTCCAAGTAAATAAATTTAAGACATCACCTGATATTAGGCATACAGTATATCTATACATGTATATAAATACTTGATTATAGTTAACTGCATGTATATTACTTCATTATAATTTTAACTGTTGTGTTATTCGATGTTAAATTTAAAGCTATATATTTTAAAGGGTTAGTTCACCCAAAAATGAAAATTGTCATCAATTACTCGCCCTTATGTTGTCAAACCCACAAGGCTTTCGTTCTTCTTCAGAACACAAATTATGATTTTTTTAGATGAAATCTGAGAGATTTCTGTCCCTCATAGACAGCTACACAACTACTACTTTGACGCTTCAAAAAGTTCATAAAGAGAACGTAAAACTAATCCATATGAATTGAACGGTTTAGTCCAAAATGTATGAAAAGACACGATCACTTTATGATGAACAGATTGAATTTAAGCTTTTATTCTCATATAAACATTGATGAGCAAACATAAACAGAAGGTCAGCCGTACATCCGGTCAATTCATATGGATTAGTTTTACGATCTCTTCATGAACTCTTTGAAGCGTCAAAGTGGTAGTTGCATAGCTGTCTATGGAGCGACAGAAATCGCTCAGATTTCATTAAGCGATCTTAATTTGTGTTCTGAAGATGAACAAAAGTCTTATAAGTTTGGAATGACATGAGGGTGAGTAATTAATGACAGAATTTTCATTTTTAGGTGAACTAACCCTTTCTACTAAATTGCAACTTCATTGTTATAAATGTGTAATTACAAATTTATTTAAACTTATGACAAGAAAGATAACTTTATACTTCAGTTTACTTTAAATCAGAGGTGCAAAACTCCTGTAGGGCCACAGCCCAGCCGAGTTTAGCTTTAACCCTAACTAAACACACCTAATCCAGCTAATCAAGTCCTTCAGGATTATCTGAAAACTACAGGTATGTGTGTTGGAGCAGGGTTGGAACTAAACTCTGTAGGACTGTGGCCCTCCAGAAACTGCGTTTTGCACCCCTACCTTGAATGCTTGTCAGTACCTGTGGTACACTTTAGCCATCTTTCAAACACAATGTTAATAATTATGAAATTACATATAAAGATGCATATAAAGATGTCAGAAAACAGTCTAAAGTAAAGTCATATTTGTGCACTTTAGTGCATATAAAACACAACTGTATATTTTATGGCAAAGTAGACCAGTATCCTCTACAATAAATCATGTTTTCATCTAAATAAAGAAAGCAAAGACAATAGGCCTGGGTACCTTGGAGACCAGTAGGACTTCTTTGCCATGGCAACTGTGTGCTGAGATACCGTACAGTGATGTGGCTTCACATTCTGTGAAAGAATGCAGAAAGTGTGTTTCAACATATTTTGCATCTCACAGCATTATATTTGAAAACCTACCTATGAAATAATAATAATAATAAAACATGTTTGATTGAGCAAATGTCTAGTTGTACACCCAAATAAAGTTGTGTTAACATAGTTTGGCACTGTACAGTGTTCAACAAAATCCGGTTTTTCCTTTTCAGTATATTTCTAAACAGTATGTGTATTATTACAAAATATTATTGTGTGCACTTCTGGGTTTCATTAGTAAACAATGGACATGTCAAATCAAGATTTATCACGTCCTTTAAATCTAGAGGTCTTGATATCATCAAACGGAATAAGACATAACTTCAGGTTTTTTTCAATAGATGACGATTCTATTGCTTTTCTTCAAGTTCACATATATGTGTAAATGCACATATGTGGGTGTATGTTTGTCTACCCTGCGTCTCTCCCTCACTCATATTCCTCAAATGATGGAGTGCAAAGCAAACACACACAGCAGCAGACATGGGGTGAAGAGCATGAGGTACCTACTGTGTGTGGAGAAAGCTTGTGTTAATTTCCTGTGGCAAGAGAAAGAAGCTTCTGTATGCACTGCATTTAACAATGAGTTAAAGGGTAACTCGGGTCATGTGACTCAGATGAAGGAAGAAATGCCCTCAGTTGTTTTCTTCCTTCACTGTATTTGTGCTATTCATTCGGCATTGCTGACATATTTTGCTCAAGGAAATTGTTGATTGATTTGTTGGAGGCTTAACAAAGAATGACTGATTTGATGATGTGCCAGACGTGATACGCTACTGGTAAATCTGAGATGAAACAGTGAGCTTGTACTTCAGTCAGGCACAGACATCATGTCCACATTGATATTTGTCCCAACTTTGCTTTTGTTTATTAAAATAGAGTTTGTAAATTAAAAAAAAAAAAAAAAAAAAAAAAACAGTACTTGAAGTTTTTATTAAAAAGACTACTTAAGTGAGTAGAGTTTCATCACTATGTTTCTTAACACACTTACGTACAATTTTAAGGTGTCCTTGTTACAGTGTAATTACACAAATAAGTAATCATTAAGTATTTTATTTATATAAGTAATATTTATATTAGTAATATTAAATAACAAAATGCAAAATGTACTGTTATTACTATAGTGAGTACATGTAAAGTGTAACAAGGACACTAAAAGTGTAATCTTTTGTTGTGCTTCAAAGAAGTATACTTATTTTGCTGTGTTGACTACATACTAAACCACATGTAAGTACTTGATTTTCATTTTAATTTGCATTTAATATTACATTTACTCCAAACTGCAACTTCTCATAATAAATGTGTAATTACATATATATGTAAATATATGACATAGAAATTACATGAATGTACATTTTAGTGCAGTATATTCGGCAGTACACTGTAAAAAATATTTCAAAGACAACAGAAGCAATTATAAAATGACATATAAAGATGTACTAAATTTCCAGAAAAAGCACTTTAAGCATTTAATATAAATCTAAACTATAATACATTTTAATTTGATGACATGTGATGACAAATGACATGCATTTCAATGTTTAAGTATTCAGTTAAAGGGATAGTTCAGCAAAAAATGAAATTTATCCCATGATTTACTCACCCTCAAGCCATCCTAGGTGTATATGACTATCTTCTTTCAAATGAACACAATCAGAGTTATATTAAATAATGTCCTGGCTCTTCTAAGCTTCATGATGGTACATGGCGCTCACGATTTTGAAGCCCAAAAAGTGCATTCATCCATCATAAAAGTAAACCACACGGCTCCAGGGTTGAATAAAGGCCTTCTGAAGTGCAGCAATGGGTTTTTGTAAGAAAAATATACATATTTACAAGTTTATAAACTATAATAGCAAGTTTCCGGCAAACATCCGACTTAAGGCGGAAGTGTAACCTCATCTTGTGTACAGATGTTTGTCAGAAGCTGGTTATTATAGTTTATAAAAGACACACTCTGTCAGTTTAACTCTAGACTAAAAACGCATCTCTTTAACCTGGCATACACATAACACATTATCAATTTATATTTTCAAATCCGTTAAAGGATTGTTAGGCTGCATAAATTAGGTCAGCCGGAATCGGGAACACTTCCTATAACACTAGATGTACTCGTTACATCAGAAGAAGAATGGCATCTACGCTAATATTAGTCTTTCTGTTTATCCCGAGGTTTACCGTAGTCAACCGTATCCGGGCCGTATCCAGGTGAGATCGAGGACCTGCGCCTTGACACAACCACAACGCAGCCCTGAAGTATCAGCAGAGATTGAGTCAACTAGATCATCCACTGTGAAGGCCTCATCGACACGACAGCCAGTGGCACAGTTCCTTAACAAACCATCTGTACAACCGTGATGAATACGATCCTCAACTGGATGGAACTGGAATAAATACTTTGAAGGTTGCGATTCCATCGGACTTATGATAGCTGCCTGAATCGTAACAAAGCACTGTTCGCCAGAGGAGAACTGGCCCCCCGACTAAGCCTGGTTTCTCCCAAAGTTTTTTTCTCCATTTGAACACTTATTTGCCACCTGCAATATGTCACCTGTTGGAGTTTGGGTTCCTTGCCGCTATCGCCTTTAGCTTGCTTAGTTGGGGACACTTGACATTTGATATTCAACAGTGCTTTGCATCTGCCTGCATTGACACCACTTTCTTTAAGACTTGACTTGATAAAAGTTTTGAATATGGATATTTTTCTTACGAAATCCCATCGCTTTAGAAGGCCTTTATTAACCCCTTGGAGCGTGTGGATTGCTTTTAGGATGAATGCACATTATTGGGCTTCAAAATCGTGAGCGCTATTCACTACCATTATAAAGCTTGGAAGAGCCAGGATATTTTTTAATATAACTCTGATTGTGTTTGTCTGAAAGAAGATAGTCATATACACTTAGCATGGCTTGAGGGTGAGTAAATCATGGGATAATTTTCCTTTTTGGGTGAACCATCCCTTTAAGTATTTTTTTCATGTATTTTATTTCTGCAATAAGAACTCTTTTTAAAAGTATTCTAAAGTGTACTTCTTTTTCACAAGGGTAATTCAGTGACCCACACAGTCTGGAGATCAATGTGGAAGATGAACACAGGAATCAAGTTATCAAACTAAACAAGTCATGTAAAGTTCATTTAACCCCGCTGGCTGCTCCCACCACTTTGTAAACCACAATGACGCCCATGTATAGGTTACTGAAGAGGTGCGCCATAAGAGATGCAATGTGTACGTTCCCGTCTTTCATCAACAGATTTATTTAAATGAGCTGTTGAGTCTGTGCCCTAGCAAGTCTGGGGTTGCAGCTTTTCAGTGTGCTATTAAAAGTCACGTTCTTCCCATTAACAGAGAATCTAGTTTTATGAGTTCAAAACAAGAGCATATAGCTGTTTATGTTTCTTCTAGCCTTCACCTATAGGCTTTGTGTATAGAAATTGTCTGAGGGTTGGGTTGGATGGTTAGATGGTACATTTCATATGGCAAACAGCATTTGCTAATGCAAAAAATATGAACGTACAGTTTAATATCAAAACCAGAGTGTGTCTCAGCTGTGAAATAGACCTTGATCAGTTTTTGGAGCGGTGGATGGTATATGGGCTGGCAGAGGAGAGATATTAGTGACATAACCCAAACAGCTGTCTCAAATTTGCATTATGATATATTCCAGCTAGCATCCCATGAAAATAATACCATCTGTACAAAGGATGAAATTCTGAACATCATACTCAAGGCCAAGGCCTCCAATTCACCATTCGATCAATACTAACTGTGTTTGTCAATTATTTCTCTGCTCCAACACCTAGAGCTGCCTTCCCAGACAGTATTTTAAGGCTTCATAGACTTGCTCCTGAAGCGAAGGCTGTTCCAAACAGTAGGTAGTGTATAATTATGCTGTCTTCTTGGATACCGCTCAGCACTATATGAGTCCTTCAAGCATAAAGCAATCCCACAATACATTGCGACAAGCTCTGTGAAAAAAAAATCCACAATTCATCAATTTTAAATACAGTCGTAGTGAATAATGTGAAGCGCATTCTCACAATGCACTGCAATAATCTCAGTGAAAAAAAAACGAAGGTAACCCGAGTCACATCTTTCATGCACTTTGTGTGAGAAACGATATTCATTGTGAGTCTCATCCATAAAAAGATTAAGGTGTGTTAGATGGATGGACTTGGGATGTAACTTATATCTAATGAACCGGATGACCTGCAGAGCTTTTCTGTATACCATCTGTATAACATTATCTCACAGAACTATAGTGAACCGCTTCACCAACCACCATTGAGATCCAGACTGGAGCTGTTCTGACAGGGCCTTCTGATTTATTCACTCTTTTGCCCAGGTTCGCCATCGCTGTTTGTCGGGATGATTTCGGGTTCACGTCTACCTCATGGTTGTCATCGTTCATGACATGCTGTGTTCCAATGGTTATGATTATTGTATGATTCTGGAACACCCCCCATTTCTGGCTGCAGACGCCACTGAGTTACCTGCAGGCGATCCTGAATCGACAAGATCTTGTGGTCCAGCGTTCCAGCCTAACCTCACCTGACACTGTGTCCACTGGGTAAGACAGTAACAGGTTGATACATACAATGTATCTTGAGGAAAAGTAAACTTCTAAAGGATAAAAAAAAAACTTGGTTTAAATGTATTCTCATTATTTGGATTTAAATAATAAGGGAAGCATCACTACAGTATTGCCCACACTTAGGGTTAGTGTTTTAACAACCTAGGCTTAATGGAAATATGTGACCCTGGCTACATTTCTGCAAAACTGGAAAAACATACCTAGACATAGGCCTACATTTCACTGCAGTTTCCAGCTGAACACTAGTGGCAGTAAAACGTCAACAACTTTTCCTCCTTTTCACACAAATTATGATTACCAGGGCTCATTTAATACATTGTTTATCAACTTTTGGGTTGCAGAGTGCCTGAGAAAAATGTGTTGCCCCGATTCAGTATCGGTCAGATGATATGTTGCCAGGCTATTATGTCAGTGTCATTATTCTAACGTTATTTTCGTAGCTTGTTATGAAATAAGAAGTCTCTCACCTCAGAAAACCGAACTTTCCTGTCCTGTTTCCTGTCCTGACGTTATACTGTGCTCGTAGCGCGCACTTTTCAAATGCACGTGCAAATGCGGCGGCGCGCTGTATCACTTCATAAAGTGCAAGAGAAATTATGAGCATGCAACGTTACATTGTCAATTAGTAAGTCAGGAAATACAAGTAAAGTACCAATAAATCACGTAACTGGTACGTCGTGTGTTAGCTGGGAAGAATTTGCATGCAAGTATGTTCATTCTATTTATCAGAAGCAGTTTCCATGTTTCGGTTCATGTTAGTATTGTGTATTTACCATGGTAACTGTTATCTGTAATCTGTAACCCCAAATTGACACTTTATTTTCACTTTGTATTATTTTGTATATTTTTTAAATTACTGTGGTGGCTCATGCCAACTTACCAACTTTATTGTATTAACAAAAACTAGTTTGGGACTGCTATTTAATAGCCTTACCTTATAGGCCTTAAGGGTTAATTCACCCAAAAATGAAAATTCTGTCATTAATTACTCACCCTCATGTCGTTCCACACCTGTAAGACCTTCGTTCATCTTCGAAACACAAATTAAGATATTTTTCATAAAATCCGATGGCTCGGTGAGGCCTCCATTGCCAGCAAGATAATTAACACTTTCAATGCCCAGAAAGCTACTAAAGACGTATTTAAAACAGTTCATGTGACTACAGTGGTTCAACCTTAATGTTATGAAGTGACGACAATACTTTTTGTGCGCAAAAAAAAAAACAAAAAAAAACAAAAACGACTTTATTCAACAATATCTAGTGATGGGCGATTTCAAAACTGCTTCATGAAGCTTCGAAGCTTTACAAATCTTTTGTTTCGAATCAGTGCTTCGGAGCGTGTATCAAACTGCCAAAGTCATGTGAACCATGAAATTTCGAAACAGTTATGACGTAACAAAGCCTCGTTTACTGAAATCACGTGACTTCGAAACAAACCACTGATTCGAAACAAAAGATTTGTAAAGCTTTGAAGCACTCAGGTACGAATCCCATGAAACACAAATCACAATAAAAGAGCTTAAAATAATTCATGCATTCCCTGGGAATCAAATCTATGACCTTGGGGTTGCTAGTGCAGTACTCTACTGTTTGAGCTATAGGTACAGGGTGACAAAACACCATAGGGTGCTTTTGACTTGAAGAAACTACTAAGCAATGCCTTATAGCAACCAACTGGAACACTGTAGCAACCTTATAGCAATGTGCTAACAACCAATCCGAACTCCTTAACCATTCATCTACCACCCACAACACACTATAACATCATGGCTGTGAGTTTTGCATCGGAAAGCACCTCACATTTTCTTCAGAACATATATTTGTATTATTAGTGAACAACATTCATCTCTAAATAGACTATAAAAGGGAAATGCGGTTGCTCATGTTGAACTGAGAACAGTGAAATATGAGCCTAGCAGAAATCTGGAAGTGTCTGTCTTCAAATGAATGTGGAATCACACCCAGTTAAAACTCTCAAACAAAAATCCAGCCGGCCAGTTTTACCACTACACTGCATTCCCAGTTTACACTCTGTATTACCCGAACACAGATGGAAAGAATATTGCATAAGAGACAACAAGGCAATGATCCATTAGAACTATACTAAGCCATGCAGATCATTCAGTTTCACTTCTCTGTTGTTTCACATTAGTTACAAGCATTAGTTAGACATTTATTCCACTGTATGGTTATATCTTACTCATACCTCATACGTGTGGCCTAACCATTCATGGTGAAAAACTGCTCAAAAGTGATTTAATTCCATCTTATTTTAGACTTTTACAACCTTTTAGGTGTTTCTAGTCTTTCAAATATATATATATATTTTTTAGATTAGCAAAAATCTCTTTTTAGGAAGTTCCCTTAAATGTAACAGATAGGCCTCAGGTACTGGTCGTCTGACACATAGCTGAACCTCCTTTTGTTGTACACATCAAACAGAGCACAAAAGCAGGCAATGACTCAGTTGGGGGCAGGTCTCAGAGGCTGGCTTTCTGTCGCTGCCTCGTGGGCTCTGGTAATTGTTTTCCTGTCGCCTGTAACCTTCAGCTGGCTAAAAATCCCAAGAGGGCAGTGGCTTCATGGCATTTTTCATATTAATGACACAAATGTGTGCATCAGATGTCAGGACATACTGTAAGTCGCGCTTTAGGCCCTACATCACAGTCATGACAAATATGCAATGGTTAGTGGATGATGTAGATTAGTGTGTAACAATTATCCTCAGGTTAGGTGGGGCAGAGTCATGTAACGGGACATATCTAGAACACATACAAATGTATATGTTTCATAATATAGCATGCGTCTTTTTAGTTTTCATAAACACACATATATATAGACTTAACGTAACTTTTTTATGTTTTTTAAAGAAGCTCACCAAGGCTGCATTTATTTGATCAAAAAATAGAGTAAAACAGTAATATTGTGAAATATTATTACAATTTAAAAGAATGTTTTCTATTTGAATATATTTTAAAATGTAATTTATTCCTGTAATGCAAAGCTGAATTTTCAGCATCATTACTCTAGTCTTCAGTGTCACATGATTTATTATTATTATCAATGTTGAAAACAGTGGAAACAGTGATATATATATATATATATATTTTTTTTTTTTTTTTTTTTCAGGACTTTTGATGAATAGAAAGAACAGCATTTATTTGAAATAGAAATATTTTGCAACATTATAAATGTCTTTACTGTCACTTTTGATCAAGTTCTCATTTTCGTTGAATAAAAAATATTAGTAAAAATTTAAAGTCCGTAGAAATTTCTTTCAAAAAAATTCTTACTAACCCCCATCCTTTGAACCGTAGTGTACACCAAACACTCAAGCTAAAACTTGTGTTATTCTTAAAGTTAATATGAAATGAAAAGCACATCCATCCATCATAAAAGTAATCCATACGACTCCAGTGGGTTAATAAAGGCCTTCTGAAGCAAAGCGATTGGTTTTTGTAAAAAAAAATATCCATATTTAAAACTTTATAAACTATAATCACGGGCTTTTAGCAACGGCCGTATGCGTGTTCATTAGAGAGACGAGTTTTGGCGGAAGGGTGACCTCTGACCCGACGTGGGATGTAGAACATAGCTCTTCTTCTCTTATATCCTCTGACATTTTTATTTAAAACTTCTCTTTTTAGACTTCAAATTCTTGACCAGTGTTTTGTTTTGCTCTATATTTTGCGCTTCCGCATTTGCCAATTTTTATTTTTTTTATTCTTGGGTGAACTATTCCTTTAAGTGTCAATGGGCACTAAGTTATGGCACCTTGAAAAAAGATTGCATAAACTTTTTTTTTGTGAGGGGGATAATAAAGAATCATGCACCGTAAGGCCAAAATTATATATTTAGAAAGTATAGGAGTATAGGTAGTGCAGGATCAATTTTGATTTCACGTTTGCTTTTTAAGATTAATTCATAAAAGTTTATAAATAATTAATTCTTATCAGATTACAGTCCATATTTAAAGCCATACGTTGCTAACTATTCTTTGACTAAAGCCTTTAGTGAGTCACAGCAATAAAGATTTACTCAGCTGTATTGAAAGGCCTAACCAGGCAGAACCCAGATTGAGTAAACCCAGTAAAAGGTTATTGAGCCAGACATATCAATACATTATCTCCTTCTTGCAAACACATTTATTGCAAGTGCTTTTAAGTATATATAGCAAGACGCTACATTAATGGAAGATACAAAACATACAATTTACAGTCAGATTATGAGTAATAGACACATTTGCAACTAAATTCTCTTTCTCTGTATATCTCATAATGCCCTTGATCAATATCTAGTCAAACAAGATTGTAACTATTCACAAGTCATTATCTTTGTCTTATCTAAATCAAGCAAGACCCTTACTTAATTTTTTTTAAGTCTTATCCTTACCACCATCATCATCTCGAGCACCCTGTACCACCATAACATCCATGATCTCCACTCACTTTTCTCCTGAAGCTAGAATTACACACACTGCTCTTTTGCTCCACTCTCCCTAAATCATGTAATAGACTGTCAAATACTCATATATCAGCCAGTCATCCTGTCTGCTCCTCGGCCACCCCTGACGGGCTCACCTTTATGCTGATGATGGAGATGGCACAGGTTTGGGGGGGTGGGGGGTGTTTGGCAGAGGTGGGCGAAGTAGAGAAAGAAAGAAAGAAAGAGAGAGAGAGAGATAGAGCATCTCCATCAGGCTGCCAGCCAGAGCCAGTGATTAATTCCAGCAGATGCCTGGTATTTGCCTCTGAACGTGGGGGTGTGAAGCGCTCTCTCTCTCTCTTTCTCTCTCTCTCTATCTCTCTCTCTCTCTGTACCCAGGCTAGCTGGCAGATCTTAATGAAATATTAACCAGCAGGAGATAGACCGAGCGAGCGAGGACAGACACAGGCGTGGGCTTCGGCGTAGGTGCGGGGAGAACCGGCCTTTCATAACAAGGAAAAGGAGAAACCCCCTCCACATGAGCATATATATATATATATATATATATATATATATATACACACACACACACACACACAAGGCAATAACACATCAGGTTATACAAGCTACAATGTCCCACATTTCCACCCCCATTCCCTGGTAAGGGAACACCCTCCCACTACTCTTGTTAAACTTATAAGTGAGTCACCAACTGCCACCCCGTTTCCTCATCTGAGGTTCTAGTTATATAAAGATGTTGATCATTAGAAAGATGACATTTGCCTGTATCTCTCTTCGAGACACCTGTGCAATTACATCAAAATCTATTAGTTTTCTATTTGTGATTTTTTATTATTTTTTTTATTTTGTTGTATTTAAGTTTATGGCGAGCCCCGTCATCAAACTAAATTTTAGAAGATGCAATGCTTTACTACAGTTTGTACCAAGGTCAAAATGAAAACTAAATATAGTGGATGTTCCTAGTATAACTGTGCACACTTAAGCACAAAAAAATGTCTGTTTTTGTAATCTTTCAACGTAGGCTAACGTAATAACCTGCTTCACCAGTAAAACAACTTTTCTTTTTAACTGACGTCAGAAAACCTTCATAATAAACTGCTTTTGTTTGAAAACAGCTCTTAAATAAATAGCATACACTGACTGCCTGTTCACTAATCTTAAAAAAGTTGTGTTATTTGTGAAGACATAAACAGTTTTGCGACAGGTAAAACTCTGATTGTTATCCATTATATGATTTATGAAAGTAGCCCACTTAACAAGCCTATACTGTACTGTATAAAGCTCTATTTTTGTGTAGTTTGTGTAATTTTAGACAACAGTAACACACCCAGTTAACAGTTCTTTCGTTCCTCACAGCCTCGTTTTCGTTCGCGTTAAATTAAAATGGCGTCTGCTCTGACTAAGTCTATTGAGTCAGCAAAGTTACATCGATCTCCCTGCCAAAGCCACGGCGCACTCCTTGCTCTTCTCCTCAATTTACAGAGCATCAGTACACCACCGGCGTCCGGAGAGCATGCTGCAGCGCTTATTTGCATGGGTGTCGGGAGTTGAGTGACAGAGAGGATCCCTGTGTATCGAGTCCGGGACATCCCCCAATTAAACAGATCTCCTCTCTCCTCTGTCAGCACCCGCCATCCATCAGTGCCAACGCGCTGGCCGTGCACCGAATAGCCAAGTGTCATTTTCACATCAAAACAAGCAATTGGGTTTAATTCTAACTCTGAATATAAAACTAGAGATTGTATATATTAGAATATATACTTAATTGAGTATCACCATAACAGATATTAGATATTTAATACGTCATGCTAAAAAAAAAAAAAAAAAAAAAAAAAAAAAATACTTGTGTTTGGGCACTTTTCAGCTGTTATGATAGATCAGCAGTGTAACACCAGCAGTCTTACACTGGTTTAAATGATAGATAGATAGATAGATAGATAGATAGATAGATAGATAGATAGATAGATAGATAGATAGATAGATGTTTATTGAAACATATTCATCATATTAAAACGACTTATAATAATAGTTCTGCAGCAGTATCTAAATTTTACACATTAACGAGTTGCACAAAACTAAACAGAAAGCAAGGCTGCTTGTTTTAGTGTCTGTGGAAAACTGCGTTGTATTGCACGTAGGAACAGGCTATATTCAGTTCGTAATGAGATCAGTTCGTCGGAGTAAATAAGCCGTTATGTGTATTTGTGCTTGTGTATTTGTTTTCTAGTGATTAGAAATAGCGCAGCTATCGAAAAGGCGAGCTTTATATCGAATTAAAGTGCCTGTGCTAATGTTGAAATATCGTAATATTTATGTGCATTTGTGCACTGAAAGCGTACTGTTGTTTAAGTATTGAGGAAAAAGTTCTTTCTCATAAATCTTGGAACGGGCGAGGCAGCATAGTGCTGACATTAGTTATTGTGCGGAGCGCTGGACTTCAATTGCACCCAAGCCTCCCTTTCACTGCCAAGCGCCGATCAGCGCTACATCAGGAAACTCCAAATAAGGGCATGGAAGTGAAAACCCACCGGAATCAAGCCTTATGTAGTCACGACCTTATATGGCATGGCGGAGCGGAACCTTCCGGCCAGGGCTCTGCTACAGCGCAGACGGGAAACCCGAACATTTAGCGAGACTTTTGAGTAGAAAATGTAGACATGCGCTTCTCTTTCTCGCAGCGAAACACTGTGCTTACCAAGCATTGATTTGCTGTGGAGGAGGAACGGGCATCTCCCCTCCATTTAATGCACATACTTAATGTTTAAGCTCCCCAATCTGCTTTTTTCCTCTAGGCAAACGTCATGTGTCCTCCACTGCAGTGCCTAAATATGGGCTTCCTCCAGTCCAAATATGGACATCTACGTCACGGCAAGAGGGTATATAAAGGAGTAGGGATCCTCTGAGCTGAGAAAGAGCCTAGAGAGCCCAAGCGATTCAGCACTAGTGCAGACAGCTGATAGGCAACACGTTGCGATATATATATATATATATAACCAAATACATTTTGACACATTAAATAAATGTGACAAGTCAACTCAAAACAACAACAGAAACAAAACAGCGACCTAATTTGCTGAAAAAGTGAAAATTTGAAGTAGGGAATGATCAGAAGGGACATTCTGAATCTCAGTAATTTTATCTGAGACATAGTGGATTTGTTCTGCATCTCTGGACAAACAAAAAGGAGAAGACAAACAAGAGGACAAACTGTCAGAGTGAGGAGATCAACCAGAAAGAAGGAGAGTCAGACATCGCAGCATCTTCACATTTGTCGTCCCAGAGGGGTTAGCTGCTGATCTCTCCAGCACACTTCTCTCCTCTCCGAGCACACTCCAGAGAGATGGCTGCAGCCAAGACAGAGATGCTCCTGCCTGCTCTGCAGATCTCCGACCCCCTGAGCTTCCCTCACTCCCCCATGGATAACTACCCCAAGCTGGAGGAGATGATCATGCTGAACTCTGCAGGGACCCCCTTCCTCAATGCCACAGCACCTGAAGGCACAGGATTTGGCTCTGGGGAGCCCGGGGAGCAGTTTGATCACCTTGCTGGAGGTAAGCGCTAAATCCCTCTTGATTAAATTGCATGCTTGTTTCATACAGAGAATTGCTTGCTTGTGCAAAAATGCATTTGTTTGAATAGTTAATAAATGTGTCTTCATGTTTTATCTGGCTTTGTTTAAATGGAAAGTTATATAAGTTTAAGAGTTATAAAATAATATGCACTGATGTAAAGTTTAAATAAAAAATTTTAACAAAAGCTAGCAGCAATTATAGAGTGGATTATTATTATACAGTAAAATCAGTTGAATGAACGAGGCATTTACAATTTTCAGAACAGCTTAATTTTAAACCCAGTTTATGAATCATTGAAAGTGCAGACTGAATAAATATAACCTGTGTGCGAGGGGAAGAGAGATCAGGATGACATTAATGAGAAAAAGAGCATTGACTCTGAGAGAAGCGCACATGCAGATGCTTTAGCTTGCGCTGGCTCTTGTCTCTGAGGGAGATCGGCAAATGTGTGTGTGTGTGTGTTTTGGTTGGGGGGGGGGGGGGTAGTCCTGCACTCCATCAGCACCTGCTGCTCTGTCTGAGATTGTGGGAAAACACAGTTTCGACAGCCAGCAGGACCCCCCAAATAAACCTCTGGGATCATTTATGTGCACTCAAATTAGCTCAAGACAATTTGGAGTTAACTAGCAGTGCTATGGTTTTTAATCCACTCTCTCTCTGTTTTGTGGTTGCTTTTGCAGACACGCTTTCAGAAATTGCCATCGAGAAATCTATGGCAGATCAGACCTACTCCACCCAGCGACTGCCCCCCATCTCTTACACGGGCCGTTTCACCCTTGAACCCGCCACCAATTGCAGTAACAGTCTGTGGGCTGAGCCACTGTTCAGCCTGGTCAGTGGGCTGGTGGGCATCAATCCACCCCCCACTTCCATTCCATCCTCGACCTCTCAGGCAACTCTCCCCTCTTCCTCTTCTTCGTCTTCCATCCCCTCTTCCTCTTCATCATCCACATCCAGTGCCAGCCTGAGCTGCTCCGTCCACCAGAGTGAGCCCAACCCCATCTACTCAGCGGCTCCCACCTACACCAACTCCAGCCCAGACATCTTCCCTGAGCCTGGCACAAACTTCTCCACCTCAGTGGGCACCTCGCTGCAGTACTCATCGACATACCCCAACAGCAAGGCCTGTAGCACCAGCTTCCCTGTGCCAATGATCCCAGACTACCTGTTTCCCCAACAGCAGAGTGAGATCAGTTTGGTGGCCCAAGACCAGAAGCCCTTCCAGACACAAGCTGGACAACAGCCCTCCCTGACGCCGCTGTCCACCATCAAAGCCTTTGCCACCCAAACCGGTTCTCAGGACCTGAAAGTCTACCAGTCTCAGCTCATCAAGCCTAGTCGCATGCGCAAGTACCCTAACCGGCCAAGCAAGACACCTCCACACGAGCGCCCCTACGCATGCCCCGTGGAGACCTGTGACCGCCGCTTCTCACGCTCAGACGAGCTGACACGCCATATCCGCATCCACACCGGCCAGAAGCCATTCCAGTGCCGGATCTGCATGCGCAACTTCAGCCGCAGCGACCACCTGACGACCCACATCCGCACACACACTGGCGAGAAGCCCTTCGCCTGCGAGATCTGCGGCCGCAAGTTCGCCCGCAGCGACGAGCGCAAGCGCCACACTAAGATCCACCTGCGGCAGAAGGACAAGAAGGCGGAGAAAGGCGGCGTTACAGTGCAGAGCTCAATTGCCAACGTATCCATCTCAGCTTCCTCGCCAGTGTCTAGCTACCCCTCTCCCATCACTTCGTACCCCTCTCCGGTCTCCTCCTTCCCATCCCCAGTGAACTCCTGCTACTCCTCACCGGTCCACACCTCCTACCCCTCCCCTTCCATTGCAACCACTTACCCCTCGGCGACCAGCACCTTCCAGACGCAGGTGGCCACCACCTTCCCTACCTCAGTGGCCAGCAACATCTACAGTTCTCCTGTCACCACCCCACTGCCTGACATGCAGGCCACGCTTTCCCCTCGGACAGCCGACATCTGCTGAGACTTTTATCACCCACCCTAGACCTCCAGGCTCTCCCTTGACTCAAAGGAACAGAAAGCATCAGTGACTTCTAAGTCCCCTCTGCAAAAAGCACTTTTCTGCCCATGCTCCCAACATGGCTCAGTTACAAAACAGTCAAGGACTCAGCAAAGACTTTTGAAAACAAAAGGGATTTTTGTGTCGTTCTCTCCCTTTGAATCCTATCCTTTCAAACGAGGCATATGAGACTTTCAAATGACAAACAAAAGCAACAGGCTTCGGCAAGTTTTCCCTCAGACTGTGTGTGCACAGACGTACTTGCGACGCAGAATGGCTAAAGGACGTTATTGGTGTAATCGAAGCCTGTGGGCTTCAGGCTCAGAAGCTTGACTCGACAGGTGTACAGTTACAAAAGACATTTGAATAATATACATAAGCTACAGTATATTGTACATGTGCCATGTTTCCTTTTTGTTTTTACTTTTTAGTACCATTGTTGTGACAATTGATTTGAATATTTGCATTGTATTATTCTTGAGCAGGGCCATATTTTATAAGATACATTCTGTATTAAGTAGTAAAATGCTGTGATGAGTTCTTGACTTTGTTTGACTAGAAGCACTTAAGTATTCTGACGCATGTGGAAGAGTGATGTTAGTTTCTCTTATTTTGTAAATATCATCCACTGGTACTATATTTCTCTTTCTCAAATGTGACAACTAAAACCTGTTAAATGGAGGGGAAAACATCAGAAAAGAATCAACCACAAATCTTCAATTTTTTTGGTGCCTTTTGTGAAGCCTTGCAAATGTTTTGACAGATATCAGCGTGTGGATGCATTGCATCTAGCCTTAAGGTGTAAGGGATTTTGTTTTCTTGTTTCTTTTTTTCTATATTCAGAAAGTCATTTCAAGGAAAGAAGGGAAAGGATATGAGGGCACTGCATTTCTTTGGGATGTAAGCAAAAAAGAAAACTATAAACTATATTTTTGTAACGGAAATGTACATATCTACATCTTGAGGAGTTGGAATGCTGTACTTACCTACTGAGTAGGCATGGGATTTTTTGTATGTTATTTACATGCGGTCCATTATTTTGTTGTTATTTTTATTTTGTATTTGTGTTTGTTCGAAAAAGTGACTGTTTATGGCTTCTAAACACATTGAATGCGCTTAACTGCCAATGGGATATTTGGTGTACAAGATATCCTTCAAGAACAGAACTATAAATAAAACATAAATATATAAATATATACGTTGAATCCCTGTCTTGCTTTTCATCGCTTAGCAACAGGTCTCAATGAATTTTGCCTTTTAGAGTGAACGCACACACACCACTGCATATTAAAAAACAATTTACTGTAATACAGTATGTCATTAAAAGCCATCAGTTCATGGTCTCAAGTTACAAAATGTAAATTATTAACAGATTTTCTCATGCACTGAATAAAATGCTGTGATTAAAATGACAGAATAGCTAATTGCAATAAATAATTTCAGTACCTCAGATTAATAATTTTATATATATATATATAAATGTGTGTGTGTGTGTGTGTGTGTGTGTGTGTGTGTGTGTATATATATATATATGCTTAGCTTTGAAAGCATACAAGCTTTCATTAAAAGACACGCCTTTCATAAGAAAAAGAAATTAAAACTGCAATATAACCTAGAGCAAAGAAAAGAAAAGAAAAAAGAGAACAAAATTAATAAATAAAAACTTGACATCAAAAATATATGTACTGATGCGTTCTTTTGTTCAGAAGTTCGGCAAACTGAGAAGCCAATCATGGAGTTGATACGGCAGATCAGATTGTCTCTCTTTATTACTTATCAAAAGAGCTCCTGGGCGTCATGAGAATATGTTATCAAAAGACAGCATGTACGAATGTGACTGGATGCGCTTGGGGCTTAATTATACATAGATAGCAATCTTGTAAAATCAGTCGACACTAATAAGACGCCCTTGTAATGGGCTTCCATGTCTATTGAGTTTGTCAGGGGGAAAAAAAGTCTCAGTATCGAAGTCGCTTTTAAGTGTAAGGCAGCTTTTGCTCTATTGTATGTTTTACCTTCCTACATGAGTGCCTTTGTAAAAGAAAAATAATAATCTGCTCATATTAATTTCTCTGCCACCAAAAAGATCAAATGAAAAAACTCTCTTTCTTTGCATCCTGGAATCCGAACGCACTTGGTTTGCTCGTTACAGCTCGGTTAAACTGTCTTGTCAAGCAAGATAAAAGTTAAACAGATTTAATGTGACAGAGGTTGTGGGTGTATACGTAAATGTGTAACATGTCTATACATTTCTTTCCTCATTTATCATAGTGAAAAACCAAAGACCATAAAGGCTGATTATCTTACTACTGTGGATAAACATAACATAAGCATATGTGTGAACAGATGAGAAAGAAATTCTTTTTCATCAGATGCTACAACGCTACATTGATAGCCAGGCCAATTGAAGCTCAATATGTTAAAAATCTCAGACTTTTAGGGTGTGTCAGCAGCTCTGGGATGGAAAAATTGGCTTGTGTTTATGTAGGGGGACTTTCCCAAACTATGAGGCAATATCAGCCCAAAAGATGAAGCCACAGAACAGCACCAGATTTGAACACATCTAAAAGAGGGATAACAACCGTGAGACAGAGCGAGTCGAAGCTAAAGAAGAACACAAAGGAAAGTAATTAGGGTAATTGGTCTCATAATCCCAAATTGACTCTCTACAAATGTCTTCAGTGAGACAGACGTTGCCTGAATCAGATGTCAATGAACCACAATGAAGGAAAGGCTGTTCGTTTGTTTATTATACACACCTATTATTTTACAGGGTCACTTTAATGGACATTCGTACAGAGTCTCCTGAGGAAAAAAAAAAAACCCCTCCCCCGCTAAAAAGACCAGTTTAGACCAGCATGAATTTTGTGAAAGCATCGTTAGGCAACTATAGTAGCAAGTTCTATCATTACCAACATAGTTAAACGGTTTGCGGTTTCCCAAAACCATAGTTTCATTTGCATTTGCAGCAATGCAAAGTTGTGTGGTCAGAGATACATCTTTTGACTTGTGGTTAGAAGCTAGTTTCTTGTTAGTATGTCATGTGAACTTAAAGGTTTAGTTCACTCAGAAATGAAAATTCTGTCATTAATTACTCATCCTCATGTCATTCTAAACCTACAAGACCTTCATTCATCTTTGGAACACAAATTAAGATATTTTGATGAAATCCGAGAGCTCTTTGACTCCTCAATAGACAGCGATTTAAATACCACTGTCAAGGTCCAGAAAGGTACTAAAGACATCGTTAAAATAGTCAACTTGACTACAGTGGTTCAACCTTATTTTTTATGACGTGACAAGAATACTTTTTGTGCGTAAAAACAAAACAAAAATCTCCTCTTCATTCTCCTTATGCAGTTGACTTCCGTGTTTATGTGCGAATGCCAGCTCAGTATTGATTGGTAATTAAATTGCTGTCTATTTAGGAGTCAGAGAGCTCTGGATTTCATCAAAATGTCTTAATTTGTGTTGAACGAAGGTCTTACGGGTTTGGAACGACATGAGGGTGAGAAATTAATGACAGAATATACATTTTTGGGTGAACTAACCCTTTAAACATATCATGAACAAAATCCACAAGCTAAAAAGCAGTAAAATTTACAATATTACTGCTCTGAATTTTAATCTGAAATTTATTCTGATCCTGAATCGATTAATTCACAGAAGCTACTCCACCACCTGCATGATACAACAGCCCTATATTGTTGAACAATGGATACAGTTCAACCACAATCTTTCCAGTTGACCAAAGAAATCTTGCTGGTTTTTACAGAATTAAAAATGGTGCGTCAACATCACTGAAGCCAAAACATAGTTGGTTCTCATGTTGGTTCTCATGAAAATATTCTTCTTGCAGGTTTGGAATGACGTGAATACATAATCATGTTTACTTTTGCAGAAACTATGCTTCCAAGCTAGCTAAAATAAGCTATTAAAGACCTATGTTTTACACAGTTTCATTCCAGTATTATTTTGCTAGGCTTACCTCTATCCATTTCTTCACTATGACTAACTCAAAGCCAGAGCACTCACACGTTGATCTGCTCTGAAGCATCTGTGATAACAAACCCCTATCCCAACATCCGTGGCCATTTCAGAACGGTGTGAGTTTCACATTCAACAGGCATCACACAGAGCTACGCTAGTCAAGCACTAGCAGCATTTGAAGACTCCGTAGGGGAGCGGGAATTCAAAGCGCTGTCCCACAACAAGTTTAAAGTTGACTTTATGACAATGTGCCCCTCGCACCCAACTTTAGAGCAGAAACAAGCTCTTTCAAGAGCGCTGGATGTGTTGATAATGTTTTCCCTTTGCTGGCTTTCGTAGCGACTTAGTTGCTTTTGCTTATATCAAAGTCGACTGGCTGACACGGAGGCCTCGCTCAGTTTTGGAGAAAGCGAGAATGACAGCCATGGAGACAGAGGAAGCGTCGCTCTTTTCCCCACTCGTTGACTCACAATAAAGCCACCTCACCAATTCTCCCATGAGCCTCCACTTCAAGGCCTCTGCCTGTTAAAATAAGTGTTTGTTCTCTTATTCTTTTTGGACCTTTTTTTGGGGGGTGCAGGGAGGGGAAAAAATGAAAAGATGAGAAAAAAAAAGAAAAGGATCTAGTGCTCATTCTCATTGTCTATCCCTCTATCCTTGCACCCTGGTAAATGGCATATGCTAATTAGCTCCATCCATTTCTGATGCAAGGTCCGTATGCAACTCTTTCCCTCTCTCGTTCTTTTTCTCTCTGTCGTTTTCTCCCTTTCATCCAACTACAAATGCTTTCTTATTGCATCTTTGCCCTCAGGCCTTTTAAGATCCCTTTTTGAAATATGCCGTTTGATAAGCACATCATTGGCTAAGTCCCCACAGTGATTAGGGCTTGACTTTAATGTGCTGGCGACAGAGAGAAAGAGAGAGAGAGAGAATTGAGAGAATTGATGATGTTGAGGCACGGGGCTTTGCACTTCAACTCTCAAATCTGCTCACCTCTTCATAGATGAAATGCAGGAGGATACTCTTTCACCCCGTCTCTCACGCCTCTGTGTAACAGCAGTGTTATTAAAATTATTAGGTTTTCTGATTATTTTAGGTATTTTATGGAAATTATTTCCAGGGAGTACAGCGTTTAAGAACTGGTGATTAAACTAGATTTTTACATTGTCTGTAGAATATGTAAGTGGTGCTTGGCAGTGGCAGTGCCATGATGTTCTGTGCTGCTACAGTTACAGTTGCTAGGGTGTCTGGGTAGTTGCTAGGTGGTTACTTGGGTGTTCTAGGAGTTTACTATGCCATTGCTAAGGTTTTCTGAGTTGTTGCAAGCATGTTGCTATAAAGTTGCTAGAGTGTTCTTAATGGTTAATGGTGTTCTGGGTGACTGGCAGAGTGTTGCTGAGTGGTTACTACAGAGTGTATTAGTGTCCGCCCTCTTTTTCAGCCGCATTGGTTCTGGAAGTACTTTTTCCATTCATTCATCCATAGGGAGTTCAAAAAAGTCTTTGAAGCACTATAAGCCAATTCACCCAGGTATGACATGAATCATAACATTACAAACTTTGATTTGAAGCAGAAAATGAAAATCTGACAAAAATACAAAGGTACAAGACTGTGTACAGCTTTAGTGAGGGAAAGAACTACAATCCCATGAATCATTGTGAACAGCATAATCTAATTAAAAACAATGGAGAAATATAAAACTAATCATTTAAAAATGTATATATATATAAACAATATATTTTAAGTTTATTTCAAAATATGAGAGTGTATAGAGATCGACTGAATTACATTTGCAGTGCTTCATGAGAGTGGGTGGAGCTAAAGAGCTCTTTTGGCCCTGTCCCAAATGGCACACTCCATGTGCACTTTAAGTGTGTCCGTTAAGTCCACAAGACCGCAGGGTGTCCCATTCGTCATTTAAGCTTAAAGAAGGGTGCTCGTGAGCGCCCCCTTTGCGGCTGCTATGCGCCCTCGATGCGCACTTCTGCTGAGTCCGCAAGACTGTGACAATGCAGAGGACTTAACCAGGCAGTCAAAGCGTCATTGCGTAGTGAAAGTGCGGACTCAGAGGAAGACCATGAGGGTTTAGGGTGCCATTTGGGACAGGGCCTTTGACGTATTTTGCTAGTTTCAACTCTGTGATTGGTGGAATTTTCTGCAAAGCATCATGGGTAATGTAGTTTTTCACCACAAATTCCACTGTTAAAACTAAATTGAAATACCGTGGGCTTCCGGCTTCAACAGAAGAAAATGCTATCCATTAAGTTCGTAGCTCACAGTAAGGCTTGTCTTTAAAGGTTTATAAGTCATTAAAAATCAATTTCTCTGTGGAGTTTTTTCTTCTGGAACCCGACTATTGCAGTCCATACTGTCTGAGTGGTTGCAAGCATGTTGCATAACAGTTGCTATGGTGTTATACGGGATCACTAGGGTGTTTGGTTGCTAAGAGGTTCTGGGTGGTTGCAAGTACATTGCTAGTTGCTATAGGGTGTTCTGGATGGTTGCTATGCCATTTCTATGGTGTTCTCTGTGATTTTCAGGGCATTGCTAGTTGGTTGCTAAGAGTTGGGTCCCTCCTTCAATGTAAATCTGTCAGCTTTCTCCTGTTTAATTGTTGACCAGGTAAAAATTATAAATTTGCTTGCTTTCAAGACTCAAACCACACAGTTTGAGGTATGATTTATGTAACATAAAGGATGTAAGTGATGCGTGCATTATAGAGCTGCTCGATTAATCATTAAAATATTGTGTTTTTGATTCAAACACCCATGCAATCTCATTCCAAAATAACAATGATTTGCTGTGTTTATTAAACCTTTGACACCAGAACATTCAAATCAGCGTTTGCGCTGCCTGAACCAGAGAGACCAGTTATAACATATAAAACGGTGAAACAGTCTTTTCAACCACGCACATGGTATTGTTATTTCTGTTACAAATATATTTATATTATCACAGAAGTACTGGGATAAAAGTTTATAATTCGGATAAAAACACTGATGTCTACAAATTCCAGAAGCGTTCAAAATAGAGTAGGCCTAAATCACCTTTTGAAAGTAACTTGGCATTTCAAATAATGATTTTATCGATTACATGTTTACGCCACCAGGTGGCTGTTAAAAAAATGTACTTGTCATTGTATCATTCATTCAAGAGATTCATTTAGGGTACGTTTACACGACAACGATATGCTTAAAATGGAGAAGTTTTTCCTTTGAGTTTTCCGCGTATAGATGACACCATTGTCAAAACGATACCCATTCATACGAATCCATGAAAATGGCTAAAAATGCTGGCAGGCCATTTGATGGCGATGAAACACTATAGACTGAACATGTAATGTGCATGATGTCATCGTTTTCACAGATTTACGTTTTTGTTGGTTACACGGAGACTGTTTTCAAAAACTTGCACTTTGAAACTCATTTTCAAAAGTTTGCGTTTTCAGGCCACCAAAATGCCGTTGTTGCATAAATGAACAGCCAAAAAGCATAAAAAGTTTTCCATTTTTAGTTGAAAACGGTGTTGTGTAAACGGCCCCTCAAAAATGTTAATTCATCCAGTAATGAAACAAGTGAAGCATTTATGAGTGAGTCATTGAATCATTCACCGAACCCAAGGTTTTTTTAATTAAACATTTTAAATAGACTGTTAACATTTTATGTGTTAACAGTCTATATAGCAATTAAAATTTTGTCAGAACCTCTAATATTTTTTTTTTTTTTTTTTAGTTGTCTGTTTAGAATGACCGTGGGAGAATCGTGATCACTGTTTGAAACAAAAAATAATCATGATTCTCAATTTATCCATAGTCGTGCAGCTCATTATCAGCATCACTTTTATAAATAGGCAGCATTTATTTACTGGTTTAAGATATGCATACTTGTGTTATATATCATTGGGGTTGTCCCTGACTTTCTTTTTTTATTGTCCATTGTTAAGCACTAATATAATTCTTTCCCAAACAACATACCTCCTAAAATCTTCCAACTGACCTGTTTGAATCTTTGCAACCAACAAACTTGATTACAATCATCAGATATGTCACTGCATCAAAAGCACAGAAATACACAAATTTCAAAACCCAAAAGTATACACCTGCTCTGTGACTCATCAATAATGCACATCCTATCTGCCAATGGACCATGTGCTGTTCCCTGAAACACTCACAACAGTTTCACTATGAGCTGTCCACACTGGACATGACTAATACAAAGCAAAAAGTCATTTTCCTCCTGCAGGGTTTGTATTAAAAAGCAAAGCTATCCATCTGTTATATAAAGGTGCTCCACACAGGGCAACGTTTTGGGGCACTAATGTAGTTTTGGGAAACAGGCATCAACTTCAGCAGGAACATTATTACTCAAGTTTATTACTCTCTGCCCCACCCTGACTCCCATTTCTAGACATGCTGCTTGGTGGTATGGACAGAAAGTTGTTTGTACATTAAGCAGTTTGAGAAACAAAATTCTATTTAAAAAAACTACATGGATACTGATCTTGTATGAGCTTCTGCAATAATTCATTCAGCTGCTCATTGTCAGAACAGATCATTCTTCTTACAAGCAAACATTCATGAAACATGTGCCTCAACTTGCACTTGTGCAATTTATTGCAAGCTGCTTTAGTAGGAAAGCGCATGCTAGACACTTAAATGTAAATGTTTTAATTGTTTACACATATTAAGCAAATTGAACAGGACATGATGCGCTCTAAGGCCACTATATGTCAAATTACCAAAGAACTGAGCTGTGCAGATGTGAAATCGCATCTGTGATCGTGATCTTATGCTCTGGGAAACTGCAGTAGCCAGCAGTGACATCATTCAATCTGCTGCACAGGCGGAGCATCAGTCTGGACGCATCACACATCTGCTAGAGACACAGGAGTGAAAGGCTGTTTGTAGTGTCACAGCCCCTTTCCTGCAGAATCCTGTGAAAGAGTAGGAAGCATAAAAAAAGGTTTGGATATTGACCTAACAGAATTGTCATTACAAAATCTTCTTAAACATGAGCTGAAGCCGTGAATTCCTTGACTATATTTTGTCCTGCTGGTCTGGGCAGAATGTTCCGGCACTTTTCCGCATGTCCTGTGTCATTTACACTTGCTGCGTTCATGCCAGTGATGTCACTTCACTTCAGCCGTAACACACACCACCTGTCAATTACAGTGAGAGCAGCTTCTCACCATGGTGCTGACACCTGCCCTGACGCACACAGATACACACCACGGCCAACTGTCCATCTGTGTTTCACTCCAAATAACCCTCACTAGATGACCAATACTCAGGCATTTCATTTAGATACTGATTTCAGTGATTTATTATGCCATTCAAAAGCTAAAGTCATCACAGTCATGCTTACAGCTGTAATGGAAGTATAAAGAAATGTATACACACGTGAATGTTGGAATGTCACACACAAGTTTCTCATGGCCTGATCTGATCACATTTAACCATGACAACAGAGCGAGCCGTGGCATCACAAATCCATCACGCCTCTTGTTAGGTAACGCCATCATGTGTGTGTGAACTTTAGCTGTGATAAATAATGCAATAAGTGATATGAATGAAACATTCAGTTATGTAACTGAACAATGGCTTTATTCATGCTAAAGCCACTGACTAATGGCACATGCCACTAAGGATGATGACCACTTCATCAATGGATGCCAAATGAGGAAAGCTGATGTCAAAATGAGAAATACATTGCCATGTAATGAAACACATCTCTATCAGCTGAGATGTAAAACAGCCATTAAATGCATCATCATACATTATACAAAGACTTTATGTTATATGGTTTATATTGTGTGTGTGTGTGTGCGCAGGTTATGTTAGTGTAGAATGAGTAAAGCTGTTTGTTGTTAGGATGACAAAAGTTTTAAAAGTTAAAGTCCTCCTGTAGTCAATAATTTCATCCCTTAAAACTCATCTTTGATCACCAAAAAATTTCTTCATGCCTTAAACTAGCTTGAATGTAATTCTACACCCTTGCCTCATTTAATATCAACCAATGAATATGCAAATTAGCCCCATCTCCACTCACTCACGCAGCTCAGAGATCCACTTGGTCAACTTACTGAGGTAAACGCTGCACAAACTTTTTACAACACTGGACACATAACGGTAATTAATGTGATTAGCCTTTTGCTTGACTATGTTATCAAACAGCTAATAATGTGTTGCTAATGCTACACAAACCATGTTCCCGTTCGCCATGTCAGAGTCACACAGCTACCTTCTAACAATCAGTATCCTTTCAAATGGTTTAAACAATTCAGAATATCAGTGGAGAAAGGCATATAGTTCATCATAACATCGTATATAGCCTACATCAGTGGTTCACAACCACATTCCTGAAGGCCCCTCAACACTACATGTTTTCCATGTCTCCTTAATCAAACACACCTGATTCAGATCATGAGCTCATTAGTAGAGACTCCAAGACAGATATTGTATATAATGGGGAGATAAGAGGGTCTGTATCTCTTACCATTGGTGAAACTGTAACGGCTAACTTAATCACGTGCGGCACCTCTCAGCCTATCGTGTAATGGCAGTGACATCAGACGCAACGTTCCCTAGTCTGCCTTCTCTTAAAAAAATAAATTTTTATCAAGCTAAAATCTACATATAGTTCCCAACAAAGGTATTGTTTAGTGTAAAACATGCTGAAGATTAACAAACAGGCTGTCAATTAATTAAATGATTAGCTATTTCCCCACAAAAGTGGTTTAATCACCATAAGGAAGCCTCTCATCCATTGACATCCATTCAAAAAACAGCCTCTGGTCTCCTTCCCTGCGTACCGCCAGGGGCGGGGCGTTAGCATTAGCCGTTACGCTTTTTTGGCTAAAGGTTGCAGGCTTGCCTTCCAGTGGCTTTGTCCAAGACCTGAAATGGATGTGTCAGACAAAGGAGAGATACAAAATATGCAGTGTTGGGGGGCCTCCGGGAACGTGGTTGGGAACATCATACACCCGCCATATTGCTAAATCTACACGATTTTTCATATCAACAGAAAAATATACTAGGATAACCTGGCTTCTCTCAAGACTCCCCTGCTAGTTTGCTGTTAATGATATGCTAATGCCCGCTGTCACGTTGACATTATTGGTTACAAGGTAGTTTGTGAAATCACAGACACCAGCGATTTGAAACTCAAAGTATTAAGGAGTAGACTAAATACTCAGCAATGGTGTTGACAAATGAATTTGCACATGGTTTGTCTAAAGCATTGTTTAAAGCATATTAAAACACCACATATAGACATATAAACAACATTAAAAACATGATTTTCACCACAGGGGGTCTTTACATTTTTAGGCTGCTCTAAGTCAGCGGTCTAACGGTGCTTGTCAATGTCCAAATGATAGAGATGGCCAATCAAACTGAAGAAGGCGGGTTTTGTCACTGTCACAACGCAACAAGAGTTCGTAGATGGATATATATGTAAGTATTAGACAACTTTTTTACGATAGAAATGTTCAGCGACCGACAGTAATAGACTATGTAGTGATGCAAAATATGCGATCATGATTCATGTAATTCATAAATGAATATGACGAACGTTTCCCTTTTCGACATATTAGACATACGAATAAAAGTGAATGTGTGCACATTTTGAAATAAAATATTATTTGCAAATAGTTTAAATTGATTACTTTATAACTACAATTAGACTTAGAACTTTTTACCATTCTTCATCCAGGTTTAGGGGTAAAGGAATGTTTACCATATAAAAATCCCCAACGTGTGTGTGTGTGTGTGTGTGTGTCATACATTAAATAAAGACTGTATGTTATATGGTTTATGTTATATATACACACACATTATGCTACTCAAAACAACACTAAAGAATGAGTAGAACGTACAGTAGGTTCCTGCAGAAATAACTCAGTTCTCTTGATTGTATTAGTAGACTAATATTTTGTATCTGCATGAATATCTAGGGATTATAATTTGTTGCTGTTGTTGTTGTGTCATGGCATAGTTGTTTTCTTTGCCTCTGTTGCCACAGGCATCCTTGCAGGGACGCGAGACTGGGAATTCAAATACTGCTTGGTGACAGTCTTTGTAATAGGCACGGCTACAAGAGAACCGGAATACGAAGTGAATACCGCCGCGGTGTTTACATAGCTGCAAGGCCACGGATCCACACAATGCAAGGTGTACAAACTTAAGGCAACATGGAGCTGAAGAGTAGGTTATCTATTCAGAAAGGACGAGGACCATCATGTGAGTATGTGTTTGTTCATGTCAAAATGCCTGGCACCCTTCACTTTCCTGTGCCCCCTCTTTGATACAGTGAAAGAAGCTGTGGTATTTTTAGGATCCTTGTGATGAGGTGGAACCAATCTCTCTTCTCTATGGAGGCTGATGTCACCAGGGTGCGTGGGCATGTGGCAGGGAAGCTGGGCTACCTGCTGTGAAAATGTGTAGTCTCTTACCAGCCAGAAATTAGAGCAATACAAATTACATACTAATATAAGCTGTGCAGAACCTGCGTGTAATAGATTGCTGAGCTGCACACTGACCAGTGAAGATATGTTCTGTGGATTGAATGTTGGCTACATGCTCTCACATTTCTATGGATTTTGTTTTAATGTCAACCATTTTAAAATCACGTTAATGTAAAAGATGGTACGTTTTTTGTACAGAATTGATTTGGCTTCTTGCGTGAGAACGAGGAAAGTGTTAGACTGGCTTTGTTGTCAACATCCAAATTTCCATATTACATTGTTTAACAAAATTCATGCCATTTTGCAGAACTGATTCTGTTAGAGCTCTCTGAAATCTGAAATCTGGAATAGTTTTAGGTTTAGTGCAGTAGTTAGTTCTGTTAAAAAAACCTAAGGAACTACCTCAAAGTCTATTGTAAGGTGACCAGATTTCAGATTTAGTTAGTGGTCAAAATACCACTGAAATCTTACTTGTTTTTATCTACTGTATGAATTAAAAATACATTCTTGTGACAATTATTAATTACTTTTATTATAATTAATAATTATTATGATGCATGTATTAAAACTCTTATCTGGCATTAAAGGGTTAAGTTTACCCAAAAATGAAAATTCTGTCATTAATTACTAACCCTCATGTCGTTCCACACCCGTAAATCCTTTGTTCATCATCGGAACACAAATTCAGATATTTTTCATATAATCCGATGGTTCAGTGAGGCCTCCATTGCCAGCAAGATAATTAACACTTTTAATGCTACTAAAGACAAAGCTACTAAAGACATATTTATCACATTTGTTGTGAAGGGACGAGAATACTTTTTGTGCGGCAAAAAATAAAAAAATAAAAATAAAAATAACGACTTTATTCAACAATATAGTAATGGGTAATTTCAAAACACTGCTTCATGAAGCTTCGAAGCTTTACGAATATTTTGTTTTGAATCAGTGGTTCGGAGCACGTATCAAACTGCCAAAGTCATGTAATTTCAGTAAACGAGGCTTCATTACATCATAAATGTTTCGAAATTTCAATGGTTCACCACTGGGGGCGTGACTTTGGCAGTTTGATACACGCTTCAAACCACTGATTTGAAACAAAAGATTCGTAAAGCTTCGAAGCTTCATGAAGCAGTGTTTTGAAGTCGCCCATCACTAGATATTGTTGAATAAAGTGGTTATTTTGTTTTAGTTTTTTTTTTTCGCACAAAAAGTATTCTTATCGCTTCATAACATTAAGGTTCTTGTTGCAAGAAAAAAAACACGCTGAATTCGATCGCGTACTACTATTACTATTTCTGCCATATAAAGATATGGTAATCGTAGTACGGGTAGTATACTAGTATGCGTTTCAGAATTCAGCATGTGTTTTTTCTCGTGTCACAATCACTCAAAATGGGTTTCTCTCACAAGTGAGTGAGCAGTGGAAAATTTACAAAAACCTGGAATGGAGCTGGAGTGGAATGATTACACTTGAGCAGGATGGGAAATTTCTATCGGTCCACTTGTATATTCTGTTCCAGACCAGCTATCAAACTGAGTGTTTCTTGGCAACATGCAAAAAAGCAAATAGTTCTTTTGAAACTATCTGTTGTTGGAGAAGAATATACACACTAACTGTTCAAAATTGATCTGAAACCTAAGTTACTTAAAAAGGAAAAGAACTGTTGTCTCACAGTTCCAACCACTCTCCAGCAGATCTGTCACACCGAAGTAATGTCAGTATTATTATTATACTTTTTTTAATATTCTTTTTAAAATAATTTTTATATGTATTCTGATATTATGTAGGCTATAGACTATATGTTGTCTGGTTCTGACGTGTACACTGAGGGCAGTCCATATACAAACTGAGCCACATAAAGTGCTAATGTAATACATCTCATGTGCTTTTAACATGTTATTGTCCATTACAGCGACACTCATGGGTATTCACAACCCTAACCTGTAGCTATTCCAGGTTAAACACAAAATCACTAGAGGAAAAAAGGGAAGAAAAATACACTCACTTTCCCTAAAAACCCTGCCGCTCCGACACCCATCCTCATTACAGCGTTAAGCCGTGATTGGATTGCAGACCCGGCCTGTCAAGCAGCCGCAGCGCTATAAATACACAATAACCCCCTCTAACCTCCCCTACTTCTAACCTGCACTATTCTCCGGCTCTAATGTACGTGAAGCCTCAGATAATTGCGTCGGATTACAAAAGAGCACCTCGCAGGTATTTTTTCCCCTCTCCCCCCGCTGGAAATACGGGCTCTGTTAAGTGTTATTCACACCAGCCGGCTGCGGCTCAGCCGTGGACCCTGATGCGCCCTAATAGAACTCCATTGTGAATAATGACCCTCCGATCCGTGCTGTTATTCCATCTGGTTCAACAGGGTAAAAGCTCGAATAAGAATGGAAATGAGCGCTATGCTTTTACCCGTCAGCTTCAGTTCGCCAGCCATTCTCCTCTGCTTGATATTGGCCTTTAAAGCAGATGTAACTTATCGCTCGTTCATAACATCCTCAGGAATTTGTTGAAAGGCCTGATTTCAAAAGAGTCTCAGTGATGTGTCACAGAGTCCATAGCAATGACAAATTTGATGTAGCTGAGAGGCGTTTGGTTTATAGAAGGTCAGATGTTTGCATGGCACTGAGAAAGAATCTACACAAGTGTGAAAGATGCTGAATTATAGCACACACTATTTAAAAATATCAGCTCTGAAGCTTGAAATGTGGTTAATATTGTCAGAATGCAGTTTTCTATGATCAGGCATAGCACTCCTGCACATGAAAATTGAAATTCTGTTTACTTTAATGGAGAAGTGGAGAACTTCCCTCTCAAGCGCTCATCAAAAGCTTACTGACATTAATGGATGTCAGAAAGCAATTATCAGCGTATGTTGAGGTTGAAGAGGTAAGTGATAAATGCATTTTTTAGACACACACACATATAGTCCCACACACTTTTTTCAGTGCACTGTGTCATTTCTGTGCCATTAGCTGCACCAAATGTAATTGCAAGAATAATGACAGTTTCCTGAGTTTTTTTTCGCAAACACCACCTGTCTGTCATTGGTTGGACAAACAGTTAGTCCCAGCTCAACTTACACCATTGGTTGAACCAATGTCACTATGTCATGTATATTTTCAACTAAAAACAGAAAACTTTTTATGTGTTTTGGCCGTTTATTTACATAACAATGTCATTTTGGGGGCCTGAAAATGCAAACTTTTGAAAACCGTCTCCATGTAAACAAAACAAAAAAAACGCAAATTTGTGAAAACGATGATGCCATGCGTATGTCTATAGGCTTTGTTTCTTTACAAAGTGACATCGCCAACTACTGGCCTGGCATGAATAATACAGGGTTTTTAATTGTTTTCGCGGATATGTGTGACATGGGGTCGTTTTGACAACATTGTCATCAGTACATCGTCGTTGTATAAATGTACCCTTAATACACACAACCATGACAAAATAACATTTTTGAAAACATATAATATTCAAACCACATATATACTGCTATCATATTGGCTGCTTATAGTGTAGCTGATGTGTTACCAGTTTCTGATACTAAAAGTATGAAATCAACTTGATATCAACCTCGATGTTGCTGCATATTGAACTGGAATAGGAGGAAGTATTTTACTTTTCTTACTTTTCTGTACTTTTCTTACTCACTGACATCTGCCAGGTCCAAAAGCACATCCAACAGTGTCCTGTTCTTCAGCTGAACTGCTTCTGCACTTCCACTGGGGAAATCTTATAACAAAATGAATGCAGGGAACACACATTCCTCCAGCCAGAGGAACGCTAGCAATGCCACGCATGTGTCCCACACTGTAAAGGCACTTGCCATGACCCTGACAATCTTGCTGAGTGAAGTAACCTCCTATGGGATGCCCATTATTTACTGTCTGACAATGAGCCAAGCCATGTTTGTGTGCATGTGCTGGAGTTCATCAAGGCGTGAGTCAGGAAGTCACATGTACATGGTGGATAGATAAAATTATTCTTCTTAAAATCATAAGAAAAATAAATGTCAACTTTAGGGGCCTTTACACAACATCATTTTTTAATTAAAAACCTAAAACTTTTTAGGCATTTTGCCCATTCATTTACACGACAACAAGCGTTTTGGCACCTGAAAATGCAAGCTTTTAAAAACAAGTTTCAAAGTGCAAGTTTTTTAAAACAATAATGTATCATCTCCGTGTGAACAGAAAAAGAACGCGAATTTGTGAAAATGGTGATGTCATGCGCATGCATATTCGCCACCTACTGGCCTAGCAGCATAATACAGCATTTTTAGTCATTTTTGCAGATCCATGTGAACAGGGATCATATTGACAACATTGCAGTCTGTACAAGAAAACTGCAATGGAAACACTTTTCCATTTTTAATATATTGTTGTAGTGTAAATGTACCCTTAATCACAAATAAAACCGAGCAATGTGATAAAGCCACTCAAATATCATAGAAACTCCATAGCAACACCTCAGCAGCCACCTAGAAACACCTAACAATTGCCAACACTCTTGACAACAACATAGCAACATGCTTAAACAGACAGAACACTTTGATAACCACATACCAACACCCTAGCAGCCACATATGAGCATGCTAAAACCACTTAGAACATCTTAGAAACCATATAGCAACACCCTAGAAACCAGCCTAGAAACACTATAGCACAGGGATGGGCAACTTTGGTCCTGGAGGGCCACTATCCTGCAGAGTTTTGCTCCAACCCTAATCAAACACACAAGCTAATCAAGGTTCAACTTTACATATTGTTCCCCTATACTTACATGTTCTTACTTTATAGGTACACTATAATTACCGAAAGTTACGCTGTAAATTCGTTGTAATTACTCAGTACTTTCCGGGCTGTAATCTAAAGCGTTACCCTCAAAACATCTTGGAAATTACTTAGCAGCACCCTAGCAAATTAAAAATGTGTTAACACCCTGGCAACCATAAAATGCCCTGACAACTACATCGAAATGTGTTAACACCCAGAACACCTTAGAAACATAGAAACACCCTAGTAACCATAAAAACACTCTGGCAACTACATAGAAATGTTTTAACAACCAGAACCCCTTAGAAACATAGCAACACCCTGACAACCATAAAATACCTGGACAACTACATAGAATTGTGTTATCACCCAGAACAGATTAGAAACATAGCAACACCCTAGCAACCATGAAAAACACTCTGGCAACTACATAGAAATGTGTTAACACCCAGAACACCTTAGAAACACAGCAACACCCTAGCAACCATAAAAACACCCTGACAACTATATAGAAATGTGTTAAAACCAAGAACACCTTAGAAACATAGCAACACCCTAGCAACCATGAAAAACACTCTGGCAACTACATAGAAATGTGTTAACACCCAGAACACCTTAGAAACATAGCAACACCCTAGCAACCATAAAAACACCCTGAAAACTACATAGAAATGTGTTAAAACCAAGAACACCTTAGAAACATAGCAACATCCTAGCAACCTCAAAAACACCCTGACAACTACATAGAAACTAACTACTACATAGAACTAACCAAGAACATCTAGTTACAGAATAAACATGGAAGAACATCTGAAGGTATGTTGAAAGATACAGTACAACTTACAGAAACGGTCATATCTCGTGTAATTGCTCAATCAGTTTCAACGGCGGAAAGACATCACAATAAAACAGCTTGTAAACAATATGTCATGTAACATTTACTCAGGAAAGCCATTCAATGTCCTCCACAGCTTGTTAGTTCGCTAGAGAAATGAACTCTTTCGCTTAATATATGCACTGTATTAGCCTATATATTCATTATATTTTACTTAACCTTTTAGTGATGTCTTTATTATTTAATGTATGTTTATATAAATCTGTCATGAAAATAACAGCCACTGTTTAGAAACGATTATTATAACGAATTGGAGCTTACATGTTTGCATACAATTTGTTAATTGAGTGTTGATTATTTTATCTAAAAATCTAAAAAAGCAATTGAATTTAGGCTAATAGTTTGGGCTCAGTTGTTAACCTTCAATATTATAGTAGCATAATGTTCAAGTAAGGGCTCCCTACATAGTTTATAGCATTAGCAAAGATAATTTTTTTTTTATCCTTAAGAAACTTTTAGTTATAATTTAATTTAATATATTTAAAGACAAAAACACAATTTGTTCAGTAAACCACTGTTTAATAAAAAAAAAAAAAGCAATTTAATGTTTAGTTTTCTCCCCACCTGCTGTACCGAAAACCGAAGTCACCGAATTGTGACTTCAAAACCGAGGTACAGTACCGAACCGTGAGTTTTGTGTACCGTTACACCCCACAAATCACATATAGGAACATAATTAAAAACACCTCAGAACATCTCAGAATTTATATAGCAACACCTTAGCAACAATCAAAATTGTTCTGAAAACCACTTAAAACATCTTAGGAACCACATAGCAACACCCTAGCCATCACCTGGCAACACTATAATGTGTTGGTGACTTTTGCTCAGCACGCACATTTTCTTCAAAAAATGTAAAAATCTTGTTGTCAGTAAGTAGCTTACTTCAGGTTTTCATTTTCTTTTTAAGCAGCTAACAGATTTCCAAAGAGACCAAACTGCAGGTCCAAAAATGTCTAATGAGTCAAGACGAACAGTCTCAAAATAATGACAGCACAGGCCACAGCTCAGTGACAGAGATAGATGGACACATCACAGATAACTGCAACAATACAGCCTCAAAAATTGCAACAGCATTGAATCAGCATGTCAGAGACCAAAACTGTACATTCTGAACTTTAGAAAGCTGGAATTAATGGGACAAGTGCCACTCAGAAACTGCTTGTATCCAAGAACAACATACAAATACATATAACCTAATGTGTGATTAATACCAGAAGCCAGAGGAAGGTAATATGGTCTCATGAAATATCATTCACCTTATTCCATTATATGGTGAACATAATTTTGCCAAGTTGGACATGTTGCTTATCCTTATTGGTTGATAGGAATTGGGTTTATATATTTATACACACACACTGCCATTCAAAAGTTTGGGATCGGTAAGATTTTTCCTAGTCTCCTATGCTCACCAAGGCTGCATTTATTAATTAATATTGTGAAATATTATGACAATTTAAAATAACTGTTTTCTATTTGAATACATTTTAAAATATAATTTATTCCTGTGATGCAAAGCTGAATTTTCATCATCATTACTCCAGTCTTCAGTGTCACATGATCCTTCAGAAATTATTCTAATATGATGGTTTACTGCTCAAGAAACATTTATTATTATTATTATTATCAATGTTGAAAACAGTTGTGTACAATTATTTTAGGATTCTTTGATGAATAGAAAGTTCAAAAGAACAGCATTTATCTGAAATACAAAGCTTTTGTAACATTATATACTACCGTTTAAAAGTTTGGGGTCAGTAAGAATTTTTTATTATTTTTTTTGGAAAGAAATTAAAGAAAGAAATGATACTACTTTTATTCAGCAAGGATGCAAATCTTCAAAAGTGACAGTAAAGAAATCTGATCAAAAGTGACAGTAAAGAAATGTATAATGTTACAAAAGAATATACAGTATCTCACAGAAGTGAGTACACCCCTCATATTTTTGTAAATATCTTATCATATCCTTTCATGTGACAACACTGAAGAAATGACACTTTGCTACAATGTAAAGTAGTGAGTGTACAGCTTGTATAACTGTAAATTTGCTGTCCCCTCTAAGTAAAAATGTCCAAATTGGACCCAATTAGCCATTTTCTCTCCCCGGTGTCATGTGACTCATTAGTGTTACAAGGTCTCAGGTGTGAATGGTGAGCAGGTGTGTTAAATTTGGTGTTATCGCTCTCACTCTCTCATATTGGTCACTGGAAGTTCAACATGGCACCTCATGGCAAAGAACTCTCTGAGGATCTGAAAAAAGAATTGTTGCTCTACATAAAGATGGCGTAGGCTACAAGAAGATTGCCAAGACCCTGAAACTGAGCTGCAGCACGGTGGCCAAGACCATACAGCGGTTTAACAGGACAGGTTCCACTCAGAACAGGCCTCGCCATGGTCGACCAAAGAAGTTGAGTGCACGTGCTCAGCGTCATATCCAGAGGCTGTGTTTGGGAAATAGACATATGAGTGCTGCCAGCATTGCTGCAGAGGTTGAAGGGGTGGGGGGTCAGCCTGTCAGTGCTCAGACCATACGACGCACACTGCATCAAATTGGTCTGCATGGCTGTCATCCCAGAAGGAAGCCTCTTCTAAAGATGATGCACAAGAAAGCCTGCAAACAGTTTGCTGAAGACAAGCAGACTAAGGAACCATGTCCTGTGGTCTGATGAGACCAAGATAAACTTATTTGGTTCAGATGGTGTCAAGGGTGTGTGGCGGCAACCAGGTGAGGAGTACAAAGACAAGTGTGTCTTGCCTACAGTCAAGCATGGTGGTGGGAGTGTAATGGTCTGGGTGAGTGCTGAGAATATATATATATATATATATATATATATATTCTTTACTGGTTTCTATAGTTCCATGAATTGCCTTTAACATCAATGGAATCAGTGGAAAAGGGTTCTTAGATTATTGTTTTTACCCTAAGAAAAATTGCTCTTTTAAGCACTGAAAGGTTCTTTGAGGAACCCAGAATAGTTGTGGCACTGCTGCGAAAAACTAGAAGATGAATATTTTTTTCTTACAGAGTGGTGCAATATGCAGTGATGCAATTTTCAGGTATGGCAGCATTCCTGGAGGGACTGAAGGTGAAAGGTGGCCCTGCTGCTTTCTAGTGCCATTAATATTTTGTTCTGTGTTTACATTATGTTGTCCATCACCTGTGTTTTTATGAGAACTTGTTCTATGAATTCACACGATGCGGGTGTGTGAACGTATCTTATGAATTTACAGAATATGGATGTCTGCCTTATTATACCTTCTTGTCTACATCCCTAAAACACACACACACACACAGAGGTTTGTTTTGCTATCTTAGTGAGGACATTCCATTGGCATAATGGTTTTTATACTGTACAAACTGCATTCTGCATTTTTACAGTTTTAATAAAACATTGTTTAGTATGTTCTTAAAGCTATTTTAAATATGAGGACTCATGAAATGTCCTCATATTTCATGTTTACCTCGTAATACCAGTGTAATACCCATGTCATTATACAAATTTGTATCCTCATAAATCACAAAAACGCACGCACACACACACACACACACATCTATCAATCTATCATCTTCTCTTTATAGAGCAGGTGTATGGACTTATACATGTCACATTGCAGAGAAGATTTATGAATAACGCACACACAACTCTCTCTTTCTCTGGGTCTGTATTAAAAAGCTCCTGAAGTCCTAGTATGCATCTGAGCCTCTGTAAGTGTTAAAAAGCAATATTATTTATTATTCAGCAAACATGCACCTGCTATGTTTATCTACATATTTTATGTAAATTATTCCAGGAATTATGGAGCTTCTAAACTTTCTTTGAAATTAAACAACGGTTGCTCTGATATATCAACAATAGATTTGTATCTTTCACAAACAATAACATGAATTTCCTACAAGCATCTCTGCTAACAAAATCATAATTATTACCATTTTCTCAATCAATAATGATTTGTGATGCACCAAAATAAGCATGCCGTACAATGAATCCTTTCAGACAGCAGCAGCTGATGATAATTGAATGAGTGTGAATCGATTTCCGCTCATCATCATGTCAGTCATCTCGTAGGACTTGCTATTGATACATCGGTGTGGCTTAAATACTCAAATCTCTGTGATTCTGTTTCATGTCTTCTCTCCCTCTTTTTCAGATTGTCTCTTTCAAGCATTAACCGCCACAAAGGCTAGAAAATCGACTATTATGTTCTCAGTGCAGTTTAAAAGGTCAGATGCTGTCCTGCACAAGAGCTGATAAGGTAAAACAGCCTCATGGAAATCCTGAATGAGAACCTGCACAGTCTGAGCTGTCAGAGGGCTGTGGTTTACCAAAGTGTTTTATAGCTTTCATTAAATTTCTTAATGATATGATCATTTTTTTGCTATTCATTAAGTCTTTTTTTTAAATAAATCATTACTATTGGTCACAATCATTTAACCAATCAAGAGTATTAAAAAGAGCTTGTGACTAAACCTCACTCCACTGGATCCTCAAACTGTCAGTCAAACTTTATAACTCCACCCACCTCTATCGTAAATGAAGTGGCGCACGCAGTTTGGACCATCTCTGCTTGTTTGCAATGCAAGGGTAAATAAAGAACTGGTTCTTTGAATACGTACAGCTTTTCTTTTCTCAAGAAACACTATACATCTATATATGTATATATATATATATATATATATATATATATATATATATATATATATATATATATATATATATATATAAAGTTTAAGATAATGTTTTTTTGTCTTTGAGGAGCAGAGAAGAACATCTTAGTCATAGAATCATTGCCAATACTGTCTTAAATATGCATAGCACTTCATCTTTAATAACATGAGATTTTGGCCAAATGGCAGAATAAACTGAGTAACAGAAGGCAGTTATTATAGTTTATAAAGTTATAAATATGGATAAATATGGATTTTTTTATCAACCCTCTGGAGCTGTATGGATTACTTTTATGATGGATAGATGTGCTTTTTTTTGCCTTCAAAAAAATGGTACCATTCACTCCCATTATAAAACTTGGAAAAGGATATTTTTTATTTTTATTTATTTTGTGTTCGGCTGAAAAAAGTTACACCTATGATGGCTTGAGGGTGAGTAAATTAGGGGATCATTTTCATTTTTCATTTAACTTTTATATCTAAATATACCTAAATTATATCTATATCTATATTATATCTAAAAAGTACACTTTAACATACTTTTAAAAAGATTAAATATACTTTAACTATACTTATAACCATACTTTGAAAGAATATACTTAAAGCTGCAGTCCGTAAGTGTTGCCTCTTTGTCACAATCTCTGTTTGAAACCTGCAACTGCAGTTATTTGCGGATCTAATGTTTGGTGTCAGTCACCGCACCGGTGTGGATACTGTATTTCGGAATCATGAATTCGAATCTTGAAAGTATGACCAAAATAAGAATTTTCACCGGAAAATGTTATCTGAACAAGTAACATGTCAAATTATTATTATTGTTATACTTTGTTCTCAAATTGTTAATGTTAACAACATCAACATTGCGTAACTACGTGTATTTACTGTGTATTAGCGTTACCCGTAGATTTCAATTTCTGTAGCCACTCCGCAGTCCAAAGTCTTTTGCTTTTGACTACGGGTGAATCTCCAGTTGTCACTGATGATTGTCATTTGGACCTTTCTGGATTACAATTCGCCATCAAAATGATAAGTTTAATTATTGCAGCTGCTGTGAGAAAAGGCTATAAATGATCCACTACCAGCAGCATTCTCACATGCCATATAGCCCACTAGCTGGGACTACTTCTTCATGTAAACAGACGTGACGTAATGACACAAAGACAAATGGCGGCATGCTTGAATTTTCCGCGGAAATCCACCAGTAACACCCAAATTAGAAAACAATATAACAAGCTTACCATTGTGAATCGGGCTAAGGTAAGGAAACAGTTTTGAACACTGGCTGGTTATGTACTTGGTCAAAATTTGATTTTGGATAATTTATTAACCAAAAAAAAGTTACGGACTGCAGCTTTAACTGTACTGTTTTCACTTTTCAGACACTTACACCCAGTTTAACAGACAAGGCTTAAGCTAGTCCCAGACTAAAATGCATGTTTGAGCTGTTTTAACTGAAAACAAATTGCACTGATATATCTTAAAATGTCAGTGCCATTGTTTTGTCTTATGCACACAAGTAACGTTTTTTAAAGCACGTTTATAAAAGCTACTTAAATGTCCTCATTGAACTAAGGCTTAATCCTTGCTTAATCTAAGCCATGTCTGTGAAACCAGGCCATTAAGTCTTGTTTTCAGAAAAAAAAAAAAGAAAAAAAGTTTCATTTAAAAAGAGAGAGAAAAAAATGCCAGTTGGATAGAAGGATCCACAGCAGACAAACACAAGTCCCTATGTGTGCATGCAAAGTTTTTATGGTAAATCCAATATTTTATGGTAAATAACAGTGAAAAGTGAAACACTTTGTGATGATAATGATGATCAATGTCATCCCACAGTTTAGAATGAATTTAATAGATTTTAAGCAATGGAATATACACATATTATGCTCTTTATGCTTAAGTGTCTCAGGTTCAGATCAGGTTCAAACCAAGTTTGAAAACAGCCTGAATCTTTTGCTGATCCTCATATCTGGCCAGAATCTCATGAGATGTTTTACACACATCCAATATTATTCTAAGATAAGACAAATGAGTATTTAATCAGAAATGCTGGCCAAAATGCAACTCAAACAGAGCTAGCAGTTCTCTATAGCTGTGGGATTTGCTCTTTTTATTTTGTTGAACTTTCCTCATCTAACAAAACAAGTTCGAACAGTTTTGTTTTGTCGTTTATGACATAATGACATAAAGAAGACGACAAGGAATGTTTGATTACTCGCTAAGCCTGAGCTGTTGTTTGAGGTTTTTATTTTTTTTAAAGCATACATAACCACAGTCTGAGCTGGACGGATTAGCTTAGCCCAGTCACCGCGAGCTGCATAACAGAGCGATAGGGCTGGAGTGCAGGAGAGCAGGGAGTGGCTTCAGCGCTGAACACACACATAAACACAAGCTGTGGCCCAGGCCCTGAAAACTCTCCTCTCCCGCTGCGTGTCATGTGATCCAGGCTCAGGGAGCCAACCAGCTAAAGAAATGTGGTCTCTCGCGGCCAGCCAGGAAACCTTTGTGACCATACAAGGCACTTCCTTCCCCAACTCTCGTCTTCCTGTTGGCTATGTATGGAGTTTCCTGCTCTTTCACTCCCTCCCTTTCACTCTCTTTTTCTCTTTCTCAGTATTGGCTGTCTGCCCTGGTAAACTGGCTGGGTGAAATCTTTTTTTCGCTCTCTCTCTTTGGCAGTTGCCTTCTTTCTATGTGTGGAAAGCAGGCCAGAGGTTTCTGATTACTGATTGCTGCTGTGTGAAGGAATGGCGGCCATGTGTGTGTGTGTGTGTGTGTGTGTGTGTAGGTGTATAAATGCATGTTATCTTAACGCCATGTGAGAACAGGGTGTGGGGGTTTAGGCTATCAGACATATGTTGATGTACACTACATGTTAAGAACTGAACCCAGAACAGTCTTAAAAGTTTAAGGAAATGTAAAAGTTCAATGTAAAAATGTGAAATGTAAAAAAAATCATATAAAAAAAGACTCCCCTAAGATTTTCCTTATACCGTAATGCAAAAACGCTTCAATACAGCGTGTTCATCTTGAAATATTACTAACAATATAAAAGTTATTCTTATATTTACAGTAAAGATTTCACAATAGACACGTGAACCATGACCATGATGATGTTTTTACAATTACACTAAAAGGCCTTTCACTTGCAAAAAAAAAAACAACAAAACAACAAATAAACTGTATAAACAATAAATCTGACGACAAAAGGCATATAGAGATTGTGTGCAACAGGCTTTCCAGCAAAGTTTTGATTATATTGATAATTTAGAGGCCTTAGAAATGTATGTATGTTTTATAAGCCTAAGCTGATTACAGTATTGTATTTGTATTGCATTACAATATTTTTAGAGTTTTATTTAAGTCTGCATAAATGCAGTACAATAAATACTATTTTTTATTCATAAACACTTTAAAATGATGCATTAAAATAATGTCCTAATGCCACATGTCACAATTTCCCTCTGACAGCAAACCAAATAGGACTATCCTCACATAGGCCTAAGACACACAATTACATCATATGTCCTAACATGCACTTTCATGCACCAATGTCTGTACTAATCCATTACTACCAAACCCCCATCTGAGCTACTGACATCATGGCCTGCTGAGCTCTGGACCAATGGCGTTCTGAGATTTAACACTGACATCACAAACAGGAAGAAACTGATTCCTTTGGCCTTGTGTGAAAAGCTCAAGAGCAAAAATAAATAAATAAAAAATAAATAAATAAATAAATATATATATATATATATATATATAGTTATCAATTTCTTATAATTATTTTATAATTATTAGATTAATTTAAGATTCAACTTTGTCTCAGATTTTCCCCTAAAGTGCCTAAAAATAGCAACAAATTACAATTGCTGACATACACTAGAAGTGTAGAACTACTAGCAGATTTCAGCTTTCAGAACTCCCCATGTGATCTTTCTCCATTTAATCTTAATACTGTCAGTGAAAAACAACTGAGATATTAAAGAGTTCACATTGTGATTTTTCTTTCCTATGGGAATGCTTTAAACTGCTATGTGTCCACCTGCAGCATATGCAAATAATATAAATGTATTTACAGAAACATAATGACATAGTGACTTATGAGGACACAAATTTGTATAATGACATGGGTATGACACCTCATGGGTACACTGGTATTATGACGTAAACATGAAATATGAGGACATTTCATGAGTCCTCATATTTAAAATAGCTTTTAAAACATACTAAACTATGTTTTATTAAAACTGTAAAAATGCAGAATGTTTTCTGTGATGGGTAGGTTTAGGGGTAGGGGTATATATATATATATATATATATATATAGCATCATTTAAGGCTACATGTTGTATGCCTTCCCTTAAAGTTCCCTGTTACACTCAAAATGTGACAGACGTGGTACGGCTGCATACCTGGCATAACTGCAAATGTGGAGTTTGCCTCAAGGTTGTTTTTTGTTTATATGACTCATATCAAAGCATTATCTGCAGAGTAGCTAAACACATCGAGGCCGTCAAGGAAAGCAGCTACCAACTTTCTGTTATTACATTTTAAGTCTACCAATAAGGTGGTAGAAACCTTAAACTGCTGTTAATTTCAGATTTCAAACGTCAAAAACATGTTGAAAATTGCAAATCATTCACATTTAAAATACATTTTAGAAATAATAAAAGAAATTAAATACAGAGAGTGATAACAAACCATTGAATAACTTTTAACATAAGTGTGTAGCAAAAGACTTAGAAGGTACTACATTTTAATTAACTTTGCGACCTTTAAAAAAAATACACTCTATATAGTATGAATATGGGTTGTATGAATGAATTTCGGACGTACTACATCTGCCATGTTGTTACTGTGTCATGTGACCTACCAGAGTCAGTTGCATCACTTCACTGCCATCCATAATTCCTCTCCCATGGCCTCATGGGATAGTAAAGTGTCCATCAAATGCACACTTTAGAATCTCACCGGAAGTAGTCACTCAAAAAATAGCTGAACATGATTCAATCATGGACAGAGGTTTCATGTGACCGAAACAAGTAAAACCAAATAGAATCTATCATGTACAACTAACTAGAATCAATGGTGTTCATTTATCTTGAACGAATGGTTTTAGTTTAGTTTTCATTGAAATTGAAATTAGCACGGCAAAGTACGCAGTATTCGTTCCGTATCTAAAGGAACCGAGGTTACATCAGTACCGAGTACGTTCCCTGGCAATACTACACGAGTACTGCGTCATTCATCTTATTAATTAATATTGATTATTAATAAGACAAGATGCAGTGGGGCCAATACAATCACGCCGTGCTACGCAGGGAGACGACCAAGCATCGGGGCAGAGCACTTGAAAAAGGGCTCGCGACAGATACTCATAAGACAGGATAGCCCAGACAACGGGGACTGAAACACTGTAGTCATCCTCCCATGCCCATAAACTAGGGCACCAGAGGGGCCTAGGGTATATATAGAGGGCACAGAACATAGTTACGCCCAAACGTGGTCGGGGTCGTAATGTAAAGCAATAAGCTGGACACAGCAGGGAGGCTCATGCAGAAAGGACCTGCGTCTGAAGTGCAGGAACCTCTAGATTATAAAACTTGACAAATATGGAAGGTGGCCATAATGGCCCAGCTGGCCGCCACACAGATGTCAGCAATGGAAACGCCACAGGACCACACCCACGAGGAGGCCATACCTCTCATGGAATGCGCTCTTACACCCAAAGGGCATTGAAGGCCTAAGGAGGAGTAAGCGAGTGCTATAGCGTCGACTATCCATCTGGAAAGCCTGGACTTCGTGACCGGAAGACCTTTTGTGCGGCCACCGAAGCAGACAAAAAGCTGTTCCGCCTGACGAAAGGAGGCGAAACAGTCAATGTAAGACCTCAGGGCCCTGACAGGACAGAATAGGTTCAACTCATGTTCATCCTGAGATGGAGGAAGAGCGGAGAGAACGACCATCTGCGCCCTAAAGGGGGTAGATAGGACTTTTCGGGACATATCCATGCCTTGGTTTCAGGACGACTTCGTTAGGCCCCAATTCAAGACACGAGGGGCTCACAGAGAGTGGCTGTAAATCTCCCACATGCTTAACTGATGCTAAAGCTAGCAGTAAGGCAGTTTTCAGCGACAGGGGCCATAAATTGGCAGTCTGAATTGGTTCAAAGGGAGGACCTTTAAGGCCTCTAAGAACCACAGGTAGGAACCGTGAGGGGACGAGGGAGATTCAACCTCCTGGATCCCTTAAGGAAGCGAACAACAAGGTTGTTTCTCCCTATCGACCGCTCCGCTATAGGCGCGTGAGAAGCTGCTATAGCTGTGACATAGACCTTAAGGGTAGAGGGAATACGACCTCTATCCATTAAATCTTGAAGGAAGGACAATATCTGGGATATGTCACAAGTCAATGAGTCCTCAACCCGGGCTGTACACCAGGCAGCAAAGACGGCCCATTTAAGAGAGTAGAGACGTCTTGTAGATGGAGCTCTAGCCTGAGAGATAGCGTTTAAGACATTCTCAGGCTTGCAGGCTCCCATTGAGAAACCACACATGAAGGTCCCACAGCTCGGGTCTGGGGTGTCATATCGTCCCTCTCGCATGAGAGAGGAGGTCCCGTCTCAGAGGGATTGGCCATGCCTCCATGGGCGATAGCTGAGATAGCTCCAAGAACCATGGTTGGGTCCTCCACAGAGGAGCCACCAGGAGGACTTTGTGAGCACCTTCCCTGACTCGTCTAATTACTTGGAGAATCAGCGCAATCGGGGGAAAAGCATAAAAGAGGGAGGCTGGGCCAGTCATGGGCCAGCGCGTCCCTGGCTTTCGAGAAATATATTGGGCAGTGATGATTGTCTTCTGAGGCAAAGAGGTCGACCTCTGCCTTCCTGAACACACCCCAAATTCTCTGGACTGAGCAGGGGTGGAGTGACCATTCCTCTGAGGGAAGGATGCTCCGGGACAACATGTCCGCCCCTATGTTCAGTACGCCCTGTATGTGTGCTGCTCACAACGAGAGCAGGTTACTCTAGGATGGTTTTCGCTAGAGTAAAGAGGGGCTTAGAAGAGAGGCCGCCCTGGCGATTTATAAAGGACACCACCATCATGTTGTCTGACCTGACCAAGATGTGATGACCCACCAGGAGAGGAAGAAAAGCCTGGAGAGCTCGATATACCGTCATCATTTCCAGGCGGTTGATATGTAGCTTGCTTTCCGGGCCATTCCAAGCACCAAAGGCCGGACGGTTGTCGCAGAGCTCCCCAACCTATCTTGGAGGCATCTGTGAAGATGACCTTCCTCTCATCTATCGCCCAGATTGCAATGCCCTGCTTGAACCAGCAAGTGTTCGTCCAAGGGGCCAGGGTTGCGACACACACCTGGTTCACCTTGAGCGAGCAACGACCATTTTGCCAGGCTTGGGGCGGGACCCGTGATTTTAGCCAGAGCTGCAGAGGGCACATGTGAAGCAAGCCCAGCTGCAGAGCTGGAGATACTGAACTCATTAGACCTAGCATCTTCTGAAACATTCTGAGCGGCAGAGAAGCCCCGGGCGTAAAGGTTTGTATGAGCTGCTGAATGGCCAGAGAACGCTCTGGAGTGACTGTGGCCCTCATGTGGGTTAAGTCTAAAATTATCCCCAGGAACAATACACGTTGGCTGGGAGATAACAAGCTCTTTGTAAAATTGACCCCTGAGTCCCAAGCACTCTAAGTGGTTGAGAATGATGGATCTGTGGGATATTAACCAGTCTCCCGGGCATATTTGAAGATCTGCTTCAAAGTGATCATTCTGAATGAGCGCTTTATCGGGGCCCTGTTCAGATGTCTGAGATCGAGAATGGGTCTGAGACCACCATCCTTTTTGGGGACGAGGAAGTACCTGCTTTAAAAACCTGACTTGCTCAGTGCTGGAGGAACCACCTTTATGGCTCCTTTCGCCAGCATGGTGTTCACCTCGGAACGCAGGACATGCACATCCTTGCTTTCCACAGAGGTTTGGACCACGGCATTGAAAAACGGGGCCCTTTGAGCGAATTGGAGTACATAACCTCGTTTTACTATGTTCAGCACCCAAGCTGACACTCCGGGGATGGCCTGCCAGGCCTCGGCCCATGGGGCGAGGGGTTGAATTGGTTCTGGCACTAAGTCGCTGTGAGGGACTATGGTGCTTGTATGGAGTGAAAGAGGAAATTTGCTCTCTTTTTGAGGATGTTTGTTTTTTATTATATCCGCTATAACAGCGGTGCACTGCCAGGGCATTTGAACAGGCTCTGTGCAGGCAACAAAGCACCCGGAACCGAGCGGGGTGACAGGAAAGCTGGGCGAGGCATTTTGGAGGGTGGTCCAGCCGCGGCGGGACTTAACCTCCTCCTCTTCCTTTCTTGGACATCAGGCCGACTTCTGAAGCGCAGGATCCAGCACTATCTTGGGCCGAGAGTGGTATTCTGAGTGGCAAGCTGAAAGAGCGGCGAGAGAGCTGCAGACTGCTTAAAGCAGCGGCTGCTAGAAAGCGGCAAACTGCTTGAGAGCGGCGAGCAGAACAGAGAGCGGCGAGCAGAACAGAGAGCGGCGAGCAGGGATGTGAGTTGACCAAACTGCTGCAGAGCGGCGAGTTGATCAGCAGCGAATCCAGCTGCTTGCAGGTGAAGGCAGCTTCAAGTCTCATAGATCAAGCGAAGAGATGATATCTGCATCACTGAAGGAGAATGAATCGATTTGCCATGGTGAGACGGCCGCTTATATAGCCCGAGACCCCGCCCCTTTTGGCGGGCTCGAGCGGGCTCCCTCACCATTGGCTCGCACGTTCTGCGCTGTCATTGGTTTGTTTACTTTAACTTCACAAACCGATGGCCGTGCAGTTTACACTGCGTGATTGTATAAAGGCCTCAGAATCTGAGAAAAAAGAGTTTTCCCCCATTGCGTGTTGTCTTATTAATAATCAGTATTAATTAATAAGACAAACGACGCAGTACTCGTGTTGTATCGCAAGGGAACTTTTAAATTCCAACATAATAGAACATTAAACAAAATCTCTCAATTTTCTCATCTTGCTAAAAAATGCATAAATTAACACTATATTTCAACATTTACTCTCCCAATTCAGCCCCTTTGCAAAGCATGATGGGAAGTGAAAGTTCTGTTTGATTGGGTTACTTGATTGAAACATGTTATTTCAAAATGAAAATATCAAGTTAAGTCAAAGAGTAATCCTTTCAAGTTGACTTAAAATGAAGCAATCTCATTTGAAACAGAACTTGATACAATGGCGTTAAATCAAAATAAATTGTTTTATAATTTTCACCTACTGTTTTTCGAATACAAGAATTTGGACATACTCTTAAGGAGTACTGTTTTTCACATACTATATAGTAGGGAAGAATTTGATTTCAGACGCAGCGCTGATCTTTACTTCCAAGCCTGCACCAGCACACTTGTCTGTAATTATCAAGTGTTCCTAAAGATCTTAATTAGCTGGTTCAAGTGTGTTTGATTAGGGTGTGTTTAGGGTGTTTGATTCATGCTGAACTGTAGTATAGGAACAGGACTGTGCACACCTACTATAAACTAAAAAAAATAAAGAGAAGCATTAACATTCACTTTTACTGATCTTGTTTAAAATGTTTATATGTTAAATTAGTTTTATAGTGGTTAACTATCACTGAGTGTAGTCTTGACTCTATATGTGATTTTTCAGTGTCTGTTTGTGATGTGATGTGCTCTGGGCTACTGCTGATATGCAGTGTGACCTTCAGGTAAACACCACGGCTGTCCATGCCAGCACTTCCATAGGAGTCTGGCAATCATCCACACCACTCCTCTGCCTTTTCCCCCTCTCTCTCTCTAAAAAACACACATGCAAATCCACATACAAGCAAAGAGCAGATGTGGCCCCATAAATTATAAATCCAGTGTGCACTTTGTTGTGTGTACCTTTCCAGATCTACTTAAATGCACATCCAGAACATCTAGTTGTTACACCCAGACCAAAAATAATTATTTCTTTAATGCACATCATCAGTTCACCCAAACATAAAAATATGCTGTCATTATATCAAATAGTGTTGGGGGTAATGCATTACAAGTAATGCAAGATACTTAATCAGATTACTTTTTTCAAGTAACACGTTACTTTTAGATTTACAAAATATCTGAGTTACTTTTTCAAATAAGTAATGCAAGTTACTTTGTTTTCTTATTTATTGGCTGACATGTTGAGAGAAATTAGAAGTGCAGAGGTGTTATGTGCGCTGTGTAAACATGATGGTTATTGTGGTTCTAGATTAATTGTGAGCAGGCATTTACTCAACTCACTTGCACAAAAACAGAAAATTAATAAAAACAGTGAAATGCAACCTCGGAATTACTTTTGCGCAAACCTGCAATAATTAAATATGTTAAACAATACAAATATACTTTATGTATTTAATCTCACTTTATTAACTAGTGTCTTTGCTGCTGACCTTCAATGATCCTATTCAACCATACGAATAAGCAAAAATTACTTTAGAAAAACATCACATTTGTGTTTCATTTTTTGTTTTTATTGCTAAAGTAAGAGTGTTGAACTTTCTTCTCCTGTATCCTATTCTTCTGTGATCCAGAATGGCAGAACAGCTGAAAGGTTTGTTTGAGTTGCGCCCTCTACTGTACAGGCATGAATTTGCATTTTCTGAGGCTTATTAATTTCACCTTTGGTGTGAAAAAGCCTTTACATTTGACAAAAAACAAACAAGCAAGCCCAGGCTGGATGAGAAAAAGTAACACGAAAGTAACATAACGTTACTTTCCATAAAAAGGAACTAACACAATTAGGGAGTAATGCAATATTGTAACACATTACTTTTAAAAGTAACTTTCCCCAACACTGATTTTAAATGACAGTATAATATAATATAGTGCATTTATTTATTTATTTATTGAGTAAATTATATCATATTTTCATTATAGGTAATAATATAAATTATTCCTTTAAAGACATAAATTGCATAAATTGTTGTTATTGTCCCGACCAATTGCACTAGTGCACACATCAACAGAGAAAAGATGCTATTGCGAGGAGGAGTTAAAGGATTAGTTCACTTTCAAATGAAAATTACCCCATGATTTTCTCACCCTCAAGCCATACTAGGTGTATATGACTTTCTTCTTTCTGATGAACACAATCGGGGAAATATTAACAAATATCCTGACGCATCCAAGCTTTATAATGGCAGTAAGCATTACCAAACGAGTATGAGCTGAAGAAAGTGTCTCCATCCACATCCATCTATCATAAACATACTCCACACGGCTCCAGGGGGTTAATAAAGGCCTTCTGAAGCGAAGTGATGATATCCATAGTTATGAAGTAAAATATCTAGCTTCCGCCAGACTGTCTTCTGTATTCTACTTACGAAGAAAGTGTTAAACTCTCGCAGTTCAAAATGCTTACGCTGCATCCTACGCCTTCCTTATTCAACTTACGGAAACAAACTCAAGAGACGCGACGCCAATTCCATTTTTCCGTAAGTAGAATAAGGAAGGCGATCTGGCGGAAGCTAGATATTTTACTTCATAACTTGTTAAATATGATTTTTTTTTTTTTTACACAAACATATCGCTTTGCTTCTGAAGGCCTTTATTAACCCCCCGGAGCCATGTGGAATATATTTATGATAGATTCATGTGGATGGAAGCACTTTCTTCAGCTCATACTCGTGACTCATTCACTGCCATAATAAAACTTGGATGTGTCAGGATAATTATTCATATTTCTACGATTGTGTTTATCAGAAAGAAGAAAGTCATATACACCTAGGAAAGCTTGGGTGAAAGCTTTGGGTAATTTTCATTTAAAAGTGAACTAATCCTTTAATGTGTTTGATTAAGATTACAAAGGCACATACAAAACAATACTGATGTGCATGGATAATTCATTTATAATTACACTGCAATATTCCATAACGAATAGTCCATTTTGATTTTACAGTGACTTTAATACTGATCAATATCATCAGTTAAGTTTATGAAACTTAAAAATTCAAAACACACTTTGAATGTACACGAGATTAATTTTATGTAACCAAAATTAAGCTTTAGCTCAGCCATTTTATGAAACTATTTACAAATTGCGCATCAAACAAGCTCAAACAGCTCTGTTGCTCGGCTTCCAATCCCTTTGATTTGATGTTTTCTTACACAGATATTGTGAAGTATTACTCCATTAATTCAAGAAAGTGTATACACACACACACACACACGCTCGCTCTCTCAGAGAAAGCAGTGAGTTCTCTCATACGGCTGCCTGTCTCACAGCAATTACATGATGTGCGGTAATTGCCGGTCTTTTATGCATCCTCTTCAGACATACTTCAAAGAGATCTGAACACATCCAGAGCCGCAATTAGCGAACACAGCGCAAGCCCCAGAGAAGCAGCACGGCCGCCGCAACGATCCCATTGTTCTCCATCTCCCCTCTCAATACGCACTCACGGTCTGCAGGGGGACACCTGCGCTCCTGCAGTGCCGGTGACAAACATCCTGGTCAGGCACAGCTGAAATCATCTCAACTTTCTCTTTTCTGAACATACTGAACTAGCTTGCAGTGTTGGGGGTTAAGACGTTACATGTAACATGTTAGCCTACAAATTGTAACATATTTTAAAACTTGCAAAGCATGTTGTGTAATGCTTTACTCCAACACTCGAGGTAATACGCAAAGGTAAACTATTTACTTGTAAATCATTATTTCCAATTGAAAAGTAGGATGCATTACAAGTAACACATAGGCTACTACATATATTTTTAAAGGGATAGTTCACCCAAAAATGAAAATGACAATTTACTCACCCTAATGCCATCCTAGGTGTATATGACTATTTTCTTTCAGACTAACACAATCACAGTTATTTTTAAAAATGCCCTGGCTCTTCCAAGCTTTATAATGGGAGTGAATGGTGCCATTTTTTTTGAAGCCCCAAAAAGTGCATCCATCGTAAAAGTAATTCATACGGGGGTTAATAAAGGCCTTCTGAAGCAAAGCGATGCATTTTTGTGAGAAAAATATCTATAATTATAACTTTATAAACTGTAATCACTAGCTTCCGGTAATGGTATACACAAGTCTCATTCTAGCAGAAGAGTGACCTCTAACTCAACGCGTGACGTATTGACGAACGCGAAAGTGCAGAGGCTAGAGCAAAACAAAACTGGTAATGAATTAGAAGCTTGAGCTTGTTGCCCAGCCCTATTTGTTTGAACCATGAGAGGCGTCTACTCTCACCTAAGCTTTCGCTACGCCTACGTCCTATGCCGGAACTTGACTCTCTCGTGAGCACGCAGCTGGTACAGAATTGTACTTGTGATGCGAAGAACTCAAGTATGAATTCCGTGAAAGATAAATCTCGGTAAAAGTGCTCAAAGACGAGTTCAAAAACAAGCTAAAATGCCATGGTTACGATTGCGTTTTTATGTCACATTTGCTTTTGTTAACACTACCAGGTAGGTTTAAGGTTTAGTGTAGGTGTACGTTATTAAACGTGATGGAGCATTAAGCTTTTAGCGCCACTCACTGGACATTTCACTGTTGCAAAACATGCAGGACGCAACATATTTTGCAAAAATGTTGACACAGGTACGTTTTTCTAATGAGCCTGGGCTGGGATATTTTTTTACAAAAACGTATCGCTTTGCTTCAGAAGGCCTTTATTGACCCCATGGAGCTGTATGGATTACTTTGAAGGATGAGTGAGCTTTTTGGGGCTTAAAAAATGGCACAATTCACTCCCATTATAAAGCTTGGAAGAGCCAGGAGATTTTTAAATATAACTCTGATTGTGTTTGGCTGAAAGAAGAAAGTCATGTACGCCTATGGATTGAGGGTAAGTTAAGAGATCATTTTCATTTTTGGGTGAACTATCCCTTTAAGTAACAAGTAGGGGTGTAACTATAGGCCTACCTTAAATTTTCTGTCGACACGCATGTTTAATGAATAAATGCAGCATTGTTTTAACCACTGCACATGCAGAACTTCCAAGTCGTCTTAAAGATTAAACAAGCTTTATTTTAAGTGCTTCAAACTCACTTATAACATATAGTTTAAAGCTTGCCCTCCTGTCAGATGCATGTTGTTTAATGGACCTGAAACTTGTTTTCCTCAGCGCATGACTACATTTTATGGTCATATTCTTATCTGTATGTTAGAAATTCGTGCAAGTAGTAAAACAAAAACTGATCACCTTCCATAAAAAAATAACAATTTAACATAATTAAATGAACATAATTACATTTCATAGTGCGTAAGGTGCTTTACTATTAGAAGTAATGTTGTCCAACATTCCTGGAGTGGAGTTTGTGTGCTGGTTTTTGAGGTTCTGTATACTTTCAAGTCTAGGTTGTCCAATTCACGGTTTAGCTTTATTCAAGGAGTGTAATATTCAACACTGACAATAATGCTTTAAAAGAACTTCAAGTTCTTTATAAAAGCTGAAACATTCAAGAAAACCTTTTTGCCTTTATCCCATTTGTACAGGTTCAAAATGGCACAGCTGAAGGTTAAACAAAGATGATGCTCTGTGTGTGTGTTTGTTGAGCGGTGTTTGTGTATTGCTACAAACACAATGAATCATCACAGACAGAAGCACAAAAGTCTCCACAGCAACTCATATGAAGCTTTCAGCAGGTATATGACTGATAGTTCTGCGTAATAGTTGCACAACATATCATCTCTGCCCTGATATTCTACACTGAACAAACATACACAGTATATCTACAGATGTCCAAATGACTGACAGCTGATGATGGCCCCAGAAAACGACCCGGCTGTCATGACCGCATCTGTCTCAAAGCATCACAGCACCATCCAGACAGACCACATGGTAACACACTGCTCTGCTGACACCTACAGTAAATGTTAGGGTGAACCTTCAATTCTTCATTCAGTGAGATGCTGTCCTGCGTGAAAAATAATGTGTGAGCATGAACTGCTATATATAACTGAGCTGGATTGTAAGATTCATTTGGTCTTCAAAAAAAAAAAAAAATTATTAGTGGCATTTGCAAAGGAAATCACTGTTGTTCTGTTGTTCGTACTGAAAATGAGTGATCTGAACAAACCCCTGAGCATTAAAAGGGACCTATTATGCCCCTTTTTACAAGATGTAATATAAGTCTCTAGTGTCCCCAATATGTGTCTGTGATGTTTCAGCACAAAATACCCCACAGATAATTTATTATACCATGTTGTAAATTCCCATATTTGAGTGGAAGGAAAAACATACTGTTTTCGTGCATGTATCTTTAAACGCAAATGAGCTGCTGCTCCCCACCCCGTTTTCCAGAAGAGGGCAGAGCCTTTACAGCTAGTGCCTCAGAATAATACCCGGCCAAAAACTAAAACATCTTTTTGGTTTTGATTATCATCTCCACTGTCACTCTCGTGACATTGCAGTTTTTCATCATCATGAAAGTTTATTATCTTCATGTGTTTTAAAGCCATATAAGTCTAAACTTCTGATATATGGTTTTCTGAGTGTACACATCTGAAGCACATGCACAGAAAGCTGGATGTCACATGGCACGTCGTGTGAGTATTAAAATAAGTTCACTTTCATGTCTTATAGCGCTTAAACTGTCAAATACACACAAGGTTATGTCAAAAACACAAAGTTCACATAAACAGGTTATGTTTATGAAGGTAAACAGCAAGTAAAGAAATCACATGTGTATCTAGATCTGTGTATCAAAGTGAAAGCATGAATAAAATATGAATCAGACAACAAAAGAAAAATAGAAAATCACTCACTGCTCTTGACTGAATATATTTCTTACTAGAATGCTGCTGTTAAATGCTCTGGCAAAGAGATAAACATGGCGGACTGTACCCTTTACTCAGGCTAATAGGACAGAGTCCGTCAGCAGTCGTGGGCGGGGCCTACGCATTTGTGACATCACATGGCGTAGAAACTGCAAATGGCTTATTCTGAGGCACTGCTTATAATTTATGGGAATTTAACACACACTGCCAATTATATTTTTGTTCAAACACCATGTAATAGTGAATTTTGCATAATAGGTTCCCTTTAAACTTTGACGGATAACAAAATCAGGTCCGGCTCCACCTGAGTTTGTACCGAACTGTCATTTTTGTGTACAGTTACACCCCTAGTAACAAGCAAAGTCACGTTACATGTTAAATTTACACTATATTTTCTTTTGTTGCTTTTTCATTAAACTTTGACACATAACCAAATCAGGTCTGGCTCTACATGAGTTTGGCACAACCCAAGGAAAGGAAAAATTCAAAGCAATTTCATGGGAATAATTCAATTAATACATCTGACATAAGTAGAAGTAATATATAAAGTATTATAAATAATAATCACTATTAATATTCAAAATATTTAAACAACCACATATCAACACCCTGACAACTACCCTAGCAATGATGATGGTGAGTTTTGCACAGAAAAGTAGCACTTACATGTAAAACTAGTCCCATAATAACCTAGATTTACGTAGAACAGAGTGAAATGTTGCCTGAAATGATGTTTGATTAACAGAAAAATGTGCACAGAACAGAAAAAATGTGAGCAATTTCAGGTGTCAAACATCTCGCTGCAATTTAAAAGACAAACCCTGAGCAGACGTCTATCCTTATTGAGACAGAATCTTGATTTTGTCAAAAAACATCATGAACTATGTGAATCATTTGTCAGGAAGGAAAGGAATGACTGCTGAAGAGCTGATTTTGAGAAGAGCGGCAGCGACACAGCAGAGAATTCAATGGGTTTGCACTTTGATATGAAAATCACTGCACAGTTGGACAGTTGGAGACATGGACTTTGAGAAGTGTTGCCTATTTACACACACTCAGTACAAAGTACATGCTCAAAAGTGGCATGCCACATAAAACAATAAAGACTATCATGATAGCAAATGTTATGAATGCTCCGTCACCAGAAATGGATGGTTTTAAAACACAAGCTAATAGTACAGCAGGTAACAGCGATTAAAAAGCAGCACCGGGCGAGCGTGTTGTGTGCTATTATAAACCTGTCAATGAGAGTGTGTTATATAAGCCGTGAAGCAGCCATGCAGGCACAGCAACAGTAGCCTTCTGAGAACATCAGAAATGGAGTGTGTAGAGAAACAGACAGAAACGTCTGGCCTCTGTCTATCTGACCACAGTCTAAGCCCAGCCTAAACCAGTGGGCTCCAGGGAGAAGTGAGACAGGATGTGTAAAATAACAAGGGGCTCTTGTAAAGACCCCAGTCCAAGGGCTGCTTTGCAGTTTTGGAATATATATAGATGTATTATTTAAATTAAGCCGGTTAGTAGTAAAGTGGTATTATTAGTAAAGAGGCAGCTTGGAAATACTTCACTTTAAACTTCCCAGAACAGTATGAACTGGTTACATATTTTAGTGGAGAGTAACTGTGGAAAAGAAGTGTGCTAATTATATTGAATGTGCACTTGTAGTGTACTTCAGCTCTATATTTGATAACAATTACACGTTACATGTAGTTACACTATAGTAATAACTCTAAATTATGCATAATTGCATGCAACTAACCCTAAACCAAACCCTTATCCTAACCTTAACCCTATAGGATGTACATGTAGTTCATTAGTATTACTCAGTACTTAAATGTATAATTACATTGTAACAAGGACACCTGTAAAAAGTGTAACCATATTATATTTTTAAGAACTGTACTTACAGATAGTATGATATTAATGAAATAAAAGGCCACTTAAGTGTACTTAAAGAGACACTTTCATGATTATGTTTCTTAACACACACAAATTAAAAGTTATAGGTTACTTTCTTTTAATGTGTCTTTATTACAGTGTAATTATACATTTAAGTACTGAGTAATATTAATTGACTACATGTACTTACTAGGATTAGGGTTCGGTTTAGGGTTAGTTGCATGTAACAACTAACCAAAGTTTGAACTAAATTGTCATATACAATATGCTAGTGCAAGTATATAACAATTAGTTCAAACTTTGACCTGTGGAGGGCAGTAATACACTTAGCAGTGTCTAAACTGCCAAAATTCTAATAGAGAAGAAGAAGAAGAGAGCTCGTTCAAGACAAGTGTCTATGGTTAAAACGTATATAATTTGTTTGTTTGTTTTTTTAGAAAATGACCAATCGTTTCGCTAGATAAGACCCTTATTATACTCGTCTAGTATCGTTTATAAGCCCATTGAAGCTGCACTGAAACTGTAATTTTGACTTTCAACTGTTTGGGGCCAATTGAAGTCCACTATAAGGAGAATAATCCTGGAATGTTTTCATCAAAAACCTTAATTTCTTTTCAACTGAAGAAAGAAGGACATGGACATCTTGGATGACATGGGGGTGAGTAAATTATCAGGAAATTTTTATTTGAAAGTGGACTAATCCTTTAAGTGTATTCTTTAGAATTATGTTATTTTGGCTACTCTTTTTAAAAGTTTGCTGAAGTGTACTTTTTCCCCATGTCAGTGGGGCAAGTTGTCACACAGAAAGTTGCGAATTTTAGCTAAACATCCAATTACACAAAGGTTTTGGCAGTGATTTTGGCAGTGAGGTTTTCCAACATGTTCAAAACTGGACTGAATTAGAATTTCTGTGAATTTTGTTCTTCAAATGTATATTCAAATGTTTCAAAGTAAATTTCAAATTTTAAAGTAAAAGCTGTTGGGTATACAAGTGAACACAATAAAATCATTGAAGTATCATGGGTCAACTATATTATATTATTAAGTAGGATTTTTGAGCTTACAGTTATAAAAGTATACAGTAGTCCAGAAATTGATTTTTTTTTTTTTTTTTTACTATACTTACCATTAAAAAATGACAAAAATAGAGATATAGTTCTGTTGAGAGTACTATGAAACTGTGACTAATAGGTAATTATATGTTTTTGTTTATGAGATAATGAGGCAGACACTTCTAAGAAACCATATTCCAGATGATTAGAATATATACTGTGCCAACATTTTTTCCAAGAATTCCATGAATTCCTTTCAAAATAAGGCCTATGTTTCCAGACGGATCCTGCATTGCCAGTATTATGATTGACATTCCAGTGAGAGTTAATGGTCATGTGTTTATTTGTCTTCTTCTGTCTCTCTCTCTCTCTCTCTCTCTCTCTCTCTCTCTCTCTTTTTTTTTTTCTTTACAATCACACACAATTCATCTCCAAAGTAGGGCAGAAGTTTATATGTAACATTAAATAGATAGATGTACTGTAAAACATACACGTCTGCTGTCCAAAAGCAATAAATGAGTCAAAGAAGTCACTCAGAGCACTATAAATATATACTGAGATAATCAGCTTGCAGAAAACCAAAATCAATGGTTCCAATTGTGGAAATCTTGGCTTTGCAAATCTGACTTTATTAAGTCTGTCTGTCTGTCTGTCTGTCTGAAAAACGTGATTTACAAAAAAAGGTTATTGCCTGTAAACTTGTGCAACCGAAAAACAAGTTGTTTTCAAAAAAGACGCATTATGTAACATGTTTTAACACGTCTTTTATTGTTCTAGACAAGTGTTGTGAAAATGGAGTGAAAAACACAGTTTACATCCCCGATGGCGTGTGTTTGTGTGTGTGCGGGGCAGCGGGTAGATAGTTTAGCTGAGCCAGAGTTTAAGAGGCTGGTAATTATGGTTAACCACACTCACCCCTCACACTCATATTTATAGAGCACCATCAGCACGGCCCTGTTTTTTACCGCAAGGGGAATTTTCACCAGATTCCTTCAGTTTTTCTCCTTAAAGTGAAACAAAAGTTATTTCAAAAGCTATGTTTGGTGAATTCCATCACTCTGTATGTAGGGCAGTACAGTCAAAGAAAACTACATTGATATGGCTTTGTGTGTGATCCATGATAGCACACATTCAAGATTTGATGCGTATGTTTACATATGCAAGATGTCATTTTCAAATGTCAGATGTTAGAATGACAGATCATTCAATGACATTTCATCATTTAGAATGTATGGGAACTGCCTTGTGGGCTCTGACATATTGCGCAGACATGACTCTTCAAATGACTCCAGTTTGAGTCTTGATTTGAGGTTTTCTTTTTGTATTTTTGTTTGTATGTTTTTTTGTTTTTTTGAGTCAAGATTTTTTTTGGTTTTTTTGGTTGTTTTTTTTTGTAGAAATTAATACTTAAAGGGTTAGTTCATCCAAAAATGAAATTTCTGTCATTAATTACTCACCCTCATGTCGTTCCAAACCCGTAAGACCATCGTTCATCTCCAGAACACAAATTAAGATATTTTTGATGAAATCCAAGGGTTTCTGAACCACACGTAGACATCAACGTCATTGCATCTTTTGAGGTCCAGAAAGGTAGTAAGGACGTTGTTAAAATAATCCCCCCCCCGAGTGAGTTTTGTTAAGGCGAACGTTATTTTAGAACCTTATTGTTTCCACATACGCTGAATGCAACCACAATATCACTGTATGACAGATGGATCGCTATTATTTTGCTTTTCCTTTTTTATTTAAAATATTCACAAACTTGCTTTCCATGTTATCAACTATCTGATATTCTGATTCTCAAATATGTGTAAGTGAGTGTGTTTTGCCCTTTAAAAACCTTCATAAATGATCTTTATCTTGATCTATAACGCGAGATGGGCGCCGCCATCTTCACATATTGCGTTTGCGGTGCGTTTTCCAGGCGCATCAAGATGTGCAAGCACAGGTCATGTGGCAAAAACCAACCGATCAGCTTCGGACTTTCCGTAACAAAACATCGAAAGCTCAGCCAAACAACTGATCATATCTGTACAGGGTGGTTTTTATATCGCATCTCCATAAATATATCTAGTAGTAAAGATAATGCAAGGGCTAGAAATCAATAAAAACTTTGATGAAACTTCCTAATCGTAGTGGAGAGCACAGCTCATGGTTGCATAGCAAGGACAGATGCCACGGGAAAGAAGGAAGGAGAAAGCGGCGCGGCCGTGCTTTCCACGGGTTTTTAGACGCGATATGTAAATGGCCCCTTAAGTTTGCCCCGCAGTTCGCCGAGTCCTCACAGTCGGATTTACTGCACGTGAATTCATCAGTTTCTCCTGAAATATATGCAAGTAAGTGGCTGGTGAACTGGAAGAATAATAGAAGAAACTTTATAGTTACTTACTTATGCCCATTATGTGTGTCTGATATGAATAAATGTGGGCAAATTATATTTGAATGGATTGTTATTGCTGCTTCCACTGATGTCTGACATCAGTGTGTATTTTATAAACTCTAAATGTATTGTTTTACTGGTGCTTATGTGTATTTAAATGTCTGAAACTTAAAAAAAAAAAAAAAACATTATGTGGCTGAAAACACTGCATAGTTGTGATATATGGCAAGCGTCTCGCAACCAAAGCACGAAAGCACATTATGTGACGTCACTGAACGTTCTAAATCCCAGATGTGGGACCGTACGCCCAGGGGCACAGAAATAAAAATCCCATATGTGGGACCATACCACTCAAAAGGTTATTGTTATGAAGCTACGAGAATTGATTTTGCATACAAAAAGTAAACAAAAATAACGACTTTATTCAACAATTTCTTCTCTCCCCTGTCATTCTAACCCTGATGGCGTTGAACGCTGACTCAAAAAAATCTTACTGACCCCAAACTTTTGAACAATATATAATGTATATGCAATGGGTTTTTCCACATTTTCACTTATTTATTCTTTTAAAGCTTTTAAAGTATAAAATACTTTTCCTGCAAAAACTGTTTGAATAATACGTGCATAATCCTTTGCTGTTGTTCGGAACTCATCAGGACGTATCAGCATTTAAACTACAAATGCAATGTGTATGTGATTCTCACTACTTTTGAAAGTGGTTTGAGTGAACGGAACACAAAATGTTTAGGACACTGTTTTCACTTATTTTTAGCACTGACCACTTGCAATCATCCGTGCAAATGCGACCTTTAAGATGTTTATCAGATGTTTGTAGATAAATATGACACTTAAAATAGAACATGATGCTTTCCAGATGATGCATTCTTTCACAGATGTCTTGGCAATGAATGTCTGCTTACTGGGAAAGACAAGTCCAAGAACAGCAATCAGTGGGTCTAAGTCAAAACTTCAACAAGTTCATCTTCTGCTCTTTCCCTCACAGCCCCGTTAAAGATTGCGGTTCACATCCTCATTCTTGCCCCCACACCAAGAGACCAAGTCAGTTCACAGCGTAAACAGCTGTGTGACTGAAAGCACGTTGAGGACCAGGGACGTGCCTTGAGGACAGGATCAATTGTCAAGAAGAGCTGGCTAGAGCTAAACCGTACCGACAGGCTTCATCAAAGAAACATGGCCGTCAGAGTGGCTCTAAATCAAAGTATGGGCCAAACTGAAAAGTGCCAAGACTGCCCTGCGTCTGTCCACTCGATCCCCAACCTGCCCTCAACACATTCAGTGGAGTGAAAAACCCTCAAAGATAATTTTTTCCTTCTTTCTCATTCACCATTTCCAGAAAACAGGTGGAACTGTACAGGAAGTGGACCAACATTTGATTTTTAATGAGCCACTAGAGCTTGTAAAGGCTTCTTAATGGAAGAAACCTGAATATCAGAAACTGCAACATGTGCAGCACAAATGAGGGAAGTGTAAAACATTACGGCAGGATATCCGGATTTGATTGTCATGAGGGGGTGTGGTGGAAGGGGGTCCCCTTAGATGTGGTCCATTCAAGTGACATATGCTGCAACTATTGGCAGCAGATATTATTACATATGGGATTAGATATAGTAAGGGTCTTTTGTTGTCAAAGCGCCCATACCACACCAGTAAATCTGGTGGTCTTGAGAACACTAAAAACCACATAAACGTGGCCTTGGCTTGGGGCTTCAAACATAAAGGGTCTCATCTACTAAAAATTTCATACAAATGCTCTTATTAATGTGCACAAAAAAGGCAAAATTCATAATTCACAATAGCAGTGTATATACATAAATTTGTCATTACTCTGCTTCTAAATTTGATAAATCGAGATCATTTTAAATGAGAGTGTGCACACAGTTTGTAATTACCAACACATTTCCATATAAGGGTTTTCCTTTTCCTCTCTTGAACAGCCAGTTATTACTCTGTTCAAATGTATACTCTTTCAGACTCATATAGTACAAATGCAAGTACCTGCTGACCTCTTTGCACATTCATTTTTGTAGTTTCTTCTGTTGTCTACACTGAAATTTTACATCTTCTTCTTTGAATAGTTCTTTAAAGCAACGACCCAACTGTGCAGTCAAATTTAAGCACATGCACTTGTAATGGAGGCCAGGTAACTCTCACTGCCCCTGCCACAAGAGACATATTAGCGACTGACACTAGAGCCTGTGGTCTTTAGCATCCTTGCTAGCGTGTTTGCCTTCCATGCTGATTGACGGTTGTTCAAATCCCACTTGGAGCAGTGCAAGTGCAAAAGTGGTTCAAAAGCACTGACCCAGCTGTGACTATTGCCACCTAGTGGACCCATCAATTAGTGCAATCGATGCCTGATGCCATTCCCCCTGCAAGTACAGTCAGTTACATTGGTGCCGTGACCCGGATGAAAGCGAGGGATGGGGGTGAGTGTCAGCTGGTAGGAGCTGTGCAGGTAAACCTCACCCCTGGCATCAGAGACACACTAGGGACTGGTGTTAGAGGCTGCATCCTTATTAGGGTGCTTAACTCCCTTACTGGTTGACCTGATAAGCTTCAGAGCATTGTGCCAGTGTAGGACCAGTCGGGAGTGAAGTTTATGGGGTGAGGCCAGATTGTAAGAGCAGGTAGACTTCTCAAAGAGGCACACTAGAGCAGTGTTTCTCAACTCCAGTCTTAGGGGCCCACCTTCCAGAATGTTTTAGATGTCTCCCTATTCAGCACTCTAGGAAGCTAATGAGTTGAATCAGGTGTTTTAATTATTGAAACATCTAAAATGTTATGGAAGGTGGGTCCCCAGGACTGGGGTTAAGAAACACTGCACTAGAGCATGTCCAACTTCTCATACCAGTTGATGCTGGTTTGAATCCCAAATCACTTTTGGATTGGTATTCATCTGGATATTGACACCTATGTTAGTAGTAAAGTGGCTTTCATGCAGAGAACCTACAACCCGATTTCCGGAAATGTTAGGATGCTTTTTAAATTTGAATAAAATAAAAACTAAAAGACTTTCAAATCACATGAGCTAATATTTAATTCACAATAGAACATAGATAACATAACAAATGTTTAAACTGAGAAATTTCTAAAATTTTATACACAAAATGAGCTCATTTCAAATTTGATGCCTGCTACAGGTCTCAAAAGAGTTGGGACAGGGGCATGTTTACCATGGTGTAGCATCTCCTCTTCTTTTCAAAACAGTTTGAAGACGTCTGGGCATCGAGGTTATGAGTTTCTGGAGTTTTGGTGTTGGAATTTGGTCCCATTCTTGCCTGATATAGGTATCCAGCTGCTGAAGAGTTCATGGTCGTCTTTGACATATTTTTCTCTATAGGCGAAAGATCTGGACTGCAGGCAGGCTAATTCAGCACCGGACTCTTCTACGACGAAGCCATGCTGTTGTAATAGCTGCAGTATATGGTTTTTGCATTATCCTGTGAAATACACAAGGCCTTCCCTGAAATAGACTTTGTCTGGAGGGGAGCATATGTTGCTCTAAAACCTTTCTATAGCTTTCAGCATTCATAGTGCCTTCCAAAACATGCAAGCTGCCCATACCATATGCACTTATACGCACCCATACCATCAGAGATGCTGTCTTTTGAACTGAACGCTGAATGCTAAAATATTGGCTCGGGTGATTTGAAAGTCTTTTAGTTTTCATTTTATTCAAATTCGGGTTGTACTTTGATATGTGACACAGTTTGATGTACACTAGTGCTATGACCTTTTCCTCACCTACAACTCTGTATATACTGGCTGTAAGTATATCATATATATGTAAGATGGACTTTACCTTCTCTAACCATCAGCAGAACCACAAAACCAATTTGCCACTGATGGAAAATTTCCAGTGACAAGCTTAAAAAATGTAAACCAGATGTAGTTTCCCTGGCCTGGTACACCTCTGGAACTCCCAGAAGCTTGATTTCGGGGACTGACCGCCACATGACCACACGACCACCCGTCTCTCATCGACTGCACTAGTGCCCACAGAAAGAGAAAAGTCTCTCGCTCTTCCTGATACGACTGCAGCTGAGAGAGGTTTGTAGCACTGTCCAATGAAATACTTGAGGTTAGAAGAGTAAGCACAGATACCACTAACAACAAACAGACAAGAGGCAGTCTGTCTGTGTCAATACAGTGGACACCACTCTTCTGAAAGTAAAGGAGAGAGAGAGTTCAAACCATGAAAACTATGGTTAGATGGGACAAAAGGAGGGAACAGAGGGAAAATAGTCCTGTGAAGCACTGATGGAGCCAATTATAAGAATCTACTGAATCTGCATATATTTTTGTTGTTGTTGTATTTAATTGTCAAAAAAATATACAATGATCTATTTTCTTATAATATATCTGAAATAATGTTTTTTAGTTTTTTTTTTTTTTTAATTTACACTAATTATATCACCTTTTAGCCATATTCATTTACAGAAATAGAAAGAAAAAAAACTGTCAGGAAAGAAAGTCAGGGACTGGATTGGTCAATGATGTGAGCAAAACTTGAACTCATGTTATCTAAATGAGCAATATGTTGCGAGCAATAACCACTAAGCCATAGGTCCAACAGTGGTGTCAGTTATTTAAGTTGTTCACAGAAAAAAAAAAAAGACATTTTGTTATTTAAAAGTGATAAAATATTTCATAGTATCTCTTAGGTCACAAACATTTCTGGCATTTTCATTAGAAAAGCCATACATTTTCCATCCTGAATTTGCTTCAGTTGTGAAATGGATACAAGAAGGACAAATATTGACTGAGCTGTCCTCTTGGCTTGACATAAGTGACGGTGGGTCTCCTCTTGTTGTTCATTGCAGAAAGCATGAGGTGAAATGGAGCCTGCGGCCGGGCCATGGCTCGCGTCCATACAGAGGTCTATACGTGTGATGACGGGCCCCGTGGATACAGTCTGAGTGGGGGCCAGAGAGGAGGTTCAGCCTGGGTCTCTTGTGTTTGTTGTTCAGGTCTTGGCTCCACGGAGGCTGGTGGTCAGAACCCTGGGTCATACCTGGGCTGTTCTCTGCCAGTGACCGGAGCTGTCTGCCCAGCACAGAAGCCCCCAAGGGGCTTTTCTTAAGACAGACCTGAAACCACACACATGACTAATAGTTTTGAGCTTTAGGAGGCATTTTGGAACTTTGGTGTGAAGAGCAGTTGACCTCAGGGAGATGGTGAGACGCTTTCTCAATCACTTCTTTTCAGAAAAATCAGACTGACTGTCCCAAAGCAAGACCCCGGAGAGGAACGGGCTCCAAAATGGGCCTCATACATTCTCATTATCTGACAAACCTAATGCTGAAATCCTTATAAAATGCAGTGGATACCACAGGGACACGCACAAGACTACAGCTTACGTTTTGTTCAACTCTGTTGGTTTAAAGGGTCTCTGTGTTTGAGAAAAAGAAAAACATGGAAACAAGACAGTTGAAAAGGTCTGTGTTCCTCTTTTGATCCTCCTGCTCTGCAAGAAGGAAAAGAAAGCGACCACCAGTCAGCCTCGTTTCCAATCCTCACAGATTAGAGTTCCCTGTTTTAAACGTCTTATTATTCCAGTCTCTTTGTCCCAGTCCCCCTTCCCTAATTAGCGCCTGTTCTCTTTCATTCCCAGTCGTGTCTTGTTTCCACCTGTGACATAAAGAAAAAGTGTAAAAAAAGAGAAAAGAATGGTGGAATGAAGATGAGAAAGGCAAAGCGCTTGGCCCCACAACGCTAGAGCGGAGGGGAGGATGAAGGAGCTTGTCATGTCTCATCTGCGCTTGGATCCAGAGACACGCAGCATGGAAACACACACAGACTTGCGCTTCTGTGTGACGCGGATGCCTTTGAAAGAAGAAAGCGATGTGGAGAAATGAAACGGGGAGGAAGAGAGAAGCACAGGTTTCAGTGCAGTGTTGGGTATTTCACTGTGACCCATATTTGTCCCTGTGTATAATTCAAACGCAGAGGTGTCCTAATGAGTCTCAACTTTCTGTGAGGGCATCTAAAAATATTTAAAGCAATGCACATTTAAAGTCAACATAATCAAAATCAAATCAAATCAAATCAAATCAAAATAATTTACTCTGTTTACTTCCTTAATAAATGTTCCTTTTGTTGTTGTGCACAATTCATTCTCACATGTTATTCCGTAGAAAAAAATGTTTGAATTTGAAAATAATAATAAGTCTGAAATGCCTTTCATTACCAGCTGATGACCACATGCAAGCCCTTGTATTTTTCTAAAGCTTCCCTCCAACCACCTGTCAAATAGAGAGCACTTTTCACAGTCCAATCATTTAATTATTAATCATGTCCTGCCCTACATTTTTTTCTTGAAGAATGTCCCATGTCAGACCATATACCATATTACAAAAGTAAAATTGGTTGATATTCAGCGCCATATTGATAAATATTCACTAATAGCCAAAAAGCTATTTAGCCGCTGTGTAAGTCATGTGTGTTCATATGATTTGTTTACATCCAACTGAGGGTTAATGTGGCCCTTTATGCTTCATTATTTAATAATTGTTTATGTACAAAATCAAACTCCTAAATTAGTTAAATTTTCACAGATCAGGTTGGTAATTGTGTATTTTAATGTGTTTGAGATACAAACACTTTCCAAAGACATAGTAATATAGGATTAAAGCACTGAGTGATATATATAATTATATATATATATATATATATAATTTCATATAATATATACAATGTTGAGAAAATAATCACCAAATCTATATGTAGAATTTATACTGCAGGTTTTTTTATACTGCCATTTATCTTCTTAAAAGTTAAATGATTTCTTTAAATCCAGTTGTCAAATGCTCAGTGGCCTCTCCATTTTCTGTTTTAAGACAATAAATTATGAATAAATTAATAAAATAACTGAATTGAAATGTACACTTATTTCGATAGTCTACTTTAGACATTCTACTGACGATAAATAACTTTGCAACTACATGTCAACTAATTCTCATTAATTAAAAATAATTATAATAACTAACTCTGATTAGAGTATTAGTAGACTGTTAGGTTAGGTTTTGTATAATAAATTGAGTTGCAAAGTTACTCTAGTCAGTGGAATGTCTGTCGGTAGACCATCAAAATAAAGTGTTAGTATAGTCCACATTTTAGATGTCTCATTTCTCTGATCATTTTAGATCTTGGAGTCTCTAGTAATGAGCTGATGACTTGAATTTGGTGTGTTTGATTAGGAAGAGTTTGAACATGTGACTACTGGGCTGCGTCCGAAATCTCATACTCTCTTAAGTTGGTACTTATTTTGAATAAGTAATTACTTTTTGACCATTAAGAAAGAATGTTCTATATAGTATAACTGTGTGTAGTATGAATGTAATCTGGACGTACTACATTTACCATGTTGTCATCATCACCAACCAGTGTCAGTTTTGTTGCTTGAAGGATTAGTTCACTTTGAAATGAAAATTAGCCCAAGCTTTACTCACCCTCAAGCCATCCTAGGTGTATATGACTTTCTTCTTTCTGATGAACATAATCGCAGAAATATTAATAAATATCTCCACATCCAAACTTTATAATGGCAGTGATAGGGATCAATGAGTATGAGCTGAAGAAAGTGCTTCCATCCACATCCATCCATCATAAATATGTACTCCACACGGCTCCGGGGGGTTAATAAAGGCCATCTGAAGCGAATCGATGCATTTGTGTAAAAAAATATCCATATTTAAACAAGTTATGAAGTAAATAAATATGTAGCTTCCGCCAAACCGCATTCCGTATTGAAGTTACGAGGAAAGTGTAAACTGGTGTCACGTCAGTTACACTTTTTCCCTAAGTTGAATAGGGAAGGCGTAGGATGGAATGTAAGCTTTGTGAACTGCAAGAGTTCACTTTCTGCGTACATTGAATATGGAAGGTGGTTCGTGCGGAAGATAGATATTTTGTTTCATAACTTGTTAAATATGGATATTTTTTTACACTAACGCATCGCTTCGCTTCAGAAAGACTTTATTTACCCCCTGGAGCCGTGTGGAGCACATATTTATGATGGATGGATGGATGTGGATGGAAGCACTTTCTTCAGCTCATACTCATTGATCCCTATCACTGCCATTATAAAGCTCCGATGCGTCAGGATATTTATTAATATTTTTTTTGCAATTATGTTCATCAGAAAGTCATATACACCTAGGATGGCTTGAGGGTGAGAAAATCATGGGGTAATTTTCATTTCAAAGTGAACTAATCCTTTAACTGCCACTCACAAATTCTCTCCCGTGGCCTCATAGGATAGTAAAGTGTCATATGCACACTTCAGAATCTCGCCAGAAGTAGTAGGTCTTATGAGTACTTTATGCCTACTCTTTATGAGTACTGTGAATTCTGATATACTTCTTTTGTCATATACTGTTTTTTACCTACTATAAAGTAGAGAAGTATTTGATTTTGGATGCAGCCTAGGGTTGGGAAACACTGTGTTAGCAGATATTAAGCCGACAGTCGGCTAATACTCTAATGACTGGTAGTTGACATGTCTAAAGTGGACTATCGAAATAAAGTTAAAAAAGTGAAATCACAATCAAGGATTCCTTCAATGAAAAATGCTGATTAATTCATAAACGCAACAGCTGACAGTATTTATTAGTGAGTCATTGAATCATTCACCCAATCGATTTATTCAAAACTATTGATTAATTCAGGAACGCCACTATTGTGTGTAGCAATTATGCTGTGCACACTTGGAACTATTTTTTAGTGGCTAAGCAAAGCTATGGAAAGAAACTGGCAATGCTGTATCTAAAACATAAGTTTTCGATATGAACTTTTTGTATAAAAGCAAGCTCACAATTACGTTTAAAATGTAGTACTTATAAGGTATCCGATTAAATTGTGCAATATAAATTTAGATATAACATAATATATGACCTCCAAGTCTGGAAGCTGTCCATAGCTTTTTGAACTTTATAAAAAGCTGACGGGACAGCCTCATTAAATAATAATCTCAACGTCTGTACCAAGTTACAGGTCTGGAAGTTACCCTAAAGTGAAAGCTGCATAATGAATTGACTGCGGTTTAATAAACTGTTATTTTAACTCAAATGTTGCTGACTCACAGCATTTATAAACGTTTGTACTACTCATAAGCATGTTGTATAAGCAGATCACAACCTCCTTGTGTCATGCCTTTAAATAAAGTGATTCTGTTTAACACTGACCGGTTTGTGGGCCTTGTGGCAGTGGGCCAGTGTAACTGGGTGTAAAAACCCAGAGAGAGGGAGTCAGGCCGTAGCACTGACATTCCTGGCTGTTTTTGCCAGCTGCTGGCCTGGGGCCAGTGCGTGCGGTCAGGCCATGTTTACATCTGTCTGGGCTTCAAGCAGCCACAGGTCTCAGAACAGCACAGTGGATCGAGACAGGGCAGGGGACGACTCCCAGACAGTAAACATCAACCATACGCTGATGAACGTGTTGAAATCCAGCGGCCATGGACGTTGCTCCTCAACCCTTCTGGTTTATTTTTCCTCTGGTTTATTGATTATTTTTTCTGGTTTGAGCTTGCAAATGGATGCAGAACGAATGTGTAAGATTTGTGTTGATGCATGTCATGCGTTAATACCTGGAATTCAGTTCGCTGTGTGTTTGTTAAACAATGGAAGGGGTGTGACCGGGGGAAAAAAGGAAAGAGAGAGACAGAAGGAAGGATAATGTGCTATTTGAGTGTTAAAGCAACAGTTCACTCAAAAATGAAAATTCTGCCATTATTTACTTACCCTCATGTTGTTCCAACTCTAAAACTGGAGAATTTTCCCACAGTCTGTCAAGATTTTAAAAAGCACCATAAAATAGTCCATATGACTATATGATGATTCAAATCAAAATGGTGTCTTTTAATGTCAGTGACACCAATAAACACCAATGGTTCTTGCATGTTTTGTGATTTTACACAGTATTTGATTTGAGAGCTTTTTGGGAAAGGCTTTCAGATTTTCATTTCTCACAGATTAGGAATGGTTCTTTTTGGAGCTTTGGACAGATATGGAAAAAAGCTGCATGAAGATTCCTCAAAAATGCTCTTTTTTGTTACAGCATACGGTTTGCTATGAGACTCTCAGGGTTTAGGATAAAAGGGAAAGGCAGGTATAGAATAAAATTAGAATTATTGGAGGTTGAAAAATGATTTTTAAAAAAAGAGTTTGTTCATCTTATTTCCATAGAGACCTGAGGGAAAGCACAAGAGGAAGCGGAGGGAGGGGGAGGCAGATGACTAAGGCGAGGCGAGGCATCATTTCTTTAGCTTTCTGTGATTCATCTGGGGAAATGATACCACAGTGGATCAGAGGCTAGAGAATGATAGAAGAGTGGCATGAAAGACAAAATAAGCGATTAGAACAAAGCAGCTAAAACAAAAGCAAGACTGTCCAAAAATGTGATTCTCTCTCACACCTTTTAACTTTTATTTCTCACTCCATGTTTTTCATTTCTCACTTCTGTATCACTTGGACTCATTTATTGCACTTTGTTCACTCAGTGTTTTTTGAAACAAGAAAAAAACAACAACTATATTTTAACACACTGAAAAAAAAGTGAAAGAGTTGCCAACATGATGCTTGGGTGTTTGTCACAGCATTTTATATATGGTTGCTATGGTGTTCTGGGTCTATTCTGCTCTTAAAGGTATGATATGTAAGTTTCACCACTAGAGGTCGCTTATTCAAAACAAAGGCAAAGGATACCGTGAATGAGCGTGGAATCATGGGAATGTTTCCATGATGGACTCAGGCAGAAATCATGTTCATGAATGAGCAAATGTATTTAAGTTTTATTATTGTCACGGTGGTATGAAGCAGGACGCGCAGAGAGCCATGGCCCATGGGAGCGAATGCTAACGAGCGACACCTGCAATTCACAAGAACGGCAGAGCTTTTATTACGCTGCACTCTTTTCGTTGTGTATGTGTGGTAATGCAGCGCTGTTTTACAAGGTTAAAACAATCATACTAAATATTTGAGTGTGCTGAAAGTTGTGCTAACATGACTCTGTGCGTGTTTGCTCGGTGGCTGGATGAGACGCTCGTTTTGCAGTAAGCGAGATCAATATTAGATTAAAGCTGCAAGCAGCGATGAAAGGGTCGCACACGTGCCACCTCCACCCGGTATCTTTAGGAAAACAGAGCATGGTGGGCAATATGCATTTAAGTATATAAATATGGGAGGACTATGTTAGTCATTTGTATTTGCCACACTTCCTGAAAAAAATATGACTGTGACTATAACTAAATTTTGGCATGTAGATGTCTTCAGGCCAGGGCACTTTTCAAACATGTGAAGTTTGAGGCAGATTGGACATTGTATGCTTGAGTTACAACAACTTCCTGTTTCATGACGATAATAGCATGTTTTAGCACGCTAAGTGTTGCTAGCATGTTTTAGAATGTTTGTAGCATGTTTATCACTCAATTGTATATTTTAGTATGTTGCAAGTAGTGCATCACAATGTTAAACACGTCACTGCCTGTTGCCAGTGGGTGGCGCTATTACTATAACTGAATATTTTCATGTAGATGCGTTCAGGGCAGGACTCTTCTCAAACGTGAAGTTTTGGGCAGATTGGACATTGTATGTCTGAGTTACAACAACTTCCTATTTTGTGGTGTTAATCGCTTACATTAGCACCAAGTGTTGCATGATGTAACATGTTTGTAGTGTGTTTGGTACCTCATGGCATATTTAAATGTGTTTCAGGGAGTGAATTACAGTGTAAAGCATGCCATTTCCTGTTGCCAACAGGTGGCGCTATGACTAACTGAATATTTGCATGTAGATGTCTTCAGGCCAGGACTCTTATCACAAATGTGAAGTTTGGGGCAGATCGGACATTGTATGCCTGAGTTACAACAACTTCCTGTTTCATGGCAAAACATCGAATTTTGTCAGGCCGCCACAGACACGCCCTTCAGCGAAAACTCAAGATCTTCGCAATTTAACATCGCAAAGGCCATTAGATCAGACTGACCGATATGATGTTGATCTGATTAAAGCTCTAGGAGGAGTTTGTTAAAATACAATGTCTGGAAATGGCAAAAGCAGAGAAAATTCTAAATATCTTACTTCCTGTTGGGTTTTCAGATTTTGCATTTAGGGGCTTTTTTTTTTTTGTATGTATGTATTAAATCTTTACATGTTTGTACTGAATTTCATACTTGTATGTGAAACGTAGCGCGAAGGGCGCTTAATTGAAATTTTGTAGGTGGCGCTATTGAGCCATTTTGCCACATCTAATTCTGAAACCCACATCAGACGTAAATTTTTACCATTTCTGAAGCGTGTGTAAAGTTTCATGAGATTTCAATCATGTTTAGGCCCTTAAAAATGCGATTCATTTTGGAGAAGAAGAATAACTGCCCGAGCAATCACAATAAGGTCCTCACACCATCAGTGCTCGGGCCCTAAATATATTAATAAAAGCTGGATGACTAAATGACTGTTGTTAAATGACATGCAATTCATTTTAAAATGTATGATGAAGAAAGCTCTCTCTGATTATGCTATGTTAGCCACTTGACAAACTAGTGTTCTCTCTGAGATGTGGTAAAACATGGTACTCGTGGTAAATCAAGAAAACAGTTCAAACAATAAGACTAACTGTGTTGAGCTGTATAACAATGATCCGTTTGTTGATAAATGTATCCAAACAGTTGCTCATCTGCCTAATAAACACAATGTATTAAAGTGTCTTTGTTGTTTCCATGGTTTCTATGAAAGTAAAACTGGAAATGGATGGTAGCATGGATATGACGTCAGTGACACGGCCCGTGTCTTGCTTAAAATGGCTGATTTCCTTGGATTTAAACATTATTCGAAACGTTTGATAATGCAAGTACACAAGTCAACAAACTATATAACATTGTTCTAGTGGTTTTTAGGATATTTTCATCCTTTTCCCGCTATACATGCGCCAGAGAAACAAGCGTGCAGCCATCTTTAGAATTTTGTTTTTGAACTTCTGTTTTATTGGTAGCTCTGTATATTTCTATGGCATTACTGTCAAAGAGTAATTTGAAGTGGATTTACTTATTGTATCATGACCATTGTAATGTTTGAAGCGGGTGTCATAAATGTCAGTAGACCAGGAAGATTTAAAAATGAACGGTTCATTCATAAATCCGTAAGATTTTACCATCAAGCTGTGGAAATGCAAACTGGAAGACAGTACACAACGAGCGCACGGGGTGGGCGGGGCTACATACGATGCAATTGAAAGGTTCAAGGGATGTTTAAGATTCTTCTTGGAACCATAGATGCCAATAAGCAAGGAAATCACTTTTTTGTTTTTCTCAGTACTTTCCACAATTTGATGTACAATTTATGACCTTAGCATAAAAAACAATAATACTTAGTATTGAGGGTTTGTTGAACTTACTTACCCTAAGTATGAGCAATAGTAATTGTGATGCTTGTCTTACCAGGAATTAATTGCAGTCACTTTCATGATTAAGACTCTGTAACATCTGTTTAATGTTAAAATCTTTATTTTTGGCAGATTATTCTTTAAACAGCCTGGCAGGTCAGCCCAAAAACAACTGACATGCATGTAAACTAGCACTAGAGGGCAATATAAGACCTACAGTACTAGAGAAAATGTACCTAGCATGCACAACAAAAGCATATTACCTTTACTTTAAATAGTAGGTGAGTTAAAATGCTGATCTTAATGTTTGGGTGCAGATCACAAACAGTGATCAACATTACAGCACAGAGATGATGTTTGTCAAACATGTGAAACGTTGAAATTTTACAAGCAATTTCACTTCCAACACCAGAGGGCAGTCGTGTCATAGTCCACCAATGCCCCTGTAAGAAAATCACAAGTTCTTAAACCAATCGTCACTTCTTCTGAATGTTTGAGAGGTATGAAGGATGCGGAAAAAAGAAAGGCTCTTCAAACAAAAACAAAAAAATAACATTCAACAATACCCCCCAAATGACAAAGCACGTTTATTTCTCAGCAATCCACTTCTCTCTGCGGCCCGTTCTGCCTTTCTTCACATTGGCGGGTGAAGAGCGCCTCCTCTGGTGGCATCACTCCATTGACAGCTGCACACTATCCGACTGCGGCTGCTGCTGGTCATATTTACGAGCTGGGGAAAGAACATACAACAGGGATTTGAAAAAATCCCGATTATAACCTTACAAAATTACTATAATAATCATGATATACTCTTCAAGACCGAGGTCATCCTTACATGTGATGCTGAAGACTAAGCTATTAAAATATGATTTTTTTCTTTCATATCGACATTTTCTAGTATAGTGCTCATGTAATTTTCACAATTACAACAAAAAATTACAACAACAACAAAAAAAAATGTTATGCAGCATGTAGATAATTTTAGCAGCACGATCATATTTTTACATCAGAACATTCAACAATCAATCACAGAATTGTATTGAAATGTTTAGCTTTCAATTAAAATACATGTACATTGACTGATAGAAATTATAACAAATATGTCAATGGTAAAGATAACTTTTTAGGAATAAATATAAGATTTCTGATGGAGATTGAGAACCTTTTAAATTGTTCTTAAAACATGGTGGAGTTGGAGATGTACTAACAAGAGATGATACTGAATATTAATGTAATGGTGTTTTTGTTGTTGTTAGAAAGAAATTTAAATGTACATATGTGCAGTTAAAATGCAATACAAATAATGATAATGGAAAAACAAGTGTTTGTGTTGTTACATTAAAATTTAAAGGTGCGGTGTGTAAACTTTAGCGGCATCTAGCGATGAGGTTGTGAATTGCAATATAGAGAAGCTACGGTGGCCAACACAGTTTGTCCATTTAGGGCTACTGTAGAAATATGCTGGCGCAAAATGGCGACTTAACATGTAAGGTGTATCTAGATAGAAATGGCCCATTCTAAAGTAATAAAAACATAATAATGTTCATTACGTAAGGTATAATACACCACTGAAAACATAGTTATGCATATTGCATTTCTGTCAATAAATCCTCCTTAAAATGTACACATTGCATCTTTAAATATACATGTGTCAAATGTAAGACAAATAATGATAATAAAAATAAAATAAAATAAATAAAATAAAATAAATGAAAAATGTAGTGACAACCACAGTTGGGTATGGCAAGAAAATGAATGCAGCATTAGCTGAACAGCAAGAGTGAGCTAGACTTTTTTTAGACGTGGAGTATAATGCATAATATCAACATACTGTATGTATACACACATTTTAACAATAACTACAGTAACTGCATTTTGCCAGAAACTATAGTTGCCATGGCAACTTTTCGAAAGGACATGACGATGCATAATTATACAGAAAATGAGCCCAACCCACCCAGTGAATACATTTCCAGTTGTTGTCTCAGCCGGACTTTCTGTAGACTGTCGTAGAAGTTGGGCTCTGGTGAGCTGCCGACTGTTGGTGGCAGCGTAAATATGCGCATAATCTTCCTCTTATTCCTAAAAAAAAAAAAAAAAAAAAAAAAAAAAAAAATTCTTTATTTTACGTATAATCACAGTCGTTTTGTGCAACAGATTTCATTGAGACCCGAGACGGCTTTTACATGTCACTGTGATCATGTTTGCAGGTCAATATAATTGCATGATCGTGTGATTAATGAATGTAAAATTAAATGGAGACTTACTTTCTGGCGTACATAAGCAGGGCGAAACTGACCAAAATAACCAGCAGGTAAACATTGGTGGCCTCATTCCAGGCTTCATGTACTGAATAATCCAGAGATTCCTCATCTGCCATCACCCCGTACCCACCCATAATCACGCGTTTATTAAAATGCGAAAATATATCTGATGTAAAATGGATTATATCTTATCAGAAAACAGCGACTCCAACAATAACCATTCATTTCCGGATACGCACTGAGCACAAGTAAAGTTCAAAATAAAAGTCCCTATGCAACTGTTTGACAGGAATTCGACTTTTATCACTAGCTAATCAAACACTGGTGATCATATTTACAAATAATCAGAGAATATGTCATTGGGACTTCAATGGTAGTTGGAGAATTAGTAGTTAGTAGTGGCGGAGAATTAATTTACATAACTGATGATTAATAATAATAATAACAACTATTTTGCTCTTCACAAGTACACATATACACTTTTACTTTGACACTGTTTTACTGAGAATCCGCAATTTCTCTTATTATGCTTTGCTTCATTTCCTTCAGCACGTAAACAGGAAGTAAAATGGAATTCCATAGAATGGCTTCATTGGTCGAACAGCCATGAGGCGTGTCAGAACAAGACTCGCTGATTGGCTGCCGTTTAGAACATATGCCGCTGTTCGTCCCCAACATAAACAGAGAGCACCACTACAGGATAAAGTTTAATAATGTCGTTGCGGGGCATTTTTAAGCTTATTCACCGCTCTAATTTTGGGATAATGGTAAGGTTTTAAAAATAATTAGTTTTCTGAACTGTGGAATAACAATAAATTGTTTTAAAGCGTCAGTAATTGCACGCAAAACATACCTGCACCTGTATGTCTTTCTGTAATTGCTTGTAATCATAAACACATTTATCACTCTGTAATTGCTGAACTTGGAAAACGACGTCTTAAAGTTGTTTATCACTATGAATTATACAATGAATGTAACAATATTAACCAAGCTCTGTCCTTTGCAGTACTCATTTTTCCCGGCAAGCAGAGCTTGTGTGAAAATATCAGCTCCTCACACACGACACAGCAGCAGCAGTTCAGAGGGCATCAGTCGCTATCCAGTGCCAAACAAGAAGAACTTGCCATTTGATATTGTGGAACTGATGGAGGAGGTTGAACAGAAGGTTTGGCATCACATTCACGTTAAAGGGATAGTTCATCCCAAAATGACAAGTCTGTCATCATTTACTCACCCTAATGTCAATTTCAAACCCATGTGGCATTCCACGAAACAAAAAAATATGATGAAATTTGTGTTTCTTAAGTCACAACTAATAGATGATTTTTATCTGCAGGGAGGGTTTTTGCCTAATGTCTTCAAGGTACTTGCCCATCGTCCTGCTGAATTTCGGGCTTTCTTCTCTTATTATAATGCCCTCATGAACAAGGAAAGTGGTATGACCTTTTATTCATGCTTCATGGTAGCTAGTAACATTTTTTTAAAATTAATTTACATCTATACAGCATATATATAATTTTTTATTTTATTTTTATTTTCAGATGTGTACTTGATTAATTAGGTTTACATTTAGGGATATAATTCTGACATATCCTGTTAACATGTGTCATACATCTGAAACTATTTTAAACAAGGAAACCACATGGAATAATTGTATGTTAAAAAATAATAAAACTATTTAAAATGAACTAGCGGAGGCCAAAAGGCGATTAAAAATTGACAAAAAAAAGCCTATACAATATGCGGCTTATATATTTATATGTGATACGTGTTTTATTTTACTTTTGAAACAGGTGGTCTGTCGAAAGCCGATCGGGAACTGATCGTTGTTGTGACCAGTGCTCACAATCACTGCTTGTATTGTGTGGTATCCCACAGTGCATTGCACCGAATCTATTCCAAAAAACCCATGCTGGCTGATCAGGTACCCAACATTATAAAACAATGTAAAACTCTCCAACCCTCACAGTCTCCATTTCCAAGAATCCTATAAATAATCTGAAATGATGTAGTGTGGTGTACGTGAGAAATAGTAGGCTTATAATTGATTTTACTGGCACTGTATTTTTGTCCTGACCCACAGGTTGCAGTTAATTACAGGGTTGCCGATCTGACCGCCCGTGAGAAAGCCATGCTGGACTTTGCTCTGACAGTCTGCAGGAGTGAAACAATAACTGAAGAACATTTTAGCACCCTGGAAGCTCACGGTTTTGACCGAGAGGATATTTGGGACATTTCTGCCATTGCTGCCTTCTTTGCCCTGTCCAACCGCATGGCCCATCTGACTGACATGAGACCTAACACAGAGTTTTACAACATGGGTAGAGTGCCGAGAGACAAAGCAAAAGACTCTGATGGACAGGTCAAGGGCGAATAGACTCAAATCAGACTTTGGATCAAAGTTATAATATTTTACATCACCAAATCCTTCAAAACTATCAACTAATCATTAAGCTGATTGTTCAAATCAGGAAAGAAAATATGTTTTGCAAAATCTCACCCTAAGTGGATTCTCTGACACTTTTACTGATGTATGCACATTTAGATTTATAATTTTATTGGTTACATTTGTTTCTGTGTTAGTCCTCACAATATGGAAGCTTGTTTCTGCCACAGAAATAGAAAATAAAAAGGTAAATGCCAATTTATATCTCACAATTCTGAGGAAAAAAGTCTGAATTGTGAGATATAAACTTGCAATTGTGAGATGAAAACTAAGAGTAAGAGAAAAAAAAACGCACATAAACTAACATTTTACTTAATCAAATTAAACATTTTGAGGAAAAAAATTCTTAATAAACAAAATGAAAACACAAGACTCATGCATGTTTCTCATCCATATGTCATGTGAGGCACATTAGCCCTCATATGGCCTTTGGGGTCCATTCGGACCCCATTTGATGTTACCCTCATTAAAAAAAACATGATTCTCTTCATCTCAGTGGCATGAGATTTTGTGATTTTTGTAACATTATCTATCTAAAGAGACAAAAAAAAAAAAAAAAAAAACTGGGCTTGATTTGGTTGTTCTGAAGGTACATTATATTGCCAAAAGTTTTGGGACGCCTGCCTTTACATGCACATTAACGTTAATGACATCCCATTCTTAATCCGTAGGGTTTAATATGGAGTTGGCCCAACCTTTGTGGCTATAACAGCTTCAACTCTTCTGGGAAGGCTTTCCACAAGGTTTATGAGTGTGTTTATGGGAATTTTTGACCATTCTTCTAGAAGCGCATTTGTGAGGTCAGGCAGTGATTTTGGCGAGAAGCCTGACTCGCAGTCTCCGCTCTAATTCATCCCAAAGGTGTTCTGTCGGGTTGAGGTCAGGACCAGTAAAGCTCCTCCACACCAAACTCGCTCATCCATGTCTTTATAGACCTTGCTTTGTGCACTGGTCACGCAGTCATGTTGGAACAGGAAGGGGCCATCCCCAAACTGTTCCCACAAAGTTGGGAGCATGAAATTGTCCAAAATGTCTTGGTATGCTGAAGCATTAAGAGTTCCTTTCACTGGAATTAAGGGGCCAAGCCCAACCCCTGAAAAACAACCCCACACCGTAATCCCCCCTCCACCAAACTTTACACTTGGCACAATGCAGTCAGGCAAGTACCGTTCTCCTGGCAACTGCCAAACCCAGACTCATCCATCGGATTGCCAGACAGAGAAGCGTGATTCGTCACTCCAGAGAACACATCTCCACTGCTCTAGAGTCCAGTGGTGAAATTTTTTCCCTCCCCAGGTTTTTATAGTTTTTATAGAATTGGAGCATGGCAAAGGTGACATGATTCATTACATTATTTTTCTACAGTAGATTGGTTCTTCATATATATAATTCAGCAAACCCTTCTGTTCTTGATTTCTTCACTTTGTTACTCAAAGTCATGAGTTATGATTACTTATAAAAAATCCTTCACAGGAGTCATGAGAATATGTTACTGTTTAATGTTTAAATAAATAATTTACTACACTAGAAATACACTGCAGTCTTGTCTGAGAGCATAAGCTAAAAAAAACCCAGCCAAGGCCACGTTTATGTGGTCCCAAGAGGTCTCAAAACCAAAAACAAAATCAACTCCAGCGTTAATAGGGCAAAAGGTTACAAGTAATAATAACAAATATCAGTTATGAAAAGTATGTTTTTATTACGGTGTTCAAATGTGTACAGTTTTGTTTTATTACTGATCATTTTTGTATGACAATGCATTTAAAACATGCATTCACAGTTTTGGTTTTCATATTATTTATAGAATTGTAATATTACAATTATTTATAAATGTTTTACAAATTTATAAACATAATTTTTGGTTTTCCATTCACCATAATTTAATGCCATAAATAGTGTAATCATCAAATATCTCCATTTGTGTCTGAGATCTAGTTCATCATCTGGCCTGTAATAGCAGAACACGCTGTATCAGATCTGTGCAGTACAGCAATTACAATAGATTAGCAAGCAAATATGATTAAAGGAGAAGATTATTTATAAATGATTTATAAAAAATCATTATAAATGTATTTTCTGATTTCATACAGTTAAAGGGTTAGTTCACCCAAAAATGAAATTTCTGTCATTGATTACTAACCCTCATGTCGTTCCACACCCGTAAGACCGTAAGTTCATCTTCGGAACACAAATTAAGATATTTTTGATGAAATCCGAGAGATTTAACCCCCAACAGAAAGCAATGTAATTACCACATTCAAGGTCCAGAAAAGTAGTAAAGACATTGTTAAAATAGTCAACGTGACTACAGTGGTTCAACCTTAAAGGTGCCCTAGAATTGACATTTTACAAGGTGTAATATAAGTCTAAGGTGTCCCCAGAATGTGTCTGTGAAGTTTCAGCTCAAAATACCCCATAGATTTTTTTATTATACCATGCTTTAACTGCCTATTTTGGGGTGGCATTAAAAATGCTCTGATTTGGGGTGTGTACACCTTTAAATGCTCGTGCTCCCTGCTCCCGCTCCAATAAACATTGCATAAACAAAACTGAAGTTCACAATATAACTCTTAAAATGGATCTTTACAAACTCTTTGGGATGCAGCATATCAGATCACGTAAGTATGGCATGTATTTTGTGGATGTTTGCTAACATTTGATTGTGAATGAGTTTGATAGTGCTGCAGGCTAACGGGGCTAAAGCTACACACAGTTGGAGAGACTTGAATATTGCGTTTATGAATTATACAGACTACAAGCGTTTTCGGGTTAAAAATGAAAATAACGACATGGCTCTAGTCTCTGTGAATACAGTAAGAAACAATGGTAACTTTAACCACATTTAACAGTACAGCAACATGCTAACGAACCATTTAGAAAGACAATTTACAAATATCCCTAAATATATCAAGATATCATGGATCATGAACAGTTATTATGGATCCATCTGCCATTTCTGCTATTGTCATTGCTTGCATGCTTCACAATACCTGCAGAACGTCTGATGATTCGGCTGTGCAGCTCCACAACGTTAATACTGCCTTGAACATGGACTGGTATATGCAAAAGTTGGGGGCGTACATATTAATGATCCCGACTGTAGCGTCACAGTCTGTGTTATGTTGAGATTCGCCTGTTTTTCCGTGGTGTTTTTCACGCACAAGATTTGCATATGAAGGAGGAAACAACTGTGTTTGAGGCTCATGGTATGTCATTTCCATGTACAGAACTCTTATTATTCAACTATTGCAAAGTATATTCAATTTTCAATTCTAAGGCACCTTTAATGTTATGAAGCGAAGAGAATACTTTCTGTGCGCAAAACACAAATAACGACTGTATTCAACAATTTCATCTCTTTCCTATGCTGTTTACGTTGTAGACACTGCTGTTAAAGTTCCAGGTCAGAACAGTGACTCAGTATTGGCAGACACTGTACATGTGAGGTTGAACCACTGTAGTCACATTGACTATTTTAATGATGTCTTTACTACTTTTCTGGACCTTGAATGTGGTAATTACGTTGCTTTCTATGGGGGATAAAAAAAAATCTTGGATTTCATCAAAAATATCGTAATTTGTGTTCTGAAGATGAACAAAGGGCTTACGAGTGTAGAATGACATGAGGGTGAGTAATTAATGACAGAATTTCCATTTTTGGCTGAACTAACCCTTTAAGGCCCATTCAGACCAAGGACTATATCTATAATAATAATGATAAATTTATCGTTCTAAAAATGTTGTAAATGTTCTAAATATAACAGAATAGCAGAGTCCACACAACAACTATAATGATAACGGCACAGAGAAACAATATCATTGGAATCACTTTCAGAACAATTTTTTCCCCAGCTGATGAATGCTAAAAACATTGACAGCCAATCAGAATCCATCCTGCTTTAAAGATCTCGAGAGAACAGCGGATAACGACAAAACTGAAGCACGTGCTTGGAATAAACAGAACGATGTTGTGCGTTGGTGTGGACACTTATATAGTTATTGTTCTTGGTGTGAACGGGCCTTTACTCAAAAATGCTCATAATTACCTCATATGCTGGTGGTGGTGCACTTGGGCCGTTGTTTGGTAGCAGTGCAGCTGAGATTTGCTCGTAGGTTGGTGGAGGTGTAGCTGGTACTGGACTGTAGTTTGGTGGAGATGCATTGAGGAAGGGACCACAATTTGGCAGAAGTGCAGATGGGACTTGGCCATCTGCTGCTGGCAGCACGTACAGGACTGAACTAACGGGCTGTGCCATTGCAGAGGAGTCCGGCTGGCCCATTAGCACAATATGGTTGACAGGCAAATCTGTGTTCATATAACTGACCATGACAGGTCTTAACTAAAAGAGAACCAACATCACGTTTATTATCCATCTATTTCATCTGATTCGGTTTCTCAAGATTAATGTTTTAAGCTCTTGATGATATTTACCTTTGGTTCGCAACAACAGGAACAGGAGGTTGAGGCAATAGTAACAGATAAGATGAAGATCAGAATATCACATGATATTAGGACAAAGCAGGGCACACCCTAAGTGAATGATAAAGACAGTGATTATAAACTAAAGTATGAACATAAATCAAAAACCGGTTGCTATATCTAAACAGTACAATTATATTACTGCTATGTAACACTGTTGTAGACTACTAGCATCACAATATATAAGCACTTTCATCTAACAAGAATTTGGAGTAAATAATTTTAATCTAGACACACACACACACACACATACTGTATGTAACCACTTACCCAAGTGAAAAAAAAGTGAGAGCGGAGGGAGATAGCAACTACTGCGAAATTGACATAGCTGAGTATTTGTGAGGATTTTACCTACAACACACAAAAAAACCCATAAAATTCCCCTTATGCTAAATTATGAAAAGTCTTTTTTTTCCCCTTAAAAAGTATTGCTTCTTCTCAAGGCAGTAAAGTTGACACTAACCAGACGCGGTTTACGTGTGTGTGCAGCCAATACTGTTATAGCTCCAATTATAATGGACTGCAGAATAGAAATGGAAGAGAATTTAGTATTTGTTCATTGCATAATGTTGTATTGATATTGAAATGATTGACTTACAATAACTGGTGACCAGAGAGCAAAAAGATTATTACTCCAGATTGTCAAACCAAGTCCAAATAAGGCTATCAAGATTTCCAATATCTGTGATATAAAAACACAAGATATAATGGCTGTTAATTCATACACACTAAACAGAGCGAGGCAAGGAGAGCAGATTTGGATAACCAAAATAACAAAGATTAACACAGGAGAAGGCAAAAAAGCAACGGCTTTACAAACAAGCATGAAGACAATAATTGACAGAGAACTGAGGGCATTAAATACAATGGTAAAGAAGGGCTTAAAATGATGATAAGTAACCATGAAAACAAACTAGCAACGGGAACCAGGCAAACAAAGGAAACTGGAACTAAATACATGAAAATAAGAAACATACAAACTAAGATTAACAGAAACAAAAACCCACACAGAATGTGACAAGTGTGTTTTACCCCCAAAGTCAATGGCTTGATCCTCAGGAACTTGGAGACTTCATACTGCTGCTGGTATATTGCCGTTGTTATCATCACATCAGCGGGTTTTGGCATCTTTAAACGTACAGAGAGAGTATCTTTACACATCTTTTCTTACTTATCAGCCAATGTTTAGTGCCGGGAATTACAGTGTCATTGCTCATGCTTTCATTCTTAAAGCTAGGAATCAAGATTTACCTGAAGAGTTGCTTACCAACAATGTGGAAGAGTTACTATGGAGTTAAAGAATGTTGAGGCGTGCAACGTTATTCTGTCAATCACAATGACAGCCTATACCTAACCAGTTTCACATGATCAAAGAGTGCCGGTCTGAATATCAGCACAGATGAATTTGCTTTTATACAACAGCCCAATAAACAACGAGTTGATTAGGTTGAATATTGAATAACTGTGTTTAACTTTGGATGCTACTGCAGTATATACCAGCCAGGCAGGGGTTCAATTTTATTAAACCAGATTTGAACTTATTTCACATTAGAACTTGAAAAGTGTGTTTTGAAGCAGTTTTTTTTTTTTTTTTTTTTTTTTCAGTCAACAGTACCCATGGTTAAACCAGGGCAATGCCACAAGTCTAGGTTGGTTCTGGCCCACCCAAACAACACTACCAGAATATGGCAAAATAGCTTTGCACATATAGTTTATAAAGTGTACTGTACATTATTTCGCACCTGTAACAAATCTGCTTGGCTCTCGAGAGTCACGATGGCTATTCAATGCCGTGCATGGCACCGTCGCAGATTTAGTACGGAAGAAATTGGAATTTGGAAGGAATTTGATTTTTTTCTTTCTTTCTTGTTTTCTCGTGATCACCTAATTTTCTCGTTATCAAGACTTAATTTTCTCGTGATCCCGAAAACAAGCTGTTTTGTTCTCTAAAGTTGTTCTCTAAATTACACAACTGCGCCAACAGGTGGCAGTATAGAACTGAATATCCACTTACGCGTTTGACAGAGCGAAGACCTTACTTTGTGATGGCTATAATTTGTGCAGTAGGCTATTGTTTGCGTTATGACAAGTATTATAGGCCTAATTAAATGCTTGAATGAATATGATTATTTTGCTTGAAAGTGTATGTTATCGTTACGGTCTAACTGCTAGATGCATGACTCATAACAGTTTCACCGGTGTGATACTGTACTAAACTTATTGATGTCACTGTATTCTGTTTGCACATCTTTATTTTTGCATCTCTACGGCGCCATTTTACCATTCAACAATTGTTATGCGTCATTAGTTTACCTCGCTGTTTCACTCAATAAGAAATGTGATTTATTTGAATAATTTAATTAATTTAGTTTTCTGGAAATTTAGAGTGTTGCACCTCTTTTTAATGGAAGCATGCCTATAAGGCGAAAGCCAGTCTAACGAACGATAGCAGTCACAGTCGTGAAACGAGAAAACAACTTTTACTATGTCGAGATCACAAATTAAGTCGTGATAACGAAAAAACAAGAAAGAAAAAGTACGACTCACTTTTTGAGTGATTATTTCTTTCTGCAAAATGGATGACAGGGAAATTAAACCAAAGACTTCCAGTAACAAACTACTTTTCCCAATGATTAGCGATGTATAGTACGATAGTTTTAATTTCACATTTGTATTAGTTTACTACCGAGCGGTTAAAAAAAAACAAAAACAAACACTATTCTCAGGTCTCTCTTCATTCTATATGGTATCGGTTCATCCTAAACGGACTGTCAGCATGTCTGATTCATTGTAGTGGGTCGGTTCGTCCTAAACAGACCTCGCTCTCAATTGTAACTTTGGAAAGTCTTATTCATAGTAAATCGGTTAGTTCGACGCTATGTTCTTGTAAATTAACAGATTACAAAAAGATCCACAGTCTCTACATGGAATTTAAGGTATGTTTTATCCAACTATCAGCATTTCACAGTTATATTAAATAGGACATGTTGTTTTGTAGCTATATTTTGTGTAGCCTAAATGAAGAATTTTCGGAGCCTGAAAATTATATTTAGACAGACTTAAAGAAGTTCCAGATCTATACTTGTGCTCTTATTATTTAAGTTATTTTGCCATTAATGTAAATAAACATGTGCAAACAATATACTTGCTCTTGTGAATTTATTTTGATGTTAATTACATTTACGAGCTGTTTCTTTAATACCGCATGGTTTATATGCATGTTGATGCTGATTGGGCTGACATTTTTGACATACCCACCAAACAAGAGAAAACGTATCTCAAACCTGTTGCACACCGTTTCCAGGAAACATGTCGTTCAACCCAGAAACTATAGCAAAACGTTGTGCACCGTAGTGCCTCAGGCTACTTTGCCGATATCTTGCTTCAAAACGGTTCCAATCAAAGCTGAATGCACAGTATCGACCATTCTGCTCTAAGTAGTAGTAGTGTGTCATTCTTGAAAAAAATCAGTATTGTTAAACTAATCACTTGAGTGAATGATTCAGTAAAGCTATAAAAAGTTATAAGCTAAACAGTGTTGTACCTCACATCTTCCACTGCCAATCCAACATGATCTTAACTAATCTTTTAGGATAATAGCATTCAAATATCATTCTGTAGTCCCTAAACAGTATGTAATGGAAACATTTATGAGCAAATTAATCGTAGTATTGAGAGATTGCATGCTTTACCTATTGTTGGTGTTGCTTATCCTATTTTCATTTTCACTTTCATTCAGAAGGCTTATATGTGTGTGAAAAGAGACTCCTCCCTCCAGACATAAGTGAAACTCATGCAGCGAACATGTCTGAAACTGAAAATATAGCCCAGCACAACAAATATACTTAACGTGTTTTTCTGTATGCTTTTCAATTGCAATATATCAGTATGCCATCAGTACACCACACCATTTCATCTATAGTCATAAGGCATTAGAGTCAGGATGTAGCAAATGATCAAAATCTGTAAAAGCAGTATGTTAACAGAATATATATGCTATCTGTGCAGGTCAGGAAGTGAATTAGCTCAGTCTACTTATATCTTTTCACACCCTGAACTCTAATTACTCTCTAATTCACACTCTACTTAACACCAGATGCTTTCTGGCCTGAAGTCTCAAAACTGCCCCAAAGACAGAACTCACATAAAGCAGTCTTCATTATTAATCATGGACAGGATATAAAATGCTTCAAGAATTAGTTCACCCAAAAATGAAAATTCTGTCATTTATTACTCACCCTAATGCCATTCCACACCCGTAAGACCTTCGATCATCTTCGGAACACAAATTAAATTAAATCTTGTTTTGTTTTTGCGCACAAGAGTTACTCTCGAATTTTCATTTTGGGGTGAACTAACCCTTAATACACTGTCAGAAAATTAAAAAGGGACAAAAGCTTGTCACTGAGGCGGTACAAAGGACAACTTTGTACCTTTACGCATAAAAGTTCATAGTCATACATATCTAGTTCAGTCATGAAAGTCTCTAGATGGTGCAGGCTGATAGGTCATTTACATGAAATCTGCAAACAATCACATCATTACCGCATGGCATAATAAACTATTTGGCCTCTGCTGATCCTGCAGCCAATGAGATTAGTTCATGTGACTACAGTGGTTCAACCTTAATATTATAAAGCGACGAGAATACTTTTTGTGTGCCAAAAAAACAAAATAACGACTTTTCAACAATATCTAGTGATGGCTGATTTCAAAACACTGCTTCGAAGCTTTGCAAATCTTTTGTTTAAAATCAGTGATGCGTGTATCAAACTGCCAAAGTCATGTGAACTATTGAAATTTCGAAACACTTATGACGTAACGAAGCCTCGTTTACTGAAATCACGTGATTTTGGCGCTCCGAACCACTGATTCAAAACAAAAGAATTGTAAGGCTTCAAAGCTTCATGAAGCAGTGTTTTGAAATCGGCCATCACTAGATATTGTTGAAAAGTCGTTATTTCGTTGTTTTTTTTGGTGCACAAAAAGTATTCTCGTCGCTTCATAAACCACTGTGGTCACATGAACTGTTTTACATATGTTTTTAGTACCTTTCTGGGCACTGAAAGTGTTAATTGTCTTGCTGGCAATAGAGGCCTCACTGAGCCATCGGATTTTATCAAAAAATATCTTAATTTGTGTTCCGAAGATGAACAAATGTCTTACGGGTGTAGAACGACATGAGGGTGAGTAATTAATGACAGCATTTTCATTTTTGGGTGACCTAACCCTTTAAAGGCACTTTTTTCCTGACAGTGCATCATGTAAGGTTTCTCACATCTTTATGTAACCATTGCAATGCCTCATGTTTTCTCCCAGACTCGTGCTCTTCTCTCACAGACAGATGCGGTTACCAGGCAACCGATCTTGTAGCTGTATCATTATGATGCTGTAGTGGGGGGTTTCTGCTCACTATGATGCTGAGCTGCTCTCCCATTGGCCACAGCTCCCTGACCAGTGGCCAAGTGATTGGACAAGTGCATGTCACTCAGCATCTTTGTGTCTCCCTCTCTGTGATATGCTTTGGAGGAGGAGTCTATGCAGCAGAATAGGCAGAATGTTTACCCCTCCCTCATTCTTTTGCACAAACATCAGTATGCCTACGCACAAGTCCAGCTGTCATGTGTTTACCTCTGATTTCAGGAAAACCCAACAGGAATGAATTAACCAGAAGGGTCCTCTGGGTGAAGATGCATCCCAACTGAGCCAAGAGATTCTTGTTGTGGTTTTTCTTCAGTGTTTTTTTGTGGACTTTTCTATTCTGTAGAGTGTCATTAGTCTCTTTGCATGGACTTACCCCTCTTATACCCCATGACGCTTTGCAGCAGACCTTGATGCTGATGGATGAAAAATGGATGGTGTGCTGCTCATTCATCAAACACACACACACACCTTCACAGACACCTTTTGTACACACCAACTCGGCAATGGAACTGAATGAATATATCAGTATCTGAACGCGACTGCTAGCACAGCGATGTGACAGAAGGTAAGAGAAATGAGTGTTTTTCTATGAACGTTTATTTGAATTTTCAATCTTGTTTTGCTGTCTGAATGTTTACAAGCAAAAGTGAGCCATGTGATCCTCTTTAAACACTCTAAACTGAGGCCATTTAATGCTTTTAGACCAGATGGAGATGTTTATGTATATGTGTGGTGGATCTGGGATTTTTTTTTCCTCTGATAATCTGTTGTTTATACTGATGTAGAACAAGATTACATCAACTAATCTCATATCTAGGCCTATTTCAGCACATCAAAACCACTGTGTAGCTCTTGGTTTATCTCTGCTCCACGCATGTGACCTGCGTGTTTGATTATCAGCCTCTAGAATCATTTCATCAGAGGAGAAAGTCTCTCTGGCAGACATTAAAACACCAGTAGCATGTTTTAAGCCTTCCACTCACATTTTAACACTCATCATGAAACTCCGCCTCTTTGCAGGATTGGTAGAGCTGCAGCCCCGCCCTTGGTTCGGTCCCAGAATGCTGAGCCCGGTTCTCTGTTCAGACCTCGCAGCCTTAGAGCCAGAGTACACTGAGGGTACGTACACACACACACACACACACACACACACACACACACACACACACCATGCACTACAAACTCTCATGGATCTACACTACCAGTCAAAAGTTTGAACACACTTGACCAAAATTATGTTTCTCGTAAAGGCTTTGCTGAAATACTTGAATTAGTTACAAAGATAAATGTCTTTATATGAAGCAGTCAACAAGTGGGAACTACTTCAATACTGTTTAAAAGCAACCCAGGATGCACCTTGTGAAGTTTTTGAGACAACGAGTGTGCATTAAAAGTGTTATTTTAGTATCACTGACATACTATTATAGTTTTAAAGGGGACCTATTATGCCCTTTTCACAAGATGTAATATATATGTCTCTGGCTTATTATAGCTTGTCAAATTTGCCCCTATTTGGGTGTGTGTCCCTTTAAATGCAAATGAGCTGCTGCTCCCTGTCCGCTTTCCAAAAGAGGGTGGAGCTTTAACAGCTCACGCTTTGGTTGCTCAACAACAACAAAGCTGGAGAATCTCACGCAGCCAAAATGACGATTTTCAGTAACGTTGTTCAGCCTTACATTGTTTACACTGGACACTGATGGAAAGACACAGGAAGAAGTTACAACTTTTAGAATGCAACTGTACGTTTCTGAATGGTTAGTGGATAAATTTATGTAGTTGCTGTGGACTTGACTCAACTCATCGACTAGCATGTGTCGTCATGTTAATCTTTTGTGCAAAACCCGTATGGACGCCCACTATACATAGCATACCTGTTTGCCAAACAGAACCATACACACCAGGTTAACGTTTATGATTGCTATCAAATGCTGTGAATGGTCTAATATTTTTTCCAAAATATCACTCGGACAGAAACGCTCCTTTTTTAGCAATCAAGCTTGCCAGGGTCAACTTGCAGGCTATCCAAGCTAACGCAGGCTATCTGTGCTTGTCTGTGCAGCCAATGACAGAACAGTTAGCATGCTTTGCTCGAACTTGCCAAATCTAAGCGGCTCGTTTTTCCATATGTTTGCAGAGAAACATATTGCCAAAACAAAGTTACAGGGTTGTCCTTTTTTACGGTTTTTGGGTTGGTAGATGCACCTGGGATCCGATTATAGTACTTAAACACGAAAAAAGTCTGATTTTCATGATATGTCCCCTCTAATAGTTTAAATTCATTTTTATTTTTATATTTTCTGTTTTCATTTTAATTTTAGTTAATGTTTAATCATTTTGTTGTGTTTTTGTCATTTTTATTAGTTATTTTTAAAATAAACATGTCTTTATAGTTTTTATTTATTTTTATTTTACTTTTAGTTATTTTAGTACATCAAGTTAAACCAAACGAAAATGAGAAATGTTTAACTGGCAACTATCTGAAATAAAATAATTGTACATTTTATAATATATTTTATTTCATTTCAGTTAATGTTTATTTCAAGTAACATTTTTTACAATAATGGTGTGCAGAGCTGGAATCTACGCAAAGAAGCTCCAATAAGATCATTTTTATGGTAACACTTTACAATAAGGTTCATTTGTTAACATTTGTTAATGTATTAACTAACATGAACTAACCATAAGCAATACATTTGTTACTGTATTTGTTAATCTTTTTTAATGTTATAAAATACATCAGTTCATTGTTTGTTCATGTAAGTTCACAGTGCATTAACTAATGTTAACAAATAGAACTCTTGATTTTAATAATGTATTAGTAAATGTTGAAATCAACATTAACAAAGATTAATAAATGCTGTAGAAGTGCAGTTGACTAATGTTAACTAATGAACCTTATTGTAAAGTATTGTTTTAACATTTTGGTTGCTACAAAATGTCCATATTTCCATTTGTGTTATTTCATAGCTTTGATGATTTTCCCAATTTTTTAAAATGTAGAAATTGGTCATAATAAAAAGTGTCCAAACTTTTGATGAGTACTTTAACAATTTTTGACCTTTGTATTGGTGTTCACATAGTGAATGTGCATTAAAATCCATATTCAAATACAAATATTACATTAGTTTTCTTTGGCAAAGCAATATTTGAATCGGGCATGTCTGATATTTAACTTCTGATATTTGACTAAGCGGATCTGCAATATTATTGACAGCACATTACAATAAATAGAGGCCTGTGTTTTTTTTGTAAAAATGTATTTTGATTTACCTACAATCTATTTCTTCAATCATGTCTGTGTTTTAGCGGATGTCATCTCTACGGTGGAGTTCAACCAGACTGGAGAGTTCTTGGCCACGGGTGATAAGGGTGGGAGGGTTGTCATCTTTCAGAGAGAACCACAGGTAGAGATATCTCTGATAAACACACTTTTTATGTTTCCACTTTTGACTAACTTCCTATTGAAACAGGATGTTTGGATGGGACATTTTGAATCACTAGCTGTATTTTAAAGTCAGTAGGTTTTAGTTTATATCACAGTAACACCATGACTTTCTTGCTATTATGAGCTGAAGGCAGATTGTATTTATAATGTAGTGGGAGGGGACATTCTCATTCTAGAGTGCAATTTTAATTGGACAAAACTTTCTTTACCCCACTCAGAGCAAAATAACTGGTATTTTTTGGTAACACTTTATTTCAATAGTCCACTTTAGACATTCAACTATAAGTAACTTTGCAACTATATGTCAACTACCAGTCATTATTAGTATGTAGGTATTAGTAGTATTAGTAGGTATTACAAGTATTAGTAGACTGTCTGCTTAATATCTGATAACACTTTATTTTGATGCTCTCCAACAGACATTCAACTATAAGTAATTTTGCAACTACATGCCAACTTATTCTATTAACCCAAACCCTAACACATAACCCTAACCTAACAGTCTACTACAGTCTACTAATACTCTAATGAGAGTTAGTTGAAATGTAGTTGCAAAGTTAATTAGTTAGTAGAAACTCTAAAGTGGACCATCGAAATGAAGTGTAACCATATATTTTTTGTACATTATTCCAGATGAATGAAATCAGTCTGGTTAAATCACTCATAAAACATTCTTACATAAATTGGCAGATTTGAGAGCTTATGTAAGAATGCTTTTATGAATGATTTAAGCCAAAATGCATTCCCCTCATGTTTTAAGAATGAGGCCCAATAAATGTTTTTTTAAATATGCTACATATCTTGTTACATACATTTATTTAGTCAACTTTTCGCATACAGATGACCTAAAAGCTAACAGACGAAACCACAACGCTTTGATTTAGATTTCTTGGGGACTTTTATTATAATCAAATTACATTTTTATATGTAAATTATATTTATTAAAATAATAATTTTTTGAATATTAAAATATTAACCTAGTTTAACCTTTTATCATAATGTTTACTCTACTTAGATATCTTAAGCTCAGAACACATCAAGCCGACAGTTGGCCGTCGGGCAGTTTTTGTTCGTCGGCCGACTACGTTTTCTCAGTGTGTTCCGTACCATCGAATGAAGTTGGTCCTCGTCGGCTTTTTTTCGGCCGATTCGACGTGTTAAGGTCAGTCGGGCCATCTGATCATTCTGATTGGCTGTTCAGCTACTGCCACCTGCTGGTACGGAAAGGCATTTCTTCTTACGCAGGTGCAGAAGGGACGCGCTACTTGGCCGTCGGGTGTCGAGCGTCGGTTTGTTGTGTCAGGCCAGCTTTGCACTCAGATGCTGCCGACGTGAGCCAACACCGCAGTTTGCTTTCGTCGCCACTAGTTCGTCGGCGTCGGCTTGGTGTGTTCCGGGCTTAGTTAGGGATAGTTCACCCAAAAAAGAAAATTCTGCCATCATTTACTTGCCCTCAGGTGAGTATAAACCTGTATCAATTTCTTTGTGCTGCTGAACACAAAGGAAGATATTTGGAAGAATGTTTGTAACCAAGCAGATCTCGCCCCCCATTGACTACCATAATATTTTTTCCCCTACTATGGTAGTCAATAGGGGGCGAGATCTGCTTGGTTACAAACATTCTTCCAAATATCTTCCTTTGTGTTCAGCAGAACAAAGGTTGAGGGTGAGTAAATTATGACAAAATTTTCATTTTTGGGTGAACTATCCCTTAAGTAAAGTAAGTAAAATGTAAAAGCAAAACAATTAATTCATTATTCATTCATGCTAATAATGGTTTGTTATCTTGTCCCGCTACCTCTCTCTTTTAGGGCGAATATAATGTTTATAGTACATTTCAGAGTCATGAGCCTGAGTTTGATTACCTGAAGAGTTTGGAGATTGAGGAGAAAATTAATAAGATTCGCTGGCTGCCTCCACATAACCCTGCCCACTTCCTCCTCACCACCAATGGTAACTGCTAAAATGCTTTCTAACTTTATATCACACAATGCCGAAACACAGTGATGAATCATTAACATACCTTTTGTGTTTCTTGTCAGATAAGACCATAAAGCTGTGGAAGGTGAGTGAGAGAGACAAGCGAGCAGAAGGCTATAATCTCAGAGATGAGGAAGGCAGGCTGAAGGACCTTTCAACAATCACCACTCTACAGGTGTGTGCTCTTTCTCCTTCTAGGTTCTTTTCTGTTTCTTCTCATTGCCTGATGTGAGTTTCTGCTGGTGTAGGTCCCTGTCCTGCGGCCGATGGATCTGCTGGTGGAGGCATCCCCACGCCGTGTTTTTGCTAACGCACATGCATATCACATCAACTCCATCAGTGTTAACAGCGACTGTGAGACGTACCTGTCTGCTGATGACCTGAGAATCAACCTGTGGCATCTCAGCATCACGGACCGCAGCTTCAGTATCCTCATCATCTTACTGTAAGAGAGAACTGCACAGAGATAGAGATATTAGGTTGTGTTATTGTGACATTTAAGCTATACTAGATTTTGAAAATGTGAAGTTAGTGTGTTCGGAGTGGTTAGGACATTGATATATGCAGCTGCTAAAGTGCTTTGAGTGGCTTTTAGCATGTTGCTGGGTACCAAAATATATGGTGATCAATCTTTTCAGCAGGAGCCAGTTGCATCGGCTGTGTAATTTACAACATATCCTAGTTATGACGTAAAATGCAGTAAGTTATAACTTAAGAACTACTAAATATTTTTTTGCATAGCAACATTAAACTTAGTTATGTAACTACACTACTAGTCAAAAGTTTGGAAACGGTAAGATTGTAAATGTTTTTAAAAGAAGTTTCGTCTGCTTACCAAGGCTGCATTTATTTAATTAAAAATACAGTAAAAACAGTAATATTGTGAAATATTATTACAATTTAAAATAACTTGTTTTCTGTTTGAATATACTTTATAAAGTAATTTATTTCTGTGATGCAAAGCTGAATTTTCAGCATCATTACTCCAGTCTTAAGTGTCACATGATCCTTCAAAAATCATTCTAATATGCTGATCTTCTGCTCAAGAAACATTTATTGTGTACAATTGTACAAAATATTTGTGTACAATATTTTTTTTCAGGATTTTTTGATGAATAGAAAGTTCAAAAGAACAGCATTTATTTAAAAATGTAATCTTTTATAACATCATAAATGTCTTTACTGTCATTTTTGATCGATTTAATGCATCCTTGCTGAATAAAAGTATTAATTTCTTTAATTTCTTTTCAAAAAAAATAAAAATTCTTACTGACCCCAAACTTTTGAACGGTAGTGTATAATGTTAAAAAAGCTTTGTATTTCAGATAAATGCTGTTCTTTTGAACTTTCTATTCATCAAGGAATCCTGAAAAAAAAAGTACACAACTGTTTTTATCATAAATGTTTCTTGAGCAGCAAATCATCATATTAGAATAATTTCTGAAGGATCATGTGACACTGAAGACTGGAGTAATGATGCTGAAAATTCAGCTTTGCCATCACAGGCATAAATTACTTTATAAAATATATTCAAACAGAAAACAGTTATTTTAAATTGTAATAATATTTCACAATATTACTGTTTTTACTGTATTTTTAATTAAATAAATGCAGCCTTGGTGAGCACACGAAACTTCTTTTAAAAACATTAAAAATCTTACCGTTTCCAAACATTTGACTGGTAGTGTATATGTATAAGCTAAATATTTACAGAAGCCTCCAACCAGGAGTAACAGTTGGAATAAAACAGATTGACTGAATTACATCACTAAACTCACGTTTTACCTGACAGACTTCAATCCTTTAGACATATATGATAATGCTGCCATTTAGTCACATTTACATTTTAAGAGAGAAAACATTATGTGAATAAGTGACTTTGTTAGCAGCTCTTCAATCCGATCTAAATACCGCACACCTGTGTGCATCGGTCCACTGTAATGTAATTTCTTATGTTTTTTTTTTTTCGAAGTAAGTATTTATTTATTGATCCTTATTATTTTCAAATACCGTTTCTGAATGATATTTACATATTTACCTATTATGTTATTCACAATTAAGTAGTATGGTATTTCAGTGGAAATTTATTTTTACCATTAGTTGCGTAAGGCAAAAGAAGTTAGAGTCAAGGATAAACTGAAATTTACTGCATTTGAACTCACACATTTAAAAGCTACTATTGGATCATTGGAGAAAAAAATCATCTTACGGCCTACAAGCTACATTCTGCCTTAACACTGGCAATAAACGGAAGTTGTGATAGTCTTTTCTTCCCTATTATGACATATATCTGAAGGAAACGACTTCTCAAACTAGAAAAAATGTAGGGCGGGACTTGATTTTGTCAGGGGGAATTGATTGGATGGTTGTGGTTTGCTATTGGTGGATCTGATGTGAGTGAAAGATTGTCCTGCCCTCGCACCAGTAGACATGTCATCAAAGATGTCACTGCAAGAGGGAGGGAAGTTATTTTGACTAAAGATTATGATTATGATGAATTTTTAAAAAAACGATGTGGGCACAATTCAATCATTTATAATAAATACTGCAATATTCCATTAAAAAACAAGTATGTAAATTTTGATTTCATGGTGACTATAAGGTCTGTTTTTTTTTAAACTATCAGTATGTCTGTTATATTAATTAGGTAATATTTTATTTTTTTAGTATATTTAGTGTACTTTTTTTTTTTTTTTTTTAGTCCTTAAACTAGATATTTGCTGCTTACTTTGCCAGTCGAAAACATTGCAATCAAATCTGAATCAAAGACTCTCACAGAATCGATTGTTGCATCTCTAAATAGCACACAGCAGTGGTGTTACGTTCCTGAAAAATCAGTATTGTTAAACTAATCTTGAACTTGAGTGATTTAATAACTCATTTAGAGAGACAGTCACTTGATGCTATAAAAAGGCTTTTTGTATTGTATTGTACCTCACATCTCTAGTACTTCTGCCAACCTTCCACAACCCATTAAATAACAAATCTTGCAACTAAATAAAGTACAGAGGTAGATACAAACTAGCTAGTAGTTACTTATGCTGCTTTCACGTGCTTTCGGGATTATGATAATTCCCACTTCTGAAGTCGTGATTACGAGTTTATCACATTCAAATTGAAATGGGAGGCGTTCATGTGCAGTTTTTACCTAGTAAACTCGTATTTACGATCATTCCGAGAGCACGTGAAGGCAGCATTAGCCTCTAGTGTGGCCTTTACATTCCAAGAACTTGCAAACGGCTGGTGCAACCTTACAGAAATCCAGAAGAAAGCATTTTGCTGAGGGACTTTTTGTTAATAATTACTGTTAGAAATGTTGTTATGAATTAGTGATGATGTAAAACCTCAGTTTGTAAGGTTTCCTCAGTGAATTTCTGTCAGATATTGTTGATTTAAAGCCGGAAAACATGGAGGACCTCAGTGAGGTGATCACAGTGGCAGAATTTCACCCTCACCACTGCCACCTGCTGGCCTTCAGCAGCAGCACAGGAACCACACGCCTCTGTGACATGAGAGCTCGTGCGCTTTGCGACCAGCATGCCAAATGTAAGCCACGTATATGCATATAATGCAAGATGATACTGCCAAGTACAACATTTTCCTGGATGTACATATTTTGTTGGTCTTGAAACAACATTCCTGTCAACCATAACCCTTGAAATCAGAGGAAATTCCTTCAGTCCTAAGCCTTAAACCTAACACTAAAATCTTACTGGTTGGTAGTAATGTTTTTCTAAGGCTTACAAGGATGTTGATCTGGGAACATATCCACAAAGTCACCCACAATACACGCCAATTAAATGTGTGGGTTTTTAGATTAAATCAAATTAAACTCAAGATTTACCTGAAGCACTTAGACTTTCAGATCTGAAACTCAGTTTGCCATTGTCCATATTTAATGTAAGGTGATACGTGTTTACACTCAATGGTTAGAGTATTAATGTCATAACACTATGTGCTCACTCCATTATAGTGTTTGAAGAGGCAGTGGATCCAGCCCGCCGATCGTTCTTCTCAGAGATTGTTTCCTCAGTGTCAGATGTGAAGTTCAGTCACAGCGGCCGCTACCTGCTCACTAGGGATTACCTCACCGTTAAAGTCTGGGACCTCAACATGGAAAACAAACCTGTGGAAACATACCAGGTTTCACACCTACTCACTCACTCAAACATATACACAAACTCACACAGTGTTTTAGCTAGAAGGGATCTGAGCCTCTCAGTGCATATGAAGCTAATGTTTTGGCCTCACTTAGACAAAAATAAAAAAGTACCATAGCAATAGTGTTTTTGGATATGTACAATGGTAGTAACATGGTTACCATTAAATTTACCATGAAGGACTAATATAAATACCAAGGCTGTGTTTGAAATCACTACCTATACCCTAATTCACTATTGCCTACATTACTCCACTAATATAATTCACTTGAAGTAGTGACTGAAAACGAGTGAATTTGAAAACTAAGTGCGGCGGAAGGGCTGCCACTTTTGCATAGTTTGTGCTTGCTGTTTAATAATTATTTGAATCTTAGCAAACTGGCAGCTCCAGTACTAAGATGAAAAGATTTATCTTGAACTCTCTCAGGGAAACCTTAATACACTGTTATGTATAAACCTTAATTAAACCATTTTAATAATAATTTAAAAAGGGATTTATACCTTTATGATATTACACTGTTCCCACATTGGACCAGCGGTTTGGAAAATGGATGGATGATTCAGCTGCAGGAGCCATCTTCTGGTCAGACGCTGGAATTCATTCTGCGCGCAACTCTCACAGTGCATTATGGGTATTCTCTAGCTGTTGAGCATACATCGGTTGTACATTCATTATTGTGGTGCATTGTGGGATTGAATGAGTGCACTCTTCTCAAACGGAAGGCTGCATCCTTCCTAGTTCAGTCCTTCAGAGGCTTGTAGGCTCAAGTCCTCCTCAGCATTAAAAGGTTAGTTCACCCAAAAATGAAAATTCTGTCAATAATTACTCACTCTCATGTCGTTCCACACCCGTAAAACTTTCGTTCATCTTCAAAACACAAATTAAGATATTTTTCATAAAATCCGATGGCTCAGTGAGGCCTGCATTGCCAAGCAAGACAATTAACACTTTCAATGCCCAGAAAGTTACTAAAGACATATTTAAAACAGTTCATGTGACTACAGTGGTTCAACCGTAATGTTATGAAGTGATGAGAATACTTTTTATGCACCAAAAAAACTCAATAATGACTTTATTCAACAATATCTATTGATGGGTGATTTCAAAACAATGCTTAATGAAGCTTTAAACCTTTACGAATCTTTTGTTTTGAATTAGTGGTTTGGAGCCAGTATCAAACTGCCAAAGTCACGCCCCCCAGTGGTGAACCACTGAAATTTCGAAACACTTATCACGTAACGAAGCCTCGTTTACATGACTCTGGCAGTTTGATACGCGCTCTGAACCACTGATTCGAAACAAAAGATTAATAAAAGCTTCGATACACAGTATAATAGTCTGCAGTTTTCCAGTGGCTGACATTATTGGCAGTTTAGTGTTAAGTGCGTAGTTTTCACCAAAACAAAGATAACATCTATGCTTTCATGTCCGAAAACATAATTTTTCTTTCATTTCATAATAAATTCAGACAAGCTCAATACCGACTCATTTTCCATCAGTTTATTTTTGTGAATTGGAATATGTACAAAGGATTGTGGGTGATTGAAGGTCACGAAGGATACCCATGCATCTTTCAAATTCAGTTGAACGAAGGACGCAAAACAAAGGCTTGCCTTTCAAGGATCCTTACGATTGAGATGGCCTTCAGTGATGTTTGATGACGTGGCAGCCGAGATATGCAGCCTTCCATTTGAGAAGCATCCCATATCGTCCACTATGGTTTTGCACACCACTGCAAATGGCTGTTCCCTCAAATAGTGCCCTATTTAAGGGTATAGAGTGCAATTTCATACACAGCCCAAGTTCTGTCATGAAACTCTAGATGGCGCAGGCTAATGCACCTGTGCCATCTAGAGCACCTCAATGGTGAGACCTTTAAAAATGCTTTTTTAATTCTCTATTGAAGAAAAGCCAAAACCATTTACAGATTATTTTTTAACCTATAATGCAATATTACTGTTATATGGTTATATATCATGACGCTTCACTGCATTTATCAGGCAATAAACATGACTAACCATAGCGCTTTTGTACAGAATTTTCTGGTTTTTTCTAATTTTTGCTTGTGTTTTTAGGTCCACGACTACTTGCGAACCAAATTGTGCTCTTTGTATGAAAGCGATTGTATTTTTGACAAGTTTGAATGTGCTTGGAATGGAACGGACAGGTGAGGCCCTATCTATAACCCTTACAATATCACCTTTGACCTTTAAAATATAACTCAAGCAGATCCAGCTGCTGTGCATCTGTTCTCTCTCAATCCCTCTCTTCCTCTGCAGCGTGATAATGACGGGGGCTTACAACAACTACTTCCGAATGTTTGACCGGGCAAGCCGGCGTGATGTGACTCTGGAGGCCAGTCGAGAGGTGTGTAAGCGACGCGCCGTCCTGCAGCCACGGCGCGTGTGCGTGGGAAAGAAACGGAAAGACACAGACGTCAGCGTGGATAGTCTGGACTTCAGGAAAAAAATACTCCATACCGCTTGGCATCCCAAAGAAAACATCATCGCCATCGCTGCCAGCAACAATCTCTACATTTTTCAGGACAGACTGATGGCCAACGGACATCACAACACACCGGAAATACAAAGTGCACCTCCCAAATGACATACGTTACATACTCCTGTGGCACAAAACACGTGCTAGATTTGATCCATTCAATTGCCCTTTATTATCACATTTCCCATCTGCATTCAGTGTCGCCAGCATCAGAACAATCTCAAAAACTATTAAGAACGTATATAACCCAAACAATTGAATGATAGAAACTAACTTGTGGTCCTGAATGAGAATGTATCTCTCAGATTCAGTGCTATAGCATGGCATGCAGTATGAACACTCGGGTTAGATAATGTTCAGCTACCCTGAAACATACAGATCGCACATGCATGTTTACAAAGCAGTTTGCTCATGAACAGGGCTTATTTAACAATGATGATTGTAAATGAATCAGAGCCTTTATGATGCTTTATAGCGCTCTGCAGTGCTTGTATGTGTCTGTTCTTTCTTCTCAGGCTTGGGTTTTCTTCAGTTTTCTTTGGTTTGACAAACTGCTCAGGGACTCTCTAAGGCCTCTTCCTATGTTCAATGGCAAAACCCACCAAAACGAAATCCAGAACAAGCAGAGGACAGGATGCAGGAGTTATGGAGGTCTGCTGAGAGACATTGCTGGAAGGAAAACAGCATGTGCAGGGATCAGTTTCAATGCTGAGTCATCACCACCCCCACCTCAGTGTGTAAAGAACATTCCCAATTCGACGCTTTTGACCACATACTTACAGGCATTTGCAAGCTAGTGCACTGGTTTGACGATTTTATTTAATGTGTTGAAGAAATAGCTCAGCCAAAAATGAAGAAATTCTCACCCTCATGTCATTCCAAATCTGTTTTTTTTTTTTTTTTTTCATTCTGTGGAACACAAAAACAGAAATTCGGTGGGATGTTCATGCTGCTCTTTTCCACACAATATGTAAAAACATACAGTAACTCTCCAGTATCTCTCAAACGTCATTGCAATTCTGCGTTTTCAAAATCGGCACAGTTACGAGACATGCAAGTGTAACAGACGTAGGCTAGTGAGAGCTGTGCGTGGAGCAGGCAGGTGCAAACTAGAGGGGCTACACAAGGACCAATATATTTTGCCGTTATTGAAGTCAAACATAGTAAGCTGGAATATGTGCAAGTGTACAGTGGAGGGGACCATTTTTAGCCAACTTAAAGGCGTAATTCATAGCTGGCAAAATGGGCTTTCCAAAAACTTGGCTGCTAGCAAGGTGAAAAAATGTAGGAAAACTTCAACACCAATAATGCATTGGGTGTGCATTATTAAAATATGTTGACCCAGGAACGCGTCTAACTCAGTCGGACGCATGGGACTCTAACAAGGGTTCTGGGTTCTAACAAGAAGTCCCAGACTTCTCTTTTTGAATAGGCAAATACTGCCTTGCTTGAGTAGGAAATACTTCTTAGCAAACATTTAGACATGTATTGTTCCCGGGTGCAAGAATTCAAAGAGTAAACGTTTATCGAGAGTGAGTTATTTTCTGTTTCCAGTGAAGGATCCAACACGTTGTAGTCGATCTAACTGTATGTGGGCAGGGATACAAAAATGCAGAAGTACAATCTCTAGTTTTGCATGAAATTCAGGCCTGGAGCTGTCAATCAGACTTTTGCTGACAAATACATTTCTCAGTCCAGGTTACACAGAGAAACAGTAAGCATTGCTCATTAACATATAATTTGGCATTGTAACAATACAAAGCAATTTGAAAATCGGCTAACTTACACGTTGGTTCACTGCATCGGATGTTTATTGAATGGAGGCAGATCTGAATGCGAGTTTGTGGTTGATTGTAAGAAAGGGGTGGGGTTTAAGTGACTAAATGATTAGAAAGATTCTGCATATGTCATCAGAGAAAAGTCTGTCGTTTCACCAGAAAATGGAATTATTTATGAATTACAGAAAATTAAACATATGCATTGATGAATTGTTCACAAAAAGATCAAAAACATGCATTTTGAAAATAGATTCATTGCATGCCAACTTTAAAGGGGTCAAGACATAGATTTTTTAATTATTTTAATATGTTCACTTATAATGTTAATAGTAGTTTTTTGCACGCACACATACAAATACATATGTGGAAAAAATATTTTCAACCTTCATTCTCTCTAAAATTATCAGTTTTGTATTTAAGGCTTGTCAGTAAACGGACACTGTTATGATTGGCTAACATCACTGCATATGAAAACAGAATCAACGACCACTCACTAATGCACGAGTATGTGTTTTGAATACATTGTCCATATAAAACCGTCATTTATAGACAAAGAATCTTATGAAATAGTTTACATACGAAATGGCATCTGTATACTGTATCCAGTGTTGACAGCGTCAGTGAGGGATTATATTGGGTTCTGTTTCCTTTTGATGCAAAGCTCACATCTATAAATGCTTTGTTTATAATAAGGACATTTTAAACTCTGAAACTTGCAAAACGTTTTAATGGTACAAAGGCCTATTATATGTCAAAATATCAAATTTGATTTCTCATGTCATGACCCCTTTACATTTTGGTCTGTTCCTCACACTACACTAAAACTTAAAAAAAAAAATAAAAAAAATTCAGTTCAATAAAACCTTTCTGGAGCTTGGTAACCCCAGGTGAACATTCTTCAAAACTTCTCTTTGAAACGACATGAGGGTGAGTAGATGAAAGAAAAAACTGGGTGAACAAACCCTTTAATACTTCAGAGTAAGCTAAATCACAGCTTTGAGGTAAGAACCCAGTTCCCCTGTATGAACTATTTTCAGCATGATGCCTGGTTGGTACCTTTAGATCTGCATTATTTATATGACAGAATCAATGTCCACAAGAGGGCGTTCACAGTGATTGTGTTTAAAATCCTGAAATGGGTTCAAATACAAAGGAAACCTGAACTGAACCTCCACTATTTCTGTTGTCTTGGCATGAAGTGCGATGGAGTTCATGGAAGTGCGATAAACTCACAGAAATGTTGATGTGTCGTTTAACTCTGACTTTTATTTCATTTAAAATAATTCATACAAATGCATACAGTCACAAACATTTCTTTTTGGATTCTGTTTAACAAAAAATATTAATATCTCATAGTATATATAGTATGTATATTGCTAGCCTACCACTTTACCAGGAAGGAAACTATGTAGGCGATGGAGAGCTGCAACTATCCCGGCATCCTCGAAAAACACGGTACAATCAAGTCACACACAAACAGGCAAGCATTACGCCAGCTTTGCACAAGACAAATTTGTTTAGTTTTTTTCTTTTTGTTCAAAATCTGAACATTTTTCTGTTTTCTTTTTTTAACCTTTAACACATAAGGTAATACATGCTCCAAAAATAAAAACATACTGAGTGTAGTTCTTTTAAAGTACTGTACTGAATTTTGACTACAAAAAGACAAATGGGTACAAAAACAATGCACTATGTGGTTTAATTTAAAAGGAAGGAGGGGGGGGGGGGGGGAAATAAATTTTCCTGAGAGGGTGTGCAAATCCCGCCTCTTTCGGGGCTTTTAAAATAAAACGAGCGAAACTAATATGCTTTTTATCGTATCTTTTATCAGGTGGTGACATGCCTCCTGTAATGCGGTTTCAGTTTTTTTCTCATCTACAAACCATTAATCATGTCCTAAAAACTGTACACAAACAGGTTACATTCATGTAATAGCTACTGTTGTTTTAACAATGAAACCCATTAGACAGACAAAATAACAGATAAAAGATCGCCCACTGCACTTGGACAGACTACAATCTAAAACAGCAGGATTTTGCATCAGGGAGAAGTTAACTTTGTTTGAAATCCACACGGTTTTCTCTTTTTTGTTGTTGTTTTTTTTCCCACTAGATACTTCAAAGAGCGCAATCCACCAGCTTCAGTCAAAGAGTTGGCTACTTCGGAGTTGTGGTTGTTTTTAGTGGCTGGTTCTGAGCCCGGGAGCTTGTTTCCGCTCCTCTTCTTTGGGGTAAAGAAGGACCAGGAGAGTTCTATAGTGGTACAGAGAGCCTTTGAAGAGGGGGGCTACAACTGTTCGTTGGGGTGCTGCTCTCTATCGGGTTCGGGTTTGCCGGTTTGGCCGGGTGATGGGGCGTGTGGAGGGTGGGCTACGGTGGGCAGGCTGTGGGTTATGGGCACGGTACTTGGCATGATGCCCTCCACTGGCGGAGGTAGACCCCCTGAAGCGAGGCTCACTACGCCTGGAGGGTACCTGCGGAAGTGGAATAGTATTAAACAGCAGTTGTTAGCAACAATGTCAATAGAGCAACTGTCCCTGCAATGAAGCCCTCCACGTCTCCAAGAAACTACTATGTTAGTGCATAATGGTTGATTTTAAAAAATGGAATGTTACTTCAAACTCTACAATCTGATTGGATGAGCCAAGTGTAAAGGTACGTGCATTTAGTGATTCATCATATGCTACGTTCCCGTTAAAAAGTTTAGGGTCAGCAAGATGTTTTTTTAAAAAAGAAATTAATAGTTATATTCAGCAAGGATGCATTAAAGGTGCAGTAGGTGATCTTGGAAATGCTAACATTAGCCTGCTAGCATTGAAAACATACGATCTCACCCTACCTCCAAACCTCAGTTCAAAGCCACGCTTCCTCTAAAACACTGAACGCACACACACACAGCTACACTATTGGTGCTTTTCCACTGCATGGGACGGCTCGGTTAAATAGTACCACCTCGGTTAAGGTTCCAAGTATGCCGTACCGATACTAAATGTGACATGTAAACACTGCAGATCAGAACTGATTGGTCAGAGAGAATCGACACTAGCAACGTCATTGGATTTGAAACACGAGAACCCAAACTGGCTAGATTTAAATAGTCAGTAACAGCCACCACAGTATCATTGGTTTTTTTATCACAACTTTTTTTTAGACGACTTGCTTTAAACGACCGTCGCACACAACTTAAAAAAAAGAAATGGCTGTATCGTGGTCAGTAGACGAGGTGCAGACTTGTTGGTAGGTGAGGAGCGGATCCACGGCAGTAAAGGCGGCGCAACTATAATGATAAGTCTATAATCCCACCCACTTTGAAGCGGTACCAAACTGCAGTGGAAAAGCAATTCGAAAGTAAGCGAGCCGAGCCGAGCGTGCCATGCTGAACCGAACAGAGCTGTTCCACACAGTGGAAAAGCGCCATAAAGCGTCACAAGAGACGGTGTTAAACCTCATGTCTGAAATCACATAACATAACATTACAATAATAATAATGAATGTAAACAACTTAGAGAGCTTATACCTGACTCCTGCAGATTCATTTCGATATTGACACTGTTGATATGGAAACGCGTAATTCCAAGTCTGAGGACATGAACAGCTCCGGTTAGAACGTCACGGTTGCCATCTCTTAATTACGTTAGTTATTGCATGAACGCAGCATAAGCTCGTTGTTTTGATTCGGTAGGAACTGTAAAAGATGGCTGCTGTTTGTTTGCGGTGCTCCGTGACTGACGTCTGTCTACATAAACTCTGTATATGATGAAACACAGGGTGCGCGAGGGTACATAAAAACATACGCTGACAGGCAGGTAGGGCATTGTATTACTTCATTTGGACCAAATATAATGATTGGATTTACATTTTATTGTCCTACACCTTCCACAGACAATATATATTTATAAAAAAAAGAGTGAAAATATATTTATAAAAAAAAAAAAGCTATAAGGATATGAGGACACTTTCAACCAGTATAACAAAATGTTTCTGTAGAGAATCACTTATTGCACCTTTAAACTGATCAAAAGTTACAGTAAAGACAGTTATAATGTTACAAAAGATTTCTGTTTAAAAAAAAAAAAAACGTTTTGAATTTTCTAATCATCAAAGAATCCTAAAATAAATTCAGCTTTACCATCACAGTAATAAATTACATTTTAAAATATATTAAAATAGAAAACCGTTCTTTTAAATTGTAATAATATTTCGCAATAGTAATGTTTTTACTGTATTTTTGATCAAATAAAAACAGCTTTTGTTAAGCATAAAAGACTTCTTTCAAAACCATGATATTAATCTGCACATGCAGCAACTTGAACGCCAACCACAAACAACCTACGGTTAAGCTAAGGAACTACATTATTTAACATTACTACGGAGCCCCACAAAAGTCAGTTTATTTTTTTATATTACAATAAGATTGGATCATTTACTTTAATAATGCTTTTTTATTGAAAATTTGTCATAGTTTTGCTTTTTTTGTTGCTCTATAAAAGCATTAAGCAGCTCCAGGCTATGTGTGTTACAGTTATTTTATAATGGCATGGTAAAACTGAAACTGTTTTCCAAGGATAAAAATAGTTTTTCTTAACAGCCATGTAAAAGTAATGAAAATTTCAGTAGCGGTTATACATTCTAGTTATACTCTAGTGATGTTTGATTCATGAGCAAATCATAAGTTTGAATCGGCTCTTTTCAATAAAGCAGTCATACAGATTCACATATTGGTATGATTTATTAGCATTTCTTAATCAAAATTATTTCAACAATCCTAATCCAGTAATCACAAATTACTGGAAAGGTCACAGAAATTCACCGTGAAACTTTGCCAGTAGATATTAAACAATTTCTTTCTTTTTCTTTTTTTTTTTTTTGTAAAATATGTGCATTTTATATAAGCAATTCTGTGTCTCATCTCATTTTCTGTCATTAAATTGTATTATCTATATATCATAATTAATACTGGCTATTGTTCTCTTCTTTTTTATAGAACATAATGGGAAATTAACCCACATCAGTCGACCACTAATTACTTTCCCCACACACTTGGCATAGACGTTTCAGAGGCGGTTACAAGTTATGACAGATTGTGAAGACTTTTCTAATAACAAGCATTTATGTGCAATAAGACATGTATTAAGAAGTCCAAAACGGTCTATTTTGACATTATGTTGACTTTAACCACAGTAAAAACAATCTTGCATTGCCAGTTGTGGATTATTGGTTTACTGTAAGTTCTGGTAGAATAACCAAATAACAGTACCATCTATAAGCTATATTCAGTTAAGAGGAATGAATTTCTCAATAGTTTGTTGTACCTATAGGTCCCATTGAGTTCTGGATGAACAACAGAAGGGTCCATGCCAGCCCAGTGCGTGGTCTGTGTGAGGAACTCTTTGTTCACGCAGTTCTTCAGGCTGTCTGGAATGCGACCTGGAGGAGGAAAACAGCTCCATTACAGGGGAGCCCTGAGTCATTGATCACAGCACATCAAGCCTGCAGTGCTGCAATTAAAAAAGCTGTTTTCACTGGACTGATGAAAGAGATCAAACACCCAGTGCTCTCAAATCATTTGACAATAGTGGTATTGATAGCGTCATGTGTCAATGTACCGGTAATAGCTCGACGGATCTCCCGCGCCGCCTCCTCCCGCATCTCAATAGAGGCCTGCTCGCTGTACCAGGCCGCGTGAGGGGTGCAGATCAGGTTGGGGGCATCTTTAAGAGGACCTTGGCTGAAACTGACACACACATGCAGCTGAATGAGTTTGACGCACACATTGAGTGAAAATGACTTCAGTCAGAAGGACATTTTACATGGTGACAAATGAATTTTCCAGCTCTTTGTGATTACTGGATAAGGGGGAAAAAATCATTTTATTTAGGTTGCACTAAATTTAGCCAATTAAATATTTCAGAGCTGAGAACTAAACTTAATTTTAATGCCTTTTTAGTTTACAATGACTTTTCTAGACCTGGAAACTGCTATTTTAAAATTCTGGTTGAAAACAAGAGGCCTGAGGTTTGATTCAGGGCTATTACCATTAACTGAAACTAGAGATGCACCGATACTAAATTTCACTGCCGATACCGATTATTCAGAATGATATCGGCCAATACCGATACCGATAGTTTGGTTTTTCTTAAGGAAAAAAAATATCTCTCCCAAATAATGTTGCAAACTATAGAGGGAACCCTCTCATTTGGTACACTACAATATTAGAGGTTACAATTAAACGCAGATGTATTATATTCAGCTGATGTTTATTTTCAGATATAATAATTACACTCAAATAAAGACTGAAATGTATAAAACTTAGTATCACATAAGGTAGATTTCATAAGCACTTGTCTTCATGGCAAATTTGCACAAACATATAATTAGCAGTAAATAAGCTCCTCTCTAGTGTTTATATATATATATATATATATATATATATATATATATATATATATATATATATATATATATATATGTAGATAGCTAAGGAACTGTGAACATTGGAAAACATTCCTGAGGTAAAAGTGACATGATGTGACATAGTCTTCTACTCAAGCTGTTTTATTGACGTCTTTCCGTGGTTGAAACACAAATAAAGTGATTACATGAGACATGATACATTCTGGTAAGTTGTACAATATATTTCAACATACCTTTGATGTTCATGTTTTTTGAGATATAACTTATATTGAAGAGGAAGAAAAGACTAGCGCTCTGAGCTGCCGCCTGAACTGAGGCATTACAGCGATCATCACATTTAAGAACGTCAAAATGCCATTTATTGTTTGAATTTCATGATAAAATGGACAGAATTTTAAAACTGAAACTTTAATTCTTATCAGAAGTAATAAAGCACAAATCCTTTTGGTAATTATTGGATGGGAGGCACTACAAATAATATTTGATGTAGGAAAAAAACGCAGACCTGGCAACCCTGGCTTGAACTACGGGTGATTCATAGGGTCAAAAAGAGCCTGGTGGTTTAACAACACTATTTTTAAACTGTTAATGCGTTAAAATTCAACACAAGAGTGATTTTCTTCACACACAGTATGTATGAGTTGCAGTCTGAACACGTCTTTCCGCACCCTTTTGATTGACAGGATATAATCGGCCCTGACCATCAGCAGTTTTTAAACAATTGGCCTATGGCCGATAGTGATAATAATAGCTTTTATCGGCCGATACCGATTGTTAGCCGATACATCGGTGCATCTCTAACTGAAACACTTTTGTTAATTGAAATAAAGCTAAAATATTTAAACACACCACCAGCTTTGTTGTTTAAGCAATGTTTTAATGACCATCCATATTTATTTTTCAGTCTCTTTTATTACGATACAAACATGAAAAAAAAATCTGAACAAAATTGTTTCTTTAAGCAAAAATAATTTTTTCTTCTTCTATTTACTCAAAAATGAAACTCTGAGAAACTTCTCATCAGATTTTGAAAGTTTTTTTGGCCTTTCAGTCCTTTTCCATTCCATTTAGGTTTAATAGAGCCAGGTTCCTGCTATTGCTCAAGTGTAAGGGAAGGTCAATAAATACTTGTAAAAAGCCACTTTAGCCTATAAAAGCTGTTTTGTTTTGTTTTTTGTTTTGTTTTTTTAAAAAAAATTCTTTCTGTTTTTTAATACTCCATATATATAGAAGTAATTATATTATATGGACATTATATCATTGCTAAAACAACATCTAACTTTTGCACAGTACTGTATATAAATATATATATATATATATATATATATATATATAAAACCAGAATAAAAATAAATTAAACCTAAATAGTAATATAAAAAAAATCCTAAAACAAACAAACAAAAAAACTAATAAAAATGACAAAAAGCACATAACAAAACTACTAAAAATTAAACTGAAATTACACTGAAAACTGAAGAATATAATAAAAGTTATTTAATAAGTTATATTATATTAATAAGAACTATAAGTAAGCAATAAGGTATGAGAGGCTGTGCTGTATCGTGAATAAGTCATGGCTGAAGGGCGTTGTTAGCAACCCCTTCAGCCATGACTTATTCACTTTACAGCACTAGCTGTATAGAAAATAAAATGGTTACCACACAATACAAATATTAAAGCCAAAAATATGTATTAATGCAACTTTCATGAAGTAAACTTTAACTAAAAGCCTTCCTTCCGCTGGAAATAATAGTCCCTGACCGTGAACAGCAACAGAAGTTACATTATTACGCCATTAGATGGCGGCAAAGATTGTCTTTATGAGTGTGTCAGTCAGTAGTGAAGACTTTTACATTGAAAAGACATTGAATTGTTGTGAACACGAAACAAGACGCAACTGACAAATGCTTTGACTAGCGCTGTCAGTCACAGGAAAACCCCTCAACTGTTAAAAGGACAGGATAATACATCGGACATTTAAACAGATTTTTTATTATGAACATAGGGCTGACCTCAAGGAAAATGCTAAATCTGAATGCAGGTAATAAACTCGCTCAATCGATCTCTTTCTCACAATACTCTTCTACATAATACAGTAAACATCAATGAACAATATCAACTGAGAACAGTTTACGTTGCTAGGAGTGGTTGCTAAGGGTTTTGTGTAGTGATACACAGAATCGTTGGGTAAAACGGTCATAGCCGTGTTTTATCGTGAATAAAACACAGCTATTGACCAATCAGAATCAATGACAGGAACTAACCATTTTATAATAGTATATAAATAATACTAAAATAACAGTAGATTTCACAATTGGTATGAAAGCAATTTGACCTCATTTACAAAAGTGTTCCAAATCTAGTTGTCTAATAAACATGGCATTGTATACTACAAATACTGTTGGCTCTTTGATTAATTGCTTTTGCTCCTATTTTGTAAGTCACTTAGGATAAAAGTGTTTCTTAAATGCTTAAATGTTAATGTAAAAGAAAACCGCTATTAATGACGTATAAATTCCAGCATTTCTCATTGCTACTTGTCTCCTCAGACACTGCCTTCCGGAAGCAGCTCGCATTCTTTACATCTCTTGTAATGCCTTCGTAGCAAACAGATGCATGTATCTGTGTGATTTGGAGCTAAATAACAATGCAAAAAAGACCTGCAGAGTCCAGTGGAATAGGAATGGGGTTTGAAGCAAGCAATCGAAACAAAGTTCAAAACAACACAATACTTCAACATCAAATATTTTTGTTCACCTGAAGGGCTCTGTTTCGTGGACGTCCAGGGCAGCTCCCCGTATTCTGCCCTCTTTCAGAGCCTGGGCCAGAGCTTTCTCATCCACCAGACCACCACGTGCAGTGTTCACTAGGAAGGCGCCTTGACGCATCTACGGTGAACACAGAACAGTTAACATACACAAATGTGGCAACAGTGCACGTATGCTCTCGTGTTTGTGAATAGCTGTGGGCGACACCTGTTTGATGGTGAAGTCATTGATGAGATGGTGGTTGTGCTCATTGAGACTGCAGTGTAAGGTGACGCAGTCGCTGTGGAAGAGCAGGTCCTGTAGGGTGTTGACTCTCTGCAGCCCTAGGGCTCGCTCCATCCCATCAGACAGGTACGGGTCGTAGAAGATCACATTGAAACCGAATGCTTTGGCCCTCAGCGCCACTGCCTGTCCAACACGACCTGAGAGCAAACATATCACTTCAGCCATGAATGAAGAGCTTTCAGTTTTTCTTTTATATTACTTTATAATGCCTGACAAAACAGGCTCCATTAAAATGGTGTGTAGTTGTGTTGCTTTCCTACAGTCCACAGTATGAAAAAATAAATGGTTTAAGAGGTACCATGCTGATATTTTGAGCTAAAGTAAAGTAGATGAATGTTAATTTCCTTTCATCTTAATTTCCAGCAAAAGTGTGTTTAATTGATTCAAGTGTGTTTAGTTGATTTCATTAATGTAGTTATATTATAGCGGTATTATTTCCACCTTCTTCGAAAAAAGATAAAATAAATAAAATACATAAATAACTACACAGCAATAGTTGTGAAGTAACATACAGTAAAATATTATATATGTTAAATAATATTACAATTTATTTATTTACAATATATTCATTTATTATTATTATCAGTGTTGACAATTTTAATATTTTACTGCTTATTATTTTTTGTGGAAATGTTGATACATTTTTTTCAGGATTGTTTGATAAATAGAAAGTTCAAAAGAACAGCATTTATTTGAAATAGAATCTTTTGTAACATTATAAATACTGTCATCTTTGATCAATTTAATGGGTCCTGAACATATTATTTAGGAAAAAAAAGTTATAATATTAAACTTTTAAACAGAAGCATGTGTGTGTGTGTATATATATATATATATATATATATATATATATATAGATATATATAGATATATATAGATATAGTCACATATCAGTAGGATTTTAGTACAATACACATTTAGATTTTATTTTATTTTTATTTCTTGTATCTTTTTAAATAACTGATATCAATCTCAAACAGGTTGGTTAGGTAGTTTGCCAGGTCTTCTTAGGTAAATGGGAAACATACTTAAAGAGATTGTTCTACATTATTAAGCAAGTCACAGTTCTCATGCAATATGGGGAGAAAGAAAGATCACCATTTCATGCTTTTTCATCTTCAGAAAGATCTTTCTTCATCCCCATATTGCATGAGAACTGTGACTTGCTTAATAATGTGGAACAACCACTTTAAGTAGGGTTTCCATTTACCTAACTAAACTACTTAAACCTGTCTGAGATTGATACAGTCCAGTTATCTAAAAAGATACGAGAAATAAAACAAACACTTTCTTTGAAAAACTAAAATCTGAATCAGCCTGATGCTGTTATCATTTTGATGTCCAGCGCCCACACTGTTTAAATAGCAAATGTACTTCCACCCATCTGTTCACCCATGGACGTGCTGGTCTAAAAACGAGGTGTGCTCACGTGCATTGTTGGCGCATTGTTATTTTGAGGCAACTGAAAACGACTGCGCCATTGACCAACAAAAACCTGGTCTAAAGTCAATGGTATTTTTTGAAGTATTTTTTATTGTTGTTATTTAAAAGGTGCGTTAGTAATATGTGGGTGCACAACGCGTGTACGCTCTGCTTATTACACACACAGGGACGCACAGCAGCACACAAACAGTTTTAAATATTAAAAATAAAAGGATTCCTCTCTGGAGAAGCGTTCATTCTTTCCGCTTGCAAATTCTTCCATGTAAATAGCGAATCTGCCATGATGCAACTGGCTTTTAAAGGGAATGGGAGATGAGACTCTGATTGGTTTATTGCACGTTATGCCCAAAACACACCCGTTGCTCATTAAGAGAATAGGGACAACCCTTTTAGACCATGCGCCGGTCGCGCCAAACATTTTTTCTATCATTAAACTAGCAAAAGTGGATTCGGACACGCCATAAGTGCACTTGCGCCATGTACTTCAGACCATGTGCTTAGATTGTTAAAATAGGACCTAGAGTGTGTCTGTGTGTAAAATTTTCTAAAATAAACATTTTATGAAAAATTATATATTGTTAAAAATAAATTTTCATCATTCTTTTGTAGCAGAAAAAAAAAAATCCTTGTTGAGCCCCAAAATGAGCAAAAATGAACTGCATCTTTCAGTTTCTTTCTTTGGTCTATGAAATACTTATTACTTCTGGATGGAGAGAAATGCAGATCACAGTCTACACACATTACCGTTCGTTTCCTCTGTTATCTTTATAGCCACTGGTGGTGCCTTCATCAGAATTATGAATTTTCTTTGTCTGCACCAGTCTATTCAGATTTACCCACCCCTACAGTGCACATAAAAATAAAACACAGCACCGCTGGTTACTTTATATCTCCTTCAGAAGATCTCTTCCTGTTTCAGTGGGCATTTCTTGGCCAGAATACGCAGCAAAGTGGATCAGACTTCACGCTGAGAGTCCAAGGTCTGGCTATGCGAGACAACACACCTAGGCCAATGATCCCCAGCGTCTCTCCTCTGATCCGGGCCGCCCCAGACGCGACCTCTCGGATTTGTTCTACACTTTGGACCCGTGTGCCCTCCCGGAGAGCCTGGTGCAGCCAGGTGGTGCGTCGGTACAGGTTCAGGATGTGACACATGGTGGAGTCTGATGTCTCCTCTACTGAAGCTGCTGGCATGTTGCAGACTGCTATACCTGCAGATGTGGAAGGGTTACGGTCAGTCTCTTCATACAGCAAACACACACTCACACACATACATTGTTGTGCATCGTGTGCAATGTAATGGAAAATCTTCTTAACCATTACCTAAGTCTCCAGCAGACTTTATGTCGATATTATCAAAACCGCTCCCAATGCGTACAATTATACGAAGTGCTTTGAACTTTTCCAGGTCTTCCCTCATCAGGGTGATGGTGTGGTACATGAGAGCACCCACTGCTTCATTTAACACCTGAGAGAATATACAGAAAATACAGTCAGTCTATGCAAAACAGATACACACAAGTACAACAGCTCTGAATCTGAGGGGGGAAAATGTAGAAATTATTTTTCCAAAATAAGAGAAAGTACAACCTTTTTGTCATGACATTAAGTGACTCCCCAACAATGTATAAATACGTATAACGGTATCTTAAACATTCATAATGGCTTCACGGAAAGATTAACACATTTTACAGTTGAATATCAAACATTACTTGATCAATCACAAACTTATTTATTTGATTAGTAACATAGAAATAGTGCAGAACCTTAATGCCTGGTTTCACTGACAGGGCTTAGGTTAAGCCAGGCGTAGGCCTTAGTTCAATTAGGACATTTAAAGGTGCAGCAAGTGATCTAGGAAATGCTAACGTTAGCCTGCTAGCATTGAAAGCATACGATTCCCAACCTCAATGCAAATCTCCATCTAAAGCCACAACTCCTCCAAAACACTGAATTTGAACCTGCTCTCGGCAAAGCATCACAAGAGAAGGAGGTAAAATTAACAAAACAATATAATAATAATGAACGCTTGAGAGCTTGTACCTGACTGCTGCAGATTCATTTCGGTATTGATACGGTTGACATGGATACGCATAATTCCGAGTCTGAGGACATGAACAGCTCCGGTTAGAACGTCACGGGTTGCCATCTCTTAATTACGGTAGTTATTGCATGAACGCAGCTTAAGCTCGTTGTTTTGATTCGGTAGGAACTGTAAAAGATGGCTGCTGTTTGTTTGTGGTGCTCCGTGACTGACGTCTGTCTACATAAACTCTGTTTAGCATGAAATGCGCTAATGACGTATGATGTCTGTGTGAACAGGGTGTGCAAGGTTGATGGTAGCCATTGACTTTCATAGTATTTTTTTCCTACTATGGAAGTCAATGGCTACCGTCAACTGTTTGATTACAAACATTCTTCAAAATATCTTATTTTGTGTTTAACAGAAAAAAGAAACTCATACAGGTTTGGAACAACATAAGGGTGAGTAAATGATGACAAAATTAAAACTATCCCTTTAACTTGTGTGATACATACATGCTGTCTTGATCTGTGTTGTGCTTTCAGTAGTTCCTGATGCACAGCGGTCACGCTAATGGTTTGTCAGAGCTGTATACTTTCATTGACTTGCACAGTTTGATTTTGACACTCTAATAGTATATAGCTCATAACTTAATAAAACAAGCTGCGTTACTATGAGGAATGATTAACTCGAAATGTCGATCTGTATGCAGGTGTGAGGTACTTCATCTGAATGAAATACATGCACCCCTCTCGCTTTTGCTCACATGCCAGCAATTACCCCTCCATGCCAAAGATTGCCGGCCCCTGCGCTATTTTGTTTTTGTCAAGAACAATACTTTAATATTTTCAAATGCTCACAAACTTGAATTAAATTGGCTCCAGTCTGCAATGCTGTGCATATTAATACTCATTATTAACATGCACAGCATTGCGGGCTTGAGCCAATTTCACCCTGGCCAAGAAGATTAAGCTATGAAATGAAATTAATTTCAAACTCCAGGTTCTACACCTTCATATGGGTAGACATTAAACCAGATAAATTGAGGTCATTACAAAAAAATTCAAAAGAACTAGTTTAAAAACTGGCTGCGTTGATATGGCTTTAATCCCAGCCCTACAGAATCACACTTAGACATGAAAATTATTCAACTGCCATTTAAAAAATCTGATCGCACATAAAAACAAACATGTTATATTCAACAAGTTATATTCAACCCGAAAACTTTAAAGAAAAATTATATTATATTTGAGGCATTTTTATTTGAACACTTCAGAAACAACAATATATTATTTAAATTGTAGTATTAAATTAATTAATAATAATTAATAATTAGTAATAAATTATTAGTGGTATTTATTGTGCTGAATTTAATTCATGCTTATTTTAATCAATATAAAATCATAAAATCGGTTGTGTACCATTGCAAAAATTCTACCAAGATGTAAAAATATTTTACAATAAATAAATAAAATGGAAGATGCATAAAACATGGTTATGAGGTTATAATAATGATAGTAATGTTTTTTATAAATGGTAGTGAGAATGTAGTTATGTTTCATTGTCATGAGCTAATTTGTGATCAGTGATCATGTTTTTACATTGTGAATCAGATTAGAAATACCTGAGGCAGACTCTTTAGAGGATACACACTATACGCCTGCAATGTTTCACTGTTAATATGACTCAACAAGATGCCACACTTTTCGTTTTCTGCCGATGACCAAAAACAAGAGCTTCACTGTACAACTTCACTAACGAAGGGTTGGTGATGATTAATCAATTTACTTGAAAACACTTGACATAATCTAATAAACCATCAAGTTCTGGAGTAGCACACAACATAAGCAGATTTATCACATAACTCTAGTAGATGATGAACATCATTTGGTTTGACACCCTTCAAGCAAAATCACTGCAATAAGCAATCAGTGTTTTTTATGAGCTACAACAGAATTAGATTTTTACAGCCATTTTTTTTTTTTAAGTTTTAGTAGACAGTTTTCATGTCACTTTATCATCTGCTAATACTTTCTCTCCCAGACAGACAATTGATTTTCCATCTTATCAGAAGCTTGTTTCTCCATGCATGGAGACTGTACAGTTTCTGTCCATTCAGCAGCGTCCGATTAAATAAGTTAAATAAGGAGGCTCTTTGTAGGTTTGTGGGAAGGGGCAGAAAGGGAGTGCCATCTGTCTGTGCCGGCCTGGGGAGTGTTCTTTGAGAATCAACCTGGCAGCCACCCAGAACCACACAAAACATGCCAAAAGCAATCGGCAGTTCAGCAGAAAAAATATGCGGGCCCTGGCTACATTAAATGTCTGAATGATCATAAACGCATTCAGAGGGAGTAAATATTTATATGACATGGAATTAAGCGAATTGTGTTGAGAGGGAATGATTTATGGCTGGTCTTTCGTGTGTAGCCAGATGAATGAATGGAGCAAATGAGTTTAATTTAGGTTCATGGGTAGTGTGAAAGAGAAAACCGTCACTTAACAATACTGACAGCGGTAAATCAGGTTTTCTTCTGTGTACGAACACATTATCAAATGGTGCACTTGCTCTTGTTCCAGCTAGTAGTATTTGATATTTTTCAGCATTTATTAATCTAGGTTAATGTTGATTTCTACATGATCTAACATTTCAAGTTGTATATTTTAAAATTAATTTATGTCTTATGACACGAATTAACAATGTACGATATAAATATACAATATATTCTAAATATAAACAATAATGTACTAGTGTACACTAGCTTGTGGTGGGTAAGATTTTTTAATATTTTGGAAGAAATGTTCACCAAGGCTGCAATTATTTGATAAAAATAAAGTAAAAACAGTAATATTGTGAAATATTTTTACAATTCAAATTAACTCTTTCGATTTTAGTATATTTTAAAATGTAATTTATTCCTGTGATGCAAAGCTGAATTTTCAGCATCATTACTCCAGTCTTCAGTGTCACATAATCCTTCAGAAATCATTCCAATATGCTGATTTGGTGCTCAAAAAAAAAAAAAAACATTTTTTGATTATTATCAGTTGAAAACCGTTGTGCTGCTTCATATTGTGGAAACATGGTACTTGTTTTTCAGGATTCTTTGATGAATTGAAAGTAAAAAAAAACAAAAAAAAACAGTATATTTAAAATAGAAATTTTTTTTAACAATAAAAAGGTATTCACTGTAAATTTGGATCAATTTAATGCATAAAAACAATGCTTAAAATCCTTTAAAACAAACAAACAAAACGTACTGACCACAAACTTTAACTAGTGTTAAAATGTTAACTAGTGTTAGTTAACATTTCCTATAAATAAATGCTGTAAAAATTGTTGTTCATTGTTTGTTCATCATTGAACCTTATTTTAAAATACTACCAAATTAAATTTTGGGTGCATATTTCTTTCAGACACTGGAGTCGGATAATGTCCACCATTCACAATGATTGACAAAGAGCAATGTGTTCTTCCACAATGAAACATCATAACATGACAGATCTAGTTATAACAAATGCTAAAGAAAATGATTGATCAATGACTGTGAGCAAGAGAGATTGAAAATGAAATAAATAAATCACATGAAGTACAGCTGGTAGGATGGCTGTGAGATTTCATCATGTTACCCAGTGAATTCATCTAATGAATCATTCTACTCATTTCTGGCAAAAACGCTCACAGCCTCATAAATATTACCCCATTGTGCAATCTACTTTTTTAGCCTGTGAGATGAAGTGCTTTTTCCATGTAACAAAGCCAAAGAGGCTCCATCATGTCGAGCCAGTGGGATCTATGATGAATTGCAGAACCATACTAAAACATATATTACATGATATATTAATCTGTATGAACCAGTGATGAAAAAATACCACTCCACACAGATGTAATAAATCCACACGAACAGCATTCACAATGCGTTTTACTTCTGTGACGTGAAATATTCCTCAGTGAAAAAGTGGGAATTAATGGCCAGGAATTTGTTTTATCCATTTGGATTTGATTGGCTGCAATATTATTGGTTTATGTTATTTTTCTCTGCCCATTATTTCAGAAGTGGAGAAAGTTACATTGTGAAGCTTGCTGCTTTGTTTCGTACAGCACTTTGCACATGAGATGCGGACAAAAATATTGTGGCCACAAATTATAGGGTTAATTCTGTCTTTAATTACTTATCCTCATGTCATTCTAAACCTGTAAGACATTCGTTCATCTTCGGAACACAAATGAATATCTTTTTAATGAAATCTTTAAAAGATATGAAGCCTTCTGTCCCTCCACTGACAGCCTACACAACTACCACTTTTAAGCCCCAGAAAGGTAGTAAAGACAACTTTAAAGTACTCCATGTGACTCCAATGGTTTAACCTGATTGATACATGCTCCGAACGACTGATTCGAAACAAAAGATTTATAAAGTTTCGAAAGTGTTCTGAAATCACCCATCACTAGATATTGTTGAATAAAGTCATTATTTTGTTTTGTTTTGTGGCGCACAAAAAATATTCTTGTCGCTTCATAACATTAAGGTTGAACCACTGTAGTCACATGAACTATTTTAAATATATCTTTAGTAGCTTTCTGGGCATTTGAAAGTGTTAATTATCTTGCTGTCAATGGAGGCCTCACTGAGCCATCGGATTTTATTAAAAATATTGTAATTTGTGTTCTGAAGATGAACAAAAAGTCTTATGGGTGTGGAACGACATGAGGGTGAGTGATTATTGACAGAATTTTCATTTTTGGGTGAACTAACCTTTTAAGCCTTACAATTTAAGAAAAAGTGATAAAGCTGCTGCCGTCCTTGCCATTCATGTTAATCAAGCAGTCTATCATTGCTCTTAACTAAATCACTTTTGTGAAGATTTTTTTTGTACACCATTTTTGTACATTTGATTACTGCATACAATTTATTATGTATTTCTATTTCTAGTGCTTGAAGTTTAGTGCTCGAGTGTTGATGGCGAGTGACTATTCACTACAGCTGCATATGTTTTGGATTAAAAGAGGAATAGACGATCTTCCCCCAAATGCAGAAAAGCTTGACTTTATAAAGAGAATCCTGCCTTACCTACTTAATTAGGATGTAGGAAGGAATGACACAAATACTTGCTGAATAATATTTCTGATCCATTTCTGTTTCAGACTACTCATTTTGTTCATTTAGGAGTTGCAGTGTTTCTATTTGTTTTTGACCTCAGTCACATATTGTACAATGTTTAATTACACCTTATGGGTTATAATTATGTTCAATTTGACATTAAGTCTTGTAGGCTTTTTAATAAGCCATAGTATCCTAATATGGATATATATTGTTTTTAAAGGCCTATTAAAGTGTGCTCTCTGTAAAATTAATATTTGTTGTGCTTATTTATTTTCATTCTCAATTAAAACAACAATCTATAAGATTACTGTAAATAACGTCTGTGGTATTACTTATTTAAAAAAAACAAAAAAAACACTGACATTCAACAGAGAGCTTAATTATTAAAGCTTGAACATAAAGTTTGAAAGATCAGGATCAGGATCAGGATCTGGATCGGTATCAACCAATCATGATGACAAAAAATCTGTATCACTAGCATCACTAAATCTTATCCAAATCAATTTAAAACAAGAATAATATAACAATAAGTTCTGTCATGATAACTCTCAGAGTCTTGGCAGAACAGATCTGCTACTCTGCTGCTGCTGTTGATTATTGCTGCTGCAGCAGAACAAGTTCAGAGACTTCCTACTGCCAATACATACACGACACGCTGCTGTGAGCAAGTAAGACATGCTGCTGCTGTACAATATAGCGTACATGAATTACCCATAGCAGATCTATACAGGTGGAGCTGGGGAAGGTGGAGGGTTTCTGAAAGCATGCTGCAAATTGCTATGTAGGCGCTGACCAAGTATTTGAAAGTTGAGCAGCAAGCTCATTGGCTACCGATACAGCAGGAACCAATCAGCTGTGCCCTATAGAGATGATGTGATTACAAGCAGGTTAAGTTAAGCACCTATCAGCCTGTGCCATCTAGAGTTTCATGACAGAACTTTGTATTAATTAATCCAAGAGCAAAAATGAAAATAGTGCTACCATACCAAAGTAAGTGACATTAAATGCCACTTGTACAGTTACCTTCTCGTGGATCTCCTGGGTGGACTGGGCATCACAGAAGGCCACGGTGGCCACGTCCTTCAGGATGGGCATCTCCACCGTACAGTCCCGCCCATCCAGCAGTGCCACCAGAGGACGAGGGTGCATGGGCCCATTCATTATGGGAGGCCTGATGCCTGCAGAAAGAAAGAAATCACGTTACATGTCTTGAGCTTGTATTCAGGTGTGTTTAATTTTGTCTGCATAGGCAAAGGGAATTTACTGTTCCAGTATCAATCTTTCCAAATGATTTGGCTCAACACAAATATTGCATGCCAAGTTTCAGATTCTAAAAATAAAGTGACTAATAGACACAGAAAAAGACAACACTGATTCCTGCCTTTGTTGCTCAATATTAAAATATTAAAAAATAATATTATATAATATTATAAAATTATAAAATGTTTTGCAGTTGCCATTACAGTAATACAGAGAGATTGTAGAGGTTTTATATCCACTCGTAAAAGACATATCAAAAGAACTAATGAAAAGAACAAGAACTTTCTTACATATAACTATACATTACTGGTGGTCAGTGACATTTTTCCCAAAAAAATGGTTATATGATAACAGAATTAACTAGACTGTGATACATATATAATCAATCCCTTTATAAGAGGACTGACTGATGACATCATGATGAAATACACAAGTGCTCATGTGAAATCAGCTTTGAGGAAAAACAATGAATGATCTTAAAGTAACTGCAGCTGATGTAACACAGATGATGATGTGTAATAATAATCTTATCCCAGTACCTCAAACTGTGCTGTTTCATGCTCCTCACATTTACTCATCTAAGACCTCCAACAGTTTCAGTCCTAAATTATAATTTTACTGTGATAACCCAATATATGCTGGCCATGCTGATAGACTTTGAACCAAATATAAAAGCCACTCCAAGAGTGCTCATCAGCGGTCGGGTGCCCACTCCCATGAGGCACTGCAAATGACTCAATCAAGTCGGTTTTCCTGCACTCTCATATACTTATATATGGGTATGTATTTCAATATTTTGGAATAAACTTCAAATATATTGAACTGTATATTATCAATGACAATTAAATCAATCGTTTTATACTAAACCATTGTTTTTTGTTTTTTTTTTGTTCAATTACAGCATTCTCAGTGCTTCATGGGAATGCAGTTCATTCACTCATAAAAAAACTTTAAGTACACACTCTTGTCTTTGTATCTGATTTTCGCATATTTTTGCTTTAAGTAAATGTTTGTAATGTTGATTCATCTCAGAGCTGGTTGGTTGGGTCAAATCCCTATGGAGAAAATAAATGGGAAAAACACTTCCAGAATCAAGGCTGCTGAAAAGGTGGGCAGTCACTGTTGCGCTGTATTGACATTGGCGATAAGTCTGCTGCTTGGCTAAGTAGCAGAACTTAGCATTTTGCCTTCTGTCAGTGAAAAAAGATCTACCAACAAAACAACAGTCACTGGATAATCAATTGATATAATATGCATAACACCATTCAAAATGTTGGGGTTGGTCTCTCCTTTGCTCACCAAGGCTCCATTTGTCATCAAAAATACAGTAATATTGTGAAATATTATTACAACTGTTTTCTATTGTAATATATTTTAAAATGTCATTTATTTCTGTGATGCAAATCTGAATTTTCATCATTTCATAGTGTCACATGATTTGCTGCTCAAGAGACATTTATTATTGTTATCAATGTTGAAAACAGTTGTGGAAACAGCATTTATTTGAAATAATAATAATTTGTAATATTATTAATGTCCTTTCTGTCACTTTCAATTGATTTAATGTGTCCTTGCAGAATAAAAGTCTTAGGCCTGGTTTCACTAGTTCAATAGGACATTTAAGTAGCTTTTATAAACGCGCCTTAGAAAAAAACATAACTGGTGTGAATCTTGAGACAAAACAATGACACTGACGTATTTTAAGATATGTCAGTACAAGCTGCTTTCAGTTAAAACAGCTCAAACATGCATTTTAGTCTGAAATTAGGCTTAACCCCGGTCTCTTTTAAAAATCTTATTGACCCTTATCTTTTGAACAGTAGTGTATTTAAGAAACGTTTAAATATTTCAAATGCAAGATATTTAGTTATTTGTTAATGGTAGAGTGACAAAAGTACAATATGCACACCTGTGACCTCTCCCAATTTTACCATGTATAGCCTGGCAAGTGCAGACATGGTGTAATCATGCCCAAAAGACACAGACACACCCACCTTTATCAGCCCCACCCACTCCTGCTCTCAAGATAGTCTTTCACACTCTTACACACACACACACACAATACACACGTTCATGCACAAACAAGACCTCTTTTACCTCTGTGAAAAAAATGCGTTCACGCATCCGATCCCACACAGAACCAGCTGTTTTCTCCATTTGTAATGAAGGTGAACTTTTACAACCGTAAATTATGTGTTAGTGACATCTAAACTATCTCAGCAGGATCCTGTTATCTTGTAACACAGCCTCTGTTATCTCCTTTTTCTGATTAGGACAAACTGCCAACAACGTGCAATAGATGCTTCCAAGCACACATAAAAGCCCACAGCTCAAATGCTACAATCAAGAAAAGCATGAAATATTTTGCTCAGAAGAACAATCTTTGACTCTCTCTGTCTTTGCATGTAAAATCACAGCTAGGTAAATCAAGAATCCTGCGTTAAAAAAAAAAAAACACATGGTAGTTTCTCGCACCACACTGTTCTGTCAAAATCCCTCGGCGCTCTGTTCATATTGCCCTGCCCTGAGGGTGAGCTAGATCTGTTTGAATTAGCTAGTTCATAGCAACAAGAACCAACAGGGTCAGTCGCACATGGCGTCTAAAGACCTCAACTGCCCACGGGCGATAATTCAAGCTGACATCCCCCCCCTTTGTTGTCTTGTGGTGAAAATGAAAGCCAATTTCAAATCCCAACCTCTCGTTCACCGTGTGAAAAGAACAAAACCTGTTTTTAATGGCACTGTTTTGCTTGTCACAGAGTGAGCTGGGGTGAATCTTGTTTTTTTGTAATTTGTGGAAAGCCAATGTATTGTTTTCATCCAAGATTTCCTGGGAAATGTGCACTTGGGAATTTTCAAAAAGGTGGAAAAAGTACAATTTTACAATTTTATCTGTATTTAACTTTCATTAGCCAACATTCTTAATCAATCAACCTAAAAATATGACCAAAAAAAAAAAGTATTTGTACTGTCAGATCAGGAATATTGCCCAATCAAACATGACAGAACTGTTTATTTTAAGATTAAATAGTTGCCCATTAGCTGTACGCAAAAAGAACAGCATAACTATGTCCATGAAATCCTGAAAAAACCTATTTTTCCTAAGGCTAAGTATTGCTGTTTTTGGACTCTTCTAGAATGAGAATTTCCTTCGAAGAGAGCAAAATTAGGAAGTAAGTCAAGGCCGGAACTGGAAGCCACATTTCCACTGCACAATGTGCGGGAGGCCATAGGAGAGAGAGTCATGTCCTTGCCAACCCCTCAAATTTTCCAGAGGGGATAGTGTGTGTTTTTTTTTTTATCTTTCAAGCTCGGAAAGATTAATGCAGTTAATAAAGCGAGCCATCAGAGGTCCGTAGCCCTGGCTCTCGGATGAATATTGTCTTCGCACGGGAAACAGAAAGCAGAAAGCAACCAATTGTACGTGGATGAATGGCTGAGATGAAAGATAATAGGAAAGAGGGAAAAGCGGAGCAGAGAGGAGGGGAGGAGGAAAGGAAGAGGGGGAGGGGAAGCCAGAATACTGTACGACAGCCGAACGAACGCTCAAATATTGGCACAGATATCCGTACAACACTTTCACGTGTGGCCCCATGCAGAAGGAAAGGTAAACGCTTACCTATAGGCAAGCCTTTGTTCAGCAAATGTGAGCTTCCCATCTCTTAGGATCCGCCTGAAAAATGAGCGTGTCTCCTCAGCAAAGCATTCACCAAAAACCTCAGCATATGGCGGCTACTTCAGTTTTCTTATTCCTTCTTTTCTGTGAGTAGCTAGCTTAAACACACGCGCGCACGCGCTCCCACCCCTCCTTGTCTTTCTCTTTCTCTCCAACTCCCTCTCTCCCCCCCGCTCCCTCACTTTCTATTTCGACTCTCTCACTCGGACAAACACGCATGCACACACAGAATGCAAGTGTCACTGCATTTATGGGAGTGGGAGAGTGAGAGCGAGAGAGAGAGAGGAACGAGTGTATGAGCTGGCTACAAAAAAGACTGAAGAGGAATGGGGTGGAGCCTGTTCTCTCACAAAATTGATCTTTTGTTTCCTGAGAGGGGGCAAAAGAAAAAAAGATGAATGGAAAATTGCGAAAGAAAAACAACATCAAGGGAAGAAAATTGGCTGTGTATTTTCTATTATTAAAAATGTTATTGTTTATGAATGTATTTTAGAATGAAAAAAAAAACGAATAAAAACTCTAAAAGTCATATGTAACATAAAAATAGGGATTCTTTTGGTCACTTCTAACTATAGATGAATACTTATACTGAGTGAGAGTTAATTAAACGCCTCTGACAGTGATGGTTCTGGGTTATTTAGCTCTCAGAAAACCAATTACTGAATCCTACAGTCCTGAAGGGCAGCTCTGAGACGTCTCCAAAAATAAGTAAGTACGAACAGGGTCAGGTTTAACCACTCACACAGGACACGCTCTCACGTTAAAAACAGTGGCAGAATAGTGGTGCGGGTACACTGTAAAAAAAATTATTTTCATGAACACTTTTTCTTTTGTCAAATCAACTTAAATAATTAATGTGGTTCAGATAACATAATATTTTGAATTTCTGCTGATTAAACCAATCGCCTGCGAACTCACTTTTTTTCAAGGCAACCAGCTAACTTACTTTTTTTTTAAGTTAAAGGTGCAATATGTAAGATTTTTGCAGTAAAATATCCAAAAACCACTAGGCCAGTGTTATATATTTTGTTCACTTGAGTACTTAAAATATCCTAAATGTTTCCAGCTATTTGTAAATCGTGAGAAAATTGCAATTTTAACCAAGGCTCTGGGACGTGTGAGGAGTCGCCTGTCAATTGCGCCATACCCACGTTACCCTCGGTTTCCGGTTTTATTTTGTAAAAACCATGGAAACACCAAAGACACTTTAATATATTACGTTTTAATAGACAAGGGAACAACTGTTTGGTTACGTTTACAGACAGAAAACTAATTGTCGTTATATAGCTCAACACATTTAGTCTTATTGTTTAAATCTAATTTTCTTGATTTTTTTTGCGAGTACCATGCTTTACCATGCCTCAGAGAAAAACACTATTTTGTCAAGTAGCTAACATAGCATAATCAGATGCAGCTTTATTTTTAGTAATATAATACAGAATTTTTTTTGCATGCCATTTATCAAAACAAGCCATCCAGCATTTAATATGATATTCTAAAATCGAAATTAAGTTTTTCAGGTACAATAGGTTTATTTAACATAGTTAGAATTGGCACAGAAATGTAATAATCAAGTGTAAAAATAAAATATTCTTCACTGTAGGGGTGTCCCCGACTACGGATTTACATAGTCGAATCAGATTGCCTATATTCGACTGTTAGTCGAATCATATATGTGTGAGGGGCGGGGGGGTGCATGAAAAACAGCAGTCTACTAGATAGTGCACACAAACGTTTCCGCACTCAAGGCACTAAAGGAGTATAAGCTATTTTGAAAGGCTCGCACGCTCAACTGTGCACGAGATGGAGCGGGACGCGGAAAATGAAGTAAGTAGGCCTATACCTGCGCCTTAAGACAACTTTTATTTTCTTTCAAACACAGCACAGAGAAACAACTTTCTAATAAAGTGACCAAACTGCCTGTCAAATTACCTGTGCTAGCAAGCTTTAACTCTACAGCGCAACATCGATGCACCAAAAAACAATAAAAATGTAATTTACATAATTGAATTAGAACAGAATATACCGTTCTAATAAATAAAAATAATTTAAAAAAATGAAATAGTCAAAATCAAGTCATAACTGCAAAATGCCTTAAGTGCAGGGCAACATCAAAACACAAGCCACAAATAGTTAAATTAGATAACCCAAAGTGATCAATAAATTAATTAAAATGAAAGAAATTATTAAAATAACGAAAGTATAGCCATAATTGTCAACTTTGTCTTTTTAACTGCAGAGACAATAAACGCTAAACTGGCAGCCTTTTTAGCTAAACATTCACAGCATCCAAAAATCAAATTAGAACCGGCTGAAATTTTTTGAAATCATTTGTACCCTACCTGATTGAGAGAGAAAAATCCAGTATTTCACGCAATCTGCATGTGTCCGATTGAGTCTTTTCAAATAGCGCGCTAGTCGGCTCTTTAACGTTGGCCGGCAGAAGCGCACCGCAGTGTTTGTCGTTGTTGAGTGGTGCTGTTGGCACAACTTGCATATACGTTTTTTGGATCATCTTTTACCATTTCAAAGTGCATCCAATTCTACACTTTATATTTTGTTATCCCAGACCCTCAAGATTTAATCCCTGCCGCCAAGATGCACTCTGTTGGTCACGGATCATGCAAGTGGAACTAAAATGTGTCACAAGGGTGGTTGGATTTATTCACGCACATTCAAATATTAAAAGCTTCTTTCTTTTCACATTTTTATTCAGAGCATTATCATAATAGGCTGTATATTAACCGATTGGGGGAGAACCGGTACGTCTATGTAAAATCAGATACCGAACACCCCCCTATCTCGTTTCATAACACCTCTGCGAAGATTCGACTGTGTAGTCGAATCAGGCTCCTCCTATCGAAGCATTGAATCGTTGACTATTCAGGGTCACCCCTACTTTACTGTATGAATTAAACATAAATGTATTCTTATTAAAGCTAAACAAAGTTATTCAGTCAAGAGTAGTATGTTATTTTCTCTTTTGTTTGATTCACATTAATGACACCAAGCAGGTATATTAGGCTGCTGTCACTATAAGACCAAACGCACAGATACACATCCGGTTTACACTCATAACATGAATACTCCACACGATGGGCATTCTGACATTACTGCATGTGTATTCGACCATTCAAGCACAATAAGACGCGAAAGAGCTGAATTTGCGATTGCATGCTGAGAGACGCAGCTTTCTGTGCACACACTTAAAGGATTAGTTCACTTTCACATGAAAATTAGCCCAAGTTTTACTCACCCGCAAGCCATCCTAGGTGTATATGACTTTCTTCTTTCTGATTAACACTAATTTAATAAATATCCTGACACAACAGATCTTTATAATGGCAGTGATATTATAAAATATCCATATTTAATAAGTTATGAAGTAAAATATCTAGCTTCCGCCAGACCACCTTCCATATTCAACATACGAAGAAAGTGTAAAACTCTTGCAGTTCAAAAAGCTTACGCTATGTCCTATGCCTTCCCTATTCAACTTATGGAAAAGACATGACGCCAGTTTACACTTTCTTCGTAACTTGAATACGGAAGGCGGTCTGGAGGAAGCTAGATATTTTGTTAAATATGGGATTTTTTTTTTTTTTACACAAACGCATCACTTCGCTTCAGAGAGTCTTTATTAACCCCCTGGAGCTGTGTGGAGTACACGTTTATAATGGATGGATGTGGATGGATGCACTTTCTTCAGCTCATACTCGCGGGTCCCGTTCACTGCCATAATAAAGCTCGGATGCATCAGGATATTTATTAATATTTCTCCGAGAGCGTTTATCAGAAAGAAGAAAGTCATATACACCTAGGATGGCTTGAGGCTGAGTAAAGCTTGGACTAATTTTCATTTGAATGTGAACTAATCCTATAAGCTGTGTCAGACAGCGCAAGCACCGCACTGAGTTCATTTTCACTGCTTATTGTGCTTAATAACACTTTTTAACATTAAGCACGTCACAAATTTACGATGGCATTCTGAGAGAGGCAGCTTTCCGTGCGCACACTTTGGCAGTGTGCCAGTCAGCACGAGCACCACACCATGTTTCTTTACAGGATATATTGCACTTATAACTCTTTTTAACATCAAGCACATCACGCTCTTTATATTCTCATTCATGTGTTTCATCACCCTGAAGTGTCAATAGTGCTGTGATACGCATATATGTTTACATACCGCGATATACACTGCAAAATTTCTAACGCTAGACATTTTATATGGTGGTAACGATATATAAATGTCATACCGCCCAGCCCTACTTCAAGATTTTCCTTTTGGGTTTTATAATGGGTTTTATAAAATCCCATAGCTAACCCTTTTTTAAAATAAAGACTGTGGTAAACATAACTTGACAATACTTTGACGTTAAGTTCTACAATGTACACTGCACACGCTCACAGCCCAAACTGCCTTATCTAGTTACTTATTAAAAACAAAGGTTTTCAAAAATGAACATAACTGAAATAACTCTAAAACCCCCATTATACAACCCCATAGGAAAATCTTAAAGGAACCTGCGGCAAATTAGTCTTCTAGGTTATGACATCATACCTGCACCACTCTAGACAACACATAGGTGTCTCGAGACATGTTTTTAAAAGTTCATTCAAAATCAGCACAAATGTATGGGGGGGGGGGGGGGAAATCTGTTTGAAAGTGTTGTTTTTAAAAGTCATTCTAACCATTTACTTAATGAGACATTTGCTTTCAGTCTTTCAGTGGTATAACAGAATCTGTTAAGCGTCTCCTCCAGCTGCAATATGCATCATTTGTCAGCTGATTCATTTAGATAAACTCACAATCCTCATCAAAGCTATGATCAGTTAACACATGCCACATAAACCTTGATCCAGTACTATGCAAATGTGCTCAACCACTATCTGTCAAAGGATGTTACAGCTTCAATACAGCTTAAGCTCAATAAACACCATTTGCATGCTGCTGATTACCACAGTTTGTAACAATAAAGAAAAACAAAAAAACATTTGCAGTAGTACTGCACTTACAGTGGAAGTCTAGATATTCTGGAGGTGCTTATGGTGTGGTGATGCGGTGGGAATTTTTGTTAAAGCACCTACGCACCGTTCAAAAGTAGATCATAAGTGACAGTAAAGACATTTAAAATGTTACAAAATTTCTATTCCAAATAAATGTTGTTTTTTAACTTTATTCATCAAAGAATCCTGAAAAAAATTATCATGGTTTCCACAAAAAATATGAAGCAGCACAACTGTTTTCAACATTGATAATAATAAGAAATGTGTCTTGAGCAGCAAATCAGCATATTAGAATGATTTCTGAAGGATCATGTGACACTGAAGACTGAAGTAATGATGCTGAAAATTCAGCTTTGCATCACAGGAATAAATTACATTTTAAAATATATTAAAATAGAAAACAGTTATTTTAAACCATAATAATAATTCACAATATTGCTGTTTTTCCTGTATTTTCCTGTGAGCATAAGGGACATCTTTTGTAAAGATTAAAAAAACCTTTTTAGATACTATGTAGTTATAACTATGTTAAGAATATTCACTTTAGATACTATTATTCATAACTATTAATGAATGATAATCCTGGCAAAAACAGCTTTACATTATGAAGCACTTTAGTCTACCACAAAACAGAAATACATTATAAATGTGACTAAATGAGCTGCATTGGAGGCTGTTGTAAATATTGCACACCCATAATGGTGTGACCACTTAACAGTGGAATTCTGAATTAATGCAACAAGTTACGCTGCTGCTCGGCAACCGTGAACAACCATTACATCATTATTACTCTGGAAATGTGTGGCAAAACTCCTCAAAACTACACCGCTCAATGTGAAACAACAAAAAACAACAAAGCTGCCTACACTGGAAGCTGTCGCTTGTTTTCACAGAGTTGATTATAGTTTTCTGCTCAGTGTGGGAATTTATTCATTACACTACACATAAACCAGTTGTATGGTACAGCTGAATCTCTCAAAGTATATACCACCTGACCACATGATCCGGCCCTATAGTGGCTATACTAAGTTTGAACGTTATCCCAGATTAATATCTTACCCCAAAGACTTCCACTGCAAGTGCATTACTGCACAAAATATTTGATTATTATATAGTTATTATATATTATATTATATTATATAGTGATCACAGAATCAACCTTAAATATTTGTTCAGTTTCCTAACTGATTCACGTGAAGGTTTTCCTTAAAGGGTTAGTTCACCCAAAAACGAAAATAATATCATTTATTACTCACCCTCATGTCGTTCTACCCCTGTAAAACCTTCATTCATCCTCAGAAAACACAAATTAAGGTTTTTTGATGAAATCCAGTGGCTCAGTGAGGCCTCCATTGCCAGCAAGACAAATAACACTTTCAGATGCCCAGAAAGTACTCAAAACATATTTAAAACAGTTCATGTGACTACAGTGGTTCAACCTTAATATTATAAAGCGACGAGAATACTTTTTGTGCACCAAAAGAAACAAAATAACTTTTCAACAATATCTAGTGATGGCTGATTTCAAAACACTGCTTGGAAGCTTTACGAATTTTGTTTCGAATCAGTGGTTCGTATCGCATATCAAACCGCCAAACTGCTGAAATCACGTGACTTTGGCACTCCGAACCACTTAATTTGTGTTCCAAAGATGAACGAAGGTCTTAAGGGTGTAGAACGACATGAGGGTGAGTAATAAATTACATAATTTTCATTTTTGGGTGAAGTAACCCTTTAACATGAACTGTTAAAACATACTATCCTATTTTCACATATTTAAAGAAAAAAGTTTTCACAAAAATGTATCAGTTTAATTCACACTCCATCTATAGAGCCTGAAGGCTATGTATGCACTGTCTGTTGTGTGGCATGTACTGTACTGTATTTCTGCTATCTGCTAGGCCTCTGTTACAGTATGTGAATAACAAGACAGTCTGGGAACATAGACATACTGTATCTTGCGTGTGTGCGCTTCAGTGGAGAAGTCAGACAGATTGGCACTCAAGCAGAAGAGCCCCATTCTTTGTGAATTCATTAGCGCTGGTCAGGACCTCAGGGGACGGTTGGTTTTGGCAAGTGAAGCACAAAGTATGCGTCACGTATGCAATCCGAGCACTTCGGCCACATTGAATAAGCTGGCTAATCATGCCTGTGCCGTAAAACAGCCACTCGTGCATTGATCCAGTAGGAAAATTTATGGAAAATCCATGATTTGTTCACGAAAAGTCAGGTTTAACTCGCTTTCATCTGACCATTAAACTTAAGTAACTAGTTTTATTATATAACATTCCAGACACCAGACGACAGAAAATGCTATCTAATGAGTTATGACACACCCTAAAATCTGTAATAACAATAGTTGTCACATCTTACAAACATGTGATACAACTTGCTCTCTAAACAATTTTTTAGTTACCATGAAATCTAAACTGACAATTCTTTTTTTTAATGAAATATTGCAGGATTTATTATAAATGATTTACCCGTGCACATCATTATTTTTTTTATAATTCATGTGCCCCATAATCTTTAATCAAAAATAACTTCCCCTCTCTTTTGCAGTGACATCTCTTCTCTGATGACGTGTTTTCTGGTGCGAGGGCAGGACAACCTGTCACTCACATCAGATCCACCAATAGCAAACCTCAACCATCCAATCAGTTCTTGTTCGAGAAAACTCTGAGGCCTTGTTTACACCTGGTATTAAGATGTGGTTTGGTTGATCGGATCGCAAGTAGAGGGAGACACATAACTGTTTACACCTGGTGTTTTAATCTGTGTCTTTTGTCCACTTTCAACCACTTCAGTCCTGATTTCCTAGATCTTTGATTTTAATTGACAAAATAAGCTTGCGCAATTTACAGTACATATGAACGTGCACAGACGATGGTAAATCATACGGAGAGCAGCAGCTTTCGTTTCTGCTCTGATAGCTGCAAGACCGCACCGAACACAGTGAGTGTGTGTTAGAAATCAGGAATGATGAGAGAACATTGTGCTTGGTACATTTTTGTCTTCAAATCAAACTTGGGTCTTAAGCCGACAGTTTAAATCCTGTCTGGCTAGCGCGCTTCCCATAATGTTTACGCGCTAGATCAGTAAGCGGAGAATAGATGGTCTTTTGTGGCTGTTCAAACGCATTCAACCATATGAGCATCTACTAGGGGTGTGATGAGATACTTAGCTCATGAGACAAGATGAGACATGAGATTGGGTTCACGAGAACGAGACAAGATGAGATTTTTGCACAGTAGTTTTTAAGAAATCTCCATGACAAAATTCATGACTGGAAAAATAGTCTGCAGGTGCATTTTGAAATGTTTTAACTAATCATCTTGTAATGAATGACATTTCAGTTCTGCTTTCTGAGTATGAATTATCATATGTAGTAAAAGATACTCAATACTCAAGCTCTGTAAAAGGTTTTGCCACAAACTCAACTGACTGGCTTCTCTCCTGATTTCACATGAGACTCTTCAGACATTCCTGTACATGAATTATGAGCTTCCAGAACTTCCGATTGAGGCTGTGTGTGAACTCCTTTCCATAATTTAAACATAGAAACAAAACAAAACAAAAAACAGTATAAATAACAAAGTGCAAACAATAAGTGCAACCATAATCAAAGTACTCTCTCATTATTCAAAGTGCAGACACCAAAACAGAGACCAGAGCTAAGAGGTGGTTACAACTAGCCTATGATATGTTTGAAATTGGGATACAAGCTATTGTATGTAGCCTAATTTGCATGCATCCGACAGCTGCGTTTTACTTTTGCTTTTGAATTCTTGATTGCGTGTACTCTGTGTATAGGAAGCGGTAGTGCCAAGCACGCATTCTACACGATAAGACATTTATCAGATGCTTAGGCGCAATTAATCCTCCTCCATGGTCTTGTCAGTCATCTCGCCATACTCGCATCATGTGATCAGTGAGCTGTGATTCCTGCTGGATGAGCAGAGCAGACATTTACATTACAATAGTTTATAATTGAAGCGACCATTATCCAAATTAATTAAATGGTTTTTATTTTTATAAAAAAAGCAAAACGACAGTGGAAGAGGTGCCACAGTGGGCACCGTGATGTAATGTAAACATAGCAGTGGCATATTCTATGCTAATTTCACCCTCACACTCCGTCATGGTAATACCGCGAAACAGTTTTTCACCTTGATGGGAAATCTCGTCACATTTTAATATCGCGAGACACGAGATCTCATCACATCCCTAACGTCTACACTACAAAGGCAATCTGGTATCCACTACCTCTTGAAGTGGTCGAAAGTGGACAAGCTCAAAATGTCTTAGACCCCATTTACAGCTGTATTTAGCGTCGTCCACTTGTGATCCAATCGACCAAAACACATCTTAATGCCAGGTGTAAAAAGAGCCTGATATGCATCACAATAGGGAAAAAAGACTATCGCAGCTTGTTTAGGAATGTCAAAATCTTTAAACAGCTGGTCAGTTTTGCCACTGCAAAATCCTCGTAGGTATATATTTTCTAATATTTTCCAACTGGGCATATTTTCTCCTTGTAAAACAGTGCAAGGACATAACAAGGTGAAAACCATCTCAACACCAAACCGCACATCCACCATAGTCAAATCAATTCTGAGCCACGGTAAGAGGACAGCTGGGAAAAGAGCCTGTCAGTGGACACAATCTATGATGAATGAGGAATATCGCAACTGGCACCGGTGAAAACCTCAAAAACCTATTGAAAAAGACAATAAAAGAGGGAAAAATAGATGTGGGTAGAGGCTGAGAGCATAAGAAAGATGCCCCTGAGAAAGATTACACTGCCTCAGACACACACTGCTGCTGCCGCCTCCCTGCCAGCACACACACACACACACACTGCAGCGTGGCGAATGGGTAAACTCCCTCACATCGCCTATCTTGAAGGGAAGAGGGTGCATGGATAACATTTCCCTAAATAAATTCAGTGTGACTGAACGCATCACATTAAACTTGGTTGCAATCGGGGAGTGCAGAAGCAAGAAAATGTCATTAAAACACCCGCTGAGACCTATCAGTCCATCATTAGATCAAAGTCCATTAACAGATTGTATCTATGGAATATCTACATAGTGAATGCCAGAGAATAGGCACTGATTCAATCAAGATTATTCTCTGTCTTGGAGTCTTGGCACAGCTCGTGCTGTGATTTCAGTCAACCATGTTCTCAACTACAGACAAAATTCTACAGGATCCTATGAAAGCACTCAATGTTCTGCTCTGCTCTGCAACTACAGACAAAACAGACACTAAAAATACGACCAAAGTAGACTGCACACATCATAACAACTTAGTAAATAAAAATTATACATAAATATATGACAATAAATCAATGTGAATTAAACACACTTAAAACTGACTAGCAATAGAATAAGAATACTGGCACTTACTGAAGGGTAGGTGACAATAAATACTTTGAGGAAGTTGACATGTGGTGTAACAAGCTAAATTTCCTCTACATCTACTGTAAAAAGATTTTTGTAATTCTTGTATAATTATTATTCATGCCGTTTTTATGATCTCATATTAATTGAGACTATATGGAATATTTGTCATCTTGTGTCACACCACAGTGTGGTAAAAAAAATAGAATGATTAAAAGTTTTGAAAAACATTACAGTGCCGAAATTATACATACATATAATTTTGACTTAAAATCTTGATTTTTACATAAAGGTTCATTACTACACAAAGCCTTTGAATATTGAGGCATTTTTGTCTGAGCCAAACAATATTCATGAAAAAAAAAAAAAAATAAGGAGGAACTAATTATTACTTATAGGTAATGAAAATGAAATGGCTGCAGTTTAGACATTATGTAAATGTCAAGCACATTCACAACCCAATTCGGTTTTTATATATTCATTTACAAAGATAATCTTCAGTCCTTTAAGTTAAAAAAGAGATTCAATTGCAGGATCATGTATTCATTCAGTTCACGTATTTAATGTATGACTGGATTCCTGCATTTTGTACATCTCCACCACTAAATTTCTTATAAAACCTTTAAACTTTTATAGATATTGTTGGGTTTTTATTTATCATGTCCTAATTCCAGCTTCAGTATGTCACTTGTTGCCGCTATTTCAAGGAATAACGATTCATTTAAAACATCAAGTGACTGTGAACACACTTACTCAAAGTAACCCGAACTCAGCCACAGTGTTGACAACTAAGTGCCCTTAAATACAAGTGTGTTAGCTAAGAAAGCCAGCCCCTCCAAAGCCAGTCCACAGCCGCCTTTATCTGCCTGACAGAAATAAAAAAGCGCAAATGAAAATAGGGCTCTATCCGCGCGGTTTGGCCTCTTCCGACAAGCACACACCCAGCTCAAAGAGAAAAGCAAAACAATCACAAACCTTGCATCACCTGCTTTGAAGGCTAAAGTCCCTGAATATGCCCGGGATTCGGGTGAAACATGCAACGAAACGTGACCAATCAGGGCCCTGTGATCGGTGAGGCAGCCAATCAGGGCAGGCTGCGCTTGGACGAGAGCCAATCATATCAAGACTCATTGCTCCAGCGGACACAGAGGGGTGGGGGAGGGTTTACTCGCATGCTCGTGCAGGAAAGAGAAATGTGAGCGCGATGTGGGGTGAAAGTGTGAGGGTGGAGGAGGTAAAGGGTATGGGAGGGGTGAAAAACTTTATTTTTTATTTTTTTATAAAATAGTGGATCGAACTGAAAAAAATGATGACTGATATAATAAGCAAAACACGACCCACAGCTTTACCTACCATTAGTTTATAAGATGGCAACATTTCTGTTTTGAAAAAAAAAAAAAAGTAGGAAGGGCTCCACCACTTAAGTGATTATTTTATTTATAGATTATATATATTACATTATCACTTAGATGTATCCCTCAAACCCAGCTGTCCTCAGACCATAACTCAATACTTAATATATAATAAAATAAATATTAAACTTACATTTTTAAATATTTTATAAGATTCACATATGTGTCAATAATGTCAGCTATTTAAAAAAATAAACTGGAAAAAAAAAAATTAAAAGCTATGCTTTATCTTAAATGTCTGGACAACTCACAATGAGATCAGTAAGGTCACACACACTGCTGGTGAATTTGATAGTTTTTCATGCTTATATTTTCTTTGTCAGAAAACCTTTTAAAGTATATTTTTTTACGTGACACATTTTGTGTCATCAGGAAACGTAAGTTTCAATAGTCTTTTCTTCATTGTGTTCCTATTGTAAAGTGACTTCTCAAACAAGAACAAATGTGGCTTGATTTTGTCCATGGGGAATTGATTGGATGGTTGAGGTTTGCTATTGGTTGATCTGAGGTGAGTGACAGGTTGTCCCGCCCTCGCTCCAGTAAACATGTCATCAGAGAAGAGATGTCACTGCAAGAAGGAGGGGAAGTTATTTACATTACAAGTGTACATAAATTAAATAGTATTAATAATGATGTGCACAGATAAATAATTTATAATAAATATTAAATACTAGTCAATTTTATGGTGACTTTATCAGTGAGGTGTTTCAGCTTGATATGTTTGTTCTCACACCAATATTTTCAACATTCAAATATTTTTTTAGTTGAATATTAAACAGATCTAAGCTCCAATGTAATTCTGCAGTTTGGTTGTGCTATAAACCATATATTTGGCATTCATCTGAAATCTGAAATAGCAACAGTTTCATTATGACTATCTCTGCGAAGTCTTCAGTTAACTTACACCCAAATACACTGTATAAAGAATCAGACCATATATAATCAGAATAAGAAGCCTGTGCAATAAGTGGCAGTCCTCTGTGCTTCCGTGTCACGTCTCACGTGAGCTTCAGAACGTACTGACATTTACACTAAGCATGAACTCATGAACGTGCATATTACAGTTGTTTGGAAGCTATGGTTTATAGTTAGATAAGTCTGAAATATTAGTAGGCTATTGGCTCGTTTCCATCGAGCGGTACAGTATGGTACGCAATTTTTGCCATTTCCATTGTCAGAAGTTGTGAATGGTGCCCTAATTTTTTGGGACCCTTCCGTTGGGGTACCAAGCACAATAGTAACAATAACACCGGTACCAAAAGGGTGGAGCTACACTCACTGCAGAACGTTGATTGGCTGACAGAGAATCGTCACTTGCACGTGCTACAAGGGAATACCGTTGCAACGCAATCTGTATTTTTTTTGGCTGTTTTTCCATGCACCCTTCAGCCTTTGCTCAAACAAAGCTGCTGTATGTCCTCCATTGTTGTTTACTGTCACTTTCTTCTTCATGCGAGAATGACATCGATCACTACTTTCCGGCATACACCACGTCTATCAAGTAAAGGTACTGTTGGCGGTGGGAACGCCAGCCAGATCAGGGTTTACCATCCCGAATTGTACTGTACTGCACTGAACTGAACTGAACCATACTGCTCGCTTCAGAAGACATTGATTCATCCACTGGGGTTATGTTACCTTCATGATTGCTTTGCATGGTTTTTCAAGGGTCAACTTTTGGGTTATTATCCTGCATATGCACTCACAGAGTAGATCATTCACATTTTTTGGGTGGATGTTCTGTCATCAATCTCATGTCGTTACAAACCAATAAGACTTCCGTTCATCTTGGAAACACAAATGAAGATTTTTTTAAGCACATTTGAGCTTCTGTTTACCATATTTGATAGGCTATACTCTATGTATGTCCATTGGTCAATGTTTATATGTGAATAAAAGCCTAAATTAAATCATATAAAGCTATTGTGTCTCTTCAGAAGACTATGGAATAAAGAGCTCAATTCATATGGATTTATTTTACGATCACTACACAAGTTTTGGGTGAATAGACTTGCGGGGACAGAAATCCCTCAGATTTCATTAAAAATATCTTCAATTGTGTTCCGAAAATGAACAAAAGTCGTATGGGTTTAGAACGACATGAGTGTGAGTAAATTATGACCGAATTTTCATTTTTGGGTGAAGTAACCCTTTCAGAATACATCTATGCACCGCCACACTAGGTGGCAGTAATGTCCAGTCTAGCTTCTTTGCCGCAGTGAAAACCAACGCCGAGAAGAAGACGAACAAATGCTCCACAGTTTCCCTAAAGCAAGATGGCGGTGCAGGAGACAGCAGCTCAACTCTCTATGGCCCTAAAGGTTCAAGAATACCCAACTTTAAAGGTCTGTCAAGCCTTTCCTTTCAATACTCTAAACGTGCAACTGAACAGATTCCGAATGCGCTATATGGCCTTCATAACAGATCATCAAACGGAAATGATCGATCAGATAGAAAGTATGTTCCTGCATTTAGACAGATAACTGGTTAGCTCTAGGGCTAGATAACTTAGCAAAACAAGTCCCACACAAACACATCTTACCGAAGTGATCGCAAACTGTCGAGCATTGACATCAGCTGCACAGTTATAAGCCGACAAAGCTATAAAAGAGAGCAATTAGTCGAATAATGTCAGTGTGGTCCTTGTCACTCTTGCGTTCCGACAGTCTTGTTTTATTAGGCGCTGTTTTATCCCATCACAGGTTTGTCCACTAGTGTAACCAGCGAGCAATGCAGTTTAAGGCAGATTGACGAGAATCATTAGCGAGGTGGATAGTGACACGAATCGTATCGGTTGTATAGCTACTTTATAATCGAGTACTGATCAGTCTCGTATACATTTGATTTCGATTCGAACGCTGTCGTCTGAAAATGTGATCCAGACAAGCATGATATTCGTCTCTAGATAAATGCTGGAGGATAAATAGACATGCCAGTGGTGACCAGAGCTCGGTATGCAAGCGATATATGCACCATATTAGGATCATATTACATCATGTTATGTTGATCAGTGGCAGGTTTATAGCTCAGGTGTAGATTCTTGGTGTGGGGCTTATTATTTAATGGTTGGCATACAGCACCTTTGTTCTCTGCGTCACAGATTTTCCCCGGTTGATAGCGTCGGTTTGTCTGAATCCTTGCGTTAACCGATTCCTTTGATTGTTTGATGAGTTGAATGCTTTGTAACGTGATTTAGTCCTGTAAAATGACGCCTGTTTATGTACTCGCACACTGAATGTCAATAATATATGGTCTTCACTGCTGTGTCAAGGGCATGTTGCATCTGAGCTTGTCTTGCAGCATTGGGAATGATTTCCAGTACCTTCTTAATCATTGCATCATGATCTAACCATGTAAACTAGTCACTATTTTTTGTGCAAAATCTTAAGACACATTGGTTGAGGGATTATTAAGAAAATGTATGAACCAGCTCTTTTTGTAAGGCATTGACTGTTTTAGAGTGTGTGTCAAATCATTAAAATGAACATATTCATACAAGCAAATTGTGTAACAGCTCTCTAAATGGATACATTTCTCTTTTTGACAGTTGTAATGTAAGGTTTTAATTATGAGTTTAAGTTATAGGCATGAATGAACAGTAGTTTGTCTTCTATTGTTTGATAATGAAATAAATCAATACCTATAATTGGAATGAAATATTTGATTTCGTATGATTGTTTTTAGTTTAGTTGTGTGCTTATTTATGCATCAGTGCTTTTTTTCAGTAATTCTGGCCAGCATTGAGGACCTTTTTTACTTTTCACTGCCGAAATTAGGTTGCACCTTGTAATCCAACAAAGGTTATAGCTTTAGTAATAGCACTGACTGATGTAGGGGAGTTTATCTACTCTAAAACATCTGTACGTGAATAGAGCATTGCAAATGTTGATACTACTTATCTGCCCTGGTTGTAAGGTGACAGATGGCCTGATCAAAATAAACTGGCGGATCCTGAGAGATAAGATTGAAGGTTTATGCATCTCTGCCTCTTCCACAGCTGTGGTAGAGCTGTTTATCCTGGCCTAATGATCATGTCCATCTTTATGACCTTTCTTTTAAATGGACAACTAAAAGAACACAGACATCTGGAAACATTGTCCATCACAATGTTTCCCTGTAGACATCGTCTAGTGCCAATTTGGTAGACATCGCCCAACCCTAATTCTAATTTAACATAATCTTGTCGGTTAACAAGTTTTGTCAGTTAGGGGGAAAAACTAAATGTACATCCCTAGTACACGATAAATTAAGTTATTGTCTCCTAAAAGAAAGAACTGATTCTGAGCTGCCTGAAACAAGTCATCAGTAATTCCAGTCTTATGCCCTGTCCAAATACCCACACTTGCAGTATTTGCACTTTACCACTTGTCTACTTACATGACGTATTTCCTGTATTTGGCTCAAGTGTTCAAGTAGGCGTGAAGAACTTTTTATTACCCGATGGGACACACTTATAGTCCTGCAAAAAGTGCAAGCGTTTACAGCTTCTTTTTTTTTGCTTTTTTTTTTTTAAAAAAAATGATTATTTTCAATACTTTTGCATTTTAAAATACATTTCTAAATGTCTGTTCAGTGGTCGCTATGTAACTAACAGAAGACACAATTTTAAAATTGTGATTAAAAAGCAGTTGCAAATAATGTACAAAATACACATAGCCTACTCATCTTTGCATCAATAAAATGTGCAACACTTTATATTTTACTACCAAATTATATGTAATATATAATTTAACTTGCGGTCGAATGTTTTCGGGGCATGTGAGTTCCCAAACATAATGCATGATGGTATACGCTTAGCCTTGAATAGCGCTCTGAAGCGATATTCAAGATAGTTTTGTTTTAGTGTGCGTTAAGGGCACTGCATTTGGGCATTTTTAAGACATGGGACAGTCTTGCACACTTACTTCCTTTCGCGTACATGCAATCTCAAGTGGCCCAGACCGCAAGTGTGGGTATTTAGACAGGTTTGTAACAAACCTACGACGCCATTGTTACTGTTCATATTACTGTGTGAGTGTATCAAGTGCTGAGGAAGCCTTCGGAGCTGAAATTCATATATGTAATGGCCGTTTTGTTTCGGTCACGTGCTAGAAGTGGTTGATCAATCACAGCAGACTGGGCCATCTGACCAATCACAGCAGAGTAGACCAATCACAGCAGACTGGGCCATCTGACCAATCACAGCAGAGTAGACCAGTCACAACAGTCTGGGCTATCTGACCAATCGTAGCAGAGTAGGCGCTCCGAAAGGAGGGGTTTAGAGAGACCAAATCCTTTATCAAACTGTTTCAGACACTGTAAGAAAAGAGGTGATGCTACAATTTATTTTATGAGGAAATTGAAGTGTTTTTTTGACCTTGGATGCATGTAAACCTATTGTGGGAGACCACTTTTAAAGGAGACCTTCTTCAAAATAGCACAATAGGGTCATTTTAAAGGGATAGTTTACCCAGAAATAAAAATTCAGTCATTTACTTACCCTTATGTTGATCCAAACCCATAACACTTTTGTCTTCAGGACACAAATTAAGTTAATTTTTAATATTCTGTCATCGTTTTTGTCCATTCACCCAAAACTTTCATGCATTAAAAAGAGATGTTGTCAAAGTAATCCAGCTGAATCAAGCGATTTAATCCAAGTCTTTTGAAGAGACACGATCGCTTGATCTAATGTAGGCTTTTTTTCAAGATATTGGCTAAACATTGATCAATGCACTTTCATAACCAGAATTTTCATTTTTGGGTGAACTAAACCTTTAGTGAGAGAGAATGTATTGATGGATGAGGTGCTTTATGAACTCTTGTCATGAAGAATATTACTAAGCAGTAAACAACACAACATTTTTGTTGTATTAGCTAGCTGAAATTGTGCCTAGTAATGAAATTCTGTTGTTTATTACCTCAACAGGTTCCTTATGAAACCTTGAACAAGCGCTTCCGAGCAGCTCAAAAGAATATAGACCGGGAGACCAGTCACGTGACGATGGTGGTGGCAGAGCTGGAGAAAACACTCAGCAGCTTTCCAGTGGTGGATACTGTAGTCTCTCTCCTGGATGGGGTTGTTGAGAAGCTCAGCGCCCTCAAGAGAAAGGTATGCTGAGCCATCATGTTGAATTAATTAAATTTTACTACATTTGTTCTATTCACACTAAATAGTGAAAGGGTTTTTTATCTGATAGGCAGCTGAGTCTATCCAAGCAGAAGATGAGAGTGCTAAGTTATGTAAGCGACGCATAGAGCACCTGAAGGAACATAGCAGTGACCAGCCGGCCAGCGCCAACGTTTGGAAGAAGAAGCGCATGGACCGCATGATGGTGGAACATTTACTACGATGTGGCTATTATAACACCGCAGTCAAGCTAGCCAGACAAAGTGGGATTGAGGTGCGTCTTCAATTTCTTCTGTGCAGTGGGTAAGAAGCTTGTGCTGGTTCTCATATGGCTATGTTTTGTCTTTGTAGGATTTGGTCAACATAGAAATGTTTCTTACTGCAAAAGAGGTTGAAGAATCTCTTGAACGTCAGGAAACGGCTACCTGTCTGGCTTGGTGCCACGATAACAAGTCTCGCTTACGGAAAATGAAAGTAAGATGCTGTGTTCAACAGGGTTTGTTTTTCTCCCAGTTGCTGTATTCAAACATTTACTTCCGGTTTAACCGTCATTATGAAGCCACAGTATGTTTGTGATTATATTCCTTGCAGTCTGTTTTCATTTCAGAGATGTTTTGTCACGTAGCCTGAAGACGATGCAATTTGAAAGGTAAAGTTGATTCAGTTTTATTGAAATATGTCCCTGTTCTCAGAGCTGTTTGGAGTTCAGTTTAAGGATCCAGGAATTTATTGAACTCATTCGACAAAACAAACGAATGGACGCAGTAAGGTATGAGATACGTTTATCTGAATTACTGTATACATTGTTAAATGTGAATATAGATCATAAGTCATATTTGGTATTATTAAATAAAAATGAATCTCTTTTAGACATGCTCGCAAACACTTCAGCCAAGCAGAAGGAGGGCAGTTGGATGAGGTTCGGCAAGTGATGGGCATGCTGGCGTTTCCTTCAGACACGCACATCTCACCATATAAGGTAAATTACATTTACATTATATTACCTGAAACATATCATCCACTCAAAGGAATAGTTTTGATATATGCCACCACAGCAGGTACAAGATCAGTGGTCCGCAACATTTTTTTGTCTTTCCTCCCAGGATCTTTTGGATCCAGCTCGCTGGAAAATGCTGATCCAGCAATTCAGATATGACAACTACAGATTACACCAGCTGGGGAACAACTCTGTGTTTACAATTACCCTGCAGGCAGGGCTGTCTGCCATCAAAACCCCGTATCCTCTCTGCAGTAACATTCATCATCCTTAAGGTTTTCAGGTTGCATGTCCAGCAGATCATTTATTCAGGTGATTCTGAGTAATGGGTGATTTTAACTAGGGCTGCCTCCTAATAGTCAACTAACCATTAGTCGACCAAAATTGTATTAGTTGCTGGGTGGAATCTACAGGAAGTGGCAAAGTCTGTGAGGGACTGATAGTTAACAGCTGGTCTATGTGGTAATTACAGTACATCGGGCAGGACATCCGAGCGCTCGCCTATCATTCATCGACCTCAAATATGGCTTATCGTCTGACACATGTAAGTAGTAGCAACTTTACATGGCCGCTCACTTTAACGTTAACCTAGAAAAATGTGGGCTATTCAGTGTTTGTGCGGAGTGTGACAGCTGAATAGTAGCACGCTTACTGCTTGACAGCTAACATGGAGGTGCCAGTGCGATCACTTGCACTTAAAATACTCCATCTTTTTTGGTCATACAGATAAGGGTAATACATCTTTTGAATCTGTGAAAAGTCTACTTGTATGTGTGTGCACTCAGAATAACAACAACACGCTGTGCTTTTGTGAAATAATGAAAGCAAACGGTGCACTTTCTGCCGTCTCTTGAGCGCAGGAAAAAAGGACCAAAACACCACGTAAACTTTCCTCAGCAACAGGAAAAATGTATATTTAGAAAGCAAAATGTCTACTTTTAAATGAACCAATTCAAACAGAAAACAAATATTCTTTGGTTATGTAATCCGCATGAAACGTGCATATAGGCACGCCCACTACTGCGGAGATGACTTCATCACTGCAACCGAAAATACAGAAAACATTATTTTATCATTAATTACTAAAATGTTAAATCAGTCTCCTTGTTGTTTTTCCCTCGACATATTCATAAGCATTACTTCTGCCAGTGCTCTGTGGCAAGCTTTATGTGTGCAGGCTATGTAGGCATTAATGGCTCTTTATTATGATTTATATGGAACAACTACTAATGGACCAGAAAAATCTCGAGGGCAGGGTCATTGTTTTAAGAGAATGTAAATGGTCCTTTAAAGAAAGAAAACTCTGTTGGTTGTTGACCTTAATTCCAAGTTTACAGGCAGTGTTATAAAGAGGATGGCACTTCCAAAAACCCAGACTGCCCTGTCTGCAGTAAGTCGCTGAACAAATTGGCTCAACCTCTTCCCATGGCCCACTGTGCAAACTCAAGGCTGGTGTGCAAAATCTCTGGCGAGGTCATGAATGAGAACAACCCACCCATGATGCTGCCTAATGGCTATGTTTATGGATACAATGTGAGTTTTGAAGCTAGTTTTGTGTTCTGTGGGCAGCAGTAGCATTTTCCTATTCAGAGTATATATGCTATAAATGTTCTGTGCCAGGGCTGCAGGATGAATCCAAATAAAAATGACATCATGATATGCGATTTATCAAATTTTGAAGGCAGCGATTTCATTAAATAAATATCTGCGCTGCATGTGTTTCAGAGTGAAGCGCAGCACTGTGTTTTCTGCATATGTTTGTAGTATCTCAGGGCGGATTGGTTCACAGGAAATGCTGCTCCACACGAAATTCATCTCTGCATCTGCTGCTGAGTTTGGTTTGCTTAAAGCATTTATTCATTTGGGAACACAATGGCCCTCATTTATCAAACGAACGTAGAAACCAGCATACATCCGAATGAAAAAATCAGCTTACGACAACGCTCACGTGTGATTCATTGAACCTTCGTAAGCGGCCAATTCTGTCGCACAAATGAACGGGTGTTGATAAATCACGCCCCAAATTTTAGAAGCCTCGCCCTATAGTTTACAACACAGAGAAACGTATCCAAACGTGTCCATATTCGCAATGTAACATTTATTGGTTGCTAAGCTACTGTTCCTTATGTATGTTCTATTTCACTCTTGTTTCAATATCCTTCACATGTGTTTGGATGGACGTTGCGCTCACCGACTGGTACAGATGTACTCCTACAGCGGACCATTAAACTGAGCAGTGTTAACTTTCTCTGCATTTAGTTTGCTGATAAATGTCTGAAATGTAAAGTTAGCAACGCCAGAACTGATATGTAGTGCCTGGGTGTGTGAGTGAGGCGCCCGCGCGATCAATTGCATTTAATAAAATAAAGAAAATGAATACAGCGTCAAATGAGCGTAGCCTGTACTAGCCCTACTTGATGCACAGTTTTTCTCTTTTGTTTTATTTCAGTGAAATTTATTTCGTGTAGTCCTATTTTTTTATTCCTTGTAGGCTATATTATTCTGTTTTTCTGCAGGTATATGATGTGTGAATCCTATGTATTCTTTTGATGTTGCCATTTGTGCATCCAAAGTTAAATCCCTGGAAAGAAGAAAAAACATTTGTGGTATTTTTAAGACGCATCTATTCTAATTTAATTTTAGTTTGACATTTTAATCGTGTCGTTTAATGGTTAATGATCGGTTAGTGAGTGATTGTCGGTCAGGAAAATAAACTGAACTATTATGAGAACATTTTTCACCAGATCTACTATGCTGCACACACAAGTTCCCGCTGACTCAAAAACATTCGTACACAAGCTGAGACCTCACGTGAAATTTGATCGTAGCCACCGCTCACGCTCATATTGATAAATGCCAAATTTTGCGTGGAAACGAGCGTACGCACAGTTTTCTGGTGTACGATCGTTTGATAAATGAGGGCCATTATGTGTCAGTCATTTCCCATACTTGAAAATGGGAAGCACTCAACAGCAAAGGAGAAGCTTAAAGGCCTTTCTGCGGTTTTCCGTCAAATAAAATTTGGTTTAATATTTCAAAATTAAGAAATAAAGACAACCATAAATATTAGTATTGTAATTTTACAATTGTAATTATTATTAAATTGAAATATAAAATAAAATACTGAAATATTATACATTTACATTTTAGTTTTTTGCAATAATAATAATAGTAATAAAAATAGCCATATATATGCCAATTTTGCAGCCCTACAAACAAGCACCTGTTTTTTTTAAAAAGATTTTTTTATTTTTTTTAGAAAAATCACAATTAGATCGTGCAGCCCAATTATGCCGTTAACAATGCTGTATATTTCCTGTTTAAATAGCGATTAACATTTCCTTGCTTCTGGTTTTCAGTCTCTCTTGTCCATTCGTCAAGATGACAAGGTGGTATGCCCCAGGACCAAAGAGGTTTTCAACTTTTCCCAGGCCGAGAAGGTTTATATTATGTGATGCGAGCTCCACAAAACTTCTGGAACTTTGTGGCACCATCATAGGCTGGGTGAATCTCATGTTGACATCATTTGTCCAAGGGGGTCAATCCTTCAGCTCTTGTTCCATGCGAGTGAAATTCATTGACAATATGCCCTTGCCTCCAACCGGCCTACAAGACCTTCACTGAACTGAACAGTAGTTCTGCGTGAAATGGACTATTTTGACGAGGGAGTTGTTTTTGTTGGTGTTTTTAAAAGGGTTGATAGTTTGCCGTTTAACCGTTTTCTTTTCAGTAGTGTAAAACAAACCAACACGACTCCATATCAATTTATCACAAAGGAACTTCTGCCTTGTAGTGTTAACAAAATGAATTATTCATTGTTGGTTTTTGAACAAGGGCACCCATTTAGGTCATTATTTTTAGATAGATTGTGAGTAGGTAGTTGTAGAGAACAGTCTCTGATGCCTTGCTTTTGCACCTGTGAAATCTGTGACAACATGCATTTGTTAATATGATATTTTGACTTACATCCTCAGTTTATGATGATGTCAGCGTTCATGTTAAAAACGCTGTAGCATTTATAGCAATACTGCTCTGCTCTGATGTACAGACTAGTGTCAGGCTTTTGTTAAAGAATCACATTAGTTTACACTTTAACACTACATACTATATAGACTTATGAACCTCTTATCATCCTCATTCATCAAATAAAACTTTCTGTTTGACCAAAGTCCTTTCAGGACAAGTATGCAAGATTGAATTCTGATGAATATGCCTACATTTGGAGGAGTTTTTTTTTTTTTTTTTTTTTTTTTTTTTTAAATAACTAAATGTTGTGTTATATAAAACAGTATCATATGTTGTTAACTTCATGCTGCATTTAGTGCCGTTTTGTGACTAAAAGTTCAATTGTAAAATAGTAAAGACGTTTTTGGTGTTTTGGATCTCAGGGTAGATTCAAATCTTGCACAGTTATTACATGGACTGATTTTTTTTTTTCTCCCCCCCATCATCAATATTTACAGTCTATCCAGTCTTGATACCCTCATTTCGTGATGTAAATGTCTTGTGTGAGGTTTCTTCTGCTGCAAAACTTATTAATATGGATCTTTTCAAGTATGTAGGCTAGTTTTACATTTGTCTTACAGTAGAATTTCCAAATTCATTGTAAGTAAAGTGTGTGTACAGTCATTTTGAGCACAATTTCCAAAGCAGGTTATTGGTAAAAAAAGGTTTTGATAATGTTCTCCGTGCACACAACCCAAGAAAGTCTCAGGTTTCACAGGATCAACAGCAGGTAACCAGTGGAGGGACGAGCAGGGGGGCCGTCAATGAAAGGCCCTCTGGTATTTTAGTTTCACTTTAATGTGTACCAACATCCCTTCCTGTTGGAAATGATTCTCCGTGTGTTTAACTGTAATTGTGGAAAGACTTGCTTAGAAACTGCGCATGCATGTGTATTTTGGTAGGATAGATGGGTTGTTCGTGTCGAATTGCCAATAAAGATTGATTTGATTATATATTGTCATTGTCTACCTAAAAACAAGGTTGAACTGCCAGAGGAGGAAAACAAAGATTTCCTTTAAGTTCACAATAAAGTCAAAGAGTAGCACAGCTATTACTTGTCACTTATGAGAAATAGTAATATAAAAATATATAGAGTAAAATATACTTTTTAGTTTCCAAATTGTAAGCAGTTATGTTGTCGTATAACTAGTAACTAGTTTTTTAAAGAAACTACTTGGGTGGGGGGAAGAAGGAATGTTCCTTGGCAGTTTGGAAAAGTATGGAAAAAAAGAAAGCAGAGAATGGAAGAATATTTGCATTTCCAGACTATTGCCCCTATTTACTTTTCTATAATAGAAAATTATAATTAATAATTTAATGAAAATAAATTGATCATACAAGAAGTGTTTTAATGGCAGTTTAGTGATTGTCAAACATGACAATGAATTCAAGGTGCACTTTTACATTATGCACCATTAGCACCGTATTACAGAGCCTCTAGAAGGACCTTTAAAAAAAAATAAAAATACAGACTTTCCTGTGAACACGAGAAACCATTAAACTTAGCATATAGGACAAAGCACACTAAGCCACCTATTGTGCCATCAGCCCATTTTGCGGTGTGGTTTCTTGGCTGCCACGGAGTATGCAAAATTTATGAAATATGACCTAATGACACTGCCCTTTTAAACACTTTTTTTAATAGACCCTTGAACTTGGCAAATAGGACAATCCACACAGCTGTATTGTGCCATTAGCCCATTTCGTGTCATGGTTTCTCCGCCGCCACAGAGGATGCGTTAAATTGGACATTAGGCCTTGATATTAGAGGTACTACCCTGAGGAAAGCCAAATTTTGAGCAAATAGATCTCTATTAATTCATGTGCGTCCATGCTCTCATTTTCTTCATAGTAAGATGGTAGTGTAGGTTGGGCCTAGTGTATATAAAACTAGAAATTGTAGTGTAAGCACGCAAAAATTCCAGTGCGCATGTGAATAGTTTCTCGAGGGCATGAAAAAGTCTGTTTATATTTTATTTTATTGTTTTGTTTTAGGGAATCTGTATTCTGTCACTTTGAGAAAATCAATGAAAAAATGTTCACTGAGAAAATAAAAATATTTACAGATGACTATATTCCAAATATAAAGTGGAAAATAATGCTGTATGAACCATTTATGTTAAATATGGTCTAAAAATCTAGAGCGGTTTGGAAATTTGAGTCTGGAAAAGTATGTAATTTTGAAATGGAAAATGTGTAGGAACTTTTTTTGCTGTCACTTGTCACTTTCGTCACATGATTGGACTGTTTCTAAGGCAGTTGGAGCCTCTAACGGCAGCTGTGTGGACCAATTGGTGTATGAAATTTAAAGTACCACAAAAGTGATTTGAAAGCATACAGAGCCGACTGCTCTCTAATCGCTCTCATGTTATTTTCGATGTCATACACCGATCGGTCTGCGCAGGTCGAACACACCTGATGGCTGCATCTGAAATCACATACTTTTCTCTACTACAGCCTATATTAGGTGAAAAAGAAGTATGTGACAAAAAAAGTATGTCCGAATTCACAGGACTAGAAAAAATGTACCCGGATGACCTACTACTTCCGGCGAGATTCTGAAGTGTGAATACAATGGACACTTTATTATCCCATGAGGCCAGGGGAAAGGATTTGTGAATGGTAGTGAAGCGTGATAACTGATGTCAAAGCCACTTGAAGGCAAGCCTACGACCTTAGCTGAAAAAGCATAACGCCTATTAACGCTGCAGTACGCTGAGAAGGAGACGAGGCTGTTTTTTTGTTTTGTTTTTATGGATGTCAAAGGATGCTTATCATTTATTGAATCAACAGCCCATCAGCTAATCTTCAACATGTTTGCTCTTAAACATTCGTTTTGGATTGATCTATTTTTAAAGTTTACACTGAATTTTTTTTTGTTTGATTTATAAGTAAAGTCAGTGGGTGATTTCAAAACACTGCTTCATGAAGCTTCAAAACTTTACGAATCTTTAGTTTTGAATCAGTGGTTCGGAGCGTGTATCAAACTGCCAAAGTCATGTGAACTATTGAAGTTTCAAAACACTTATGACGTAACGAAGCCTAGTTTACTGAAATCACTTAACCACTGATTCGAAACAAAAGATTTGTAAAGCTTCGAAGCTTCATGAAGCAGTGTTTTGAAATCACCCATCACTAGATATTGTGGAATAAAGTTGCTATTTTGTTATTTTTGGTGCACAAAAAGTATTCTCATCACTTCATAACATTAAGGTTGAACCACTGTAGTCACATGAACTGTTTTAAATACGTCTGTAGAAACTTTTCTGTTTTCTGGCGATGCAGGCCTTACTGAGCCAACGCATTTTATCAAAAACATCTTAATTTGTGTTCCAAAGATGAACGGAGGTCTTACGGGAACGACATGAGGGTGAGTAATTAATGAAAGAATTTTACATTACATTAATAGTTTTATATTTCTCCATTTTCAATTCAATTATGTCTTTTCGCAATTGTAAGTTAATGTTGTTAAATAGAGAAAAAACATTTTACATTTAGCCTAAGTTAACTTTAAAAAAAAAGCACCATGATCAGCCATACTAATTCAATATGAAAAATATTGCAACATTTCGCTCTAATTTTAAAGTGCCATTTTAGCATTTAATTCTGGAAAAAAAAGATACTTAACTGCAGACACTGAAATTACATACACTATGTCTATGTGGTACAAAAATTTTCAGTGTCCCTTACTTTCCTATAAATAACTATCCCTTACTTTCTTTTGCTGAAGTTGGCAACCCTAATGTGCACAGATAAACCAATGCAACAATATTCCACAAAACAAGCAAGCCAAGAATTGTCCATTTTGATAGTGACTTTAACTTTTAATTTTCTTAACTGCTTCCAGCTGCTAACTATGTACTAATAAAACACAATTATTATCTAACAGTTATTACATAGCTCTCTTGATTCTGTTTAAGCAGTCATGATCCCAATCATGACCGTCGTCAATATCAACGCTGTGTAACAACCGCGCATCCGGGTCCTTCGCTTCTCTCTTTCAAACAGACGCATTTGGCGCCATCTTGCGCCTCAGTTATCGACCGTAAAATACATCCGCATTAAAAGTAGGCCTGTGGTAATATTGTTAAAGAGCTCATCTTGTTGCTATAATGATTGCTTTGTACTCTGTAATGGATTATAAGATAATAAACAGGTACGATTTTTTTTTAAATCGCTATTTTTTGTCCCGTCATGTAGCCTATGTGGTATAAGTGCAATATAGTGATATGACTACAATATCCATTAAATCTCAGTCTTGTTTCAACTTGTTAATCTAGCTCAAAGCTGCTTGCTAGGAACTGTTTTCCTTCGCGGAAGCTTTGTGTTTAATGAGCTAATGTTAATACAATGTTTTGTCTAGTTATAGACCTACTTATGTGGCAAGTAGTGTAATAATCGGGATAATGTATACAGTCGGTTTATATCTTAAAACAGAGCCATTCAACGTTATACAATTTGTACCATGATGATCAACCTGTCGGGGTTTACTTTGAGGTAGGCCTACTAACTTTACTCAGATTTCAAAATGAGCGCTTTGACATTTGCAGTATGTTGAGAGGTGGCATGTTGTCCGTCCGCCGATGATGCTCGCTATTCTAAAGAAGATAATCCGCTCACTATTTTAATTAAGCAAGGGATGTTTACATGCTCATGAAGTCTGCACTGTAACGGAAAAGTTAGATATAAAATGCAGACTGGTTGCTATGGCAACTCTGCCTCTGTGCTATTTAATATTAATGAGACGCTGACAGTAGGCTATGGAACGTTCGATTATGACGTCACGGTGGACGCTATATATAAGACCTGAGCTTTCGAGCATAATTTCAGTATCGTTTGCTTGGACTAAGTGCATTCAAGGCAATAGTTATCTGCGAGAAAATATCAGTGAACAGTGAGTGAATTTCTGTCTGAACGAGTACGACAATTCGGTTGAATCATAGTTCTCATAAAAGACCAGAAATTCAGTTTGACACAACCAAACAGCTCACGAGAGATCTGTAAACACTCTCAGAACTTCAGCAGAAAAGTCTTAGTACTTTGTTGAATCCGAATAGTTCTCATAAACGATCAGAGATGTCTTTTGACAAGAACACATCTTCTTGTTCATCATCATCATCATCATCATCATACGAAATGGAGGAAATCACCTGTAGCGTAGACAGTCCTTCTCCGGAATCATTTGAGGACGATTTCACCTCTAAATTAAAATGGTTTATGAAGCGCGAACTGCTGCTCAACAAAATCTCGGACCTTGAGAACAGAACCCGAGAGCGCCAGGAGGAGTGTAAATCACTGCTGGAGCGATTCAGCAATATACGTAAGTATTATTATTATTTTTTAATTAAATATATATAAAGTAAATAATACATAATAAGAAATATGGATGCAATATTTCACTGTAAAAAGTAATCGTTTTATTTTACAACATAACTGAATTTTACAACTGTAAAATTACAATACTACTATTTAATTTACTTCATTTTTTTATTTCCAAACATCAAACTTTAATTTTGATGGAAAACTGCAGAGAGCCCTTAAAGCTTCTCTTTTGTTGACAAGTGCTTCTCATTACAAGCATAGGAAGATAGATGGTTGGCGCACAAACGATACAGAGGTGTACTTATTGAGAAATGGAGAACCAAGCCACTCTGAGACGCTGCAAACACTGGCAGATAAAGAGCTGCTCACGTATAAAAGAACTAGAAAAACAGTGCTAAGCTTTATTCTGAAACATGCAGCACATATATTTATTTCTTTAAATAGCAGCCTTTGAGATTTGTTAATCGCACTAAGCCATTTTAATTAATCATGCCGCCCTGACCCATATACTGATGTGATTTTTCATTTCATTTTATTGAACATACGTTAACGATTGATATGTTTGACTCCTTACAGAGATATCGCTAGAATGGGAAATAGAGAAAGTGCAAAACTCTATGGTCAGCATGGAGCAGCTGGAGAACTTGCAGAAGACTTTCGACGAGTTCCAGGCTGAAATGAAGCACAACGTGAGCCGCTTGCAGGACAACTTTGAGAAAATGCGAAGTGTCGCGGCTAAACAGCGTGCAAACATGAAGGCACAAGGTAAGTTGATGTACACACCATCATCCGTTAAAAAGCATATTTGAATCGCTGTATTTGCAATGTGATTTAGGATCATCTAAAATTTTGTATCAGGGTAGCTTACAGTGTAAAATGTGTTTGTTTTTTAGATCAACCAAGGAAAGAGGATCTGGATCCCAAAGTGGTTCAAAGCATCCAGTCTCTGAAGTCCTGTCCCACAGTACCAGAAATGAAGGCGAATTCAAACGCTGTATCAAAGTATTCATCAAACCTGATTGGTGTGTTGAATAACATCGCCAAATCAAACACCTGCAGTCCAGCCACGAGCAGGGCGTTAACAATAACAACAGCGACCATTGGAAACCTCAACCAGGCTTTTCAAGATCACTGCAAAGAGGTAAAGGCTCTCAAGGCGAGTCCACAGAAACAGAGAAAGGTGGCTGAAGAAGTGGACAGAGACAGCTACGGTTCATCTTGGCAGGAAAATGGCTCTATAGCACAGCAGCAGATGCCAAAATTGCTTGCCAATCCTGAGAGGCCAAAGACTGCTGCTGCGAGCAAGCCATTTACTCTCCCTCAGGTCAGGAAGCCTGTGCAGGGGGCAAAAGAAAAAGTGCTGCCGCTGGAAAGACCAGTAACAGCAATACAGAAGACTCCAAAAGACCTCCAAAGTCCATCTGCTGATGACATGTTTCCTCCGGCCCCTGTCAGATCTTTTGCTCTTTCCAACATTACACGATCTGTAGAGAAGACAAAAGTTAGCATGGAGTCAAAGGAAGAAACAAGAAAGGTCACATCGTTTAACAAGATGGCTCAAGAAGAACTGCAGAGCCCGGCTCCTCTTGGCATCCATCATCCTTCCCCTGTCAAATCTTTTGATCTCCCTCAGATCTCGCATTCTGTAGAGGAGACAAAAGTTTATGTAGGGTCATTGTTGAGAACAGGGACATCATTTGATGGGATGGCTCAGAAAGACCTCCAGAGTCCATCTACTCCTAACATCCATTGTCCTTCCCCTGTCAAATCTTTTGATCTCCCTCAGATCCCGCAGTCTGTAGAGGATACAAAAGTTTATGTAGGGTCAATGTTGAGAACAGGGACATCATTTGAAGGGATGGCTCAGAAAGACCTCCAGATTCCGTCTCCTGTCCACACCAATCCTTCCTCAATCATGAAACAGCCCCAAATTCAGACTGAAGTAAAGCCATCACTTCAGAAACCTGACAAGCCAGAGACTAACAAATATGTTTCAGGAGTCAGTAACAGTGAAGAGGATGATGACAAACTGCTTCACGAAAGGATGAAAGGTCAAACGTTCGTAATTGACATCGAAGCTCAAGAAAGCAACCTCAGACATCTGGATCGAGCTTTTCAAAACAACAACATCTCCTCTGAAATGTACAACCTGTGCAGAGGAAACATCAATCAAACGTTTCAAAGTGTTGACATGCGACTTGGATGTCTTTTACGGAGATACATCAAACACGTCCAGTTGAAGCAATTAAGGTAAGAAAAAAGTCTAGCAATGATGACAATTAATTTTGTGTTTTGATAAATCATCTTTACAATGTGCCATAACAAAAAAAACTCATGCATTTCTGAATGTTTTCTGTTATTTAGGAAGACACTCGATGAAAATTTCAAGCTGACCAGAAATTTAAAGGATGGACTGGCATTCAAAAAAGTTCATTCTCAGCTCTGTAAATTCGACCATTTCCAAAAGAGTGTGAGAAAAGTCTGGGACGCCAAGCAAGCTTCCACGGACGAGACACGCAGATGGTGCATCGCACGGACAGCCCGTTTATACCAGCAGGTCAGTAAGATTATATAAAATCTAATAATATAAGTCTAGACTAGTTTTTTGGTAATGATGTAAAAAATATTTATGAAGGAAAACATGTCAATAATGGAATCATTTTCTATTTTTATCCTACCAACAGATGAATTCGATCCATGGCCTACATCTGACAGGCATATCATGTGTCCAGAGGCACGTACCAGTGCCTCTGTTGACTGTGACACCTGTGAGGTTCAGCACACATCTATGCCCATCTCCTCCGCAGCGCCCGCAAACTGCTCCCAGCAAAGCCAGTCCAGCTCGTCTTCCTCGAAACAACCTGAGAGCGCTTCACAGCACAGATGCGACCAAGAATATATCAGGCAGTTTCTTGAAGATCAGTCATATCCGTTATTGATGGCCAGTGTGAACCTGTGTATGTGAAGTTACTCACATCTGCAACATCTCATGTGTAAAAGCACCGGTCTCGCATCTCACGGAGGAGCTTGTAAGCATAAAAGGGGAAACGACGACAGTGAAGGATGAGAGAGGACCAGTTCCCACCTCCTTCTTCCCTATCTACTAACCTTGCTACATTGGTGCCGAAACCCGGGAGGAAGGAGGGACATGCTGTCGGAGAGTCCTCGCTGCTGAGAGGGAATGCGGTGCTGAGGCGGTCGGGCAGCACGAAGGAGTGGTGACTGTCAGTGGCTGCCCGCTGGTGTCCGCCAGGCCCACTGCCGTCTGCCATGACGGGGAGGAGCAGGCAGACTGATGGAACGGGGAGCTTACTGCCGGGCCACCCTAGCGGAGGAGCCATTGCCGGCGCCATGGAGATGGAGGAGTGTCGGGCGGTCCTCCATTGCATGGCACCACGAGCGAGAGCCCCTCGGCTGGTTGAGGACCAAGAGCCAGTGTGTCCGGGAACTGGACCAAGAATGTTTTCCTCTCTCCCCTCTGTACCTCCTCATGCTTCTGTCTCCTTTTCTCTCGCCTCGTCTGTCCTTACCCCCAGGTGCTACTACTCACATGCTATCAGCACCTTTAACCTTTGGGGGGTGGGTGGAGAAAGTCCACTGTGGGCTTGGCAACACTGCTTACCCCTTAACCGACTCTTAAACCTACCCATACCACCAACCGATCCTGATCCCTATCTCTTACCCGTATCCAATTTTTATAAAATATTAATATAAAAGAAATATATATTTTACAAAAATTAAATGTGTTAAAAGTTAAAAAAGGACACACTGAGTGATGTAATGGCACCACCGCTGCTGAAAATGTGCCCTTTGTTAATGTGTTTTAACGTATGCATAAAAACACTTTTAGTTGGCAATTCGCAGAACTTGCATCTTGTGGCTAATGTTGTTGAACCAATAAAAATGATCAAAGCAAGTTTAGTGGTTAATTATTGGTAAATTAATTGATGATAATTTAAAAGTGGTGTTTTTCTTTTCTTTTTTTTTCTTCTTAATGTTCAAAAGCATTCTCTTAACCCAGTTTATTATCCACTGACTACATTGACAGCGTTCCTATCAAATCCCTCAGTTTATAGCATTATAGCATATAGACCAGTTGGGGTCGTGAGGACTATACAGCCATCTGGTGGTTACACTATGGTAATATTGATGATGATTTTTCCACATTTTAAAGGCAGAAGCCAGCATTTATTTTTTATAGAATTTTCTGATTTCACATATAGGCCCCCTGACTGATCCCAGTGAAGCACTGCGAACAGCATAATTGAATTTAAAATGAGGACAAATATAAAACTACTAATTTAAAAACTACTCGTATTTAACACTGCAGGTCCAAGCCCATTTCAAGTGAGAATACTACCTCAACAGCTGTTTATAGCACACATTTAAGCTAAGTTTTTGACTGGGCTTTTACAGCAGGGGTGACAAATTCAGTTCCTGTAGATTATTTAAAAACTATGTGTGTTGGAGGAGGGTCGGAACTAAACTCTAGGGCTGCATCCAAGATGTCATACTCTCTTGAGTAGGTACTTATTTTGAATTTTGAGTTATTACTTTGCGACCACTAAAAAAGCATGTTCTGTATAGTATGAGTATGTGTTGTAGCAAATTAGCTCAAAAGAAATATGAATAATTAATCATAACTAGTTATAATTAATTATAAATATTTGGATCAGTTAATAAAATTAACTTAATATAGTAAAATTTATATTATAATCAATTAACCTGTTTGGCCAATGAAAGTATTAATTGTTTATTAATTCTAAGAAATATTAATTTACAGGTTATGGGAAATAACATTCTTATTGTACAGTACTACTCAGAGCATGTAGTCAGGATCTGCATGATTAGGGACTCCAGTATATGGGCATGAAACACGGACAACTTTACGTGGGACATGAACAAGACTTTATTAACTAGACTAAACACTTAAACTACTCTAACATTCACACACATACATGCATACAGTTTACTAAGGGAAAGAGAGCTGAAGCAGAATACAGGAAAGCAAGAAGTTACAGCATTGTTTGAAATTCAGCAGATCAACAGCCTTGAGCAAACCATCAGTTTAGTTTTAACAAACCCTTTTTTTAAAGTGGAGAAAGGATACTTAATGTATTAAATAATGAAACTAAGTTTGATACTCCTGATGCAATTTTTTGAGGCTCCAGTTGATCTTTGCTGATGTTGTCTTGATGAGAGAGAACCAGTTGGATCTTTTCAGATTCAGAGGATCTTTGGTGAATTGAAGGACAAGGCTGAAGCCTGGCACAAGCTTGGGGTTCCCTTTAGAAGCTTCTAGCACATCATCATCTTCACATCAGCATTTTTCAGTAAAAGGAAAGAAGGGGAAGGGGGCTGTGATCCTGTGATCGGTAATTTTAAAGTGAAGATGTCACACTCTCTTGAGGCGTCTGAGCCAATAACTTTTTTATGAGCCTTTGTTCTCTAGTAAGATATTAGCATAAGACATTGGATTGGATATATGAGAGAAGAACCTTCTAGATTTTTATAATATTATTGTGTCACAGAGTTAGCAACATGTAACATAAATTACCAAATAGGAAACGAAAGTTGGAGTCCATCGATACCAAACATGCTACCCATGTGATTTTAGTTAACCATAGTATGCAACTCTGAAACAATAATATCAAAAGGGTTCAAAAGAGAAAATTAATACATTGGCCAAACCCTATAAAAGGAAAATCATGAGATGGTAAAATTGGATACATGTTTATACATTTCTCAAGTGGTTATATATAGAATATATAGGATTAAAAGGGTTTATTTGTCCTTCTCAGAAAGAATTGAATCAGATTCTTTCTGATCATAAAAAGGTTCTTATCAGTGTTCCTGTGTCCTGTAACAGGACACCTGGTTCTGCCTGTGTGTTGCAGTTTTGGGGGATGTGTTACCAGATCTTGTGAGGGAGAGTTTTCTGGATTATTCATTAAATATAATGAATAATTGTGTGTCTGATTGGTCCAGACGCTACAGTGTAGTATGAGTGTAATCTGGACGTACTACATTTACCATGTTGTCATTAACCCGTGGCCTACCAGCATCAGTTACGTCGCTTCACTGCCATTCATAAATCCTCTTCCGTGGCCTCAGGGGATAGTAAAGTGTCTATCGTATGTGCACTTTAGAATATCGCGGGAAGAAGTAGGTTATCCGGGTAAAAAATAGCAGAATTTATAAAAGTGACCTTGTTCAAAAGTTTACATCCCCTTGATTCTTAATACTGTGTGTCATTACCTGGATGATCCATGACTGTTTTTTTTCTGTTTTGTTTTTTGTGATGGTTGTTCATGAGTCCCTTGTTTGTTCTGAGCAGTTAAACTGAGCTCTGTTCTTCTTTAGAAAAATCCTTCAGGTCCTGCAGATTCTTCAGTTTTCCAGCATCTGCATATTTGAACCCTTTCCAGCAGTGACTATATGATTTTGAGATCCATCTTTTCACACTGAGGACAACTAAGGGACTATTACAAAAGCTGCAGACATTCACTGATGCTCCAGAAGGAAACACGATGCGTTAAGAGTCAGGGGTGAAAACTTTTGAACAAGAAGTTGATGTGCAAGTTTTTTTTATTTTATTTAAAGAACATATTTTTTCATTTAGTTCTGCCCTTTGGAAGCCACGAAAGGTACTTACATGTTTCCCAGAAGACAAAAAAAGTACAATTTATTCTGTTCATCCAATTCAAAAAGTTAGACAAAAAAAAAAGCACACATATTAGAACCTTTTAAAGGGTACCGTCCCAGTGACAGCTTTTGTACCATTTTATCTAAAAGTGTATTTTTGTAAATTAACCTAGCTGGATGGTGAAATTGTGGAGTGGCTGGGAAGACAAGAAGCTCTGTTTTGGCTAGGTTGAGCTGCAGGTGATGTACTTTCATGCCTGCCTTGAAATTTGTGCAGCTACCGTGGGATCGGTCTGGCTGAAATGAAAAGTAAAGCTGTGTGTCATCAGCAAAACAATAGTAGGAAAAACCCTGTGACTGATAACAAGGCAGTCTTGGTTGAGTGGCTACATTTAAAGGGATACTCCACTCAAAAAGTTCAATTCTCTCATGATTTACTCACCCTCATGCCAATTCAGATGTACATAGTCTCGCATAGCCACCTTCAGACTGACGGCAGAAGGTCTAGTGTCTGGACTCTATCTCAGTTTTCACTGGCCAAGGACCGCCTAGAGGTCGCTTGACTGACATGTAACGCAACCGATCACAGTTCGTTTTGTTCCGCGTCAGGTTTAGGGGCGTGAAAATGTAAAGTCAATGTCCCTGCAGTAACAGACTGGCATGCATCTAATAAATTATTCATTCAAGAATGTTATGCAAGTTTACTGCAACAAAGAGTCCGCAAACTTTACATACTTTTGAAAATCCAGCGTTAAGTTGATCCTGGTAAGCGCTCATTGTTGTAAACATGACTGCGTTCTTCTTCTATGAGGGGGTTTGGCCATTAAAGAACGCGACACATACGTCTCCCGGACATCCTGTAGAATTCAACCAACCAGATGGCAACTTCGAAACTCCTGAAGTGTTTCCAGATGAGTTTGCCATATGCATCAGACGTTCAGCCAACGGTCCGTGGGCGTGACGTCTGAGGCTGAGATTAAGATGTATATGACTTTCTTCTGATTTTTAGAAAAATAACCCATTCCTGCAAGTCCATATAATGCACATGTACGTGTCCCTTAAAGCTGACACTTCAAAAACCATGCAAAATTAACACAATGTTAATCCATATGACCCTCATGAATCAATCAACGTGGGTTTATGGGTAATGTGTGTGTGTGTGTGTGTATATGTGTGTGTGTGTATATATATATATATATATATATATATAAAATGCTAAATGTTCAGTATTATGATTTTTCTATAAAGATAATGTCATGATGTAGTTATTATTGTACTAATTTTGACATTTAGGCAATTTAGAAAATATAGTTTTGTTAAATCTACCCCCGGTTTCACAGACAAGGCTTAAGCTAGTCCTAGACTAAAATGCATGTTTGAGCTGTTTTAACTGAAAGCAACTTGCACTGATTTCAAGATGCACATCAGTAATGTTTTTTTTCTAGGGTAATTTTATAAAAGCAAATGCCCTAACTGAACTAAGGCCTAATCCTGGCTTAATCTAAGCCCTGTCTATGGAACTGGGCCCTAAGTGAGAGTGAGAGAGAGAGAGAGAGAGAGACAGAGATAATGAAAGTGAAGGTGCAGTTCAAGAGAGAACCTTAAATTATTTTGCATGGCCCCAGCCTAAGGATTTAAACCTTTTTTATGTGATGGCCATAAAAAAAGGGTTTGTGTCTGTGGTTTCAGAATTTGTTGTGGGTGTATGGGATGGCTTGGATGAGTGTGAGATTTCCGGGCCTGAAAATTTGACAGGGCCAGCCCTGTTCTACATGGTGGTTGTTCAGCCTGGATACATTTATTAGCTAAGAAAATTTGAAATGTAAGTTATTTTGTATTAATATGATGTGAGGTCCAGTTACCACCATGAGACTAAAAAAGGTAGTCGTAATGGCTACTTCTTACTTAAGTACATGTCAGAGCCCATTCTTCTTTACTTTAACTTGAGTAAAAAAGTGCAATCAGTATTTCAACTTTTACCAGAGTTTTTTTTTAACACAAGTATCTGTACTTCTACTTGAGTGAAGGATATGTGTACTTTTGCCATCTCTGAAGCTCAGGCTTCTCCAAGAGTTTGCGAAAAGAAAAGAGGAAGAATAGACAGACAGAAAAGACCAAAACCATCTTTTTGGGACTGAATGGACGATTTTGATTACGATTTTTAAACTCCATTCCATTTGTATAGGTATATAATTCATTGTAAGAACTTGAAAAGGGACTTGTTTGAAAAGAGGAAGAAGTGGTGGTACCAGATTCCCCCCAAAGTACCTCCAAAACAATATCGGTGGTTACCAGAGGAGCCTAAGGACCTCTCGACCAGGAACATTGAAACTTCAAAAGAGAGGGCTGTGATGTTTGAAGACGATGTATGGTGTGAATCTGAAGATAATGATGTGACTGGGCCATCTGGGAATTCTGCTTCTTGCTGATGAAGAAAAATAATATTTCTCAGCAGATAAGTGAAAAGCTCAGCACCTCCGATGAGAAAGAGCAGCAGTGATGAAACCGCACATAAATTACTTAAAATATGTCAGCGCCATTGTTTTGTCTCAAGATCAGTTAATGATTATACGAATAATATTAATTTAAAATATGTTTAGGTCACTATATAGTGCATAATAAAACAAATTGGAAAAGTGAATAATAATAATAACAGTTGTTGTTGTTTTATGTTACTAAGATACGTTTTTTTTCTTACCCTCAGAATGGACACCACCCCTCAAAATGTGTGCAGACATGCCTAAACCAAAACGCTGCCTCATGTCCACAGAGGTTCAAAAATTGAAATTTCAGTGTACAATACATCCTCAGTCTGTGCTCTCACAGATTCTTCACAAGAAGAATGTCCCTACTCCTGAAATTGAGGAGGGGGGATCATATGACATGGGCAGCTTTATGTGCTTGTTGGCCGAACATCCAGCTCCTCTAGGCATGTTGGAAGAGGCAGAGAGAGCTGTCCTAGATGTCCTCTGTCCACCATCACATTCTGCCACTTGCGAGGAGGAGGACCTATTTTCGAGGAGTGGTTATCTGAGTCTCCAAGGCAAGGTGCCACTGTGCTTCCCAATGGGAAGGGAAAGTTTCAGTCATCAAACTACACATCTGTCAAGGTACTTATGAATATCTATCTATCTATGCTGCATGTCTGTCTGTTTTATTTTGTTTTCATAATTGGAATTTATTTATTTATTTATTGAAAATCCAGATTGAGGAGGTTGAGCCTGTGGAGCAGGAAATTGAAGCTGTAGGAGTAACAGAGATCGACGACACCTGCCACTTTCTAAGCAGCAGTGATGACATATTTATGGTGCCATCGCAGCTGTACTCCAGAAACATAGAAGAAATCAGCAAGGAGCTGCCAATGAAAGTCATCATGCTGCTTATTAACAATAGGCTGGTCAGCTTTAAAACAGAAGAATAATTAAATTTATATAGCTATGGTTTGACTTTGTTCTTATGTTAACCAATCAAATTATGTTCATTGTTGTTCATTTTTTTTTATTGTTTTACACAGTGTAATGAGTCACGTTAGCCCCAAGCTCCACCCAACCAATCTCAAGCCAATTAGGACTTCCTCAGGCTTTATTAGCTGCACCTGTGCCTACAGCTTTCCCTTTCTGTTGCATGTGGCTGTACTGTGCAGAGGACTGATTCTTACTCCTTTCTTTGTCTTCCTGCGTGTGCGTAATTGACTATAAATCACACGCTCACACATGCACATACACACAATACCTGCTTGGATGTGCAATAAAGACTCCTATACCTGAGTGACTAGACTGGGCCTGTTCTTACCGACAGCCCCACTGGCTTTAAGCTAGCTACCTGAGCATTCCTCCTTACTCCTTTTCATGGTCCTTCGAGCCGGAGCTCATTGATGATCAGTGGATATGTCTAGTCACTCCCTGCCCTCATTGTCTCAGCATGATCGAGCGCCCACGCCGCCAAGCCCAGCTCCCTACACGTTATGATGATTTCATTCTGCAATATCATCAGCAGTCACTATCTTCAGCAGAAACACCAGAACAACAACCTCCTTATCCTGCATATATGTCTGGCACTGGTCCTCGTTATCAACCCTGGAGAGAGGGTGAGTCCGAGGAAGCTCTAGAGGAGCCGGAACTACCCATGGAGGGAGACACTCAGGAGGATATTCCACATCCCCACTCAACCATTCCATCTGAGAGAATACCAACCTCTGAGGCTGAAGTTCCACATGCCCCTTCAATAGCTCCTACCACTAATACCCAGTCTGTGCTCTTACAGCAATTGATAGAGGAAGTCATCCAGCAGTGCATGCATGGGAGTAGGAGTAGCACCCACTCCTCACAATCTCGCTCAGCATCTCCTCACCCTGATAGCCTTAATTTTCAGCCAGTAGTTTCATCACAAGCTTGTCAGACTACAGATGACCATAGGCTCCCTACTTTTCTACCTCAGCAGCTACTTCCTTCTCCTCCTCCTGTAAACAGTGCCCCTCTTACTCAGCTTGTGCCACAGTCTATGCAGCTCACGCATCCTCCTGGCCGTGGCTAGTTTCCTGCCACATCTCAAGTACCGGCCTTGTATAACCCCATGTACCCAGCCTATACATGGCCAAGTCAACCCTTGCCTGGTGATGTCTTATCCTGCTCAGCCGACATACAATGTGCATCCCCACCATCTGACATCTGCTACCCCTCTAAGCCAGCTAGTTCCTCCTGTTGGCCCCCAGCAGTCAAACTATAGGAGGATAGAAGGTCCTTCTTTCCCTGATCTCACGAGGGAGGATGAAAGCCAGTACCTGATGCTAAAGATGGCCCTATCCAACTAGTTAGATCCAAGAGAATCAGAACAATATAAATACCACATCCTGTTTGATCATCTAAAGGCAGATCAGGCAAGGAGACTTGCACTGGCTTATGTTTATGCCCCAGATCCTTACACTCTAGATGAGCATTATGGTCAACCTAGACAGCTTGCTTTGAAGGAGCTCCAAGCTATAATGGAGATGCCTGTTATTCAAATAGGTGATGGTAGAGGCTTAGACCAATTTGCCCTCAGACTTCAGGCACTATACCATACCAATATACCATAACACATATACACTAGCGATTATCTATGGTCCAAACAATGATGACCCATCCTTCTTTCATAACTTCTTCTCATTATTACATGACACAAATAATATTGTTATTGCTGGAGATTTCAACAGATTTCAATACATGACTAATCTTGGTCTTGGCGATAGTTAGAGAATAAACAACCCTTCTCTTAGAAAATACACCTACTTTTCTCCTCTTCATCAGTCTTATTCCCGAATTGATTTTTTTTCTCATCAGTAATTCATTTACCCAACATGTAAAAGAAACTGCAATCCATCCAATTATAATTAGTGATCACGCTCCAATCTCCCTTACGCTAAACTCTCCATCTTGCATTAAGTCTTCTAGCAGATGGCGCTTCAATACTTCATTACTTCATGACCCTGACTTTGACAGTTTGATAAGGAGAGAGTGGGCCTTATTTCTGGATATGAACGAATCTCCAGAGATCTCACCATCACTATTATGGTAAACAGGTAAAGCAGTGATTACAGGGGAAATAATATCATACTCATCATATTCAATTCAATTCAATTCACATTTATTTGTATAGCGCTTTTCACAATACATATCGTTTCAAAGCAGCTTTACAGAAAATGCATGTCAACATTACAATTTAGAAAATGCAATTAGCTAATAATGTAATAATTTAATGTATTTACAGTCACTGTTAGCAATTTAATTGAAGGTAGAAGCAATGAGCTCCTGGAAAAATGAATTACATATTAACAATAATTAGGATATATAGAAATTTGGGAATGTGCGTGTTGATCCAGATGTTGCATCTTCTGAAGTCCTCGCAGAAGTTGGCGCCGTCTCTTCACAGGTGATGGTCATCGGAGGTCTTCTTAAGAGGCTGGATCCAAACTTAAGCTGATGTACTCTATAGTCAACGGAAAAACAGAAAAGCAAATGGAGAATAATTAGCGTAGCTGCTGTTCATAACATTAAACAAAGATAGTCATGTGTACTTCATCTGATATGAGATGCATTATCAGTTAAGTACACAGGAGCTAAACCATTTAGAGCCTTATAGGTCATTAGCAGTACTTTATAATCGATACGGAACTTAATAGGTAACCAGTGTAGAGATGATAAAATTAGTGTTATATGATCATATTTTCTTGACCTGGTAAGAACTCTGGCAGCTGCATTTTGGACTAATTGTAGCTTGTTTATTGAGGAAGCAGGGCAACCAGCTAGTAATGCATTACAGTAATCTAGTCTAGACATCATAAATGCATGAACAACTTTTCTGCATCAGAAACAGATAACATATTCTGTATCTTAGCAATGTTTCTGAGGTGGAAGAAGGCTGTTTTTGTAACATATGAAATATGATTTTCAAAGGACAAATTGCTGTCTAATATAACCAAGAAATACAAGAAAAAGCATCAACAACAACTGGAAATTAATTTGGAATAGAGAATCAAACACCTTACTGATACTTATTCTTCTAACCACAGTGAAACAATACTAAGTGAACTGAATAAAGCAGAACCTAATGGCATTATAAATAAAAAAAACTTAGTTTATTATCCAACAACTTAAATATCTACAAAATCTATATAGCAATAAAATTGGTAAATATCTAGCAAACCAGTTAAAGCGGAAAAAAGAAAAAGCAATGATCCCATCCATACTCACTGAATCTGGTAAAACAACTCAGAACCCACAAGAAATTAATAACATATTTCGAACCTTTTATCATAAATTATATTCTTCTGATTATAACCCAGACAAAACAGAAATAGATAATTTCTTAAAAGAAATACAACTGCCAACACTGTCAAAAGAACAGGCAAATGTATTAGATGCACCTCTCACACTACAGGAACTTTGTAAAGCCTTAGACAATATGCCTAATAATAAATCACCCGTCAAAAAATTTCACACTTCTTTGCGGGACCAGACAGGGATGCCCACTCTCTCCTTCTTTATTTGCTATCTTTATAGAACCACTTGCAGCAGCAATTAGACAAAATAATAATCTTTATGCAGACAATCTATTATTATGTTCACAAGACCCGCACACCTCATTAGAAGAAACCTTTAAACTTATTAATACCTTCTCCAAAATTTCTGATTATGCAATTAACTGGAACAAATCAACCATACTATCCCTCTCTGAAGACGCATGGGATTCTACAGCTCATAATACGTCTCTTCCACTTCGCACTGGCAACATTACATATTTAGGTATCAACATTTCCTCCAGACTGTCAGAGTTATTTCAGACACAGAGCCCTTGAATCTAACACTCCAACTATGCGACATATTTACAGAGTACGGAAGATGGTCAGCAGCAAGTGAATGTTTCCTTCCTCATGGCGAGGTCCCGTGTTGCTTCCAAAAAACAGCTATCACTTCCATGGCTTGAATTATGTTAGGAGCTCACTAAAGGCCAGGAGTGGTGTTATGTTGATTCACAGAACAACCCAGCGGATTACCTAATCAAAGGAAAGCTGCTGTCTGATCTTGGCAGGCCCTGCAGGTGGAACCAAAGACCTGCCTTCCTGTTTCAGTCCTTTTGAACTGTGGCCAACTAGCCCTGCTATAGAGCAATCTGATGACCCCGTAGAGCAGCGTAAGCCCAGTTTCTGTGGTTCTGTATCCATTAGTCCATACCCCTCCATCCCTGACCCCACTCAATTTGTCACCTTCCAAGATCTCCTTGACTACATGGCTGCATCCCTTCATGGGGTGGCAAAACCTCAATCAGCAAAGAACTACCGTGCTGCAAAGACAGCCATTCCAAGGCAAGCCCAAGTGGAGTCCTTCAGGAACGATTTAGCCTGCCTTGAAACCCAAAAGCCTCTTTTACCTTCAAGCCGTTTACTCTCCCTTGCCCCAGAGTTAGACCCAGCATCAGGACTCATTCGGGTAGGTGGAAGGTTACGTCGGAGTGGTGATCTACTCCCTGATGCCATTCATCCGGTTGTCTTGGACCCTGCCCATCCTATCACAAAACTTATAATTAAGAGATATGATGACCACCTACAATATCCTGGTCGAGAAAGGCTTTTTGCTGAGTTGAAGAGGCAGTACTGGATCCTCAACTTCCCCGATCCCAATGGTCAGTGGGTAAAATCACCTCCATCCCAGCAAGGATGGCCGTTGTAGGGTTGCTGATGTCCAAGTAAAGGACAGGACATACACAAGGCCCATTGCCCACCTTATCCCTTTCCCAGCCCTACCTGATACCCCCTGAGTTGTCAAATTTGCTGTACAAATTTGGGGGCGGCTGTTGGGAAGTTTTGTGTCCCTAGGCTGCAGCCTCAAAACAAGTGCCACACTCCTCTATAGCTTATTCATCTCCCTGTTAGCCCCCAGCTCCACCCAACCAATCTCAAGCCAATTAGGACTTCCTCAGGCTTTATTAGCTGCACCTATGCCCACAGCTTTCCTTTTCTGTTGCATGTGGCTGTACTGTGCAGAGGACTGATTCTTACTCCTTTCTTTGTTTTCCTGCGTGTGCGTAATTGGCTATAAATCACACGCTCACACATACCTGCTTGGATGTGCAATAAAGACTCCTATACCTGAGTGACTAGACTGGACCTGTTCTTACCGACAGCCCCACTGGCTGGCTACCTGAGCATTCCTCCTTACTCCTTTTCAATAACCTTATTGCTATATACACTAGTAGCCAGAATTCGGAATATTTAAAGTTTTTAAAGCTTTCAAAAAAATGTCTTATATAGTCACCAAGGCTGTAACAATGTGATCAAAAATTCAAATATTAACGTTTAAAATAATGGTTTTCTATTTTAATATATATATATATATATATATATATATATATATAATACAAATTTGTTCAATAAATATTTCTTAATCATTTTTAATGTTGAAAACATATGTGCTGCTAAATTTTTATTTTGTATTTTTATGTAATCGTCTTTTGTGTAAATACATTTAGGTTTTTAGGATTCTTCGATGAACATATTGTTAAAAAATTGATTAAAAAAAAAAGTCACATTATTAAAAATGTAATTTTTGGTTAAATACATCCTTGCTTAATAAAAGTACAAATCTAACTGACCTTAAACATTTGAACCAAAAATATTTAAAATGTTTATCAATACAATAATAAACTAATGTGACAAGATCTCGCAATATTTAAAACATGCCGGTATTTCTCGTCATTTCTAGTCTTGTGATCTCAGCCTAACAGAGCTGAGTTTGTGGCTAAACATTTTACAGTGCTTGCGTTATATTGTTCTAAGAAAGTTTCTTTATTACAAAAAAAAGTATTTATGAGAAAGTCATTTCTCATAATTATGAGAAAGTCATAATGAGAAAGTATGAGAAACTAAGTCATTATTAAGGGAAAGTTTCTCATTAAAAGAAAAGTTTCTCAGAAAATAAGTCATTACAGTTTTTCTCAGTCACTTTGGTACATTTCTTGAATCATCCTTAATATTTGCAAACCATGTGCATTTCTCAAAACAATTTGTACAAACAGCACCACACAATGGATTATCTGTAAAAGTCTGGAACTTACTCAAAATCTGTAGTTATTCTAACAAGTATTTATGTCAATGGATAGATCAGTGGCATCAGAATGAAAAGTCCTTTTGTCATTGTTCACAAACAAGAAGTCAAAAATGCTTAGTTGTGTTGTCAATACAGATGTAAACTATACCTACGATTTTGATGACAATGACTGAAAATTTATAAGACTGCTTTTTCTTTATCTGTATGGCATATGCCTATATAAATTTCAACAGTTTGAATTCACACATTACTCTATGTGGGATACTGAGTGCTAGAGACTGGACATGATTCACAGTTACACTTTTACTGTTGGTCTGTGAAAAATGAAAAATCATTACCAATTCTGTAGCCCATATCCTCCTTACACCCAAGCATAGACTTGTTGTGGACATATTTAAGCAAATTTCTCTGACACCGTACGTGTCACAGTTTGTCACAGTCTGGATGTCCTGTAAAGAGCAGATTCGGGGGTTTCTCAAAGGTACCAAATGTTTGAAGGTTTCACCATGACAACTCCCTCTTGCTTGGTCTTTAAATATGACTGACATTGATTTGAATGATCAAATTTAGCTCTCTTATGGAAATATATTTTGTAATTATCATTTAAATCTGACTAATTTTCACATTGGCATAAATCAATTGTTATGTGGTTTCAAATCAGAATATGACTTTCTGTTATAAAACAGGACAGGATTTCATACGTCCATTGTAGTGGACACCAGGACTTAAAGCATGTAAATCAGGCATTAGGGAGACATAAGTAAATGGGAAAGAAATTATATATCAATATTCCTATAAAATATTAGATATTCTTATAAAAATGTTGCCAATTATTACTCCCATTATTAAGTTTTTCATTACATTGCCCCAAGAACACTTATGCAAATTAGGTTCAATGTATAGACGCATGGTATAGAATGGGACTACCCATTTATGGCCATCTTACACATATATTGCATAAAGTAAAATAGTATATCAAATCATTCTGTTATATCTTTCATAACATAGATGAGAATCATCTTTATACAATGTTTGGTTAAAGAAAATTATGAAACCTGAAAATTGATTGGTGAATGAAAAAAAAAGAAAAAAGTTTTTGCCTATACATGTCTTTTAATGCCTTGTTATTTTTTGAATAACTGAGTCCTAGGGCCGGATTCACGAACATCTTCTTAAAAAAGAAGGTAAGAAAATTATTTTAAAGATAAATTCTAAGAAGTTCTTAAGAATGTTCCTAAGTGCAATTCTTGAAACATTCTTAAGAAGTTATGAAATATTTTCTTAAGAACATCTTAATTTTTTTACTTAAGAAGAAAATGAAAGCTGTTTATTTGATTGAAAGGGGGGTAGGCCTATTGCAGAAGACTCGCTGAATGAAAAACACCTCGAAGCCCGTTACTGCCTGTAGAATACCGTAGATAGAACGGGAGTTAATCGTCATGTTTCGTCAGCATCATGTTTTTATGCGCCGTTTTTAAAGAGCCAGTCTCAAGATGCAGCGTTATTTGCAAGTGGTACGCACTGCAGAGTCTATGACGGCCAGCTTCGCTTCTCTGGATGTCCAGGGGTGGAGGGATAGAGCTCTCCACTAGAGACCTGCGCGGGACGGATTTTCAGTCCCGCATCCCGCATAAAAGTAGCCTATATAGATTTTTGTCAAGTACATCCATGAAATGTAGACCTACATGAAATATTAAGTTGTGTCGCCACAACATCCCAACATAAACGCTCCCGATAAAACATTTGTTATTAAAGCATCAACATTCACAAACAACAGTTAGTTTTAACCGAAAAGCAAGCTGCTGCGTACATGGTACCTTCTCTTAATTTGTGCGCCATCTTTTTTGCGCTCTCTCTAGAGTGAATGCGTCCTGTATCTGTGTGTGCTGCCTCGCTAGTTCTAGCTTACAGAGCCCCACACATGACATGCAGAACAATAAAAATAGTAGGCTAAATCATGCGCAAAATTTACTAATTCGTTCCCTTGATTTGCTAAATCATTTAATGTGCGGATCTCCATACTAGCTTGAGTGAGCGCATCATATATAGGTGCAAATGACCAATCAGTGTAATTTCAGACTTTAGTGTGCTTGTCCACATTCATGGTACTGGTAATATGTATTAGATTTAGCTAGCTATGGTTATGTTGTATAATACTTAATATTTGAAACAACCCAATAAATTCATTAAACATCTATTTAAGACAGGCTGGAGCCCAGCTAACAATTTTTGGTTCCCAGAAGGTTCTGGGAACGTTAGTTTTTGGTTCCCAGAACGTTCTGGGAACGTTCCCAGAACATACATCCTAACGTTCTCTGTTGGTTAGCCAGTTAAGTTTTCTTTACGTAAATAGAACGTTCCCTGTTGGTTTGGAGAACGTTCCCCTAACCTTCCCAGAACGTTCTCAGAACCTTCTCGGAACGCTTCCCTAACCTCTTTTTACTCCGATATAATTTACCCTGTTGTACGTCGGTTATCAACCAGCACTCCGCGTCACATGTATAAGCGACACGGAAGACGGATGAATGGACGTCAATACTACAGACCATGTCTTGTTTTGAACTGTTATTTAATCAATAGAAATATATTATAAATAATCCGAGCTTATAAACCTTATGGAGGATTAAATAAGATCGAATTTATGCATTCATATGTAAGATTTCGTAAATTGTATCACTGACACTGTACCACAAGCAGATTTTACGTTTCTTAAGTGACAAACAATGATTTCAACACAATATGGGTTTTTTAAAATATAAATTTTATTCACAGACATTAAAAAATTAATAACAATTATGTGACTTTAACTGGGATAACATTACATTCATTTCTTACCACTGAATTAGCGGGACGGTGTCTCTTTTGGTCGGTAAACAAAAACTTCTCGGTTAACATAATGTTGTCTTCAATTACGTGTCAAATGTCTCTGAAATCACACTATTTACACATGTTATAGAGTCAGTAAAATGAATGACCGTTAATTTTTAAATTAGAGAAGACAGAAGCGCGTCCAGGAGAAGCGCGTGATTAGAGGCGCGCAGTAAAGAAAGATAACACTTTAATCATCTCTGTAGCCTACTGGTCTATCATCTGCAATAGTTTAGTTATAATCAAATCTAAAAATAAAAATAAACTTCAGGGAATGTTCTGGGAAGGTTCTCTTTAGGTTATAAAAATAAAACCCAAAACAACCTGCAGGCAACGTTCTGGGAACGTTCTCTTTAGGTTGCAAAAAAAGAACCAAAAAGTAACCTACAGGGAACGTTCTCTTTAGGTTGCAAAAAAGAACCAAAAATAACCTGCAGGGAACGTTCTCTTTAGGTTGCAAAAAAGAACCAAAAATAACCTGCAGGGAACGTTCAGGGAAGGTTCTCTTTAGGTTATAAAAATAAAACCCAAAAATAACCTGCAGGGAACGTTCAGGGAAGGTTCTCTTTAGGTTATAAAAAATAAAACCCAAAAATAACCTACAGGGAACGTTCTGGGAACGTTCTCTTTAGGGTTGAAAAAAAAAAGAACCAATAGAGAACGTTCCCAGAACGTTCTTATTTGATTCCCCCAAAAAATAACCAAACGGGAAAGATTGGGAACGTTATGGGAATGTTTGTGTTTGCTGGGAGGTTATCCTAAGAAGAAATTGGCAGTTAAGAAGAATTTTATTCTTAAGAATGTTTCCCCCCAGGGGCCGGATTCATAAACATCTTCTTAAGAAAGAAGTTAAAATTCTTAGGAACATTCTAAGGAACTTATTAGAATTTATCTCAAGTGCAATTCTTGAAAAATTCGTAGGAAGTTCTGAAATATTTTCTTAAGAACTTAGGGCAAGATCTTAATTTTTTACTTAAGAAGAAAACGAAAGGTGTTTATTTGATTGAAAGGGTGTAATTGCTGAAGACTCGCTGAATGAAAAACACCTCAAAGCCTGTCACTGCCTGTAGATTAGGCTGCGTAGATATCATGATGAGCGCGCAGACTATTTTCGTTGTGGTTGTTTGACGGGAACTAATCACTCTGTCATGTTTTTAATGGACCATTAAAAAAAAAACCTGTCTCAAGATGTAACGTTCTTTCCCATTCTTTTGTACACTGTCTTTTTTGCGCTCTCTCTAGAGTGAATGCGTCCTGTATCTGTGTGCGCTGCCTCGCTAGTTCTAGCTTATGGAGCCCCGCACATGACATGCAGGAAAAAATTGTAGGCTAAATCATGCTCATGATTTACTAATTCTTTCCCTCGATTTGCTAAATCGTGCACACTGTTTATAAATCGAGGAAACGAATTAGTAAATCGTGCTAACGTCTTGTGCCTTTCTCTGTACAAGCATGAGTGAGCGCATCATATACAGGTACGCGCAAATGATCAATAGTGTAATTTCAGACCTTAGAGTGCTCGTCCACATTCAGGGTACAAGTAATATGTATTATATATTTAGCTAGTGTTATGTTGTATGCTTAATATTTGAAACGACCCAATACATTAATTGAGCATCTATTTAAGACAGGTTGGAGGTTATCCTAACTTTTCGGGAATATGAATACTTCTTAGATTTGATCTTAAGAACAATCTTAAGAAAAAAGATAACATTCTTAAGAAAAAGTTTTGAGAATACAAAATATTCTTATCTTTTTTCTTAAGTTTGAAAATAAGTAGAAATTAATTAGCAGTTAAGAAGAATTTTATTCTTAAGAATGTTTCGTGAATCCGCCCCCTGATGTCCACAAACATAGCATAACATATGAATAAAATATCTTTTTTTTTTTTTCCTTTTCAAAAATTCCCCAATTTTTTTCAAACCAGGAATAAAATCTGACATGAACTGTACATCTATAAATGTTGATTGCAACGCCAGAGATCGTGTTATTATTGGGAGATAAGAGGGTCTGTATCTCTTACCATTGGAGAAAGCGTAACGGCTAACTTAATCACGTGAGGTACCCTCTCAGCCTATCTTGTTGCTGTTCAAAACAACCCCCTGCATACCGCCAATGCCTACCGCCCCTACCGCCAATTAGCATTAACCGTTACACTTTTTTGGCTAAAGGTTGCAGGCTTGCCTTCCAGTGGCTTTGGCTCAAATAGGGTTAAAAACTTCTATTTAGGTTGGTCAGGCAAATGCGCATGTGCAGTCCTAAACGCGTGTCACAGGACACTGACTTAAGCCGGACTTTGCTTATGAGCAAGTAAACAGCGCGCGGCAGGAGCGTGATTCGAATTTAAACGGTCATTAAGCTTCAACACTGCTTAGCAAGATAAGTACATCTTCAAAACATGTACTGTAAGTAAAGATTTATATATATATATTTATCACAATTTTGAATCTAAAAAATAGAAAACATTTAAACGTCATGTTGTTATCTATTAAAATCTTTTTATTTTATCTAAAACTTGCTTTGACGTATAACTATACTAGTTGAGGAACTAGAAGAGGAACCTTATGATCCGTTGTTTCTTCCATTATCGGAATTGCGATCTAAACGGCGAGACCGGCAGTTCCTCCGCGTCGTGGGCAAGGTGCTAAGACTCGACTGGCTTAAACACAAGACGCTTGAAGTGAGCTTACACTTTTTTCATCCTCTGTTTTCTGTTCTTTTATTGAGATGAATCAGAGTCCCTTGGATGAATGAAGTGAGGTAAAATCCGATTACATGTTTTTACTCAGGAACGTCAATCGACTATCCAACGTCAGATGCCCTCTTTTGCCAGAAGATGCATAGATAACAACGACTTCCTGTCTTTACAGGAGATTCTCAATTATGTAAGCTGGAGAATGCATTGGATTGTTTTGCTTATCTTTCATATGACCGGTTATACTGTATAATTCTTAATCCATGCTTTATCATGCCTTTTTAGATGGATATAGATGCAGCAGATTATGATGGCAACACTGTCTTGCACAGAGCTTGTGAAAAAGGCAACAATGACATGGTATTGCAGTTACTGTCTCTTCGAGCCTCATGCCAAATGACAAACCGCTTTGGTTCCACACCTCTGCATCTTGCCATAAAAAACAAGTAAGTGGTTGTCAGCAGTTTTAATTATTTAATTTAAGTTATATATTTCATTTTTTACACCATTGCCTTACATATGCCAGGCACAATGACGTGATCAAGATTTTGATGCTGCAGGGAGCTACAGTAACTCTACACCCTGTGCGAATCGGCATGGAACTTATCAAGTAAGTCTTTCAATCAAAAAATGAACTTGTCAGTCTATTGTGGACTTTTGCATTCAACTGTCCTCTCTAATTTAGGGCAGTTCAGGCCAAGGACTACAGGCTGGTGCATGCATGGTACTTAGCTGGTACAAACATGAACCAGTGTGATTACAACGGACAGACTGCTTTACATGCAGCAGTGGAGAAGAGGGACAAGCTCATGGTGTCCAAACTTCTTCAATATGGCGCTACCCCAGAGGTATAATAAAAGTAGATTCTTGTTAACATATAATATATACATATTCTGTTTTTTACTATTCTGATTGGTTGCACTAACAAGTCAAATATTTAAAAAGATTTATTTATTAGATTTGATCAATAATTTAATTTAATAATACAGTTTAAGTGCATTCTTCACATTCTTTCAACCTAAATACAAAATAACTCTCCATTACATGCAAAAACATGTTAAAACAGCTCAAAAAGTCTCACATTAAGTGTCTCTGCCAACATCCTGTGGAAAAAACAGAAATAATATGAAAATTTTATTTTATGATATTTAAATGATATTTTATATTATTGTTTTCATGACTATATTATATTATTTTATTTCATGACTCTTGCCACTAGATGGCCTTATAGCTTTATATGGAGCAAATTCACTGTTCACCTGGGTATGCATTTAAGTGTATATTTAAACATTATAAAATCATTTTTTTGTAAAAATTTCAGCATTTTTGGTTTTAATTTTGGGTAGGGCTGGGCGAAATGGCCAAAAAAATATCATATATCAGTTTTTTTTAGTTGAATGGCGATATACGGTATACAGGTGCATCTCAATAAATTAGAATATTGTGAAAAACTATTTTTTTCCCCCTGTAATTTAATTCAAAAAGTAAAACTTAAATATATTCTAGATTTATTAGACATAAAGTAAAATATTTCCAGACTTTTTTGTTTTCATTTGGATGATTACAGCTTGCTGCTCATTAAAATGAAAAAAATCAGTATCTCAAATTATTAGATTATTTAATTTCAAGTTCTATTAAATTCCATTCTCAGGGTATAAATACTGGGTTTAGGTCAGTAATCCCAACAGCAGTCATGGGGAAGTCTGCTGACTTGACAGTTGTCCAGAAGATGATCATCAAGACCCTCTACAATGAGGGTAAGCCACAGAGGGTCATTGCTGAAAGTGCTGCCTGCTCGCAGAGTGCTGTGCCAAAGCATATTCATGGAAAGTTGACTGGAAGGGAAAAGTGTGGTAGGAAAAGGTGTACAAGTGAAAGGCATGTGCATCAAGAGCCACCGCACACAGACGTCTTCAGGAAATGGGCTACAACTGTCACATTCCACGTACCAAGCCACTTCTGAACCAAAGACAACGTCAGAAGCGTCTTACCTGGGCTAAGGTGAAAAAGAACTGGACTGTTGCTCAGTGGTCCAAAGTCCTCTTTTCAGATGAAAGCAAATTTTGCATTTAATTTGGAAATCAAGGTCCCAGAGTCTGGAGGAAGAGTGGAGAGGCTTAATCTTATGAAGTATTCTAATTTATTGAGATAGTGAATTGGTGGGTTTTTGTTAAACGTGAGCCAAAATCATCACAATTAAAAGAACCAAAGACTTAAAGTACTTCAGTCTGTGTGCATTGAATTAATTTAATACACGAGTTTCACAATTTGAGTTGAATTACTGAAATAAATGAACTTTTCCACAACATTCTAATTTATTAAGATGCACCTGTATATCTTGGTATTTTCTACGTTTTTCTATTTGGATAAAAAAAAAAAATTCACATCCTGCCCAATGATGTCCTACAAACAATGTACATATCAAAGGCTATGAAAACAAATATAATGAATGTAATGCAGGCAATTCTATATATTATGTGCAAAAAAGGGGTTAAAATCATATTACATTCTAACATGGTAACATTACAATCTAAAAACAAAAGTTATGATATTATTTTTAAATTCACTAAACTAAAAATGAATATAAAGCCAAAAGCACAGACTAAATTTGCTTACCCCATTACAATAGTCGCATAAGAATTACTGCTATCATAAAAAATACACACTGCAAAAAATGCTTTTCTTACTTTACTGCTTACTTCTTAGTTTTTGTCTTGTTTCTAGTCCAAATATCTAAAAATCAAGAAGCATTTTCTAGACAAGTAAAAAAATTATCTTGTTTTCAGAAAAAAAATAAATCAAAATTAAGTGAGTTTCCTTAAAACAAGCAAAATAATCTGCCAATGCGGTAAGCAAAATCTTATTTTAAACCGAAAACACAATTATTTTGCTTACCGCATTGGCAGATTATTTTGCTTGTTTTAAGGAAACTCACTTAATTTTGATTTATTTTTTTCTTAAAACAAGACAATAATTTTTACTTGTCTAGAAAATGCTTGTCAACTTTTGACAGCAAAAAGGGTTCTCTGGGTTCAGGCTAGATTCCGAGATTGGAGCCCTCCCCTTGGACAGCTGGTAAATACTCTTAACCTTTACTCTAATTATATGTATTTAATTTCTAGGTGTGTGTGTATGCATGTGAGTGTGTTCTGTATTGGGGATGTTCTATAGTCTCATGCCCTTATTTGTGGATGTGTTTGTTCTGGATTGTGCCAGATTTTTTATGTTTTTTTGACCAATTAAAAAAAAAAAAAAAAAATTCCCCATTTCCCATTAATTCCTATGCGGGTCAAATTGACCCAGGAGGGTAGAGAGTACTACTATTTTTATTACAACCACATACAATCTTCAAATCCAGTCAATTTTTTTGTGTATTCCAAGTTCATGTGTGACAATAGTCCTAAGAATTCCCTGATGAAAACTCAATTTTTAAAAATGAAAATGAATTTTGGGTCAAAATGAACCTAGGAGAGCATAACCTAGAACCTAGGAGAGCACTGTCAACCTGTAACATGTATAATTTGTCTCTTCCCTATCAGATTGCTGATGTTTGGGAAAGGACAGCAGCAGATGAAGCAAGAGAGAAAAACCTTCATGACATTTTGGAGCTCTTCAGCCTTATTGGAAACTCACCCTTCAGCATCTCTTTTCAGTCTGCTGTGGAAGTCAGAGACCAGTTGACATCAGATGCAAAGGCACATTACTTTTAAGGTTTTAAACATTTAAACATCAATTCTTACATGTTGGTTCTTAGTAAAGTAGAGCACTACAAAATGTGCTCTAAACTCAACTCCCACCTTACTGTTTACACAAGAAATCAATTCAAATAAAATGTATCATTTATTCAAAATGAAAAGCATTAGTTAGTGCCATGATTTAAAAATAAAACTAATCCAGGGTCTGTTTGAGTCATTTTTGGTAGAACATTCTTTTTAGTACAGTTAACAAGTGTACACATTAATGTGTTGTCAGTAGGGGTTAAACAACTTCAGATGTTTTTAAGTCGACGTCAACTAGTCGCTGATGATGTCATTAATGAACAAATAAGCCTGAACCTCGAGTAGATGGATGGGTCTGACTCGAACGCGGGTTGCCTTGTGTACAGTTATGGCATATGACACAGCGCTGCCCGCAAGGCTATTGCTCCTACATAATTATTTTTATATGTTCTTGAGACTAGTTACTGAGAAATATATGCTACAGCATTTCAGTTTCTAAGCTATTTTATTGCTAAATCACAGAACAGTGTTGACAATACATTTCTGCACTACTTTGTGTGTACGATCTGCACGTGGTCTGCGTGCATTACAGTGCAGCAGTGCATTTAGAACGGTGATTAACTTACATGTACAATAAGCTCCAGATGGTATAATCAAACATGTTTTATGCATTCATTCGTCATTTTAACTGTTTGAAACAGAGCGTAAAAGTGGACTTCAAAGATCCTGTTCCTGTTGTGCACCATGATCAGCGACAAGTCGACGTCAAGCTTAAAGCGTCATGGGAGAGCATTAAAGTCGACTAGTCTGTGCAACCCCTAGTTGTCAGATCATCTTCAATATCTTTTGGTATGTTTGCATGTAAATGTTGTATTGTCCAGAACAAGTTGCTGTTGTTTGTTGTTGAATTTAGTAGACATAGCTGGCGGTAAAGAGGGACTGTTTAGATGCTTGGTCAGCCTGGCCTGAGGGTTTGTATTCGCCTTTTGATGCAAGACTATTGACCTGAAAAGGAAACAAAAAAAACCCCATCAACATATGGTTTAACATTTAATATGGTAGGCTTATAAACTGGCAACACAATGAAGCGCAATATTGCCCACATGCAGTATTTTAAGTTTGACATTGGTTACCTTGGCACGTGTGACAAAGGCATCCTGTGCAGCCTTCTTGTTTGCTGCTTGTCCCTTCCATGCAGCAAGAGCTGAGGCCTGGAGAGCACGGCCATAAGAGAAGCTCAGCTTCCAGGGTCTGTGCAGGGGAAGCTGGTTCATGGCATTCAGATTCAGAGAGGCCTCCTCTTCACTTTGACCACCAGAGAGAAAGCAGATGCCTGAGAACCAGAAGAGAGAAGTTGAACATTTGAAAATCACTTAAATGGAGGTCATCCTCTAATGACATACCAGGTACAGCAGCTGGCACGGTGCGTCTGAGAGCAGTAACTGTTGCCATGGCGACCTCCTGAGGGGTGTACTTCTTGGTGCAGGAGTGTCCAGCAGTGACCATGTTTGGTTTGAGCAGAGTTCCCTCCAGATACACATGGTGGTCAGAGAGAGCTTTGTACACAGCCGCCAGGACCTTGGTTGGAAATTTTGGGAGTTATTTTTGATGGATAATTTGTCTTTGCTTTAACTGCTTTAACTGTTTATTCTGGGAGGAAGCTTACCTTCTCAGTGGCGTACTGGCACCGTTGCAGATCATGATCGCCGTCTGGGAGGATCTCAGGCTCTACAATGGGAACCAAGCCATTCTAAAGGAATTGAGGAAGAAATAATCAGAAGAAAAGATCTTCTAGACAGATTGTAAAGCAAAATAAACAAATTACTGGCACGTTATCAACTGTTCAGAGTCATGTAAAGGCTGTTTATGGACAATAAATAGGATCCCATAAGCCAGCCACATCCTGTTAGACATACCTGTTGGCAAATGCTGGCATATCTGGCAAGAACGTTAGCGTTTTCAGCAATTGCAAGAGCAGAGGGGCAGCTGTCAGAGATCTTAAGTACACAACGCCACTTGGCAAAGTCACAACCATCCTTCTTGTACTGGGCACAGCGTTCAGAAAGACCATCCAATCCTGAGTGAAACAGATCAGGCAAAAATAGCTTCCTTTTAAAATGGAGACAAGTCAGATACATTACTGTCATGTTAAGAAGTATTTGAGTAAGAAAGTAACCTTGTGTGGTTGTCTCTCCATTTGTACCGCCCAGGCCTGCTGTGCCTTTGTCCACCTTTATGCAGAAAAACACAATACTTTAATTTATAACATTACTGCCAAAATTAGTGAGAGGACCTTGTGTTTGTATCTTTCAGTTACTACATCATGTATCCACCTTATTCCTACGCCCCATGACGCTTTGCGTGAATTATGGGTGCAACTTCCGTTAAGCTGTAACCAATCAGTGAAAGGCTCACTCTATGAACGCAATAATGTTTTGTTTTTTTTGTTTTTTTTAAATGGGTACAATGAGATGACATTATTATACTCACCCTTCAACCATCGAACATTAAAAGGACATTTATAAGTGTAAAGTGTACTTTCAACAGACCAAGAATAACCCCAAAAGCGTGATTCTTTCCACAGCAATAACGGACGGGTTAAATATCACTGTAGTAATATACAGTATATCTGTATTATGTAACATATGTTGCCTTAATAAAAAATGTTCATAAACTTCAGAATTGCGTTATACTATTTTATAGTGATTTCCGTCATTTTGGCAGATAATAAATTGTATTTACCTGTGAAAACAAACCTGGAAAGAGGCGTGAAGATTTAAAGAGAAAAATGAGAGGTTCTTTGTGCATTCCAGTGAATTATTAATGGGATATATCATAAATTAAATTGGGAGAACAGACCACAAATGTGTTTTGAAATTGGCCATCACTATATAAGTCGTTATTTATTTATTTTTTTTGGCGCACCAAAAATATTCTTGTTGCTTTATAATATTAATATTGAACCATTGTACTCACATGAACTGATTTAAATATGTTTTTAAGTACATTAATGGATTTTGAGAGAGGAAATGTTATTTGCTGGCTATGCAGGCCTCACTGAGCCATTGGATTTCAACAAAAAATATCTTAATTTGTGTTCCGAAGATGAACGAAGGTCTTTCGGGTGTGGAATGGCATGAGGTTGAGTAATAAATGACATTATTTTCATTTTTGGGTGAACTAACCCTTTAACAATTCATTCAGTCAAACTGATGGATAAGCTTTATTTGTAGGGCAACCTTATGATTTGAAATTATTCGTTTCAGGTTCCCCAAACCAGAAGTGCCATCCATAATTCAAACCACAGTAGGCTCATCAGGAATAAGGTGGATAGAGCTACAGAAAGCATATAAATGCATAAAAACATGTTCAAACTATGTTTTGGAAAATATCTTCAAAAATGCAGCAAAACCTCACCTTGATACCAACTACGATGCCCTTGTCCTTGACGACTTTTGGAAACAGAACTCCTTTGTCTGATTTCTGGTACAGTGTTTCGTGGAAAAAGATGACACCGCCAATACTTTCAGAGATAGAATTGTCTACAGAGAAGAGGAGGTCGCGAAAGCTACGACGGTTCTCTTCAGTGTTCTCCACATTTATCTTCTGAAAACGATTTCCCATGGTGCCTAGAATATGAAACAAACATCTAAGAACATCTGGAAAGCAAACGTACCATGACGTATTCAAAAATACATTTCATTATCACTGTATCTTCAAGCTGATGGAAGAAACACAATAACAATACTGTTAAACATTTATAGTGACTGTTGAAGCAAATTGATAACTTGTTGTTATTGATCAATTAAGACATTTTGCATAAAGGTGGTACTGTATCCCATTCCTACCTGTGGACTCATCTGCAGCCAAGATGCCTTTTCCAGTTGCCACAATACGCTGGGCAATTGTGGAAAGCTCCTTCTTCTGCTCCGTAGAGAGAGCTGGAAACTGATGTGTCATGCTGGTAAAAAGAGGAGCAGAAGTAAAATTATTAGCTAAAATACTGTATTTACAGAACTTCTGTTATTCGGCTCACTGGGTTATTCACTCTTGTCTGTAAATATTTGCCCTAACTGTTGAACTTTAGTCCAGAGAAACACACTGGCTCCTCCCACTGAACAAACAAGTCCAGGGTTCACTCATCTGGTAGACCTGAAGATTTCTTTGCGATTATTTGCAAAGTTTCACACATTCGAGCAATGTCGTTGAGAACTGTACAACAGTGTCTTTTATACAGTGTATTTACAGTAATTTATGAATTGCCTCCCTTTTCTAAGAACACGAAGATAAATTGCAGAATGCATTGCATTCATTCCGTAGATAATTTTGCACTGTCAAAGCAAAATAGTCCTGAAATCAAAGAAATCTGTTCATGTGATTCATGACATGAATTAAAGAGCAGAACCTTTAGCGATAATATTGCATAACACATCTGCAATTTGTGAACAACTGCATGTTAACGTTTCAAAACAGATCCTTTTATGTAGGCTTATTATTATATCCCTCCAAACTACTACATTGACTTCTACAAAATGAAAATAATATTCATACTAATTTCGCATGATGCGATGACAATACTAAAAACTAAAAAAAATTTAAAAGTTGAACCGTCATCCTTACTTGATTGATCTGCAGGTGAGTAGCACTATGTATGAATAATAGATGAAGTGGCCTCTCCTCACTGACGCAGGTGGGTTTTAATGAATCGGGATCGAGCGATTCGAACAAGTCGCTATTTATTTGAGCCGAGCGCAGAGGCTGGACAAAAGTGATGCGAACGGGCGTGCTCAGCCTCCGGTAACGCCATTGGCTGGGACATTGGACGGGTGTGTGAAAATATCTGCCTGTGTGGACTTTGGAAGAAGGTTTTTAACTCTAAAATTTCCACAATACAGTCATCTTTAAACTTAGTTTAACGCATATTTAAAATTATTTCGCAAAATCTTTGGAAAACAACGAAGGAACTGTGAAGCACAGGGTCGGGAAGCGTGAGATCTCAGATGAAGTTGATTTTCAGGTTCTTCAGTTTCAGTATTGTCCTTCTCAAGCGTGTTCGCTTTGCAACCTTTCTGTAAAAGTCACACTCTTTGTTGTGTATCCCGGTACAAAATGTCTGGTCATGGCCTACTGCTATGTGCTTGGCAGTAATTTAGTTTATGTGCAGTGGGAACTAGGTGAAATAGAGCATTAATCATTTTGATGCTTTTAAACTATAAAATGAATGCTGTGTTTTCACATACCTTCACAAACATTTCTTGTAAAGTGCCTCAGTTGGCACTTTATGTAAATTATAGCCACACTAAAAATGAAATACTCCAAATGCCGTACTCATCTTTCTACCGTTGTTTGTTTGTGTGTGTTCTTATATCCATGGTTTATGAGGACACAAATGTGTATAATGACATGGGTATTACAACGTTGGCTTATGAGGACACTGTGTGTGTGTGTGTGTGTGTGTGTGTGTGCTGGATGAGTGTGGTTAACAAACTGGTCTGATTGCTGTTAAGACGTCAGTTGCAACGTCAGGGGGGATTACATCAACAGCAGTAGATGAAATCATTTTGGCAGCAAGACAAGATGTGGTCTGATGAAAGGGTTTTGAGGAGAAGGCCCGTGATGAAGACGTGCACTGATGAAGACGTGCACTGATGCACAGAAACGTTAAACCAAGGGAACAGATCAAGGGATTTCACAACATGAACTCTGTTTTCAAATGCAAGAGTCTGAAATGCACGCTCAGGGACAGAGTCCAAATAGTCATAGTTCGTGGACAGAGCGTGACACACATAACCGCAGTGACAAACACGCACACAAATAATGGTACCCCATTACGTAGACTTATTCTATCTCCCAATCCTCACAGAAACCTTTCTGTTTTTTTTTTTTTTTTACATTTTCAATAAAATGTTTCCTTCTTTCTCAGTTATCGTTACTCTATTATTATCAGTGTTGAACATTTTTTTGCTGCATAATTTGTAGAATTTAGAAAAATATTTACTTTGCTTGAATAGCTTATACTATTTATGCTAAACTTGCTTTCATCTTATTCATTTTGTGTGCCCAAAACAAATGCATCAAACAAATAAAGACCATAGTACGATTGTGTTGTAGGCTACGTACGTAGTCATAGTAATCGGTCCTACCACCATGAGGTGGCGCTGCAGTTCTGATGACACAATCAGCTCAGTCCGCAGTAGAAGAGAAGCTGTGCTCTGTTTCCGGGAGGTGGTTCGGCCGCTGGATGAAGCACAACAGCTACATCCACAAAACCATTTCACAACCAATAGAAATCAAAATTAGGTAAGAAATTAACAAAAACCTACCTAGTTAGAGCGTTATTAAATATTTGAACAGTGCGTTTTCAGCGCGAGAGGCCTCTGCTCCCACAGTGCTTTCATAGATCAGTGTTGTGCTCGGGAATACATTGGCTCGCCGCAGTTTAACAATAATGTATATATATATATATATATATATATATATATATATATATTAACAATAATATATATATGTATATGTGTGAGTGTGTGTATGTATGTATGTATGTATGTGTGTGTATATATATATATATATATATATATATATATATATATATATACACACACACATACATATATAATGTTTTACATGCGTGTAACTTTAATTTATTAATGACCGCGACGAGTGTGTGTTAATGTGTCCACTAACAATAAAGTACCATTGTATCTTCTGAAATACCTTTGGGTACCATGTCAATATATATAGTACATCATTGAATTCCATGGTATTTTTTTAAGATACCATGATGTTATCATATGATACCATTAGTAGCAGTGTACCGTGCTATTAATACTTTTTTTGCACGAGTCAGTTAAGATTAGTACAGTTTGGTGTAATGTTTAGTGCTACTTTAATACTACAATTACTAAGAATAATTAAAACGTTATTATTACATACTGTTTAAAAAAAAAAAAACTCCAACGAAAAACTTAAATGTGCAGATACCTCTATGTCAGGCATATTTTAATTCAAATATTAGCATAACTAAAGGGTGTAAAATATTACTAATAATATGTGATGATGATAATAATAAACACCCATTATATCTGTTATACATGAATAATACCAATAATAATGATATCAACAACAATAATAATATAAATTATTATTATTGCTATTTTATTAGCCTGTTGTTTTAAAGCATGCATTTGAATATTTCTTCAAGGAAGCCTTCCTGATTTTCTTCACTGATTGTTTAACACTTGTGTTATTAATTTAATCCATAAGTACTTTTGTGATTTATGACTGTGTATCGACTCCGATTGTGTCTGTCTCTCTCACCCTTTTCCACAGTGAGGTACGTGATGTCAGGTCAGAAGCGCCCCAGTGATCCTAGTAGCTCTGCCACCCTCGGCGCTCCTCCAGAGAAGAAGAAGGGAGGTGAGGATGGAGAGGGTATGAGCACTGGATCAGGAGGAAGCACTGCTGTAGAAACCGTCATCAAGCTGGGAGGAGGAGCCAACCTGGTGAGATGCTCTTTTGTGTGATTTGAGCATTCTGTTGTATATTTTGTATATTGCGTGTTTTTTATGTAAATGTCTTCTATTTAATATTTAGATATGTTGGTTGCACTCCTGATGTTATAGTGTGTCTTGAACCTGTTTAAATGTGTGACAGTGTTTTGGAAAAATTAATTCTGAATCTGTTCACTTCTGATTCTGGTCCCTTGTCAGTTGGTTCCCACTCACACTGTATTTCGTTCTTGCAGGAAGAACAAGATATCAAAGCTCTGCAGATCAAAAACAGGAAGTTGGGAGAGGCCCTAGACCAAAGACAGGTAGATACAGTCCTGTAATATATATACACAACACACACTACCATTTTTTAATACATTAATACTTTCATTCATAAAAGACACATTAAACTGATTAAAAAGTGACAGTAAAGATATTTGTTACAAAGTTTTGTTTTTTCAAATAAATGCTGTTCTTTCTTTTAATCAAAGAATCATAAAAAATGTATCACAAAATAAGAAGCAGCACAACTGTTTTCATCGTTGATAATGAGAAATGTTTCTTGAGCAGCAAATCAGCATATTAGAATGATTTCTGAAGGATCATGTGACACTGAAGACTGGAGTAATGATGCTGAAAATTCGGCTTTGATTACAGGAAGAAATTACATTTTAAAAATATATTCAAATAGAAAACAGTTCTTTTAAATTGTAATAAGACTTACAATTCACAATATTACTGTTTACCATATCAAAAAAATCAAATAAATGTTGCCTTGGTGAGCATAAAAGTCTTTTTTTCAAAAAATGTAAAAAAATAAATTTTTAAACGTTTTGAACGGATTATATATTATTTAAGTATTCTGTTACAGTGTTGGGTGTAACGTGTTACTAAGTAACGCGTTACTGTAATTAAATTACTTATCCACTAAAAAAAGTTATTGTAAATTAAATTGCCTAAATTATTACTTTGAAAATAATTTAAATTGTTTTACTTTGAAAACAATTTAAAACTAACTGCATGATTATATGTACATTTCTGAAACCACATACATTGGACAGTCACCTCCGATACCAGATTACTCCAAATTGTAATGTTGACATGTATTCTCTGTAAAGCTGCTTTGAAACGATATGTATCGTGAAAAGCGCTATACAAATAAATGTGAATTGAATTTAAAAAAATAAAGTAAGGAGTTACTGTTCTTTTTTATGTAATTTAATTACAGTTACTTATAATGTACTTGCTTTACATACTGTAAATTAGTTCAGCTGTTCTGTTTAAATGAATATTGAATTTAAAATCTAAATTTGTCGTCTAAAGGTAAAAGTGAACGCTGCCTCTTTAAAATCATTAGCTGTAGTGCAGTTGCACGTGAGTTTGCAGCTTTGTCAAATTTTTGCGGTTTATTACACATAAACGTTCCAATACACACACAGTTATGTCAAAATGCCGGTCTTGGCATATATTCGCGTTGGTTATGTGAATGTGAACAGCATGTGTAACAGCATTGTCTTCGTCCATTAGGTCTTAGTGACAGCAGCCTTTAAAACAAGCTACTGTCTACTTTTGGCTGTCTGTATTATAAATGATAATTAAACAACAAAAGAAAAGCTTTAATAAGGATTAATCTATATTTAATTTATACAGTTATGACTGCAGAGTTATTTTATATTTGATTATTCAATTTTTGTGGTATTTTTACTTACTACTATTAGACCTACCTGAAAAAAAAAAATTGCATTGTTTTATTTGTATTTTTATATATTTTTACCGTGGTATCGAGTATTGTGCACTTTTGCTAGATTTTTGGTATAGTGACATCCCTATAAGTATTATAAAGTAAATAAAAGTATTATAGTATGTTTTAATAAAGTTAAAATGTTTTAAAAAGCTATAAAAGGCTAAACTATTCCATGTTTGATTAAATTATTAAAAGAGTTTCCTTTCTATTGTCTATCAAGGTTTATAAGGATTTTAAGAAGTAATTAGTAAGTTACAACATTGATTAATAGTAATTAATTACTTTTTTGAAGTAACTTACCCAACACTGTTCTGTTATCATTACAATACATTCCATTTCCTACTGAACGTGGTGCAGGAAACACTAATACAGACATGTATACATGCAAATATGGACTCTTCCCATTGTGTTGATGTAGGTGATTGAGGATGAGCTGAGGGAGAGAGTTGAGAGGTTGGAGACTCGTCAGGCGACAGATGATGCAAGTCTGTTGATTCTAAACAGATACTGGAACCAGGTAAAACATTTTTAGTTGTATTTAAAGTATACATGAATTGAAATTATATTTCTCTTAAACGCTAATTTTTAATTTCGATTTTTGTTCCACCCTCCTCTTCCAGTTTGATGAAAATGTGCGATTAATTGTGCATCGCTATGACCAATCAGGGAGTGAGCCCGTGGAAAGCCAACCGCCTGAAGGGCGGAGCTTAAAACCTGGAACACCAGAACCAGATGGAGACTCAAACCAGGAGCGAGCAAAAGACAGAGGTACAAAAAAACTGTTGTAGATTGAAATCAATGATTAACACAAATCAGATGCTTCTTACTATTTTGAAAAACTTATTTGTAAAGTGCCTCTATGTATCGATGCACTGAAATGTAGCACTTCTCCGATGGCATGTTGTGACAGTGTCTATTTCGTGCACACAATGTGTATAAGCTACAACAGGTAAACATGTCAGTTGTGATAGTCTTTTTTTTTTCAATATTGTGACGTATATACGAGTAAACCAGCTTCTTGAACAAGAACAAATGTAGGACTTTATTTTGTCCTTGGGGAATTGATTGGATGGTTGTGGTTTGCTGTTGGTGGACCTCATGTGAGTGACAGGTTGCGCCGCCCTCTTGCCAGTAAACACATCATCAGAGAAGAGATGATGTTGCAAGAAGGAGAAGTTATTTTGATTAAAGATTACAAGGATGCTTGAATTAAAAAAAATGTGTACAGATAAATAATTTATAATAAATACTGCAATATTCCACAAAAGCAAGAATTTTAAAGGTGATAATTGCACTATAAAAGCTACTTAAAGTGTCATGGTTTTTTAATTTAATATTGCAATTAATTCCCCATTCTCTCTATTCCAGTTCTTTAAAAAGGACAGCCTGATTCTTTGAAGTTCAGATCTCTGGCTTTTCTAAGGGTCTAGTATTGCCTCTAACCCTGATGGAAATATGTTTCTCTTGTAATACAGGTCAACAGGGGGAGGCAGCGAGCTCTTTTCTGGCCACGCTGGCCAGCAGCAGCAGTGAGGAGATAGATGCAGAGCTGCAGGAGCGAGTGGAGTCCAGCTGCAAACAGGCCAGTCGTGTGGTAGAAATCTATGAGAACCTGAAGAACACGGTTGATCAACTAAAGAAGGATGTCGAGTCTGGAACAGGTGAGACCCACTCTAAGCAGCTCAACATCTCCTGATCAACCCATCAGATTAACTAATGATTTTTATATCTGCTGTCAATTAATTTAGTATTTATTGTGCATATTCATGTGACTTCCTTCAGATGGCAGTCTCTGGGATGCCGCTGTCCGGCTCAACACCCTTCTGACCAATGAAAATGAACGTCTCCGCCAACTGACCAACAGCCTCCAGCAGAAGCATAGTCACATGACCAGTGAGGTTAGTGGTTGATTTGTTGACAGGTTTATCTGTTAACCTTGCCATATTGCTCACAATGTATGTGTGTTTAGTCTCGTTCTTTAGGCCGTGCGGCTAATCGTGCTGATAACAGGATCAGTGAGCTGCAGGGACTTATTGAGGAGCTGCAGTGGGACATGGAGAAAATTAGACGGAGGGAGAATCGTCTCAATGCACACCTCGCAGAGGTGCTGGAGAGGGTAAGTGGTTTTTGCCACTCAACATGAAATCAAAATGGTCACTATTTGCCATCGTATGGCCCCAGTATACTTCAAGCAAAAACATAGTTCATTTGGAGATTCTGAAGTTTAAAACAGCTTGCCAAATCGAACTACCATTGGTTTGTGGTGATTACGTAATAGGTAGATGTGGCACTGAGGCTCTGCCTTCTTTGACGTGGAAATGTTCTCCGATTCATTTCTTCTGTTCAGTCCGTCAAAGTCAGATGACCGTGAGTAAAAACACGAACACACTGGAGAGTGGCTTTATAGTAGAGGCCGATTACCAACTACTGATTACTGGAAGCAGTATTGGCCGATATGATCATCAAAATGAATAATACTATTCTTAACAACAATGCATTTTACGTATAAAAAAAATAAGTGATGAGAAATTATCTTGAATTGGCAAGCAACATGTGCAACATATTCTATTCCCTCTCTTAAAGGTGATTAGGAACAGCTTAGGGCTTAACAAATAGAGACTCCTGTGAAATAAATAATAAAAATAAAAAACAGAACAGTCTTTATCAACAGAAAGTAATCAAATGTAAAACAACACTGCATAGTCTTCACTGTATAAATTAAATGTACAGTAATCCTGCTAAATCTACTATATAGCAATGAATGATCTTCTCTTTGTCTTTTCTTGTTTGATTAACATTAATGACACAGACGGCAGCAGGAATATTAGGCTGTTGTCACTTTAAGACCATGTACAGATCCAATATACTGATTCACATGCGACTATTTACCAACTGTTTATGTTCACTTAAAGGGTTAGTTCAGCCAAAAATGACATTTCTGTCATTAATTACTCACCTCCATGTTGTTTCAAACCCATAAGATCTTTATCCATCTTCGGAACATAATATTTTTAATGAAGTCTGCCAGGAAACCTCTCAGATTAAGCTAATTATTATACATAATTAATAAAGTTTTAAATATGGTTTTAAAGTTAAAAAATTGTTTTTTTTTTTTTTTACAAAAACCCATTGCTTCGCTTCAGAAGGCCTTTATTAACCCCCTGGAGCTGTATGGATTATATTTGATTTTTTTGGCCTTCAATACAGCCTCCCTGTTCACTACCATTATAAAGCTTAGTAGAGCCAGGATATTTTTAAATATATCCCCCATTGTGTTCGTCTGAAAGAAGATACATATACACCTAGGATGGTTTGAGGGTGAGTAAATCATGGGATAATTTTAATTTTGGGGTTAACTATGGCTTTAGTGTAGGCAATTTTAGCTGCGCATAGAAAAATTGTAGTTTTGCGTCATCTCATTGGCTCTTCTGATTGGCCTTAATAGGGACCTCTATAGAGGTATTTCGAAGTTCTTTTTCCCTTAAGCAAAGAATGAAAAATTACTTAATCATGAGTATATCAGGCCTTTAAAGTCAGCCTTAAATGAAAATTGATCTCGTAATTTTTTTATTAAAATGTCATATCTCCATCTTCAGGTGAAACGTCAGATTTCTTTCTGGTGACGTATGCAGGACTTCTCCAGTTATTTAGTTTGCTTAAGCCCCGCCCCTTTCTTCCAATCACCTTCAAGCTGACATTTAGATATGCCTCCACCCAATCAACAATCGATGCATAGAACCAAGTCCTGCACTACAATTGTATATTTTTCGATAATCCATTATACCCAGATGTACGTCACAACACAGAAGAAAAGATCTGTTGCTACTTTCATTTCAAAGACGTTCTTGGTCTTTTTGAGAATGATTGATTATCGCATGTTATTCTAAAGAAAAAAAAGTTTAAAAAGTCTCCTTTTTGGCTGTTGTCACCTAGGCCAAAATTAATTTTAACAAATAGCCAAAGAACTATTCAGTCTTAAATTTAGGCTTGTGCTGTTGAAATACAGCCTTTCATTAGTTACCAGCAATTTAATGTCAGTTAGTGGTAATGTATTAAGGGTTACTGCACTAATAGCAAATGACTATTAATAGCAAAAGTGGATTTAAAAAAAGTCACTGGGATATGTCAAACATTGTTTTATGTAGACTCTGACAGACATTTTTGATAGTAAACCCGAGATACTGTATTTTTATTGTTTTACAATGTGGCAGACCTGATATTGTGCTCTTTCGTCATAACCAGGTGAACAGTAAAGGTTATAAGGTGTGTGGCGAAGCAAGCAGTGTATGTGGAACCATCACGATCAACAAAAGAAAGGTAAATGACAAGTCATATCCTGTGAACATCTGGTGTCAATGTCTGCACTTAGCATGTATGAATCTCACTGTAAACATGAAGTAAGCAAGTATTTGCACACTGTTGAATACTTCAAATGAGCATTGGGCTGGTTTAGTCTTCTAGCAGGTGCATAAAATATACAGGGTTTTTTTTTTTTTTTTTTTTTTTAATGTCTAGCAAGTTTACTCTACCATTGAAAAGTTTGTTGTTGGTAAGATTTTTAAAATGTTTTTGAAATAAGTCTCTTATATTTACCAATGTTGCATTTATTTGAACACAAATACAGTAAAATAATTTTGTGAAACAGTAGTGTACTTTAAATTTTTGCTGACCATATATTGATGACATTGGTTTTTGGCAAAAAGTTTGTTATAGAATATGATGTTATATAAATTTTGAATATGTTGTTATATAAATGTTGTTTATGTTAAGGTTCCTGAATGCTGTCTTCATAATAAAGGTTGAAACCCTTTTTCATCTCTTGTTAGTTTGAGGAGATGGACAGTGAGTTGGAGGAGAACAGGGAGCTGGCGGAAAATCGGCTCAGTGAGCTCCAGAAACTCCAGCAGGACCTGCAGACAGTTTACCAGGAAAACAATAACATGAAGGTAAAGCCCTCGAGACCACATACACAGTTAACTTGTTAGATTAATCTTATGTTTAATGTGAGACCTCCTGTTCAGGCAATACCTGATTAAATATGATATTCAGAGGCAGTCAACTGTTAAGCTCTTTGGAGTGGAAAATTACAACCCCACACTTTTATATCTTGTCCTTGAAAGAAAGCTTTTTATCATGTAACACTTGACGATACAAACACTCTGGAACAGAGAAAAACACTCCTTTAGTAATGGTGTAATTTACTAAAGCTTGCACATTATCCCTGAACAAAAAATAATTATAGAATATTAATAACAAAACCTTATTAAAATATAAATGGGTTCTGGAATTAGTTTAAATACTTAATACTGAAATACGTATTTTTTTTTTTTTTTTTTGTCAGCTAAACCTCTTTGACCTAAGTTGGGTCAAATAAAATTGTCAATAATAATAATAAATAAAAAATAAAGTTCTCTGATGTCAGTTAATGGTCACATGAAATGCAGGTATAAAAAATAAAATATTTTTTAAAAATCTTTTTTTAGTGTTTTATTTTGATTGTTTTTATTTTTAAAATTATTTATTTTAATTTTACATTTTTATATTTTTATTATTTAATAGCTTTTCATTAAACTCATGAACCCCAGTCTGGGAAACCCTGACATAATGTAATATTTAATGCACTTCATGTTGTTAATAACAAAGTTATTTCTCTTTGTATTTTTTTTATTATCCTAGATTATCCTATTCAAATCAATGTGATAAACGAGTTAGGTCAAAAGTAATATAAAAGTAGTCAGATTTTATTACATTAATTAATCAGTAACCAGCTAAAATGTTTAAGTAATATACCCAGCACTGTTTGTGATTAAATAAATGCAGTCTTGCTGAGCATAAGAGACTTCTTTAAAAAACATTAAAAAACCTTACCGACCTTAAATTTTGGAACGGAAGTGCACTACCGAATAATGTTGTTGGAATCACTCAGATTTACTAAAAGCACGTGCGTCGTTCTCTTTCTCTGTCAGGTGGAGTTGTTGTCCAGGGCTGAGGAGGTGGCCCGAGAGAGCGCTGAGTATCGCTGTCTGCAGTCTCAGTTCTCAGTGCTCTATAATGAATCACTGGTGCTGAAATCTCAGCTGGACGAGACCAAAGCACGGCTCAACACGACCAGGACCGCCCGCCTGCGCCAGCTGGACCACATGGAGGTATGTAGGGTGATGATGTGAATGAACAGTAAATTAAATGATGTTAGCTCAATTTCAGTGATGATGTTAGCTCAAGGTGATGGAAGCTCAAGTCCAGATTGATTACTGGAATCTGATTACTGAATTACTCACCCTCATGTTGTTCCAAACTCGTAAATTCTTTGTTGATCTTCGGAACACAAATTGAGATATTTTTGATGAAATCCCAGAGCTTTCTGACCCCTCCATAGACAGCAATTTAATCACCAATTTTAAGGCCCAGAAAGGTAGTAAAGACATCGTTAAAATTGTCCATGTGACTACAGTGGTTCAACCATAATTTTATACTTTTTGTGCACAAAAACAAAACAAAACAAAAATAACGACTTTATGCAACAATTTTTTTCTCTTCTCTGTCAGTCTCCTACATTATTTACGTTGTAAACACAGTGCAGAGCTTCAGGGTTCTACGTCAGAACGCAAGTTGATGTTTTATGTTTATTTCAGAATGACGAGGTATCCTTGCAGCGCAAGGTCCGTACTGAAGTGATTCAGTTGGAAGACACGTTAGCACAGGTGCGCAAGGAGTATGAGATGCTCAGGATTGAATTTGAGCAGACATTAGCTGCTAATGAACAAGCAGGTAACATTCCTTTGCTCTCTTTATAATGATTTTTTTCATGTTTGCCTATTTTTGCTTAGATCAGCATTTGAATTGACTCTATAGTCTCCTCTCGTTCTTTCTCAGGTCCTATAAACCGTGAGATGAGACATTTGATCAGTACGCTGCAGACTCATAACCAGCAGATGAAGGGAGAGGTGGTTAAATATAAACTCAGACTGAGAGAGGCTCAGCAAGAGCTCAACCAGGCGAGAACACAAACTTTTTGCCTCTAAAGTAAATATTTACGCTAAAAGAAAATTAGTGGTTGCTGAATTTTCTGTCGTCTCTTATAGCTCCGTGCTGCCAAAGGTAATGCTGCTGTCCAATCACAGTCCAGCACAGAGATGGATGTGAAGGAAGAGACCGCCTCCCCGCTTACGCCTGCCCCGACAGGTGACGTTACTGTGAAGACAGAACCAGATAGCGGCTCTGCCACACCCAGCACAACTGGTACGCACTGCGTTTTTATCTTTAACTCGTGGTGTTTGCTAAGGTATTAAACTGTGTATTAAATTCTGTGTGTATTTCATCCTGCACCATTTGTATATTTTATATATATATATATATATATATATATATATATATATATATAAAATGGTGTCTCAGTAACGCAAGCAGCAAAGTTATAGTTAACTAAAACTAAAAACATAAAAACTCACTTGAAATACACTAAAATAAGTTAAAATGTTAAGTTAAAATTTATTTAGTTTGTTGATGTAAGAAAATAACTAAAATTGAAATAATAATTAATAAAAACTATATAGACGTTAAAAAAACTACAAAAAAAAAGATTAAAAATGAAAACAGAAAATATAAAGAAAACCGATTAAAATGAAAACAAAATATAAAGAAAAAGCGAACTCAAAATAATGATTAAAAAAAATAGGGCTGGGTAAAAAAATATAGATTTCTCGATTTTAATCGATTCTCATTTTGAAGAAACCAATCTTAAATCCCAAGAATCATTCTATGCTGTTTTCTGATGAATGAACAAAGCTTTGTAGCACATCTCTCATCCAATAATTCACAATAAGCTTTGTTCTTTTTTACTTTTGATAATTTGAAATCTCAGACTTTATGTCAATTTTATTTTGAAATTCAAACAATAAATATCTTTTTCTCAGTTCAAACGGCACGTGAATCGATCATCTCTTCCACTTTATTTCTAGTTACAGCACAAAATAAACATGAATGAACATCAGAAAGTATGTTGAAAGATACAGTACAACTCACCAATATCTGTATCATGTCTTATGTAATGGCTCAATCAGTGTTTCAACTGTGGAAAGACATCAATAAAACAGCTTGTATACAATGTCACGTAACGTTACATTTACCTCAGAAAAGCCATTCAATGTCCAAAAATATTGCAATAAACATTGCAGAACAACAAAATATCGTAATGTCCGTTTTTTCCTCTATATTGTGCAGCCATAATAAAATGCACTGTATTGTTTTACATTATAGCAGGGTTCCTCAAATCCAGCCCTGGAGACTCTATCTCCATCTGTCCTGCAGAGTTTAGCTCAAACAATGATCGAACTCACTTGCAATTTTCTGGTAACTCTGAAGACCTTGACTAGCTTGTTCAGGTGTGTTTGGTTAGGGTTGGAACTAAAGTCTGTAGGGCAGTCTATAGCATTGTCATAGTTGAATTTATCTTTTGCTTCTATTTTACAAACTTATATACGATATATTTTCCCTTTAGGTGCAACTGTTAAGACTGAACCGGGTACGGACACGGAGACTGCGGTGAAAGAGGAGGAAAAAGAAAAGGAGAAAGAAAAAGACAAGGAAAAAGAGAAGGAACAGAGAGAAAGAGAGAGAGTGACTCGTGGGAGTACTGGAGGCGTAGTGGTGAAAGAAGAAAGGGAGAAAGCCAGCACCAGCAGCAGCCAATCAGAAGACCTAGCAGTTGAACGCTGTACTATGATTGGAGGACCAAAACGCAAGGAGGTGGAGCAGCTGAAAATAGTGCGAGTGGAGCTCAAGTAAGTAATAAAAATAATGAATATAATAATGAAAATGACTTTGGGAAGTGCTAAGAATGATAATAGGGAAGCTGAGGTAATGATGCGATTATGAAACAGGAAAGCCCAAGAGTCTCAGAGGGAGATGAAGCTGTTGTTGGACATGTACCGCTCAGCACCAAAAGAACAGAGAGATAAAGTACAGCTGATGGCAGCAGAGAAGAAGGCAAAGTCTGAGGTATATAACCAAATGTACATGCATACACTATATAGAGCTTAATTTGCAAATTGTTGGAAGCAAACAGATTAATAGTTTATCAGAATTCTTCAGTGGTAAAATGTTTATATGCATGTTTTTGCAGGCTGAGGAGCTCCGGCAGCGGTTGCGAGAGCTGGAGGAGAGAGAGAGGAGGGAAGGAAAGAAGATGGCCGACGAAGAGGCCCTGAGAAAGATCCGCTCAGTGGAGGAGCAGATCGATATACTCAATAAGAAACTCTCTCTTGCTAAGCAGGTAAAGCTCGGTATGAGACTGACACTGAGTAATGAATGACAGACTTTCTTCTGGAAAAGTCTGAATCAGTCTCTCTTTCTCTCTATCTCAGGAGGAAGATGCTTTGCTGAGTGAAATGGATGTTACTGGTCAGGCGTTTGAAGACATGCAGGAGCAGAACATTCGTCTGATGCAGCAGCTCCGAGAAAAAGATGATGCCAACTTCAAACTCATGAGCGAACGCATCAAATCCAACCAGATCCATAAACTCCTCAAAGAAGAGAAAGAGGAGCTAGCTGACCAGCTGCTCACACTTAAAACACAGGTGGGTGGGCTTGCAGTTTTGTGCTGCTGTCATTTTTTGAGACGGATTGCTATGATGATGAATGAATTCTTGAGTGAATCAAGTGTTATAGCAGGGGTTATCAAAAGCCGCTTTTCATCATCACCCCTCTCATCATTGCTCCGCTTTCAAAACTCACACTCCAATCCTAACCACCCTGCTCTGAGTCAGTCTGGAACCCCGGCCCATCTGCTGCTGGCATGCGAGGCGAGTGCACTAACAATGACGCTAAACACCACATTCTCTAGCGGCCTTCAGTGTGCAGTGGTTTAACAGCAAAACTATCACTAGCTGGCCCCTGTTACACACGCAATGAGTGGATGTCTGTTTATCACAGCTGACACGCAACAAAATGCTTCAAGAAAAATAAAGCGCAGTTGATGAACAAATGACAAGGAAGGAAAAATGAACATATAATACACAAGAGTAAACACAAAGTGTTTTTGGTTAGTCACAAACAGCACAGCAGCTCCAGACAATCAAACCCAGTATTACTCACATGAGAAGTAGAATCAAAGCAGCCTCTGCATCTGTTTTCAGGCCTTCCCACTTAGCTCTCTTCAGCGCTGGAAAGCTTTTCTAATATAAACGCCGGTCTTAGAGCGCTTGCCCAGTCATAAACCTTCATTCCAGTGATATTCTTTTGAGCTGTTGTGTATTGTGTCCCATCTCTCGTTCTCCAGTTTTTTTTTTTTTGTCTTATTTTCAAATCTCCCTCTTGCTCATTCTCTCTCCTCGACCAGCATATTCCCCTCTAATGCTGATTGGTTACACGTTTGTTGTTGGTGTCGGCCTGACTAACTTCCACACAGTGTTTTTTTTAAATTCTACTGAGTCCCCCTTTAACTGTTTTGGTCCACTTAACGCCGGTTTCACACTGCAAGCGTAAGCAGCGCGTATTTTTTTCGGCGTGCATGTTAACCAACGGATGCGTTCACACCGGCAGCAGGAGCGTAGCGTGAGCAGAAGTGAAGCGGGGGTTTTGGCGCAGAGTCTATTTTTGCTGCGCTGCTGACGCTCAATTAAAGTGTAAGCACACTTTTGATGGACAAAATAAATATAATTTCACACAAAAAGTGTTAAAAATGCACAGAATAAGCATGTCTAATGTGTTTTAACAAGAATCTGAGTATGACAGAAAAGAAAATTTAAGAATCAAATATATATAGAAGATTTACCCATTTAAACTTGTTTTTAATTATTCAGTTTGGGTTAAAGTATGGTGTATTATAAAAAAAACCCCTAAAACTTTAGTTATTACACAGCGAGAGATATAGGCTGCAGCATTCCAAATCAAACTCGAGTTTGCTGACTTTTTCTGCCGAGTTTGCTGTCTTGTAAACATGTGCATGCAGCAGATGATGTAAAACACAAAGCTTACCTTATTCATGTGCAGCAATAAATGACAGGAGGCTTTTATTTATTTATTTTTATTTATTTACGTTTATATGCGAATGTTGTACACCTCCCCATGTTAACAGACTTTCAAGACTATCAAGTTTATAAATTACCAACTTATAAAAACAAATTTATAGCTGTCTTTGTAAAGAAACGCTCAGAGCTTCGAGCTGCTGCTGTGACGCCGTACAAACGCTTCCAGTGTGAATACTTGTGCGTCTCTGCAGCTGCAGTGACGATGTAGTTACGCTCACGTGCTGCTTAAGCTTGCGGTGTGAAACGGACGTAAGACATAACAAGTTTACTTGAATACCCTCCAGTACCAGCATTTTGACACACAAATATGTATTTGACCGTTCAAGCGCAATAAGTAATATATATTTAGTTAGAGAATTTTGTTTTGATTGAATGATTCAATGAAAGTGATTCAATACTACTTTCACATTTTTGAATGAATCTCTCAAATGAACAATTAAATGACAAATAAATTTTTTTTAACAGTCACTTGTCGCCACCTACTGGCGTAACGATGTAATTGATACAATATTTATTTGAAGTGTCCTTACTTTCAAAAAGTGATTTACTACCATAGAGTCAAGTGTTTATATCTGAAACTATAAACTTTTATCCCAGGACTTCTGTGATATTTTGAATTATTGTAACAGAAATAATGATACTGTGTAATTGAAAAGACTGAGCTGTTTCATACCTACACATGAGAACTGCTCTCTCTGGCTCAACAGCAGTGTAAACGCAGATTTGAATATTCCTCTGTGATCTTATTACCTTTCAAAGGTTTAATAGAGGAATCGTTGTTATTTAGGAAAAAGATCATGTGGGTGTTTGAATCGAGATTGCAATCTTTTAACAATTAATCATGCAGCTCTGCACAATGTATTGTTTCAGCATTGACAGTGCGATGTGTGCATTCGCGATAGTCACTACAGGATGTAGTCAATTCAGTAATGATCGTAGTTGATTTGTGATCTGTACAGACCAGGCCTCATTGTTCGGATTCATAGAAGTTTATCATTTACAACTTTGTTTACGAGAATGCACACCGAGATGGGCATATTGACATAATTTTGCATGTATGTGTCCCTTCAAGCACAAAAAGTCGAGAAAGAGAACTGATTTCGGTGTTCGCATGAGCTCTCTTTTGCTTCTTGCACTTAAATGCTTTAAACTCACTTGAATGTTTAAACTGACAGGACCTAAATGATATGCAAATGAACAGAACATAAAAAATTGTTTCTCTTAGGTGGATGCTCAGCTGCAGGTGGTTCGGAAGCTAGAGGAGAAAGAGCGTCTGCTGCAGGGCACCATCAGCGCTGCAGAGAGGGAGCTGGGTCTTCGCACACAGGCATTAGAAATGAACAAACGCAAGGTACATATAGAACATACAGATGCAGATTACCTCACACATGCAGTTTGTGTACTTGCAACATCATAAATACTATGTGAGGAAATGTAGCAAGTAAAATTGCACATACATGTACATCAGGCAGTGCCTCCTCAAAAAAATTGGATAAGAAAATATTCCAATATAAGTGTGATGAAATATGACATTTAAAAAGTGGATAAATCACTAATTTTTCTTTTCTTGTCCAACTTACTGCGGAAGCAGCATCTTTCATGCCTCCCCTGAGCCCATCAAGTTTTAACAGACCCTCTAAAGTGCGCCATGGGTTAAGGGGAGGGGTAATTGAGAATGAATAGGGGAAGACACGAGAAAGGAGGCAATGCACTGCCTCCTTATTGCACAATATTATACTGTTCACATGATAAATCCTGCCTGTTGTTTTCATGCAGATTCTGCATTTGCACATCGGTCTGAATGAATAAACAGTGGTGTTAATGGGAAGACTAATTAAAAAGTAAACAACCCACCCACTAAGATATCACCGCTTTGTCACAACAGATTCAAACCTGAAATGACTTGAGGGTTTTTCAGTAAGCAGTCAGTTTGGTAAAATTAAAGATCTCTGTCTGTGACCATCATTTCACCTGCAGTGTTTACCGATTATCTGAAAATAAGTTGACTATTAAAAGTCAGCTGAACATCAGTTACTCTATTCTTATAGTTAGTTATTATTTTGGAATAAATGCAAGAAATGCTCAAAAAAAGCACTAGTTTGTTGAGAATTATAATTGTTTTATAAAAAAAAATTGTAATTGTAATTATTGTAAAACTACAAACTAGAATTGTATTGGTTGTTGTTTTTTTGATAGTGTAAGTAATGTTAATTTATTTAACCTGGAAAATCTGTCAATATTAAAGGGATAGTTCACCCAAAAATGAAAATTAGTACTCACCCTTAAGCCATCCTAGATGACTACCTACTTTCAGACGAATATAATCGGAGATATATTTAAAAATATCCTGGCTCTTCCAAGTTTTATAATGGTAGTGAAGGGGAGGGTGGGATTTTGAAGCCCAAAAAAATGTATCCATCCATCATAAAAATAATCCATATGGCTCCAGGGGGTTTATAAAGGCCTTCTGAAATGAAGTGATGGGTTTTTGTAAGAAAAATATCCATATTTAAAACTTAATAAACTAAAATAACTAGCTTCCGGCAGATGACCATACGTATTAATTTGTGGCAGAAAAGTAACCCCTGACCCAACGCTCAGAGGATAGAGCAAAACAAAACACCGGTCATGAATTTGTCTAAAACGAGAAATTTAGTTTAACTGTTTAACTGAACTGTTTTTAAGTCTAACTTAACATGAATTTACATTAAAAAAAGAACAAAAAGGACTTTACTATTTTTTTTCAGAAGACCATTGCATGCCACTGATGTACGTCTATTAATTCTCGGTCTGTTTTAGGCGCAGGAGTCAGTGCTGCTATCAGAGGAGGTGCGCACTCAGCTGGAGGGGGTGCAGCAGAGGTTGAGTGCGGTCAGAGAGGAGGTGGTTGAGAACAGCATCTCTCGAGAGAAAGAGTCTTTCAATGCCCGACGTGCACAGGTGTGTACACCATGATGAACCCTTCTTTAGCTTAATGCCATCTGTGCATAATCAAAAGTATAATGGTGTTGATCTACATACTGTTGGTCATCTGTGGATAGAAGTGTCCATTTTGTGAAATTTTGTTTTAACCATGATGTTTCTTTTATCTCATTAGGAGGACATTTCCAAACTGCGCAGGAAGATAGAGAAGGCCAAGAAACCTGCAGAGAACATTCGAAATGGAGATGAGATCCTGAATGAAGAAATAAACGAATACAAGGTCAACATTTTATGTTGTCCATATGTATGGGAGACCAGAAATAGTTTTGTGTTCATGGCCTTTTAAAGATCTTTTTTCTGTTTTATAGGCCCGGTTGACGTGTCCATGCTGCAATTCACGCGTAAAGGACGCTGTTTTGACAAAGTGCTTCCACGTTTTCTGTTTTGAGTGCGTGAAGACGCGCTACGACACCCGTCAGAGAAAGTGCCCGAAGTGCAATGCTGCATTTGGTGCCAATGATTTCCATCGCATCTACATTGGATGAGACTTATGATTCACGGTATCTGTTCCAGTTCCTCAACATTGTTCTGCGGGTGGAGCTTGTCCTATAAAGTTGGCTGAACATCAACAGTTTTACATTCCATTTGAAATTACTTTACAGAAAACAACCAACATGTTCAATAGACGTTCTAGCATGGGTTTAGCAGAACTAACCTGGTCACATTCCACAGGTCTGCCTTAGCAAGCATTTTTCACTCATAAAAGCTGCTGCTTGCTTTCAGGAGTGTCCTGAATGTTTGTTGACTTCTTTTGAGTTAATACTGCTTTGACCAGATCTCCCATTCCACCTGAAATTTATATTTACTACCCAGAGCCAATGTAAACCCATCAACTTTAGTGAGTTTACAGACCTGTCGTTGAAAACAAGCTGCCTAGTCGACTGGGCAGTAGTTCATTTGCATTCATTTTGCTGAACAGCTGGTATTGTAATTTTTGTACTGTCTGTTTTGACAGCCTACAGTGATGGTTGTGCAACTGCTTCATTGAAATCCATTAAAATATTGAAATGTATTGACAATGACTTTATGCTTCCTTCTTTAAGTTGTCACTAATATGTAATTTTGCTGATACTAAAAAAGCAACTTTTATAGTGTACTGTCAACTCTGGAAAGTTTCTTTCCACATTATTTTTAAATTAAGAATGATTTAGTATAATACATTTTTGGTTACACTTTATTTTAAGGTGCCCTTCTTGCAGTGTAATTATACAACTGAGTAATGTGAACATCAAGTAATTACTATGGGGTTAGGAGTTGAGTTTGGATTAGGGTTAGTTGCTTGTAATTATGCATAATTTACTGTTATTACCAGGCTTAGGAGGGTTACTTGTACTTGTAAATGTATTTCGTTACAGTTAAAAATTACTTCATAAAAAAAGTATTCAGTAACGTAATCCAAGTACCACAATATGAAAGTAATGTAATCTGATTACTTATGGATTACTTCAAGGTCTATGTATATGTAGATGTACATGTATAAAATAAATAAATAAATTGGGGGCAACTTTACTGTAAATAAATTGCATTTTTAAATGTAATTTTAATTATTTCTTCTCAATTTCTGCAAGTTTTAACATTTTACATGTTCCATACTTTTGAATGGGTCTTAACAATAAAAATATTTTAAAACTGATAAATTATCTATTGCAACATTATCATTGTTGTTGTTGTTTAGAGCTTAAAAATATAAAAGTCACATCAGATCATAACCAAACTGAACAAGCTTGGATAACACATTTCTGTTCATGTTTGTTCTGCTTTAATTTTAATGTTTAGCATTTTGGTTACTTTTAAAAACTATTAAAACTAAGCAATCATGTCTCATTTCCACAACTTGGGAATACACAGCCATATATATTATATAAAATGTGTGTGTGTGTAAAGGGCTATTCAGACATCTAGTGGCTACATTATGGTATTACAGATTATTGTTTTAGTCCTTTGATAAAGAAAGTGTTTTCGTAGTTGGAAGGCAGAGTTTGCACTGTACAACCATGTCGTTTGCATTTTCTTCTTTGAAAACAAAATAGCAGTGAAATTTCCGTGAATTGAAAGCGTTTTTTCCCTGCGGGCAGCATCATTTCAATTAGCAGCAGTGATTCTATCTGCGTCTGAGGAGATTGTACACGGGTGTTATTTGCACATGCACCAGTGATGACTCACGCGAGCCACCACTGGCAACAGAACCAGGAAATACTGTATAATCAAGCAGCGCTTAATATGGTGTTATTATGGCAAAATAATGACTTACTTAGTTTTAAATGAAACGATTGTAATCCTAATAGTATTCTCCCTTTTTTCAAAATGTAACTGTAATCTGATTACTACATTTTTTGATGTAACTGTAATGAATTACAGTTACTGGATTTTTGTATCCTGATTACGTAAAGCCGTTACATGTATTCCGTTACTCCCCAACCCTGGTTATTACTATAGCAAGTACAACCCGAATTCCGGAAATGTTGGGATGTTTTTTTTGTTTTGTTTTTTAAATTTGAATAAAACGATAACTAAAAGACTTTCAAATCACATGAGCTAATATTTTATTCACAATAAAACATACACTATATTGCCAAAAGTACTGAGACACCCCTCCCAAATAACTGAATTCAGGCGTTCCAATCACTTCCATGGCCACAGGTGTATAAAATCAAGCACCTAGACATGCAGACTACTTCTACAAACATTTGTAAAAAAAGGTCAGGAGCTCAGTGAATTCAAGCGTGGTACCGTGATAGGTTGCCACATGTCCAATAAGTCAATTAGTGGAATTTCCTCACTACTAAATATTCCACGGTCAACTGTTAGTGGTATCATAACAAAGTGGAAGCAATTGGGAACAACAGCAACTCAGCCATGAAGTGGTAGGCCACGTAAAATCACAGAGCGGGGTCAGCGCATGCTGAGGCACACAGTGCGCAGAAGTTGCCAACTTTCTGTAGAGTCAATAGCTACAGACCTCAGATTAGCTCATGAACAGTGTGTAGAGAGCTTCATGGAATGGGTTTCCATGGCTGAGCAGCTGCGGATGCAGTGGTGTAAAGCATGCCACCACTGGACTCTAGAGCAGTGGAGACGGTTTCTCTAGAGTGACGAATCACGCTTCTCTGTCTGGCAATCCGATGGACGATTCTGGGTTTGGCAGTTGCCAGGAGAACGGTACTTGCCTGACTGCACTGTGCCAAGTGTAAAGTTTGGTGGAATTATGGTGTGGGGTTGTTTTTCAGGGGTTGGCTTGGCCCCTTAGTTCCAGTGAAAGGAACTCTTAATGCTTCAGCATACCAAGACATTTTGAACAATTTCATGCTCCCAACTTTGTGCACTGGTCACGCAGTCATGTTGGAACAGGAAGGGGCCATCCCCAAACTGTTCCCACAAAGCAAGGTCCATAAAGACATGGATGAGTGAGTTTGGTGTGGAGGAACCTGACTGGCCTGCAGAGTCCTGACCTCAACTTGACAGAACTCCTTTGGGATGAATTAGAGCAGAGACTGCGAGCCAGCCCTTCTCGCCAACATCAGTGCCTGACCTCACAAATGCATTTTTAGAAGAATGGTCAAAAATTCCCATAAACACACTCCTAAACCCTGTGGATAGCCTTCCCAGAAGAGTTGAAGCCGTTATAGCTGCAAAGGGTGGACCAACTCCATATTAAACCCTACAGATTAAGAATGGGTAGTCATTAAAGTTCACATACCATCAGAAATGCTGTCTTTTTAACTAAACGCTGATAACACACTGGAAGGTCTCCCTCTTCTTTAGCCCGGAGGACACGGCATCCATGATTTTCAACAAGAATGTCAAATTTGGACTCGTCTGACCATAGACCACAGGACATGACGGCGCTTCTGGACCAAATTCACATATAGCTTCCTTTTTTGCATGATAGAGCTTTAGTTGGCATCTGCAGATGGCACGGCGGATTGTGTTTACCGACAGTGGTTTCTGGAAGTATTCCTTGGCCCGTTTAGTAATGTCATTAACATGATCATGCCGATGAGTGATGCAGTGTCGTCTGAGGGCCCAAAGACCACAGGCATCCAATAAAGGTCTTCGTCCTTGTCCCTTACGCACAGAGATTTCTCCAGTTTCTCTGAACCTTTTGATGATGTTATGCACTGTAGATGATGAGATCTGCAAAGTCTTTGCAATGTGACGTTGAGGAACATTGTTTTTTAAGTATTCCACAATCTTTTTACGCACTCCTTTACAGTTCTGCCCATCTTTACTTCTGAGAGACTCTGCCTCTCTAAGACATTCCTTTTATAGCTAATCATGTTACAGACCTGATATCAATTAACTTAATTAGTTGCTAGATGTTCTCCCAGCTGAATCTTTTCAAAATTTCTTTTTTTTTTTTATTTTTTAAATTAGCTCATTTAGTGGATAAAAGTGTAAAATGTCTCCCTTTAAACATTTATATTATTTCTATTTCTGTTAGCTCTATTGTGAATACAATATTGGCTTGAAATTCTTTTAGTTTTCTTTTTATTGAAATTTAAAAAACATTTCCGAAATTCGGGTTGTACATGTAACAAGCAGTGTTGGGTGTAACGTTACTGTAATTAAATGACTTATCCACTGAAAAAGTAAAGTAAGGGATTACTGTTCATTTTTAGGTAATTTAATTACAGTTACTTATAATGTACTTGCGTTACATACTGTAAATTAGTTCAACAGTTAAATCAATATTGAATTTAAAATCTAAATTTGTCGTCTAAAGTTAAAAGTGAATGCTGCCTCGTTAGCTGTAGTGCAGTTGCGCGTGAGTTTGCAGCTGTGGTATTTTTACTTACTAGCCTACTGTTAGACCTACCTGGATAAAATATATATAGCATTTTATTTGTATTTTTACATATTTTTACCGTGGTATCGAGTATTGTGCACTTTTGATGGTATCGGTACCGACTTCTTTAAAGTGTTATAAAGTAAATACAAGTATTATAGTATATGTTTTAATAAAGTTAAAATGTTTTAAAAAGCTATAAAAGGCTAAACTATTCCATGTTTGACTAAATTATTAAAAGAGTTTCCTTTCTATTGTCTATCCGGTCAAGGTTTATAGGGATTTTAAGAAGTAATTAGTAAGTTGCTTACTGAGTAATTAAATTACTTTTCAGACAGAGTAATTAGAAAAGTATTTTAAATACAACACTGATGATGTAATTAGTAATTAATTACTTTTTTGAAGTAACTTACCCAACACTGGACACAAGTCTTGCCAAGTTATTATTATTTTTTTCATTTTTTTTTTTTTTAAAGGTTAAGAAAATGGGCTACATACAAAAGGCTTAATAATTTTTAGTGTAATTATATGCTTTTTAATATATTTATAATATATGATAGGACATGAACCAGTACAACAGGAATGTAGACCGGCACGGTTCTTTTTACATAGTCAATTTGTAAGCTGGTATAATTTATGCACATTTATATTCACATTTTTCTCTTTTCATATTTTGTCCTCAATAACCCTATATTTATTGAACGAGCCTTAGTGTGGAAAGCACATGTCCCAGCGTGTAGATCTTCGCGCTACTCTAAATCTCCTAACACCTCGCCTACTAGAGTAGCTTAGAGCGAGCGGTACTGTCGCGTCGTTCACTTAAAGCGCCAACGCTGTGTGAACGGGTTTCTCGTGCATGCCACAGGAATGCAGGAGGCGGAGGCATAACCGTATTAACATGTCTGTAGTCCAACAATAGTATTACAACTTTACTCCACCTTGCACGACGAGCTCTTCAAACACCTTTAACAATCAAACAGATCCGCACAGACTGGATCCATTTCGGATATTCGCTCAATAAAACGCATCGTTCTCGTCAGAAAATACACTTTTGCACGGTTCAAAACACTCGTTTTTTGTATTAGACGGGTTCAAAATTCAGTTTCATCTTATTTTATCCTTGTCTTAACGCTTTGTTGTACGATACCATATACAGTCATCGAGACGCTATTTTTAAGTGCCCTTGGCAAGCGTGTGCCAACTTCTTGAAGCGACTCTCTTAATTTTAGTATTACATACTAGGAGTGTCTGCCAACCAGTTGTGTTTTCGTTTGCGCATTGTTTTTTGATATATTTTTATATTCACATATAGTTATATATTTTTTTTATTCATATATATTTTCCAAGGTCAAAAAGTCGACCACTGGACAAAACTGACGAGATATTATTGGTGCACATCGATTATTTAGTGTCTTTTCTCAACTCTCAGAAGTCGCGTGTTGATCCGGCTTTTTAAGGATGTCTGTTCACAACGTAGCCTCGAAAAGTTCGGAAAAGATGCTGTACTTTGGGTTTTTGGTTCTGGTTCGTTCAGTCTTATGTCATGGGTTTGCTGAAGACTTCAATTCAGGCTCTTATGATTTTGGGTCTGTTATTCTGGAGCCTCTGGACGGGTTGAGAAGATACGCGGAGTCCATTGTTGGCACCCATGTGATTGAGATTTGTGTTGAGGTAAAACTGTTCCTTTGTTATTTGTGAAATGATCTAATTATTTATTCTACACTTTCCACAGTAAAATATTGCTCATATTTGTTCAAAATATTATAGTGGTTGGTTGCTCTTTCATAGCTCATCTAGGCTATTAGCTCAGCTATTTATTGAATAGGCTACTTATTGTCTGAAATGTTTCTCCTGAAAACAGAGATATAAAATTTGATGAGAAATATTTGAGTTCATACTGAAATTTTGATTGCAGTATTTGGTGTCTTGGAAAATCTGAGCACACCTTGAAACTTTAGAGGAGACACATTATATCACACCGGTTTTTGCCTCAGGAGAAACATCTGAAGTATGAGATGATCTGTTTACTGTCTATTCAAAAACTATAATGTTCTTAAAACGTTAGCACAAAAACGTTTTGTTCATTTTTTTAGTTTGAGTTGGACGTTCGACTGTTTCAGAATGTTCAAAGAACATTCAAAAGTATTCTGTATGTTTGCAAACATTTAGAGAACAGTTCGAACTAACATTCTCATAACATAGAATACACATTAGCAAAATGTTCTTAGAACATATTTTTGTTTGCTGGGTTACTGAATTCTGATTACCTTTTAACTGGACCTTCACTTCTCGTTTCCTAACGAATGCTTACACTTTTGATATGTGGGATTCATGGTTCTCTTCCTACTTTTGACCGTCTCTCGTGTTGTCCCTCCACTTGTTAATCCTTCTTTAACCCCCTCCTCTCCTTCACTCATCCTTTGCCCTAATTTCCTCTGCTTATGTCCCCTTCACCCACCTCTCTTTGACCCAGAATGCTGTGTTGTACCTTGACTCAGTGTTTGGCCCAGAGAACATCTATTCTGTTGCTATGGTAAGAACAAGTAAAAGTGTCAGAGCTCATGTCAGAGGATTGATTTGTGCACTTGCTTTGACACTCACACTGCTCATCCTTGCGTTACTGTCTGTGTGAAAGCGACAACTGCTACTGAGAAAAAATGCCAGAACAGGTGCGCAAGTGCTTGGTGGCTCATGCCCAGAATGCCAAACAATGCTACTTTGTTCAGTTATTATTTGCCCATTGACTCCCTTAATGAAGTCATGCACACTCTCTCTCTCTGTGTATGTATGTTTGTTCGTCCTTCACCAAATGAGGTGACCTTGTGCCAGAGAGGAGTGTATTTGATCACAAGTAATGTATGTTTGATAGCTGTGCATGTGTGTGAGTGATGGAGTTAAGCAGGGTGCCCAGCTGTCACTCTGGTAGCTTTACACACACACACACACACACACAAGTACGTTAGGTTTTTATGGGGACTTTCCATAGACATTATACTATAAACATTATTCCATAGATTTCATACTATACACACTGTATATTCTATCCCTTAACCCTAAACCTATCCATCACAGAAAACTTTCTGCATTTTTACATTTTCAAAAAACATCATTCTGTATGTTTTATAAGCTCCAATGTCCAATTTACCAGGACCACACACACACACACACACACAAACAAACACATTCTTAGCCTTTCAAGTTAGATAGTGTAGATACCAAACTTGCTAGTTTGCTTTCTTTGTTGATCGCAGTCAGCTGATGTCTTATCACCACTGAAAAGAATGGTCTGGGTTCAGTAAGCTCGTAAAAACAAGCAAAAATCATGGTTTATGCAGTGGAAATATGACGTTCTGAAAGCTTTAAAACAAAACAAACATAAAAATCTCAAATCACTTTGATTCCTATATACAAAAATGTATTTGAGCTGTAAAGCTGTCTAAAGGCTTTTCCCAGATTTTTGCCCTGATTTACAGTCTGAAGGAATTGATGCTAGAAACTGAAAGTCAAAGTCAGTCTGCAGATTTTGGGCAGTGAGAGTTGACCGATTTTGCGTAGTGCATGATGGGCACAGACTCAGACTTTGATTCCATCCAGTCGGAGGATATCAAACGTGTTTGATATTTTGAGCTGATTTTAAAACATGCATGCGTGCATAGCAACGAGGTATATTTTTTTGCATGAATTTGCATGTTCGGAAGGACTTCAAAGTCTGGTAGTGTGTGATCCTCAGTCGTTTAGTGTACAGTTTGATGACTAGTTTTCAAACCATTCTTGAAGTCAGCAAGTGCAAGTGTTACTTTCTCTGAACTTTATCACAGACCCTGGGCCTCATTTATAAAATGTGTGTACACAGATTTGATCTTAGAGTGTGTGTACTGCATACACTAAAATCCACGGCAATGTTCAAATTTATAAAAACGATCTTTGACATGAAAAAGTGCTTAGCACCACGTCAGGGTCTAAGCAGATGTACACACTTTTCCTTGTGGCAGAGTCAGGGTACTGCAAGTATTTGAATATCTAAGCAATTCTTTCCACTCGCCATTCTCAAGTAAAGCATTTGGACGTTGACTGGTAATCTTTTATAGGTTAATGACATTAATTAGGTGGCGGAGATCTGAGGCCATTCGGCTGTGCACAATTTCAAGATCATTTGCGATTCTGAAAGAGAGGTGTACTCTTTTTCTCTTTTTTTATGCATACTCTGAATCACACACGCACATTTGAAAAATGATTTTGCAACATTTTATAAATGATGTCCCCTGAATCTGTTCAGATTTTTAAAGTTGTGTAGTGTATTCCAGACTTAAATAGCTAGTTCTCAACTGGTTTTGCTAAAAGGGAAGGGAAGGGTCAACAATGTAATTATAAAGGTGTAATTACACGCAACTTTTCTTTTAGAATATAAGTACAATGTAAAAATGTATATGTACACAATAACTGCATTGTATCAAATTATTTAAATGTTAGTACATATCTTTTATGACATTATTAATTTTATTAATACATTATTAATAACATTGTTAATCTTTTAAACTTTAAAGAATAAAATTAATGAAAAGAAACTCATTAGTTTGGCATAATATTTTATTATTTCTCAGGAAAAAAAAATCCACAGAATGTCACATATTCTGTCTCTAGAATCTGTATTGAACCCGAAACATGCCTTTAATTAAATCACATGTGCATTGTGTCAGAGTGTTAGTTAATGATCAGCTATGGACAGCGATCTATGAGTTGAGTTCAGATATAGACCGCCCTCTGTAAGAAAACCAACAATGCGCTCTACCTAGGCACGTCCTGGAATCTAACCGCTTTTCTTTTCCTCAATGTTTTATTTAGTTTGTCGAAATGTTGCTGAAGTTTGTTGCTGAAGGAGCTGCCAGTGGGCTGAATGTCATTGCTGTGTATGTGTCTGAGATACTCAGAGCTACAGGAGTAAATGGTGAGTAAAGGTCATCTCTCAGGGTATACATGCAACTTGAATATGCATAACATCATTCTCAAAAATAAATGTAATTCAGTGTAATGATAATGAAAATCTAAGCTACATGAAGTGTTCCCATTATCTGGCAAGCTTGAGCTGTTACTCTGTTAGTACTAACAGAGAAAGTATGTTACTGCTTCTCCTGAGGCTGTCATAATGCTGATATACTTAGTATGTGTCACTTAGTATGTGTGGAATATTAGGGGAAAGTAGGGTTACACTTTATTTTAAGGTGATGTAGTTACATTGTACTTAAGTAAGTACTGAGTAATATTAATTAACTACATGTACTTACTATAGAGTTATGGTTAGGGTTTTGTTCAGGGTAATTGTGCATAATATACTTTTATTACATGTAGTAACTACGTCACCTGAAAATAAAGTGTTACTGAAAGTAGGAAGAAAGAAGGTAATATTTAATCTCAGAATGGACCTGCATACAGAACATACAGTTGTCCAACTCATCAGTTTATTAGTGGTGCCTAAACCCTTAAAGTCACCATAAAATCTAAATTGACTTGTTTTTTATGGAATATTACAGTATTTATTTTTAATGTTCGTGCACATCATTTATGTACCCTCATAATCTTTCATCAAAATAACTTCCCCTCCCTCTTGCAGCGACATACCTTTTCTCTGATGACGTGTTTACTGGCGCGAGGGTGGGACAAGCTGTCACTCACATCAAATCCACTAATAGCAAATCACAACCATCCAATCAATTCCAATAGACAAAATGAAGTCCTGTCCTACAGTTTTTCTTGTTATCTTATCACAGCTTCCATTTCACACTGAGTTCTACTTTAAAGGATGGCTGATAAATGATAAAAACATTGAGAGCCAATCAGAATCCAAAGAGTTAAAGTGGCAGATGACAATTCTGTTTTATTAGCCCACACTGCAGTTATATTGTGCGTTGGTGTGGACGCTAATATAGTTATTGTTATAGTTATCTTTATAGTTAAACTTTGGCATGTAAGGGGCGTGTTTTACAGCACTGCTTTCCCAGTGTTTTTTTAACATACCCAAGATGGACGTCTTTGTCCATCTTGCTGCTTTTTCAGTCTCGCACATGAGCGCCATGTTTTTACAATTTTGTGGCAAAAAAAATAAAATAAAAAATTACGAAGAAATAAGAATGGCAAAAGAAGTTCTAGGTCTAATTTGCGAATAATATTTTAGTTAAAAATATGCACACATTCACTCGTTTGTATGTCTAATATGACAAACATGTAAAAAGCGTCTATTGTCTCGTCACATTCAGTTATGAATGATAATTTTGATAGCATATTTTCAATTCAAAATGGAGAAATTCCATTAAAAAGTTGAGTATTTTTGCATCACTGTATGTTAGTGTGCGTCGTTAAGCATATGCATCATGAAACAATTGTCAAATATTAAACGTTTAGTTACTAATATCGTACCACTCACGCACTCTTTCATTGTAAACACTAAAAGTGTTGCGTTGGCATTCACACTTGTCTTCAGTGAATAGTAAGCCCCGCCTTCTTTAATCTGATTGGCCATCAATTTGACACTGACGAGCGCTGTTAGACTGCTGAGGCAGACCAGCCAAAAAATTAAACTTTTTAAACTGTCTGTCATCCTAACAACAAACAGAGCAGTGCATAACGGAAAGCAGCATTAAGAAATATCAAATATTGGGGGGGACAATTTAGCCTTTTTCAATTATTGTGACAATGCCTATGGTGGGTACGGCCCTGTGTGAATGTATACAAGTTTGGGAAACCCTGCTGTATCAAATGGGAAACTGGGAAAAAGAGCAACATAACCAATAATAAAGAAAACAGTCAAGCTAATTCTGACAACATGGTGCTGAGTTTGCGCGGGAAATCACACTCACGTTTTCAGAAAATGCTACATCTAATTAACATCTGTTCTTTTTTTCTTTCTCTCTGTGTGTGCATTATTCAAAGAGACAATATCTATCCCTCATTTCACCGCCGAGGGCGTGTCTGCTGTGACCAAGTGGGCTTTGCTGGCTCTGATCAGTTACTGGCTGCTGTTCTTCCTGCTTCGGGTCACTGTGGCGCTTGTGAGGCGAGTGTTTTGGCTGGTTAAAGCAGTTGTAGTGCTGTGGCTGTTTGTGCGGATCGTCAGTGACCCTGTGGCCGCCGCTGAGGTCACCACAATGAGACTGATCCTACTAGTGCTCATCTGCGCCGTGTTTGGAGTCGCTACGAGCTACGGCGGAGGCGGTCTAGAAAGCCGAATCAGCAAACTGGAGGGTCAAGTGAAAGGAATGGAAAAGAAGAAAACAGAGTGATGAGCAGCTCAAACATACGGATGCGGACTCATGATAACAGAAGAATGAGGACTCAGGGATGAGTGTTTTATGTAACTCAAAGCAGCCTTAGGAGTATTTATGTCTGATCTTGCCAGTTCTCTCCTGCTTTGAATATATTTCATAATTCACTGGACCAGTGAGGCTACACTCTGTAAAGCAAGAAGATAAAACTCCATCAGACAGCTCTGTGAATTTCATGTTGTACAATTAAAGCTATCCTTAAATGTTGCCTGTTGCTTTATGACTGTCATTGCATGAACGCATTCATGTTTGATTCAGTTCAACTGCACAACAATACAAAATCAACACAATGAAGACACTGATCAAGGAAACAGATGTGTGAGTACAGAAATATTTAGACACTGTCTGACTGGACTAGACATTTTAATGTACTCTGGCCTTATTTTTCACAATATAGATAAACTGCATTAGATGTATATTATAACTACACATAATGCCTGAATAAATCGTGCTAATTTGCCTAAGGCTATGGGTTGGTTATGGTAGACTTTTTCCCACTATAAGCAGTCTTTATACAACAACTTCAAAAAGTATTTGAATATATACACGCTTAAATATATTAGTTTCATTAAGTATATAAATGTTACTAGACATTATCTTGGAACTAACCTTTCTGAGCCATTTTGTCATTGTTTTAACCATCTGGCGCCAAGGTGAGTTTGATCAGATGTAATAAGTCAGTCAGTTCACACGTGTAAAGAATCACAATCACATAACTATCGCTACCATTTGACAACCATTAATAATGTAAATATTTTAAGCACTTTTATTGTTCTATTATTTTATTTGAGCATTTTTAACATAACTTGACATGTCTTTGCTTAAAAGGTGTTTTTCGTTCTCATTCTGTATTTTTCTGCATTGCATCGTGTCAGTTTTTTTTTTTTTTTTTTTTTTTGACGCCACGTTTTTAGTGTCTGTCTATATCATATATTAACATGATAAACTGACAGGCCTGAACACAATATATTATCGTTCAAAGTAAACTTATTTTCATTACTGTTGGGGAAAAAACAGAAGTGAGAGAGCACAAGTCATTAATTGTAGCTACTGTTAACATTTTACAGTAAAGTTTCATTTGTTAAAATTAGTTAACTACATTAGTTAACATGAACTAATAATGAACAATACTTCTACAGCATTTATTAATCTTAGCTAATGTTAATTTAAGCATTTACTAAAATTAGTATTAGTTAATGCACCCTGAACATTTATCCAGTAGATGGCGCTACTCTTACATAAAGGTCAGCTGCTTGTTTTATTTAAGGCGATGATACATGGGGCAACATTGCTCAAAAGACTGTTGTGTTGTGTTTTTATTACATTTATAGTAGATTAATGTGATTGTGATTAATCACAATTAAAAACACTTAAGTTTTTATAAGTTCTTAATATATTTTACAATGTAATTTCAGTTAATCTCCAAATTAAAACAACATAAAGACAGTATATTTTAAATACTTGTTTAATGACATCTTTTTAGGAATGAAGGCCAGTATCACTGATACTAATACTGCTACAGATGTCTCAATGAAATTGATTCCCCCCCCCCCCAATTTTAAACATGAATTATAGCCATTCAACATTACAGTGTAATTGAAAGCTATATCATTTTTTTTTTTTTTTAACATTTATTAGGCTTAAAAATAACAACTTTTAATTTAAGTGAACAATCCTCACATAAACCCATAATAAATGTCATATTTACCTGTGCGTATTTCCTACCTGTCTAACAGATAGGAAAAATACAGAAATTGAATAAAGTTACCAAACAGTATGCACTGCATAGTTTGTAAATTAAATATAGATTATTCATTATTAAAGCTACAAACGTTCTTTAGTCAAGAGCAGCGAGTAATTTTCTGTTACCTTTGTTTTTTCATTATCTTCAATGACAGACAGCAATGGTTGCTGTCACTTTAAGAGCTGCCGCTGCCGCTGCTGCACATGACGCAGATCGCACACGCGTCCCACCTTCTCACAGCTCTTTACTTTCTTTTCAAGACTTTATTTAACTCATTCACGGCTGCTCTTATGAGGATACTCGACAAAACGTATATTTTTGGCATTATTGTGCGTTATTGTTCAAGCGTGACCGAGAACTCGATTCTGCCGCGCCTCAATGTGCACGATGGCGCGCGTCTTTCTGTGCGTCGTGTGTGTGACAGGACATTCACAGACTTTTTCTCTTTTGGCGCGTTTAAATGGTTTAAAAGCATTTGCATGAATAAGAGCATGATCATATTTTGTAATGCTAGCCAAAGGATGACAGAAAAAACCCCAAAAAACTGCGTTAATATTTTTAATGCGTTAAACTGGGGAAAAAAGAAAAAAAAATCGCGTGCGTTAATACGTTAACGTTGACAGCACTAATGAATGATGGATGGATGGATGTCTGGACTATCTGTGTAAAATATTTGGTAATAATCGATACAACAAACTGAAATAAATGAAAAATGAATAGAAAATTGTAGAGAAAAAAGTACAGCTGAGAGAAAGGAAAACTGACATCTGTGTCATTGGATTAATCAAATAAACATGACTCCATTTTATTATTTTTCTGGATATTTTTGTAGTTCACATTTTATGTACAAGTCACAAAACTGTGCACGTAAATACAAAAATACATAAAACATACAAGAGTGAGATAAATAAATACAAAGACACCTTCAGCTCTATTCATAACTGTGTTACTAACTTTAAAGGGTACAGCATAACATAGCAAAGTCACTTAGTAAAGAGAGGTGAAGGTATTCACGAAGTCCTAAATAAAAACTGCTTTGATGGTGGATCATCAGTTTCAAATGTTTTCTTTTTTTGGGATGCAAAACTCAGTTTGAAGCACTCCATCTGATCAACTAACTCGGACATGTGAGTATGTTTAAAATATGTGGATGTGTTTTGTTGCAAAATTATCCATAATACAAATACAATGTATTACCCATAAGTAATACTGTGCATCCGTATCCTTTATGATGTCAAAAAACATAAATGACACCAGGCTGATTAATCAAACTTATGCTGTATGCTTCCTATTACTGCTCACATGTGTATATACATATAGATGAGAAAGTCAGTGAAGTGACATCCTGTGCTTATGAAGTCTATATGCCAGCTGGGTCTTTCACTGAACTATCTGTGGCATTTCACTCCAGGCTTTGGCCTTCTTCTTGGCAAGAGCCAGCCAGGGAGGCTCGTCCTGGGCCATAGGTGCAGCGGAGGGGTTCACGCTTCTCTTACTTTCCTTCTCTAGCATGGACGTGTTGGAGAGCTCAAGGGAGCAGAACACTGTTCATTCAAAAACAATAGAAAACAGCTGAGCTCATACATGAATCTTTCTTTATACTTTCTTTCTTTCTTTATTATTTAATATATCTCACTGTTTTCTCCAGAGCAGTTTTATAGATGAATTGAACTCAAGCCATAATTGATGAACTTTACAGTTATTAAACCAAACTGAATCAACACTGAACTGATTTCAGCTGAATCATGACTATTTACTATTGTCTTTTTAGAGCTGCTTTACAGCAGAGTTGAACTCTGTTTGCATCAACGATCGTTATTTTCCTGTTGATCACTGTAAAGCTGCTTCAAACAATCTGTATTGTATAAAGCACTATATAAAAAAGATGACTTGACTTGAAATAATGCATTCAGAGAGCTCTGATACATGAGTAAGAAAAAGTACTGTGTGTGTGTAGTATTTATATTAACCCTAAAGCCTACAGTATCATATTTATTATGCAAATTTCTAAGGCCTTGAAATTATAAACATGATCAAAACTTTGCTGAAAAACTATGGAGGACAAAACCTGCAAAAACAATAATACGTAAATAAATATACAAAGAAATGTAAAAAACAAAAATAAATGAGTAATTATACTTTTATTTTCTTATTTATGTATAATTGTAATTTATTTATTACAGCATTTATTTATTTCCACATTTATTTATTTCCATTTATTTATTTCCGCATTTTTTTATTTCCACATTTATTTATTTCAGCATTTATTTATTTCCACATTTATTTATTACAGCGTTTATTTATTTCAGCGTTTATTTTTTTCCACATTTATTTATTTGTTGCAAACAACATTATTTCTTAAATGTAGAAATAAATAAATGCTGAAATAAATAAATGCGGAAATAAATATATGTATAAATAAATAAATAAATGTGGAAATAAATATACGCTGAAATAAATAAATGCTGTAATAAATAAATGCAGAAAATAAAATGTGGAAATAAATAAACGCTGAAATAAATAAATGTGGAAATAAATAAACGCTGAAATAAATAAATGTGGAAATAAATAAATGCTGTAATAAATAAATGCGGAAATAAATAAATGCTGTAATAAATAAATGCGGAAATAAATATATGTATAAATAAATAAATGTGGAAATAAATAAACGCTGAAATAAATAAATGCTGTAATAAATATATGTATAAATAAATAAATGTGGAAATAAATAAACGCTGAAATAAATAAATGCTGTAATAAATAAATGTGGAAAAAATACAATTATACATAAATAAGGAAATAAAAGTATAAATACTCATTTATTTTTGTTTTACATTTCCTTGTATATTTATTATTATTAATTTTTTTTACATTTCTTCTTATATTTATTTACATATTTATTATTTATTGTTTTTTTGCCATTTTCAACCTCCATAAAAGACCTGTTCTGTCATCTGATTGATAGCAAATAAAAGTATAATAGTAAAATCTATTTTTATGAAGTAAATAGAAGAATAACTTTTATATTGTTAGTAATATTTCAAGATGAACACTTACTGGACTGAAGTAACTTAAGTTTACTTAAGTATCCATACATACAGTACATGCTAGCATGATATTTCTAAATATTAAGTATCTAACATGATAATGGAAAGTAAGAGGAAGTTTATTTGTTCATCTCTCAGTCATCATTGTATTGCATTGCATTATATGTTTTGCCTACAGAACTTTGATCATAAAACTAAGCATTTAAATACCATCGTACTAAGACATATTATTGAGAGATATAAACTGATATTTATTTTATGTAAGCAGTCTGCTATGTTGGTATACAGATTTCATTGATTTACATTACAAGCTGTCAGAATTCCATCTTACTTTTTTGGTCAGATAAATAATATCTGAACCAAATTGCACATTTTCGCTTAGTTTGGGCTGAGGTTTTTCCTTCTCAAATATGAGCTCCTTATTCTCACTATATCATACAAGTCCTAGTGCTGATGTCTAAAATATGATACTAAACAAAACACACATATGCAAACTTTTTTCTTTAGTTAAAAAAAATATTTTGTCTAAAGGTTCAATCATATTTAAAAAAAAATTCAGCACTATTATTTGTCAGGCTTTTACAGAGGTCATTTATATGGGAGATTTAGACAGTTACAATAAATATCCACTAGGGGGCAGACATTTATCAATATAAATTTCCTTTTCATCCTAAGCTTAAAACACAACCTCATGCTATTAAGAGATTAAAACCATATTTTTTCAGACCCAACAGAACAAACCTAATTCCATAAAAGCTTTGCTATGTAAGGCCATGAGAGCGACTGATACTAATGGAGAGATTATTACCTTGTAAAGGTGAACATGGCTGTGCTAGCTGCTCTTTAGTGACTGGATTTGATAAACTGGGCGGCGGATCCTCTCTTTTCACATCCTCCTGAAAACAAGTGGATATTTATTAGATCTGTATGAAAATAAACAGTATTTGAGAGATGAACAAAACACCTATGATGGAAAACTTTTGAAACTTTGAAAGGCATGTTCAATACAAGCTCTATTGATTACATTTGTATCTGAAAATATTAATTACCACAGAAAATGAGTCAGCATCCTAAATGAAATAAAAAAAGCTTAGTGTTTGATTAGTTTCACTTCATTAAAATGTCACAGAACGCTGTATTTTCCCAAGCTGCAACATGCAAAGGTAACTAAGTAGGATGCATGTGTGAATATGATTGTCCTGTTGCTTCGTGATGCTAAAACACTTCCTTGAGAACCAGGGCAAGACTGTACATGAAGTATTTGTTGATTGTATGAAGCCTCGGCACACACCTCTGAGGGCAGTTTCTCTGGTGAGCTCTCTGGTGAGTGTTCTATGTAACTTTGTAAGTTCTTCTGCTTCTGTCTGGCCACAGAGATCCAGCTCGGAGACTCTGAGCTACCAACAGATATTCTTCCCACCGTATCTGAAAAGGACATCAAATATGCATCATCATATTATTTTTATTATGCTTTTTTCATTATATAAAATGGAAGAGAAAAACAACCCAAAAAAATATTATAAAAACACTTTTTTTAAAGATCCAACCAAATGCTGATCAATGAAATAAAGTCCTGCCCTGTATTATTCACAATTTTCTATATTCTTTATAATCTATAATCTTTATGTCAAGTTATGAAAGTTAAATGTATTATAAATGTACAATTGCAAATGCCGTTTGAAGTTGTCTTTATACATAAAAAAAATACTGATTATTTAAATTTATTCCTGCAAATAAATACCAAAGGAATACAAAGAAAATTATTTTCTAATGTTGCAGTCATCCTATTTTACATTGCAAAATTATCATTATTAAATAATAAATATTAGTTAAATATAATTACTTTTTTATTATTAAAATTAAAAAAATGAATGTTTAGATATTTTTACTGGAAAACAAGATACATTTAATTTAGTTGCAAATTAAATTAAATATTTTAAAATATTTAAATATTTTTAAATATTTAATTTACAGTAAAAAAAAGTAAAAAGATTTAAACATTTTTTTAAAGACTTTAGATTTAACAAAATTTAGAATTTCTTCTAAAGTATGAGAAAAAAAAGTATTTCCTTTTATTTTAAACAGATATTTTTACTGGAAAAAAATTAATTTACTTTAGTTGCAAAATTAAAATACAATACATTAATTTTTAAATATTTTAGCTTACAGTAAAAAAGTAACAATACAGTTTTAAATTATTTTTAATGACTTTAGATTTAACAAAATTTAGAATTTCTTCTAAATTATGAAAAAAGTATTTCATTTAATTTTGAAACTGAAGTAAATTTATCTTGTTTAGATATTTTTGATATTTTTACTGGAAAACAGATACATTTACTTTAGTTGCAAAATTAAATTAAAATATATATATATATATTTAAATAATTTAATTTACAGTAAAAAAGTAATTATAAAATTTTAAATTATTTTTAATGACTTTAGATGTAACAAAATTTAGAATTTTTTTATAAATTATGAGAATAAGTATAATTTTGCAACTAAATTGATCTTATTTTGGATTTTGGATATTTAAATATCTTTACTGGAAAACAAGGCAAAATACTGATTTATTTATTTTTGCATGTATACATACATAAGCATTTTAAGAATGGAGGTACCTGGGATTTTCCTTGCCGACATCACAGTGTCAACTATCAGATCAGGCTTCTTTGGCAAGACGGGCTTCTTGCCATTCTGGTCATGATCTGTTGTCTCCTGCGCCCCTGAAGACTCCGTTTGTGTCCAAGGTGATTCTCCATCTAAACCATAACGGTGTAGAACGGGAGTCTTTCTCAAGCGCACGCCAAATGGGTTCTCCGGGGTCATCTCTTCTTGAACATGGATCGTCTCTTTCTGCATGGGAAGTGTTGGAGAACTCTGAGTTTGTGCTGGTTTGGGTCGTTCTTCTTTAACGGGAGTAAAGAGTTCAGTTGTTTGGGGAGATGAAGCATTAGTCTCTACAGTCTCTGGTAGCAGCAGCGTGATGGACTGGGACTGCTCATGGGTGCCTCCAGAAGCCAATGACCTTTGCCACGCAGGGGCGATGGTGAAACGAGGTCGAACCTCAGCATTGCTCGTGGATTCTCTTGTAGGTGACTCGAGAAGTGGCTGATCTTGCTGCTCAGAAACAACCTCAAGTTTTTCTGAAGACACTTCCTGAGGCTCACTAGACACATATGGCTCACTGGGTTCAGCTTCCTCTTCCTGCTCTAGAGGAGACACTGATGCATTAGAGAATTGAGAATAGAGAATTGGACTCTCGAGCACAGGAGACGCAGTAGAAAGAAGGACCTCAACAGGCGTCTCTGTTGGGGGTTCAGAGGCTTCTGCGGTCTTTGTTGAGCTCCAGACATCATCTCCGACTGTCTGATCAGATTCAGGAAAGTTCTCAACATTGATTTCCACTGATTCTCTTTCGTCACCTGAAGCCTCATCTTTCTCAGGCTCTAGAGAACCTGCCTGACCTCCAGCCTCTTGACGTTCATCATCATTTGTAGAGTTCTCAGTTTTCTCAGGTTCTACCACCGTCAATTCATCATCTTTCTCAACATCATGTCCACCATCTTTGGTTTCTCTCTCTATTTCAGCTTCTTCTTCAACATCGTCTTCATCTCCTTCTTTCACATTTACTGCAAAAGCTTTTGGCGATTCAAACAGCTCTTCGTCCTCTTTGGCACTCTCTGCTTTGTCTACTTGTTTCTCAACATCAGCTTCAGGCACTTGGCGACTTCCGTCAGTAGACTCTTCACCAGCGAAATCTGGCAGCTCTAGCAGCTCCTCTTCTTCTGTGGTCTCCTCTGAGATCCCTTCTGAATCGACAGATGATTCTGAAAGAGAGTCAGGCAGAGGAGCCTGTTCCTCTGTGGTAACTACAGGGTTCGAGAGATCGAGAAGATCATTGTCGTCTTCCTCCTCAAGCTGAGCAATCACGCTCCCACTGTTTATGTCTTTCACCTACAAAAAAAACAAAAAAACAAGCACAACAGTTAAAATTAAATTAATTTGTTGGTCAGTGACAAGATACCTATTTTTAATGCATCAAAAATACATTAAAAACACAATTCATACATAAACTGGATTTCTTTGGAACTTTGCACATGTGATTTAAATGTGATTTTTAAAATATTCTTATTTAACCATTATGCCAACTAAGCTGCAGATGTATCATGGAATATCTCATTGTTGCAATCTTCTTGAAAATGTTACTGAATGTGCTGTACCTCACTCTGAAGAACCATGTTCTCATGCTCCAGTGCTAGTCCTGACGCAAGAGGGCTCTTTAGGGAGCTCAACACTTCCTCCAGCAATGACCCCTGCTCCTCTGGTACGACCTCACATCCTGTGTCCAACAAGAAGTCATCAGCCTGCAGCTCAAGTGTTACTGGACTCTCCCAAGAGGACTCTGGGAGCTCAGACTTGGGGACGTGATCCTCGCCAGGAACGTGTTCCTCTCCTTCAGAGACGTCTCCAGCTGAGATGGAGGATGTTGGAGAGGTTTTGTGACACTGGCCGGAGTTAGTCACTACTTCATCCTCGTGTCCGGAAGCATAGGACTCATGGTCTGAATCATTATCCTGTTCTACGGGCAAATCTAGACCAAATTGAAGAACAGAATAACAATTATTGAACTACTAACAACAATTAGAAGAAGTCTCTCATGCCCTCCAAGGCTACGTTTATTTGAAAAAACAATAATACTGTTAAATATTATTACATTTTAAAATAACTGTTTTTAGGGTTGGGCGATATACCAGTAGACATGATTAACTGGTAGAAATCTGTCATCCGAAGAGATTTTGGACTAAATCCAATCCGGTAGAGATTTGTTGTGTGCTGCATGGTGATGAAAGCTTATAATTTGAATGGATTTTTGAGCATTGAGGTTTAAAATCCAGTGATTTTAAACTGTTGAAGTGCAGTAAGCAGTGAAAGAGGACTCATCATATGCGCACGCTGTCAGAAGCTTTTTTGCCGCCTAATTGGGCTTGAAATAACACACTTATGTGCCAAAATGACCATCTTTGCAAGTAAACACAGTCATGTATGACTTAAGTGAATATTAAAAGTTGTGAAAGAAAACGCAGGTGTAACAGTATACCGGATCCATGCAGTTGGTCTTAAAGCGACAGCATCCAAACATACCTGCTGTCGTCTGTCATTAATGTCAACAAAACAGAAAATCTCTCACTGCTTTTGTAATCACTTTTGTAACTTTAATATATATATATTTTAAAGTTAAAAAAGTGATTACAAAAGCAGTGAGAGATTTTCTCTTTTTGTATGTATATTTCTAATTTCTATTTCTTGAAGTTTTTCATGTAGGTCTATTTAATTCGTGTCTGTTCTAATGTAGTTTATTTTCCTTCTTGAAATTAATTTCTTTGTTCTAATTTTATTACCGTTTGCTTGTCTTAAGTAAGCTTGAGAGTTTTTTTTTTATATGTAGGCTAGTATTAGTTTTTAGTGAAAATGGTGACAAAAATTGTGACATTTTAATAGTATCAACAATTTTGATATAAAAACCTCATTTAAAGCAAAAATAACTATATTGTGATATATATTGTGATCATGAAATAAAATTACTCATATCGTGATACAAGATGTTGGTCATATCGCCCACCCCTAACTGTTTTCTATGTGACTATATTTTAAAATGTAATTTATTACATTGTCGGCATCATTACTCCAGTCTTCAGTGTCACATGATCCTTCAGAAATCATTCTAATATGCTGATCTGCTGCTCAATTATTATTGGTGTTCAGTTATTAATAATGATTCTTATTATTATCAATGTTGAAAATCATTTTTGCTGCTAAATATTTTGTGGAAAATGTGAAAATGTTCTCAGGATTCTATGATGAATATAAAGTTTAAACAGATGTTTTGTAACATTATAAAGAGTAGACAATGTCATTAAAGACATTTATAAGTATTAATTTTTTTTTTTTTTCATTTTGAATGGTAGTGTATCACAGTTTCCACAGAAATATTAATCAGCACAGCTGTTTTCAACATTGATAATAATTATAAATGTTTCTTGAGCAGCAAATCAGCATATTAGAATGATTTCTGAAGGACCATGTGACACTGAAGACTGGAGTAATGATTTAAATGATTCAGCTTTGCATCACAGGAATAAAATACATTTTAAAATATATTAAAATTGAAAACAGTTATTTTAAATTGTAATATTATTAATTTCACAATATTACTGTTTTTACTGTATTTTTGATTAAATAAATAGGTGAGTTTTTTTCAAAATCTTTAAAAAAAATTCTTAATTTGACCACACATTTGACAGACACACCTTCACGCTCTTCTTCTCCAATATTTGTAACCATGCGTAGTTTGTCCTCTGTCTCTCTGAGCAGCACTCTTTCTCTCAGGTCTCTTCTCTTGTCCAGCATTTGCCTCTAAACATAAATAAGCACACTCATTTTGACCACTAACACAAACTGATGACATAATTTTGCATGAACTATTCTTGAAAATGACATCTTAAACAAGAATAAAACATCACTAACAGTTTGTTGGCCTGATATGATGAGCTACCATGGATAATGAAAGAGTATGAATGTTTAATGTGAAGAATCTTACGCTGGCAGGTTTTCTCTTGGCACAAGCGTTGGTTTTGACGGCGATGCGGTGACGGGCAGCTGAGCTGTCTAAGCAGGACACAGAGCTGGCGGGCAGACTGAAATCCACAGGGACGGACCCCTGAGGGGTGGCGGGTCTCGAAGAAGCTTCATAAGACATCTTTATTCGATAGAAGGGGACAGACATTAATAAATCTTAATTATGGTTACATTCCACAACTGAGTTGATGCATAATTTGTTTACAACGTTTTTATACCCAATAATAGTACTGGTAAAGTTCTTTCAAACCACTTCCAACCTCCATATGTGGCTTACAATTTTAAATAGATGGTCGTATTGGAAGTATTTCCTTCCATCCCTTAAACACCAGCAAACCAGAGTGGCATCATAATAGCAGAGCCAATTCTTGTGCAAGGGCACTCATGCATACAACATGTACCATAATAAAAAACAGAAACCGCAGTCACCTTCACCACAACTGACTCATCATGACCAATTATGATGATTATCCTCTGCTATTTCCTCTCAGAATGAAACGCAAACAAAAGCTTCTCCAGCAGAAACAAATGTAGGTTATGTTGGCAATGTTGTGATTCCGTACCCCTGTATATCTTTTTCCCTTTGAAGACCAGAGTTATTTTAGTATCATTAGCTATTAGGGGTGTAACGGTACACAAACATGACGGTTCGGTACAGCAGGAGAGGAGAAAACTAAACATAAAATTGCTTTTTTTATTATTAAACTGTTTTTTTTTTTTTTTTAAACAAATGTGTCTCTGTGTTTAAATAAATGTAACTATAATTAAAGTTGTCTACAGCAAAAGCTGTTAACTATATAGGGATCATTTACTTACACATTACTACAATATTAAAGGTTAACAACAGAGCCCAAATTATTAAATTAAAAATACTAATATAGTGCATATACGAAATGCTCCCCTTTATAGTTAACTAACATGCTGTCGACACTAAATACCTGAGGTAAATAATGCTACGTGAGATATTGGGCCCTATCATACACCATTGCAAGGCCAGGTGCGACGCAAGTGTTTTTTGCTAGTTTCAGCCCGACGCAGTTCTCATTTTCACATCCTGCGCCACGTTATTTAAATAGCAAATGCATTTGTGGCCATTTGTGCGCCCATGGGTGTGCTGGTCTGAAAACGAGGTGTGTTCAGGCGCATTGTTGGCGTGTGGCTATTTTGAGGCAACTGAAATAGGCCAACTGAAACCTGGTCTAAAGTCAATGGCACAATATTTTTTGGTTATTTAAAGAGCGCATTAGTAATATGCGCCTATAGGCGAGTGCACAATGCGTGTACACTCTGCTTATTACACACACAGGATGCGCAGCAGCACACAAACATGCCAAATATTAAAAACAAAAGTATTTCAATGTAAAAGATTATTGTGTGCATAAAGATAAAAATGCTTTGGTGGAATCCGGCTTTTTCCGTGGATGGTCTACTCGCGCTTTTACTTCATGCACGAGCAGATCTATTTCTTCGCTAGAGAAGCGTTCAGTTTTTCCTCTTGCAAATTCTGCCATGTAAATAGCGAATCAGCCATGGCGCGAAAGCAACTGGCTTTTAATGGGAATGGGAGATGAGACTCTGATTGGTTTATTGCACCAAGTACCCAAAACACATCCATTACTCATTAAGAGAATAGGGACAACCCTTTTAGACCATGCGCTGGGTGCGCCGACCATTTTTCCCGTCGTTAAACTAGCAAAAGTGGATTCGGACACGAATGCGCCGAATGCTTTAGACCATGCGCCATAGGGCCCATTATTCTCAAGCTGTTTTATTGATATGTTTCTCCAGTTGAAATGCTGGTTGAGAGATTACATGTAAACATATCGATCGATCATTTCTTCTTCTTCTGCGCTTTTAACTGGTAGCAAACAGCGTTGCATTACCGAGCGCACCTCCTTTTGGATTGGAGTGTGGATCGTGACATATGACTGCATGAACCGAACTGCGACATCCGTACCGTATGGTTTGGGATGAATAAATGTACCATTACACCCCTATTAACTATGTTTCCATCAACCTATTTTTATGCACATTTTGGGATACTGCATAAAAAAAAACGTTGGATCGAAACGCCAAGATGCGCATAAATTCTAAAAAAAATGCACATAAAAAACGAATGCGCTCAATTGAGGACAAATGTTTTATCCAATAAGACGACGTGCATAAACACATTTACCGAATAAATCCCTTGATGCGCAACAAAAACGTGACTTTGCCTCAACAGAGGATGTGATTGGATAACTGGACTAACCAGCAGATCAGTTTCATTACACAGCATCTCAAATGCAGTTTTAGTTATTCTGAAATGCCTGAGCCAAAGTCTATAACTATGTTATTTTAACGATAACAATAATTTCTATATCAATGTCTATATATATATATTTATTTCAGTTTTAGTTTTATTTATCTGAGTACATCAAGTTAAACTAAATGAAAATGAGAAATGTTTCCTTGGGAACTAGCTGAAATAAAAAAGGTTTTAACTACATTATTTAAAAAACATTTTATTTAACATTTATTTTATTTCAAGTAATAAAATGTTTTTTATGGTTTTAGTTTTAGTTAACTATAATAAGTCGGTTGAAGACTCCAATTGAAGGAGGTTTCCTGCATATTTTCATACTGATGTTCAAAGCAACCCTGTGGCAACATAAAACCAGCACCTGTGTTCGTCCTGCTACAGTAAAATATAACTTCAATATTCTTCGTAAGACTTAAAAATGAGAGTATCAGTTTTGTTAAGACTTTTGCAGGTGGAAAAACATGCATTAACATGCTTTTCACGGTGCAGTACGTTAGGAACTGGTGTGAATGAGTGCAGTCTATGTGAGACAGCAGTGTGTTTGTGCAGTGCTCAGGTCCAGCTTGGCAGCCGTTTTGACCCAGATTGCTGTAATATCCCATTTCCAGCAGACAGCCAGGCTGCTAGGGTGAACCGCTGGAATGCTTTTCAGACCACACGCCTGCTTCACTCGTAACCCCGAAATGGACAGGCAGGACTCAACAATGCTAAACTTTTAGAGGTGATCGACTAATTAGAGTTTTAATGGCCAATGCTGATATGATATCTAGAGAGCAGGGTGCCAATAAATGCAAAAACTTTAATATGGAAAATCAGAAAAATTGCTTTAATGTAACGAACACTTGTTTTTAACTTTTTATCCACTTTTTTCATCAATTTTTCACCAATTTTAATTCAACAAACACTTTATTAACCACAACAGATAAAAGAACTATAATTTATCTATATGCCAACTCAGACATCCCATCCTGCATTGCTCCTAAGCGATTCATTCAATAATATTTTTGTGTCACACTCAGCGCTTTGTACACTACCGCTCAAAATTTTGGGGTCAATACGTAAAGAAAATAACGCTTTTATTCAGCAACAATTCATTAAATTGATTTAAAGCGACAGTAAAGACATCTATAATGTTACAAAACATCTCTATTTGTTTTAACTTTCTATTCATAAAAGATTCTTTAAAAAAGGTATCACGGTTTCCACAAAAATATTAAGCAACACAACTGTTTTCAACATTGATAATAATAAGACATGTTCCTTAAACAGCAAATCAAATCAGCATATTAGAATGGTTTCTGAGGGATCATGTGACACTGAAGACTGGAGTAATGATGCTGAAAATTCAGCTATGCATGCATGCCTTGGTTAGGATAAGAGACTTCTTGAATGGTAATGTATTTCCATACGTGGACAAAATTGTTGGCACCCTTGATAAATATGATCAGAGATGACTGTAAAAATAAATCTGCACTGTTTATCCTTTTGATCTTTAATTCATAAAATTAGCAAAAATCTAAACTTTCATTGAAGGAAAAAAAAAAAAAAAAAAAAAATCACATTATGAAATAAATGTTTTTCTCCAAAACACATTGGCCACAATTATTGGCAAAATTGGTAAAATATCTCTGAAGTATATTCCCATTCATATTTACATTTGTTTTAGCACAACAGGGTGATCATGAACATGAAATTGTCCAGCCATGACTTCCTGTTCAGGAGTATAAACATGAGGAAACACAAAGGCCAAATTCCCGTAATCATTCATCACAATGAGTAAAACCAAAGAATATAGTTCTGATGTGCAGCAAAAGATTGTTGAGGTTCACAAAACTGAAAGTGGCTGTAAGAAAATAGGTAAAGCATTGAAAATCCCCATTTACACTATCAGGGAAATAATTAAGAAGTTCCAATCAACTAAAGATGTAACAAATCTGCCTGGAAGAGGACGTGTGTCTAAATCATCCTAATGTGCGGTGAGGAGGAAAGTTTGAGTGGCCAAAGACTCTCCAAGGATCACAGCTGAAGAATTGCAGAGATTAGTTGAGTTTTGAGTCTCAGAAAGCCTAAAAAAATAAGCAAACAGCACCTACATTCCCACAAGTTGTTCGGGGTGGGGGGGGGGGTTTCAAGAAAAATCTTCCTCGCTCATCCAGAAACAATCTCCAGCATATTCAGTTGTAATACATGACTGAAACTTCAAACAGGACCAGCTTCTATGGTCAGATGAAAAAAAAAAAAAAAAAAAAAAAGCTTTTTGGCAGCAAACCCACCAGATGGGTTTGGTGCACACATGGATAAAAAGTACCCCATGCCTACGGTTAAATATACTGCTGGATCTTTAATGTTGTGGGCCTATTTTTCTGCTGCAGGTCCTGGACATCTTGTTCAGATACATGGTATCATGGATTCTATCAAATACCAACAGATAAAAAAATCAAAACCTGACCGCTTCTGCTAGAAATCCAATAATGGGCCGTGATCGGATCTTCCATCAGGACAATGATCCAAAACAAACATCAAAACCAACACAAAAATGTGTCACTGAGCACAAAATGAAAGTGGAGCACAAAAAAAAATGGAGCTGGGAATCTGAAGGATCTGTAGAGATTCTGTAGGAATGGTCTCTGATCTCTTGTCAGGTGTTCTCCAAACTCATCAGGCATTATAGGTGAAGACTCAGAGCTGTTATCTTGGCAAAAGGAGGTTGCAAAAAGTATTGAATAAAAGGGTGCCAATAATTGTGGCCAACGTGTTTTGGAGAAAAACATTTATTTCATAATGTGATTTCCCCCCCACTTTCAATTCTTTTCCTTCAATGAAAGGTTAGATTTTTGCTAATTTTATGAATTAAAGATTAAAAGGATAAACAATGCAGATTTATTTTTAAAGTCATCTTTGATCATATTTATCAAGGGTGCCAACAATTTTGTCCATGTCTGTATACAGTAACAAGCATCAGCAGACCTTATAGCTTGCAAAAATGAATTCCCAATGATAAAGAATATCCAACAGTATTACATTTCCCAAAAGCCAATTTCTCAAAACAGCCTCTAGTCCAGCTCAAAGCATTGCATAACACAAACACATGACAGCTATTTTAAGCTCTGGCAACAACACAAATCCATAAGTGCATGTTTTTCAGTGGTTTGAGATTGTTTTGGATCAGTCTTGGATAGGTGCTGGTGTTGTGCGTAAGATGCATATGCATTGAGTCATAGAAATTCCCTTTCAATGCACAGACTGAACACTTGTTTCACATTTATTTGAAATTCAAATGTAACTTACTAATGGATACAAGCAGTGCCTTGTCAACTGCTTTTGACTGTGAAAGTACTTGCTCTATGCAGCTGATAACACAACACTTAGTTAAGCAAGTTCTACACTATCCAAACAAGCCAAAACAACAGCAGATAAGAACATTCCCAGGGTAAGTATGACTCTCTCCAGTGCTGGACTTTATGGGTACATTCTAAACATGTCAAGAGTGTGAATCCACACTCAAATCAAATCATCTGCAGTGGTTCAAAACATTATTTGGAAATGTAAGTCACATTTAAATGCATGAATATTAAGTGACACCCGCAAACAAATAATTTAACACCATTTCATAGAAAATTCAGCAACAGGCTATTCAAAAATAGTTAGACTACAGTCAAGCTACTGATTTGAAAAAGTACTACTGACAAAAGTATGTTTCCTTATCTGACCCATCCATTTGTGATCTTGAGCCTTGTTCAGACTTTCAGTCCAAATCTGATTGGCATCTGATCACATTTAGCAAATGTGAACAGCAAAAAAAGTTTTTATGAATCCGTTTTGAGCTACATTCATATGTGGTTTGAAATCCTATTCAAATTGCATTTCTGGAAATCCGTTTCAGTCTGACCACTCTAATGTTGGTGGTTTATGTCACTTTCTCACACCACATAAAACAAACATGTCAGACGTTGTTATAGGAAACATGCTGAAAGTCGCTGCAGAAACAAGGCTGTGTTGTTGCAAAGGGCTGGTCGAGCAGAAAATTACAATATAATGGAGACATTTTAAGAAATGCACGGAATAAAGCTGTGCATACCAGCCTTCTACGTTTCTGCCACTGCCGTAGTAGTCCAGCACAGCGGCTACACATTGTCATGTTGTAAATAAGACAAAATCTGTATTGCAAACCCCTCCACGTTGTTGTTGTTGTTTTTGCCGTATGTCTACTAACGCAATGTCATTGCCATAGAAACCAATGCAGATATTCTGGAAAACGAAAGAGCGGCATGGACGCACAAATCAGATCCGAACATATGCGATACACAATGTGGACAGTCAATGCATAAAACCATGATTCAAAGCATGTGATTGTGCTTAAATGGTTAGTTCACCCAAAAATGAACAGTCTCTCATCAATTACTCACCCTCATGTTTCTCAAAACCTATAAGACTATTGTTCATCATAGAAACTTAAAAATGTATATTTTTAATGAAACCTGAGAGATTTCTGTCCCTCCACTGAAAGACCATTTCACCAAAATTTTGCCGATACAAAAAGTAAAAGTAATCCATATGAATCGAGTCATATATTCCAAAGTAAAGAGACATAATCTCTTTATATGATTTACAGACTTAATTTTAGTGAATGGGTTTTTGTGAATATGTTTTTATTTACATCTAAACATTGATGAGCACACATACATAGAGCACATCAAATATGGTAAATGGAAGTTCAACCTCGCTTTTCTGACAGGCAAGAGCCAATGAGGTTTGTTCTTGCACATCAAGCAAGTGAGGATGGGACAGAAATCTCTCATGGGACAGAATATCCTCATTTGTGTTGCGAAGATGAATAAATGCAGGTTTGGATGAGTAAACAACAGGATTTTCATTTTTGGGTGAACAATCCTTTTAATACAAGCTTAAAGTCATTCACAGATCATCCAGGCATTTCCCTATATGTGGTGTGTGAAGGGTTAAGTGATCCATGTGTGCTGCATGTGTCACCTGATCATCTTCACTGTCTGATGCCTCCATGCTCAAGGAACTCTGAGTCAAATCCACCGACTGCAATGATAAAGAGACATATTTTCCTTAATAAATTACAAAATCTTTGATATTTAATCAACATCACAGCAATATGCATACCTGATATACAGTTTTACTGGTCTGGTAGTCTGGACTAAAATATTTAGGTTGCAACTGATCAAACATCACTCCCAACTACATTAGATTTTCTAAATTAAAGAGCAGCTTTGGTCTCTGCTAGGCTGAGGTTCAGGGAAGGTGAGGACAGGGACTGTGCACATCTCTGAAGAGATTTCAGGGGAAGCAGGTACAGCGAGGTGAACGTCACTGCACCTAATCCTGTTACAGAACTCAGCAGGGAGCTTCCTGTCTTTTCAATCATGCGGTGATGTCTGAGGTTCTTACACACTTTTCACAGAGCCAAAAATACCCACGCATGCAGAACACGATCATCACAGTGTCTCATTACTTGACTTTCTATATGGTTCTATTCGGTGATGAAAGTAAAATGTGGTTATGAGAAAACTGCTTCAAAATGTAAAAAACTTGGATGCGTATATGGGTATTTAAATAACCAGTACTGGCAACAAATAAATAAATGGTTTAAAGTCCCCATATCGTAATCATTTTCATCTGCTAGAATACATTTACGTGATTTGAAGTTGGCAGGACTACAAACAAGGCAAGTGTTTTCTGTTGGAGTGATTCATTCTCTTTGGTGTGGACTTTGTGCTTTGTAACTTTGCAGATTGTTTACATGCACAAGCAGCAATATTACATGCTAAAGGAAAGGTAAAAATCAAAAGAAGCATAAAAGGTGTAGTTTTTTATCATTAGGAATCAAAATTTCGTTTCATATAAAAAGTAGGTTTGGTACGTCACGGTTTGGTTCATGCAGTTCAATCCAGAAGAAGGCGTGCATGGTAATGCAACGCTGTTTGCTAACCGCAGAAGAACAGACAATCTACATATGCGTGTAATTTCTCAACCGGTGTTTCAACCACGAAAAAACATCAATAAAACAGCTTGATGCATAATATCTCACGTAGCATTACATTTACCTCAGGCAAGTCATTTAGTGTCCACAGCATGTTAGTTCACTAGAGAAATTAACTCTAGAGAGGAGCATTTCACTAAATATATGCACTATATTTAGCTTATATATTCATTATATTTACTTAACCTGTTAGTAATGTCTTAATTATTTAACATATGTTTAATTTGTCATAAAGTCACAAGTTATGACAGTAACTGTGTAAATGATTATATTATTTCAAAAATGAATTGGAGTAATAATTTTATAATAAGATTGAAAAGTTAATGCAAAACCTGCCTTATGTGCAAATGTACATGTTTTTTTTTTTTTATTTGAATAAAAAACTATAAAAACATAAAGAAAAAGAAGATTTACTGAAACCAGTCATGGTGAGCTAACAAGAAGGAAGTAGGATAGATATTTTTATTTCAGAACACCAGTTTAATGACAAGAGTAAAACGTGTCAAAGTCTGTCAAACCTATAGCGCTGTTCTCTGTAGACCTTCTGAAAGATCTCAACATTAGAAACGAGTGACTGAAGTTTATTTTTAACAAGGTTCCTGATCATTTATTTGTTTGACACATTTCAGCGGTTTGTGCATTTCACAAATCAAAACTATATCAGTGCTACAGAAATCTATGAGTGTGAAAACGGATATGAGATGGTAAGTGTAGAGAGGAGTACCGTGTGAAGAGGAGTGGCCAGCACAGTGTGGAGGCTGGAATACTCCGGTGGACTGCAGGGAAGACCATCATCTTCAGAAAGAGCCCCCACGTCCTCTCCTTTCCTACCGCAGAGGAGTGATGGTGGCGAGCCCAGACAAATCGCATGCTTCAGCTGCAGCTACAGACAGGACAGAACGTAAACTATCAATAACTGTTCAAACAAATTATTCCAGATACACTACTACTACCACCTAGTATATAATAAATTATTGTGTTGACATGAGACTGAGTATAATTGTATCACAGTTTTCACAAAAATATCAAGCAGCACAACGGTTTTCATGATTGATAATAAAAAGAAAATGTTTATTAAGCATCAAATCAGCATATTAGGATTATTTTTGAAGGATCGTGTGACACTGAAAACTGGTTTATTAACATAGAAAACAGTTCTTTCACAATAATATTTCACAATATTGCTGCTTATTTTTGATCGAATAAACAAATGCAGCCTTGGTGAGCATAAGAGACTTCTTTTAAAAACATTAAAAAAAAAAAACTTACTGACCTCAAAAAGTAGTGTATGCTGACAATTTTTTGGTCTCAAGTCAACTAAATTGAGACTAAAAGCTAGTCAGTGCATTCAAACATCTCTGAGAAATTCGTTCTGCCTAGTCTCAGCTATTCTCAGATGATCTACTTCTTTCAAACAGTGGGTGAAATGTTGATTCCTCTCTTAATGGACCAGTAACTTTCACTGCTGAGCTGATCTCATGTCTGGCTCAATGACAAAGTGCCTATCCGGAATGTCTAAGGGTAACATGCTAACCACATTAACAAGGCTAAGCTAAGTATCATTTAATCAATGCCAAGACACAGACGAGACAAGCGTATTTTTGTGGGCATACGGTGACTATTTCATATGCTGATACATATTTGATCATGTAAATAAACTTAAGGTTTATAGACCAAACATCACATACATATTTGTAAGGCATTTTGTAGCTTACATTTGTTTGGTCTTGTTTTTATTCTGACTATTAGTGACATTGACAATGATCCCGCCTGCCTAAATTGGGCTGGTGGCAAAATGTCAACAGTGAAAATCTCAGGCTCTGTGTCTTGAGGCTTAGACTTGCTAATTTTATACCAAAGTCCAGTGAATTGCCATCACTAATACAGGACAGGAAAGAGAAGATACTTATACACTCCCTCTGAGCACACATATGCCATAGGTACAAAATAAAGTCTGAAAGTCAACGTGAAATCTAAATTGACAAATCTTATTTTTTAAAGGAATATTTAAGTGTTTATTATAAATGATTTATCTGTGCACATCATTATTTTTTTTAATTCATGCGTCCTCATAATCATTAATCAAAGTAACTTCCAATCTCTCTTGCAGCGACATCCCTTCTTTTCTCTGATGAAGTGTTTACAGGCGTGGGGGCGGGACAAGCTGTCAATCACATGAGATCCACCAATAGCAAACCACAATCATCCAATCAATTCCCCATGGACAAAATCAAGTCCCGCCCTATATTTGTTCTTGTTCGAAAAGCCGTTTCACTTGGATATACGTAAGAAAAGATTCGATTTTTGCAACTTCAGTTTCATACCCACTTTTTTAGTCTTTTTTTAGTTTTTAGTGTTTTTTTTTAATTTAAATTTTCTATTTATTTTAGTTTGGAGTTTGAAATTCGAAATACTATATAAACCCTTATTTGTGTGATTTTGTCATTTTCTAGCAATAAACATTTACTTTTAATTGTTGGATGCAGTCAAAAAAGTCAAGACCTCTCAGGGTAGGACAAGACGATATCAAAATATGTTTTTATGATATTAAGTAACACATATTTGATCATGTCTGATAACTTAACATTAGCTCCTTTCACACATACAGTCTTTACTGGTAAATTACTGTTAAGAGATAACGTGTTAGAGATCATGTGTGAACAGGAACTTTTTAAAAATACCGGTAAATCAGTTCTGACAATTTACCAGAATGAGAAGTTGTAACATTAGTAGTAAATTACAGGTATGATGCTGCGTGTGAACAAAGAATAAAGATTGCTGGTATGAGCTTGTATGAGGTCCAAATGCACAGTCGTAAGAAGTTTTGCTTTGGGCCAATCATAAAGCTCTGGCGGAGCCGTTTACGCTAAGTTTAGCTGCTTTTAATTGCGCTAGACAGACATCTGACCATTGCGCCACGTCTTGCGTTCGAGACCCTGCCTTTTTTCCATTCATCAGCATTGAGGCTCTATTGTGCACTACAACCTAGTAATGGCTGTATTATAGTAACTACCGTTACAGAAAAGTGACATGAAAGGCTCAAAAAAAAGAATTCAAGTTTTTTTTAGGGGAACACAAATCCTTTGCGAGACAACATAAAAGCATTGACATAAAAGTTTTCCTCCATATCATATTTTTTTTTTCATTTCCTGCTCCGTACTACAGAATTATGCATCTCAAAAAAACTTATCATCCTCTTACGCCTGTCACTCAGAAGTTAAAACGATGCTGTAAAATTGGACAGAGAAACTGAAGCACTTCTTATAAAGGCTTCGTTACATCATAAGTGTTTCGAAACGTTTCGAAATTTCAATGGTTCACGTGACTATTTTGAAATCGCCCATCACTAGATAATGCTGAATAAAGTTATTTTGTTTTTTTGCTGCATAAAAAGTATTCTCGTCGCTTCATAACATTAAGGTTAAACCACTGTAGTCACATGAACTGTTTTGAAATATAACTTTAGTACCTTTCTGGGCATTTGAAAGTCTTAATTATCTTGCTGTCAATGCAGGCCTCACTGAGCCATCGGATTTTATCAAAAATATCTTAATTTGTGTTCCGAAGATGAACAAAGGTCTTACAGGTGTGGAACGACATGAGGGTGAGTAATTAATTTTTGGGTGAACTAACCCTTTAAGATAATTTCCGATGAGTGACATCACAGAGTTTACTGGTATATTGGTACTAATGTGAGAACGGTATCTTACCGGTAAAATACAGAATGGTAAATTTACAGTAATTTACTGTTTAATGTGTGAAAGTGGCTAATGATAAAAAACAAAAACAACAACAAAACAAATCTAGCTTTATAGTATAATACTGAAACTGCATGCAGAATATATCCCTGGTACAGAATATTATACATTTTATATTATACATATACTTTACTGGGCATAAAACAATTCATTAGGCCTGTCACAATTATGAATTTTGTGCTTACGGCTCCCTTTCAGTCGGTCACGTTCGACGTACGTCAGTAGTGACCGACGAATTGGGATATCGCCAGAGAGCCCTATTAGCTTCGAGTGAACTAAAACAAGCCAATGGAATTGGCGTGCAATATTTGCATAATGTGCACCGCCTCCGCCAGGTGGTATAAATAGGAAGCAGATGCAATCTGTCTTTCGCTTCGGAGCCAACCTGTGTGTTCCTGCTATTAGACTGAGAGTGACTTCTCAAGCCTTTGAAGACCTTTGTTCTACAGTGCTGGCATTATGGCACCATACAGCAAGGCCGCGAGCTTTCCCAGAGTGAGCTTCTCGAGCTCTTTATTCAGCTCTCAACTGCTGTTTTCACGGCATTATTTGCCCAGTTTGGTTTGCGATTTGGACAGGTTCCTCTGTGTCTGTGACTCAGGGAGTGAAAAGTGTACCTGTAGTCATATCGCGGCTGTTCCCTGTGTGCTTCGGCACAAAGAACAAGAGTCCTATATGTGTATTATCCACGGTCAACTCCCCACGGTGAGCCCGTGTCTTTCCCTTAGCAGAGCCAGCTCTGCTGTCACCCGTCAGATGAGTCTCCCCCTATGCTTAGGCTAGAGCCATCCCAGGGACTCCATATGCGTACTGCCCTCGGCCACGATGCGTACGAACCCTATGGGTTCGCTTCCCCAGTGTTGTCTAAGTCACCTGTAGTGGGTCTTGCGGAACAGCAGTAGACTCTCTCAGTGTAAGCTCGCCCCTTTCTCCACCCCTCTGGTGCGCTGGGTGGCTAGAGCTTGCGCTGGGCGCTGGAAGGGGTCAGTAACTGTGGCGTTTTGTTTGGGATCCCAGTACGTCCTACTGACGTACGTCGAACGTGACCGACTGAAAGGGAACGTCTCGGTTACGTATGTAACCCTCGTTCCCTGAAGGAGGGAACGGAGTCGTACGTCCCGTCGCCACAGTTCCTGTGCCCTCGCTGTAGTGCGGACACCAGTTGTGTCCTCAGCGAAAAACAGAGTGCGACTGCATCTGCTTCCTATTTATACCACCTGGCAGAGGCGGTGCGCATTATGCAAATATCGCACGCCAATTCCATTGGCTTGTTTTAGTTCACTCGAAGCTAATAGGGCTCTCTGGCGATATCCCAATTAGTCGGTCACTACTGACGTACGTCTCCGTTCCCTCCTTCAGGGAACGAGGGTTACATATGTAACCGAGACATTAATTGTCATACAAATAATAGTGAATAATGAAATAATTCTCTTTTGTTCATATCACTAATACTTTTATACCTGGAATCAAATTATAATTTTAAAATTATAATAAAATATGCCCATATGATTTACTTAAATGCTCTGAAAATTATTATATAATATAATATAATATAATATAATGCAGACATGCCTTTACTGGATGTGAGCGTCGTGTTGTGTCATGATTTCATAATGCTTTGTCTGCAAATTACGGTTTTATATGGATAATGTTTTCAAAACACTTACTCACATGAAATAGCGAGTGGGCGTTGATACTGTTTACTATGCAATGGCGTTATCATTCATAACAGTGACCGTTAAACTGACAAGCCTTAAAGGAGCCACCCCTTTTTTTTTTTTTTTCTTTGTTAACATAATAAGTGAACCTCAAAGAACATATTGAAAAAGTTAAAAAAATTCTTGTCATGGCCCTTTTTAAATCAATAATCATGACAGTCCTACAATTCATACTTGAATAAATCATAACAGCCTCTGAATACCTGTAAAGATTTCACTTTCCCATGAATGTTGTCCTGGGATGCCCCCAGACCCTCATTAGTCTCTGATGAGGGCGAATCAGAAACGAAGACACTATCATGTGACATGGCTTTGTTTCCCAAGCTGATCTTGGATCTTTGAATAAAAGATAGTAATGTTTATATGTCATATATCATTGGTAATATTTAACAGATAGTAATACAAATAGTAGAAATGCAGTAAAGAATAACATTCCCTCACCCCTGGTCATTGTCACTGTTAGCGTGGCTGATAGTTGGCTCTGATGTGTTGACATCATCACTCGACTGACTGGCCTTCAAGCCACTCTCACCCGAAGGAGCAGGACTTTCCTTCCTCTTTTTCTTTGCAAAAAAATTCTTGAATGTCTGGAATTTAGACTTCTTTTTCCCTGGATTGAAAACAAAACAGAAACATATTTAAATGAGTACCACTAAAGGAATCTCACAGGAGAATCTTGAATTTTGAGAGGCCTGTATACAGCAAACACTGAACATATGCTGTCAATTAGTCAATGTTCACTTATCTAAACAAAATAAGTTCAACTGGCAGACAATCATGTTTACTGGCCCTCAAGTCTTGGGAATTATATATACAACATGTTCAAACAATCATGTTGCAATTTATGTCACAAATACCACTTGTAAAAGGGTCAAGCAAGTAAAGTGAGGAGTCCTACTGACCGTGGTAAAGTACATCTGACAGCAGACTGTTTCTGAATAGTTGGCTATGCTCCCCTAAATGGCTCAATGCATCTATTAAAATGTGTTTATATGATAGATATTTAACAAACTGTCATTCTAGACTCTTAAATATTCCCTCTTGGGTGCTTATATAACACTAATTTATCTTCAGTTGCCAATAAAGGCCTAACCGTATTATTGAAATGGCTGTAAAATTGATCCACTGTTACTGTTGTTTTAAAAACTCATTTGTTAATAGGTCCAGTGAGGTTTAATGTAGGATAATTTTTCACAACAGTACTGTCAAGCACACAACTGAGCTCCTATAGTATAACATTTAGAGCCAGATTTACTAAACAGGGTGAATAAGCCTGAGAGCACAATTCCAAAAAAAGTGCAGATGGGAGTGGAAAGTTTAGTGTGTGATCTACTGACAAATTAAAGAACACAGACACAGTCAGATCATTTCCGTAATAACCAATGAAATCTACCAAGAGGAGGGCAAATTAGCATCTGGTTTAAGACATGCTTTTTTTGGGTGATAAATAATGGCGCAAATTTCAGTAAATTGACGAGCACAAACCTTAGTAAATCACCTTGCATGATTAATTTAGATATTCTCCTCCCATAAATTTGGCATCTGAAAGGGAAACTCCTACAAATGCATTTGCAATAAGGTCACCCAAAAAATAACCCTGTCCATGCCTTTTCAGCACTAATCTTTAGTTTATCCTGACAGTAGTTTTTTAATGCCAAAAGAGGGTTTACACTGGTGTAAGCTGTTAGTAAATCTGGCCCATAAGTGTTAAATCAAGTGATTTCTGAATCATTCAACGATAAAGTTTAGTGGAATACAAAAAACATTCTTGTTTCCATCATAGATATCTATACATAGATACTTCATGCTTCAGACACATCAACACCTTTTGAAACAGTCACCATTTCAGATGTTGCTTATCATTCACACTAACAAATCAATAATAAAAAAAAAAATGTCTCAACACTGTGCAGCCTATGGTTATAAGAAACATAGATATCTATGGAAGGGCTCTCTGATGATCATCATGAATATTCATTTGATTTAACCAATATTCTTTTTGTATTTACATGAAGAATTATCTAACATTAATGATAAACTAAATCCTGTGAAAATGAGCTTTCCTATGTGTATTGCAGATATAGATCTTGTGATGTGAATAACTACGCTGAAAAAAATGATTTACTTAGCATTTTTGTTGTTTTCCAGTACAAATATCTAAACATTTTTAAATCAAGAGTCATTTACTTGAGAAGCAAAATGAATTCTTGTGTTCTGAAAAAAATAAAAAAATAAAAATGAAATGAGTTTATGCTTAATACATTAAGTTTTATTTTTCTGAACCCACTGGCAGATAATTTGTCTTGTTTTAAAGCTACAGTCTGTAAGTTTTGCCTCTTTGTTAGCATCTCTGTTTGAAACCTGCAACTGCAGTTATTTGCAAAATTATCATCTTTACGTGGTTTGTGCATCGGCACGACACTGTCAGTCACCATACCGGTGTGGATACTGTACTTCAGAATCACAGATTCTATGTCTTGTAAGTATGACCAAAATTAAGAATTTTCACCTGAAAATGTTATCTGAACAAGTAAGTAACATGTCTGCCACTTCGGTTCTGACCAACTGGGAAAAAAAGTATTACAATAAATAACGCTGCCAATGGTGATTAAATCTACTGATCGCTTAGCTCAGATTACATTAAAACATGCAAATTATTATTAGTGTTATACTTTGTTCTCAAATTGTTAATGTTAACAACATCAGAATTGCGTGACTATGTGTATTTAGTGTATACTAGTGTTACCTGTAGATTTCAATTTCTGTAGCCACTCCGCAGTCCGAAGTCTTTTGTTTTTGACTGGGGTGAATCTCCAGTTGTCACTGATGATTGTCATTTGGACCTTTCTGGATTACAATTCGCCATCACAATAAGTTTAATTATTCCAGCTGCTGTGAAAAAAGACTATAAATGATCCACTACCAGCAGCATCCTCACATGATATAGCTACTAGCTGGGACTCCTTCTTTCTGTTTACAGACGTGACGTAATAACGCAAAGACGAACGGCTACATGCTCGAATTTCCCGCAGAAACCCATCAGTACCGATTTTATTAGAAAACATTATTATAAGCTTACTGTTGTGAATTGGGATAAGGTAAGGAGATAGTTTTGAACACTGGCTGGTTATGTACTTGCTCAAAAATTTATTTTGGATCATTTTAAACACAAAAAGGTACGGACTGCAGCTTTAAGTATAAACACTTAATTTTGACACATTTTCAGAAATATCTTAAGTCATTTTGCGCCTCAAGTAAATGTATCTCGTCTCAAGAATGTTTAGATATTCATACTGGAAAACAAGACAAAAATAGTGAGGAAGAAATTATTTTTTTGCAGTATAAGTAGCTGACGTACAGTCAACTTGCACTTGAGTGTTCATGCAGTATAAGTAGCTGACGTACAGTCAACTTGCACTTGAGTGTTCACTATCTGGCTCTGACCATTCCAATATGTTGCTTTGCTTATGTATAGCAGTTCAGAAAAACAGCTGTTAATTCATTGGCTGCGTCCGAAAGCTGAAAAATGCTGCTTTCGAAGGCTGCATTCCAAGGTAGGAAGTCATCAAGATATGTCCGAAACCACTGTTAGCTTCACTTCCTGTCTCCTGAGATACCTTCATCTGATCGATTTGTGAAAGCAGCATAGATGTATCCTTCGCTTTGATATCCCACAATCCTGCGCTTTTCATTCTGTGACCATTGAGCTAAAGATGGCATCTGAAAGTGGTGGTGTCTGAAAGTTGTTAAATGTACGTTTTTGACCAACTTTTTTCCACTTTTTATGTTATTTATAGTAAGAAACTACTTTTATAATAGTTCAATATTTCCTTAGTTATTACCAAAGCTCACTCTATTTTGTTGTAGATCATTAAACCGTTACTCTGCCTCAGGCCCTGTTTACACCTGGTATTAAGAAGCGTTTTCGTCAATTTGATCACAGGTGGACGACACTAAATACAGGTTTAAACAGGGTCTGAAACATTTTAAGCTTGTCCACTTTCAACCACCTCTAGAGGTAGTCGAAAAACACATTTGACCGGATTGCTTTCATGGTGTAGACGCTCATGTGGGCGAATGTGTTCGAACAGCCACAAAAGACCGCCTACTCTCCGCCTACTACCCTAATGCGTAAACATTATGGGAAGCACGCTAGCCTGTCTGAAATCAGTTTTGTGAGGTTCCTTCATGCACAAATGCTGCCTGCAAAGTCATTGGCATTAGGCAGCGAGGCAACAAGTCAGCAGCCTAAGATTTCGGAAGCAGCCTAATTTCTATGCATCATGACATGTGACTATGACTATGTGCACAGCTTAGATGCAAGTGATTTTAACAATTAGATTAAGCTCATTTTATTCATCCCAAAGGTTAAGATCCAGAAAGGCTTATAAAACAAACACTGAAAGGTCAGTCTCATTCAAGGGCTTTTTAAAGAAGTATAGCTGTGTGAACAATACTGGGATGGCAACCTTTATTAGTGAGTCATTCTTTCTACTGAGAACAAACAATCCTCAGTGCTGGCTTGCCTATTGTTGTGGTGTGATTTATAAAAATAACTCTAGACAACCCCCATTTGATTCCTTTAAACATGCCAGATCTATTTATCCTAACAGCCATTGACTCCAATCACAGCTGATTCAAATAGAATTTGGCTAACAACATGATAAACACATAGCATACAGAAATATTGTGTAAAGTAGTCTGTTTATTTCTGCCACATTTCTTTTCTCTTTCTTCAATTGCCTTCTCTATGAAGGACACATGAGATTTGGCCAAAATAAGGTATTTGAGACATGTTCCTAACTACCTTTTGGAATAGTCATCACTTTTGCAGGTGATCCCTTAAATCTGTCCCGCTAGATTTTGGAATAGCATTCACTAAACTCAATTAAGACTTTCTAGATAATAAAAACATGGTTTTGGTGACTGAATTTACTGTTCCCCATACAGTCTTTGAGGACTTTAGATTATGACTTCAGGCTTTGTGTTTTGGTGTTCCCTTGCTGCCTGACATCCTGTCTCTCTCTCTCTCTTGTCTCGGGGAGAGTCACATGAGGCAGCTCTATTGGCAAAGCCTACAGTTTCCAGCTGTGGCCTGTCTAAATGCAGTAAACAACGCAAAAAGAAAGAGATCTCACTGTCTCTTATAAACCACTCAATGCTTGGTTATTTGATTACACAGTAAGAGATGCTAAATATTGCCTTCTAAGAACAGAGTCTTAGTATGTTTAAATGTGGCCACAATAAATGCTAAGTGCATAAGATAAAAAAGTGCATTGTTTGTGTTTGCCATTTCAGGGATGTACAATACAATTGTTTATGCTAGTATATCACAGCAAAGGTTATTATAAATCAACTTTATCTTTGTCAAAATAAATAACTGTACATTTAATAATATTCCAATCAGTACTTTTAATATACTAGACCTGTCTTTTTCCAAGAATCTGCACTTGGAATTTTGGAATAAATCTTTTAAGTGAACCATACAGTCCTGTTCACTACAATGACAATGAATATTTTCCATTCAAGTCTCTCCCTTGTAGCAAAGAGAGACGTGGTTGCTTTTTCTACCTTCAAAGATAAGCAAACAGTCTTAGAGTGTAGGGTTTAAAGGAGGATATTATTGGTTAGAATAGATTAACCTACTGAACATATATGAACCTACTGAATATATTTATGACTGAGTTTGTGAAAGTGAAAAAAAAAACAACTGATGACCACAATTAAAATGTAATCTACAGGAATTGTTACTGAATGAAACAAACAAATCTGAATGAGCTTTTTTGGTGAATTGATTCAGATAACTTGAATCACTTGCACGAATCAATGTTCCAACAATTTGCATGTAATTTTGGATGAGCAATTCAAAACATACTCATAAAGTGCAATATAATAACTGCAAGGTGAAATAATGTAGCCTACAAGAAGGGTCACTGAATGAATCAAAGAATTAATCTGAATTAGCTTTTTTGGTGAACTGATTCAGAAGATTTGAGTCTATAGTGAAAATCTAGCCTATATTAATGTAGCCTACAGGAAAGGGTATTGAATGAATCAAAGAATGAATCTGAATGAGCTTTTTTTTTTGGTGAACTGATTCAGAAGATTTGAATCTATAGTAAAAATGTAGCCTATAATAGCCTACAGGAAGGGTTATTAAATGAATCAAAGAATGAATCCGAATTAGCTTTGTTGGTGAACAGATTCAGAAGATTTGAGTCTGTAGTAAAAACCTATCCTCTATTAATTTAGCCTACAGGAGGGGTTATTAAATCAAATGAAGAATTAATCTGAATAAGATTTTGTTTGGTGAACTGATTTAAAAGATTTAAGTCAGCAATAAAAATCTAGCCTCTACTTTTAGATCAGCAATTAGAAAAACACTTTTAAACTGTGTAATAATGTAGTTTACAGGAAGGGTTACTGAACAAATTATTGAATGAATATGAATCATTTTTTTTATGTAGACGAAGATGATTCAGAAGTCGTCGAAAGTACAAATTCTTACTTAAAGATGGCACTCTTATAAAATATCTGCATTCATATGACTATATTTGGATCCTTTCACGTGTAAGGTAACAGCCATGAGTGTAATTAATATGGTCATGGATCAATTATCAGTATCCTGTGATAAATCTGTACAAGATTAACACCTCCCATACACACCATAGGCACTGACTAACTCTGGAACTTAATGGACTTAGAGAGACCCACAATCCGATAGAGAAGATTATGGTTGCTCTGCAAGCACCCTATTTTGCAAGGAAATGGCTAATCCACATCACCACATAGGTCTGCCGTCTGCAATGCAGGATCTGACTCTAGCAGTCTGGACTTCCTCCTTCCCACACTAAACTGGAGAGGAGGGTCAAATGTCGGACAGCGGAAAGCATGCTCGTATGGGAGAGACAAATGTTGGCTTTGTCTGTGTGCTACATGACTTCCTGTCAGTGAGAACTAGTATCTTGTATCACTTCATTTAGTAGAGTGTCCTAATTCTTCATGTATGATCACTGCGTGGGGAAAAATGTATGACATTCTCGTTGTTCATATGGATGATAAAACACTGGACGGCACTTAAACATTACCTGAACACTCTTCTGCTGCTTCTGATGGTTCGGTAGCGGCTGTGACGTCTGGAGATTCCGAGGCCATGATATCACAATCACTGTTGAGAAAAAAAAGGTTTGTCAGATAAATGATTATTGGAAACTACTACTGAGGTACAGTTGAATGTGAGGTTTGTGAGCTAGAATGGAACCATAAATCAAAATTTCATAACCTACACACATAAGGAGGACAGTTCACCAAAAATTTAAATTCTGTCATTACTCATTTAATTTCATGATGTTCCAAACCAATATGACCTTCTTTCTTTTGTGTAAAGGTGCAGTCACATTTACCATTGCTCTCCAAAATGTTGCTGACGAAATCCAGTCATTTTAATTTTAAAACAGACTTTCGTGAAAGGCGAAAAAGTTCACTGTGCAGATTTCGCTCATGTTCAGGATAGTCATGAAAATTTTCATTGCTGACCAACAGAAAGCTGCTTGGTTTGAAAGTGACTTCTGTGTGAGCTGTGCTTTAAACATTGCTACGCAATAGACAATTATTTTTGCCCACAGAATTTTGCTAATGTTACTGCTCCTTAACCCAGAAATTTAGCAAAATATCTGGGCTGCTCTCATCCATTCGACAAAAATTAACTGTTGAGCTGAAAAAATCCAAAACACAATAAAAAAAAGTTGATGACATAAAATGTGAATTAAAATGTAAAAATTTTATGGTGCTTTGAACAACATCAGTCCCCATTCATTTTCCTTATTTTGCTAAATTTCTTCTTTTATATGATTGAAATGCAAAAAAACATTTGGGTAAACTATTACATTCTTCAACTGTTCTTTGAAGCACATTGGGTTCAACAAAGAGGTTCTTAGGTTTATTTCTCACTCTCTTAGCGTTCCTGACTGGGCTTTATGGTTTTGTAATGTATAATTGATATCAGGTCTGTAATCTGATTAGCTATAAAAGGAATGTCTTAGAGAGGCAGAGTCTCTCAGAAGTAAAGATGGACAGAACTGTGAAAGAATGCGTAAAAAGATTGTGGAATACTTAAAAAAAAAAGTTCCTCCAAATTGCGAAGGCTTTGCAAATCTCATCATCTACAGTGCATAATATCATCAAAAGATTCAGAGAAACTGGAGAAATCTCGGTGCGTAAGGGACAAGGTCGAAAACCTTTATTGGATGCCTGTGGTCTTTGGGCCCTCAGACGACACTGCATCACTCATCGGCATGATTGTGTCAATGACATTACTAAACGGGCCAAGGAATACTTCCAGAAACCACTGTCGGTAAACACAATCCGCCGTGCCATCTGCAGATGCCAACTAAAGCTCTATCATGCAAAAAGGAAGCCATATGTGAACATGGTCCAGAAGCGCCGTCATGTCCTGTGGGCCAAGGCTCATTTAAAATGGACTGTTTCAAAGTGGAAAAGTGTTATTATATGAGTTCTCCTATGGCAGCACTTTTTCTAACCCCTTCGTCCAAGAGATAATATTAAAAGGCCCTTGTATCTAAGCTTATGTGTACTTCTGGTACTTCTGTTGAAATAAAAAAAAATCTGTTGTCATTTAATGTATTATCTTTTTTTTTTTTAGCATATTGGCCCCCTTATTGAGGACAACTGATCTAGATGACCGATGTTTTACAACATAGCTTCATATAAATGCACTAAACATGTTCTCAACCATTATAAAAAAGTATGTAATCAAGTAATTAATCATTAGTGAAAATGGAGACTGTTTAGGTCCGTCTTTATTTGTTTGTCTATACTGTCTTTCATATGTGTGTGTCTACTACACCCATGACAGGGTTTGTAACACCCAAGGACGCACAAGGAGGCGTTGGTGATAAGACTCATTTAATGCTGACTCATTTAGATTACAACACTGGAGCCGAGACACTCCAGTGGATCCACCGTATCTGCAGTACCAGACTTGCTGATACTAGCAGCCCAAAACAGATTCCAGACCAGCTGAGGCCTCAGTGTTTGTCCTGATGAGTAACTACAGCCTAATCCTGGATCAGACTCTCCTCTGGAACACCTCCAGCTCTCAAGGAGGAAACTCTCAAACAGTATCTATGAAAGACGGCTGCAGCTCCAGGCTGGAGGAACGGCCAAACAGGATGTGGAGGCAATTTGCAGTCTAGTTTGACATGCATCAGTTTGACAAGGATTGTTTATAATATATGATTGCTTGACTGGTTCAATGGTTCTGTTGATGGCAAGCAACTATTACAATGACCTATGTAAAGTCATTTTCAAAGCCTTTTCATTTTAATTGTCTCTATAGACCTTATGCACCAGAGAAACAAGCACAAAGCCATCTCACAGGCAAAAACTTCCATTTTTGCAGTAGCCCTGTATATTAGAATCATTGTCGAAGAGTAATTAATTAGCTGGTGAAATGGATTTATGGATTTATACATGGGTTGTATAAGTATTTACCTTTACCCATCATCCTATTCATCCATACACTCACGTAACCCAAGACATCTGGCATTCTGTCATCACTCCTACCCTCTCTCGTACCACTTCCTGTACTCTTCCCACCATCCACTTCCTGTGATATTAACCAGGTTCAAGTGGGTTTCTGCTACATTCTTTCAACAACATAACAGAGGGAAATGCCAAATATTGCCTACTCAAAACTTCAGGGATTGTGCAAGGCGTCTGTTAAGTTCATGACTTTGTGTTGTGGGGTGATACTCTTCATATCAGGCCTTTAAATGTGTTTACCTTTTAAATGTAAGCAGCAGGTCATGTAATAGTCACAGCTAAATACAATTATGTTCCATAGTCTCTGTTAAACTCTCTGTTATGCTTCATATTTTTACCATTTGCATTAAACAGAAGTAGTAAAACGCGACAGAAAATTATTAGGAAGAGGTAGTTGCAAGCCAAATCCAAATCTGTATCAACTGAGTTATCAACTAATTAAAATAAACAATTTTAGGGTCATCAGCACATTTCTCTTTTCAGATATTTTGTGTTAATTTTGAGCAAATTGTATAAAAAGGGTTTTAATATGTACAATTTTCAATGTTCCTCCATTTCAAAAGAGCAGTGTTTAGATGAATATGTAAATATGTGCTGTGCTCTTTCCTCTCAATAACAAAGAAGGCGGAGCCTCAGCACACACCTACCCACGTAATTGCCATGGACCAATGGTGGTATAAAGGTGTTTTCCAGCCGGAGCAAATTTTTTCAGAAAGCTCACTTTGGCCACCTGTTTCGAACTCAAAACGAACTTCGTTTTGGCCTGATTTTGTTAAATGACGTCACGTCAGTTTGTTCTTTGATTTCGCTTGAAGTATATGGGGGCCTTAAGTCTATAGTAAGTACATGTAGTATATATTACTCAGTACTTTATTCAGTAAGTACAATGTAACTACTGTGTATAAACCAATATGGAACTAATATTTTTATTTTATTTTATTTTTTTCATTGTTTTTTTTCTTAGTTGATAACATGCTTATATGATGAGAAGAAATCTAAAATGTCCATAACCTGCATATATTCACCTCTGAAACATCAGTTTGTTACTGTAAATGTGGTTTGATGTTGCATCATGATAAAGCAAAGTAGTCTGATTTAAATGATTGTTTGCTTCTTTATTTGTTGCTGGTTTGAGTGGCATTTGAGTAAACATTATTTTAGTTAAGTTCAAAAGAGACTCACTTATGGTAAAGAAAATGTTTGCCTTGAATTTATTCAGTCATGTTTGACAATCACAAAATGATCACTATACTTTTGTCGTTAAACTCTGGCTTGGATGATAATTTTTTATAAATTTTCAGAAATTCTTACTTTTATATTGTAGAAAACTGAATAGGGGCAATAGTCTGGAAGTGAAAAACATTTTTCCATACTTATCAAGACACAATTCAAAATCCATACTTTTCCAAAATGTGTAGGAACCCTCTCATTTGCCTATAAAAATGATCATTTGCATGTTTTGAAGATTATTTTAAAATTAACATTGTACTGACACTTTTGTTTATACAGTGCAGCAGACAATCAAAAATAACTATTCAAAGGGAACAATGTACTAAAGTACATCAGCAAGAGCAAAATAAGAAAAACTCAAATCGAGTTTCATCTAGCTCACACCTTCAACATGTCTGCCAATCCAAACACTGCTGAACAAAGACACAGAGCAGCTGAGCCAAATATCATTCATATTCACATTCAGCACCAACACAAAAAAGAGGCTATTTCACAATTCAAGCACAATAAACATGCTCTTGGTCATTTTTCTCCTCTTTAGTGACCAAACCCTTAGCCCTTAATAGTATTATTCAGAGAGACTCGTCCTGCACTACAGACATGACACTTTTTGATACCTTGAATCATACAGCTGATTGTGGAGAGATGTCCTATTACTTTTCTGACTGATTAGACCTATTCCACCTGACAGATGATAAAACAACCGTCAATGAAGGAGAAACATGAGACACACTACGTTCAAAACTTTCAATCAGTAGGATTTTTTTTTTTTTTTTTTGAAAGAAAGTAATACTCTTATACAAACTTAGTAACTTCTGCACAGGCAAGCACCACTCACATACATTTGTAAAAATCTAGTTTCACTTATGCAGTTTACACAAAAAGCCAATTTAACAGACTGTGAACATTCATGTTTTGAGCTTAACTGCATGCTGAACATCACATGAGACTAAATAACAGCAGTCATCTAATGAGAAACAATCTTCCTTACCACTGCATGCAAGTACTATCTGTCCTCTACTGCTTAACAAAGACCAGATTTGCAGTTTCTGGTGATACTTAATTTGTTAGAAGGGGTTGTGCAGATTTGTTGTAATGGTTAGAGGGGCTGGTGTGACATCAGAGCACATGGATGACCATACTCGAGGTCATCAGATAGTGCTCATTCATTTCCTCTTTCTATCTCAGGGGAAGAAGTGCATATAATGCTTCACATTCACAGACGAGTGATTCACAGATAGCTTATGTTGGCATATGAGAGAACAAGACAAGAAAAACCACAGATACAAAGAACAGTCACGGCTAAAGCATAAACACACACCATAAAGCACTGATCATGAGGATATTCATAATGTAAGTCATAATGAAAACATCCACTCATACACATCCAGTTATTGCCTAAGGGTGGGATTATGAAAGTTATGCGAGTCGTGTGACACCATTATGATCAGATCAGATCTGTGCGTTTCCTTTGATACAGTTAGCATTTAAATGATTGTTTTAAGCAGCTTCACTTCCAGGATTTTCACTCCTTTCCCACAAACATAGAGTTGAAGGATTGTAATTTTCTTTGAGAAAGTACAATAGCAATAGCACTTTTCTGGAATTTTTTAAATTCCAGAAACTCTTTGACCCCTTTCAGGTCAGCATTGTGTGGCGGCTTGTGATAAACTCTGGATGAAGGACCACCTGTGATTGTTCACACAGCTGGTCTTGTGTCCACAGCTCTCCTTCACAGACAGTTTTAGGTCACAAAGAAAACAACGCAGCACTGTGACAGTACCAGTGTACCAGTTCAGTGATACTTTGGTAGTTAATTATTACCATACTGTACTCTATGTACATAAGGGGCTAAAAAGAATAGTACAATCTAAAGTACTTTGGTTACTTTCAGCTTGTGAAAGTCTTTAAACCAGTAAACATGTTTCATTATCAATAGAGCCACTAATTCAGTATTTTAAAATAAAATGAACAGGCAAGTCAATCTACTAAAGGTAAAGCGTGTCATTTTTTGATGTTTATTAAAGCGTTAGTTCACCCCAAAATGAAAATTCTGTCATTAATTACCTTCATGTCATTCCAAACTCATAAGACTTTTTGATGAAATCCGAGAGATGTCTGTCCCTCCACTGACTGCCTTTGCTACGACCACTTTGACGCTTCAAAAGGTTCATAAAGAGATCAGAAAACTATTCCATATGAATCAAGCAGTTTAGTCCAAATGTTCTGAAGAGACTTGATCACTTTTTATGATGAATAGATTTAATTTAGTCTTTTACTCACATGTAAACATTGATCAGCGAACATCAGCAGAAGCTCAACCGAACGTAAATTAACACACAAGAACAAACCTCTTCCGGAAGCTCAAACGTGCTGCGTAATGTGTGCGCAATCATCAAAAGATCTTCATTTGTGTCCTGAAGATGAATGAAAGTCTTGTGAGTAATTAATGATATAATTTTCATTTTGGGGTGAACTAACCCTTTAAATACTTTCTTCCATCTCAGTGCAAAAAGAACTATAAGTAAGCCATCAATAGGTTGGTTCCCCTGAAATGGGGCTATCAAAATATTGGTCTGTTTGAGCATCAACCTAACAAAACTGAGTCAACCAATGGCATGAGTTTGGGGAGGCCGCAGGACTATCTGTTTGTCTGACCAATCGCAGAAACACCACATGTTCAGAAAACCTGTTTAAAAACAGTCATTATGTTGTGCATTCTGAAACAGAAATTACACACTTACAGCCTTGAATACCGTAAAAAAAAAAAAAAGAAGACATTTTTAGGATTCAGTTAAGCTGTAGTCACATGCTCCGTTGTTCTGTGCATTTTAGGCTGTTTACACTAGTGCGTTTTCGTTTTAAAATAATAACTTTTGCTATGGTTACGCCTGTCGTTTACACTACTCCGAAGCTTCCGGCCCTCGAAAACTGAGACTTTTGAAGATGCTGCAGACCCCGTTTTAGTTTTAAAAAGTCGGGGTTGCGTTTCAGTGTAAACGGACCAAAATGGAGACTTTTAAAAAAACAAAGGCGTGGCTGCCCACATTACACTACCAGAACATGACAATAACACACCAGGGCTGCGTTTTGCATAACCATCGTGAGTAGGGGTGGGCGATATGACCAAAATCTTATATCACTATATGAGTAATTTTATATCACGATAACGACATATATCAGAATATAATTATTTTTGCTTTAAATAAGATTGATATAAAAAAAAATGTCTAGAAATACTACATAAAATAATCAAAAGTATAAAAAACAATGCATAGTCTTTACTGTGTAAATTAAATATACATTTATTCTTATTAAAGTTACAAAAGCAGTTACAAAAGTTTCTCTTTTTTGTTGTTTGATTAGCATTAATAATGACAGAAGGACTGACTGCACCAATCCATTATACTCAAGCCTTGTCTTTCTCAACTGTACCTTCACTTAAGACATAAATGGCTCTGTTTACTTGCAAATACGTGGTCACTTTGACACATAGGTATGTGTATTTAACCGTTCAAGCCCAATTAGGTGGCAAAAAGCACTCAGTTCGGTCCTTACACGGTCTATGAGCAGCAGCTTCATGTCAGACAGTGCTGAGAAACAGTCTCTCAGAGAGTGTGCGCATATGCTGAAATGAGTTGCTGCTAATTGCGCTTCAACAGTTTAAAACCACTTTTTTAAAACTGCAATGCTTAAAAACTCATGCAAATGATAAGCTTTCGTGACTTTCGACAACCACGAAAGAGATGAAAGTCCAATCCATACGATTAGGAATTTTGCGAGGGGGAAAGACTTGTTTTCGTAAAAACCTTCAAGTCGGTTGCACAGAATCGCTGTGTTGACCAACAGAAAGGCTGGTGTAATAGTGACTTGTGTGCCATTTTTTGCCTTCGAAATATTGCCAAAATTTTGCTAATGTGACCGCACCTTTATTCATCCTAGCCTGTACAATTTTGAAAAACATTTGAGAGCTGTGGCAGATGGGAAGTTTTTTTCTAAATTTCAATTTGTTCCATTTTTTAGCATATAATGACTTCAATTTCAGTTTGTTCCTTACATGGAGCTTTTGTATGACAAAAAAAATTGAAAATTTGTAGTATAGTTGTATGATTTAAGCAGAATGCTTTTATAATCCAGTAGAAAAGAGCAGCCTGGATGCAAATAATCTTCTTTTGCGTTCCAAGGATGAAAAAAATCATACCGGTTTGGAATGACTTAAGTATGCGTAAATGATGATAGAATTTACATTTTGGATGAGCTTCTTAAAACCAAGCAAACCAAACTGACCTCTTTTGCAAGAGTCTCTTCTGACTAAAAATTTCTTATCTTTAGCCAGTGTGTGACTATGATAGCAGAGAGGTCGTTCAGAACTCTTCAGGGACTAATGGACTGACCTTGGACTGCCTCCAACGCCAGAGATCTGTGATGACGTCCGACGTTTCATGTCTTAACTTTTGGACAGGGGGGAGGAAGGGAGGAATAAGAGAGAGAGAAAGAAAGTGAGAGTTAGTGGAGAAAAGCATTCAAGCATAAGATATTAGCAAGCATGCAGTGTTAGTTTCAAACATTTTGCTTTTAGAGAGTTATCAGACAGAAAACTGTAAATATATATGTGCGCATATGCAAAACTTGCTTTTGTTAAACAAAATACTTTAAATGCCCAGTGTGAATTACATCAGTAGCAAAGGGTGAGGCATAATCAAGACTACTATGAACCTAATGACAGACTGATATTTAGTCCAGGGCGACATTCGGCTATTTTGAGAATATTGGCACGAGCCAATAACTGTGCCACTGTGGATGAATAACAGATGTGGTAATTCAAGCTAGTGTTGGTTCCAAACCGACAGTATGTGTGTGTGCATATAAGTGCAGTGCACATTTTCTGTTGTCAGCATTTTTTGTGAAATTATCAAATATTGTGTAAAATATGTTAGCAATATATTTTAGCAGTTTTGTGTAGGTATTCACCAATTTATTAAATTTATGAAAATACATATAGGTCAATAATTATTTCCATTATAAACAGATAAAGAGTCAATATTAAAATTCAATGATTTTTAAAAAATAAATAACCTAAAAATAAATAATTTTCAACATCACAGCATTGTAATGTACATTACTGAAAATTGATGTTCATTTTGAGATTTGCAATAAATTAAATTTAACAGTGTTGTTAAATTATTAATGTTTTTAAAAATGAACTTTAAATGTGTATATATATATATATATATATATATATATATATATATTAGTGCCATATAGATTTTTTAATTTATCAATTTACGTCTATTAGACATTTAGCCTTTTCCGTACACTTCTATATATAATTACAGTTTAAATTATATAAATTACATACTTACATTTCATTCTTTCTATCAGCTACTAAAAACATAACAGTAAGTCACTAATAAACATGTTAATTAATATAGTATAAAAATGAAATGAATCAACAACAACAAAAAACACACACACGCACAAAAAAAAAAAAACTGCAACTCTTCACTAAAATGATGATGAGTTAAGTTATTTAAATGCCAGCCTTTGTCATTCAACATCCTGACGATCAGAGTCATCTTATGCAATACTGGCTTAGACCTGAGCTTCTCCACAGGTCTCAGTGGGGAACCACACTTCAACAACAACTTTAATGTAGTGATGGACTCCCTCAAGTCACACCATTTGCCGAGTACCTCAAAGAAAATGTCAAAATGATGTTCTCTTCTCAGGCTGAAAGGACATTAGTTTAAGTGGATGACATATCTGACGAGAACGTAAATCAATCACTGTGATGTCTGAACCAATGTAGTCTTGGCAAAAGAGCACATCAAGAAATAAAGTGACAAATGAGCGTCTAATTATGTTGTGGACTCTTACTAAGGTCTATCTAAAGGTCTATCACACTACTGTTAAAAAGTTTGAGATTTTGTAATGTTTATAAAGAAATCTCTTATTCTCACCAATTTAATCAAAAATTCCATAAAAACAAAATATTATTACAGTTTAAAATAACCATTTTCTATTTGAATATATTTTAAAATGTAAATTATATAGAGAATTTTTTTTTTTTTTTTGTAATGCCTTTATACTGTCATTTTATTTTATTTTTTTTATCAATTTAATGCGTTATTGCTGAATAAAATTCTTATAGACCCAAAACTTTTGAACGGTAATGTATTAAATTGTTGGAAGTTTTACTCTGCACATTCTTTAGGCAGAGAGAAACCTGGACTAAACTACACTAATGAGTTTATTAAACCAGCTGCAGTCACCATTTGGCTCAATCAGCTGACAACATTAGCTAAAGTGGAGACCATCCCCATCTCATTCCTTAACTTATATTTGAAGAAAAAGAACGTCCGAAAACATTTACTGGGCTAACAAAATTTGGCTCACTTAACAATGAGGTCTAATAGTTTCCTAGCAGTTTTGTTATAGGGCAGAAGCAAAATGAAAGCAATCTTTTGTGATTTTCATTACATTTTTCTCAGTTAAACAGCCACCACACCTTCATAATCGTACTGATGATCAAGTTATTTTTGGTTACATCCTAACATCTAGCAAAATTAGTAGTTTAAATTAAATTAGTTCCTCATGAAGAGGAAAAGAACCATTCATTGCAATCACATTAGACTTCCAAAAAAATGGAATTTGTACTTAGCATTTTTATAATTTTTTTGTAAATGTACACCATTGAAGTTTTACTTAGACTTTAAGTATGACAGACATTTTACACAAAATGGGGGAGCTTTTCGTGAATAAAAATGCTGTATATTTAAGGTACCCTATAATTAGACACAGAACATTTATCAAGCTCTGAATTATCTATAAAGATGTTTTTCCATTCAGGAAGATATTTTAGGCAATATTACTGCATGGACTCAGTGAGCTGTGTTTGGAAGGCCTTTGCTGTTGGTATTGATTGATAGTTTAAAAACTCATAGCAGGGACAGCATAAATCCAGACATACTACAAAACCATCTGTACTTTTGTGGTTCTTCTGAACTTTAACCACAAAGTACAAAAATGTTTTAGCTGTAACTAAACCAGTAGAGAAAGCGCAAAGCATTCTGGCTATCTGATACCAGATGATTCATTGTTAGAGAATATAAGTACACCACAGCAGAAATGTTTTACAGAGTAAAGAAGAGTGTTGTAAGACACGCAACCTTTTACTTATACTTAAAATGTCAGGATTCTATATCAGGATTAGAAAAACGTTTAAAACAAGATGTACTCACTGACTCACCTAACCCCATTCTCCACAATATGCTAATTTAACTAGCTTACACTTTAACAAATCAGTCTCTCACTGACTTGAGACTTTTGAGAATACATGTCTTAAAAACAAAAAAACAAAAAAAAAACCAGAAGCATGCTAAAAACAACAAGCTCATCAAACAGCACAAAATGATGAGAAACTAGGAAGAGTTTGGGCTCAACATCAACAAGCTCAGAAAAAACACAGAGGTCAACACAAAAGGGGTCTGAACATTAACATTTGGACTCTTATTTCATGAGATGGCTCAAGTTCCTTGCCAAATAGATACACTGTGTAGATACAAACAAAGCAGCACTCTCACAGGAGCGCAAGGACCATAAATGGTGTGAAAATGGAGGTAGATCAGAATGTAAGGATGAAGCTGGTTCCAGTCCAAACATTTAGGGCATGTTGTCAGTCTCTTTGCAAAGGCACATTTGACATTTATATCTGAATATGGAACATTATGTCTCAATAACTGGTCCAAACTCTCTTATTGTACATTAATCTAGTCTCTGGGGGGCTGGACTAGAATAAACAATAATAAAAGGCAAATTCAGTAAAAAGAAATGGTACACAAGACAGTCTCTCTTCTAAACTTGCAAAGAACCTGGACGAAACCCAATGGTAAACAACATGTTCTCTCAGCGGTCTTGGAATACCAACCGGTGGTGATGAGTAGGGTCTTGTTGGACGTGTCATGAGACCATTAGATAGAAGAGCTTTTAAAGAGACTCTAATTGAGCGAGTTCATCTAAGAAGCTATTATAGAACATTCTCAGAGAGCACAACAGAAACATTACAGTAAAAAATGCTTCAAGTGGAGTATGTAGTCATACCAACACAACCATTTTCATCAGTGTTCCACTAATAAACAATTTCACTAAAAGAGTTGTATATGCAACCATGACTAAAACTCGAACTCAAGCATGTTAACAAGAGATAATCATTTTAGATTTTCACATAAACAAAAGGCTCCAACTTACTTTTTGTCCCCAAAGCAGCTGTAAAGTCGAGACATGGTGTCAAAGTTCAAACCAAAAGCTGAGTTTCCTTAGTGCATCCTTTGTAAGAATCTGTTCAAAGTCCAAAAGTGAATCTTCACGCCAGTTTTGTCAAATCACCAACATCTCCTTTCTCATATCTTCACATGGGGTGTTCGTAAAAAAGAGAAGAAGCTTATGAATGAGAATGTGTATCCTTCACAGGGAAGGTACATGTGTGCTCCAGTAGCCTGTCTCTCAGGACTGAGCATGCTCTCGGTCTCTTCCTCTTGGATTCCCCCTCCCGTCCCTCTCCAACCCCCGTCACCTAATCCAGAGGATCGGCTACTATTGTCTCAGCCCAGCAGCTTACTCCCGACAGGCTAGGTGTCATTTGATAATTAGATGGGGCAGCTCCCTGAGGAGATACCACCTTCGTGTCTGAGGGAGGCTCATTTTGGCCCACGAAGGGGGTTGGAAAGCCAGTCAGCTGACGGCCACAGTTTGAATAAATCATTAGTAACATTTGTACCCAATATTTAGTGAGGTAATCAGGTTACACATTTAAAGACAAAGGTTCCAAAAGCTGCCATAGAAGAACCATTTTTGGGTTCACCAAATAACATTTCAGTGAACAGTTCTTAAAAGAACCATTTTTCTTAATGTAAAGAACATTTCATTAATCTGAAGAACCTTTTTCCATTATAAAGAATTGAAAGGTTCTTCATGGAACCATCAATGCCAGCCAATAACCTTTTTTTTTTTTTTTTTAAGAGTGTAGTAGTGGAATCTTAGCACTTACTGCTCAATATGTCTTAGCTTAAAGGGTTAGTTCACCCAAAAATGAAAATTCCGTCATTGATTACTCACCCTCATGTCGTTCCAAACGAAACACAAATTAAGTTCTTTTTAATGAAATCTGAGTGCTGACAGCTACAGAACTACCACTTTGACGCATCAAAAAGTTCATAAAGAGATCGTAAAACTAATCCATATGATTTGAGTGGTTTAATGCACATTTTCTGATGTGACTTGATCGCTTTATATGATGAACACATTTAATTTAGTCTCTTATTCACATATAAACATTGATTAGTGAACATAAACAGAAGCTCAACCAAAACTGCTCGACACGCGAAAACAAACCTCTTGCGGAAACTCAAACGTGCTGCGTAACACACGAGAGCAAACCTCATTGGTTCTTGCATGCGTCAAGCAATCATGCTTAAGCTTCTATTTACCACAACTAATATGTGAGTTGATGAACGTTTATATGTGAATAAAAGGCTATGTGTAAATACTTGAAATGAAGCGATCGTAGACTAAACCACTCAATTCATATGGATTAGTTACGGTGTTAGTTGCGTAGCTGTCCATGGAGAGACAGAAAGCTCTCAGATTTCATCAAAAATATCTTCAGTTGTGTTCTGAAGATGAACAAAAGTCTTACAGGTTTGGGATGACATAAGGGTGAGTAAATTATGACAATTTTTATTTTGGGGTGAACTAACCCTTTAAGTGAACGTTTACCAAAATGTTGCTGGTTCATGTAGGTAATTAAAAATACTTGTTTACTTTAGGAGAACGATGATTTTTAAAGAGCAAGCTTCAGTAGGCTAAAAAAGACAGATTCAGTCAATCTGGAAGTGACCAGACATTTTAGTGACAGGACATTCATTATTTACCCTGTTTTCTTTAGAAAATTAGTTGTACACACAACCTCAAACCATACGTCTTCACTACATACAAATGTTTCGCCTTCCTGCAAGTTTTGAATATTTTCCTTCTCCCTCAGGCAAATCGTGTAGGAGTATCCAGCAAAAGTGTAAACAAAGCTTTCCGCCAGGCGATTCCTTTTCTTAAACACAAACAATGGCAAATGCTGGATTTCGAAAAAGTATTTTCTTCCAGTCGGGGTGTGGGGAGATTCTTCCTTCCTTCTAAACTGCTTAGACCAATATAGGTAGCCAGAGACATCAAGTTCACATTCAGTAAAGGCTGTCAAACCCCTTTATTTTTACCTCACACATGTGGTGAACAGAACGTCTATGGAGTCTATGTCCTACAGTTTTCTTTCTCAATGCTGGGTGGAATGTCAGTCAGTTTTCCTCATGAAAAAAGCCAGGTTGGTATTTCCTGAGACCTTTTTGCTCTGCCGCTGAAAAAAACCCATATTTTGTTTCAGGCATATGGTTCCTCAAAAGGGCCATAGCGCTCAGTATTATCAGTAGATTCAGTCATTGTATGCGGTTGCCTGATAATCAGCAAAGCCTTCTCTACCAAATGTCCTTGACTTCCCTCCACAGGTCCCTCCACAGCCTTCTTCATATTTGCATAGTAAAATACTTTTGGAAAGCTGACGTCATGTAGCATGTCAGTGACGTCACACCACAGGACATGTCATAATTGCTACAATTCCAACGTGATCTCATAAGAATACACGTGTATTTTTATGTAAAGTGTGGTTCTACCACACTTACATTTACTTACGTTTTCATAACTACACTTTAAAACTTTAAAATGAATAAAATTTCTGTAATTTTTTAACCATTTTGTAATATTCAATTTGTTTGCTGTGCGACACAGGTGTTTTCTCCTATGCAGCGACTGACAAACAACCATAAGATACACCAAAGCACAACATAAATTCACAAATCACATCAATGTTATTTGTTCGCTGTACTTCAAATCTTTAGAATTCATATGTTTGTAAGGAACAGATCCAAATTTAGCCCTTCATCCGGCCCACACTCGTTATGATTCAAATTTGAAAGTTGAGCCCTCGAGAAGCGTTACAACATGGTTTACGGCACTGATATCAAATGCTCATTGGCTCTCACCTGCTTCGTCACAGATTGCGACATGCCGTGTTTCAGTGGATTGACATTTGAAATGAGTGCGCGCCTTCACGGAGAGAAGCCGGATTCATATTTTCATGGATTAATAAGTTATATTCTGCTCTGTACCCTATAAAAACTATTACCACCAGAGAGGACTGCGACTGCAACTCATCATCATTTGAACTACTTTTGACATGCTCGCAATAAATAAATTATTGTGATTATTTTGTTTGTCTGTTATTCTTCTATTTATAACAGTACGTAGTTTTAAGAAATTGTTATGGTTAGGTTTAGGGGTAGGTGAAGGATTAGTGGCTCAAAATATCATTTTAATGTTTTATTTTTACTAAAATTGTCATTTTCCTACACATTTCTGTCCATTATATTTTATTCTTTTAACATTCTGTATAAAATGGGTATGTTTAGGTTCGGGATGGGATTTAGGGATCCTACATTTATCTACAAAACGATAAAAGGGAAATTATACATATATCTTTATGAAATGAAAGACTGTGTTTCGCTGTAAAAACGTACATATTTTTACGTTTTAGTGCTATAATTACATCAATATTGTACGTTTCAGCACCTTTCTAAACGTACAAAAATGTAAGTTTTGTGTCTTTGAAAGTTACGTATTAATACCTCCATATTAACAACGAGACTAGGCTGACAATTCTTTTATAATCATTATGCATCTTTTTTACAATCATAATGGACATGTGAATTTTAAACTAAAATCATAATTTTTACATTTCTGCATTTGGCACAGGTCATTAAAGGTGATAATGCTGTGATAACGGTGATAATACTACCATCACTCAATATGATCAAGCAAACAAATTTGACTACATTTCTTTTAAAGACACAGACATAGTCATGAATATTTAACCCCCTCCCCCCTCCCCCCAGTCAATTCCCTTCAACACTTTTCTCTGACTCAAGTTTCTTTAGGCATCTCCTGCAGAGAACTGTTTCTTTTCTTTACAAAGCTCTCTGAATTCCAGCCCACATCTGGAACACATCTTCTGAGGCAGCGCTCTACCCCACACTCTAATTAAGGCCATGTATGCCAAACTGTAAATAACCCAAGAAATGATACCCCTCGGCTCAGAGGCCTGAAAAGCAGGACGTGTGGATTGATGTTTCGAAATAACTTATAAGATGAATATATAAGTTCCTCTCACCATGCAAAGTCTATCCTTTCCTGAGAAAGAACTTCTAAAACAAAGCCACGAGCAGGCCAAGCTCTCCATGTGTCCGTTAAGGCCTTCACTCTTACAATAAAATGCATCCAGCTGGGTCCACACAGCTTGACCAATGAACACAGCCTATTCAGCTGATCAGTGACCAGTTAACTTTGTATCCCCCCGTTTTCCATGCTCTTTAAAACTCGGTGTGTGGCGTTTTTGGAGGGAGGCTTCCAAATGGAGTATCTTAACAGTTTAATGAGATGATAATAATGAAATAATTACGCCCTGGGTTTTACGATGCTTTTCTTTCCAAACGTTTCTTTGCAGACACAACAGGACTATTAATGTGACTCATTATGAAAAGATTCTTTACAGGACAACAGGCTCTCTTAACACATGCTTGGAGAGGTTTAATTAACTTATAAAAGTACAGTTCAGCTATTTACCTGCTTACGCAATTGTATGAAATACAAAGAAAGTTAATGAGTTTCAATTACTATACAGATGTTGTGTGATGCATCATCTCGTTTTCAACAAGGTAACAAAGTCAATCATTTTTTTGGTCAGATTATTATGGAAGCTTGTTTCCGCCATGGAATAAGTAAAAAAAAAGAAAAAAAAAAAAGAACTGCGACTTTATCTCACAATTCTGATTTTATAGAATTTACAGATATAAACTCGCAAACGCAAGAAAAAGTCAGAATTGCGAGTTTATGGCCCAGTTTCACAGACAAGGCTTAGATTAAGGCAGGATTAGGCCTTAGTTCAATTAGGACATTTAAGTAGCTTATAAACGTGCCTTTATAAAAACAGATTAACGTAAAAAACAGATTACTGGTGTGCATCTTGAGACAAAAATGGCACCGACATATTTTAAGATATGCCAGTGCAAGTTGCTTTCAGTTAAAACAGCTCAAACATCCATTTTAGTCTGTGAAACTGGGCATAAATCACACAATTCTGACTTTATTTTTTACAATTGCAAAAGTTTATAACATGCAATTCTGAAAAGAAAGTCCAAATTGAGAGATATAAACTTGCAAGAGAAAAAAAAGTTGCAACTTGCAACTCTGACTTTGTTTCTCGCAATTGAGAGAGTTTATAACTCACAATTCTGAAAAAAACAAAAAACAAAAAAACATTACAAATTGTAAGGTATAACCTCACAATGGGTGAAAAAAAGTCGCAGTTACCTTTTTAAATTTTTATTTCATGGCTGAAACAAGCTTCCATGTAAGATTTGTGTATATTTTAGGTCCAGTAACTGCCATTTCTTTTCAAAATGTTCATCCTTTAAATCACCTTTATATCTTCACTAGTTCATTTTGTATAGCCTTGCAATGTGATACATTATTTTTTTCAAAAAAAAATTTTTTTTTAAATCTAGTCTCTTAATTAAAGGATTAGTTCATTTCAGAATTAAAATTTCCTGATAATTTACTCACCCCCATGTCATCCAAGACATTTATGTCTTTCTTTCTTCAGTCAAAAAGAAATGATGGTTTTTGAGGAAAACATTCCAGGGTTTGTCTCCATATACAGTGCCCTCTACAAATATTGGAACCCTTAGTAAATATGAGCAAAGGTGGCTGTGAAAATAAATCTGCATTGTTTATCCTTTTGATCTTTCATTCAAAAAATTCACAAAATTCTAACCTTTCATCGAAGTAAAACAATTAAAAGTGGGGGGGAACTCACATTATGAAATAAATGTTTTTCTCCATGTTGGCCACAATTAATAGCACCACTAGACATTCTTATGAGTAAAATATCTAAGTATATTCCCATTCATATTTACATTTTTAGCACACCAGGATCATGAACATGAAATTGCCCAGCCATGACTTCCTGTTCCACAGGAGTATAAACATGAGGAATTCTGATGTGCAGCAAAAGACTGTTGAGCTTCACAAAATAGAAAGTGGCTGTAAAAAAAAAAAAAGCTAAAGCACTGAAAATCCCCATTTCCACCATCAGGACAATAATTAAGAAGTTCCAATCAACTAAAGAGGTTACAAATCTGCCTGGAAGAGGACATGTGTCTAAATCATCCTAATGTGCGGTGAGGAGGAATCACAGCTGAAGAATTGCAGAGATTAGTTGAGTTTTGAGTCTCAGAAAGCCTAAAAAAAATAATCAAACAGCACCTACATCCCCACAAGTTGTTCGGGAGGGTTTCAAGAAAAATCCTACTCGCTCATCCAGAAACAATCTCCAGCATATTCAGTTGTCAGACACGACTGAAACTTCAAACAGGACCAGCTTCTATGGTCAGATGAAACTAAAAAAAAATAAATAGCTTTTTGGCAGCAAGCCTACCAGATGGGTTTGGTGCATGGATAAAAAGTACCCCATGCCCATGGTTAAATATACTGCTGGATCTTTAATGTTGTGGGCCTATTTTACTGCTGGAGGTCCTGGACATCTTGTTCAGATACATGGTATCATGGATTCTATCAAATACCAACAGATAAAAAATCAAAACCTGACCGCTTCTGCTAGAAATCCAATAATGGGCCGTGATTGGATCTTCCATCAGGACAACGATCCAAAACAAACATCAAAACCAACACAAAACTATGTCACTGAGCACAAAATGAAGCTTCTGCTATGGCCATCCCAGTCCCCTGACCTGAACCCTAAAGAAAATGAACTGAAGAGAAGAAGCACCAACATGGAGCTGGGAATCTGAAGGATCTGGAGAGATTCTGTATGAAGGAATGGTCTCTGATCTGTTGTCAGGTGTTCTCCAAACTCATCATGCATTATAGGTGAAGACTCAGAGCTGTTACCTTGGGAAAAGGAAGTTGCAAAAAATTGTGTTCCAATAATTGCTGCCAACGTGAACTAGAGAAAAACATTTATTTCATAATGAGATTTTCCCCCCACTTCGAATGTTTTCCTTAAATGAAAGGTTAGAATTTTGTGAATTTTTTTAATGAAAGATCAAAAGGATAAACAATGCATATTTATTTTCACAGCCACCTTTGCTCATATTTACCAAGGGTGCCAATATTAGTGGAGGGCACTGTAGTTGACTTCAGTGGCAACCAACGGGTTGAAGGTCCAAATTGCAGTTTCAGTGCAGCTTCAAAGGATGACCCCAACCTAGGAATAAGGGTCTTATCTAGCGAAACAATCAGTCACTTTCTAAAAAAAAATTAAAAAGTATATCTCATCTTGCACCGCTCTGCGATGCGCCATGCATTACATAATCATGTTGGAAAGGTCATGCGTGACATAGGCATTGGTAGCCATTGAAGTCCACTATATGGTGAAAAATCCTGGAATGTTTTCCTCAAAAACCATAATTTCTTTTTGACTCAAGAAAGAAAGACATAAACATCTTGGATGACATGGAGGTGAGTAAATTATCAGGAAATTTTTAATTCTGAAGTGAACAAATCCTTTAATATGAGGTCATAAAACACCATGAAAATATAGGTGAACTGAAACAGTCAATTTAAATATTTTATGATCAATTACAATGTCACACCTCTGGACTCTAAACTGAAACTGCTTGAAATTTTATGTCAACATCTCTGAATACTAATTGCACATAGCCTGACATAAAAATCAGATACATTATTCTGAGACCAAACTAATAATGATTCTGATGATCGGAGCATATGGAGTAGAACGTTGATGATGTACCCGTACAGTAATCAACACTGTGTGTGTGTGTGTGTGTGTGTGTGTAAAGTTGATCAAAAAATAGATTTACATGCAATATTGATTGTATGGATACCAGTCTAAAAAACACTATCCATTATGTGAAATTCTTATATAGCCCTAAAAGCGAAAATACTCCAATCAAAAAATTTAAACCAATCAAAAATAGCTTACTGGATCGTAATTTTGCGGCTAAAAATGCGTAACCAAAGACTACTGTACATGACTTGGAAACAACATCAACAACCAAAAACTATCGTGAAAAAAGTTTAACAAAAAATGTAACTTACTCATAGTTTACAATATCGGAATGTCTCTGTTAATGCATATTATTGAGAAGGGAAAAAAAGCAAGTAAGTCAAAATGTCGCAAGACTATGACAGCTCGCTGCATTTAATATTTAAATTATTAAGAGCACTATTATAAGCACTATTTGACCAAGTTATCCTGTTTTACAGCAGACATTACAACAGACTATTCAAAATCGGATTCTATCATAAACCACTGAAGAAGATAACTGGTTGTAACTCACCAAAAAAGGTTCGCATAACATTATTCACTGCACTAGCGGAAAGTGATGGAGATGTTTGCTTCCCAAACTTCCCAAACAACCGCTTTGTCCAGCGTAGTGAGCTCAAAACCGACAGAAAGCCTCAATAAAAACCGAATTATCTTATTATTGCATTAACGTAGACGTGTACTTACGAAGCGAAGAAATCCTAGAGATATCTGGTCATCCTTAAACAAGCGAAACAGAGATTTTGTTTTACGACTGATATTCTACAGTGCTGTGTGTGAATGCAGGAGGAGGCTTAATATCGCCCTCTGTCGTTGAGAACAACAAGCTTATTCCAAACTGTGTTTGCAACTACTTCCAGGAGCAAGTGTGGCTTTAGAAAGACAGTTCATAATGCTGTTGTGGTAAATAATAAACACATGATTTGAGTAAATAAATGACTTTTATTTCATCACAGGAAATTGTTCAATCGTTTTGAAAACGGCCCAAACTCTTAAAATTTAGCCTAAATTAGCATTCTAATTTATAGCCTACCAAAACAATTGACTAATGTTAAAATTAAGACTTATCATTGTGAATTGTTGTGCTCATTACACAAATATAAGGGTTTTACAGGTTCATAACTGCTGTTCTTCAGTAACCCTTGCTATTGAACCACTGGGCTCGGGCCACAACATCATTGGCGTAATCATCTCCTGTGGTGCCCACGTCCATGCGCTCATATGTATGGACGTTCTTCACACCAGCATTGTAGGCTGATATCCCCCCTGGAACAGACATTAATATAATATATGCTATAATGCATTTATATTTATTTATCTCTTAGAGTATAGCCTACCTTTAAAGCATTGCTCTTGAGTCCACTTTGGAAACTTTGCTTTAATGTCTTTAATAAAGCCAATGAGTATCTCAGTTCCTTGTGTGACATGCTGCTCACTGTCCCATGCACCTACTGGAGTGTGATAGCGTTTGTCAACCTGAAAGAAACACCATCAAAGAAGAGAACAATTAGAGATGTTTTAACATTCTCTGCTTATTATTTGCACCGTTTCCTTGCTGATGTCAAAATGTTTTGCATGGGAAATCAGCTTTAGTTTGATTAATTTAGTTTAAGTGCTCAATGTTATCATATGACTTATATTATCGTATTTCAAAACAGACTAGATCTAACCTGCATGAGGCCAAAGCCATTGCCATGGTCGCCCCACCCACCCTTCAGAGCGGCTCCGGCTCTGGACTCTCTGGAAATGATGGCAGCAATCACAGCTGGCTCTATCTTCTTTGCTTTGCCAACTTTAATGATTATACTCTTGTATTTCTCCATCCGGGCCAGATCATGCTCAGCCAGTTTTTTGGAGGCTTCAACCCCTATAACAAGTTTAAATCAATGTTAATATAAACTGTGATGTAGAGCTGTATATTTGGCAAAAGTCAGATGTGAGTTGTATGCATTCTTCTCACCCTTTATGGTTAATTTGTCTGGTTTTGCTGTCTTCTCTGATGCACCGGTGGTGTCTATTTTCATGATGTCTCCATAAATGTTTGCTAGAAACAACATTAAAAATATCACCTGAAGCCCTTTCAATCATTAAATAATTATTATGTTTATGCAGCACATTTATGCAATGCTACACAATCACAAAAAGTTTCTCATAATTCAGACAACATCATATACTCAGCAACTAATATTTTATAACTTACCCATGACTTAGAACTGCTGTGTGAGAGCAAATCACTGAGTTTGATGAGTTTTGTCACTAAATCAGACCGCTGCGATTATATATGAACACAGAGGGAGTGGTTTCTCTTTTTTTTCCCTCAGATGTTCTTTCACTGAGGTGTGGAGAAATGCAAGGTTGCAAAATTTGCAACTGTGAATGTTGCAAAATTAAAAATACTTTTTTTTTTTTTTTTTAATCCGTCTTATCATTAGAGCACACCCGAACACAGTGAATCATTTTATCAGGTGGAGGCTTCATACATCTCAAAAAGGTTTAGCCACTTGACAAGTGGAATCCCTAACTTTGCTGGTGCGGGCAGGAGAATGAAATGAAGAGAAATAAAAGGTTGTGGGAAATTTTTTATCTTTTTTTTTTTTTTCTTCTGGAAATATTGGCTCATTACCAGTAGTACCAGTATTAAAGCATGCCTAATTTCATCTTCCTTGATCAAATGGATTTTTTAGTTATAGGCCCCAATAGAAATGTATCAAATTTGGTAGCCGTCCTCTAGCACTTTCTAAGATTTATTTATTATTTATGATTTTTTTAAAAAAAAAATTGTATTTTTATTTTTTTTTTTAGCAAAGTTTCAGTGAGGGTAGATGTTTAAACTTGAGAAACCCATTGTCAGCCTCAGGAGGTCAAACTAAATATTGTATAAACTCTTTTTTCCTCGCCTAATATTTTATTTGATGTATTTATTTTCTATTTATTTATATGAGGCAACTCCATTACAAACATTTTGTAACATGTCTGTATGGGTCTGAATGTTTATATTGTATAATATTGCAATTATGTATATAGTATTTTCTATCAATAAATAATAAATAAACATAAAAATAGACAGCTTTAAGTATAAACTATATATGATTCAGATCATAAATGAATCATGGGACCATCCTTCCAAATCTGATGGGTTTTGTGCTTTAAAGTTACTTTTGCCCATGTACACTTAAAAACATGGTTCTATATAGTATTAAAAGTGGTTCTTTGGCTCGTAATCATAGGGGTAACACTTAAAGTGCTGTATAGCACCAAATATTGATGCTTCAGTGGTTCTTCACTGGTTCTTTGGGGTGGTTAAGGATCTATATAGCACTACTGCCAAACAAAGAACCTGTTAAGCCCTTTTAAAGGTTCTTTATGAGCCAAAGAACCACTGTTGGTGCTGTTTAGCACCATTTTTGTTGAAGAAATAAAATGCGATATGGCACCTCTTATGGGTTCTACATAGCACCATTTGACAAAGGTGTTGTAGAGCACCTTTAAAGACATGGTGCTACATAGCACCAAAAGTGGTTGCCCTATGATTACGAGCCAAGATCCACTTTTAGCACTTTTTTTAGAGTGTATGTTTAGACCAGAAAAATAATAGGGCAACTGAGAAGTAAATGAAAACATATAGGGTTAAAGCAGCTATGTTTAAAGATTATTCATTTGATTAATGTGTTATATGAAAGACACATGATTTGAGTAAATAAATGAGTTTTATTTTATCTCAAAATTACAAAATAGCACAGAACAGTGTATAATGGTTAGAATGAATAAAAAAGGATTGTTCTTCAGTAACCCTTGCTTTTGTACCACTGGGCTCGGGCCACAACATCATTGGAGTAATCGCCCCCTGTAGTGCCCACGTCCATGCGCTCGTATGTACGGACGTTCTTCACACCTGCGTTGTAGGCTGATATTCCCCCTGAAACAAACATTATAAATGAGACATGAAACACTCACTTAATCAAACTAGGTGATCACATATTATGCTCTGAAAAGGTAATATTGCTTCTATAAACTTTGTGAAATCTTCTAATCTAATTAATCAATGAATAAATCAATAAAAAATCTTAAAAACAAAAAGAGTTAATTTATGGTCTCTGACTGTATACTATAACCCTACCTTTAAAGCACTGCTCTTGAGTCCACTTTGGAAACTTTGCTTTAATGTCGTTAATAAAGCCAATGAGTATCTCAGTTCCTTGTGTGACATGTTCCTCACTGTCCCATGTACCTACTAGCTTGTGGTAGCGTTTGTCGACCTGAAAAAAACCAAAACAAAACAACAACAATAAAAAAACATCAGTAATAAAGAGAACACCTGAATATGTTACAGATTAATACGTTGGATCAACCTTAAGGAAGCATTGCAGGGGAACTGGTGTTTTGAAAAGGGAAGTTGGGAAAATCAAGTTGACACAATAATTGAAAAAAAAAAAGAAGAAAGAACTACATCTTCTTTTTATGTAACCCAAGTCTTCAGATTTGCTCATTAGGTGGAGACATGGTCTGACAAACTATGTACACGCTTTGACATGTTGCATTAATGCGGATGATTTATACTGTGTAATTTCCCAATCTCTCCTAACTATCCTAACATTTTCTACTGTCTACAAAAAGGCCAAAGAATGCTCATTATATTTAGGTTACACAAAACACAAAACAATATTAATCTTAATTCTTTGCATGTATTATCTCTGATTAGTAATTTTCAGATTTAGTTTAAACACCCTAAATGTCATCTTATGTGCACTTGCATACCGTATAGCCCTCATATTAAGATCTCCCTGTCTTGTTTTTTTTTTTTTTTTTTTTTCCCAGATAGACTAGATCTATTCCTCTAACCAACCTGCATCAGGCCAAAGCCATTGCCATGGTCGCCCCACCCATCTATCAGAGCGGCTCCGGCTCTGGACTCTCTGGAAATGATAGCAGCAATCACAGCCGGGTCCATCTGCTTTGCTCTGCCAACTTTAGTGATTAAACTCTTGTATTTCTCCATCCGGGCCAGATCATGCTCAGCCAGTTTTTTGGAGGCTTCAACCCCTATAACAAGTTTAAATCAATGTTAATATAAACTGTAATGTAGTGCATATATATATATATATATATATATATATATATATATAAGTTTGGTTACTGGACACACCAGATAAGCAGTCATACCCTTTACAGTTAATTTGTCCTGTTTTGCTGTCGCCTCTGATGCACCCGTGGTGTCTATTTTCATTACGTCTCCATAAATGCATGCTAGAAAATACACAAGTATCGTCTGAGGGCCTTTAAAAAGTCAATAAATAGCTGATTATTTACAAACAGAACAGTATCATATTAATTAAGGTATTATTTTTACATTGAATACTGTTAATCTTACCCATGATGGTAACTCAAAACTGTTGTCAAGTCAGACTGTTATGAACTTGGGATCGTAGTTGAACTGGTTTCTCTTTCTGTTTCTCAGTTTTTTCTCAAGGTGGGGCAAAATGGAAATGTGGAACTACCTTAAAGAGAAAGATAAAATATTAGGCTAAAAACGTATCAATAGCCTAAATAAAGCTTTACAAAAAGGCTTCCTTCATTCGTTAACAATATTAACTCAGTTAACATGCAGGGTACTACTAACAACGAGCAATTCTACAACTTTTATTAATCTTAGCTAAAGATAGCTTAGCAAAAAATGTTAGCAAATGTTAACATTAGTTAATGTACAACTAATGTGCTCTTTTTTTTTTTTTTTTTTAAAGTAACACTATAACAAAGGTTAATAAACGGTGTAGCTTATTGCTATGATCATTGTTCACATTAGCCTAGTTATTGCATTAAAAAAATACATTGCTATGGAAGAGGATTCAAGACACTTCCCTGCTGAAAAATCCAGCTAAAACCAGCCTCAGGGTTTAATAGGAACAATATTGAAATCAATACACTTGCTTTTCATATGACATGCGTTAATTTCTCCACAATGAAAAAACAATATGGTCATTGGCTACTAATTTTCAAACGCAGCTTATACATTCAATTGAAAATTTTAAAATGCAGAAATTAAAACGATTTTCCAAACAAACTGTCAGTAAGATATACTTAACATTTAATGTTGTCAACATCGGGAGATCTATTGTTTATATTTAGTACAGTATTGCTCTCTATTTGAGATTACAGATAGAAAAACGTGTTCTGTGCCTTTAAGGCCAGTCCCATTAATCACAGCCAGTCTATGAAAACCAGGAAGCAAAACACTGGAAGTAACTGGACATGTTACAGCACAAAATAAAGATGCAGATGCCATAGTACTGAATTTAAACTATATCGCGTTATAGATATATATAGGTCTATATATTAACATAATGTTTGTAAATACTCCGATGTGGTTGTTTGTTTTGATTGTACACGTTTTGGAGCAAGATGTTTTTGGAATAGACAGCAAACAGTTCAACATTTTGTACTTACTTGCTGATGATTTAAGACCAACCTTAGGTTGCTACTCTGATCCAGTGGTCAAATCACCAAACATTGATCAGCTTGCATCTGTGAGCACAGTGTTTTATAACGCCTATGCACAGGTATGTTGTAATATTGGTCATGAAAAACATAAAAATGCATGATATAAAGCTTTATTAGTAGAGTACATTTAAGTAACAGGTGCACATTGCTATTATGTTCTTTTAAAGCAAGCTGTTTGTGGACCTAGTAGGGTGTCTTTCCTAACAAGTCGAAGACCAGACACCACAAAGCTGTATGATTTCAACTCATACTGGAGGGTTCATGCAGGAAACTACACTACACTCCCTCAATACTTCAAGTCTAATGGATACAGCACCTTTTCAGTGGGCAAAGTCTTTCATCCTGGTAACTAGACCACATGATGTATTGTATGCATGATGTCACAATGCACAAACTCCTGAAAACTATATTTCGTTATGCTAAATATAACTTTTTTTTCTTTTCATTTTGGCATTTCTTTTTTATGAGATTTTCCCTATAACCCTTTCATGTTTTAACTGTCTGGTTTGATGTTTAAACTAATAATGTTTCTCTTTTACGTGCTTGTCCTCAAGGCATTGCCTCCAACCACTCGGATGATTACCCGTACAGCTGGTCTGTACCGCCGTATCATCCACCCTCTTTTAAATATGAAAAGAGGAAGGTCAGTGTGTGAGTTAGTGTGGATATGTGTACACACTTCCTCAATGTCTGTGCTTTCAAACCTATGCTGTCCTGCTCTTACATTTTATATATATATATATAAAATACAGGTAAATTAATTCAACTCGATTTATTTGAAGAGTCAAGAACTGTATGTTCTAAAAAAAATAAAAACTATTTATTGAGAGAAAATTATTTGCAAGTTTTTAAAAAAAATTAAGTTAAATGGTCTTATGATGATAATAATAATGATAATAATAATAATAATAATAATAATAATTTAACAACTCAAATCATTTTAAGTCATCCTTTCACCATTATAAAACCATTATTAAACCACTCTATAATCTTTGATCTCTCTCACTTTTATACAATTCTGACACCTGCTGGTTAATCTGTCACATAATCCTTTGAGAGCTTCTTCAGATACAATGTATGAAAAAAGTAAAATAATGAATGTAATAATATATATATATATATATATAAGGAAAAAATCCTGTTGGACATTATGCTTAAAGGGATAGTTAACCTCAAAATTTAAAATTCTTTCATTATTTACTTACCTTTAAGTTGTTCCAAACCTGTATAGAGTTCTTTCTTGTGCTGAACACAAAAGAATATGGGTAACCAAACAGTTGATTGGCCCTGGAAGTCAGTTGGGCCCATTAACTGTTTGGTTACCAACATTTTTCAAAATATCTTCTTTTATGTTCAACAGAAGAAAGAAGGTCAAGTCAAGTCAAGTCAAGTCAGTCACCTTTATTTATATAGCGCTTTTTACAATGCAGATTGTGTCAAAGCAGCTTTACATTGATTTACATATCATAAGTCTGATGGGATCGCAACATTCAGAGTATTTATTCCAGTTCCATTCAGTTGAGGATCGTATTCATCACGGCGGTACAGACGGACTAATATTAGCATAGATGCCATTCTTCTTCTGATGTAACGAGTACATCTGGTGTTATAGGAAGTGTTCCCAGTTCCGGCTGACCTAATTTATGCAGCCTAATAATCCTTTAACGGATTTGAAAATATAAATTGATAATGTGTTATGTGTATGCCAGAGTAAAGAGATGCGCTTTTAGTCTAGATTTAAACTGACAGAGTGTGTCTGCTTCCCGAACAATGCTAGGAAGATTGTTCCAGAGTTTAGGTGCCAAATAGAAGAAGGATCTACCGCCTGCAGTTGATTTTGATATTCTAGGTATTATCAGCTGGCCTGAATTTTGAGATCGCAATAGACGTGAAGGACTATAATGCATTAAGAGCTCGCTCAGGTACTGGGGAGCTAAACCATTTAGTGCTTTGTAAGTAATTAGCAAGATTTTAAAATCTATACGATGTTTAACAGGAAGCCAGTGCAGTGTTGAGTTCATACAGGTTTGGAACAACATGAGGGTGAGTAAATGATGATAGAATTTTCACTTTAGGGTCAACTATACTTTTAAGTTAAAATGTGGATCACATTCAAAGTAAAATATTTCATATCAAAAAATGATCCACATATAATATTTAATATGGTTAAAAAAAAGGAATACATAATTTCTAATTGAAAAGTTAATGTGAGCATGATTCGGCTTGTTAGCTTCATAAGAAAAGGACAAAAAGTAAGTTACATGCGTAAAGTACAATTTTATTTTATTTATTTTTTTGTCCTATGAAAGCTTGTTTCTACCACAGAATAAAAAATAAAAAATTAAAAATCTCACTTTTTTAAATAAAGTCAGAATTGTGAGATAAAAAGTCGCAATTACCTTTTTATTTAAATCTCATATTTATCTGTTAGGTTTGCAAAGATAAAGACGGCACACTGCACAGTAATTTACTGTGTCCCGTGGATGTGTCTGAGATGCCTTTAGGAACCCTTCCTGACATGGAGAATACAGCAGAGGCCGTACGACTCCTGGACTCTATGAAGGATGCTCAGAATCCATTCTTCCTGGCTGTTGGCTTCTATAAGCCTCATATTCCTTTCAGGATCCCACGGGTATGTGTTTGTTTTTAGTGAAGCATATGACATACTGTATGAGCAGCTGTTAAGTCAGTAAATCTGGGAAATATTGCATTTTTATAGGAGTACCTAAAGCTCTATCCTATTGAGAGTATGACGCTGGCTCCAGACCCAGATGTTCCTAAGAAACTTCCTGATGTGGCTTACAACCCCTGGACTGACATTCGCAAGAGGGAAGATGTTCAGGCGTTAAATCTGAGCTTTCCTTATGGCCCCATTCCTAAAGACTTTCAGGTACCATGCAGAAAAATAAATTTTGCACCAGTGTATCATTTACATTTGGTTTGTTATGGCTAATTTGAGGCCTGTGTCAGTTCTTGTAGAATCAAACATGTGTTTTCCCCCTCGTCTTTTAGCTGCAGATCCGACAGCACTACTTTGCCTCAGTGTCATATGTGGATGCTCAGGTGGGAAAAATTCTGCAAGCCCTTGATGATTTCGGCCTCGCCAAGAACACTATAGTGGTGTTTAGCTCCGATCACGGTTTGTTGAAGAAAGTTCCTTCAATTCAGCCTGTTATTAGATAGTTCATCCATTAGGTGGCAGTATTGATGCATTTGGTTTATATTAATGCTCAGATTTACAGTCTGTTCCGTGGCCTTCCATATTATTCTGAATTCACATCCTATAAAGTTCTTTTCAGAAATTATGCTGTCACGTTTTTGTTTCATTTAGCATAAATTGCTTTTTGAATTGTCGGTTTAGTTTGTCATATGGCTGACGTGTGTTTTTTTCTCGTCATAATGCAAACATTCATGCAGTGCATTAAGTGGCTCTTATACAGGGTTGTGCAAGTGCAAAATTCTAAATATATTAATAAGATCATTTTTAATGAATAGTGAATTTGTATTAAAGAGACAGTTCACCCAAAAATGAAAATCCTGTCATCATTTACTCAGCCTCAAGTTGTTTCTAATCTGTATACATTTCTTTGTTCTGCTGTACACAAAGGAAGATATTTGGAAGAATGTTTGTAACCAAGCAGATCTCACCCCCCATTGACTACCATAGTATTTTTTCCCTAACTATGTTAGTCAATGGGGGGCGAGATCTGCTTGGGAAGATATTTGGAAGAACGGAAGGGAGATATTTGGAAGAATGTTTGTAATCAAGCAGATCTCCCCATTGACTACCATAATATTTTTTTCCTACTACGGTAGTCAATGGGAGGGCGAGATCTGCTTGGTTACAAACATTCTTCCAAATATCTTCATTTGTGAACAGCAGAACAAAGAAATGTATACAGTTTTGGAACAACTTGAGGGGGAGTCAATGATGACATGACATGACAGCAAGAGAAATTCAACATGAAGCGGTGTTAATTTAGTATCATTGAGATACTATTATAGTTTTTATTAATATTTTGAATTAGATTATATGTTTATATTTCCATTTTAATTTCAGTTAAAGTTTTAGTAATTTTGCTGTGTTTTGTGTTTTTAGTACATCAAGTTAAACTAAATGGAAATGAGAAATGTTGTGTTAGCAGCCAGCTGAAATAAAATAAGGTTAAGTTATTTTATCTTTTATTTATTTCAGTTAACATAACTTGATTTCAAGTCACAAAATGGTTTTTTATGGTTTGTTTTAGTTTCAATAATAATATCCCTGACATAACCAAAAACAGATAACCTCTTAAAAAGCTATATATATATATAATATATATATAACAGTATGAAATTTGAATATTGAATTACACTTAAATTATTATAATGAGCAGCTGCCACATATTTATGTAAGTAAATAAATGGTAACACTTTACACTAAGGTCTTATTGGTTAACAATAGTTACATGCATTATCTAACATGAAATAACAATTAGTAAATATATTTTTACAGTATTTCTTAACCTTTGTTAATGTTAGTTAATAAAAATGTTCATGTTTATGTTATTTCACAGTGCATTAACTAATGTTAATATCCAAATTTTGATCTGAAAAAAATGTATTAGTAAATGTTAAGATTAACATGAACTAAGATTAATAAATGCTGTAGAAGTATTTTTCATTCTTAGTTCATGTTAACTAATCAAGTTAACAAATTTTAACACATGAAACCTTATTGTAAATTAAATACATATTTTATATTATTGGTGCTATTTCAATATGTAATGTTTCTAACAATTATAACACATACCAATTTATATAACAAATATAAATTGGTAAATTCATATAACAATTTCTTGAAATTTGACTGCTCTTTAATTCTAGCTTTTTAAATTCAAATTACAGTTCTGCGTTCTATTTGCTACGTAAATTCAAAGTTCACTCATTAGGCCACAATTATGTTATGCCTTATATTAGAGAAACTGCCAGCAAAGACCGTTTGAACTGATCATTCTGTGTGACTCTGAGTAGTTTTCTCACGGTTAACTCTCTCTCTTTCTCTCTCTCTCTCTCTCTTTCTCTCAGGTTGGTCATTAGGAGAACATGGTGAGTGGGCCAAATACAGCAACTTTGATGTGGCCACCCGAGTGCCATTGATCGTGTACAAGCCAGGTGTGACCTCACCTTTCTCTCGGCCTGGGGAGAAGACGTTCCCCTTCATCGACGTGTTTCAGGGCACACGGGAGCAGTTTGGCAAAGGTAATGTTACTCAAAGCAGCTGTCAACACGCAAAGACCGCAGGATCCTTCACTAGTCTCCAACCGAAGTCACTCAAGCGTGTGATATCAACTTTCTGGAAACGATGTTATGGCTAAAGTATCGGCCCATTTAGAGCTTTGATTCTTATTTTTGCTTGTGTGCAGGTTTTACTGAGAGTGTACTGTGAGCACATGCATCTGGTAGTGGTTCTCGCTTTCAGCTCTCAAGTGCACATTTGTGGCAGTCTTTAGAAAAAAACCCAGCATAAGCAGCTGGAGTAATGACTGTAATGATAATGCCACAGCATAGAGAAGCTAATATGTCCTGAGAGTTATTGCTCACAGTAGGCTCTGTATTGTTGCTTGTTGTTGCTCTAATGAACTGCGCTATATTCAGTAACCGTGTCAGTAAATTTCATGGAAATTTCAGAGCTGGGGCCTTTCACCTAAGAGAATAGTGGCTAAATTCAGTGTGATGATTTCGTGCATTTATTTGTAATTGTATGGTGTATGTTATGGCAGCACTTGGGTTCCATAAGTAAAACAACAACAACAACAATATTAATTTACTCCATATGGACTTGTTTTGGCAATGATGTATAAAGTTTAAAGACAGACATGCTATGAGCCCTTTGATTATTTAATGTGGTTTATACTAGAGCTTTCAAATGCTCCTGTGCGTATCTGTGTAAGCTCTCGGTGAAGAGCGCATCGTTGATGTCTATTTTTTTGAAGCGTTGATCATTGTAGCCAATCACAGACATATCCGATGAGTATGTCCACACAGTGACAACTCTAGTTTATACGAAAGAATATACCGTCATTGTGATTTCAGTTTTATTATAATTCTGTTAATTGCGCAATTTTCAGTGATTCACCAGTCAGAAGAGTGACTGTTAGAAACAGGAATCAAGGTAAAAAAGGCTCTTTTTAACTTTCTATGCATCAAAGAATCCTGAAAAAATTGTATCACAGTTCCCACAAAAATATTAAGCGGCACAACTGTTTTCAACATTGATAATTATAAGAAATCCTTCTTGAACAGCAAATCAGCATATTGGGGTAAGGCATTATAATGCAAGTTAAGTAATCAGATTACTTTTTTCAAGTAACTAGTAAAGTTACAACAAAATATTTGAGTTAGCTTTTTAAATATGTAAGGCAAGGTGTTTTCCCTTTTATTGACGGACACCTCCTCTGTCCCCATGTTAAAAGAGAAATTGTGAGTAAATCGAGGTGTTGTGTGTGCTGTGTAAACATGATGGTTATTGTAGTAGTTCTAGACTAAATGTGAGCATAAAAACAGATTCCTCAAAATTAATAAAAACATTGAAATTTAAACTCTGAATATTACGCAAAAAAATTAAATGTTAAATAACAAAAATATACTTTATGCATTTAATCTCACTTTATTAATTAATGACTTTGCTGCTGACCTTCGATGATCCAATTCAACCATACTAATAAGCAAAAATGACTAAACTTTCTTCTCCTGTGTCCTGTTCTTCTGCGATACAGAATGGCAGCCCAGCTGAAAGGTTTGTTTGAGCTGCGCCCTCTACTGTACAGGTTTGAATTTGCATTTACTTCAGCCTGAGGCTTATTCATTTCACTTTTGGTGTGAAAGAGCCTTTACATTTGCAAAAAATAGAACTTTTTTTTGCTATTACATAACAAACAAGCAAGCGCAGCCCAGGTGAAAAAAGTAGCACAAAAGTAACATTACTTTCCATCAAAAGTAACTAAGTAACACAATTAGGGCCAAATTTACTAACAGCTTGTGCCAGCACAAAACCCTGTTTTGCCATTAAAAAAACTACTGTCGGGATTTACTGAAGACACACAGTGCAAAATTAGCACTGAAAAGGCTGTTTTTAAAAGTTGTTTTTGCAGCTGACCTTATTGCACATGCATTTGTAGGAGTTTTCCTTTCAGTCGCAAAATGTATGGGAGGAGAGTATTTAAATGAATCACACAACACGATTTACTAGTACACAGTTTTTTGTTTTGAAACTGGCTGAATATGTTCATGGCTTTAAAGTCTTTACTAAAGATTATTTTCAAATACCTATGGTAAAAATGAATGGGGAAAAAAATACTTTTGGAAGCAAGGTGGCTCTGTGGGTGTTCACTGTTATGCTCTATAGAATAGCAAGTTTTTGAAAAATCGATTAGCCAGCCAAACTAAAGCCCTGTTTACAACTAGTGTGATGTAGTTAAATAACACAAAAGTATATGTTTGGGGAAAAAATCTGGCATCAAAAGTGTCTACACTGAATATGATTCTAACCATTGTGGTTTATACTGTAAAAATGATTTTGTAAATAAAGATTATTGGAGTACATTTTACAAAATGTTGTTTCAGTGCTTCTACTTATGCATTTCACATTTAATTCAGTGAGTTACTTCCCTCTTCTTAATAATTAATTGTGAAATTTCCCAGCAATTTCTGAGTAAAAATTGTTTCTGCACCAACTTTTCTTCAGTGTAGATGCATTATTGGTTCTCGTAATCTTAACAGAATAATGCTATGCAGCTGTATCTCATTGTGAGCATTTCCATCATAGTTTTACATCAGGCCTTGTCCTTCTTTGCATCTCACAGGTCAAGGAGTTGAGAGCGTGGTGGAGCTGGTGGATGTTTTCCCCACGCTGTCGAACCTGGCTGGACTGCGTCCTCTGCGCCGCTGCCCCTTGCCATCATTTAAGATCGAGCTGTGCACCGAGGGCTCAAGCTTGGCCTATCTCATCCGCATCCCAGAAAGAGACCTTAACAGAGAAGCCTACTCATTCAGCCAGTACCCTCGGCCCTCAGACTCCATCCAGGAGAACTCTGACCTGCCCGACCTCGCCGATATCCGCATCATGGGCTACTCGATTCGCTCCACTGACTACCGGTACACCTTATGGGTGGGCTTTGACCCGCTCCACTGTCAGCCTAACATGACGGACATCCATGCGGGAGAAATGTACCTCCTGGCTGAAGACCCGGGAGAGGACAATAACGTGTTTGATGAATTTGACCACACCACAGTATTGCATAAGCTTGGCATGCTTCCGTCATGGACAGAGAGTTTAAAGCATCATTTACTGTATCTCAGCAATGGTTTGAAATCAAAAGGGATTATGTAATTCTAGTTTGTCAGTAAAGGGAAAATTTATTACAAAACCTGTCAAGAACATGTCTGGACATGCTTCATCAAAAACTGAAAGGCAGAATTAAGAAAATGAAGCCTATTTTAGGGAAATCAAGATTTTTTTTTTTGCTCTCTGACATATAATAAGTACCCCTCTCACCAATTCTCATTATTGTAATGCTAATAACTCATTCTCATCACTGTAATGTGAAAATATAATTTATTATAAAAATGGTGAAGCAATTTGTTACTGCCATCAATTCTGATTTAAATGAAAATGTATTGCAGTAAATTGTATTTTGCACTAAAAATACATCAATTTTAGAAGAATAAAATAAAAAAAAGGATAAAATCATAAAAATACTTTAATTTAGTTTTAAATCACAATATATTAAAGACAGTGTAACACATTTATTTTGATTTAAGTAAAACCTCTATTGCAGTATTTTACTACATTACAGCAATGAGAATTTTATCAGAATAATAAGAATTAAAAAAAATGCAAAAGTAAAATTAGGAATTTCAGCTAAAATGTGCTCAAAAAATAATAAAGGTCTTGAAATATGCCTAGGACATGTTTTTGTGAGGTTCAGCCAAATACAAATGTACAGTACAAAAAAATGACCTTTAGCATTATAGTACCTGTTTTGCATTTACAGTCGGATTTGTCATATTTTAGCATTAAAGGGATAGTTCACCCAAAAATGAAAATGATCCCATGATTTACTCACCATCAAGCCTTCCTAGGTGTATATTACTATCTTCTTTCAGACGAACACAATTGGAGATATATTTAAAAATATGGTTGTGAGTGGGGGCCCGCGTTTTGAAGCCCAAAATAATGCATCCATCCATTATAAAAAATAATCTATACGGCTCCAGGTAGTTAATAAAGGCATTTTGAAGCAAAGCGATGCATTTTTGTAAGAAAAATATCCATTTTTAAAACTTTATAAATTCAAATAATGGCTTCCGGCGAATGACCGTACGCGTACAGTGCAAGTTGACTTGCGCCAAATGAGTAACCCCTGCCGCAATGTATGACGCAGGATGTAGGAGTCACGTAAGCTTAGACGCCTCTCGTGGTTTAAACAAATATGGCTGGGCAACAAACTCAAGCTCCAACATTTCTCTTTAAAAATGATCGTTTTAGACTTCTAATACGTGACTGGTGTTTTGTTTTGATCTCTCCTCCAAGCTTCCGCGTTCGTCATTGTGTCATGCGTCGGGTCACAAAGGTTACTGTTCTGCAGCAAATTGATGCGTACGACCGTCTGCCGGAAGCTAGTTATTGTAGTTAATAAAATTACATGAATATTTTCTTACAAAAAACAAAACAAAACATTGCTTCACTTCAGAAGGCCTTTATTAATCCCCTGGAGCCGTATGGATTACTTTTATGATGGATGAATGCATTTTTTTTTTTTTTTTAATTTTTGCCTTAAAAAAAATGTGCCCCCCCCTCCCTCACAACTATTATAAAGCTTGGAGGACTAAGGATATTTGTACATATATCTCTGATTGTGTTTGTCTGAAAGAAGATAGTCATATACACCTAGGATGGCTTGAGGGTGAGTAAATCATGGGATCATTTTCATTTTTGGGAGAAATAACCCCTTAAGAGTCTTTTAAAAAAGGGCTTTCAAAACTCATTCAAAAGAGAGGGTTTTTTGGACTGATTTGTTTTGGTTGATTTATTTAATAATCATGTACCTCATAATGTTGTAATGGAATATATTTTGACAACACTTTTCTTAAAAGAATAAAAGGGAAAATTCTATCTTGTTAAGTATATTTAAGGTAATATATGATAAATATGAATCCATTGACTTAATTTCCTCATTCCCTTCAGAACGTGATACATGGAAATGATGTAACGTCAACTTAAGTGAGAAATGAGTTTAATTTAAGTCGTAGAGAAATAGAAAGCTCTGCTCAGACAACACTCTGCTTTAGCAATTTATCAGGTCACTAAGTCGTAATTGCATTTTGTCTTGGAGGCCGACGGAGACTCTGCCAGCACTAAGCTCTTGTTTTCCCAGGCAGCGTGATGAAAAACAACTTAAATATAGAATTTCAAGTCATGTGCTCCCACTGCATCGTTGCCAAGGTAATTAGATGCTTAAATGTGAAAACTTGCAAATGATGTTGCCCGGATACACCTCAGAGAATAGTTTAACAGTGATGAATGTTTTGGCCAACATCAAAAAAAGAGGAAGCGATTGCTGCAGCGTCTTCTATTAGATTAGCAGCGTTTGCATGCTGTGACGTCACTGAACGTTTTCTCCCCAGACTCATTTCATGCCACAAGTCTGCATTTTAAACACTCCTACCTGCTTTCTCCTTTCAGGTTTATTTTGGATTCCCCGTGCTGTTTCGCGTTAGATGCCACATTGTTTACTCCTGCAGAGTATGAATTATTTTTGAAGAAATGTATTTAATATTTATGTGCCAACATAAATAAATTTTCTCGCTTTCTCTTAAAAGGAAAAACAACAAAATAAAGCAAGCGCATTATTTGTGTGTCTGTCCCTTTTCAAGTGTGTTTTTATAAGAATGCAGCAGGAGTGTTACACTGAGGGGATCCTTTGGGACCGCCAATATATTCAGCTTCAGCAGACAGGCTTCATTGCCAGCTGGTCCGGAAAATTCCACTGCTGTCTCTTTTTTTTCTCTTGTCGACTAAAAGCAAGGTCAGGGCAGTCGGAGAAGAATCCACAGGCTGATTGAAGCTGATATTTTAATTGCTCATACAAAACTAGCGTTGCTTTTCTTGTCGACCAGCTGATTCTGTGATGCTTTTAGGTTGAGAAGTCTTTAAATTTCCTAATTAAAATGATTGAAATTGCTTCCCCAAATGACTTTTAATAGATATAGGCCTACTAAAAAGAGAAAAACAACCAATGTTGTGAAAAATGCCTTTTAAAAGTAATGCATTACAATATTGCTTTATGTTTTAATTGCGTTACTTTTCATGGAATGTAATGTTACGTTACTTTTGTGATATTTTTTCTCACCTGGGCTGGTCTTGTTTGTTTGTTTTGTAATAATACACAAAAAAGTTATTTTTAAGCTATTTTTGGAAAATGAAAAGGCCCTTTCGCACTGAAAGTGAAAAGAATAAGGCTCAGGCTGAAGGTAATGCAAATTCACGCCTGACATTGCTTAATAAAGTGAAATTAAGTACATAAAGTACTGTATATTTGTGTCATTTAACATATTTAATTATTGCAGGTCTGCATAATGTTCTTTGCATTTCACTGTTTTTATTCATCTTGAGGAATACTGAATCTGTTTTTGTGCAAGTGAGATTAATCAATTCCTGCTCACATTTAGTTTAGAACTACAATAACCATCATGTTCACACAGCTCACACAACACCTCTGCACTCACTCACGATTTATCTCAACATGTGAACAGGAGAGCTGCCTGTCAATAAATGGGAAAACAAAGTAACTTGTGTTACTTATTTGAAAAGTTACTCAGATATTTTGTAAATTTTACAGTAGTGTTACTTAAAAAAAAGTCATCTGATTACATAACTCGTAGTACTTGTACTGCGTTACCCCCAACACTGACAATAACTGACCAAAACCTGTCATGAATTGTTGCAGCAAACATTAAACGTCATACTATTTTAACATTTGTTCCCTAATCCCAAAAAAGACAAACATCTAGAAAAAGAATTTGAGTGTGTGATGATAAATGGTTTGTATTAACTCCATTATGTTGGGTGATTTCAAACACAGAATCAATGCACACATGGTTAGGGATCACTGCTCTGGATAATAAACATTGATTTCCATAAGCACAGTAAGAATGTGAGTAATTACGCCTGGTGATAAGTGTTTGATGGTGGCTTTTCTTGTTTAAAATGTTGCAAATTTACTTCCAAATGTGGTTGAAGTTGTGGAAAAGCAACCAAAAACATCAGCTGGCCAATTTACACACAAACCGCTGGATGAACAAGTGCAAAAACTCACAGTGCATGTCTCCCTTTGGGTCCTGTATAATTTTTGACCATCATATTTAGAAAACTATGAGTGTCACTTAAAGCAAGACACCTCAGGGTAAAAAGAAAATAACTAATAGATATCATCATACTTCCCCAATTGATTGATTACATTAAGAATTGCACAAATTTTTGGATTACAAGTTTTCGGAAATGCTGCCTAAAAATGCAAATGAGTAATGTAATTAAATATGCACTAATTTTCATACATTTCCAGAACAGAAATCTGAACATTGGATAAAACCAGGGTAAAGTTTTTTTGTTTAGAACGTATCTTATATATACACCGATCAGGCATAACATTATGAACACTCACAGGTGAAGTGAATAACACTTCATCACAGCACCTGTTAGTGGGTGGGATTTATTAGGCAGCGAGTGAACATTTTGTCCTCAAAGTTGATGTGTTAGAAGCAGGAAAAATGGGCAAGTGTAAGGATTTGAGTGAGTTTGACAAGGGCCAAATTGTGATGGTTAGACGACTGGGTCAGAGCAGCTCCAAAACTGTAGCTCTTGTGGGGTGTTCCTGGTCTGCAGTGGTCAGTATCAATCAAAAGTGGTTCAAGGAAGGAACCGACGACAGGGTCATGGGCGGCCAAGGCTCATTGATGCACGTGGGAAGCGAAGGCTGGTCCATGTGGTCCGATCCAATAGACGAGCTACTGTAGCTCAAATTGCTCAAGAAGTTAACGCTGGTTCTGATAGAAAGGTGTCAGAATACACAGTGCATCACAGTTTGTTGTGTATGGGGCTGCATAGCTGCAGACCAGTCAGGGTGCCCATGCTGACCCCTGTCCCCCGCCGAAAGCGCCAACAGTGCAAAGCATGATGGGAAGGGGACATCCTGTTCCTAGTTTCTATAATGCTATTTTAACCCAACTAAAATCATTTATGTAGTCTCAGCTCAAATGGATTAAGTAAAGAGGTTAAAAAGAATTGTGTTAGATTAACTTCATTTACTTAAGTAAACTGAACAACCATCAAATGTTATTTTTGGCCTACTTAATTGAAACAAGTTCTCTCAAAATGGAAATACTGAGTTGAGCCAAAACACAACAGCCTCAAGTCAGTTAAACACAATGCAATTGTTTGAATGAGAAACCTAATACAATGGTTTCAAATGAAAATTATTATTATTATTTTTTAAATAAACTGAACGGTATCGTGAAATAATCTTACATGTACTTAGTAATAACAGTGAATTAGGCATAATTACTAACCCTAAACCAAACCCTTGATCCTAACCCTAACCCTATTCATTCACAATTTCAGTCATATCTGACTCTTGGTGATTCTTTAGGCCCATCTTCTGCCATTCGCGAGAGACATGAATTTTCTTGCTGATGATTTTTCCAGGGTAGATTGGCAGGTCTTTCCCAACCCTCCCCATTACATGGCCTTGAACCACTGAGCCACTGTGCTGCCCAACCCTAACCCTATATGTTGTTAATTTATATTATATTATATTATATTATATTATATATTTTCCCCATTTGAATCAACAGATTAATTAATGATTTTTTAAAGTGGCTCTCTTACCCCATAATCACGAGTTCTTCTGTTTGCTTTATACCTGATGTGTTGTAAGAACCCACACAACATTCAAAAGTTATGTCAAATTGATAAAGTTGAAGGCTTCCTCCATGACCAGGGTTTCCAAACAACCAGATACAGTTGTTTGGAAACCCAACTCTAACCGCATAGTCCTGGATGAAAAGTAACAATGCCATGCTTGCTGGAGCTCTGACATGGGAGCAATAAAAGACAGCTGGACTGTATTTTGAAACAGTCTGTGACCTATTACTTTTGCAATTAGATTTGTGAATATGAACGCTTTTGTAGTGAACTTGGAGATTCTTTAGAGGGCCGTCCCTAGAGATCTGATGGTCTGACAAGGCTCACAAACAGCCAGCAAAACAAACTGATTTACAAGAATCTCAAAATCAGGGCACCTCATTTGCTTAACTGTGTAATGATGTTTTTCAGCTTCGGGTCAGAGGGGACAGACTGAACTGAATGAATCCCACCAAAGTAAAAAATAGTTAACAGTTAATTATTACTCATCATTAGTGTGTTTGCAAAAATAATAATTACTCTTGCTTACACTGGGGTTAAAGCTTTAAACAACCCATTAACAATACGTTTAAATTCTATGTGTAACTCATCACATGCTACAGACATTAATAATGTCTCAGATCATGCGGCTTGTTTAAGAAAGGTGTGCTATTACATTTCTACCTAAGGAAGGAATGAATGGTTAATATTGTTATTCATTTGCTTATTTCTTTTTGAAATATGACATTTTCAACATGTTATGGTTCATATGATGTGCTGTTATGTGTAATCTAATAATACATTTACAGTTTATAATTCTAAAAATGTATTTTTATTAAAGGATTAGTTCACTTTCAAATGAAAATTAGCCCAAGCTTTACTCACCCTCAAGCCATCCTAGGTGTATATGACTTTCTTCTTTCTGATGAACACAATCAGAGAAATATTAATAAATATCCTGATGCATCCGAGCTTTATAATGGCAGTGAACAGGGGTCGCGAGTATGAGCTGAAGAAAGTGAAAAACTGAGCAAAAAAATATGCAATTTGTTAGAGCTGCTGATATTTATGACCAAAAAGTCAGTAAAGATTTCAAAGCAAAAAGACAACATGAAGGTGGACATTTTTATAATTATATTAAAAGGCCTTTTACTTACTAAAAAAAAAGTATGGACTATCAATCAGATGACAAAAGGCATATAGTAGATTGTGTACAACAGATCTTTCCAGTTTGATTCATGTTGATAATTTAGAGAACTTACAAATTTTTGTATCAAATATGATACAGTAGGCTTTATAGGGATCATGCATGTGCATGTCTGTATCAAACTGCTCTAACAGCTACAGTATTCTGTCATCTCATGCACTTTGGCTGATTGTGCTCTTAGGGGTCACACACAGTCTTTCTGTCTCAGATGAGTTTAATGGTGCCAGTCAGATTGGGGCCAGATTTCTTGGCCCTGAGGTCTGAGTGTCTTGGTGGGGAAGCTGTTGCTAGCTGGCTCAGTGACGTCCACCCTCAGGGCCAGTGCCACCCCCATTATGTGCCCAGATCATATAGCACCGAGCGCTGCGCTCTGGCACGGGTAAACAGACGACAGCTTGCCAAAAATGTTGCCACAAACATAGCTTTAAAATCAATGTGAAATATGTGAAAATCACAACCAATTATACCTCTGTAATCTGATGTATTACAGAGAGAAACAGGATATTCAAAAAAATTTCCATTCTGATCCTGTCTGCCTCTCCTTTAGCCAACAAAATGACAAAAAGAAATCAGAAAAAACAACAAAGAAAAATAGAAATTACAGAAATAAGTGTGACAGTATCAAATGGTTTAAAATATTAAAACAACCTTCATAAATGTACACACACACACACACACACACACTGTGTATATAAGCATTTTTACATTTATTCCAAAATAATAACTAAAGGCACAATTTAACAATTTAAACAGTTTTATTTGTGAACTGATGTTTAGCTGTTCTTAATATTCAACTTGTTTTCATCAGTCATCAGACTCTGTAAACACTGATCCCAGATGAAGTTGTAGTAGGCTACCTTTAATTTCAATGAGTTGTTTACTTACTTTTTAATTAGCCTTCCCATTAAATGCATCATTTTATTCATTCAGATTGATTTGCGAACTTGGAACGTGCACGAAAACAAGAGGCAGGATTTCAATCATATCCAACCATAACCAATCATATCCAATCATAGCACAATGGAGGCATTGCCTCCTCTCACGTGACTTTCCCCCATTCATTCTCAATTACCCCCCAAGAAACCCACGCTTTAGGGTGTCTGTTTTAAGTCAATGGGATCAGAGGAGGCAACTGCGGGTGTAGCTGTTGGACAGTAGCTGCGTTTCCATGACAGATTTGCACAGAACTTTTGCGATATTTTCTAAATATTGATAAAAAACTATTGCGAAATGAAGCCGTTTCCATTAACCATTGTTATGCGACTAAAACTTCTTTTTTTCCTCTCGCGAAACGTCATTCCAAAAATCATGGCAACGGATGTTGGTAGGTATACATATATCCATATATATATATATATTATCCAAGCATTTATGGCAAGGAAAGCCCCTTATACTTGGGAGTGGCCACGTATGAGGTGTTTCTGGGTGTTTCTCCCTCCTATCTGCTTCGAGGTCTTGATAAATTTAAATTGTGGCATTTCTTTGTTGTTTAGAATCCAGTAGTCCCTTAATACTTTTGTCTTTGAAGAACTCTCGTCTTCTGTCCAAACATACCGTGCCCTCTTTAAAGAATGAACCACTTTTACATATGGCATGTGACCTGTAAATGCGATTTACTGTTTCCATTGCAGTTTTGCGAAATATTCCTTTTTTCGAATTGCCTGAAAAACACCTCATGTGAGTGTAAAAACGTTTTGTGCGATATATGGGAGTTTTTGCGAAATTGGCGATTTTACATGGCGCAAATTGAAATTGCAAATATGCCCAATTTAAAGGGTAGTGGAAATGCGGCTAGTGTTACTTTAGAAAAAAAAAAGTGATTTATACATTTTATAAATGTTACATTTTGTAATATTTGCGTTGTTTTATTATGATGTCTGTGGTGTTTGTGTGTGTATGCGATATACACACACAAACATGTTGTAACAATTATGTTCAATTTTGTTTTATTTTCACTGTGTTCTTTTCCCGTTTTTCCAGCCTTAGTTCTCTAGTTAGTTTACCTAGAGAACTGGTTGTTAATCAGGTCCCACACCTATTCAGTTTTACCTAACTATACATACATACCTATTTGTCTATAAAACCCAAACCCTGCAACACTATATGCAGCACCACCACACATACCTACATTAGGATGTTGTCATAGCTAGTGCCATTTCCTGTAGGAACTGCAAAGTTGGAGCCGCCACATGCTCAATAGTGTTTGGCAGCTGAGCGCCTGCTAATGACTGTGCAGCTCCGCTGGGAAATGAGCAGACAAGAGAAAGAAAAAGCACCAGAAAAAAAGCAAGGAGACAGAGTGATGCACATAATAGTCCAGGATCTGATGTCCTCCATCTGGTGCAGCCAGGGAGCAACTCCAGCGGCAAGCTTGCTCCGACCTGCGGGCATGGGTACTCCATCATTATTTCCCCCTGATGCTCCCATGGCACCATGTTGGCATTTAGGAATGTCACTCCACAAGCCAGAGTCTTGGTTGGATCGGGCTAAGCAAGCCCACAGAGACAGGGCAAGTTGGCTTGCATCAGCAAAATATGTGTTCGGGGAGACGGATGTTCATTATCTTCTTAATACATCCCATTTGTGAGACTTGCATTGTGTAGGGAACGGTGAGAAAGTGTCATTCTAATGGCCATACAGGGGTTCAGCCGAAATGACAATGATGCCGCCTGACATCAGACATAAAGTCAAGCTGCTACTGAATTAGCCTGACACACCCTCGGTTTGACAGCGAAAAAGGCTTTTTAAGTGACAGTAATTCCTTGGGAGTTTTGCAGGAACTTTTCCTCCATCTTCTTTCTCAATCACTCTACGCATTAGTACAAGTTAAGTAAGTGAGGGCAAATGACTTGAAAAACAGCATATTTATTGGTCACTTTTAAAAAATAACAGTTTTTTCTTTCTCCTTCAATCTTAGAACATCTCTGTCTAATGAGCACTAACTTCAAAGAAGCATATTTTTCTGTTTTGACCTCCTTTTCAAGTGACAGCTGGCATATGTTGCATTTCAGTCGCAATTATTTCCATGGAGACAGTGAAAAGAAACACAAATACAGTCTTGGCTGGCAGATAACATATGCAAACTGAAATAAAGTAATCTAGTGCAGAGATGGGTCTATAAAGAAAGAAATATGATTATCTCATCAGCAACATTTTCTCAACATCAACATGTTTTTCAGATGCAAGTATTTGTGCAACACATTCTGAGTGATGATTTTATATGAACATAATAGGAAAGTTAAAGGGTTAGTTCACCCAAAAATGAAAATTCTATCATAATTTACTCACCAAACATGTATGGCTTGCTTTCTTCTGTGGAACAAAAAAGGAGATATTTTGAAGAATGGTGGTAATCAAAGAGTTTTGGTGACCATTGACTACCATGAAAGAATTTTAATTTTTGTGAGAACTAATCATTTAAATTTTCCTGTTTATATAAAAAATAAAATTATGAAATAACTAAACACTGAACCATTATTATACTTTCTGATGCATAAACAAGGGTGAAATTATAATTTTAGTAAATTGTCTTTTTGTCCATAAGACCACTGAGAAAAAATATATAACTTATTAAATAAATACTAATATAAAATATTGTTATAAAAATATAAATATAACAAAATACAAATGTTTTAATATAAAATTATTTTTTAATAACAAATAAGAGTCAACTGTGCACATGTCCAGGACACATAAGACATACATACATACATACATGAGGCAGTTTCATGTCCATATGTTGCAGTACACTATATAAAATATTACACATGTTTTGTAAAGATGTAAATCATATTAGGTAGCTTCTATTATCACAATATCACAATTAAGTGAACTTATGGGAGATTTTTCAATAATTTAATTACTTTGTTTGAGTATCAGTTGTCATTTTCGCTATGTTGCTGCACAAACTTGAAATACTGGCAATTTATATGGTTACACTTTATTAATGTCCACTTTTCATTCATTTTCATAAGTAACTTTGCAACTACATGTCAACTAACTCTCATTAGAGTATTAGTAGACTGTAGTAGACTGTTAGATTAGGTGTTAGGGTTCTGGTTAGTAGAACAAATTGACGTAGTTGCAAAAATAGTCAGTAGAATGTCTGTTGAGCATTAAAATGAAGTGTTAGCAGATATTAAGCAGACATTCTATTAATACTCTAATGATTGCTAGTTGACATACAGTACAGTAGTTGCAAAGTTACTTAGAGTTAGTAGAATGTCTAAAGTGAACCATTGAAATAGTGTTACCCTTTATTTAAAAACATTCCAGCTCATTTTTTTTTTTCTAATCAAAATTTTGGTAACACTTTAGTTTATGGTCCAATTCTCACTATTAACTAGTTGCTTAGTAGCATTCATATTACTACAGGATATTGGCTGTTTATTTAGTAGTTATAAAACATACCTTTTTCTGCATGATCATATTCTACATCCCTTAATTACCTAATACCTAAACTTAACAACTACCTTACTAACTATTAATAAGTAGTAATTAGGTGTTTATTGAGGCAAAAGTCGTACTTAATAGTTAGTTAATGGTGAGAATTGGACCCGAAACTAAAGTGTGACCAAAATTTTGTGTTTCACTCGTTATTAGTTGCTGCATAACAGGAATGACCCATCCAATGTGTAAATGAATCTTTTTTAACCTCAGCCATTTGATGATTTATGTCTTCTGCGAGGTGTGACGCTGCTTGTGACACATTATGAATGGGTTGTTCTCTGTTAACAAAAGCACAATCATTTGCAGTACAGAGATGCTATACGGCGTATCATGTGGAACGTCTTGCTCTGGTGACAGCAGTGCTCTCTCTCACTGTGTGGATCTTGAGGTTGGTGCCCTTTAGATTGCCATCTGCTCTGATGGGCTGTCATCTTGGATGGTGCACAGCCATCTGTTTAGTCTCTGCCAAGTCAGGCCGTATCCTTGGGTGAAGGAGGAGAGGGAAACAGGATTGGTAATGACCTCTGAGGTTTGGAGTTTGGAATATACAATACAGCTACAATACAATATACAATACAACTATAGTGGTATAGAAAAAAGGAGCAGGTTCCAAAAAAAATATTGAAGTATAGAATGTTATTGCTTTCAAGCAAACAATTTCTCATTTTCATGCAATGTAAGACTCAATAAGTTCAGAATACTCAAAACATTTAAGTAAACTAACTCATTTTTTTAAGTTAGTAAAACTTAAAATTTTTGTGACAAGTGGGGTGGGGCCGAGAGCCGTGAAAGCATGGTGGGAATTAGAAATCTGCTGCAACACAACTCAATCATATTAAGTTCAGCTTACTATAATAAAATTTTGAGTTCATGCAACTTTTTAAGTACAATGAACTGTCATTATTATTTGAGTGAAACAAACTCATTTTATTTAATTATTTTCACTGTTCGGTTTTACAGTGTGTAGGTTCTAATAAGTAGAAATTTCAAATATTTTGCTGTTCGTCAGCTATTTTGAAAGATACTATGACAATTGCTCGCTATGGGCTTTACCTTAAAATTTAGTTAAACAACTAAATGCTCTTAATAAGAAAAATTAAACTGGCGAAATGAGAAAAATGCAGCATTTAATCATGCTTTGATCGCATTTTCTGATGTTTTTCATCAGCCAAAAATTACTGCACATACCTTTTTAACAAGGCATTTTGTCTCCCTCAGTTTATGCGCGTGCAATCAGCAAATGAATGATCTATCTACAGCAAGTTCTCTAAATTAGAAAATTAACTGAATGCAAAGGGAAATGAAACCGCATTCATCTGTTAAAATGATATAATACAAAGCTTTTCATTGATGTTTTTGGTTGTGTTTGTCTCACCATGGCGTACCCTGTCAAAAAGCCTCGTGCCTGAAACAAAAACCTTAAAGTTAAATGACACATTTCTTTACTAACCTAATGTTATTTATGGGGAAACATTTAATTTGTCAACTTTTACATACCTCGGAATGTGTTAGCACACAATTGTGACATTTCAAATTTAAACGAAGCCCCACGCAATCATATAATGACACAAAAAACGCATGAGCTTTAGTAACAACACCTCCTTCTTGTAAATGAATTACAGTTGACATTGAAATATACTGTTAACAACTGTAAAATGTAGTTTAACGGTCCCATAATGCATTTCGAACTACAGCTACATCTTGTAAAATGTTTAAACAGTTTAAATATTATTTAAAAATGTTTAAATATTCTGTAAAATTTTGATGTAAAAACTACAGCAATTTGTTACAGTGTGTGTGCTATATGCTAGCAGTGTAACTTTTGCACAAAAATGTACAGTCTGGTGTAAATAAAATAACTGATAGAAATCATTTTCACTTAATAAATAGGCTATTCAAATTGTTTATGTTTATTTATTTTCAGTTTATCACAGTTTTACAATGAATTTTCATAGTTTTAGATTGATAGTCTAGGTCTAGCACAAGGGTAAAACAATAAAATCTGTATATAAAATTCATTTGAAAAGTAGCAAAAATAAATGTCATGGTAACATGGTTCCAATACTGTTATGACGTCACGAGCTATCAGTGCTTTATTAGTTAAAGTTAGAACGTTCAGTGAGTGTAGAGAGGTGTAAAGGCTACATCTCGCGTTTGTGCCACATCAGCGACATCAAAGGTTGTAAATATGTTTAAGGAGCATGTCTTTATCCTACATATGACATTCGGTAAAGGGGGCGTGTCTTTATAAGATGTCCAACGTGGATCTGTTTAGCTAGGCAGCTTCTCTCGCATTAGTTGCTTCCACCATGACACTGAAGATATAGATTGCAGATTGTTAGGTTGCTGGCTTAAGGCTTGCTACATTGTCATCTTGTCAATATCTATCTGATTTATAATTGTTTTTATTATGTTAGTTTTTTAAGCCCTTCAGGCACTCCTGATACATAGATAAATATACTGCAAATAATTGCTTTATGCTTTATTTGTATATTGTTATCTTGTTTAGCACTTATAATTGCAGACTGTTAATTCTTTTTATATTGTCGGCTTGATAATTTCTCTATATTTACAAAAATCCAAACTAGTCATTATTTTAAAATCTGATTCATGCTTTCATTACAGTTATATACATTTTTAGTCCACACAAATCATTGTTTCAAAACACAAGATTATTGTAATATGTAATGAGAACATTTGGTTTAATCACTGAAACGCAACAGTGTGATCTTCTTTAAGTTTAGTACTTTTAACAGTCAGTCAAGATGGTTTGTGTGTAGAGTTACTATGCAAAAACAAATTTTAGAAGAGTTAAAAGTTTTGAACTTTTGTAAGAGATCTGTGATGTTTTGCATGCTGTGTGCGTTTTGTGGTTTTGTGTGTAGAGTTTAGAGAAAAAGAGACCGTTTCAGAAACTGTGTGTAAGCAATTAAATTTTTTTAAAAAAAAAACCTAGTACTAAGAGTTTTGAAAATGTAACACTTGTTTGTGAGAATTGCGCCAAAGCAATAAAAAAAAAAAACCTGTAATTGGTTGTTTCCGGGCACTTTCCAGTCAGGGGATGGACAGATAGATAGATGGATAGATGGATAGATAGATAGATAGATAGATAGATAGATAGATAGATAGATAGATAGATAGATAGATAGATAGATAGATAGATAGATAGATAGATAGTTTGCTTATTTTTGTTATAATTTTTTTTTTTGTCATCATATTTAATATTTACATATGCAGATTGTCATTTGTTATATTGTCAGACCCATATATTTTTGTTATACTTTATATTTTGTCTTCATGTTTAATATTTACCTCCCCTGGAACCATCGCTTTATCGTGGTGGAGAGGTTTGTGTGTCCCTATGAACCTGAGGGCTGAGTTGTCCGGAGCCTAGTGCTCCTGGTGTAGGAAAGTGGTGGTGGCAAAGTGGTCTCAGGTGAGGGGCCAGACTAAGAATGTTTCTGTGCCTGGCCGGGTTTGCACGGAGATAGGGTATCAACTCTATTCTTTTCTGGAGTTGCCCAAGGTGTGAGGCGCCGGGCAGGTGTGGGGATACTCACAACGGCCTCCCTGATCTAAACCCGAGCAGGTGTTTGTTGTTAGACTTCTGTGCTAGTCATGGATTGTCTATAACAACAAGTTGCCGAAATGGGTTTCCTCAGGAGGGTGGCTGGGAAGACCCAGGACTAGGTGGAGAGATTATATCTTCACATTGGCCTGGGAACGCCTCGGGATCGATCCTCCAGTCAGAGCTAGTTAATGTGGCTCAGGAAAGGGAAGTTTGGGGTCCCCTGCTGGAGCTGCTGCCCCTGTGACCTGACCCAGGTAAGCGGTTGAAGATGGATGGATGGATGAATGGATGAATGTTGCATGGGTGGATGTTGCAGATAGTCATTTGTTATATTGTCAGACAGATTGATTGATTGCTGATTGTTATGCTTTTTTGTATTTTGTCATTTTGTTTAGCATTCACAATTGCAGATTGTTATGTGTTATAATAAATTGTCAGGTAGATAGATAGATAGTGTGCTTATTTTTATGCTTTATTTTTTATCATCATGTTTAATATTTACAGCTGCAGACTGTCATTTTTTAGCATTCACAATTGCAGAATGTTATGTTATAATATATTGTCAGATAGACAGACAGATAGATAGATAGATAGATAGATAGTGTGCTTATTTTTGTGGTATGCTTTATTTTTTGTCTTCATGTTTAATATTTACAGTTGCAGATTGCCATTTGTCATACTGTCAGACAGATTGATTGCTGATTGTTATGCTTTTTTGTATTTTATCATTTTGTTTAGCATTCAATTGTAGATTGTTATGTGTTATAATATATTGTCAGGTAGATAGGTAGATCAAGTTTAATATTTACAGCTGCAGATTTTATTGTCAGACTGCTGATTGTTGTTATGCATTTTAGTATTTTGTCATTTTTTTTAGGATTCACAACACAATTGCAGATTGTTGTGTAAGAATGTATTGTCAGATAGATAGATAAATCAATCGATCGATCGAGGAGGTGGTGGCGGTCATGGATGGATGGATGGATGATATCCTACCAAGTGGAGGGGGTGGTGATGGGCATAGATAGATGGATGGATGGATGGATGGATGGATGGATGGATGGATGGATGGATGACGTCCTACCAAGTGGTGGGGGTGGTGGCGGGCATGGATGGATTGATGGATGGATAGATAATTTGCTTACAAGTGGAGAGGGTGGTGGTGAGAATAGATAGATAGATGGATGGATGGATGGATCATGTCCTACCAAGTGGAGGGGGTGCTGGCGGGCATAGATGGATGGATGGATGGATGGATGAATGGATGGATGGATGGATGGCTGGATGGATCATGTCCTACCAAATGGAGGGGGTGGTGGCGGGCATAAATGGATGGATGGATGGATAGATCATGTCCTTACAAGTGGAGAGGGTGGTGGTGGGAATAGATAGATAGATGGATGGATCATGTCCTACCAAGTGGAGGGGGTGGTGGTGGTGGGCATGGATAGATGGATGAATGAATTGAAGGATGAATGGATAGATCATGTCCTTCCAAGTGGAGTGGGTGCTGGCAGGCATAGATGGATGGATGGATGAATGGATGAATAGATGGATGGATGAATGGATGGATGGATCAAGTCCTACCAAGTGGAGGGGGTGGTGGCGGCGGGCATAGATGGATGGATGGATGGATGGATGGATGGATGGATGGATGGATGGATGGATGGATGAATGAATGAATGGATGGATGGATGGATGGATCATGTCCTACTAAGTGGAGGGGGTGGTGGCGGGCATAAGTGGAGGGGGTGGTGGCGGGCATAAATGGATGGATGGATGGATGGATAGATCATGTCCTTACAAGTGGAGAGGGTGGTGGTGGGAATAGATAGATAGATGGATGGATCATGTCCTTACACGTGGAGAGGGTGGTGGTGGGAATAGATAGATAGATGGATGGATCGATCATGTCCTACCAAGTGGAGGGGGTGGTGGTGGGCATGGATAGATGGATGGATGAATTGAAGGATGAATGGATAGATCATGTCCTTCCAAGTGGAGCGGGTGCTGGCAGGCATAGATGGATGGATGGATGAATAGATGGATGGATGAATGGATGGATCAAGTCCTACCAAGTGGAGGGGGTGGTGGCGGCGGGCATAGGTGGATGGATGGATGAATAGATGGATGGATGGATGGATGGATGGATGGATGGATGGATGGATGGATGAATGGATGGATGGATGGATGGATGGATGGATGGATGGATGGATGGCTGGATGGATCATGTCCTACTAAGTGGAGGGGGTGGTGGCGGGCATAAATGGATGGATGGATGGATGGATAGATCATGTCCTTACAAGTGGAGAGGGTGGTGGTGGGAATAGATAGATAGATGGATGGATCATGTCCTTACACGTGGAGAGGGTGGTGGTGGGAATAGATAGATAGATGGATGGATCATGTCCTACCAAGTGGAGGTGGTGGTGGTGGTGGGCATGGATAGATGGATGGATGAATTGAAGGATGAATGGATAGATCATGTCCTTCCAAGTGGAGTGGGTGCTGGCAGGCATAGATGGATGGATGGATGAATGGATGAATAGATGGATGGATGAATGGATGGATCATATCCTACCAAGTGGAGGGGGTGGTGGCGGCGGGCATAGATGGATGGATGGATGGATTGATGGATGAATGGAAGGATGAATTTAGATCATGATCTTTCAAGTGGTGGTGGTGGGCATAGATATTTTTTTATGTTTTGTGCTGTGTTGTACAAATAAGTTAGAGTTAAGGCAATGTCTAAATTTCAAGGTTTTTAACGTCAAATGATGATGTTGTGAAGCTTGTTGAATTTGTGCTGGTCAGACGAAGTCCGACTGAGCATTGAGAAGTAGGCTATGCCTAAATGATAAAAGGGGAAAAAAATGGGCAGCTGTGGTGATAATAATAATAATAAAAAGAGGCTGAGGAATTAGCGTGACTGTTTCCCCGGGGCATAGTTCAATTCGTTAAGTCACTGGAGCGAGTTAATTGTGATAAAACAGTAATACATCACTTGCTTTTAAGGCACAACGACCCTCTCGGTCTTTAAACAAGGGTTGTAAAAAATTACAGCATTGCAGCTACCCATGATGAAACTGGCTGAAATGCCTCATATATTTTGCTCCAAAAATAAAAAAGTGGTTGAATATCTAATGAACTAACCGAAATCTATTTGATGCTCTTTGAGAAACACAATGTTCCCTGAGAGTTGTTTAATACAAAAGAATTGGCACTGAATGTCAGCTTATACAGTAATAGAAGACCACAGGTGTAAGATTAAAAGAGAAAAACTTGTATGTCATGCAGAGTGATGAAGACAGCAAATTGAATAAACTGTTACATGCTGAAACATTCTATTAATTTTATTGTGTTAATAGGGGGTCATTAGGCTTTGCAAGCTGATTGAATATTAACTGAATAATTGAAATCAATAAGGACCAGTCAAAATGCTTGATGAAGGTGAATTCTTTAAAGAACTCTCCATCATTAGCTTTATAGTGCCTATATTCTACAATGCTGTTAGAACGACCCTGTTATTTTTATATATAAAGCCCACTGAATCAGATTTGATACACAAATTTCGGTAGCATTAAACTTTATTTTATAGTGTCCTTGTTACACATGTTACTATAGTAATAACTGTAAATTATGCATACTTACATGAAGCTAACCCTAAACCAAACCTAATTCTAACCCTAACCCTATAGTGAGTACATGTAGTTAATTAATATTACTTTATTACACTGTAACAAGGACATCTTAAAAGTGTCTTTACTGATTTTTATAAAATAAACATACTGTTTTTTTTATGGTGGTCTTACTTTTTGGCCATAAAAATATAATCACCAAATTGCATATTTTTGCTCAGTGTGGGCCTCTGAATAAAACTGAGGTGTTTTTTTTCTTCTGTGAGTATGAGCTTCATATTCACCTAAATGAGCCATAAAATCCTGATATACCAAAAATTAAAAAAAAAAAAAAAAATTTTTACTAAAGATTTAATAAACTGTTCTAAAAATAGAGTTTTCTGACTATTATTTCATACAGTATTTTAGGGTAATGCACTTAAAGGTGATCTTATCATTTATATCATGCTGCCTACCATCTTGGACTTGAATACAGCATCATGTTTAAAAGCAACAATGATTGTTTTTGAGGAAGAACTAATTACAGGATTTAAGAAAGTTTGTATAGTTCATGACATTAAATGTATAAATCCACAAGTAGAACTTTATATTTATTTTCAAAATTTGTCTGTGGAATAATTCTTAATTATTATGACTTATTAAGACTGTTGCAAAGTCCGGACCTACATCTCGGTACTCGGTACTAGGTTCTCTGTACTTGCAAGTTAGTCATCATTGAGTCCTACTCCACTATAATGACCTATGAGCAAAGTGAAATTGGACAAAGTGCCTGCAGATCAAGGAAGTAAAGGGTTGTTTATTACCCAACTGCACATGAAAATGGGCCCGAAGACTTTGGGTGACTGGGTCTCACTTTGCCCTCTTGAGAGGGTTTAATTGCTGGCTAATTAGCTCTTCTTCTCAGTGGATGTTATTGACCCATAGTGGCTTTTCTGGCAAATATAATTGCCAATGGTGAGATGGGACCTTTCCTTTTCTGCACTTAGGACCTCTTTTTCCTTCTGTCCTTAATATTTCATGAATCTGTCCAGCACTTTTTAATCTTGTTAAACACAGAAGCAATAGCCCGTTGAAACTGGACAAACAAAAAGAGCTTTAACTAATCATAATGTAACCCAGAAGTAGCTTTCATGGAGTTAGTGCTTTGTGTCAGTTTGTGTTAGCTATGTGTTCAGAATATGGCACACACACACACACACACACACACACACACACACACACACACATATATATATATATTTAACTATTCTTGCAGTGTGTATGTACGGTACAGCTATGCAAATTTTCTATATGCATGGAAAACCTGGATGACTGTAATATTAAATGTGAATTTTTTTTTAATGAATTATTTGATTGCCAAGACAAAACTGGAATACTAATGATCATTTTAAAATAATTTACTATTATTCAGATAGAAAACAGTTATTTTAAATTGCAATAATATTGCACAATATGACTGTTTTTACTGTATTTTGATCAGTTAAATGAGTTTCTTTCAAAAACATTAAAAACACATAAATCACAGACTATAAATGTACAGTGGGTGAAAATCTGTGTAAGAGAAAAAAGCCTATATCAATATCAAAACACAAAGGCTACACATATTTCAACTCCATTTAATACTTATGGCAAACACATTCTGCATAGTTTTAAAACTTAAAATAATAGCCAAAAGTAACATTAATTATATATATTTTGAACCAAGTAAATTATCACAGTAGGTGATCATACGATAAGTATGTGTGTTTGCATTTGATTGATCCTAGAATCTCTCAATTTCAAGCAGTTTGGCATGTCATGTTAATGCCCTTGCTGAGATCAAAGAAAGCCATGCTAATTGTAATTATAATATATTTTGGAGGGTTGACACGCAGGACTTGTTATTAATAACCAAAAGAAATCAACCTTAAAAATTCCTTGAGGACTCATATTCACTGGATGAGTGAGTTCTGACAGGATTTGGACCAGGAAAAGATGTGTGGAATGGAAATATATGTTAAAAAAATCGTTTTGTCAATGTTTACAGTAATTAATCCTCCTGAAACCCTTTAATTTTCCATTCTCCATATGACTGCATCGTGCAAGGATTATTTCTCATATTTTTTAAGGGGTAATTGCTTTGACGTTTTGAGGTTGTGGGTTACCAAGATGTTGGAACAGCTTTGTATTGCCTGTTTTGGATTCAAATGTTATGTGATTGCTGGATGGGTTTAATGGAAAATGTTTCCTTAAGTGATCACTCCAGCCTTGAGGTCTGGAAGACAAGAGGTTTGCTGGGGTGAAGCTTTGTTATTGCACACAGTCGCTTTCTCTGTAATCTATTAGGCTGATGGTTTGAACCAGCACTGTGGCTCACTATTGACTGAAACAGCACATTGGAACTTTATCGTCCATACAGGACCACACATAATAGCAAATTACAACCACATAATTTTCTTTCTTTCTTTCTTTTAAAGGGTACATTGCTGTGGTCAAGTAAAGGCCATGTACACTTGTGTTGCTTTCAGTCTGATTAAAAGTGGCTTCTTGATGTCAAGAAATAAAATAGCAGGAAACTTTCGTCTACATAATAATTTCCTCATTTGACCATTTCTTAGTATATTTTTTGGAAATGATTTATGATAATTCATATATTTAATCATGAATATAATTAATTAAATGTAATATACTAAATAAACACATGATTTAATTATGATTTATTACATTTTCACTTCCATAACATTAAAATGCCCCCGCTATGCTTTTAGATATTACCTTTTACAGATATTACCTTTCATGTGTGTAATATAGCTGTTGTGAATGTGTACAAGGTCTGCCAAGTATTAAAGATCAAAGTGCAGATAAATAAAGTTATTGTCTCCCAAAAGCAAGAAGAAGTGATTCGGAACTGCCTGAAACAAATTGTCAGTAATTCCAGTCTTACTTCCTGCCCGATCTTGCGTAGGTTTGTAACACATTTGCATAATGCCAGCTGGTTATTACTGGCTGCCCCTGCGAACAACGTCTAATTTTACCCTTAAATACTGTAGTTGTAGCTGAGGCCTGGAAGAGTTTGGTTTGTGTTGTCGACATGTCAGAAGATGCTGTTTTCTACGCTGCAAAAGCAAATCGACTTTGCATGCACTTCCAAAGGATGAGGATTCGCATTGGAAATAATACGGTAAACGTATTATTAATAATACGTTAAACATATAACAAAATAATACAGTAAACGTATCATTACGGTTTGCATTGTTGTGTATCAAGTGAAGCTGAAATTCAGATATGGTAATGAGCATTTTGTTTTCGACATGCGCTGTAAGCAGTTGACTAATCACAATAGCCTGGGCCGTCTGAAGGTGGGGTTTATAGAGAGACTAAATCCTTTATCAGTTTCAGACACTGTGAGAAAAGAGGTGATGCTGCAATGTATGAGAAAATTAAAATATTTTTCGACCTTGGATGCATGTAAATCTATTGTAAGAGATGTCCAAAAATAGCATAATAGGGGCACTTTAAGGTGCATAATCTTCAACATTATGATTTTTCTAAAATAATTTCAGTGTTTGAATGCCAGTGATCAAACTACAACATTTCTAAGTGGAAAACGTCTCACGTTATGAATGTAACCATGGTTCCCTGAGAACAGGGAACGAGACTCTGCGTTTCACCGCATATGGGGGAACGTCACACGTGAACCAATGTCTGAAAGCCAAGAATCAAACCACTCCAATCCTATTGGCCGGTGACAGCCTATGACATCATCATAGCATGATCCGGAAGTATAAAAGGAGCGCCTAGAGAATCAGTCAGTATCTTAAGTATCCAAAGCATGGCAAAGCAACGCAGAGTCTCGTTCCCTGTTCTCAGGGAACCATGGTTACATTCGTAACCTGAGACGTTCCCTTTCGAAAGGGAACTCAACTCTGTTTCACCGTATAAGGGGAACGAAATACCCACGCTGCCATGCTTGAGGAGAATGCATGCCAAGATGGCTAGACAAATGTCATGTGGTTTCGAAAGAAACGCCAGATAGCAACTCACCCTCAGGTCACACATTCCTTATGGCCAACAGCCCAAGCTGAACCTCAAAGAGGCCTTCTGTAGAAAGCTGCCAAGGCTGCTCCAAGGCTTCTGGGACCAAATTTTCCAAAAAAAAAGTTCCTTTAAGGGAATTTGGCCAGGGAACCGAACAGAACCCCGGCCAGCCACTAGAAGGGGGAATGGAGTCACCCCAATGCCACCATGGAGGCCGACCTGGTCTGACGAAGGACAAACTTAGTCTTGGCCAACCCTGTCTGAATACAGAATCTCATCAACGCATTCTTCAGAGAAGACAGCAAGTAAGAGCGACTGCAGAAGGGGCAGTAAGCAACTCAAACCCATGTGTAGAGACGGGCATCCTGGAGAGCAGAACTCAGCTGAATGCTATAAACCTCTTATTGAGGGGAGTATACTCTGATCAATCCTAGGATTTACTCAGCACTTAATTAATTGCACTGAGGAGGCTGTGCGCTGAGAAAACCCTGCTACAGGGGAGCACAAACCAGCCTGGGTCTGACATTAAACGGGAGGCCTCATGGAAGCCTTCAACCAATGATCAGCTTAGGGAGCTAAGCATTATTACAAAAACAACCCTAGCAGGGGAGTACAAGGCTCAGCCTAACAGATAGACCATACTGTATGCACATATATCATGGAGGCCAGAAAGGGGCCTACAACATGACAAAAGTTCTGCATAGAGAACTACATATCACACTAGTATACCTAGTCACATAGTGGGAAGTCCAAGAGCAGCCAGACAAGGCCGCACACTTGAAAATTAAACTTGCTGGAAGCAAGAACAAACCACATGACTTCAGTAACAGCAGATAAGACTGTGAGTGCCCACATAACAGTCCATTCAACACCATCCAGCGAGTAGTGCACTCGGTAAAAGAACCCTTTTACTCTTTAAAGCAAGAGGAGTACAACATACGCCATCATGAACTAAGGAAGGCCCAAAAATGGGCCTATAACCTCAGTTAGACACGTGGCGTCAGCCTGTGGTAGTGTTTCAAGCTCCAGGAGGGACAAATACAAGGAGGTAAATAAGTCACCTGGGGCCCTGGCAAACCAGTAGCATACTCAGTAAAGCACCTCTAACTCTCTCAGCGAGAGGAGTACACTATAACATACACCAGCATGTTTTCAAAGGAGGCCCAGAGGGCCTACCTGTCAACACGCAGTGCTAGTCTAGTGGCCACTAAAGTTCTAGGAGCAAAAATAGAAACAAGTTACTTACGAGGTAAGTAAAGGCAAGCCACTCAGAAACGTAGTCAGTGAAAGCACCTTTTACCCTCAAAGTGAGAGGAGTACACAACCGAACTCCAACATGCTACACAGGAGGCCTACAAGGCCTACAACTTGCAAACACGTGGCGTCAGCTAGTGGCAATCACGACCCACCCATGGTGATGAGAAACCAACACCAGACTGTGCCAACATGCAGTCTGAAAGGAGGCCTAAATAGGGCCTACAACTCCAACCACATGTGGCGCCAGCTAGTGGTTATAACTCAAAGTGAGAGGTGTACACAACCGAACTCCAACATGCTACACAGGAGGCCCAGAAGGCCTACAACTTGCAAACATGTGGCATCGGCTAGTGGCAATCTTAACCACACCAGCCAGCAGGCCATGCACTCAGTAACAACACCTTTTTACTTTTTAAAGCAAGAGGAGTGCATATTCCGCCACCATACTCTACGAGAGGCCTGACCTAGGGCCTACTCTTAGTTAGAGACGGGCGTGGCCAATGGCAGTGATGGTAACCACACAAAACTGTGCCAACATGTAATATGAAAGGAGGCCTAGCGGGGCCTTAAACCTCAACAATATGTGGCGTCAGCTAGTGGACATCATGACCCAACCAGCCAGCAGGCCATGTACTCAGTAAAAACACCTTTTACTCTTAAAGCAAGAGGAGTACACACTCCGCCACAATACTCTACGAGAGGCCTGACCTAGGGCCTACTCTTAGCAGAGACGGGCGTGGCTGATGGCGGTAATGGGTCCTGCAAGACCAACACAGAACTGTGCCAACATGTAATCTGAAAGGAGGCCTTAGCGGGGCCTACAACTTCAGCAACACGTAGCGCCAGCTAGTGGTCTTTAAAGGGGACCAAGCTCAAACAGGGACCAGTTCTAAACCCAACCAACAGTTGTGGGAAGCTTAACACACCTGAGCTAAGTCTACACATTCCAACAGGCAATGTACCATAATATACAATTACAGGGGTACAATGAAATGCCAACATGGTCTAAGGGAGGCCTAAAAAGGCCTACTACCTCAAACAGACACGAGCATAAACCTGTGGCAGTGCTAAACTAAGTGAGCAAAACTCATGACCATATACCAACAACACTTGTAAACACAAGCTGCTAAACTAGAAGGAGGCTAAATCCATTTAGAGCCTACAACTCCTACAGTTTATGCAATATAGCTGTTGTGGCAATGATCAAACCAGCGGGAGCTAACAGAAACCAAACTGAAAGTGAGGTTCTCTACACTCAACCTGAGTGTGCAATCCAACAGGTGATGCACTCAGTGAAACACCACAAACCTTAACCGGGGAGTACAAAAGTCACCATGCTCTTAAATAGAGGCTAACACAAGCCTACTATTATGAGAACAGGTGCTAACCTGTGGCAGCACTAAAGTAAAGCTCACATACATGTAGGGCAAAAGCTAAAACCCAAAGCAAACATAATGCTTTGTAAATACATGCTATCCTGAAGGATAAACACTCTCACCAAACAGATTATTACAGATCTGTACTGTACCCTAGAGAAACGGAAGCTAAAAAGCTAGCACTGTAACTCAAACTTGAATGTTAATTCAAGGGGCTCAGGGAAAAGACAAATTCATAGCATGAATAAAGTTCTAACGAGTGGGGCCTAGCATACACTGCATACACTTATCTACGCAAAGATAAGGGCCTACCACCTGAGAAAACAGCACCAGGGAGGCTAATAACAGCCTGCTACCTTAGCTGTTAACCTCAACCATTGCACCTACATAAGCAAGGGGAAAATGGGCATACGGCCTAACAACTCCCTCAGGAGGAGGCCAGAACTAGGAACTATACATCCTAACAAGGGATAGTAATACAAAAGGTGGTTTATAACAATAAACACCTAAACCTAGTCCTAGCCTGGGCCGCTAAACTGTGGGCCCTACATGCATAGCAATGCCTGGGCTTCACCTCTGAATCTCCATAGATAAGAGGAAATAAAGTGAAGCTCAACAAGCAAACAATGTCAGGCGGCTGATTAAGGCCGACCTAGACATAGATACTAACTGAAGTTACGAGTGCTAAGTCAAACTTACTTTAGCAAACACCAGATGAGAAGCTACTCTAAACAACAGGTGGCTAAGAGGCGGCCATTTTGTGGCCTGCACAAATATCGTTCTAGCCAATCTATCAAACTTCAGTTTGCCCAAAAACCCCTGTTTTTTTTTTTTTTTTCTTATTCTATAATCAGGAACAACTATACAGGAACACAAGGTCAACATATTTAGATACATAAATATAGATCCAGCTCACTTTACTGTAGCTCGAAGACCAAAGACTCCTCTTTCCCTTTTCTTTAACAAGGAAGAATGGAATCTAGGGTTTTTTTAAAACCTAAAAGAGCCTCTTCCACTATCAAGCCAGAAGGCGGGCCTATAGAAAAACATTAACAAAGGCCCAGCCGTCAGCCTAACTGTTAAAGAAGCGCCTGAGTATGTTCCAAAATCCAAAACCCAGGAGGCGGAGGAAGAAGGGGCGAGGGCAGATGTAAAGCCGCCCTCGCAACGAGAGGGAATCGATTACCAACGCTACTGGTGTATGTGATCGATCACCTCCCCTAAAACCTGCTTCTTCCTCCTCGAGTCCCGCCGTCTCTGCGACTTGCTCCGAAAAGGAGGAGGTGCCCAAGTGGCCATACTGGACTTTTGGCCCTGTCTCTGAGCCTCAGAGACGGACCAGCCTCCTGGCTGTCTACAGAAAAACTATACAGGAAAAACAAGGTCGTCATATTTTAAAACATAAAATATAGACCCAGCTTACATTCCTGCAGCTCGAAGACCGAAGATTCCTCATTCTCCTTTTCCTCTACATGAAAGGATGGAATCTAGTATTCATTTAAGCCTAAAAGATCCTCTCATTATCAAATCGGAAAAGCGCGCCGTTAGAAAAATAATCACTACGGGCCCAGCCATCAGTCTGACCATAAGAAGCATCTGAGCATGATATATATTTATAAAAATATATACATGTATATATATAAAATATATATATATATATATATATATATATATATATATATAGGAGGTGGAAGAGGAAGAGGAAGAGGAGAGGATAGATGTAAATCGCCCTTGCAGCTGGGGGATCGATTACAATCGATCATCCATCTCAATCTCGCGTCTTCCCCCTCCCGTCTGTCTGGGCCCAGATATAAATCTGAAACGGCTAAGATTTTTCCATGCCCTCCCGATCTCAAACTTTGAGATCAGGAAGGAATGGAAAGCTTGCGGGAGTTGCAGAGCCATGGACAGAAAGGAACTGCTCGTCCGCACAAACTTCAGCAGCTCCGCATATACAGCGGCCAGAAGAACGCTCACTGCCGGACGCGATGACGTCAAACACGGACGCCATCGTCATCCAACAACTCTCTCAGCGCCGGGGGGCTGAGAGAGAATACACCTCCCTCAAACTTCCCAACGAGCTCACCCGCAAACCCCATGATTGCAGCCGCCGTTTTGCCTCAGCACAAACGGGGCCAGAATCACCAGGCGCAGATGCGGACACCTCTTCCTTCGAGAAGAGCGCCAAATGAGACAGAAAATGCCCAGAAATGTGTATATCAAGTGTCAAAACCTGGGACACGGACGAACACACTCTCTTGAAACATTTGTAAGGCATAATATAAGATTCTCTTACCGGATTCGATACAATCGTGATCAGACAAAACAGTCCTGAAAGACGAAAAGATACCGACTCTAGGCGCTCCTTTTATTCTTCCGGGTCGTGCTATGATGATGTCATAGGCTGTTGCCGGCCAATAGGATTGGAGTGGTTTGATTCTTGGCTTTCAGACATCAGTTCACGTGTGACATTCCCCCATATGCGGTGAAACGCAGAGTTGAGTTCTCTTTGTGCCCTCAGTGGTCCGAGTGATTCAACCCTCTGAGCTGATTTTTCCCCATCATAATTAAGTAAATGAAGAATGCAAACACACATATACAGCACATATACATATACACATACACATATAAACCCAGTTGTAAAAAATCCCATAAGCATCTGTCTCAGGACAAAGTGGTTATATGATAAGGATAAAATAAAGAATTGAGAAGCCTGAACCTTCTCAGAAGATTATGGATGTTTCTAAATATACAGCCAAATGGGACCACTCCATCTCACATGAAAGGAGCAGAGAGCTGTTTCATGCTGAAGAAGAAGGACTCTTTGAGATCAATAAATTCAGAACAATCTCACCTCTCAGCATGAAAAGTGAGATCTTCTCAGTAATAGCTCAAAGGATGACCTGACTGAGAATGGGTATAATGACACCTCTATTCAGAAAGGGGACATCCTACGATGCTTGGACTGCACCAGTGTTCTTAGACAGATGATCTAGAAGGTCAGAATAAATAACAGTGACCTAGCATTGGTCAGTCGATCTGGCGGATGGGTCAATCCCACATGACTTATTTTTAGCAAAGGAATACAACTGTCATCACTTCCAGAGAACAATCATTTTAAACAGTTTCTCTTAGCGTGGATGTAGCTCAAACAGTAAAGCATGCCACTAGCAATGCCTAAACCTGATAAAATATTTATGTAATGCAATGTAAGTTGCTTTGGATAAAAAAAGTCTACCCAATGCATTAAATTGCAAATGTAATCACCCAGTTTGATTTGAGAAAGGAAATAACAAGCTTCAGAATTTCTCTGAATGGTTTTAACTATATGGGAATAAATCTCCTTATTACAGCATTAGAAAAGGAAAACAAACTGGCATTGAGATCTGCCTCCATTTAGTGAGCAACACCCAACTTCCTACAATCCAATCAATTCCCAAAGGACAAAATTAAATCCCGCCCTACATTTTTCTCATTCCAGAAGCTGTTTCACTCTGACATATACGTCACAATAGGGTTTCACACTGTAAAAAAGTTGAGAAAACTTTTAAAGTTAAAGGCAACAAACTTCAGCAGATTTTTGAGTTTTCTCAACTTGTATTTAGTTTATACAACAAAAAGTTGAGAAAACTCAAAAATCTCTACAAAAAAAAGTTGAGAAAACTCAAAAATCTGCTGAAGTTTGTTGCCTTAAACTTTTCTCAACTTTTGATTTTTTACAGTGCATGCTGACTTTAAACATTAAAATTTTTCCCCTCTTCACTCTAAAACACATAAAATAACACTTAATTTTAAAGTATCTCATCTCTTGACATAGCACTATACATGCTGGGAACTAAAATGCCCAGTTTCACTTAATGCAACAAAATTGATTAATGTAGTCCTAGCACAAATGGATCAAGTAAACTTCCATTTTAAATATATTTAAAGGATTAGTTCACTTTCAAATGAAAATTACTCCAAGCTTTACTCACCCTCAAGCCATCCTAGGTGGCTATATGTATGACTTTCTTGTTTCTGACGAAGACAATCAGAGAAATATTAATAAATATCCTGATGCATCCGAGCTTTATAATGACAGTCATGTGCTACCAAACGAGTATGAGCTGAAGAAAGTGTCTCCATCCACATCCATCCATCATAAACAAATTCCACACGGCTCCGGGGGTTTAATAAAGGCCTTCTGAAGCGAATCGATGCATTTGTGTAAAAAAAAAAAGTTCACCAGACTACCTTCCGTATTCAAATTATGGAAAAAACGGAACTGGCGTCACGTCGTTTCTGTAACTTGAACAGGGAAGGCGTAGGACGTACAGCGTAAGCTTTTTGAATACGTGTGGAATTTGTTTATGATAGATGGATGTGGATGAAGACACTTTCTTCAGCTCATACTTGTTTGGTAGTGCATTACTGCCATCATAAAGCTCGGATGCGCCAGGATATTTATTAATATTTCTCAGAATGTCTTCGTCAGAAACAAGAAAGTCATATACACCTAGGATGGCTTGAGGGTGAGTAATTTTCATTTGAAAGTGAACTAATCCTTTAAGTGAACTGAACACAATAAATTAAATTAGAACAAAATGTATAGCAATTGTGCTGTATTTTATAAGGCTTGGAGTTATTTATTGGTTGTTTTCTTTCTTTTGTTGTAGGCAACAGACAAAGCTTGTTTCTGTCACAAAAAAAATAAATAAATAAATAAAAATAATTAAAATTCAGATTTTTTCTTCTCGCAGTTATGAGTTTATAAATCAAAATGAAGACCTCCGGTTTCACAGACAAGGCTTTTAATCCTAATCCAGACTAAAATGCATGTTTCAGCTGTTAACTGAAAGCAGCTTGCACTGGAATATCTTAAATATGCACACCATTAATGTTTTTTTCTTAAACACGTTTATAAAAGTGACTTGCATGTCCTAAATGAAATAAGGAGTGATCCTTACTTAATCTAAGCCCTGTCTGTGAAATCAGGCTATAAACTCGCAAATCTGATTTTCTTTGCATTGGTGGCATATGCAGAAAGCATAGTAAAATTGCTAGACATGGACTGGGACTTGGTTATAACCATTTTCTCATCCAACATTTGCAAAAAAAAAAAAAAAAAAAAGGAAAAACATAAAATGGATATTACAGAGCCAGAGAGGTTGTCACAGGTAGTGTGGACAAGGTAGGCATTCCAGGTTACATAAGCTGACCTCTGAAAACTGGAGCTCTTTCTGTATCTCTTTTCCTGCTGTGCACCAGAATGACGATGATACAGACAAACACAGACAAAATGTGCAAATGGATGAAGAGGGAGTGCCTACTGTGTAAGCTATCGATATCTTGGTGGGGTATAAAACAGTGCTCGGTTCTAGGGAGGTTCAGAAAGAAATTTGGTATACTCCTAATGCTATTCACTAACATTTTGAAAAAGGGAGAAATAAACACTCAGAAAGTCAGACCAAAATCAACAATGTGATTTGTCTTGGAAGGAGAAATCTAAAAAAAAAACCTCATAACGCATTCGGATCATTTTTGACCCAGGAACAGATTTTCTGAAAATTAAAAAAAAAATGCAGTGTCAAGACTATTAAAACACAGATCATGTTTTGCTATGTAACCATTTAAACAGACCTAGTTAAAAATAATGCAGAATGCCTATGGATGAGGGCAAATGAGGGCTGACCGGAGGAAAACACTGCCGTTTCCATGAATTACCCACACTAGCCTGAGGCCATATGTAGTTATCTGGTCTGAAGAGTCAAAGAAGGTCATCCTGGTTGACCTGACAGTCCCATGGGTGGAGGGCTGTGAGTTGACCTTTAAGATGAGAAACGTCAAATACCAACCCTGACTCAGGGCTGTAGGGAAAAGAGATGGCAGATTTGAGTTGTACTGGTTGGGTTTGGCTACAGGGGTTTTCTGGCACAGTCCATGTAGAGGATATTAGCAGGGAAATAGAGTTAGTAGAACCATCTATAGGACAGCGCTGGAGTCCAGGGACCTGTTACACCAGCTGTGTATTTAGTTCTGATGAATTACAACCTATATGCACTACTAAATACTTTTGCGTGCCACCAGTAACTTGTCATTGGAACATAACTGTGTATAAATTAAAATTTACAGAAGCCTCTGACTTCTGTAGTAACTATTGGAATACAACAGCAGATGGACTGAATTGCATCAATAAGCTCTTGTTTTGCCTGACAGAATTCAATTTTTTAGACATGCATGATAATGTTGACATTTACACATTAGCATTTTAAGAGAGAGAACATTATGTGAATAAATGACTTATGATTCTTCAACACAAACCTGATCGAAATAGCGAAACACCTGTGTGCATTGGTCCGTGTTGCGCATATCAAATAAAATCAATAATAACAAATAAATGTCATTTCTTTTTTTTGTATCAGCATTTGTTTCATTGCTCCTTGTTCATTTCAAGTACAGTTTCTCAATGTCATTTACACACACACACACACACACACACACATATATATATATATATATATATATAATACTTAATGTATAATGTTATGTCATGATTAAGTATTGCATTTAAGTGGAAACTTATTTTTTATATATGCAAGGCAAAATAAGTTAGAATCAACATTAACAGAATAAACTGAAATTTGCAGCGTTCAACAGCTTCTGCTCATGAATTTGACGGCTGATATTGGATCACTGAAGGAAAACGTCATTTTATGCAACTATGCATTACTTTACGGAGAGCTTACGTCCTAATAGCTACGTTCTGCTTTAAGGACAAATGTGCAACAGAGGGAAAGTTGAAAGTTAACTTGCGTGTGCATCACACCTGACCCATGATTTTTGCTCCACACATGCATAGTAGTGTGCTCTTCAACTGGAAAACATTTAAAGGACACATGACATGGGTACAGTTGAAACAAAAGCACTTCTTGTCTTTATGAACTAACTGTGGTAAATATTAATATCTATAGGTATTATTGATCGTAATTTCTTTAGTATACAAATAAAAGATTTGTGTTTGTAATGACTGGTTTTTGTCTGGTGCTGTAAAAAGCAAAAAGTGTTCCAACTGTACTCGGTCTACCCCACTGACTGCAGCCAGTGAGACAGATACACAGCGCTCCTGCCATGAGCTCTTGTTGTGGGGAACAGAACTGGTGTTGAGTTGACTTTTTCATTAGTGCTGAGCTGAATGAGCATAATAATGACAGGCCCCAGGGCTCTGCCTGCCCGCAAGCCTAATCACTCAACTGCCACCAGCCACACCGTTTCCCCCCCGCGTAATTAAAACAGAGTCAGAACAGAACCGTAAAGCAACACTAGCCTTCCTCTCCCTAATGAGACACTCATCTGCCTAGTGTGTGCATTAAACATTCACTATGTCTGAGGGGGAAAAAAAACACTTTCAATTGCTTTCTCAAGAATACGAGAAATGAGAAAATCTGAGAGTCAGAGTGACATTTTTTTTCCATTTTTTTAAGGCAGGATAAAGTCTATCTATCCATATGCATGTATGTATGCATCTATCTATCTATCTATCTATCTATCTATCTATCTATCTATCTATCTATCTATCTATCTATCTATCTATCTATCTATCTATCTATCTATCTATCTATCTATCTATCTATCTATCTATCTATCTATCTATCTATCTATCTATCTATCTATCTATCTATCTATCATCTATCTCAACATTCTCAAATCATACTGGATAACATGATCATCAGGTTTGTCATCTGCAGTCATTACAGTGAAAGGGAAAACATTCTGAAATTCATGTTACTATTTAAATTACATTTTTTTAATCAGATTGGTATGCTGATAATATAATTTGCAATGAAATAAAAGGGCATTAATAAAAAAAAAGTGGTTTCAGTGGACCCTAAACTATGTATTAAAGACTGAGAATCATTTTAATTTTTAATTTAAATGGAAGCATAATTAAGGTAGGATTTATTTGTTTGTTTGTTTGTTTATCCCATTAAAGTGTATTGGTCATTAATGGAGAATTTTTTGTTGTTAAGTAAAACATACAATTAATACAATTAAAGTTATTTTGCATTACACACTTAAACAGTGTATATATATATATATATATATATATATATATATATATATATAATATACACACACACACACACACACACAGTAACCTTTTGTTTAGTATTATGTGAACATTTATCTTAGTACACTATAAGATACAAACCAAAATACATGTAAATACTACATACATATAATTTAAAAATGATATTGTGATTGAAATATAAGGGAAGACAGCAAATCCGATAATAACTATAGACCGAATGCGTGGCACATTCTGTGAAATAATTATATGCTGGTTTTTTATAACTCCATCATTTCCAGTTCTAAAAGTGCCAGGTAAATGAAGGAAGTTAACAATAATGCGTAACTGATAATGCAGCAAGTAGAGCAAGGTCTGGTTGCCTTTAGTTGACGTTGTGAAAATTGACTTCAGCTTCAGTCTTACTGAACTAGAGAACAAGAGATTGTCTGTGTTGCCATAGCAACACAATAGAAAGCTTTCTTCTTTTACTTAAAGTGCATGGCCTTGTGTTTTTATTGTTCTGAGTTGGAGGAGGCCAATTAACAGTCTGTAATTTAAAACAGTATGCTTTCTGCATACTTGATTGGTGTTCTAACCTTAATTGACTTTGAGGGTTCCTAAGGTGTCTTTAATCACTGTATTTATCAGTTCACCATAATTCCTCAAAAGAAATTTTTTTATGAGTAATTTTAATTTAAAAAGACTGTGGAATTCAGATACTGCGCTGCATTTGTAAAGCACTTTAAAGTGCAGATTTAATGACATGCTTGTTTGGAGCTTGTAATGATGTCTTAAAACTGTTGAACTTAAAGCATCGAGGGGTGTGTATATAATAGAAACGAGAGATGTATGAATGAATGGACATAATGCATTGAAATGGAATAAATACAAAAGAGCTGCTGACCTACATGAGTGCTACTGTTTGCATGCAGCTAATCATGAATGGCACTGCAATTTTGTCTCAGGCTGGATTGGCACTGATGATGTCGGCAGCTTGCCTAAGATTGATTAGACACATCAAGGGAGCCACTGTTCCAGAGGGAGCAAGACGGAGAGAAATATGGATTTGTCTCCATGCTTATACCTCTTCATTTGTTTCCATTACAGCCCTTTGTCTCTGAGCCTCATGAACAACAGTTGCCAGACATCAGCTCTTACTGAAGTTTCTGCGGCACATTTAATATACGTTCCTTCTCAGGCTATTTAAAAGGAGGGTTAAATTGGTGATTAATAAATATCGTATTTAATACGCCCAGTTTGTCAAAACATTTGCACTGAAAAACTGAAGATAATGTTAGATTTTAAATAGATTCTTTTCACATCACATTGTCCATGCTGAAGGGTTAGTTCGCCCAAAAATTTAAATTCTGTCATTAATTACTCACCCTCATGTCGTTCTACACCCGCAAGACCTTCGTTCATCTTCGGGACACATATTAAGATATTTTGATGAAATCCGAGAGGTTTTTTATCCTCCATTGAAAGCAATGAAATGACCACATTCACTGTCCAGAACATCAGTAAAACATCGTTAAAATAGTCCACGTGACTACAGGGGTTCAACCTTAATGATATGAAGCAATGAGAATACTTTTTGTGTGCAAAAACAAAGCAAAAATAACGACTTTATTCAACCAATTTGTCTCTTCCCTGTCATTCTGCTATGCTATTTTTGTTGCAGCGCTTCCAGGTTCTACGTCCAAACGGTGGCTCAGTATAACACGTAGAATACGGAAACGCAGCACTGCGCCAACTGCGGAACAGACTGACAGGGAAGAAGAAAAATGGTTCAATAAAGTCAGATATCTTGTGCTCAGGGAGTAGGGAGCAATGCACACTACATAGGGAGTCTATCAATCAGAATGTAGCTATGTATTAACTTGAAGTGTAAGTTTGAGAACATACATATGTTAGTTTGAAGAACCTAGTTATTCACTGAAATGTTGGAATGTCACAGTTATTTCATACCAACAAAGTGCAATATCCAGAATACAGTAAGAACTACTGACTTTGGTTTTAATCATACAGTGTGTGTAATCGATTATGGACTAATATAAAGTTTTCAATACAGACTAATACATCTTCACTTTTTGACCCATGGCTTCTTGAAACATCGAAACACACAGATTTGATTTGAGAATAGGGAACTTAAAGGGATAGTTCACCTAAAAATGAAAATTATCCCATGATTTACTCACCCTCAAGCCATCCTAGGTGTATATGACTATCTTCTTTCAGACAAACACAATCAGAGATATGTTTAAAAAAATATCCTTAGTCCTCCAAGGTTTATAATGGTTGTGAATGGTTTTGAAGACAAAAATAATGAAAAAAGTAATCCATACGACTCCAGTGGGTTAATAAAGGCCTTCTAAAGTGAAGCGATGCATTTTTGTAAGAAAAATATCAATTTAAAACTTTATAAATTCAAAAAACTAGCTTCCGGTGGACAACCGTATGCAAAATGCGCAAGTTGATTTGCGGCGGAAGAGTATCCTTCAACAAACAAATCACTGGTCACGGATTATAAATCTATTTCGATATAAGAGAAGAGGAGCTTTAGTTTATTGCACAGCCCTATTTGTTTGAACCGCGAGAGATGTCTAAGCTTACAATACTCCAACATCCTGCATCATACATCGCGTCAGAGGATTACCCGTTTGGTGCAAGTCGACTTGCGAATTCTGCATACGGTCGTCCGCTGGAAGCTAGTTATTTGAATTTATGAAGTTATAAATATGGATATTTGGTAATAATTTAGGTAACACATATTCACTATTAACTATGACTTTTCCCTCAATAAACTCCTAATTTACTTAATAGTTAGTAAGATAGCTGTTAAGCTTATGAATTGGGTAGAATTAAGAATGTAGAATAAGGTCATGCAGAATAAGGCATTAATATGTGCTTAATAAGTACTAATAAATAGCCAATATTCTAGTAATATGCATGCTAATAAGCACCTAGTTAAAAGACCATAAAATAAAGTGTTACTAGGTATTTTTCTTACAAAAACACATTGCTTCGCTTCAGAAGGCCTTTATTAACCCCCTGGAATTGTATGGATTACTTTTTTTTATGGATGGATGCATTATTTTTGTCTTCAAACCATGGCACCCATTCACAACCATTATAAACCTTTGAGGACTAAGGATATTTTTAATTATATCTCTGACTGTGTTCGTCTGAAAGAAGATATTCATATACACCTAGGATGGCTTGAGGGTGAATAAATCCTAGGATGGCATTTTTGGATGAACTATCCCTTTAACAGTTGGTCCATAACATCCATTTTCACATGAAGTGTTGGGTGGCAGGCTGCCTGCACAAAAAAAAAAGGTTCCAAAAGGGGGTTTGGTAACACTTTATTTTAAGGTGACTTAGTTACATGTTACTACAAGTACTTACTATAGTAATAACAGCAAATTATGCATAATTATGCATATTATATATAATTACTTATTTGAGTAAGTACAATGTAACTGTCACCTTAAAATAAAGTGTAACCAGGGGTTTAAAAGTGATGCCATTTTGACAGTTTTGAAGGATTAAAAAGAGATCCTTTAAAGGATTCTCATAGAACTCAAAAAAAGAACCGTTTATTTGACAAGTTTAGCTTTCAGAACCCGTATATGTGCTGTATTCCAGCACAGGTTTGGCGTGAGTTCACTATAGGCTGCAAGTATGAGTGAAGAACTGGTAGAAAGGGTTTTGATTCAGTAATGAATGACTGGTATCAGTTCAATCACACATTTAGTCCATTATGTGCTTCAGAACACAGACATATCGTCACTGTTCACAAATTTCACTGCGTGAGCCATCAAACTGAGCGATGTTAAATGCCCTGTCTTTGTGTAGATAACATCCCATTGAGTTGCTTTGATCCTGCTGCATAAGAATTACAGTAATCGCAAATCAAAAACGCGCTCTTCACCAGCCAAATATTGACTGTGTTTCTCTCAGTTGTGAAGGATGGGATATAATTGTGTCAGTCTTGCTTGTGTGTCTCAACAAGGGATGGAGTGAGTGACAGCTTAATACAGCCAACACTTCCATTGTCATCAGATGAGCATTTGGAACACCGATACAAAGCTGAGGCGGGACAGGTTATTCACTGTGGGACACTTGGTAAGTAGCCCACAATGGAATTTACTGTCCCCTGACAAATATCAACAAAGCTGTTCTTGCAGGCCAGAAGAAATCATTTAAAATTGTAACATGATATTCAGAGACTTTGCCAGTTGGGACTTTGCATATTAGTTGTGTTGGACGTGTCTTAATAAGACATCAATCAGATGCAGTGAATTTATACGCCAATCACATTTATGAACTAACAATATCCATTATAGGTTTTTTCCAGTCATGGAAAGTGAAAAGAGCACCAAATCTAATAGACCTGATGTTATTTCTATCTTTTGTTTAGTCAAATGTTTCTTTGCCAAACATGATGAAACCCTTACTTGCATTTTGCACCCCAAGTTGTATGGTAATTGTTCACTGTTTCTGTTAACTTTGGCAGCATGTTTTTTGACAGGCCTCAAATCCAAGTTTTCCATCCAGGAAAAACAGATTTTTTATTTTAAAACTTTTAGAGATAAAGTAGAAGATTTTGTTGCTATGGCTACCTGCCGCACACAACACAAACTCTCCAGGGATTCGCACCATAAGAGATTGTCGGTAAGAACAATGGCTTGAACATTTGGTAGTAATTGCTTCACGCTTTGCTCTCGGGAGGCGTTAAGGTGAAATCCTTCAGTATCATCTCTGAGCTTTTTCGCTAGAGTCTCAGGCAGTGACCTTCGCTTTGTATTTTCCAGCGGTACAAACAAGACCTTGAGCTTCACACTCTTTCAGCAAATTAAAGGAAAAACTGCTATTCGCTTCTGATGTGAGCTACAGTTACTCCAGGGTCACATTTGATCGTAGTACTCTCATTCACCAAAGAAAAATATTGAGTTTGGCTGCAAGCGCAACAGTCGTTTTGTTTGTGTTTTTAGTGCAAAGCCAATATTTCATCCAAGAGCATTCTGAGTCTGGAACGCCAGAACCTATTTATGTTGGTTGTACACGCAGCCCCCTGCTTTTATCAAACCAACAGCAAATGCCTTGATGTAGCCCTATGAGCGCATGTTCAGATACTAGTTCAGTTCAAAAGTCCTTTGAAATGTCCTCATTGCCTGTCACTGCCATCAGAGACGTTTCTTTAAGAACTGTCAGTTTAGGAATTAATTTTCTTTCATTTATTTTCAAATTATATATGTCTTCTAATGTGAATGGAACAACACTTTTGTACACTGTAAACGTCATAATTATTGCATAATAAGTTGTGGTTACACTTTAGAATATTGTTCAGTCATTGAGGAATAACTACACAGGAACAAATGAATAATGCAATATTAACATTATAGCAGTGGTCGGCAATAGGCGGCCCTCAGGCCAAAACTGGCCCGCCGTCTATTATCACCTTGTCTACACCGGTAGCGTCGCGCCGCAACAGCTAAAAGATGTCTACATTGAACGCGACAAACAGACCGTTGCAAAGCACTTGGAATACGTCAGAAATAGAACGGGGAATCCGTTTACTGTCGGGAATTTGTTGTGTCGCGTCGCACCGCGCCGCATCCAGTGTAGACAATATCACTGATTATAATGGGTTCTATTATATTTTGCGCCGCTCGCGTCCGGTGTCGGTGTTATATTCTTTGAAAACAGCGACAAGTTTGTTGCAGATAAGACATGGGATGAAGGATGAAGGATAGGTAGGATGCAGTATTGGTATCGGGCGATACCAAGCTCATGTACTTGTACTCCTACTCGTAAGAATACCCCGATACCAAAGACCGATACCTCACGTGACGTAACTGACAGAAATGTCCGCGCACAGAGACTCCAGCGGAAGCAGCAGAAACAATGTCAGCCTCAGAGGTGTGGAAATACTTCAAAATTAATAATGACAACCCACACATTGCGAACTGCATGCTTTCAATCACAAGTATCATTAGTGAAGGCGGGATAGGCGGAATCGCGCTGAATGACAGACCAGAAGCACGCTCTCTCGCACACGCGCTCTCTCTCTTTCTTGCGCGCGATCACAGTTCTCTCAGACAGCGCGCGATCAGTTCTCCTCGCAATGGTCAAATGCACACATAGTTGTCAAAATGTCCATCGTGTGGAGTATCTCATGTAAACACAGTCGGTTATGGCTTAAGTGGACGTAAACATTTGGGTGAAAACAGGATATGTGTCAGTATCCATGGATTTGGTCTTAAAGGGACCGTAGCCTATTTGTCATTAATAATAAAACAAGAAAATATGTTAAATGTATACATGGTAAATAAACCTACTGTATCTGAAAAACAAGTTTATTTAATTTGTATTTCTATAGTATTTGTTGTATTGTTTGTAAATTTATTTTTATATAACAACAATTATATTGGTAATTATGCCCTTTGAAGTTATTGGACATTTTTGTTCTTTATTTTTTTCATTAGATTAATAATAAAGAAGCTGTCCTACATTCATTAGTCTCACTGTGTTGTGCTTGGAAAACTGCAACATCACCAAAAGGAAAATAAAAGAGAGAGAGAAATGAATAAATGCATAGGTATCGGTATCGGCAAGTACTCGGTATCGTGCATCCCTAGGTAGGATAGGTAGCATAGTTGTCTTTCCATTTTTCTTTGTAGGCTATGCCATATTTTTGCTGACAACTTTCCTCTTTAGACTCTTTGATAGTGCCATTTTCTCTCACCAGCTAGCTTAAATGTTAACGTCACTCTGCACGACCTAATAGCGTACCTCCAGCACGCAAAAAAAAAAAAAAAAAAGAAAAAAGGGAGTTTAGTACGTGAGGATGCCAAGGAATAATTCTGAGTGTAAAAGTAGCCTACGTCAAATAATTATTAGAATCCATTGTGTAACAAGCAAATTAAAATGTACACATTTATTATTCACAATATGGACAGAGGAAATAAATCGCAGTTCGTTAAGAGCATGACTCAAACATGCCATTAATGGCCTTATTCCAGTTCAGTCAGGACCACTTAAGTTAAAAAATTACCAGAGACAAACTTTAGTCAATTTTTTATTGGCATATTTTGCTGAAGTTACATTTGGCAGTATGGCTCTGTCCTAAATAAACAGCAGCAGCTTCTGGCGACTACCTCCCATTTTATAATCAGGGAGAGCAGCACAACCCCCCCTAAAACAGACCATACAAGGCTAACCTCCCTGGCTCTTCCTGTTAAATCGAAGAGCCAGCAGAGGAACCAAAATGAGTGTTTCAGAAAGCTTATCTAACTGAATTTAAGAGCCAATCAATCTATGCGAAGCTAGCATGAGGAATGTAGCAAGAGCTAATGATTGAAACAGTTTATTTTGCGTCAAAAGCATTTTCACAAAGCGCACGTGAGAATTTAAAAATCGAAAGCAGCCTTTCGTCAGTGAATTTCATATTTTTAATATATAAGGCCATGGCATTCCAAACAACAAATGATGCCTTCATAGAGCATTTGTACGGAAAATGGGCCTACCGGCGGGTGAGACCACAGACAGCAAGTGTAACACATGTAAAGCACATGTTTCTCACAGCCCTCTCATACCCTGTGCAATGAATCCCGTGAATGTAATTTGCTTCAGCTTTTCCGAACTTCACACTCAACTTCAAAAGAAACCAATTGAAAACGCTCGCTCTGCTCCTTGCCAGTGGACACGCAACAAGCACACGCAGCGTCATCATGCATCTGCGGTCAAATTTTCATTATTTAAATGTAAATACAGTTGAGCTCAAAAGTTTACACATCTAGAAAAATGTGAATCATTTTAACAAAATCAGAAGGATCATGAAAATTGCATGTTATTTTTTATTTAGTACTGTCCTTAATAAACTATTTCACATAACAGTTGTTTACATAAAGTCCACAAGACAAAAAAAAAATAGCTGAATTTATAAAAATGACCCCGTTCAAGAGTTTACATACCCTTGATTCTTAATACTGTGTGTCATTACCTGAATGATCCACGACTGTTTTTTTGTTTTGTTTTGTGATGGTTGTTCATGAGTCCCTTGTTTGTTCTGAGCAGTTAAACTGAGCTCTGTTCTTCTTTAGAAAAATCCTTCAGGTCCTGCAGATTCTTCAGTTTTCATCTTCTGCATATTTGAACCCTTTCCAGCAGTGACTATATGATTTTGAGATCCATCATTTCACAGTGAGGATAACTAAGGGACTCAGACAAAACTATTACAAAAGCTGCAGACATTCACTGATGCTCCAGAAGGAAACACGATGCGTTAAGAGTCAGGGGTGAAAACTTTTGAACAAGAAGTTGATGTGCAAGTTTTTTAAAATTTTGTTTAAAGAACATATTTTTTCATTTAGTTCTGCCCTTTGGAAGCTACAAAAGATACTTACATGTTTCCCAGAAGACAAAAAAAAAGAAAAAGAAAAAAGAAAAAAAGTACAATTTATTCTGTTCATATAAATTCCAAAAGTTTACATTCCTGACTCTTAATGTGTCGTGTTTCCTTCTGGAGCATCAGTGAATGTTTGAACCTTGTTTAATACATGTGGTTGAGTCCCTTAGTTGTCCTCAGTGTGAAAAGATGGATCTCAGAATCATACAGTCACTGCTGAAAAGGGTTCAAATATGCAAAAGATGGTGGAAAACTGAAGAATCTGCAGGATCTGAAGGATTTTTCTGAAGAACAGAGCTCAGTTTAACTGCTCAGAACAAACAAGGCACTCATGAACAACCATCACAAAACAAAAAAACAGTCGTGGATCATCTAGGTAATGACACACAGTATTACGAATCAAGGGTATGTAAACTTTTAAACGGGGTCACTTTTATAAATTCAGCTATTCTTTTTTTTTTTTGGTCTTGTGGACTTTATGTAAAGAAATGTGAAATAGTTTATTAAGGACAGTACTAAATAAAAAATAACATGTAATTTTCATGATCATTCCTATTTTGTTAAAATGATTCACATTTTTCTAGATTCTGCAAGGGGTATGTAAACTTTTGAGCTCAACTGTAGACCCAACAGCTTTTGAAGCCATAATATTTATTTTCAAGCCATGGATCAGAGAGCAGCACTCAATGCTTTTCTCAAGGATGGCTCAAGCATTGGGCCGGAGGTAACATTCATAAGCAGCTGAAGAACATCGCCCCATGGCCTTCAATGTAGAGACAGGAGTGGAGGAAGCTGCAGTTGTAGCAGCACATAGCACAGTAAATTAAAGGAAGCTCTGAGGAAGCTCGTAGCATTGGCAGAGAGGGCGTAGATAGGAGGCAAACCAGGCCCTGGACATGGGCTTTCCCTCCGTGGCAAATAATGTGTCCTGCTGACCAGCTTGTGGACGGCTCCTCAGGTAGCCCAACATAGATGACAGGATAAAAGCAGAGTTAGATTCAGAGATAAAAACGACTAATCCTTTCTGGTTCCTATCAGTTTTAGAGTGCTTTAGAAATATGAAGTGGTGCGAATAATTTGATACATCAGAAATTGCGAGGTCATGTGACAGATTAAAAGAATCTGTGCATGTGGAAAACTCGCTACCTCTGAGAAAACCATGAGCAAAAGGGAAAAGCTGATCATTGACTTGAGGTCTCTCTCTTTAAAGCCTGTTAGCAAATCTTTTTTTTTTTTTTATGTAGATTTGGCTAGACGACTACGCATGTAGTGAGCTGCAGAGTGCAAATAATATTGAAGAATCATATCTAGTCTAGTACAGTTTGGCTGAAAGGGGGCAGAACAGATGATGGCACTGCCTCTGGACCCAGGAGGTGGAATTTCTGAAATTCAAACAGAGACAGAGAATCAGCAATGGGTTGTTTAAGCATGGAATGTGAGCAGCCTGAAATATGAATTTAACCATGACTGAACCAATAAGGCAACTTCAAATCTGTAATCTGGACTGAAGAGAGTCCCTTATTAATATGAACGGTTTCCTCATTGTTGCAAAGAACAATGTTCTAGACCAATGTTTACCCCACAGAATACAGAATGCATATTGTCAATCACAATGGATTTAATTACAACAGAGCGGTTGACAAGGTGTTAGCAGGCACGGATAGCAGCTCATTGCTATACACTAGCAAACCTCCGGCCTTTAAAACAAAATCACAACAAACCCTCTATACTCTTATTTGTAAATGTGGAGGTTATTTGGACAGCAGATGATAACATGCGTATAACACTCAATCAGCTGAAACCAGTCCGAAACACATGGTTAAATGAAAATATCAGCCCATTGGGAAAAGGCGTTAAATAGTTGAGCCCCGGTAAATGTCTATACATGAGAAAGCCCATCACTGAACATCTCTCATGTCCACTATGTTTAGTCGCGCAGTAATTTTTTTGTAAATGGCTTGCTACTGCATAAACTTAATACGTAGCACTACTGTTATATGCTTGTATTTTACTCCTCTATGCAAAACTGCAAACACCCTTCTAAAACAAACAAGGCTTTGTTTGCAATTCGTAGATTAAAAGAAAAGGTTTAGACGTGAATGCCAAGCCCGGGTCTGGAATTTTCCCCGAATTTAGTGAGGGTGCTCTAATGCAGATACTGTTGACCAAGCAACAGCTTTTGAAACTAATATTCTATTATCCTATTAGTCCGAGTAACATTAATGCCTACTACTTGGCATATCTCTGTCCCTTGCAATGTTATGTCAATCCATGCATTTTGATATATGTAGATGTCACTTCCAAAACCTTGCAGCGATCTAAGGCAGTGCAGCTACATCAATTAGCTGTTAAAATTAGTGATGGGAACCAAGGCTTTCTGAAGCGTTTGAGGTGTTTATCAATTTTTCTTAACTCGAAGCTTTTATCACAATGAACTTACTTAAGCTGGACCTGAACTTCCTTAAATGACATAAATTTATTCTAGAGCTGCTGTGCAGCTAATTGTTTTTCTGTTAACACTGTTTTGACACAATCTGCATGGTAAAAAGCTCTATATAAACAAAGGTGACTTGACTTAATGTGCATTAGCAATATGTGTGGTTAGAGTGACCAAACAAAACATCGGAAGTCTGAATAAATATTAAACCTTATATTCTGTTAAAAAACATTTTAAAAATTTAAATTTAAACCAGCTGTCCTGATCTTCCGATACTGCATGACGTTCGAAGCTTCAAAACGTCAGTCAATCACGTGGTATTGATATTTCTGTATACAAGCAGCGGCACAGCTTGTGATCAAAGCCCTTATATCTATAATCTTTGGTGTTTTACAATGTGCTTTGAAAACTCTGTCAGAGCTTCGGAGTCCCGGTATAAACATATTATCACTACAGTCCATATTGCAATGAAAGTCCTATTTCTGTTTTAAGGCAAAAACACCGCGTTTGAGCAGTAAGTGACTGTGACTGATACAGAAAACACCTGATGACCGCAAACGAAACACCCTCCAGAGCCAAAGAACCGTTTGCCAAAATGATATGTTTACAGCATCAACGGTGTGCTCTTGCTTCGTTGAAAATAGCCTGCCTGAAACTGCCTCGGCACACTCGGTAAGTTAAAATAATTATTTTAACGTGACAACAGTGAAATCTACCAATATGCTGACGAATACGTCATTATCATAAATCGCTGTTCGTCCCATAGTTATGAAATTGTACATGCCCAGATATAATTGCTGAAATGCAGCTACTCGCATAAATGTAAATAGATGAATACATTGTTTGCATTTAATCATAAGGTGCAAATAGTAAGCAAACACAGCGTCTGCTTAACCGCAAAATCTGCTAGCGATTTATTGCTGGTGATATTCGCTAACATGCAGTCTGAATTTGTTATACATTCTGCTGTACAAAATCTATGATAGCTGCTGTACGTTTAATATGCGAATACAAAGCGAAAATGCCTCTTTCTTTTATAGAGTTCAGCAAAAGTTGTCTCTGAATAAAAGCAAATCTCATATTGGCTAGCTTATATGCAAATCACTCGGAGTATTAAAACAGACAGTTCACTGACACGTGAATTAAACCTCATGTATTGTTACTTCATGAACTGATAAAGCGGACCACACGAAAATGATAGACATATCATAAAAAGACCATTTCACTTATCTTGAGTGCAAGCAGCGTGCAGTGGAAGCAGCCAAGCAAGCAGAGAGATGGAAGCTGCGTATAAGTAATGCGCCTTATTAGAGAGTTGCCAATTGAGTCCATAGAAATCAGATCAGCTGGGTGGGGTTGGAATTTGCGAATCAGCTGATAGCGGAGCTTGACTACGAGGCCTGCCTGAACTAACGCAGAATGCTTGGTTTATTTTTATCCATTCCGCATCTCCCATATATGTGTATTTTAGCAAGGCAGTCTGTGTTGCAAGTTGGTGAATGGAAATACTTGCCAGGTTACGTGTCACTACTCTGCTTTATTAATTTATCCAGTGTAAAACCCGGACACCGCTGCACAAATGTGGATTTTTGTTAATGACTGTCCTACTACAGGGTTTAACACAGAGTAACAGCTCAATACCAGTTACAAAAGACACAGGAACAGTCTGTCACAGGCAATTCTAGTTGCATTTTTCAATTAATTTCTTAAATTATCCTTTGACTATGTTCTGGCCCGGTGCCCGATGCCAAACTTACTTGCCTACTGCATTATAGTAACTGCTATTTATTATGGTTAAACTATGATTAACTAATTAAGTATACATTTCTGAAAATTTACTTTTCTTTTGCATTATTTCTCATTTACTTCAAATTTCATTACTAAAATATTTTTGCCATACTTAACAAAAAATGTAAACAGCAGCGTCTCTGTCATTGTTACATACAGTATTAGTTTTTAACAGTTAGTGCAAATATTTTCCTTTACTTTGTTTTAGCTTAAATAACATCAAAATCTTGCACTGAACAACACTGTACTAAACAAATGAATGGCTCGCGGGCCGGCAGTTTGAGACCACTGATATACAGGTTCATAATTATTGTGAATAATGCATAATGTATAATTAATTCTAAAGTGGAGATCATGGTTACCTACTAGTAATGAGTGTTACCAAATTGGTATTATTAATTATTTGGATCAGTATTTTAACGTGAAATGCATATATAACTCTCTAGTAATGACTGAAGTCATTGTAAGGTTTTGAGGTTTTTGTAAGGTTTTGGATAGTAATTGCTTCTGACAGATTTGGTAACACTTCAGTTATTACTAATGGGTTACATGATCTTCACTTTAGAATACTGATCCAAATAATTAGTAATTCCTTTAGAAGGACGAGACTGTCCTCCTCCAAAAATGACCCTATAGGTCGTTTATTCAAGCACCTTTTTACGACCTATATTTACTAATCAAAATGCGTATTCATTTAAATGCAATGTGTGGACGTTTTACACGGTCCCTTACCTGCTATTTGTACTATTTCCATTTAGCAAAAGTAATTTTTTTAATGAACAGCTACACCTTCCCCAACCCTAAACCTACCCTTAGTGATTTATAGTGCATATACACTTTATGAGCACGTGTTCCCTGGAACGAACCCACGATCGGATGATCACATGATTGCATATTGTTGTATATTGCAATGCTCTGCCAACTGAGCCACGCGAAACCCAAAATATGAAACAGATAAAAGGGAACAATGCATTAAAATGAAAGTGTCCTGTTATCGATAGGGGCGCAACTTTAGTAAACGCTCCTATGGGTCATGCTTTTCACTTTAAAATATAGTCCCAAATAATTAGTAATTCCTTCTGAATAGGGGTGTAACGGTATTATTTGTCCCGAACCATCACGGTACAGACGTCACGGTTCGGTTCATGCAGTCACATGATGAATACAATCGGTCACAGATGATCCACACTCCAATCCAGAAGGGGGCATGTGTGGTAATGCAGTGCTGTTTGCTACCAGTAAAAAGCGCAGAAGAAGAAGAATAGACAATTGATAGATATGTTTACATGTAATATCTCAACCAGTGTTTCAACTGCAAAAAGATATCAATAAAACAGCTTGAGAATAATATCTCAGGTAGCATTACATTCACCTCATGCATTTAGTGTCGACAGCATAAGAGAAATGAACCCTGAAGAGCATTTCTTATATGCACTATATTAGCCTATATTCATTATATTTACTTAACCTGTTAGTTATGTATTGATGATTTAATGTGTTTAAATAAATTTGTGATGAAAACAAGTTACGACAGCCATGTTGTAAATGATTATATTTCAGAAATTGGAGTAGAAAATTAACTTTATAATTAGATTTAGAAGTTAATGCAAAACCTGCCTTATGTGCAATATATTTTTTGAGTGTTGGTTATTATATCTAAAAATAAATAGTGACTGAAATTTAATAATTTGGGCTCTGTTGTTAATTGTAACCTTTAATATTATAGTAGCCTAATGTGTAAGTAAGGGCTCCCTATAAAGATTACAGCATTAGCTAAGTTAGATTTTTAAAGAAAATTGTATTTATAATTGAATTTATTTAAACACAGAGACATATTTGTTAAAAAAAAACCCAAAAAACAACAGTTTAATAAACTGAACTGTGACTTAAAAACCGAGGTACGTACTGAACCGTCATGTTTGTGTACCATTACACCCCTACTTCCGAAGGATTTGGTAATACTTGAGTAATTACTAGTTGGTTAGCATAATCTTCACTTTAGAATTAATTATACATTGTGTATTACTCTCATTAATTATGAACCTGTATACAGTAGTTCTTAGTAATCCTCTGGGAGGTATGAAAAAATAGTAATTACTGATTAGCTAATGAATTACCTGATTCAACTGAGCACTATTACTTACTAATCAGTTAATCAATTTCTTGATAGTTAATAGCAGTTACTAGAATGTTAATGTTGCGATACTCATTTGTTCCTGTGTATTCAGTAATGATGGAGCAGTATTCTAATGTGTTACTCAAGTTGTAATTGATGTCAATAAACTGAAAGGCAAATTACATTGCTTATGACTGCATACGCAGCGGCAGTTTGAATCATAATTGTCTTTATTATTGTGATCTAGAATTTAAAATAACTGAAAAGCAAACATTTAAATGAGTAAACTGATCAAGATTCATTTGTAAATAAACAGTTACGACATAATGTCACATTACTTTAATGTCACATCTCAGCATGTTCAGTGACATCATCAGTGAGTAAAGCTGATGTTATTGTCTGCTCAATCACAGATATTTGAGAGCATGAAGTGAGCAGTGGGGGGCAGTATTACAATTACAGACACTTCCTTTTTCTCAGTTGTTATCATATTTATCCTGCAGCAAACATGTATCTGATCAAATGCTTTTCAATCAATCAATCAAAACTGTATTTGTGTGAAAAAATATATGTACATGTATGACATATAAATAAATGTAAATATTTTATGGGATGTAGAAAAGTCTATTTTTTAACAATAATAAGTTTGACGGAAACTTATATATTAATTAGTTTTGGTCCCACTTTATATTAGGTGGCCTTAACTAATATGTACTTACATTTAAATTAATCATTTAATACAATGCACTTATTGTGCACATACATGTTTTTACATTGTACTTATATTTTTTAAAATACCAGCATTACATCTGTAATTAATTTCTGTAATTACATTAGTCATTTAAAGTTTTTACAAAAAAATGTGGATTTATGTGTCACTTTTAAGTGTCATTGTAAAAGCAGATGATTAATAAATCAGTTTAATAGAATTTACATATTGTCAATGCTAGAAATAAATAATGCCTTTTTAGTTTCTTTATATAATGAGCTGTCTGTTCATATTAACAATTTAATTCACACATCAATAGATCAATATTTACTGCCGTAAACCCAAAAGCTCAAAATAATTAATTGGTTTGAGTAGGACAAACTTAAATTAAACTAATTAATCATTTTTATTTAGCACTTTCTTTTTCTTTCAAGTTCACAGAACTGATATATTTTAAGTAAACTGAACTGTTTCACTGATTTGAGTTTTATGGACTTATTCATTTTAATTTAGACAAACTTAAGTTTAACTGTAACTGGGCTAGGATTTCTATTTCCTCGAAAGGGAGAGTAAATGCTAAAATGAAGTGTTTCATTTTAGTGTTTTTGTGTGTGTGTGTGTGTGTGTGTGTGTGTATGCAAGATTAAGATTAAAAATTGTATTTTATTAAGATGCTTGATGCTAAGTATTAAGGTTCACAAAATGTATATTCACAATCCAGCATGGCCTTAGGTGCCTTATTCCTTTCATAAAACATTTTCTATATATTAAACATATTAAATTTGAATTAAAACATGATTTTATTAAGTTTTATTTAAATTAATTCTTTAAGTGGCGTCCTACCAGAATGTTTTTATGGAACAGAAATAATGATGCGCTATGTGTGCTGCGCAGTGATACAGTGAACAGGTGTTTCAAGTCATAGATCTTATTTTATTGTGGAATGCAGCATGACTGGAATGCTGTATTGACCAGTCAGAAGCCAGGACTGAAACTATTTATAGACTATTTATAAAGAACCCTTTCATTTGTGTATTGAATATACTTTATTGAACCATTTGGCTCTATTAAAGCAATGTTATCTTATACATTATATCATTATTGTTTATGACTAATTATCAATCATTATGCAGTTGTTTGTTTAAGCATGCATGTGTAGGAACGTCTATTATCTCCTCTCGTCTCTTTCTGTTCTCTTGTCTGTCTTGTTGTTCAGTCCATTGAGTTTAAAAGCTGTTTATTATTTAGGCTTTGACGCTGCTCAATCGTATCAATCATTATTTCACTGACTGTGCGCTTCATATCACAGTACTGTGTTCATCAGACATTCAAAGCATAACAGAGACATATGATCATTTCATTACTGGCACGCTTTTCTTGCCTGTTCCTGGAGTCTAAGACAGAAATACTTGAAGAATGAAGAATGCAGACTGCTTACTCAGAAAACGATTAGACCAAATCCAGAACAGACTGAGCCGAACAGAATCTGCAGCACACGCTCAGAGTGTTCTGTGTGGTTCTGCTTCAGAGAGCCGCAGACGTCAGTCTCCTCAGCCCTCAGGCTAAAGTTTGTTCCTCAGACTAGCCGTCTCTTCCTGCCCCATCAGCAGAAAGCTGCTGCTGGCACCGGAGGTCACTGGAGACCCCATCAGGGAGGACCCTAATGTCCTGCCCAGATATGCTGACTGGGACAATGCCGACACAGAGGAGCAATAATATATGAATGCAAGGCTTAACAGAATCACATTGTGGCTCATTGTGCCTGAATACAGTGTGAAATAAGGGAATATGCTGTTATAAAATTATCTATAAAAATAGTCCTCTAACTACAATCAAAGTTTGTGCAAATGAGTGTGTTTTTGGATCTCTTCAGCTCTCTATTAGTTTCATAGAAGATGCTATATGGGGTGTATAAGTTGTCACAAGGGTTAAGCATTTGAAGCAATTACACAAACATGCATTTTGTTTCGCAGTGGTTTTATATTTTGGGAAAATCATATTTAGAATGATTACAATCCTTCGTGAAAAAGAAGTGCTTTTTTATTAAATGTGCACTTGTAATGTACTTCAAATCTACTTTGAAGAAGGCTGCTTGCATTTATATTAATAAAATAAAAGGCCACTTTATGTACTTAAAGAGAGTACACTTTCATGACTATGTTTATTAAAGTCACCATGAAATAAAAATGGACAATTCTTGTTTTTTTTTTATTTTTATGGAATATTGCAGTATTTATAAATGATTTCTCCGTGCACATCACTACTATTATTTATTTTTTTTTTTAATTTATGTGTCCTTGTAATCTTTAATCAAAATAACTCCCCTCCCTCTTGCAGCGACATCTCTTCTCTTATGCACTGTAAACCTAAATAAGTCAGCAAAACTCAAAAAATTTGAGGCAATCGCTGGCCTCATAATATTTAAGTTAAGAAATTCACAGTTTAAATAAGTAGAACTGGCAGATTTTTATTTTGTACTCATACATTTTAATGATTCTTAACCTGACATGTTTGAGTACACTAATTCATAACTTTTAACTTATCATGTAACCTCAATGTAAACATTTTTATTAGCGTAAACTTAGCTAGCTATAACAAGTTAATTCAGAAAATGCTAATTTACTAACGTTAACAATAGCATGGTATAGCACTTGCTGAATGAGTACAGCAAAATGAAGCATTTATCAATACTAAATCTCCCACTTAACATTAATCTTGCACAAATATATATATATATATATATATATATATATATATATATATGTATATACACTTAATTTTAGCATTTACTCTCCCTTTCGAGTGCAATAGCATACTGGGAAATAGAAATAAGTCCATAAAACTCAAATCAATGAAACAGTTCAGTTCACTTAAAATATATCAGTTCTGTGAACTTGAAAGAAAAAGAAAGTGCTTAATACTCATAAAAGTTCATTTGACTGAACTAATTTGTTGAACTTAAGTTTGTCCTACTCAAACCAATTCATTATTTTGAGCATTAGGGTTTACAGCGTGACTTGTTTACTGGTGTGAGGGCGGGACAACTTGTCACTCACATGAGATCGACCAATAGCAAACCACAAACATCCAATCAAATCACCATGGACAAAATAAAGTCCCGCCCTACATTTTCATTTATTTGATAATTCACTCTGATATACGTCACAAAAAAAGAAGAAAAGACTAACGGGATTTCTTTTTAATGCAAACTTTAACAAACTTAAATAGATTTTTTTGATAAAACAGTGCATTTCACAATAATTATATATGATTTAATAATCTTTTTTTATATATATAAAGTCACACTTATTTTGCTTTCTCGACTAACATACAACACATGACCAGTAATTTTAACTGTAGCGTGTTACTCGATATTTCATTGAAAGTTAATATTTTAAATGTACTAACAGCAGATGTCCACTTTAGACATTCTACTAACTAGTAACTTTTCAACTATATGTCAACTTATTGTACTAACCCTAACAGTCTACTAATATTCAAATGAGAGTTAACTGACATTGAATGTCTTTAGTGAACTATCGAAGTAAAGTGTAACCAAAATGACGTTAAAGTATATTTTAGGTCACCATAAATGCTTGTCAGTACATTCATCAGTACACTTTAACCATATTTCACACACACAAAAAATAAAATTCTAAATTTCTGCTAATTGCATTTATTAATATACACTAAAACACATTTTCATTTAATTGCAATTGACATGTAATTAAATGTCCAAAAACATCACATCAGTTCATTCTTAAATACAATTCTTTATATTATTTGTGTAATTGTCTGTACTCCCTTTAAAATATATGCTAAAATGTACTTTATCACAAAGGATATCATCATATTTTTGTAATAGTTGATGTTATGTTGTGAAAAGTTGTCATTTGTTTTAAATGTTATGAATGTATTATTATTACTAATTTAGTTAAAGTTCAGCTATTAAATTCCATTACAATTTGATATTTTTGTATGCTTCATATTATATGTTTCATGTTTCATGAATTGGCTTGCTTCATAATTGTTTTATGCCATTAATATTTTGCTGAAAGCCTATAATTTGATGTCATAATTTTGATTTCATTGTGACAGCTTACTTCATAAAGTGTCACATCATGCCGCAATGCATGTGTTCAATGAACTGTAATTAACTTTTTTTTCCAGAGCAATATGAGTAAATATTCAAGACTATAAGGTATGTGCCAATACCGAAAATTAACTTTATTTACTGGAGTAAAACTTGACAGTTTTAAAGTTGTGCATGTTGTTGCATATGAGACATTTATGTGTGTGTGAATGTTTGTGTATGCGTGTGTCCTGAAAAGCTAGTGCCTCTGCTTTCACTATAAGGCCACAGAAGAGGTGTCAGTGTGCGTGTGTGTGTGTGTGTGTGTGTGTATCTATACCAGCAGCACTGCTCCGCTCCGGCTGGGGTCACAGCAGAGGTTGTTTGGAAGGTTTGATTTGTCAGTAGATAAATGATAGCCCCACATCTGGGAGAGTTTGGCAAATAAATAACACGCGATGGCTCATACATCATCGGCTTCCCTCCAATCTGCCAACAGAGGGAGGGAGAGAATAAATTCTTATTATAACCTTGGGGAAGCACAACACATATTGTGGAGTGAGGCGGCCATGAATTCCAGGGGAGAATGCTGTTCTTTGTCAAGTGCAGTGCGTAATAAAAGCCAGACGATAGTCGCGTCCGTAAGTCAGGCTGCCTGCTTGATGTACGGCAGAGGCCGTTTGTATTGTGACAGACGTGCTGTCACTGGAGCGTGTTGAACTGGTTCCTCTTAACACACAGGGAAGATTCCCCCAACCTCACTCAAATGTGTCAATAGAACAAGGATTTATCCCTTGGAAGCAATTGTTTGGAAACGGTCCATCAAAACTGAAATGGCGCACTTGTTTATAATTGTTTGTATTTCCATGCCATTGTATTACTGCAGGACAAAGATATTCAATTAGACTGTCACACACACACACACACACACACACACACACACACACACACACACACACACACACACACACACAGTGCATGTTATTACAATGAATTACAACAGTAATAACAAGAATGAAATAATTACACATTAATTATGGGAGACAATAGTAAAATTTTTCGCAGTAACATCAGTACTATCAGTCTATCTGCCATCTCTTCGTATAAGAAAATGTGTGTCTCAACAATTACGCAGAAGTAAGAGTTGTAACAACTTATAATTTGGTATGTGATAATGTTTAAAAAAACAGAATTTATATAATTAAAAATGGAAATTATAGTTTAAGAGCATAAAAAAGGGAAAACAAATCGAAACAACAAAATGGCAAAATGTGACAGACCAAAAGTTATAACATATTTTGTTTTCATGTAACACATTATTTGGTTACTTTCTTTTAAGGTGTTGTAGTTACATTGTAATTACTCAAATAAGTAATGAATAATATTAATTATCTACATGTATTTACAGATATAGAGTTATGATTAGGGTTTGGTTTAAGGTTAGTTACTTGTAATTATGCATAATTTACAGTTATTACTATAGTAAGTACATGTGCAACTACATCACCTTAAAATAAAATGGGTTACACTTTATTTGTGTCTTTGTTACATTGTAATTACACATTTAAGTACTGAGTGATATTAAGTAACTACATGTACTTACTATAGGTTTAGGATTAAGGTTTGGTTTGGTTTAAGGTTAGCTGCATATAATTATGCATAATTTAAATGTAACATATGTAACAATGACACTAAAATAAAGTGTTACCATAAAATCTTAACCTTTATTTTAGTGTCCCTGTTACACGTTACACATGTAGTAATAACAGTAAATGATGCATAATTACAAGCAACTAAACCTAAACCAAACCCTAATTATATAGTTAGTAAATGTTGTTAACTAACATTACTTATTTGTTTAATTACACTGTAACAAGGGCACCTTAAAATAAAGTGTAACCAAACCTAAAACTGACTAAATGTTACAGATGCAGCTGTCACATTGTAACAAGAATTTATGACATCAATCCACTATACATCCCAAATGAGATCAAACTGAAAATAATTGTATTGCTTTAATACTTATTAATATTACAGTGAATGTTTTCACCTTTATATACTGATACTAATTATTTTAGCTTTCAGGAATGATTTGAGTTTAAAGTCAAAGTGGGACCTGGCTGGCAACTTTTTAAAAAATGCTGGTGGGGAAAGAGTTAATTAACATGCAAATATGCATATTTTACTGCTATAGTAACTACATGTAACGTGTAACAAGGACATTGTAAATCAAAGTGTTACCAGCAGTTTTTATAAGAATAAGATTGATCACTTATCTGTACCTAAACATTTTGAGTTATCATTTTTGTACAAACACAGCTAATGTTCAAATTTCCTCTAATTATTACACAAGTGTGCAACCGATAGTGATTTTCTGTTTATTAATGTATATTCCGATGTGGATTAACAATTCATAATAGATTGCCATGCATTGCTGATCCTAATATGACACTTTATTCATATTAAAGCAGGCTTTATGGATCATGCTCTCCTAAGAGTGCTCTTAAATTTTCCAGGCGTTTCAGTTCATGACAGAAGGTCAAAAGCAACCTGGACTATGATGTCACACAGCAGGAAAGAGAACAGACCTTTTTCAGGAGCTTATTTCTGGAGAAACTAGTCTAAATGAACCAACATCTGTTAGAACCATAAAGCCTCCTTTTTGTCCAATATCTGATTTCATACACAATTTAACAGTCAGATAAATGCATTATTAAATACATATTAAAATTATTGACCCTCATGCTGTTCCAAACCCATATGACTTTATTTCTTCTGTGGAACACAGAAGTTGAAATTATGAAAAACATTCATGATTTTTCTTTCATACAGTTGTCAGGGTTATGTTTGGTTTAGTCGACTTACCGTTTCTGTTCTGTTTCTTGTGTTTCATTGCAGTTTAGTTCTGTTTTCTTGGTTATTTATTAGGTCATTGTTTCTATAGTTTTACCTGTGTCTCCTTTGTTCTTACCTTGTACAGCCCTGTGTGTCAGTTCTCGTCTGTGTATGTGTATGTTCTCTTTGTTCATTAAAGACTATTTGTATTTATTACCCAAGTCATGTATATTGGAAAGCCACACTACAGAACATGACAACAGTACAATACAGGAATGACATGATAGTGATTGAATGATTAATTTCTTTTTTTGAATGAACTAGCTTTATATGTATTGTGTATGTAAGTACATTATCCCGCTTATTACACGGCTACTTGCCACATAAGTAAATAATTAAGACACGAAATACTGACTTGAGTTGAAATAGCTCTTTAAACGCAAAGCTTTCACAAAGAAAGCAGTTGCTAGAAAGCGGCAAGATACGGTACAGTCATACCACTTATTACACGACATATTACCACATAAATAATTATGGGGATAAGAGATAATGATTTGAGATGAAACTGTTTTAAAATCGTAGCTGTTTGTTATCTTATAATCCATTACAGTGTACAAAACAATCGTTGCAAAATGACAGCAGCTGTATGAAACAAGCGAGTCAGCGATACCGGATGGCTTAATGAAATAATTATAGCTACACAAAATATTGATTTGAGTTTAATATTTTATTAGCTCACCAAACGCAAAACTTCCACAAAGAAAAGTTGTTCCTAGCAAGCATAGCTGACCTTAGTTACTCGGATGAGCCTGTGTTATCAGTTTTTTTTAACCTAGGCCTATGTTTTTTTTTACCAGTTGTTATCGGGGAATAACCAAAGTCCTTTGCAAGAAAGGTCTTTTCACTTGGCGGCCATATTTGCAACACCTTTGCAAGGGGCATCCAAGACCAAGTCCTATCTATTTGAATGGGTGAATCCTGAAATATCAAAAACTGCTTGGCAAACTTACGATTAAATAACATATTTTAAATCAGCAACAAAATCTGACATGAATAAATGTCTCATATTTGTCCCATAAATGTTTTTGGTAACACTTTCTATGAAGACCATGCTTATAATGATTTATAGACCCATTTATACTTATTTATAAGTAAGTATTACTATTCTATAAATATATTTATAAAGACTCATGCATTATAAGAACAGTTACAGATACATTTATATTATTTTTATAATTACTTATAAGCCATGCATTTGCTTTGCTCAAAATCCATTATACACTGATTTATAAATGATCAAATATAAAATAGTTCCAGAGACATTTGTTTGCTGTACCAATTAGTTATTATGTCTTTAATGGCTAATGTTTGCATTAAAGGTCATGAATGGTAATTTTGATTTGTTAAAATCTATATCTCCTCAGCCATATGCATGGTATTGCTTATATCAGTATGGAATTATACTTTAAAAATATTGTTGCAGCGTTTTGCTAGTAACATTAAAAAAAAAAAAAAAAAAAAACATTTTTCCAACTATATAAATTATTTTATTATTTTTATTTTATTTTATTTTTTTATTACAGGAATTATTGTTCATTAGTTACATTTACAAGTAAGCAACTTAAAATGTATAATCTTTATGATTTCTTAACATTTTATAGAGATTAGTAACTGTATTGTTACTTACAATAAGTATTTATAATAACACAACACAGCTATAAACAATATATTCACTAATTTGACAGAAATAAATCTGAATAAAAATACATTGTAACTATAATATAATAAGCAATGCAATGCATGGCATAAATACATTCATGGAACCATACGACTGACTAATTAATACTTATAAATCATTGTATAATGGATTATGAACATGTGCACTGAAAAGGACAATACATGACTTATAAGTAATTATAAAAATAATATAAATGCAACTATAACTGTTCTTATAATGCGGTATAGGTCTTAATGAGTCTCTATGTTTATAAAATAGTAATACTTCTTATACATAAATATAAATGGAGCTATAATTCATTATAAGCATGGTCTTTATAGAAAGTGTTACCATGTTTTTATAATTTTTTATTTTTTATGCTCAAATAGTGTCAAAAAAGCATATTTTTCAGGCTAGACGAGTCAATGCGCATGTGCAGTCCTAAGCGCAAGTCGGGAACTGGAGCTTCTAATGGCAGCTGCAGTGATTCAATGACCTGATCAATCAACTATTGGCTCTTTTACTTAGAAGGCGGGACGTATTCCACCATATTGCACGTTGCAGGTTCTCCTATTCATAACTTTCTATATCCCACGTTTGACCAATCAGAATCAGGTATTCCACAGAGCCATGTAATAACATTAGTTAACATGAACTAATAAAGAACAATACTTTTACAGCATTTATTAATTTTAGTTAACATTAATCTCAACATTTAGTAATACATTTTTAAGATCAAATTTGTATGTTAACATTATAGCACACTTCACATTGCACTGCAGACTAACAAACATTTTATCAAATAACATTAACAAAGGTTAATAAACGCTGTAAGAATATATTGATCATAGTTACTTCATGTTAGTTGATGCATTAACTTACTAAATGAGACCTTATTTTAAAGTGTTAGACATGCAATTGTTTGAAGCAGTAAACATACAGGCTACTGTAGACTGAACACTTTATTAGTCTTTTTAGTACATCAAGCTACTGTCTTTATGTGAATCCATGTGTTTACACTCTCTTCATATGAAATAGGTGGGAAATGGATGCTGTAAACTCTGCCAACACGTTCCACAGTGTTCCACATAAAAAAAGACATAAGGTTTCTTGTGTTCCAAATCATATATCACATGTACACTCTGTCTAATTGCTCAACTAAAAGATGCAAGTGAAATCTAATAAATTGTGCCCTCCGCACATCACAATCTGAGGAAACGTAACAAGCAGCCAATTATAAAGCAGTGAAATGTGATGTGCTGTTCTCACCAGGCTCTGGCTTTAATCAAGAATCATTTAATTAAGCAGCTAACACACTTAAGTCAATACTGCTGAGCAGACGAACAGCAAGACGGGAAGGAGGAAAAATCGTATAATTGCATAATTGTAGATAGTATTTCTTAAAATGTCAAGTAAATAAGTTGACTGTCAAATAAACTGACTTCAAGTCTAATCATGTAGGAGTTCAGTGCTCAGGCAATTGTTATAATTGTTTTGTTTTTTTAATGAATTTTATAGTAACCCATTTATATAAGTAAAAATTGAAATAGTATAACTAATTCAAAATAAACATTTCATAATCAGATATTGGTAATGAACATCTAATTTAAAATAAATGGTACTCACCAGCAGAACAAACTGCAACAAAAACAGCAAGAAACACTTTCTCGTGGGACAGAGATGTAAAACAATGCGCTCATACCTTTAAAATAATGTTTTTTGTTTTTCTCCAGATATCTCACGTTTGAGAGCATGGCTAAAGGTGTTTGTGTGCTTACTGAAAAGCATAAATCTTTGACACTGCAGCAGCCCATGAAGCCAGAATATTTTATTTATTTTAAAAGCAGAGGCTCTGTTCTTTCTTTTGATATATTGTATGTTCAGATATTCATACGACAAAATATTCTGCATGGAGGCCATAAAAGTTTTGTGTAAATGATCAAAAATGCTGGTGCTGGCTGGCAACTTTTTTAAAAATGCTAAGAGTTAATTAACAACAGGTTCGTACTATAGAGTTAGTTGCATTTAACGGAAGAGAGCAGCTCAGACATTCAACTAAACATCTCTTTTTGTGTTATACAGGTTAGGAACAAAATGAGGGAAAATGATGACAGAATTATAATTTCTGTGAACTTGATCCCTTTATCTGTCACACACACCCCAAATATAATAAAAAAGTTGAAGTCTTAAAATGGTCGATTTGCTTTTAGTGTTTTTAATGGATTGCAAGAGCTCATAACTAGCACATTTCTCAATCCTAAAGAGAACCACAATCAGTTTTTGGTCATGTTGTAAATCTACTTTGGCATTGAAACTGTCAATTAGCAAATGCCCAGTTCAGGAAACAATCACTCATAAAACTATTACACCTTTCAACGCTAAAACTATCCCCTGGTAATGAGGGACTCTGACTTATAAATTTGCACCTGTAACCTGAAGACATGTAGCCCTAGTGTCTGAAAAATTACCTTGATTGTGCAAAGCGCCATGGAAATTTATCTTTGCAATGATTTTATTGCATGGTTACCTTAGGCAATTAAATCAATAAATCTTAACTGTCAAGGAGGTGGTTCAGTGCCAGGAAGAAATGAAAAGCTCATATTCACTAAATAAAAGTCTTTTTGACACATCATTTGGAGCATTATTTAATGGGAGGAACCCATGGCTAAAAATATTAGAGAAAGGTGTGCTATTTTATTAGGCACATTATTATATTAAAGGTATATTATTTTATGGCTTAAATTACAGAATTCTAGCACTTCCCCGCACACGAAGAGGCTCATAAATTAATAAGACATGTCTGAGCATGCAAATTTCCCAGTGATGAATAAATAGGAAGGCATTATTTTTAAGAGGAATGCTCTGTTATGAGCTCCAGTAACCACAATCTAATTTAAATGAAAATATGTCATGTATATGATCACTGGATTTTAGTTTATTAGAAAAATACATGCAATAAATTCAAACATTCTCCTCCTACATTTGGCAAACACCAACAAAGCCACTGAATTATGGACTATTTGTCAGTTCACTGAGCCTGTCCTGGGAAACGTTTATATTTACTGGGGTGCTTTAAGGTTAATGTGGTCAATTGTCATATCCAGTAGTGTTTCATGTCTCACACTCGTACAGACGTTCAGTTGATTCAGAGTTATGTGTTCCTTCCACTTACAATGATGGCTTGTTTATTCAGAAGCTGAAGACACTGTAGGTTTTTTCTTCAATGTATGACCGTTTTAGAGATAGAAAACTTTTAGAGAAAACTCAAATTCAGTCTTGTTTGGTCAGAAATTCTTTGAAACTTTTTCTTTTTTCAATTTGGCTCATACCATTTTTATTCATTTTTATACAGACATTAAACATTTAAAAACAACATAACTACATCTCAGTTTTGTTCATTACGTTTTGACAGTTTTATTATAAAATAAACATACAATAGCCAAAAAAAAAAAAAAAAAGAAAAAAAAAAAAAAGAAAAAAAAAGAAAAAAATTCGCTGGACTTGTGCAACACATTGGAAATACAAAGCTAACCAGGCAGGAAGGTTTTCTGATACATAACGCATTTTAAAATGAATTCGTACAACTATACAATGTATAAATTCAAAGCACTGCAGGTTACCTGCTCTGTACAAAAAAAGGAACAAAACAAAAACCTAAATTCTACAGCATGCCAGAACATTGAAAACTTCTGTCATTGCAAGTAATGTGTACAACTTTGCCAACAGCCAATACCTTTGCAAGATAATGGCCTTTTACTTGAAGTAGAAATCCTGCTCTTTCGTGACGTCAAACCAACATCCTTTTAGGCAATAGGTAGCATTGAGGCATTTCTATAAAGCGCAAGTTTCACAGAACTGCTTTTATATGTCTACAACATATAACAATACTGACGTCTTTGAAATCGAGTATTAATTAAACGCAACTTTGAGTATGACAGTTACTTGGTAGAAAGAGTCATGCTGCATTAAAACTCGTAAGAAACTTGTTTTTCTTTGCCATTAAGGTTTTTTTTTTTTTTCTCCACATAAATCGGTTTGCATATTTTATCAAAATGAAATCTTGAAACTTTCATTAAATAACAGTATGATGGCTGCATTTCTAAAACCACAAGGAGAGGAAATGCTTTCATTTCCCATAAGGCTCAATCGAGATTAACTGCTCTTTGGGACATTGCTCCAATTTCAGTTTTAGATTTTGCCAGTAGTGACCCCGACAAGCTCTGGCATATACATCATTTCGAACACACCATGCCACCAATGTACTCAAATACATTGCCTTTCATTTGGTTATTTCAATGGCTTCTAACAACCCACCTTAAATAAGTATTGCCTTGTGTTGTAAATACATTTCTTCTGTAAGAAATCTACTGTAGTGTTACCCATTTTTTACACTCTGATTCAAAAACCCAACAATAAGATTCTCCAGTTGGTGATTTAACTGAAAATGTAGAACTCAGCAGAAAGGCCGACGCGGATGACATGGAAGCAAAGAGAGATGTTGCCTATCTTCATAGATTTAAAGCTGTGGATGGGTTTTAGGGACAAATGCAACACCTTGATGTGATTACAATCTCAAGAAGATAAATCATGGTGCACAACCTTATACTGTACAGAGAAAGACAAACGGACAGAACAAGACTGTAAATAACTGTTCTTTGATTCTTTACAGTTTACATTGGTAACAAGGCATTTGCAACAAGGTATTTTAAAAAAGAAATCTCTGATGAAGTTAGAAACTGACTTTGTTCATTTGACAACAACAATGACATTTTGATGATCCATAGGCAATCAGTGGAATCTATAAACTTACGTTGTAGTAAAATATTCATAGGTTTTAATTTTATAATCAGAGAAGTGCTCACATTTAATACAAATCATGTATTTTGTTCAAAAGTGCCAGCGCCTTTTAAACGTACCATGGTACACGTCGCAGTGTGGGAATTGGAAGATCTTAAATTGACGACATGATGTGGTGTTTTACGGTAACAAAGAGCTATTTACATGTTTAATGTGCAGAGCAAATAGAAAGCCTCCAGCTGAGCCTGCTTTAATTGGAGATTGTTCTTCCTGATAGGCTTTTTCATCAGTGTAGAGCTCATTCAGAAGCACAAAGAATCAAAGCGACCTTATGGTACCTCAGAAAGATGCGGGGTAATTGCTGTCATTATTTAAAAAATAAACACCTTCAAGCTTTGTCAAAGCAGAGGTCTGAATGGTACAACAGCAAATGTAAATGCTAAATAGATGAAATAAAGGTATGTCTCCACAAATAACAGCTGATGTAATGATGTAAGCAATATGTTTTTCAGACAGTTTCAAATGTTTGTTTTAAATGTTATAGTGAAGTTTTAAAATAAATGAAATATCGCCTAAGTCAATATACTGTAAGAAACATCAAATATATTTAATCCATTGCAAAAGCATGTTATGTGCAATTTTTGTGGCACTTTTATGGACAATCTTGATGATTTAGGCTCTATATATTAACTAATTCATATGTATAGTTGTTCAGGCCATTATTTACTGCATTCAATTTTGTAAATCCATAACACTTACTTTTAGTATCCTAGAATATATGATTCAAATAAATATTTATTTGCCCTTGTTTGGTAGTATTTGATCAATGCCCCTTTAAAACTGATTTTCCATTAAATATCCGGCTTTCTCTGAATACAAACAAACTACTGATGCAATCTATAAACATTGTAATTCAATATTCACATGATAAGTGCATTATATCACTGTAAACTGTCTTATGAGTAATGTTTCCACCTACTATTAATCAGACTGAAATCAAATATAAACTCCTCACAGCATATATTCACTGCTGGTATCATCTGTGGGGTTTTGCAGTCTTATTACATTGTAATTACCAATTTGTAACAATGTAATAAGTAAAAAGACGTGTACTAGTCTAACGGACCAAATTTATTTTTCCACTTGCTTTATTCCCAATTCAAGAATAGCATATAAAGCATGAAAAAGAACACCACTGTTCTGTTTTTCAGTGCAAGACAAACTGGGGGCATTAGAGGTGCATCTAATAGGCAGAGCAGGTTGTTTACTTCACTGCTAGAGTGAGTCACTTCTGCTGGTTTCTGATGAACTGCCAGAGGGCCACAGATTTCTTTGCCAGACTGGCATAACTCAAACAAGCACCGCAACAGATGCCACAGAAACCACACAAGTTTTAGAAACCGACTCCATAGAAATAAGAAAACAGCTGGTAATATTGTTCATGGAAAGGAGAATTTCACTATTTGCATAATGATACTTTTGCCTTGCATCAAAGGAAGTCCATGAAGTGAATAAAGGCTTCCAAAAAAAAAAAAAAAAAGAAAAGAAAAGAAAAGTGCTCTGACTTACTTTTGCTCTGTAATTAATTTGGAAAACAATTCTTCCTGATAGTTGTCAGATGTTTTAAATATTGTATCCTGATGTATTGCTATTCATGTGCTACAGTGAGTATTGCACTATAATAAACCATTATTAGACAGTGAGCATTTCTCGCTACGTTATGTGAACATTGCCTAGGAAACATCCGTGAAGGAGGTAATGAGAAACGTATATGATGTATATTCAGCTGTACAATATGTAAAGATGCACTCAAATGCACTTAGACGTCATTCACTTTTAAGTCATTTTCTATCATCATCAGAGCAGAAAACGAAAATTTGAAATGTACTTGAACATTAAAGCGAAAACAGGTACCACAACCGCCATTTTACAAAGAAAATAAATAAATAATCATGTTATGAAAACAGAAAAATTGGATATACCAATATGGTATGGAAAATCATTCAGATCCATCGTCATCCTTAAATATAGACTCTAATAAATTTCCATTGGATACGCAGGCACTTTTGAAAAATCTTAGTGAAATGTCTTTTTCACACATACATCCCGTCTCTCGCTCCCATTCTGACATTCACGTGATAGACTGACATATGAAGCTTTACAATACAATGAACCCTGCCAATGAAAATCTGCTCCAAACGCACACGCACACACACACACACGCACGCACACACACACACACACACACACACACACAAATACCTACATTTATGAACACACCAGCAAACTGGTTATCAACAATTTCATATCATATTTAACATTAAATTCATCAGTAAAGAGTTTATGCATGGAAAATTAACATTTGATTAAAAAAGATTTGTGATTTGATCACATGATGCAATTGTTTAGGCCATAAAATTCGGACCTAGCATGTTTGGGAGTGTTTCTGGAGATAGAAAAATGTAATGTTCAAGTACAAGCATTAATAAACTCTCTATAGATAATAACTTAATGTTAAACATTATCAAGCCAGCCCTAAAGATGCTGGAAACAACCGAAAAACTGGACGAAACACATAGATTCTTCATAGTGCTCAGGAAATACGCTGATGTCTCTCAGTTCTACTGTACCTCTACCTCTCTGCATTAACATGCAAGATTGAACAAACACCAAACAGTTAAAATAGCTGTCATTTACAACACAGTCATTATGGTACATATTGGAAAAAAATCTTTAAGATTCTCTGATACCCCCTTCAGAGATATCAATCTGTCATATGTGCATATGTATAATTTAATTGCACAGGGAAATTCTCCCATCAGCCTCAGACGCTGCGAACACAAGATGTGAAGTCTGTCTCAGAGAACACAGCTTTGGAGCGAAGCCAACAAGCCTATCATACTGCTCACACTGACGCCAGCTGTCATAGTGCCACAGTAAAAGAGAAAGACGGTGACGTTTGAGAGAATACATGACTACCGCACCCGTCCCTTACAGTCATTACAAAAGCCTTGACAGATAAGCACAATTTCAAATGGGTACGTATGAATCTCCAGATGGGGTGAATCTATGCGTTTGAGATGAATGCCGTGTTAACAGCTCATTTATCTGTACCCTAATTCCTGTGTGTCTCAATCTTGCAGTGGTAAGGCCTGAAATTTACTTTACGCAAGTTGGCTAGACAAGCTGGATTTTGATGTGTCGTGTTCTGAAAGGTGTCAGAGCGCAATTCATAATGCAACGGCCAATGTGTGTATTCTCAGCAATGCCATAGCAGCTATTAGAGTGAACCAAACATGTCCAATCCTGTTCCCAAGGCCCTGCAGCAGCAGGATTGGACACTTCTGTTTCAGTTCAACTACTGTCATGGTGAAGCAACAGTATGAAGAGCTAGTTAAGCAAGTACAGCTAGCAACCTGAGTCACACAGTCATGAGGGTCTCAGGGGTCATTCTATGATATCAGTTCCTGTTTTATGTTTTTTGCCCTTACATGTTTGCCAGAGTTTTTCAAAAATTAATAAGCAGTGAAGCAGTTGTATACATATATGTATTCACTGCTTATTCATTTTTGAAAAATTCAGGCAAACATACATATATATTACAAAAAGTTTGGAGTCCATAACGTTTTTTTATGGTATGCTCAGTGAGGCTGCATTTATTTGATTAAAATACAATAAAAACAGTAATATTGTGAAATATTATTACAATATTACAATTACTATTTTCTATCTGAATATATTTTAAAATGTAATTTATTCCTGTGATCATTTTCAGCAGCATTACTCCAGTTTTCAGTGTCACATGATCATTCCGAAAACCATTTTAATATGCCGATTTGCTGCTCAAAAAAATGTTTTTATTATCAATATTAGCGACAGGTTAATATTTTTGTGGAAGCCGAGATTAATTTTCCCCCCGGATTCTTTGATGAATAGAAGAAAGTTCAAAAGAAGAGCATCTATTTGAAACAGAAATAATTTGTAATTTGTAACACTATAAATGTCTTTACTGTCACTTTTTATCAATTTAATATGTGTTTGTTAAATAAAAACATTAATTAAAAAAACAAACAAACAAACAAGGTATGACCCCAAACTTTTGAACAGTAGTGTGCATATGCATATATATATATATACATACAGTATATACAGTATATATATATATATATATATATATATATATATATTAGTGCTGTCAAATTATTAATCGTGATGTTCAGAGGTGTATTCAAGTATTTTTTGAAAATTAAAACAATATTGTCAGTGGCCCCCAGACATTTAAAGGTAAATCTATTGCTGAGGTTTGTTACTAGCAGAGTATCGCACATTAAAAATGTTTAGCAGTATCGTGCACCTGCAATTTGTTGATCAAGCATTCACGTCTGCCTTTGCGTACTTGCGTAAAGTGTGTTTCTGGCCTAACCTGCCTTACAAAGCAAATTGAATTTGCCACACAGAGGTCACTAGTTGAATTTCTGTTTAACAACGTTGGTAAGTTGCTGCTATACCATCACAAATTCAGGTCTTGTAACAGATTCATAAATTTGGCCACCCATAGTGCTGTAATTTGAAGCAGCAGTGCTCCGTCCTTCCAGGTCCGCCTTTCACAACATCCCAAGACTTTCCTGACGCACTTTTACAGGAATCAAGCTGGAACGAGGACATGGCACCCTCCAGGGAATAACTCACAGTTCTGAGGCTCACTAGTGGTTAACTGCAGACTTCCCTCAGGGTTCTGGAGGGTTGTAGATGGCAAAGATGGTGGAGGTAGTGATGAACGGTGGGGAAGAGTGTGAGAGAGAGAAAGACAGAGAGAGAGGAAGAGCACAGTGGAAGTGCCAGCACTATAACAAATGGGCCTCCAGCCGAAGCCAGTGCAATCCTTGGCGTATGTAGCGCACCAGTTCTGTCATGCTGCTGTGCTGCGTCAACGGTTCCATTACTGAGTCCAGCTCCACAAAGAACTCTGGCAGAAGAGAGACACACACAGAGTGATCGTCATCATGGGAAGTTTGTGACTCTGGTAAATTATTTATAACAGGTGTTGATAACCTTTTAGACATTAAGTGCCATTTTAATTGTGCCACTGACAGCAAAAACCAACAATAAAGCAGATGCAGCTTGCTGGCAAGAAACCGTAACTACAACATCTTGATCCAAAAAGCATGTGACTACTTCAAAAGTAGTCATGTATTCAGACAAAATACAGTTGTTTATAACATATAAATAGCAATAAAAAAAATAAAAATAAAAAATAAAAATCATGTCTTGCCAGTGACTGTTTTAGGGCTCTCAAAAGTAGAAACAATGGACTTAAGAAAATCCTGTGTTTATTTAGTAAACAAACTTTTTTTCTTAGGGACAGATTCTTATTTTCAAACTTTAAGAATATATCAAAGTTAAGAATATTTTGTATACCTAAAAACATTTCTTAAGAAAGTTCTAAAGACAAAATTTGAATTCCTGAAAGAATACATTTAGAATAAGGATAACCTCCACCTGGTCTTAGATCTCCAAAAGTAAGATGTTTTTAATGTTGTTTCAAATATTAAACATTACAACACTGGCAGCCAGTCACTTAAAGTCACTTGTTTCATATAATACATATTACTATGAATGTGCATGAGTACTCTGAAGTGACAACAATGATCAGTCATAATTATGCATGACATGATTTTTTTTTTGCTAAATTTAAAATGAAGTAACAAATTAATCAACAGTCTGGTAGAGACAGGCTCTTTAAAAACAATTATTTAAAATAAATGGCACATTAATATGAATATTCAGATAATTTGCAGGTAGCACAAAAAATTGTGTTTTTGAGGTGTTTGAGTTGAGCAGCGAATTTGTGCAAAAATCGCCATACAATCAGATAACTTCAAAGTCTGTCATTTACTTCTTGAGAAAAAAATATGTTATTAAGAACATATTTGAGAACTTCTTAAGCATATTTCAAGAATTGCACTTAGGAACATCCCAACACAATCTCAAGACAATTCATAACTATTTTACATTTTAGTGGCTAATTAGTATGCATTCGTACAACGTCATTTGTACATTTTCGTACAGTTTGCTTATGCCACAGTGATGGGTATGTTTACCATGATGGGTGTTTACTTTTTTCTAATAATCCTCTGTTTTTGTATGATTCACATCGTATGAATTCATGCGAAATTGTAAAATAGTTACATTTTCCCTTGAGATCAGGTTTAACACTCTTAATGTGTTCTTGAGTATCAAGTTTCTTAACAATTTATCCAAACTCTTTCCCTGCCATTGTTGGAATTTTACATAATTTATGACAACACTTTCCCACTCCATATTTTCCCTGCACTATAACGCATCTCCTAAAAAGTACTGAATCTCCGGATCAAAACAGAAGCGAAGAAGAAGCAGAAACAAGCGATAAAAGCATTGCTTATGCACATTGTAGTCTTTGACAAAAAATCTTTTCTTAGTTTTTTGTTCAAAATGTTGCTTTTTTTTTTTTTTTTGAAACTTACCCATATTTAAGTGTTGACATGTTGCATAAAGCTAGAGTAAAAGTTTTTGGTAACACTTTAGTATGGGGAAAACATATAAACTATTAACTATGACTTTTCCCTCAATAAACTCCTAATTTACTGCTTATTAATAGTTAGTAAGTTAGTTGTTAAATTTAGGTATTGGGTAGGATTAAGAATGTAGAACAAGGACATGCAGAATAAGGCATTAATATGTGCTTCATAAGTACTAATAAATAGCCAATATTCTAGTAATATGTATGCTAATAAGCATCTAGTTAAAAGATCCTAAAATAAAGTGTTACCAAGTTTTTTTTTTGTTTTTTTTTTTTAATAGCAGAGGCTCTGTTCTTTCTTTTGATATATTGTATGTTTAGATATTCATACAAAATATTTTGTGGGCCATGACATTTTTGTGAAAATGATAAAAAATGCTGGCGGAGAAAGTTTTTATTTTATATATAATAATTTTATATATTACATTTATTTTATATTTTAATTTATATATATATATATATATATATATATATATATATATATATATATATATATATATATATATAGAAGAAAGAGAATAAAAATATATTTTTTAATCCGGCCCCTGGTTTTTATGCAGCTATAATGGATAAAAAAAAAATCTACAATAAAGATGTGAATAAAAATAATAATTGTTTCTTAATTGAACACAGAAAAATCTTTTTAAAAAAACTACCCATTCATTTTTAACTACATTTTCCTGGGCACTGAAAACCAAAGAGAAACATCAATGTGAATCTTCTCAAGTTTAGCCTGAAGATAACGTGAGTATCTGATGACATCACTGCCACCTACTAATGACTGCAGCAATTAGCAAACAGATGACAACAAAAGACTAAAGAGTCATGTACGCGCCCGAGGACCCGATACTGTCATAATTAGCCAATCCCGCTCTCATTCAGACCAAAGCTCATACCCACCAGCCTTTAACTGCATCCATTTCTAGGAAAGACACTGAGGAGGGGAAGTTGAGAGAGAGTTTATTACGGCTGATTTCTGAGGCGGGGGAGACCTCGTACAACACGCAGGGTCTCAGAGCGTTTTAATTAGTCTCCTCCAGAGGACACGCAGAGAGAGAAAGAGAGGAAATGACAAGCCACATCAGACCTCAAATGCAATTAGCATAGTGGCTTTTTCATTTCTCTGGTGGTTCGTATCAAATGTTGAGTCACTGATAACGCTGCAAGTGCGAGAGGTGAATTTCTTATATAACGCAGAGATACAGTTTATGACAGTGAAGACAAATGAGATTTATCCACAAGGGAGAGATTTTGGGAGAATTTGGAAAAAGAAATTCTTCACTTCGATGATTGTTTTATTATGCAAGATATAAAAGCCCTAAAAATGGTAGGCGAAAAACACATCTTGTCTCTTGGCTACAGCTACGTATGCTCATATTTAATATACTCAATTCAAGAACTAAAACACTTGAAATAAAATGAAATTTTAAAAATTTTAACCAATGCATGTCTTCCGAAATGGTATGTCACTTAATGAACAAAGAATAATATTTAATCATTTTCATTTCTATGCACCAACAATTCCATACCAAATCATTTCAATATTCACAGTGGTGCTTTATGTTATATCCCCAACAAAATCACTGTAAACATATGTATTTGTATTTGTTGCTCAGCTATACTCTCTACTTGCAGTCTAAAGAAAAAACGAGCATCACAAACTGTCTGCTGAACAATAAAACCTGAAATATAACTCAAAAACCATCCTACCTTGACTTTCCTGGGCCAGCTTGTCAGCGGTTTCCCAGTGTTCATAGCTGCGCAGGATGTTGTTGGTGATGTTGACATGACTGGCTGCCATGTGGTGGATGCGTTGGGGAATGGCCACACTTCCAGAGGCAGAGGAAGAGCCCATGACTCCAGTGCTGCTGCTGACCGAACTGACAGGAGATGGACTCAGGGACATGGGAGACGGGGTACCTGTGCTCCTGTTAAGAGACAGATGAAACACTGACCAATGAGAATTTTGGAAAATCAAATCTACTGTATTTCTATCCTTCAAACATTAAAATAAATGTTGTTGCTCAGTTTCTGTATTTTATGTTACATTCGGTAGCCCTGCTCACAGTGAAATCTCATTGGATCAATATCCTGTGCCACACTGCTCTATATTACTCACAAATTTTGATTTGCTATTGTTTTCTAAAGTGCAAATGCTTCAGAGAGAACAATTTTCATGTTACGCCTGGTTAGTACAAAGTGTTGCAGCTTGAATGCTCAGTAGTCATGTTCAGTACAACATATTAGTTATGACTACCCTTATATAAAAAGTACAGTTTAGCATACTTTTAAAAAGATTACTTATAACAGAAATAATAAACTTCAGAAAGAATACACAAAAGTGTGAACTGAATGTAATGTTTTTGGACACATAATTGCATGTTATTTACAATCAAATGAACATACATTATTACATTTATATTAAATGCAATTAGTTTAACTTATTTGACCCTCTCAAGTAGGACTTAAGTACATCTTTATACTGCATGTAATTTCATAGTTATTTCTATTGTATCTGAAATATGGTTAAAGTTTGTACTGACAAGCATTTTTTGTCAATTAAAATATACTTTAATGTCATTTCTGATGAAACTAGTGTGTCATGTATTTGTAATTACACCTTTGCAATGATGAAGTTGCAATTTAGTACATTTAAAATATATTAACAATGTATAATACAGTTAAAATTATAATAAAGTACTTTACATGTGCTTCAATATTAGTCAATATAAAAATCATTGCACTTCTTGAAATCATGCAAGATTATTAAAAGAATGATTTAATATGTACTTTAAAGTAAACCTTTTTAATTTAATATAATTACAAGTGCACTTTTTTTAAAAAAAAAAGTGTACTTAAGTTTGTTACAAAACATGGTTAAGAAAGTTAAGTGGTCTTTTATTTAATTAATATTATATTATCTGCAAGTACAGATTTTTAAAAATATACTTTTACGATTTGAAGTACACTACAAGTACACATAATTAAAGTGATAGTTCACCCAAAATTTTTTTTTTTTTTTCACCATTTACTCATCCTCATGTCGTTCCAAACCTGTAAGACTTTTGTACATATTCGGAACACAAATGAAGATATTTTTGTGAAATCTGAGAGCTTTCTGTCCCTCCATAGATAGCTACGTGACTACCACTTTGACACTTTAAAAAGTTCATAAAGAGATCGTAAAACCAATTCATATGAAGTGGTTTAGTCCAAATTTTCTAAAGAGACACGGCCGCTTTATATGATGAACAGATTGAATTTGGAATGACATGAGGGTGGGTAATGAATGACTCATTTTTGGGTGAACTATCCCTTTAAGCACACAGTGTACCACCACTACCGTCAGCTATGAGATTCTTTATATTTACCCAACAACCCTTTTATCAGTATCTCAGTACATTATCAACAGTAACCTGCAGACACAGTCGTCCCTCCAGACAACTATCGGCACACATATTCATTGGTCTCTTTAGTGCTGCAACCCAAACAATCTGGTTCAGCGGCCTGTAATCCACTGAAAAATGGAAACACACTCAAGCCTCTGCCGGCTAAATTATGCGCCCTGTCAACAGCCAGGCCCATTCGCAATGGGTTTCAAGGCTCTGCTAAAATAAATAAACTCCCTCTGAGGCGAAAAGAAAGCTGAAAAAGATTCATGATGTTAAAGGATGAGGAGGAGGTTGAGGATGGATGTGTTGATCACAGCTACAGCAGGTACGGCTGGCTCTTTATTGCTAATGTAGTGGCTGCAGGGGACGGACCAGTGAGGCTAATTGCTTTTGACAGGCAGGTTGGCAGGCGAACAGCGGGCCTGGGTAGTGCCCAGCTAGAGGCCAGATCAGACACACACACAAAGTCAAACACAGCGTCTCTCGCACCAGTTCACCCCATTGGTACTCAGTTGCCATGGAGCTGACATAGAAGCGATGCTGCTTTTCCAGAGTTCATCTCTTCATGTCCTTTCATTGATGTCAAAATACCATGACTGAGGTTTCATATCTCACACTATAGTTTTTCCCAACTTGGCAGCTGGAGGAAGTTTCAGGAGGGCTGTTCTCAAGCAAGATGGAATCTTTTCATAAGCTGGCAGAAATACAAAAGGACAAGGAGAAGGAGAAGAAAATACACATACTTTCCATTGGCTCCCCACGGTGAAGGTGCTTGGGAACTTTTTGCAGAATTCTGAGGGAACAAGAAAACGTAGGTTGAGAACATTATTTATAAGCAGACAGCACATAATTAGCAAATGCAAACACGTTAGGTCTTGTGCAAATGTTCATCATAATTGGCTTACTGTTTAACAATGTACATGTAGTAATGCCATACATGATTAATGAGAACATGCTATTCAAATAAATATGCAGTCAAAATCTCTAGCTCTATTTCTTATTTGTGAGAAACAAAGGCATGGGGTCTTACCTTGAAATACTCCATTAGTGAGCGTGAATACTTCATTGCATGATCTTTCTTCAGCTTGAACATTCGCAAGTACAGAAGTGACAAACATCGATTGCTGAAAAAGAGAAAACAGTCATTATGTACTATTAAGATCCTGTCTAATGTATTCAAGGAATATTGAAAGATGCTGTTAAGACTACTAATGTAGCTTCATCAGGGCAAAGTATGGGAGTTTCATTAGCTTTGGGCACTTTTATGTTCCACAGATTGATTTTTATTAAAACAAACTTTTTGTTATACGAAGATTACAATAAAAACACATTTTTAATCATGCCATTTTTATTTATGCAGATTTTTAATGCCTTTATGTGTAGATTTTATTGTTTTATTGTTGTCACAGACCTAGACCTTTTGTCTTAAAATATAAAAATCCATCATATAAAAATGTAATTGCATTTTTTAAAACATAATCAAAAAAGTGACATAACAACCATTTCAATATTAAAGTTAAAATTATATATCGATCTGTACACAAATGATATTTCCATTATGACCAATGATTTTGCCTATTATACAGTATATTAACTACAATGTTAATGAACAGTTTGAGATGATATGTTAAACAAAACGTGAAGAAAATAAAGAGATAAAAACTAAATAAAGCAAAAATCATTATGAAAAGGATATTTTTTTCTCTAATCAACCTGTAATTTTGCCAAAAAAATGTGAAAATATTATTTAATTGTGTGTTTGTAGGATGAAATGCTAGCTATAAAGGCTATGTTTACAATGTCAGTTTTTGGGATTGACAACTGCATTTACTCACAGGTGTGAGTCTCGAAATGTCCCATTCACACAGCAACTTACAGTCGCGTCTTGAATACTGTCTGTCTGAACATGCAATGGTGAAACCCGTATTCTCATACCAGTAACCAGAGACAGTGACCAAAATAATATCAAAGATGGCGATGTCCATAAAATCGAAACGTCTTATTACTTTTTATACGACAAGAGTCCAATCGAGCCACAAGTTCATCCATCAAATCTTCATTTAACTGACAGCAGCTTTTATATCTGGGCAGAGAACGGAGCATTTGAGTCATATGTAGAACACAAAACTGACTAGAGCAGCTCCAGTGGAGAACGGTGACTGGATCTAAATCCTTCAGATGACACACAACTCAAATCTCTGACGCTGTAAGTTAATAAAGCAAAACCACACACGAAAACCCGCAACACGTGGTAGTAGACACGTGTTTGTGCAGCTCCCTCGCATTGTATGACGTGACAGACAACTAGTTGTCCAGTTCTGTTTCATTCAAACAGCGTTTGTTTTCTAAGAATGCAGTTGTGAATCCTAAAACTTTACAGCTGTGAGTTGGGTTACAGAATGCGGTTGTGAGTACTGAATGGTTATCACTCCTGTAAATAACTGAACTGTGTGTGAACATAACTGTATTAAAGGGTTAGTTCACCCATTTACTCACCCTCATGTCGTTCCACACCATAAGACACTTCTTGTTCTTCTTCGGAACACAACTAAAAAACTTTTTGATGAAATCTGAGAGCTTTTTGTCCTTCCATAGACAGCATTGTGACTTACTTTGATGCTTCAAAAAGTTCATAAAGAGATCGTAAAACGAATCCATATGAACTGAGTGGTTTAAATCAGTTTAAATTTAGGCTTTTATTCACATATAAGCATTCATCAACTCACACATTAGTTGTGGTAAAAGGAAGCTCAAGCATGTTTGCTTGATGTGTACGGGAACCAATAAGGTTCATTCTTGTGTGTTACGCAGCATGTTTGAGCTTCTGCAAGAGGTTTGTTCTCACGCGTCAATCAGTTTCGGTTGAGCTTCCGTTTATGTTCGCCGATCAAAGTTTATATTTGAATTAAAGCCTAAATTCAATCTTTTCATCATATAAAGCGATCAAGTTTCTTCAGAAAATTTGGACTAAACCACTAATTTCATATGGATTCATTTTATGATCTCTTTATGAACTTTTTGAAAAATAAAAGTGGTAGTCGCGTAGCTGTCTATGGAGGGACAGAAAGCTCTCAGATTTAATCAAAAAGATCTTCATTTGTGTTCTGAAGATGAACGAAAGTCTTACAGGTTTATAATGACATGAGGGTGAGTAATTAATGACAGAATTTTCATTTTTGGGTGAACTAACCCTTTAAGGACTCAAATACAGGAGTGGGCAGTTTTATTACAAAAATGTTTAAAAAAAAAAGTCATTTCCACCATAGAGTGTAATAAAAACAGTACAACAGTACAAACAAAACTGGGTTACACTTTATTTTAGGGTCTTTTAAATAGTTGCTTATTAGCATGCATATTACTTGATTATTGGCTGTTTATTAGTACTTAAAATGCACATATTAATGCCTTATTCTGCATGACCTTGTTCTACATTCTTAATCTTACCCAATACCTAAACTTAACAACTAACTTACTAACTATTAATAAGCAGTAAATTAGGAGTTTATTTAGGGAAAAGTCGTAGTTAATAGTGAATACATGTTGCCTATACGAAAGTGTTACCAAAAACAGTACAAACAAAAGTTGAATTAAATACTAACAATTGTGTGAAAATTCACAGGGCCAAAAAAAGCCTATAGCAAAAACATAAACAGTATCTTGTTGACAAAAACAACAACAGTATTATCACAAGCAGCAGTGTGCATCAATATGAGCAGTGAAGAAAAAGCAGCCAGTATCATGGGGTGGCTGACCTTTCAACAGTATGCTTGCGAGACACCAGATGCTTGGGACATATGCATAGCCCCATGAAACCAAAACTAGCTTTCTCACATTTCTGACGCATCCAAACTACTGAAGTCACATTAATATATAAACAAGGTGTCTGTCCCTCTTAAAGCCGGACAGAAGCTTTTATGGCATCTTGCTGATGTTTCTTTATTGTGCATGAACCATTTCCCAATGTCACAGGTCAAAATCTACAGGTTATATTGGCCTAATATCTGAAACCAGAGAGTAAACATGTTTTTACAGCCCTCTTAAATGCATATAATATCACCCGAACAGTATTATGTCCTCGACCCAGGTTTATAAATCATAAACGCAGCAGCCTTTGAAAATCCCTTTCGGCTGCTAGACGGCTTTCATTAACAAGCCAGAAAGACTGGCAGCTGAATTCCAATCTGCGCTGATGACTGTCATCTCACTATAAGCGCAAAACTAACCTTGACATTCAAAATAAACAAGCCGCCGCGGCGTGACAGGCAGGCAGAGCACGGGCGGCTTTTATCTGGGCGAGAATATGTTTCTGCTGTCACCATGTGGAAATCTTTCATTATCCTCTAATAGCTTAATGAAATACAGGAATAATGATCCACTCTAAGCTGATTAAGCGCTTTAGCAGTGTTTTAAAGCTTCCTTCCAGATACGGATGATTGTCGTCGAGCGATGGCTGAGAGGAGATTTAACTGCCTGCTAGAGCAAAGCGCTGGATTTAGCTTCTGATGGTACGCGGGGAATGGCGTTGGAGTTATAATACCACCCCTAACGCCCTTAGAAGGACCTAACGCTTATACCACTTCAAAACAACTATATCAGTTGGGTTATCAATGCAATTCACATTCGCAAGTCGTTTACCCTCAAAATAGTCAGTGGACTAATCTGACGTCACCAGACTATTGGCATAAAGTCTTGGCCGCATTGCGGGTCATTCTGGCTACATAGTCAGGAAAGGTTCTTCTTATTGACATTTAAAGTGACTGACCATGATTCACCTTTTTTGTGATGTTTAAGGGTGGGCAATCTCAAATAACCTGCATATCTCTCGAAGCGAAGCAGAATGTAGAATGTATTCTCAAGGACACCATGTTTACTTGCTAATGTTCGATCTGATGAGCATCGCAAACTCTGTCAAATCAAGCAGGTAGCTCTTCCTCTAAAAAGCTCATTGCAGAATATTTGTAAATAAAACTTGTGCATCCTGATTTCTGGAAACTGTGAGCTAGCCAATTAGATTGAAGATTGTTGTTTTGAGATTCACTAATCGTTCAAAAGTTTGTGATTGGTAAGATTTTTTCAATGTTTCTGAAAGAAATCTCTAATGTTCACCAAGGCTGCATATATTTGATAAAAAATACAGTAATATTGTGAAATATTATTGCAATTTAAAATGACTGTTTTATGTTGTAATATATTTTAAAATGCAATTTATTCCTGTGATGCAAAGCTGAATTTTCAGCATCATTACTCCAGTCTTCGGTGTCACATGATCCTTCAGAAATCATTTTAATATGCTGATTTGATGCCCAAGAAATACTGCTTATTATTTTTGTGGAAACTGTGATACATGTTTTTTCAGGATTCTTTTATGAATAGAAGGTTTATTTGAAATAGATTTTTTTTGTAACTTTATAAATGATTTTACTGTCAATTTAATCTGTCTGTAATAATTAAGTATTCATTTCTTTAAAAAAAAAAGAATAAAATAAAATTATATATATATATATATATATATATATATATATATATATAGCTAATACAGCTAAATGCCATTTCCCTTTGTCAGCAAAAGCCTCTAAGTCCACAGAAGAACCAATTGGAAGACGCAAATCGAATCATATGATTTTAAGATGAATGACGGTGTGTGTATGAGCCAGCTTTCAGTTGCTGAGCTGCAAGTTATCATCATGTTTTGTCCACAATGACGCAATGACAGGATTTCGTGAGTAGCAAGTAAACACAACATATACATATATATGGGTCATTGATGAATAAGGTTTTTAAAAGTGTAAAAAAGCATAATGGAGATATAATTAATTTTTGAAGCATTATTAATTGTTAACAATGAGATTATGTGGTTTTTTTAATCAATTAACACTACTTTTGTCATGTTTTACAAGATGGACAAAATCTGTCACCAAAAAAGTCATTCAGTTTAACCAAAATTTCGGTTTTACCGAATGACACTTTTCAATACAATGATATTTTCGAACAATCCTAACAGGCTGATTTCTAGCTAGCTAGCTAGTAGGCTTGCTAGCTAGCAAGCAAAAGAGCAGTTAAACATTTTATATTTAGTACAAGTTTTGGTAACACTTTATTTTAGGGTCTTTTAACTAGTTGCTTATTAGCATGCATATTACTAGAATATTGGCTATTTATTAGTACTTATTGAGCACATATTAATGCCTTATTCTGCATGACCTTATTCTACATTCTTAATCCTACTCACTACCTAAATTTAACAACTAACTTACTAACTATTAATAAGCAGTAAATTAGGAGTTTATTGAGGGAAAAGTCATAGTTAATAGTTTATATGTTTTCCCCATACTAAAGTGTTGGTTACGCCAAATGACATCAATGAAATTCGTTTTTCCGATCATTCTTTCTCATAACAAAGCAACAACTTCTACACATAATTTGAATACAATTTTGTTGATATATGATGTTATAAAATCATGCCAGAATAAAAAAATATATACATTTATTGCATTTTAAGATATTTTAATCACAAATGTACTGGCTGTATATTGGCCTTTGGACGAATGACCTTTTGACACTTCAAAAACTTTAAAATACCTTTATAATGTAGTAAAATATAATTCAAACCTTTTGGATTCAATAAAAGAGATCTAGTTGTACTACCTTACATACTTTGGATGTCATATCATTTTGTTTTCTATTATTATTAAGGCCTTTGGACAAAAAAAACGACCAGTCATTGACCCATATGTATACTGACCCCGAACTTTTGAATTGTACATATGATCAAATATTAAAAAACAGACTTACCACAGTACAGCGAGCTTCTTCTCAGCTATTGTGGCGGAATGACTGGTGAAGTTCTTTAATCTCATTGCGTACCTTAAATAACAAAAGTACACGAGTTACACAAACATGAAAAAACTATAGGTAATGACAATCATCTTTTATTTTTAACTTATGAAGAAGACACTGACCTGATGAGCTCTACAGTTTCTGAGTACATTGTGTATGGTGACTTGGCCTCTAATGGGTCCCGTTCCATGGCGTTGCCACATTCGATGAACGAGAGCGCCCCGTCTGCGTAATTCACAGCTTTGCCGAACTTGTCCATCTGCGAAGAAAAAGTTGCATTAAAGGTTGAGATAATTACGCGAATGAGAAAGACTGAGGTAATTTTCAAAGCTCGTAATTCTCTTATGAAGCAATCTGAGTCTGAAGGTGTAATGCAGGTCTCTATGATAGTGCTGCAACGTGCAGATTTATGGCCACCAGGATGGCACATATTTCCAACTTTACGACAAGTTTATGGTTTAGAACAGTTCATTTTGTGTGGTAAAGTAGTACAAAGTGATTTTCTCTACATTTAGGGATTATGTTTTTCATCCTGACTTATTGGTACGACCTCATAAAGGCTAACTTTAACTCTCATGTCTCGTTTCTCAAACGCAAACTAATCAATAGTACTAAACCACATTACGTCTGCCTCCGAAAACCCAACTGCATCCAACTCCGCAGACAAGCACAAACAATAAGAGCATATCTCATCTCCATAGGAGCGTAAAATAGATTTAGTGACCACTTGCCTCTGCCGGCACCTCAGAAGCCGAGTCCATTCGTTTTCAAGTGAGCCCTTCAATACGAAGCGAGCGGACGCCCGGGATTCATTACACGCCTGCCACTACGCTCATGTAACGCTGGCAATCAATTCCCTTTACTTTGTATTCATGACTAGGCCTATACATTGTCATAGCGATTTATGACAGAGAGGATGTAACTTGCGATAATGGACAATGTCTCCAGAGATAATTGCCTGGATCCAATTATTAGGAGGTCTGGGGGTCTGTTTTGTAAATCTCTAACAAAGCTCCTGCTTTATGGATGCTAAGGGCAGACACAAGGGCTCTCGCTCGCCCAGATCGGAAAGTCTTCAATTATAAAAGGTCTGCCGAGAGAGCTTTTTCTCAGCTTGCTAATGGCTCTCTGTAGCGGAAGGGTTAGGTGTCCGTGTAGTTAAGAGCAGTGTGACAGGAATTTTTCATGTGCTCTTGCTGAGTGCCAACTTCCCATTGGAAAGAAAAATCACTAAAGATTGCGCTAATATCTCTGCTGCTCCTAGGCTGCGGTGCGACTGGATGAGAGACTGGATGAATGGAGTCTCTGGCTTTGCAGATTATTCTTCAGACTTCATAATTTCGCATAGGTCTCCTCTAGAGTTTCGGAAGAGATCTGTAACAATGTTACCAACAGTTCTTAGGTGCCAAGATATCAGATTCAGGGTTCCCACACTAATCATAATGCCTTACAGAGATTGCATTCACAAAAAGTGATGCTAAATAATATGGTTGCACTTTATTTTACAGTATGTGCATTTGCTTGCACATACTTACATGTACTTGAAATGTACTTACAGTGTACTTACCTAAGAAAGTACTGGATAATATAAGGTAACTACATGGGTTAAGGTTAGGTTTAGGGCTAGGTTCAGGGTTAGTACCTAGTTATTACCCAGTTACTGCAATTACTACAATTCAATGGGGAACAAGACTGTAAAATAAAATGCTACCAATAATAATAAATTGAATAAAACCAGTTAATTTAGATTTATTTCTGTCTTTCAGTTTTTTACTATAACTGTGATAGTATTATAGTTTTTATTTTTTTATTTTCATTAAGGTTTTAGTAATTTTGTTATTTTTGTACATGAAGTCAAACTAAATGAAAATGAGAAATGTTGAAATAAGTTTTTATATATATTTTATTTCAAATAACGAATTTTTTTTTTTTTACGGTTTTAGTTTTTATACTGGCATACAGATGCAGGCCTATTATAAATAGACTTACCAAAGCATCTGCCTTGTGCTTCAACTTCTTGGCTTCCTGCATGTAGTAATCTGCATTGTGAACTCTGTAATAATATAAAGTGTGATTAAGATGTGTTTGTTTTTCACATATATTCGCACATATATCAGTTATTACTGATATTTTATTATTTTATTATTAAAATAATCACATGGCTGTTACATACGTGTTATTAAATGTGAGTTTAGGTCTCCTGGGCTCCATATGCTCCATGGACAGTGTTGAAGGGTTTGACCAGAGGTCTGTGTCCGACTGACCATTGCCATGAAAACCTCCGGATGGCTTGCTGTGACCATCTTCCTCCTGGAAAAGCAAGAGAACATTAAAATGATAATTAGCCTTTAACGGCTTGAATAATAAATAAAGGACCCATTCACTCTCTGTCTGTTCTGCATCTACTCAGTGTTTTCATTTTTAGGGCCATTTAGTTGGATTGATTTTGGACGATCGGCACATGGGAGCCATTCACTTGTCTTCAAGGCTATTTTGAAACCTTTCCAAGAAGGTAATTAGTGTTTGCAAAAACACAGGAAATGTGGTGAAGACCATCTGAAGACCATCTGTCTGTCTATCTGTCTGTCTGTCTATCTATGTATCTATCAGACTTACAGTGCTGGTCTTGGAATGGGAGAAGGATTTGTTCTCTCCTTTGCGGTGTTTGTGTGATGAGGACGATGATGAAGAGCAGGAGGCAGGCATTGTGCGGGTGGAGGAGAGGGTGTTTGGGACGGTGGAGGTGCTTCCTTCCTGACTGAGGGAGCTGCATTCACTGCTCCTTCTTGGGCGGCCCACCGGCTCGTCGGACAGTGGTGACAGTAGAGGCGGTAACAGCTTATCCTCCCGCTTGCGAGGTTGCTTTTTCAATGAACTTGGCAGAAAAAAATAGAAAACATGTCAAAGGTTTCTGTCTGCGCACATACAGGACACTTCAACTTTTTAATGATATTTCTTAAAACAAGGACATATAGAGTCATATTTGATGGTGTTTGTTAAACACTTGTGAGAGATACTGTAAAAAACAAAGAAAAAAAAAAAACAAGTGCATCTAGGGGGTAAACGCAGTCACATAAGTATATATTAACAAACAGGGCAAAATATTGGATTTGTGTTTTAGGACAGTGTAAATGCAGCATAAGACCCCATTTTAACAAGTGGGGCAATCATCATTATCACAAATTAGAAGGATCAATACAGATATTAGGACTTGTTTTCAGAGAATGTATCTTACCCCACTCTCATAGCCAAATAGTTTTTAAGCATAAATCTAATAACATTTTATGAGGTTACCACACAATGGCCGATATACTGAAGATATATCCTCTGAAAACATGTTAGAACTGATGATCATGCAATGCTTTTTTCACTACAGCACCCCATCTGGTGATGCCTGGTTTTACTGGCCAGAATAGAGATGCCACTCATTAAATGTTTTAAGAACAACAGTCTAACACTGACCGCTCAGACACACAACCTTCTGCAAAAATCTGTTTGTGACTGCAAACTAAGTTTTTCTCCAAAACTCCATGTGGCGACACATATGTGGATTACTACTTGCATTGGAATAAAAATAAGAAGAACAAAATCACAATGTGTCCATGTTTTTGTGACAGGTGCAGTTTCGCAGAGAGACAGGCTGTCTGCTCATTATGTATCTGCTGCTGCAAGTTTATTACAATAATGAAAAATACAGTTTCATGGCCAGTAAGAAATATTTATGGTCTTTTAATGTTTTCTATTTACTTGCCATTGATGGTGCATTTGCCCATGCCTACTACAAGTCCGGGCTTTTAAATGAAAGACATAGACAAAACAGCAAACAAGAATTGACTCTGTTCGTGTGTTTTTTGGGCTTTTCAGAATCTACAGTTCTCAGCTCCACTAATGTTGCATCTCAGCACAAAACTAAACCCTAATTAAAGAGTAAAGCTTCTTTTGCAATTTAAAGGAGCTACCACTGACATATATTTTTTTATACAGGGTGTAATTTTGTTGAAAATATGATACTATATTCTGCTCTCTCTTTTATTATTTTCACCCTTCAGGGCAGTAGATTCATTTGAGATAAATCAAAAGTTTTTGTTTCTTTTTCTTGAACAATATGGGACAGACAAATGGTTATGTGCAGATGAAAGTGGAGGTGGTGGCATGTGCATGTGCTCTGATATAAACTTGGCTAAATTCATTTACATAATTGCTTACATGTCTAAACTTAGCCAATGTGCTAAAAAAAGAAGCTCCACTGAGACGGACTGTCCTGGACAGCAGCATATTTTTTGCCTTGGTTTATTAGGCTGAAGACACGCTATAAAACATGAGTCTCATCAGTTAACAACACTAAATAAAAAGGCTTCTTTACTTTTCTAATTCAATTAAAAGGGTGAATGCGGCAAATGAGCTGATTTAAAACACACTGAGCAGGTGATAACAGTAAATAGCCCAGGGTGCTAAACACTTCCAGTAATAGACGTTAGCGGTGGCTAACAATTTAACATAGCACTGCTGATCGTATCATCAAGATTCACTGCCGTTAGTCGTGTCGCAGTGCGGTGGGCACTCAGGCGTACAGGACAAGCATATGACCCCTGTCATGCACGTGTCTTTGATGGGCTCTAGCCTGCCCTGACACTAATTGAATATCTAAAATTAGCGGTAGCCGTTGTGCTGGTGTCAGTGTTAAATTACTGTAATGCAGTGGGACAAAGTAGGCAGGCAGCTTGAGAGGGTGACCTGCTGCTCCCCCTGCGTATCCCAGCATTCTCTCAAAGGATATAACACAGAGTGGGCTACTAAGCTGAGTTGGCAAATCTCTGCACACATGTGGCAAAAACATCATGGGACACTGGCTGCATATATTAAAGTAAACCGAAACATTGTGGGCTCTTTAAATGGAGGATTTCAAGTTACTATAAAGAAACAAACAGTACAGTAAGTAAGTGAGAATCCTTATTATCTATAGAAGAGAACTAAATGCATTTGAAATCAAATGAAAAGTCACTAGTCAAGCTCCTGACACAGGCTGGAGTATGGTGTGATAATGTAGGCAACAAGCTATGAGTCAGTATAGAATACTCACTCTTTTGTGCTGGAGACCTTGTGGTTGTGTATGGGCGAGATACAAGGAGGAAGCAACAGTGCGTCTTTGTCCATCCGAAGCTTCTTGCCTCCGCTCATCACGTCACAGTGCTCAGACTGCAGAGAGAGTAAAGTTAATTACCACTGTCCAGAATTTAACATGTTATTTAGCTTGGCATGAAGGATGAGTTGAAACATCTACATTAGGACTCAAACAAACATCTTTTATAGTCTAAGACTATATAGAAGAGGTGTAACTGTACATGTATTCGTCCCAAACCATCACGGTTCAGTGCAGACGACGAATATAGTCAGTCATAGGTGATCCACACTCCAATCCAGAAGGGAGCGTGCGCGGTAATGCAATGCTGTTTGCTAACCGCTACAACAAGAAAAAGTGCTGAAGAAGTGGAAAAGACGATCTAGGTATGTTTATGTGTAATCTCTCAACCAGTGTTTCAACTGCTGAAAGACATCAATAAAGCAGCTTGAGAATAATATCTCACATAGCATTACAATTACCTCAGGCAAGTCATTTAGAGTCCACAGCATGCTAGTTCACTAGAGAAATGAACTCTAGAGGGGAGCATTTCACTAAATACATGCACTATATTAGCTTATTCATTATATTTACTTTATCTGTTAGTAAAGTCTTAATTATTTAATATGTTTAAATACATTTGTAGTAACTGTGTAAATAATTATATTTCAAAAATGAATTAAAGTAGAAAAATAACTGAAAAATAATTTTATGATTAGATTTAGAAGTTAATGCAAACCCTGACTTATGTGTAATTTACATGTTTTTTTATTTGAGTGTTGATTATTATATCTAAAAATAAATAACAAGTGAATTTAATAGTTTGATCTCTGTTGTTAATTGTAACCTTTTATATTATAGTAATGTGCAAGAAAGTGCTCCCTATATATAGTTTACAGCATTAGCTGAGATTTTTTTTATCCTTAAGAAAATGTTAATTATAATTGAATTTATGTAAAGACAGAGACACAATTTGTTCAATAAACCACTGTTTAATAAAAAATAAGCAATGTTATGTTTATTTTTCACCCTCTTGCTGTACTGAACCCTGACTTCAATACCAAGGACGTACTGAACTGTCATGTTTGTATACCGTTACACCCCTACTATATAGTGTTAGATAGTGTTCAGAATTCTGTATTGAGAAAGATCAGGGCTAATAACTGAGGGTGTTTTCACATATAGTAAATTTTAAATGACCCAAACCCATTTCAGAAAGGAAAGTGACCTCAGTGCTTTTGGTGTTCACAATGTAAGTGCACTTAAAACAAAAAGGACCCAAAATGAACCTCCTTAGGTAGGATCTAGGGTAATTTGGGGTGTTCACATTTGTTATATCGGGTTAATATCGCTTGTAGTGCTTAAACGAACTAGGTGTGAAAACGTCCTGAAAGGTTGGACGTGCAAGTAGTCTTCCACGAGCTGTAACTTTGTGCCTGTCGGTGTTAAAGGGGTGGTTCATTGCGATTTCACTTTTTTAACTTTAATTAGTGTGTAATGTTGCTGCTTGAGCATAAACAGTATCTGCAAAGTTACAGCACTGAAAGTTCAATGCAAACGGAGATATTGTCTTTTAAAGTTCTGGCAGTTTAATGCCTACAAAAATGACCGGCTTGGACTACAATGAGCTTCTTCCCGGGTTAGTGACATCATAAACCTTGCAATTAACATAAACACTGCCCCCGGGAACACGCAAAAAAGTGGGCGAGGCCATGTCGTGTGCATACAAGTCTTCTTCCTAGGGACGTTGGACTTCGGGAACATCCTTTAAAATTTATGTTTCATTCTGTTCCTGACAATTATAATGCTAATTTAGCTGTCTGTGCTGCACATTTTACGGAAGACAGCTTCCAGAATCTACACCAGTTCAATGCTGGATTTGCACAAAGGCTATTACTGAAAGATGGAGCAGTTCCCACTTTAAAAGCAGAAGCTGCTGTTTATGTTTTATTTTTTTTATAAAGTTATATAGTTTCTGGAACGTAAACAAAGACGAATGCGGTTTGGCTTTGCTAGCCAGTTAGCTAAATTCTATTTCATACTTCTCCAACAAACGCCTAAAAACACCAACAATCTTCTATGTAATCACACCAGTGAACTTCTGTTGGTGTTTGTTGGCGTTTCTGTTATCAGTGTATGGCATTGTTTCATTACGGCTTTCATGCTGTGTTTATCCACATGATCGTTCATGCTATAAATTAAACAATACCTTTACAAAAATGCTACTGCTCAGTCATGTTTTCAGCTACAGTAAAGCTTTAATCAGAACACTATGGGGCAGCAGTAACATTTACAAGTGACAGCATATCTAAACACTTTGACACAAATACAAACAAAAATACTTAACATTCATAAATGTCCTTTAAAAGCCGTGCTTGCAGAGGTTCTGCTTGACCCTCTTCATCATTACTGCTATCTGAGTCTGATTCGGGCTCAAACTGATATGGCAATATTGACGCCATTATTTACATTTCCACCGAGGCAAAGACTGGACTTTGACCGAAGCACATGCGACGTTTGCCCATAATGGTAAGGGGCGTGGCGTTTCTGGACAACGTGAATGTGACAACGTATTTTGGACAGCGAATCACAATACACAGGGCCAGCTAACAAATCTCAGTCCATTGCATATTTCTGAGGGAGTGGTATCACAGAACCATGAACTCAACAGAGCGTTTTTAGGAGAAGGGAAACAGCGGTGTGGAATAAAGTTAAAATATATGAAAAATATGGCTTTTTTTTTTGAAGCATTAAGACATGTTAAACTGTGCACCATAAACACAGTCAAGCCTAGAAAAAAACAGTGAACCACCCCTTTAAGTTTTTTGTATAATCCTTTGGACAGAAACACCAGGAAGTTCTATGATATAAACATGGCATTGGATGAAATACTGTATTATATTCTAAAACATAAAATGTATGGTAGTTCAATATCTGTACAGCTAATGAAATTTACAATTTTAATACAATTTCAACACGACAAGGGATCAATCCTTCAGCTATCAATGTTGTGTCAGAGAACATGTCTCTGGAAAAAGTGCATTTTGCAAAAAGGACCTGCTGAATGAGTACTTGCCTAAAATAATAATTACATGATTAATTTGCTATTACAGCCCTTGATTTTATAATTATAGAGCATGAAATGAGAGTGAGAACACTTGCCTTGTGTTTCCTCTTAGATTTGCTAGGGTTCTTTTCTGCAGGGATGGAGGCAGGTGACTGTTGCCGTCTGTGCTTGACACTGACCTCTCGACACTCAGCCTTGGTTGGGGGAGGCTCCGGGGGATCTTGCCCTGGGATTCGTGACAAGAAGCTGAGTTCAATCTTAACCCAAAGGGACTTGATGTCCTCAAAATCTCGTAGCGGTGACAAAAGTTCATTTTGTACAATGGGGATGGGAGAAAATAGGGGCTCTTCCAGGAGATCCGAGGCACCTGGGTCAGGAATGGAGGTGCTGCTTGTGCTGGTAAGGCTACTAACACTCAGGATATTGCTGTTGCAATCCTTGGATTTCAAGCTTAGGGTGTTGGGACCTGGACAGGGAAGCTGAACCTTGGTGAGCTCTTCAGGGTCTGAGTGACACTCAGATGAAGAAGACTCTGTCTCGATGAATTCCTTAGACTTGGGGATGATCTTGTTGGGTCCTCGGTGCTTCTTTTTATCTTGAACAGGTGTGATATTAGTTGGTGCAGTGTTTGTTGTGGTGGTTCGAGGTTCCTTTCTTGGAGCTGTTTTGACCCCAGGGCCCTTGCCTCTAGGTTTTGGCGGTTCTAAAGGCGGGGGTTCTTTCTCTTTTGGGGTGGAACTTGAGTTTCCTGGTCTTGGCCAGTTGTGCTCCTCACTGCTGGAAGATCGCTCCACCTTTTTGGGCTGCTTCTTGCCAGTGCTTCTCCTGGGGGGCGCTAGCTCCACTGAAGCTGGTGATTTCACCTTGGTGCTTTTGCTTTCTGGAGCCTTCTGACCAGTCTTGGGTTTGACTTTCTCTCGGATAGGACTGAGCAACGTTCTCTCCTTGGGGTCTGCTGGTACCAGTGCTGTGCTGGGCTTGCTCTTGCTGGAGCTCTGACTCTCAGAGGCTTGGCTTTCATCAGGTTGAGCGCTGTTAAGCCCATGACTATCTGACTGGGTGTTAATTAGTGCTTTGTTGTGAGGATTAACTTTGTTTAGCCACTTATCTAGTTGCCACTTGTTTGTTGATGGAGGTTCAGGCTGTTGGAAAAAGACAAAAATTTGTGGATCACAGTTTTAGGCATATTGAGTACATTGTCTCTACAACTTATTTCATCAAATGCACAATGACACTGTGGACAGTCTTGAAGACTGGAAATGAAGATCAGATTTATTGTATGTTACATTTTTACATGCATTAAGTGCATTGAGGTCTACAATGTAAATGAATACATGTTTAAAATAACATGGAAATCGAATTTGTAATGATGCATATCCATACAGATTTCATCTGTCTTCAGTGTTGATTCATGAGAAGCTTGATGATTCAAGTCATATGACTTTCACAGACCAATGAGCTGGCACTATGATGAAAAGGCCATTAAGAGAGGAAGTCGTAAAACTTATGAATACTGGAGGAAATGCTGTGAGTACTGTCCTGATGACTGCTCACAGCTCTCACTGCAAAAATGTTTTCATCAGCTATATTATCTCACGCCGATTGTTGTGTACCATTATGTTTCCAGACAAAAGTAAATCGTTCCCACGAACCCATAAACACTGCCTTGAATGCTCTGAATGATAGCAAATCATTCAGAAAAGGAAGCTGTGGAAATGAGTGGACATCCATATTAACCATTAAACTCACAGGGTAAGAAATTCAATTCAGTGCACTTTCCAATCAGACATGATGGCACGTTTCGAGACAAAAGGCAATCTCCTATGCTATTTCTCCATCTGTCAGAGAGACATTTCCGCCAATACGAGCTACCAAATTTGATAGTGAAAGCACTGGCAAAAATGATGAATTAACAATTGAGCATGTCGAAATTGACAGGCCTTCCAATATTTCGCCACTGAGGCATCAGGGCTATGTGCTGCCGCTTGAAAGAGAAACATCTTTCTGTAGACCAGAGCGCTTGCAGTGCTAAGATACGGATTCCCATTGGCCATCCCTGGCAGAAAGCAAAGCTATACACACAGAAGGGGCGATGAGAACCGAGAGATGTTTACTCTTGTGTAATGCTCTTAGGGAGCCCCGGGCAGGCTACTGCGGGACAACTTTAAAGCTGCCAATTAATCCTTTGAGGAGATCCTTTCAAAAATCCTACCCCTAACCCATGCTGAGAAAAACTCGGAGGGGGAATGCTGCCTAAGTCTCTCTTTGCCTTTAGCTAAAGTAGAAAATAGACTTACTCAGATTCATCTCAGTTCTTTTGAAATTTCTGGTAATGGGCCCCAAAATAATCATCTAAGGGAAATAACTGCATAAGCTGGTATGCATTTACCTCAGGGCCCAGAGTTCAGAAGGTAAGCAAAACAACAAAACTGTAAATAAGGGGTGAGAAAATCTACCCAAAACTATCAAGAACATGTCTGGGTCATGCTTCACCACAAAAAACAAAAAAAAATATTATAGGACCACTGTGATATTTTTATGTTGTGAGATTATTTTGATGGCAACTAATAATACAGTACAATATTGTAATAATACACTCATGTTTAGTTTTTAGTTACATTTATTATTATTATTAAAGCAAGCATAATGGCAACACAAAATCTAATCCAGATGAATGCTAACAAATACAACCTTTACTACAGTAATTTCTTATATTACACTAATACAACATTTAAATAATAAATAATTTCTCTTTAGATTACAGTAACGGTAATGAATTGTTTTTGAAAACTGTAGGGCTGGTTTGAGCTGAGATGTCAGCAAAAATGTCATTTTCATGACACAATCAATTTAATTTATATAACACTTTTTTGCAATAAATACTGTTTAAAATCAGCTTCATTAAAAAGTAAAGATGATAAATTAACGATTGAGCATCTCGAAATTGTCAGGCCTCTAAACATTTCACCACTGAGGCATCAGGAATATTGTTTTAAAGCAGCTTTATATAAGTTTTGCAAAATTCTTAAGCCATGGATGGATCAGTTTGTGGATATATTTGAGGGAAGTAAAGTGATGAGTACCTCTGGTGTGGCAGCGCGGGACGTTCGGTTGCACTCACTGTCACTGGAACTGCTCTCGCTGTCTGAGTCGGACTCAGAGCTGCTTTCCGATTCGCTGGAGCTGCCCGAGGCGGCGCTGGAGTGACCGGTCGGTTCGCTGGTCCGCGGTGTGGTTCCAGGAAGGCTTTAGACAAAAGAATGAAGGAGAACATTCATCAACCGTTATGACACACTTCAAACCATACAAATGTGCCATTGACAGCACAGATGTAGATACAGGATATTTTAATAATGCACAGCAGAAATGATTAAACAGCAGGAGAAACTGAGCCAACACATTCATCAGCTGGACCTCTGACACGTTGTACCAGACAAGGCTGTAAAGAATCTGCCTAATATAGCTAAAAAAGGAATAATTCACCCAAAATCATTTACTCACCCTCATGTTGTTATTTTGCTCTGATAAATGCTGAAGAATCTTTTATTTTTTAGAATTTATTTTTTTTCTGTTCCATGGTAAAAAATAGCAGCATACAGGTTTGAACTGACATGATTTTGGAGTGAACTATTCCTAAGTGTATATGGCTGAAGGGCTTGTCACATTATTTTATGGGGAGATTAAAAAAAGAATAATTTTTCCCATGCCAGCTATTTTAGCTCAATGCTTTAAAACATCAGACAACACAATTAAATCTTTGTTAAATCTACCTTTTTTTCCCAAATGAAAAAGGGAAAAAATACCCTTGATATCTGTAAGTTGTTTTTTCTTTAAATATATAATACATTTTTCAACACTAGCTGCTGCTTTGGTGAACCAACTAATAAAGAGACAACTGATGATAGACTACATCACTTAGAGAGAGACAGAGACAGAAAGATATAAATAGAAAGAATATAAGCAAGAAAAGAAAGCATTTGTTTACTTCTCCACCTGCGGGGCTATTACTCGGCCCTGTCTCAGAGTTATCAGTCATGCTCGGCATTATTTATGAGTTCATGAAAGGCCACAGTGCTCTAATCCAATAAGTACTTCACTTTTCAGGGTATCCTCAGATGTGGCCATCCAAGATTGTTCTACATGGAGTCAAACATGCCAGAAGGAGGCAAATTAAATTCCTTTCCAAAGGTCAGACCAGGCTGCTTTATGTTGACACTTCATTAGAGATTATGTTACGACAGGAAAAAGCGCTCTGGTCTACAGCTGTGCCAGCAAGACATGGACAACACTAGCCAGGAAAGAGAAACCTGTCCAAGGAAAGTGAAAATGCAAACAAAAAACAGAGGCATGCCAAGTCATGACATAAGCTTTATCCAAAATTGGCCACTTGTTCACTCAGGCACTGTCAGTGTAAAGAAAAAACCCTACATACTACCTGACACCCAATGTGTGCTACAGTGAAAATGTTTCATAATCAAATACCATCTGATAGAAATAGGACACTGTTACAGAATAGACACAAAGGGCTTGGAATATGCTGTTCTTTCAAAACACCAACCCGTGTGACCTTTGTCTATGCAAATAGCACTGATTGGTGTGATACAGACACAAAAAAAAACAAAAAAAAACAAAAACAAAAAAACAAAAAAACAAAAACAAAACAAAACAAAACAAAACAAAACAAAAAAACACAAGAAAAAACAGAAGGTCATTTTCTCTCCATCTTTTGGTCTTAATAAGGTTGACCTTTGGTTAACAGCTGTGGAATCTCATGAGAAAAAGGTAAGTCTGAAAAGTGTGTAACTACACTACCAGTCAAAAGTTTGGAAACTGTAAGATTTTTTATGTTTTTAAAAGAATTTTTCGTCTGCTCACCAAGGCTGCATTTATTAAATTAAAAATGCAGTAAAAACAGTAATATTGTGAAATATTAAAGTTTAAAATAACTGTTTTCTGTTTGAATATATTTTACAAAGTAATTTATTCCTGTGTTGGCAAAGCTGAATTTTCAGCATCATTACTCCAGTCTTTAGTGTCACATGATCCTTCAGAAATCATTCTAATATACTGATCTTCTGCTCAAGAAACATTTATTGTGTACAATTGTACAAAATATTTGTATACAATATTTTTTTTTTCAGGATTCTTTGATGAATAGAAAGCATTTATTTGAAATATAATCTTTTGCAACATCATAAATGTATTTACTGTCACTTTTGTTCGATTTAATGCATCCTTGCTAAATAAAAGTATTAATTTCTTTTCAAAAAAATAAAAATAAAAATTCTTACTGACCCCAAACTTTTGAATGGTAGTGTATAATGTAAAAAAAGCTTTGTATTTCAGATAAATGCTGTTCTTTTGAACTTTCTATTCATCAAGGAATCCTGAAAAAAAAAAAAAAAGTACACAACTGTTTTCAGCATTGATAATAATCATAAATGTTTCTTGAGCAGCAAATCAGCATATTAGAATTATTTCTGAAGGATCATGTGACAGTAATGATGCTGAAAATTCAGCTTTGATCACAGGAATAAATTGTAATAATATAAATATTTATTTTTTGACGAATAAAAAAAAAAAAAATTAACTTCCATACAGGGGCGTACTTCAGTCCAAAAAAAAAAAAAGAAATGAAAAAAAAAAAAAAAAAGATCTGCAGACTTGCCTAGCATAGTGATGTAAAGTAAACAAAGTTTACTTATCATCATTATTCATAATTAACGCTATCCTCGTCCCCAAACAGACCGGACAGAGCAGCTTTGGGAATAGCTTTCTTTTCGTAAGGCAGCACACGTTGCATGAACACAGGAAGGAGGAAGTGTTTCCCTGAAGGAGTTACAGCAGGCCCTGGGCAAACTCAACTAGAACTGGGCCACTGGGACTAAAAAGAACTGGGTAAATTAAACATTTCACTGCTGAACTATAACTGTAATAAGGAAAGATAACATATCTGCTTTCATAAGGGTTTATGTTTGAGACTTTTAGGTCTAAAAACTAGTAGACTTTTAAAAATGTTTATGCCATGGTTAAAAAAGTGTTTAAATTCATGAACTATATAAATACAACTAATTACCATGTTTCTGTCATGACAAGTCATAGAGAGATTGGCATGGTAATGCATATGGCAATGTTAATGTATTTATTCTTGATGGAATAGATATGCTATGCTGCTGCTGCAGAGCAAGTAGCCAAGACTTGCTGTTGCCAATACATTCACAGAGCTGTGAGCATGTAAGACATGCTGCTGCTGCTGCACATATAACATACATGAAATAACCACCATAGCAGATCTATACAGATGGAGCTGGGGAAGGTGGAGGGTTTCTGAAAGCATGCTAACAGCAAACACTACAAGTATTTGAATGTTGATCCGCAGCTCATTGGCTGCTAATGCAACAGCAACCAATCACTTGCGCTTTGTAGATAATGTTGATCACTACCATATTGAGTTAGGGACCTATCAGCCTGTGCAATCTAGAGTTTCATGACAGAACTAGGTATTAGCATTTATTTACAATCCTGAAACACTCAGTACAGAAGTGCACAAATATATTTCTCAAATTCACCATAAGTTATGCCGTGCGAAAGCCATTAAGGTGCTTATTAATATTCAGTAAGGGAAGAATTTGCACAGGCCTCCTAGTTTATCATGGTTTTTAAATAATTCTCTGTCAATGCATGTTGTTGTTACAAACCCAAAAAGATCTCCAGGCATAAGCAAAATATCTCAAACAACTCTAATAAATAAATAACAATATTTAGAACAATTTACATTTTAAATATTCATGTCTTATAATGAAGCAATTTTCCAGGCTGGTGCTAGGCAGTAGGGAATATGAGATCCAATGTACATACAAAAATAAACACTAGCTAGATTTCTGTGGCTTGTTACACAAAGCTACTTGAACAAACTCAGAGTTTCAGAGTAGGTTTAGAATTGACAAAACCAAACAAATGCAAACCAGTTTAGATGCTATAAACGTTATTAGGGATGCTCCGATCCGCCTTTTTCGCTTCCGATATCGATTCCGATACCTGGGGTTCAGTATCAGCCGATACCGATCCGATATTCAAGTAATAATAAAAAAAAGTGCTGAATTACATAATAAACTGTATGCCTCACTGTGTGGAAGAGACTGGGATCATTCTTCTGTGCAAGGCATCAGGCTTGACTTAAACATTACTTTCCTAACTTTGTAAAACAAAATAACAAACAGACACAAATGTAGTGAAATATTTATTAAATAATTGTGCATCAGTGCAACAACTGTAAACAAACCAACAGCTTCACTAGCTTGGTAGACAATAAAAAAACAGCTGACCAGCTGACTCCTTCATCCATGACTCATGACTTGTTTTTCATGAATGTTTGAGTCATACATGGCAAACTAAATATATATAAATATATACTATAAAATTAAAAGATTTTTTTTAATGAGGCAGCAACATATAATAGATAGGACAGAACAAAAAATGATATTAATAATCTTTCATTGCGCAAAAGTATTATAATATGAACGGCTCCCATACAGAGCTGCACAAAGTGCTTATGCGCATCCCGTGTGCAGAATGATGCGCTTGAAGCAACATGGAGTCACAGCGCGCAGCGGCAGCGCTCCGCATTGAAAAGTTCAAAGCACAAAGTGAGGATGTATTGATGCGTATTGTATTACCGGTATGGATGTCTACAGATGAAGTATAATAATAGAAACACTGAATCATCTTGGAGAGAGTTTCATTGTGTTTACTGTCGTAACCGAACGTGACACGCAGTTTGAATGCTGAATTGAGAATGAATGACTGCCGCAGCAGAGGGAAGAGTTTATGTGACCTTTAATTTAACGACTTAAATATTCATCTGTACCTCAAATTAAACTATGGAATGGCTTCAGAACACTTGGAATATAGTGCACGAAAACTTTATGGTGCTTTTTAATGTTTTCGTGCCTTTTGTGGGGCTTAACAATAACACAGAATAATAGGCATTGCAGTATCGATACCCGATAGAAGTATCGGATCGGCGCATCCCTAAACGTTATAGGTCAACTCAGGGTTTGATTGTTTGATTGACTCTGAAGCAAGTGCAACTGAAAGTGTGACATCTGCAGCCAACAAACAATCACACAAAATAACATGTCAGTGAAATAAACAGTGAAAAAGACCCAATGCACTTATTATGAAAATAATTTAATTCATTTATAAGGCAGGAAAAAACAAAGCTGCTGCAATGAAAGCTTGAGAAGGCAGCTGAAAGAACATATCTCACAAATTAATATCCCTAATTAAAATATCTCACTAACATATCTAACCAACTGAATTTAATTAATCAATCATTTATGGGATCACAAAGAGCTTTAAAAAGAAAACTTGTAAGCTTAGCAATGTTAAAAGCTTTATATATGTATATATAAATTATTTATATCTAATTCAATTAAAAAGCTGATTATGAAACTTCAAAATAGAATTGTCAAAATAGAATTGCTTAGGTGTAATGCATAATTTATATAATTCATTTAAAATAAATATAATAAATAATTCACAGCAAAAGCCGATAATTTAGTCTCAAAATGTTTTCACTTTAAAATGCTGTAATTTGGAACAAAACATATATGGGGGTGTCAGAAATATGTGACTTTCTTCACAGCTAATTGCCCAGTTTTGGTTTGCCACGTTACATAAGTGTCATGGCGGTGTACACAGCTAAAAAACAATCCTTCTACCTGTCCATTGAATTTAGACAACCCTTTTCACACCCAATGAATGAACCAAACTCTGACTCGGGTCCACAAAAAGAGGTCTACCATCTAAAATATATTCAAAACACACCATCTCCAGCTCTTGCTAACAGAAGAACAAGGTAATACAAGGGCCAAAGCCATGAACGCTCTTCTGAGATTATCACACCAAAACAAAAGCTGATGCGTCACTGGAAGCTACAGGGACCCCATCGACTAGTGTTTTTCTCTCTGTGTTTACACTGATACCATAATCTCAGATCAATGTGACAGATAGTCACAGCCTGGCGGTCTGTCTGATAGGCCGAATCGCAGATGGAGAGAGCTTACAATGGAGGGGGGGGCGAAGAAAAAGCAGTTTGTGAGAGATGCCAACTCCTTGAAGAGACTCATTAAGAAACAAGTTCATCCAGAAATTCACACCGGACCCAAGGGTCACTAGCAGATCGAGTCTAGCGTTGCAGCTCAGGACCTCCGCAAAGGCCACCTCTGTTCTCGTAGTTGTTTGTAGGTTATAATTATTTGCAGATCTATCAAAAGGTGGTCTAATGAACCCTGAGAAAGCTTGCATTGATTCTTACCATTAGGGAAGATTATGTTATGTTTAAGTGACTGTGCTGAAAAACATCACACAACAACAATTACACAATAATAATTAAAATCAATTACAAATGTAAACACAGATTCTGTATTTATTTATACTCTCATGGTGCAAACAGTGGCAAAAACAGTGCAAACAGCAAAAGTCACCAACCATATCTTCAGTTGTGTTGAGTACAACTGCAAATAAATCCTGATAAAGTAACAAACATGTTAAAGTAACCTGATAAAGTAAAGAAGTTCAGTGCGAAACAGTCAATAACACACTCTTAGAATGTAAATATAATAATACGTATGTGGAACATGCTACCACCAATTAGGTAGTTAAATTTTCAACACTCTTGTCCCATGGAACAAATTCTAAAAATAGTGCAAACACTGCATCAAAAAGTAACAATCCCAACTATTTCTTCAGATAGTTTACAAAATACAGCTGTGACACAGCTCTCCATATACGCGCTTCGGATGAGTACACACAAATCTCCTCACAGCGCACGCAAGTTCTCTTTTGCGTCTTACGGTTGAATGTTTAAATTGGCAAGGTTTGGGTGATGACGGCGTAAACGACTGCTCATAGAGCACATTTATAGCGATTATGGTAGTTTGATCCGCATCTGATTTTCTATAAGCACACCAGTTCCAAATTGTGGAGGTAGCTCCTCGCTTAACAACAAGCTCCTCCTCAGCCTAATGTCCGCCTTCCGTCATGCTTGTTTTCTCTCCGCACGTGAACAGTGAATCGGTCTCGCACGAAACAACGTCATCAACTAGACTTATCGTTATTATCGCGAGGAGACAAACTTTTATTGTGAGGAGAATTTTCAACGGTATATCGCAAACGATAAGATATCGCCCATCCCTACTTGCCATCTCCTGCCGTGTCTCATATCCAAGATTTTTCTTGGTTTTTTCAACCTCTCCTTCAATAAAGTTTAATAGTTAATTATAGATGAATGATTCCTACAGTTGCAGGAGCCGGCAGAGACCTGGGCCGTGGCTCAGAAGCCCACGTTTGATTCTATTCCCCTCAGAAACAGAGCTGGGGCCGTTTCAGACATCTAGTCTGGACCACAACCTGTCAATACCACCAGCCAGATGTCTTCGGCATAGGAGAATTTAATGAACTGTGAATTTATGATTTCCATCAATAAGTGAAATTTGAAAAGTTCAAAAGAATTTGAGGAAGCGGGGTCTTGACACTAAACATGATTATGTGTTTGGGGGGTGAAAGGAACAAAGAGTTTGAAGCATGAAACGACGGAGAGAGAAGATGAGAAGAGACCTGAAGGAGTTTTATTTATAAGTCTTCATTCCACCGCCTCATAAAACGATCATCTGTGAGCAGCGCATGCATTATTTTTATAAATCACCCTGAAGAATAACTTGCCACACATTTCTACACTGATGATTGTGACTTCCCTTTGCCCTTAAATCCATTACAAGCTTTATTTGATTCAATCAATGGTCTGTTCACATGAGGAATGGATTATAGATCCTGTTTCAAAACACGGCTCTGATTCCTGAATTATTACAAGATCTGTTCTCAACAGGGACACACTGAGCATATTTACAAGTTGATGGTTGGTTTCCCAAGCTCAGATTAGGTCTGGTCTTTGATTAAAATGTTTCAACTGTCTGCGAATGTTCAAAACAAGACCATAATTCCATCTGACTTGCTTACACTGATTACTCTCTCTGAAAACACATCACAGATGTCAAATACATTTCCATAGCATAATCTAAAGCAGTGATTTTCAACTGGTGGGTCGCTGGTGTGTTCTCATTGGTTCGCTGACAGCAGGGAAAAACAACGGTAAATGCAAATAATAAAATGCTAATAATCATATAATAGCGCATCATTAACGTAATCAACTTTAAAAAGCAAGGAGAAAACCCTTCCCATGTTTTTGATGTCAATGTTATGCATTTAATCACGAATTATTGAATTGTTATGAATTGTTATGCATTGTAAATAAAGTGGTATATTATGTTTTGTTTTTTTCGCAAACAAAGCACTCGTGTCTCTTCATAAAATTGCGGTTAAACCACTGGAGTCACATGGCTTACTTTAATGATGTCCTTCCTACCTTTCTGGACTTTGAAAGTGGTAGTTGCATTGGTTCAGAAGGACAGAAAGCTCTCAGATGTCATTAAAAATATCTTCATTTGTCTTCCAAAGATGAATGAAGGTCTTACGGATGTGGAATGACACAAGGGTGAATAATTAATGACAGAATTTTCATTTTTGGGTGAACTATCCCTTTAACATTCTGACGTCCTCAAAAACCATGTGCAAATCTACATGATTTAAAATAAAATACAACATTACAATTACATTTTGTTTTAAAATGAATTATCCAACATCGAAATCATTTTGAATATCGTTGGGTCTATGCAGTCTGTAGTAAAAATAATACATTTGATGTTTAATATTAAGGACTTACTTTTCTACAATAAACAATTTTGTTTCTGTGTTAGGTTATCACTTTATGTCCAAAATAAAATCTGGGTATACTGAGGCCAAACCACTAAAGATGATCAGTTGCTCTTGAATCACCTGTATCATAATCCACAATCCCTCTGTCTATGCAAGCATATTTGAATAAATTTAAGAAAAGGAGACAGACCAACCTTTTTTGGCTTTGTTGTGGCAATGCAACCATATGGTCCAGTCATTAAGAGGCTGTTGCCTTGAATGGTTAACTTGCAGTCCATTTAAGTAGGACACACTTGTGTCTGAGCTGGTGACATTTACATGCTATTTTCATGCTGTGCTTTTAACAGAAGCATTGTTAGTGATTACACTGAAGGAGGAACCCGACCAAATATCAGGGACTTAAGGGTGGGCTTTTTTGACCAGTAAGCAATCGCCCTACCAACCACCTAGAACAACTAAATAGCAAAACCTGGAAATCACCCAGATTACCAGAGCAAGCACATACTATAAAAACATCCAGGCAACCACCCACAGCACCCTGATGTTTACAAAAGTAGTCCTTGTAAACATTTTCTAACGTTTTATGCACTATGAGTGACATTGCATAGCTAACCTAAATGTTTTACCCATTTTACATTTACAAGCATTTTGGCAGATGCTTTTATCCAAAGTGACTTACATTGCATGCAAAGTATACATTTGATCAATTCGTGCATTTCCTGGGAATCGAATGCATGACCTTGGCTTTGACATGCTCTAAAGTTTCAGCTACAAGAATATTACCCAAATGATCATGATTTTGAAACACTCCATATGTGGTTTTCTTTAAATGTCAAAGTCTCACAGAAAAGCCCCAAAGGCTCCAGATGGAGATATTTCTCACGTAATTATGCTCTGCTTGTTTGGAGTTGTGTTTTTCCAGAAAGAACAGAACCACGGTCACTGCAAAGGGTGGTACACAAATCCCAGACCTCCCTTTGGCCCATCTTAAATCATTCTGAGAGGGCTAAAAGAGCATATCCCACTGCCTTGGACAGCATTTCCCTTGCCACAATGCCAAATGAGATGAATCAAAGTTAACAAGCTAAATCAAAGGAAAGTTAAATGTCAATGTTAATAGTCGATTTACAAGGATACATTACGCATACATGCAGTTATAAAGTGGCTGTTTAGTTAAAGACTTGCCAAAACAGCATGAACTTTTGACCATTTTGATCATAAAAGGGGAACTTATGAAGCAATTGTATCCAAACAGATTAAAGACTAAGACAACTCAAATTTATATTGACACTTGGTCCACTTTTCAGAAACGACAGCATTTTGAATATTTGCTTCAAAATAACTTAACGACAGCAGTTCTCTATCAGATCATATCACGCATATACATTCTTGCACAGTATATTTGCATATGCAATCGAATTAATGGCCTTTTTTGAAGCTAATGAGCAACATTTAAGATGGATGGCTTTATATGATATTATAAAGTGGAGCCACCTGATATTCACACATCACTGGAGCATGAGTTGATTTCATAAGTTGCCTTTGAGAGACAAAATGGCAACGCTGACACAGTAAACAAGTTATTAATATGTGGAGGGATTTCTGAACACACTTTTTTTCCTGTTTAGAAATCCCCAACACACATTCTCAACCTGAATTCACACCGTGTGTGAGTGCAATTAACAAAGAAGTGGAGAAATGAATTAGATGGGGAGTGAAAGAGAGAGAAAGAATAGAGATGCAGGATGTTAATAGATTACAGCTGAATGAAAAAGCATAAATGAATTAAGATGCAAACAAAGCAGCACACATTAAGCACTGGTTGACTATGATTAATATGTAAAGGGCCCACACTATTGAGTAAAGGAACTCTGGCCAAGAGAGATTAAAGGAGCCATTAATAAAAAAAGGTGTAATAATATTCCTCTAATTACACAAATCTGTTATTAAGAACAGAGCCGTTTCCCTTGATTCATTTGTAGGGCCCTATGAAATCTGTTTTATTTTTTCCCAAATTCCGTTTGAATTTTTCTGGATTCCGTTTTATTTATTTTTTGGACTCCATTTTAATGGTTAAATAAAATTTTAGTAATCAAAAAGCATGTCTAATTAATTGAAATAAAGAAACTTATTCAATTTACCAACAATTTATTAAAAGTTTAACAAAAAATTGCATTTTTTAGGGCCCTATAATATATGTCTTATTCTTTCCCGTCAATTTTATTTTTTACCAAATGTTGTTTTTCGTTTTAAGTTAAGTTTTCTGGATTCCATTTTTAATGGTTTAATTACATTTTAATAATCAAAAAGCAAGTCTAATTAATTGAATTCTTAAAAACAAAACAAAAAAAATTATTAATTAAAAAAAGTATTTTTTTTCTCTTTCTCAGAAATTCTGTCCCGTATTTTAATTTTTCCAGCAATCAAATGAATGCATATCATTTAATTTATCATTTAATCATGAAATTAAACTTTTTTGTCAAACAATGTGCTGCACAACAGAGCTTTAGGCTACTGTTAAAATTAAAACATGGAAATAAAACTGAGATTATTACTTAAAAACATAGTTTTAATAATTTATTATTACATTAATTTATCTAAATTCTACTGTACAACACTAATATGTTTCTGTCAAGTTTAATCAAACTTTTATGTTGACAGGTTGCCGAGAGATTTGAGCTTCTCTGTGTTTATGACCATAGTCTTCTCAAATTAAGCAGTTAAATGCTGATGAAGTGACTTTCAGAGTGGCTCTAGAGAGATGAATTTTGTGCGTTCGTTTCCTCATATAGTGAGGCGACAGAGGATGAAAACATGCGAGCATCGCACGTGCTTCAGTCATTCTGCGTCATTCATTTCAGAGGCACACGGATGTGCATGATTCATATTTAAATAGTCTATTTGCGGTTTAATATTCACGGACACTAGTCTATATCTATTTGACAAATTCTGTGACATTCCGTGTTATATACTAAATTCCGTTTTTATGACTGGATTCCGTGATTCCGTCCGCGTTTTCTGCATCGCGGAAACCATAGGGCCCTACATGTGTGTGATTTAACGGTTTAGGATACATGTAAACACAGTGTGTAGTTTCATGAGTGTAAAAAAAAACAACATTGAAATTACTTTGTTTGATAACTCTTTCTGAGAAGCACATATATAATGTATTAAAGACATTCTTAATTAGTGGTTTTCATTTTCTGATGCTAGTACTAACTAGTTCTAATAAACAATACAATTTGATGAACAAAAAATAAGACTAAAACAAAAATAAATTGCTAAATCAAAATTACCACTTATTCTACACAATATTTACTCATAATTCACAGGAAAAACAACAACAACAACAACAACAACAACAACAAAAAAACAACAACATTTGAAATAAAAAAATGCTTTATTATTCATTGACAATCTGTCAGTAGAGTTTGGAAATCCATACTTAATTGACAATGACAATGCCAATAATATCAAATTGGTCAAAGAGTGTCTGACTAATCAGCCTGGCCGATGTTTTTCCTTGTGCAAAAGAAGCACATACTTTTAAAAAGAGCACTTATTACAGAAGTAATTATTAAATACTTTAAAAGAATATACTTAAAGGGATAGTTTACCCAAATATGAAACTTTTGTCATTAATTACTTTTGTTCATCTTCGGAACACAAATGAAGATCTCATAAAAACATATCAGGCCAAGGTGCTCGAGAATTTAGGGAAAAATATAAAAACCCTTTATTCAATCATAGCTTAGGCATTTAAAAACAGGTAACAAGCAACCATACACCAACGCGTTGCGGCTAAGGAGCCTTCATCAGGGTGTGAACAACAAACACACTAGAGTTGTAAATTCAATCTGTTTATCAAAAAAATGCTTAATTCATATGGATTAGTTTTATGATCTCTTTATGAACTTTTTGAAGTGTCAAAGTGATAGTTGCGTAACTGTCTATGGAGGGACAGAAAGCTCTCAGATTTCATCAAAAAGATTTTCATTTGTGATCCGAAGATGAACGAAAGTCTTTTTGGTGAGTAATAAATGACAGAATTCTCACTTTTGGGTTAACTAACCCTTTAAGTGTGTACTGAATGTAATGTTTTCAGCTGGCTAAAAATGCTTTGGTGGACACATGACCTTACTTTTATAATGCCTTATATGTCCACTATAAATATCATTGCCTTTGGTTACTTGGCAAAGTACTGAGTGTCTTTCTATGTTTATGTAGTTTGCCCTGTTGTTTAGGTGTGATCTGTGTGTTCTCTCTCCAGGCACCAGAGTGCCCTCTTACCCTGCACCATTCCAGCTGGATACAAATGCTGAGCCACCCACAAACTGCCAACACACACACACACACACACACACACACACACACACTTGCACTGCTCAGCTGGGATCAGCAGAGCCTCAAATGCTGACACGCTCATTCTAAGTACTGCTGGAAATCTAATGAAGCAGCAATTTGCACATTGTTGCTCATGGGCTCTCTATATTCAGCCTTATAAAAAGACCTCTGGCACAGAGGTAGAGATATGTCCTCTCTCATACACCCTCTCAATGCTAATGTTAGTGCTCTGCTGGCTTTTATACACAATCAGAGGCTAATTGAAGCCTCACTTCACTCTAAAATCAATGGTATGCCCTGCTGTATGAAAAAGTGAACTGTTTACATTGTAATTTCTCCAGTGACAGTAACTAATTAGACCCTGTTTGTGGCAATATACAAAAACCTGCTCTGAGAAAACTAGTACTGGTAATAATCACAAAATGGTTTAAAGGAATGTTTCACATTTAGTTCATGGCATGATGTTGGTTACCACAGAAAATAACTGACTTGTCCTTCAAAAAGTAAAAATCACAATTACTGTAGGTCTGTAGTACACCGGGCCAGGATGTAAACATTAAAATATAGTGTTTCATCAAATTATAGTCGTAAGCCGTAAGGCATGTGATTGTATGATAGAATGGCTTACTGACCTTGTCTTTGTGAACTTGTAGCCAATTTTCAACTTCACTGACATGACCACGTATTTCCGGTGAACCCAGTAACCTTTGCTTCTAACATACACAGATGCCAGAAAGGGAGTGTGTAAATGTAGCAAAGTCTACTTACAGGAAATACATTTGTAACACCTAACCAGAAGTTCATCTATCTATTTCAAAAAGGACGATTTAGACAAATTACAGCTCAATTTATAAATTGCTTCTTACTAAGTGCTTCACACTTCTATTCTGTTATTAAATCCCCTGGAGGAAAAAAAAAGTAACTTTATTTCTAAACTAAACTTTAAATAATATTAAAATAATAATAAAATAAATAATATTAAATTGCATGAAATGAACTGAAAAAAGTATTTAAGAGGAGAAGGTTACATTAAAAACATACATTTTAACATTACACGTTAAATTTTGATGTTAAACCCACTATTGCTTTATATAGAATTGTTCTATAGTCTATACAGTATTTAATGCAATTACATCAAAAGTAACTGTAATTTAATTACAGAAAAATTAAGAGTAATCCATTACTTTACTTCTTTCCAAGGAAATGTAATTAAATTACAGTAATTAATTACTTATGCATTACAGTAATATATTACAGCCAACACTGCTCGTAAGTGAAACTTCAGATCTCAAAATTGCAAATTTACTTCTTACAATTCTAACTTTTTATCCCACAATCCCGACTTTATTTTCTGTAACTGCAAATATTTCTACAATTTCAACCTCACAATTGTGACTTTATTTCTCACAAGCACAAAATTATACTTCAAAATTGCGACTCTGCATCATACAGTTGTGACTTTTTCTTGTAATTGTGACTATTTCACAAATATCTGTCTGTCTATCTATCTATCTATCTAGTTTGGTGGTATGAGTAGGTTTAAGTGTGGGCTAAGGTGTAATGGAAAGGTCAACAGTGCAATTACACATGTAATTACAGAAATTAATTACAGCTGCAATTACATGCAGGTATTTTTGAAATATAAGTACAATGTAAAAACATGCATATACAGAATAAGTGCACTCTATAAAATGATAATTTTAAATCTTAGTACATACAGTAGTAGTTAGTTAATATAAAGTTTTATTTTTGTAGCCTCAAATTGATGCTACAAATAGTGCCAATAAAGCTGAACTTGAATTGAACCTGGAATGTTCCTTTAATCAGACACTTTTAGAAATAAATATAAATAGATGAGAACTGTTTTAATGACATACTGCAGAAGATCAAAATACATCCTCTTTTTAAAAAAAAAAATCTCTATCATTGAAGAGTTTCTGAGCATGATTGTGTTTCGGTGAATGAAGTTAGGTGCATACCACCCACGACTGTTGCTGTTGTTCTCGGGGTTGGTTTGTTTCTGGCACATGGTCATGTATGCAGACTTTCCAAATTGCCCCAAACGCACTAATTTCTCAAAGTCTACGAGACAACACATCATGTGAGTCAAAACCAGACAGGGGGACATTAATCTGTCTTCCGCTCGGAGATGAAAACACTTTCGGGCGTAGGGGAAAAGGATAAAAAGTGGGATCGGTTAATGAAAAATTAATTCAATAAAAGTTGATGGGTGTAGGCCTGGAAAGAAGAGTGTTTTGACAGTGGAGAGAGAAACGTAAATTGAAGAGGAGAGTGGATCCAAGCTGAAAAACACATCAATAAATGAGTTGAAAATCTGGAGTGTGTGGAGCTTTGGGTAAGGGAAAGAGAGATAGAGAGAGCAAGCTGGAGGCATACAGAGAGTCTAATTACCTCAACAGAAGACCAGCCAGCATAACACACACAAACTCCAGCTAAACAACGTGTGTGTGTGTGTGAGAGAGAGAGAGAGTGTAAAGCTTGCAATGTAGCCTGCAGCTGTTGTTGCTCTGATGCCCAAGTCATCCTCTTAGCTCTGTGGTAAAAAGACTCCATAGACACGGAGCTGAGCAGAAAAAGCACATTTAATTCACCTTAATTTAGAATGACAGCCTTGCACCCTATTAGCAAACATTTCAACTACGATTATGACTTCAGCTTCGGTGTAAACGTGTGTGAGTGCCAATGAATATGTCATCCTCTCCGCTGGCCTTTTGTTTTTAGCTTGATGGACTAATGGATACACTCCAAAGTAAATTATACAGTGGCCAGATAAATGTCATTCAAGTTGTCGTCTTGTGATTGTTTAGTGCTCTTAAACTTTATTGTGTGGCTTGTGTGTGGACGGATTGGAGAAAAAGTCAGCTGCCACGCTCAATACTTTGGTATTGATTTTCAAGGGATGTTATATACTTGTAAATAGTACGTTTCTGGCTACATCTTATGGTGAAGTCATATTCAGATCAGGGGAATAAGTGACATGCCATTGAGATGTTTTCTAAGCTGTGGTCTTTTCAGGTCAAACATCAATTTAGGTGATTCAAAAAAGTGATCTGGTGATTTTCAGAAGATCCATCAAGAATATATCTATAATTGACCCAATTTCACCCCATAATAATAATAATTATAATGAAGTAAGAAATTACATTATTGTTTATAAGTTTGGGGTCTGTAAGATTTTTTAAATGCTTTTCAAAAGAAGTCTCTTATGCTCACCATTTATTTAATACAGTAAATTAAGATTAAATTAAGTAAAAACAGTAATATTGTGAAATATTATTACAATGTAAAATAACCGTTTTCTAATTGAATATATTGTAAAATGTAATTTATTCTTGTGATGGTAAATCTGAATTTTTAAAATCATTAATTCAGTCTACAGTGTCACATGATCCATGATGATTTCTGAAATCATTCTAATATGCTGATTTGCTGCTCAAGAAACATTTCTTATTATTATCAATGTTGAAAACTGTTATGATGCTTAATATTTTTGTGTAAACCATGATGCATTTCCCCCCCAGTATTCTTTGATGAATAGAATGTTTAAAAGAACGTTTATTTGAAAAAGAAATATTTTGTAACACTGTAAACGTCACTTTTAGTCAATTTAATACATTATGACTGAAAAAAGTAAAGTATTAATTTCTGTCAAAAATGACTTCACATGACTTCAGTAGTGTTTGTTCTATACATAACGACAGGAGGAAAATTCCTCTCCATAAACTGTGTCTCAGTGAATCTGCAAGTCATTAACTGCGTATACTATTTTGTAATGGCCAAATATATTTACAGTTAAGCTGATGTGAAAAAAAAGTTGACCCAGAGCACTTTGCATTTACACAGCATGTAAGTGAGCCACGCTGCCTGTGTAAACATCAGAGGTGGCAATTTGGAGTGTTCAAACAAAAAGCCACATTTTTATGAACTACGCTATATCTAATTCAGTGCACAGAGTCATTTACATATTATAAACATTGACGCACCAACCAGTTGACTACTATTCTGAATGACTAAATGACTCTAAGAAGTCAAGCCTACTTTAAAGGGGTCCTATTACGCTTTTTTACATTTTCATCTTTCTTAAGTGTGTAATGTTGCTGTTTGAACATGAAAAAGGTCTGCGAAGTTACAAATCACAAAGGAGGTATTCTCTATATCAGTAAGCACTGTTTCTGAACTCCCTGAAATTGTAGTCTTGAATTTTCTTCCAGGGAACGTATGCATCACAGTATCCCTCTTTTAAATAATTCCCACCCAAAGCACACGCAAAGTAAAGGGGCGAGGCCTGGTTGAATTACTTAGTAGTATGTTGCGGTTATGGTGTCACGCATCTTGACAACAGAGACTTGGAACAGGAAATCTCGCAAATTAGTCCTTTAATAGGAAACTCGAATACTCAGAAAGGTAACAATAAATGATAACCGACATTGAACTGAACCAAACAGGAAGTATTTATACACCAGGAAAGTTGGTAATAAAATGACAACAGGTGAACAAAATGACTAATCACGAACTGAGAAACTAGGTCAAGACAGACAAACTAAGAACAAAGAAAACTGATGAAAACAAACTGAAGGTCCATAAACATGACTATGGTAATGGCCGTGACATTTATGAAACATGCTCGAAGCAGTTGTAAAATATGTAAAAAATTGTGTTTTTTTTTTTTTTTATCATTCAAGCATAAAAACCTATTCTAGTAAACCCCAAAAACAAAATCAAGGATTTGTATAAGGGCATAATAGGTCCTCTTTCACAAACTGGGGTGCGTTTCCGGTACAATGACATAACTCACTGCTTAACCACTATAGTATGAGGCATCATTGTTGAAAGTAACAAGCTAACAACATTTTTCCAAAACCCGTCGCACCTCTGTCAATTGAACCATGTTAGTTCAGCAACACAGGACTGTCGTTAAAGCAGGTGGCGGAGTAATAATTTCTGCTAATTAATCGATTCGAGATCACAATTAATGTATTTAATATTATTATAGTTAAATTACATTAAAAACAGAAAGCTGACATTTTTAATCATGTTTTTTGATGAACACTTTACTCCCTTATACATGCACTTCCTCTACGTCTTATTCTGGGATTCCCGTATGCATTTACGCACAGGCGGACTCCTCAAAAACGCCGCTGGTTTTTGACATGCTAAAATATATAGATAAAAATGTATATATATATATATATATATATATATATATATGTAAATGGGAGTTAACATACAGTACAGAATGTTAGCTTGCTTACTGTGCTCAAAAGCATCTCCAAGTCAACATTTTAACAAGAAACTATGCTTCTAATCACAGCTCAAGAGCTCTAGTTCCAACCACGTAAGTTTGTGATGCCGTTTGCAAATGTTTGTTGGAGCTATGGTTTCGGAAAACGGCAAATTGTTCAACTATAGCCACGTTTCCACCGCAGGAACTTTCCCAGGGACTTTGGGGTGGTACCTTGATGTGTTTTGACCACAAGAACCAGGGTCTAAATGAAGTTCCGGGTAAAAATTTCCCACTTAGAAAGTCCCTGCTCATGAGGTAGTACTTTCGGGGGTGGGATTTGTGCACTGAACATCAGCATTTTGATTGATTGACTGTACACAGCATTTTATTTCAACCAACATTTTTAAAAGTCTGTTGTTGTGTGTACAGTAAGAGTTGTTTGCCATTCGAATCAACAATGGAGTTTAAAAATGACAACAGATGGACCAATGATGAGGTTCAGGCTTCATTAAGCTTATATGCAGAGGACGAAATCCAGCGGGAACTGGAAAGTCGTGCGCAGTCCTACGTCACCAGACTTAATCTTTCTGGTCAGGTCTGGGGGAAAAAAAAAGTTCCTGGGACAAATTGTTCAGGGTAATTTCGGTGGAAACACGGCTTACGTTGTTAAAGACGGAACTTGCGCCCACAGTTGCCTAACGATGCTTTTGGTAAAAGCACCCCAGGCCATCATTTTCAGATGTCCTCCTCTCTGCCTCCCTGCAATGCCTGTTGCTTCTGGCACTGTAGATATTTCTCATTCACAGTCCCTGGTTACATTTATCTAAAAACAGTGCCAGAGTGTGAGGCAATCACACTGAGGTCAACACATCCTGTATCCCAGCTTCATCAAAACAGCCACAGTGCCGTGTAGCTCCAACACGACAAGGGCAGGATATTGCTCTGCATGCAGAAGTGCTAATGTATTCAAGCTGGATAATAGTCTTGCTTCCAATTAATTTGATTGTGTGTGGTGTTGACTGCCTCTGCACGTATGCCATCCTGCAGATACAGAAACAGCCCCCCACCTACTCTGTTTGACCGCCCACGGGGAGATACACCGTTAGCGTCTGCGCTGTGCTCTGACAAGGCTATAACGCGGCAGTTATTACAGTGCCACTGCACATTAGTGCTAACCTGTGCTAACCTGACCCAAGCACCTGAGCCGCAGCACGCTGCTGCCGCTAATCGCTAATGAAGCTCAATTACCATCACAGACGCCTTTGTGTCGGAGCATCTATTCAGCGCTAACACTACCTGTTCCCCCACTAGCATCTGGATACCGTCCAAGCAGAGTTTGCAGTTAACCCGCGGTGCAAATAATGCCAGATTTCTTTTAATTGCTAATGAGCGCATTGTAATGATTTAACTGTGAAATCTTATGGAATGCAACAAAATAAAATACAGTGCAAGTATGTTATTCTTTTAAGGATGTTATGTAGTGTGTGGATTATGAAGTGGTATACTATCAAAAAAAGGTGCAAACAATCATATAAAGCATGCAACCAAAACAAAAGAATTCCTCACAATGTATAAAATATGTGTGTGTGCTTCTGTTTGCGTACACACAACTACTACTATGTTACTGAAGGATCTTTGGTTTTGTTAGCTGTAAAATTTCCACTGTGTTCCTTTGCCTACATTATCAAAGTTTACCTGTGCATCTTTAGCTGCCAGTGCCTCACGTTTCTTATGTGCACTGCTTGATTGACAACTGAAGAGCTGAGAGGAGGATTATGGGAGAAATGAGCGCCCAGAGGGGCAGCTTAGGGAATCCCAGTCAAACCTGCTGGATATTGACAAGCTCGTCGCTATTAAGTATTTACAAAACCCTGTGTGCTCGAGCTGAGCCGCTGGCACATGAAGTTATTTGTCAAAGACAGATGGAGAAGCATAAACACAGCAGAGTGCCGGGCGTTAACTTGCGAAGAGCTGTCGCCCACACGAAATGCAAATAGTGACATATAGAATACTGCCAGAATGGAGTGGGTGATACGTAAATCCCCTTAACTGGTCTTATTTTACAACTGGGCATGCATATAGTAATGTTTCCTTTATGATTTAATTAAAACAATAGCCTCTTCTATTTCTGTTATATTCAAAAACACACAAAAAAGCAGAAAACTTAATGTTAAGTTAAAATTCACTAGTTTCTTTAATTCATTAGTCTATGTATGGGATAGTTTTTACTGATGAGTTTAATACTTTTAATGCTTTAATAATGTTAATGCTAATCCCATCAGAGCAGTGTTAAAGGATTAGTTCACTTCAGAATTAAAATTTCCTGATAATTTTCTCACCCCCATGTCATCCAAGATGTTTATGTATTTCTTTCTTCAGTCTAAAATAAATTAAGGTTTTTGAGGAAAACATTCCAGGATTTTTTTTCTCCATATACACTATATTGGCAAAAGTTTTGGGACGCCTGCCTTTACGTGCACATGAACTTTAATGACATCCCATTCTTAATCCGTAGGGTTTAATATGGAGCTGGCCCACCCCTTGCAGCTTTTACAGCTTCAACTCTTCTGGGAAGGCTTTCCACAAGGTTTAGGAGTGTGTTTATGGGAATTTTTGACCATTCTTCTAGAAGCACATTTGTGAGGTCAGGCAGTGATTTTGGCGAGAAGCCTGACTCGCAGTCTCCGCTCTAATTCATCCCAAAGGTGTTCTATCGGGTTGAGGTCAGGAATCTGTGCAGGCCAGTCAAGTTCCTCCACACCAAACTCACTCATCCATGTCTTTATGGACCTTTTTTTGTGCACTGGTGCACAGTCATGTTGGAACAGGAAAGGGCCAACCCCAAACTGTTCCCACAAAGTTGGGAGCATGAAATTGTCCAAAATGTCTTGGTATGCTGAAGCATTAAGAGTTCCTTTCACTGAAACTAAGGGGCCAAGCCCAACCCCTAAAAAAAAACAACAACCCCACACCATAATTCCACCAAACTTTACACTTGGCACAGTGCAGTCAGGCAAGTACCGTTCTCCTGGCAACCGCCAAACCCAGACTCATTGCCAGACAGAGAAGCATGATTCGTCACTCCAGAGAACACATCTCCACTGCTCTAGAGTCCAGTGGCAGCGTGCTTTACACCAATGCTTTGCATTGCACTTGGTGATGTAAGGCTTAGATGCAGCTGCTCAGCCATGGAAACCCATTCCATGAAGCTCTCTATGCACTGTTCTTGAGCTAATCTGAAGGCCACATGAAGTTTGGAGGTCTGTAGCTATTGACTCTGAAGAAAGTTGGCGACTTCTGCGCTCTATGCGCCTCAGCATGCGCTCTGTGATTTTACGTGGCCTACCACTTCATGGCTGAGTTGCTGTTGTTCCCAATTGCTTCCACTTTGTTATGACACCATTAACAGTTGACCGTGGAATATTTAGTAGTGAGGAAATTTCACGAATGGACTTATTGCACAGGTAGCAACCTATCACAGTACTACACTTGAAATCACTGAGCTCCTGAGAGCGACCCATTCTTTCACAAATGTTTTTAGAAGCAGTCTGCATGCCTAGATGCTTGATTTTATACACCTTTGGCCATGGAAGTGATTGGAACACCTGAATTCAATGATTTGGAGGGGTGTCCCAATACTTTTGGCAATATAGTGTAGTTGACTTCAACAGGGTACAACGGGTTGAAGGTCCAAATTGCAGTTTCAATGCAGCTTCAAAGAGCTCTACGCGATCCCAGCCAAGGAATAAGGGTCATTTTTAGAAAATGACAGATTGTTTTTCTAGATAAGAACCTTACTCCTCGGCTGAGAGCCCTTTGAAGCTGCATTGAAACTGCAATGCAGTTCAACCTTCAACCCATTGTACCCTGTTGAAGTCCACTATATGGAGAAAACTCATGGAATGTTTTCCTCAAAAACCTTAATTTCTTTTCGACTGAAGAAAGAAAGACATAAACATATTGGATGACATGGGGGTGAATGAAATTTTAAGGAAATTTTAAATCTGAAGTAAGCTAATCCTTTAATAAATGTATTTGACTTCTTATTCCATGTCTTTGCTGTAGATATGGTCTGACAGTTATGAGAGTGTTTTGTATGTGTTAATATTTTTACCCCTTAAAGTGCAGTAAGCAATTTCTGAGAAACACTGTTGGTATCTTGCAATGCAAGAGTGGATGTCTCTTTACCATAGCTGAAGTGAAACAAAAGTAATGTTTCGCGAAAAATAATGCAAAGACGATGAATGAACGACAAGGAAGAACAAAAAATGAACATACAGTACACAAGAGTATACAAGCAAGAGTTGGTTGTTAGTCACCAGCAGCACACCAGCTCCAGACAAACAATGGCACTCAAAACTGTCCTGTTACTATAGCTAACATTACAACAACTGCATATCTTGTTTCTGTGAAACATAGCAAAACCAATGTTACTCGCGTATGGCGCAGAAACAACACAACCTCGGCGTCCATTTTCAGGCCTCCCTGCTTCGGCCTCTCCAGCGCTGGAAAGCTTTTCTAATATTAACGCTGATCCTAAAGCTCTTGCCTGATCATAACCATTCATTTTCCAGTTACCTTTTCTCTTTTGTAATGTCTCTCAGCCATCTCACTTTCTACAGTCTTTCTTCAAATCTCTCTCTTGCTCAATCACTCCTCTCCCATCATGAGTGGACACACCCCCCTACTGCTAATTGGCTACAAATGTGTTGTGGTGCTTGGTCTGATCCACTTTCAACATCGTTTCTCAGAAATCACTTACTGCAGCTTTAATATTTTAACTCAGATATCAACAGCTAAACCAGCAACCTTTCTGACAAACACACATATAAAGATACACGTGAACAAATGTTGAGAGCAAAGCAACTTGTGAGTGGATGAAACCTGGTGGCACGGCCTAATTTAATTACCACTTTCTCGGCCGTAAGTGAGACTCTACACCCCGTCAGCAATGTGAAGAATGGCTGTGTAGCTTCTGTAGTTTCAGTCGAGTGCAACTTTTTTTTTTTTTTTTCAATGGAGAATTTTTAGCAAATAATAAAAAAGAGATTTCAATGTCGATGGTGCATACACCTTGTTGTAGGGGTTACCAATTAATTGATTTGGGGAAAAAAAAAAAAACCTAAACAATCTAATTCAATGTTGAACGTCAGCTCTGGGAAAGGAGAGAAATGTGAACAGTCTGAAGTAGAAGTAGTCCTGTGTGCATTTCAACACATTCAGAATAACAGGAAGAATGCTGGCTAAGGCAGAGTCAAATATGGGTCACGCAAATAAATTGCCCTGTGTTCCTCTTTAAAAGCATCATCTGTCTGTCAGCCATCTGACACAGGACCTATTTAGTGCGCGCAATTCATATTTGATAGATAGGAATCATGAAACTGAACACTGGGTGTTCTGACTTCACCTCTCTGTATTGATAAATAGTGTGTCTTTTCCAGAAACTTCTCTGCTTTAACAAAGTTTTTTTAGTTTTTTTTTTTTTTTTGATTTCAGGCTTCTGCACAAAGAAAAAAACCCATTACATTCCCTGACAGCTAATGATGTTTTATTGTTTCCAGCGTCTACTGCTATGCTGTTTCATAAATACTGCTCTTAAAAGCATTTTGATATATAGTTAAGCCAAAAAAAGTATTTACTTCTGAGAGAGTTTATCCTGCAGCAACATTTAGCCGATCGGTTTGTTCATAAAGACAAAACAAGCTCTCTTACTGGAATCATTCCAGTTGATCTGCAGTTTTCCAGTGATGCTTCCCTCATTCATTTAAACTGCTGTCTGGCCATTAGCAACACTAGCTGTCATATATTTGTGGCTCATTAACAGGTGCTCTTTTGATGTAGGAGTAAACAGAAACTGTGAGTGGAAAGAGACGCTTCATACTTCTAAGGCCTCTGAGTCATGTTAATTTGTTCCCATCAGTACAGACATAAATCAGCTTTTGCAACATCATTGTCATGCATTCTACATGCACTCACTTCAAAGAACAGAGATATCTATCTATCTATCTATCTATCTATCTATCTATATAACAGTCTCTCTGTATGTTCGTCTATCTGTCTGTCTCTGTCTGTCCATTTATATATCAGTCTATCTATATCTCTATCTATCAATCCATCATCACACCTTTTGCACTTCTCTATCTTGCACTTCTACATGTGCTCACTTCAAAGAACAGAAACATCCATCCATCCATCCATCCATCCATCCATCCATCCATCCATCCATCCATCCATCCATCCATCCATCCATCCATCCATCCATCCATCCATCCATCCATCCATCCATCCATCCATCCATCCATCCATCCATCCATCCATCCATCCATCCCACCTTTTGCACTTTTATATCTACATTCATATCTATACAAGAACAAGTATTCTCACACATTTCCCTAATCTTTGGCTGACTCTGCCTCATTCCTTATCCGCACAAGTTCACCACTTAAAAAGCACCTCCTCACTCTTAAAAAAGAGTCAGAGTGAGATCTCACTCAACACGTTTATGGGGTGCACGGAGGGAGCAAGGCGAGTGAAAGAACGGGAGATTTATGTTACAGCGGTTTGCTTTAAGGAGGTCTGACAGGCCCACGTAGATTGAGGTGAATTATTAGACCATGGCATCACAGAGGTAAACACAGAGTGACTGAGAGATACATTATAAAAACACACAATGTGCTGACTATGACAGGAATGATTCAGAGGACGTACTGAGGCTGGAGTGTGTGTGTAATGTGTGTGTGTGTGTGTGAGGGAGAAAGATATGTAGCGATGACATTACAATTAAAAGGCACAAGGCTTCAGAGACATACAAAATGCAGAAAAGATAAATGTGCATGTTTGCCCACATGAGGAACAGACAAACTGAAAGTAGAGCATGACTTTGACCTGAAACGATTTAAATCAAAGCATCTTGGAATCACAATAACATCACCAAACTCAAGTATCCATGAACAAACCTCATGAACTCAATGAGAACCATCTTGAGTTGTCCGCTCACAAAGGTCTCAGTGCAGTTTGGCTTGAGAAGAATAAAATATCTTGGCATCTTGTTTATGGCAGAAAGATTTGTTTGGTTTAAACTGCAATTGATGGTTAAGTCTGAATAAGCAACACCTGGTTTCTGAGTTGTTGTTTGCAAAGATGGGTGAAATGTTTCCGAACCACAAGATGATCAACACAAAGGTCTTCCTGGGGTGATTTTGTGATCGTCATGGTAACGCTTCATGTGTGCCAACATCTGGCTGTTTCTCAGAAAGAGGAAAAAAAGAGAGAGAGATCATGGATCCAAGAGTGGCGCTCCTTCAGTTTTTATCTCTTGGGGGCTAGTATGGTTGACATACTTGCCACCTCCCAAATGTGTAAATGTGCATGTGTGACCTCTAACAGACACCCACACACCATATCAGTCCAGTACTGACAGCGTGAAAAGTCCAGCTTTGATGACATGAGAGCTAACAGAGATGTTTTGACTGGAGTGAAATTAAGATTAATAGGAAGGGTGTATTTGTGCGAGTGTGCATGTGTGGGTTTTCAATCTTCAGGTAATCTTCAGGGACTTTGCGCAAGAGTTGCCTTAAGTTGGAAAATATGAATATGCTAAATAAACTATCACCAAATACAGAATTAACATAGCTAAATTGGTCACACTTTAGATTAGAGTCCAACTCTCACTATTAGCTAAGTATTAACTAAGACTTTTCCCTCAATAAACTCCTAATTACTGCTTATTAATAGTTAGTAAGGTTGTTGTTCAGTTTGGGTATTGGGTAGGATTAAGGGATAAAGAATATGGTCATGCAGATTAATGGCTGTTAATTAGTACTTATAAAGCACATATTAATTACGGGTACTAATAAACAGCCAATATCCTAGTAACATGCATGCTAATAAGCAACTAGTTAATAGTGAGAACTGGACCATAAACTAAAATGTTACCACTATTTTTTTTTCTTTAAATGTCCCCTAAATGGATCTGGCCTGTAAATAAAATCATATAAATAAATAAAATAATAGAATCATTCTTAAGTCATTATTTTGATATAGTCTGTACTGATTTGAAGTGACTTATACTTATTTAAATCATGACAACTCTTTGAATAGTTTTAACATGTTATTGAATATGGCAATGCTAATTCTATTTGAACTTGGTGGACTAGATCTGCTACACTGCTGCTGCTGCAGAGCAAGTATGGACTGCTAATAGATATGCAGACATGCTGCAGTGAGCATGTAAGATATGCTGCCGCTGCATAAATAGACATACATAAATCCCGTAGCAGATCTAGGCAGGTGGAGCTGGAGAGTTTCAGAGCAACTCTGATTGCGGCTGCAGGACTAGCTTACAGCAATTAATGAACCTGACTATTTAAATGTTGAACAAGCAATCTCATTGGCTGCAGGATCAGCAGAGGCCAATCAGCTTGTGCCATGTGGTGATGATGTGATCTATCAGCCTGCACCCTCTAGTTTCATGACTGAACTAGACATTTTACCAAAACATAATTTTTGTCCCACATTTTGAGCTCTACCATGTTCGTGCATTATTTAAAAAAACAAACAAAAACAAAATAAAATATATATTTTTTTTAATTTATATACATTGTATTTAATCTGTATGTATATTTTACATTAACATTACATAAAAAGTGAATATAAAATAAACAGCTCATTTAATACTTTGTATGAACCTCTGAAGTGGATGTTCAACGTTTTCTGAGAATGAACACTTCCTTACACTATATTAAAAAAGAAACTATTATTACATTTCAAACCCTATTTTGTACCATTTTTATGAAATCTGCTTTATTTTTTTTATAATAATTAAGTGCATACTTACAAGATTACACAAATGATCAGTCTCCAAAGAGGTCATGATTCGGCCACAATATGAGAGCGTTCATTTATTTCTTCATTTCCTCTCACAACTTAAAACATTATTCTGACATTAACATATCATGTCCACGAGGCAGTGCAAAGGTCATGAAATGGGGTAAGAATATTTGAACCATTACGAGCATTTCTCCTGAATACCATTTGCAGTTCTAATGAGTTTGGTCTTTTGCAAAGCCTCAGAGGCATTATGTAGATTATAATCCAAACAAAGATTTTCTCAGAGTTCTGTTAAACTTATCTGTTGGGACAAATGCCAAGCCATTTCTGAAGAGCATAATATAATGCAAACATCAAAAGTTCAAACCTGTTGCCACAGTAATGCATTATTTAACCAACGAGGAATTTCATGATTCGTAGAAACTCAAAAGCAAACAGGCAACCAAGGTGAAAATTGGGGAAAAAAAGCGAGCTGGGAGAGACTCTTTGATCTGCCCGCTTTTACTCTGTTTCCACTGATGTATAACATTGCTTACGCAAGTCTGAGACTCTTTTGCTGCGGTAAAAGGTTGGCCAGAGTTTTAGTCTAGAGAAAGATGTTCAGATTTCATTTTCAGTGGAAGAACAAAGCATATCAATAATCTTACAGACAAATGCAAATATTCAATCCAAATTTCCTCATCAGACTGTAGGCCTCATATCTGTAACAATATAAAATACAAAGCAGCTGCCTCAGAATTGCTTAATGTGAATCCCGTCAAACAGTAATGAAAGATCAGTTTTGCTTTTGAAATTGGATCTGGAAGGTCTCTAATGCTGTGCTCAATTCAAAGTTGTATGTGGAAAATTCAATAGGCGTACTGGACTATACATACAGTTTCATACTACAGTTTCCATCTGAAATGAACACTAGTGGCAGTAAAACACCAACAACTTTTATTTCTTTTCACACAAATTATGATTTCAGGGGCAGATTATCGATTTATGCAGACTTATTTTCACATGGTTCTTTGCACAATACAATAACCTCAATACGCTTTTATCATAGTGCATGGTTTGTAAACAAATACATTTTGCTATACATAATCAGCTCCATATGTATGGCTTTTCTACCATTGTAAACTTGCTCTGTAGCTCACCTGGTACAGCACTGCGCTTGTGATGCAGTACAATGCTCTTTTACGATAAAAGAGCTCAAATACTTGTAGAAGCAGCTAAAATGTCATGGTTGCTTTAGCATGGTTTGCTTTTGTTAACACTATCGGTTAGGTTTAAGGTCCAGGTTTACTTCATTTTCTGTGAGACTTGCACACTCACGCACAGTTGAGTGTGCAAGTCTTCCAAAGTATACTCCTTTGGCCATGAGTGTGGAAAGACGAGCACATGCGCTGTTGTATACACACTGTCCACAGGGACACAGAAGTTGAGACATCCGTGGACCCTGATGACAAAAATGACGTCACGCGGACAGTGCATGGACCGTCGCGGAATGTGTATTCCCGAAGTATAATTTGGGCCAGGGATGGGCGATGTCGGTCCTGGAGTGCCGATGTCCTGCAGAGTTTAGCTCCAAACCTAATAAAACACACCTGAACAAGCTAATCAGTGTCTTCAGGATTTCTAATGGCTCATTTCCACCAAGCGGTACGGTTCAGTTCAGTACAGTACGATTCGGGATGGTAAACCCTGATCTGGCTTGCGTTTCCACTGCCAACAATACCCTTACTTGATAGGTGTGGTGTATGTTGGAAAGTAGCCATCGACAGTAAACTGTGACTGTAAACAGCAATGGAGGAGATACAGCAGCTTTGAGCAAAGGCTGCAAGGAAAAACAGCCGAAAATACACATTGTGTTGCAACGGTATTGTGTTGTCATTCCCCTTGTAGTACGTGCAAGTGACGATTCTCTGTCAACCAATCAATGTTCTGCAGTGAGTGTAGCTCGATCCTTTTGGTACCGGTACTATTGGTACTATTGTGCTAGGTACCCCAACGGAAGCGTCCCAAAAAAGTGGTACGGTACAGTTTGGTATTTTTTTGTACCATTCACAACTTTTAACAGTAGAAACGGAAATAATTGCGTACCGTACTGTACTGTACTGAACCGTACCGCTTGGTGAAAATAAGCCACAAGACTACAGCCAGGTGAGTTTTTTATTAGGGTTGGAGCTAAACTCTGCAGGACAGCAGCACACAAGGACCGACGTTGCCCATCCCTGCTTCGGGCTTTAGGGTTTAGTGTAGGTGGTACATTATTTTCAAATGCATGGAACCAGATTTATGTTCATCTGTTTCATAAAACTAAACATGCTTTTAGCGCCACTCACTAGACATTTCATTTTGAAAGTGTCACGAAACATGCAAAAACATTGCCCATCTCTTTGGATACCATAAACCCACATGTAGGCAAAGTTGGGTTCGAAAATTTAAGCCCCGAGTTGGAAGTACAACTTCAAGTGCCATTTTATTGCACTTTTCCAAATAGCCAGTTGGAAATCGCACTTTTGTGAGTTGAATGGAATGCAATTGGTCAAATATTGTATGCTGCAGGAGGTCATGGTTAAGTAAAGAGTCATCATAAAGAATAGGATGGTCATAGTAAAGATTGTGTGTGAGGGAGTGTATGTGTCCAACTACTTGACAGGTTTGGGTTACATTTATATCAATATCAAAGACTGCTGGACACAGGGCTGAGCTCTGGCCCAGCTGTGAAGGCGGTTTGACTGCCAAGCGGCGAACACCAATTAGCTCAAAGCTGCCAAGAGCACATCAAGCCACTGACAGATTCACAGTCAGCAGAAATATTCAAAATGGGCACTGCACTTACTAACACATATCCATATCCATTTCTACTGACCTTAGGATAGCCTAAGGGCCAACAGACTTTCTTTCACCTGATACATTCAGTCCCACAATCGATCAACCTGCGCTGTTAGGATGTAGGGAGCAAGATCTGATCAAAGCATTTAAACAAGCCTTTGATTCATCTCAAAGACAGCGATTGCTGACTTCATATGACTTCATATGTTCAGTTTGTACAGAATTTTTAGAAATATTATTGTTCAAACAGTAGTGTTCAAAGAAGAAGAAAAAAGTTAAAAGAAGAAGTGACCTGAGCCATATTTACAGACCAGAATATTATAGAGATTGGGGTGGGCTCTTGGTCAGTACGTACTGTAACTACTAACAACCATTCAGAACACATTAGCAACCACATAGTAATGCACCGCAAACACCACTCATATTTTCTTCAGTAGTTAATATATTTATTGTTAACTATTACTATTTTACCAAAATTCCAACATTTAGGAAAAACTATGTTTTAGGGATTTTTGTACTCGTGCTGAGACAACATTAATCCCACCACTGCTATCTGATTTGCTAATACATTCTGCAAAACAAACTGAAAATCACCTCTAAAAGCATAGCTCTACACTGACTTCTTTTTATAGCTTGTATCGTCTGCATATATTTTAGTAACTTGTAATTTTCTTGGAGTAATGTTACAGAAATAAGAATAGCAAGCATCTGCTGTAATTGATGGATAATCCTTGGCAAAAACAAGCAGTTCGAGCAAAGACTGAACAGTTTGTTCTTTGATTTTGGAAGCGGAGTCCACCACCTGCTCTTTTTGGACTTGGACGGTAATATATCTGACAGAGATTAAGACTTAATTGAGTCGATAGTTGATTTATCAACTGTAACTTTCATTGGTTTTGGACATTTTTCCGTAGTTCACGCCAGCTTCCATAGTTTGAAAGGTGATATATCTTCTGAATGTTTCTGAATTCTGACATTTAAATCAATCTAATGTTAAAAAAATATGTGAAGGAGATGGTATAAAGCACTGGATGCTCCTGATCTAATAGTGTAGGAAGTTCCAGTACAGGGTTGCATCATTAGCTGTTGAAGAGCTGCCAGATACCAGCAACAGAGAATCTGTTGTTTATATTGGGCAATTCATTGTCAAGTCTGTAAGGAAGTAATCAAAACAAGATAGTGTTTTTAAGAACATTAATATATTGTATTAAGCTTGAAAAATATAGCTGAAATGGACAAAACCAGTGGTTCTCAACCTTTTTGACTTTAAAGCCTCACTTTTTTATTACTTTAATGGTAACACTTTAGTATAGGGAACATGTATTCACTATTAACTATGACTTTTCCCTCTATAAACTCCTAATTTACTACTTATTAATAGCTAGTAAGGTAGTTGTTAGGTTTAGGTATTGGGTAGGATTAAGAATGTAGAATAAGGTCATGCAGAATAAGGCATTAATATGTGCTTAATAAGTACTAATAAACAGCTAATATTCTTGTAATACGCATGCTGATAAGCAACTAGTTAAAAAACCCTAAAATAAAGTGTTACCACTTTAATCAATTTTCTAAGCTGATATGTACTTCTTGCACTTAAAAAAATAAAAATAAAAATCATGTCAGTTTAATGTTGCACATCTTTATTTTTAGTGTTTTAATTAAGATCGTTGTGCCTCTATTATGCTTTTTTGAACATTACCGTTCATGTAGTGTTATATAGCTGCTTGTGAATGTAAAAGGTCAGCAAAGTTTCAAAGTGCACGACAAAGATTTTGTCTCCTGAAAGAAAAAATAATTGTCAGCAATTCCAGTCTCATGTCCTGTTACATACCTATGTAACAATGTAACACATTTGCATAATCCCAGCCTATGGTCTTTATTGGCTGCCCATAAACAATGTCTACTTTGACCCTCAAACACTGTAGTTGTAGCTGAGACCTGGACAAGTTTGGTTTGTATTGTCGACATGTCGAGAAGACGCTGTTTTCAGTGCTGCAAATCCACTTAGCATGCACTTTAAAAGGATGAGGAGTCATGCTGGAATTGATACAGAAAAACGGATGCCATTGTTCGTATCACTGTGTATCAAATGCCGAGGAACTGAAATTCAGATATGGTAATAGGCATTTTGTTTCTGACATGCGCTGTAAGCGGTCGACCAATCACAACGGACTGGGCCGTCTGACCAATCAGAGCAGTGTAGCTCTCGAAAAGGAGGGGTTTAGAGACTGAATCCTCTAACGAACCATTTTCAGAATCTTTGAGAAATGGGGTGATATGCAAAGTATATTATGAGAAAATAATGTAAATGTTTTTTGGCCTTGGACGCATGTAAACCTACTGTAGGAAACTTCCCAAACAAAATTAGGAACCTTTAAAATAGCATAATAGGACCTTTATCATAACTATATTTAAAATTTTTACAATTTATTGGGCCCTTCTGGAAGTTTGCCAAGGCCCCCTAGTAGACTCTCTGGTTGCGAACCACTGGTGTAAACTATCTATTTCTGTTGTTAAGATTCCCTTGTAGATTAATTACTGTCTTGGTGGAGCAGCGGTTTGTAAGTAGGTTCTTATAAACATGTTTTTAGCTAGTTAGCTGAAAAAGTCATCTGATTTATTAAGAATTAAGAATACATTGTTAACTTATAAGCAATATTCCATTCTGTAGTATAAAGAGTGTGAGTAGTGTGTTGACAGTAAAAATTCCAAAAAAGAAAGAAAGTGCACTTCAAATACCCGGATGATGCACTTAATTGCAAAAATGAAGTGTGTAAACTTTGACACTTCATGGGCTTTCAAACTCAGATGTTGCACATATAGTATACGTGCATCATTTGGGGAAAAAATTGCAGTATATTTCTAGCCTTAAGGAGGATAACTACAACTATAAAGTTTAATAATCATTCTAATTCTATAAGAATAGTGACACAGTTGTATGATTACAACACTCAGAATCCATCCTGCTTTAAAGTGCTAATAAAATAAAAAAGGTAATTGTGACTTTTTTTTAAAGCAGCAGACAACATAACTGCAGTGTACACTTATAATAAACATTGTTATGGTGTGTTGCTATGGACGCTAATATAATCTGTATAGTTATCATTCTTGGTGTGAACAAGCCTTTAAACTTCACTTTGAACAGGCCTCTCTTGGTAGGCAGAATAATTTAACTAGTTTCGATTCCAGTCTAGGTGAAACCCTGTTAAAGTTGTGTCACTGATTCCAGTGGAACAGAAACTTTCCCTTGTTCATCTATACAGGGTTAGACGCAAGTGTAACTGTCCCCCACTTGTTCTAAAGAATCTACTTTGACTTTGAAGACAGGTAGTGACAGATATCACATGACACAAGACAATGTTGAAATGCAGCACCCTCCAGACAGTGTCTGTTTCCATGCTTGTAGACTATCTGTTTCTACTTCTCTACTCTCTCTTTGTCTGTGTCATATTTTCAGACTTTCTGTCACTGATTTATCTCCCTCTTCCTATTGTACTTCCTGTTGGAGGTAAGATGGGTGAAGATGGGTGAAAACGTTGCCTTTATCCACTGTGGATATGCATTAAATCAAGAAATTGAAGAAAAATCACTTTTTAGGACTCAATACCCAAGGGGACAAAGTTGACAGTACATGCTATTTTTTCTATGTTTTGCTCTTCCAGGCCCATGCGTCTAAAGTTTTGACTTAAAGGCCTATATAAATTACATATATATACAAGTTTTGTTCATATTTTTCTCTACATAGTAGAAAAAAAGTCTATTTTGCAGTCTATTTTATGTGAGTTATGGATGTTATGCTTGACAAATCTTCTCAAACAAATTATAAGAGTAGACTATGACAACTCTTAAAACTGGCTCCTGTAAACACTCAAACAATGTCACCCTCTCTTCAGAATTTCATTTAAAATGAAAGTTTACTATTATTTTGAGGTGGTGTGATGTTCTGCACACAAATGGTAAATCTTTCATTGAATGCCTCAGGTGTTGTTTCATGTGACAGTGATTTTGAAAACAGATGTTGCCTTTAAATTCTGTCAAGCTCACAATCCCTCAGCTCATATGTACATCTATCTCAACCCCATGAAACAAGCTCTTATCCCTGATTCTCACAGTGTGAGGACACAATAAATTGGCATGAAGACTGCCTAGTAGAGACCGTATTAGCGGCGGGTTGACCGATGACCCAAATGGCTAAGACCTTGCTACCTGCAGCTGGGATATGCAGTTGAGAGATTAAACTGCAGTTATTGGTGCCTTGTCACTGAGAAACCCCTGCAGAGCCTATTACAACCTAATGCATGAAATAGCTGAGAGGGCCCTCCATTGAGTAAAGTAATTAAATGTTGCTGCCCGCCACCGTTGTATGTATAAGACCTCCAGCGGCCTGGTCAGGTAGAGTAATTACCATTCCTCCCTCTTTTGCCTGTTTGATAAAAGATGATTATCTTTCTCTATCCTGAAAAATCATATGCGTATATGCAGTAAGAGTGGAATACCTCTGAGGGTCTTTTTTCATTATTCCACCCATGATAAAACCTTGTCCATCCATAATATTAGCATAAATCTCGCAAGTTCTGATTGATGGTATCAAAACTTTGCTGTGAGCAATTGAACAATTCACACACAAATGCATGTCAATGCAATGAATCAATAGCACGGTTGTATAGACTGAAAGGTTACGTGGGAAATACTGGGCACATTTCAACAACACATGGCCATATTATTCATTTAGAGCTACAAAACAGATCTATTCCAAGTGGGTTACCTTCATTTTAATACTAACTGAAATGGAATCTTATTAAATGACTCATTTGGAACAAACAGCATACAAACAGCACTGCTTACACAGGCTATCAGTTTTTAGCAATGACAACCACATTTACTTACAACTGTTATCGAGATTTACAATAATAAGAAATGTTTCTTGAGAAGCAAATCAGCATATTAGATTTCTGAAGGATCATGTGACACTGAAGACTGCAGCAATGATGCTGAAAATTCAGCTTTCATCACAGGAATGTAAATATATATATAGAAATATGTGATGCTGCCAAATTTTTGTGAAATTCCAAATAAAAACTCAAAAAAGGTATCGTAGCATAACTATATGTTCTGGAACAGCCTTCATGCCATTTTGCTGTGTGCTTAACAGTACCTGTTCTCTATAACGTACACACTAGACTACGGCCTCTTGAAATACGGGGCCGTTTTTTGTGGTAAGGCATTAAAACATATTGTTTGGAACGAGCCCCGATGATGCCGATACGGCAGCTGATATGATACATAGCATAGTGAGCCGAGGAGACATGAATAATGATAGAGGAGAAAATAGAGGGAAGGGAGTGGTGGTGGGGAGAGGGAGCGTTCTTTTTTTTCTCCGTCTCCATCTGCTTCTCTTTTTCTGCCGTCCGGAGAAGCGCCTGATGTATTTGCTGCTTGGCTGCTCTCAGAGATTGCTATCAGCCAAGACTCGTCCGTGGAGGTAAACTCAATACGCATATTTTCCCCCTCCAACCTTCATAACATTTACTTTCAAGCCGTCTGATACGCGTGTGTGAATTTTTAGAGCTCTAATAGTGTGCGATTTGAAAGTGTGACCGCCTGCTTTGGCCTTCCAGAGATGCAATACAAATGTAATGCAAGATAAACCAATCAATAGAGGTGTAATGTTGAAGCCAGGACCTCAGTTTGTAGATGTGTTTTCAATAATAAGGCCGAAGCGCAAAGCCAATCACCATTTGCCTGCGATCGTAAGCGCAAAATGAATGTTGATGTTTCTGGCACGTTCAAAGCATCCAGATGGTGTTTCGAGAAACAAGTCGCTCCACTGCAACACGACTTAATAATCAGTTTGACTGACATGATATCACTGTGCGAGCTACTGATTTAAAAACTAGTTGTCAGATATGTATAACATTTAAATTCTCACTTCATGTACCCTGTCAACACAACATTATGAGGAATGGCAGATGGTGTTTTACTGGAAGCACTGTAAGAGTAGCACTTTCCTGTCTCTAAATCACTTCATGCAAAATGTGGTTTGTTAAAATCTCATATTATGTTAGAACTGTGGCCTAATGGTTAGCACAAATGCACTAAAAATGTTGAGCAGTAGTGCTCATGTGAGGGACACGAGTCCTGGATGGTATATGATGGCGGTAAAATGTGTCAGCTGGTAATAATTTTGCTTTACTAATTATACCGCAGAAGATCTTCAGTGGGAAGCACTGCTGTATGATATTTATAGGAGGAATGTCAGAGTAGGACGTGTCCCAAACTAGTCAAGAATGCAAGTGACATGCGGTCACTGCTGTGAATGTGGCTCATCTTACCAGAATTTACAGTCGACTATTGATTTTTACAATTCATTATATATATATATATATATATATAATTTTGTTGTTAGGGCTGTCAACTTACAATTTTACACCATTTATTTATTTTTAGTCACTTAAAAGTAACAATAAAGATATTATGTAATGAATCACCCAAGTAAATGCATGTAAATTTTAAAAAAAGATTACAAAAATTATTACAATATAAAAATATTAAAAACTCTACTGTTTTTAATTGCGATGAATTTTTTTAATCAATTGATAGCACTACTTTGTATTATTCCTTTTTTTTTCTATAATAAAAAGTGAAACTGGTCTTTATAACTAAAATTATTTTTCGTTCATGGTAATTGAAATAAAGTTAAAATAAAATAAAAGAAATATTAAATAAAAATGTTTTTATATGTTTAAAACTGAAATAAAAATAAAGTTACAATACATACAATATTTTTAAAAAATGACAAATGCACACAACAAATTCACCAAAACTTTAACGAAAGAAAAAGAAAATTGACTATATAAAAATAAAAGCTAATTCAAAATATTAATAAATACTATAATAGTATACGAATAATCAAATATGAACTAATATATTAAACAATATTAAAATAACACTCAAGAGGCAAAAAGCCCCTAAAAATCAGCCATATACCTTAACTATGTTTTATTATTATTATTTTTTTAATTGCACAAATAGCAAACAGTTGGTTTCTTGTGGTTCGGAGCCAATCATAAGTGTTGTGACAGCGAGCCTCATAAGTCAAAGGCAGGAGTAGTATCAAATCTGCCTGTACCGTCTCATGCTGCTGCTATGAGCCCGGGTTCTTGAACGCTCTGACCTGCGAGGGGAATGAGAGCTGTCCAAACAGACAGAAGGAGTCGGGTGAACAGCGTGTCTGTGTTTGAGAGGTCAGATCTCCAGCACAGAGGCTAACAACAGGCTTCGGCTCCAGGGAAAAACAAGACCTTTAGATAACTGTAGCCTTATAGAAACTCAAAACATGTGATAAGCTGTGCGAACAGAGAAAAAAGGTGGGAAGAAAAGAGTGAGACTAAGTGGAGGAGACTGGAGGATTCTCCAAATGAAAGGTGAGGAAAATAATTTCTGGAAAATGGGATTCTGATCAAAGTGTGTCTACAGTAGACTAAACATCGGATAAACAGTGAATCCAACCTCAAGTACAACGAAATATAAGTAACAAAGAAGCAAACTCCTCAAGTGAGCCACCTAAATCAAACTGACAGTTATTGAGCTGGGTTACTATTTTTAAAAGGCATTTTCAGAGGCATTTCAGGCCAGCAAGTTTATCAAAGGCAAGGTGGTGTTAAGTTGCACAGGGAATATTCTCACAACACGCGATACACCACAGATGATTCTGCACAGCACTCTGATGCTAATTACATACATAATTAGCATCAGAGTTATTTATTTATTTATTATAAAAAAAAATAAATAATTTGGTAACTGAAATAAAGTATAAAATAACCTAAATACAACCAGATCTCACAGCAATTTGTACGTTTTCTACGAGGTGGCTAATTTGTACGAATTTGTATGTTTTTTGCTAAATTGTATGTATTTTACGAGTTGCCAAATTCGTATGAATGACCTCCCCCTAACCCCACCCCTAAACCTACCCATCACTGGGGTTTAGACAAATTGTACGAAAAAAGGTGAGAAGAAAAGAGTGAGACTAAGTGGAGGAGACTGGAGGATTCTCCAAATGAAAGGTGAGGAAAATCATTTCTAGAAAATGGGATTCTGATCAAAGTGTGTCTACAGTAGACTAAACATCGGATAAACAGCGAAACCATTACTAAAATAAACTGCTTTGAAATTATGAGCACTGATGGATCAAACCCAATAAGACTAGGATCACGTATTTATAAATAAATAGGGTTAATTTTGATTTCATGTTGGCACTTTATATTATGTGTCTTTATTATGTACTTAAACACAATAAGTACTTATTTTTTTATCTATGTTGTATTGCGAAACATTTGTGCTGCTAATGAAGTGGGATACTGGTAAGGTTAGGGACAGGTTTGGTGGTAAGGGTAGGTTAAAAATGAAGGGAAGGCTCAACAGTGTAATTATAGCTGTAATTACAGAAATTAATTACAAATGTAATTACATGCAGCTAATTATAATAATAAGTACAATGTAAAAACATGTATGTACATAATAAGTTTACTGTATCAAATGATTCATTAAAATTTTAGTACATAGTAGTTAAAGTCCCGCTGAAATCAAAATTGAAGTTTTTTAGCTTTTAGTATGAATATGTTAGCCTTAATGTTATGAATAAGCTGGTGTGTTCCAAAACAATGACAGAATTCGCATTTAGGAGATATAAGCATTCAAAACTTACAGTCTCTCACTTCCACTAAAATGGATCACGGATTTTCATGACATCACATCGCACTTCAGCTTCTCATCAAATCTTCTGTCTAATCAAATGCTCTCTAGAATCTGAAGTCCTGCCCCCTCCTACACTATCAACAGACACTGAAGCTGTGGCTGAAATCGGTCATTTGTTCACACATTTACTAGTTTCTACATGGTGAATGGCACATATACTGAGAATAAAAGAGAATAGGGAACGATTCAGACAGTGTAAATATGCTTTCCACTGATGCGAATGAAGAATGATGCATTTTCACATTAGTATAACGTGAACTGCCGCAGTGCGAGCACAGTCTGCTCTGGCCCAGGAACACGAGAGCACAGAGTGGATCATATCCGCGAGTCGGCTCAGACCACGAAAGGTATCGGACCCATTTAAATTTTGCACAGAATGCTATATTTTAAAGTGATATAGAGGAGATTAGGAGGAGAAACAGTTAGATATTAAAAGGAAACAGAGGTTTTACTGAGTTTAACGGCTCTGGCCGAGCTGTGATATAAACGAAACGCTATTGGCTATTTTTTTAAAAAAGGGGCAGGGCTATATTGTTCTGTCTTCCTGTTTCAGTTGAAATTACGTCAACACATTGAATAATGCTGCACGTTCCAAGACACTTCAGCGGGCCTTTAAAGAAACTTAATATAAAGTGAGGCCATTTTTTTCAAACTCCGCAACAGTTCAACAGAGAGTAAGAGCCAATAAGATGAGCCAAATGCCAATTTACACAGTCATGCAGGCATTCACGTTATTGTGTAAAATAGTTGAAAGTATGTATCATGCTGAAAGCAGACTTTGTTTTTTATAACACTTGCGTCGTGTCTCATACCACTTATGATGATGTAACTGCAAGGTGTGACTGTCAACAAGCGACTCCAGTGGGAAAGACTCACTTTTTATTCCTAGAGTGAGATGTGGCCTGAAAAAATAATTACACACATATAATGACTAGTAATTTTCACAGTCTGTCTGGCTTTTAGCTCAGATTAAAACCAGAGTGCCTGCTTCTGGATTAGCTCTTGCTTCCAGGCCTTCCCAGCTCAGGGGACTACCAGTCTCACGGCCATGTGAAAGACAGGCAGTCATGCAGGCAGTTTGCTGCAGTATGGAGCCCAGGGCTGAACTGTAGGGTATGTTTTAATGGCCACATTCCATTGTTAGGACTGTGGCTGCTGAAATTGGGGCAAACCTACATGAACATCACAAGCCCTGGCAGACATCTCACAAATGTCTCAGTTCCATGATAATTACAGCACAACAAGCTCTTCCAACGTTAGTCCTATTCCAACAAAGATTTGTGCACAAGATCTATAAGAAAATGTTTCTATTTGAGTATAATTTACAATGTAATTTTATTCCTGTGATGGCAACGCCTAATTTTCAACATCATTACACATAATCATTCAGAAATCATTCTAATATGCTGAATATTTATTATTATTATCAATGCTGACCAAAAATGATGGAGTATTTTAAGTTAAATGCACCTCCATATCATGCAGTAACACACTCTTGGGTATGTGCCAAATAACAGCGCACATTATCTAGGTTAACGTTAGAGCGAGCGGACTTGTAAAGTTGCTACATTTGAGGTTGATGAATGATAGGCGAATGTTTGGATTTCCTGCCACTAACAATCTGTCCGTAACAGACTGTGTGATTTCACCACTTTCTGTGGAGTTTTTTTCTTTGCGACTAACAGACTAATACCAATTTTGGTCAACAAAGCCTCTTCTCATTGACTAACGGTTAGTCGACTATTAGGAGGCAGCCCTAGTTGAAATATATAATAAATACAATAAGCAGCAATAAATACTGGCTTCTTCTACTTCCACTACAATATAGTCACATTTAAAACTTCCTGAACAAATCCACTCAGTGCTCTAAACCATTATTACTGTAACCATGCTAAACCACCACCCACAATCCCCTCCTCTTGTTTCCTGCAGCAGCCCAGCTCTCACCTCACTAACTGCAGCTGGGACGAACCTCTGCCCCTCACCCGGAGCCTGGAGCCTTTGGCTCTCAACCCACACCCACTACAGTGGGAACGGCAGCGCAGCAGAAACGCTTCCAGCACCTTCAGTCCCAGATTCCCACTGTGGGAACACGGCTGTAGGCCATGCTTTCTCTCTGTCTCCTTAATGAGGCCCCATTTGCACCTCCTGTTCCCAATCCCAAGCCATCAGGACCACCACCACAGATAAAAATTTAGATGAAAATAAATGCAGGAATGCTGTAATGCTATGGAAGTGCGTCCTTGACTAAAGCTAGTGGACGGATGTGATTCCGGGAGGAGATGGGAATAGAAATAATTAGAAGATCTACATTATAAACAGAATTGGGCTTTTGGAAGACAACAAATGAGCATGTTTACAGCATTATATGAAATGCCTACCTGGTCTCATAGAAAGACCTGTGGGAATGTTTTCGCGAGTCGCAAAAATACGTACCAATACGTACATATCACTGCTGTTTCCAACAGAAATGAACACTAGAGGCAGTAAAACAGCAAGCGCTTTTAATCATTTTCATACACAGTTATGATTACAGGGTCAGACTATGGATTAATAAATACTTTTTTACGTCTCCTTGCACAATATTATGTTATGACTTAAAAACAAATATTGTTTCAAAATCAGTTAACCAGCTCCATATGTTTAGCTTTTCTGACATAATAAGCTTGCTCGGTAGCTCAGCTGATACAGAGTTGGACTTAGGTCGAGGAAGCTTTGGGTATGAATCTGGGAAAAATGAGTCATGGTAAAAGAGCTCAGAGATGAGAGATCAAAACAAGCTAAAATGGCACAATTACAGATGCTTTTTTAAATTTTTTTTTTTTTTTTAATCACATTTGCTTTTGTTAACACTATTGGGTAGGTGTAGGTGTAGTGTTGGAGGGATGTTATTTAAAAAAAAAAAATGGAGCATTACAGTTTTAGTGCCACTCACCGGACAAAATTTAAAATCAGAACTGCGGTGATTTGTATAAAAACCAACGTCATAAAAACCATATTCGCGTTGATCTGTTCCGGCAAAAAAATTAACATGCTTTTAGCACCACTCAGTGGACATTTCACATTGAAACTGCAGTGATATGTACGTATTTTGAGACTCGCGAAAACGTTCCCACAGGTACGTTTTTCTAATGAGACCAGGTTCTGAAATGCAGTAAATATGAAATGGCCTTCTCAAAATATAATAAACGTACATAATGTGACGTATTTCTGAGCAAATAAGAGCAAAAACAATGTACAGTAACGCATGAAAAATTAAGTTGTATAATTAAATGTATCTTAAAGCTTACTACAATAATAATTTATTGTAGTAAGATTTAAGATAATGTAAAAGATTAGATAGATAGATTACAATTTATCCTGTACAGAGTGATGTAAGGTGTTATGTCATACACATCAGCATCCACAGTACTTTATGCAAGCGATTATTTCCTGAGCTCCGTCTCTACAAATAACCTGCTTTTTACCCAACAGCCACACCAGCAGCAGCAGCGTAGAATAAGAAATGAATTGGACTTGATTAGTCACTTACTTGAGAGGAGCGCTCCTGGGCTTGGGCTTCTCAGCGGCCTGTGAATAAGACAACAGCCCATCAGATTAAAGGACGATACCATGTGGAGAGAGAGAGAGAGAGAGAGAGAGAGAGCAGAAGATATGCAAACATAGCAAAATAGGAATATCCCAGTATTGAGTGTTTGCTGGTTTCCCCTTATGGACTCTTTTGCTCTATGTTTATTTGAGAGTGGGCTACTTAGAGAGAACAGTTAAGCATGAACAGAAACAGTAGACCAGTGTTGCTTGAGGAAATTTATATTGATTTTCTAGGATGGAGATTCTATTCAAGCGAAGCATTTGTAAATTCCTGTGATTTCTTGAGTTCATGCTAGTATTTAGTAATTCATGTTGCTCATAAGTATTTATAGTCTTTCTTAGGGCTTTCTAAGTAGTAATAAAACAAAAATAATCAATGAACCATTATTACTCCTGATAACCCATATATAAAATGAAATATATATGGGCATTATGGATGAAACTCATGAAAACACGAAGATAAAAACTAATGAAAATTTCACCATAATGTAAAACTGCTAAACTAACCTTTAAGATGGTACTGGATGTCCAAATGTATCCATTTGTTTGCCCCACATTTTTTCCTCCAATTTTCACTACAGTCATTTTCATTAAGGAACGCTTTTTAAAACTTGAATAAGCTTCATTTTATTTGTTTGTTTGTTTGTTTATGGTAGGTTTTATTTACGTTAGTTTAAACATACAACATGGTAGCAAATGATTACCATTCATGTATTATGTTATTTACTTTGTCTATGTACTTTGTACGAAACAAAGTGAAACAAAACAATACCAAACAATATGAAAGGAACCACAAAAACAAAGCCAAACACGAAACAAAAAAAGAAACAAAACATAAAACAAAACACGAAGCAAAAACAAGAAAAACAAAACAAGAAACAAAACAAAACATGAAACAAAAAACAAAGCAAAATAAGAAAAAACAAAACAAAACAAAAGACAAAATATGAAACAAAAATCAGCATAAAAACAATTTTTTTTTCTATAGTATTTGTTAGTGAATTTTGTTTTTGTTAGTGAATCTAAACTTGTTGAGCTTGAAATTGCACAACCGTTTAGACAAATTAATGTTCAGCAGATTTCAGTGTTAACAAAATTAAATTTTGATTATGAATTACAATTTAATTTGATTGCCTGTCAAACAATCTCTCCACTCAATGAGATTAATTTCCTGAGTTAATCTGCACATGTTCCTGACAACGAGCTGTTTATTAGGTCTGAGCTGTATGTTTGTCACAGTGACTCTTTCGGCTGTTGTAAATGCATCATAGAGTGCTAAGCGCCACTTTCAGAATCAAATCTCTCAAGGTAAATGGGGATATATTGAGATATCCAGCGCTTCAGATGAACACGGCACTACCTGGGCAGCCGCAGAGGCAGAGACGCAGGTTTTGGGTTTAATGCTGCGGCCATTGATCTGTGTACAGTCCATTTATCATTCAGGGAGGGAGCCAGTGATCTTCACAGTGTATTAGATGAAACAACTCAGATCATCTGTCACAGGCCCTCTTATTGCTGTTTCCCTCTCAGTGGGGAGTTTGGGCTCATTCCAGGCTGCTCGCAGATGGATGTTGCTAGGCAACATGGTTGGGGGCCATTGCTGCCAGCGATAGCGTGCGTATGTAAACCCACACGCAGACAGGGACATACATACGTGCACACACTTGCTAGTGAGCTATTATGAATGTCAGGTCTCCTCCATCATGACTGTGAGGGTTGCTCTTGCTTTAAGGGTTGTGTGTGAGAAACAGAGGAAGGAGTTTCTTTTTAGGGGGGAGGGAAAAAGTGGGTATCACTATTGTGATTCGGTTCACATTAGCTTTCTCAAAAAAGTGGTTTTGCACAGCGCCTGTTGAAATCAACACAGGGACACTGCCATTTTGAAACATGATCAGTGTGTGCTATGTCAGACCTCAAATATTCAATTCACAACGGGAAAGAGAATAAAAAACTATTTTATGGCAAAAATCAAAACAAAACAAAATAGCACTGAAGAATCATTAACCGTTCAGATGTGTTACATGCCGAAATCTCAAACGGTCTCAAAATAAACCACTCGCAGGCCTCGATTAGCATTTTTATTTCAATTTAGGTGAAAAACAGGAACATTTTTAAGGTTAAATATTATTTTATTTTAATTTAAAATTTTAATAGTCCTTAAAATGTTGTTATGTGTACAGCAGGTACTGCCAGTGGTATTTTGAGCTGTGGCATTTATTTTGTTTGAGGGAGATTTGTTTTGGGAGATGAACCATACCAAAGTGTGCCATTAAAAGAGAAGAAAACAAACAAACAAGCAAAAAACTGTTTTTAGATATCCATTTACTACTATCCATTTTAATTTGAAGGTTGGGAAAAGTCATTATTATTTAAAAAATTCTTAACAAATGTAAACTGAGATATAATTAACAATATTTGCTGTATTATAATCAAGGATTGCCTGGGCAATTACTATTATTGAGTTGTTTAAATATTGTGATCTTGATAAAATATGATCTATGATTATGAAATATGATTTTTAAGTTATTTAACCTGGAATATTACTCTAAACTCAAAAGTTAATATGGTAAAATGGCCAAAAATTGTTTGTTTTTTTTGTTTTTTTGAGTTGCAGGGCAAAATGCTCATCAAGCTGAAAGTGTTGCCAATTAAAATGACAAAAAATAGGAAGAAATGAAGACACACTGGTTTATGCGACCACTGTGAGAAAGACATTGTAATACCCATGTCATTATACACATTTGTGTCCTCATAAACTATATATACACAAGACACACACACACGTGCACACACGTTCATTATCCTTCACTGCAGTTCCTGCCATGCTGGTCACACATAGGAAAATGTGTGTATGTGTGTATGCCTTTAAGCAATTTGCATGTCTATATGTATGTACAGTGTATATCACAGTATATATCTGTGAGAAAACAGAATAGGCTTCTTTTAAATTATTTATGAGACATTATACAAGCAGTAAGTTTCTGATTCTCAATTCTGGCAGATGTGAGAAATATATATTTTTCAAATGACCTGTATAAGGGTTAGCTGTCATTATTTGCAATGGTTCCATTGATATTTGTGTGTGCATACAGACAAGACTGCGTGAGTATCATTACACATGAACACAAAATGGCTTCCACTCTAATGATATATATAAGGAAGCTCATTATATTGTGATAAACCAGCGTTTGCTTGTGGTGAGACTGTCAGTCAAGCTCAAACAATATTCTGTCTTGAAATGCAGTTACCTGTTCATTGTCCTCTTCATCACTGCTGATTTTCAGGTCATCCTCAAGCATTCTGCAAAAATAAGTTTTAAAAGGTTTTAATGGCACAGTGATGGAGTATGAAGTATATTTCATGAAAGTTAACTGAATTATTATGAACAATTAATAATAATAAGTTATATAATAAATAAAAAATGGTGGTGAGTACTTCTGAAGGATTATGTCTTTATAAAGTAACAAAGATAGATAGATAGATCAATTGATCAATGGCATGTGAGAGCAGTGACATCATCCAGAAAGGCAGCTGACCCACATGTCTGTATCGACACTCTTTCAAAGCCTTATTGCCAGCAGAACACACCACAGCCATGAAATAAAGACAAACAGACGAATGTTCCTCTAAAACTAAAACAATAAAAGCCTTTTACAAGAACAAAATGTGTTTATGGTTTAGTTTTCTATGACCTAAGCTGTCGTGCAGGACTGTAGATTGAGAAGGACTTTGAACAAAACTACCAGTCATTACCCTCGTAATATCTAACAGATGCTGACAAAGACCTACATAGGAAACCAGGTGCTGAAAGCACACAGCTTTAAAGAGTACCGTTTCTGCTAACAGATGATTCGCAGGTAAAGTTCGTGTATATGTCTCTGTATCACAGAGTGTGAAACATTATCTCTTCTGTAGATATAAAGCACAGACAAACTTTGATCTCAGATCAGTACAGAAGGGAATAAGCATGAACAAAGAATAACAAAGAAAAGCAGAACAAATAAAGAGAAAGAGAGGTTTTCCATGAATCAGACTGTTTGAGTGTGCAAAGCCGTAGAGCCTCCACAGCTTACTGTTTGCCACATCTGTTTCACTCAACACACGATGAGCGATGGCTCATTAGAAGAAGTTACTGATAAAAACAATTCAAATATATATCTTATAGTATATAAATACAAGAATGTGTTGGACAAGCTTTTATTCTTTGATCTAGAGCTCAATCTCTGAAGAAATAATTAAAAATGAGATGTATTAACAAATTCCACTGGATCTCCCATGTATACTGTATGTTGACTTCACCCTGGTAACTCTAGGAATAAGGGAACACCACATGTGGAAAAAAATCTTCCAGTTTTTTGCACAAAGGTAAATCCCCCATCACACTGTGAACTCTAGAACATTCCAATATGTTTCAATGCTGTTTAGGTGTGGTGGTTTTTGGTTAACACCAAAAGAACTTGACTCCATTCTGGTGTAATTGTAGGAATATGGGAACACCACATGGAAGATAAATATATATTTTTTTTCTTTCTTTGCGAAACGAAGGAGGTGGGAACTCCAGAACTTTCCATTAAGCTTTACTGATGTTTAGATGTAGTGATTTCTGGTTGACATGCAGGGAATTTGACCTGATGTAACAGTAGTATGGGAACATGACAAGATATTTGGTAACACTTTAGTATAGGGAACACATATAAACTATTAACTATGACTTTTCCCTCAATAAACTCCCAATTTACTGCTTATTAATAGTTAAGTAGTAGTAGTTGTTAAGTTTAGGTATTGGGTAGGATTAAGAATGTAGAATAAGGTTATGTAGAATAAGGCATTAATATGTGCTTAATAAGTAATAATAAACAGCCAATATTCTAGTAATATGCATGCTAATAAGCAACAAGTTAAAAGACCCTAAAATAAAGTGTTACCAGATATTTAGACATTGTTTGTTCCAAGTCATTTCTTGGTCACTACTGTCCAGGCAGGGTAATTATCAGACAAGATGATCAGACAGACAGGTGATTTATCGGTGGAAAATGAGCTAAATAGATATAAAGACTAAAGACTCGTTTCAAATAGTGTTGACAGCAGCTGGAGGAAAAACCTTCCATTGCACATCATGGAGGAAAAACATGTTCTGTTGTACAATAACTGTCCCATGGAATATATGGAAGGTTTTGTTAAGGATGTTTAAGAGCTTGATTATTCCGACTTTGCCTGCACTGATTTTACTGCCCAATACACACCATTTTCACCCAATTCCAGACTGCAACCAAATGGTCGCATTTTGCAACCTTTTTTCTTGCTGGTGTGACATAATTTTGTTAGAAGTCGTACTGGTGCGACCACCACGCTGACCAACTGATGAGAGCTACCATTTCTGTTGCACATAATGCATAGGAGAAACATCAAGTGGCAAATGAAACGCAAATGGAAAGAAACCGCGCTACTCTTTTGAGCTGCAAAGCACAGACTGTTTATCAGCTCGGACAAATAATAAACAATGCAATGCTCAGATGGTTCGCACGCGCTGATCTAGATCAAGCGACACTGTTACTACAGAGTGCTGGGAGATCCAATGAAAAAGTGCTGAATTCGCCTTAAAAATGATAACATCGCAGTGTGACCTAGTGAGAAGCATTTAAATTCGGCGAAGTATTCTCAGTTATAAACTAGATCAAACAACGCTGATGTGGAAACCAGGAGAAATATTGTGCTATGAATGAACAAGTTATATAAGGCTCTCCAGTGAGTAACGCTAACTGTAATCATGGTCGCATAAATAGTCGAATGTTACAATATTCATTTCAGGGTTCATGCAAACTTTTGGGAATGAAATTCAGGTACATTTCAAGTACTTTTTAAAGTACTTCACACTTTTTCTAGCACAAATCTCTAAATATGATCCAATTTTAATGTTATTTTTAATGTGATGATTTGTAAAACTAAAAGTTTGAAGATGAAGATTCGTGGCAAACAAACTTTTATTTAAAAAAAGATTATTTATTAATTATCAGTAGAACCAGTAGATGGCGGGAGAGGAGCACATATTGGTTTATTAGCCATTTCCACTCCCTAATATATGGGGAAAAGTATAGCAAAAGTCTCTATGTCTCATGAAAAACAAAAACTTTTCTTCAAATTGTGACTGAATTACACAGAAAGCATGTAAAGAGTGCTCATTTTATAATCCCTGAAGCTGTCGTTCAGTTTAGTATGGTACATTTAAAAAGAATAGAATATTTACATTTTTTCCCTATAAAAATTAAGTTTTTACATGTTACTGTTGTCAATAAAAGTTAATTTTATCTACATCTCAATTCAAGCTCAGTGCTTTACTGTCACATTTCTGATAAATAAACATTATTAACTCATGCACTCAACTGAGTCAGATATTTTTTTTATGCAATACGAAAACATGCGAATAACATGCACTTTTACTGAATAAATTCCTTGATGCGCATTAAAAAAGACGTGACTTTGCGATAGGACAGCATAACTGGACCAACCAGCGGATCAATCTCGTTGCACAGCATCTTATTAATGTAAAACAATAGTAATATGATTCAATTACCTTTATGATTAAACCCCCACCCAGCGGCACCAAATCAGGTGCTGGTGCCACCTTCTGTAGATTTTAGTGGCACCGGTGCCACTGCTCTCAAATGTTAGTCTGGAGCCCTGCCCATAAGAGCACAGAGGGTGGCGGCGCTGTAGTAGAAACTAGTTATAATTCACAACAATGTGTTCTCACTCAAATACCTAGACCGCTTAAAAAACATCAGACAGCTAGGGAATTAGTCTAAACGAACAGCAGGTTATTAAAGTAAAACCAAGGCCAAGAAAAACAAGTATCCAGAGACACCCTCTAAACTTTATAACCGTTAGCACATGAAAAGAGAAACACAAGCTGGTGTGTTTTCTCTCAGTGTCACCACTCATTACCGTACAGTTTCAATGGGTTTGAATGACCTGAAATGCTATGAACCAAATTTGTTCCAGAATTCTCGTGTACATTTCAGCCAAGTACTTAATTCTCTATGTTTCTGATGTTTCCCTTCCACATAAACAATCTGTTCTCATATTCCTACTTTCCCAGTTTGTTGAGCTTCAAAAAGGTCCATACTCACAGTATATCCAAGTTTAGGATAAAATTAAAAACCAACACAAACCACATTTACACAACATATCAGACTCACAGTGGCCTTAGAATAAAAAAAAAAATAAAAAAAAAATGTGGGAAATGGTTTACTAAAATACCCTATTTGAAATAAACTTGTAATTTAACCCTCTGGAGTCTGAGGCTGATTTGGGGCCCTGGAGAAGTTTTGACATGCCCTGACATTTGTGCTTTTTTCAGTTGTTCATAAACATATTAATGGAAAAAGTGTCATTACACTGTATTCAGCACGAACTAGGCTGAGGAAACAGGAAACAGGCAAAAAACAAACAAACAAAAAAACCTTGAGGTGAATTTTTAAACCACGGTGAGATTGGCATGTCTTTCTCACCATTTTCAGTGTCAATGTTATTCGGGCAGAGCAGACAGATGTTTTGGAGGGCAGAGCGGGCATCCATAGAGAGCGGGTTATGTAGTTTGCAGCAGTAGACCTGTGCCACATCACTGCTGGGCTCTGGACGGGGTCTCATGGGTCGGCTCTGGGCAGTATGCCAACTATGCTCCCCTAATTGTGAGAGTGGAACACTCGCTGGTCATTACTAAAATTCAGTGTGTTGCACAGAGGAAACCTGCAAATTGTGAGGCACCTGCTACTTGTCTCCATAGCTGCCTGCCAGCTACCTGATGACTAATGCGAAATTCCAGGGAGATTCGAGTGCATTGACAGAAATACCAATTATGATCACAAAACCCTTGTAGTAATGGTCAATTCAATTCCAACTTTGTATATCGCATTTAACAATCATTTCAAAGATTAAGGTCACCAGTTAACAAAAACAAGGTGACAGTTGTTATGTTTCCATCCAAATTTGCAAATCTGGAATATCGCATAAAATATTTGTGAATAAAGCACTGTTTCCATCCAGTGAGTCGAGGAGAACAAAATCGTCACTTCCTGATAAACTGGCACTAAATATCACTAAGTGGAAGCCACTGTATATTATTACTTGTGCCTCAGAGCGCACAGACGAAACGCAATAAACGCTGCACTGTAAACCCGAACAGTACTACTAACTTATAAAGATTGAGTACGCTGCAGTTAAAGTCTGTTAAATCATTGATGGAACTTAAAACAATTACATTTTCTGAATGAGGAGTTTAGTTTTATTTTTGTGTAGCTCAACATTTTTGAGTAAACCCTTATACTTAAATTATTATATTTTAAGTTTACTGAGTGATATAAAGTGACGTCATCCATGTCACTTCATTGCCGATGTTACCGACGTAACCGACATTATCAAAAGAATCCATTCAACATTAAACTGAGTTGCAGTAGATTTCAAGTTCCCAGCATGCTTTGTGTCACAACATTTATTCTCCATTACAGAGAATAAATGTTGAAATTGAGTGTTAAGTGTTTTTGCACAAGATTAATACAGGGGAAGATGTGTTTAATGTTCTGTTATTTTGGTATTTAAATGTGTTTCTGTGATGTTGAAGTTTGTAGGGTTACCATCGTGGTGAAGAGTAGTGCCTGTGGTTAGGCCAAAAACTGGGCTGCACATGTTGTTAAATGCAAGTTCATGCAAGTAAATAGTGAAAGTCTCTTAGATGGTTTCATTAGCACATGCTGGTGTGCTTAACCGTAAAGATTAGTGTTAGTTTATTCAATATTTCAATTAAAGTGTAATTGCTGAATTTGTGAAATATATATATATATATTTTTTTTTGTTTACTTAAATGTTTTGAGTAATCTGAATTTACTGGGTTTTACAACATCTGCATCAAAATAATTTAAAAATAAAAAACATTACGTATGGTAAAAAATAGTTTTAAGTACAGTGGACTTAAACATGAAATAAAAGTAAAATACAAAAAAAAAAAATTCAGTTTGACAATTGTTATTTATAATTATTCTTTACTTAACAGATTTGAGTTGCTTTACTTAAATTTTTTGATGTAATCGGTGTCTACAATAATTTTGAGTACTCTGAACTTAACAGGTTTTATGGTGTATCATGTTATCTTGCATTCAGATGCCTGGTGTTTGTGAATGCAATTGTGTGAGGCGCTTCTGGGAGGGAATTATACCGAACCAATTTAAAGACAGACTTTGCTCAGGCATTACAGAATGACCAAAACAGCATTTCAGATGTTGTGCAACGAGATCGGTCGGCTGGTTGGTCCAGTTATGCCATCCTATCGCAAAGTCACGTCTTTTTTGATGCACATCAAGAAATGTATTCAGTAAAAGTGCATGTTATTCGCATGTTTCCATATTGCATAAAAATGTATCCAACTCAACTGAGTGCACAAGTTTTTTATTCAAGTTTTTAGAATTTTGCATCTTGGCGTTTCCATCCAGCATTTTTTTAATGCGATAATCCCAAAATGCATATAGGTGGATGGAAACATATCAAGTGACAGTAAAGATCTCTCTGAGAATAAGAAGGCAGCTCATTTAAACCTCTTGTGCCTTTACAGTTATTGCAGGAAGTGCTCAAGAAATCTCAAGGATGTCTTGGGTTTTAAGTCTGACAGAATAAAAGTATTGAAAAAAAAAAAAAAAAAAAAGAGTCTAGCATTTTTTCCTGGCTCTTCTGCAATAATTCCAAGAGATGTAGGGCTCTTGTGGTTAACTCTGCTTTGACTCTTTCTTCTGTCCAGTTCCTTATAATTTCAGGGATTGAGACCTGAAGATCTGTCAAGTCGTTCACATTCATTGCAATCCAAATCCAGACAAGATTGAGGGGTTTGTGGTAATCATCTTGCTGAAAAATAAAGCTTATAAGTTTTTATGATTTTGATCAAGGGTGTCCAATCCTGCTCGTGGAGGGCCACTGTCGTGCAGAGTTTAGCTCCAATCCTAATTAAACCAACATGTTCTTATTCCCAACTCGTCACATATGGACACTTGGTCAGGACACCTTGGCATCACATTTTAACGCACAGGGTAACCTTTTAGCTGTATTTTTTGACATGCAGGGTACTTTGCTTTGGTGCTTTGGTATCAATACACAGACACAAATGGCATAGGAATTTTATCGTCATGATTAAATGATATATTGGATTATTCAGTTATGCCATTATGGCAAACACGTTGGGTAAGATTTTGAATTTAAACAGCCACAATAATTTTATTTACATTACACAATTTAGACATTTTTTAGCACATAACCCAACCCCTACCCCTAAACCTAACCATTTAAAAAAGTGAACAGTGAAGCGACGTGACATTTAGCCAAGTATGGTGTTCCATAGTTCCAAACTCAAAATTTGGGCTCTGCATTTCACCCATCCAAGTGCACACACAGCCATATTTTGGGCAGCCATTTTTGATTGGGGGTTAGGTGCCTTGCTCAAGGGGTAATGAGCGTGGAAGTTCATTCACTCCCCCTACCTACATTTCCTGCTGGGACTGAGACTCGGACTCTCTAACCATTAGGCCACAAATGCCCATTTGTATATAATATACAATATAAACGAAGGCAGATACAACTATAGTCACAATTAATTAAGAAAGAACCAATATTCCAAGTGTTCCACGTGAGGAACAGGCCCAAAAGCAACCAAAGTCTCCATCCGCCATAGAGATCAAATCCTGTGCACACATACAAAAACTGTCGCCAGAAGAAGCGATATGTCAGCATTGATTGTGAAATGCCATTGGCTCTCGTGTCTCGTGACTGACTGCGTCATGCTACAGAGTTGGGTGTATCTTCTGAATGAGATATGACATGGAGTGGGATAATTTTTTTTAGCCATTAAAACCTTAAACTCTACTTTGTCCTTCACATTAACATATTGTATGGCTTCAGAAGACTTGGAATGCAACTGGAGTTGCTTGTAATACCTTTGGTTTATAGTGTTTTTGGTCAGTTTTTGCAATAATTACCTGTGACTGTACATTTATTTGCTTGTTACATGTTTTATATTGTTGAGAAGTGGGTAGATTTAAGGCAGGGGTGGGTTCAGGTGCTCCAAAATATCTATGAAAGTATAAATATTTATAAAATTTTACAAATCCAGCAACAAGGTTTTCCTCAAAAGAGCTCATCTTAGCAGCCTAGGAATGAGCTCTACTTAATTTTCTGGTAGATTAATTTACGCATATTGATTTGTGCGTGATGCATCAGGCGATCAGAGAACAGTCCATGAGCGTTCCATCCAAAAACAGTTTCAGGCAGAAGTATACCTACACTTTTGACTAGTGCAGTAACAAATCCATGCCCTGACCTTCTTCTTGACACTGTGACATCACTCATCAAGACAGTTTGTCACCTAAAGACAGTGTACTGATCCAGTTCTTCTTGTCCAGACTTTGCCATTTCACTGAGTCACACACCTCTATAATAACCCCTCCCTCCCCCCATTTCTCCACAGCCCCTCCCTCCCCATAACTACTATTATTAGACGTGGCTCTGGTTATTTTTTTTATACCGACCACCGTAGGTGCCAAATTGCCATTTAAGAGTGTCCCTCTGGGTTCTCTCTTCTTGTTGTTATTTGATGGTGACAGGCTCTTTTGTTAAGGAGAGCTTTCCCTTAGCCCACTTAGCTTAGCGCTTTGACAGCTCCACAATAGAAGCCTTTTCTCCAGCGAGCTGCCAGGCGACCAGATGTGGGGGGAGGAGGGGAAGCACTCTCGAGAGGAATCGTGTGTGTTGGTAATGACAGGGTGGGCGACTGTCACCCTTGTACTCCGTGTCAACATTGACGCGCTGGAATTAATATTCAGAGGTGAACAGGGAACAGGGTTCTGATCTAGCAAAGCTAAGAGTATATATATATATATATATATATTTATATTATATTATTATATTATGTATGATTATTGCTAACGAAGGGCAATAAATGTAAGTTTATGACAGGATTTATATTGAGTTTGAGGGCAGTATAGCTCTTAATAGAACAATAAACAAAAGCCCTCCCCTTAAACGAACACTGACCCCTATACGTTAGCTTTATGGCGCGGCACCTTGTTTAAAGTGCGAAACTGTTAATGTACTGAGGGTGAAACACAAAAAGGGGAATTTCTTCCTGACATTCACACATGCTCCAACATATTTGCGGTTCCTTCCGAAGCCTGATAGTAGAAGTTTCCATCACTTCCTGAGGGTCCCTGAGAAACCACGCTTCTGGTAAAGCTGTTACGGTAGCCCCTTTGGAAATGAATCCAGGTCTTATAAAAGAATCTGGCCTTTGAGTCACCATTTCAATCACAGGCAAGTACATGAAAATGCACTTGGACTAGCTTGGCAGTAAATAAACACATTGTGTTTTTTCTGGGAAGACGAGAGCACGCCGGCATTGCCCTGAGACTCAACAGCGCTCCAGTTCTGTCAACACTATGCACATCTTGAAAGCAACTCAAGAGAGAAGGTCCCAACGCTGCTACTGCTACCCAACTGCCTCATACATCCACGTCAGCTCTCACTTGCAAAAAGTACAATGGTAATAGCATTGTTTACAAAGCTACCCTAATAATATCATGGTTTATAAGACCAACAGTAGTACCAGAGTATGCTTTGAAGTACCTCAGAGTACTATGCAAGTACCATGCTATGAAATAATAGTCATTCAGTACCATAGTAAACATCTAGTACCATGGTTTTACCATCTGATACTATCAGTATGCTGACATGTACTTTTTGTAAAGGCTGTTTATGTTTAAGGACATGCCAGTCAACCCGATGTCAGCAAACCCAACATGCACAATGACTGACAGGTGTCTTCGATTGGCTAAAAAAAAAAAAAAAAAAAAAAAACTACAGCTACACCCCTGACTTTTTTTTTGCCATTTAGTAGGTAAATAAGAAAATAAGTAAATAAATAAATAAATAAATTCCATAATTTTACCCATGAATGCATGGATTTACAAAACTTTCAGAGATTTCTTAAGACACCCATTTCAGTGATGTCTGTTAGGCAGTAGGGTCAAGTAAGCAGGTTAATAATTAATTAATTAATTAATTTAATATTTAAATATTCCATAGTTTTTCCCATGAATGAATGAATAAATAAATAAACATTAAAGGGTTTTAAATAAATAAATAAATAAAAAGTGCAGTTTTCCATAGTTTTCTTCACAAACAAACAAAAACAAACAAACAAACAAACAAACAAACAAACAATAACATTTTTCACAGCCGCAGTAAATAAAAAATAAAATATTCAAGTTTTTCCCATGAATGAACGAATGAATAAATAAATAGATGTTAAAGAGTTTTAAATTAATAACAATGTGCAATTTTTCATAGTTTTCTTCACAAACAAACAACTGAATAAACAAACAAACAAATAAAACTTCCCATAGCACCAGTAAATAAATAAAATATTCCATAATTTTCCCCATGAATGAATGAATAAAAAATATATACATCAATAAATAAATGTTAAAAAGTTAAATAAATAAGTGCAATTTTCCATAGTTTTCTTCACAAACAAACAAATAAATAAATGACCCCCCCCCCCCCTCCCCCCTTTCTAAATCTGCACCCAAAGTAAAAGTATTGTACGAAAAAAAAAAAATAGTAATTATTACACAGACAACTCAAAATTAATTCAAGGAATCACTGCCATCTTGGCTGCGGCAGAAACAGTCTTCACTGAAGGACTGCACACACTGAGATTAAACAGGCAAAAAAAAAAAAAAAAAAACAGGAGTGGAAAAGCACACATAGCAGTGGGAAGTGCAAAGGCAACACCCCTCTCCTCCTGTCCTCCACCCTAGCAAAACTTTGATTAAGGAGCCCCTGATGGACGAGTGCTGCAGAGGGCTGTTTCTACCTCCAGCCTGTCCCATTCATCCTCACACAACCTCCCCTGTTCTGTCTCGCTGTGTCCAGAGGGTTATTTACCTTGGCCCGGAGCCACTTCCGACTCAGATTCAGAGCTGACTGGAGTGTCACATCAAGAGTCTATGTTAATGTTTGTGATGAAAAAGCACCTCCCCCCACCTCGCGTCTGGGTTCCCTCTCGTTTCTCCTCAAGAGCAGGGATTCTGTTGTCTGTGTTTATCTTCACCGCTGAGGGAATGTCATAGTCTTTCAGAAGTGCTGTCTAAAAAGGATAAAAGAAAGTCCTTGCATGCCGCGAATTCAAATGTATGCTTGGACATGAAGACATCAGGAGTGTTTTATATGGAGAGAAAAAAAAAAAAGATGTAGGCCTATGGTGCTTTGTTCAAACCTGTTAACTATGTCACATCATCAATAATAACGAATGTCTTTTCTTAAGTAACGCTGTGTGGCCATCCCAGAGGAACAGTGTTCTGCTCAAAAGTAGTTCTTCCACAGTTCAATTAGATTGAGTGTATTAATTATTAATTCTCAATTAGCTCAGGGGGCTCTTATTTATGTTTATTTTTAATTTTGACTTTTTGTCAGATGTTTTTTGTAAAAAACACAAATCTGAAAATCAGAAATAACATAGATGAGACGTTGCACATTTAATGTAGATAGTTCAGGTAATTTGGTCTTTATATTATTATATTATATTATATTTTTCTGATGCCAGTCTCTTATGCTCACCAAAGATGCATTTATTTGATCAAAAATACAGTAAAATCTTACTGACCCCAAACTTTTGAACGTTGGTGCATTAATGAGATCTCACTTGTGATTTTCTCTTATATGGAATGGTTTAAAAGGAGTTCGTCTAAGAATACTTGCCACAGTGCTGTTTGAACTCTTAATGCAGATCTGAGGCTGTCTGATGAACCTCTGACTTTGAGGTTGCAGCAGTTTAAAGCATCTTGGAATAATTAGAAACCAAAGCTGAAGACCATCCACAACCATTTCCATCAAGAAGAGAGCACTTACTGCTCTCCTCTGCCCTTCCTTCTGATGACTAATTAAGCCTAATCAATTACAATTTGATGACTCCCTGAGTTGACTTCATGTGAGATGAATGATGTATAATGTGTGAGTTTAATGAAGGAGTAATCAGACGGGCCTTTGTGTACTGTATGACAATGAACTATGGATGAAATACAGGTCATATATGATGCACAACGCTACACTGTTTCTGGCTTAGATATGAAGACACTTTAGCTGAATAGCCCTAACTACCATACTTTTCCCAGCTGAATGAGAGTAAAGTAATATATTTGTTTTGTATTAAAAGTTTTCTGATATGTAATGTTTAAATATGTAATTGAGTCAGTATATGCACTAATTTGCATGCATTTTCAGAAAAGAAATCTCGTAACACTTTAGTATAGGAAACACATATTCATTATTAACTACGACTTTACCCTTAATAAACTCCTAATTTACTACTTATTAATAGTTAGTAAGGTAGTTGTTAAGTTTAGGTATTGGGTAGGATTAAGAATGTAGAATAAGGCATTAATGTGCTTAACAAGTACCAATAAACAGCCAATATTCTAGTAATATGCAAGCTAATAAGCAACTAGTTAAAAGACCCTAAAATAAAGTGTTACCAGAAATCCGAACACTGGATTGAGCCTTGTTCTTACTGTCAACAGCCAGTAAGAAATACATTTTCATTATGTCCTTAGGCATAAAATGGTACATGTAAATATATATGAACAAACCCCTCTGTAAAAACCTTCAGAATAGAGATAAAACTGGATAGTTTGGTGCTACTGAAATGGACATTTTTAAATCATTGCAAATGTCAATTTTGCAATTTTTTTCTTTCCACTAGAAGTCATGTTACTGAAGCAAAATAGCCTACAATCTCAAAATTGACCAGTGCCTGAATAAAATAATGGAATAATGGTTTCGCCTATAGTGTCTTGCCTTAAGGGAGTGTGCTAGTCAAATAAAACATAGACATTCATAAATTCCAGTCAACACAGTAGTATATAACACCATAATAATATCCTCAAGCAGAACGTGCCAGCAGAGCGACATCCCTGAGAATATCTAATCTACCAGTAGAGGCTATCCTTGGCTTGCGGCCCCGTCTGTGTTTGACACTGGCCCATATTCTCTTGTGTGCTCTCACAGACGGTGGGAAAAGCTCCAGTTGAGTGTGACTAATATCAGGCTCCGAGTAAATTACACTGCTGATCACCACCACTCGCAAGGAGGTTACAAAATGGCCGATCTGCCGAGGAAAAGTGCCGTTTTACGACTCCTCACCACGGTAAACTTCAAATTAAAGCCTCTGTACTATCCACCTAATGGATGATTGTGGCTCAAGTGGGAGAGATTCAAGTGCTAAAGGTTTATAAAATGGCATATCCGAATCCTCCATGTTAGTTTTGAGGTATCGGTGTGGTAGAGTGAAGAATATTACTGCCCGAGGTTATGCGAGTTAACAACAATTACTGAAAATGTTACATCTAGTCCAGACAGTTTTTTCCCCCTGATATTATAAAGCTCACTTGTTCATCCATAAGTGGATCCAATTAAATTGTGCATTCTCCCGTCAACGAAATCAATTTTGACTTAACTGAAAATGAAATCTCATTCGTGCTTGTGTTCAACTCAAGCATGCCGCATAGACAACAAACTGGGTCTCGCATTCGTTGTCCTCCCTTGACATTCAGCAATGCAAAGACTGCTTGATATCATGTAACATATCTGTCAACACGATATTTCCTGATATTCATTTCTGTCTTCACTACAATTCAAACATTCAGGCTAAGTTCATGCACTCAGCTCTCGAGGACAAAGCCAGTATTGACAGAAATGTCCTTGCCCTGAGGGCTGCATCCCTAAACATTTGGACTGGTTAAATCATTTAAGACCTTTCAAATATCTGGCACATAATTGAGAGGAATACAAGCGGGGTGATTTTGAGCAGAAGCAAAGGAATAATGGAGCAGTGTAAGAAGACAGTAGGATATGCGAACGGCATGCAGTAAACATGAAGAGCGCTGCTCAAGGCTTGCTCTGGGTCTCTGGAATGAAAAGAAAATGACATATCAGAGACTCGGGCCAGATCAGCAGATAACTGCAGCCTTTAAGTGGCTTCCATGAGTAAACAATGCAACATTCCTCCAGCTATTGTTTGCAGTATAACCCCATCACTGCCTCTCCAAAGCAACATAAGAACACTTTAATTTGTTTGGCTTTGTCATATCTGTTTAGAAACCTGCTTTTGAACACGTTTGCACCACTAAGGTTTAATACGTTTTTGTTATTCATAGAACATGTCCATATTAACTTAAAAAGCAACCTTGTAAGTGGTAAAATTTTAGTATTTTTGTTTAGATTCAAACTTATGTGAATCACTCATGGTATTAAACCCATTCGTGTCTTATCGCAAAGAAAAATGGCTTTCAGTCGTAGTAAAATAAAATAAAATAAAATAAAATAAAATATAGTATAAACATCTGTAAACCATAACAAATTTACTTACAAATTTCTAGCACCAATTGCCAAGTTTCCATCCACTTTTTTCTCTTATCGATAATAAATTAAAAATGCACACAAATTTTGTGTTTCCAACCAGTTTACCTTTACGATAACAATTACTTAACCACGCCTACCACTTTCAAAGGCTATTTTTGTCATAGAATTAAACCTCACTCACTGACATACCTGATGATTTTGGCTGTTATGTTGAAACACTAAATATAATGGTAAAAGACGAGAAAATAGTGAAATTGCAACTGGAAATCTACCAAGAATTCAGACAGTCTGTGTCATAAATAGGTCTATTGACATTAACAAAGGAATTCCTGCAGATGCAAACAAAGGTAAATAATGTTCATTTAATTATGTCTTACTGTAAATTCCATGTGTAAGAACGTTTTCAAATGGTTAAACAATCTTTTCTTGCTTTAAGCACAAACCTCTAAAATCAAAACACCTGATATTTGTAAGATTTATGCTAATTAGCAAAGAAACAAAATTATATACATATATAAAGATGTATTCTTTGTCTTCATATATCATGCCATTTCATTTTGTTTTCAGGATTTTATATTTCTGGATAGCTATTAAAAATACCTATTATATATTTTTGCAAACAGGAAACTTAATTCTAAAATAAAAATGTACAATAAAATAATCAAATTAAAAGACATTTTATATTTCTAAAAATAATATGTAATAATCCAAGTTCCTGTAATCGGTACAATTTTACAGCATGAATACCAGATTTGTTTTTCTATGAACATAAATAATGCAATGTATTATGTTCCACTTAAGATGTCTGAACAAAATTAGGCAAAAATGATACTGCACGACAAAAATACTAGGCAGTATGTAAAGTAGTATATCATTTGTGTCCTCTGCAGTCAATGCCATATCACAGACATTCAATAAGGTGTTGTTAAATACGTCTGAGAAAGTCTAGGAAAGGGTTAAAGTGAAGGACCACCAATTGTAATGTTTGTTTGTGAAGACTGCCATTTCCTCTCAGCTGGGAATTGGCCAGACAGTTTCACTGGGAAATGTTTTACAGGGGAACAAATCAAAGACTATGAACAAACTCTCTCTCTCTCTTTCTCCAACCAGAGAGACTCCCTCAAATAATTCATCAAATGAATACTCACGACTTCTGTGGTACCGACTTGGTTGCAGGCTTGTTACTAGGAACATTGCAGCGTTCTGTGAAAAGAATTTCACGGAAATATTAGAGATCAGGTTTGACTGCACATGTCCAAATACCAGGAATCTGGCACATGATACATAACACACACAAACGATAACACAGCATTCCATATTATTGGAAATCTGAAGTTTATTGGGTTTTTTTTGTCAGTACTGCTTGACAATGAATTTAGCATGAGCTAAAATTTGACATGTAGAAGCAAGATGTTCCTTACTTCCATTGTATCCTGAGGTCACATGCTGGGAATCCTGCAATAGAAAAAAAAGAGACGGATGTAGTGAAAGACAACAAATAATTAAATAAATAAACATACATAAAACATGATAATAACATCTCTGACTAAAAAAAAAAAAAAAAAAAAAAAAAAAAATCAGTGCTACATTCTGTGCATTAACTCGCATGGAGCAGCCACAGATGGGAAATAGTTCTGCTGATAGCTTTAATTGATTTTACACTAATACAATTAGAGCAGGCACACAAATCACACTTGAGCGGGTGAGCAGTGCGGTGGAGAGCCGTCTGAGCCCGCCGGTGGCACATTACATCAGGATTTATAGAGTCAGCGTATTATTAGCAGTGTCATCCAGGCCAACTTATGAGATTCAGACCATGTCCTATTAAGAGACAAATAGCAGATGCCACGGCAAAGAGAAAAGAGCATCATGGGATTTGAAGGGAACTTAAGTGGAAAGTCCAGAGCTTACACGCATAATGCTTTTTTTTTTTTTTTTTAACAGGCATGTTATTTCAATTTGGAATATCATTCCCAAACTCTGCAGGTTTATTCTCACTGGTAAAAATACTGTAAATGTGATAAAATGGTTGAACCTGTTTTGTAATACACATGGACAGCAGAATAACTGGCTAAACAGAGTTTTATTTATTTATTTATTTTTTGTTTGTTATGTAACTATCAGAAGCAGCATGGGTCACGCTTTGCCTCAAAGCAGCTGAGAGGTAAATACATTTTGACATCATGCTAATGACATTGCTTATCCTTCCAACATCTCAGGACGCCTGTCACATGACATCAGGTGAAGAGTGATAAATGGACTTTATGACAACAGCCCAAAGTCTGGTCAGGAAAAAAAAAAAAAAAACTTTTTGGATGTTTTATCAGAATTTCTCGTAGTATAAAAATTGTGTGAGGACATGGGAAAGAATGTTAGAAAGTATTAAATACAATGAAACTCATTTGATAAACCTAAAGGTCTCAAACACTAAACTATAAATTATAACCAGATTTGAATGACCAGGGGACTGTACCATGATGGTAGTTGAACAAACTCAGGGTTTTAGGATTAGTTTTGAGTTGACAAAACCAAACCACTCCAATCCGGCTTTGTTGGTATCATGATGCTTATCATCAACCTTCAATCAATCCATCAACCATGTCAACTCAGGCTTTGATCCTGGAGCACGTGCACATGAATGCGTGACATCATTGGTGAACAGCCAATCACATGCCTTGCAACAGAGAGAAACTATGATTCACTTCTCGTGAGACAGCCAGCGCGATTCAAAACTCTTTTGCTGAAGGTTAAGAGATTGAAGAAAATGACTCATTTACACTGATGAATATACTTGTCCATGGAAGAGGACAGATAAAAGAAGTCTTCCTCTATCAGTGCAAGTAAAACTTAATAATAGCAATAGAGACTCAAACATGTAAGTTCACATCATATTTAAAGTTTATTTACAGCTTATTTATATTACATATGATCTGTATATATTAATATTCATTAAAACTAAATGCTTAATAATAAAACTAAACTAAAATCGCTTGTGTGTAATGAATTAATAATAATATATATAATATAATAATTATATAAATCATAAAATAATTTTATTTAAAACAATTTTATTGTTAAATATATATATATATATATATATATATATATATATATATATATATATTTTTTTTTTTTTTTTTTTGCTATATAGTGATCTTTAATTTGGAGGAAGAGAAACTGGGGGAGTGACTTTATTGCGTTGGATGTGTCAGTGTCAGTTTGCTCACATCTGATTGGCCCAATTTCAGTTTGAGATCTCTAAACCGTAAGTTACTATGTCAAGTCAAGTCACCTTTATTTATATAGCGCTTTTTACAATGTAGATTGTGTCAAAGCAGCTTTACATTGATAACTGGTACATTATTTTGGCTGCACAGCAGCTCTTAAAGAATAGTGTCAATGCAGGCAGATCAAAGCACTGTTGAATATCAAATATCAATTGTCAAGTGATGAACACCGCTACAGGCCAAGTCACTTTCATGGTACCTAAAACCCAGGACTGGCGCAAACTAATCTGAAACTTACCTGGCTAGCCAGCTAATCTGGCTGCATGGTACAGGCCCCTGAAGGACCAATCTCAGATCAGTATGCAAATATTATAATCATGTCATTGTGGACATCTAGATTTTCAATGCTGAATGTTATCAATGTAACTGAGATTTAGTCTAGTACTTTTACAAAAACAAAACTAAAAATATTATTATTATTATAGATTATAAAATAGCAAATTTAACAAAGTTAAAAGCCATTTGAGATGAATTAGTTTTAGAAACTGTGAAGAAGAAAATCTGTATATGTAACAATCTCAAAATTATTCATACCTGTATCTGTATTCGGATATAACCGGAAGTTCGAGTTTAAATTACATGAGAAGCCAGGTTTAAATGTAATTCTGTTTCTTAGTTTTCATTTAACAAATATGCCCTGTACAACTAAAATAAATAAATTAATATAAAATAATTCTTCTTTTTAATAATACTAAAATTTCTTTTTATTATCTTTTAATTGTCAGAGCCAATAGTCATGTGCTACAACATGTAGAGCGCTGTGCCTCGAGCTTATTAGCTTGCATATTACTAGTATACTGGTTGTTTATTAGTACTTATAAAGCACATATTAATGCCTTATTCAGCCTGACCTTATTCTACACCCCTTAATCCTTCCCTACCTTAATTGAAACGATCATCTGCTTGCCTTTTAGAACCTATCATTAAATTGATTTTTATGTCATGATAGTCTGTAATGTTGATGATTGAAGTCCATTTATATTAAAAAGTTCAAAGGCAGAGAGAGAGGGAGAGGGAGAGGGAAAGAAAGAGAGAGAGAGAGAGAGAGAGAGAGAGAGAGAGAGAGGGAAAGAGAGGGAGGGAGAGGAAGAGGGAAAGAGAGAGAGAGGGAAAGAGAGAGAGGGAGGGAGAGAGAGGGAAGGAGAGGGAGAGGGAGAGGGAGAGGGGGGAGGGGGGGAGAGGGAGGGAGAGGGAGAGGGGGGAGGGGGGGAGAGGGAGAGAGAGGGAGAGGGGGGAGAGAGAGGGAGAGGGGGGAGAGGGAGAGAGAGGGAGAGGGGGGAGAGGGAGAGAGAGGGAGAGAGAGGGAGAGAGAGAGGGAGAGAGAGAGGGAGAGAGAGGGAGAGAGAGAGGGAGAGAGAGGGAGAGAGAGGGAGAGAGAGAGGGAGAGAGAGAGGGAGAGAGAGGGAGGGAGAGAGAGAGGGAGAGAGAGAGGGAAAGAGAGGGAGGGAGAGGAAGAGGGAAAGAGAGAGAGAGGGAAAGAGAGAGAGGGAGGGAGAGAGAGGGAAGGAGAGGGAGGGAGAGAGAGGGAAGGAGAGGGAGAGGGAGAGGGAGAGGGGGGAGGGGGGGAGAGGGAGAGAGAGGGAGAGGGGGGAGAGAGAGGGAGAGGGGGGAGAGGGAGAGAGAGGGAGAGAGAGGGAGAGAGAGAGGGAGAGAGAGAGGGAGAGAGAGGGAGAGAGAGAGGGAGAGAGAGGGAGAGAGAGGGAGAGAGAGAGGGAGAGAGAGAGGGAGAGAGAGGGAGAGAGAGGGAGAGAGAGAGGGAGGGAGAGAGAGAGGGAGAGAGAGAGAGAGAGAGGGAGAGAGAGGGAGAGAGAGAGAGGGAGAGAGAGGGAGAGAGAGAGGGAGGGAGAGAGAGAGAGAGAGAGAGAGAGAGAGAGAGAGAGAGAGAGCCCACCTTTGAAGGGATGGGAAACTTGGTCTGTTCAGCTTTGCCTGGTGTGTGGATGGCAGTGAGAGGTGGAGGCCAGGAATGGGTCATCTCCTACAGGAGAACAACAATAACACAATAATAGTTTTATAATAGCTATTATAATAGCACACACAGACAGAGAGACAGATAGACAGATAGATAGATTTACAATTACATTACATTACCGCCTCCACTGTTATCTTGCTTTTTTTATAGAAATAAAAACACATTTAATTCAGTTGGTCGCTTCAGTTGTAAACTATTGTAAACATCTTCTCTGCTCATCCAGCACGAGCTGCAGAGTCACAGTTCACTGATCATGTGACAAGAGTAAGGCGAGATGACTGTGGCAGAGGATTCATTGTGCAACAGAGCCTAAGCGTCTGATAAATGTCTTATCTTGTAGAATGCGCGCTGAGCACCGCCTCTCCTTATACACAGAGTACACACGATCGCGAATTTGAAAGCGAAAGTAAAACGCGAGCTCTCCGATGTGCGCAAATTAGGCTACATTCACTAGCCTCCCAATATCAAACCTATCTTAGGCTGGGCTGTGTAGTTGTAACCATCTCTTCGCTCTGGTCTCTGTTTTGGTCTCTGTTTGCACTTTGAATTTTAAGAGAGTACATTGATTATGGTCAAACTTAATAAGTTGCACTTAACAAGACTAAGAAAAAACTGTTTTTTATTTTTGTTATTTATACTGGGTTTTTTACCAGTATAATGGGCTTTTTGTGTGTGTGTGTTGTTTTTCTATGTCCAATTTGTGGAAAGAGTTCACACACAGCCTCAATCAGAAGTTCTGGAAGCTCATAATTCATGTACAGGAAGGTCTAAAGAGACTTAGTACAATCATACAGGAGAGAAGCCAGTCAGTTGAGTTTGTGGCAAAACCTTTTACAGTGCTTGTACACTGTAAAAAATGAAATTTCCATTTGTCCAGAATATTATACTTTTTGAGTTTCATATATTAGGAATTGTGAATAACTCTGAATCTACATAAAAATAGATGCCAGTCCAACAGTATTTTCAAAAATGTTACAGCTACATCTTAAAGAAAGTTTTCTGGACAGACATTTTTATGTTGACAAGACAAGTTGATGTTTGAATAGTTTGCGCATGTGTGATAAGCCAGGTAATCGCGCCAATGAACGGGGTTTCCTTCTCCAGTTTGTGCTTTTGCTCCTTGTTTGCTTGTCCTGATTCTTTGAGGATCTAAATATCGCCATATGGCTGTAGGTAGGTAATAATACTAATAAAGTAATAATGCACAAAAAACGGCTCGTGGCATAACATTTGATGTTTGAGTCACAGATCAGAGAAAGATTAGCTCATTAAAGTCCTCTGTGACCCAGATTAGCAGAAATTAGATAATTTCTTTTAAGCATTTAAATCAAGTGATAAGGATCTCGGCACGAAGTACGCTGTACGTTACTTACAAGTGCACATGATAAAGTTTCCACAAAGACAATAGCCAAAATAAACGAAACAGAAATATATATAGCGAGTACTATGTTTATCGGACAATTAAGTAAGTCCTTTATTGTTCGTTGAGGTGAAAGTTTTTTTTTTTTTTTTTGTGCTTGTTTGTTTGTTTTTAACCGTCTCAGGACGGTGCTGTTTAGATGATTGTGTATTTGGGTGTTTGTGAAAGAGCAACAAGTCAGCTGAGAGTTACGTGAAACATTAGTAGAATCGGTTAAGTAGAATGTGTAAGTGTGACATACACAATGTTTGGATAGATAAACTATTATGAAAATGTATGTTAGCCATTTGTATGTGCGGTTTTATCGTTAAACACACACACAACATGCATTTATAATAGAATTCTAGTCTATTCTAACAGATAATTCTTAGAAAAAGACATTCATAAAAATTTTACTGTACATTAAATTATATAAATAAGGGGACATTAAGATAAAATATGTTTTAAAAGCTAAATACACTGCTATTTTTCAGGATGATCCAAGAACTTAATGCAGTGTAAAAACTGCAAATTCAGCAGTTAAAGTGAAGAAGACGTCAAGTTTCCTTCAGGAGAAAAGAAGTGGTCCAAGAGCAACCGATGATTGTAGAGGGTCAGGAGAGGTGGCCAGCACTCTTTTTCTTTTCTTTTTTTTCAAGAACAGGTATGATATCATTGTTTGGTTTTTTAAATCAGTTTTAATAATTTGTTTAGATCACAGTAAATAATGTGAACTCATTATTGTTTATAAGGTTTATTAATACAATTTAATTGCTCTAAACAGATCTGTGAGGAATTTTTCTGCATCACCAAACAAAGACCTTCTGGGAGTCTTCATCGCAGCCATTGTATACACCTAAGCTCCTGAAACTTTTCTGAGTTTTTGGACAAGACGTGGATGATCTCCTAAGACTCGATGAAATGGTAAGTTCTATTTCAGTGTTTTGATGGTTTGATCTATGTTACATTGGCTGATGATAAATACAGGTTTCATACCTTGTCCATTTGGTTGTTTCTTTTTGTATGTTTTTTCAAGATGACAGGCATTGTTAATCACAGGAGGACAGCAAATGTCCTGCAAAGTTTAGCTTCAACCTAACTGGAAGTTTCTAATAATCCTGTAGACCTTAATTAGCTGCTTCAGATATGTTTAATTGGAGTTAAAGCTAAACACAGCAGCAGAGTGACCCACTAGAAATAGGATTGGACACCCCTAGTTTAAACTTTTTCCAGATTTGGTGTTTTTTCTGCTTATTATTTACTTGTTCTAGACCTGGTCTTGCCATTATTTACATGATGTCTGTTTTATTATAATATTCACTTTTGCTTAATGATTTTACATTATAAAACTGTCTATCACTACAAAGTAGAAAACTAGTCTAATGCATAATCTGTTCATAGTCGTAAAACGGTAAAATCCTGCTTGCCTTTTACTTTTTTTTTTTTTTTTTTTAATTTGATTTGTTTTATTAATTTAATTGAGAATAAAACACAATAACAAATTTATTTCTATGCTAAAATATATTCGGTAACACTTTATTTTAGGTTTTTTTAACTAGTTGCTTATTAGCATGCGTATTACAAGAATATTAGCTGTTTATTAGTACTTATTAAGCACATATTAATGCTTTATTCTGCATGACCTTATTCTACATTCTTAATCCTACCCAATACCTAAACCTAACAACTACCTTACTAACTATTAATAATCAGTAAATTAGGAGTTTATTGAGGGAAAAGTCGTAGTTAATAGTGAATACATGTTCCCTATACTAAAGTGTTACCATATATTCTTATTGTCTTTGTGTCACAGGAAACTGAAGATGGGACAAAAGGGGTCTCTGTTGGCATTCTCTCTGTTTTGGAATATAACACCCAAACAACAACACCAATGATCCAGAACATTGCTGTTGTACTGGAGGAAGTCATTGTTCTAAAAGATTTCTCTGATCCCTCTACTGCTCTGGCATGCTTGTTTGGCCTTCTCTATGCTCTCAACTTTTCCTATCCTAATGACCTCAAATACACTTTTGATACCATTCAGAATGTGATCATGGAGCCGGGGTCTGGATACACCCAACGTGTGCTTTCTCTTAAAAACAAACAGAACAGTGTGGTGGCATACCTTGTGTCACCAACAAAGACCTGAAGTACAATTTGGATACCAAATATGGAGTGTGGATGCACCTAACATTTCCTTTCTTTCAAAAAATTAATGGTTGTTGGTGAGACACAATTGGACCAGTGTTTCTATAGTTTAAATGTTTTGTAAAGGTTTTATATTTTTGATTTTGTCAAGACACTAAAAATACTGCATTTTATTGGTGGTTACAAACAAGCATTTAATTTCTATAAAGAATGTTTAAAATGGACAGTTTTACATAAAGAAAACATTCATTTACAAACTGTGTGCCTTGCAGTGTTGTCTGGATATCTTTTTTTGTTAGATTCAAGCTCATTTAAAATGAAACATTGTGCACTCTCTTACTGATACTCATTCAAATAGTTAAACTGAGTCTAAAAGGTTTATTTTTGTAATAAAGATTTGTTGTGAGTCATGGCATTTAAATGTGGATCGTTTAGCTGCACTGTAATTTTTAGTTAAAATTGTTGATTAAGATTTCTATAACATTTCACTACATTCTTGATACAAATGTTGCAATTTGCATATGTGCTTACAACTAAAATAAACTGATAAAGGAATAAGTCCTTGTTTGTCATTTGTAAATATGTAAAATCACTAAAAATATCTTGTGACTTTATTTTATAAATACTTTATTTTATTTTATAAATTCGTCCAGGAAACGGAACTGAAATGACATTCATTACAAGATGATTAGTTAAAATGCACCTCCAGACTATTTTTTTAGTCATGAATTTTGTCATTGAGGATTTTGCAAAAATCTTGTTTTGTCTCGTTCTCTTGAACCCAATCTTATCTCATCTCGTCAGCTAAGTGTCTAGATAGATAGATAGATAGATAGATAGACAGACAGACAGCATTTGAGCTGTTTATCATGAAGCAGTCAATGATCTGTCACACAAATTTATCAATTTTCAACATGTATCCAAGGGAAAAAGTGATCAAGGTATCATAAGAGCACAAATACACAAACAAACATCTTGGTCAATTATCAGAAGTGATAGCAAAAATGACAATTGCTAACAATCACAGATAATCCCTCTGAAGAGAGCTTATTTATTAAACGTTGTTCCAAGAAAACTAGCATCTTGCCTAGTGACATCACATGCAGAAATACTGTGAAATCTCCGGGGCAAGTATGGCAAACTCTCTCCCAAGAAAACCTGTGTTATTACATTCCAGAAAAATGCACACAAAATCCATTCATTTCTCCGAGCTTCAGTGGGGGCGAGGCATGGTGGTGGAAGCTTTGAGTTGCAAATGAAATTTATTAAAAGCAACGGAGCGTTGCTCCTGGAGCCAAACAAGGTTATCCAAACACGAGCAGGCCGGATCAGAGACTCTTATGGTTCTTGGACAGCTCAGCTACACATCCTACACATATCTGTGTTCAGATGGGAAACATTTTGTTCTGACAACCTTCAGTGTCCTTATTAGAAATATTAGAAAAGTGCAACATTTGAATTACATAATATTTATGAATTATGTTTTTATCTTTTAGCCTGCTGCCTTATGATCATTTAATCTTTACTTGCAATAATACAAAGGCCCCAAAACTATTTAGATACTTAATACTTAAATACTTAAGATGTATGAATGTCTTGGCATTACATAGCAAGATATCAATCCAAGTAACATTTATTTGAAAGGGAGAAAGTACACTTTTCAAACATAAAATTTCACAAAAAGATAGTTTTCAAATAATAAAATATTAATAAAATATACACTTTCTAGTCATCAAACAGTGCAGTGTTTCCCAGCCCTTTAAAAAAAAAAAAAATGACAAGTGTTGTCATGATACTAACTTCAATACGGTACCTTGAAAAGAAGCAATTTTCGATACTTTTCAAGGTATCATATTTCTTCTGAAGAGATCACATTTTTTATGATGACAGATTTTAATTTAGGCTTTTATTCATAGAATAAAAGAATAACAATAGAAACAATAGAGAACAATAGCATAAAGATACAAATAAAAAATGCTTTAAGTTTTTCATGTAGGTCTAACAGTTGTAGGGCTATTCAGGTAAGAAATACTACAGAAACTGAATAAAGTAATTAAATATAATATAATCTTGGATAGTTTTCATAAACTTGGATAGTATAAATTAAATACAGATTAATCAAATTAAGTTACAAAAGTTAACAGTCTTTTGTTGTTTGATTAACATTAACAACACAGACAGTGTGTTTATTAGGCTGCTGTCACTTTAAGACCAGGCGCACGGATCCAATATACTGTTGCACATGCTGTTTTTTCCTTTTTTTTTTTTTTTTTCTGAAGTGTTTACGTTCACTTAGGTTTTTATGTGAATATGTGGCAAGACGGACAATATTTTTGTGTGTATTTGACCATAAGTGCAACAAGTTGTTAAAAATAAATCAATTTGGCACTCTCGCGAGCTGTTTGAGAGGTGGCTTTATGTGTGCGCACTTTAGATGGGGGCACAGGAATGAAAATCATGCACCAGCAATCCCACACCAAAATTCAGACCAACCTTTCTTACGATTTGCATTTTTATTACAAATTTGTGTGTTATTTGTTGTTATTGGACATATCAGAAAAATGTTTGAAGGATTTTTTACACGGCACCCCTGCTTTCGCCAGATGGCACCCCGCTTGGGAAACATTGCATTAGTGAACCATGTTGATTGTTGATTCTTTACACCTTGAGGAGAACTGACTTCATACATTATTGCATTGGTAGTGTATTTAAAAGCTAAGCTAAGAGCTTCTTTGTAGTGGTGTGCAAAATTTTGAATTTTCACAATCGACTCTATTGCTGCGTCTGAAATCGCGTACTGTCTGAATTGGTGCTACATTTGAATTTGAATTTACTTTGCGATCATTAAAAAAAGTATACTCGCATGTACTACATCCGCCATGCTGTTATTGTCACATGACTTACCAGTGTCAGTTGCGTCGCTTCACTGCCATAAATAAATCCCCTCCCATGGCCTCATGGGATAGTAAAATGTCCATCAAATGCATACTTGGGACTTTTCGACTACTGTTTTTCGAATACTACTGTATGCATTCTGACACACTTTTGGCGTACTGTTTTTCACATGCTATATTAGTATTAGATTTCAAACACAGTTTATGACTTTTGCTCAAAAACAGTCTGCAGAAGAGAGGTCTTAAGATGCATTTTTAAAAGCAAAACTACTTTTGAACTGTTTTAAACTTAACACACTGTCTTAAAAACAACTCTAGCATCTACAGTACATGCGACCTTAAATTTACATTTAAAAGAAATTGTGTCAACTGCTCTGCCCGATTATAGAGTAAATGACATATATTCAACAAATATTTAGGCTAAATACTTAGAACCTTTTGTTGCACAAAGCTTTCACAGTTCAAAACAAAAAAACTTTTGTGCTTTTGTTATGCATAATAACAGAAACATTGCTCACAGCATGTTATTTAAAGTCCAATACAAACTGTCTTGAAATGTATTGCTGAATGCGTCGGATTTGTTAAAAAGGTGCCGCTTTGATGGCTGCAGGGGTGATGCTTTAAAGGAGATGAATTTAGAGATGCGACTTCTCAGAGATGTTACGGTGCTGACAGTACACAAGTCCCACACGCTCTCAGCATGCTAACATCCCGCCTTCCTCTCTGAATCCATTACCTTTAAAGTGGCACTGCCGAAAATATTAAAGCTAAAACAAAAAATCGGAATAATCTGAATAAATCAACTCCTCAGCCTCACTAATCGACGAGTTGACCATCCTGGCCCATGCTTACTTTTTTGACAAGTAATATTTAGAACTACAACAGTGATATTCTAATATCTTGCATCTGCTATCTCAAGTTAACTTGAATAAAACCAGTTAAATTAGATGTTACTGCATCAATTTTCCATTTTGTTTTTTAGGTTACCTGGTAGGACACTTTTTACAGTGTATAAACTTAGGCAGCCCATGAATAACTGAAAATCTCTAAAGTTTGCCTATTATAGAGTAATTTTTGTCAAGGTGACATATTTGAGCATTCTAAATCTATTCAAAACATTTTATACTGTTTGGAATTACATTTTTTTTTATTTATTATTTTTTTATGTTTTTGAAAGAAGTCTCTTCTGCTCACCAAGGCTGCATTTATTTGATGAAAAATATAGTAAGAACAGTATTACTGTGACATATTACTGCAGTTTAACATTACAATAAATGTAAATAATAAAAAATAAAAATAAATAAATATAATTAAAATGGTAATATTGTGAAATATTATTACAATTTAACAATAAAAAATATTTAAAAATCTGTTTAAAAGCCACCGTCAGCATTTTTGATCATTCATGGGCCCCAGAATATTTTCTTATGAATATAAAAAAGCAACAATTTGAAAAACAAAAAGTGAAGAAAATCATGTTTTTACGTCCGGATTCAGAATGATGATCAAAACATAGACGTATACTGAGTCCATCAACACTCCCAAAGCTGCACAGTCCTGTACCTCTTCCTGGGTCGACATTTCATTCAGGAACGTTAGGCAGTTTTAATTAGTATGCTGTTTAATTTTTGATGATCGCGTTATTTTACATGAGCGACAGCAATGCTTCTATGGCTGCGTTCCACTCCACTTTTAGACACACATTTGCAAACTTCCCTAAGCACTTCCCCTCGGGGGAATCCCTGCCACCATTTTGAAGTGCGTTCCACTTTGTGAAGTGGACGAGGGAAGTTTATATGGATAGACCCTCGCTCCCTCGATTTTGTACACTTCAGGCAGCTCCATATACCACAATGCAACATGATTGTGATGTCACTGCATATCACGTTTAAGTTACCCCACCACAAATAACTCTGATATATTATTATTATTATTATTTTTTTTAATTATCTAAAACAACCCAAACACACATATACATATAGAATGCTGCATTAAACAGTTTTGTAAGGGAAAAAATAAATAAATCAACTCCATAGCAGATTCCAAGAGATCAAGGGCTTAGGACATTCCAATTCAGCCCATTGCACGAGTTCCACCAGTAGTGGGCACTTGTGCAACTTAAGCAATGACATACATCCGAGTCAACGAGTGAAGGGCATAAAAAAAAATGCAGCCTTTCACTTGTTTCTGCTTCTTCTTCACCTGTGTTGTAATTCTGAGATTCTGTACTCTGTCAGAAGATGCGTAATAGCGCCCCCTACCGTATAACACTGAAAACATGGAAAATTCCGTCAATGGCAGGGAAAGAGTTAAACTTGTTAAACTTCTGTGTTCTAGGCACATGGAATTCAATGCAAAAAGCAAAAAGTCAGACTGACAATAAATAAATAAATCTTCCTAGCTTGAAATCTGTACCCTTAAAGGATTAGTTCACAATTTCCTGATAATTTACTCACTCTCATGTCATCCTAGATGTTCATGTCTTTCTTCAATCAAAAATAAATTAAAAAGGAATAATAAATTCAAAGGGCTCTACACGATCCCAGTTTTTCGCCCTACCTTGGTACTTCTGCCTTTCCAACGTGATTATGTAATGTGTGGCGCATCACAGAGCTAGTGCTAGCATTTGTGGTTAAAAAGTATATACATTTTTTTTTTTTTTTTTTTTTTTAAGAAAATGACCAATCGTTTTGCTAGATAAGACTCTTATTCCTTGTTTGGGATCGTGTAGAGCCCTTTGAAGCTGCACTGAAACTGCAATTTGGACCTTCAACCCTTTGGTAGCCGTTGAAGCCCACTATATGAAGAAAAATCCTGGAATGTTTTCCTCAAAAACCTTAATTTCTTTTCGACTGAAGAAAGAAAGACAAACATCCTGGATGATATGGGGTGAGTAAATTATCAGGAAATTGTAATTCTGAAGTGAACTAATCCTTTAAATGCTGTAATTTATTTTACTGGATTATAGAAGTTCTCAGCATGAAAAATGACTAACATTCAGTACTGCATTTTCAGCTCTACAAAAAAGATTATCACTTATGAAATTCTTTGAAAATATTAATTATATTATTTTAATTCCACTCTATTAGCTAGCAATTATTCACTATGACATCACCATTGGATTTTCCCATGTCGTGGATAAGGTGGAATGCGACGTGATTCCTTAGAGACTGAAGCAAAACACGCCCTAATTCATGAGTCACATGTGAGTCAACATAAGTGCAGCTGAAGTGTGAGGGACTACAGCAGTTCCTCTGAGTAAAGTAAACCCACCATGCACTTCAACAGACACATGTACTCTGGGTTGCCCTGGCAACATGTTCTGCCTCAATCTTCACTGACAGAATACAGGATGTTCTAACAGAGTCAGTTCACTGCACCTCACTTACATTGATAGCTGTAGCATCATGTCTTAACATCACAAAATAGATCCAGAACTAGACGTTTAGAGGAGCTTAATGGCTAACGCTTCATATGAACGTGTATATAAAATGCATAATAAATGTATAAATGAATTCACATTTTTTTATAGGCCTATACACCTTTGTACCTTTAATAAGTGTAATAAATTTAAACACAAGATCAACACCAAATTCCATGTGCTATATGATAAGATGTTTTATAATGTATTATACTGATTATGAATAGGAGTTATGTATTTTGTATTATTTATTTAACAGCTATTCATAAAAAAAAAGATATAGATTACATTTGTATGTTTTAAAAAATATTTTCAGAATGCATCATAGCACATGTCATCACTTAATGTATGTACAAGACATTTATACATTATAAAGCCATACAATAATAATTATAAAAATGTATTACAATACATTTGGTTTTAAAAATAAGCTGGAAAAAAATTATTAAGACTCATAATGAGTTTCTAAGAATAAAACATCGCAAGGGTTTCATTGCCATCATCACATTTAAAATAATTTCTTTTTACTGCCCTCACCCTGTAAGAACTAATAGGTAAAGGTACATTCTTGAAAAAACAGGTCCATCACCATCAGTTGTAAAGTAATGGGGCCTCTTTTTTAAAACCGAGCCTTATTCTCATGACAGTGAAGTGCCATTGTGTGTAAAACAGCGCTGAGCAGGTGAACAAGCGTAATTAGCATGCTGAAGAGAAAGAGAGTGAATCTAACTCACCCGCAGAATTTCCTCCACACAATTGGAGTCGTTGGGCAGGCTGACCTGTGGAGAAATGGATACAAAATCTCTCGTTAAAAAGACTACAATGAACATGTGATAGAAAGAGAGAGAGAGAGAATTAAGGGCAAGCTGAAATGAAAGTAACCAAAAAACATGATTATAAATTATTCACTTTTATGGGAACATGTAATTAATGGTCTTCTACAATTCTGCAATTTTTGAAAAGCCTTCTGAGTTGCTTTGCTGTCTACAGAGGCCATTGACTTCTAACTAAGGCAGTGAATAAAACAGAAGCTCAGAAGTAACTGATTGGAACAGAAACAACACATGCCACACAAATAGTGTTCTTCACGTGAAGTGCTAGGATGACTCGACACACAACTGACTCCAATACAGCTTGACATTGCTAGGTTAACCATATGTAAAATAATCAAATAAAATAAAATATTCAAAATATGGCATTTTTTTCAGTCTGACATCCAGAGGGAACATTTTCAACTAAAAGTGAACTGAATTCCATTGATATAAAATTGATAGAATTGGAGATGTCCCGAGCCGAACTCAAGGATCAGCTTTTTTATTTTCTTTTTTATATCAATAGTCCCATATTCATAATTGTGACCAAATTTAGTATAGTTATAACAATTGTAATTTGTTATATTTAATCCGTAGTGATAGATGCCCTTTTATACATTTGGGCACCTGCCCCCGAGAAACTCTCTGCAATTCCCTGTATACATTGGATTGATTTTAATAACTTTTAATATAGCCTACTTAAAGTGTGCACCAAGCACTAAGAAAGTACAAGTATCGGACTGGGACTCTGTATCGGCAGACAGATACTCAATATTCAATGACTTGGATTGTGGGCACAAAAAACAAAACAACAACAACAAAAAAACTAGAATAACATTAATAATTAGTGGGTGGGATATATTAGGCAGCAAGTGAACATTTTATCCTCAAAGTTGATGTGTTAGAAGCAGGAAAAATGGGAAAGCGTAAGGATTTAAGCGAGTTTGACAAGGGCCAAACTGTGATGGGTCAGAGCAGCTCCAAAACTGCAGCTCTTGTGGGGTGTTCCCGGTCTGCAGTGGTCAGTATCTATCAAAAGTGGTCAAAGGAAGGAACCGACAGGGTCATGGGTGAACAAGGTTGGCCCGTGTGGTCTGATCCAACAGATGAGCTACTGTAGCTCAAATTGCTCAAGAAGTTAATGCTGGTTCTGATAGAAAGGTGTCAGAATACACAGTGCATTGCAGTTTGTTGCGTATGGGGCTGCATAGCTGCAGACCAGTCAGGGTGCCCATGCTGACCCCTGTCCACCGCCGAAAGTGCCACCAGTGGGCACGTGAGCATCACAACTGGACCACGGTGCAATGGAAGAAGGTGGCCTGATCTGATGAATCACGTTTACTTTTACATTACATGGATTGTACACCCTTTCATGGAAACAGACTTCCCTGGTGGCTGTGGCCTCTTTCAGAAGGATAATGCGCAAAAATAATTCAGGAACGGTTTGAGGAGCACAACAACAAGTTCGAGGTGCTGACTTGGCCTCCAAATTCCCCTGATCTCAATCCAATCGAGCATCTGTGGGATGTGCTGAACAAACAAGTCCGATCCATGAAGGCCCCACCTCGCAACTTACAGGACTTAAATGATCTGCTGCTAACATCTTGTTGCCAGATACCACAGCACACCTTCAGGGGTCTAGTGGAGTCCATGCCTCGACGGGTCAAGGCTGTTTTGGCAGCAAAATGACGACCGACACAATATTAGGAAGGTGGTCATAATGTTATGCTTGATCGGTGTATATATGATTAAAAACCAAAGTTAGAAAGACAGAGACCAGACACATCAAAAGCTGGCTTTGATGTTAAAGGTAGTTATTTAAAAAATAATGCCAAAATTCTAAAAATCAATCAATATTTTATTTAAAATGGACAGGAGAAAATAAAGTGGCTGAAATAGCTCTGCATATACATCAAAAATAGGAATGTGGCATCCATCAACTGGCTTAATGGGATTCAGTTCAGTGTGGGATTGGCAAGGTGTTAGAATTTGGCCAAAATGAGATGTCTTAGATGCATAACATTTCTGCCTGCCTTTTGGAACAGCTCTCTAAGTAGGCAGCTCTCCAGGTTTTGGAGCAGAGCTAAATGCTTCTTGCCAGAGCTGAAATTCTGAAACGAAAGTCCCACAACACACCTTTGAAGATTGATTAGTTGTGAGATGACATCATAATTGAGTGTCTCAGAAGAGGACGCTCTTAGATAATGGAGGCGCACGGTTCTCACACCAACGCTTCTCAAACGCAGGCTGGGAATTGGATAATCACCAGCTTGCATCTGAGCATCATAAGCCATGGAAATGTCAGCGAGTAAGCATGTAACCACAATGATTCACCAACACTTAACAGACAGAAGATGAGAATACTAATTAAGGGCTAGCAAGGCCTCTGTTGACTAATAGCCTGCAATTGGCACAACATAAGAGACCAAAAGAATGATTATAATTGCAAATTCATTGCACAGTAAATCATAGATGTCCTCCATAATTAACTAGTTCATCTTCTAAAGATTTATTTTTTATTTTTTATGAAGAAATACGAATACAGATTGGACACAGAAAGCTTTAAGCACTCTTTTCAAATCTCTATTGAATCCAGAGGTTTACATATTCATGTCCAAACAATAATCTGAAAAACATCTACTTTAGATTGTCTCTTTGGCCAGAAACACACACACAGACACAAACATTGCAAGAGCACTGTCCCGTAGCGTTGGTAAAAGCTGAATTTTCAGCATCATTACTCCAGTCTTCAGTGTCACATGATCCTTCAGAAATCATTCTAATATGCTGATTTGATGCTCAGTTCTTATTATTATAAATGTTGAAAACAGTTTTTGCTGCTTAACATATTTTTAAAAATATAAATTGTTACTGTTTTTTCTATATTTTGGTTAAATACAGGTTGCCTTGGTGAGCAGAAGAGCATTCTGTCAAAAACATTAAAGATCTTAATTATTCAAAACTTTTGTAGTGTACACATATCACAAAACTAGTATGACAATATGTACTAACACTAAGTACTTATACAATATGTACTTGTATCGTGTTGCTTTGTGCTCTGGCTTCTTGCACATCTAGAAGCATTTTTTTTCACGTCCTGCATAGAATATATTTCAGGAATTTCACTGTGGATTCCAAGATAATGAAGAAGACATTATGTCCCTCTCGCTGTCTGTCTGTCTGTATGGTGACATCATCCCACTGCAGGCATTGTATGAGGCAAACTCACACTGTAAAGGTCAGGTGATCTGAGGGGAAACTCATTCCACATGCGAATGCCAAACCACAACATGCCTGCTTAATTCTGACTGCGTGAATAAAACGCTAAAGCTAACCAAAAGATTACTATGGGGGTAGGATTGTAGCAACATTCCAAATAAATAGATTATGATCCACAAATAAATGTAAAGATATTCACAAAAAAGAATCGTATGCACAAACAAATAGAATGAGATCCACAAATATATGTTAGGAGTTTCACAAAAATAAATTCACAAATAAATAAAATGAGATTTGCTAATAAAAAACATATTCACAAATATGTTTTTATGTCACAAGCACAACTCTGCCTGCATTTATTTGTGAATCACCACCTGTACATTTGTGAATTGCTTTCTGTGCATTTGTGGATCTCTTCCTGCGCATTTTGGGTTCTTAAACAATGGTACAGTAAAAAGAGGTTTAAAATTTATATTTCATTAGACCATTAGACTGTGTGTCAAGCCAAGCCAAACTATTATATTTTATGCGCCATTTAAAAATGCCAGAAAAACAGTGCTCTCTGTTCTGGGAACAACAAAGGTATATTGGATACAGATGCGTTATGGAAGCGTCACGTTATTCAAGATTGAACAGAAAGCCTCAATAACTAACTATTAACTTATCTAACTGGATATAACTTTGTGATAAACATGGAAGTTTGCAAAACAGTCACATAACACCAATTTTTTAATCATCGATGGATATGAGCAGCAAACCAGCTATTAAACATTAACAGGCCCTTAAATAATATTTTAAACATTAATTAAACGGTTTAATGTTACCATTGTTTGTAGATAATATATAGGCTTTTTAAATGTGACAGGTTATTGAATTACATAGCCTATAGATTATGCATTTCATTTAAAAGTAAAATGTCCAGCTGTCAAACACTATTTCAGACGAATCAGACTTAATCGTTTTTTATTGTAAAAGTTATTTACAGCATCCAAAATAAATACAAAAAATGTATTTTTCAGCACTGCAACCTCTTTATTTGCATTATCCAAAACCATAGCTGCATTGATGCCGAGGCTCGTACTGGTACATCACAGATGCTCATTCAGGCTCCTAGGCCTATTTGGTATTATACATGGTATTGTGCAAATGTGGTATTATAGCTACTGTAGATTGGGACATCCGTTTACTGCCACTGACTCGTCGTTTCTCACCGTGCCGCTTATAGCTGCATGTACATGGACACTAATAATGTAATCCGTTTGTTTATAATGATTATAATGCCTTCTATTTGCTGCATCACGCCACGCCGCTCACGTCAGGTAGACGTGTTATATCTGTGAATGATCATAATTCCTTTATCCCGATTCACTGATCCTGATGGTAATATAAGGAATATACTCCAAAAATCTTTTTGTAGCGGACCCCGTCCGAATGATGGACTTTACTGATGAGTTTAATGAAGTTTTATTGTACATTAGCTACCATGAAATGTCCGTTTTTAACTCCAAATAATCATTGTGAGAGCTTATGCCTTTTCAGGGTTGCTTAACAAACTGGTAAACTTTCTATCCATAAGAAAACTCTGATGAACCGCAATAATGTGCACGACACGTTCTCTTGTTCATTATTGCAGTGATCAGTAACACTCAGACCATAATACCCGTCAAAAAAAAAGCCGCTTTTTGTAAGACAGATAATGCAGACCTTATATATAATTACACCCACAAAAATATGTACAAAACAAATTAAAAGATTAATCACAATAAAGTCTGTTATTTTACTGTTGATTTGTCTGCAGTCGTGACGCTAGAATTGTTTCAGAATCCACAAATGCGTGCAGCGATCCACAAATGCACAGAAAGCAATTCACAAATGTACAGGTGGTGATTCACAAATAAATGCAGGCAGAGTTGTGCTTGTAACATAAAAGCATATTTGTGAATATGTTTTTTATTAGCAAATCTCATTTTATTTATTTGTGAATTTAATTCATTTTTGTGAAACTCCTAACATATATTTGTGGATCTTATTCTATTCATTTGTGCATACAATTATTTTCTGTGAATATCTTTACATTTATTTGTGTATCATAATCTATTTGTTTGGAATTTTGCAATCCTACCCCCATATAATACAGCATTTTATTAACTGTATATATACACACACAAGTATCTTAGTCTAACATTAGTTGTCGAGTCATAGACAATACTGCTTTAAATAGTCTGTGCGTAGCACTTCATCTTTAATAACATGAGATTTTGGCTACAGTAAACTTTATAACCTGTAAGTTGATGAAAATGTAATGCGATGCACTTACTGCCTCAGATGCAGCTGTTCTAATGACAAACAAAACACAGATGTCCAAAATTCGCTGGTCAAAAACCTTGTAGTGCTACCATTTGTGCTTAATTTTGGTAAAATGTTAATAATATAATGACACGTACAACCGTCTGGCCATATATAAAGCCAAAATGCAATGTTGACAATGCAATGTTTAATTATTTAAAAAATACAGTGTTTTTTCCATTTCCTGAAAAGTAGATACAAGGTTTGCGCCTGACTATATATATATATATATATATATATATATATATATATTATATAAAATACCTGCATTTAATTAAAGCTGTAATTATGTTCTGTAACTACATCTATAATTACAATGTTGTAAACCTTAACCCACTTGTAAACCTAACTTAACCACCTGTCCCTAACCTTACCCATATCTCACCTCAATAACAGCAAGACTGTTTAGCAATACAACATCAATACAAGTACATTGTACCTAACAATTTTTTTTTTTTAATACATAGTAGTTAAAGACACCTAATATAAAGTGTGACCTAATAGTGTGCATTAGAATGCACTAAGGACAAAAAAAAAAAAAAAAAAAAAACTGCTTCAGGAACATTCAAGTTAGTGCTTATTATGCAAACTGATCTGTAGAACCTATAATCCAAAAGGCTGATTATATATCTACCTATGTATCGTCAAGCTAAAAACGAAAACCCCAGCCAGACACCTAACATGCCTAAAGATGCCACCCTTGCCAGCGGAGTTGGTTAGGCCATTGTAAACATAGCTCAAAGACATAAACTTCCTGTTTGCTCAGGGCCGGCACATAATATCCTGTTCCCATAGAAACGGAATGTTGGAGCTCAGCCGCTCTAATCAGATGTTGCTCTGCCATTGTCCTGCTTTGCTCTGATATTAAGAGTGTGGCGGAGAGAGCCCATTCCTCTGGCACGGGAGTTCATTTCTCCGTTACCTGTGGTGAACCCCATTTCAATTCCAGTCGTGACACTAAAAGGTGCTTTGCGGTGTGCTCTGAATGCAAACCTCACTCTTATTGCCTCTGGCCTGACAGGAAATATCAGTGATATGAAGGAGGACTCGTTTCCACTGCTAAATTGTTTATGCCAAAGAAAGTATTTTTTGTTCAAATACAGCTGAACGTTACACTTGCTCTTATCAAAATTCCTTCAAAATAGAGCAATTTGGAAACCTTGCAAAAGTTTAATTGGCATGAGCAAGAGGTTAGACATTAAAAGTGTATGTTAGAGCCTTTGGGGAGCGCAAATTGCTTTTATAATCATGTAATGTGTATATTTAGAGGCCCACAGAGAACCAGAGAGAGTCTTAACTCTCTGTACCCATATACCTTATATCGCTCCACCATATTCAGGGAAATGACGAAAAAAGGGACAGTCCAGCTGCGATCTTATTTCCACGTTTCAGCAGGGAACCTCTCAGTACTTGAGGATACAATGGGATTGAATGGGTTTTCAAATGATTTCTGTGTGACAGGCAATATCCCACCGTGAATCAAAAAAGCTTCTTGGGTTAAAATGATTGAAAAGTCAAATATTGTAATGCTAAAAAGCAGTGGTACTAAAAGAAATGTCTGAATAATTAGAAAAATGTAACAGTTTCATATGTTTGGATAGCATCATATAAACAAACAAACAAACAAACAAAACAAAAAACATATAGGTCTAAAGGTATATTATATCTCAGACTTTAATATAATATAATATAATATAATATAATATAATATAATATAATATAATATAATATAGCCATTGACTATTATTATCAGAATGTTCTGTCTAATATGCTGCAACTGACATTTTTAATTTCTAAGCATGGTTAATTTGTAATGTTTTTCATCTCAAGACTAAAGAGGATAAATGTTAAACGTCTGTATAAAAGTACAAGATGGTTTGTATGAATAAATTCAAATGTGAAAATTGGATGCAGCTCCGTCTCTTTCAAATCCATGTTCTTAAAGCGACTCTCACGCATACGGAACAAAGAAAAGTGTGAAGAAACGAGTGATCTGCTCTGCGTTGCCAGCTTTAATCACAGTGAATCACTTCAGTGTGTCTTTTTTTCCAGGACAAATTTAGCATGATGTCTATCTGTCTTTCTACAGGAAAAAAAAGAACTTTTTAATTGGCAGATACAGAGATCACTGGAAGTGTCACTAATTTCTGCGAATTTCTTTTTTCGGCTCGGCTGTGGAGAACGGAGGAGGTGTCAGTCACGTCGTTCTGCACGACTGCGGAATCTTTTCAGCGAGAGAGCAGACCTATTCCTTTGAATTATCGGAGGATCCGCAGGAATAACGCGGTGACAATTACTGGGTCAGGAGCGTGTTTTTTTCCCCCCTCTGAAATAGCTGTTCAGAGAGCGTCTGTGCATCAGCAACAGATAAGATGCATTAGTCTTTTTTCTTAAAGGGGGAAAGGAAAAAAAAGAGGCTGGTATTGACGTGGGGAACTGCTCTGAAGCACTCTGTCGAGCTCAAATAGCGTTTAAGATGTGGAAGAGTGGCTCTGGGAGTAAATAGGCAGATTTGAAAAGCGAAATGAGAGAGTCTGAAAGACAGGCCGAGTCCGTCTAAGCGCCTGACAGTGGATTGAGGAATAAACAAGGAAAGGCAGATGATGGATGACATGAAAAAGGTACACAGAGCTGACGGTGATGGCACGCGCGCCCCTGTGAATATACTCATATTTCGATATGGACGAGTGGGCAGATGAGATGAGAGAAGAAGTTAAGATCTTTCCATACTCTGTCATACGAGAAGAAGCGACAGACAAAATCTTCCAGAAACAAGTCAATTTGGGTGCACATGTCTATGCAAGATAGCACAGATTGGGTGAATCCAAATGGAGACGTGCCAAATGAAAAAACAATGGCCGGTGTCCAGTGTGCAAATCCAAACGACCATAGGGCAGCCAGGAAAAAAGCTGCCTAAAAATGAATGTTTTTTCATTATATTTGGTTTCAGTTTACTCATCAGTGCCATCTTAAACTTTGTCTTTGTCATGACGATCAGTGCATTTTCTGTCAGCAATGTGTGTGGTTAATAGTTTCCAGTGATTAAAAAAGTCTGTATAAAATTATACTGTTTATATTACAGTTGTGTTTTGTTACCTTTTGGAACTTGGAAAGGTTCAATTTGAGCAGATGCTTTTTACCATCATCACTGTTATCGTCAGAGCTCATTTCCCCAGTACATTAAACATCTGGCTCATATTCGCTCTCAAACATATTCTCAAAACTATCGTTTTCAAGATCTTCAAATATTTTGATCGCGGACAACTTCTTCACCAGATCCGCCATCAAGTGACCGTAACACTAATATTTGATTTCGTACAGTACTTGCTCTACAGTAAATGAGCCATTTTGTTTTTGTTGATGATATTTGTGTATTCTTTTGTTTTATGTCTGCAGTAACTATGAGTGAAACTCCATGTCATCTTAGTGTATCAAACATTTTCAACATGAGGAATAAAGGTGAATTGAACTTATTGAGTCACCAGAGATTCAATTATCAATGTGCTGTAAAAAATATATACTTACACTATTACATACATCGGGTCGCTAGTGACACAATTTTTATATGAAAAAAACAATAATTAGAAAACATATTAATAAAAATACTTTAATACTTTTTCAAAATAATTTATTTTTTCTTGTTATATTGTTTATAATGAATAGATAGAGGAATACTAAGAAGGTTAATGCCTAACTTTAGAAAAGGAATGAGGGGAAGGATAGTAAATGACGTGATGGGTTGATAAAAATACCCTTTTGAAAAACCTTTTGAAAAAAAGGTATGTATTTAAGGGTTGAACTGACATTACAGAATTTGTTTATAGAATTTGGATGTCACTCTTGTTGATAACATAGCTGTGTGTGAACACAACCGTATTTAGTAGGGGTGTAACGGTACACAAACATGACGGTTCAGTACGTCCCTCGGTATTGAAGTCACGGTCTGTTACAGGTTTGGTATTGGTACAGGTTTGGTATTACATTACTATAATATTAACCCTTAGAGCATTACGGTCCCAAATATGGGATTTTTATTTCTGTGCCCCTGTGCGTACGGTCCCACATATGGGATTTAGAATGTTCAGTGACGTCACATAACTGCCAGATTCAAACGGAGCTTTCGCGCTTTGGCAGCGGAGGTGCTCAGCTCTTGTCATTTATTTAAATATGCATAAGCACCAGTAAAACAATACATTTAGAGTTTATAAAATACACACTGATGTCAGACATCAGTGGAAGCAGCAATAACAATCCATTCACATATAATTTGCCGACATCTATTCATATCAGACACACATAATGGGCCTAAGTAACTATAAAGGTTACTCTATTATTCTTCCAGTTCACCAGCCACTTACTTGCATATATTTCAGGAGAAACTGATGAATCAATTGGTTGAAACACTGGTTGAGAGATTGCTAGTAAACATATCTATGCATAGATTGTTTTTTTTTTCTTCTGCGCTTTTTCTTGTTGTGACGGTTAGCAAACAGCATTGCATTACCATGCGCACCACTTTCTTGATTGGAGTGTGAATCGCCTGTGACTGACTGTATTTGTCATCTGACTGTATGCACTGTACCGTAATGGTTAGGGATGAATACATACCGTAACACCCTTAGTATTTAGTACTGAAAAGCAGGGCTGTGAAAGAAGCAAAAGAAAGTGACTGCAAGGGAGAGTCAGGGAAAAAATTAAAAATACATAAAACACGAAGGGGGTAAAATTGCGAGGAGGGTTTGTTTGCCACGCAAATGGAGATGTGTGTCTCTGGAAGGCTGTCAGAGAGTCTTTGATCTGTCATGTGTAATGGAGTCTTTGAGCTTGAGAAGACAGACAGCAGGAGAGACAAAGAAAGAAGGTTCACGCTCTCTGGCTTCTCGCCCTCGCTCCAACCCGTCCTATCATACATGATTTAGTGTGACCAGACCAAATGTAGTTGTTAAGGAGGCACCTTCACACAGGGTAGGCCACGAGGGGTAGCCTCTAGATGTGTTGACAAAACCAGTTCTACACTTGGATAATGTAATGCAATCTCTTTCAAGTTTCTTCAAGGGCCCCTACTGCTAGAAGACACAGCCTCCAGAAACCCATTCAATATTAAACACGTCTCTCGACAGTGTCTCCCTTTTGTAGACACCTTAACATCTGCCAGTGTATGCACTGTATTAAAGAGCATGATACAAGGTGTGGCGTTCAATAACAACAAAGCTGGAATGATTGAATATAACATGCATCCCTTAGATCAAAATTCTTCAATATACGCCTCGTGGATGCAGGATTGACAGTGCTGAATACTATGAGATGTGCATTTTGGTCATGTGGACTCAGCTGAGGGTGCATTGAGTTCTGCCCACAATGACAAGTTGCTCTTTTTTGGGTCTGAATTTATTAATTTATTCAAAAATACATTAAAAATGCAATTCATACACACAGTGACTTACAGTGAGCATGTTTGTAATTTATGAATATAAGTCATTATAATTTTTTGGAAGAAAAAAAAAAAAAAAGTCAGTGTGATACAACTGCGCTAAAATAAAAATGAAGAAAAAAGTCTCATTAAAATAATACATTTATTAGAAAAGAAAATTCGCTATCATCTTCGTGTAAACTACAAAAAAAAAAATTAAAAAAAATGAATTTGTGAAAAAGATGCGCATGCGTTTTTCCTGTTCAGTCTATAGGCGCGTAGTGTTTCTTTACAAAGTGACATCACCAACTACTGGTCTGGCAGCATAATACAGCGTTTTTAGTCGTTTTCGCTGATACATGTGAACAGAGATCGTTTTGACGTGAACTTTGTCGTCTGTATGTGAAAAACGCAAAGGAAAAACTTCTCCGTTTTTAGTACACCGTTGTCGTGTATACGTACCCTTTAGATAAGTATATCTAAAAATATTTTTGAAATGAATGATTAAGATGATTATACTCACATGGACAATCTTAGTTTAAAATCTTTGTCAAAGTACACAGATGTACAGAGCTCTATAGGATGTTACTATAAACAGTCAAAAAAAAAGAAATACTTGTTAACGTAATGAAGTACTCATAATACCCATGCCTACTGAATTTCAATCAGTCAACTCTAAGATGATAACACTAAGATTTAATTAGTATTTAAGCCAATCTGCTGTCCTTCTGCATTCAAATGTGAGATAAACTGACATGGAAGAGGTCAAACAATGGAATGACATTGAAATGCACCTCTAAACACCATTCAGTAGCATGTCATCTTTAAATAAAAAAAGCACTTGCACAGCAACAAATGCCTTGCAAAGAAAATCGCATCTCCATGTCATGTCAATGAATGAAGCATGCAATGTGGCAAAAAATGAAACAGCTTGTCTTAAAAGGCAAGCCTATGCTTCCTGCTGCATTCAGTACTGTCAACTCTAATACATGTTTCTAGTATTTTTTTTTTTTTCTACAATAAAATTAAAAGAGAAATCCAGAGACTGTCCTGGTGCTGACTGACTCAGTAATGTGCGTGTTCCAGCAATCCTTCAGCTTTGCTTCAGTTTCTCATGGCCTGTGCCAAATATGCTTTTCACAGCAGTTCCATTATCAGGCTGTTTATTAAATTCAAAGACTTCCTAATTGGCTTTTTTTCTTCTTTTTTAATTTCTTTGTCAACATTCCCATCCACTCGTCATTTGGCTGGAAGACGTGTGGTTCTTTTCAGTTTGGTATATTCCGAGGGCGGGTTTTCACACATCTAACCTGTTTTCAACACCTTGTTTCCAATTTCAGTAAAGGCAGAGTGGTATATCACCATCGATTCAAAGTAAACACATTTCTTACCCAGTTTTAAAACTCTAACAGGAAGGATGTCACTCTCATTTCACAAGTTTGGCTTCCGTTAAGCAACTGCCAAGTAAGCAGCAAACCACGTCATAGCACTATGAGCAATATAAGTGACAGAAGGACATTCCCTCAAACATATCACAATCTCTTCTCAGATACAAGCGAAGCCAAATTGATTTTTAGATTTTATTAAGAAAAATAAGCAATGTAGGCAGAGGCATGTTTTTCCCTATGTTAAAAATATGAGAATGCTTTTCTAAAATTGAATAATTGAATCTTATATTGTCATTGTACTAAAAACAGCGAACTAAAATATTAACTGGAAAATATTCAATTTCAAGCTGACAGTGTATCTTTTTCTGCTCACTGAAAAAAAAAATATATGTTTTGCTAATTTCATACTTCTAAAACCTGGTTGTCAAAAGTATAGAATAATTGTGATCAATCTTGCATCTTAATATTAATCTTAATCTGTAGAAAGAAGGAAACAGCAAGAATATCCTATAAATGTGTTAAAGATATTTAATAATAATAAAATTGTGTTAAACATACTTAATTAATATTTTAAGTTATAATAAGAACCATAAAGAAAAGGTTAACTTTGACAGCATATTGTTTATTTAAAAATTCCCCTTGACGCCCTTTGGGGGTCCCTGAACCTGTTTGAAAACCCTGACTTAGAAATCCAAAAGCTTTATCAAGCCACAAGATTTGAGGTTTAATTCACGCCAATAGCACAAACGGCGAGGGACAAGTTACACGTCAAAGTTTAAGGGCATTTTCAGACTTGTAGATTGCTTGCTTTGTTCCAAAACCGGTACTTAATTTGTTACAATGTTGCATTTTCCTCTGGGTCTGGTTCGCTTTCACAAGGCAACATTTCAAAGTGTACCAAAATCTGTTTATGCAAGTCACATTTGTGTAAAAATGTTCTCTTATTGGTCAGAGTTTTCTCTGCGTCCTCTATCAAGATGAATTGACAAGTTTGCTCTGCGAGATTATTGTGGCTTTATCTGTATCTATCTTGATTCCCACTGATAAATTACTGATAATTTACTGATAAATTACATTTAATTATATTTAAAACTCTCGAATCAAGGCTTCTTTTAAGATGAAAAGGTCAGTTGGTCCGTTGGGTCGGATTACTGAACCGCCTCAGAGTTAATTTTCAAGAGGGTTGAGACCACCTCGCTCAGGCGAACTCGGACTGATTGTTTTGGTGTGGATCTGAGCTAGATTGCAATGTTCATAAATGCCTAAAGGAACCAAACTAAGAGAGAAAATGCACCAGGTTCCGAAACAAACGTTCCAAACAAGCCAGGTGTGAAAACGGTCTAAGACCTTGTTTACACTAGTGCATTTTAGTTTTAAAATACATTACTCTCGCTATGGTTGCACCTCTGATTTACACTACTCCGCCGTTTTCGACTCTTGGAAACTAAGACTTTCAAAAACGCTGCAGACCCAGTTTTAATTAGAAAACTCTGGAGTTGCATTTCAGTGTAAATGGACCAAAACGGACACTTGAAAGGGAAAGCGTGGCTGCCCACATTACGCTACAAGAACACGACAATAACAGACCAGGGCTGCTTTTCCCAGAAGCACTGTAAGCCTAAACTGATCGTAGAGACCGTTGGCGGCTATACGATCAGCTTACAAAGCTTTTGGGAATGCAGCCCAGAGCCATCTTTCTCAATGACTCTGTAGCATACCAGCTTCGATGACCATGTAAACAATTACATGGAGACGGAAGTACATGCTTTGCTGACTTTGTGGTTCTTTTTAGCAGCCATTGTGCAGTTAAACTCTGCATTTTATAATACTGCAGCTGCCTACATGTACAAGAGGCGACTGTTTACACTTAAACGCGCATGCCCAGTGTGCATGTACAGTCATGTGGCATGCGTTTTTGGTCGTGCAGTGTGGACGGAAATCATTTTATGACTATAGATGAGGGCCGCTTTCATTTTAAAACTAGTGTAAACAGGGCCTGATGCTCTTAGCAAACACCACTAATACATATAACAAAATGCCCAGTAAAAGCAGTCTAATTTAAAAAATAAATAAATGAAACAAAAAAAAACAAAACAAAAAAAACAGCCTTGCTATTCAAATGAAAGCCATTTTTGAGCAAGAAAACCTAAAACACTGACATCAAATTTTTTTCTTTGCTCAAGAAAGCTTTTAAAGCACATCCATAACCTTGTAGATCTGTTGCTCTGGGCTGTTTTGTGGTCTTTGTGTGAACTCGCTGTGGCGTTTTGAATGCATGTATGTGTGTGTGTGTCTGCCTCTGCTGCTCACTTGAGCAGGCATGACTGGGTCTTGTGCACTGGGAAGTTGCCGTCGCGGCGGCAGTCAGGATGTTAACGTGTGTTGACAGTTTGGCATCCTCCCACTGAGCGTCGTACAGTCCCCTGCCACCAGTGCTTAGCCTGACACTAGCCATGAGGCTAAACATCAGCTCAGAGACCCCGGGAAGGCGTGTCTACACAGCAGCCGGCCTCAGGGACCGGGCTCTCCGTCGTGACCCTTGGGACCGTCACCATAACGCTGGAGCAGCCTGAGCTGCGATAGGTTAGCAGATTACATACTATCAGAGTATTACGCACACTGAGATGATAACGATAGCATGCTATTTGATGAATCATCTTATAAAAGCTGCTATCAAGATGAACTTGATGCTGTTAAATCTCACACAATTCAATTACACAAAACAATACTTTGGGGATGATACGATAAAATAACTACTAAAAATAAACCTACTGCTCCGAAGAGTGAATCTTGATCGTGATAAAATATATTTAGAACAATGTATGATGCCTCAGGGCTTTGCACTCATATCTCCAGACTAGGGTTGGGGAGAATTCAGAATTTAAGAAAAACATAGGAATGTAATAGTCTAACACAATGACAAAATGGGCAAGAATGGAGTTCTGTTCACATTTTGTGAACCTGATGGATGTTGTCCAGATTGAAGAGCATTCTGGGAAATTGGTGGTGAAGAACAAAAGCTGCGTTTGCACCGCAGGAACTTTCCCCAGGAACAAGGGACTTTGGGGTGGTACATGGTGTATTTCGACCACAGGGACCAGGGTCTAAATGAAGTTCTGGGTAAAAATTCCCTCTCAGAAAGTACTTTTTTAAAGTTCAGGATCTTTGGGGGGATGGGACTTGGGTGCAGAACATGCTGATTGGTTCAGTTCACGCAGCATTTTGATTGGCTGACTCCACAGAGCAATTTATTTCAACCAACATTTTTAAAAGTCTGTTGTGGTGCGTGTGCAGTAAGAGTTGTTTGCTATTTGAATCAGCAAAGCAATTTTAAAAAATACGACAGACGGGCCGATGGCGAGATTCAGGCTTTATTAAGCTTAAATGCGGAGTACGAAATCCAGCAGGAACTAGAAAGTCACGCGCAGTCCTATGTCACCGGACTTAGGCTACATCCACACGAAGCCAGAGCTTTCCCTATCCGATCCTTTTTTTTTTTCCTCGTCTCAAGAAATATCTGCATACACACAAAACCACTGAAACGACTCAAAACTATGTAGTATACATGCCAGATCAGTATGTGGCGCTGTAATTCTGCAATAGAGATACACTAAAAACAAAGAATAAACCTTGTGCGCTGTATACAAACTTTAGTAAAGCTTAGAAATAAAGCTTTATTTTAATAAAGCTTTAGGCTTGGTAGCTCCTGCAGCACAAACACAAGCATGTAGTACGCTATTGTTGTTGTTATTGCTGTTTTGTGCTGTTAGCGGTGTCTGACTAGAGCCGACACGTGGGGTTATGACATCATCGTTTCACAAAATATACAGGTTGGCTGTACACACGAATGGGACGCAAAAGGGCGTCGTTTTCAGATTAATCCACTCTGGGACCCGGTTTCAAAAAATAGCAGTTTTACCTTCTGAAAACACCGGATCCGTCTGGAACGAAACGTACAAAATGTTTGCGTATACAGCTAAACTCATCTCTGTGTGGACGGGGCCTTAATATTCACGGTACTTTAGACAGCGATGGAACAAAAAAAATTTCCTGGGAAAAAAGTTCCTGAGACAAATTGGACAAATATCTATTGGTGGCATTTCATACGCTTTTATTAATCTGATGAAGATGATGGTTATACTGTATATATTATTATTAATAATGTAATTAATCCACACGATGAGTGAATGTAGTAATAATAATAATAATAATAAAAATAAACAAATATCTACTTATTAATAATTTAAAGATTATTATAAATAACATATGATGATGATGATTATTGTTAATATAATTATTATTATTTAGTTAATCATTACTAACAATCAAATGTTTCTAGAAATACTCGACATGTTGAGTGCATGAGTATATGCTGAGTGTGTTTATGGGTAATGCATAGTAGAAAACAAAATGTATTATTACAAACCAACTTACAGTAATATTTGATTTTTATTTAATTCTACATCTAACAACAGCTTCAATTATATCACTTCAAAAAGTGATCTAGAATTTAAAAAGACAGAATGTAAAACTGCAGTTGAATTGAGCTGTGAATGGTGCATCCAATCCTGCTCCAGACGGCTGGAGTCCCTTGGACTGCTGGCCCTGCCACACACAAACACCTTTTCCACTGCCGCCGCCTCTCAGTGGAACAAAGACGCCTAATTACCATGCAGATCACAACATCCCTCAGATGCTTGCAGAGGCGTGACGGTGCAGGAGAAGAAGGAGTGGATATAAATGCATCCCTAGGACACTCTCCAAATATGACCACCCAGGCATAAAGCAGGCCTGGTCTGGAATGTCACCGGAGAGGGAACTGCGTAATCCTGCCGGGAACGAGATTATTAATCTGAGCTCGCAAATCATTCAGCCTGCTACCCACGATGCCCCCCAGCAAGCACTGCCGAGCAGGCAGAATGAAGTTAGCGGTCTAGCCAGTCCCCTCCTGTGGAAATTAATAAGCTTGAGGCCTGGCTCTAACAAATGAGGGAGGTAGAGACCACAGGAGGGAGGGAAGAGAAAATAAGGGAAGCGAATGAGAGGAATTAAAGCACATCATCTCCACTAAATCTACCTTTGTTAGCCGACAAAGTGGTTGGAATAAATCACTTCTGGCTTGTACGGCAGTACAAGAGTGATGAAACGCTTTGAGAAGTTTCCAGTGCTAGCAAATGTAATTGAGGGTCGAATGTTCTAACAGATTAGCCTTTAGCAAAGTCAACTTCAAACAAACTAGTCTTTTAGCCAGAGGCGCACGGGCGCACTCTACAGTGAGGATGGGCGGGACGTGTCGCTGTAGCCTATTTTGCTATGGTCATTTTTGTCCCAATCACTTCTATAATCAGAAAGAGCTACTGGCGTGCAGCTGCAATTCTGCTTTTGAAAATAAAGGCAGCTAAGTCCCCGTATGCCCTCATTATCAAAGCCAAAACATTAGACCAACAAGTCGTATTTTACATTTAGTTGCTTATTCATGCATTTACCCACTGACCTACAAAGCCCCCAGGCCTGACAGCAGCAGATGGATGAAGGAATTAAGTTTTAAAATGAAATATCTTACAAGTTCATCTGAGCACTTGAATTAGTCAGCAAAAATGATTGCTCCCTCAAATCACTGTATAATGAGAACTTGGGTTTATGTCAAATAATATTTTTTGAACATTTAGTAGAAATGTGACTGTTTAAATATGAATTTTAACTGTTAGTTTTAATTGTTCAATAGACCTGATCTTCAGATCAATAACACATAATCTATAACACTGACTTACTATTTATCCAAAAAGCAAATGTGACGTCACAACCAACACAAAAAAGTGAAAAAAACAAACAAAACAAAAACAAACAAAAACAAAACAAAAAACAAAACAACAACAACATAATATTTTAGGTTTTAATTACTTTTCATTTGTCTTTCATTTGTTATTTGTTCATTTGCCTTTTAAAGGGGACCTATAATGCCCCTTTCACAAGATGGAATACAAGTCTCTGGTGTCTCCAGAATGTGTCTGTGAAGTTTCAGCTCAAAATACCCCACAGATCATATATTATAGCTTGTTAAATTTGCCCCTATTTTGGTGTGAGCAAAAACATGCTGTTTTTGTGTGTGTCCCTTTAAATGCAAATAAGCTGCTGCTCCAGCCCCCTTTCCAGAAGAAGGCGGAGCTTTAACAGCTTGCACTTCGGTTGCTCAACAACAACAAAGCTGGAGAATCTCACGCAGCCAACCCGGGAAGAAGCTTGTTGTAGTCCCTAACAGCCATTTGTTGTAGGGATTTCAGTAAAAGAAAATATCTCTCTTTGCATTGAACTTTGAGCGTTGTAACTTTGCAGATGTTGTTTATGCTCAAACAGCAACATTACACACTAACTAAAGTTAAAAAAAGTGAAATCATAATCAAGGAGCCCTTTAAAGAATGTGGTTTCTTAAAAAAAAAAAAAAAGCTATAATCTAAGGAATTTTATAATGACTGGACAATACCAAGGTTTCCAGGAAACAATGAGACATTTACCGATATGTAACATACAACTGCATCTAAGATCTGTATTGAATGAGATAAAGTCAAACATTTTTATGGCCACTAACATACTTCTGGCCATATTTCATATAATATTTTTAACTGTTTTCCCCAAGTGCTGAAACTAAAGACACTGTGTGAAAGTGTCTGTTCAGTACAAAGCATATGCATATTTAATGAGGTAAGTATTGTTTAGGTTATGATTGGTTTCTTGTTGCTAAACAACTCAGCATAAAATTCAAGCACTGCGTTGCTTCATACTGTATGGAATAGTGCGAACATTTATTTATGGTTCATTGTTTCAACTGTCAAAACGTTCATTGACATTTGTTTTGTTGTTGTTTTACAATTAATGTAGAGTAATTAACCATGAAGATGGTAAAGAATTAATAGCTGAAGACATTGTGATCAAGTAACTCATTTGAGCTCCAGTTCAGTGTTTCAGAAACACTCTTGTGTGCCAGAGGTCTTTGTTTGGATCAATCCCATCGGCATTATGTTTGTATCCAGTAGTTACTTGGAAGACGTCCAGTGTTGTAAAAATGCTCTAACTGACAGCCTACTGCGGAAGGTTAATGAACTTTTCACAATTATATTACAAAATCCAATTGTTCTATAATGACTTATTTTTAAAGAGTGATGAGTGAATGTGTTTTACATGTAGACGTGCCTGATGAAGCATTTGTATAACATGATTTTTTTTTTCTTTTCCTTTCTTTTCACTTTACAGTGATTTAATGACGTTCAGGCATGTTTGCTCTTGTAGTGTTGGCAATGTTGGCACATTTAATCTTGTTTTCCAGGAAGTCATGGCCTTGAAAGCACCTGGTCAGTTCTGCTCCCCCAAGACTGAATCATGGTCCACATATGACAGATGTGAAAGTGGCAGAGACATGCAGTCCCACCATATGGTGTCTAGATAACCCCTTGTGTAAACGTTGCATGGCTACCTCAACTTCACACACGTCACATCTCTCCAGTCCCTGGTGGCTTATATATTTCCCACAACTCTTGATATAAACAAACACATTTACTGCTTGCTTTACTATAGCAGTTTAAATGAATCATACGGTGCCTTTGGGAAATGACATAAAAACACACATTTCAGTAATCATACCATTACATACTGTATGTAGATTTTAGAAACGAGTAATGAGTACAAACCATTTTTTTTTTTTTAATTAAAGAAGCCAAATGATTGATGATGAGAGAGAAATATATAATAATAACATTTGGTATTTTACAAATCTCAAACTAGTAATCTAATAACTCTTACTGAATAATTCAGAACCAAACCATTTTAATAACATTCGGTTCTTTTAATATGATGAGAGAAATTATGCACTAATATAAAAATGATACAATCCTAATATTTGTATTTCAAACATTCTAATGACTCTTACTCACTGAATCAGTCTGAGTATATTTGTTTAGAACAAATATCCAACGCTGCCAGTGTAATGTGGTTCACAAACAAAGGACTCTACCAAGACAGTTGTTTTTAATTGCGAATCATTCACGAATCAGTCAAACATTCTAATGACTCTTACTCACTGAATCAGTCTGAGTATATATATTTAGAACAAACATCCAAGGCGGCCAGTGTAATGTGATTCACAAACAAACAACTCTATTCTAATGACTCTTACTCACTGAATCTGAGTTTATTTGTTTAGAACAAACATCTAATGCGGCCAATGTAATGTGATTCGTAAAAAAAAATGACTCTAATAAGCCAGTTGTTTTTAATTCTGAATCATTCATGAATCAATCTTAAATGTACTAATGACTCTTACTCACCGAATCAGTCTGAGTATATTTGTTTAGAACAAACATCTAATGCGGCCAATGTAATGTGATTCACAAACAAATGACTCTAATAAGCAAGTTGTTTTTAATTGTGAATCATTCACGAATCAGTCTCAAACATACTAATGACTCTTACTCACTGAATCTGAGTATATTTGTTCAGACCAAACATCTAATGCGGCCAATGTAATGTGATTCACAAACAAATGTCACTAATGAGACTCATTGAATCAGTCTGAGTATATTTGTTTAGTATTTTTGTTCAGTATAAAGCTTATGCCAACACTAAAGGACAAATTAAGGGGGAGAGGTGCTTCACTAAAAGTAATAAAAGAATGGTTAACTGAATCATAAAAGGTGAAGTGTTTAATTCCTGTGCCACTACTGTCAAACAAACAAAACTGCAAAAGTGAGTCAATAAACCAAGTTCAATAAACCATCATCTGTCTCTCAGCATTTACCACATTTGTACTTTCCCTCACAAATACAGCAATTAAGTGTTGAATGCATTTAGATGCATCCTGCCATCCTGCACCTCGCACCCATGAGTTATTTTTCCAGCACAAACAGAATCCCTCAAATCCTCAGTCTGGAAGGTGATTCAGACAGTGACACTCTGGGCTTTGCTCTCTGAGAACCTCTTTCTATCCCAGCCTCACAATAGCTCTTCTGCTGCCTTCCGCTTTTATTTGAAGGGTCTCTCTCTACCTTGACCTCTGAGCGCTTCCTCCCGCTACAGCTAATTAGCTAAAGCAGTATGTTTCGCTTGCGTTCCAATTACGCACTGGAACGTCAACCTAAGTTCCCGCTCTTATCCTAATTATCTGTTACTAATTTAAATTTTGGCTGCGGCTCTGCTCGGGAATGATGTTAATGTAAGTGTTCCTGTCAGTCGGAGAGTAATTTGATTTAGAGCGTGTCTATGGTCTAATTAAATATGCTGTTTATGCGCAGTATGCAACTTTCGGCCGAAGCCCCATCTGTGTTTCATCACTTTGAGAGCTCAAGGGAGTGAGGCACAGAGAAAGAGAGCGAGAAATTAAATGATTTTAAGGACTTTAAGAGGAGAAGAGCTGTGTAACCTTTAAATGAGGTGTTAATACTCAGCACATGCTGTTCGTAAGTCAAGAATTATAATATTTCTCGAAGAAAACAGAAAATCAAAGACGAAGAAAAGTGAAGAGCAATTACAAAGTACTGTCTGTCTGAATGTGTCTGTATAAATATAGCTCAACAAATGTCAGTGCAGTCTACACACAGGCATGCAAAATTTCAATTAGATATATATTAAATATTATTTGTTAAAAAAAGTTGCAACAATGTACTTTACTGTCTTTACTGTCACTTTTGAGAAATTAAATGCATCCTGAAGTGAATGAATGGATGAATAAATTTAAAATATTAAATTAATAAATGAATAATAAAAAAATAATTCATTTTAATATAAATATTTATTTTATTTAACAGCAGTGACTTGACTGATGATGTAGTAAAATCAAAAATGCAAAGAATATATATCACAAAAAGAGTCTTTCTGTACCCTCCCTGTTCTATAAATGGAATACACACACACACAGACAAACAAAATAAATTGTGTGCTCACCCAAAACAAAATTTACCCACCTAAACAACATGAGGCTATGTCTGCACAGGCATACAGGCTTTTAGTACAAAAAACACACACACACAGCTTCATCATGCCAGACAAACACACATTCCATCATGAACACACCCGTTCGTAAGACCACCTAAGCACACACACACACACACACACGCGCAGAGCGCTCATTTGCACTCAGTCTCTCTTCAGTGTGGCAGGCGGTGTGTGTGTGTGTGTGTTGTGTGTGTGTGTGTGTAAAGGCTGTTCTTGTCTCTTGGGGCATTTCCTTGAGATGATTTGTCGGTTGCCTTGTCTCTCCTTACTGATGGTTCCACAGGCTCATTAATATTCATCTGAGAGCGAGTGGGGTACGAGACACACACACACACACACACCCACACACACACACACACACACACACACACATCGTGCTCCACATCACTGAGTCCTCATTTATTCATACCGTGGACTACAGTCTGATATCTACGCCTTCCTGTTACACACATCTACAGGAGCCACAAGCTTTGGGTCTAACACACAGAGATTTACAATACCCGGAGAAAAGTAGACACTAGCATTTCCATTCATCTCAATGGCAGTTGCTCAGCTGGCACAGGAGCCACCCAGAAGCCAAATCTGCCATATTTGCTCATGGGTGCTCAGTATCGAAGTAGAAAATGTACTAGCAACAGCAATATCACAGGTTTGATTCCAAGGGAATGCACGGAATCATAACATTTAGCCTTTTTTTAGAATTTAGTACATCTAGAACTCTAGATCTTGAATATATGTAATATAATGTCGCTGTCAGGTGGAAAACCTTGTATCTGCATATTTCATCTTTTATTTGTTTTGTTTTTTTTATCAATCACTACTATTGGTCACCCTTCACGTCTGTCTGTAGGTTTTGCAAATGTTTAACCAATGAAAAGCATTAAAAGAGCTTGTGACTAAACCTCGTATCTCCATTGGATCTTCAAAAAGTTGCTCAAACCTCATAACTCCACCCACGTCTATCGTGAATGAAGTTTGGACCGCCTCTGCTTGTTTGCAATGCAAGGATAAATAAAAAACTAGTTCTTTGAATAAATACAGCATTTTTTCAAGAAACATATTTAAAGGCTAATGTTTTATGTATTTAAGTAGCGGAGAAGAGTATCTTAGGGTGCTTTCATATTTGGTTCAATTGCTCCCCCCTCCCCCTGCCCCCACTGGACTGTGTTCACATTATATTATTTGGGTCTGACCCATGGTTCGTTTGCGTCATCAAACCAACAGCTGTTTACTCCGTTGCTTAGAAACGACGATGCAGGAGAAGGCGGCAAAATGCATAACGTTGCTCTCCTCACTTTTATATTTTTGTTTTTGATTTCGTTCATAACGGCACTTGCATCTATCTGCTGCGAATGTAAAACGCTGAAGGCGAGCAGAGATGAGATACACTACAGCTCTCTGCTTGCAGCACGTCAGTCACGCTTGTTGGGAAAGTGAGTAAAACACACACACAAACACACATTTTTATCAAATAATATGGCATTAATAGCGGTTCACTTCCACAATTTGGTAGAAGTGATCAGAAGCGAACCGTACCCGAGTTCAGAAGACATCATCCAAACGTACCGAACTCTGACGTCAATTGAACCCAGGTGCACACCAAAAGTGCTAATGTGAAAGCACCCCTAGGGGTGGGCTTGTTTGCCGCGGTCCAAGCCCGGGCGCGATTGTTCCCGGTGCCCCTCGCAGCATTGGTCTGGTTTCACACTCAAATTGATTCTATCGAACCCTGGAGCGTTTGCGTTCATCTTACATCATCACAGACGTGCACGCTGCATGACAGAAAACAGAACGCGGGTCAATAAATTGTGTTTTTTTTTTTATTAATTTGGTGCTATTGTGTGCAGCAGAGTAAACGACACTTGTGCGTCGCATGTAGATGGTTTTCCGCTGCTTGCAAACAGACTATTTTGAGGAGACAACTGATTACCACAGCTGATTGCACTCGCAAAGCACAAATACACTGCAGGTTCACTCCTGCTCGAATCCAAGATAAATCATCAACACTATCATCTCTTACATGCGTTTTATTTAAGTAAATACATTATAATCGGCTAAAACGCATGCACAGGTTACTTTACTTCCTGAACAAGTGCGCAGCTGAGTCCATGTTGCTTTCATATTCACGTGAACCGCGGCACAGTTCGAGTGCAACCGAACTCAGACCACCTCCTTCAGGTAGTCTCGGGTTCGGTACCCCAGGGCGCACACGGGTTCGCATGACAGCTTTCACATTAGCGATTTTTCATGCGAACTGTGCCCTATTTCTAACTAAGCTGCCAGTGTGAAAGCCCCATTAGTCTAGCATTTGCCATCCAGGTATAGCCAATACTGTCTTAAATAGTCTGTGCGTAGCACTTCATCTTTAATAACATGAGCTTTTGGCCAAATTACAGAAAAAAACTGAGAACCCACATATCTGCAATAAACTTTATAACCTGTTAGTTGATGAAAACGTAATGCAATGCATTTACTGCCACAGATGCAGCCATTTTAATGACAGACAAAACACATTCTCTGAAATTCGCTGGTCAAAAACCTTGTAACCCCATTTGAGTTTGATTTTGGTAAAATGTTAATAATGTAATGACACATGCAAGTGTCTGACCATATATAAAGCCACAATATCAACTATGACAAAAAAAAAAAAAAACCTTGTTTTTTTCCTTTTTCTGAAAAGTAGTGTTTTTGGAGTTTCCGCCTGAAAGTGACAATATATAGTATTTTACTACAACTGTACACAAATGTTTGCACAAACATTGACCGGTGAATCAACTCTCACTCCACTCAAGCCCCCGGTTCTCATTTCTGGCCTGGACACTCATATTGAAAAAGCAATAATGTGCAGGATTAGAGAATCACAATTTTTTTTTTTTTTTTTTGAGAAACTCAACAACAGCGTGGCAGGCTGCCATATGGAGGCAGGACAGAGATAAGCCTCCACAGAGAGAAGAATTGTGCTGCTTGTGCCACTGGAACAAGCAGGACCGCCTCGAACTCCAACACAAAACAATGTCAGCGCGTCGTAAATCAATGCTCAGACACACTGCCTTATGGAATCCACTGCTCAGCACTTGACCTTTGACTGGCCCAGTCCTAACACACCACTCTGACTTTCAGTTTCCAAAACAGAGAAAGGGCACTTTCTGGTGTCAATAGATGAGAAACATTTAGCCTATTATATGAAATGTCACTGGATTGGCAATTTCAACTGGAAAAAAAAAAAGTAGCGATGGTTAGTTTAAACATATAAGTGTCAAGTTTATTTTGAAAAGGCCAAAGTAAGCCAATGCTAACCGCTGGTTGAACTTTTTCTTATCGCTTATGTTTTTAAATTGTTACAGACAATGAGCCAAACAGCTTTTAAATGCAAAGTAAGTGTGAAAAGAGGACATCTGTGTGAACTTAAGAAATAGACAATGAAATATAAATGATCCTGAATGCGGCTTTGACTTACTGACATTTAAAGAGCTGATATGTGACCAATGCTAATAACATGTACATCCTTGAGATTCTGCTTCATATGTATGATATTCAGACATGAAGCCACACAATCACAACACCAATGACATAAAGAACACTGAGAAGCAACACAGACCTGTTGAAATGCTTGTCTGAATGCTCCTGTTGGAAATGTCAATGATTAAAATCCAGATATTGTCAGTATCCCAGTATGATACGTAATTTAATTTTTAATAAATTTTTAATCAATGTGCATTTTTTGGCTATTACACAGAAACTTGGGTGACTGACCTCATGCTGTGTTAGGGTCATTTTGATTTTCTTTTTCCCAAATGATGCTAGTTAACATTATCACATTGGACTAAAACTTTACACATCCAGGGTAACTACTTCTCCAACATGTTTTGAAATTTTTTGTGATTTTTTTTTCCCACCCTTTTTTTCCCCACTGGTCAAAAATGTCCAGCCTACAAAAATTTTCTGTCATTATTCTATATTTTCACCAGATATTGGATTCAATCTTTTTGTTGACTTGTTTTCTTTCAATTAGGGCAGGTTTTGTATTTCTTTTTGGATCTAATGGATCGTAGGCCTTCTTTATCTGAACTTATGCACCTCAGTTTTTTGACCAAAAAAAGCATTATTTGTGGGTAATTTTGTCAATATTGAATAAAATTTTTAAAATATTCTGTACAATTTATCACACTAGTGTGCTTTAATGTTTAAAAAGGAAGTTTGTTTTGAAATGCTTTTATCTTTACAAAATTACACAAAGTAATTTGACTGAAAAAATGACTGGCCTACAAAAAAAAAAAAAAAAAAAAAATTCCTCAGAAATCTCGTTATGCTTTGATTTAGTCTGCACATTTTCTTTGCTGATTTTGGTGAAGATTTAGTGGACTTCTACATGATCATCAAGATTAAAAATGGTAATTAAAAATATATAAAATATATAAAAATATATTATATATAAGCTGATTAAAAATATATAAACGCTGAAAATGCTAAACTCTTACTTGTAGCTAAAATACTTTAAAAATAAGCACGCAAGGGATGGGAGACGAGTAAATATTGATAAATATCGGCTGTGGAAATTTTGTGGAATTTTCTGAAGAATTCTGTGGGTGTAGATTCCATGCAGGCTCAGTCATTGCTCTTCCTGTTGGTTCATAGGGCGTTCTATGTATGACAGCATGCAATATGAATGCTATATGAGATATTGGCAGGTTTGACTGAAAGACTACTGTAAATGAGGGGTTGATGTATCTACACAGTAAAGACTCTAACCCTGTGGCCCCTACATTGTCAACAACAAATATTTAAAGGCCCCATGACTTTTCCACTTGTTCATGATTTACTGGATAAGGACAAACTATTATTATTTTTTTTTTTTTACTCACAATTTACACCTGATAAATACAGTCAAGCCAAAAATTATTCTGACATATATTTTTACTAGTTGGTGCAGGAAACTATAGTTAATTTATGTAAGTGAGGATAGCAAAATAAAGCAAACTGTGACATATTATACCCAAAAATTCTTTATACAGTGGAAATTGTACGAATTGTACAATTTTACTACCAGTAAAATTGATAAAAATTTGGAACTAAAAATTATTCAGACATTTTGACTTTACCATGTATTGCTTAAGTGTTATCTGACATAATTAAGATTATTTTTTTCTGACAGTTTAACTCTGAAATCTTGTTATATTTTATTACTGTATTAATGAATGAAATGTTCAATGTGTCTGAATAAATTTAGCTATGACTGTATTTTAGAGTTTGAAAAAGTTCTTGTGCAAATGTATATATTAATTATAAAATTCACATTAAATAAATGGTTTTAATTAATTTACATGACATTTGCAGACCTAGAAAATCACACTTTTAAAATTGGGTTACAACATAAATCCAGGTTTTGCATATCCTCATATATCCAGGACTATTTGATAACCCCTGGTTTCCAGGTGAATTAAAATAAGAAATATCTTGATTTCTGGCATGGCATGTTTTAAATGGCATGTCTTGTCATGTTTAAAATTTATTATTTCTTTGTAACCATCACAGCTGGGAGTGTCACTGACTGTAAAACCAAAGTGTGAATAAAAGGCACACAGATGACAAAGCACCGATCAGACAACAGCATCTAAAAACATGCCTGAACACAGACACACTTTTACGAATAAAAGGGGGGTTTTGGTAGTGATTCCATTGAAGAACCATTTTGAGTTCTTGTCAGCGAATAGTTCTGAAAAGAACCTTTTTTTAAAGTGAAGATCATTTTAATGCTCTGGTGCTGTTTTTAACCAAATAATTTTATGTTTTGGTTTTTTAGAATTTTTTAATTCATTGGAATGCTACGAAACTTGGTAAAGGTTTTGGCACTTGCTAAGTGAATAAAATCATGGACATGATTCGAAAAGGTTAAATGGTCCTGAAAAAAAATGATCACACTTGTAATGTTTGCGGTCAAAAACAGCTGGAAGCAAATTTAATCTGGTGGAAACGCTTGGTACTTCCCAAACAAAAGCCGCTTTTCCACTGTCGGGCCGAACGGTTCTTAGAATGGTAAGGAATGGTTCCAGTTGTGTTTCCACTTGAGCCTGGTTCGGCACGGCACGATTACAAACCGTTCGTGGCCCGGAATTCTCGGCATGGTTGTTTAACTGCGCTGGTAGAATCCATGAAGTGACATCGCCACTCAGGATTGGTCACTTGTCTGTTGCCTGGCTACCAGTTTCTCTGTAGTTCGCTAAGCACTCTATTTGAGCGACGTAAACACAAGTTAATAATAAAATTAAAGGAAATATCTGATCATCCTCCATAACGCGGTCGTTATTTACATCTCATATCATCAGTAAACCATTGCGTTACCAAGACAACGACTGATGCTTTTGTATTACATTCCATAGAGCGGCCGTTATCAGCCCCGCAGTCGTAAATGAAACCGGATCGGTTTCCGGATCGGCAAGGAATGGAACGGTTACGCAATGAGAACCGATCGGCCCGACGGTGGGAAAGCGGCTAAAATCTTACTAAAAGCTCAATTTTTAAGATATGAACCTCAAATTTGGAACACAATTTGTTTACATTTATGGCTTTGATTTTCTTTTATAGTTTTAGAGTAAAACATGTTTTGGAGAATATATGTTTCATATCAAATTTAAAAATTGTATTTTTATGCATTTTTCATAATGATAAACTTAAACTTCTATAACTTTTTTTAGTTTTACTTTTATTTTTAAACTCACTTCAGCAATAATCTGCCAAGTGTCTTCTTTAACCCTTTGTACGATCACACCGGTTCAGTGCATCGCGTGATCAACTGCCAAAAAACTCACGCTGGGGGGTCAGCCAGAATATTTTAAACTTACGTGTGAAAGGGTTAAAAAAACAGACCAAATTTAAGTGCTCCAAAGCATTTAAGATTTACAACAGTTTAAGTTGGAAATAAGGAATTTTATTTTCAGGTCTATGCTCAAAAAGTTATTCATAGGTTAAAAAAAAAATTTAAAAAATATCGGACTAAAATTTAATACATTCATTTCATGGGAAAAGAAATAAATAAAAAAATTGTCAAAAACGCAAGCAGCACCAGAGGGTGAAAAATCTAGAACTTTTTCCACTGTCAAGAACCTTTAGTGCAATGGAAACGTTCCATGGATGTTAAGGCTTGTCATGGAACCATAGATGCCATAAAGAACCTTTATTTTTAAGTCACATGCAGCTCATTTCCTACTCCTCATCTGCCTTATTGGTTGCAACATATAACGTAGAACAGAATCAACAGGGCTTATTGCAGAGAAAGAAAAAAAACATTCCACATACACCAAACAAAATTACCCTCATAAGAAACGAAGAGGGCAGGCAAGTTGTTTCATAAAAGTAATCCAGAATGTAAAGGACAAATCACAGTGTAAAGACTGTGGCTGAAGAGGTGTGGCAGCTAACGGGGGCGACTCTTCTCCTTTTATGAGGCTATCGCTATAAAATATCTGATATGGTACAATACAGAGTATTGTACTGAGATGCCCCGCCACTACACTTCCATAAAGCAGCAGACAGCAAGAGAGAGAGAGAGAGTATCTCCAAACAAGAGAGCCGCCGTCCTCAGCGGAATCATAATTTAGTAGTTACTAAGCCACTGGTCTGAGAGCTGTGCTTAAATATTATTACTGCAGCAAATCTAGTTTGGCTCAGCGCTGATGCCGTGGCTTTAATGCCCTACATGAGGCCCTGGTGTACTTGATGCTGGCGAGGGAGCCCTTTCCTGCCCTTGCGAGGGCCGGTGTTTATTATATCAGCTGTAATTGCCTCTCACATAGCTCCGTGCTTGGGATAGAGTCAGTGCAGTGTGTTAGGAAGGCCTGGAGTTGGCGAAAAAGACTACTGGAGACAGATGTGGAGGTGGATGTGGATGTGGGGACACTACCGTTCGAAAGTTTGGAGTCTTTATTTTTTTAAAGATATTAATACTTTTATTTAGCAAGGACGTGGTTCTTGAGCAGCAAATCAGCATATTAGAATGATTTCTGAAGGATCATGTGACACTGAAGACTGGAGAAATGATGCTGAAAATTCAGCTTTGCATTACAGGAATAAATACATTTTAAAATATATTAACATAGAAAATATTTCTTTTAAATTGTGATATTATTTCACAATATTATGGATTTTACTATATTTCTGATCTTAGCCCCTGCTGGTAGATGTTGTAACTACACCACACGGGGCCGTTCACACAAAATGTTTATTTTACATTCCGCTGCGATACGTTTCCAATTGTTTTTCAGTGTAAATTAACAAGATGGACGTCTTTAACCTCTGTGTTCACATCTTTTGTAAAAATAAGTTAAAATAAGTCTTTTTTTCCCCTTTTTTTTTTAAAAAAAATGGCTGCAAAAAGCATCTACAGCATTCATAGTTTTCAGTCATGTGACTGCCAGAGATTACTGAATGCAGTTTCACTTTTTTTCATCTGCATAACAAAATGAATATGCAAAAAACAATTAACTTGCAACGGAATTCAAATATTCGCAAATACTGTTTTAATATTTAATATAATTTAGTAGAATATAAATGTTGAATAAAATTTTTGTGAGGACGACTGGCAAATCTTTCTTAAAATTTGAGACTAGAATCTTTAGACATCGTATACTACACAAATTTAAACACAGACTGAGCTCAACTGGAACAAACTCCGTTTGAGCATGACAACCAAATTACATTCATAATTGGCCTGACAGTCATGTAGTGTATTCCTGGCTTTAGTACATTAGTACTTAGCACAAACCTGATAAAAATGACTGGCGGGCAAAGGAAGAAAGCCTTGTTTTTCCCTCCAGGTGCTGTTCCCGTAAAGGGAGTTTTTGAGTGAAAATAGATTGTTTTTTTCTTCCCATCCCTTTGACAGAACAGCTCAGGGTAGTCACAATAAACTGGTTGGGACCAACAACCAATCATAATAAATAGTAATTAGTCACATGGCATTTACAGTTCAGGTGACTGGCTCGAATCTAATGAGAATGCTAACAGAAAGCAGTGCTATGCTAATCGATAGCAACACAAACATTTCCTTCACCACTCTCCTGAAATCACTAGTATTGAACAGTACTCACTAGTTTTACTAAGATCTGCTGATGTATACCACAGCTATGGTGCTGCTTATCACCCCTTCCAGAAGCATCCTTTCTTCCTATGGTACAAAATGGCTTACCTTTACAAAACACCTCATGTCTTATTCAGTCTGATTACAAGTGGCACTAAATCCAAGATGCAAAGTTTCAAGTTTTTACCGTCTCTAAATGAAGCGTTGCTTCTAGTGCAGAATGTGTAAATGTGTGAATGTAAAATGTGTAATGATGCCTTCTCTGCCATAGTATCTTTTACAGTAGAAGTGACACTAGCACTTCACCATATAGCTCACTATCTTCTGCATGGCAGATAAGCATTTGATTTAACATCCAATTAAAAGGCGTCATTGAAAAATTACTTCAAATAAGCCTTTTATTTTCTTTAATCAGTCTTCGATTCAAGTCTTCCCTGGGCCTGCTCAACCACGAATCCAGGACTCATGAATTTTGATTAAAAAATCTAAGCCCGCTCTTAGCCGCCGCCAATTTTTTTCCCCCTTTTTTTGTTACAGGGTTTGATAGAAATTTAATAAATCTATGAGCTCCTGCCAGCTCAATTTATCATCCCTTTTCCACAAGACTGGCCCATAATGCCCACACGGCAAATTACGAGGGAGCCAGCTAACCAAAACTTCACAGAGTGAGATTGAAGAACTATAATCACCGCCACTGAACCATATAATTGCAATAGAATACAGCTAGCTGAAACATTAGCCTTCTCTGTAATGTGTGACATCCGTGTGTTTGGTTAAAGCAAAGGGTAACTATTTTATTCAAATGACACAGATAGGTGGAACACTCTTAGTTTTTGGTAAATGCACAATTTTTTTTTTTTTTAGAAAAGTGTCTATTGACAGCAGAATTAAACTGTTTAGAGTTCAGATAAATTAATAATGGGCCAACATACGTGACACTGAGAATGAAGAAAAGATAGCAGCAAATGACTTAAGCAAGTGAAATAATAATTATTTCACTTGCTTAATACAATAATAATAATACTAATAATTGATTATCATAATTATTACTACATATGACAAAAACAACAATAAATAGCAACCATTATTATTATTACAACATACAATAATATTAATTAATTAATTATAAAATAATACATAAATAATAACAATATTGATAATGATAGTAATAAATAATAATAAAAATATTAATAATTAATAATAATAATTATTATTATTATTGCATTTCTTCAGGACAAAATAATAAGACATTCACAATACATTTAACCATAATGCAATATATTTCTCAGTAAAACTGATTCTATTTGAAATAAAGTAGGGTGGTGTTTTATTTTATGCATCAAGATTTGATTGGATTGTGAAAAGTAGGCTATATGATATCATTGTTTAATAATATTTGTCCACAACCATGTGATCTGAGTTACATCAACAGAAAAGTTATATGAGAGTCAAAAAAGTTCACATAGAATTAACATGCAAAAATAAATAAATAATTGGTAAATAAATAAAATAAAAAATAAATAAATAAAAAATAAGGTGCATATTAAATAAAACATATATTAAAAATTGTAACAAAAATAAGTCATAATTATATAAAATTGTCTCATTAAATAGTATTATATTACTACAAAATTATATACATATAATTGTTTAATAATATAAAACTATAAAATGAACATTTTTCAGCAAATATTGGCATACATGAAAAAAAAATGTGGTTAATAAACTGCAATTTTTAATCAATTAAAAAAGTTCTAATAAAAAGTATAGTCAAATCCCTTTTTCCCTTTTTCATCTTTGTTCTCACGCTCTGACTGCAGAACAAGCATCAAACATAGTTCAGGGAGAGAAATGTGTAAATGCTGGAGATGGCAGGAGCCATTTTTCAAACAGACACAGTGGAGCCCTCCCCCTCATTGCCGTAGGTGACAGCGCTGTGATTGGGCGCACAAACTGTCCAACAGCATATGCCTGTCATGACATTTCCACGGCGACCCGGGCTCCACTGATGGGCAAAGGCTGGTGGGAAAAAAGACAGCTCCGCGCATACTGTGACACAACCCCCTCCCGACTCTCCCCTCTCTGTGCTGAATCCATTAGGAACCCCTTTTCCCACATCTCTTTTCTGCTCTTCTTTGTCTACTCAGGCACATAAAATGGCCACCAACATTACAGCCAGGCCAATAACACGCTTTTGATGAATTCAGTGCTATTCACTGGGGACATATTTGGCATGCTGGCGAGATTATCTCTTTTGTTTGTCTTCTTTATTTATTTTGTTGGTACAACATAACATTGCCCTCTTATGAGAATTTATGCAAATGCAGTGAGCCGGCTACGACCGTAATTATGCTCTGATTTATACAGCAGTCGCTGACCATTTTACCATTAGAGGTTGCGGCTGCATTTATTTTATATTTGTCTCTGAGTTCACAAGCAACTTTTTTAATTCCTTTTAATGATATGATTGACTAAACGAGATAATGAGGTCAATGCATTGTGTAGCGGCACTCCTGATTGCACTAAGGCCACATCTAAAAAGCAACATACACTCACAAAGGGATACTAAGCCATTAAAATATCATGTACATAAACATATTTCTTTACTATATTAGAGTTACACTGCAGACAAGTCTAGATAAAGAGATTAAAGCCAATATTTATACTGTGGAAAAAAAAAAAAAATATATATATATATATATATTCTTGTTTTCCAATAAAAAAAGTGCCACATTATCCTTTTTTTAAAAAAATGTGTAATACAGTTTGTGAATGTAAACGTCTGCAAAGTTTTAAAGACCAAAGATGCAGGTCAAATAAAGTTAGAGAGCAACAGACTTAAAGAAAATCTGAATTGCCTGAAATGAGTTGTCAGTAATTCCACTTTCTTCCGTAACATACCTACATAACAATGTAACACATTTACATAATGCCAGCCTATGGTCTTCATTGGCTGCCCGCAAACAAGGTCTACTTTGACCCTCAAACACTGTAGTTGTAGTTGAGAGCTTGAACAGTTTAGTTCACGTTGTCGACATGTCGAGAAGACGCTGTAAAATATATGCATTGATAATAAACTGTATATATAAATGGGGTAAACAAAAGTTTCAAGAAAATTTATCTTTATTTTACTGGTATTTTCACTAAAAATGATTATGAAAATGAGTTTTATTGTAATTGATTTGATGTACAGTACAGTAGTAGCCAAAAGTGATGTACGGATGGGATATTTAGTTTCAGTGACTCTACAAGTTCAATTAAACCATTAAACCATCAAAATATGAGGGCAATATTTTATATTTCTAAACATTTTAAATATGAGGGAAGAACAAAACACAATTATTTGGCAAAAAAGGGCAAACTACAGCTACAGGTTTTATTTTACTATGCAAAAAAAAAAAAAAAAAAAAAAAATGCATAAAGAAAAACAAAAAGGTCACAGGAAACATTATACATTTACTACAACAGAATCAGTTATTTCATTTGTTCTCTCTTGTTTTTGTATGTGTTCATGACTTATGACAGCCTGGCCAAAAATGATGTGCGCACAATTTGGCACGTTTCATTGCATTATCACAAATAAAACAATCGACTCCAAGCACAACAACGAAAATCTTTAACACATTTTTAATAATATTTGAATAAAGGATGAAGATACATATACTCAAAATCTACATTCTAAAGGAAGTGCTGTAAAATTAGATTGGTTTCGCCCCTTGGACTCCAATTAGACATGTTTCTTAGGGACATTTACATAAGACAATTTGTGTTCATAATTAGCTAAATAGTTTAGCTGCTAATTAATTAACACAGCTTTAGCATTAGCATTTAAATCACTACAGCTAAACATATGGTAATTTAAAAAATATACATAATAAAATATCTATATAAACTAGTCAAACTGTCATTGGATGAAAACGACCATTGTGACCCATCCCTTGGGATGTAATGTAAAAGGGAGCTAAACGCCAACCCTGATTGGTCATACTGGAGTCATTATTTCTCCCTTTGTTTCTTTCAATTCCTTTCTTTTTTCAAACACTCCTGACATATAACATATGCAGCTCAGGTTTATTTTTCAAGTAAGCTGCACCATAATATGTTGTCATTAGCAATCACAAGCACGGTGTAAGCACATGGCATTATAATGGACTTCCATATATCTACCTGTGAGCTTGTCACTGGAAATGATGTAAATGTCTGTGTCATGTTTAACTGCATGAATAATACCATCTGTTCAGCAGGAGCCTGTAATTGTTCCCATATTAAAAATGCTGACCCCTGCTTTCACTCCCCTTCAAATCTTTCCCTCTCTCTAGGGATCACAGGCTCTGTGAGTGTGTGTGTGTGTCATTCTCTCGCTCTGACGGGCACAGTGGGCTAATGAAACTCTAGGATGTATGCTCTGCGGCTCAGAGGGATTATCGCTTCTCCATCAGTCGTATCACCTAACACACACTGGGCGCACGCCACACTGTCAAGTGTGTGTATGTGTGTGAAAACACAGGCCAATTGTCATGTTCACTGACACACACTCATACATACTGAAGTATAAACATTCTTATATGGCTTTTCCACTGATATGGCTCAGGAGCTGGTACTCAGCCAGGGAATCTGCTAATCTCTCTCAGGATTAGCTTATAAATATTAATTAGGCTTTGCACAAATAATTTAACAAGATAATTTACTGTTTTGATAAATAAATAGTCTATATGACGTATTGATTTGGAGGGCTGTAGAGTAGTTGCTCATTTACAAGGTGAAACTGACATGTAAACAACATCAATTTTAAAAAAGAAAAGTATGATTTTAAATATATATTTTTAAAACATTATTGATCCTGGCAATCTGTAGTCCAGTGGTTAAACGCATAAATCAATAACTGAATGTTCAGTATGAATCATTGGCAATGGTTTGGCAATGAGTAGGATAATACTTTAACATTCAAAGTATTATTTACCTCTCTTAGCTTTACCTTTCTGCATTTAAGTAATTTTTTTTTAGCATCATTATGTCTTTACAACTTGGCTTTTAATTAACAATCAGAAGTTATTTATATATAAAACAATTCACAATCGATTCGCATATATGATATTTGTAAAATAAAAAAAAATATTTACATTACAAACAGACAAGGAAAATAAAATATAGCTACAGTAGCTACAGTATTATTTGCAACACCAGACACGACAGAGATCCGAGACAAAACAAAAACTGACCAATAAAAAATAACAGCTAATCAGAAGAGCGCGTGGGCGGAGTCTCACAATGAAATGATAAGTACCTAATCAAATTTTAACATTATTGAAAACACGTACTGAGTGACTGTGTCTGAGTGACAGAGTTGACAGTTTAAAAGTTCTTGTTTCCTTTCATTTATTTTCAAGATCTGACGTGAATTATCCATTGTCGCTTTCAGTATTGCTATAAAGGTCACACAAAATGATATTCAAACTCACATTAAATTCTTTTAATATAGAGGGGCCGTTTACACGACACCATTTTCAACCAAAAACAGAAGACTTTTTATGCGTTTTGGCCGTTCATTTACATGACAATGATGTTTTGAGGGCCTGAAAATGTAAACTTTTGCAAACAGGATTCAAAGTGCAAGTTTTCTCCATGTAAACTACAAAAAGGCAAATTTGTGAAAATGGTGAAGTCATGCGTATGCGTATTACGTCTACAGTCTATAGGTGCATAGTGTTTCTTTACAAAGTTACATCGCCAACTACTGGCCTGGCATGAATAATTCAGCGTTTTTAGAGGTTTTTGCGGATCCGTGTGAACATGGATCGTTTTGACAATGTTGTCATCTGTACACGCGAAAAACTCAAAGGAAAAACTTTACGTTTTTAGTACATCGTTGTCGTAAATAAAGCACATAATCAGTACTTGAGATTATCATTGTTATACTTGTGTATGTTGATGTATGCTGTTCTTCCAGTCACGTTAGTCGTACAGTATGCCTAATAGGCTGGCAATAGTTCCGTTACTGTTACTTGTCTCATCACATTCAATTACGAACTATATTACATTAATAAGGTAAATATTTTTTCACCATTCCTAAGGGTAAATTTAAAAAAAAAAATGCATCATAGCATATTACCGTCAGCCAAGACAATTATCAAAACTTAAATGTTACGCTTACCTCGCACTCTTTCACCATTAAAACTGAAACGTTGAGCTAGAAATCATGTTTGGGCTCTGTGAACTGGAAAGCCTGTCTGCTTTGATTTGATTGGCCATCGCAAACATTTTGACATTGACGAGGACTTGTTGCCCTCAATATCTAGTGTTTAAAGCACTGCTTTGTTGATTGAAAAGATTTACAGCATCTAGCTTGCTTTGTACTGGCACTGTGTTGGATCAAAGGGGAGTTAGATAACTCCTCACCCCAAACTCAACTCTCCACCATGTCTTTATTGTACTCTGTTTATCAGCTCTTACTACACCATCCTGATTTGCATCTCCAGCTCTGAATTAGCACCTAATTTTACTGTCGTCATCCCGCCCGCCTGCATCGTGTGTGGAAATCAAAACCTATTTAGCACCCCAAATTACTAACATCTCTGATAATTCAAATCAGCAACCTCCTAAATGTCAATAGTTAGCAGCCTCCGTAATTGTGGCGGAGGAAATGTGCATCAGATACAGTCTCCAAGATCAGAATGGAGAACCCACAATAATAATTAATTGCCTTCCCCTCCGTGCCGCCCCGCTACAAGCCAGAGAATAAAGCATAATTGACAGAGAGCGCCGAACTGTTTTCCCGCATGTCTGTCTGCGGCGCTCTTTGAGCATCTCCCGTCTTCTAAGGACCTGGAGGTCCTCGTTTTTTTCATCTTCTTTTCTTTCTGGCAGTAACTGACACCATCTGTATCTGTCAGAGTGGGAGTAAACCAGAGCTCAGCCTCAGTGGTGGATGTGGCAGACGGGAGGGGGTTGCCGGCCTCGCTGATATTAAGTAGCATTGATCTGCTTGGATAAACTTGCCAGGGTTCAGTGAGGTGCTTGCCACCGCTGGCCCTCAGGGTCAAGCGTCACCTCATCAACCGCTAAGTCACCTTCTTGTCGTACGATGTCTTCTCTTGTTTCGGCTGCTGCACGGCCTTTTCCCTCCATCAATATTACAGCACAAGCCCATCTCCATTTATCGACACCACCTGGCTTCACTGTTTACGGTTCAAGTGATGCCAATTGTACTCCAGACAGCACATCCAATAAAGGAATACGAAGTTGCACATTTTCATCTATGCGGACAATACTAATTTCAGCTGCATGTGTGATGTTTTTCAGACACTATTTAAACATTATCTGCACTTTTACAGAAGAAAAGTATGTCTGCAACTTTTCCGTTTCTGCAAGGGCTGATGTTTGGATTTTTAGTTTTTTTTATTCTTTATGTAATTTACGTTATATGTAATTTGGTATATTATAGGAGCCTATTTGATGATGGGTATGTTCTACTTTAGATCAATGTTTGTGTTTCTGAGGCTCTCAAGACTGCAAGCATCTATCACTTATAGCCAAAACGTGAGCCTTGTAGCCCAAACCTGGTATTTATTGTGATAAATGCCAGAAAATATCGTGATATAGTTTTAAGTCCATATCGCTTACCCCTAGGAAGGGAATGTGCTCACAACTTCCCTAAAATGAATATTTTGTCATTGTTTACTCACATTGGATGTTGTTAGAAACCTATATGACTTGTGGAACACAAAAGAAGATATTGTTGGTAAAATATATTATTTTATGTTCCACAGAAGAAAAAAAGTTATACAGGTTTGGAATGACATGAGGGTAAGTAAATAATGATGAAATGTTTAGGCGAACTGTCCTTTTAGGTATGTAAGATAAATTATCACAACCTTTTCAAAAAAAAAAAAAAAAAAAAACCTGGGGTAGCTAATCTGAGTTGCTGTGCTGATTTAAAGAGCACTCTTATGTGTGTCCAAGAGAGACTTAGTTCCGGTGCAAATTGATTCCCTCTGGATCGGACAAAGGTTTCTTGTTCATTATTACTATATCCATTTTCTCAATCGCTTCAGTGAACCGGCGACACCCACAGATGGTTTAATGTGAGGGTGGCTGAGGTTTAGGGGAGTGTTTGGTGCAGAATTAATTCTGTGATCAGGTATATAATATGTGCCATGGGTCTTAAGGGTGGGCGTTGTTGAGTCTGGTTCCTTCAGCCATGCCAGTACTTTGACTCGACCGTTCCTTTTGTAACCTGTTGCTTAATCCTGTTCTGGCGAAGCAAAGCCAGTCACCGTTACTCAGGTGTTGAGTGAGTAAGACTTCACCACAGATATTCCAACACACTCACACACTCTGTTTACTCAGTAGCAAAATCATTTTTTTTTGTCAAAAGAGTACATATTACAGCTGCAAAGTCTATGTACATCCATATAATTAATGTGTACATATTCATAATTAAATATTTAAGGCTTTTAAACATTTAACACTTTGAAAGTGAGAGATTAAATTACTGTGTGACATTTCTGTTAATAACCAGTATTTAGTTTGAGCATGACATCAATCCACATGCTTAGCTGACTTAATTTATTTTGAATCATTTTTATTTTAGGAATTAGATTACAACTAGACTCTGAAGAAAAAGTAGAGCCCTTGCAAAATGCTAGTGTGTTGTGAGTGATTGCCAGAGCACAGCTACAGAATTGCTAATTGTTTTTGTTGTTGTTTTTAAAGGTGATTGCTATATTGTGTGGTGAAGAAAAAAATTATTTGGCAATGCTTTTGCGTTCTCTTGTAAATGTTTTGCGTTTCCCAGAGAAACTTCTGCATTCACTCGCAAAAGCTTTTGTATTTGCTTGTAAAACCTTTGTGTACTTTGCGAGCGAATGCAAAGTTTCTCGGGAAGACTTAGTAAACTGAAGGCCTGTTCACACCAAGTTCAGTTCAGTACAGTACAGTATGATTCGGGATGGTGAACCCTGATCCGGCTTGCATTTCTACCGCCAACAGTACCCTTACTTGAAAGGTGTGGTGTATGCCGGAAAGTAGTGATCAACGTCAGTAAACAGTGAAGAAAGTGACAGTAAACAACAATGGAGGACATACAGCAGCTTTGTTTGAGCAAAGGCTGAAGGCTGCAAGGAAAAACAGCCGAAAAATACACATTGTGTTGCAATGGTATTGTGTTGTCATTCCCCTTGTAGCACGCGCAAGTGATTCTCTGTCAACCAATCAACGTTCTGCAGTGAGTGTAGCTCCACACTTTTGGTACCGGTACTATTGGTACTACATACCAGCGGACAATATCAATCTGTTTATAAGCATGGTGCAGTTATGTCATCTGGCACTTTAAATGATTCTGATTGGCTGTTTTTATAGTTCAAAAATGGTTCTGAAAGAGAATCCAGCAATATCATTCCTCTGTATTATTAAAGGTATGGACGTCCCTATTCTCATACAAATAGAACAATTATTAAAACCTTATAGTTATTGTTAAGGCCCATTCACACCAAAAACAATAACTTTAACGATATATTAGCGTCAATACCAACGGATAATAACCTTTATATTATAAGCAAGTGCTGCAGTAATGTCGCCTGTTGCTTTAAATGTGCGAGTGCTTTAAAGTTAATTGGATTCTGATTGCTGTTTTGTCTATTTTATTGTTAGAAAATCTGATCTGAAAGCTTAGAAAAATAACAGCACAGTTCTCTTTAACAAGTCATACAGCTTGTCACTGTCTGTAGCACAAACTGCTATAAAAATCAAGAGCACCATCATATTATGTCATGTTTGCATGATGAGATGAGAAAAAAAAAAACTGCTGTGTGACTGTGGTCAGGACTCGATCGGTAACACAAGCTTCCCTGTGGCGTGCGTCTATGACAGAGCCCGTAACATGATCTATGGAAATTCAAACTCTGCCTTTATTTCTTCCTGTTGCTAATCGGCGTCTGAAACAAAATGATGGCATCCGCGAGTATCAGCATTCCCCAGCCAGCAGCAGAAGTCCTGAAGGGAATGAAAGCCAATCCCCTCTATCCCAACCCAACTTCCTCTGCCCACCCAGTCTAGCCCACTCTGCCAGCTTCTGCCCCGCCTGAGGAAACCAGGCAACCATGTGGACAGATGCAAGACTCAAATCACGTTACCCCTGAGAATCTGCAATCCGGCATCAATTCGCTTTCCAACTGTGTGGTTGAGGGCATATTTGCACAAACTGCAAGTCTGTCGCCGGTCCAAGCCCATTATCTTGCATTTCACGAATACTTTACATGATCCGTGACAGTGTCCTTAGCTTTTTGGACTGATGTCACCAAGAGATGTCAAAAGTGTGTCTGTAGCTCTGACATGAGCGGCTGTGATTTGTTTACTGATGAAACCAAACTCTTGTGTTCCAGTGGGTTCCAATGGGCCGCTGCTGTCAGAGCTGTCATTTTCTGCCCGGGGACCAATGCTTGCGCTTCTGTCTCCGCGGGGACACGTCACATGATCTGACCTTCCAGCAGAAACAACTCCCCGCCCGTGACCGCCTAGAGCTGGTGTTTGCAGTGCCGTGGGAAATACGACGTTTCTCGCTACATGCACATAAGCCAACCGCGAACATGCAGCAGGGAACATCTTAATCCTTTATCGTTAATTAGCCAGGGTAACCGGTAAACAATCATTTGTTAATGCACAGGCGAGTCACAGAGTGACTTCGACCTGGGAAAAAAATGCATAACCTTGAAACAATTTCTTGTGCCAAACTAGCATTCATCAAGCATTCATTTATTAGCTAATGCAATTTACATGTGGATCTTAATTCGGGTGTTATCTCTGGACCGGGCTGTGTGGGACTAATCAGCATGCAGCGAGGAGCATCGCAGCTACACGCCGCGGCTAATGGATGAGTGTGTCATGTTATATTCCAACCATCATTAAAGAGCTGAATACATCCACACATTACCTCTAAGCTCCATAAACACAGGCCACAAAACACATTGCCTGAGAGAGCAAACAGCATGCTGTAACTCAAACGAACATGGCTCGCAGATCCAAGCTATGCTAATTCTGTTAATTAACGTCATCTAACATCATAGAGAAATTTGTGGATATAACATTGCTAAATAAGTCAGTATATTAGGCATTTGCGTTGAGTCCTGTGCAAAGGCTCTCATTAAAGAGCTAAACTCCTTCCTGCTAGTCAGCACTGTTTGATATAACTACTATGAGAATATCTTACACCACTCGAGTTATCACTATCATAAAAAGTTAAAGACTATTGGGGGTTTTGTCTTTGAAAAATGACAGTATATAATGAAATAATAACTATAGATACTAGACAGATGCTATTATTTATGCTATTCATTATAGATACTACTAAAACTCCAGCTGAATAATCTCAATTTCTAAGCAAACTTTTGTTGGAAAGTGTTAGATTTTGTTGATTATGCAAGATATTGGACTTCTGAATTCTTTATGTATCACATGGCAGACATTTTTAACCCAAAAATACATAAATAAACGTGTGTGTGTATATATATATATATATATATATATGCATTATTCCATTGTTTTTTTTTCCCCTAAACTTTTTCCACCCCCCTTTCAATCTCCCAGTTTGAAAACCCCTGGACAAGAGCATGGGTTGTTGAGTTTATGCCAAGGACTCCAAATATGATGATCCTATTGGCAAGCATTTGCCTAAAATACTGTTAAGAGCAGTATACTTTCATTTATGATGACCCTTTTATACTGTATGAAGCATTTAAACGTGATTTTAATAAGACAAAGGGTTCAAATTGTTGTTGTACTAAGGCCAAAGCAAATGACCAAAAATGCTATTAGAAAATGATTTCAAATTATTTGTAAAATATAAATACAATAATTTTCCTTAGTAAACAGCTAAAGTTGATAGTGGCAAGGAGAAAGATTCAGCGAAATGTTATATATTTTCCTCTTGATTATGGTTTGGTTTACTTTAGAAACCCCCTAATAAAAATCCATCTGCCAAAGGAATTTTAAATTAACAATGTCCAACTTTTTTCAGATATTACACTTGTTCAAGACCGATACAGAAAATATTTATAAACGAATTTCCCAATTGTAAGATTACAATAGTAGTGTGTTTTAAAATAAGGTCAAAGATATAAAAACCTATGACATAGACATCTATTTATAACATAAATCAAAATGTTTAAGGTGGTTTGTTTACATGCACAGCATATACATTTCAGCCACAGGATGAATCTCAGGATGAATCTAGGTGCAACCTTACTCTGGATCTCTGGCAGATTAGCATGAAGAGGGACAGTGACTATTCTATTTGTCAGCATCCCAGCGTGAGACGAGGCCACCCTGGACACCTCGGGGCCACTGGCTCCAGCTATGAGGTCAGCAGTTCACCACATGGCAACCTGTTCCATGCCACAACCTGACAGTGAGTAGGTTTGTGTTTGACTGTGCATGTGTGTTTGTGTGCAGATAAGCCATGTGGTATTTCACACCACTGAATCAACTCTAATTCAACAGTTCCATCAGACTTGTGGGAGAGTACGGTGACAGTGCTCACTTAAGCATTGCTCCTGCAGAAAAATACTTTTATTGAGGGTGGGATGGGGGTTAAATCTGAAATCCATGATACTGTTCTCATAATGGCACTCAGTCGCTAGGAAAATTTGCAAAGACAACATTAAAGAAACTAGCAGAACATGTGTATGCTTTGTGAGCAGAATTTTACCTGAATGACAATTGTTAAGAATTCCTTGTTGTCTTGCTACTGGGTCAAATACATATACGAGCGTCCACAATAAATATCTAGTTCAAAACAAAGTTCTTAGAAATGTAGCCTACTCTTTGCATTAATGTTTGTTTAAAAAAAAATAATAGAAAATTAAAACAAGTTTAAAAAAAAAAAAAAAATGTCATGTGGTGTATAACTATCAAGTGAAAGCTAACAACATAATTTTCTTACACCTTGAACACATGTGAGTGAACACATCTTAATCATTATTTTAAATAAATAAATAAAAGTTTAAGGTAAATTTTCATAAATATCAGTTATAAATACAGTCTTCGAGAAGTTGCACCACATGACATTTTACAACCTGAACTAACCTTTCTTAATCATAAAAAGGTTAAATTATCTGAAATTTTACACATAGTCTTGGGGTCTGAAGGTCTTTTAATTAAGCTTTTTTCTCTATGATAATATCAGGACTGTCATGTCACCCTGACAGTTTTTACTTCATGCATCTGTGATACTGAAAAATTATTCAAACTAAAGGTTACACTATATTTTGATGGTCTACTGTAGACATTCTTCTAACTATAAGTAACTTTGCAACTACATGTCAACTAACTCTCATTAGAGTATTAGTAGACTATTAGGTTTGGCTTAGGGTTAGTAGAATAAGTTAAAATGTAGTTGTAAAATTACTTATAGTGAGTAGAATGTCTGTTGGGGGACCATCAGACTATTGTGTTTGCAGATATTAAAGGGATAGTTCACCCAAAAATGAAAATTCTGTGATCATTTACTTACCCTCAAGTTGTTCCAAACCGGTACGAGTTTCTTTCTTCTATTGAACACAAAAGAAGATATTTTGAAGAATGTTGGTAACCAAAAAGTTGCTGGCCCCCATTGACTTCCATAGTATTCACAGTTGTTTTCTTTTTCTTCTTCTTCTTCTTTTTTTTTTTTTTTTTCATACTATAGAAGTCAATGGGGGCCAGCAACTGTTCCCAACATTCTTTAAAATATCTTCTTCTAGGTTCAGCAGAAGAGAGAAACTCATACAGGTTTAGAACAACTTAAGGGTGAGTTAATGATGACAGAATTTTCATTTTTGGGTGAACTATCCCTTTAAGCAGACAGTCTACTAATACTAATGACTGGTAGTTTACATGTAGTTGCAAAGTTATAGATATACTAATTTATACATTAATTTAGTAACACTCTATTTCGATGGTCCCAATTAGACGTTCTATTAACTATATACTATATACCGAAATAATGTATAAATTAGTATATCCATACCAAAACCTTAGCATCGTAAAACTGCACCACAGGTTCCAGGAACTATGTGAAGTCAACAAATCAGAGAAAGCTCTTATCATTTTTTTGTCTGCAATTTGGACTGAGACTATAGGAGACAAAACTCAAAACATGTTCTCCACTGCTTCGCACCAGAATTCCTGCAAAACTCTGCAGCTCATTCAGCGCTTATTTCCTTAAACCAGTGGATTTGAGATCTGAAGCTGTTATACAATGACGAGAGAGAAAAATGCAGGCCATGTAAGCTCATGCAAATCCAGCCTAATAATCTCCAATTAAAGTATTGGGGAAAGAGAGGAGGGAGCCAGTAAGCTCGAATAGATGGTGAGGGTTGAGGATAGGAGCCCTGTAGAACACGGGCATCAAACATTAGAGAGGAGAGGTGGGTGACATGGACCCTGGCTAAAGGTGTGTGTATACAGGAGATGAGCCAAAGCCGCATGCTCAGAGATCAAGGTTTTGAAATAAGCAATGACATGGTAATTAGTGTCATCAATCACATTTGAGCCACGAGGGAGCCGGTGGATGCTGGACTCAGGTTTCGAATAAACAAAAGCCAGTTTGCCTGAGTCATCAACCACCTGCTTCTGTGTCAAGCTGACCTGAGAATCACTGCTGATGCACTTTCTAATGACACCTAGTTTCTCCATGGACAATGATGTACAACATGCACAGAGTTTTGCATCCTCATCAAAGTCGTTATTATAAGTCTCTATGGTAGTGGCGTACGTTTTTGAGCTGATGTATGCACTAGCGTGTTTGCTTGCTCAAGCATTCAGCTCAGCATTTGTATTTTTAGTAACAGGAAGAGCATCTCTTATGACTCAATGTTATCATCATCGTCCATTGGGTGTGAATATTTTGGAACGATAAACAGGCGAAGAAAATTTCGACATGTTTTTACCATTCTGAAAGCCTCTTTTTAGGTAAATCAAGAGTAAACAAAAACGAAGGTGGGCGAATTTATGTGCTAGCACCGCAGGGGTGGTTGCTCCAAGAAAAATGGATCTGACCTTGATATGTAGAGATAGATTGGCTGGTGGGGTGCTGGTCACATGACCGTTTCTCTCTCTGTGAGGAGCCAGACAGAAAGGGAGAGCGAGACCGATACACCATCAGACGGGAACTCATCCGTTTGAATTTCCATTCCTCATCTGCAATTTGTTATACCATTACACCGCATGCTGTGTGAGGCCACTCTGTGAAAAAGAGACAGGCTCGAGACAACAAACTAGTTTTTATAGCTAACAAACTGGGATTTCAATCTGGTGTGGACACCTCTTTATTATGTATTCATTGATTTCAAAACTGCTTTTAACAGCCCCCAGATGTGAAAAATACTCAAAATTCCACTTTGCCACTTCTGTATTAAATTTGCATATCTGGTCATGCTCTGCTTGACACACTTGCAAAATTGCACAGCGGGTATTTCATTACAAGGCACCGCAGATATTCAACAACAGCACTGAGCATCCAAAATAAATTAAAAAGACTAAAGACCCACCAGTAGGCAGCATTATGTATTGTTTTGTAATGCCTAGAGTGCCAATGCTTTTTTTTACAAGCGAATCGACATGGAGAGGGTCGACTGCTGGGCTTGTGGGAAACATAATTGGGGGTTTCAGGGTTTTAACTGGCATTAAACTGACTGAGCTCAAAGCTGAAACAACCTGATACATGGTATTCCACAAGGACGGGTGTTAGGTCCATTTTCATTTTTCACTAAATGGCATTCAATTTGATTTCTAGTTATGCGTGAGATCCGTTTTGAGGATGTGCCTGAAATTAAACAAAAATACAGTAAAATTGATATCAGGACCAACCTGTTTTAAACAGGCTACCATTGGTCAAAGGATGCGTACATCAGAGCATTTGAGAAAAGGTTAACATTTTCTCAACTTTTTTATCGGGGACCGATAGTGTTAACAGGTATTAAGCAGACACTCTCTACTAATACTCTAATGAGAATTGGTTGACATGTAGGTGCAACCTTACTTATTGTCAACAGAACCATCAAAATAAAGTGTTACCAAATTTTTCCTCCATGTCCATGGTGAGGCATCATTCTTATTGAAACTGTCACTACACTCTAGTGTGTAAGCAACCAAAGAGCCCCTTAACATCAAGGTAACCAGAAGCCATATTACCTTAAACAATATGGTAATCTGATTCAAAAACCTTAAGTTGGCTAGCTTGAAACCAGCAGCAGCAATAAATATCCACCCCTGAAAGGCACAATACATCATGATGGTTTTGTAGCTTACAATGTCGCACGACAAAGATAAATGCAGCTGAGATAATGCAGCTCTGACCTTAAGCTGTGGCGTGGGGAAAATGTGGGTCCTCTACAAGATACTTTTGTTTTTACCATGTCTTGATGCAATTACACCATTCTAACCTACAGTCTAATGGTGCTGACTTGTCATTCTGCTTTTATTTATAGTGGCTAAAATACACTACAAAACCTGGTCTAATGGAGGCAAGGGAAGGGAGGCATTTGTTATTGCTCTGCGGGTCCAATCCAGGTTTTACATGGTCCCAGCAGCCCTCTACCTCCCAGCCATGATGCAGTCAAGCAGAGATGGGCTAATTTAATAAGCAAATCTGCTGCGGTTTCCCTTCAAGAAGCCAGTTTCATTGAGAACCTTCCACAACATGTAACCACAAATGGCCAGGGGCTGATGGGATACAAATGAAGAGAATAACTTCTTCACATAATACCTGCATGACTGTCAGCAATGGCTACATGCAAAATGCAGCTCAGGTGAGATGCTCTGTTTGGTCTGTTTGCAATATAAGCAAAAATGTATTTAAAATTGTATTAAGATATTCTTTGAGTTTTGGTCAATAATAGTAAGTATCATGATATATCACAATTGAAAACCTACTTAAAAACAAAAAAGGAACCATAATTTCCAAATAGTAGAGTTACAACAAATTTGATACATTTACACATTTACATATATATATATATATATATATATATATATATATTTTTTTTTTTTTTAATAAAAAATCTGAATAGTCATTAACAGTGCAATGTTAATTTATTTATATTTATGAAAAATATTGTTTTGTTTTTGTTTTTTAATCATATATAAGACAAAATAAGCTAATGCCACTAATAAGGTTTTTTTGTGCATTTAATAATTAATGTTTAGGGTTGCTGAAATCTATATTCTTTAGTATTAGAATATATGTCATATATTAGTCATATATGAATACCTTTAACAGAATAAGCTTAAAACAACAAATAATTAAAGCATTTGTAAATCTGACACATAATAGCGTGAAATATTACTACATATGCTTAGGTACAGATATTCTTCATGGATTCTTGTAAATACTGGATAAAATCTGTTCTTGGAAGCGCTAATGAACTAGTTTTTGTATTCTTTCTTTTTTTTTCTCCCATCATGATTTGACAAGAAGCCTAGTAAAATGATGGGTATTATGCAAATGATACCAGCTGTTACTTTGGATGGTAAAGCCTCCTAATAACTCTCTCTCTTTCCCTCTCTCTCTTTCTCTCTATCTTTCAGTGTGGACGCATTCTCTCATCTTCCTGTTAATCCGCCTGGGCACGTGTGTGACACGTCTGTGAGGGGAAGTGGCGGCGGTAGCCTGGCCTGATTAGCGTCTGGTCGAGGGTACGGGTGTGCTCGGTTCGGCTCAATCTTCTGAGGACGCTAGCAGTGTGTACAGCAGCTGAATAGAACTCATTAACTAGCGGTCACAGAGTGCTAGTTCCCCATCTGAGGAGGCTAGTGTTGGGCCAAATGATATCTTCAAGGTCAAACTACAGGCGCTGAGGGGAGCCAGTACACGTCAGGGGACAGCACATCAACACGCAGACCTGGTCTCTGCATACAAATCACTGCATGCCCCTTGTATGTCTTTTTTTCGGAATGATTTTTAGACTTTTTGCTAAATAAATTCAATGGTTTGTGTCAAAGCTTTTGAAGAAGTGACAACTGGGTTATTTTAAAGGCAGTATCCGATTTAAAAGCCACTCGTGGCTGTGTGCTACAGTGAGTTCATTACAGGTAATAAGCGTTCTTTAACCAGAACCCTCTGAACAATTGTATTATCACTAAATACACTGGCTACTTATTATTATTATTATTATTATTATTAAATGGCAGCAAAAACAATATGATAAAAAACACCATTGTTCATTTGTAAGTTGAAGTTATTAACAATAATAATCAGAACAAAAATTCTAGTGGCAAGTAATATAATTAGTAACTGTACATTATTAGTAACTGCAGGTCGTTTATGGTTGATCATTAATTTATAATGTGCAATCAAAGGTGTGCATTTATTAGCATTTTAGAATGGCTCATCCAGTCATATTTCAGAATCAGAATTATTTCAAAATAAAGAAAAAATATAAAAAAAAAATTTTAGAATAAAAGAACAATAGGTTACATTTTATTTTAATGTGTCCTTGTTACAGTGTAATTATATGTTTATGTACTGAGTAATATTAATTAACAACATATACTTACTATTGGGTTAGGTTTAGGATTAGCTGCATGCATTTAAGCATAATTAATAATTTATACTATAGTAACTACATGTAACATGTAAAAGGGACACTGTAAAATAAAGTGTTACCAAATAATATTAGGGGGAACATTATTACCACAACTTATATAATTAATAATAATATTAAATGTATGGATTGGTAGATAGATATAAAAAGGATAGTTCACCCAAATAATGGCCAAATAATAAAGGCCTTCTAAAGTGAAGCGATGGGTTTTTGTAAGAAAAGTATCCATATTTACAATTTTATAAACTATAATAACCAGCTTCTGGCAAACATCCGTGCAAGCCAAGCAATGCATAACATGCGGAAGTGCAGAAGATAGAACAAAACAAAACACTGGTCACGAAGTCTAAAATAAGAATTTTTAAACAGAAATGTTGGAGGTCTTTATTAACCCACTGGAACCGTATGGATTACTTTTATGATGGACGGATGCACATTTTTGTGCTTCAAAATCATGAGCGCCATTCACTACCATTATAAAGCTTGAAAGAGACAGGATATTTTTGTAATATAACTCTGTTCGTCTGAAAGAAGATCATATACACCTAGGATGGCTTCAGGGTGAGTAAATCATGGGATAATTTTTATTTTGGGGGGGGTGGGGGGGGAAACTATCCCTTAAACAAAAATATAACATCACTTGCAATGCCATTATTGTTTAGTTCCTATAATATCTCCTTTTCCATATTTATATCCTTTCAAGCTTGCTGAAACAGACTTCTGGAGCAAATCGTTTTATGTTTATTAGCCACATTACTGACTATATCAGTGTCTTCACAGCAAAGAGTCACATTAATGAGCCCAAATTAATTTCGAAGCGATATTAAACAAAGGCTGATGAGAACAGCCCATCATGCATGACTGGGAAGAAAAGCAAGAGAGCGAGAGAGAGAGAGAGAGAGAGAGAAAGATTGAGAGAAGAAAGGGTGACCTAATTCTGAGATGCAACTAAGTGTTGTCAACTATGATCACTTCTCCCCAGGCCCACCTACAAATGAACTCCTGCCTTTGCTGAAACTACATCAATTCCTCTATGTAAATGTGCTTCTTAACAATCTCCTCTCTCTCTAAGTACTTTTCTGTATCCATTTGTGTCATATTAGAAGTCTTTAGCTCAGAGCCTGCAGCGAGTGCAAAGGCCGCTTGTACAGTGACACACTGAGATGTTGAGGATCAGCATGTTTGGTCAGGCGTGATGGCATTGGCTCATGAGTAAAGACATAGACTGCTGAACAAACGCTCTACACTTTCGAGAAACATACTGCTGAGGTGATTAGAAAAATGTGTAATTTATTTTTCATAACACAAGTCCCACTTGTAGCACGTTAGCATCTGTTTTTATAAGTATTTATCTGTTAATTAAAGGAACATTTATAGACCTCACTGGCATTGAAATATAACCCGATCATAAAACACCTTAAGTCACCATAATGTCTATGTGATTAAATACTGAAAACTATAACTAACGTCCCAAGTGTTTTTGCATCATTTGCTCAAACAATCAGTTTGTCAGATCAGCATTTACAAATAGAAGACCTCAGAAGTTCACCTGAGCTCCAAAATTGTCTTGACCAGTATATTGACTGATGTAACACCATCAGCCATTGAAAAATCTAGTATCCACTATAATTAGTAAAATATTGGTCAGACATATTAATTTGGGTGTTGATTTCAAAATCAACTACAGCCTTAAAAATACGTTTTAAGAAATGATACGAATAATATAATATATTACAAAATGTATTTAAACTTATATTCAAGATATAAGTGTAAATACTTGCTGTACTAATGTTGTATCAAGATGATCGATCCTCACATAAAAATATTGATACCAAATGTTTTAACTAGTAATTTACTTCTTGTGAAAATTAATGAGCAAAATAATGATAAAGACTCGAAGGGATACAGCATACTGGGTATGCACAAAAATAATATTGGGTCATTTAATTACTGTATTTGCATTATTGTAAGGGTAGGTTTAGGGTTGGGGTAGGTGTAGTCATTAATAAAACACAATCTGATAAGTAGCAAATTAATTTACTGTTATTTTATTGTGAAATTGCTGTATCCCTTCTAGACACAACCCAAAATAATCTTAAGGCCTGTACACACCGGGACAAATATTGTGCGCGCTTATCGCCAGCGTTTTTCGAGACGATTTTTGTGTTCATATCCAAGCGATTTTCACTGGCGATGTGCCGAGTGAACGTGCAAATTCACTCCCTGACAGTATATGGCGCTTGTGCTGAATGGTAGTGCAAATAAACATATTTATGATATTAATAAAATTTAAAATACAAATACAGATATAAAATGGCATACATGACATGAGGAGATGGTAGTCAGAAACGGTAGTGCAAATAATTGACTATGACAGTAGTGCAAGTGAATGGTAGTGCAAATAAACATATTTATGAAATTTTCTCAACTATATTTCTTGAATGTTTAAGGACAAAAAAAAAAAACAAAACAGTAAAAATATAGAAATAAAATGGCATATACACATCTATTGGTGTGGCCAAGAACTGGCAGAGCACCCATAGTTTGTAGGGATCTCCTCATCTACTTACTTTCTCTTTTTGTCGTCTTGGTATCAATGTGTGCTCGGCAAGACCATTTTGTGCTTGGGCGCCACCAAGTCGTGTTTTACTGTAACCCCAGCAGCTCCAGGCCCGTGAACAAAAGTGCCAATCTCATTGGTCGGCCAGTTTTTAACGCGTTAAACATCGGCGATAATCGCGTGCGATATTCGTCCTGGTGTGTACAGGCCTTTAGTGGGGGAAAAAAATAACTAAAAGCTCTCATTCAAAAATAAGATAAATGTCAGAAATGTGAAAATGGGTTTATGTGAAGATTGTGTCAAGTTCATCTAAATTCTAAGATGTTAAACAATTTAAGCCTATTAAATGTAAAAAAAAGAAAAAAAGATGGCTTTCAGTTATTGTAATGTTGAATGGCTATAATTACTAATTTCATCCCCAGAAATTGAGAAAAAAAAGTATTTATTATAGACATCAGAAGCAGTATTAGTATTGGTCATACTGCCCTTCATTCATAGTACTTAGTAAAAATAATTAAATATTTAAACTATATTGACCTTATGTTGGTTCTACATTAATTTAGAGATTTAGTGTGAAAATATGTATTGCAACAAAAATATATTAATCTTTTTAGTGTTAGGTGAGATTGATTGTGATTAATTTCAGAAAACGTGATTCATTATATAAAACATTTTTTTAATTGATTGACAGCACTAATATATATGTGTGTGTGAATACACAGATTAACTTGTAGAATTTGTGTGTGTGTGTGTGTGTGTGTGTGTATATATATATATATATATATATATATATATATTCATTACTTATATATATTCATTATTTATATATATATTTAATTCTGAAAAAACATTTCTTAGCATCATTCATTCAAACTAACAAGTTTGTGCACAACCTGATGATTCAGTTACAAAAATGCACAATAAAAGCATTTTCATTCTTGGTCTCAGCCATCCTGCTCTTTATATAATAGCATCTGTAATTGAAATACCCACTAAACATGATCATGATCAAAGCAGTGAATACTAGTATATAATAGTATATGATATATATTCTCAGTCAGTCAACACTATAGAAAGGGAGTATGTTCTGGGATCCAGAGACTTGCATCCTTGTTTCCTCACCAGTGCACAGCTGAAAGATTGCTGCATGTTCACTCGTCCCAGCTCATTAGCCTCTCTAGAGAGGAAGCACTGTGTTTGGGACTGGCTAGCATAACTTATAAGCAAGCAAATATTCAAATGAGTACTATGAAATTGGATAAGTGGAAACAACAAGGGTGTGTACATTGTTAAAGAAGCTGAAAAAGAGGAGAGGATTTGGGGTGTATGATTGGACGATTGTGCAAAGAGAGGCAGCCAAGAAATAGGATTGGTCTTTTAGGTAATAGAGTGCATAAGTGCCTGCCCATTTTTTCAGGTGCATTGGCTCTGGAATTTCTTTAACATTCATTTTACTCATAGGGATTTCTTTAATGTCTTTGTTAAAGCATTATAAGCCATGAACCAAACCAACCAGTTACCATGTCAATCACCACACTACAAACTTTGATTTGAAGCAAAAAAGTATTGAACAGAAGAGACAAAGGTACAAGAATGTGTACTTAAGGTCTTTAGTGAGAGACTACAAAACTACAATTCCATGCAAGCATTGCAAATGACAATCAAATAAAAAATAAATACATTTTAAAAAGTCAATCTGATAATCTATAATAATATATAATATCCTAACCCAAGACACAACCTAAGAATGCATAATAAACTATAAAGTCTATATGTATCATATAGAGTGGCATAGACCAGGCCTATATATATTCAAAAAGCAGAGCTGTAGTAGTGTGCAGAGTGCATACATTGCTATGTATATATTTAGATTGAGCTGCTCATATGCATCTCATTTCAAACATACATCCTTGCTTCTAAAATATACATTTCAAGAAATATGTCTGCAGATGATTGCACAACCATTAATCATTATAATACACCTCAGTGCGGTCTACGTTACAGCTCCACGCACACGATCCAGCACTATGACTCAGTGTGGGTGAGGATGCTTTCTTGGGGGAAGTGGCGTCTTGCTTTGTGATTCTTGGCAGCCCAGTGTAATCAAATGTTCCTGGAAATGACTTCCTGTCCTGTGAGATGGAGCCGGGCTCCATGCGAGATAAAGACTCCTCTGCCTGTTACGGCAAACGCTGTTTTAATAACCCGGCGTGGCTGTGCAGAACTTGATGTGAAACTAGGGATGGGCATTTTTGGCAATTTTTCATTTTGATCATCGATTGGTTTCAAAAAAACGAGTACGAGTACGAATACTCGGGGGTGCGGGGGTCAGGGCATAGTCGTCATGGAGATAATGAAAATATCTTAAGACTGTTAGGAAAATGGATGTTAAAAATAAAAATATGACATGAAAACCAGTCTATGAAAACATGAAAACAGTGTTAGATTGATTATGATGCAGCAATTATTAATATGGAAGCATCTAAAAAGAATAGCTGCCTGAGGTGAAGAGTGACTTTATGCCAATAAACTGAAGCTCGTTCTATGACATATATGATATTAATCAGATAACTCAGATACATAATATAGACATAACATTACAACTTGTATCTGCACAAAAGGATGCAAATGCCAGTGAACTTAAAGTTACACGCTATAGCGAGAGTGAAAGAGAGAAAGAATGAAAGACAGCTTGCGCCGCGATGCGCTTTCACGACAGCGCGCTGAAACACAGGCAAGGACAGAATTTACTGTAGATTTCTATGAAGTTCTCATTATAATGCCATGTTTATAGCAGATTTATTTTAATCACATTATTAAGTGATTCCATAAATCGCCTGCGCGTTTTCGAAGCCATGCAAATTATGCCATTGAATAAATATGACGAAAAAAGCACTGCTGCATTATTATAACATCAGTATTTTTATTTTTTCAAAAAGAAACATCTAAAAGCAATATGACCGTCTCAAATAACTTTGCACTGCATTTGAGCATGAAACATCCCTATGTGAGACCGCTGAGGAAGACCATGCTAAAAGCCATCTCGCGGTTATCAGTGGATGAATAGACCTTATATGGTCCAATTCATTTTGAACACGTTGAATCTTAACTAGTCAAGTGAATTTTGCATGAAACATTAGCTGCCAACTTGTCTCTGTAGATTGTAAATGGAAACAGTTTTGTTTTATTAAACTTTTACAGTCATTTTAAATAAATGAAATGAACTGTACTTGTATGAATATTTTCTTGTGATGTGACAGTATATGGACAGTGAAGAATATTTTTGTTCATTGTTAAAGGATTAGTTCAATTCAGAATGAAAATTTCCTGATAATTTACTCACCCTCATGTCATCCAAGATGTTTATGTTTCTTCAATCGAAAATAAATTATGGTTTTTGAGGAAAACATTCCAGGATTTTTCTCCATATAGTGGGCTTCAACGGCTACCAAAGGGTTGAAGATCTAAATTGCAGTTTCAGTGCAGCTTCAAAGTGCTCTACACGATCCCAGCCGAGGAATAAGGGTCTTGTGTAGTGAAACGATCGTCATTTTCTAAAAAAAAAAAAAAAATAAATAATTTTAACCACAAGTGCACATCTTGCACTAGCTCTGGGATGCTCTACCCATTACGTAATCATGTTGGAAAGGTCACGTGTGACATAGGCGGAAGTACCACGGTAGGGCAAAAAACATTTTCTCCTCCAACTTCAAAATCTACGGAGGCCCGGACATGACATGCAGGGAAAAAAAATAGTAGGCTAAAATTACTAATACGAATTAGTAAATCGTGCGCACAATTTAATTTTCTTTCTTTCACGTCATGTGCGGGGCTCCATAAAAACCATCCAACATCGTTGTTTTCCTTCTTTTTTTTTTTTTTTTGTAAAGGTCGTTTGACTTAAGTCTTTGCACATTTGGTTTGTAAACACTTGCTTGGTACTTCCGCCTACGTCACACGTGACCTTTCCAACGTGATTACGTAATGTGTGGCATGCAAATATTGCAAGATGAGCATTTGTGGTTAAAAAGTAAACAATTTTTTTTATTATTATTTATTTTTTTTTTTTTAAAAATGACAGATCGTTTCACTAGATAAGACCCTTATTCCTCATCTGGGATCATGTAGAGCCCTTTGAAGCTGCATTGAAACTGCAATTTGGACCTCCAACCCGTTGTACCCTGCTGAAGTATACTATATAAAGAAAAATCCTGGAATGTTTTTGTTAAAAAAACATAATTTCTTTTCGACTGAAGAAAGAAATACATAAACATCTTGGATGACATGGGGGTGAGTAAATTATCAGGAAATTTTAATTTTGAAGTGAACTAATTCTTTAAAATCTTTCTTTTATCCCAGTTTAACTGCAGAGACAACTACAGGCTAAGCAAGCTGTTTGTACGTCGATTCCCCTGAAAAGTGTAAACACTGTTGTGCTTTCAAAACATTACATTGTTCATTTGAAAATCCCGACCCGGCAAACACTGGCTCAACCAATGGTGTGAGTTTGGGGTGGGGCTATCTGTTTGATCAACCAATGGCAGATGTGGAGTTTGGGAAACTTGCTTGGAAACAGTTATTATGCAGTTTGGTGAAACCTCACCTTTATCTTCAGAGGTTTACAGAAGTCAGTGAGGACTAAATGCTATGAGCAGCTGAGATTTTCCTGTGATCTTACAGTGATCGTGCAATCACTCTGCTCTGATCTGGGATCAACATGGCCAGGGAAACACAGGGACTGCATTTATATGCAGCAGATGTCGGCTTCTCCATTATATCTGATCACAAAGAGCAATCAGAAGGGAGACTGCGGCTTGATGAGAACTCCTCTGCCAGACTCCCGACCCAGACTCCAAGCCTCAACGCCATGACATCACTCACCTCTGCTGCCCACTGAGATTGCTTTTAGGTACTGCTATATTTAGTCATAGAACAGACCAGAAATACTTTTGAACAGAAGAAAATTCTCAGTGTCACCCATGCCAAAAAAAACACACCATTGGATATTACAAAATTCTAAATAAGCTGACATGAAAGTTGATAATTGTGTGTAATTGTATATCAACATAATTACATGAATACATGATTTATAGTATTTTATCACAAAATATAATTCACTGTCAATGTATTATCATAAAAATAACTGAAAAAATTAATAACCAAACCAGCAAACATATAAGCATGATCTCTCAGCATGTTTGATGCATCATTTTAAATAGCCCAGCATGCAGAAGGAGAATATCTTCACTGGTATTATTGTCTTGTCAAATCTGCGCTTCAAGGAGTTAGTGATAAAGCTATTAGTCACATAAAGACTGGGTAATACTGGGTGCAATAACTGTTTTTAGATGGATCAATAGTCTTATCTGTCTGTCGATGTCTCATACACTGGAAAAAAAAAAAAAAAATGAGAGCCGCTCTTTCACAGCAAGAAGCAGAATGCTAGACACTAATCAATACACCAGGCGATAACAGAATGCTTCCAGAGCCATTTAGCACAGTCTTATCACTCTGCTGAGTTCTCAACCTGTCAAAATATTTTGTGGTGGGGTGGCACAAGGGAACATTTCATGCCTATCAAGGGGAACAAGCTTCTGCTTTTCAAACCAAAGGATGGCAGTTTTAGGAGTTACTCTTTCAACAGTGCAAAAGTGTGTGGCAGTCTGAAGATAATACAACTATGTTAGTAAGCTACTATGACTCTCAAAATTAGTGCTGAGAAGTTTTAGTCTACTAGTTAACAATGTTTCAATGATACACTCTAAAAACTGCTGGGTTAAAAACAACCACTAACACTTTACAATGAGGTTCATTAGTTAACATTAGTTAACTACATTAGTTAACATGAACTAATAATGAACTGCACTTCTACAGCATTTATTAATCTTTGTTAATGTTAATTTCAACAATTACTAATCCATTATTAAAATCTTATTAACATTAGTTAATGCACTGTGAACTAACATGAACAAACAATGAACAAACTGTATTTTCATGAACTAACGTTAACTAAGATTAGTAAATACAGTAACTAATGTATTGCTCATTGTTAGTTCGTGTTATAATGTAATGAACCTTATTGTTACCACACAACCCAAGTTGGGTTGAAAATGGACAAACCATTTAAAGCAAGCATTACAGTCATTTTTAAACAATAGTTGAGTTAAATAAAACTACCCAGCAGGTTGGGCAAACATTTAACCCAACCGCTGGGTTTGTCCATTTTCAACCCAACTTGGGTTGTTTTTAACCCAGTATTTTTAAGAGTAAGCCTTTTTGCTTTACTGTTTTCAAATGAAAATGTGTATATTAAAAGCAACTTAGAATCAGAATTGAATCTATTTTCATTATATAGATTCCTAGAGTTACTGTTACCAATGCAAGTTACTCCAATTGAAAAAAGAAAAAAGTTTGCATTCAAAACCTTTAAAACAATGTTCTTTATTTTTTTTTAACTTATCTCTACTACTCTACTCTAAGTTAGAAAGGTCCATAAAACTATTGTGACACTTAGCATAAAGTAAACTAGATAAAAGCAGATGATTGATTCATTTGGGTCATCATCACACATTTTGCTATTTTTTTTCTTTCTTTTTTCAGTAAAGTAAATATGTTGCTGAATGCTGCTATTTGTATGACTATAGTTTTGAATGTGTAATATATATATATATATATAACTGTCTCAAACATGTCATCCTCTTCACAGTTTTGTTTTGCGTGAATCATCACAAAAGAACCAGCTTAGGAAGATTTGTACGTGAATCGCACCATTACCATTGACAATATTTTCTGTTTAAAAAAAAGATTTAAGCAACCAAAGAGCATTCTGCCAATTTCTGAGCACAATAAAATAGCATCCGCTCATGTGACAACAAAGAAAACCTGGGAGGATATACAATCAGGAAAGGCTTTCACACAATTCAACACCTCAGCCAAAGCGAACCTGGATAAATAAGCCTGAAGAGCTGCGGAATAATAAGTAGCCAGCACAACACAGTACAGGTGAATCCCACGAGAGCTGCTTCAACAGAATCCACTCCTTTTAACAAACTAAAGCTACGCAGGGCAGGGTGGAAAAAAAAAAATCAAATCAATGTCCTTGAAGATGTTTTCTTTTCTCCTGAGAGCCATCTTGAAAGAGCGACTCTACGCGTGCTCTCTTGTGTTCTATTTCAATCCTACTAGCCCTGTTTTTGTAACTCTCTGCTTTTTCCCCATTTATTTTTTTCCCCCTTTTGCATCTCTCTCTTTTCACTTTCAGGCAGTGACTCATCTGTCAGAAGGAGGGGTAGGGAAAGATGGCGTAGGCCCAGCTGGGGCCCACCCTACGGGGGGTCTTCTCTCTCTATGCCTGCACCTCTTTGCAATAACAACATCCATCTCCATTTTCCTGCAAGCTGACCGGTATGAGGGCGCTCTCAGAGCAATTAAAATTCCCCAGGTTTTCACTCTTGCCACATGCTTAACTGTACTATGCGAACGCACCATATGCTTCAAGATGGGCGATAGTGCAATTTGGAGCCCGATGGCCGTCGAGATCCCCATAGAACAAAGAGGGAGAACAGCTGGCTGCCTCGCCATGGTTGGATAACAGCGAGTCAACCTGTTCAATCATATGCCACACTCTTGTTTACCGCACCTTATCTTATTTGGTTTGTTTGCTTTATCTGGATTAAACCCGTAGGTAAGAGGGATGGGAATTTCAACCTACTGCTCAAACAAGCTTAAGGCATCCATACACGGCTATTTTTCAAACCTGGCACTGGAAATACAGGAAAATTACCTCTCACAAGATACCACCTCAAAGTGAGGAAATTCATTAGTTGCTGCTGGGGTTTGATAGAACCAAACATGAGCCTAAAGCATAATAATAGAGCTATTAGCCACCACAATCTATTATCTTTAATCTAAGACCACCTATTGGCTAAATCCTAAATGATGGTATCCCCTGTCCTAAAGGACCATGCTGAGCTTTCAAATGCAGCTATTTCTCTCTACAAAATGCCATGGGATCAAATCCCCCCGCTGGCAGCCATTCAAAGGAAGTGACGACACTGCATAGCCTGTAAGCGGCTTTGGTGTGGCTCATGTATCACGACCCAAGCAAGGTCAACCGAACTCTGCTCTAAGTGTCAGTCCCACAGAAGGGATGAAGTTAACATCGCCGGTGATAAAGCTCCGGTGTCTTAACCTCCAGAGGGTTAATTCAGAACGTATGGGCCCATCCACTGTGAAAAAATTTCTCTACATGTTCAAGACATGGAGGGTCTTCGGAGGTGTTTTAGGAACATGACTTATTGAGATGCTACCCACGCTGAAGGTCAAGACAGGTCATCTTAGTAAAACCATTGTATCTAGTTGGCAATATTTTACATTGACCAGTACTTACTGAACAGTTACTTAATGAAAAATGAGAGTTACAAAATAGATTTCTTTGAACATTCTCAATTACATTAAGAATCAGTTGTCAATGAACTCATCTTGACTGGCTTGTTTCCAGGGTAAGTCAAAGCAGAATTTTCAGCATCATATTGCTTCAATCTATAGCCATATTTAGTATATTTTATTTAATTGTAAAGCCTTTTGGTTTACTGTAATTATAGATCTGTGCAACACAATTCATGGCCCAAAATAAAGAAGAAAGTACTTCAATTTAGGACACAGACAGTAATGATCATTAATGTACAATTAGGGCATGTTTGGGCAAACACCTACAAAGATTTACTGAACAAAGAGGTCCATTATTTCGCTAAGAAGTACTATTCTGATTATGAAAAGTCAACATTTTCTAGCACTGGCTATAATTGGGAAATATAATCATAAAATTGACCCATGGTGTTGTACATCATTCAATCACACAGATCTTCTCAACAGTTTTAACTCTAGAATTGTTTCTCCTCTCAAAGGAGAGCCAATATCAACTTACTTTACTTCATCAACCTAAACACGGGGCAATCACGGAGGTAAGAGTTTCCCTCTGTTCAAAACAGTAAAGCTGCAAAGAAATTGATCTTTAAACACGCCAACAAGAAGTCTTCCTTGTGGAATAAGTAGGTTCACAGGCAAGCCTGAGGTTCATTAGCTGATTATTAATGAAGCACTCCATTATGTCAACCCCTCATTCTGCCAGGTTTCAATGCAAAACAGACCTAGCCAGGGGAAAGTCAACAGAGCCAAGCCTATCTGCCAACTGTTCCTGTCCAACTACCGCAGCATCCAAACGAGAGAAAATGATTACAACATCTGCAGGAAGCCTGCACTTTGACTAAGACAGAAAACGGTCACACTCACCTCCCCGGATTGTGGCAGTGTCAGCTTAGGAATTTTGCCCTTGGTCCCAGTCGTGCTGCTTTTGGTATCCAGCAGACCTCCAAACGGCACACTGTTGTACCCTTCCACCAGTTCCACAGGGGGTTTGAGCTCTGGGGAATCGTTGGGGACCTGGTCTTGGCCGTCCATGGGCCTGACGTAGGCAGTGGGTTTCTGCTGCACAGCGCTGCTGGGCTTGCAGTGGAGGCCTTGTGGAAATGTCGGTGTCGAGAGGCCGCTAGGAAGCAGGGACGTAGAAGCCAATGGCGAGATTGAGCCATGGGAGCATGAGTCCTGGTCAGCGGGAGACTTTCCGAGGCCAAGCTCGACTGTGGCTGGTCCTTTGCCAGACTGCTTCCTATTGGAGTGTGATGAAGTTGTAGGTCCGCTGGGATTGGGACTCGACTCCTCTTGGTCCTGATCATGTCTACTAGAAGTCTGCTCATGACTGGAGTGCTTCCCCCGGCTGACCGCTTGAGCAGTCTGGGTGCCACTTGAACCGTGACCCCCTCGTGACCAGTCTGAAGACCGTAACTTTTTGCCTTGATGTCCATGTACAACGTTAGAACCCGGCATGGTGTTGGCAGGGGGTGGGGGCATAGAGGTGCTGTGGCTTCCAGGTTGGGAGGGAGCAGCTCGGCTTCGCTGAGCCTCAGGGAAAAAGCCTGGCTGGTCGGGTTTCTCAACTGGAGTCTGGGGAACAGAGTTCTTAGGAATGCCTACAAGATGACTCTGGTTGGAATGGCTAGTCAGAAGCTCCTTCATTTCATCATAATTTCCAAGTGTGTTCTGGACCCGGTTGGCCAGGGCATCCCCTTTGTTAGTCTGAAAGAAAAAAAATAATAATAATAAAAACTATATGAAACATCTGTATAATTCAGCCATATTCATAACAAAAGGTCTTTCAAAAGAACAATTCACCCCAAATAATGAAAATTCATAAATGTGGCCCATATGACTTATGCACTACATTCCCAGCATCCTAAAGTCATACAATAGCTTTGTGTGAGAAACAAATCAAAATGTAAGTCATTTACTAATAATATTCACCTCCACCGGAACCTCAAATCAAATATGGTGCATATGGAGCAGGCTGGACTGAAACAACATCAAACATAGTTTTTAAGTACCTCATAAACAGATGTCAATTATTTGATTTATAATCTGCAACAGAGGTGAAGATTATCAATGAATATGACAATGATTTACACACATAAAGCTATTATATGACTTTAGAAGACATGGAATAAGTCATTTTAAACACTTTTACAATGCTTATAAATATAGTTGTTGTTGTTTTTCATCCTTTTTGAAGATTGATACCCTGCAATCACTATGACCTGTTATTACATGGAGGTTTTCTATAAATTGTTTTTTTTTTGTTTGTTTGCTTGTTGTGCATTCCATAAAATAATAACAGCATACCTGTATGAAATGACATGGAGGTGAGTAAATAATTACAGAAGTTTCCTTTTTTAGCTGAACTATCCATTTAATTGGAAGAACAATCAACTGCATTGCAAAATGTCAGTGGACTGGAATATTATAATCTAAGTTGGTTATAAGATAAAAGATAAAAGATAAAACAATCCACAACACACCACCAACTCCATAACACCCCATCAAGTGTGTTATTTTTCAGTGTGAATACCAATTCAGGGAGTGAACCCTTCTCAGTATAGACAGATCTAAAGACTGTGTTTGTCAGTATAAAGAACCAGAGTATTTATCATGAGCTTTAGCTGACTAGACCATTAACATAGTTTTGCGATGCCAGCCAACTCTCCATTTGATGTTAGTCAATATTTATGAAACCAGGCAACGTGTGATCACAGAAATGGCGAGACGCTGTATTTAGAATCTATTCAGAATTTTCAGTTTGTGTGCCATTCCTATCCATGCCTGTGTACTGATTTACATAAAATAATGTTTGCAAACATCTCCTGAATTTAGTGCAGGCATAAAGATACAGTTATTTCCTCTCCAGAAATATCTGTCCAACACTATTCTGCTTTTGCTCACAACAAGAGTCCCTTTTATAATAATCGTTATCTTTTGGGTTTTGCCGCACATCATTAGTTGCACAGCGTTCTACAGAAGAGAAGCATGCTAGCCCACCCCCCACGGATTATTTGCATAATAAGCAACATTCTTCTTAATGTTCAGGCCTTTACTCTTGTATTCATCACTACATTTACATCTTTGCCTTTATTCAAAGTATCAGCACCCTAATTTTAAAGAGTCTGAATACAGAGGTACTCCAACAATAAACAAGTAAATGTGTGCTTCTCTTGTACACTGATACAATTAAAGGCTACGTTAATCCCAGGAAGCAAAAGTAGAGAGAAAAAATCTATTAGCATTCTCCATTCATTTCACATGTAATTGCTACATTAATAACAGTACAGCTCTTCTAAAATGCAAATGCATCTGTTATTGCTTTCAACCACATAAACAGTCAATAAACAAATAATGTTAAATGATGCACAACCAGCATGGCGCATGCAAGGCTATTATAGCAGTGATGGAATTATGCACTGGACGGTTAACATGTGACCTCGCACACAACAGAGGATCTGATTCTAGATCTTCTCAGCCTAACATCAAGATTGACCTCTGACCTGGTAAAACCTGAACACTAATGCCAGCAATAAAACCTTATCGACTATGCGGTTTTTATTAGTCATTTTCAACAAAGAATAATTTCTGGATGATAATTGAAACATAATAGTTTACGAGCATGAATGTTTTCCTTCATCAAAAAGTTTGATGAAAGCCATTTGTTTTGTAATTATTGATTGAATTATGCATAAATCAAATACAAGCCAATAGACTTTTATTTATATTATATCCCGACAAAACGGTGATTGGCTTCTTGCTTTAGGGGGAGGAGGCAGGCTCCTTCTAAAGAGCATTTTATTGGACAAAAAATTTTGTACACACCCTTATGGACAACATGAGTCATCAAAAGTTTTAAAAAACATTGATAGCATCGAAGCAAACAGACTAAAAGTAAAAGAAATTCCATTATTATTCCATAAATTCTAATTATTAAATCTAACTAAACATCATTTTGTATAGTTGGAGAGAAAAATTAACAAAATTATAAATATAAAATTATACAATAAACAAAATCTTGTTGCCAATCCAAAAAGTTTCCTTGAGCTTTGGAAAAGTAATGTTTCTACATTTTCTTAATAGTAATATTACTACATTTTTAACTACTGATCTTTGTCTTTTAAGGACCTTTTTCCCTTACAATTTTGGTAATATTTTGGGTCATCACTTATGCAATGTAAATTCTGGGTCCACTGACATTTCTCTGCAGCTTCACTATACAGATGACATGAGTGCCATTCTCGAACAGGGCTTGGATGGGAATGTGGGCCAGTGTGGCACTGCTCTAGTGTTTTTAAAGTGAAAGATCTGAAAGGGACACTCTTGAGTGAGAGGAGTGGGTGAACCTCCCAGACGAGGTAGTTTGGTCAATGTGAGGGAAAATCCATCTGGGGTGCACACAAAGAGCTGTTGTGTGAGCTCGACTGCTTGACTGAAGCATGAGAATGCTGGACCGTGGCCAGACACACATTCTACAGCTCAGGGGAAGGTGAGAAAGAGAGAAATGCTCTTATTTAAAGCGTTAATTGCTGACATTTTCCGTTCAAGGTTTCTTACAATTATGAATAAGCCATTTATGAAGGATTAATCGTGTACTTACGTTGACGGTTAAAGCTTTTACTAGCTGATTAATGTGTTTGTTGGAATATATAAACACTTTAAAACGTCTAGTAGTTTTAGGAGAGGTTTTAGGATTTATTACATACAAATAAATAAACAATTTTTTTTTTTTTTTTTTTTGCATAAATGCATAATTATCTGTTCTATGTAAAATCAATCAATCAGTCAATCAATCAACCAGCTCAACTTGTCAGACATCTTTAATATCTCAATATTTTTTCCAGTTTCAATTTTTCTGTTATTGTAATATTAGTAAATTAGTCAAACAAAAAAATAATTTCATATACCTCTTCTTGAACTGAAATACAGACCTCTACAAATTTTCACTGAGCTATAATATCCCTAGATACTAAAATCTGAACTCCACGTTCCACCACGGAACCTTATGCTGCACCATATTCAAGTTATCAAGTTATCATCTCTATATTCCTCCTCTGTATCAACAATTGTCTCATCTGTGTGTCTCATCACAACCCTAAAAGGATTTTAAGAGAACAAAGTTGATACAAAAAATTAATAGCCATCAAGCTCAAAAAACATTACTGACTTTGAAATACACTCTAAAAGTGTGACAGAATAAAACGTAACATGCACAATCATAAGTGTTATCATTCCTTGATTAAAGTATTTAGGAGGTTCAGTGAGATCATTCACTTTTCAGTTGTGATTTCCAGCACTCCAAAGTTTTAAACGATACAAGAGACGTTGTAATGGGCCATTACTAAATTGCCTGGAAGAAGCATCTTGGGAAAAAGGGCAGCATTCTTCTGCCCCTCGTGGCCTTCTTTACTTCAAGACAAGGAGAGATTACCTACTTAAACATACTTAAGTGCTCCAGTGTCAGCTGCCTCTTTAAAACACTCCACAAAGTCTTGATAAATGCTTGTAATGACTCGTACACACTTAATTCTTTGAATTGTAAAATACAGCCCTTTGACAGAGCAAAATCAGGCCAAAATGAACATATGAACAGTTTCATACAAGCAAAAGAGAGGACAGCATCATTCGACTGGAGTATATATATATATATATATATATATATATATATATATACACGTCCATGTCTGTGTGAGTGTTTGTGTGCTAACTGTGTGTGTTTGTTTGTTTGCTTGTTTAGGTGGTACCAGCAGTGTAAATGCAGTTTAATGGGGTCATATTAAAAAGACACTGTGTGTTCTAGAGATTTGGGTACTTGGGCGCTACCACTCTGTGCAGGCTATTCACACGCACAATGAGAGTCTTTGTTTTCTCTCTCAATTGCCGGCCCTTTCCAACTTCACCAGAGAATTCTCTGTATTTCAAAGAATTTCCCTTAATGGATGTTAACAAGAACCTCAATATAAACAATCGGTTCGCTCGCAAAAAATGAATCAGATGCATTTAGGAGCAATTAACTGTCTTTTAGGCTGACATGCTTGATAGGAATATTACATGACTGATGACTATCTCATCATGCATTGGCTTGATTTAAGTTGGAAATTCCTGTTTCCTTCCAAGTTATGATCTGCAAATAAAGCAGTGTTTCCATGCCATATGTTTATTATAAAAAAAAAGTCTGGTGTTAAAAACAGTATAAATGGAGGATGCCATAGTTTTATTAAAGTCAGCGTGAATCGGAAGGTGCAACAGACTTTACTTCAGTGTTGTGACATGTTGTGACACAGAATATTGAATGGAGGACAGGGTTTTATTTTAACGCACCTCCTCTCCATCTCTTGCTCATAGCAGACTGATGGTTGGAGGGGAGTGGTTAAAGATATTCTACCCAAGCCGTCAAACTGACGTCATCTGGAATGCCATTCCAGAGCAGAAGCAAAGTTTCAGATTTTGATTAAAGATGACCACAACAAACTTTTTTTTTTCTTTTTTTTCTTTTCTGTGTATTAACTTGCATGGGTTAATTGTTAGACTAGTAATGTGTGCTAACAAAGTAAATAATGTCAATTTTGATTTCATGCCAACTTCTGAGACAAAAAGCTCTGAACTTAAGAATTGTCAATATTTCAGCCACAAGTTCACTGACAAACATAACTTGTAGGATTTACTTGATAAAATCCTTGTAACAATTTGCACTAACACATTTTAAGTAAATTTTACTGCTCTGCTGTTATTATCAAGTAAAATCTACTTACTATTGAACTTAACATTCATAAAGAAATTAAGTAAATATTACTTAATTATATTTATTTAATTTTACATATAGAATTAAGTCAAATCTACTTAACTAAGTTACTGTAAGTAAATTTAACAAAATTAAATTGTACTCAAATGATATAACAGTGAATTAAGCCATGTGTATGCTTTACTTAGAAACATCTAAGTAAATAAAACAATAGATATTGTGTAGACACCATATCTATATAATAGAAGTAATGCAGCACTCACCCAAACACAGAGACTTCAATACTTTGTACACAGTGCACAATGACGGTAACATTCGATAGATAATTTTTGAGTGCCAATGTGTCATTTTGGATAGAAAATTAACTCCAGATTTACACAGTTACTAAACCTAACAACAAAAGTAATGATAAAACAGTGTAAATACAGTTGGGATAATCAACCTTGTTAATTATTCATGTCGCTGTGCATGTGCATGACCAGTATCAGAAAAGTTGTGTAGGTTTTATTTAATGATATTTACACTTTAATTTCTACAAGATTGAACTGAGTACAAATACAGAATTTACTTTATTTTTGTTTTTTTTTTCAATTCTTGCCTGAACTAACTTTTTCATGTAGAAATTACATTTGTTTTTTCTGTATTTACTTCACCACAGAATCATTCTTTATTAGTGTTGCTGAGGTCAAAATCAAACATACATTATTTTTATGTACATCATAGCAAATAAAAAGCACCTCAAGCGAGAGTATGCATTTTTATGCACATATTAAACTGTTTATTTGCATCTTTGTATATCCACCCAGCATTTTTATTCTAACATTATTCTACATTATGATATTCCAACATTACATTATGATATTCTAACATTCACATTAAAATAGGCAGATACAAATCCCACTACAAATGATGACTTAACAAATGTGACCCGTGCTGGCAAAATGAGTTGGAACATTATCTGTTGTCTTAAGTGAACGTTTGGTTAACTGTCGGGGAAAACCATCTGATGTGTAACATTATATTAGATCTGTTTGATACAGTAGGTCTTAATATACAGTTTCTGTTTATTATACATATTACATATACATATTTCTGTTTCATTGATGTTAATCAAATAATTGTGGAATAATGGAAAAAAAAAAAATGTTCCCCCTATACATAAGAGTTTTGACTTGGTTTGTGCCAAATTTGGTGGTATTACTAGGGATTTTAAGGTTTGGTTGATAGGTGATTTTGTTTTGGAATTTTTTATTTTATTTTTTTTTCTCAAAATTTACTTTCTGACTCTACCAACTTCAAACAGGATTTACACTACCAGTCAAAAGTTTGGAAACATTACTATTTTTAATGTTTTTGAACGAAGCCTCTTATGCTCATTATGGCTGCATTTATTTCATAATAAATACAGAAAAAAAAAAAACTATAATATTGTGAAATAGTATTACAATTTAAAATGATGGTTTACTATTTTAATATACTTTAAAATATAATTTATTCCTGTGATGCAAATCTGAATTTTCAGCATCATTACTCCAGTCTTCAGTGTCACATGATCCTTCAGAAATCATCATAATATGCTGATTTGATACTCAGTTATTATCAATGTTGAAAACAGTGTTGCTTAATATTTTTTTGGAACCTGTGATACTTTTTTCAGGATTCACTGATGAATAAAAGGTTAAAAAGAACAGCATTTATTCAAAATATAAATCTTTTCTAACAATATAAATCTTTACTATCACTTTTTATCAATTTAACACATCCGTGCTGAATAAAAGTATTAATTTCTTTCAAAAAAAAGAAAAAAAAACTGACCCCAAACTTTTGAACGGTAGTGTATACTGTTACAAAAGATTTCTATTTTAAATAAATGCTGATTTTTTTTAACTTTTTATTCATCAAAGAATCCTGAAAAAATATCACAGGTTATAAAATAATATTAAGCAGCACAACTGTTTCCAACATTGATAATAAATCAGCATATTACAATGATTTCTGAAGGATCATGTGACACTGAAGACTGGAATAATGATGCTGACAATTCAGCTTTGCATCACAGAAATAAATTATATTTTAAAGTGTATTAAAATAGAAAACCATAATTTTAAATTGTAATACTATTTCACAATTTTTATTATGAAATAAATGCAGCCTTAATGAGCATAAGAGACTTCGTTCAAAAACATTAAAAATAGTAATCTTTCCAAACTTTTGACTGGTAGTGTAGCTCAGTTATTTTTTTGTCGGTTTCCAACAAATCATACATCATTTTGAAGGTTTTTTAATAGAGAATGTGAAAATAACAATAACTCATTTTTGAAAATGTGCTCATTGCGACTCATTTTGCCAGCACGGGTCACAAATGATGTGAGTTTGGAGCAGATCACTGGCAGATCAGATGAGGGTGTGTATGGGAAACCTGTTTGAAAAGCTGTTGAAAAGTCATATTATTATTATTTCTGTTTTGAATCAAATAACGCAATCTCAAAGTCACATATTCAAAAGATTTCTCCGTTTAAAGCCAAGTGTGAAAGTGAAATGTTCAAAGTCAGTGTTGCTTTTGGGCTTAGTCATAATGCTCAAATCAAACAAACAATGATTTGGTAGCGCCACAGATTCAGAGTATTTACACTTTTCTGTAAATCAACATATGCTATACTAAAGCAATATCAAGAGGAAAATCTCCGTATATTATACTGCATTGACAGAAGACAGCATGTGTGATTATGCTTACAATAGTGCAAGGTTATATAAGTAAGGAATAACTGACAATGGGACATTGAATTATTAGAAAAATAATGAAAACCTGAGAAGGTAATATGCTTGGTCAATGCCTCAATATCTTTGTGGGTTTTTAAATCATATTCATTTACTTCATCAACAGCGCACTGTCACTTTAAAAGAACAGCACTGCTACGCTTTGACGTGCTGCTCCTGCTTCTGATATGAATATTCTGTTAATGTGAGTGCCAAAAAAAATTACACTGCTGAGGCTTGTGGTGTGAAACAGGCCTTATGGGCAAAGTTGCACACAACACAACTTGTATAAAGAGACCTCAGAGGACCAGAACTAACTTATATGATTACTTATAGTTGTCTCTACATATTAAATTGGTATAGGAAAAAGTACAACTTCTAACACACTCTAGATTAACTCCTTTAAATGAGAAGTAGACTGTAACTGTTGTTTCTCAACACTGTGTGTTGCGTGTGTGCCTCTGTGTGCTTGCTGTCTCTCCTTGACAAGACATTGGCAGTGTTTACAAAAGAGCCTTATGCTCATCTGCTGCGAACACTCAGGGCTTTTGCCCCCTGGCCAGAAAACCAACAACTGCAATGGTAATGAAGGTGGCAATACCTCCAGTTCCCAGTCAAACAGAATCAAAACCTCAGCAGCACTCAAAAACTAAACCCACACAGCACACATTTCTTACTCTGAAGGACGGTGCTGTCAGGGAAACGTCTTTGCAATAATTCAATATTTCTTTGCCAGTACGTGTATCCTTTCTGGATCACACAAAGACAGGAACAGCAAACAGCAGTGGTCTACAGAGCCATTAATGCTTCGGATGAAGGATCGATGTTGAGTCAAACGAGAAAACTCAGACTACACATCATTTAAAATCAATAGAAGATAGAAAAGGTGAACAAGAAAGAATGCACATGGTGAAATTCCATCAAGAAATTACGTTAAACTCTTCTGATGGGAATTTGCTCCTGAAATAGGTTGAAGTCGACTTGAAATTAAAACTGACTCTACTTGTATATCCTTGCATGAAAAACAATCGGTCTCTTTCATTAAACATGTTATGTATGTATTAGTGCGTACAATCTGTGCATGAATATTTTCAAATTCAGAGTCTTTATGTGGACATGGTTTGGGTGCATTTTATTCAAATTACTAACCCAAGATTCCCTAATTTTGAATAATTTGAATTCGTCGACATGATGATTTTGGCATTAGAACATAAAGGGTTAGTTCACCTAAAATGAAAATTTCTCCATGATTTACTCACCCTCAAGCTATCCTAGGTGTATATGACTATCTTCTTTCAGACGAACACAATCGGAGTTAAATTAAATAATGTCCTGACTCTTCCAAGCTTTGTAATGGCAGTAAATTGAGGATGAGATTTAAGCCCAAAAAAGTGCAACCATTCATCATAAAAGATAATCACACGGCTCCGGGGGATAAGTTAAGGCCTTCTGAAGAGAAGCGATGCGTAAGAAACATCCATATTTAAAACTTAAAAAACTAAAATAACTAGCTTTTTGATTTACATAGCTCATATTATGTTTTTTTTTTTCCTCCATTCTGTCACCTGATGGAGTTTGGGTTCCTTATCGCTGTTGACGACAGTGGACGATGCTAAATAAAGGTGTAAACGGGGTGTAAAACGTTTTAAGCTTGTTCCTTGTCACTGTCGTCTCTGGCTTGCTTTCTTGGGGACATTCAGGCCGTTTCCACCAAGTATTAAGACACGTTTTGATTGATCGGATCACAAGTGGACGACGCTAAATACAGGTGTAAACAGGGTGTAAAACGTTTTGAGCTTGTCCACTTTCGACCACTTCCAGAAGTAGACGAAAACGGATTTGACTGGATTGGTCGAATGATTTCAAACAGCCACAAAAGAAGTGGCTAAGAAGTGGAAGTGCGCTAACCAGACAGGATTTAAAGCTGGAGACCCAAGTTTGGATTGAAGATGGAAAATGTACCAAGTACAATGTTCTCTCACCATTCCTGATTTCTAACATGAACTCTCAGCGTTCGCTGTGGTCTTGCGGCTGTCAGAGCAGAAACGAAAGCTGATGCGCAAGCTTATTTTGTCCATTAGATCGAAAGATCAAAAAATAAATAAATAAATAAAATAATAATAATAAAAAAAACATACATAGATCAGGACAGAAGTAGCTGAAAGCAGACAAAAGAGACAGATTAAAACACCAGGTGTAAACAGGTATTTGTCCACTTGTGATCCAATTGTCCAAAATGCATCTTAATACCAGGTGTAAACAGGGCCTTAATATTCAACAGTATTATTGATCTGACTGTACTGACGCTGTTGTATGAGAACTGAACAGAGCCCGACAATTACATCACAGTTTTCTGCAGAACTGCTTGTAGATTAAATGAACTAATTTTATAATTGATGATCTTTACAACAGAACTTAATCAACACTGAACTGACTTCAGCTAAACAACCGTTGAAATGCATCATTTTCCACTGTAAAGTTGCTTTTGAAACAATCTCTATTGTATAAAGTACTATATAAATAAAGGTGACTTGACTTGACTTGTTTTTGTACTACATTCATTCCTTAATTAGGAACAGAAAAAAACATTGTCACCAAGTGAACCTGGTGGCAAAAACAAGGCAGCCATAACAACAATTCCCACAGAGTAGAGCTAAATACACACTCCAGGACAACAACTTCAAATCACTCCTGAGACAGCATTAGACTGATTTTATTTAATTCAGACGTACTATCCGTTCTACGCAATGCAGATCTAACCACAAAAACAACCTGGTAGGCAAAAAGCCCTACAGAAACAAGGTATTGTGCGAGCATGCACAGGTAGACATCTATTCGCTCACTTAGTGCGTTTGACTCAGCAAGTTGCTTGTGGTAGAGGGTAATTTGGGAATATTTGCCTTGGGGCAAAAAAAAAAAAAAAAAAAAGAAGAGGAGAAAAGTCTCTCTGTGACTGGGATGGTAGAAACTCTTGGAGCAGCTCCAGAGGTCTGACCTTGACTGGCTGTAAGCTTTTAAAAACAGCCTTGTACGGAGAAAGCATGTCCAACAGGAGTGAAAGGCCATGAAGGGACATTGGGGGGGGAAGGTCGATGTGGGGAAACAAGCAGCAGGGGCGGCAGGGGCACTCAAGCTTCGGCGCTAGTACCACTGGAACTGCTTTGAAGGTGCCAAACGATCTGGGAACCAGTAAATTAGTCCCAAATAGCTGTTAACGGCACAGTTCCATTAAACAGGATTTAGGGGGATTAGCTAATAGCAGCCTTAGATGAGTGTTGGGGGGGGGGGCAAAGAGTGGTTGGTGAGGGAATAAAAAACGAAGCGCTCATGTCCTAGCTCTCACAAAGAGGAAGGTTCATATTGACTTATGACATGGAGAAGGCCATGTGGCTGTTAAATATTTAGTGCAGTTATAGCTATTTACCTTTTTGGAGCAAGCTGTTTAACTTTCGCTCACATTTTGAGGGCGTACTCATATTTACGTAGCGCTTTTCTTGTTAATCTTTCAGCGTCTTCAGCGGCAGGTTGCTCTCACAGAGCTCCTGTCTGGATCCTTCATTGTGCTCTGCTTCAGCGCCCTGCTTTGAGCTCCAAATCCCTCTCACATTTGACAGGACACAGTGTGGCTCACTGAATGGAGTCAGGTTCAAAGCACAGCACATCATTCAGGAGAGTGATGCAACCGCACAGCTGCAGCGAGGAATGCTGGGACAGCACATTCCTGTGGGCCAGGAATGATTATATTCTCTATGCAAACTCACTCAGAAATGGTTTGAGCCTCCATTTCACATCAAGATAAAAGCCATTTTTCCCAGTATAGTGTACATGTACAGTGTCTCTGCACACTTAAGTCGTGATTAAATATGTATGAATTTCATTGAATTAGATAAAATATTACTAAATGACAAATGCAAATGAGTCTACATTCTTTTTTTCTTTTTTCAGAGCTAGCATATCTTATGTCTTTCTTTTTTTTTGCAAAACTTTAAACAAACTGGAGTCAAGGTGATTTATTTTAATTATTAGTACTAGTATTATTAGTATTATTTTAATTATTTAGTGTATCTTCCAATTTAATACAATTCTCATTATAATATGCATTTTCTAATTACAAGTCATTGCAATATTTACATTTTCTCCCACCACGCGCACAGTAAATTCCAAATATTAATTAATATTAAAAACTAATATTACCTCACAATGGGCAGTACATTTGTTAGTGTTTATGAATCTTTGTTAATATTAGTTAACAAAAATACAGCTGTTCATTGTTAGTTCATTGTAGCTTAGATACATTAAATAATATTAACAGATACAACATTTGATTGTAAAAATGCATTAGTAAATGTTGAAGTTAACATTAACAAAGATTAATAACTGCCGTAGAAGTATTGTTAACTTAGTTAATGTTAAGTAATGTAGTTAACTAATGTTAACAAATGGAACCTTATTGTAAAGTGTTACTGTTAACACAGGGAGCAACTAATGTTCACTACTTTTTTATGGTGCATTCTGGGAATTTCAAAGGAATGAACACTTCAGTGCACTCAGCAGCCCTAAAAGTGGCACACTCCTTGTCCAGTGCACTTGTGGAAAGGGGGGGTTCAGTAAGAATGAATTGTGCCTATTGATTGTGCTGTTAATTTGCATGCGCTGTCTGTGTTGTCTTTTTGTGCCTCTTTTTCACTAAAGAAATTACACAAATCAGGTAACGGCGCACACACGCCCACAAATTAGTGCTGAATGCAATTTTCACTGCGCAATTCCCAATCTTGCAGTGCTAAATTGCAAAGGATGCAGCAGAGCACACATTCCAGCACACTTGGTCTGTACATCACCACTGAGATCCACCTGAATCAGCTCTTTAAAATGCTGAAAGTGTACACACTACACCTTATGCCTGGATTTCTGCCCGTTTATAACATTTTCCTCCATCATTTGATGAATAACTGCCATCAATACAAATTGTAAACAAACATCTCTTTTCAATGAAATTCATTTCACCCCCTGCTTTCTTAATACCGCAACATTAATTGCACCAAGCAAATAGCTCTGTGTTTTTGTGAATAAATCTATAATAAGTCTAATTTACACAAAAGGAGGCATGTTTGTGCTGACAAGAATGAAAATGATGTACTCAAGACTCACAGTGGGTTCTCAAGTTGCTCTGCAATGCCACAAAGATGTTCTATTGGTTAAATTTGTGAACGGACAGGAAAGTGAATTTAAATGTACCATTTAAATTGGCCAAAAACTTTAAGGCCACTGTAGTTTCTGGGACACGTAACAAAAAGATTAATATAGCTGCGAGCAGCAATTATCGGGGTTCAAGCGCTTTAAGGCCTTTAAGCACATGCGTAGAAAGGTTTTATGTTTCATTTAGCAAGCCTGTAAATGTTTCAAAAATAGATGGAAAAGCTTTTTAACAGTTATAGCACCAACTATGGTCTTAACTCCATAAAAGTTTGCATGCTTCATTAGAGTCATATGCCGGATGTGCTCACAAATTATAGTGAAGTTCTGAGTCATAGGCTTTTGCAAGCACTTGGCCATGCCCATTTTCTAAATCACCCAGTAATAGCTATCCAAAGGTTATAGCCATTTTAGTAAAATTGGCTCCACCCACTTTGAACGTTTTGGCACCCCTTAGCGACCATGAATGGAAATTTCAACTTTTTTTGAATAAGTTTTGATATTCAGTCTCCAAAGAATATTTCTACACTGGTTTGGTTAGATCGGGTGAAAAACCTAGGACTAGTTTGCAAAAGTAGGTTTTGGACAAAATTCAAAATGGCAGATTTTTTTTTTTTATTAAAGGAAATGAAATCGGAGATATACGTTTTGTTCCAATGATATAAGACACTTAAGTCTACGACAAACGGTCTAGGAGTTATGAGCAGTTTTGTGTTTTTGATCAACTGATCACTATTGGCCAATTTGGGTCAGACTCTGTCAACCTCTCCCCAAATTGAGACCTACCTTTTGGCCAAGTTTCAAGTCTCTAGGCCTTACAGTTTGGTCTGCATGATCAGTTTTAGATCAGAAAAACAAAAATAAAAATCCTTACAATAACAATAGGGTTTTAGCACTACGTGCTTGAACCCCTAAATAGAGACATTTAATTTATGACCAAATGTTTTCTTCCTGATCGACTGTAGACTGACACGATCACCTTGTAATCAATCTCCATCCTTACTTTCAGGCAGTTTTTCATTATCACAAACACCTTGCGCTTGCTCACCGGGGATTTAGTCTTGGCACCCCATAAAGCTGCTTTGGGACCACTTTCATTATTAGAAATGCTATATAAATAAAGCGAAAGAAGCAACAAATTTACCCTTCACCTGATGTCACCCTACAAGTATTTCAGAGACCAGTGATTCTCACATTAAAACTGAGAGTAAAAAGCTTTACTCTCAGCTTCGGCTCAACATCCGCAGCGACCCAATTTTAGCTTTATATATGTGAGGCTGAAGTTGTTTTTTAGTGGAGAGCTCTGATGTTGAGGCAACTAATTTCAGAGGCTAAGAGGAAGAGGTCTGGGCCCAGATGAAGATAAATGGCATGTGTAGAGCTGATTAGAGAAAGAGAGAGAGAGGGAATGCAGATATGAAGTTAAGGAGGAAAAAAAAAAAAAACTCCAAACCAAAAGGAGGGGGAGAGAGAGTGCCTTGTCTTAGGAGGACTGTAATTAGCCCTCAAAAAAGAAGGCAACACTACATGTTTCTACGACTGCTGCTCTGTGGGAAGTAACAGAAAAATTCCAGGCCCTTCTTCTACAAAAAGGCATTCCTTGCTTCAAAGCTCCAGTTTACAGACACACCATCATGTTTGAACACCATTTATGAGGGAATTAGCTCTTCTAGTAAACTAAACTCAGATGTTCCTGGTGGTAAATCAAGCTCATGAATCGTTTTACATATCTACACAATTATTACAGATACTTTGACAGAGCTAAAATATACAAGCCAACATATGCTTTATTACACTCAAGACTATCTTGAATACTCTACTCTATCAAAAATAACCTTCATTAAAAGTACCTTCATTAAAAGTTCCTTATGTGGAAAATATCAAATATCGTGGTCATTTAACTGCCAAACTCTACTGTCACTCAAACTAGAAGTCTTTGAGCCAAGCTCAAGCAAAACTATTTAAAGAAAATCCCAGTCCTGGATCAAAACCAAAGCCATAAAATGTTGTCATAGCCTGTCACAACTCATCCTGTAATAAGTGTTTACATGACAGTTTCGCAGAAATGGAACAATTAAGGAATGATGAGCAGTGAGTGACAATAAGATCATCCTCATCCAGGCTTTCCAGTTGTAATGACGCTTAGGGGTGAGAGGCAGTTCTTCACCTACTGAATGAACGCAGAGGCACAAGGGAAAATTGATCTGGTTCTCTGGCCCCTGAGGACCTCAGGACCGCCGTAATGACAGTGCTTCACTCTCCCTGAGATGGTCTGTCTCGGCTCTTGCTAACAGCTGGCTAAGGAAACAGATATGCTACCTGAGGCTGGAAGGGCAACCTTGACACTTAATGACACAATCAAAGTGATGTTCTAAGAGTGGTGACGTACAAAAGTGCTAGTGCATCTTAGTGCAGGTGTTTTGTTCTGCTACTGTAGATGCTCAATGGCTCTTAAAGTCAACACTGTTTACTTCTTTAATACATTTTCCAGGTCACTTTGTCCGCAGTTCTTCAGTGCATTATTTCAAAGAAGAAAAAAAACAAAAACAAAGTGCTCATATTCCAGCAAAATGTAACTCTCCACAACTTTTCCTTTCGCCACACATGCAGGAAATGTTATCCAATAGCCAAATAGCTATTTAAGCACTGGTACATCCTTTCTAAAATCTTACAAACAGCTGCAATAGTTATGCAGTTTTGTTAATGTTATAAAGGTTATGGCAATGATAACAAATGAAGCTACATTTGAAAAAAGTAGAATTGTCCATATGCACGGAATGTTCTTAAGAACTTCTGCAATAATATAAGGCAGCTGGAAAACTTCCCTTGACATGTCACCTGTTGGTGTGTCGGTATCTTCAGTGTCCTGAGGTAGCTTTAACAGCATCAGTAGTGTAATACTTAGTTTATGATCAGAATATAGTCACATAAATAGTCAGGCCTAGTGTTAATTTAGTTATGCAAATGTAAGACAACATTAAAAAAGTGTTCCTCCTCAGTAAAATTCAATTTGACCATCCGTTTTTACATTTATTGAACAAAATGGGAGTTTTCAAAAGTGTGCCGAAATCATTGATCTTGCGCTGCACTGACTGACAGTGATTATAAAGGGAGGGAGAGCGTGGTTCTCCCTTTGTGTAATTTGTTTACAAGAAAAGTTATTGTTTTTCATGAGATTTTGTTCACCTTGACAAAATTTATTTTTAAACGTAGTGATTTTATAGTGTTTAATATTTATTCAAAAGCAAAACGTGTGGAAAAAAATATTACAGGAAATGGCTAATATGAGCCAATAAATGCTACTCTGCCGCCATCTACAGGTTATAGTGGTAATTAATGTATTTTTTATTTTTAAAGCTGCAGTCAATAAATTTTACCTCTCTGTCGCCATCTCTGTTTGAAACCTGCAATTGCAGTTATTTGTGGAATTATCATCTTTATGTTGGTTGTGCATTGGCAAGGCTCCTCAGAGCTAATTTTTGCTGTCGGTCACTACATCTGTGTGGATGTAGTCACAGATTCTACATCTTGGAAGTATGACCAAAATAAGAATTTTCACCAGAAAATAACAAACAAATAACATGTTTGCCACTTTTGTTCTGATCAACTGAGAAAAAAAGCATTATAATAAATTGCGTTGCCAATGGTGATTAAATCTAACAATCGCTTAGCTCAGATCACGTCAAACCATGCAAATTATTATTATTGTTATACTTTGTTCTCAAATTGTTAATGTTAACAACATCAGCATTACGTGACTACGTGTATTTAGTGTGTATTAGCACTGGGGGTGAATCTCCAGTTATCACTGATGATTGTCATTTGGACCTTTCTGGATTACAATTCGCCATCAAAATGATAAGTTTAATTATTGCAGCTGCTGTGAGAAAAGACTATAAATAATCCACTACCAGCAGCATCCTCACATGTCATATAGCCTACTAGCTGGTACTCCTTCATGTAAACAGACATGACGTAATGATGCAAAGACGAACGGCTGCTTTCTTTAATTTATTAGAAAACATTATTACAAGCTTACCATTGTGAATCGGGCTAAGGTAAGAAGATTATGTATGGTTATGGTTATGTACTTGCTCAAAAATTGATTTTGGATCATTTTCATCCAAAGAAAGTTAAGGACTGCAGCTTTAAATGAAAGTGTTTTCTATCAAATGTTGTACATTTTGAAACGTTCGGATTTACGGACAGTTTTAGAAGGGTGAACAAATAATGTTTTTGGTCATCTCATTAAAAATAACACTGTCGATGTACAGCGAGTACAGAATGACAGCTAACAGTTCACTGGAAATGCCCAAGCTGGCTTATTGAAAGCCAGGAAGTAACCGTACATATGGTCAATTGCCAAATGGATATGCTGAGATGCCCTTTGAAGGAAAATATGACCTTTAACCTCTACATCCGGGTCACCATTTTTGGTTCCCAGCAAGCAGAAGCTTAAATAAATATGTCCTGATTGCCTGGACAAAATGTCCACCCTTTAGTTATTTAACTGCAAATTCACTTTCATTTCAGGCTGCATTTGGGGTACATATTGCCAGATTTTCACAATCCAAGTACCAGTGGACTAAAACCAATTCCCACCTTGTTTAATAAACAGTTTTACTTGTAATATGCAGTGTTAATTCTTACAGTTTTTAGTTTTAGTCTTTATTTCTTTGACTTTTTTGGTAGAAATATCCTTTAAATCTAGCCAGTGTTTCATTGTTAAATAACGAAATGACAAAGTGCATTAAATAATTAAATAATATTATTATTATAATCTTTTTATATCTAAATTTGAACATGTTTCAATGTAAAAACATGTTAACGAAAACATTTTCAGTAATTTGTTGATGAGATAAACACTGGTAATATGAACGCATTATGAAAGCAAAATGGGTTACAAATACCATTTAATGTTGACTTTAAAAGTAGCCCAGGAATTTTTCAAACACTTTTCCCAGTTTTTGATATAACTCACCTTTAACATCCTAACTTTAATCCTAAAAGGAATATTTTACTGAAACATCTAAAGGGGAAAAAAGTTACATAACCCTGATCGCAGCATTCCTTCAAACCAATTCCAGCTGAACCCTAGGGGGGGCAGGAGTTGTGTAAATATTGGATGTAAAGAGAGCACCTCAGCATCCTTTAGCTGGAGTGATGCCCTGCATCAGATGATGAGTGTATATGTGTGTGTGTGTGTGTGCGGGCACTGATTGGGCCTTTACCTTGTACGGCTCACCAAACAGATTAAATCCGGTCGAGAACAAGTCTTCATCCTGCTGCACTTCCTGTGTCCTTCGCTCCCACTCCTTCTTCTTCAGCGCCGAGCGGTCCTGCTCGTAATGACTGCGGGAAATGAGAGAGAAAGAACGATAGAGAGTAAGAGCATGATTCGAGTTGGCATGCGAGAAATCGACGGCAAAAAACCCTGCCTGTAAGAGATTCAAGGGAAGCCCTTATCTGTCTAATAGGCCCGAGCTGACACTAAGCAGATGAGGAGAGCGTGGCGGAGGAGATAAAGTAACTGGATTGGTGCACAGATGCTTTGCAGGAACAGACAGGAGACTGCCAGGAAGAGGCAGCTCTGTTTGAAATGCTGTAAGAAGGGCTGGAGCCTCAGGGAGCGTTTATTTAGATTTGAAGGACCTCATATGGCAATCAGTGTGGGGGATTGTTACAGGAAATTCAAGCTTGTTTTAAACAAAGGCAGATGTCATACTGTGGTAGTTGACAATCCCAAATTCAGCGTGTGGAGTAAATTATTTCACAAATGAAAAACCAAGCATCACCCTCGGAGGGATTCCGTCAGCCTCGTATTTTTCTTTACATTCATTAAAATGAAGACTTCATTCGAGCGGTTCCTAGCACACCTCTCCCAGGCCTTGTTTGAGTTATTTAATGTCCACAAATGACTTATTGTTTAAGAAACTTCATGTATTAGCAATGAAAACAAACACAAGGGTTCTAAGCTGAGAGTGTGAGATGCTAGCAGTGACTGGTTGGCCCTGAGGCTGGTGTTAAAGGCTGACAGTGTCTGATTAGGGCCCGTAGACTCAGTCCTTCCATTATCATAATGCAGAATGGCCCCAGGTTAACGCAGACCTCCCTCAGGAACAGACACACACCACAGCCGCTAGCTGTAGCATTAGCATCAGTCCCTGTGGAGGAACAACAGTGTGACAGAAATAGGGAATTTTCACTCAGTGGCCTCTTTATTATTATATATGTTAGATCTTGCCTGTTCATTTGTTCTCACACTCACTCACTGAAGGCTTTATGACATGCTTCATAAGATATGTTATTGCTTTAAAAATAAGTTACCATGCTAACAATACTTTTGCAATCCAATTTAGGGTGAAGGATCTGAAATGTTGGAAGATAACTGTGACTTTGATTCTTGCTGTATGTTTTTTTAAGTGATCAAACATGCAGATTCCATCGTGTCATCTACGCACTCATTAAACTTTGGCGCTGACAAAAGACAGTAATTGCTACACTGTGATGGCACTGTGGCCATGTGCGTTTTAAACCATTTTCATAAGGCATCATTCCAGTACGAGTCGGGCGATACTTCTGCATTCAGAAAAAGGTGGATAGCCTATATGTAAGGGATAATCCATGGCTAGCTGTGCATTAAACGATTTTAATGCACGACACGGAGGCAAAGAAAAAGTGTCGCACCGCATGCATTTCGCAACTGCGAAGTTTCTATAAAGCTTGATTTATACTCAACGTGTCCGCAAGTTCGCTTGTGTGTGCACAGCAAAAATGACGTCATCATGGCTTTGGCGGAAGTGTGCGCTAAATGATTGCAAACCCACTTCCCTAAGCACTTCCCCTCGGGGGAATCCCTGCTGCCATTTTAAAGTGTGTTCCACTTCGTGAAGTGGACGAGGGAAGTTTATATGGACAGACCCTCGCTCCCTCGAGTCTACTTTATATGCAGCTCCATATACCACAATGCAACTCGATTGTGACGTCACTGCATATCGCGTTTAATTTACCCCACCACAAACAACTTTTTAAACACAACTTCTAAAACAACCCAAACACACCTAAATACATATAGAATGCTGCATTAAACAGCTTCGTAAGAAAACTCCATAGCATAATCCAAGTGATCAAGGGTTTATGACGTTCCAATTCAGCCTATTGCACAAGTTCCGCCAGTAGTGGGCACTCGTGCAACATAAGCAATGACATACATCCGAGTCAACGGCTGCGTCCGAAAACCGGAAAATGCTGCCTTCGGATGACACATTTCAAGGCAGGAAGGCATCAAGGCACGTCCGAATCCAATGTTAGCTTCACTTCCTGTTTCCTGAGATACCTTCATCTGATCGATTTTTGCCTTTAATATCCCACAATCCTGTGCTTTCCATTCTGTGACAGAAAAATAAAGATGGCGTCCGGAAGTTGCGTTTGCTGGCCAGTTTGTGAGTAAATGTACATTTTTTGACCAACATTTCCCACTTTTGATGTCATTTCTAGCGAGAAATTACTACTGTAGTAATTAAATATTTGTTTAGTTCTCACCAAAGCTCGCACTATATTGCGGTAGATCATTAAACTGTTACACTGCCTCAGAAGTCTGTCCGAAATCCATTTTATAAGGTGCCTTCATGCACAAACACTGCCTTACAAGTCATTGCTTGATAAGGCAGCAAGACAGCAAGTCAGCTACCTAGGTTTTTGAGGGAACTGAAGGAAGTTAGCGAGGGAAGGACACGAACTGGAACACAGCCTATGTCATGTGTGTACCTTACTTCTCACTGGGAGTAGGCAAAATTACATTTAAAAAAAATAAAATAAAATAAAACAAATTATCCATATCAATTAAGTATGCGTAATAACGAAAATTGTAGCAATTATGGTATTTTGGTCATGGATAATATTTCAAATGGGCGCCTCAGGCAACATGCTACAAAATATTTGCTATTCTAACTGATGACTTTCTATTTTACAATTTAAAAATGACTATTATTTTGACTTGTTGCTGATAGAATCATCTCTTTCATCTAATGTCAACATTGCTAAAACCCAAGATACCTCAAACACATATTTCATCAGCCCCTGCTAATAGGACACTTTCCCAGAGCAACAGAGAGTCGTCCAGCTTTTGGAGGTGATGGATAGCCGAGCAAGCTGGAGAGCTGGAATCAGTCCGTCTTCAGTCGGCCTGTGCCGTCCTCCGAAGCACACCTCGGAGTCCTGCGGCTTCAGCCACAGCATTTAATCCATCACCAAATTATTCCAGAAGGCGGGAGATGAAACGGTGCGAGAAAAACGAGGCCTGGTCTAGGGGTGACAGGTGCTTCTTCTGAGGGGTCGAGGAAGAAATAAGTGACAAAGAAAAGTGGGAATAAATACAGCGTCGAGAGATTGACGGTGCTTCCCCGGCCTTAATGACAGCAAGATGTCAGTTATCTTTATGTCAGAGCATTGGGCACACCTGACATAGCCACCTGACAGGACGATAAATCAAATTTACAGCTGTCAGTGGCAGAGCCTTGCAGGCACTTGGGTCTCTTGACACTGCATTACCCTCCAAATGCAGAGCGCTGCGATGGGCAGTGAGAAGTTGGTATAGACCATTAAGAAAATAAAAGAAGAACGCTGAGGTGCAAATAACCCCTAGTTATGGCTGCGGCAGTGCAAGACAAGTTAAGAGTGAGAAGACAATGGGTTGTACAGGCATATGTGTCAGCGTGTTTTCTTGCACATATTATGTAAAGGTATTCATAAATTCTTACAAAATTACAAAATGTATTATTGAGGCTATAAAGCAAAAAAGTATTTGATAATCAGACAAAAATACAATTTTTGGAAAAGCATGGACTGTAACAGCTTTAGTGATAGAAAGACCTACAATTTTATGAAGCATTGCAATCAAATTAAAAACGATGGAGAAATATAAAACTACTGATTTAAAAATGTTAAATATATACAGTATAAAATCAATATATTTTAAGATTATTGCAAAATATACATATATATTCAAATACTTAAGTTTTTTTTTTAGAGTGTAGGGAGACTGAATTGATTATGTCATTTGCGGTGCTTCATGGGAGTGGGAGGAGCTAAAGACCTCTTTTAATGCGTTTTGCTTGTTTTGACTCTCTGATTGGTGGAATTTTCTGTACAGCATCATGGGTAATGTAGTTTTTAACCACAAATTACACTGTTAAACACAATTATTTTGTTATATAACTGTTGCACTCTATAAAAATACTACTGTTCAAAAGTTGTTTTTGTTTTTCCATTCAGCAAGGATGAATACTGTATGGTATTGTATTGTCTTTTATTGTCCCAGTGGGGAAATTTTGTTTCAGTATTTTTTAATATACACACATAAACAAACAATGTACACAAACATAAAAATCACATCCATCACCATTAAAATCCACCCAGCTTATAAACTGATCAAAAGTGGCAGTAAAATATTATCAATGTTTAAAATAATAAAAATGTACAATTTTCAAAAAGCACCAAATCAGCATATTAGAATCATGTGACACTGAAGACTGCAATAATAAATTAATAAATAGAATACATTATATTTTAAAATATAATAAAATAGTCAATTAGTTGTTTTAAATTTTACTAATTTTTCACAACATTACTGTATTTTTGATCATATATAATATTTTTTTGTTTTTTATTACATATATTCATATATATTTAAATGAACGGTGCTAAAAACATTAATGATTGTTAATAAACAAACATTTTTAGTACTTATAAAATAAATGTCAACTGAAATAATAGTTGCCAAACATTTTAAACTCATATACTAAAATAACAAAACTGAAATAAATCGAAATACTATATAGAAATGTTTAAAATAAAAAAAAATGCTAAAAACAACAAAATGACTAAAACTTTAACATTTACGTGAAAACGGAAAATAAAGATTAGTTTTTATTCTCTCTCTCTCTCTCTAATTTCATATATATATATATATATATATATATATACAGTCAAACCAAAATGTATTCAGACACCTTGAGCATTTCATTTATTAATACAGTTTATTCACTATAGTTTAAAAAAAAATGGTAATAAAATATGACAAGATTTCAGAGTTAAACTGTGTCAGAAAAAAAAAAAATCTTAATTATGTCAGATAACACTTAAGCAAAACGTGGTCAGTTCAAAACATGGTCCCAAATGTTTATCAGTTTTACTGGTAGTCCACTGTATGAAGAATTTTTGTGTATAATATGTCACAGTTTACTTTATTTTGCTATCCTCACTTACATAAATGAACTATAGTGTCCTGTACCCACTAGTAAAAATATATAAAAAATATAAAAAATGTCTGAATAATTTTTGGTTTGACTGCATATATGAGAAACTCTAATAGTATCTCTATGATACTGGGGGTAGCAATCGCAAAGCAAACCCTGGCAACCTCTCAAAACACCCGAGCATCATGACATTGAGTCTTGCACAGGCTGCAAGACACTATTTGATCTCCTCTTTCGTAATGTGTGTTTTGCTTGATTTTTGTACAGTCAGTAATTTTCTCTTCCCATGTTTCTGAGAAGCTGCTGCCCACCTTCCTTCCTTCCTCTGAGAAAGCACCAGTAATATATTCAGACTTCACATGAACAGGTTACCAAAATTTCTTTAGGCCATATATTCAGTCTTATCCGTTTGTTGACAACACGCTGTATGTTAAACAGCAGTGCCCGGGCAGTTTATTACTGTGATGTTGTTGGTGGCATGATTATGTTCTGGAACATGTGGCATTGGCAGTTTTCCCCTTCCATTCTTCCCCTACATCACCTCTCCTCTGCCTCTTCCTAACACCGCTGCATAAGGGGGGGAAATGAACAGCGATATCCATGGAAAAGCGAATGAATTTAATCTTAGCTGAGCTTTGCTGCATTTGAAAGATAACCAAATAGAGCGCCTGCATCGCTCTCCCTCCTCTCGCCCCTCTTCCCCTTCCCCTCCGCCTGCAGCCCCCGGTGAAAGCCTCCCATAGAGAAATAATGTAATAACAGCCAACGAGTGCCACTGTTATTAGAACGAAGCAGCCGCCACAACAGTGGGCCTGATTTCTGATTTAAGCGGCAATTATTAATTTGAAGCACAGGCTAATTAAAACTACAGCTAAGCGTTTAGCCTCTTGTTACAATTATTTTGGAGGATTGTAATTATATGGAGCTGCTTATCTCACACATTAAGGCAGTGACAGAAGAGGTGGAGATCTCCTCTCATTTGTTCCTGATTTATCAGCGTTTGGACGAGATAGATGCGAGAAAGATAGCAGCCGTTCATCAGGAGGAAGCTGGGGTTTGTCTGGAGGGACAGTCTAGCCTGAGGGAAAACCGAGCTCTGTCGGGAATACTCCTTTTTTCACTTTTTCTCCTTTCTGTTTCCTTCTCTGCCTTCTTGTGACATTTAACTATCACATGGATCTCGGGAATATGCTTTCCTTGACAACTGTTTCACAAACAAATATTTTAAACAAAACATAGATTTTCTTACAATTATATGAGTGATCAATGGACACAAAAAACTAATGATAAAAAAAAAAGTCAATTTAAACAGAGCATATATACTAAAATAAATTTAAATTTTTGTGTGTGTGATTGTTTTCTTTCAGAAAATATTTAGTATAAAGTCACAACATTACCATTCAATTTTTTTTATGTTTTTGAGTCTCTTATGCTCACCAAAGCTGCAATTATTTAATTAAAAACAGCAAAAATTTGAAATATTATTGCAATTTAAAATAACTGTTTTCTATTTTACTATATGTTAAAATGTAATTTATTCCTGTGATCAAAGCTGAATTTTCAGCATCATTACTCCAGTCTTCAGTGTCACATGATCCTTCAGAAATCATTCTATGCTGATTTGCTGCTCAAGAAACATTTCTTGTTATTATCAGTTGAAAACAGTTGTGCTGCTTCATATTTTTAATTTTCTTAATAAACCGTGATACATTTTTTTCTCCCCAAGATTCTTTGAGATGAGAAACAGCATTTATTTGAAATAGGAACCTTTTTTCATTATAAACATCCACACTATGTGATTAATATGATTAATTTAATGCATCCTTGTTGAATAAAAGTTATAATTTTATTTAAAAAAAATATTTCTGACCCCAAACTTTTACAGTATATATACATTTATAATATAAACTGAAATATAAATGTTCTTTCGATTGAAATTTTACTTGGACCTTTCTTGGCAGTCTCACCCACTTAACATCCACACTATTCCTGCTAAACTGCAAAGGTTTTTCAGGATTCTTTGATGAATAGAAAGTTCAAATGAACAGCATTTATTTGACACAAAAACCTTTTATAACATTATAAATGTCTTTACTGGCAATTTTGATTAATTTTAATGCATCCTTTGCTGAAAAAGTATTAAAGGTGCTGAATGTAATTTTTTTTGACAGTACTAAAGCATAAAAATACCCAGAGATTTAGGAAACACAAGCCGTTTTCCGTTGAAATTCCCCGGAACAATTTGTCCCAGGAACTTTTCTTCCTCCAGGCCTGTTGCTGTCTGCGTTTCCATCCCACTGGATTTCGTCCTCTGTATTTAAGCTTAATAAAGCCTAAACCTCGTCATCGGTCATATTTCTTAAACTCCACTTTTGATTCAAATAGCAAGCAACTCTTACTGCACAGACCGCAACAGACTTTTAAAAATGGTGGTTGAAATAAAATGCTGCGTGGAGTCAACCAATCAAAATGCTGCGTGAACTCAACTAATCAGCATGTTCAGTGCCCAAGTCCCACCCCCCGAAAGTTCCTGAACTTTTAAAAAGTGCTACCTCGTGAGCAGAAACTTTCTGAGGGGGAAACTTTTAGACCCTGGTCCGCCTGCTCAAAACACACCGAGTACCACCCCAAAGTTCCTAGTTCCTGGGAAAAGTTCCTGTGGTGGAAACGCTGCTATACTAAGTTCAAATATTTGTTTCTCTGAAAAGCAATGCTACAGCCAGTTATTCTACTTTGAAATTTGCATTCTGTGTCAGAATGTCTGTTTTTGTTTTGGTCTGTGTGATCCCACCCACTGCCAATTTACCATACAGTATTTTGACACCCGGGTTGCCAGTTGGTGGAAAACACAGCGTATTGCAGCCACTGAAATGCACAAACAAACTGGGTCAGAGATCGCAGATTCTACCTGACCTAAAAAGCCTCTGCAATAAAAACATATCAAACGCATACATTAGCTGATCAACGTACCGCATAAGGCTGGTCACTTTCCATTGTCAATTGCGCTCATTCCTTTTACGTATACTGGCAACCCGAGTCTGAGGAGGAGGGGGTGGGGGAAACAACTCTCTCCAATATTTTTAATTTGGACTGCAGAACTCATTTCACCCGCAAGCTGTCAATTTACATACTGCACCTTTAATTTATTTCTTTTTTTTAACCAGACAGCCACTGTACCTAAATAAATACCAAAAGTTAAATGCAAGAAACAAAATGTATTTCAATACAGCAATAGTAACAGCAAACATATCCACCCTCAGAAACACCAGAAAGACCAATTCAAAATGCCCCAAATTTAGCATTCCTTCAGACAATCCCCCCTGATCGGCACAGCGAGCTCAAATGACCCACACAGGCCAGAGACTCGTCTTCAGGATGGAGAGGCAGCGGTGGCAGCTGCTTGTAGGCGAGCAAAGGACTCTCTCAGATTAATGAGCACCCCTGTCAGTAATTGCTAGGTGCCAGGTTATCACCCTGGCCACTGACACCACTTCCCCCCAGGACTCTTTCCATTTCCTCAAGGAGGTCATTGTTTGCGCTCATATTAGCAGTGGATCAGCAGGATGGCTAAGACACTGGCCGCACAATGGAGACTAAAACACACTTCACCTTTTCCAATCCACCACTGTCACTGACTTTTTGCGGCGTTCTTCCTTCAGGGCAGCACTGAGTAGTAATAAATGTGATTCTCAATGTCTACTTGATCCCATTGAAACCACCTCTTGTATTCCAAAGACACATACAGAGACATAACTATAGTATTTATATCATTTGTCCAGAAATTTGCACATTATGGGACCTATCATACACCCGGCACAATGTGTTTTTTGCTAGTTTCAGCCCGACGCTGTTATCATTTTTACGTCCTGCGCCACGTTGTTTAAATAGCAAATGCATTTGTGCGCCCATGGGCGTGCTGGTCTGAAAACGAGGTGTGTTCAGGCGCATTGTTGGCGCATTGCTATTTTGAAGCAACTGAAATAGACTGCGCCATTGACCAACTGAAACTTGGTCTAAAGTCAATGGCACAATATTTTTTTGTTATTTAAAGAGTGCATTAGTAATATGCGCCTATAGGCACAACGCGCGTACACTCTGCTTATTACACATACAAGGACACGCAACAGCACACAAACGTCAAATATTAAAAATAAAAGGATTACAGTGTAAAAGATTATTATTGTGTGCATAAAGATAAAAATGCTTTGGTGGAATCCGGCTTTTCCCATAGATGGTCTGCTCACGTGCTTTAACCTTACGGATCCATTTCCTCTCTGGAAAAGCGTTCTGTTTTTCCGCTTGCAAATTCTGCCATGTAAATAGTGAATCCCCCATGGCATGAGCGCAACTGGCTTTTAATGGGAATGGGAGATGAGACTCTGCTTGGTTTATCGCACATTACGCCCAAAACACACCCATTACTCATTAAGAGAATAGGGACAACCCTTTTAGACCATGCACCGGGCGCGCCGACCATTTTTCCCGTCCTTAAACTAGCAAAAGTGGATTCGGACACGCCATAAGTGCACTTGTGCCGTTAAAATAGGGACGATAATTCTACTTTAAAAATTGTAATTTAAAAAGAATTTGGACACAAATGTATTATAATATTAATATAAAAATAACAATATAAATTATATATATATATATATATATATATATATATATATATATATATATATATATTATTTAATATAAGTGTATAAAATAATAATAATCATCATCATCATCACCATCATGAGACTTAAATAAAGCATAAACAAGGCAAAAAATCTGATATTTAAAAAAATAACTGTAAAGTTGAAAGATATGTCAATATACATATTTTTTTTATTTTATATTAATTTAATATAATAATATCATGACATTAAATGTACATGTAAATGTATCATTACATTAAATAATAATAATAATAATAATATCATTTAATAATATTAAAAATATTTAACACTGTAACACCAGTGCATTATAACCCCTCAAGTCACACTTTGAAAACTATGAACACCATTCCATATATATATATATATATATATATATATATATATATATATATAGACTGTGTGTGTATATATATATATATATATATATATATATATATACATAAAAAAAACCTAAGTAAAGCATAAAAATAAAAAGTAAAACAGGAAAAACTATATATATATATATATATATATATATATATATATATATATAATGTACATGTAAATGTATTACATTAAATAATAAAATAATAATAATCATATAATATATTATTGATCAGCACTTGTAAAACATTGCATTTAATTGAAATGTATGAACTCCATTGCATATAGCAAAATATCACATGCAATTGCATAAAACGGCTTTGCTTCAGATTCCCTCCAGTGAATGATGAAAGAATCTCAATGTCTCAGCGATCTATAATAAATATAACATTTCATTGTTTTAATTGCCTCATTTGTTTAATTGCCTTTGTCACACAGTCTTGTGCTGTTTCTAATTCGCTCCATCTTCTTTTCTTTCCTGGACGCTTTCAACTCGCAATACAAGAGATCCGTGATTAACTGCGTCAACCAATTAGAAAGCATGTCTGGAGTCTGAAATGTCATGTCATGAATATTGCAGGAGGAGCTCCGGCACATTTCCAGAATTTGACCCAATTTAGCAAACAGACCTCGGCGTGCGCTGTAACATCAGTGCAGTGTCCACAAACAACACGAACGCTGTCAGCCACAGTGGGGATTACACCACAGACAAACAGCTAACCCCTGCGCCATGAAGCCCGCCAAACAAATGTCAATTTTCCATGTCATCAAACTGTAAAAACTGATCTGAACGCAGTAATAGTCAGAGACGCTGAGCGCATTCAGCAGACTGCATAATCGAGAGAGGAAATTATGGCAGCTGCACGTCGATTATCCCTTAATGGGCACCGACTTCAAATTAATGTCTTCTTCATGTTCCATATTTCACATTCATATTGAGAGGAATTTACCACAATTACGGTGTAATTGCAGATCTGCGGCTGAAGTTAACAGCGTACAGGGTGCGTTTAAGACCCTAAATCTAATCTTAGTCTATTTTGAGTCGCTTTAGAGCTGAAATCTAAATGCTGGGATTGGCCTTCCATGTGGATTCACCACAAATGCATTAAAAATAACAGACTGTGTCATAAAAGCAGGAACAAAATAATGCGTAAACAAACAAATACAAAAGTACGAGATCGTAAATATCGCTTAAGGCTATCGGATGTCTCCTTTATACGAAACTTGCATGTTATCTCTGGCTTTTAAGATCAGCTGTCAGACGGAACATTGTTTTGAGACACGTCAAGCGCTTTTAACCCATGGCCTGTAATTATGCAGAGAACGCTCTTGGCTGCAGTGAAGAACAGAAGGAGAGATGGAGAGGCTGATGAAGTGAAAGGCAGAAGAGGTCGACAGGCCACTGAATAGCTACATATGGGGCATGTTCATCTGACGTCTGTCTGATAACCTAAACCAGTTCACACCAAGAGGAGATTCAACACTTCTTACAAAACCCATCAAGAAAAGCCTGGGTCATATTTCATAAAAAGATTTTTGCTCATGAAACACAAAGACTATTTAAAAAAAATGCTGGTTAAAACAACCCAAGTTGGATTGAAAATGGACAAACCAAGCAAGTGGGTAGTTTCATTTAACTCAACTATTGTTCAAAAATGACTGTATTGCTTGCTTTAAATGAACCCAAAGTATGTTGGAAATTAACATTTATTAATATGTTTAATAAAAGAACGTTTATTAATACGTTTAATAAATAATAATTAAACATTTATTAAATTGCTTCTTAATAAATGTTCAGCTATTATTGTGGCCTCTAACTATGTGTATTTATGTGTATTTTTAATTTACAACCTATTTTTGGTTCATTTTAAGCCAGCCATATAGTCATTTTTAACCCAGCTTTTTTAGAGTGTAATAATATTACTTAGCAAATAATAAGAAATATGATTTTTTAAAATAATAATAATAATAATTCATACATAGTGCTCTTGAATTTATGGCCATTTATCTTTGTATTTCAGTCATTTTTACAGTAATGAGACAAAAAAAAATCTCAAAAATATAATATAGTATTAATACAATAATATTATTTAAGAAATAATTGGAATCAAAAATATTTAATAAATATATTTATAATAATGAGAATACTGTAATACTGTTTTACAATATATATATATATATATATATATATATATATATATACAGTAAAAACAGTAATATTGTGAAATTTAAAATAACTGTTTTCTATTTGAATATATTTTATAATGTAATTTATTCTTGTAATGCAAAGCTGAATTTTCAGAACCATTACTCCAGCCTTCAGTGTCACATGATCCTTCAGAAATCATATATAATAATATTAATGATATGTATTTTTTGATGGACACGTAATGTTCAGAATTGGAACTGGAACGTAACATATAGGAAGAGCTATAGCAGTCAACATTCTGGATTTCTGGATTTCAGTTATCCATTTTATGTGTCTTTCTTTGTCTGACCAAGCCAAAATTCTTTTTTTATGATTCATTTTATACTGAAAATGGGTCACAAAAACAACTTGTGAAAACTAGCTGGCTCAAACACAACTATAATAATTGTAGGCATCAAAGATGAAAACATGAACTGTTGTGGAAAAATGTTATCTCTTTCTTGCTCAAGAGGTTCCAGAAGTCAAAATGAGACTTTCTTGAACAAAGCAACAAAGCCGAGATGCCTGCAGGACATCTGGTCAGGTCGCAATTATTATAAATATTTTTAACTTATTCACCCCTCCTGTTTTCCCATAATAAAGTTCTACATCTTTTGCCTTTCTCTCTAATTGTGGAATTTTGCTGATTGATGGTAAACCCTTTCTCATAGGCCAAATGTAACATTCTTCAAGGACAATCAACTCTTCCCAGAGGCAAGAAGCCTCCACGTGAAACCTTTTAACAATGATCTTATTCTTTCCACAGCTACCTGTTGTTTAGTGGAAAAACCCTTGACTTAGCAAAAACTGTCCATTGGCCACACTACCTTCTCAGATACATTTGACTTAATTTGACCTTGTAATCACAGTCATGTAGGCCACGAGGCCTCAAACCACTTCTGGCTTTTATAGTATTCAAACTAATTCTACAATTGTTTTCTATAGGACATTATATTCTACAAACAAACAGAACAGATTTTCGAAATCATTCCACTTTAATTTTCCATTCCTTTGAACTCGCTTCAGCATTCGGTAATCAGCAGTTGGTTTCTAAACATTCCCCTCAGAGGCCGGTGTGTTTTTCAGACACAAAAACAGCTAAACACCAAACAACAACTTCCAATCATCGAGCAGCAGCCTGACGTCGCTTTCTGTCCGAAAGCTGTTAATTTCTGCATAATTTCAAAGCGAATCCATCTGAAGAGATCTCAGGGTCCACAAGCTTGTCTTTAATCATACTCTGTTCAACTCTGCATGGCAATGAATTTGTCACTGATAGACTGTAAATTACATTGACTGCACTGGATACGTAATTACTTTCAATGTTTTCAATGAGAGACACTGCGATTTAACAAGAATAGTGTGTGGGTGAGACTCATAACTGCCAAGAAAGATCCAGAACATTAAAATCAAAAGAACATTTATATTTAAATGTATATATAGTGTTCAAAAATTTAGGTCAGAACGATTTTTTGGTAGCACTGTCTAGGAAGCTTGTATTTATAATGCCTTATAAGGGTTTTCTTAAAGGGTTAAATACACCCCAAAATGAAAATTTTGTCATTCATTACTTACCCTCATATCGTTCCACACCTGTAAGACCTTCATTCATTTTCGGAACACAAATTAAGATATTTTTCATAAAATCCGATGGCTCAGTGAGGCCTGCATTGACAACACTTTTAATGCCCAGAAAGGTACTAAAGACATATTTAAAACAGTTCATGTGACTACAGTGGTTCAACCTTAATATTATAAAGCGACAAGAATACTTTTTGTGCGCCAAAAAACAAAACAAAATAGCGACTTATATAGTGATGGCCGATTTCGAAAAAACCTGCTTCAAAGCTTTACAAATCATTTCTTTTGCATCAGTGGTTTGGGGAGCTAAAGTCACGTGATTTCAGTAAACGAGGCTTCGTTACGTCATAAGTGTTTTTAAATTTCGTTCACGTAGTTCACGTGACTTTGGTAGTTTGATACACGCTCTAAACCAGTCATTCGAAACAAAAGATTCATAAAGCTTCGAAGCTGTGTTTTGAAACTGGATATCACTAAATATTGTTGAATAAAGTGTTTGTTTTTTTGTTTTTTGTTTTTTTTTGGCACACAAAAAGTATTCTCATCACTTTATAACATTAAGGTTGAACCGCTGTAGTCACATGAACTGTTTTACAAACGTCTTTAGTAGCTTTCTGGGTGTTTGAAAGTGTTAATTATCTTGCTGTTAATGCAGGCCTCACTGAGCCATCGGATTTTATCAAAAATATCGTAATTTGTGTTCCGAAAATGAACAAAGGTCTTACGGGTGTGGAATGACATGAGGGTGAGTAATTAATGACAGAATTTTCATTTTTGGGTGAACTAACCCTTTAATGCATTATAATACATGCATAATGCCATATAATCAACCTTATGATATGTTGTATTATCTGATAAATTATATTTATAATGCATCATAAGGGTATATTTAATGCATTATAATGCATGCATAATGCCTTATAAACAACCTTATAATGTGTTGTATCATCTCATGAATATTCATAACAACAGTAATAATACTTATCTATGCATTATGCATGCATTATTATGCATTAAGAATACACATATGATGCATTATCAATGCAGGCTTCGTCTGGGGTTATAATGCATTGTACTCTTAAAAGTTATAACCACTAATAGGTAAGCATTATAATGTATTTTAACTGTTGTTATACATGTATTATAATGCATTAAGAATACTCTTATAATGCATTATAAATGCAGGCTTCATAGAGAGTTACTTTTTTAAAAAAGAAATTAAAATGTATTCAGCAAAGATGCATTAAATTGATCAAAAGTGACAGTAAAAACATTTATAAAGTTACAAAAGATTTCTGTTAATCACAGTTTCCACAAAAATATTAAGCAGCACAACTGTTTTCAGCATTATAATAATAATAAGAAATGCTAATGAGCATCAAATTAGCATATTAGAATGATTTCTGAAGGATCATGTGACACTGAAGACTGCAGCAATGATGCTGAAAATTCAGCTTTGCCAACAAAGGAATAAATTACATTTTAAAATATATTCAAATATAACATTTTTCACAGTTTTACAATTTTTACTGTATTTTATATCAAATAAATGCAGCCTTGGTGAGTATAAGAGACTTTTGAACGGTAGTGTCCTCTTATTCTCACTACTGTAATGTGAAAAAAAATAAAAATAATTATAATTTAAAAGAATGAGATTTTTGTATTTTGCTTTTGGAGTGAAATATAACCTGGGAACTTCCTGAGATTCACGTTTAAAACAGATGATTCCAAAGCTTGAGCAAACTGCTTCAGTAAAAGCTCATGTTCTGTCAACAGATACAAAAGCTGTGGTCGTGCGTCCACCTGTGGGAGGCATGGCTGTCCACGCTCGGTCTGCGTCGCTCGGCTAATTACATGTTAACCTGACATAGCTGAACATGTAACGTGACAGGAACAGAAGCTAGGTAATTAACTATTTCATCACTCCGGTTTTATAAATTTCCCATTTTCCAGAATAACTGGTGTATAGTTCCATACTGTCTGTCTCTCTTTCTCACATACATGACATCTCCTTTCAGAAAACAATACTTATTCTAGGATCTAATATATGTCATCTCTTGGCTAAGGTCCTGGTTTCTGTGTTACATATGTCACGTGCAAGCACAAAACGCAGCTCAAATGTTTTTCTGGCAGCATGCTCAAGTTGAAATGTATGTTGTCTCTCTGGTGGGTGGAAGTTTTCACCTCCGTTATGCTGAGACGGACGTTGGCGTCCCCACATGTAAATAAACACGTCTGTCAGAGCTGCTGAAAACAAATGTGGTTTTAGTCACGTCTAGACAACCGCAATGACTTCATAAGCCATATTCTTCCACACGTGTCTAGTCGAGTTGGAGTTGCTCCGGCAGAGGAATCATGCAATACTTTTCCTCAGATTTTGTTGTCCACTGCGGCTAAAGTTTCATCACTTAATGAGAAAAAAACCAACAAAAAAACAACAACAAAAAAAAAAAAAACACATTTGAATCTCTTGATGGTTATGTAGAGCTAAAATCAGCAGAGAGACTTCCAGCTCAGTTCATAAATGCAATGATTTGTATTTATCATGATAATAATGATAGTCTTTACTAGGACTGTCAATCAATAAAAAATTAATCAAATTAATTATATGATATGCTCATTTATTCAAAAGGCAAGATTAAAAACACATACATTTTTTATTGCATTTTTTTTTTTTTAATAGAAAAAGTCCTAAATTATTGACAGCTCTAATTTTTATGTATGGTAATAGTTGTTGACCTTTTTAATGGCTGATGCTAATAAGATATCTAATAGCATGGCTAATAAAATGGCGTTAAATATAATAAAATGAAAGAAAAAGATATACACATAATTTCTTGGTAAAATATCTATTACTTTACATAATAAATTCACATTTAGCTTACATACTAAATTCACTATATATATATATATATATATATATATATATATAGTATTTATTCACTATTCAGTTTGAATAAAACTGAACTGTGTCCGATATTTAACTGTGAATAGTCAATAATGAACTGTGTCCGATATTTAAACATTTAGAGCCTTGCGAATAAATAAGCATTTTCTTCTTACTTTTTTAAAACATAAAATTGTAATAATATTATACATATATATATATATATATATATATATATATATATATATATATATATATATATATATACATACACAATTACGTTTATTACAACATTTAACAGTGGCAAATGTATAATCCACAAAAACAATAAAAAAATAAAGAAATTGGATTTGTATGTAAGACACAAAGAAAGTTCGATCTGGATGTGCAGACAGAGACGGGGAGAGAATGAGGTAGTAGGAGAGAGAGAGTGAGAGAGGGACAGTAGTAGGTTAAGTAAGACGAGTGTCTTTGATCTCTGATTCCAGCACACAGAGCACGGAAATGAAACCCCAGGCCCTTCCATCCCCATTTCTGTTATGTGGGCAAAAATAAAGCAAGCACAAATTTCAAATTAACTTCAAAAATAATGAACTTCTGGGACCCTTGCAATTCACACATGTGAAGAATGTCCCTGATTGCTTGCAGTTGCAGGAATCATTACATTGCCTGAAATTTCATTTCATCACATTGTTGATTTAATTATTTGATGTAGACTAGACATGGTAAAAGAATAATTTCAATTACAAAAAAAGAACTATTTGATGTGGCCAGACAAAGTTGAAGTGGAATTTAAATTAAAAAATACCATCATCAATTTACTAAAGTTTTGAAATAATAACCAACATATAAGATTACATCATTTGGATTATTTTCTTTCTTTTAATATATAATTTGCAAATTTATTATTGCTGCTGCTGCAGAGCAAGTATGGACTTGCTACTGCTAATAGATACACAGACATGCTGCATAAATTGACATATATAAACCCTGTAGCAGATCTAGGGAGGTGGAGCTGGGGAAGGTGTAGGGTTTCAGAGGAACTCTAAAGGGCTAGCTTACAGCAATTAATGAACCAGACTATTTATATGTTGAGCAAGCAATCTCGGCTTGGCTGCAGGATCAACAGAGGCCAATCAACTTATGACACGTGGTGATGATGTGATTGCTTGCATGCTACATGACTGAACTAGATATATAGGACACTTTTTGCCATTGAGATGACTGGGAAAAAGTGTCCCAATCAACCTGAATTCGCCCTACATAACCATATGAGTTCAAAGATATTACATTTTCTGTTTCTATATGCATGAACGACTTCTGAGTAACTTTAAAGCTTATCGAATGGTTCCCATGGTAATGTGACACCTGTGGGTTGCAGGCTAATCTGTGAATTCTGGGGTGTGAAAGTTTTATTCCTGTCTCCTCACACTCAACCCATTAATATCAGATGATGCTAAATGAGGATTTACAGGTATATATGGAATTAGCATCAGTAAACAGCAATAAAAATGAGATAAATAATACAGAAACAAAGCCAAAGTGACCAATAAAAGTCCAGAAGCCGGAGGTGTTACCGTACATATTATAGTTCAGTTACTAAAAGCATCAAAACTCCAGAAATGCTGCAAAATGTCTTCATCTGACAGACAGAAACAAGACAATACCAGCACCATGTTATCATTCAAAGCCTGCTATCACGTTGACCCTGATAGTGGTTAGTGCTCCGACATATGGCGCAAATGCGTTCACGGCGACCCAGGTTTGTTGCCGATCCTGCCCTCCTCTCTCTGCCCAATGCTTTCCTGTCTGCTCTCTACTGTCCTCTCCAAATAAAGGCACAAAAAGCCCATAAATATAAAAATCACCAGCAAGATATTAAACTTCCTCTGTGCTTATGTTGTGTCACATTCTCACAAAATTCTTCCCCATTCTCTGTTCCCATGAAATGCATCATTTCCCGGGCCGAATGCGTGAGAGAGCGTTTACATGAAGAGGGAGAGCTGGGTAATCAGTGCCTTTGAAGAGAAGATAGCAGTGAGGTTTCCGAGGGCAGCATGCCAGCCGTTCTCTCGATGCTTTTCTCTCCCCATGTCCTCTAAAGAGACGTCCCCCGAGAGGGGCCGAGCACCGCAGGAGGATATTGCCTCACACATCAGCAGGGGCCCCCGCCTCTCTCTTATTAGTCTCCAGTCTACCGTCCCTTCACATAAATATGCCAAGAAGCTCCATCCATTTTTCACTCCCGGTGTCAGTGTGACGCCTGCCATGAGCAGAATCACACGGATTACAACATTGCCATGTAGTGGCAAGACCCGTACCCGAGCACTTTCACCAATGAGATCAAATGAGGCATGTTTATTTATTACATTAGCATTAATGGACTTCAAAAGCCACAATTACGAGGGCCGCTTTAACCCGTATTTACTTTGGAAAGAGAGATTCTTGTATTCCAATCAAAATTCACCCGCACTCTCATACACAAGTGTCATTGTGAAGTGTCTGTTGGATTAGGCTAAAATTACACTCCAATATGCCAAATACAACACAATTACTGAAATGAGGAAACATGATTGGAAGATCAGTGAGAATCCTGCTAATGACAGTGGGACCATATTGACCCTGATTGAGGGCCTGAAAATGGCCATTCCCTAAATCCTCATTTATGTTAAAGTATGTTAATGCACATCCTGATTTCTTCATTCTTTTTAGATGAATTTGAGGAAAGGTTATTCTGAGCACTTTGAGTAGAACTACACTGGTCTACGAATTACTTTTTCAATTTTTCGAATGACAAATAATTATAAAGAAATGGCGATTTAATTGAATTAAATGTGAAATTTTGAGGTAGAAAGACTGAAATAGTATTTACTTGTAATATGTACTCCAACACTATTTTTTATTTACAACTCTAAAAAATATAAACATTTAAAATGTACTGCAAATACTGTTTTGGGTGACAGTTCACCCAAAAATGAAAATTCTGTCAACATTTATTCACCCTCAAGTTGTTCCAAACTTGTATGAATTTCTTTCTTCTGTTGAACACAAAAGAAGATATAGACTAATGATAACCAAACAGTTGATGGGCCCCTTTGACTTCCATAGTATGAAAAAAAAAACAACAACCCTGTTTGGTTACTGAAATTCTTCAAAATATCTTCTTTTGTGTTCAAAAGAAGAAAGAAACTCATACATGTTTGGAACAACTTGAGGGTGAATAAATGATGACAGAATATACATTTTTGAGTGAACTATCTCTTTAAAAACATTTGTCCATACTGTGAATTTGCCTGTTAGTTCATTGGGAAGTGTATAAAAATGAAACAACAGAAAGAACAACACCAGCTATATGCAAAGAGTTCTTATGACTGTGAAATGTTCTGCACAAGTCGTGCTTGAAAAGTTGGTTCTGATCGATCTGCTTGATTATCCGCATTTTCGGAATCCGACTCGGGCTCGAACTGATACTGTAAAACCGGCAACATTATTAACTGTGTGTTTACAATTGCTTAGAAGCCATGGAAGCTGAATCTCGCATTTATAATAAGGGGCATTACGTTTCTGACACACGCTTGAGGTGTTTGGCCAATCACAACACACTGGGTCAGCTGGCCAATCAGAGCACTCTAGGCTTTTGGGTAGGAGGGGCTTTGTAGAAATCAGCACGTTTCAGGCAGACTGGGAATAGAGGTGCTTTAATAATGTACAGTATGTGAAAAACATGTTAAGGCCAATTCACACCACACAAACAAACACCCACAAACACGTTTGTTGGGTTTTGTCTGATCAGTGTGTTGCCCCTGTTGGTGTCTGTTGGAGTTGGTCGGAGTTTGTTTTCACCTGACTGACCATGTTCATTCAGTGTTTGTTTGTGTCTGTTGGGGCAGTGTGAACATGAGAGTTATTTTTCATAAAATTCTAAATCCACCTGCCAACTTGTTTGTTGGTGTTTGTCTGTGCAGTGTGAATTGGCCCAAGATTTACTCATCCTCAAGCCATCCTAGGTGTATATGACTTTCTTTTTTTTCTGATGAACACAATCAATGTTATATTAATAAATATCCTGACACTTCCAAGCTTTATAATGGCAGTGAATGGGGGCAACGAGTATAAAGCTCAAGGAAGTGACTGTCGGACGGGCTGTGAAGCACATGACATTTATTTTGGGTGGAAAAACATTCCAAATGTGTCTAAGAACACAAAGAATTGTTTTAATGAGAAGAAACCCAGAGTAGACGCTCTAAATTAGTCTATAAAAGTTGAGCTGTCGGCCTCAATCAATGCGTTTAAGATGACATTGTACAAACGCTTCCTCTCTGGCATGCATTCAGTCGCAACCCCCTTCGCCTCACTCTACACTCGATTAAAGCAGAATATGTAATTGGTGTTCAATTCAAAATGAGATTTTTAGCCCAAAAAAATGCAAGGAGATATAAAGAAAACTCTTTTAAGTAGGTTTAAATAAATTGTTTTGGCATGAAATTATTTGACAGTAAAATATTCCAAGGCCACAACACAACTCTGCTCATTGTTCATGTTAAAACTGACAACTTGATGTCGAAATGTGTCCTGACTTGTGTTTTTAAGCGGTAATACCATCAGATTACAGTGTTTAGGGTGCAGCCGCTGCTGTCTTACCGCAGTTTTTTCCACCTGTCGAAGCGTTTCCTCTGCTGCACTGACCTGCCTTGCCACAATTAAAACCATGTGGGTTGGCAATAAAAAACCTCTATTATATTCTGAAAAAATCCTAGCAGAAACGAATATATCATGTTTGACTAGGGCACTGGTGTTCTCTGAAGCGACCGGAATGCATTTGATCCTAAAACCTGTGCCAGAACAAATGGTAAAATCCTCAACTCCACACTCACGCACAATCCTGTCCTTCGAGCCATCAAGCCTGCTGTTGAATCTTCAAACAGCCAGATTTTGATAGGCAGAAAATGGCATACACGTTCGTTCACTCATGGCTTACCGATGGTATGCAATGCAGTACTTCTGCTTGACAGAAACAAAATAAACCTAAAAAGAAAATCTTTGAATGTAAAAAGAGAGCCCTTATACTTGAAGGAATGACAAATACAGTTTTGTTTCCTTAAGCACTTAAGTCTGTCTTAATAAAAAGGAATTAGCTCTTAATTAAAGGATTGGGTTTTATCTCACGTTAATTAACTGATTTAAGGAGACATCTTGAATAAAGACAAGTCCAGGACTTTGAAATCTCGATGTCAGATCTGTATAATCACAAACGTTACTTCACAAGGGTTTGATTCTTTGAAATGGGGGGCAAAATGTTCGTATTCTCAGAGGGCAAAGCAGCAGGCTGTGGGTTTGAATCGCTAATTCGAGAAAGTGGCATAATAGCGGGAGAGGCTGATGGAAGCACTCCAATCAGTGTGAATAACCAGGTTGCTAGACATGTCTGGAAAGGTGCAGTGACCCTGAATACACACAAATGGGTCAATTCCAATTTGAATGGACTAAGCTAATATGCAGTACTGCTCCCTAGAGGAGGGTGTTAAACCCCTATCTTATATGTCAAACACTTTAAGCCCTCTCACACAGATGGATTACAAACCACTCTCTCTATCTAGCATAATTATAAAATAAATCCAAAATGGTTATATATATATATTTTAGGAGTTCATTTGCAAAAACCGATAAACGCCACTTTAAAAAAAGAACTAACTGCTGTGCGTTATTCTCCACATAGCGAATTCTCCTTAGCGAATCAGCGCGCAGTATTCAGGTCAGGTGACAATGCTTCTAGTCATTTCAAAAAGACGCGCTAGCTGACTAAAATCATCGAGGATGATCGTGGATTTATAATTTCGAATCCTGCAAGACCTTGTACACCACATGCTGAACCCTTGTTTGTCCTTTTGTATTTGTGTGTGTGTAGGGGCGCACGCACATGCTTGCCTGTGTGTGTGTGTGTGTGTGTGTGTGTGTGTGTGCCGATCTGTTAGTGTGTGTGCGCGTTTGTGTGCACACGTGTGTTTGAGTGCGTTTTAAATGCATTTACAAAGCAATTATTTGGTTTAACTGAAATCTGGAGTTATCTGCTTTTGCTAAGAAACAAACTTTTAATATGTATAAAAAACATACTTTCATTAAACTTTAATTTTGTAAGTTACCTGTATTTTTTAGAGTTATTATTACTTAATAAAAACAACCCAACTGCAGTTTGATTGATATTACTTTGAATGCACAATAATAAAAAAAAACATGATTTGTGAGAATTAATAAAAACTGAGTTATCTGTTTTTGCAAATAAACTCTTCATAGGGATGGGTCATGATGGTAAACTAGTCCCCCAACTGTCCAACAACAAACTAGCCAACTACTGTATATATTTCTATCATGACAGCTCTCAGAGTGTTTGGCATGGTAATGAATATGACAACGTTGCTATGTTTGGTCTTTGCGGAATATATCTGCTACGCTGCTGCTGCTATTGCTGCTACTTGCTACTGCCAATACATACACGGCACGTTGCTGTGAGCAAGTAAGACATGGTGCTACTGTTCAATATAGTATACATGAATTAGTAGCATGTAGCACACATATAGTAGCACTATATATGTAATTGCTTTTATAAATGGTTACCACACAATACAAATATTAAAGCAACTTTCATGAAGTAAACTTTCAATAAAAGCCTTCCTTGCGCCGGAAAAAATAGTCCCTGACCGTGAACAGCAACAGAAGTTACTTTATTACACCATAAGATGGCGGCAAAGATTGTCTTTATAAGTGTGTCAGTCAGTAGTGAAGACTTTTACATTAAAAAGACTGAATTGTTGTGAACACGGAACAAGACGCAACTGACAAATGCTTTGACTAGCGCTGTCAGTCACAGGAAAACCCCTTAACTGTTAAAAGGACAAGATAATACATCGGACATTTAAACAGATTTTTTATTATGAACATAGGACTGACCTGAAGGAAAATGCAAAATCTGAACACAGGTAATAAACTTGCTCACTCTATCTTTTTTTAACAATACTCTTCTACATAATACAGTAAGCTTCAATGAACAATATCAATTGAGAACATACAGTTTACTTTGCTAAGAGTGGTTACTAAGGGTGTTGTGTAGTGATACACAGAATCGTTGGGTGAAGCGGTCATAGCTGTGTTTTATCGTGAATAAAACACAGCTATTGACCAGTCAGAATCAAGGACAGGAACTAACCGTTTTATAAAGTGCTATATACACTATTCCACTATATACACAAATGTAGTAGCAGATCTATACAGGTCAAACTGGGGAAGGTGGAGGGTTTCTAAAAGTGTGCTGCACTGCTACAGCAAATTGTGACCAAGTATTTGAAGGTTGAGGAACAAGCTCATTGGCTACTGATACAGCAGGAACAAATCAGCTGTGCCCTATAGAGAATGATGTGATTGCAAGCAGACTGAGTTAAGGACCTATCAGCCTGCGTCATTTAGAGTTTTATGACATATCATGATATATATATATATATATATATATATATATATATATATATATATATATATATATATATATATAAAAAATACACACACACACACACACACACACACACATACAAAAAAATGCAATTTTATGTTAAAGTTTAATATTTTGGCACAATATTTGATATTTTAGCTTTAAAATTGTTGTTAGTATTTCAAGTTAAAATAAATGAACTATTAAAAACGCATAGGGCCTATCATGACCATTTCTTTAGCCGAATTTGAAAGCAATGGCTTTTTAAAGCTAGAACATGTCTAATGTAAACACCCCTAAAAACATATCTTAAAAAAAAAAAAAATACAAAGCTGCCAGGACTAAAGAAGAAACTTGAGTATAGAGGCATATTCAAGGCAAGAGGGAGAAGAGGAGATGATTGGCGAAGGATTATTGGATCAGATAGGCCGTGTCAACAGATAGTCCCGCAGAGTGGCTCTGATAAAGCTTCACTCCTCTCGGGCCAGCAGTGCTTAAAGGTCACGGTTCTGTGGTAAGTTACAGCTACAGACCCCGGTTCTGCCTGTGAGCAGCTAACGGCCTGCCAAGTCCTTTGACCCCAAGGGCTCCGTGTGCCAAAACTTGATACTGTCACTAATCTTCAGATAATGACTCTCCAGTCATCTTATTGATGGAAAAAAAGAAAAGAGTCAGTGACTGAGCTTGTCACAAGAGCAATGGAGACAGCACACATCGAGAACAAAAGACTCAGGAGAGGGAAATTTTGCTCAGCCGAATTTTGTTCAACTTCATTGTTGTCATGAAGAGATCTTTGAGTAGCTTTGGTTTTCCTGTACACGGTTTGTTATTAGGCAGCAAAATACACTAATTTGTCTTTTCATTCTCAACAGCAACTCAAAGGACGGCTACAGCTGTTGAGTTTCTGCTGTACAACATGGGTAACAAAGCATTTAATTTTCTTTCATATGGTTTGAATGTCTTTAAAAGGAAAAGAAGAGTCCAGGGCAAATGGTTTTGATTGAATATACAACTGCCAGTGAATTACTTAAAATAGTACACCAAAAAAAAATGACAGTTCAGTCATTTCTTTGTGTATTTCAGTGTGTAATTATCAAGCGGCAACCTCACCCAGTTTCTCTTGAAGCCAATATGGAAGTGTCTTAAACTGCAAATCATTGACTGGACGCTAGGAACAGGCTCCAAAAGAGAGCAGAATCTCATTGACCCCCATGTTAAAGTGGCCAACTTTACAGCAGAAAAAAAACATGTTTACAATTGGTACATATTGTGGTTTTGGTTTATACTGCTAATTTTGCCCTTCATGACAACTCTGAGGGTGGTGAATTTTTTTACAACTTATCAGTTTAAATTATATTAAGCCTTAAAGTTCTGCATAATTAAGGGAGTGGTCACTTGAGTGACAGGTGAATTGCGCTACTGATGGCTACAGTGAGCCATCGCTTTACCTCAGCTAATTCCAGCCGCTGAACTTGGCATCTCTGCCCTGTTTGTTCTTTTTTCGGGATTATTTTATACAATTATACAATAATATGGCTTGCTGCGTTAATGGTCGAGACTCGAGACAGATTTGTGTCTGTGTAGATGTGCATGCATGCGGAAGATAAACAGAACACACGTTGTTGGATTGTCTTGGCATTGGATAAAAGTTTTGTTCGTGAGATTTACTACAATGACAATGGCGGGAGGATATACAATCTGACAGCACTGCTTGGATATTATAACTAAAACTGCTGCATTTTGAAAAAGTTATACTTTGGACGCGGGCTCATTTGTTTGTGAGATATATACGATCATATACAGTTTTACAACAAACGTTGCTCAGGCATAATTTCTTGAAGAACGATGATGGAGAGCAGATCATTCAGAAGAAATGTGATGCAAACAATGGATAATATATCAGTATTTCATGGATTTAACGCTTTTGTGGACAAAAAGTACTGTTTTTTTGTTTTTCAATGGACACTCATGAACATTTTACCCAAGTGCCACGGATTGGATTCATCTTGCGATCGCTATTTCGTTATAAAGGTATAAAGTCCTGTTTGATTTTTGTGTTGTCATGTGCACACCCACAAATTACAATTACTGGTGCTGGAGCATCTATATTGTAAAAAAGGCACCGTAGATTGACAGTAAACCTTTAGAACTTTCTAATGATATAACTTAAGATAGCAAGTTATATCATTAGAATATTAATATTTTAGATAGTGTCTAAGATCGAGATAGCTCCTTTGCCTGCTAACATGATCACGTCGAGCTAGGCGGGCGTGGTTTCAGCAACCAGGCACCTCAGTTCCAGCCACATCCCGCCTCTTTGCCCATTTTCAGTTATCCGGGAGTGATGTGCGATGAAGCGCTGCTAAGATGGCAGCGGCCTCATTTTTGTTTCAAAACTGCTCTTCAGAAATCTACGGGTGACATCACGGACACTACGTCCATATTTTTTTTACAGTCTATGGTAATTATTTGGACTTTAGTATAAAATTGTACTTTTTGTCATTTTAAAGGGGTCAAGAATTGAGAAATCAACTTTTGTTTTCTCTTTCCCTCCTGATAAAACAGCTGTTCGATGTGTTTTAATCTTATCTCATCGTTCTGTTTTGTACTCTCCTTTTGATATATAAGAGGTCATTGTACTAGACAAATATCTTGTAAGTTTCAGAACTGAAAATGTCCTTGTTAGTCCAATAAAAGCTTTATTGACACCAGGCCCAGCAAACGACTAGGGTGAAACACCGCCTCCGCAAAAGAAATCAATGCCTATTTCATCATTGCAATGTTAGCCTTGCCCACTGCCATTTTCAAAAGATCCTAATGCTAGGAATACGGTTATTTATTTTTAACAATGTGAATATCTCAGATGAGCATTATTTATTTGTATTCTGTACATTTCACTGTGGATTCTTTGGTAAATCAATTGCATTTCGGCACAGGCTTTGTAAACTTTTACGATATGTACTCAACAGTAATGCAACAACATGTAAGTAACTGTGTTAATTCTGATGCCTGATCTGTGACCAGTGATTTCTGATATGTAACGATTCATGTAGTCAGATGTTCTTCGTCTGTGTCAGTAAATCAAACCAGCGACTAAAGGTCAACTCCACGTTGTTTCTCTTAGTAGGATGACAATAATCTGTTATATAAATGTTAATTAAATTATATATGGAAAGCGATCAAAGAACGCTCCCTTTACAATCACTGGAGCTGTCAATCAAACAGTGCCACAGTTTGTCAGTGACTGAGTTCTGGATTTGCGCTAAAACTACAGTTTTATTAAACAAATTACTTCGCGTTTGCACTGGAAGTTATGATGAAAGCATTCGTTAGTGTGCATAAATTGAATTGCAATGATGAGATCTGTGTTTTTTTAATGCGATTGGCTACAATGCTCATCACTGCAACCTTTCATGCCAGGACCTAAATATAATGCTATAATCAACACTTTTCATGATTAGTTAGTAATAACGTGCTAAAAGTTTTCGAGAGAGTAATACTGCAAAGATGTTAGCAAAGATGTTAGCCAAACACAGCAGTGGGCGTTTACACTGAAGTCTCACAGCAGACACGCCTTTCAAACAGAGCGTTCAAATCAGAGGGCTAAAATCAGGGTAGGAAAAATGCCTTTTATTTCTAAATTATGACAATGTTTAATGTAAAAATCATACTAACATTATAAGTGCACCCCAGGAAACATTATAAAACAATGCAGTGCATGACCCCTTTAAAGCTTGACAGCCCTAGCCCTGATTCACTTTCTTTATAAGGAAAGGAAATGCTAGGGTACTCACTGTGTTCAACAGAATAAAGAAAGTCATGTGTGTTTATAACGACATCAGGGAGAGTTTTCATTATTGGATGAACAATTTTTTTAATGAGTCCCTTTTTAGACTGCACAATCAGTCCAACTCTTGAAAACAAAGGGATCAAATATAAACCCAATACCCTTGTTTCTTAATAATGACTCTAGCAGGACTATGTTCCCATCCCTTCATCTCCAAATAAAAATGGTCAATAGGACAGCACTCTTTTCAACATGTGGCCGAACGCATTTTACTGCTAGCACTGAACATTACCCAGTTTATTACCCAGGAGCCTTAGCAAATAAAAACACAGATCTGCAATTATTTTCAGGGGCCGCTTAACAGTATTGTTTTATTGTGCTATTAGCACATGCCTTGTTGGCGGCCAACTCTTGTTTCTTTCGCCCTTTGTCTTTTTTCTAAGTGATTTTTTTTCTGGTGACCTTTCAGAGTTCTGTGTTCATGCTACAGAGGGGTCCTAATAACAGTCATCTGGCATCACACACAGAGCAGGAGAGTTTGTTGGAAACTAGAGAAGTTGTCAGTCTAGAGGGTAATGTCCACCACATGGGGTAAGGAAAGCTGTTGAAGAGGAAATTATGTGTCACCGCTGGGAGTTTGAAGTCGACTGTTTGAGCCAGGCAGACCAAAAAAAAGAGAAAAAGTGGAGCCACATTGGATTCATTTGGCATGAGTGCTTTTTTGATTTTTTGGCTCACGCTCCCCTATTGGCAAAAACAATGAAGGCTGGTACATAAAGCAAGCCATCTGAGAGGGCGAATGTGAAACCTTTCACACAGAGGTGCATTATTCATGACATTGGATAAACTGCTTGGATTATTTTTCATTTATTTTCCCCAGTAGTGCTGGCAGAAATTGAATCTTAAGTAAGTGGTTTTACTCAGATCGTTTTATTCACCACCAGCAATAACAACAACAAAAATGTTAAAACTAAAATAATAAATGTTTGGGCATTAGGGTTACTGCTATTTCATTACAATGACATAAAATGATCAATCAAGAGACTGCGATATGACTTTACTGCTGCATTAAGGGGTTTATATACTCAAAGAAGGCCTAAAGTGTGCAAACACAGTTTATCTAATAGGACCTAAATAAAATGCAATAAAATATAATTGGGGCTTTCTTTGGCCCACTAGCATCATATTCTGTACATATCCAGTGAAATTATTCTTCATAAAAACGATTATGTATATAACAGTCTGCATTTACAGCCCTTTCAGGTGCAAAACATGATTTGCACACTTCATCGATCCTGATAAAGTGCCACAGCTTTGGCATAAACATTTAGTTGCGCTTTTGATTAGGTGAAGGCTCACTGAATATTTAAGGATATTCAAAAAGAAATGCAAACATGATAATATTACTATATATATATATATATATATATATATATATATATATATATTACACCAATCTTAGGTAACACTTTAATTTACTTTCCTTGTTACACATGTTACAGGTACTTACTATAGTAATAACAGTAAATTATGCATAATTACATGCAATCCTAAACCTTAACCCTATAGTAAGTACATTTGTTGTTAATTAATCTTAACATATAAGAATGTTAGAATTACATTAGGTTCCTATAGGTTTAGGTATAGTGTAGGTAAGGACGATAGTATATTGAGTCAACATTTAGTCTCATATAAAAGATTTGTCCTTGTGGGGTCCAAGTAAAGGACCTCACAAAGTCAAAAGATTCCGTATCTTTCGTACTTTGTGGGGTCATCTGAACCCCAAAAAGTAATAAATACAAGTTTAAATACAAGCACATTTGTGTCCTCATTAACCATACACACAAAGTTACAAGCAATAAAAACAAGGAAAATTCAATACTTGCACAATTTCGTCATTATTTGTTTAATTAGCTAACTAACTACAAATATAGCAATAATTTTTGCCAGACTGTGAGTTTTGTCCCCTTATCTAGGTTGCTCAGACATTGTGGATGTGCTTGTGAATAGGCAATTAACCACAAAACACCACCAAGGGTAATTTTTCTTTGGAAGAATTGCATTTATTCACGTTTGATGCACTACTGAATTCAGATTTATTCTTTGCCACACAGGTAAAACTACTTTGTGTATCCAGAATGGAAATAAATAAATAAATAAATAATACTTTAATAAATTTGACTGCTTTTGGAAATAAAATCGCTTCTCTCACACAGAGCTGCAAATAGAAAACAATAATCATTTTGAACTAGGCTATGGTGATATTAATGATATTGGGTATATATTTTAACCAGTAACAAGAGGCCATCTCTGTAAACACACACTAATTAAAAAACAGTGACACTCATACAAAACACTCATTCTATTAAAAAAAAACTCCCATAGGGAGAGAAAAGGAGAGTACAGAGCAGAACGATGAGATAAGATTAAAACACATCGAACAGCTGTTTTATCAGGAGGGAAAGAGAAAACAAAAATGAGATTAAAATAATGGGTGAGACTCTCCAACTAATAATCCACCACAAAGAGCTTGCCACAAAACGGGTGAGCTTGTGTGTGTGTGTGTGTGTGTGTGTGTCAGTTCAGAGTAGATACATAAGCAGTGTGGTGAAATATCAGCAAAACATCAATTAAAAATGTAGTATATTTAAAAGATTTGGGTCAGTAAGTTTTATTTTAAGGAAAGTAATACTTTTAATCAGCAAGGATGCATTAAATATCAAAAATTTCATATATATATATATATATAAATTGACGGTGAATGTGAGTGCATTTGATGTTGAACTTTAAATTATTTACTTTATTTAAATTGATTTTTTTTTTCTTTTAAATATGGCAAATATCCTTTCACATATAACACAGGCATCTTCAATCATCAAATTCAGAACTTGTGCTCTAATAGCATCTTTAACAGAACAGTATAATATTAGATAGATGTTGTTTTCCTATAAATAGTTTCTAAATGACTCAGACATTAATAACCCATGAATGTACCATATGAATGTAGCACCCTATCGTCATTAAACCAGCTTTATAAGTCAATGTGCACAGAAGCGTGTCTAAATTCAAACTCAGATCTGGTGTATAATTTCTTGCCTCCTCTCTCAGCATGTCTCACTGTTTCGTCTAGCTTACATTCAGACCCTCTATTAATTTTCCGGTTGCAAAAACACACATCTCCCCTGTTCGTTCGTCACAAGCGGACGGTGGGATTACAATATGGTTAATACGTGGATTTCAAGCAAATCCGGGGGTCTTGAGTGGAGCCCTCGGACCCGCACTCATCACTGTCAGTGAATGGGCAGGAACATGAAGTGAGACAAGTGGTTGGAGCAAAGCAAACAAGCCCTCAATGGAGCTCAAGTGTCAAACAGGAAATGGAGGGAGGGTGATGGAGTGCACATGGATAACGGTGAGATAGTCAAGGAAGCAAAAACAGGTGAAGGTGGAAAGATAAATCATGTTTTTCTGCAAATTCATTCACATTTCTGAGGGAAGCGACAGTTTTTGTATGGAGTTTTGGATGTGAAGTCAAGTACTCAAATAAATAAATGTGTTGAAATGGGTCTTTTTAGTCACTGATAGCAAAAACATTTAAAGAGGACCTATTATGCCTCTTTTCATAAGATGTAATGTAAGTCTCTGGTGGTGGTTTCTGGTGTGTATATATATATATATATATATGTGTGTATGTATGTATGTATATATATTACTCTAAAGTATGAATAGAGCCAATAAAATGTCTTACTTTACCCAAAACATCAAAACTGCTCCCCAAGAGACAATACATTTATTAGAAATTTTTGTGTGAACCAATATTCCTCCTTCCCACCACCAATCTACCTAATTCCCAACCCTACCACCCACCCCAAAAAATACATAAATAATAAAATAAAAAAATGAAGAAGGAGAAGGGGGAAAAATAGAAGATAATACAATTTCAGTCTCCTGCTGCATTAACTCTTCCTGAGGTTACCATAGCAACGGGCTCTAGGCCCAGACATGGTGATGAGGGGGGGGGTGGGGGGGGGGGTGGAGGCCCCCAAGGACAGATGAGAGAGAAAGAGAGAGAGGCACACAGAGAGTGAGAGTGCTGGTGTTGTAGCCAATCACACTGCTGCCAGCACACTAAGGGTTAACCCATCAACCGCTGCTCCGCATGCTGATGAGTGCAGTCAGACAAACCTTCAAAGACAGAAGACAAAACACTTTCCCTTTACAAGAAATTGATTTAATCACTCAAAAATGAGACATGCAGGAAAGGCGCTCTGGTGAAATGATGATCTCATTTTAGAATCCCTTCTGAGATTCTCATAAACAAATATTGGCTAATAAACATAAATCCTTTTATTAATCATTCTTGATCACTTAAGCCGTTTCATTTTGAATTTACTGTACAACAATATTATTTATTTATTTTGGAAAAGAAATAGAAAAAAATGGTTTCACTTTATTTTGATGGTCCCTTTAACACATTCTGTTGACTATAAGTAACTTTGCACCTACATGTCAACTAACTCTCTTTAGAGTGTTAGTAGAGTATTAGTAGACTGGTAGGGTTAAGGTTAGAATAAGATGATATGTAGTTTCAAAGTTACATAGTCAGTAGAATGTCTGTTGGGGGACCATCACAATAAAGTGTTAGCAGATATTAAGCAGACAGTCTACCAATACTCTAATGAGAGTTAGTTGACATGTAGTTGCAAAGTTACTTATAGTCAACAGAAAGTTCAAAAGGGACCATCAAAATAAAATATTACTAAAAAAAAAAAAAAAATCCATTCCTTGACATTAAAGAAATTCTTTGATTTAAAAATGTATAATGTTTTGCCTTTGTTGAACTTCATTCAAGATGAATCACAGAAAAGTCAAAGATGCCACAGAAAATTATGTTGAGTCATCCCTGAGTTTGTACAAACAAACAAAAAACGAACTTAAAATACTTCTAACGCAAGTCGACGTGGCATATGAATGCTCAGATGTTTTCAATGTATAAGATTTAGAAATACTATACATGGTAACCTGAGACTAGTGACTTTATCTTAAATATGGTAACATTCAATATATATATGATTCATCACCAGATATACAACTGTAATGCATTTTTCAATGCACTTTTAGACATTTATCTGCTTTTTAGACATTTATCCGCTTAATGTACAAAAATTATGATTTAAACAACTTTAAAGCTCAAATAGCATTTTTTATTGACTTCCATTGTGCATTCATAACTATTCAAAAGTTTGGGATGAGCAGGGGTGTAAAGTAATGAATTACACATACTCATGTTACTCTAATTAAGTTTTTGTCAGAAATGTTATTTTTTTAAGTAGTTTAAAAATTGTGTACTTTTACTTGAGTACACTTCAAGTAATGTAACTACTTTTACTCCGCTATTTAAAAAACAAACAAAAAAACATTCGGGACATAAGCCTCCTTAGTCCACCTCTAGCGCCGGAGACATGGTTGTGGAAATGATGCTTTTGAGTTCGCTCACAAAACAAAAACTTTTAAGAAAAACGCGAAAGTATAATTTTTTCCTCCTTCTCAAATCTTTTTTCCTTCACCATGTCGCTTTAGGGGCTTCGTAGTGATCTACATTTTTAAATTGCAGTGTACAGTGTTTATTATAAGAGGGAAGAATCTGCAGCTCAGTACTTTTACTCAGAAAGAGTAAAAGAGAAGCTTATTTAAAAGTACTCATGAGTAGGGAGTACTTTTTTACTCTACTCACAAAAAATATATGTTAAAAAATATATATTGCTGCTGAATATATTTGTATATTATTTGATATTTTGAAAAAAAAATCAGGATTCTTTAATGAATAGAAAGTTCAAAAGAACAGCATTTATTTGAAAACAGAAATCTTTTGTAACACTATAAATGTCACTTTTGATTAATTCTTTATATATATATATATATATATATATATATATTACTGACCCTATATAAATAATTATAAATAATAAATAATTCTGTTAACTGAGGGACAGGTCGAAATGTATTTCAGTAGTGATCAACAGTATGTGACAGATGCTATTGATATTGCTCAACTTGTATTGAACCTAGAACATTCCTTTAAAATAGAAAAGGCCAATAAAACTAAAAAAAGAAATCTGGCTGAAAACATTTCCCTTTGGTTCCACAAATATCCAATTTTTTAGTTATGTAGTCATTCAAAAATGTCTTTTAATCATAAAACTCGCAAACCTCTGATCTGATAATTGAAATCTAAAAACATCAACTCCAGCCTCATTGCTGGTCTGCAAGAATGGCAAACAACATTTCAAACAAAATGAAAATAACCCCACTATCTGCTGACTAAAATGTCATATCATTTTAAACACGCGACTCTCACAATAAAGACAGGCTCATTACAACATTCCTCCTTGAATTCTTTCACTGTGACTGCTTTCCAAAAATTCCCTCTTGGTTTTGAACAGGAAATTCTGATGAACAAACTGGCACCACAAAGCTGCTAATCCCAGAATCCTCTTTCTGAGCATAAACTATCTAACACACATTTTCATAGTGTATCTTCAACAGTACATCAGTTTGTCACAGCAAAATGGCAGATATTATTGTAAAGTGCACATTTACATGTCATCTAGCAACCACTCCATAAATACCCTGGGTCATTTCTCAGCTAGATGGATTGCACTTGGCATCAGATCAAGTTACATTAGTTCCAATTGTCACAGTTCATCCATAAGGAAATCCGATATACATGGCAGCATTAAATAAAATTACATGAATATAATCAGATCCAAGACTTGAACTCTCCAGGGAATGGTCAATCTTTGAGGCACTGCCATCCAGACCCTGAAAAATGTGCCGTGATGCTGAAATGGATGGGAGCAAGGTGTCGAATGGGCAGGTCAGAGCAGACACACTGCCAGCGAGCTGACAACCGGCGGCACTGTAGCATCCGTCACTAAGCCAATAGGTCAAAGGTCATTTTGTCTCCAGAGGGTCTAATGAGGAAATATGCCAGAGTCCGGAGCACTGGAGCTCTCTTTAACTCACAAACACAGACTCTCACACACAGTGACAAAGGTTTAGGCCTCAGGGGCTCGAGGGGTCCACTCGTAACTAATTGGCAATAGAGGACATTGAAAAGGCTTCGGTCTGATTATACAGGCTACGGATATCTGGAATTTGATTTCTGCGAGATAATCACAGCATGTGCTTTTTTTCCTCCTGCTGATAATAACGCACTTCGGTAATTATATGGTGTACAACCGGCAAGCTCCTCCAATCAAAGCAAAATGATATTTACTATGAACATTTACATGGATGTATTTACAAAGAAACTTCCTTTGATGTAACAATAAATACACACTGGCTACCTTTTAAAACCTAGTGAGCTTACTAAGTAGGCAACATAGGCGTGTCTCCAACACAAAGGTTTTCCAAACGGTAGGCAGCATTATATTGGCCTATAAGGCCTCTAAAATGGCTTATTTTCACCAAATACTAAGATAACATTCTAGCGCAATCCCAGAATGCATTGCAGTGAGTCCAAGAACATATTTTCTACAGCATATGGACTCGGACTCGAATGAGCTGGTCTCAACTAGTCATAGAAAATATGGTCATGGATTCGGACTTGAGATGGACTTGAGTCCAGTCTTTTCTGGACTCTCAACAATGGGAAAATGTCTAATACATCCCAGTTAATAGCAAAAATATAGTTCAATCCAATTAAAAGTGGTTAATTTACTCGGGATTTGAGTGTGTCATTAACTTAGCAATATGCTAATGCCAAACTCTGCTGAAAACAACTTTGAGCCAAGTCTCCCATGCACTTTAGGTAAGGACATCTTTATATGATGTACTGACTTGCTGTCTATGTACAGTCGAGTGCTCCATATTGCCACCTTAGGGGCCATTCTTTTCTTTTTTTAAGTTGACAGCATTTGTGCCCATGCACAAGATGCAAGATGCGAGAGCAATGGTCAAAGACATGTGAGGAATGCAATGAAATGCAAAAACGTTTTATGTGTGAACGGCCCCTTAGAAGGCAGCTGCTTATGTAGAAAACAGACAGTTGGTTTTGGAACAGAGCCATTGTATGTTGTGAAATTATTATAATTAGGGCAAGCTTCTAAAGATAAGGCAGTAACGATAACAAAAAAATGAAAAGCTAAGAAGCAGAATGACCTAATTTTTGAAGCATAAATCATAAGAACAAAGGGAGACGCAATGTGAAGAAAATATTTTTTTTGTTTTTCTTTTGGAAGAGAAGTAATACTGTTCTACCTTGATTTTTAGGATAACATGCTGAGTAGATTTGCCAAAGTGATTGTAATTTGGCAGCCTGGGAGGAAAAAGTTTGTACCCCTTCTGGCTCAGTCACCTTTCCAGCTGGGTCTCATTTCCCCTGGACACGGAGGAGCTCAAATGAGCACAGAGCTGACAAAGTCATCAAGGTGACTTTTCTTACAGATATGGAACTCCACCAAGCAGATCTTTAGAGATTCCAGGATGTTAAAGTATGAGAGCGCTTTGGGAACATCTAACACGGTCTCAAATCTTTCACATTGACTAAGGCTAAACAAGCAGCTCTAACATTCTACTCCCATACTGGGGTAAAGGAACGTCAAACATCCTGCTGCGAACTCAATACGAGCCAACCGCATCTCACCAAACTCCCCACAAACTCCCACAATCCAGCAGGTTTAATGTTTGTTGACATGTTATGTCCTACCCTATTTATAGCCTGTGGTTGGACCGCCATACCGCCGAATGGAACAGCTGCACGCCCATACAGACCCAAGATGAAGTCAGGCGAGGAGGAAAGAGCCGAGCAGAGAGCGAACAGAGCCTGTTCCACAGCTGCACGAGCCACCTGGCTGGCACTGGGTCTTGGAGCGCTGGACCAGGGTTATGTGCAATACAGGAACGAGACAGAGCACATGTTCCCACATGACCTCCGAGAGACGTTTGAAACAGATAGTGGACATTATGCGCTCGATTAATTAATTGTATGACATTTTATCTCCGGTTGGACTACAGTTTAATTTGTTATACATACTTAGAGTGGTTTACATAAATATAGACAACATACTTGGGTAGTGACTATTTCTATTTGTTCATAGAGATATTAGTCTGTAGCCAGACTAGAGCGTGAAGTCCTGATTTCCGAACAGAAAAGATTTCAGAAAATATTTCACTATAACGTTTATACTACAATTTTCACGTTATAGTCAGGGAATGGAAGGAGAAGTTGAGGTGAGGATCTAATAGGTCGTTTGCACATGACGTCATTGCAGCACGCAAAATGCGGCTGGAGGGCAAGGAGTGATTTTTCTATATAGGAATCCTATCACAAACTTAAAATTCCTATGTTTTGCGTCGTTTATGGTTGCTCAAATCTATCAAACTGAGAAACCACAATGAGCTTTTATCGCTTACATAACTTGTATCGTTTTTTAACTTTAAAAGTTGTCACCTTTTATAGTGCTTTGCGTCTCCTGCTGATACTGAAATTAATACCTGCTTACCTTTTTTGTTTTTGACTTGGTTAAATATTCTCATTCTTCATGGTATCGTTTACAGCAGGGCTCCTCAACTGGTGGCCTGCGGGCCAAATCCGGCCCGCCAATCATCTTCATCCGGCCTGCAGCACCCCAATCTCCCTCCTCCTCTTTTCCTGGCGGTGCAGCTAAATTTGGTTAGATACGTGGCCGCAGTGGCGCCTGCAGCTGTATGGCTATATACGCACTGTCCGTACCATGCACGCTCCTCTGACTCACAACGAATACAGAACAAATAGCGCTGTTTCACCAGTTTACTTTGAACTACGCAGCACGGCCCTGTGGATAACGGAACGAATTCTTAAAGGAACTGCGTTTATTCCCGGTCACCATTATTAAACTATGCTGCGACATCAAGTGAGATTAGCGTTTCAATTCGACACACACCTCTCAGTTACAAACTACATATCACTCGATGATTAAACTAGTTTTAAATCGGATGAAACAGCCAACATTCCTAACGAGACTTATGAGGAAAACAGGAGAAACGTGCCATGAATGAAGATAGAAGACTTTTAAATCCCAAATGAATGAACTGTAGTAAATTGCCATTCTTTGTGGAAATGTGGAATATTTATATTGAAAACTATGTTATAGCCATTTATATTGCAATATTTATTAGGTGGGTAGGGGAATATATAATCCATGTCTTTGTTAAGGTGTAGTTTGTACCTGTGTTTAGGCGTTTTTTATAGGCCTATATAACATATCATAATATAATATCATTTGACAGTGGTAGTGAGTAGCCATGTATGGTTTTACCTGTGATTACTACCAAGTCTCACTGTGAGAATATTTTCATTTAAGCCTAATAATTAATAAAATTATTTTTACCAATCCAGTCTAGAACTGAACATGGCGTGACGGCAGCTTCACATTCTCTATATCTACCTCCTCGATGGCAGTTAAGTCTTTCAATATAGTAAAAAAAAAAAAAAAAATCGCTCCTTTTCATAACATAAGGTTCACGTCCAAAATATGTTGTGATTTTCTGTTTATACCTTTCCACACCAGCACAGTACGGACTTTTCTCCATCTCTTCCATCCTAATTTTCACTGCTTGCCCTTCACATTAATTTTGCGCATCAGCAGAACCACGTGATTGCAAACAACCTATTGCGCACAGTCTTTTATTAACACAAAGAATGTAATCCAAGAAGCATGGAAAATCAAACACACCAGCTTAGTGTAACTGTTCCGAGCAGGATCTGAACCAGCGTCTCCGGCATGGGTGGCATGCACGTAAATAAAGACACTAAAGACCCCGCAGTCTCTAGAGTCAGTCACCAGTGTGCCTCTTGAGGCCAGGAGAGTGAGGTTTACTGACACAGATCTTACTACCTGGCCTCCTTTACACTCACCCTCCTAAACCTCACTCCCATCCGGGTCACGGCACCAATCTAATCAGTCCTATTAGACCTGCTCTGAGCGGGATTCGAACCCGGGATTCAGTGTCTCTGGCATGAGAGGCGGGTGTGCTAACAAGGACACTAAAGAGCACATGTAACATTAGCACATGTAACAAATGGCACACAGGGCTACATATACAAAAAGCAAACAAGTAACCAAACAACAAACATGTGAACGTAATAAACAACTATGGCAATCAACAAGAACACACTAAGAAACCTAGGATACAAGAAAATAGGAACTAACCACAGGAGAAAATGGATATAAAGACCTAAATAAACTTCAAAACAAGGGTCCCAGAACAGAAATCCACAAACAAGATGTAAAAATATTTTTACAGTTATTATTAGTGGACAGGACTTCATGCTAGTAGGGTTGTGGTGTTAATTAAGTCACAATCGTATGAGTTTGAATGAGGCTCAACCAATCAGAATTAGGAGCCAGAATAATATTTTGTGTATAATATTTTAAAATATTAGTTGAACATACAAAAATATCCAAATATCCCAAAATAAACCATTTTGTATTGAATTTAAAAAATAATAATAATAATAATTTATTTATTTATTTTACCTTTGTTTGGTTTAAAAGGGTATCATGGTTAAAATAATCTGTGGTTTAGGCAATAGTGAGGCACGACCACCCCCCGCCCCCACCAAAAAAAAAAAAAAAAAAAAAAAATGTAATTCTGTCCATATTAACAGTGTCTTCTCACAGCGGTCTCCATTGCTCTGTGGGGGCATGCCTACCTCTAATATGTCCTCTATTGACCACAAAGGTCTGACTGTAGACCCCATCATCTGTTTGATTTTGTTATTGAAGTGAGTGTTCTCCACTACCCCCCATACCCCCCATCGGCCATTATGCATTATGCATGCCGAACACTTGTGTTTTGTAGATCAGAAAATCTCCTTTTGAATAGGGAGGCTTTTTCCAAAGCCAAACAAGTGTGACAGTTCATCCTTTGAGTGTGTCTGGAAACATTATTTGTTCATTTGTTCTGTTTTTCTTTTTTGATTCTCTTTTATTTCCCCCTAGAAGAGAACGATTTGCATGGCGTATTTAAATATTCCTGCTTTTATTTCCATTTTACATGATCATTGTCAACATGCAGCCACAAAGACTTCAAATAAGCACAACTTGTCACGTTTATGAGCTGGAATTTAAGGCGAAGCTTACTCTCTTGTTGAGCTATTGTTGAGGGTAAATACAAAGCTAGGCCCTTTTGTGTTGTCAAGGCACTCGGAAGATGACAGTAATGGATACAGCTCTGAAAACTTGACCAGGCGCCAAGCGAAAGAAGACCGGATTTAGACTTCGGCTGAGCATCTTCACAAATCGCATATTTTAGCTAGTGACCAAACTAGATAAAGAGCTTGTTAGGAGAAAGCACTCAGAAAAACAATGCAAGTGGCATCTCCCATCAACGTCAGCTGTGAAATGCTGCAAATAAACCTTTATATTGATTCCTCATAGGACCCTGTCGAGATTCAAATTAAATGTGTGATTCAATCCAGCTTTAAACTGAACTCATGTTAAGGAATTGTTTCAAAGCTGCTCTCTTACTCCAGAAAATTGGTTGAGCACCTGATTTGTAATTTTAGAGGCGTCATGCACATAGACTACAAAATCCTTTCTCTGGTTAGTAAAATAAATTCCGCAGTCGGTTCATGTAATTAACAAGGATATCATTTTAATGGGAGTTACTGCAGAGGGACATGGCATAAATAATCATTGTTCCGCAGTCTTTTGATTTCAAAAACACATTTTATATAATTTAATAGCTACAGATGCATTCTTCTCACATTGACATAATAAAATAAACGACTCGCGTATTACAATATAAACACTATTATTGAGATTTGGGCCTTTGCATTTGATGACAATGAATTTAATGACTGATATTATAACCATATTCATCTAAAATTACTGCTTCTGTCAATTCAAGAAGCAGGATTTGTCATGGCAATATGTTGGCGGAGATACAACGCTCCTGCATGTGGGGAATGTTTCATGACAAAAGAGGGATGCGGTCTATTAAAACAATCCATACAAAACTAGTCTAAGCAACAGCCAATATGCCCTGTCATTCTCTCAATTGGGAGTGAGATGGATGGCTGTTTATAAGCAGTTTGTTTGTTTATATATGGGTGTGCATGTGTCTACGGTCTACCGCACGTACTATATGTTCTGTATTAGAGCTGTATTAAAGCACTGTGACAAAACAAAGAAGCAGATCCCAGCATGGTTCTTGACAGCAGAGTGTGTCAAAGAGAGGCGGATGGGGGTATCAATACACTATAGGCAAACTCAACCCATTTCTCACTCCTGTGGCTGGTAGAGCAGTGGGTTCTGAAGGCCAGTGAGACCACACACACACACACACACACACAAACCTCTGCACAACTGAGCGTAGATTACGTCAACACTCACTTACACCAACTGCCTCGTGTTGTGACTAATTGTTTGCTGTGATAAAGGGCTCTGAGCATCTGAAAGAGAAACACATTTTTATTGAATTTTCGATTCAGATTTTTATATATACACACTACTGTTTAAAAAGTTAGAGATCAGTGAGAGAACTGTCATTCTGACTGCCTGACAACGGGAACATAACAGAAATATTCATCTAATAGAAGTCACTTCCGATGTTTATACTGTAGGCCTTGTGTTTTGTGTCGTGTTTTATTAAAATCAATCAATCAATCAATCCAGCCTTGGTGAGCATAAGAGACAAAAAAAATCTTACATATCCCAAACTTTTGAATGGTAGTGCACACTCCTCTACCCTGCTCAAAAGACCAGCATAAGCTGTATTTTTAATGCCAATTCCCAGCAAGGTATGTTCTAGTATACCCTCTAGACTTCTTTCTGACATTTATTGATTATCAGCCATAACATAAAAATAATGATCATTGCTATTAGCCAGAATTTTAATATCAGTGCTTCTCTAGTAATTATGACCAATGTCAGTTACTTCCACCATGATTCTTTAACTCCACCCCCAACTGGAGCTCAAAGAAAATTCAGTTTCCATCTGGTAATTACAACATTGTGGTGGCATTCATGTGTGCTCATCTTGTAGATGTGATTGTTCTGTGATGACTTGAAGGCAGCATTTGTTCACACACATATAGTGCACCTTCTTCAGATGTGTTACCACTCTTCAACACATCCCTCTCACTCAAGCATCTGCAAGGAGGAGCTGAAAAAAAATGCACAATTACCGCGCCTCAAGACAACAATCTGGCTATGAGCTTTTACCATTATCACAGCCGTCTGTTTGGTGTTGGGTGTTTTGTTCTGATAAGTGTTTCACTCGCATGTGTACCTTAGGGATGTGTTTGTATAACAGGTTGAAACATCCGAGTTTGAGATTTAAATTCTATGACAGTATTGCTTGTCCATTCTCTGTTGGCCTCAGATTTTATTCTGAAGCATCTGACCAAGTCCCAGCCCACAGACCACCAACAGACCATCACTGACCATCTGATAGAATAGTTCACAGGTTCTTATCAGTCTGCCGGACACAAAGTCTTATTCACAAGTTCCCCAACTGTTAGAATTAGCATGTCTGGTGAAGAACCTGTTGGACAGTTGGGCCAAAGTTAGAAGTGTCAAATCTTTGAAAGATTTACCAAAGTTTTGTTTAGAGATGACAGCAAGATGTCCTTGATCACATTTGTTGTTCAGATTAATCTATGAATTTTTACAATTGATGCCGATATTTCTTTTAAACATCCTGTGTAGTACTCTTCCAGACTTGCTAATGTTGCAGTCATTGTCGGATCCTCGTAGTCACCCTGCACAGGCATGTTCTATTAATATTAGAAAATATGCAAATGTTAAAATAAAATGAACGTAAAGTGATCACAAGCGCACCAGATTTCACAGTCATAATACATGCTATGCACCGTTGCGATCAGACGATTAAGCTAAATTTAAACACCTGTTGCAACCTACTCTTGTGGAAATTTGTAACTATTTTACCTTTAGGTGAATTGGTGGCTAATTCATATGAATTTGTACAATCTCATTAGTATGTTTTTGTACTATTTGCTCATGCTCCACTGATTGGTTTTAGGGGTAGGATTAGGGGTGGCCCTTAATGCTTATGTTTTTTGTTTTTAAACCCATATATTTCCATACAAATCTGTTGTACATATTTATTCGAAATCGTCATCTCGTGAAATACTTGTTTTCTCTAGTTCACATTGGCCACAATTATTGTCACCCAATTTATCGCAACTTCCTTTTCCCAAGATAACAGCTCTGAGTCTTCTTCTATAATGCCTGATGAGTTTGGAGAATGCCTAATGAGTTTGGAGAACACCTGACAAAAGATCAGAGACCATTCCTTCATACAGAATCTGTAGATTCCCAGGTCCATGTTAGTGCTTCTCCTCTTCAGATCACCCTACTCATTTCTATATGGGACTGGGACGGCCATGGCAGAAGATTCATTTTGTGCTCAGTGACACATTTTTGTGTTGGTTTTGATGTATTTTTTGGATCCTGATGGAAGATCGAACCACAGCCCTTTATAGGGTTTTGAATTTTTTTTTTTTTTTTTTTTTTTTTCTGTTAGTATTTGCTAGAATCCTTGATACCATATATCTGAACAAGATGTCCAGGAACTCTAAAAAATAGGCTCACAACATTAAAGATCCAGCAGTATATTTAACCGTGGGCATGGGGTACTTATTATCCCTGTTTGCACCAAATCCATCTGGTAGGTTTGCTGCCAAAAAGCTCTTTTTTAGTTTCATCTGACCATAGAAGCTGGTCCTGTTTGAAGTTTCAGTCGTGTCTGACAACTGAATATGCTGGAGTTTGTTTTTGGATGAGTGAGGAGGATTTTTCTTGAAACCCTTCCAAACATCTTGTGGTGACGAAGGTGCTGTTTGATACATTTTTTAGGCTTTCTGACCCCAAGACAATTCTTCAACTTGGATCCTTTGGCCACTCAAACATTCCTCCTCGCCATGCATTAAGACAATATAGACACATGTCCTCTTCCAGGCAGATTTGTAACATCTTTAGTTGATTGGGACTTCTTAATTATTGTCCTGATGGTGGAAAATGGGATTGTCAATGCTTGTCAATGCTCAAATTTATAATCCTGTGGAACAGGAAGTCATGGCTGGACAATTTCATGCTCCTAGTCACCCTGGTGTGCTAAAGAAAAACCTTAAATATGAATAGGAATATACTTCAGAGATATTTTACTCATAAGAATTTCTAGAGGTGCCAATAATTGTGGCCAACATGCATTGAAGAGAGAAAAAAAAAAATCATAATGTGAGTTTCCCCGCACTTTAAATCGTTTTACTTCAATTAAAGATTAGAATTTTGTGAATTTTTAGAATGAAAGATCAAAAGGATAAATAATGCAGATTTATTTTCACAGCCACCTTTGCTCATATTTACCAACTGTGCCAATAATAGTGGAGGGCACTGTATTATTATCAGTTGTGATATAATACACTGTTTTGTTACAGTCTCATGAACAGTAACTAATGACAAAATTCTGCTCTGAACATAACAAACAGAACACTGCCAAACACCAATGCCAAAACCAAATGCCAAAACAAAATACTTCACCCATGACCTCACATTACACTGTGAGTTCACATTCACAAACAACTTTATGGATTTATGGAATTTGTGATGTTTCTGAATCTCTCATCAACCCATATGAAGTGAAAGAGGTTGAACTGGTGCGGTAGGCTGTTAGGGCCCCCTCCTTGTTCTTACTCATGGCTGCCAGGATACCCTTATCTCCATCCACAGAGCCTGTGCTATCTGCATCCCCCACCATGGTCCACCACGGTTACGCCAGAGCGGTGGGGCCGCAGACTCCAGCTCACGAAGCGTAGAAGGACCTGGCATTCCTGTAAAGCTCAGATACCATTCAGGTCCCTCATTCAGGAAGGCTGCCACAGGAAACGGGCCCTCACCCGAGAGGCCCACCGCAGTCAAACGTCATCATGTATACCTCAACACGCTCCCAATACAATCAAGGCAGGGTCTTAATAAAATGTGTTTTGTCAATGATTGTAACATCATATTGGCATATTAACACCATAATTGTCATTATTGCACTTCCTGATGTCATGTAATGTGTAAACAATAGACTTAGACTATCCAGATATCCAACGGAGCAGTTTTAATCCGGTTTCTATTGGATTTATGTCAGAAAAATCACGATAGACTGCTAAATTCATTAGCTAGTCTCCAGTTCCTTGTATATACACTATTGAGAATCATTCAGAATCACATGACCCTGATATTTCAATTAGGCCTTACTAAGAAAATATTGTCTTTGTTAATGCTTTGTTATGATTACATGACTATGCTGTAGGGTGGGCAGTAACATTTGCAGATCCATATTGATTTCCATGTTTTCTGGATTGTTGGGCATCAATCAACAACTGCTGACTGTGTCTAATATGACCTTAATGAGAATGTACATTGTTAATTGGTAGCATAAGCATAGTTCGGTCTGATCAATATTATCGAGAACCAGCACTTGCACTCGCACTGCTTTTGGTATAGTTGACGCTCCCTCTAAAGATTTCTTCGTTCAGATAGCTTGCGTCTGTTGTTTCCTCTCTCTCAGCCATTCCTGCCAATATCTTTGTTCTTTTTTGCTTGCTTGTTCTATTCATGGATTTGTATGTAATGACTATAAAACAAGGAGCAATTAAACTTACATTTGAAGGGGGATCAACTCAATGTTTCCAATCAAATGCATTTCAATTTACTGTTTCAACAGTTATCTTCACTCTGTAAAGGTTTGTCAATTATTTGTAGTGCAAGACCCCGTCAATAAGTAAACTCATTTGGAGGAACAAATCCCCTAAGGTAAAACTAGATGTCTTGACATCTTCACAAGTAAGTTCTCGGTCACAGCTTTACATTCAGATTGGTTTTGACAGATCAATGTTCTTACAGCAACTATACTGTGCAGAGAACTGACTCAGTTCAATACTCAAGGGTTGTCTCCTCGGTCAAATCAGTCTGAATATGCAGTCAAGACAGCCATGACGAAAATATGGCTGTTCCGCAGTTTAATTTATTACTTGCTACTTGTTTCTTTATTCTTTATTTTATTCCTGTTTAGTTGAATAATTATTTGAAAAACTTGAGGCAACGTTTGGTGTTCGAACGTTCGAATTGTTCATCTCTGTACCTGCATTTTTTCAAATGTGAGTCATATACATCTAGGATAGCTTGAGGGTGAGTAATCCATGGGATAATTTAAGCCTATAGTCCTAGACTAAAATGCATGTTGGAGCTGTTTAAACTGAAAGCAACTTGAACTGACTTATCTTAAAATATGGTAGTGCCATTGTTTTGTCACAAAAACAATGCTTTGTGCCAATATTTTCAAATACGGTATAATTACCCCTGTAATAACACATTAGTTACATTTTACATACATTACAGTAACATTCCATTTTAGACATTGGTATTGATTATGACTATAACTTCCCAATTTCAGTCTCCAGCACATAGCCCTTGACCAAACAAGTTCCCCTGTCAACTCCGCAATGTGCGCTACAGAGGCATTTTGCACTTAATTAAACAAGCTTAAAATTAGTCACAGTCCATCAGGAAATAAGAAGCTCTGAGAACTGCAGGCTTTCCATAATGTTCTTAATCTGTTGAACACCACAGACAAGAAAGTACAAAGAAAGTTCTTCAACTTCAGATAAATCCAAGGTTATACCCGAACGCTTTTAGTGATGATCGTTTTTTTCCTGCTTTTGTGCCGACCAAATTAGCTTCTGTCTCTTTATAAGAATGGAGTTTTGAAGTAATGAGATTTATGAATTGTGTAGCCATTTGCTTTTTTTTTCATCTGGGCTCGTGCATTTAGAAGCCGGTGTGGATGGTAATTATAGTATACATTATTACGAGCCCCCATCACTCCTCCGCACTCTTTTTGTGGTTAACTGCTTTTGATAACAAATGAATTAATGAAGCTTTACAGGACAGTCGAAGTGGATCAGCAAGTGTAGGAGAGAAAGCGGTGGAAATGGAGAGAATGGCAGCGAGAAAAAGAGAAGTTGGCAGATTACGACTTAATGGTGGCAGAATAATGGTAATTTCGCCACACTCTCCTCTCTCTTGGACTGTGCTAATGGCTTCATTAACACTTCCACTATCCAGTGGCCCACAGAGGACAATGTCACATCCATCTTTGTCACATCACAATAAAACCGGCTAAACACAACAGGCCTATCAGTCCAGGTGCTGAAGGAGGCAAGAAATGAACAGAAGAAAATCAATAGCGAAATATCAATGCAGCTAAAGCTGCAAACATGGAAGTCAAGCAGGTCCCCGCAAACAGAGAAAGTGCCGGATTGATCTCTAACAGGTATGTTGCTCACACTTTGGGTAATAACTCAATGCCATAGCGGAGGAGGAACAGCATGCTGGGAAAAACAGCAACGTGCCATAAATCACAGGAGCCAGGCTCTATTGCCGTCAGAGGCGAATTGATGACGTTTTCCTCTGCCATCTAGATCATTCCTCTGTTGACTTCTGAAGCTTTCTATGTCTGCTGCTTTACAGGGCATTTTAGCATGAAGTCCCCGCGGTGCTTCTGTAACTAAAAGGTTACAGAAACCCTTGGGGAATTACCTAAATATTGAGTCAAAGAGTTAATGTAGCACTAATGTTAGTGGCTTTGCTTTTTCACCCAATTCAGTTAAACAAACTATTTTTAAGAGAAAAAAATGCCTAAACACTGACGCAAAGTATTAGAATCACTCAGGCAAGAATTATTACTATTGCTCATACTTACGGTTAAAGATCTGAACAAACTGAAATGCTTAGTAATAAAATTTACTGCATAGCCCCTTGGCTGTTAACATAAATGATAAAAAAAAAAAAAAAAAAACTTTCATAAATAATTATACATTTAAAATTGTTATATTTCCAATTTTATATTTCCAATAATAATAATTATATATTTAAAGTATAACTTAGATTTAAAGTACGCTTTTACATTTTACATAAAGTATGATTTTACATTTTATTCAGTTTTTATCAAACATTTTCATTACAATTTTATAACTATATTTAAAATGATTAATTATCTAGTTATTATGATTTTAAAAAGACATAATTTAACTTGGTCATCCATTCATTAACACTTTTACTGTAAATGTAAATGCATGCTGCTCAAAAAAAATTAAAGGAACACTTTGAAAACACATCAGATCTCAATGGGGAAAAATATCATGCTGGATATCTATACTGATATGAACTGGGTAATGTGTTAGGAACGAAAGGATGCCACATCATTTGATGGAAATGAAAATTATCAACCTACAGAGGACTGAATTTAAAAACACCCTGAAAAAATCAAAGTGAAAAAATGATGCAGAAGGCTAGTCCATTTTGATGAAATTTCATTGCAGCAACTCAAAATGGTACTCAGTAGTTTGAATGGCCTCCACGTGCTTGTATGCATGCCTGACAACGTCGAGGCATGCTCCTAATGAGACGACGGATGGTGTCCTGGGGTATTCCTCCCAGATCTGGACCAGGGCATCATTGAGCTCCTGGACAGTCTGAGGTGCAACCTGGTGGCATCGGATGGACCGAAACATAATGTCCCAGAGGTGTTCTATTGGATTTAGGTCAGGCGAGTGTGGGGGCCATTCAATGGTATCAATTCCTTCATCCTCCAGGAACTGCCTGTATACTCTCGCCACATGAGGCCGGGCATTGTCGTGCACCAGGAGGAACCCAGGACCCACTGCACCAGCATAGCGTCTGACAATGTGTCCAAGGATTCATCCCAATACCTAATGGCAGCCAGGGTGGCATTTTCTAGCCTGTAGAAGTCCCTCCTTGGATATGCCTCCCCAGACCATCACTGATCCACCACCAAACTGGTCATGCTGAACGATGTTACAGGCAGCATAACATTCTCCACGGCACAAGACGCCAGTGTCGGACCTGCCAATTCTGGTGTTCAATGGCAAATGCCAATCGAGCTCCACGGTGCCAAGCAGTGAGCACAGAGCCCACCAGAGGACGTCGGGCCCTCAGGCCACCCTCATGAAGTCTATTTCTGATTGTTTGCTCAGAGACATTCACACCAGTGGCCTGCTGGAGGTCATTTTTTAGGGATCTGGAAGTGCTCTTCCTGTTCCTCCTTGCACAAAGGAGCAGATACCGGTCCTGCTGATGGGTTAAGGACCTTCGACAGCCTTGTCCAGCTCTCCTAGAGTAACTGCCTGTCTCCTGGAATCTCCTCCATGCTCTTGAGACTGTGCTGGGAGACACAGCAAACTTTCTGGCAATGGCACGTATTGATGAGGCCTGTGCAGCCTCTGTCGGGTCTAGGTATCGCCTCATGCTACCAGTAGTGACACTGACCCTAGCCAAATGCAAAACTAGTGAAAAACAGTCAGAAAAGATGAGTAGAGAAAAAAATGTCAGTGGCCTCCACCTGTAAAACCATTCCTGTTTTGGGGGTCGTCTCATTGTTGCCCATCTAGTACACCTGTTGTTAATTTCATTAACACCAAAGCAGCTGAAACTGATTAACAACCCCCTCTGCTACTTAACTGACCAGAACAATATCCCAGGAGTTTAACCTGACTTGATGCTATTCTCTGATTTTTTTGAGCAGTGTATGTTGTACATGGCAAAATATTAATGATATATATATATATATATATATTTTAAACCCATGTTATTGATGCTACCAAGACTATCACAAGTTATTCTTGCAATTTCAACAAAAAACTCATCTATGTTAGCTAGTTATTTCACTATTATTATAAATTATACCCAGATGACAAGTTTAAAAAGTTCACAAGCAGATTTTGCAACCAAATTTCACAGGAAACCAAATGTTTAAGGGTACGTTTACCCAACAACAATGTACTAAAAATGGAAAAGTTTTTCCTTTGCGTTTTTAGCGTACAGGCGAAAATGTTGGCAAAACGATCCTCGTTCACAAGGATCCGCGAAAACAACTAAAATGCTGCATTATTCATGCCTGGCCAGTAGTTGGCGATCTCTTCTCTTTGTAAAGAAGCACTACACACTACACACTACACAAGCATGACATCACCGTTTTCTCAAATTTGCCTTTTTTAAGTTTACACAGAAATGATAATGGTATCGTTTTCAAAAACCTGCACTTTGAAAAAGTTTGCATTTGCAGGCCCCCAAAATGCTGTTGTCCTGTAAATGAATGGCCAAAACGCATAAAAAAAGTTTTTCGTTTTTGGTTAAAAATGGTGTCGTGTAAACAGCCCCTGAGTTTGCAGTGCATCAAAACTTTTTGTTAATTGGCCCTAAACTCTCTCTTACACTGAGAGACTGGACTGACAAATCAAATCTAGAGACTAGAATGTCACAGAGACAACAGCAAAGCAATTGATCCACACAACTGATCATCTTGCAAGAGAAAACAAGCTAATTGAAAGTTAAACACAACTGATGAAACCAAAGGGCGAGGGGAGGGGGAGGGCGGGTTCATGCAAAATTTTGTGTTGCACCTAAATGTTACAGCAAACACATTCCTTGAGAAACTCCACGAGAATGCTTCTGCAGATACAAAACAGCACCACCTGCTATGATTGAATGATTCATGCCGATGAAGGCTTCTGAGGTGTGAGGAAAACACTGCTATTACTGACTGTTATTATGCAGCAGTCGACCATAACTCAGCTCTGCGCAACAATAAGGTTGTCAGCACGTCAAATGTGTTCATTGCTGTTTATTTATGCATGAATATGCATTACAATACTACAGCAGCATCTGATGCTCTCCTACCTGAGAATGAAAACGCCTGGCACTCAAGGCCATCACACAGACATAGAGGAACATTATGTTTGAAGCTCTTGATGGAATAATAGACTGTTCTATAAATGTCTCCTGTACAAGACGTGCTGTCTAATCTAAGCTGACTAAAGTAATAGAGCTATTTTGCCACATTCAAAGTGATATGAAGAAGTGTGATGTGAAAGACTTTTATAAAAGAGAGCGACAGAGAGATGCAATCAATAACGTACAACAAATACGCTGTGAAGCACTTTGAAGAGTGACTGCTGGGGTGCGACATTGTTGTTTTGTTTATGACTGAATGAAAAGTGGAAAAAAAGAAAAAGAAAATATACTCCTGAATGAATTTATATGTCAAATATACACAATATATTAAAGTTAATAATAATAATAATAATACATTATAAATAATAATAATAGAAATAATTACAAATATTATTATATTATTATTTTACTACACAACTACTACTACTACTACTAATAATAATAATAATATGTTTTTATTATTATAATAAATATTATTTATTATCATCAATCATATTATTATTATTACATTAATAAAATAATAATAATAATAATAATCAGTAGTAGTGTAATAATAATAACAACAATAAATGACAATTAAAATGATAATGAATTATTATAAGTAATTATATATATATATATATATATATATATATATACACACACACACAATATTAATAAATACTATTTATAAATAATACACACACACACACACACATATATATATATATATATATATATATATATATATTCTGATTATAAATATAAATAATTAATTATTATTAGTAGTAGTAGTAGTGGTAGTAGTGGTAGTAGTAGTGGTAGTAGTAGTAATAAATGATAAAGAATATAATATAATAATACTAATTATCATTATTGTTGTTTTTAAACACTACTACTACTACTACTAATGATAATAATAATAATAATGAGAAGAAAAGTTATTTTTTCCTGAAAAACTAAAATATTTAAGCAATAGTCTTTAAGTCAGAAGGCTTTTAAGGTCATGAGAAACATTAATTCAGTCAAGTGTCCTTTTACTGGAAGTCTACCTTCCCTTATCACCTTCAAAGCAATGTCCACCTCAATCTAGCATCACATTGTAATCGCACTGCTCTCCAGAACTTTCTCTCCTCCAGTGAGATTATAGTCTCAATGCATCTGTGCCCCTTTTGTTACTCACAGCTCTTAACAGCTCTATGAGTTTCTCACAGGGAGATAGTCTTCCATTTAAAGCATTTTGGCTTCAATTCATTTTCTTATCTCAGCTTTTCTCTCCTTCTCTGATAAAGATGTGTGTTCCTTTCCGATCTTTATCAAACAATAAAAGCCAGGGGGACTTTCAGAGCACTGGAGCAGCTAGAATGACAACACTGTTAGTAGTTTTTTTTTTTTTTCCAGACACTTTTAGCTCAATGTGAATGAGCCATGTTTAATGGGACAAATTAGCATGTGCTGTGAAAATAGGCGGACAGTTGGATGTGAATGACGGAGCTCCGTGTGATTGTGATATTTGGCAGGCGTGTCTGCTCTTTAGCAGTTCTGTAGCTCCCAATAAACAAGGTGAGATCCATTTTTACATGCCGAAGCCAAACACCGGCCGCTGTTTTTCAGCCCTGCTACTTCAGAATCTCAGCATCAGCACAGTCTTAACACCAAAACACAAATAATCATGCTTTTCTTTCTTGCAGAAACATCATGGCTACAAATCAAATAATAAAATAATTTATTTACATATATAAACAAACATTACTTATGTCTTTCAAAGCAAAGATGAGGTAAAAAAAATGTGTTTGGGTCAGGTTTTTAGATATATAATTAATTTTGAAGTTTTATTCAGTGTTAACAATGAGATTACGTGTTTTTTATAATCATTTAACACTGCTTTTGTCATTTTTTACAAGATGGACAAAATTTGTCTCCAAAAAAGTCATTCGGTTTAACCAAAATTTTGGTTTTACCGAATGACACTTTTGGTTATACCTAACAGGCTGGTATCTAGCTAACTAGCTAGTTAGCTTGTTAGCTAGCTAGCAAAAGGACAACTAAATATTTTAAATTTAGTACAAGTTTTTAAAATATTACAACATTTTCCATGTTTTATAGCGGTTGAACCGAATGACCTGATGTTTCAGGACATGCATATGAGCAAGTGAAAACATTAATTTTTCAAAGTTAAAAGAGAGTTAGTTACTTTGTTTCATGAACATGTGGTCCTTTGCAGGTGTCTGAATGATGTCACATCCTGTCACATAATATTGACCGCATGACTTCATCCAAAATGGTCCCTTTATATTGGTTACTGTGAATGACATTAATGAAATTCGTTTTTCTGGACATTCTTTCTCATACGACTTCTACACATAATTTTAATACAATTTTGCACTATGCTGATATATGATGTTATAAAATCATACCAGAATAAAAAATATATACATTTATTACATTTTAAGATATTTTAATAACAAATGAAATGGCTGTATTGGCCTTTGGATGGCTAAACCGAATGACCTTTTGACACTTCAAAATCTTTAAAATATCTTTATATGTAGCAAAATATAATTAAAACCTTTTGGATTCAATGAAAGAGATCTAGTTGTACCACCTTACATACATTGGATGTCATATCTTTGTTTTTTATTATTAAGGTCTTTGGACCAAAAAATCACCAGTCACGTCATTGACCCATTTATCTAAAACAATATGGCAGAAATCACACATTCACATCCAAATTTAGTCAGTCCAATCAGGTTGCAGAGAATTATTTTTTTTTGTTTATTTTTTTAAATCCTGTCATGGTCTACCCTGTATTGCTTGCGTACCATTTTACTTTCTTTCCTTCTAACACAAAAAAGCTTACAAAAATTGCTCATCCATACAATGAAAATGCATGCTCACAACAGATGACGTTAAAACCCGGAAGACTAGCTAATTCACCACCGGTTCCCTCAAGATTCTCCTATGGGGTTTTATAATGGAGTTTTTCAATTTGTGAGTAAAATAAAGTCTAAGGTAAACACAACTTGACAATACTTTGACCTTTTGTTCTATCATCACCACTCTATTATCGAGTTCAGTTGCAATTTTGTTTGGATGGTTAAAAAAAATAATAATTTATTCAGGATTTGAATCTTTCTCCTTCAAATAAATAAAGTGATTTGACTTTAATAAGAGACACAGGGCCAGATTTACTAAACAGGGCAAATTATAGCGTGAGAGCGCAATTCCAAAAAAATTGGGATGCTAATGGGAGTGGAAAGTTATGTGCGTTATCAACTGATGATGCGCAAATTAAATAACGCAGACGCAGCCGGATCATTTCCATAATGAGTAACGCTATCTACCAAGAGCAGCGCAAATTAGCATCTGGTTTAAAACATGCTTTTTTGGGGGCTGTAACTAATGGCGCAAATATGTAAATTGACTGAAGTAAACCTTAGTAAATCACCTTGCATGATTCATTTAATTACTCTCCTCAAATAAATTTTGCGTCTGAAAGGGAACTCCTACAAATGCAAGTGCAATACGGTCAGCCTCCAAAATAACCCTGTCCGCACCTTTTCAGCGCTAATTTTTCACCGCATGTCTTTAGAAAATCCTGACAGCAGATTTTTAACGCCAAAAGGGGGTTTGTGCTGATGCAAGCTGTTAGTAAATCTGGCCCATAGACGTTAGAAGCCTATATCACATCAAACAAATTAAGGAAACAGCTATGTAAAAACAACAAAACCTGCTGTCCCAAAATGCAGCAGTACAGCTGATTCTTGCATGAATACACCTCATGAATCAGATTTGTGCATTGGTACTGAACAAGTAATATCTGAGTAATATTCAAGCTAGCTTTGTCATAGTCCTTTGGCAAAATGCCCACACAAAGAACAATGCTTGATTATACAACTGGAAAATCACATATGAAGTTAAGCATTCAGCATATATCCGTGTGAATCCTGATGAGAGAGTCGTATATGTCACACAACGTCTCCAGTGTTCGATTCTCAGGAATTAAGCTTCGTTATCTCTTAATTTGCACGAACACGAGCAATAAGCAATGAGCGCTCCTTTCACTTTCTGAAAGAAGAAACATCCAAATATTGCTCAATTGAAACATCCATTAATATTAGGGCTCTAAAAAGAATTTGCAATTTCCTTTGGCTTAGACCACGCCAATAGCAAAAGGTCAGTCTAAAAGACAAACTGATTCATCTCTCAGAAAGAAATGAGATTGAAAAAAAGTGCTCTAACAGATGCCTGCATGGCTGTATTGAATCATCATATTTGTCATAGAGTGATTTCAATGGAAGCAGTGACCTTTGGGGTAGTGGAGTAAATTGCTTCGTGGCATAAAGGTAAGCTGGAAGCTTGAAGCATGAAGCTTGATTAACCTGAAGATCTTTAGACGAAATCCAACCAATCGGTCCGCAACGGAAGTCTGCCGACGAATTGAAATCAAGAAAGACATTCATTACAGATCTACTGTGTGGTTTCATTGCACACATGATTTATTTGATGTGAACAGGGCAACTTTGATGTCTCTTATTAAATACCAGAAGCAGTTTGGAAGAAGTCGTGTCCAACATCCATGACCAGCAGTCTATTTCTGTTAGCTTTAATGGCATATGATATGACAAAATGGCAGATATAGCCAACCATTATAAAGTTCAATAATGGTCAATAAGATTTTTTGGAAAGAAATTATTAAGCAAGGATGCATTACATAAAAAGTGACAGTAAAGACAGTTATATTGTTACAAAAGAGTTTTATTTCAAATAAATGCTGTTCTTGTGGACTTTCTATTCTTCAAAGAAACCTGACAAAAAGTGGTTTCCACAAAAATATTAAGCAAATCAGCATACTGATTTCTGAAGCATCATCTGATACTGAAGAATGCTGAAAATTCAGCTTTGCATCACAGGAATAAATAACATTTTAACATATATTAAAATAGAAAAAAGTTTATTTTAAATTGTAATAATTTCACTGTATTTAAGATGGAATATACAGAGACATGGTGAACATAAGAAACTTAATTTAAAAACATTTAATGTTTTTGAACAGTAATGTACATATTTAAAATTTAGTCTTTTTCTCCTATATATATATTATATATATATATATATATATATTGATGACTCATTCTGCACTTAAGGATGTATCCAAAGTAATTTGTCCAATCAAATTATTATTTTTAAGTACCAAATGTATACCTTTGGCTCTAGAATGTCATTGACTTTTAGTCAAAAATGTACTGAAGGCGGGTTTTATAAATGTGCACCACTCAACTCCTTATTAATTAACCATTATTTAAGTAACCTTGCATTTTTCATCAATAACTAAATTAATCTTTGGCATACAGCCTTGGCCGAAATGATATTCTGTTCATGTTTTGTTTGCTTTTTATGCACCATTGATGTTTGAGTCAAAACAATCTTGGCACACATGTTGATGCTGTCTAAATGAAATGGTCAAGGCTAATTGAAGCAGATATTTAAAGCATTTGAATTCACAGGGCCATTACCACAGCCCTTATTGGGTCTATTGTAATTAGTGCTCAGTTAATAACTTCTCTAGAGCCGGACAGCCATCCAGAGACTCGGCTGAGAGACCCTAAGAAGGTCTGTGCTAGAGCAGTTCCACTTGGACAGCCTTTCAACATCGGTCCTCGTGCCACTTAAACTATTCTGTGTTACACTGACTGGCATTATGATGTATGACCACTGTGAATCAAGGTAATCAACTTCAAGTAAATTAGCACCTGTTGGTTCGTCTGTGGATTTTGTTTTATTCTTCTAAAGTTAGTTTGAAATGGGTAATTTGATTATGTTTTTAACTAGGTAGACAATGGAAATAAAACTGACTTGGAATTACCCAGAACACTGAACAGACAATTAAAAAATTGATTATACATCAATGTGATAATAATAATAATCATCATCAACATTATCATTATCATCTTTTTATTCTTCTTATTATTATTATTGTAGTTGTTTGTTACAAAATAATTTAAAAAAAATACTGTAATGTTTTACTGTAAAATAAAAAATAGTATTAAAATAAATAATTATTATTATTATTGTTATATGAATATTATATTATTAATATTTTTATTATTATTAATATTAGTAGTAGTAGTAGTAGTAGTAGTAGTACTGTTGTTGTTGTTGTTGTTATTGTTACTAATGGGAAATATTCCTGTAATATTTCATGATAAAATACAAATTATTATTATTATTATTGTTATTGTTGTTGTTATTACTGAATAAAATATTTAAAAAATAGGAAATATTACTGTAATATTTCACTGTGAAATAAAAAAATTGGATATTTAAAATAAATGAATGATAATAATAATTATTATTATTTTATTTTACAGTACAACTGTAAAATTACAATACTAATATTTATGTCTGTCTTAGTTTCTTCATTTTCAAATGATAAACTATCTACATTTTATTTTACAGGAAAACCAGAGGGAGCCTGCATATATTTATTTCATTAAATCACAGCCTTTGGGATTTAATAATCAGACTAAGTCATATCACGAATTTGGTTTTATTTTGATTAACCATGCAGTCCAATTTTAATGAATTTAACTAATTAATTATTTATTGTTTATTTTTCTTCAGAATAATCTGCATAAGACCAGTGACATTTATCAAAAAAAAAAAGTAAATCAAGTTAAGACTGGTTTGCTGTACTGTGCAAATATTCATGTCCATACGTCTTTAGCTTTGAAACTACTCAAATTCGCAGTTCTACCGACTGTCGTCCTGTCAGAGGAACTTGTTAATTGCGTGCTGAACCTGAAGGCAGAAGGGTGGCACCCCATCACCTTTTGTCTCTCCCATATAACCTGACCGCCATGCCAACCTTGCTGCTTTATCATACCACAGCATTTGGCTTTCTTTTTGCAGGTGGCAAAATGAGTCCACAGGCACTGTGCTTGGCAGCCTGCTCTCACTAACGGCATGCCAACTGCCGAGCCTCCTCGCTTGTGTGGCGGCCGCAGAGATGTGCCGGGCACAGCCTGGCTTGGCTGCCTTTTCAAGCCGGGCACAAATGAGATTGGCACCGAGCACAGCTCCTCGAGCGAGCCGTGTGATATATAGTCCCCAGCTGTGGTCAAGGTGGAAGCGGGAAGGCGAGGGAAGCTGGGAAATGTGGTAGATCTGTGCCACAACCAAGGAGAATGTTCAATCCCTGTGACTAAACAGCATGGGAGCAAAGAGAAACAGCACACAATGTGCCACAAAGTGGACACCACACACAGATACACAACACACACACACACACACACACCACAATAAACCAAGAAAAAGTGTTTTTTTTCACAGCATAACAGAACATTTTGTTTGTCACACTCTGAGTGCCCTACTTTCTGAACTTAACTAAATAAATGGTTCATTATGGAGGAGAGAACTTGGTTTGCCAATACGAATTGTCTTTTTGTTTGCTACCATTTATTTTCTCATAGTTTGTATTGAATTTCACTGGTTTTGAGAATTCAGCCAACATTTAGAAAGTGTGTGAAAAGGATTCACTGCATCATCCAATTCCAGCAACAAACAATTTCAATAAATGTGAATTAGTATCTTGCAAACACATCTACAGACTAGATTACTCAAGACAATAAGTTCAACATATAACTATAAAAAACTTTTAGTCCATCTTAAGTGAGCTACCTAAATTATCTAAGTAAAGTACAAAACATATATTTATTTGTAAAGATTATGATTTTTATTTTTATGTTAAACTTGCAGACAGGATTCATTTTATCTGTGTAATTTTGTCAGTGTTTGTCTTGTAGGTGTTGATATACAGTATCTCATATTTCAGATTAAAGTTTATTCTAAAAAAAATTATTAAAAAAACACTATTAATTAAATGTCTGTGGTTATTTCTGCATACAAACTGTTTTGTAGTTTGTAGTTTATTATTACCCATTATTGACAGAAAGTGCATCCCATTTAGCATACTTATACACGTCATTTTGTAAAGTGTGTGTAGTGTGTTCACACCGAAAATTCCAAGAAGAAGAAGAAATGCATTTTAAATATCCTGATGTTTCACAGAAAAATGAATGTTGGACACTTCATGCACTCACGTAGGGGATAATGTGTGGGATAACTTTATAAAATCCATACACTGACACATCATTTGGGACACAACTAGAATGTTCAGCATCGTTGACTGATGATGTCAAAGTAATATTTACATTATAAGTGCTGACTGGTCTTCTTTATTACATATATTTGCATACTAAATTGTGATTTATCTCATCTTACTACACTTTATTTTAAGGTGTCCTTGTTACAGTGTAATTATACACTTAAGGGCCGGGTCACACAAGAACACTGTCTGATGTGGGAATGGGGGAAAAAACACAAGGTTTTATATGATTTGCAAGACGGGAGCGCAATGGTCAAACATGTCCTTCTAGCACGTGTTTTCATAGAAAAACAATAGAAGAACATAGCTGCGAGCAGCAATTATCAGGGCCAAGCACAACAGAGGCAAAATGCTTGAAAAAAGACAAATAAAATCAATTTATGTATGATTTAATTGCTTGTCACATTTGACCAAAAGGTGGCGTTGTCACCAAATTGATGTGTTATTGTCAGTGTGGCAAAGCAATGACACAGACAGTTTGGTATCAATGTGATTAAAATGACAAGGTACACCAATGTCATGATGGCCTATGATACAACTGTGACAAAGACAATTTCATGTTTTGTTCAATTATAGCGCCAACAAGTGGCACAGTCCCACCGTTTTTTTTAATTATTATTTGTTTTGTGTGTGTGTGTGTGTGTGTCCTCAGAATGCACCCATACATAAGTGTGTCAAATTTGGTGAAAATATCTCATTTAGTTTAGGAGTTAAAAACATTTATATTTATAAGCACATAAAAAATGACCCACATCTGACTTTGATTGCATTTTTTCCCCACTTACAATCAAAATTTTGACATTTGGCCATGAACCATTTGGCCATATAGTCAACACGCTGTTTTTGATTTTTCTACAGTGATTTTATCTCAATCGGAGTAACGGTTTAAGATATTCGTGAAAGTTTTTTAAACACTAAACCACAACATTGGACAAACCATAATGCAAAACATAGCATGTTTGGTATCGTTGGACTTGGCAAGGATTCAGGTATCTAAGAAGACGTGAAAATACATCAACCACATCCAATGTTATAAGCATGTAAATATTTCTATAACCGCTAGGGGGCGCTAGCCCAAAACGTTTCAGGCTCATTCTGGGCATGGTGCCAATGACCCATACCAAGTTTTGTAATGATACACTAATGCATTCATAAAATATTATTTTTTAAAAGCTTGATGCTGGTCGCTATTTACTGCCATTATATGGATGAGTGTGAGTGTGATTTTTTTTAGGGCATACAGTATTAGAACAACATCAGGGTGAGTAAATGATGACTTCATTTCATTTTAGCATGAACTATCCCTTTAAGGTTTGGTTTAGGGTTAGTTGTGTAATTATACATAATTTACTGTTATTATTATAGTGTACGTGTAATGTTTAACAAGGACACTGTAAAATAAACTGTTACCCTCTTGTTTTACTGCCTTGCAAGCAATTCCTTTAATAAATGCAAATCTAGTTTAACTTTCATCAGCTTAAATGGTGATAAACACTTTGCTTAGTGTGAACTCCTGGTAAAAATGTTCATAAAAAATAACATTTAATGGTTTTCTGAATATTGATACTGACAACGCAAAAGTAACGCCTGTGTTCTCCATACACAAAACAAATCCTTGGAGTCTAAAATTCAGTTAACTTATCATTCAGCAATAGTACAAGGCTTTGCACATTTTAACACCGGGATATAAAAATGAGTTATTGGGACAGAAATCCCTGCTGAGAAAGGGCAAGTAACAGGAAAAAAAGGCACAACTGAGTCATTGAATAATCCCTCCTGGTGCTACTCTCAAGGCGGCTATAAAGTGCCGCCAAATGAAAAGAAAGTCACAATAAATGGCTGCACCTAATTATGAGGTCTTCTATTACCACTAAAGGTGCAAACCTATAAAATATAGGCATATAAAGTCTAATTAACCATAGCTCCGGTTCTCTAATCCAAACGCATTGGTTATGACAAATACTTAACTCATACTCTCATAATACAAAATGATTTACCAAATGAAAAACTTGCACCACACACAGAGAGAGGAGCAATTGTTTTCATAAAATATTCGAAAAACACACTTCAAAGCCATTTGACTCTGTTAAAATGAAGAGCCAACATAATTGTGGCAGCCATTCATGTCACGGCTGTGTCAGCACGGAAAAGCATGTCCCAATCCCCACCGCCTCAGTGGCTCCCATGCTTAACCTTTGTCTACAAATAAGGCACTGCTCTCCATTGAACTCATTTTGCACCTCACTGAATTTTGCACCACCTAATCTGACTTGATTACATCCAACTCGTGTCGAAGCCCAAACCAACATATGGGAGATCAGATTTAAATCAATATGATTGCTGAAGTACAGCCCTGGGCCAACAGATAAGGATGCAGGGATATAGGCGAGTATTAAACACAGAGACAATGAATTATGAGTGCATTATTACTGTATGCTTGCTTCTAAAACATTGATTTATCACCAGAAAACACAGACCAATCATTCATAAGTAACCAAATCTACATTTCAAATGCCTTTTTGGTTGGTTGACAGTCTATGTACAGCAGTAAAAAAAAAAAAAATAGTGATACACTGCCTTTAAAACACAGACCATGCAAACTTATCACACAAAAATGGCTTTTTAAATACCCTCATAAATATTCACAGACTTAATGGGTAGCTCAGGGTTATGAATGTGGCAACAACAGACAAAATTGCCACCACCGCAGAAGTAATAAGCAACTAGCCCGTAGCTGTTCCTGAGAGAGAATAGTTTTAATATCAGCATGGCGCCTATAAAAATAACCTTTAACCTTAAGTTTTGTTATATATATTTTAGTGACTATAGAGAAAATAAAGTGATTTGAAACTCCTTATGAGACAATAGATGGCCATTGTGCCATCATTTAAGGGAATTCAAACAAGGATTCATAAGTCCCTATAGACAAAATACTGACATATTACAGCATTTGAATGTTGGTCTATTGGCTGATTATATTCTCATTTAAATTTTCATAGATGTAAGCAACATTTATGCTAGTCAATTAAAGAACTAAATGACCATAAAGGGACAAAGCAGGATCATTTTCCCTTTAAAAAAAAAAAAAAAATAGTAGCAAAAACATTTGCTCACCTAACAATATGTTGCCACTTAAAACCATATTCTACAAATCACATTGCTGATGATAAAGGCTCAATGATCCCCCATTACGTGCAAAAAAGCGAGTAAAAAAACAAAACAAAAGAAAGACCTGTAAAACAGCCGTAAGGTGTTGAAAATGTGAAGCAACTGCTCAACAAAGGAAAAAGACTTGTATCATCCAAGACAAAAGCAACTAACCAAACCAACATACATATGTTCATGCTAATTTGTCAATGTAGGTCAAGTGATAAATGCTCAAATACATCAAGAGGTTTTATTGTTATAGGTATTTTCATTTTCTCTGCTAAATTGCTTTGTATGGATTCATATCTGCACTCCACGGGTTCCTGTACTCTGCCACATGGTGGGGATATAGAGATTGTTAAAAAATCAGACAAAGAATTATGTTGAAATCATATTGTTGTGATAAATAAAAAGTGCATAAAGACATTAATAGCATATAGCCCTAACCAGGTGAGGGCGCTATAGCTGACTATCCGCATTAACGATGTTTATTAAATATGCCAAACTACTATGAAATACTTTTGTTTGCATTATAAAGTTATGGATAAAAAACAAATCAATCCAACTAGCCACATTACTAGGCTCTCTTGCACTTCTGCACAAAAGAATGCATGTTGAATACGACTGATCGTTTTTATAAGCAATAAATGCATATATCTGTATGGTGACACTACATACAACTGTGTCCATGTAAATATAATCAATTACAGTAGTTAAAACACTAAACAATTGTGTTTAAATACTGCATAAAATATTTGATTTATATGTAATTCCATTTATATTACTCATTATTTACAATGTAATTACTCAAACATGAACAATAATATACTATTTGACTTATATAGGACTTTTGACTATAATAATCTAATCAAATAATAATCTATGATCTAAAAATCTGCAAATTTCAGTATAAAGTAACAGGAAGAAGTGGCACAGGCTGCACTTTGTTTCTTTTATGTAGTTTCAATGCATCACCACTCAATTCATCAATACTGTAATTAAAGTTTGTCCCAATTATAAATCCATCTATGTAAACACAAGTGCAGTCACATCACTGGAGACAACAGAAGTCAGCACTAGCGAGCTGCCTACCAAGACAGCGTTTTTGGACATCATAGGCGCTTTGCGAATGCGCGTTCGGAACGCGTCTATGATGCCCCAAAACGCTGTCAAGGTAGGTTGCTCACTAGGGTTTGAGACACAGCCGCTATCATGCGTCATAATGGGTTTCACTCGTATTTCGGAATGTGACCACGTCAGATCGGAGCGCATGACAAAGACATTTCATTCAAACTGAATAAGCATAAACACATAAAGCCCGCAGACGTACCACTGTTGTTCCAGCTCCCAGTCCCTGAAGAAGTCAAACTCGAATAGGTCCATGGTCGGTATGTTTCAGTGAGGTGCCGGTGGCCTCATATGCAAGAACTCTGTCTGTCTCCCTCACTGACGCGCGGCGCAGCTCGCACTGCCGCTGCCTCTCTCCGCTCAGCGATACGCAGCCCTGCGGAAGGCGGAGTCAGGGCTCGCTGGAGGCGGTCACTCATTCTGAAAAGACCGGCGCAACACTTTGAACCAGAGCAGTTCCACCTGTGTCCGGCGTACATCACCTGTGAACACACGGTCAAGAGGCTTTAATAATGCAAGTTAAAACTGATTCATTCAACAAAATTGATTTAGCATTATTAATGATTAAGCTTATTATAGGCTATATTTTTCTTGTGTTTTCCAGCAGGCTAATTATAAATAGCAAACTGCTTGTCCTGAGCCAAATGTATTCTCTGTTGTTTTATCTTAATGCAAACAACAACATCAGCACAATAAAAACGACAACAACAACAACAACAGTAACCTAAAAAAAATAATAAAAAAAAGTCACATTTGATGGTTCTTTAAATGTTCTTTACACGTAGTAGCCTAACAATTCTATTTAGAACCGTATCATCTTTAAGAACCATTTATATGATGAATTGGTTCTTTGCGTTAGAGTTTAAGGTTCTTTTTTTCCCGCCTTTTTGTTCTTCAAATCTGTAACTGTCAAAGCCACCTCATTACTGATTTTCTGGAGCTCTGGGCCTGCAACTTTAACTTTCAAGTTGTTACTGGTTTCCTATCAGTCATGTTTTTTTTTCTTTTTAGTTTAACAGAACATGTAAGTGTGAGTAGTTCTATTCAGTTAAGGATATTCATCTTCTGTTCTTCCACTACTTAACGAAGATATGCATAAGCACACCAAATCACACCAAAAAAAAACAAAAAAAACATTAAAGCTATCCCATGACTTTATATCACTTTTTCCTTTTAACATTGTAAAGGTCTCTCACACTGTCCATTTTTGCTAATTTTGGCCTTCATAAACATAATTGTTTTTACGTAAACAAATAGAAGAGACCCAGTGTAACTGTAAAGATACTGATATAAAATAAACTATTAATAAAAAAGGTTATTTATAACACCATTAAGGTCCTATAGCACTTTCAAAGCATGGTTCTTTATGGAACCTTATAAAAGGGGGTTCTGCTATTGTTACAAGCAGAATAACCATAATTTAGTACTGTTTAGAACCATAGTTAACCTTAGAAATATTAAAAATGTTATTATTACAGTTATTTATTTATTTTTTTTTATTTTTTTTAAGGTCAAAAATATTGACTGAATAATGACTAAACCAAGCTAATAACATTTACACTGTACAAAATCTTTAAAATAAGGAATTATCCTGCTGGCCATGTTTGACACGAATGTTGTCTGAATGATTTTTATATGATATTTCTGTTTATTGCTAATATGCAGGATTATACAGTGAAGCACATTGATCATGGATATCAATATGGCATAATTAATAGTTAAGGAATCCTAAAGTCATTAAGTACCTATGAAATTATAAGTAACTTATATTCATTGTCAAACTATATTGGTCTATAAGAATTATCCAGCATGATGACCTCATGATATACTGTAAAGTTGATTTACAATAGTTCAATGAAATAACGAATATCCAAACATATTATTTTTAATGTGAGTATAATATCACATCAGCATGATATTCAAATGCTGATGCTTGTCAGAAAAATAAAATAAATAAAAACTTCCAACAAATCAAGTTTATTGCAGCTGTAACCACAGAATTAGAGTTGCAACAGTAAGCATGTGCACTTCTGAAGGCAGCATAAGAGAAATGTGAGCAAAGCTGCTTGGCAAATATATTCATATATCCCTTATAACACAATAGAAACATTACACAGAAAAAAAAAAGAAAAGGAAAAAAAAAAACCGCTGTCAGGAATATGCCTCTTTGCATTATTCCTCAATACAAATGTTCAGCACAAGTAATAAAGCACATGTTTTTATGGATTCTTTTTTTTTTTTTTTCAGAAAACAAACCGCAAGACAGACCCACATATGCTTGTTGTCGACATTATGATGATTTGGCGAGAACCATATGGTGATCATGTTCCATGCGGCACATTGCTACAACAAATGTGACTTTTTGCATACTTCGCCCGGGGATGCCCTCTCAAAATTCATTGCAGAGACATGGAAGTGATATTAATCTTACCTTGAAATAACACAGTGGGAGAGGAGAAATAAATTTCTGAGGCAGAATGGCTTTCTGGATGTTATACGAATGAATGCTTTGCTGATGGATTTCACAATGGTCAGGCAGCAGAGAGAAGATGCCACTGTGTCTAACAATAGCTCACACTGATACAATACAGTTTATGCCCTTAGCACCTGCTCTTTACTAGCAAAGTGATAAAAATGGAAAAGATGAGTCAGGCTATCTCTCCCTTTTGCTCAACGTAAATAAATATAATATATATTTCTGTGTCTGTCAAAAAGCTGCATGAGTAAACCTGATCTTGCATTCTATTTTTTGCAATCATAATATTACTTCAGTAAATTCTATTGAAAATCTCTTTATGAGGTCATCTCTTCTGAACACAATAACATTTCCATGTTAACCTCAGATGAATGCATATAAGTGACCCTCAGAGTAACAGCTCTGAAGCTTATCGTAGCAGAACAAGAAGTGCAATAGTGCGGTTTGAGAGGCTATTTCAGGATCTAGGCTAGTGTGTGAGTGAACAGGTTGAAGCTTTTCAGGTGAAATGGAGCTTTAGAGCAAGGACGGATTATGGTTCTCTGAAGCCTCTGGGTACCCGCTCTCTTTGGAGGCCCCCTCGTCACAATTGTAAGATGAAATGTCCAAATAAAAAGAAATTACATTGAGGGTGTGTCCACACTTGTAGTTTGATTCTCTTGATTCTTTTGCTCTGGACCAAAAAAGAAAATGATACATTTAGTCCTGTTCCTTTAGAGTTAACACTGTTTGAGTTGATGCATTTCCCTTTAACAATAACTCAGGTACTTAACATGGCACTTAATCTCGGGAGTAGTTTACTTATAAGTATGCCCTTGTGAAAAACTTTTAAAAAAGTACAGAAACAATATATTTTTAAATAATATACACACTTAATTGCATGTTGATTGCAATTAGATGAAAATATATTTCAGTTTAAATTTATATTGAATGCAATATGCTGAACTTAAGGACTGTCATTTCATAATTTCTTATATTGTCTTTGAAATATAGCTAAATGTACTGACAAGCATTGTGTTAAACTATTTAAAGGTATTTTTAATTCCAAATTTGTAATGGAGTTGATTTTTAATACATTTGAAATATATTAACTTTAGATGATATATAAAATGCATGTCTCCAGGGTGTTCCCAGATGCTTGCAGGATAAGCGGTTTGGGAAGGATGTAATATAAAATATAATCAAGTAATTTACATGTGTTTTAGTATGTTGATCAACACAGCAAAAAAAAAAAAAAAGTGTATTTTTAAGCATGGAAAAGATTATTAAAACAATGATTTAAAGTTTACTACTATCACAAAGTGCATTTTTTAAAACTGTACTTAAGTGTGTTAAGAAACATACATGAAAGTGTACTCTACTTAAGTTAACTTAAGTGGCCTTTTATTTAATTAATATATTATTATTATATATTTGCATGTTAAGTTTATATATATATATATATATATATATATATATACACACTGTATATATACTGTATATATACTTTTAAGAAAGTGCACTACAAGTTCACATTCAATACAATACAATTTTTGCAAGGGATGTCTCTGCCAGTAGTTTTTAACATTTTAATTAATAAATGTATACAGTTTGCATACATGTTGCATGCCCATAAAATGAGATTTAATTTACATAAGCTTCTATAAATAGTGACCTGCTGTCTGTCAAGTACTTAATGGACATGAAGTTTTTACTAAAACATATGACGCTTTTCCACTGCATGGTACAGCTCGATACGGCTCACTTTAAATAGTACCACCTCGGTTGAGGTTCCAAGCGAGCCGTACCGATACTAAAAATGTGATGTGTGAGATGCAGATCACTGATTCGTCAGAGAGTATCGTCACTACCAGCATCATTGGATTTATGACACGAGACACCAAACTAAATAGCAGTAGAGGGGGCACAACTATAACGATAAGTCTACAATCCCACCCTCTTTCAAGGGGTACTAAACTGCAAACTGAGCCAAAGTAAAGCGAGCCGTGCGAGTCATACCATGCAGTGGAAAAGCACCAGTACAGTACCAAGGCTGCATTTACACTGGAAGTCTTAATGCACAGATCCGATCTTTTAACCATATCCGATTTTTTTGGATGACGTGCTTACATTTCTTTTAAAAGTGACCTGTATCCGATGTCTCCTTTTTACACTGCACTTGGTGAAACGAACCAATAATAGCATATATGACATCACAAATCAATTTCAATGGTACATTTGAGTTTAATTTATTGACATGAAATTCATATAGAAACCCTTTCAACGCAATAGCTACATCCCTACATCAAAATAATACAAATTCTTCACTGACAACAGCGGCAATGAGCACTCAGTGTGATTTCAAGAGCAACACGTCAGATCGCCTTTTATTTAACACAAACAAATGAAATTAATACTCTGCCAGTCAACTAGGGATGTTCCGTTTGTTATAGGAATGTCTGTACCGCGAGATGTTAAAAAAAAACTCACTTTTCAATGACGCAGGAGTCGCATTTACAATATCCGATCTGTCCCTTTACACGGCAGGCGCAAATGCACGTATCTGATTCATATCTGATTTATTTCCACATATGAATGAACCCTGAAACCGATCTGTGAATATGGGAATCAATGCGCTTTTTTCCTGCATATCTGATTTGTGCCACATGGGTGGAAAAAATCGGAATTGGGTCACTTGAACCATGCAGTGTAAATGGGGCCCAAGTGAGCCATGCGTTAAAGGAGACTTATCATGCCTTTTTACAGTCTTTATTTTTGTTTTTGTGGTCTACTAGAGCAGGGTTTCATGCTTGAATGTTCAAAATAACAACAACAACAAAAACTATTCTTTTTTTTAACATATTTTACATTGTTGCAGCACCTCTCTTCCCAGTCTGTCAGTAACACTCTGTTCATTTCCTGTCTTGAAGCCCCTCCTTTCCGAAAAGCACAGTGTGCTCTGATTGGTCAGCTGGATCAGTGTGTTGTGATTAATAAACCGCTTCAAGCATGTATTGGAAATGTCACACCCTTACCATAACCGTGTTAGATCTGGGATGGAAATGGCGACAACACACTACTAACGCAACTCAACCAGGCCTCACCAACGAAATCATAATTCATAACGGGAAATGTGCTATGTAAAAAGCATTAGTGTCTGATTCTGTGAGTGAGCACATTATTTACCATAGTTGAAAACCAAAGAGCATCTCTATGTTGTGTAACTGCACTTCTCCATGCGAGAATGCTGACGCGACTAAGCCTTGATTCCCGCTCTGCATCATTATAACATTCATATATGGTCTCTCCACACAGTTACAACAGTTTGCCTACTAGACAGCGCTGAGAGATCCAGAGAGAGAGAGAGCGTTTGAATTTGCCGCAGCATTAATATAAATGTAGTATATAATTTACAAACAAACGATCCATAGGTGTGAAAACACCCTAAAAAGGGTGATCTGGGGTACACTTCACGTAAACTCCAGTGCGGTTCGCTTCTGATATGAACGCAAACGTACCAAATCGTGGAAGTGAACCGCTATTAATGCCGTATTATTTGATTAAAAACGTAGTGTGTGTTTTACTCACTTTCCCGACGAGCGTGACTGATGTGCTGCAAGCAGAGCCTATCTCATTTCTGCTCACCTTCAGCGTTACATTCGCGGCAGATAGAGGTGCCTCTATATAATATGAACACAGTCCAGTGGGGGCAGGGGGAGGGGGGGGGGGGAGCAATCGAACTCTGGTTTGGTCCAGGCAATCGAACCAATTAAGTTGATATAGGTACTTATATAGTACTGTAGTCTACTTAACACTGAGATCTAAAGGGGACCTATTGTGCAAAATTCACTTTTTTGGACATAAATGTGTGTTTGCAGTGTGTGTACACAACCACCCTATAATGATAAAAATCCAACCATTCCTTTTTTTTTTTTAATCCCCATAAATCATAAGCAGTGTCTCTGAACAAGCCGTTTCCAGATCCCTGGCAGTGTGATGTCACAAAAGCCACAGGCCCCCGCCCACGAATGTTGACAGACACTGCCCATAGAACTGCCCTGAGCGAGTTCACAGCCACTTGTACAGTCCGACATTGCTGCACTGATGAGAGTGTCTCCCAAGCATTTTAGGTGTTCTGTAGCTGGATGGATTAATCCACATAGCTCTCTCCAGAGTGATACTGGATACGTCAGTAATAAAGGTAAGGGCACTTTATTACAGTTCATCAGAGTTGATTTACGGATATAAAGTTTACCAGTTTATTAAGCACCACCCGAAAAGGCATAAGGTCTTTATATATTTGTTTACTGTTAGCTGTAACGAGTGTTTCTGTGTACTTCGCTGTGTATCTTGATGATAATGCAAGGGAGAGAGAGAGAGTTTATGGATAATATTTTAATGCACACTTGCACTGTGTTTTATTAAGCTCTTACAGTGATTTTCTAGAGTGAAGACAGACACTTCATTTTTTTTTTTTTTTTTTTGGTGAAGTACAATAAACGTTATAAAACTGGTTATAAAACGGTAAACTGGCTTGTACTAATACAGTGGATAAAAAACAAGAAGAACATATAAGTTATAACCGTAATTAAACTAAACTATGCCTGTTCTATCTCCATGCAGCATATATTCACAGTTTCTGACAGTATAGTGCGTCCTGACCAAGCGGCAACCTCCCCCAGATTCTCGTGAAGCGGAAATGACTTAAACTGCAATTCATCGACTGGCCGCTAGGGATAGGCTCCAAAAGAGAGCAGAATCTCATTGCCCCTCATGTTAAAACGGCCAACTTTACAGCAGAAAAAAACATGTTTACAGGTTGGTACAAATTGTAGTTTTGGTCTGTACTGCTAATTTTGCCCTTCATGACAACTCTGAGGGGGGTTAATTTTTTTATAACTCATCCGTTTAAATTATATTATGCCTTAAAGTTCTGCATAATTAAGGGCGTGGTCACTTGAGTGACAGGTAGATTGCCGCTGCTGTCTGTGATCATGTCACCTCAGCTAATTCTAGCCGCTAAATTTGGCATCTCAGTCGTATTTGTGTTTTTTTCTGGATTTTTTTATACAATTATAAAATAATATGGCTTGCTGCGTTAATGGTCGAGACTCGAGACAGATGTGCACACGTGGATAAACAGAATACATGTTGTTGGATCGTGGCATTGGCTCAAAGTTTTGTTTGTGAGATTTACTACAATGACAATGGCGGGAGGATATAAAACTCTGACAGCACTGCTTGGATATTATAACTAAAACGGCTGCATTTTGAAAAATTATGCTTTGGACGCGTGCTCATTTGTGAGATATATACGATCATATACAGTTTTACAACATAAACGCTGCTTAGATTGCATAATTTCTTGAAGAACAATGATGGAGAGCAGATCATTCAGAAGAAATGTGATGCAAACAATGGATAATATATCAATATTTCATGGATTTAACGCTTTTGTGGACAAAAAGTAGTTTTTTGTTTTGCAATAGACACTCATGAACATTTTACCCAATTAAGTGCCACGGATTGGAATTTATCTTGTGATCACTATTTCATTATAAAGGTATGGATTCCCATTTGATTTTTCGTGTTGTTATTTGCACACCCAACACAAATTAATTACTGGTGTTGGAGCATCTATACCTTAAAAAAGACACAGTGGACTGACAGTAAACCTTTAGAACTTTCTAATGATATAACTTATCTTACGCCCGCCTGGCTCGACGTGATCATGTTAGCTATCTATCTAAGATACGGAATCTTAGATAGATAGCTAACATGATCACGTCGAGCCAGGCAGGCGTGGTTTCAGCAACCTGCAGTCACCTTGGTTCCAACCACGTCCCGCCTCTTTGCCCATTTTCAGTTATCCGGGAGTGACATGCGGTGACGCGCTGCTAAGATGGCAGCGGCCTCATTTTCGCTTCAAAAATGCTCTTCAGAAATCAACGGTTGACGTCACGGACACTATGTCCATATTTTTTTATAGTCTATGGTCCTGACTGAATCCTGCCATCAAGCTCCGCCCTCTTAGGCCGAGCAGCAGCAGCTCATTTGCATTTAAAGGGCACACACTGAAACGGTGCGTTTTTGCTCGAACCCAAAAAGTGGCAATTTGAACATGCTATAAAAAAATTATCTGTGGGATATTTTGAGCTAAAACTTAACATACTGTCACAGTTCCAGTCATTCCCGGACTTCATTTCCCATAATCCTCCCTGGCCATCACCTGCACTCACTTCATCAATCATTCACACTCAGCTGCAGCACATTACCTGGACTATTTAAGCTAGTCACATCCACACACACATTGCGAGGTCTTGTATACTTTGGTTACACTTCTGAGCGCTTCTTCTTGTTATTGTCTGCCTGTTATTTACCCTGTCTGTTCCCCATCTACGATTCCCTGCTGCCTGCCTTTGGACTGTGTATTGTTTATTGGACTTACGATTGTTATCTGTCAGCCCTGACCTATTGCCTGTACCTCGACTACGATTCTGCCTACTCTCTGCCATACCTGTTTGCTGTTGTTCCACCATTGCCTGTTTGACGACAAACTCAGTCTAATAAAGCTTGCATATGGATCTCACCTCGTGTCCCGCCTCGTTACACATACACACTCTGGGGATATCAGGGACTTATTTTACATCTTGTAAATGGGGACATAATAGGTCCCCTTTAACATAATTTTACTCTGTAACACTTGTTAAAGAAGATCAGAATCAATTTAATTAATTGTCGAAAAACTCCTGATTGTGAATCAGCAAGGGATAAACAAACTGCAAAACAGTTCTTCTGTTTCTTGAACAAACAGTTTGCTAATAATGAGTAATTTGTTCCTTCTCAAGCATCAGAGCTCATCTTTAGTTTGGAAAACACTTTCGGGTTTAAAAAGCGCAAGATATTAGTTTGATTACAGTTCAATGAGAGATGCTGCTTGCATTTGTTTATTAATGAACCATGGCTTTTGACCATTCATGTGAACATCCCATACCTCGTCGGGTAACAACAGAACTGTTGGAAACATGGTGGAAATAGCCTCTGGCAGCTGGTGTGATAAATGACTTGAGAAATACTTCATCATAACAGCCAAGGCCACACGACTGGCACCTCATCCCGTTTAATCTCATTGAGATGAATAAGCGAGCCATTACAGCTGTGCTGATACGGTCTAAGGGGGATCGCCTCCTAATTATACCACTGTAATTTCTCAGTTAATTATCTCCTGCCCACTGTCCAATTCAAAATCTCCACTGTAGTCGTCCTACAGTTAGGTCATTCCTGTTATTTTCATGTCTTCCACTCAATGAATTGGTTGAAATATTAAATTTACATTTTTTTTTAATCTGATCATTTTCTTTTAAAAGTTAAGTAAATAATATTTGGTTTGAGTGGATTTTGACAATATTTCACTCTGCAACTTCTAACATGAAAAAAAAAAAAAAACTATATTTACAACAACATTATTTAAGAAATATACCAGGTGTTTTAAAAATTATTATTATTATTAGTAGTACTAGTAGTAGTGTTGTTGTTGTTTGATAATAATTTCACGGGAGTTATCACTTTAACTAAAAAGAATCCAGTTTCTTAATGACTTTAACTGTGTTTCCACCACAGGAACTTTCCCCAGGGACTATGTGGTGGAACTCTGTGTGTTTTGACCACAGGGACCAGGGTCTAAATTAAGTTCTGGGTAAGAAAAGAAAGTGCCCTCAGAAAGTCTCTGCTCGCAAGGTAGTACTTTTTCAAAGTTCAGGAACTTTCGGGGGGTGGGACTTGGGCACGGAACATGCTGATTGGCTGAGTTCACGCAGCATTTTGATTGGTTGACTCCATGCAGCAATTTATTTCAACCACCATTTTTAAAAGTCTGTTGCAGTCTGTGCAGTAAGAGTTGTTTGCTATTCAAATCATCAACAGAGTTAAAAAAAATACGACAGATGGGCCGACGATGAGGTTCAGGCTTTATTAAGCTTATATGCGGAGGACGAAATCCAGCAGGAACTGAAAAGTCACGCAGTTGCCTAATCTTCATGGTTATTTAGACCACGATCGAAACAGACAGCAACAGGTCTGGGGGAAAAAAGTTCTTGGGACAAATTGTTCCGGGTAATTTAGGTGGAAACGCAGCTATAATCCTTCTGTTACAGGTTGGCTGTAGAGGTCTGCATTACCGCGGGACCTGATAAGATTTCTTGCTGCGCAGGATTAAATTTTGAATGAAAGGCGGATTGCGGTCGATAACTATAGTGTACATTAGGCGGGAGCAGGCGGGCGGTCTGACAATAACCCGATCGGTCCCGAGATGCTTTGACATCAGCGCATCTGTGCTTAAACTTGAAGTGAACAAAACTTTCTGCAGTGGTTTCGTTCATACAGTCCCCAGTTCTCTGTCCTGAGAAACCTGACAAGATATGTTCTTTGCATTAGAGGTCTGCGCGAGCGCACCTTCAGAGAACATTCCACCTTTGTGATCTGATTTTGGAGGAGAGATGTTCTGAACGGTCGTCAGTCAGCGTCATTCTGTTCTTGCGTGGATGTTAAAATAGATTTCATTTTGCAGTATAGCTAGTAAGCCAACAGTTTTCGTTTATATGTATTTTTAGCCTATAGTTTTGAGGGACATGTTGTAGGCTATTTAATTTAGCCTATTTTTCTCTGTGATATTTAGCCTATTATTCTTTGTGACATTTTTTCTCTGACATTTTTTAGGGTGTTGACAGCATCATAAGACAAATAACAAATACAAATCTTGTATATGCTTTGCAACATTTTATATTTGTTATCCCCAATCACTCTCTTTCTTTAGGAGAAGTTTAAATGCGAGATTCTGGAAACAATCTAAATTTAGCAGGACCCGTCGGGCCGGGAAGAAAATCACTATATGCGGATAGCGGGTGAACACTTAGCTCCCCTTGTGGGAGCGGGACGAAAAAAACAGTCCTGCGCAGACCTCTAGTTGGCTGTAGCTTACATCCCAAAGATGAAGCGTAATGCACAATTAAGGAATAATCATAGACTGTAAATTAATACAAAAAACGTTAAGACTACATATGAACCATAAATGTTAATGAGACAATAAACTGAGGAAGGCACAGAGGGCTTAAAAACATAAGGAAGGTAATCAACAAAACAGGGAACAGGTGAGAGGACTAATTAGAAACTATGACAACTAATGAACAAACTAGAACTCAGGCAATAGGTGTGTTAGACTTGAAGCAGTGCTGTGCAGACCGATAGGTGTATGACATCAAAGTACTTTGAGAGATTCAAAAGCATACAGAGCCATCTGCTCTCTAATTGCTCTAGTGGTACTTTGAAGTCATTGGTTTGTGCAGCGTCGCTTCAAGTCAAACACACCTAATGACAAAAACAATGAAAACTAAAGCTGCGTTCCATTCGACAGGGTCCCTACGCAGTGTTCACTGCTCTCTACTCCCTGAGCATGGTATATCAGTTGAAGTGGACTTCACTTAAAATAATCGCTCATTTGGAACGCCCTGCAAATGTCATCACAGATTATGATATAACATAAATAGATATAGTAATTTACTTTCAAATTTAAAATATGTACAATACATATACAAAAACATAAAACACATATATAAAACTTGCATTATGTATTTAACGTAATATAATCAAAACTTGTATGTTTATTATACACTTATATTATAGACTTATTTATTATATTATAGACTATTAACAGATTTGAAGCTGTAGCCTACTAACTGATTACAGCTAGGCTATATGAAAATAAATTTCTGATATGGTTAACTATATGTAACTATGCACTTTCTTTTCCATGCACAGCTGCATAGTAAACACTCCTGATGTAAATAAAGTAAAATACAAAATGACAGAGCCTCAGCTGCTTCTCAACACTGTCATGCCTATTCATAGAATATGCAAATGTAACATTCATCGCCATAATAACCATTCATAAATACTCTAGTTGGTATAATAATAACTAAATTTATGAATAATCAAAAAGTATACATAAAGTCCTCCATCACAGAGCTGTTTAAAAACTCTTTCGACGGCTCTGCTTCATGGTTAGTTCTGACTGTTGACTGTTGTCCACTTCACTTCCTGTGAAATGATGTATCGATGTCCCACCTCGCAGTCCACTTACGGCCGAATGGAACACACCCTAAGACTAAAACTAAACAAGACAGTGAGAACTTAACATACACTAAAAATGCTGGGTTGTTTCAACCCATGGTTGGGTCAAATTTGTAGAAACCCACCGTTGGTTTTACATTTTTTAATTACATTTTTAAACTCAATGGTTGGGTTGAGTTTACCAGCCCAGCATTTTTTAGACTGTAACTGTAACACCTCCAGGACCATTTGTGGTGGGAAAGCAACAGCAAAAGTAACATTGGATTTTATGAATTCTGTGTAATAGTTGGTTAATTCCGGGAAACAAAATTCCATAAAAATAGGCCTAAGTAATATCAAATATAACAACAACTCGTAATTATTCACTTGAAGGAAAGTGATAGATTTCTGATTTATTTAACAGAACTTGGTTTTGCTTCACGTATAGTTTTGGAAGTCATTCACTGACATCTACATTTTAAAGGTTTATTGCTAATCATTGATAAAATCAATAGAAAAGATATGAAAGCATCTTTACTAATAATCATTTAAAGGAATAATTCACTTAAAATAATATATATATATATATATATATATATATATATATATATATATTTAAATCATCAGTAACTCACCCTATATTGCATTGATTTCTTTTTACAGTGGAACATGAAAGAATATGTTTTGCACAATGTAGCTCTTTTTCATACGCCAACAGAAGATAGTGATCAGTGGTTGTCAAGCTCCCTACAGAAAGTAAGTGAAACAATAATTAATTTATACAGCTTTCACATTTAATTTAAGTTAGTATGGTGCAAAATTTGAGTATCACATAAACCAATGAGATTTTAAAGGCTATACAGCACAGGGATTTTCAGCAAAATTTGGGGCTGTTCCTATGAATTTAGAAGACTTGAAATATAATCATGTGAGTTTTACGGTCTAAATTTATGGTGCTTTTGACAGCCCCTGCAACGTAAGCTTTCATTGGGGGGGGAACAGCATGAACTTTCTTCAAAAAATCCTGTGCGTTCAAAAGAACAAAGCAAGTACGGGGTTGGAAGACATGAGGGCGAGTAAATGACAGAATTATCATTTTTTAGGAGAACTATTTCTTGAATAACTGCTATTTTATGGCTTGAACAAAAGACACAACACCTCTGAAGTCAGTCGAACACATTTATTTGATGACTTCCCCTGTAACAATAACTCGGGCACTTTAACACGGATCTCCTATGAGTTCATTGATAATTGGCAGGCGCACTGGCAGCAGGGCACTGCCACATCAACTGCTCAACAGCACTCCTGCCTGCTGAGTGACAGATGTTAATTAGCCCCCTTTGTAAACTGCTGCTATGCTCAGTCTGAAACCATTTCTCTTTTCCCTCTCTTGCTCTCTCTCTCACACACGAGATGATAATAGATTTAATCAAAAGTCCGTATTCAGTCAGCAGAGTCAGGTGAATCGCTTTGATCTATACCTCGGAGCGCTATAAGCAGTGCTGGGTAGTAACTGATTATATGTCATCTGGATTACGTAATCAGATTCCAAAAATTATTGAAAACATGAACACGTGATTAGAACACAAATTATGATTACGATGCAGCAATGTTATTAAGCATCTAAAAGGAATAGCGGAAAAGGAATAGTGACTTTATGCCAATAAACTGAAGCCAATTCTATGACACATATTAATTAGATAACTCAGATATATAACATAGACGTAAAATCACAACTTGTATCTGCAAAAAAAGGATGCAAATGCCGGTGAACAAGTTACACGCTATAGCGAGAGTGAGAGAGAGCTCCCGCCGTGATGCGCTTTCACGACAGCGCAATGAAACACGGGCAAGGACAGAATTTACTATAGATTTCTATAAAGTTCTCATTATAATGCTATGTTTATGGCAGATTTGTGCTTTATTTTCATCTAGATTATTATTACAGCTTTCATCTGCAAAAAGTTTGTGGATGCAAACGTGACCTTGACCAAAAGTGTAACTCCTATTGCGCTTTAAAACGAAAGTCAACGAAACGAAAGCACAACAAATTCACATTCTATTAGGCTACATTAGTGTCACTACTGTAATTTTTTTATTTATTCTAATATTTCAGCAATATTTTGGATTTAATTTGCACTTTCTGATCAACCAAAATGTTATTTTACAGTATGTTTCTGCCAGTGGGTGCCCACTCTCCATGAGAAAAAGCACGTTGAGATTCGTGACAGGACAAAGTTTGAGCGCGTCCAAAAAGAATTCCACGTCCTTTAAATATAATTTAAGGATATTTTCAGCACAAGATAAAAGCTTGGCTATAACCAATCAGGAGGGGGAAAAAAATGATCATCGTTTACATGGTTGAGTACTCGATTGCTGCTGATTGCTGCTGCATTGCATGTAGGGATTCCCCAACTTTGTTTGTCAGCTGAAAGTCGTTGACCTAATATATTTACTTGAAGAACCCCCCTTTAAATTATTTTTGACCTAATAATTTAGGTCAATAATAAAATCAATCAATCAATCAATCAATCAATCACCAACCAATAAATAAATAAATAAACAAACAAAATTAAGTTCACAGTTCTCTGATGTCAATTAATGGTCACATGACATGCAGGTAAACAAATAAAATATGTATTTGTGTTTAAATTATTTTTATAAAATATTTTTGTTTTAGTTTAATTGTTTTTTATTTTAAATTTTATTTTAAATTTGTATGATTTATTTAATTATTAGCTTTTTATTATACTCACAATCCCCCGTGAAAGCCTGACGTAATGTAATATTTTAATGCACTTCATGTTTTTGAAAACAAAGAATTGAATACTTTCTTTCTCTTTGTATTTTTATATTATCCCATTTAAATCAAAGTGATAAAGGACTTGGGTCAAAAATAATCTAAAAGTAATCAAAAAGTAGTCAGATTATATTACCTTGAATGCGTAATGTACTGGATTACGTTACTAACTACAATTTCTGTCATGTAATTTGTAATCCGTAACTGACTACAATAACTGACTACAATTTGCTAGTCTAGTTGAGTTGACTGATCTGACTCATTTACCATTTGTTCAAATGTTAATGACCAAGGGAAGCGTCATGTGTTTCTAACAATAGCCGTTTCCATCCAAAGTTGCGAATTTAGCTTAAGTGCCGAATTGAAATATCATATGAAATATTTGCAAATAAAGCACCATTTCCATCCCATGTGTTCAAGACAACAAAATCATCACTTCCTGAGAAATTGGCACAAAATACATGTAATAAAAATAGAAGGCAATCAGGGAAGCCACTGTGGCACTTTTTCATACATCATAAATGACTTGCAATAACCACTGTCATGTTATCGTGCATTCGGATGTCTGATGTTTGAAAACAAAATCATGTCAGACACTTCTGGGAGGGAATTAAACCAAATCATTCTGATGACAGACTTTGGCTCAGGTATTTCAGAATGACCAAACCAACATTTGAGATGCTGTGCAATGAAACTGATCTGCTGGTTAGTCCAGTTATCCAATCACATCCTCTGTTGAAGCAAAGTCACGTGAGTTTTTTTGTTGCACATGGCGGTTTTATTCAGCAAATGTGTTTCCATCATAGTCTTTGTATTGGATAAAAAGTGCAATGGTTTTTGTGCATTTTTAAAATGTATGTGCATCTTGGCATTTCCATCCAGCATTTTTTATGCTATATCCCAAAATTTGCATAACAATAGGTGGATGGAAGCATATCTATTGAGAGATTCAGAAATATTTTGGTCATTTTGCATGCAAATTATTTTACTTTTTTATATTTGAATTGAATAAATTTTTGATATTTAATGAGTAGACTCCTCATGGATAAAATCATTTATCACGCTTTTATGTTCTGTAAAACAATGTCTGAATGGCTATTTGCCTATCCTGCATTCAACAGCCTGCACAAAAAAAAAGAAAAGAAAAAAAAAGTCAAGTCAAAAACCTGTTTGAAAACATGACAGCCATTGCTCGAACAAATAGTAACTTATTGTTTGAATTAAGGCTGCTCAAACAAACAAACATAATCATAATAAAGTACACATTAACTATATAGGAAAGAATTTTATCATCCAGAAAATTACCTTAGCTTTAAGATTATATAATTTCAGAATGTAATTTCGTGACTAATCCAACCTTTTGTTTTATATATTCATAATTTTTTCATGGTTTGCATGGTGCTATTGTTCTTTACAAAACTAAAGGAGTTTGATTGGAAGTGTTCTTGAGTCATTTTCATTTATATTCTTCTGTAGATTCTGCATATCTCCTGTTTCTTTCTCTTGCTCTTAGACAGCAGTCATCCAGAACGTTTGAAGAGTGCAAAAAGAAAGAAGTGAGAAAAAGGGGGGAATGCTATAATGCAGTGCACAAAACCAAAATGCCTGTGGCTAATTTCTGCAGTAAAATCTCTTTGGCACTGATAGGTTTCTCAATACTGCTTTTGTGCTTTCAAAGCTTCAACTGATCTGGAAAAAAGAAAGGGTGTTTTTTTTTGTTTTTTTTTTTGCTAATTGCAAAAGTGTCAAAGAAGAAAAGCTCTGATTTGAATAAACAAAGCTACATGAAAAACAAATGAACATTATTGTAAAGTCATCAATCTTTTACGATCATTATAAAATCCAAATCCAAGTTTAAAGAAGCAATTATGCCATATTATGCAATATTTATGTGAAAATGTATCATGAAAACTATGATTTTCACATTTCTGAAGTAAATTTCAGTGGTGCACACCTGCGAAAACGACCATCATGATGCTAAAGTGCTGTTGCCAAGACAGTGGATAGCAGGTTGCTGGTTGATGGTGTTCCACTAAAAACTTTGCATGATACAGGAAAAAAGTTTCAACTATTATTTGTCATATATGCAATATACAATACAAACTTTATTCCATGCATACATATATTCAGGGCTCACTATAAGTTAAGCTTAACTGACAGCACTGGTAGCAAAATGTTTATTGCTAAAAAAGAGCACCTAAAATAATCATAACAATGAGAAGAACTTTTACCAACCCAGGCTCATTGGAAAAATGTGCCTGAGCCAATAATCCTGCAAAATGATTATGGCTGCGTACAAAATCGCAACTTAATTACTTAATTACTTGATATGTTCTATACAATATGAATGAAATCCGGAAATACTACATTTTTCATGTTGACCTACAACCATCAGTTGTGTTGCTTCACTGCCATTCACATGTTCTTCTCTTCCGTGGCCTTATGGGATAGTTAAGTGTTCATCAGATACATAAATCATCCAGTTACTTTTCTCCTACTGTTGTATGAATACTGTGGCTGCATCCAAAAGCTTAAAAATGCTGATTTTGGAGGATGTATTCCGAGGTAGGAAGGCATCAAGGCATGTCTGAATCTAGTATTAGTTTAACTTCCTATCTCCTGAGATACCTTCATCTATAATATCGGTAGATGTATCCTTTGATACCCCACAATCCTGTGCTTTCCATTCTGTGATAGTTGAGCTAAAAAAAAAGTTTGTGTGTAAATGTAAATTTTTGACCAACGTTTTACACATCTGATTTCTAGCAATAAATTATTATTGTAGTAATTAAATATTTGATTAGTTTTCACCAAAGCTCTCTCTATTTTGCTGTAGATCATGACTAGGTGAGGTACCGAGCAAGTTTAGTTTACTAGAAAAACCATACATATGGGGCTGATTATGTGATACAAAAGTCAAAATGTGTTAGTTTACAAATCACAGTATTATGCACAGTATTTTTTTTTAATTATTATTATTATTATTATACTTTATTATACTAAGTCAAAATCATCATAATTGTCAAAAATGTCATACCAAGGCTGTAACCATGTCTTGAACTTTTTTTTTTTTTTTTTTTAAATAAAAATGGTTATTTTATAACATTATTTTAGAACATATTCACTAATTCCTTGGCGACGTGTCATGCAGCCACACTATGACAGATGTATCGCGTTTTCCGTTTTCATTCAAAATATTCACAAATTTGTTAACTATTTCATGAATTATATGATGTATTTTGATTGTCAAATATGTGGAAGTGAATGTGTTTTGTCATTTAAACACCTTTATAATTGATCATGTCGATATAAAACGCAATGAGTTTGCACTGAAATTCATAGGATCTTTCAGATTTACATCACGTAAATTCATCCATTTCCCCTGAAATACATAAAAGTAAGTAACCTGTGAATAGGGAGAAGAATAGAGTAAACTTTGTTTCATACACTTTGGCCCTGGTTTATCAAACGAACGTAGAAACCAGCGTACATCCGAACGAAAAAATCAGCTTAGGACAACACTCACATGTGATTCAATAAACTTTCGTATGCGGCCAATTCCGTCGCACAAATGAACGGGTGCTGATAAATGTGGCGGCTGAAAACAGTCGTCATTTAAATATCATGCCCCAAATTTTAGAAGCCTCGCCCTATAGTTTACAACGCAACCCGGCCATGAAGAGGAAGTAATCGCATGAAAAAGAAATTTATCTTACTCTAAAAACACCCCTCAACCTCGTAATAAAATGAATTTAAATGAAGATACAGGTAAATATAACTAAATAGGCTACTTACAAACATTATTAATATATATAAACTTGGTTATTTTAGTACCTCATTCCACAGACAATCCTTTAACTTTATTTTTATTCAGAACAGAACAAGAACTACTGTAACAAGGCTTTCTATTTCACTCTTATTTCAATATCCACGTAAAACATCATCCTTTACATGCACAAAAATTTGTTTGGTTGGGTGTTGCACGCTCCGACTGGTAGAGATGGATAGCGGACCATTTAAACTGAGCAGTGTTAACTTTGTCTGCATTTTAGTTTGCTGATAAATGGCTGAAATGTAAAGTTAGCAACGCTAGAACTGATATGTAGGGTCAGCGTGTGTGAGTGAGGCGCCTGCGCGATCAATTGGATTTAATAAAATAAAGATAAATATTTTAATAAAATAAAGAAAACGAATACAACGCGAATGTAGACTGTACTAGCCCTACTTGATGCACAGTTTTTCTCTTTTGTTTTGTTAATCTGTTAATTATTTCAGTGAAATATATTGTGTAGTCCTATTATTTTATTCCTTGTAGGCTATATTATTCAGTTTTTCTCTGCGTTGCAGGTGTGTGAATCCTAATGTTCTGTTGATGTTGCCATTTGCGCATCCAAAGCGAAATTCCTGGAAAGAACAAAAAAACATTTGTGGTATTTTAAGACACGCATCTATTTTAATTGAATTTTAATTGTGTTGTTTAATGGTTAATGATCGGTTAGTGAGTGATTTGTCTGTCAGGAAAATAATCTAATAATCTCATAACAGTTCTCCACCAGATTTACTATGCTGCACACGCAAGTTCCTGCTGACTCAAAAACTTTCGTACAAAAGCTGAGACCTGACGTGAGATTTGATCATAGCCACCGCTTATGCTTAAATTGATAAATGCCAGATTTAGCTGGAAACGAGCGTACGCACAGTTTTCTGGCATACGATCGTTTGATTAAATGAGGGCCCTTGTGTATCTGATATGAGTAAAACACTTCATCAAATTATAATTGAAAGGATTAGCCATTGCAGCTTCCATAGACATGTATGGAATTTGAATTTAACAAACTATAAATGTATTTCTTATATAGCCTAGTACTTCATTTAAATGTTTATTCAAATGTCTGAAACATCAAATAAACATTATGCGGTTGAAAACACTGAATAGTTGTGATAAATGAAAACCACTGAGCGTGTCCGTTTCTGGCTCAGCCCCAGCCAAAGCATGAAAGCATGTTTGAATTTAGTAGTGAAGCACTGAATGTTTTATTCACACCAGTGTGATAGTATGCGTCAAAGGCTTAAAATCAATCCTATTTCGGGGGTGGAGGGGGGACAAATTGAAACTGAGGGGGCACAAATCAGATCTGAGGGGGCAATGCGTAAGTTACATATGTTGGACCAGCGTATGTTGTTTTTGGGTGCTGGTATGATCCCAGCAAGACCACAACAAAATGTGTGTATGTGTTACATATCACGTTTCTTGGTGTGTTCATAGTTAAATAAAGATTAAGACAATTATTCAATCATTTTTTAAAAAGAAAGAAAAACATGTTGCAGGTTATGTTTATTGGTACATAAAAACCTAAGTGTTAAATGAACACTGCTCAGTTCCCAATCTATAGAGAGTAAAAGTAACACTGAAGCAGTGTTGCAGTTAAATAAATTAGATTCACCCTACAAGTGATGATTGACCATTAGTAATGAACGCCTACTGTTAACAAGCAAAATCACTGAAGATAAGAGGAACAACAAGAACTGAAAAAAGAGATGCGATTAGCAGACAGCAGAACAACTGACTCACAGCCAAAAATATTCTAAATATTGCTAAAATATTCTAACTGACCCCCCAGAGTGATTTTTTTTTTAAGGCGACCGTTATTTTAGAACGTTTGCCCTTATTTTTTCTATGGCGACACATCATGCGTGTCACGTACGCTGAACGCAGCCACAATAACACTGTATGACAGATGGATCGCTATTATTTTGTTTTTCCTTTTTTATTTAAAATATTCACAAACTTGCTTACCATGTCATCAAATATCTGATATTCCGATTCTCAAATATGTGTAAGTGAGTGTGTTTTGTCGTTTAAAAACCTTTATAAATTATCTTTATCTTGATCTATAACGCAAGATGGGTGCCGCCATCTTAATTTGCCCCGCAGTTCTGTCGGTCGGATTTACAGCACGTGAATTCAGTCTCTCCCGAAATATATGCAAGTAAGTGGCTGGTGAACTGGAAGAATAATAGAGTAAACTTTATAGTTACTTAGGCCCATTATGTGTGTCTGATATGAATAAATGTCGGCAAATTATATTTGAATGGATTGTTATTGCTGCTTCCACTGATGTCTGACATCAGTGTGTATTTTATAAACTCTAAATGTATTGTTTTACTGGTGCTTATGCATATTTAAATGTCTGAAACCTTAAAAAAAAACATTATGTGACTGAAAACACTGCATAGCTGTGATAAATGACAAGCGCGTCCGTCTCGCAGCCAAATTCTACTTTCAACAGAGGGATTTTTAATTGTTTTACAAAGTTATATATTACAATAAATCATATGTTTTGTCAATCATGTTAAATCAAATATTGTTTTTCCTTTACATCATTAATGTGTTAAATATAGAAATAAGCAAGCAAAAACAATGCTTGTCCCAAAGCTCTGCTTACATACAGACAGCTGGCCAACTCACAATCAAACCCCACAAGACCATGCTGGTGAACCAGCTTCAACAGCTCTGTTTTGCTTGAGAACAGCATGACAGATCGATCAACTGGACCAGCACTATACCAACCTGGACCAGGATGAAATTCATGCTGGTTTATGCTGGATTTTGTCAGCAGGGGAGACATATGTAAAAATGTAATGGAATAACTTCTCCATCTTGCCAACACTACACTATAGTAACTCACAGGAGATGAATCACAGGATCACTCAACTGTCTACACTGATGTTGGCAGTTGTTGCATCAAGTGGCTCTGCATGCGCACAAAGTTATTCTTAACTATGTGGAGTTACTGGCCACGGCCACATCCTGTTGCCAAAGGTCACTGTCGCTCATGTTGCCACAAGTTGACAGCTTTCACAGAAAATGAATGAGTTCAGGTTGCTTTATTGCTGGTCCACTGCCAGTGTAAACACAGTTCTCACAATTGAATAGTATACACATATTTAACATGGCAATATCCAGTACAGACAAATGCAATCAAGTGAAAGCTATACAAATAATATAACAGATCAATGTTGAAAAGACACCAAGTCTGTCATGCCAATCACTTACTATGTAAACAATCTGAAATAGCAAAAAAAGATTTTTCCAGAGCAGTTTGAAACAACAGGAGAACAGTGAAAACCATCATCGCCACCTCTGTGTTTGCACATTTGACAATGACATGTGCATTATGAGTGTATACAGATGCAATCTCAACTCTATTGAGAAACATCAATTATTCGGCAGCGGTGTCAGTTCGAAAGGCAGCGCTTTATATCTGCCAGCCTTTCATTCCAGGCATCATCTGTTTGTGCCGAGTGGGAGAAAGTTCTCTGGCAGAAATAATGACCAAATAGAAGCAGGTCTTTGAAGACAAGAATCAAAGAATTCCAGCTGCTGGATCGAGGGAATTGATAATGACAGTGTTTTTCGTCGGGGCAGTAAGATTAATCATAGACCGAGGGGAGAGGATAGAGGGAAAGAAGAAAAGAAAAGAAAAGAAAAAAAATGAGGCAAACATTTCTACCAATCCTAATTTTTCTGGCGTGGACTGACTGCTGAGCTCTATAGGTTCTGGTTTTTGGAATAGACTGGGAGCGAGCTCATTAAGTGCTTGTGTGGATGGATCAGAGAAGAGAACTCGCTATGTTCTCTCTTTCTTTAACAGAAAGAGAAAAAAACATCCACAAGATGGAAGAGCGAAATGATAAAGGCCGTGCTGCCTTAACTGAGGTTTCTGCTTGCGATGTTTCACTACTAGTATATGAGCGGAGTGATCTATAGCAATGGCAGCATGCAAAGTTAGTTTAATGTCACCTTGTCATGCTATTTTGCTTCAGGCTCATAAGAAATCACAACGCTGTTGGAAATGCACTGGGGATTTTAGACAGGTATTTTTGAATGTGTCTTACGGCATTCCCCCTTTCTATTCTATTCTGGATCACACATGTTAGTGATTATACAGTATTTCCAGTGATCAATTTGCCTCCAAAGACCAATTCTGTTTAAACTCATATTATAAAGATTAAAAGCAATAACGCTTGAGTGATATTGTTATATTAATATCAGCCAATATTATTTATAATGTTTACTTGTATATTTTTTCCTGTATATTTTTTTTTTTTGGCTGTTATTTTGATCAGTGATATTTAAATAAGCTTTTGCATACTTTATTATTTTTTTTAATAATAATAATAATAATAATAATGATAATTTAATAATCCCTATTTCTAAAATGTTGTATATGTGCAAAAATCACATCATTAAAAAACAAAATACACTATACTGTGCAGAAATTGGGTTTGGTAAGATTTTTTTATGCTTTTGCAAGAAGTCTCTTATGCTCATCAAGAATGCATTTATTTAATCAAAAATAAACAATTTTACAACAGTAAAATTGTTAAATATTATTACAAATTAAAATAGCAGTGTTCTAACTATTTTCAAATATATTTTAATTTATTCCTTTGATGCAAAGCTGAATTTTCAGCATCATTACTCCAGTCTTCAGTGTCACATGATCCTTCAGAAATCATTCTAATATGCTGATTTGATGCTAAAGAATCATTTCTTATTATTATCAATGTTGAAAACAGTTGTGTTGCTCAATATTTTTGTGGAAACAGTGAGACTTTTTTTTCAGGATTCTTTGATGAATAGAAAGTGAAAGTGAATGTATTTGAAACGGAAATGTTTTGTCTTTTAATGTCACTTTTGCTGAATTTTGTATTTGCTAAATAAAAATATTAATTTCTTTTTACTAAATAAATGAATAAATAAATGAAACAAAATTCACTTACCCCAAACTTTCGAACAGTAGTCCAATTCTGTTCCTTTGATTCTTCATTGTAGGCCTACATCAAATGACATGCATTAAAGTGAATTATAGAGGTTTTTTTATTTTTTATTATTATAAATATTAAAATGGACACAAGTATTGCTGTCTTTTTATGGCTGCCTTATATCCATTAAACATCTTATTGGTAAATATTTAGTAAAAATGTGCTTATGAGACAACATATGATCTATCCAACCTGTGACCCATGCAGTCTCCAGTAACGCTCCCCTCTGCCAGAGCTGATCTGATGGGCAGAACTCTCTGAGCTGAGAGTCGGCGGACAGTGTGACCTTTTAGTGAGAGTAGGGGATAAAATAAACTGCTGTCAGTGGTAATGAGCCATCTGGACCTCTCATCCAGCCACCGTCCCACCTGAAGGCCCCATCAATCTGCTCCATTGCTGTCGAGGAGTGAAGGAAACATCTACCATGCCCCACTCATGCAGCTCTTCCCTTACTGTACTTGAGCAGTCAGGTGTTATGTGAACTAGTCTGCAAACCCCTTAAGATAATTAATATTATAAATTTACATTTCAGAATAAGAATTAAATGTCACTTAATCTACACACCCTCAATCAAATTCTCTTGCACACTCTGCATTTATCCAGTGTGATACTACAGGGTTAATCTGACATGCTTGTTTTGGTCAGACACACAGTGCTCCCTGCTGGAACTGACAGGAACTTTACACTTGCTGCCCAAGGGGACAGTTTTTTATGGTTTGTAAGAGGTGGGGAGCAGTTTAACCCCTGGAATCAAGGCTTACCTCTACAAAATGGAGGTGCTTGTTAGAAATTCTGGATTAGGTGCAACCTGGACAAAGCCTATATCAAATAGCGAAATAAAATATAAGTGAAATAATTACACATGTGAATATAACAGTCATAAACTATTGTTTCTTGTAATGCGGTCATTGTCAAAAAAAAAAAAAAAAAGTCATGAAAGAAGTCTTGTGTTCATCAAGGCTCAAAATGATCAAAAATACAGTAAACATTTTTTACAGTTAAAATAGCTGTTTACTATTTTAATGTACTTTAAAACGTAATTTATTCCTGTGATACGAAGCTGAATTTTCACCAATTTTACTCCAGTCTTCAGTGTTGCAGAAATCATTCTAATATGATGATTTGCTGCTCAAGAAACATTTCTTATTTATTTTATCCTTAATTTTGATTTAGACATTATTTATTGAAAATCTTGATATCAACTGTTGCATAACACATTTTTACACCATGCCTATGTGCAAGTGAGAGAGCTACTGTATATTGTTTGGTATCAGAAACATACCACACAAGTAATTTGGACCACTATACATGATACTTGTATAGTGCTTTTCATATCTTTTCAGGGCTTGCCAGCGCCTGGTCAACATAGACTTTTTAAATATCACCTTGGAGTTTCTTCTTTTGATGTAAAAAGAAAATAAGTTTTTGAATGTGTATCAAATCAAAAAGGAATAGACTTGTATAACTGTGGTCCTCAGACTCATATATTCTATACTACGAATTAACAGAACAGTGGGAAAAGTCACAGGGGAATATTTAAAATATGGGTCTGACCATGGAAGACACAAAGGTCCCACATAAACCAACAACAATGACAGCCTGTGCAGTGGCTTGTCACTTCTCACTTGGCTTTTTGGATCCTTGGACACTGTCAAACACAGCTCACACACACGCACACTCTGAACGGCATGGACTGCCTCCTCATTCGGAGTGATTCACTGCCACTTCACAACACCACTCTTCAGAGTCTGGGACTGACATTTCCCACATCCAGACTGCTGCTCCTGACAGCCACAGAGAAGAGAAGAAAAAAAGACAGGTGGAGCGGGTCTGACTTTATGTGTAGAGACAAAGATATGCCTTGTGGAAGATAATCCATGTGTTCAGTTTTTACAGTTATTGGGTCAGGGAACTTCCTCAGAAGGGCTGGTAAACCTAGATCTGCATTTTGTTTGTAATAGGTACTTTCCACAAAAGGTATAAAATAGCCTGAAATTATTATTTCAACAAATGTTCAGTGAAAGGTGTGAAAAGAAAACCTTAACAAAGGTAAATATTATAAAAGCTATTTTATTCATTATAAATAAAATTGCAATTTTTCCAACATTTGGATCCATCAGCAGTTTAAATATATATATATATAATTTCTGGTTTGACAGTATGTGTACATATATATTATATATTACAATTCTCTATCTTTTTAATTTAATATATATATATATATATATATATATATATACAAACCCGATTCCAAAAAAGTTGGGACACTGTACAAATTGTGAATAAAAAAGGAATGCAATAATTTACAAATCTCATAAACTTATATTTTATTCACAATAGAATAAAGATAACATATCAAATGTTGAAAGTGAGACATTTTGAAATGTCATCCCAAATATTGGCTCATTTTGGATTTCATGAGAGCTACGCATTCCAAAAAAGTTGGGACGGGTAGCAATAAGAGGCCGTGTCTTCCTGTCTCTCAGAAGTCAAGATGGGCAGAGGATCACCAATTCCCCCAATGCTGTGGCGAAAAATAGAGGAGCAATATCAGAAAGGAGTTTCTCAGAGAAAAATTGCAAAGAGTTTGAAGTTATCATCATCTACAGTGCATAATATCATCCAAAGGTTCAGAGAATCTGGAACAATCTCTGTGCGTAAGGGTCAAGGCTGGAAAACCATACTGGATGCCTGTGATCTTCGGGCCCTTAGACGGCACGGCATCACATACAGGAATGCTACTGTAATGGAAATCACAACATGGGCTCAGGAATACTTCCAGAAAACATTGTCGGTGAACACAATCAACTGTGCCATTCGCCGTTGCTGGCTAAAACTCTATAGGTCAAAAAAGAAGCCAGGCGTTTTCTCTGGGCCAAGGCTCATTTAAAATGGACTGTGGCAAAGTGGAAAACTGTTCTGTGGTCAGACAAATCAAAATTTGAAGTTCTTTTTGGAAAACTGGGACGCCATGTCATCCGGACTAAAGAGGACAAGGACAACCCAAGTTGTTATCATCGCTCAGTTCAGAAGCCTGCATCTCTGATGGTATGGGGTTGCATGAGTGCGTGTGGCATGGGCAGCTTACACATCTGGAAAGGCACCATCAATGCTGAAAGGTATATCCAAGTTCTAGAACAACATATGCTCCCATCCAGACGTCATCTCTTTCAGGGCATTTCAAAATGCTCTTTTCTTGCATTTTCCAACATGACAATGCCAGACCACATACTGCATCAATTACAACATCATGGCTGCGTAGAAGAAGGATCCAGGTACTGAAATGGCCAGCCTGCAGTCCAGATCTTTCACCCATAGAAAACATTTGCCGCATCATAAAGAGGAAGATGCGACAAAGAAGACCTAAGACAGTTGAGCAGCTAGAAGCCTGTATTAAACAAGGATGGGACAACATTCCTATTCCTAAACTTGAGCAACTTGTCTCCTCAGTCCCCAGACGTTTGCAGACTGTTCTAAAAAGAAGAGGGGATGCCACACAGTGGTGAACATGGCGTTGTCCCAACTTTTTTGAGATGTATTGATGCCATGAAATTTAAAATGAACTCATTTTTCCCTTAAAATGATACATTTTCTCAGTTTAAACATTTTATATGTCATCTATGTTGTATTCTGATTAAAATTTGAAATTTGAAACTTCCACATCATTGCATTGCTTTTTTATTCACAATTTGTACAGTGCCCCAACTTTTTTGGAATCCGGTTTGTATATATATATATATATATATATATATATATACACACACATACAGTCAAACCAACATTTATTCAGAAACCTTGAACATTTCATTTATTAATACAGTTTATTCACTATAGTTTAAAAAAATGGTAATAAAATATTTAACTGTGTCAGAAAAAAAAAAAAAAATTCATCTTAATTATGTCAGATAACACTTATGACCATGTTTTTCTCAGATAACAAGCAAAACATGGTCAGGTCAAAGAGTCTGATTAATTTTTGGTTCCAAATTTGTATCAGTTTTACTGGTAGTCCACTGTATGAAGAATTTTTGTGTATAATATGTCACAGTTTATTTTGCCATCCTCACTTACATAAATTAACTATAGTGTCCTGCACCCACTAGTAAAAATATATCAAAAATGTCTGAATAATTTCTGGTTTGACTCTCTCTCTCTCTCTCTCTCTCTCTCTCTCTCTCTCTCTCTATATATATATATATATATATATATATATATATATACACACACAACCCGAATTCCGGAAAAGTTGGGATGTTTTTTAAATTTGAATAAACTAAAAACTAAAAGACTTTCAAATCACATGAGCCAATGTTTTATTCACAATAGAACATAGATAACATAACAAATGTTTAAACTGAGAAATTTTACAATTTTATGCACAAAATGAGTTCATTTCAAATTTGATGCCTGCTACAGGTCTCAAAAAAGTTGGCATGGGGGCAACAAATGGCTGAAAAAGCAAGACATTTTCAATAGATTTAACTGGGAGAACATCTAGCAACTAATTAAGTTAATTGATAATTTATATTAGCTATAAAAGGGATGTCTTAGAGAGGCAGAGTCTCTCCGAAGTAAAGATGGTCAGAGGCTCTTCTAATCTGTGAAAGAGTGCGTAAAAAGATTGTGGAATACTTTAAAAACAATGTTCCTCAACGTCAAATTGCAAAGGCTTTGCAAATCTTATCATCTACAGTGCATAACATCATCAAAAGATTCAGAGAAACTGGAGAACTTTGTGCCTAAGGGACAAGGCCAAAGATCTTTATTGGATGCCCGTCACTCATCGGCATGATTGTGTCAATGACATTACTAAATGGGCCCAGGAATACTTCCAGAAAACACTGTCGGTAAACACAATCCGCTGTGCCATCTGCAGATGCCAACTAAAGCTCTATCATGCAAAAAGGAAGCCATATGTTAACATGGTCCAGAAGCGCCGTTGTGTCCTGTGGGCCAAGGCTCATTTAAAATGGACTGTTTCAAAGTGGAAAGGTGTTTTATAGGTCCAAAATTTGAGTCCAAATTTGACATTCTTGTTGGAAATTCTGGACGCCGTGTCCTCTGGGCTAAAGAGGAGGGAGACATCAGCGTGCCATCAGTGTTTAGTTCAAAAGCCAGCATCTCTGATGATATGGGGGTGCATAAGTGCATACCGTATGGGCAGCTTGCGTGTTTTGGAAGGCACTATGAATGCTGAAAGGTATATAAAGGTTTTAGAGCATCATTAAACGAAAAATATGTTAAAGACGACCACAAACTCTTCAGCAGCTGGAAACCTACCTATATCAGGCAAGAATGGGACCAAATTTCAACACCAAAACTCCAGAAACTCATAACCTCAATGCCCAGATGTCTTCACACTGTTTTGAAAAGAAGAGATGCTACACCATGGTAAACATGCCCCCATCCCAACTATTTTGAGACCTGTAGCAGGCATCAAATTTGAAATGAGCTCATTTTGTACATAAAATTGTAAAATTTCTCAGTTTAAACATTTGTTATGTTACATATGTTCTATTGTGAATAAAATATTGGCTCATGTCATTTGAAAGTCTTTTAGTTTTCATTTTATTCAAATTTAAAAAACAACTTTTCCCAAAACTTTTTTTTACCCAACTTTTTCGGGTTGTATATAGGTTCTTTATGGCATTGCAATGAAAACCCCTTTTTGAACCTTTATTTGTGGAACACACTGTGTGACATCTTTATAAATATCTCTGCAAAACCTAATTCTTCTTAAAATATTATAAAGCAAACAGTAATGACAACATTAAATGAACCATGACTAAATGATGGTATATCAAAAGACTATGATTAAAAGGACTCTACTGAGAATTCCTTTGAAGAGATAAGGGATATTTTTCACATCCCGTCTAAAGTATCAAATGTTTTCAGGTTGTTAAACCGACCAGACTGGGTCATCGGTCAAATCTGTGAGACGGGTAAAGCCAGCAGGTGGTCTTGACTTTATTGAAGTGCTCAAAATCCATCCTGCCATTAAATAAATGCCTACAAGGAACAGTTGCGTGTCAGAACTTCAGCCTTGCTTTACTGGTCCATGTCTTTAGAACATACCTATCCACTGTGGGTCACTCAGGCAGCATGAGAGGGGTTAAACTCATTGCTAATAATTTTCGCTTTGAGGTCTTGAACAAAAAAATAATTAAACTGACAGCTTTTCAAAGAACTGTTAACATTTCCATTTCATAAAGTGTGAACCTTTGCTCAAAGAACTCAACCAATGCCAAGGCCACTGGTTTCAAATACTGAAAAGAAGTATATTGAAGTTAATCTGAATAGACTGGCTGTTTAAACTTTAGGTCTTCTTTAGAAGTGCTTATTGTATCAGTCACTGTTTTAAGAGAGAAAGCCTTTAACTACGCACAAAAAAGTATTAGCTACTTAAATGAATCAGAATAGGTTGAGAGAGTACTATATCCATTAGCTTTATGACATTTCTTTGAGGTCTGATGTCTAACGCCTGTTTCACACTGCAAGCTTGAATGGCACGTGAGCAGCGTGTGAACGTAACTACGTTATTGATTCACACTGGAAGCGTTTGTACAGCGGCTCCAAGCTACTTATAAAGTGAGCATTTCTTTACAAAGACAACTATAAATTTATTTTTATAAGTTGGTCAGTTATAAACTTCATAGTCTTGAAAGTTTGTTAACATGGGGAAGTGTACAACATTCTCATGTAAATGTAAATAACAAACAAACAAACAAAAAGCCTCATGTCATATTGCAGCTTTGTGTTTACATCATCTGCCGTGTGCACATGTTTACAAGGGTATTGCTGCCTGTATACCTGTCTTTGTAATAACTAAAAGAATGTTTATATATCGTATTTTCTGGCTAGTTTACTTTAGTCTTTTATAATACACCATACTTTCACCCAAACTGAATAATTAAATAATAAAAGAAAAAATTAAATGGGTAAATCTTCAATAAATATTCTTAATTTTCTTTTCTGACATACTCTAATTCTTGTTAAAACACACTAGACATGCTTATTCTGTGCATTTTGAGCACTTTTTGTGTTAAATCATATTTATTTTGTCCATCAAGAGTGTACTTTCACTTTAATTGAGCATCAGCAGTGCAGCAAAAATAGACTTGGTAACGAAACCCTCGACGGTGGTCGGCTTCCACCTCCACCCTGCAACACTGCTGTTCGCTTCACTGCTCCTGCTCCCGGTGTGAATGCACCTATTGGTTAACATGCACCCCGGAAAAAATATATACTGCTCACGTGCCGCTCACGCTTGCTGTGTGAACCCGGCATAAGGGCCTGTTTACATCTGGTCACTTCATGTGTTTTCACGCACCACCGTTCTCTGCCCCATTTCCTTTCTTCCCGGAGGTGCACAAGGAGCTGACAAAATCATGGCGGGCACATTTTTCTGCCAGAATACGATATACCAGCTTCTCCATCCTTACCTCCCTCAACGGTGGGGCAGCGCCAGGTGGAACATGTGGTTGTGGTGCATTTATGCTCACGGTGAGGGGTTATAACACTGCTCGTTGTGTCGCTCAGCGACCGACTAAGCCCTATGGGCTACGAAGGTCATGGCGCAGGCTCTGGGTCCACACTGGACGATGTCCACACTCGTGATCCAGGAGTGCCACATGTGGCTTAACCTGATGGGGATGCTAGATGCCGAGAAAGCACACTTTCTCGGCATCACCATTTCCCAAGGTAGCCTATTAAGCAATACTGTTGAGGACATTGCACAGCAGTTCTTGACAGTCAAAAAACAAACAGGGGGGATAAAACACATCTTGCCTCGACGCGGGTCGGCTTCCACCTCCACCCTGCGAAGGCTGCTCCGGCCCTGCCACCACCTGGACTGGCAGCCAGACTAACACAAGGGTCCTCACACAGGAAGGTGGCACCGCCCGCCCATCAACAAGCTATTAAGAACCCTCAGACAGCTATAAAGCGGACCTGAGACGGGCAAACCAAGGAAGGAGGAGAGGCTGCTGACCTGTTCGCCCCAGGTTCGAGTCTCACTCCTGGCGGAGGGATGTGAGGAGAGCACTTATTTCCTTTGGTCAGACCTTTGGGTTCTTCAGCAGCGGAAGGCACGAGCCAGGCCTCGGACCAGGACCCTTTCCCCCTCCGCCACCCCCGGTTTTCGAGGTCTCGACGAGGAACCGCTTCTCCCCTCTTTGCGAAGTGGAACGCAACGCTGTGGTCATCGGAGACTCTATCGTCCGTCACGTCCACTCTACCACAGCCAAAAGTAAGATGCGCAGTCACTGTTTTCCTGGTGCTCGTGTTCTCGATGTCTCTGCGCAGGTTCCCGCGATCCTGAATGGTGACGAGAGCATCGGAGCTGTTGTTCTGCACACGGGGGTGAATGACACCAGGCTGCGTCAGATGGAGGTGCTGAAGCAGGACTTCAGGAGCCTGATCGAGACAATACGAGCCACATCGCCTGCGATGAGGATCATCGTGTCCGGACCGCTTCTGACGTACCGACATGGACATGTAAGGTTCAGTAGATTATTTGCTTTAAATGAACGGTTAATGTCTTGGTGTAATGAACAGAAGCTGTTTTTTATATATAATTGGAATCTTTTCTGGGAGCGACCTAGGCACTTCCGTGCTGATGGCCTGCACCCCAGCAGAATCGGAGCTGATCTTCTATCGGAGAACATCTCCAAGACACTTTGCACCGTATGACTAGTAAGTCAAACCTCAAATCACAGTCTGTGTTCTGCCCACTTAATTGATAGAAATGTGAGTGTAGTACAGTCTATAGAAACTGTGTCTATTCCCTGAATAGTGAGGTTTAACAATAAAAATAAAGGATCTAGAAAAAATCTGATCGTGATCAAACCAGAAATTCGCAAAATTACTGAACAATAACAATTTCTAAGGCTAGGGCTCCTAAACATTAAATCGCTGACACCTAAGGCGGTTATTATAAATGAAATGATCACAGATAATAGTCTTGATGTAATTTGCCTTACTGAAACATGGCTTAAACCAAATGATTATTTCAGTCTTAATGAGTCTAGTCCACCTGGCTACTGTTATAAAAACAAGTCCCGTCTGATTGGCCGTGGCGGTGATGTTGCAAAAATCTACAGAGATATTCTTAACGTTACTCAGAAAACAAACTACAGGTTTAATTCATTTGAAATTCTTGTGGTAAATGTTACACTCTCAGATGTAAGCAAAAAGTCGCTACTATCTCTTGCTCTGGCTACCGTTTATAGACCTCCAGGGCCTTATGCTGATTTCCTAAAAGAGTTTGCAGACTTTCTCTCAGACCTATTGGTCAACATTGATAAAGTGCTGATTGTTGGGGATTTTAGCATTCATGTAGACAATACAAATGATGTGTTAGGGGCTGCGTTTACAGATTTAATAAACTCCTTTGGGGTCAAACAAAAGTCACTGGACCCACTCACCGTTTTAATCATACACTAGATTTTATTATATCACATGGAATCAATCCTACCGATATAGAAATTCTACCGCAAAGTAATGATGTCACTGATCACTACCTTGTAACATGCGTACTGCATACTGCTGATATTTGTCAAATTGCGACTAGGTAGAACAATTCTCCCGACAACTATAGATAAATTCACAAATAACCTGCCTGATCTATCTCAGCTGCTCATTGTACCTAAACACACAAATGAACTTGAGGAAATGACTAGCAGTATGGGCACCATTTTCTCTAGTACATTAAATACTGTTGCACCCATGAGATTAAAAAAGGTTAGAGAGAAAAAATATACTGTTCCATGGTACAACAGTATTACTCATGCTATCAAGAGAGAATCTCGTAATCTAGAACGCAAATAGAGACAAACTCGTTTAGAGGTCTTCAGAATCGTGTGGAAAGACAGCTCGTCCTGTTATAGAAAGACTCTAAAAGCAGCCAAGGCTGAGCATTTCTGCAAACTCATAGAAAATAACCAAAACAATCCAAGGTTCTTGTTTAGTACAGTGGCTAGATTAACAAATAAACAGACATCACCAGAACGAAACATTTCATTACAGTTGAGTAGTGATGACTTTATGAATTTCTTTACTGAGAAAATCGAAAGCATCAGAAATACAATTGTAAATGTACAACCTTTGACAGCGTTTTATGATTCAGCCTCAATTATCACCCCTCAAGAACAGTTGCAGTGCTTTACAACTATAGGACAGGAAGAGCTAAATAAACTTATCATTGCTTCAAAACCAACAACATGTTTATTAGATCTAATACCCGCGAAACTACTAAAAGAATTATTACCTGTAGCAGAAGAGCCTCTTCTCAATATTATCAACTCTCTAGGTCATGTCCCAATACCGTTCAGGCTAGCAGTTATTAAGCCCCTCATTAAGAAACCACAATTAGATCCAAATTGGCAAATTAGAGACCCATTTCAAATCTTCCATTTATGTCTAAAATACTACAAAAAGTTGGGTCAGCCCAAATGAATAGCCTTCCTGATAATGTTCGGGGCTCAGACTCACTCACCCAGATGCTTGGCAAAAGACACAACTCTTTAGCCAAGCATTCACATAATGCATCTCATAAAAGATCAATTGCACATGACTAACTTTGCTTAATGTTATGAACAGCAGCTACGCTAATTATTCTCCATTTGCTTTTCTGTTTCATCTTGGGACGCCCGTCCCGAGGTGGTTAGAGAGTACATCAGCTTCAGTTTGGATCCAGCCTTTTAAGAAGACCTCAGATGACCATCACCTGTGAAGAGATGGCGCCAACTCCTGCTTCAGATAACGCAACATCTGGATCAACATGCACATTCCCAAATTTCTATATATCCTAATTATTGTTAATATGTAATTCATTATTTCCAGGAGCTCATTGCTTCTACCTTCAATTAAACTGCTAACAGTGATTCTAAATTAAATTGCCTGAATTATTACATTGTTAGCTAACTGCATTCTCTAAATTGTAATGTTGACATGCATTCTCTGTAAAGCTGCTTTGAAACGATATGTATTGTGAAAAGCGCTATACAAATAAATGTCAATTGAACTGAATTGATAAGAGTCCTGGCCTGAAGACATCCACTTGCTAATATTCAGTTAGTCATAGCGCCACCTGCTGACAACAGGAAATGGCATGCTTTGCACAATAATTCACTCCCAGAAACACATTTAAATATGCCATGAGGTACCAAACATACTAGAAACACGTTAAATCATGCAACACTTGACTAGATTGACTAGTGCTAATGTTTGCGATTAACGCCACAAAACAGGAAGTTGTTGTAACTCAGGCAAACAATGTCCGATCTGCTCCAAACTTCACATGATTGATAATAGTCTTAGCCTAAAGACATCTACATGGCAATATTCAGTAATAGTCAAAGTGCCACCTGTTGGCAGCAGGAAGTGTGGCACGTCGAAATGACTTTGCCATATTTCAACTGTATTTACTCGCTTACATGCATGTCACCCACTATTCACCGTTTTCCTAAGGCCACCGGGTGGTGGTGGCCCCGGGTGTGAGGGCCCTTTCATCGCTGCTTGCAGCTTTAATTACATGTGTAATTGCATTGTTGAACCTTCCCTTACACCATAAACCCCTAAATCTACCCAGTCCAACAAACATGTCCCTAACCTTACCCATTTCCCACCTCGATAGCAGCGAAAGTGTTTTAAGATACATCATCAACACAATAAGTACAATTGTATTTGTATTATAAGAACAACCAGACAATTGTCTTTTTATGCAAATACATAGTAAAGACACCTAATATAAAGTGTGACTGAATTTTTTTAGTGTACATTGCATTTCTCACACACGCGACCGATACTTCACATAGTGAGTGTATGATGGAGAACAATCCTATAAACAACTAAATGCACGTCTATATAAGGACAAGGACGTTTAAGCAGCGTTATTGTTTCTCCTTCAGAGAGATAAGCTATCAGATCGCTCAGACGCACCGACGCGCCGCCTCATTAGGAGCACAAGACTTCATACTCATCAAAATGCATTAGGAGACAAGCATCTGACACGGGCATTAAAACAGCTCTTGTGCAAATTGAATTTGACTACTCTGGTGAGGGGCCGTCTTGCTCGCGGGAGCACTTTGCTTTTGCTTGACATCGCTAGACTCGCTCTCTCTCTCTTGCTCGCTCTGGATGTCAGCATGGCCCTCCATTTGTCTAGAGCAAATACAAAAATCAATAATTTAATTTCACTTTTCAATTAAGTGAACTAACAGAGGTTAGTCCCTGTGTTCTTTGACCACAAATTCCTCCCATGCCATCCGTCTGAATTAGCGCTCATTGAAAATAATGACCGGCTCCACATGTCATGTATTATCTGGAAATGTAGGGCCCATAGGTAGGTAACATCGTTTGACTCCTGCTAATTAATACCATGTAGTAGATTTAATGGGCCTTCCCGTCTTTGTTTATCTGGTGATTTATTTCAGGTTAACGGGGCTCAGCATTGTATTCCATTATCAATTTAATTACTGTTTCTAAAGATGGATAAATAATTTTTTCATCACCGATGCGCTGTATTGACAGGTGTACTGAGGTCAATCATGTTACATTATTCAGTTAATAAACCAGAGGCAACGATGAATGATAAAAGGATAAGAAAGCTTGTCTATAAAGAACATGAGGTTCAGCTTGAGCTAATTAAAAATATTACAGTGACAGATGGCTGAAAAACCACCTTTACAGAGCCAAGCTCTTTAACTACAACAGAACGTAAATCAGTGTATTGTGTAACGTCAAACTATCTATCTATTGAAAAAAAACAAAAAAAAAACAAATCTTGCATTTGACAAGCTGCATAGAAATGTGCAAGTGTAAACAATGAAATGTAATTTATTCTTCTGATGTCAAAGCTGAATTTTCAGCATCATTACTTCAGTCTTCAGCGTCACATGATCCTTCAGAAATCCATAATAGCATAAAAAACCATAATGCTGTTTTTTTTTTTTTTTTTTAGGATTCTTTGATCATTCTTAGAAAGTTCAGAAGAACAGCATTTATTTGAAACAGAAATCTTTACTTTCACTTTTAATAATTTTAATGTATCCTTGCTGAACTAGACAGGCACATTGGCTATTTGTGGGATATTGTGATATTTCTATAATAATAAACTACTAAGATATAATAGAATTAAATATATAAAATTATGAGCGCAAGTTTAGCATATATGATTCTTCACGATGAAACCAACAAAATTTCTTGACAATGAGTCTTCTAGCTTTCTGATGTTACTGTGATATAAATCACATTTTTAAGATGGAGAACAGATATCAAGCCTGTGATGTTAAACCCAGACTGATGATACTGGAGTGCGTGGTTTGGCAGCAGGCTCAGTGTGTGGCCCCTGAATCCCACTCCACCAGACGCATGAGTCCAACATGGCTCTCACACGCCAGGGGCAACAGGGAAATGAGTCATAGGGGACCCAGACAGAGGGAGAGGGGCGGGAGCTGGATGATTCAAAAATCTAAAAGACTGAGGCCTGGTTTCACAGACAGGGCTTAGATTAAGCCAGGATTAGGCCTTAGTTCAATTAGGACATTTAAGTAGCTTTCATGAACATGCCTTAGAAGAAAAGAAAAAAAAACATTACATGCTGCAACATTACAACATTACAAAACATGCTGTTCTTTACATGTCCAAATAATGATGTTTGGTTGACCTATAAAATCACAAAGAGAACAGAACATAGACCATTTTTCTTGTAATGGTTTCACAACAAGCACGGTAATATGCTTTTAGTTCCATGTCAAATGTCTGAGACGATTAAAATAAGAAAAATAATAATAAAATAATAATATTGTAAAACTGTCCCTCAAAAAATGGATAAAACCAACATGAAAACAGTTTGTACAACCTTCAACTATAAATAGAATTTAATGACTTAAAAAGTCATTAAAAAAAAAAAATGTCCTTCAATAAATTTTGTAAAAATGTTTCAAAGTAGAAAGTTTTTAAGAAATATATTTAAAAAAAAAAAGGGCTTTCTGCATTTTGGTTACACAACAGAGACTTTGATTTGGTGGGAAAAGTTTCTAAATGAGTAGGGCTGGGTTAAAAATATTGAGTTCTCAATTTTAATCGATTCTCATTTTGAAATGAACTGCTTATTATTGATTATTAAATCCTACCAGTCGACCAGTCTTCTGTTATCTGTTGATGAATGAACACAGTTTGTAGTGTGCCACCCATCCAATAAATCACAATAAGCTTTGTTACTTCTGATATGAAACAAAGTGTCAGCTTTCAAATTCTGTCAATTTTATTTTGAAATTCAAACAATTAATACCGTTTTTACGCTCTTTAATGTGGCGCAACAGATCACTGTGGCGCCTCTGATCAAGCGGCACGTGAATCGATTACCTCTTCCTCTTTACTACTAGTTATGGCAAAAAATAAGCATGAATGAACGTCAGAAGGTAGGCTATGTTGAAAGACAACTTACCGTATCATGTCAGTGTTTCAAACGTGGAAAGAAGTTAATAAAACAGCTTATAAACAACGTCATGTAACGTTACATTTACCTCAGAAAAAACATTCAATGTCCAAAAACTCGTTAATCAGCAAGAAAAATTAAATTGAGAGAGGAGCATTTTGCTAAATATATGAACTACACTCTAAAAAATAACTAAAAAAAAGGAAACAAATTTACACAGTAAAATACCGTTTTCCATTGAAAGAATTCATATACAGTAAAACAATGCATTCTGGGTAATATTATTTGTCGTTTTCGAGAAAGTAACCAGAGATTGTATTATTATAGGGAGATGAGAGGGTCTGTATCTCTTACCATTGGAGAAAGCATAACGGCTAACTTAATCATGTGCGGCACCTCTCAGCCTATCATGTAATGGCCTCTGATCTCCTTTCCTGCATACTGGTAGTCTTTACCACACCTGCAGCGTGAGCATTAGCTGTTACGCATTTTTGGCTAATGGTTGCAGTCTTGTCATCTAGTGGCTTTGAAGTAACCTATAGGCTACTTTCTCAAAAACAACAAGTATTACCCAGAATGCATTGTTTTTACAGTAGCCTATCACTGCGTTCCATTCGGAAGGGCTCATCCCTAATCCCTTCAAAGGGCTTACCCTCTGGAGTGAGAGCTTCGAAGGGATGAAGGGTGTAAGGGTCAAAAAAACAATTTTTTTGGAACGCACTTCTGCGTCATCTTAACGAGACAATCAACGAATGAAGTGCCTTCATCGCACATTTTGTACGCTGGTTTATTTATTTATTTTTGGTTTATCGCACCATATTGTATATTGTGTTTTAAACATTTGAATGGACTGATAACGGGAGCTGTGAAGTTTTTTTTGTTGAAGTACAATGTCGTTTTGATCACAATAATGTACCAAATCTAACTTGTAAATATTACAGTAGTATAGAAACATACTATACATACATTTATAGGTAAAACCAAGCTTTCTGTACCCATTCTGTGACGCCAAACAACTTCCCTGTGCAAAGGATCATGGGGGCCCGAAGTGTCCATCAGTTGTACCCTTCGAAATCCTTCATTCTGAAGGGTCCTTTGAAGTGGCCATGATTGTATATCCCGTTTGGAACGCACCCATAATTACTTCTGTATATTACTATGCATTCTGGGTAGTATTATTTGTCGTTTTCAAGAAAGTAGCCTGTAGGCCTCTTTACTTAAAATAACAAATATTACCCAGAATGCATTGTTTTATGGTATATTACTGTTTCAATGGAAAATGGTATTTTACTGTGTTTTTTTTTTTAGAGTGTATATTGCATATGTATTTTTACTTAACTTGTTCTACACACACACACACCCACATATATATTTGAATAAATACATCATTTTTATGACCTAGGCTATATTTAAAAAAAAAAAAAAAAAAAGTCAAGACAGTTATAGTATGATAAATAAAACCAGAAAGCCATTTTCATATGAACATTTATAGCACCATGTCATTTTGTTACTTTTAAAAAAAAGACTTCTATAACTGTGCACTGCAGCAATACTTATCAATGTTTGATTAATGCAGTACATTTTTGCTTTAAGTTAAAGCACTTGACTGAGAGAGCGCCATGATAGATGTACAGCTTCTGTCATTATATACTAATTAAATAGTACTGCAGGCATAATTTTAAGTGTTGTCATTAATTTCCTATGCATTTATTAATGACTGCACAGGGAGAGAGAAAGAATGGGGGAAAAGAGAGAGAGAAGAGGGGAACAGGTTTTTGAGTGTTGCTTTAAATGAACCAGACATCGTGTGTGTGTGTGTGAGAGAGAGAGAGAGATAGAGAGAGATCGACTCAGGTCACTGTATGTGCTTTCTTGTGGTTGTTAGTGGAGGGGAAACTAGGTCAGGCTGTTGGATCCATTGGGTGGATGATGGCATAGATTCCAGGGAAAGGGCTCCAACAGACTTTGTTTGGGGTCGGAGGTAATTGGCCCTTTCCTCCTGCAAAAAGGCAGAGCAGCTAAATTTCTGTCAGCTCTGGTGAAAATCCAGTGATGCGGGACCAAAACTGTTGTTTTTTTTTTTGTTTTTTTTTGCAATTGCACTGCATCTAGCAGAAGAGTGTCAGAAAAAGCAGAGGAAATGGTAAGAGATGTAAGTAGCTAACGCGTATCCTCTTTACAGTTAATACTCACAAACTGCAGTTCCACCTATGGAAATGGAAAGAAACATGACTGCAATTTTGAAATTCTATGATCTTATAATGTAAGGCAAGCATCGTTACTATTGCTCATATTTAATACTTTTATTAAACGTTAAGTGTGCAACATGCCACACCAATGTGTCAGGTGTGCTATTACATATTGACATTTTCTATTACAGAAATTGCTTAAAGCTGCAGTCCGTAACTTTTTTGGGGGGGTTAAAAATGATCCAAAATCAATTTGAGCAAGTACATAACCAGCCAGGGTTCAAAACTTACTTAGCCCGATTCACAACAGTAAGCTTGTAATGTTTTATAATATATCAATACTGGTGGATTTGAAATTCGAGCATGCAGCCGTCCATCTTTGCGTCATTGCTAGTAGCTATATCATGTGAGGACGCTGCTGGTAGTGGATCATTTATAGCCTTTTCTCACAGCAGCTGCAATAATTAAACTTATTTTGATGGCGGATTATAATTCAGAAAGGTCCAAATGACAATCATCAGTGACAACTGGAGATTCAGCCATGGTCAAAAAGCAAAAGACTTCGGACTGCGGAGTGACTACAGAAATTGAAATCTACAGGTAATGCTAATACACACTCAATACACATAGTCACGCAATTCTGATGTTGTTAACATTAACAATTCGAGAACAAAATATAACAATAACAATAATGCATGGTTTGATGCGATATGATGTAAGCGATCGTTATATTTAAATCACCATTGCAGCGCAATTTATTGCAGGCCTTATGCTTGTTCCCCTCAGTTGGTCAGAACAAAAGTGGCAGACATGTTACTTGTTCAGATGATATTTTCCAGTGAAAATTCCTACTTTGATCAGACTCCAATCTGTGATTCTGAAGTACAGTATCCACACCGGTATGGTGATTGACAGCAAACATTAGACTCATCTGCGCTGAGGAGCTGTGCCGATGCACAATTCACGTAAAGATAATTCCGCATTTAACAGCAATTGCAGGTTTCAAATAGAGATGGCAACTAAGAGGCAAATTTTATGGACAGCAGCTTTAAAGACTACAACAAGCTTCTTCCTGGGTTGGTGACATCACAAACCCTAAAATTTACATAAACCCTGTCCCCGGGAACACGCAACAAAGGGGGTGAGGTCATGTTGTGCTGCTTTAGACAAGAGGAAGAGTTTTTGTAGTAGACGAGTGTTGTTGCCGTCATGTTACACCGGACGCTGGATTTGCCTCTCCATCAGTGTCCGACTCCGGTTTGAACATCGTTACTGACAATCGTCATTTTGGCTGTGTGAGATACTCCCGTTTTGTTGTTGATGAGCAAATGAGCATGAGCTGTTAAAGCTCCAGAATTTTTCTGGAAAGGGGGCCAGGAGCAACAGCTCATTTTCATTTAAAGGGACACACACAAAAACGGCATGTTTTTGCTCACACCCAAATAGGGGCAAATTTGACAAGACTTGTATTACATCTTGTCAAAGGGGCATTAGAGGTTGCCCTATATATATATATATTTCTTCATTATTTAGCAAGGACACACTGAATTGGTCAAAAGTGAGTTATATTACAAAAGATTTCTAACTAAAACAAATGCTGTTTTTTATATAAAAAAAGCACAACTGCTTTCAACATTGTTTCTTGAGCAGTAAATCAGCATATCAGAATAATTTCTGAAGGATCATGTGACACTGAAGACTATAGTGTAATAATGCTGAAAATTCAGCTTTGCGTCACAAGAATAAAATGACATTTCTTAATATATTCAAATAGAAAAAGTATTTTAAATTAAAGGGTTAGTTCACTTCAAAATGAAAATTATGTCATTAATTATTCACCCTCATGTCGTTCCAAACTCATAACTTTCGCTCATCTTCGGAACACAAATTAAGATATTTTTGATGAAATCTGAGAGATGTCTGTCCCTTCATTGACTGCCTTTGCATAAAGAGATCGTAAAACTAATCCGTATGAATCGAGCAGTTTAGTCCAAATTTTCTGAAGAGACTAAATCACTTTTTATGATGAACAGATTTAATTTAGGCTTTTAACTCCCATGTAAACATTGATCAGCGAACATAAGCGGAAGCTCAACCTAGCCTGAATGATGCACAAGAACAATCCTCTTCTGGAAGCTCAAACGTGCTGCATAACACACAAGAACGAACCTCATCGGTTACGCAGCACGTTTGAGCTTCCGGAAGAGGTTTGGTTGAGCTTCCGGAAGAGGTTTGGTTGAGCTTCCGGAAGAGGTTTGGTTGAGCTTCCGGAAGAGGTTTGGTTGAGCTTCTGCTTGTTTTTTGTCCTTACATTTGTGTTCCGAAGCTGAACGAAAGTCTTACAGGTTTAGAATTACATGAGGGTGAGTAATGAATGACAATTTTCATTTTGGGGCGAACTAACCCTTTAACGACCCCAAACTTTTGAACAGTAGTGTGTATGAGAAAACTTCTGAATGCAGTCAAAACAACAGCATGAAATCTCACATTTTTAATAACAAAGAAGAGTAAATGATCTTACCTGAAATGCTTTTCATTTTGAAATAATGCATAGTAATTGCTATACAAGTCAATGCAGCAGAATATGCAGCTGCTATATACATACAGCAGGGTGAATTCAGGTAAAAATCTCAATGTCAAAAGTGTCCCAATTCACCTGCATTCACCCTATGCCAACATTCATTAGTCAAAGGAGCAGTTACAGTGCCATTGTTGTGCAGGATTTGGCTGAACTCTGCACAGCCTGTGCCAGAGAGCCACCAAGTGGTGGAACAAAGAAATCAACAGCTACAAATGACCTGAGCACTGGCAACATGCACAGAACAGAGGAATCTGCTGATGTTATAGAGAGGACTAATTAAACCTGCTGTCGCTTTTAATGATGTGCAGATTTATCACGACATACGGAATGTAAAATGTCCAATTCCCTGTGAGGAATAAAAACACTTCAGATTGCAGAGGAAGATCAACCTTTATTTATTGAAACTGCTTGCATACAAAATATATTGCACTATAACCAAACAATGTCAACATAAAACCCAGTCTGTTCTGCTATTATGTACAAAGAAATTATTACCCAAAGTGCAGTAACGTACAAGGTCAGTCTACCTCAGTTCTTTATCTACAGTATTTCATGATTTTTTTTGTTTGTTTTTCTTTTCAGCTCTTTTTCAAATCACAATAGCCTACGATGTGTGCAAGAGATGGTTTTACAATTTGTCATTTTCATATACATTCCAAAAAATAAATAACTAGAAAACAGTCTGTTTGGCAACACTTCAAAGATTCAGAACATGATTTTTTCTTTTTTTTTTTTTTCTTTTTGGAACAGACTGCAGTGAACTGCGCCATCTCGCCAGTTTACTGCCCGTCATGGACGTGCAGGTTTTAAAAATACTGAGAGAGTAAACCATTTAACACCTTATTTTGAAGTAAAGGCTAAATTTAAGAGCCACACGAGAGGGGCCGGATGCAGCCGGGGCCGCCTCGATTTGAGAGAGTGGTTTGTCTTTTCCCAACCCAGTCACAGGTTCTTTTGACATCTCCGAAGCCTAACTTTTCGTTTTCACAGGCAACTCACTTTAAAACTGGTGTATAAGCTTAACAGGTAGAGCTGGTAATTTGCCAAGGTGATCAGCGAGAGTACAGGAGCATAAAGAGAAATCGAAACGTAGAGAAAAAGAGCAAAGAAGATAACAACCGACTCGAAACGAACGGTTTTCTTGCTGTACAGTCAAAGGAAAGCAGAAAAACTACCATGGTTACCGTCACAGTAGGTTTCGAAAGAGTCGTGGGTTCAGAACAGCATCGCGTCTTAAAAATGTAAACTAAAGTTTAATGCACAAGCACTAATTGGATAAGACAGACGGTTGGCATATCAAAATTAACATCGTGTCGCCCCTTCTTATCCCTCCCGAAGCGAATTCAGCTGCAAAAGTACAGTAGACTCAAAATTAGCGAAGATATCTAAACTTCAGTTTAGTTATGTTGACAGCATACATGTGATTCACCTGCCGAGGAAGTCTTATCACATTCTAGTTTATTATAGGTTTATAGATTATAAAGTACTTGCAGAGTAACACAAACATGATAAGTGCACATTTAAAGTTCAATCTAAAAAGAACAGCAACAATCTCTTAACGGATGACATAATATACAGAATGCAACCCCACAGTTCAACATTTTCAGTCTATGATGAGCCATTGTTAGGACAAAGACAATGTTACAGAGAGCAGATATAAGTGCTTCACACCTGATGCTGAAAAAATACAGCAGGAACGATGGCAGTTTACTGTGGCCAGCATGAACGGAAAAGAAAAAGAGCATTTCCACCCTGTTTTGTGAGAAAACGTCAGAGAAAATGTTTATCATGATGGGCGATAAAGAGAAATCAAAGACAGTTATTTAAAGGAACCTGCATTGCTACCTCTATAAAATGCAAAGATATGCTAAATGTCAAAGTTCATATTCGGTGATGTCACTGAATTAGCGTTGATATTCGTCTCTGGGTGATTGGTTACAATTTATGACTTCCACAGTTGACTAGGTTAGTTAGGTTAATACCTTTACTACTCACAATTCAGCTATGGCAAAATATAATTCGGCCGACTTGATAGAATCCTGCTTTTCAGACATACAAAATGTTCGTGAATTACATGCAGCACAGAAAAAACACCTCTTTATTTAGTTGTCGGCTGAGATTTCAACACACGTTGCTCAGACAGGTGTTGTTCACGTCTTCTTCCCTGATTTAAACATCCAAATTATGATACTATCCACACTAGTTAAAGGCACAGATCCAGACAGGAGCATTTTTTTTTTTTTTTTTTTTTTTTTGTACATGGTTTGCCATTTTTTTTTTTTTGTTATTTTCGTTGTTTTTTTTTTGCTAATGATGTGGCTAAGATCTCACATCAGAATGGGCTCGAGTAACCATGGACACCAAAGCGCGTAAAAACAATGTATGCCATGAGATGTGGCATAAACTTGTGCCCCGAGCGCTTGAGTTCATCCTCCAATGTGTTTCTTTCCCTTTTTTGGACATTGTGGAAAACAAAAAATTTTAAAAACCAATTGCTTGGAAAACACTTTTTTTTTTTTTTCCTTTTTCTTTTTTTTTTTTGAAGTCACGATTCCGTTTTTGAGAGACATTTAATCCACAGCTTCTTTAAGTTTCATAGGTAGTTATTTAGAAAGTCAATTAGAAAACCTGTAGCTTCCGTTGTGATCTAGAGACCGGTCTCTCTAATCCATGAAGTCTACCAAATTCAACACACCATACACCAAGAGACCTCGTCTTTTCCCCCCAACTAACAATTACAAAGTGTGCTTTATTGTCATGTCTTGCGACAGCCCTACTGACCTGGTTCTCTTTGGCCTAATGTGTCTCTAATGAAGAAGCATCTGGATTGGTGGAGCTGAGTGGGAAAATGAGGGAAAAGGAGCACGTTATTCTTTACGAAACGCCGTTCACAACGGCTTGGCTGTCTGGGACATCCTGCTTCTCTTTCTTCATCCCTCGGTCCTTTATGGGTCTCTGCCGGTTCCCTCCACTGTCTCCTCCTGCCAGAGGTTGAGAGCCTCGACTGGTGTGGACGCTCCTCTCGTTATTGCTGTCAATGCGGATCTAGCAAACGAACAGATTGTACAAGATGAAAGCTTGAGCAGAGCACATTAGGCATGGAATTTCTTGTTTTTACTAGGGAAGTCAAAAGTACCAGTTCGAAGTGAGACACAGCTTGAATGTGCATTTGAATATAAAGTTAAGTTTCTTCTTTTTAATAAAATTGATTGATTTTCTGTTTTGTTTTTTAGTTTGAAACTGCTAATACTTCAAAAATCTGCCATTTGTTATTTCTGTTTAAATAGTAGTTTAATAGTTCTGTTTAATAATAGTTTTATCCAGAAAGGATGCATTAAATTGGTCAAAAACAACAGTAAAAACAATAAAATGCTACAAAAGATTTCTATTTCAAATTAATGTTGTTCCTTTGAACTTTCTATTCTTTCACAAGAAAGCTGAACAAAAAGTATCACGTTTCCACAAACTATTAAGCAGCACAACTGTTTTCAACATTGATAATTATAAGAAATGTTTCTGAGCATCAAATCAGCATATTAGAAAGATTTCTGAAGAATCATGTGACACTGAAGACTGGAGTAATAATTCTAAAAAAATAAATAAAAAAAAAATTAGCTTTGCCAACACAGGAATAAATTACTTTTTAAAATATATCAAATTTATTTTAAATTGTAACATTTCAATATATTGTTTTTACTGTATTTTTTTACATAACAAATAATGCAGCCTTAATATGCCAAAAATAATGATAATAATAATAATAATAAAAAGTCTTACAAACCCTAAACTTTTGAATGGTAGGTTAAACCTAAAGTAATGTTAAATTAAGAAATACTTAAATGCCACAGTCTTCAATTCGCACATTCATATTAATATTTTAACTTTTCAAATGAAGTAGGGTGTTTAATAGCATATATACTTGATACATATAAAATGATCAGTTATCATTCTAGGGAATAAATATTAAAATAACTGATAATATGCTGATCCAAACCTGCAATGAGTCTTCCTGTGGTCTCAGCTTTGAGTCTCTGGAACTACGAGAGCGGGACTCATTCCAGTGCATGTCTTCAGCTGATTCAAGACAAAAAAAAAAAAAAACTATTACAAATAATACATGATTAAAAAAATAAATAAATAAATAAAAAGCAAAACAACAGAAGGTTGTTAATGCTGAAATGTGTGAAAAAGTTGATTAATGTACAGTTTATACTTTTTAATTGATACAATCTTGATATCAACAGATTTACAATCAAGTGTTTTTTTAAATACTGTATTAGACATTGTAAAGGGCATTCAGAGAGGTAACAGCTCTAAAAACTGACTTTTGTATCCTCCTCTTCCTCTCCCTCCGCGACCTCGGGGCCCCCCGCCCCTTTTGCGTCCATCAGGGGCCCTTTTGGGGTAACCCATGGACTCCTCATCTGTGGGAGCCAGGGACCAGTCGCTAAGCTCATCTCTGTGATCGGATTCGGTCTCAGATGCATTAGAGGCCTCAGAGTTGGTGCCTGGGTCAAATACAGTCCATAATCAAGTAACTGATAATCAGATAATAACACTACACTTTAACTGGTGGATGACTGATGCTTACATATCAAACCAATGGCTTTTATGTTACAGAAAGTAATACTACTACATGAACACAATTTTCTTTCATTTAAACGCCTAGTTTCACAGACAATGCTTTAAGTCTAGTGTCAGACTAAACTTAGCTGCCTTAACTGAAAGCAACTTGCACTTACATATCTTAAAATATATCACTGCCATGGTTTTATCTCAAGCTGCACACCAGTAATGTTTTCTTCTAAGGCACATTTATAAAAACTACTTAAATGTCCTAATTTAACTAAGGCCTATTCCTGGCTGAAAGGGATAGTTCAAATCAAAATTATCCCATGATTTACTCACCCTCAAGCCATCCTAGGTGTGTGTGACTACCTTCTTTCAGACGATCACAATCGGAGATATATTTAAAAATATCCTGGCCCTTCCAAACTTTATAATGGTAGTGAATCCATATGGCTCCAGGGGATAATAAAGGCCTTCTGAAGCAAAGTGATGGATTTAAAAATCCATATTTAAAACTTTATTAACTAGCTTCCGGCAGACGGCCATACACATCAATTTGTGGCAGAAGGGGTTACTCATTTGGCGCAAGTCGACTTGTGTAGTAAGCGTATGGTCGTCTGCCAGAAGCTAGTTATGTTAGTTAAAAAAGTTTTAAATATGGATTTTTTCTTATAAAAACCCATTGCTTCGCATCAAAAGGCATTTATTAACCCCCTGAAGCCGTATGGATTAGTTTTATGGACGGATAAATTTTTTTGGCCTTCAAAATCGCATCCCCCTTCACAACCATTATATAAAGCTTGGAAGAGCCAGGATATTTTTTAAATATTTCTCTGATTGTGTTCGTCTGAAAGAAGATAGTCATATACACCTAGGATGGCTTGAGTAAATCATGGGTTAATTTTAATTTTTGGGTGAACTAACCCTTTAATCTAAGCCCTGTCTGCAAAACCAGGCCAAAATATTTTAAGTGTGATGTCTGGGGCCACCAATTTCCATATCTAGATCAGCTCTACTTTTATTATTTGAGGCTGGTTATACCTGAGGCCAGTGTCGGGCCCCGTCTCCCTCTCCCTCCACGACCAAAGGGTTTGCCGCCACCCCGTGAGGGTCCCATTCCATTATCAGCCATAAAGGGTTTTTCTTTCTCAGGTCGTCCTGGCAGAGCTCTGGGTCCTCCACCGATCTGTCTGAGCTGTTCATCGATCTGCAGCCTCTCCATTCGCAGCTGATCAACCTCCTGAACAAGACCAAAGAAATACAAACAATGCATCATCACACAAGAACAAAGAGGCTAAATCAGAGTAGTGAACATCACATGATTATCTTTGGGGTATTAAGTATGTCACTAATCAACAATTGCTGCTTTGTAATAAGTACTAATGTGCTCTGTGAGAAATCTGCTCAATGAGAAGGATAACTATATATTTACATTTTCTGAAGAAAATGTACTGCTTTTTCAAGCAGAACTTGTACAAACAACTGCACAAAACAACAAATGCTACGGTCAAAAAGCAACCCCCAGGTGTCTATGCTATTCTGGGGATATATTAAAGAAAATGTTCTTGAGAAACAAGTTAATAAATGTCTTAAAGTAAATCCTAAGAAGTTCAATTCTTGAAAAGGTTCTCATTTTCTTAAGAAAATGAGAGGCTTTAGGTTTACTGTATCTGATTGTATGGCTGAAAACTTGCTTATCAACTCAATGAAAAACAACTTAAAGGCTGTTTTTTGAGCTGCATGCAGATTTCTGTAATAATCGTAAGTGCGCACACTATTTTCATTGTGACTGGCTTAGAACTCAACGTTGCGTTTTTTTAAAGGTGCAGTAAAAGCGATTTCTGAGAAACTCTGTTGAAAGTGGATTGGACAGAGCACCACAACACACTTGTAGCCAATCAGCAGTAGGGGGTGTGTCCACTCATGATGGGGGAGGAGAGCTTAACACTCTGGAGTCGGCGGTATCACTGGCAATACCACCTCGGTTTTTTTCTTACCAGTGTGAAAGAGAAGAGTAAAAATACTCTATCAATTTTGGACATATCAATTAAAAGTTATATACCATTCTAATCTGTGAAATGTATTCTTTTATTTGTGTACACCACACAAAATGTTGTGCTTTTTGCAAAATAAAAAAAACGACCATGATGCGCATGCTGCAGCCTCTCTCTGAATGAAGCCCAATCTGATACTGCCTCAGAAAATGAACTGTAACGTAGTGAATGCTAATGACACAAAAATGAGACCTATGTCTCAAGAAACGCTGAAATGTCAAATCATGCAAGTCAAATCGAAAACAAATATTCTCTTTTTATGTAATCTGTATGAAAAGAGAGAGAAGTCAGATGTTGGCGGCTCAGCTCACTATCGGCCACTCCCACGAAGTGAGCGCGCTATTCAGACGCAAATTCCGAGGCGATCAATGCAGCAGAGTGAACGCCTGCTTCAGTTTGGAAAAACGCATCGAGTTAATTTTACTTTTCATCGTTCTGAGATGCGGTGAGGAATAATTCTAAAAGGATTTGCCTCAGAGGATGAGCATGACTGGTTTCACTTCCATTTCGAGGATCAACTCGATCGAGCCGATGATTGTGAAAGGTAAGCTGTTTTTTATTCTTAAGTTGTTTATTCTAATCGCGATACAGTGTCTGTGAATATTAAACCGCAAAAAAAAAAAAAAAAAATTTTAAATATGAATCCTGCAAGTTTTGTTTGTCTCAATGTGAATTAATGGGGCAGATCGACGTGCAGTTTCATTTACTACACAACTTACATCAGTAAACTGTAAACATTACCACACTATATTGCTATACTGAGATGAGTGAAATCAACTAAAAATATGTAATAAAAACTAAAATAAAATGTGTTAGCAATGTATTAAACTGCACATTAACATTTAGGCTCTATATATAAAATACCATACAGGTAATATGAATGTTTAGACGCTTTGCATCACAGAAATACATTATTTTTTAAAGCGTATTAAAATAGAAAAACATTACAAACTGTAATAATATTTCACAGTATTGCATTTTTTTCTGTATTTTTGATCAAATAAATGCAGGCTAGATGATTATGAGACTTCTTTCAAAAACATTATAAATAGTAATGTGTCCAATCTTTTGACTGGTACTGTAATTAAATGTACGCCTATACAATCATGTTTTCTGTTAAGAGTGGACATTATATTAACGTGATATGACCCTGTTATCAGCATGCTCACAGAGGGTTTTTTTTTTCTTTTATCTCACAGATTTGAGAAACATAGTGACCAGATATTGGCCTACACTGGACATTCTGAATGAATATAATGGTGAGATGACTGATTGAAGCAGGAATCAATTTTTTTTCTCCAGTGCAGAAACACCAAACACTTTGGAACGCCAGGTAAGTGATGTTCACTTATATCTTTAAACAGGATTGCCAGGTAAAACTCTTTATCAAAATGTGCCCTCATTTATTCAAAATGTGTCTCATTTATATTGTTAAGTATATTCTGAATAAACTACCAAAAAAAAAAAAAAAACCTACTTTGTACTTTGCTTTTTTTAGTGTCCTCTCACATAGCCTACCTGACTGAAAGGGCTCATTATGCGGGTCTTCTCAGGTGTGAATCACAGCATTATTCATGAAGATTCACTCCTTCCGCATACTGTCTTTCTTGACAAAAAAGTGTCTTAAAAAATGTAAATCAATATATTGTTTTATATGAACGAGTAGACAGGATTTTTACATAATTTAAGCAAAAATTCTAGTTTACAACCTCCAATAACCAGAAGTCTTGTAAACACATTAAGTATTTGTTTTGTTGCTGTAATTCAGTGACTAAAGTTTTTTGTTTTTTCAATAATCACGCATAGAGGTTATTCTCTCAAAAATACAAACATGTACATACATGTTGCTCACATATTATGGTAGCCTAGTTTGTGCTGAATACCGGGTAAAGACACTTTTTCCATTAATATGTTTATAAGCAACTGAAAAAAAAAAAAAGCACAAATGTCAGGGCATGTCAAAACTTCTCCAGGGCCCCAAAAATCCTCAGAGCCCAGAAGGTTAAAAGAGAGGGAGACTGTAAAAAAGAGAGATGGCTGAGAAACATTGCAAAAGAGAAATGGTCAGAGGAATATCATTGGAAAAAGAAGGGTTATGATAAGGCAAGAGCTTTAGGACCCACATTAATATTAGAAAAGCTTTCCAGCGCTGGAGAGACAAAAGCAGGAAGGCCTGAAAACAGATGCTGACGTTGCATTGTTTTTACCCCGTATGCGAGTAACATTGGTTTTGCTATGTTTCACATAACCAAGATTTGCTGTTGTTGTAATGTTAGCTATAGTAACGGGACAGTTTTGTGTGTCATTATTTGTCTGGAGCTGGTGTGCTGCTGGTGACTAACAGCCAACTTGTTTGTATACTCTTGTGTACTGTATGTTTATTTTTTGTTTTTTTCTTGTCATTTGCTTCACTTTAGCTATAATAAAGAGACATCTGCTTTTGCTTGTTTGTGCAATTTGGGGGCGGAGCAATGAAGGGAGGGGTGTGTTTGATTGGGTTGATTTCAAATATCAACACTGTTTCTCAGAAATCGTATTTTAATTACTTATTTTTAAGAGCCTGTCTCAAGACGGAACAGTGTGGTACATTCATTTGCGCTCACCAATAAATTCAATAAACATCTTACCTTTGGGGATTTACAACAAGTTTTAAAGTTATTTATGATTTTTAAGCATATTCTTTTCAGGAATTCAAAGTCCTCTTAGGTTTTGTGTAAAGAACTATCTTAAGAGGAAAGAGGAAAAATGGCAATATGTTTTTGGCAATATATAATATTTTTAAACATTGTTAAGTTGGAAAATAAGAAAAAAAAATCTCAGTTTAGAATTGCAAGTTTTATTCTTAATGTTTGCGAATGCAGCCCATGGTTTGCAGTCAATTCTTCGTTGTAACAATTTACAAAATTCTAAATTATACGGGAAGTTATACACCAAAGTTTAATACTCAGGGTTTAAGTTTTTTTTTTTTTTTTTAAATCAATAACCCCAAGTATGATCAATAGTAACTGTAATTGTCCTGGCAACCTAAAAAGTGGTTCTTACCTTTAGATAATTCAGATGGTAGTCCAGCAGAATACGTGCATTTGAAATGCTTTCCTTTGTCCCAACAAACACAAACGGCACCATTCCCTGCAGTTGCAATTCATATAAGCGAAGTCAGTATGAATGATAATTTGTCACCATGAATGATAAAGTCCATATAAGAAAATCATAGTCAATTTAGGAGTTTATTATATATATGTATGTGTGTGTGTATATATTAGTGATGCTCCGATCAGGATTTTTGCAGCCATTACTGACTACCGATTTGTCGTCATGAGCAGTCGATCCCGTTTATTCAAGCTTTATATAAGTGATATGTAAGCTCTCTGTTTACGGTCACTGTTAACCCCTTACACCCTCAGTCATTTTTAGCATCATCAAGTAGATGGTCTCATTTGACAGAAAACCTTTAATATTTTACCGAAAATAGATTTTGTTCATGTTTGGAGGTTCTGTGGAGACTGTGGAGAGAACCCCAGAAAAAAAGTGATGCTGATTTATTTTGCTTGCTATTCATGCCTGACATGATGACTTTTAGAATGTATATTTGACAGGTCAACTGCATCTGGACAAAATTGTGTGTTTATATCTCAAATCAATCACAAGTTATGGCATTTGTTATGGCAAAAGCTAAGACACCATGATAGCCTTTTAATCAAAAGTTCAAAAACCTTTCCAAACAAAGGTGTTTTACTGAACATCTTACGTGTGTAAACACCACAAAAATTAAAAATTAAATTAAAATATAATTTAAAAAAAAATTATAATTGCATATAATAAGTAAAAAGTAATAAGATCCTGATTGGTGAGTGATGATCTTCCAGCACTGTTTCAGGTGTGCGTTCCTATTCTATGGCGCATGGTAAATCAAGACCTGTCAATCTGAGTGATCAATCCAATCAAAGCGCGCTCCAGCTGTAAAACAGTACCCGATTGGCCTCAACACCAAATCACCATACCCGAGATCCAGTTTCCATTGGTTGAACTTTCAAAGGATGTTGGAAAACACTGCATCATGATCACGATGTGATCTGATCCCAGAAGTTAAAGCTTTAGCCAAGCATCATGTCATGTCACTCTGTGAGGATTTTCTCAAGATCTATGCATTATGTTTTGTTGTGTGTGGGCTTGTTTGAATTGAGACAACCTGCTCTAAATAAAGATGTGCGATTTACTATGGTTTACTAAAGTTTTGCAAAGTTACAAAGCAGAAAGTGGCACAAAGCTTCATCTGTATAGTTTACATGCACGTTGGTGGCATCTTTTTCGGTTTTACATAATTAAATTAAGATCAATTTGTGAGGTTGGCCAAATTTAGTGACTACCGATCAAGTCATAGAATGTGATTATCGGCCATTACTGATCTGCGGCCGACTAATCGGAGCATCTCTAAATATATATATATATATATATATATATATATATATATATATATATATATATATATATATATATATATATAAAAATCTCTAAATATATATATATATATATATATATAAAAAAAAAAATCTCTAAATATATATATATATATATATATATATATATATATATATATATATATATAAATATATATATATATATATATATAAATATATATATATATATTTTTTTTTTTAATATACACACACACACTTGCTAGATTGCATTGTAGATGGCATTGGAATATTCTCGAAGATATGTATTCTGAAAATTGATTAGTTGGCTATACAAATTACAATGAATTAATGTATTTTCTCAGTATCATCACTTCTGCCACCCATAAATACAACAACGAGTGTGTTCAGCCACCCACTCACTGACCTCCTCTAATGGAGAAGGCTTTTTGTCATTTTCAGGTTCCACTCGAACTCTGACAACTCCCGATTTATCCACAACCTCTTGAATCAGCTTCCCACTCTTGCCAATGACTTTTCCTGCAGGACAGGGTAGAAAATAATTTAATTATTTACATTAGCCATCATGGTGCAGGACAGAAGGTCCATTCCGTGAAGGAGAATGTTGTTCATTTTATTTGTCCTCACCGACTAAATTCCTAGGAACTTTGATAACATCTTCAGAAAACTCCAGGTAGCTTCTGGCCTTCCGTACAGCTTCCTGGTCCTGGAATTTAAACAAAATCAAGATTTCTCAGATATGAGTTTTAGGCTCACATATTATAACAGCTATCACATTTAATTGACTTTACATACACCAGAAAGTTCTCAATAAAGCAGTTACCTCTCCATAGATGTGAAACGTGCAGGTCTCTTCATCCAGATCTATGGTTGTAACTCCTGGAATCTTTCGGGCTTGCTGGATATTTGCCCCATGGGTGCCTATGGCCAATCCCATGAGATCATCACGCACAACAAACTGCTCATGGAACCTTGAGGCCAGTTGCCGAGAGCTCTGGAGGAAAAGAAAAAAGAAAAAAAAAAAAAGTAAGATTTGAGTCATACCAATGTTTAGAACCTTTTGTGGTAGCCTCCGGGTTCATATTGATGCAGAAATGAACTTTTTCGTTATAAAGGGGTCTTTCAAATGTGGTTAATTTTTTACACTAAAGCTGTTTCAATTTTATGGTTAAAAAAAAAACATGTTCGATGCAGTTGTTGCTTGTAAAGAAGATATGCAAGGATGCATCTACAGCATTTGATTTTGAGCACATTTGCACATGTGAAATTGCAGTGTTGGATGATACACAAGAGTGCTTTCTGTATGAAACTCAACAGTGAGTTCAAAAGCCCTCAGCAGTCCAGCTACACCTGTAAAAAAAAATTATCCAGCACTCTTTATCCACACATTTGATAGCATCCTTCTCCAAATCAAATATACTTATGCAAAGAAATAAACTGCATTGATTGTAAGAAACAGAACCTCAGATACTTTGATCTCCTGAGATATGGACAGTACAAACACATACAGCCATTTGTCTTCACACCCCACAGAAAGAAGTTGCGGGAAAGCTTCTTTCCATCCTGTCCTTCCTTCACATTTGTTCCTTCTCCCCCACTTCCTTCCCTTTACACATTCTTCCCTTCACTGAGTTTACTTAGAACGATTATATAAAGATTATAATGTTCTGTCAATCCAAGTGAATTAACAGTCAAGTTTGGTATCATTTAAAATGTCTCAATGTGACTGGTACAATGGTCTCATCTACATAGAAGTAAACCAAAAGGATAGAGATAATTTGGTTGCAATCATGGGTGTGCTCCTTTCCCAGGGTCCTTCATCCAAACTACCTCCTGTTCCACAACAAGGTGCGAACTCATTAGGTCTATGACCCTAGTCAATGCAAATTCTGATTGTAAGTTCATGCACCACATTGGGGGATGTTTTGTCTTGGTCTGAGTATTTAAAGAAATGTTGCAAAAGGCTCGGGCGATTCTGTAGTCAGATGAGCCCACATTGCTGAATGTCCAAGACACTCAGCAATGTGCATTTTTCTAATGTTAGGTATACATCTTTTACTCTATTTCTGAGCATTTGATGTTTTGCACTGATCATCTTTGAATTGTTTGACTAATAAATTGTTACATTTGATTTTATTCTGACTTCTGAAATTATTGACTTCAGTATATTACGATGTATTCCTTGTTACCACAAATCTGTGTCAGGTTAGTAACGGACTAAAGTCCAGTTTTGAGTGGAGCATTGGGGCACGCCAACTGAGATTTTAAAGCTCCAACTAACGCTTGGCATTAGTTCAAGTGTGCTTAGACTGTGAAGGCTAATAAACGGGAATTTCCGTTTAGGGCAACAGAATGTTGACTGATCAACCTAAATAGGGTGAGCCTTATCTCTGTTTAAGGTAATGTTACTCTAGCTAAGTGTACATGGGAAACCATGGCATGACCATACCAAAACTATTATTAGAGAAAGTATTGGTCGGCTTATATCTGGAGTAGTGGTCATGACCTCTGACTAGAGATAATGTTGCTTTAATTCAAGTGTACACAGATCTATGGGGACTAAATAAAATACTCTTAGAGTGAGTGAGCATGGAAGCAACTCTCTAAATAGTATAGTCAATTACCTCTGTCTATGACCAAGACTGACTGGTTTGTGATCATGGTCCCGCATAATTAACGAATGGCCGTAGCGAGGACTCTGTGCGACTCTGGCACCCGAATGAACGAGAACAATAAGAGTAAAATAGAATAATCATATGTCTAGATAAACTATAAATATAAATGGTCAATAAACAATTTGCATTCCAAACTATAGAATGGCCCTAAAATTCAAGATATCAGGGCAAAAAAAGCCCCTGTATGAGTTTGTCACATAAATATCAAGATGCAGTAAAGAATATCAGACGAGCGCTGTTTTTGTCCTGAATAGCAAATTGCAAATGTGATATTGATTTTATACAACAGTTCAAAAAAATTAGAAGTTATATTTTAGACACAATATTGTCTGCTTTTGCTCAACTTTGCCAACGAAAATATTACCTATAAAGCCAGAGCAGAAGTCTTCGAGCAACACATAGCGGTGATTCCTTTCTGAATGAACATGCGTTTTGAATGAATCAATCAGGTGAACCAATGATTCAATGGCCCATTCATAAAGAGAGCCATTTACTTCATTCCAGAATGAATCAGCTGTTTGAGATGAATGAATAGAACAAATAGAGCGAATGACTCAATGACTTACTCATTCAGACATTTACAGCCACCTACTGCCAGTTTTAGTTTCTTATCTAGAGTATAATTTAAAAAAAATAATAAATGTATATATATAAGTTAAATTTTGTCATCATTTACTCACCCTCATGGCCGTTGAAGCCTAAAAGTTGTGTGTAATAAATTATGTTGAATCAATTTTTTTTTCTTTTTTTTCTTAAAGCTACTTTTTGTAATGTCCATTTGATGCTTTTGTCATTTAACACAAATAATGACTTGAAATTATTTTTGGGGGTAATTTCACAGCCAAATTTGATGTGCGATTAATTTGCAAAAAATTACATTAATTGCCACATTGCATAGTTAATTTTTAATTGCATTACAGCCCTATTTGTGTGTGTGTTTCCAGGCCAATTTGCACCATTCAACTGCATTTTTAAGTCGACCACAATATTTTATACACAAGATTTCATTACGAGCACATTTTAAGAGCTAAAACAATACCTATATGGAGCCAATGCATCTGTACAGTAAATATAGCTCTGCATATCAACAGAGTATCATATTATGCCAAAGCAGGAGCATGGGCCATCACAGCAGTGCATATATGCACGTAATACCCTTTTGCACCTGTTAAATATAGACTGTCTCTACTGCCATTCCATGCATTTGTGTCCAGAGATATGCTGCATGACTTTCCAATAGTAAGAAACAAACCATTGAATTTCATAATAATACTATCAGCCCTCCTTGAATCAGTTATATTACAGCAATAAAATACGATTGCACTACTGCAAAACAACAAGTACTTTACATAAAATAAGTTCTTGACTTGACAAATGACGTATGAGAGTATTAGCAAGGTCTTTGCAGACCAGTTGTGAGTGTGTGGGGTGAACCTGACACTAGACGTCAGGGAGTCCACGGCAGTACCTCCAGCTGTCTGGTTGCTTCCTCATTCCTCAGTATCAGCGTCAGCTTTGTGCGCAGACTCCTGAAGTGCATGTCACTCAACATGGCTATTCGCTTTGCAGTGACCTCATTAACAGACTGAAAAAGAAATGAAACAATCCACTTAAGAAAACTTCAAAAACAGAAGTGCATTAAAAATCGGATTTGAAACATTCCAAATTACCAAAATAACCAGCTGCTTTTCTTCTGAGTCATAAGTGACGTTAAAAGCTCCGATTGCTTTTTTAAAATCTTTATGCGCCGAGTCTTTTGCACACCTATCCAAAATCAAACAAACAAAACACCAGTTAAGCTACTGTATGTACCACATACACAAATTTGTACAATAGCATCCCAGTTTAAAAGTTTGAAACAAAAGAAAAACAAAGAATCCACTTAAATACTTAAAAGACATGAACTTACATCTGTCTTAAGTCTTCAGGAACATCTAGTCTGATTTTGAGAAAGGTGTTCTTTGATGCTGCTTTGTTGGGGTTCACAGGTCGTAGCCTCTCTAATGTGACGATTTCATTTAGCGTTGCATCGCAGGCTGCGTATTCTATCACATAGAACTAAGTGCAGGACAGAGCAACAAAATATAGTTACAATACATCACATAAATCACCATACAACTTCATGCACATGTATAGTATTCAGAAGAAGCCTTATTGTAGCTCACTGTTTTTTTTAAATCATTTTAAAGACCATGTTTAAGTGTTACATATTTTGCTTGTACTTATTTGTACATAAACTACTAAAATGGAATCTTCTACTCCTATGGACCTTATGCACCAGAAAAACAAGCACAAAGAATTTTGTCTTTGAACTTCTGTTTTTGCAGTATCTTTGTATATTTCTATAGCATCACTGTCGAAGAAGAAAGTTATCACGAGCACTAAAGTTTGAAGCGGATGCCATAAATGTGAGTTGACCGGGAAGATGCGGTTCATAAAACCCTAAGATCTTACCTTCATGGCATGCTATACAAACCGGAAGACAAAAAACAACAAATGCAGCGTTGAAAAGGGGCGGGGCTGCATAAGGTCTATAGGACAATACAAAATTGCTTACCTCCCCTTTCACCATGCGAACTTTGGCTAGCCACCATCCACAGGGCTCCTTATCATTGGCCCTAGAGTAAACCTGCAGAGGAGACAGGTAAACATGGTAAACACACAAAAGTGCACTGAATATACCTAAGGTTTAAAGAAGGTTTTCCATGTCGAACGATCTTTGACAGCACATACCTCCACTTCATCACTCTCATTTATCTCTTTCTGAAAGCCGGTTGGAGGTGGAAATCGGACATCTTGGAAAGAAATCTGACGTTCTGGCTGCCAGCTGCAGAGCAATAAAATATAGAAGTCTTTTTTTTATACTTTTGTACATGCTGCATAAAGAAAATCACCTTCAGAAAAAAAAAAGTATATATACACATGACAAGTATATATTTATACTGAAGACAATGCAAAGTTAATACTATTTTCACCTCACAAGGCATTCGTGTGCTGAAGTTGGTACTCACTTGTTCTCAAAAGACACTGTGACTGTACTCTCATGAACATCTTTGATATAAGCCTGGAAGAAATAATGAGGTATTAATTATGCACTGATCATGTGTCAAAATGTAGACGGCATTTTTGGGGGCATCACAGATGCCTACTAACAACACAGTTCACACTGAATAATATCTAGTGATATTTCCTTGACTTTTACATTACTATTCTAGCCCTCCATAAATACAGGCAAATTATTATTATTATTATTATTATTATTTTAAGAGAGGATCATAAAAAGGGGGGAAAAAATTAAATTAAAAAACAGACCTTTTCTATGAATTTTGTAGGACTGTCTGTATTTTTTTTTAAATGGTTTTTCCGATGTATAAAAAGAAGCATTTTAAAGTTCTCTGATATTCCCAGGTTTTCCATAAACATGGAAATGGTTGATCTATAAACTTTTAAATTACTATTCTATCTGTCCATAAATACAGGAAAATTATAATTTCTGGTTAATTATTATTATTATTATTTAGAGGGGGTCATAACTTCTAAAATAGATCAATTGAATAAAATATATTTTCCAGCCTTTTCTATGATTTCTTTTTAGGATTTTATTAGTTTCAGTGACTCTTCCTAGGCGTGGAATCAAGCATTTTAAAGTTATTTTTTTCCAGTGAACATGAAAGAAAAAAAAGGCTAATTTATAAACTGCTGTAACATACATTACAAATTAATTCTCCCAAACGGTATAGATAACGCCATTTTAAAGCTTTCAAACTCGATAAACATATACATTTTAATACCATTTACATTGTCAGTTCAACAGCCATATACAGATATTATGATGTATAACGAAATACATGACATAAATCGCCCATAAGTGGAGAACTCAGTGTACCATACACAGATCCAAACAGAACCGAGCAAGCACACTGACAGATTCTGGTGTCAACACGTTTGATATGTATTAATACTATACATGATATCGAATAATAGCGATTAAATCTTTAAAGCATGATCATGCAAACACTCGTCGAAGAGGCCTCGTGGGCCTACTGCACCATCGTGCATTGAGATCTGCATTCACGACGGACTGGATCAAATTTTACAAACATTATTTTCATCATTCGATGAGTTAGGCACATACAGGAGGCATATAAGACGAGATCTGAAGCCCACCTTGTAGAAAGCTCCACTCGCTCCTCGCACTTCCACCGCGAGCTCGTCCATGACGCCAGTAATCTAATACACAACTGATCACAGCTGCAGCAGACGCGCGCTCTCTTTATCACACAGCGGTCTTATGCTCGGACGGTGTCGTAACTACCGTGTGTATCGATGTTTGTGCTCGTTTTCAAAGAAATGAAAGCAAAACATTGATGTGTAGACGGTCTGCAGCAGCCGCTGTTGAATGCATCGATGTAAACACAAGAGCCTCCCTATTTCCCCCGTCACGTGACACGGGCCCTCTTCCCTCACTCGAGAAGACACGCCGCCGTCACGTGACTTCTTCTGCACGCCACTTTTCTTTTGCATTTAGCTTGATGCGATACGTATTATTTTTTTAAAGCTACACTTAAATTAAATAATAATAATAATATTCAAAATCGTTTTCCCGTTCACATTCTTACTTTTTTCCCCATAGAACACTATGAATAAAAATATAAAATACACAAAAATAATATTGATAATATTGAAAGGCTTTTTATTGTCAATGTATTGCCCTGTTCCACACAGTAACACCATAAAGTTAGATTTCCTAATTAATTTAGATGCTGTCACAGTCTCTGTCTGTCCTGGTTTCCATAAGCTGCATTTCCCATCATCCTTCCTGGACAACACCTGCACACACTTTCTCATCACCACTCCTGATCAGCCATCATTTGCACCCGCTTCTGATCAGCACCCAATCACAGTACTATTTAAGCACGCCACTCACCTCACTCACCTCAGCAAGCCTGTTGATCTCCTTACCTGTTCCACTCCAACGTGTTTCCTCAGTCTCCGTGCTTCTTCGTCTCTCTGTGTGTGTTTACCTACCTCCAACGTGTGTGCACTCCATTGACGATCATCCATCCATCCATCCATCCATCCATCCATCCATCCATCCATCCATCCATCCATCCATCCATCCACGATCTCCATTCCTGTAAGACAAAGGACAGTATCAATATCCAGTCACCTCTCCTCAAAGTCTATATCACCAGTTCACTTACCTGCATCACTGTTGTTACCCTGCTGTTTGTAAAAAAACTCCCATCTACATTCACCTCTGTGTCTCCTGTACCTCTGTCCGTAACAGTTGTATGAACTAATTTCTTTTAATTTAGACTAACTTAAGTTTAAATGAAACTGGGCTGGGATTTCTATTTCCCAGCATGCTTTGCCCATGGCACTCGAAAGGGAGAGTAAATGCTAAAATTAAGTGTTATATAATGTTTTTTTTGTACAAAATTTATGTATAAGGGAGACTTAGTAGTGAGTTTTGTTATGCTAATTTAGAAGAGTTTCTGTTATGGGTTTTTAGAGAGTTACCATCATGGTGACAAGTAGCGCATGCGGCTTGGTTACATGTTTCAAATTGCTGTATTTCTTCAGTAAGTGCTATACCATGCTATTGTTAACATGTTAGCAAATTAGCAAGTTGGCATTTTGGCATTTTCTGTTTTTTTTTACAATGAAGTAAAAGACTCCTTTGATTTGAAATACCTCAAAATAAAAAAGTTAATTAACTAAATATTTTATATTGATTGCTATCAAAGGGTATGAGTTAGCTAACTCAGTACTTAGTTAGGAGCAATTATCATGCATGAGTACTACAAACTCAAAACTTGATAGTTCTGCTTACGTAAAATTGGGAACATCATAACTCATAAAAATTTGATGGAACTGATTACCTCACGTTTCGGGTTTACAGTGTAGGTCTGAATCCAACATCTAAATTACACTTGACTGTTTTTGCAGTGCTTGTAAGGCAACACTATAGTTTGGAGAAAAAAAACAACAAACATTTCAAACTATTTTTTCATCAAAATGAACTCTAGATGCTGCCTTGTATGACTTTATTCTAATAATTTTATGCCTGATGACTTTTTAAAGGAAGATATGGGACATCTGATGAGGAAAGTCAGAAGAGAAAGTTGGGACTAGAACTGAACATGAAGAAGATCATATCAACTGGTAACATGATAAATTCAAGCTTGGTGGAGAAGAAATTGAGATGATCTCAAGTATGAACATTTATAGGTGCCATTGTGACCACTGATTCGACTTGCACTGAAGAAATATTGCATTGTTTGGCTCTGGGTAAGAAGGCAATTAATATTCTCAGTTTTCAACTATGGTTGAAAATGCTCGATGATCCGGATAAGACTGAAGGAAGATTGACCTATTCAAAATGTGGTGCTGGAGAGGAATCCTGCGTGTGCCATGGACAGCGAGACGGACCAACAAGTTGATCATATATGAAATGCAATGAAAAACAATGCACATGCACCTGGCCATCCACCATATTTTGTTGATCCTGGAATAATATTCCTGTCCGAAAATTTAGTGCTAACCATATCCATACCCTTAAACCTTAGTTATCCCAAAGATCTGAGGGAAATGATAGATGAATAACACTGATGTCGAAACACCTAACCCTGGTTGTAAGTCTAAACTTGACATAAACTGTAAACTTGTCCCTGAAATCTGATTGGTTGATTGGAATGTTGCACTTCGTGAAATCACGTTCAACATGTTGTGACACTTTTCTATCGTGGGCAGCATTAAAGGGATTGTTCACCCCAAAATTAAAATTCTGTCATTATTTACTCTCCCTAATGTCATTTTAAACCTGTAAGAATGAAATTGATGAAATTTGACAGCTATGCAACGGACACTTTGACACATTTAAAAAAAGTTCATAAAGAGATTGTATAACTAATTCATATGAATTGAGCGGTTTAGTCCAAATTTTCTAATGAGACTTGATCACTTTATATGATGAACAGATTGAATTTAGGCTTTTATACACATATAAACATTTATCAACTCACACATCAGTTGTGGTAAATGGAAGCTCAAGCATGCTTGCTCTAAGGTTTAGTTCACCCAAAAATAAAAATTCTGTCATTAATTACCCACCCTCATCTTGTTTTACACCCCTAAGACCTTCGTTCATCTTCAGAACACAAGTTAAGATATTTTTGATGAAATCCGATGGCTCAGTGAGGCCTCTATTGCCAGCAACATAATTAACACTTTCAAATGCCCAGAAAGGTACTAAAAACATATTTAAAACAGTTCATGTGAGTGTGGTTCAACTTTAATATTATAAAGCGACGAGAATACTTTTTGTGCGGCAAAAAAACCCAAAACAAAATAACGACTTTTCAACAATATCTAGCGATGGCCGATTTCAAAACACAGCTCTGAAGCTTTACGAATCTTTTGTTTCGAATCAGTGGTTCGGATCGCGTATCAAACTGCCAAAGTCATGTGAACTATTAAAATTTCAAAACACTTATGACGTAACGAAGCCTCGTTTACTGAAATCACGTGACTTTGGCGCTCCGAACCACTGATTCGAAACAAAAGATTGGTAAAGCTTCGAAACGAAATGAAGCAGTGTTTTGAAATCGGCCATCACTAGATATTGTTGAATATGGTGCACAAAAAATATTCTCGTTGCTTTATAACATTAAGGTTGAACATGACCTGTTTTAAATATGATTTTATTATATTTAAAAATATCTTAATTTGTGTTCCAAAGATGAACAAAGGTCTTACGGGTGTAGAACGACATGAAGGTGAGTAATAAATTAAATAGTTTTCATTTTTGGGTAACCCTTTAACGTGCGAGAACCAATGAGGTTCATTCTCATGTTATGCAGCACATTTGAGCTTCAGCAAGAGGTTTGTTCTTGTCCATCAAGCAGGTTCAGCTGAACTTCTGTTTTTGCTGATCAATGTTTATATGTGAATAAAAGCCTAAATTAAATCTGTTCATCATAAAAGGTGATCAAGTCTCTTCAGAAAATTTTGACTCAACCAAACTAAACCACTTTCATTTTTGGGTGAACTACCCCTTCAAGTTTTCCGTAGTTTGAGCAAAAGTAGCTCTTCTGTGTGACTGGACCAGACGGGCTAGCCTTCCGTTCCTATGTGCATGAGCCTTGAGCGGCAAACACCCTGGCACCGGTTCACCAGTTGTCCTTTATTGCACCACTTTTTGTAGGTTCTAATCACTGGTAACACCCCACAAGACTTGGCGTTTGGAGACACTCTGACTCAGTCATCTAGCCATCACTATTTGGCCCTTGTCAAAGTCACTCAAATCTTTTTGCTTGCCCATTTTTCCTGCTTCCAAAACATGTAATTCAAGAACTGATGCTGTGTCAGAATATGCCAACTTTCTATATAGTAGCTGAGAAACAATATATGAGCTGAGTATGTCCAAATTTGTAGTATTAATAAAACAGAAGGCGAAAGCGGATGAGTGCCGAGATTCAGAAATCGCATTCTATTGACACTGTATTATCCCATGAGGCCACAGGAGAGGATTTGTGAACAGGTGAAGCAACGCGACTTATGCCTTTGGACATATGACAATGAAACATGGCAGATATAGTATGTCTGAATTTCATTATACTACACACCAGGGGCGGAGCTACGGGTGGGCTAAGGGGGCTGGAGCCCCGAATGTTTTTCCAAAAGCCCTGAATCTTTTAGGTTTGAGGTTTCTTAACAGTGCTGTCAAAATATCATTTTTCTAATCTCTCTATTAAAATATGTTAAACAGTTAAACAAATCTGCTCTCCGACAGCGAGTTTACGCACACGCCGCAGTTGAACACAGACACGCCTACTGTCACTCACTCAGAGTTAAGTTGGCCTTCTCATTCAGTGTTTCCCATTAATTATCCTATGCCGCCATTGTTTCATAATGAACCGAAACTTTAAAACATACCCTAAATGGTCTCTAACGTTGTATTTTGCTAACGAACTAAAATCGAAACCGTGATATGGCTTTGTGTCTTTATAAAACAGCAAAAGACAGCGATTAAGTATATATACAATGTTTGTGCTGCGTGTTTTAAAGAGAAGTGCGCACATTTGCTCACGCAATCAGCTGGTGATCAAAATAAAAGCGTTTATCTCTTGCAAGTGAAGAAATTGGTACAAAAGTATTGTAATTTCCCTATACTGTATTGTAAAGTAACAAAAAATGTTCATTTATTTTGCTGTGCATTTGTTACAATATAAAGATATTACTGTCATATGAATAATTATAAAGGCCTAAATCATATTATAATATTATTGTAGGCCTAATAATTGTTTGGCATCCTAAAACACCAGTGTCACCAGTGTCAGTGTTAATGTAGACTGAGACTCTATATCACAACTAAAAAGATGTTTGAGCCCTCTTTAATGTCCAGGTACAAGTCAATGCTGTTTCTTTGTTCAATTTGCACACTGTACATGGGTTAAGCTCTCAGGTTTGAGTTTTGAGTTTTGCAACAGATTGAGGCATTTAACCTTAAAATGTACAAAATTTTCCCCGGACCCCCCTAGAGGAGGTACACCCAACAAAGTTTTGCAAATTCCTGTGGGAAACAATGTACATTTTATTAACTTTACTCCAGCATACTACTACAAAGTTGCTTTCATGACCGTAAAGCTGTTAAAGTCCGCGTGAACCGGAAGTTGCAAACGACTTTTCTCCAGTGTTGTGACGTATTTCCAAGTGAAACGGAATATTGAATAGAGGGCTCTTGCTCATAGCAGACTAACCGTTAAAGGGGAGTGGTTTAAGCGTTGTCAACCCAAGCCGTCAAACTGATGTCATTAGAGAAGGGGCACTGTTGCAGAGGGAAGGAGCATTTTCAGATTTTGATTAAACATTACGAAGCCAAACAATTTTTTTTGTGTGGATTGACTTGCACGGATGAATTGTTCACCACAAAACTAGCAATTTGAGCTAAAAAATAAATAAGGTCAATTTTGATTTCATGTGTACTTTAATGGAAAATTAAAGTGTCATTCAACAAAATAGATTTGGGCTAAGCCCCGAATGTTTACAATGTCCGGCTCCGCCCCTGCTACACATGTAAGCTGCGTCCCATAGACGCAGTGTCTTCCGGAATAGAGAGCTGCATTGGGTTTGGGCTCCCAACGCAAATCTCGCGGGAGCGGGCGGTTTTACGTTTGCTGCGGGCGGGAGTGAAAATTTTGCGGGAGACCCGCGGGGAATGGTGGGATTTGGCGTGTAATAGAAATGGAGTCAACACATGAAGTTGAGAAGAAAATTAAAGCGGTTGTTTACTTGACAAAAGCAAAGAAAGGCAAGTCAGACATCTGGAAACAATTCTCAAAATTCGCGCGTTTTATTTTGAGCATTCTCGCATGGAAGAAATGCTGCGTTCCAGGCAGGTTTTTGAGCCCGTAAGTCACGACTCCAAACCACGACTCACGACTTTGTAGCGTTCCAGGCAAGTCACGTCAAACTGCCTGAGTATAAACAAACCAGCATGGCGGACCATACGGGGCTTATGCTCATTAACAATTATTTATATCGCCAAAGGTGCTTACTCCTTGCTTATTTGAGGGAAACTGAAGAGGAAAACGGCGCATAAGGCAAGAGAAGCTGATATACCCTTTATTTTACGTTATTTTACCGTGCACTTGCATAAACACCGCATCTGTAGGGGCTGCCATTGTTGTTTCGCGGGCTATGTGACGTCAGAACCCGTAACTGGGAGTACATTGATCTAGTGCGAGTTCACAGGTGGGAAGTCACGGGTTTGACTGCTGTTCCAGTGCACTTTCACGGGTAGAAGGTTGGAAAAACACGGGTTAGGGGTTGCCTGGAACGCGGCATTAAGACGCACAAGTCTGGGACCGCTGTCAGTCAGCAATATACCTTTCCTTCATAGTAATATGGAGTAAGCAATGCAAGGCCCAGTGATCAAATTCATTTGTTTGTTAAGTAGGCTACGTTATTTTTTATTTTTTAGTATTATTTATTTACGTTTTTTGCAATAGCATGTTAAGCAAGCTATTGTGAATGTGAAATCTGAGATTTTTTTGAGGCGTTCTATTTATTTCGTATTGTATTTGTATTCATTGTCATCAAGGATGTCTTATTTAAGAAAAGTAATCGTAATAAGATTGAATATTAATCCTAATGAGATGTAAAATATTTTTATTTAAGAATTTCATTCTTACTTTGCAATCTAACAGTTACATTTCTTAAATGAGACCGCGTCGATGACGTACGCAGGCTTCAAATGCGACCTCTGGAGGATGCAGCCTTCGAAATGAGACGCAGAAATTGATGCTACTGTATGTAGAATGTACTTTTTAAAATGTTTTTACCGCTCGCAAAGTAAGGTTCAAACCAAATGTAATACCTTCTATACAGTGTGCGATTTTGGATGCTGCCTAATATATCCTAACCCCTGACAGGTGCCATTGTAATTATATAATCAGTGTTATTTGATCAGTGTATGTATGTAGGTATGTATGCAGCTTGGCAAAGTTCCACAGGTTGGTTTTCAGGTTGTTTAATATTCCAGTATCTCTCTTAAACAAACAAACAAAAAAACATTATTGTAACTTTGAAAAGTATTTTGTGCATGCAGACTTGTTCACCATGTTTTCTTCTGCTACTGCACATTGCTATTGTTACAACAGTAAAACTTTGTGTACATAAACTGCATTCTGACACATCTATTCATTGCATTTTTTCCTGTAATTTTATATTATACCGCTGGATGTCAGTATTGTATAATGACTGTTTCATGAGTCCAATCACAGTGTTATACAATTTAGTGCTCTGTGCGTCTATCATTCAGACACCATGTAATAGATTGTACAATGTCAGGTTTTTTTTTTTTTTTTTAACACTTTTATCATTAAAAATATACAAGATTCATTTGTCAAAAATCCTGAGTAATGTTTCCTTCATCTTACTCCAAGAGATTCAATAAAATTTAATTTTTAATAAAAAAAGTCCAGAGGAAATGCATTACTCATGTTAATCAACAGCAGCTACAGCATTTGGTCACATCACACTCACTCTTTGTTTCTAAATTAATCATAACGCAATCCAATTTGTCCACTGCACTCTCACTCCCGCTGGTGTTTTCCCTGGACACATAAGAACATGAAGTCTGACTGTGTCTGATCACATTACGCTGAAGAGGAGCGAGAATGATGTAGGCAAGAGGAGAAACATGTGGCTGGTGTGAGCGATACATCCTTGCCCTTCTCAAGCCCCTGCTGAAAGTGATGAGATCAGGTGTGTATGCTCTTGTCACTGGTGGTCTGGCAGGGTGGGCATCTTGTAGGTGTGAGCACTGAAACACACTGTGCAGACAGCAGGTGGCCTGCCATAATACATCAAGCTATCATGTCTGCTTGATACAGGAGGTGAGGAGGTCTATCAGTGAAAGAGACACAGCAGTGGATGAAGTACACAAAACCTGTACTTGAGTTAAAGGTGCAGTGTGTATATTTTTGCAGAGGATCTATCGACAGAAATGCAATATAATATACATAACTATATTTTCAGTGGTGTATAAAGACCTTACATAATGAACCGTTATGTTTCTATTACCTTATTCGAATGAGCCATTTCTATTTACATACACAGTGGGTCCCCTTACATGTTAAGTTGCCATTTTGCGCCGACATGTTTCTACAGTAGCCCTACTGCTCAAACTGCTCTACAGAGCGTGTTTCATCACTATGTTGTTCTTATTCTTCTTTGTTGGTGTTTTTAGTTGAATACACACGAAGAAGAAGAAGAAGTCGGCTGATTTATTAGAAGCATAGACCGTTCTTTGTTAGAAGTAAGAAGAAACCTTATTGCTTGACTGGCTACTCTAGCTTCTCTATGTGCTTTGAAAGGGAGGGGTGAGCGGGGGACTGAGCAATTCACAACCTTACTGTTAGGTGCTGCTAAAATTTATACACTGCACCTTTAAATCCATCCATCCATCCATCCATCCATCCATCCATCCATCCATCCATCCATCCATCCATCCATCCATCCATCCATCCATCCATCCATCCATCCATCCATCCATCCATCCATCCATCCATCCATCCATCCATCCATCCATCCATCCATCCATCCATCCATCCATCCATCCATCCATCCATCCATCCATCCATCCATCCATCCATCCATCCATCCATCCATCCATCCATCCATCCATCCATCCATCCATCCATCCATCCATCCATCCATCCATCCATCCATCCATCCATCCATCCATCCATCCATCCATCCATCCATCCATCCATCCATCCATCCATCCATCCATCCATCCATCCATCCATCCATCCATCCATCCATCCATCCATCCATCCATCCATCCATCCATCACGCAGAAATTTGAGTTTAAATTACAGACGATATTAAGTTGATGTATTGATCAATATTATTATGTCAACAGAACTCTACAAAATAAACTTAAAAGTTTAATTGAAACAATACATTTGAATTTTTAACTTGCAACCATGCATTTATTTAAGTGGTGGTAACTGCATTTTTTTTAGAGTATTAAAGTACTTATCTGTAAGGGCTACGCATTTTATTTATTTATTTATGGGTATTCAACTGCTGCCATATTTGGATGTGAACTGCAAAATCTAAGGGAAGTTGAAGTTGCAAAAAGGATATAATACTGATTGACTAACTTATTGACACCCGATTTAATTAAACATTATTTATTTATTTTTGGTAAGATAGTAAAACAAGAGATTTAAATATTTAAAAGATTTAACAAAAAATATTTCAGAAATATGCATAAAAACAGGTGTCCAGCTGCAGTGTTATGCCAGTCTGTCTTTATTCATGTCATGTTTAAAAATGCATAAAGGCCTTTTGCACAATTTTTTTTTGTTATCATCACCTCCCAGGCATAATTAATGTTTATCCCTTACCACCGCCTAACAGCGAATTTAATATTTCATTACTAATCCCGTCACATGTCAATCAACCATTTGAAGACAAGAAATTGGAATGATTGTCACCTCGATAGATGAACAGACCTTTGAAACATGGCTGAGGTGACAGACACCTGGGGACAAAGAGAGCACTTCTAGGCCGTTAGAATGGTGCAGAAAGTGACGGCCAGTGTCTAATTTAGCCGACTTGTCCATCACCGGGCTGTGATCAGGGCAATGTGGGGCCAGGGCCTTGTCATTTTTTCTTTTTCTTTTGTGGTCTGTCTGACTTGCTTCATAGAGCTTGTCTGCCACTGTCACATATGTACAAGTGAACTCTGTGAAAACCTGTCTGACAATGTTAGAGAAGCTCTCCTGGTGACTGAAGGTGTCTCAGCTGAGCTACAACTGCTCAAAGCTATTTTCAGCCATTTTTTAAGGTGAGGCACCTTTGGATCTGATGGGGATCAATGCAGAGTGGAGCAGAGTGGATATCGATGAAAGAGGTTATTTTGAAGCCAAGAATATCAGAAAATGGATAAATATCTGGGGCAGGCTATATATAGAGCACACACACACATACACACACACACGCACAAATACACATCAACACCAGAAGCATCACATAGGCTACTGTAAGTACACACACACACATACATGAAGAGAGAAAAAAAAGGGAAACCCTGAAGCTAGTTGTACACAACCTTGACCACTCAAACTGTCTCTTTTAGAAACACAGAAAACATGGACTTACTGCACAGCTTGACTCCAAGCTTATACGTAACAATTCAGCTCAAACAGTCATTATTTAGTTTGCTCATATTGTATTCTGTATGATAATAAAATGAAAATATGTTTATACTAATGTGCTTGTCATTTTAAATACCCTTGAAAGACACTTTTTTAAATAAAGTTGCATGTAAAAAAAATGTTATGCTTGTGTGGTAACATAGAATGTTTTTTTTTACGTGGTTCCATAGTAGTCCCTTGAAAAAAGACTTGAAAAAAGTACTTCAAATCATAAAAGTATATATTTTTCAAAAACTGTACTTGCAGATCATATAATATTAATGAAATAAAGGAAGTACTACTTAAGTGTACTTAAAGAGACTATTTTCTAGACTCAGATAGATAGATAGATAGATAGATAGATTGATTGATTCATTAATTTATTCATTCATTAATTTATTAATTTATTCATTCATTCACTCAAATAATAAACTTTGGTACTATATATTTATCTAAATTACTTGTCACAATCAAAATCCTGAGATTTATTTGCCACAAGTTTGCAGTCTTCTCCTCATTATATAAGTTATGTTTTTCCTCATTACATAATGTATATACATACAACTTCTCTGATTTGAATATATTCATAAATGTAGTTGTGGCCCAGCATAAAAATTAGTGCATAGAAATGTATTTTTAATCTCTGCCGGGACATAATTAAGAATCTTAATATGGAATCTCAAAAAACAAAAACAAACAAACAAAAAAAAAAACTCTTAACTACACTTTTTCTTGTGTACACAATTTCACACAAGGTAAGTCTAATTTATGATACATTAAGGACTTTTTTGTTGATTTAATTGATATACTGTCTAAATGTGTCTAAATGTGCATATGAAATTCTAAAGAGAGGAAGTGGCGCAATCTAAAGATCCTACTGATCTTAGCTTCTATCAGTCACTCCTTCCTTCTTTCTCTACAAATGTTTCCAATTCTAAAAACACATACTATCACAATAAAATTAACAATTCTACTGATTCCCGCACACTTTTCAAAACTTTCTCTTCTCTTCTTTGCCCTCCTCCCCTCCCTCCCACATCAGCTCTTACAGCTGATGACTTTGCCACATTCTTCGCACACAAAATAACAACCATCAGTGGCCAATTCTCCACACCACATACTGACAATAACATCTTAACGGAAAACACACAAATTCTCCCCTCCTTCTCTACGCTCTCTGAAGCAGATGTTTCCAAACTCATCCTTTCCAATCAGCCTACTACCTGTCCGCTTGACCCTATTCCCACTCATCTTCTTCAGGCCATCTCCTCCTCAATTGTACCTGCACTCACTCACATTATCAATTCTTCTCTTCACACTGGTACATTTCCCATAGCTTATAAGCAGGCTAGGATTACCCCGCTGCTTAAAAAACCCACTCTGAATCCAGCACTTTTAGAAAACTATAGACCGGTATTCCTTCTTCCATTCATTGCAAAGACACTTGAGAGAGTTGTGTTCACACAGAACAACCTCATTGACAACAACCAGTCTGGCTTCAAGAGTGGCCACTCAACTGAGACTGCCCTGCTCTCAATTACTGAAGCCCTGAGACTGGCACGAGCAACTTCAAAATCATCAGTACTCATCTTGCTGGATCTGTCTGCTGCTTTTGACACAGTTAACCACCAGATCCTCCTGTCAACCCTCATGTCGAAGGGCATCTCGGGAACCGCACTCCAGTGGTTCAAGTCTTACCTCTCAGGTAGGTCCTTCAGGGTATCTTGGAGAGGTGAGGTGTCTGAGTCGCATCATCTTGCTACTGGGGTACCTCAGGGCTCAGTGCTTGGACCACTTTTCTTCTCCATCTACATGTCATAACTAGGATCTGTCATTCAGGAACATAGTTTTTTTCCTATCACTGTTATGCTGATGACACACAACTCTACCTCTCATTCCAACCAGATGATCCAACAGTTGCTGGTCACATCGCAGCCTGCCTGACAGCCATTTCTACCTGGATGAAGGACCACCACCTTCAACTCAACCTTGCAAAAATGGAACTGCTTGTGGTCGGTGCCAACCCGACACTTCATCATAACCTTTCCATTCAGCTTGGGTCGTCAACCATAACTCCTACCAAGACAGCCAGGGACCTTGGAGTGGTGATGGATGATTGTTTAAGCTTTAGAGATCATATCGCTACAACGGCCCGGTCCTACAGGTTTTCCTTGTACAACATTAGGAAGATTAGACCCTTCCTATTGGAGCATTCCACACAAATTCTTGTCCAAGCTCTTGTTCTATCTAGACTGGACTATTGTAATACTCTCTTGGCAGGCCTTCCAGCATGCACTGTCAAGCCTCTACTTATCCAGAATGTTGCAGCAAGACTGGTCTTTAACGAACCAAAGAGAGCGAATGTCACACCTCTCTTCATCAGTTTGCATTGGATGCCAATAGCTGCTTGCATCCAATTCAAGGCTCTAATGTTTGCCTACAGAACAACCACTGGCTCTACACCACTATACCTAATCTCACTACATCAGACTTATGCGCCCTCCAGAAGCTTGCATTCTGCAAGTGAATGGCACCTTGCTGTGCCATCCCAAAGGGGCACAAAATCACTCTCACAGACCTTCTCCTGGTCTGTTTCTGGCAAGTGGAATGACCTACCACACTCTATCCGAGCAACTGAGTCTTTAGCCATTTTCAAAAAACTGCTAAAGACATATCTTTTTCGTCAACACTTGACCCAGTAATATTAGCACTTACTTTTTATTTATATTTTACCTTTCTTTTTTCGATTTTCTATTCTCTTTCTCCATCTATGTGTGTGTGTGTATATATATATATATATAAACTTGCTACGAGCACTTTACTGATGAAACTGTGACTTGACATGGCACTTGCATACTGTTGTACTCGTGTTGATTTGATTGCTTCTACTATTCTCATTTGTAAGTTGCTTTGGAGAAAAGCATCTGCTAAATGACTAAATGTAAATGTAAATGTAAACCAGCAAACAAATGTTTAAATCATCCCAGAAAGACAGCTTTTACCAACACTCTGTATTCTAACTAAGGAAAAAGGCTGGTATTTTACCTGAGGCAAAACATGAACCAGCAGATATAATAAGTATACATACATTTTAAGCTACAGCCAAGTAGATGCATTTTGCTGTTGCCAGCAAGTTAAATGAACACGTTTTTGAGGATATCAAGAATACATTATTGATGGAAACTTTGATTTATAATTGAAATGAACAATGTATTATGATTGCTATGTGCTCTGTTATGTTTTGCAAGTGGCAGCCTGGAGTCAAATCAATTACAGAGCAGGAGACATTATGATGTGTGTTACTGCAGTCAAGCACAGTGCTTGACCACTCTCCAGTATTTATGCCAGTGCAAAGTCAATCACAGGCTAGAATACCAAGTTATCCCAAGTTATCCGAAGGCCTGTGTGGACAATTTTCACAGAATTCAACCAATTATTCACAAAAAGCTGAACATCCTCATTCCTTAGGCGTTACTCTGTTCAATATCTTGGCTAAAGGAGCTGTTCAGCCACACCATCAGTTTTAAGGGCACAACACAGAAAACATATTCATCATGGGTTCCTTTTGAAATTTCTAATGGGTTTTTAGTGTTTTTTTTTTTTGTTTGTTTTTTTTTTGATGCATGAGGAAAATATAGCCTTTGGTCAAAATTACTTGAAGAAATTTTTACATTACACAGTACCACCTTGGCACACCCATCCAAAATCAATCATAACCTGTGTCTTCATAAATTTAAACATTTTAGGGAGATACACATGCTTCTGTCACCTTAGATATATACACAGATTGTAAAATAATTGCTTTCCAGCTGAGATGAACACTAGAGGCAGTAAAATACCAACGTTTAGGTAACACTTTATTTTACAGCATCCTTGTTTCACATTACATGTAATTACTGTATAATAACAATGAATTATGCATAATTACATGCAACTAACCCTAAAACCAAACCCTAGTCCTAAATCTAAACCTATAGTAAGTACATTCAGGTAAATATTATTACTCAGTTCTTAAATGTATAATTACACTGTAACAAGGACATCTTAAAATAAAGTGTAACCAACTTTTACCTTTTCACAATATTATGATTACAGGGGTAGATTATCAATTAATAAAAATGTATTTTTGCATGTTTCTTTGCACAATGCTTTATGACCTCAAAACACTTTTACTATATAGTTAATGATTTGTAAACTAATACATTTTGACATTTGCTTGACATAACTAGCTCCATTTGTATGGCTTTTCAGATTCAACTTGCTTGGTTGCTCACCTGGAACAGCATTGCACTTGCAATGCAAAGCTCTTGGGCAGGAGTCCCATGAAACACCAAATCATGATAAAAGAGCTCAAAGACTTATAAAAGCAGGCTATAATTTCATGGTCATGTCAGAAAATGTATTTTTATATTATGTTTGCTTTTGTTAACACTATCTGTTATGTTTAGGGTAAAGTTTAGATTGTAAATATTCAGTTCGTCATTTTCAAATGCAGTAGAACATTAACCTTTTAGTGCTACTCACTAGACTTTTCATTTACGAACTGCCATGATAAGTACAACAACCAGTATAATATGTTATAAATGTTGCTAGATTCACATTCATCAGTTTCTGACAAAACTGAACACGCTTTTAACACCACTTACTGGACATTTCACTTTCAAGGTGTTGTGAGGCATGCAAGAGACAACATAACTGTCACGTGTGGCTGCTATCAATATTGCATTACGAAGCGGATTGCTCAGATAACGATCTTTAATCACAAACACTCAGAAAACTACAAACAAATGGAGAAACAGCATACCACATACCATAGACAACACTGAACCATGAACTGAATGAACACAGAACTTAAATACACAGAGGAACTAATGAGGTAATTAACTGAACAACAGGTGAACAGAATAATTAACCAAGGGAACAAACAGGCACACACTAGGAAACTAGGTCAAATGACAGGGCACAGGCAAAAAGGAACAGGGAAAACAGAAAACCAAAGCACAATGAAACTAAACATACATGTAGCATACATGTTACAGTAATGTCATTTTGCAAAATGTTGTCACAGGTACGTTTTTCCAGTGAGCCTGGGTTGGTTTTGGTTTTGTTGAGCATGCCAATGCAGGGACTGGTTAGTTTGTTGACCCTTGAAAACACATTCACACATTCACCCCAGAAAACATGTTCATATGCATGGTTCCCTTTCTGTTGGTCACGTTTGACGTACATCAGTAGTGACCGACGAATTGGGAAATCGCCAGAGAGCCCTATCAGCTTCGAGTGAACTAAAACAAGCCAATGGAATTGGCGTGCGATATTTGCATAATGTGCACCGCCCCTGCCAGGTGGGTATAAATACAGAAGTTAAGGCTTCCCCACCGAGCTCCGCTCTGCGGGCCCCTTTCCCCTCTGCAACACTGCAGCCTGTGGCGTTGCCGGAGGAGCGTGCTGGTCCCTCCACGGAGCGACCATCCGTTTCCTTCGGTGCACCTGCAGATGAAGAGATGACGATTGCAGCATCGGAAGGTGAGCTAGAGTCCTCGGGAGATTAAGACTCGGCTGCGCTGCCTCCCTCTGGGACTGCAGCGTTGACCAAGCCTGATCCCGAGTTGACGGCTATGCTTTCCCGGGCCGACGAGAGGGTCGGGCTCGTCTGAAATCCTCCACCGCGTCCCAAACCGTCTGGACTACAAGCGTAGCCATCGCCAGTTGGATGATTGGTTTCTCGGGGCGGCCCACGCTGGTCCTCAGCCCCCCGCCCTGGTACCATTCTTGCATGAGGTGCATGAGGACCAGGTGACCAGGTCTTGGAGAACGCCGTATAGCGTTCGTGCCAGGCCTGGCCCCTCCTCCGCCTTCACCACCCTGGATGGCGGGGAGGCCAAGGGGTACGCTGGGATCCCCCCAGTTGAGCGGTCTGTTGCGATGCAACCGTGTCCAACGGCCGCCGGCTGGCGCAGTGAATCACGTCTCCCATCCCGGGCCTGTAAATTCTCGTCAAGCTTGACAGAGAAAGCTTACAGAGACTGCGGACAGGCCGCCTCTGCCCTGCATGCCACGGCCCTTTTACAGGTCTGCCAGGTCAAAGCGCTCATGGACATGCCCCAGGGTGGTCTTGACCAACAGCTTCTGGGGGAGCTGCGCGCTGCCACTGACCTCGCCCTCCGAGTGACTAAGGTGACGGCGCGTACAGTTGGTCAGGCGATGGTTACGCTTGTAGTCCAGCAGCGCCACCTGTGGCTGACCTTGGCAGATATAAGGGAGACTGATAAATATTGGTTCCTGAACTCCCCCATATCTCAGGTCGGCCTATTCGGCGACGCGGTCGAGAGCTTTGCCCAGCAGTTCTCGGCTGCACAGAAGCAGGTTGAGGCAATCAAACACGTCCTGCCCCGGCAGTCCGCTGCTGCCTCCACCCCACAATGGCCGCACAGCCTCAGCCCGCTCGTCGCCGAGGGCACCTTTACGAAGGTTGCGGAGGCGGCCATTGTTCCGCTCAAGGAACAGGGCGTTCGCATCCTCAACAACCTCAACGACTGGCTTATTCTGGCCAGCTCGCGAGAGCAGTTGTGCGAACACAGGGACATGGTGTTAGCTCACCTCAGCCGGTTGGGTCTTCGGGTCAACTGGGACAAGAACAAACTCGCCCCCAGGCGGAGGATCTCTTATTTCAGTATGGAACTGGACTCGGTCGCCTGGACAGTCAGTGCTGAACTGCCTGAGTACGCTCAAGCGTAGGACAGCGGCCCCACTGAAACTTTTTTCAGAGGCTCCTGGGGCATATGGCATCCGCAGCCGCAGTCACGCCGCTCGGATTGCTTCATATGAGGCCGCTTCAGCACTGGCTCCACGGCCAGGTCCCGAGATGGGCGTGGCAGCGCGGTACGTTCTGTGTTCCTGTGACACCGAACTGCCGTCGCACCCTCACTCAGTGGTCAGACTCCTCGTTCCTGCGGGCAGGAGTTCCCCTCGAACTAGTGTCCAGGAATGCTGTGGTATACACAGATGCTTCTGCTACCAGATGGGGAGCCACGTACAACGGGCATGCAATATCAGGTCTGTGGACAGGGCCTCAACTGCATTGGCATATCAATTGCCTCGAGTTGCTAGCAGTACGTCTTGCACTGGGTCGCTTCAAGGAGCTGTTGACAGACAAGCACGTACTGGTCCGCTCGGACAGCACTGTGGCCGTTGCGTACATCAACCATCAGGGTGGTCTACGCTCCCGTCGCATGTCACAACTCGCCCGCCATCTCTTGCTATAGAGTCAGAAGCATCTGAGGTCGCTTCATGCCATTCACGTCACAGGCGTACTCAACTGTGCGGCTGACGAGCCCCAGGTGGTCCAGCTGATTTGGCAGCGCTTCAGGGCCGCACAGGTAGATCTGTTTGCCTCCCCGGACACTGCCCACTGCCAGTTGTTCTATTCCCTGACCGAGGGCACGCTCGGCACGGATGCTCTGGCACACAGCTGGCCCCGGGGCCTACGCAAATATGCGTTTCTCCCAGTGAGCCTTCTCGCACAGAGTGAGCCTTAGCACATTTCATACCCATGACCGATTGAGCATCGATGTTGGGCAGTGGGAGAGATCACTTTAATTGGTGAACCAGTGTACAAGAAGAATAGTGAAAGTGATGAAAGCGAGCAAATGACAAAGTCAAGACGGCACACAAACGAGGCTGTAGTAATTTTATGTTTTCATCTTATCTGATCTATATTTTCAAAACAACATGGCTGTCTGGAATGAAGAAAGTGAAGACCAATTGATCAACACAATTCATATTCAATATGGTGAGCAAGCACAGATTTGTTTACGGTTTGTAAATCCACAGTCCTAGTTCCAGTTTCCCTTTTAGAATGATGAATGTAGACTACTGCCATGGTGTAGACAGTTATTTCCTCTCACACAGGTGAAGAATGTACGTGCTATTTGGTCGTTGGCTGTAATCTTTGCTTTGAGTTCAAGCACAAATTTTTGGCCCAGACACAGACAGTGGCATTGCTACATTTTCTGGGCCACCTGTACAGTTTATTACATTGGGCTGTGAGGGCCCTTAGGGGAGATTGTTATGGGCCCCCCAATGCTTCTGGACTCCCTGTACTCAGTCCCCCTTTTCTACCCACTAGTGATGACACAGGCGATGTGAGGTGATAAGTCAAGTCAAGTCACCTTTATTTATATAGCGCTTTTTACAATGCAGATTGTGTCAAAGCAGCTTTACAGTGATAACCGGTATATAATTTTGGCTACACAGCAGCTCTTAAAGAAAAAGGTGTCAGCATCCATCCTATGTAAATTCAGTACTGGAGTAATCCAGCTGTCATCATCCAGCTCAGTTCAGTTCGCATACAATGGTGTCAAAAAACTGATCAAAAAACTGTTAAATATCAAATGTCAAGTGTCCTCAACTAAGCAAGCCAAAGGCGACAGCGGCAAGAAACCCAAACTCCAACAGGTGACATCAGGTAGCAAACAAGTGTTAAAAATGAAGAAAAAAACCATGGGAGAAACCAGGCTTAGTCGGGGGGCCAGTTCTCCTCTGGCGAACAGTGCTTTGTCATGATTCAGGCAGCTATCATAAGTCCAATGGGATCACAACAGTCAAAGTATTTATTCCAGTTCCATCCAGTTGAGGATCGTATTCATCACGGCGGTACAGACGGTTTGTTGAGGAACTGTGCCACTGGCTGTCGTGTCGCTGAGGCCTTCACAGTGGATGATCTAGTTGATCCAATCTCTGCTGACACTTCAGGGCTGCGTTGTGGTCATGTCAAGGCGCAGGTCCTCGATCTCACCTGGATACGGCCCGAATCTGGCTCACTACGGTAAATGTGACAACACAGTCTGCTTCCGTTGCTGCCAGTTCTTTGATGAAGGTGTCAAGGGTTTAATAGACAGCTCCTGTAACCAGTTGCATGAACTGCGTTGACTAGTCTTAGTTAGTTATCTATTTTTTTCTTCAAGACTGGTCATAACTTTTTAAAATCAGTTACATAAATTATATATTTCTCTGGTTTGAATTAGGATTTGGCTAACTACTTGTTGGTCAAACTAGTTTTTAAGACACAGTCTTAACATAGTGTGTTTATGTAACTGGAAGTTGGTTTGGAAGGCAAAGTTTAGATAAATGGAGGCTTCAGGGCTGGTGGCAGAGGCAAGCCTGGACTATGGACATGGTGCTGAGACTGAGGGGCTGAAAGCACAGACAGGGTAACTTGGGCAGACAAGGCAACCACATGAGTGGCCAAGACAGTAAACACAGAGACAGCCTTCCAAACAAGACTTGTGATTGAAAACTGGTGTGAGGGTGCTGATGGATGCCCCCTGTGAGAGCTGATTCTTTGTTGGGGGAATGCGGTTCTTCTCCATCACACCCATCATGTAGGAAGAGCCACTCATGCATAGAGTTAAGTTAATAAACTTGACTACTGGCCATTCTTCTCCAGGCAAACAAGACTTTACTGGTTCATTTAATCCTTTCGACAAAAATGTCTTTGAGGGCAATCAAATGCTATGAAAATAAGTGTATAAAACTCAAAATTTCTCCACATAATTATCAATGGAGTTATTTCCTTGACAGAAAGAAAGGAGCTCCACTGCAGAGTTTATAATTAATTGAATATTCTATAACATCAGACTCAATAAAGACAACTGAGAGGCCCAATTGCAGGGAAGTTGCCCTAAACCAAAAGCTCATATGGCCATCATGACCTTTGCTGTTGGTTACAATTAAGAAATTGGCTCATTATGACAACTGTAGAAATTGTGTCCCATTAGAATGCAAACCAAAAACATGGGGGGAATCTTTTAACAAAGCAACAAAGAAGAGGCCAAACATACCCTTTGTCTTCTGTCTCAAGGGAACAGAGAATGCCTTGAAGACCTTGTTTGACCACTGATGCTCTGGTCTTTGAAGGGTCACTGCAGGGAAATCATTAAAGCATCTCCCAAGGTAAAACAAGATGGATCTGATTATTATGCTGAGCCACTGGCGCAAGGATTGTTTAGATCAGTTGCTGACTTGTCGGCCTGCTATTACCCAGACTGTTTTTCAACCAGAGGCCTGGAGATTAAGACAGAATGTGGATCCTAATACTTAATATTCTATTTATGTAAATGTTCTTTTTTCAAAGCATGATCTCTTGAATTATTCATCTGCTGAATCTATTGAAATTTGGGTAAATGTGCTTTTTAGATAAAAGTGTTGTATGTAAATCAAATTTCAAAGTTCCTAAAAGCTGTGAGGTTATTTATTATATCCAATATTTTTATGGCAGCAAAGTATTTTGATACAGATGTCCAGATGCACCTACTTAATCAAATGCCTGTATAAAGTTGTATGTCTAATACCTGTTCTAAACACTTTTTAGTTTATTTTTTAGAAGCTTGAGCAATTGTCTTACAATAAAAAATTTGCCATGAGGAGCAGCAATAATCTGAAATCATTCTCTTTGTTTTCCTACAATCTGCCAATGGCGATTCAACACACCTGCAGTTTAGCATCACAGCATGCACAATCAGAAAGCACAGCCATTAAACACATGGTCTAATCAGTGCAGGATCATCAAAGGCATTGATTTAAAGTGCTGTTGAGATGAGAAGAGTGGCCTGTGCTCAGCAGACCTCTATATTTGAGGGGTTGGATAGGAAGGTTGATGTATTTTCACTGGCTGGGGTTTATAGTGGTTGGAGAATATCTGAGTTCATTAAGTTAGATGTATTTAATGTTACTTTAGCTTTCATTCTCTGTCCTTACAGTAAGCTTTCTTAGGCCTTTGGGATGTGAAGGCTGCTCTTGATGGTTCATTGCTTGTCTAATTAAAACTGTTGGTGCATGGTCCTCTGCTTCATAGGAGGAATAAGACTCAAAGATTGGCTTAATAAAAATTTGATTATACTAAACTTGGTAGAATGTAATTTATTATGCATCAAAAGTACTAAACTTATTCACAATTTAGAGTAAATCTACACTTTATAGACAATATTATTAATTAATTGGTTCTTTATAAATAAAAAAACAACAACAACAACAACAACAGCACATACTCATATTCAGGGTTTTTCTTGAATGATTTATGTCACAGATATATTCAGAATTTACTGTTTATACAAAAAAACGTCCCAGAAAACAAACTTGATGATGAATGACGATGAATATTAAAGGTGAAGTGAGCCATTTCTCGGTTTTCAAAGTGGTTGCCTGAATTTCCTACCCAAAACTCAAGCTGTTCGTTGAGCCAGTTTTTCTATATCAGGATGAATGTTTTCTACATTGATAAAAATGAGAAATGTTACTTGAGCATTAAGGTCTGAGGCTAATTTGGGGTCCTGGAGTAGTTTTGACATGCCCTGACATTTGTTCTTTTTTCGGTTGCTTATAAACATTTTAATGACAAAAGCCTCATTACACTGTATTCAGCAGAAATTAGGCTACAACAATATGTGAGCAACAAGTATGTACATGTTTATATTTTTGAGAGAATTACGTATATGCGTGGTTTAAAAAAAAAAAAAGTCACTGAAATAAGGCCTCAAAACACATACTAAACATTTTTTTCACAAGACTTTTGGGAACTGTATATTTTAGTCTAGAGTTTTTGCTTTGAAGTAATATTAAAATCATTCTGCCTACTCGGACACATACAACAATGTACTGATTTGACATTTTCACACCTGAGGAGATTAAGACCCTGCCCCTAATGAGCCGCATAATGAACCATTCAGTGAGGAATGTGACTGAGTGAACTAAGAAAGAATGCAATGACAAAATAAATATATATATTTTTGTTTGTAGTTTATTTAGAATATAGTTAACTATGTAAATGAGAGTCAAAGACACATTTATACCTGGAAATAAATCCTGTTCAAAGATGTATGTGAACACCACATTACCTGGCATTTGGTGTTTCTGCACTGAAGAAAAAAAAAAAAAAAAAAAAAAAAAGAAGAAATTTCCTGCTTCCAGTCAGTGATCTCAGCATATTAGAATGACTTCTGAAGGATCATGTGACACTAAAGACTGGAGTAATGATGCTGAAAATTCAGCTTGACCATCACAGGAATAAATTACATTACCATAATCATTTCACAAAAAAACAGGTTACACTTAATTTTGATGGTCCCTTTTAAATATTCTGTTGACTATAAGTAACATTGCACCAACATGTCAACTAACTCTTGTTAGTGAATTAGTAGACTGATAGGATTAGGGTTAGTAGAATAAGTTGACATATATTTGCAAAGTTACTTATTGTCAGTAGAATGTCTGTTGGGGAGCATCACAATAAAATGTTAGCAGATATTAAAGGGATAGTTTACCCAAAAATGAAAATTCTGTCATAATTTACTCAGCCTGAAGTTGTTCCTAACCTGTATACATTTATTTATCCTGCTGTACACAAAGAAAGATATTTGGAAGAATGTTTGTAACCAAGCAGATCTTGCCCCCCATTGACTAAAAAGACATAATATGAAAGTAAATAGGGGGGCGAGATTGGTACAATCATTTTTCCAAATATCTTCCTTTGTGTATAGCAGAACAAAGAAATTTATACAAGTTAGGAACAACTTGAGGGCGAGTAAATGACTATTTTTCCCCTAATTTTTGGATGAACTATCCCTTTAAGCAGACAGTCTACTAATACGCTAATGACTGCTAGTTGACATGTAGGTGCAACACTACTTAAAGTCAACAGGATGTCTAATTGAGAGATCATCAACATAAAGTGTTACCCAAAAACATTTTTTTAACCTAAAGTAGGACAGAGTTTCTCTAAAATTTACCAGTTGCACTGGGATGTTTTAAATGATTCCAAACATGATATAGAATTCACACTGAATATTATATATTGATTAGTAACATTGTTAATGAACTGTATGTGAACCTGGACTAGTAGATGATGAGAGACAGAGAGAGAGGAAAGTGGAGGGAGAAGGAAAAAACATATGAGAAGGACAATTTATATGGCAACTCTCACTCAATCCTGCCCAGTGGAATATAAACCCAGGAGTAAGTTTATTATTTTATTGAATGGCGCTAGTTTTCTGTGAAACATCTTGAGCACAAGAGACTCCAGTAATGAATAAGTTTGTACATCATTGATTGAAATGTATTTCTAATTTGTTATAATTTATTATTCTGAGTGTGGAGTACAACATCCATTGCCACCACAGGAAAGAGTTCAAGGTTTGACTAGTTAGCATGTCCCTGTTAGCCTCTGATGGTAGATATTGTAATCACACTACCTGGTTTTTAAAAAGCATCTTTCTTATTTGATGGTCATTCAGATTTTATCTTTTTTAGGAAATTAAGCATTTTATAAAGCAAGGACCCATCAAAATGATCAAAAGTGACAGAAAATACATTTATGTTGTTGCCAAAGATTTCTATTTCAACCAATTTCTGTTCTTTTTAACTTTCATTTCATCAAAGAATCCTAAAAAATAAAAGTATCAGTTTACACAAAAATATTAAGCAGCACAGCTTTAATAATTGCATTAATAATTGTTTGAGCAGAAAATCAGCGTATTACAATGATTTCTGAAGGGTCATTTGACACTGATGACTGGAGTAACGATGCTGAAAATTCAGCTTTGCCACCACAGTGGCTGTGTCAAAAATCGCCACCCTATACCCTTAAATAGGGCACTATTTGTGGGGACAGCCATTTGTAGTGTTGTCCAAAACCATAGTGGATGTTATCGAGTGCACTCATTCAATCCCACAATGCACCACATTAACGAGTGTACAACCAACGTACGCTCAATGGCTAGAGAATACCCATAATGCACTGTGAGAGTTTCCATTTCTCGCCATAAGATGGTGCACGCATAGTTTCCATTACAGAGTTCAAGATAAATCTTTTCATCTTACTACTGGAGCTGCCAGTTTGCTAAGTTTCAAAGAATTACTGAAAAGCAAGCATAATTATGCAAAAGCGGCAGCCCTTCTGGCACACTCAGTGTCCTAATTTGCTCACTTGTTTTCATTCACTCCCTCAAGGAATTATATTGGTGGACTAATGCCAGTGTCACATATTGGTTGCTGCAATGACCGCACAACGCAGGAAATTCAATAGCGTCTTTACTTGTAAACACACAAGATAATACAGGAATCCAACTCATGTAACATTACCACTCAAACATAAACGATACTAAACAAAGAACTGAGGAAACTAAGCGCTTAAATACACAGTTAACGAGGGAACTAAATGAACCACAGATAAACATAATCAGTCACTTAAGAAATTAACACAGGCAAATCGGAACATGGGAAATTAAATTAAAACAGAACCGTTACAGTAGCCCCCCCTTCCAGAATGCGAATAAGTCCAGCTGAGGAGGCTTTGGAGGACGACAAGGGACTGGCATCAGGTAGGATGCAGGTGGATATGACGTCAGGAGAAACCAGGGTGGTGATGACGGTGGGAGTAGCCAGGGTGGAGACAAAGGCAGGATGAGCTGATGGAGGTAGAGACCCAGGCGTAGCGAAAGAGCTGCTGAGAACGGGCGACACCGATGGATTTGGAGACAGGGGCGGAGCCGCAGCGGTGGGCGTCCGAAGTAGAGCCAGGGTGCCAGAGGACTGAGGTGGAGCTGGTGGGACTGAGGACCAAGGCAGAGCCTGACAGACCGAAGGGGTAGAGGAATAAAAGCACAGTTGCTGTTTTGGTTTTAATCCAATACATGCAGCTTTGGTGAGTTTAAGAGACATTTTCCCAAAACATTAAAACAATCTTACCAACCCAAAAATTAACAGTATAGCTGATTATGTTTTTGAGATTTTAAAGATTTCAGACTCAAGTAAGACACTTACCCCCGGTTTCACAGACAAGACTTTATTCTGGGACCCTAGCCCCAGACTAAAATCCATGTTTGAGCTGTTTTAACTGAAAGCAACTTGCACCGACACATATTAAAATATGTCAGTGTCATTGTTTTGTCTCAAGGTGCACACCAGTAATGTTTTTTTTTTTTTTTTTCTAAGGCACGTTTATAAAAGCTACTTAAATGTCCTATTCAAACTAAGGCCTAATCCTGGCTTAATCTAAGCCTTGTCTGTGAAACCAAGCTATACTTTGACCACAACAACATGCAAATTTAAGCTTAGCCTTAAACAAGTCAACAAGATGCAGCTTTAACACCTCCGTGGGTGTTGTGGTGCACTTTATTGCTAATAGGCTTTGGGAGTTTGGCTGTATACTGAAGAGAATGTTTTGTGAATAAAGAAAGCAATGATGATCCTGTCAGAGGATACTAATATGCTGAGGCAAACACTCTGATAGGGGTTAGAGGAGGCTGTAGGTCTGGTCATGCCTGTAGGCATGAAGAGTCCACTGGGTACTTTGTTCACTAACATTAATGAACAATTACATCGACAGACCATGAACAAACCTTAATCCACCACTGTTGCTTGAAGACACATATGGATAGTGGCCACTCAGCGTTTTGACAATGGAACAGAAATGTACTGACATACTTTAGGGAAAAATAGCTACTGAACTAATCTGCACAAATCAGCATGGCACTAGATTTGGGTGCTTGCTTCTTGATTACCTGTGGGGATATTTGTGTAGCAGTTTGTGTGAATTTTAAAAACTTGAATTTCTATGGATATGCCATATTTGTACAGTGTAGTTAGTGTCCTGCTACACTGTAAAAAGAATATGTTTTGTTTTACAAGAAAATACTACTTCAGTCTTTCTACTTTAAAATTTCATGTTTAAATTGGTTACTTTCCATTTCTTTGCAATTATTTGTGAAATTTACTATTTCTGAGTGAAAATTGTAAATCTTACACTTTTTTCAGTTTAGACATGATGCTGGTCTGAAATGTAGACTCAAATCAATGTCAAAATAACTTTTAAAGTAGAGGTCAAAAATGTTGAGAGATGCGAATGCTAGATTACCGTACAACTCAGCTCTGTGACGTATATGAGCATCATATATATGGGGGTGGGGGTGGGGGGGGTCCACTGAAGATGTCAGACTTAATTAGGTGTATCAGAATAAATGCTGTGTTGTTACCACAAAAATAAGACTGTTTGGCCCAGGAAAAACAGGAGGCAATCACTTCCACCCTGCCATTACCATAAACTGTTTTGAATTATGCAAAGAAAGGAACATAATTAGTTCCTCTGGTGTGAAAGCAGAGACAGAGGTGGATATACTGTCCCACATCTTTGCAAACACAAAAATAACTGCTCATAAAAATAGACTGCTTTCATGTGCGCGCATACATGCGTGTGTATGTGTGTGTGATACACAGCAGTTCTCTGGTGCACCCAGAAAAGTATAGAACAATAAGACTTTTTCTGACAAGATCAAGGGGAATCATTTTTTAAGAAGCCTTTCTTCATATACTGCTTTCTCTGATACATTAGTCATTGTACAAAGATCCCCAACCCCTAATGTTTTGAAAGAAAAGCTCCCTAAGCTTAACCTAGAAGAAGGATGACAAGCATTAAGTTCTTTATCATTTGAATAGAGAACAATGGTTTTGTATGCAAGACTTGCACCAGGTTGCATCAGTTTTTTGTTATGCCATCTGCAGTTATCACCCTTTGTAGACCTCAAGGATGAGACCTTGATAGTCAGATCGACATTTGGAAACTGTGTTTCACTTTGATGATACCTCATACCATGCAAAACAACAAAACAAACTTTACTGTCTTAAACTTTAAATATATAAATATCTTTATTCAGGTGGGGTGAGATGCCTGACAGTGTGTTGAAAGGTCAATGCCAAATAAAAGTGTCCATCATAAGGAAAAGGAAAACAACACACATTTGAGTTTCATTTGGTTTAAAAAAAAAAAAAAAAAAAACTTTGATACTTTTATATATTCACAAAGTTAAAATGTAATGTGGTGTACTTTTCAATAAATTAAAAATCAATATATTTCCCTTGCATCTTGAATATATGTGAGTGTACACATCTTAATCTTTTTTTAAAGCTTTTAAATATATTTTATTAGGTAAAGCATATTTTTGCAAATATCATGAAAGTATATGTAGCAAATACAAAGTTCTGTCATGAAACTCTAGATGGTGCAGGCTAATAGGTCCTTTAATGCAAACTGCTTGTAATCACATCATTATCTTTTGGACACAGCTGATTGGTTCCAGCATCCAATGAGCTTGCATGCTCAATGTGCAAATACATGGGTAGCATTTTCCCTAGCAGTGCAGCGTGCTTCAGAAACCCTCCACCTTCCCCAGCTCCACCTGTATAGATCTGCTATGGGTAATTCATGTACGCTATATTGTGCAGCAGCAGCATGTCGTGTATATATTTCGGTAGCAAATCCCATATATTGTCCCGTACAACATTGTCATACCCATTACCATGCCAAACACTCCGAGAGTTGTCATGACAGAACTACATGTTTATCCTCAGATATCTGTAACACATAAAACTGATACTACATTCCTTAAAAAGCACAAGAAAAGCAAATTGCAGTAATTCAAGAATAAAAAACCTTCCCTCACTCTATGGACATAATCTTATATGTAAGACTTATATGTAAGGTGTTCACATTTGTGCGACAACTGTTCACTCATGGGTGATTATTCAGTTGTTGAGCTTAATTAAATTTAGCATAAAATAAATGTGTTAACACAGTTAAAAATAAATATATTTAATTAATAATATGCAATAACATCCTAACTTTGACAGCCTTTTATAGAAAGATAAAAGGATGATAGGGTTTTATAATTTAGACTACTGTTCTGGCAAGAACATATGGGTTTCCAAAACTGGCTTGTAAGATCAAGTTTTCAAGATTACACCTTTTGAAACTCCTTTTTAAAAGCAACGTTTTCATTCACCTAAGGGGAAGAACACAGTGATAAAGAATGGTAGAGCTTTAGAAAGTTATATGCAAAAAAAGTGAAAGGGGGTTATGAACAAATTTACTAAGAAAAAAGTTCACTAACAATTTAATATTTAATTATCAGTTTGAGAAAATTAGACATTTTTTTTTCCTGGACTACATTAGTTGTGCAATATCTTTGTTATCTTTATCAACACAGAGACATATTGTCTATTTTGTACTGTCTTATCCACTAAAAGGCAGAAAGACCATAAAGAAATTTTAATGAATTTTAGTGTCCTCAATATGAGTAAAGATATCACCATCACACATCAAGTTAAGGGGCAAGAGCAAGTAATTTTATAGTATTTGGAGAAAATGTAAAATAAAGTCATTTATTGTCATGAAAATGTATTATCCAATGAATTATCTGCTGAAGGGTAGAAAGAAAATCACTTAAATCACTTATTATCATTCCTGAAAAGGGCTAATATTTATTTATTTGCCTATACACAAGGCAAAGGCTTGTGCAGAACAAAAGTCATAATACTTTTTCTTTTACAATCAGATCTGTTCTTCTTACTTGCATACTTTTGTTAGCAGCCATTCTAAAAAGCAATTATAAGAAACTTCCCTCAGGTCCAGTTTAATTTCCGTCAGTCAGTCATAGTTCCAAAATAAATTTAAGCAGTCTGCAAACCAGACATGACAAGCAGTCTGGCCAGCTTTGTTTATTAACATTTACTAAAGTGCACCAAATGGAGACTAACAGCTAATCTTTCTGACTAGTAGTGAGTTAATTACACTAGTATTGTTAATTAACTCACTCAACTTGCTAGTTGTGAGTTAATTACATGCCTATTCCAACTGGTCCAATAGCACATATATATAACTGCATAAATCACAATTTTGCAGCAGTACTTACTAAGTTTAGCTATCTGCTTTGCTGCTATTATTGGCACCATTATAGGTGCATAATCAGTTTTAGATGAGCAGGCAGAGAGGAAACAAAGTGAAAGCTGGCACAGCTTCAGACTAAGAAAACTGGCACTACTGTGGTTCATTTTGATGCCACTTGCTTTAAATGCAAGTCAGGGGGTGAAGCAGAGGGCCCTCTCACTGCACATATACAGAGCAGTGTTTGTTTCACTTCCCAGCCTGACCTTTGGAAAAGCATTTCCGAGAGCTAATTGAATAAAGCCTAAATACTCTGTATTTGCAAAGCCCCCCAAATCTCTATAGACAGTGCAATGCACTACCCTTGAATTATGTTGAAGACTTCCTTAATTGAATTTCTGCAGGGGCTTTAGTTCAGTTTCATAGTTTTATCAAAGAGAACTTGCTTATTTCAAAGAATTCAGTCTGTATAAGAGGCTAAATCTGAGCAGTGACACTCTCTTCTCAATAGCAGTAGCGCTTTGTGACCTGCACACCTTGTACAAGAATAACCTGTACGCTCCAGCAGAGGCTGTCAAAATGCATCTCGATCATGATGAACCCAATGCAAGAGCATTGTGTAGCACACAAGCTGACAGATGGAGCTCTTTGCATTTAAACAGCAGGTATTCCTTGTTAGTAATCGGGCAACAATGTTAAACATGACTTTATGTATATTGTATACATAAAGAATACCGCTGAGGAACTAAAAACAGGTTTGCCTATTAGTGGACTTTTCTCTTTCATTGTTTGCAACCAAAAAGCAGAACACTGTATGTTATTGGACATCATTTTCTGTCAAAAAGATTCTTCTATGGGGTTCAAAAGAAAGTCTGTGGTAAAGAAAGGTCAACCACAAGGTCAAGAACATTCTCCGAAAATCACAGAGGCAGCCCTCAAAGCTGCATTTACTTATATTCAACCCATTCAGAGTTTCTATGCAATACAGAGCTGGGAGGTGTGCAAGGATCAAAATGAATACTGTCATACTCATGATTTATGGGACCCCTAAGGTCTTTATGTCAGAATTACAGTTAAGAAAATGTAGGCCATCCTCTGTCTTTAGAAAGACATATTCCCATGATTTCGAAGCATTTTTACAACAAATAACCAACAAGTCTTTGAAATTTCATTGGAAAATTCTGGGAAGCAGCTTGGACATTCTGAATACTGAGCTAAAACTCTGGTCCTCCTACTTGCATGCCAAAACATCCTTATGGATTATAAAGATCAGTGACTGTGCGCGGGTAACTTATGACCTAGCCTCAATCCATGGCACACGTCCCTGCATCCCATAGTTATAATTTTCTCCACTTGAGATCCCTGTTAAAGGGTTAGTTCACCCAAAAATGAAATTTTTGTCATTAAGTGCTCACCCTCATGTCATCCCAAAACCCATAAGACCTTTGTTTGTCTTTGGAACACAAATTAAGATATTTTTGATGAAATCCGAGGGATTCTGATCCACACATAGGCAGCAACGACATTGCACCTTTTGAGTTCCAGAAAGGTACTAAAGACATTTTTAAAATGTCAACGTGACTAGTGGTTCAACCTTAATATTATGAAGCGATGAGAATACATTTTGTGCACAAAAACAAAACAAAAATAACAACTTTATTCAACAAATGAATTCAACAGTGAAGCCTATGGGCCCTGACTGAGCCAAACATCTGAGTAGTAATGCCACAAAACAAAAAGTCTTGTTACTCATTCAGGCGTTTGTAAGCTGTAGCCAAAGACAGTGGGTGTGGCGTCAGACCTCGGAGTGGGATTAATTTTATATAAAAATGACCAATATATTAAAAGGGAGACCATGGGAAATATCGTGACTTGGGGAGTTGTTTTCTTCCATGATCAGGGAAGGTCAGGAAGATGATTTGGTCATGGAAAGGGCAGGGTCCAGAGGCCACAGGCACTCCACTCTGGACATCCTGACACTATAGCCACAACATGTGTTTTTCAGTCTGGAACATGGGCCTGGCAACTCATCCTTTTCGGTGGCACAGGATTCCTACCTATTCCCTTCATAGATCTTCGAAGACACCATTGTGCATACAAAAAGAAAGACTCCAGTCTCATGGATCTCAGGATCTCCTGAGGTCGCTTGGCAGTTGACGGAAGTGGTGATCAAGCCCCATTGACACCACCAATGACCTTGTACACCAGAGTTGTTCAATCCTGCTCCTGGATGGCATCTTTCCTGGAGAGTTTAGCTCCAACACAAGTGCCTGGAAGTTTCTAGTGATCCTGAGGTCTTTGATTGACTGGTTCATGTTTAATTGGGGCTAGAGCTATAACTCTGCCCTTCAGGAGCAAAATTGGACACCGCTGTTGTACACATATACCTCTTCCTCTACAGCAGGTGTGCTGTGGCTTCAGTGTTTACGTCCGAACGGTGGCTCAGTATTGGCCAGCTCTGGTCAGGTTAACAGCATGATGCATGCGTGTGCTGCTGACACAGGAGCAAGAGTATTCTTGTCACTTCATAATATTAAGGTTGAACCACTGTAGTCACGTCGATGCTTTTAATGATGTCTTTTGTACCTTTCTGAACCTCAAAAGGTGCAATGTCGTTCCTGCCTATGTGTGGATCAGATACCCTCAGATTTTATCAAAAATATCTTGATTTATATTCTGAAGACAAACGAAGGTCTTACAGGTTTGGGACGACATAAGTACTTAATGACAGAAATTTCTTTTTTGGGTGAACTAACCTTTTAACGCATACCCTTCCTGCTTTCTGAACATCCTTTGATTCTGCTAAAAATGATTAGAATGATGGCTAACACTTACGATCTCTGGAATGAGACTTTTTGTTCTGAGGCAACATTACTCAGATTTGCTCAGTCATGGGCCCATAGGCTCATTGATCTTATCCAGTCAAAGTCTCTCTGAGCATTGGATTTGCAGACTCATGTTGACTCGAGATTCATGTTGACAGTAGATGAAGCAAAAAAATGTTATTTGGCATGTTCCTGAATCCTCTGCATAGCTTCTATCTGCAAAAACCACAGGGACTGCAACTCAAAATTCTTGTCAGGTGCTGTTATTATGGGTATGCTGTAGAACAGGGGTGTCAAACCCTGCTCCTGGAAAGCCACCCTCTTGCGTAGTTTACCTCTGACCCTAATTAACCACACCTAAACCAGCCAAATCAAAAATGATTTGAAACCTAGTGTTGGAGCAGGGTTAAAACTAAACTCTGTAGGATGGTTGCCCTTCAGGAGCAGAGTATGGCACACCTGCTGTAGAAGAAGAAGTATATGTGTACAACAGCAGTGTACAATTCTGCTCCTGAAGGGCAGAGTTTAGCTCTAGCCCCAATTAAACATGAACCAGCCAGTCAAAGACCTCAGGATCACTAGAAACTTACAGGCAGGTGTGGCTCTGGTGTCCAGAGTGGAGTGCCTGTGGCCTCTGGACCCTGCCCTTTCCATGACCAAATCAACTTCCTGACCTTCCCTGATCATGGAAAAAAACAACTCCCCATGTCACGATATTTCCCATGGTCTCCCTTTTAATATATTGGTCATTTTTATATAAAATTAATCCCACTCCGAGGTCTGATGCCGCACCCACTGTGACTGTCTTTGGCTACAGCTTACAAACTCCTGAATGAGTAACAAGACTTTTTGTTTTGAGGCATTATTACTCAGATGTTTGGCTCAGTCAGGGCCCATAGGCTCATGGATCTTAGCCACTCAAAATCTCTAGGAGCATTGGTTTGTAGTCTCATGTGATTCATGCTGACAGTAGGGAAGCAAAGAAATGGATGTTTGGCATGTTTCCGAACGCCCTGCACAGCTTCTTCAACTATCACAGCCACTGCAGCTCGACGTGTCCAAGATTCTTGTCAGCTGCTGTAGTTATTGTACAAGGGGGCCCAGCAAAGGAAGATGTTGACAGTGGATCTTACTAGTAGATGCATGGTGCATTGCACCACAATATCAATGAGCGATTGGGTCTCTGCTTGTGTTCCCTGCGACTGTCAGTAACAATGTGCTCTCACTCCTTCATACTGTCAGGGCTTGATACAGAGGACTGAAAAAAAAGTATCTAGTTGTTAACGAATATTCAGCAGTGTTTCAGACCGTTGTACTCAACTGCAAACCTCAGGTGTTAACATCTATTTGATTTGTTGAACATGGTTTGTTAGGTTGAATCTGTATAACTGTTCTCATTTGGTCAGCTCGAGGCCATTGGGGGCAACACACTTTCAATGATGACCTGAGGGGGTCTGTCCATAAGCCAGAAATTGCTGAAATGGCATATGTCAGGCTGTCAAAGCATTTACAGTATTTACGTTATTACATGGTTAGGTTACACACAACTGATGCAGTTTATGTGCACACTTTAATTTGAAAAAGGTTATGAAAGATACTGAAATATTTTAGTATATCATAGTAAGAAGCATACGAGTAAATGCTGTGTATATATTATAGTTTTCTTTGTGAATTTTGTTCATTGAAAAGTTAGAGATAATATGCGCTACCTTAAGCCAATCAATGATGACGTTTCAATGAATTTGCCTATGTTATTGCATATTATATACAATGAGGTTTGTGCGTAGACTGTCCTCATGTCAAGATTGGCAACAGATCGATTGTGCCCCACTACAAATACAAGTTTCAGTGTCCCTTACAGTATATTCTATCTAAATAATTTTCACACTGACATTGGATCACACTGGATCCAGCCTCTTAAGAAGACCTCAGATGACCAACACCTTTGAAGAGACGGTGCCAACTCCTGCAAGGACTTCAGAAGATGCAACATCTGGATCAACATGCACATTTCCAAATTTCTATATATCTTAATTATTGTTAATATGTAATTCATTTTTCCAGGAGCTCATTGCTTCTACCTTCAATTAAATTGCTAACAGTGACTGTAAATAAATTGCCTAAATTATTACATTATTAGCTAATTGCATTTTCTAAATTGTAATGTTGACATGCATTCTCTGTAAAGCTGCTTTGAAACGATATGTATTGTGAAAAGCGCTATACAAATAAATGTGAATTGAATTGAATTGAACATTGAATAAAACAAACCAAATCTTGCCTAATTGCTCTCCACTGGATGCTCAAAACTGAGTCCAATTGCGATCCATAATTGGGTAAATATGGATGACTTTCTTTGAGAATAAAGGCCTCAGTTGTGCAGGAATGAGTCATGTTTCAAAGCCGTTCCACAACACAAATCAATATCAGCATGATTAGACAGAATTCTGAGCTCCATCTGGCTGCATGTACTGTGGCCCTCACATGCTGTCCTGAGGGACAAGACTGTTTACAAAGTTTAACTCTGCTTGTGTGCTTACTAGCGCAACTTTCTGGTCTACAACATAGTGAATGCAAAATGAGACAGATATTTCTGTGTTGTCGGAGGCAGGGTGTATGTTGCAGTTTGTGAGTTGTTAATTAGTTTACTTCTTTCTAGCTTTGGGAAAACGGGTGTGAAGAATAGCAGGGAAGTAATTAAGTTCTCATCTTTGAGATTGAAACGCTTCAGTGCTAAATTGTGAGAAGAAGTGGTAAGTGGCTGTCTATTGGTCTAATGGGAATTGTAATCCCATAATCGTGAGGAACGGCAGAAAGAAAACATGCTTTGCTGCAGAAATGATGGGAGTTGAAGAAAGATCATAAAATATTTTACATAGAAAAGATAATTTTGTAGAAATAAATAAATAATATTGCACATTTGTAACTTTCCATTTTATCTCTCTAACTATATGCACCTTTTATTTTTATTTATTTTTTTATTTTTTTGCTTTAATGTTTAACTAATTTAATTATAGTGTCCACAAATAAAATCAGTTGTTTTAACATCGGTCTAAAATCACTTCCACCATAAAAGTAGTTCCGCTAAGTGGCTTGTCATTAGGCAACAAATGTAACAATGCTGTATTCTAATTAAATGGAAACAAATAATGTTAGGCTTTGTGTAAACTACAAACTTGAGGCCCTTTCAGATTTTTGGAGCAAAACTCAAATGTACTGTGTTAATATGAAGAAGTGTTCTGTATTGATTTATCACAGGTGTTTTCCCAGTATTTTGTGTTACGTATCACATTGTGTTGTGTTTTAGGACTAAAGGAAATGTACATAAACTTAATGAAAAATGGCCTAGCAGAAAATGACCAGTACCTTTTATGTTTTTTAGGCCTAAAGATTTTTTTCTTACAGTGCAGATAATATCCAACTTGCAGCACGTGTCTGTCACTGACACTTTTATGTCGTAAATAGCCCACATTTGAGACCTGTTCCAACTCAAACCGAGGAGTTAAAGACACTATGATAAATAAACTGAAAAGTAGATATCCTTCAAGTGCACACGGTCTCTAACAAATGACTTAAAATGCAGAAAACAAGAATAAATCAAATTAAATCAGTATCTAAGTTTTGTGGCTTTTAGTCCATGTCTGTTAGCTAGCCAAGTGCTAGTTTACAGCTAACATCGCTAATTAACATTTGATTGACTTTGTCGAGAAAAACTTAACTCTAACAGCAAATCAGACATTTAAAAATTATATTCAAATAAGTGTATTTGCATAAATAGCATCATTTCTTGTCTGATATGTCTTATAACTAAGTCAGGTGATCACCATTAAATTGCATTGCGTAAACAGCACCTGCATTTCGCTGCTAGTGGGTGTTGATTTCCGCTGCTGCATGCAGTTCTCTAAAGGCTTGTGCCTACAAGTATTTCTCATTCCCTGCACATAAACCTGGCTGTCCTTACATCCCACTATGATCAATCCGATTCCTCCTTATAAATTCCTAAATTCATCTCTGAAGCATTAAATTACTCAACTGGATCATATAACTAAATGAGAAAGGAAAAACAGCTCTGTATGGGGTAAAAGTCAAAGTACTGCCTGCTCCTCCACAAGCTTGAATTATCAATAAAAGTCTGTTTACTAGTCTGAAGATTATGTAACACCACAGCCTCTTCTGACATGACTTAAGCACCTAACAGCAATTCTTGCAAAGCATACCGGATTATTAATATTTCTGATATGCACACAGTGTAACTTGTTTTCCATGAAAATAATAATTTGCATAATGTGTTGCTATGTTGGAAATCTTAAAGTCTGATCTGCTGAATTTCTGAGTAGTTTAAGTATTTAGTCTAGTTAATAAAGTCTTGTTCACGTCACACGTAAAGTTGTCCGTGTTTCATGTTCATATACTGGAGTCCCTAATCATGCAGATCCTGACTACATGCTCTGAGTAGTACAGTACAATAAGAATGTTATTTCCCATAACCTGGAAATTAACATTTCTTAGAATTAATAAACAATTAACACTGAGCGTTCATTGGCCAAACAGATAATTGATTGTAATATTAATTTTATTACATTAAATTAATTTTATTAACCGATCCAAATATTTATAATTAATTATAACTAGTTATGATTAATTATTCATATTTCTTTGAGCTAATTTGCTACAATGGTCATCAATCAGCTGTCGGCGAACATGTCAAACTAGCGATCAAAGACTTCAGATTTTGAGCCAGAATAAGAGAAATCTTTTAGGATTCTCAAAATTGATCTCAGACAGCCAAATAGTGGAGAAAACTTCACAGTTTGAACCTGGCTCAAGACAGTTTTTGAAGTACTTGTTTAATATTTGAACTATGGCTATCTTTTAAAACTTTCTCTGAATCCTGCTGTGCTAATAGTGACTGATGGCCCCTACTGAGCACATGACCCATGTCCATCATGAATATGCATGAGCTCAGGATAGGCACTGCCTCAGGAGTGGAGTGGTAGGAGGTGAAAAACAGAGGGATGGAGTGATTGATGGCCAAGTTTTGGGACACAACGTCAGTTGCGCTACTGAGCCAGAACGGTCCCCCCACTAAACTAAAGGTCATGATTTGAAGCCTGGGAAATCTAACACAGCCCTCTGACTCAATAAACGCTGCTGCATAAAGCGTTCTCCCGTCCATCTCACTCTCTTTGCTTGTAGGAAATGACTCTCGAGTTGCTTCAAGGCAGAACAATGTAAAGTAAGCAGCACAAATACATATAGAATTGTTTTGTCTGTCTGTCCAAAGGTTGGTATTATATAGGCTACAAATTATATTTACAAATCACATTACATTTACAACGCAAACCAGAATATCTTTTCCCACTATTGATATTTTTACCCTTTTCAGTCCATTTATATTCCTTACAGGAATATATATACACCTGTAACAGTTGATCCTCTACAAGAAAATTTCATTTGTTTTTCCAGAAGAAAATACCAGTGCTTATTAGTATTAGGTAAGCTTATTATATGTGTAAATGAAATGCAGCTACAGAGTTTTGTCCTTCAGCATCTGAAATGCATTTTGCGTATTTAGGGTTCAAAACAAACCCAAACCTGAATGTTTGAGGAATATCAATACAGTGCTGCCTTGAAAACAGTTTAATAATTAATACATATTTTTAAATCATATAAAAAGACATATTCAGACACTGAACTACTGTAAATGTACTGCAGAAACAAACAGAGTAAGCAGGAGGTAGTGCAGTGCTCAGTGTGTCATGAGCTGTTCTTAGCAGGTGAATTCCATCTGCATTCCCTCCTCACACGCTCTGCACAGCAGTAATCTATTTACTGTTAATATCTCAACAACACTTTCCAATATGAAATGCATTAACATTCTTTAAGCAGAGTCATTCTGGGCCACCAGCTGAGCCGTGCCTAACATATTCTCTAAATATGTGGACATAAAGATAAATACATTATATGTTTGTTGAGGACATAAAACACGGACATAACATATTTTTTCTTTTCTGTTCTTTTCTTTTTTATAGCAACATCTATCTAGAATCAATCAATCAATCCTATCTATCTATCTATCTATCTATCTATCTATCTATCTATCTATCTATCTATATCTATCTATCTATCTATCTATCTATCTATCTATCTATCTATCTATCTATCTATCTATCTATCTATCTATCTATCACTTCTGGAACAAAGTACACTCTAAAAAATGCTGGGTTGAATGGACAAAAAATGGACAAACCCAACCATTGGGTTACATTTTTAAATTAAAATTTTATCCCAATAGTTGGGTTTTCCATATTTCACCCAATTTTGTGCTGAAACAACCCAGAATTTTTAGAGTGTAGAGACTTAAAATTATGGGGAAAATTGGCTATATAAATACCGGGGTGCATTTCCCAAAAGCATCGTTAGCCAACTAACATTGCAAGTTCCGTCGTTACGAACATAGCTCAATGATTTGGTGTTTCCCGAAACCAACAAACATTTGCAAACTTGTACGGTTAGAATGACAGCTCTCGAGCTGTGGTTAGAAGCATAGTTTCTTGTTTTTTTATGACGTGGACTGAATAAGTAGTTATCTTGAGCAAAATAAGCAAGCTGACATTAAGTACAATGTATATCTTTTATTTCAAATATATACAAATGTCATTTACATTTACATTTTAGTTTGTCAATAGATTTTAAGCACAGTTTTTGAAGAGAGTGCATGTGCGTACATGCTCTGGTACGTAAGAATGAGCCTATGATTGAATCTGGAAATAAAGCAAAATAACTGAGTAAAATGAGAATTAGTCATTTAAAGAAGTTATTACTCCACCACCTGCGTGACATCATTAACCAACGTGGCTGAATGACAGGTTTGCGACAGTGCGGTTTTGACAGTCGTCACCAGCTAGTTGATTTGTTCAACGATGCATCGTACTATAGTAGTGAAGCAGCAAGTTAAGTTATATGGGAAACGCACCCCTCCATGGCTCTTTAAACGTGCCTGTGACGACATTTCTGAAAAAAAAAAATTACGTTTTTCTTGCATGTTTCACGACACTTTCATTGTGAAATGTCCAGTGAGTGGCACTAAAAGCATAATCAGTTTTATCCAAACAGATGAACGTGAATCTGGCAACATTTAATTATATTGTTTTTTGTATGTATCACAGCAGTTCGGAAATGAAATTGGCTAAAAGGTTAATGCTCTATCATGTTTTAAAGTAGCATACAAATACATTAAACCCTAAACTTAACCAATAGTGTTAAAAGCAAACATGAAATAAAAATGAATTTGCAGAAGCGACCATGCCATTTTAACTTAACTAATCTCAAGTACAATGCTGTACCAAATGAGCTACCGAGCAAGTTTACTGCATCAGAAATTCATACGTACTGTGTAGAGTTGGTTATTTGATGCAGATGTCAGAATGTATTAGTTTACAGATTCCACACTATGGTAAAACTTTTTTTGAGGCCATTACATAGTATTGTGCAAGGTATGGAAGCTTGTTTCCGCCACTGAATAAAAAATTAAAAAAGGTAATTGCGACTTTTTATCTGAGAATTCTGACTTTTTTCCCTTATATAAACAAAATTGACCGTACACAAAGACCCGCCCCCTTTAGATGCCGTTGCTACGTCCGACAAGCCATGGCGCTCTCACACCACACATCATGTTTTCATGCAGTGAAAAATATATCGCGGAGCAAAGAGGACACTGACAGACAAGACAGAGCAGATTACTTTTGAAACATGAAACATGTCATTTTTTAAAGGAAATTTAAGCAATAAATACCGTTTTGTGTTTTTTTAATGTGTCATGACAGATCGCTGTAGTGCCTCAGTTCAAGCGTCTCGTGAACCAATCATCTCTTCCTACTAGTTCATTTATAGCATCAAATAAACATGAATGAATCAACCACAGAAAGATGTCAGTACACACCATTTTTCAAGTTCAAGTCAACCGATGTTAATCTACTAACTCCCCTGACTGCTTTGTCGGACAAAATGGCAGATTCGGCGTTATGATTGGTTAGATCGCCTGTCAATCAAACTCCCGGCGAAAGGTCAATTGCAAGTTATAATATCAGAATTGTGAGATGTAAACTCAAAATTGCAGGTTTATATCTCACAATTCTGACTCTATTACTCGTAATTGCGACTTTATATCACCCAATTCTGAGGGGAAAAAAAGACAATTTTGACTTTTTTTTATTTTTTTATCCTTGGCAGAAACAAGCTTCCATACCAAGGAGCCCTCTTTATTACTCAACAGTCTTTCCATGTGTAAAAAGGAATAAATGTTGTTGGTGTTTTACTGGATCTAGTGTTCATTTCAGCTGAAAACTGCAGTGAATTGTATATAGGCCTATAGGTATGTTTTTGGAGTTTTGCAAAAAAAATAGAGGCACGTTTTTGGGATATAACCATTTCTTTCAGTGATATCTATCTAGAATTTCTTTTAAAAATAAAATGTCATTCAATTTCAGAAATGTAACAGTGAAAGGAGTGACACAATGTAGAGCATGATGATATTGGATATGATGCCTTTAAGTGCATTTCAGGCATGAATATATAAAAACAACATTTTTCCTCAGAATAATAAGGCCTTTTCTATCTGTTGTTATGCTCAAAACACCACAAGATTTCACAGTATGCTTAAAAGAGAGAATTGTCTTTTATTTCTAACAGCTCACAGATACATTTACTGAAAACTAGAAACCACAAACTCATCTGCACAAACCCCAGACCTATTTCAAAAATCTATGCAACTGAATTCAGATTTTGCTTTCAGATTGCACACCATGAAATACAGTTACATGAACACCCATCACACACTGTGAGACACAATAAGCCCTTACTAAATGGAACCGGGCTTTTCAGAGTGAACATTTCAATATTACACTCTTGTAATCTACATAAATTACAGAACATGAGTAGAGAGAACTCTTTACCTGAATATGCAGTCTTTCTTTCTTTCTTTCTTTCTTTCTTTCTTTCTTTCTTTCTTTCTTTCTTTCTTTCTTTCTTTCTTTCTTTCTTTCTTTCTTTCTTTCTTTCCTCTGCAGGCAAATTCTCTGGTTTGAAATTGGTGTTTGTTGAAGTCCTGAAGTGTTTCAGGTTTAGACTAATAGACATCACAGGAAACTAAGCTAAAACAAACTCTTTGAAATTCTACGGTTCCTTGGGTCTCCAGGGGGGATATTGGTTTTACTGTAAAGGCGAGGTTCCCAAAGCGTGACTGTGATTTTTCCTATGAATATCAATATGTGTAGGCTTAAAGAAAGCACTTATTCTTCTAACACCTGTCTTAAATTATTTAGTGTGGTACAAGTCAAAGTTAAAAGCTCTTTAAATAAATAATTAAGTTCTTATGCTAATGCTCGATCTCGTGGCCTATTCCTCTGTTGTGTCTAAATGTCTAACAGCCACAGGTCTTTATCTCATTGAGTCTGATGACCTCCTCAGCCTTGATGGAGGGAAGATATGGACTGTTTTCTCTCAGTCTTTTCATTTACACTGAGTATTTATATCCAAGTGGAAGCTCAATGACACACTGCAAACTCAGTGACCCGAGCTGTGAAGCCCTGGATGTCAGTGAAAAACACTGGACCCATGAGTCACCGTGCACCTGCATTGACACAGATAATGAAGCTGAGGCACTTAATGAATGGTATTGTATCATAAGTCTATTGTAACATAAATAATTGGATGATGTCTATTTTTGGAAGCTTTTAGCATATCACAGGTTAAAAGAAACCAGTTTGGTTTTTGCATATCCCTGTCAGTGAGTTCCTGTGTTATGAGTTAGTTCACTCTGCACATACATGTAGCACACATTTTTCTGTCTTTTTACAAAAATTGTAATAATGATTGTGCGTTTTCTTTGGATAATATTAGGTCCTGATTTAGATGTACCACAAATACCCAAGAGAGCTAAAGAAGTATCCAAAAAAGTCTAAACTGCATGTCAAGAAATTATATTATCTTAAAAAATTGGCTCTTTAGCCTGGAAAAAGGTTGACAACCCCTAATTTAAATCCTAACGTACAATTGTAAGAATACATAATGGTATCGTACTAAATTATGCTAATGAATGATTGATTGTACTTACTTATGCATTCATACATTATTGTGGTAAAATATAGTTTTTTGATATTTCATGAGATCCACCTCTACCTGTTGCAAAAATTAAAGTTATGGATGATAGTTTCTAAATTATATGTGCACAGTCTCATTAATCTAAAAGACTAGTTGGGTTGTGCCATGCCATGCACAATGTTGCATAAATGCTTCATAAAGCTGTCATGTTTGGTTAATGCATGTTTTACCATCAACTGAACACACATATATAATTCATAATTGAGGCTATGCCATGCTTCACTGAAGGAAAGACAAGAGAAAGGGCTAGTCAAGAATCAACGATTTATAGAACAGTATGAGAGAATTGTATTTTATACTATTGTTATTATCATTATCATTATTATTATCATTGTTATGATAATGACCTGAATCTAGCTAACTGTACAGTACATTAGGTTCCATTTTACATGGCTACTTATTAAATAAGTAAATAAATAAACAATAATAATTAATATGATTTTTAAATAAAATAATAATTTTAACTATTTGTACTATTTTTTTTTACTAAGAAACATAATCCATAGAAGTGTAGAATAGTAATTTATATATATATATATATAATTTTTTTTTTAATTGAATTTTTTTTTTTTTTTTTATTTGTAATGTGATACTTCTTCTAGAGATAAAAATGTCTCCCTTTATGTCTTCCAATGTAATATGACTTCATCTATTTTAAGTTCTCTCTTCTCTCTGGCTCTTTGCATCTTACCAGTTTATTGTTTTCCCATTTTAAGTTGGAAGTGATACGAGAGATAAAAGTAGCACCAGTATGTTGCCATGGACAGCTGTGAAATATAAATAGAGTTTTCTAGTATTACTTAAAGGGTTAGTTCACCCAAAAATGAAAATTCCGTCATTAATTACTCACCCTCATGTTGTTCCACACCCGTAAGTCCTTCATTAATCTTCGAAACACAAATTAAGATATTTTTGATAAAAATCCGATGGCTCAGTGAGGCCTGCATTGCCAGCAAGACAATTAACACTTTCAGTGCCCAGAAAGACATATTTAAAACAGTTCATGTGACTACAGTGGTTCAACCTTAATGTTATGAAGCGACGAGAATATTTTTTGTGCGCCAAAAAAACAAATAAAGACTATATCTAGTGATGGGCGATTTCAAATCACTGCTTCATGAAGATTCAAAGCTTAACGAATCCTTTGTTTTGAATCAGTGGTTCATGTATCAAACTTCCAAAGTCACGCCCCCCCATTGGTAAACCATTGAAATTTCGAAACATGATGTAGCGAAGCCTCGTTTACTGAAATCACGTGACTTTGGCAGTTTGATACATGCTCCGAACCACTGATTCGAAACAAACGATTTGTTAAGCTTCGAAGCTTCATGAAGCAGTGATTTGAAATCACCCATCACTAGATATTGTTGAATAAAGTCTTTATTTGTTTTTTTGGTGCACAAAAAATTATCCTATGATTTACTCACCCTCAAGCCATCCTAGGTGTATATGACTTTCTTCTTTCAGCCAAACACAATCAGAGTTATATTAAAAATAAAAAAAAATATTGCCTCTATCTAGCTTTATAATGTGAATGAATAGTGCCATTTTTTTTAAAGCCCAAAAAAAGGGCATCCAGCCATCATAAAAGTAATCCATATGGCTCCAGGGGGTTTATAAAGGCCTTCTGAAGTGAAGCAATGCATTTTTTAAGAAAAATATCCATAATTCTAACTTAAACTGTAATCACAGGTGTTTTGTTTTGCTCTATCCTCTGCGCTTCCATGTTCGTCAATACATCTTGTGTCGGGTTAAAGGTCACTTTACGCGCGTACGGCCGTTGCTGGAAGGCAGTTATTATAATTTATAAACTTTTAAATATGGATATTTTTTCTTACAAAAACACATAGCTTCGCTTCAGAAGACCTTTATTAACCCCCTGGATCCGTGTGGATTGATGCATGGATGCACTTTTTGTGTTTAAAAAACAAACAAACAAACAAAAAACAATTCGCTTCCATTATAAAGCTTGGAGTTAGCCAGTACATACAGGATTTAATAAAAGTCTGATTGTGTTTGGCTGAAAGAAGAAAGACATACCTGGGATGGCTTGAGGGTAAGTAAATTATGGGATAATTTTCATTTTTGTGTGAACTAACCCTTTAACATCAATTATCATAGTCATTTTAGTGATTTTACACTCCACCTGAAAACATGCAAGCATTCTTTTGTGGAGACCAAAGGAAATAGTTGACTGCGATTGACCAATCAGAATTAAGCATTCCAGAGAGCTGTGTAATAATATAATTTAAGAGCCATGCATGTCACATCTCAGGTCACTGATGAATCCTCATTAGTCAAAGCCATTCAAGTGCTTGTCTACTTGTCTTGATATAATTTGTCCTCAATTATACGGTAGACGCTTTGAGCCAAATTCATCTGTTCATCTAAACTGTGCTGAGGCTAATCCTTTTCTGTCTTTGTGCCTTCAAAATGTGTTTTGCTAATTGATGAAAGCATGCAAATTTTGCGGCCAAATTGTTTTCCTTGTTCAGGAAGCACCAGAGGCGATTCAAGCACGAGGACTCAGTCCCCTGCAATCTCTTGATACACCAGCGACATAATGTGTTTTTTGTGTTGTTGTCTTCGGGATTCAGTTTCCTCAAAACTGTCAGCCCAGCAAAGAAAGAACAAATCAGCTCTCTTGGCTGCTATCAAAGCAGAACATCCAACATAAAGAAAGAAGGAAAGAAAGGAAAGGGAAAACAATAGAGAGTGATTTACTCCCAGTGCTCATTATAAACATAGATTTGTTCACAAACACAGTAATTCACTTACCATATAAATGTGAGATGAGGCTAAAACAAAGGCCCAAACACTCACCAGCACAAATAAAAAATCGTTAAAAAGAGCTCCCTTTCCATTTTTTTTTTAGGACAAGCATGATCTTACTACATTAAAAAAACTACAAATAGGCACTTTAAGATTAATAGCTAGAGTGGCTCAAATTGATGTTTCTATTTATCAGATCTGAATTTATGACCTCATAACTATTGCAGCCCATCTGAAAGCATTTCACTTAAAAAGTTTGCTATAAGGGTTTGATGGCTTTGTTGTTCCATCGATCTTTTCTTTTTTGGCCGTTTATTGTGTTTTCATTTTCATCCACTTACTGTACAATGCTGCATTACTCTTATTACTGGCCTCACTTATAAAGGGATCCAAAATGCTTTCTGTCTTGTACGGGTAGAGTGACGTGTAATAATCTATGATGGGCTCATTCTGTCATGGCCTTTAGTAGTGGACGAGAGCAGAATGATGAAATAAGGGGAGGCCAAGGGCTGCGATCCCATGAGCTGGCATGTGACTTGTGTGACTTCTTGTTGGAGCGAATCTTGAATGCACACGCAGATGGAGACAGTGAGCGAGAGAGGGACTGTAGGGAAATCAGTGAAGAAGAAGTTTATGAATAAGAAATGAGAGACAAGCAAAATCTCAAAATACAGTATGTCATTTAGAGATGTTAGTTGCACATATAAATGTTCTATGTTGGTGACTGTGATTTTGCCAAGTAATCATGTTCCTGGGACAACATCCTAGTTCGTCCTGAAACAACCTTCGTATGAGCTGATGAGATTCTTGGCTTAGGTTAAAGGAATAGTTCACTCTCATAAACTGCTATTTTTTTCCATGGAACACAGAAGGAAGTTTAAAGAATGGGCATGCTGCTTTTTCCTATAGAGTTTTCTCTATGGACATTTTCTATTTCTAGTTATATTTCACCCAAAAATGAAAATTCTGACATCATTTACTCATTATTTAGTAGTGAGGAACAACGCTGATAATGTTCTAATGTTACATCAGGGGAATGCCCTGAAACATTAGTCATTTTACATTCTGTTCTGTTCTTTTTAAAGAACATCAAAAGCTGTTGATGCACTGTCCTCTTGGCCGTTTTTGAAATGACAAAAATTACAAAAACTTGCATGACCTTGTGCGCAGGAATTGGGTTTGCTCTATAATCGCTGCGCAGCGCCTCTTTAAGTCGAACACGCCTAATATTGCAGTTGCTTTTACACACTATTTTTTTTCATCTTGAAGCCTTAAAGGGTTAGTTCACCCAAACATGAAAATTTTGTAATTTATTACTCACCCTCGTGTTGTTTCACATCCGCAAGACCTTCATTCATCTTCGGAATACAAATTAAGATCTTTTTGATTTAGTCTGAGAGCTTTATAGATCCAACACAACTACCACTCCAAGGTCGAGAAAGGTAGGAATTAAGTACTCCATGTGATTCCAGTGGTTTAACCTCAATTTTATGAAGTGATGTGAGTGCTTTGTTTGAGCAAAAAACATAATTTACCACTTCACTTACAAAAATATTGATCTGCAATGTGCGTTCACGAGAGCATCACGACGCATGCGTGTTGTGTTCATGCCAGAGCTGACATTGTTGCGTGAACACGCTTTGGATAATATTATTTTCTAAATAAAGTGGTAAATTAAGTTTCCCTTCGAGGGAACTTACGGAAGCGTCATTGATGTAGCATCTCTTTCCCTTCTCAGGGAACTATGGTTACAGTCGTTTTTTTTTTTTTTTGCACAAACAAATCACTTCATAAAATTGAGTTTAAGCCACTGAAGTCACATGGAGTACTTTATTGATGTATTTCATACCTTTCTGGACCTTGGAGTGGTAGTTGTGTTTGATCTCTACTGAGGGACAGAAACATCTCAGACTTCATCAAAAAGATCTTAATTTGTGTTCTGAAGATGAATGAAGGTCTTACGGATGTGGAAAGACATGAGGATGAGTAATAAATGACAGAATTTTGATTTTTGGGTGAACTAACCCTTTAAATTCCCCTTATTAAAACAACACACTTTCAGCGTGACTGCAAATGTGTCTAATTTAGCAATGACATTACCTTGAAATGATGAGTAGCATAACAATTACAATAATCGGTACATAAAGTACTGAATAAAAAGTGCTTCTGTTGCTATAGGAAAACGTCTGAAACATCTGTGTATTTGACAAATATAGCATCTAATTTATTTCATCTGAGATAAAGTACACAAACTATGGGAAGCAAGTGTCCAATTTCATGTCTCCATTTTGACTCCGATGTTGGATGACAAATAACCTTATCAAATTCATACACTAGATCAGGGATGGATAAAATCTGTCCTGGAGGGCCACTGCCCTGCAGAGTTTAGCTCCAACCCTGATAAAACTTGCCTGCCTGTAGCATTCCAGTAATCCTGAAGGCATTGATTAGCTGGGTCAGGCTTGTTTGATTAGGGTTGGAGCTAAACTCTGCAGGGCAGTAGGCCTCCAGGACCAAGTTTTCCCAGGCCTGCACTAAATGGTTGAGTACATACAGTAGTGCATAGTGTATAGGATGTATTGAGACACAATTTATGCTTCTAACCACATGTTTTGGGAAACAGTGAATCATTTAACTATGTTAGTAATGACTGAACTTTCAACTATGCTTGGCTGATGCCGGGTTCAGATTACACGATATGTTTGTTGGTTACGATAGTCATTGTGTCAGATTATACGATTTTGACTAAATTCTAAATTCTTCTGTCATGGACAAGAAACATATCAGACTGTACGTCTCTTCCCGACCAATCATCACCTGCTGTCTTTAACGACGTGCATTATGTCATCGAGAAGGCGGAACCAGCGACTGACTTCCGGAAACGAGAGCGTAGACAAACAATGGATACTGAGGTGGCGTGTTAGCTTAATGCTAATTCCAGTATGCGCCTCGGCTATCGTTCGCCAGAATTTCTTTTTTTCTACTGTAGTAGTCCCTCAAGGAAACATCACAAAGGCAGGAGTATTGTTGCTATAGCTCCACGAACCTTCTCTCCATTGCATAATTCCACCTGGCAGCACCAATACTATCGTCTCTATTTTCTTTTGTCATGTTTGAATGCGGCCTAAATTTGAGTTTCCTATAGTTAAAAATTGGACATGAACACCCTCTCAAGTCATATCACTCAAGTCAGTCATATCAAGTCAAGTCACTGGAAAGCTTGGGGATAATTTTTATACCCAAGTTCCCAAGATGGGCAGGCCACAAACTTTAAACATGGTGGAGAAGTGAACGATTGCTGCTGTGACTGGTAAGTTTTTTTTTTTTTTCCACAACAGCTACATCACCTTGTCTTGTCATTAAAGTAGTGCATATTAACATGAATAATCATTTGAAGCATATAGTATGTTTTTACACACAGCGAAAATAGCCTGTATTTGACCAACATTCCAATTGTCAGACAGATCTAGATAGTGCGGTAAATGTTTATATGGATGGCAGTGAATGGGGCGTTAAATATAATTTTGGCTTTAATAAGATTTTCCCAATAAATAAGCAAGAATAAACCAGGTGTCACCCATGATTCCTGTTCTTTCCGACAACAAAGCACTTGAATGCGATGATCTCGTAATCAAGACTTCAGTAGTGGAAAGCAGAAAATTTCCGAAAGCAACTGAAGGCAGCATTTGAAAGTTGTGTAGGGGAGAACTTCTGTGCTCCTATTGGTCAATGTTACAGATGTGACAGATCGTAGAGGATTGGAAAAAAAATTAAAAATTATGTTGTGAAGCATCGCACACTATATGAGATAAAATGATCGACTCTTGCATCCCAACGGCCATTGTCGTTTACAAACCACCACAACACCTTATGACAGATCATGCCAAAATCGGGCTGAAATATGTAGTTTAGTCTGAACCGGCATAACATTGCTTTTGAAAACATACCCCTGACTGGCTGTGTTCTGTTAAAGATTGTGTCACGTCCTGACCCATTTTTATATTTTGATGTGGACAGACAAATTGAATCTTGTCACATCGTGTCTGGTTAGTGTTAGCATAAGGATGTGTTTGTTTGACAATATGGTTGAAGGACAAACAATACATGGTCTCACTTGGCAAAAATCACCAAATCAATCAACAAACAATATTTGTTTTTAATGAAAAAAAGACTTAAAGGTTGCACTTTATTTTACAGTACGTGCACTTGCGTGTACTTACAGTGTACTTACCTATAAGTACTGGGTAATATAAGGTAACTACATGGGTTAAGGTTAGGTTTAGGGGTAGGTTCAGGGTTAGTACCTAGTTATTACCCAGATATTGCAATTACTATAATAAGTACACAGTATGTACATGGGGAACAGGACTGTAAAATAAAGTGCTACCGACTTAAAATGATTCAATCAGCAAATGGTGGTCTAATCCATTTTCTTTTATCTGCATCCTGATAATGTTACTTTTATTGACCACAAGGTGACACCAAACACTCACAAAAATACCCTTGAGATTAATTTGGCTGCTACTCAGAGCTTAAATTCACTGCATCCTATGGACTTAGTTCTTCACTAGGCCTATATTTAGCTTGGGAAAAACAGAAAGAAAATTATTAACACTTACATGGGAATGCTGACAACAAGCTCTTTCTTGATTTCATCCAAACCTCAAAGCTATTTTTCCCCCACACTGCAGTTAGACATGAAATCTCGGGTGTCAGTGTGTGTGTGTGTGTGTGTGTGTGTGTGTGGAGAGAAAGCCTTGTGTCAATACATCAGTTATCACAGCTGACTGCCTCCTCTGCTTCCCCTTTTTGACACCATGCCATTTTCTGACTCTCAGCTGCTAAAAAGAAATGAAAGCCACAGATGAGAAACAAGGGACTGCCGCAAAATGCATAGAATCCTGTAATGAGCGTTTAGTGCATTCCAGAATCAAAAGATGCGCCCTTTTTCTGTAGGTAGAACCAACCGCATTTGTTGTGCCCCCTCCTACAATTTCAGCCCAAAGTGGGGATGCTTGCCAGCAAATTCCCATTCTCGAATAATGAAGATGTAGTCCCTGCTCACCTGGCTGTGCCTGGAAGGTGGGAGGTGACAGACGGGCGACGTGAGCTTCCATATGGCCCCGGCAGCCACAGAAAAACCCTCACCTCACCTTCACTACTCCCATCAGCCACCCTGATCCGAGACCTTCTCACCTCCTCCCTCTCTAATCGCACCGCTAACGGTTTACGGCACAGTCACTGCTCCTGGATCAGTGGAAAAGACCAGGCTCCGCTTGAAGCCCACTCCATTACAGGTCTCAGTTGGAAGTGTGGAGGTAAATGAGAATCAGATGATGGATCGGGGCATGTGGGGGGATGCTGTGGGCGGTATATCACAGCCAGTGTCCTCAGCATATCCATGTCGCTCCACCTCTCATTACTGTAATGAACTCAAGGGAGTATGTGGGCACTGCAAGGGACCCACAGGCTGCAATCTGTTTGATTAGCGCAATTTACAAATTACTTGAGTCTCAGCTACCGTCCTCAGACCATGGCATTCATCACAGACTATTTCACTTACTAGATTACGATTTGAATTAAATAAATAAATAGCCTAATGCATGGCTATGCATAAAGAAAAGGAAGCTGTGTATAGCAACGATAATCGGCTACTGTGTGCCTCTACAGATAAGGTGAGATTTGCATGAAAGGATACAGCGTTTAATGTCCCGTGCATCCTTCAATTATCGTTAGTAAGGCCAATTGATGGCTGGATCAATAAACAAGCAGATAGGATTTAAACATAATTATAAAAATAAATCATTTTTGAGACCAGTTCTTTTTCCCTGTTTTTTTTTTTTTTTTTTTTTTTTTGTAGCAGCAGCATAGCTGAAATATGCAAATTGATGTTTGCATATGTATAGATGAGTCAGTGTTTGCTTAATATGTAAAAAATACATTTGCACACTAATGCCTGAGGTTGATTTTTTTGTCTCGCTCTCTCTCTCTGTAGGTTTTAAAGGCATATTTATCATAATGGGTGACAAGTCCACTTCAGATGTTAATGTTCTTGGGTAAATGTACAGACATTCTCTGTGTGTACAAACTTCTTTTTGTTTTGTTTGAAAATGACACATTTTTTTCTCTTATACAAAGCAATAGTACTCCTGCATTTTAAGTGTCACTTACTGTAAGTGTCAAAATATCTGCATGTAACATACAAAGTGTGTTTTTTTAATTGGATTGTCTAGTAAAATAATAATAAATATAGTAAATTAAATTAAATGATAAAAATAAATTCAAAAGACTCTTTTGATGACCCCACAAGTTCGTCAATTACCATCAAAATATGAGCAAAGTATTTTAAAGTTTTTAAATCTTTTAAATATGAGGGGAGAAAAAAATATTAAACTTGAATATACTACGGGGCGAGTTGATGCTCGAATCTGATTGGTTGACCAATGTTCTAGGTGTGCAATTATTTCCAGGTTCAATTATTTTTTAAGTAGTTCTAGCAGGTCTTGACTGCATTACAGTTCCATATCACCTATTATATTAATAGGCCCTACAGCCTACAACTGCAAAAGAAACAAAACCCACAGTGACACTGACCAAGCAAATAAACATAGTAACAATAGGATGAAAACGACAAATTATTGTCATGGTTTTTCCACAATATACGTTTTATTGTGTCCTGAAAGTGCATACTCTCTCACGCTCTCTCTCTTTCAAACGTACTGTATAGTACGGACACACACTCGCACAGAAACATTTTGTCAGCGCTGTTCTGACGAATTAATCAGTAAAATAGCGATTCTTATAGGTAGATAAGCTTATAGTTTTGCTTATTAGTAGAGACCCTGTTGCCGTGAGAGACCCACAGACTAGGTAGGCTAATGCTGCTCTCTCTCTCTCTCTCTCAACTGCATTAATAACTGTATCAACTGTATTAGTCTGCTATCGAGGCTCAAGCCTCCGTTACTAGTTCTGAAATGAAGTTTTGGAATTAGCAACAGAGGCTTGGGATGAGATGCGTACTATGCAAAAAACATATATAGACAAACCAGAAGCTCACAGGAAAAAGCATACCTTGACTGCAACATAATCAGTTATTAATATTGTGTTAGCTTTCTCTTGTCTTGTATGTGTTCATAATTTCTTAGCATGAGAGCCTGGACAAAAATTATGTCTGCACAATTGTGACCCTGTACTACAAAATCAGTCATAAGGGTCAATTGTTTGAAATTGAGATGAATAAATAAGCTTTCAATTGATGTATGGTTAGGATAGGACCATATTTGGCTGAGATACAACTATTTGGAATCTGAGGGTGCAAAAAAATCAAAATATTGAGAAAATTGCCTTTGAAGTTGTCCAAATGAAGTCCTTAGCAATGCATATCCACTCACAAAAATACATTTTTGATATATTTACGGCAGGAAATTTACAAAATATCTTCATGGAACATGATCTTTACTTAATATCCTAATGATTTTTGGCATAAAAACATTGATAATTTTGACCTATACAATGTATTGTTGGCTATTGCTACATACCCATGCTACTTATGACTGGTTTTGTGGTCCAGGGTCACAATTTGGCATGTTTCATTGCATTTACAGCAAATACAACAATTGATTCCAAGCAAACTATGCATCATGCTTACAAAATCTGGCCATATATATATATATATATGGTAGTAAAACTGAAGAAGCCAATGTTTGCCTCTTAGACAAGAGCAAAATGAAAAAAAAAAAAAAAAAAAAAGCTAAAAAATGTGTCTAAAAAATAACCATGTATTTAAGAAAAGAAACCCCAATTTGAGCCCAAATGCATTTGCACATGAGCTTTACCAGGCTTATCGCTGTGGCACTGTGAATGCCTCATGGCAAGGTCAACAGACCAGCACAGTCAGCTGGATGCTTTTTCCGCTTGCTCTGCAGGGTGGATGAGGTGTCCAAAACCAAACATGACCATTGGGCAGTGTTTACATCCTTAAAAAAGGACACACTCAATTATAATGAATTGTTTAGAAGGCACATTTCTCTGCCTCCATAACTTCAGCGGATAAATACAGACGACACTATAATGTCTTTAGGAATACTGCAAATGTTTGAATATGGGGCTAATGGATCTTGTGAATGCACTATAATCTCCCTATAGATGTCTGGAACTTATAGCTTTTATTGTTTACATATAGCACCAATCTGTCATTGTATGGCAGTATTTTCCAGTAACTGGTTCTCTGGTTTGGTTAATTCAAAACCACACCATCCAATTGCAGAGTGAATGAATCCAATAAATTCTGCTCAGCCCCATTAGTACATTCAGAAATACACTGAACAGACAGCTGTCAGTGACATTTTGTATATTTGTAACTACCGCTCAACTTGACATCCATTAGGGCTTAATTTACTTTGCCTATGACTGTCAAAAGCAAACAGAGCAGGCCAGAATATCTCAAATATTATGCTTGAAGCAAACCGGATAGAGAATGCAGTGATGAAAACTAACAAGATGTAAAAAATAATTGTTTAAAATAAATATATAATGATTCTTGATCCTTGAAACCAAGATCTCTCCCGACACACTGATGTACAAAAGTCGTTCAGGATCATATAGGTTGTCTGAGAGAGGATTTTGTAAATTTGTTTCTGCAGTGAGCTCTTGTGGTCAGCGCTGCCATCAGCTGTCTGCCACAAGATGTTATATATTGTGGCTTTGTAGAGCATTATGCAGGAAAAAAGACGTATTCAGTAACATGATTGGCTTATACCACAAGGTGATACCACACTACAGAAATATGAGATACTTATCCGGTTAAATATCTGAACAAACCTGATGTACTCATGCAAATGATGCAATTGTAAAAGTCAATGAATAGATTCTTGAAATATGCTTATTAACAAATATGTAGTATCTCCTATAGAAAACTCAGATAAGATCTTGTAAGTATCTCAATTGTTTCTCCAGTCAGTAATGAGATTAAATGTATTTAGTCTTGAGTTTTCTTCTGGGAACATACACATTTGCAATATTACTCATTTAAATAATTACCACCAAAGGCATGCAAAAAATAAAGGGACGAGGCCTCGTTGAGTTAGTTAGTGTGCTGAAAACTCACAATTTTGGCAAGGGGTGACATTTCCGAAACACACATGAAGTGGTTGACCAATCACAACACACTGGTCCTGCTGACCAATCAGAGCACATTGCGCTTTTCAGAAGGAGGGGCTTCATAGAGAGGGAAACTGAATAGAGAGTTACTAACAGACTGGGAAGAGAGGTAAAAAAAAAATTCATATTCTTAGCGAGTATCTTTTTCATTAATATAAAAAATCCCTAAAATCAGAAAAATGAACCTAATAAGGAAAACTTTGTAAGATAATAAGTCTTACTTATCAAATTTTAGGAGAAACATCTGAGATTAGGTTGATTTTTAAATGACACACAACTGAAATGAGCTCCAAAGAGGTTCCTCTTTGTAATAAAATCTTACTCTCGACTGTGTAAAATATTAATTTTAAACCCACTGTGCTCAAAGTAATTTACCAAACAGATCTCAATCAAATCTACTTTCATTAAGCCACAGTCCATTATGACTGGATATCACTTTTACTATGTATTACCTTGTGCTTATTGTTCATGTAAACATCTCTGGGTTCATGATACTGGAACAGGGTTAGATAACAAACAAACAAAAGCCTGGGTTGGTACAATTCCCAAGACTGCAGCTTTGGCATTGATTATATGTTCACCATCCAAGTGTTTTGTTTCAGTCTCATTTGTGATGTGTTGGGTCATCAACAGGAATCAGGCTGTTGTGCCGCACAATGCACAGAGAGATTCAAGTAAAACATTTCAAGGGCATGATTTCACACTCTTATTGAAAGATGGTATAAATTATAGAGGACATGGCATAATTTGAGTACTTGTCAGAAGATGAACTTGAGCTGAACTCGGTCCATGATTTCTCGGAATTTAAAGGCTGTCATATTGAGAGCTGTCATATGATATCTTATATGTATCTTAAGTTCCATTAAAGTAGTGCCTTGGTAAAGAGAGAGACATTTTTGCTTTAAAACATAGGCTATATATGATGCAACATGTCAAGGACATGGTGACAGGTCATGGGTTGGTGCTGGAAAGATACGCACACTGAAGAAAATGACGATATGACGATACCGGACAAAGAAACACAGAAAACTGAGGGCTTCAATACAAAGAGGATGATTGACTAAAACAGAACAGGTGTAGAGCTAATTGTAGAGCCAATTAATAACCAAGGAAACTAACTAGGAACTCAGGCAGGTAAAACAGGACTGGAACACAGATGAAATGAAACCAAAACTGACTACACGTTACAGACATGTCCAGGTCATATTTCACCTCAAAATCAGAAGAGATAAATAAGAAATGATAGCTGTCTTAAAGAAAATGAAGCCCATTTTAGTGCCATTAAGACTATTTGCAGTGTGACCAGTGCTGTTATTGTTAACAATACAATATTAAATGAAAAACTTAAAACAACGACAACTTACTAATTGAAATAAAGATTAATTAAAATTACTAAAATTAAAACTGAAATATACATAAATTGAAGCTAAATAGAAACAAATATTAAAATATTTTTAAATTACAAAAGCACATAAAATTACTATATATATATATATATATATATATATATATATATATATATACACACCAAAATATTAATAAATATTATAGGACTAGTAGTATGTAAACAGTACTAAAGTTACACTTATTATGACATTAAGAGAGGTAAATAATATGTTACTTAATTTCTAGCAAAGTAATTGTCCAAATGTATTACAGAAATTATTTCTGTTGAAAATGTGAAAATTTAATTATCTAAACGGCCTAATTACTCAAAACATAATTGTTTTTTTTTTTTTTTTTTTTTGATTGTGGGATGAAATGTAACTGTTTTTGCAGGATTCACCCATATAAACTTGTTGAACGTTTATTTACGGTGTTTTCGGTAGCCATGAATTGAAATCTGGTCACAGTCAAGCGCAGTTGCCGAATGCCGGGAAGGAGATTTCACAGGAGGCGAGACAGCATGGCCTCTTGTTAAATAGCTGTCTGCTGTGATAATTTCGCAAAGCTCCTCAGGTTCAGAAAAGTGGCTTGGCTCCAGAAACAACACTTGCAAAAGATTTTCATCTATTTTTCATAACAGAGATTGGGCACTCTGTCACAAAGAGTGTAACGTCTCTTCAACTGATACAACATGCATTTCATAGTGTTTACCTGTCTAGTCAGCCCACTTCATAAACAAAAAGTAGTATTTCTGACATTAATACTTGTGGACTGTTCCATTTTACACTGACTCAAAAGGCCAGGTCCCTTTGGCAAATTTATTACACCTTTATTACATATCATCATGTTCTGAATCACTGCTCTGACCTGAAGCCTAGAGCGCCCCCTCCGTACGCTCGCTGACATACATGATGGTCATCTGTCACCGTGGGCCTGAACCAGAGGGAAACCTCTGGGGAGAGGGGGCTTTCGGTTCAAGAAGCTTTTAGGACCACATTGCCTTGAATATATTCAGCAGCTTGCTTCCATCGCTGTTCCTCTGGAGCACTCCTGAATCCCTAAGCCGCTGAATGTAAGAGTCTTCCCATAGCATTCCGTGTCACTTCTTGTAACAAATAGCTCGAAGCAGCCCGTTGTGGCTTGGTGGAAGTCTTCAGTATCTTTCAGTTAGTCTTTCAGTTAGCTGATTTGCACACATGCAGGTCTCATCTAAATTAAGGTGGGGACAAACAGAATTAAGGATGCAGCAGATGCCTGCTAATGCTTTACTGGGAAAGGGCACGGATGAGGCACAGAATGAGAAAAGCAAATGGAGGAATTCCTTTGAGTTCCATTTCCTCACACATTACTGAATAGAGGTCCACAGTGAGGTTTTCTCTGTTTCTTGGGCTGTAAAATGCAATTGTACTCAAACAGAATTTTAGTGCCCTTCATTAAGAGAGTCTTTGATGGAGAGTAAAGTGCTTGTTGTCTTAGACTAATGACAGCATAACATGGATATAGGGTCAATTTATGCCCCCTGTAATTGATTTCCAGGGGCATTTTGTTACCTTTGTAAGGGCAATTTTTATAATTATCTTATTAAATGTATCTGTGTCTTTCATGTCAAATACTTAAATTTAACTAATTATTTTAATTAATCATCTATAGCCAAAAAAAGTTATCATCACACACACACACAAAACTATTTTTATGATAAAATCATATTGTTGATTATTGCTCTTATTATTGTAATATAAAGTGTATAGTTTTACAGAAGGAGGTGGGAACCTGCAAATCTCAGCCCGCACTGCCTTACGCCGCATTTAATAATTATTATTAAAGGGGAGATATCATGAAAATCTGACTTTTTACGTGTTTAAGTGCTATAATTGGGTCCTCGGTGCATCTACCAACCTAGAAAATGTGAAAAAGGACAACCCACTAACTTTGTTTTGGTAAGCCTTTCTCTGCAAGCATGTGAAAAAAAAACCGAGCTGTTCAGATTTCACTCCCCTTGTTATGTAGGAAGGGGGATCTTATTATAATATTACTGCCCCTTAATCTGCACGTTTCCACCAATGGCACCGTCGTTTTGTTTTCGCAAGTGACAACAGTGTACCAGTAACACTGGTCCTGGAGTGCAGATGTCCTGCACAGTTTAGCTACAATCCTAATCAAACAAAAGGTAAACACGTTTAATTCATTATCACATTTTACCTCAATCGCAATGGTCGCAATTTAGTGTAACTGGTGTTACACCCTGTCTAGGGGTAAAGGTCGCAAACATGAAATGAGAGAGTAGAAGCAGAGGATCTTTTAAGGGTTTTAATGACATAAACCTAAACTACAGTGATCAAACAAATAGGGAAATTTATTTTAAAACCTCTTACCTAAACCCAAACCAGAAGAAAAGAAAAGTACAATATACTAACCTAACTCCCTAGCCAAAAACACAGATAAAAAAAGGTTTACAATAAACAAAAGGAGCATCAAACTCCTTACTTTTCCAAACCCTCAAAATGTACAATTATGTACAATCTATTTACAAACCCAAACAAACAGACTCAAAAGGGGAATCCAAATCAGTTTCAGTAAACAGGCAATTTGGTCAAAATACCAAACAGTTTCCTACTTACAATTTCTAATTCACTTTCAGAGAACAAACAATGATAGCCCCACTCTTAATACTCAGAATTTGTCTAAACACACACAGCCAAAAACCAACAATCCTCTCCTTACAAAAACACAATGTCCTGTGTTCTTTCTCTATAGTACTGTAATTTGATGTTGATTGAATTTATTGGAATAAAAGCATATGGGGTGGTTGATTCCCTGATCATCCTCTTTAGTAGGACAGTACCTGCACCCGTTTCTACTGGCATGCACTTGGAGTTTAAATGGTTTGGTAAAATTGGGGGCAGCAAAGATAGGAGAACTACACAACAACGTTTTGAAAGAATCAAAAGCAATTTGACAGAACAGTTAGAATGAAAGAAACATTTTCAAAGATTATCAGTGAGAGGCTTTACTACATCTGAGAACGTTTACAGAAGTTTCTGTAGTATGATAATACAATGCCAGAGTTCCCTTTTAGATTTAGGATAGGGGAAATCAATGATGGCACAAACTTTAGATTCCACTGGTAGAATGGTTCCATGACTGACCTCCTTACCTAAATAGGGGACCTTAGCATGACAAAAACATCATTTTACTAAACTGAGATGAGATTAGCTACTTAGAACCTAGAAAATACTTCCTTTAGAGTTTTAAAATGACTTTTCCATGTTTCAGAGTAGCAAACAACATAATGGAGACATGCTTCACAATTTTTCACATTAGTCAACACCTTACTCAATCTCTGAAAGTGGCAGGAGCATTTTTCAGGCCAAAAGCAAGGACCTTGTATTGAAGAAAAGCATCTGGAGTAGAGAAAGTGGAGATTTTGGAGGCACGATCATTGAGTGGCACCTGCCAATACCCCCTAAGCAAATCTAACTTTGTCACAAATTTTGCCTGACCAATGCAGTCAATACAATCATCTAAATGTGGAAACAAAACCAAGAACTGTGTAAAGAAAACACAAAAACATCACAATTGTAGTAATAATTCATCAATAATAGACCCAGTGCATGCTGGGAAGAGGGAAAATGGGACTAAACCATAAAAGCAATTTTCAGTGTAGACCTATTAGAGCAGCAAAAAAGAATGCATTGATTCAGCTCACCTGCTGTGCTTGTTGGTTTGAAAAGAAAGAAAGAAAGAAAGAAAGAAAGAAAGAAAGAAAGAAAGAAAGAAAGAAAGAGAGAGAGAGAGAGAGAGAGAGAGAGAGAGAAAGAAAGAGAGAGAGAGAGAGAGAAAGAGAGAGAGAGAGAGAGAGAGAAAGAAAGAAAGAAAGAAAGAAAGAAAGAAAGAAAGAAAGAAAGAAAGAAAGAAAGAAAGAAAGAAAGAAAGAAAGAAAGAAAGAAAGAAAGAGAAAAAATGAGATGCATTACTTGAATTCCTACAATTCTTCTTCCTAACTTCTCCAGCATTATTTACTTGATTTTTAGATTGAGCATCAGGGCCAAATCAATAGTCTGTGCATATTTTGTCTAGTTGACATTAGTTATGAAGTGCAGGCTGAAAATAGCAGTCTATGTATGTGGTCAGTAGGAGCTTCTCAAAACAGAGAAACTTTCCCAATTCCAGCATGTTTCTCCATACATGACCTCATTCGCTATGCGGTAGCATTATGCAATCATACCTGGGAGAATGGAACAATCCATTTTTCACGGAAAAGAGGGTAGAGACTGGTCTTGTCGAAGAAAGTGGAGATTGTTGGCATTTCAGGTTAATCCTTCAAAGGACTGTTCAGTCAGTGCCGGCAGGTAATTAGAAAAAAAAAAGCCACAGAAAACTTGGTATTACAGAATAGCTGGGTAATGTTTGTAATAGTACTTTTTAAATTTTCATTTGTAAATAACTTTCTTCTTTTGGTTGTTTTTACAGAACAAGTTTTGTCACAATTAAATTTCATTGCATGCTGCCAGTTTAAATTTGTAAAAAGGAAGTTTACAAAGATATGTTGGAATTGATTTGAGCCACACACACACACACACACACACACACACACACACACACACACACACACACACACATATATATATATATATATATATATATATATATATATATATATATATTTATGTGTGTGTGTGTGTGTGTGTGTGTGTGAGTGAGTTAACTCAGAAGTATCTGTAGTTCAAACTGGATTTTTTTTTTTATTTCCTCCGAGACATTATATTACTAATAGCACAACACTTGTTAGGAATTGTGAAATGTCTTCTATTGGGAGACATTTGGTCTTATGAACTACACACATACACACACACACACACACACATATATATATATATATATGTGTGTGTGTGTGTGTGAGTGAGTTAACTAACTCAGAAGTATCTGTAGTTCAAACTGGATTTTTTTTTTTATTTCCTCCAATTGAGACATTATATTACTAATAGCACAACACTTGTGAGGAATTGTGAAATGTCTTCTATTGGGAGACATTTGGTCTTATGAACTACACACATACACACACACACACACACACATATATATATATATATATGTGTGTGTGTGTGTGTGAGTGAGTTAACTAACTCAGAAGTATCTGTAGTTCAAACTGGATTTTTTTTTTTATTTCCTCCAATTGAGACATTATATTACTAATAGCACAACACTTGTGAGGAATTGTGAAATGTCTTCTATTGGGAGACATTTGGTCTTATGCTAAGAAAATATCTGTTTGTACACGTACAAGAGAAATACAATTTAAAATCATACATAGACTCCATATTTCTCCTAACCATAGGCATTTTTTAACCCCACTCTATTGCCTATGTGTTTAAAGTGTAAAACTGAAATAGGTACTTTAACACATTATCTGTGGTCATGTAGAAGATTGCAAAGGTATTGGTTTTTGGTGCTAGGGGAAATGGAAAAGATCTTTAATACTTGGGTATTATTGACCCAGACTCACTGGTGTTGGATATACCTAAAGGATGCATTGTTTCATCTGCTAATAAGAAATTGTTTAATATTATATTCTTTGCTGCCAGAAAAAATATTTTACTTAATTGGATCAGTGATAAATCTCCATCACTTAAAGGTTGGCATAAGATTATTTTTGATTTGACTCCCCTGAAGCATCTTACCTATGTTCTACATCAAAAAACAGGCCAGTTTTAAAAAGTCTGGACCCCATATGTGGACTATTTGAAACCTCGTCTTCGCCCTATTTTAATATATATATATATATATATATATATATATATATATATATATATATATATACTGTATATATTTGATGATGTTTTGTTATATTTGTATTATAATGAAAACTCAATAAACATTTAATTATATTAAAAAAAAATTAAAAAATACATGAAAACTTGAAAAGTTCTGTATAAAATGGCTTTCAAAAGATTTTCTCAGTTTAATTTATTGAACTTTTTTTTATTGTAGCCGAGAAATTATGGATAAAAAGATTCAACCTGATGGGCCATTGATGCTGCATTGTCAGACATCATTAATAACAGATTGTTCAGTCCTGCATTGCATTCAAAGAAATGCTTTCACTAGCCAGTACAATATTTATTATGTGATTAATGAGTCCTCAAGATAAGCTGTTAATGCCTATCAAGTATTTGAGTGCTCAAACTGCAACCTTAGTTCCCTGTAACCTCAGAATCATGTCACAATGCTACTAAAAGGGATATTTAGAGGTTGTTTTTATTTATCCCCAATAATTCAGTGCGACCCAAATAGAGTCTGCTTGGATCAAGTGGCCTGCACTGTAATTGCAGATCTTCAACAATGGGAGAAAGGTCAGGCCTCAAACAATAGGAAGAAAACCACTCTCAGTTCCTTCTATATATAGTTAGCCAATTATCCACATGATTTTCAGTGTCTGCTCTTTTCCCAAAGTGTGAGGGTATTTTTTTCTTTGTTTTTCTTTCCATTATAAAAAGAGAGATGACACTTTCAACACCATAAACACCCCCTCCCCATTTCCCCAACTAAAGAATGGAGGATAGATAGACAGACTGACAGACAGACAGACATACAGACAGACAGATAGATGGATGAACGGATAGATAAATAGACAGATGGACAGATAAATAGACAGACAGACAGATAGATGAACGGACAGATAAATACACAGACAGACAGATAGACAGACAGACAGACAGACCGACGGATGGATGGACGAACGGACAGATAAATAGACAGACGGATGGATGGACGAACGGACAGATAAATAGACAGACAGGACGGACGGACGGACAGACAGACAGATAAATAAACAGACAGTCACACAGACAGACAGCGAGCGGGCGGACGGACAGATAAATGGATGGATAGATGGATGGGCAGATAAATAGACAGACAGGCAAATGGATGGAAGGAAGAACAGACAGATAAATAGGCAGACAGACAGACAGTAAAATAATGGAGTAAAATGATCAACTGGAAGGAACTTCACAAATTGATTGCTGCCAGCATAGTAAAGGAGCTGTGGCCGGTTTGGATGTGTATTTCAGAACATCATTAGCAAAATCCTTGTGATGGGAGAAGAGAGAGGGTGATGCAGCCTGATCTCAAAACTTTCACAAGCTATAGTGAAAAACATATGTGGAAATGTAGATGAATGTACCATGTTTCTACCACTGCAGAATAAGACTGCTCACCAGTCCCCCCCACGTCAAACCCCCAACCCGGACATACAAGCATAGACATAGCCTAGCCTATATTAAATAAATATTAAATATAAATGCCAATCAAATAGTTTATAAACTGAATAACCTGTCTGAAATGAAAACACGTCTTTAACTCCTTACTTGACAGTGATGATACTTTATTGGCTGGGTGAGAGATTAGACAAGAAAAGCCCACATTAAAATTCTGCTGGCAGCAAAGTGTCGTACTTTCGCCATTGAAGAACCACTGCAGAGTCCTGCTCAAAGCAGCGACTGTGAAAAGGACGAGGAGATCTGTGAATACTCTAAGTCAGCTCAACATTAGGAAGATCTTTTTTAAAGCCAACACAGCACTACTGTCCAGCATCTGTCAAGATGCTTTTTAAGTCTCATCCTCGTCGTTTTTCAGAGATGAATTCTGCACTACAATGATAACTTCAATCATACTCTCTCACTCACACACGCACAAGTGATTTAGTTTTTCTCAAGAAAACTTTTGGGTTGTAGATATTTACATTGTACATTTAGGCTGACCTGTCTATGGGTTGTTGTATTTTTTTGGTGATATTGTGTTCTATTCATATTTTCTGCTTTGTGCATGTCTTAAAGTTTGTGCAAAACAATAACTGTTCTATCCCCAAATGTACTTGATTCGAATGTGCTTAAAGAAAATGATTCGGAAATATGTTGCACTTGATGTTACCATATATTGCACTTTTAAATTAATAGGGGTAACACTTTAGAATAATGGTCCGCCATTAATAAGTAACTATGCAGGAAGTAATGCAGGACTAATGAGTAGTACTACATTAACACTTCAGCTACTACTATTAACTAATATAGAAACAAGCTTAACTAATCAGTAAGTAATATCAAATTTAGGATTAAGATAGTTCCTTATTAGTCAAGTCACCTTTATTTATATAGCGCTTTTTACAATGTAGATTGTGTCAAAGCAGCTTTACATTGATAACTGGTACATTATTTTGGCTGCACAGCAGCTCTTAAAGAATAGTGTCAATGCAGGCAGATCAAAGCACTGTTATTATTAGGTAATCAATAATTAGAAAATGAGATTGGCATCATTAAGAACTAATAGGTAACTATGACAAATTATAAAGAATTACTAATTAATTACTAATCACAACATTAAAGTGTCTGAGATGTGAGCAATTGTCTTTTTTTACTCTCAACATGGTCATAAAATGCATAAAATGCATCATTCAAGTGTTACCTAGTCACTATGCAGGAACTACTAGTGATCAGGACCATTATTTTAAAATGAAAAACATTTTTCACTTTAAAATAATGGTCCAGATCACTAGTAGTTCTTGAAGATTGTACTTTTTTACTCTCAACGTGGTCATAAAATGCATCACTAATTACTCAAGTACCTAGTCATATACTACTCACTACTAGTAATCTGGACCATTATCTTAAAGTGAAAAAGATGTTTTTCACTTTAAAATAATGGTCCTGATCACTAGTAGTTCCTGCATAGTGACTAGGTAACACTCGAGTAATTAATGATGCATCTTATGACTATATTCAGAGCAAAAATGATGACTGATTACGTCTCAGACACACGATACTGTTCTTTACAATTTGTCTGTTAGTTAATAGTTATTAATGATGGTAATCTCAATAGGTAATTACTAATTAGCTAATAAGGAACTATCTTCTAAATTTGATATTACTTACTGATTAGTTAAGCTTGTTTCTATATTAGTTAATAGTAGTAGCTGAAGTGTTAATGTAGTACTACTCATTAGTCCTGCATTACTTCTTGCATAGTTACTTATTAATGATGGACCATTATTCTAAAGTGTTACCTCAATAGGCCTTTTTTTCACAAGAATAGGAAATTACATCACACAGGGTAAAATTATTTCTATACAGGTTTGCAGCTATTATATTACTACACTCTTTTCTCAAGAAATGCTTTTTACCTTTACTGTCATTTAAAAATGACAGAATGATTCACTGATTCACTGACATGGCTGGATAAAGTTATCTGACTCAAAGCACTGAGTCAGCTCTGTCAGAGTTTAAATGAAGAGCTCAAGAGTTGATACATTTGAGCACACAGACACACACACAGAATAATAGTAACAGCCAATAGTAAATATCAAAAGAAATCCAAATGATTTCCTTGACTCCATCCTGATAAAATCAATTGGCTCCTTCAAAGACATTGCACTGAAGCTTTTCAGACTCTCAACTCTCTTCTTCTGAAGTTTGCTGCGACATCAGTGACAATGAGAGGAAGAGAGAGAAGGGAGGGGAATATGTGATGCCTCCCCTCTAATTTCCTCCTCACCCAGCAGCGCTAATGGTCTGAAATGTTCAGTGCTAAAAGAGCGGCTCCCAGCAGACATCGCTCAATACAGGGGCCAGAACCATCTCCTGCAGTTCATCTCTCTCAGTCTTGTGTAAATGCATGAGATTCCAGCCCTCCTGCTCTCCCTCCACTGGGGAGTGGGTTTATGGGTAATTGAGGACACTGGAACTCGCCATAATTGGAGCTGTGCAATAATGGAGCGGGGTAATCTGGGTGCCTCATTCAGGAGAAAACCATGGAGCAAGAGCTTTCACTTAGACATACAGAAAACATAGGAACAGGGATTCATTTTCACATGAGTGTTTCATCACATGTCACAATAGAGGATAGACCCTTTTCTAAAAGTTGCAAAGCGGGTTTTTTTTTTTTTTTTTTTGTTATTATTAAATTGTGTCTTCAATAATTTGAACGAAAAAGCCAAGGGCATAGAGATGTCGAAAGGTGTGTGATAAACATTATTTGAGAATTACAAATTATTATTATTAATAATAATATGTTACATTTGACAATAAATAAGTCAGACAGTATTAAAGCATTCCTGGAAAGTGCTAACTTTATTTTAAAGGTTGCAACCAAGAATCTCAATTGCCACTGAACAATTTACGAGAACGAGATTTTTTTGCACAGTATTTTAAAGAAATCCTCAACGACAAAATTCATGACTGAAAAATATGTGGATTTTGAAATGTTTTAACTAATAATCTTGTAATGAATATCATTTCAGTTCTACTTTCTGAGCATGAATTATCATATGCATTGAAAGACAAAAATATACAAGCACTGTAAAAGGTTTTGCCACAAACTCAACTGACTGGCTTCTTTCCTGTATGATTTCACATGAGTCTCTTCAGACCTTCCTGTACATGAATTATGAGCTTCCAGAACTTCTGATTGAGGCTGTGAAACAGTTTTTTCTTAGTCTTATTAAGTGCAAACAATAAGTGCAACCATGATCAAAATGCTCTCTCAATATTCAAAATGCAACAGAGACCAAAACAGAGACCAGAGCTAAGAGGTGGTTAAAACTACACAGCCCAGCCTAAGATAGGTTTGATATTGGGAGACAGGCTATTGTAGCCTAATTTGTGCACATCAGGGAGCTCGCGTTTTACTTTCGCTTTCGAATTCGCGATTGCACGTACTCAGTGTATATGGAGAGGCGGTGTTGAGCGCACTTTCTACAAGATAAGACATTTATCAGACACTTAGGCTCTGTTGCACAACGAATCCTCCGCCATGGTCTTGCCAGTCATCTTGCCTTACTCTCGTCATGTGATCGGTGAACTGTGATTCCTGCTGCACTGTGTGCGACTCTGCAGCTCGTGCTGAATGAGCAGAGCAGACGTTTACTATAGCTTACAATTGAAGTGTTGTTATCTAACTGAATGAACTGGTTTTTATTTAGAAAAAAAAGCAAAACGACTGTGGGCACCATAATGTAATGTAAACGAAGCAGTGGCATATATGCTAATTTCACCCTCATACCCCGTCAAGGCGATATCGCGAGACAGCTTTTTACCTTGACGAGAAATATCGTCATATTTTAATGTCACGCCTATGTCATATTTATATTAACTGTGGGGGGAAATGATTTCACTGTAACTTCTTGTTATCTGAAAATTGGTAACAATGTATAGAGATGGGAAACAGATTTTAATAAGATGTTAGCTTAATACAGTGGTGGGAATGTTTGCAATGCCATTTTTCCCCCTACTGGTACACTTCATTGTTGCTATTTGGCCAGTTAAACCACTCAATCTTTCATTTCTCTATGGATAGCTAATGAAAGTCAGAAGCCATGTGTGGGCATTAACTACACATTTAACCACAAAAACACATATGTCCATTGACCCTTTGTCTCAGTTTCTCAGCAGAAGGAGGGCCACTTAAGTGTTCCGCTCGCAATGCTTTAAGTGTGTTTTTATGTCTAATTGGGCAATTTGCTCCCTCAATATTGCCTCTATAATTGAACCCTGCTCAGAGAAAATGAAGTTTGATGTGGTATGTCACCCTTAATAGCATTTCTACCAACTCATGAAGAAAAGAAAGAGTATTAAAAAGTAAATAAATAAATGAGAAATGAGACTGACCGAAAGCTTGGAAAAAGTTATCTCTGCAAAAATTCCTGGAACCCTAATTTGAACATTGGTCCTCTGATACCAAGCCAAATTACGTTGCAAGCATCTCACTGCATTCTCCCTCTCCACAGTCGCCTTTGTAACCCTACTGATTGATTTTTCGCAAATGTCACGGTTTACTTAAAATGCCTTCTTATACTTTATGCTTTCCAACAGCAGTTATAAATCTAGGGGGTAGAACTGGAAGTCATAAATCCTCCTATGATGCATAACCTTCAAAAAATGTCCCAGGAAGTTTGATATAACTGTATAAATTAGTGTCCTCTGGGCTTCTTTTATACTTGGAGATTCACACAGATATCAAACTAATGTATCATTTGTTTGTGTCTGTGACATAAATCAAAACACTGAAATGCAGTGGAAAGAAAATATTGACCATTACAGATCTTTATTGCTAAGAGCAATATTGTGGTCTGTTTCAGCTATAGTGTCATAACAGAGTTTTACAAAGTTTTACAAAATTGATGTCAATACTTTCTATTTTTTTAAAGCAATTTAAATTAATATTTTTATACAGCAAGGATGCAGTAAATTAGGGTAGCTTGTTTCCGCCACTGAATAAAAAAAAAAAAAAAAACTTTTATCTTTCAGAATTGCATTATATAAACACGCTATTTTGAGTTATACAATCAGAATTGCGAGATATAAACTCACAGTTGTGAGTTAAAAAGTCAGAATTGCAAGATATAAACTCATAATTCTAAGAAAAAAGTCAGTATTTTTTCCCCTCAGAACTGGACTTTATAACTAACAATTCTGAGAAAAGAAGTCAGAATTGCGAGATATAAACTCGTTATTGCGAGAGAAAGTCAGAATTGCGAGAAAAAAGTCAGAATTGCGAGTTTATATCTCACAATTCTGACTTTATAACTCGCAATTGTGACTTTCAGAAAAAAAAAGTCAGAATTGCGAGATACAACCCAGAATATTATAACCCGGAAGCGCTGCACTGTGTTTAGTACGTCAACAGCGTAGGAGACTAACAGGAAAGAGAAGAAATTGTTGAATAAAGTCATTATTTTTATTTTGTTTTTGTGCACAAAAAGTATTCTCGTCAATTCATAACATTAAGATTTAATGATGTCTTTACTACCTTTCTGGGCCTTGAAATTTGGAATGACATTACTGTGTATAGGGAGATCAGAAACCTCTCGGATTTCATCAAAAATATCTTAATTTATGTTCCAAAGATAAACAAAGGTCTTACAGGTTTGGAACGACGTGAGGGTGAGTAATTAATGACAGATTTTGATTTAATGAACAAATTGCCAGAACTGCTCTTGATCAACACAGTGCTGTTTCCTTCTATGAAGACTTTGCCATCCTCTGCATTATACACCTTGTCTGTAAGCATTGTCATGGTTTAATATTCTTTTTATTTTTTTGGTGTATCATAATGATTTGCTAACATTAAAGTAATTAAATAAAAAACGACAACAACAAAAAATAGTATAGTATAAACTGGTATAACTATAACAAATGTAATAACTATAGTTATGGTTTTGGTGGTACTTTTTCTTTGCGTTTACACATGTAAGTAGTTCTTATGTTCAGTGAAACACTCAGATCATTTGTTTGGAGAGGTTTTTGGACTTTGGTTCCACTATATGGTTCCAACTGCCATAAATTGCTTTGAGCTATCAACACAAAATGTGGCCCAGATGCAGTTGACATGATTGTGAACAAGCCCAAACTTTTGATTTTATGACCTGTCATATATAATTCTAACAGTTTTCTAATATTAATTTATAATAACAAAATCAATCAGTAAATTGCATCACTTTTTCTCTGCTGTAACATCAGAACCTCCAAACGTTATCAAAATCTATCAAAATTCCATCATTTTTTAAAAAAAAAATTTTTAAGTACTGTTGCCTACATTGTACATCTACACTTTAACTACTACAGCCTCTACTATTTTAGAAGCACCCAGGCCAGTACTTGTGTGGGTTGCCATTTTTTATAACTATACATTAACATTAATTTAAACAATTTAGGGAAAAGTAGCGCATTTTTAAACTACTTTATATACTAGATCTCAAAGATACAAAAACTGCACAGTGCTGCAGACATTATAACACAATCCCTACTTTAAAAAAAGACAATTAAACATTCATGGCCATTATCACAGGTGACTGTGTCCTTGGAAAGCCATACTTTTTGAATTATGTGTTCCATTAAATAGACAAATTGGGTGCAAAGACTCTTTTAAAAGTGCTCTTAATTGCCACCCTGATGCAGTTTTGTTGCGATCTCAGACTGCACAATGTATTTTGTGTGAACCTGTGACCATACATTAAATCTTGTTTTATAGATTGTGCTGGAGCACAAAGCTCTTCACCTTGTGGTAATATCCTGAGTAAGCACAATTTAGTTATATGACTATATCTTATTTTACTATTGCGTAAATATTATGCATGCTGCATGAAATATGGAACAATATGTTTCAGTATGCTTGCTAATAGCTTGACAGCTTTTTATCTACCACAACATCACCTGCAGTGTTGAAAGACTGTGGGTGGAGATAGACATAATTCATGCAGATAATATTACTGCTTTTTAAAATACAGAAATACTGTGCAACCCAGGATTAGTGCACAGTTTTAGACACGTTGCAGGGTGGACCTTATATAAACGTTACAAGACACTTTTACATTTATGGGTCAATGACATGACAGGTCTTTTTTTTTTTTTTTTTTTGTACAAAGGCCTTAATAATAATAATAATAATAAATATATATGACTTCCAAAGTATGTAAGGTGGTACAACTAGATCTCTTTTATTGGATCCTAAAGGTTTTAATTATATTTTGCTACATATAAAGGTATTTTAAAGATTTTGAAGTTTCAAAAAGTAATTCGGTTTAACCGTCCAAAGGCCAATACAGCCATTTCATTTGTGATTAAAATATCTTAAAATGTAATAAATGTATATATTTTTATTCTGGCATGATTTTATAACATTATATATCAACATTAAAATTATGTGTAGAAGTTGTTGCTTTGTTATGAGAAAGAATGTCTGGAAAATTAATTTAATTGATGTCATTTGGAGTAACCAAAATACAGAGACCATTTTGGATCAAGTCATGTTGTCAATATCATGTGACAGGATGTGACATCATTCAGACACCTGCAAAGGACCACATGGTCATAAAGCAAAGTAACTAACTCTCTTTTAACTCTTTGACAAATTCATGTTTTCACTTACTCATACGCATGACCCGAAACATTGGGTGATTCGGTAGAACCGCTATAAAACATATTTTAAAAACTTGTACTAAATGTAGAATGTTTGATTGTCCTTTTGCTAGCTAGCTAACTAGCTACATATCAGTCTGTCAGCATTGTTTGAAAATATCGTCATTCGGTATAACCAAAAGTGTCATTCGGTAAAACCGAAATTTTGATTATACCGAATGACTTTTTGGTTACAAATTTCGTCTGTCTTGTAAAAAAAAAAAAGGCAAAAGCAGTGTTAATTGATTATAAAAACCACATAATCTCATTGTTAACACTTAATACAACTTCAAAATGATTTATATCTCCATTATGTTTTTTTGTTGCTTTTTTAAACTTTTAAAAACCTTATTTGTCAATGAGCCTTATACATTTGCATTTATCTAAAGCAATGTATACATTTTATTAGTTCAAGCATTCTATGGGAATCAGACCCATGACATTAGTGTTGTAAGTCTACTGTTTGAGCTGAATGTTACAATTTTTTGAGTAAAACATTATTGCAGGTAACCACCGTTTGACTGGAAACAAGTGACATTGAGAACTGTAACAAAAACACCCTGGTAAGGGTGAGAGGGAAGGTGAGAAATAATATTGTAAAACTGAACTGACTGTTTTAGGTGCAAGACACCTAATCATTTCAGAGACTAGCCTCTTATATTATAAGGAGTCATGAATCATATCATAACTACAATAAATCTTTAAAACTTAAAAGTTGTGGTGAATTACCTTTAAAGCATTTGGCCTCTGGGTGATTTTATGTCTCTGTAAGCTAGTTCCACAAACTCCCTGTCTACTAAGGATACTCTGATCGAGCAGCTACAGATAATAACATTCTATGAATCAACTGTCATTTAAAAGTTAAACTGATGGAAACTGGATCTCGGGTGTGGTGGGCAGGGCTAGGATTGCAAAGGGCCAGAAAATTTCAGAAAAAAGTTCAAAACACTGGCAGGCAGTCCAAACAAACAAACAAAAACCAAGGCAGGGAACAAAGGCTTAGGGTAGTCCAGAACACAGTGTAGAAACATCCAAGACACAAGAAAACAAGAAACAACAGCTCAGAAATGCAGTACCAACAGTGATGCAAAACCTAGTGATGAATGACTGTGAAGACCGAGGTTAAACAAGCAGACACTAACAAGCAAATAAGGAACAGGTAAATGTAATCATGGCTGATGAGTCAGAGCAGTGGGTGATGGGAAATGGAGTCTTTGACAGAGATAATAGTCTGGGGTGGAGTTCTCTCTAGTGGAAATGACGGGCAATCTCACTGGTGATTGTGACAGGTATCTATTTTAAGAAAAGCTAAGAAAAATAATGTTGCTGATGACACATTTTACATGAGAATTTTAACGTTACCCTCAGGGAGACAATTGAGGATTTTGATGTGTAAATCAAATCGCTACAAAAAATTTTTGAACCAATGCAGTAAAATTATTCAATAGAGAATTGCAAAAATGAAATGTCAGATTAGTATACTATATATATATATATATATATATATATATATATATAAAATTTGGCTATGAGTAATTTATTGTATGTTATATACTGTGAATCTAATGTTGTGTACTGACCATGTCATGGTTGTCCAAGAAGTCTATTCTATTCTATTCTATTCTATTCTATTCTATTCTATTCTATTCTATTCTATTCTATTCTATTCTATTCTATTCTAAACATTTAGTTTGGTCATACGCAGCCATGCATGCAAACTAATACAAGTTTAAAAACATTACATTTTTGACTTTGATTTATTTGTGAGTAGAACTCATAGAACGATTCTTTCATTGGACAACAAAAACCATGAATGTTGAATAAAATAAACATATTCCTTATGATCGGATTCCCAGAATTTTGCAACCCTAATAGGGAGGATGTGTCGAGACCAATCAGACACTGTTTTACAGCTAGAGCGCACTTGAAATGGATTGATCGCTCAGATTGAAAGGTCTTTACCGTGCGCCATAGAATTCGAGCGCAAGCTGAAACAGCCCTGGAAGATCATCACTTATTAACCAGGATATTATTACTTGTTAGTTGTTCTATGTAATTATAAATATTTTTATGCTTTGTGGCGTTTACACATGTAAGTAGTTCTTATGTTCAGTGAAACACTCAGGGAGGCTGTTTGTTTGGAGAGGTTTTTGGACTTTGGTTCCACTATATGGTTCCAACTGCCATAAATTGCTTTGAGCTATCAACACAAAATGTGGCCCAGATGCAGTTGACATGATTGTGAACAAGCCCAAACTTTTGATTTTATGACCTGTCATATATAATTCAAAAAACAGTTTTCTAATAGTAATTTATAATAACAAAATCAATCAGTAAATTGCATCACTTTTTCTCTGCTGTAACATCAGAACCTCCATACGTTATCAAAATTCCATCAAATGATACCATGTACGTGATGATACTTCTTTTGTGTGTGTGTGTGTGTGTAGTTATAAGTCATTAAGTATGCCAATTAGATGTGAAACCATTAAAAATACCTTCAGGGTGTAAGGGGTTAACCTGGATAGTCAACAGAGAGCTTACATATCACTTATCAAGCTTGAATGATCAGGATCAGTTTTGGCTGATCATGATGACAAGAAATCGGTAGTCGGTATTGGCTGCAAAAATCCTGATTAGAGCATCCCTACTTTCTACACCCATCTCCCATGCAAGTCCAATCCCTAGAGGCCAAACTGAACAGAGTCCCTCTCATCAAACACAGCACGTAGCCTGACCAACACCACATCTCTTAGGAGAGGACGAACATGCATGAAAATGGAAATTTTCCATTGAATGTGTCGGTTATGTTTCTTAACAGATTTAAAATGAGAAGCCTGACATGCAAATTCTTTGACAGGAGGCATTTTTCTATTGTGACGATCCCGGCACTGTCGTTTGGGACGTGTGTTAATTGGTTGCCCTGCCCAGGACTCAACTTGATGGGCGGTTCATTGGGTGCATCTGCGGTTGCTACTGTAGCATTTCTTTAAAAGAGACTGTTGGCAGTGCTAGGATGGGAACTTGGGTTTTGGAAGCTTTGTTTGAGTTCTCCTTTGTTTGATTCTGTCTTTGCTTTGTTATTTGGTTTTGCTTTGATCCCCATGTTGCTTTGTTTTTACATCTTTCAACATCACAACAGTACATTACAGATTCATTCAGACACCTTGCTTTACGCATTGATTAAACTGATGTTTACAGAAACATTTTTATCTTATTTTGCGAATTAATTTGATTTAATAAAACTTTTTTCTTCTTGAGCTTAACTATGGTCGTGTGTGCCCTTTTTGTTGCTTCCCTTTGAGCCAGGGGTTGTAACACTATGCAATCAGTTCAACCAACAGTTGTGTTGTTATGAAATTCAGACCACTAGAGTGAAATGTGTGGGTCAGGACATACACTGAATTGTGCACTATAATAGAGAATGCACTGAAAAGGAAAGACATTTTCTGATGGGGTAATCTCACTATATATATATATATATATATATAAATTAGAAAAATAATGCACATGAAGCAATAATGCCTCTAGTTGGGTGTGCCACCTTGGGTGTGCATTATATTTTTTATTAATTCAAAGGCCCAGAGTCAATTAGAGCTAGTAACGGAGGCTTCAGCCATTGAGCAGTGTCTCTACTAATAGCGAAACTGTAAGTTTATCTACCTCAAGAACCGCACCGTTATTACCTCGCTGGTGAAAATTGTCATGTAGCTTTTAAGTTGCTAAGCTATTTTACCAATTAATTTGTAAGAGCAGCGCTGACAACACGTTTCTGTGCAAGTGTGTGTCCGTACTACATGTGTGTGAGTTTTAGTGAGAGAGCGGGACATATGTGCTTTCAGGACATAACAAAACGTATTTTGTGGCAAAAACTATGACAATAATTTGTTGTTTTTATCCTATTGTTTACTATATTTATGTGCTTGGTCAGTGTCACTGTGGGTTTTGGTTCTTTTGCTGTTGTAGGCCTTTTGAAATAACTGAAATCATTTGGCAAAGTGATATGGAACTGATGGAACCTGCCTAGAATTACTTTAGCCACGCGTTTCCCTGAAAATAATTGCACACCTTAGTCAACCAATCAGATTTGAGCATTCACCAGCCCTGTATGTATGTGTATATGTATATAGATGCAATATAAAGCAATCAGCTTGCGCCTAGTTAATGCTGTGAATATCATCAGGGCTCATCAGCATGTGCCATCTAGAGTTTCACGACATGACTAGGCATTTATGTATATATATATATATATATATATATATATATACATACATACATACATACAGGGCTGGTGATAATCTGATTGGTTGACTAAGGTGTATATATGATGATGATATTCACAGCGTTAACTACTTTAACGCTACTTAACTAAATATTGCATCTACAGCCAATGAGCTTGCTGCTCACAACATTTAAATGGCTTGCAGCTCGCTTTCAGAGTTCGTCCGAAACCCTCCACCTTCCCCAGCTACACCTGTATAGATAATTATATCTATTTGCTATTTGTGCATTTATTTACTCACAGCAGTGTATATGTGTATATATATATATGTATATGTGTATATATATATGTATATGTGTGTATATATATATATATATATATATATATATATATATATATCAATTATTATTATTAATATTGTAAGGACACTTAAAACACATTGTGAAAAGTCTGATTCTCTCAAAATGAAAGCCTGAATCTTTGAGAACATTATTTCACACAAATAATCATACTCTGCCAAGTTAAGGTAGGCCTTTTTTGTTGTCATGTTTGGTGTCTGACTGTTTGTTGCTCTAACCAAAACAGAGGAAGCTTTTATGGTATGGTCATATTGCTAACCACATCATCTGTGTTGTCTCTGTGCTGCTGTTGCGATTTAAACAAGACAAGCGTTTTGCAGCAAAAGCCCTCTCTGTTGCATCACTAATTTGACAGTCAGGGAAAGACGCATTTTAACATTAGCTGCAGTCTTGTACATCTACTTCCACTGATGAATAAAACAATATGCAGCTCTTCAGCGAGAGACAGTAAATAATTTCTCATTATGCAATACCAGAGAGAGAAGGAGATGGGAACAGAGAGAGACACGCATAGGTCAGAAAGTGAATTTGTCTAAGGAAAGAAAAGTCCTAGCAGAAACGCCCCAGCAAAAACTGGCAGCACTTTGAATCTGTTTGTTTGCGCTTGACAGTCAGTGATTAATTATGGTACTGAAATCTCCATGGCTAACCTGGTTTTGGCTTCTTGGAAGGAGAGACAGATGCAAAGAGGCAAAAGCAAGTATTTTTCTGCCACTGGATGGTCATAAACTAGCAACAGATGTCTTGCAGAATAGTGACTCACTTTTCTTTTCTTTACTTTTTTTTTTTTTGCAAAACTCACCAACACTATGCTAGAATGTTGTGGGTGGTTGTTAGCGTGTTGCTGTGTGGTTTTTAGGTGGTTACTTGTCAAAATAAAAATAAGGGTTACATAAGTTAACACAAACTTTAAAACTTTGGGTCAGGGGTTTGTTCAAATCACTAACTAGTATGAATACTAAAAAGGTTGCTTGATAACGAAAATTTATAAAATGGTTAGTTCCTGTCTTTGATTCTGATTGGTCAATAGCTGTGTTTTATTCACGATAAAACAAGGCTATGACCGCTTCACCCAACGGTTCTGTGTATCACCACACAACACCCTTAGTAACCACTCTTAGCAACGTAAACTGTATGTTCTTAATTGATATTGTTCATTGAAGCTTACTGTATTATGTAGAAGAGTATTGTGAGAAAAAGATTGAATAAGCGAGTTTATTACCTGCATTCAGATTTAGCATTTTCCTTCAGGTCAGTCCTATGTTCATAATAAAAAATCAGTTTAAATGTCAGATGTATTATCCTGTCCTTTTAACAGTTAAGGGGTTTTCCCGTGACTGACAGGGCTAGTCAAAGCATTTGTCAGTTGTGTCTTGTTCCGTGTTCACAACAATTCAGTCTTTTCAATGTAAAAGTCTTTGGTACTGACTGACACACTCATAAGGACAGTCACAATAAAAATAAATAAATAAATAAATAAATAAAAACTCAAAGACAGTCTTTGCCACCATCTAATGGCATAATAATGTAACTTCTGTTGCTGTTCGCAGTCAGGGACTATTTTTTTCGGCGGAAGGAAGGCTTTAGTGAAAGTTTACTTCATGAAAGTTGCATTGAAACATATTTTTTGCTTTAATATTTGTATTGTGTGGTAACCGTTTTATAAAAGCAATAAGGTACTCGAGGCTAGTGCTATATCGTGAATAAGTCACGGGTGAAAGAACGGCCTAACAACGCCCTTCAGCTGTGAATTATTCACGATACAGCACAGCCTCGGGTACCTTTTTGCTTACGTAAGGCATAATGTCGACAAGTAGATATCTTGTACTGTCAGTATTGAGAGTAGTGCATTACAAAGTAATGCTAGTAATCAGATTTTTTTTTTAAAGTAAGTAGTAAAGTAATGCATTACTTTTAAATTTACAAAAAATCTGAATTACTTTTTCAAATAAGTAATGTAAATTCTTTTGTTTTTCCATTTATAGGCTGACACCTCTTCTGCGAAAACCCATCACAAGGTGAAATTTTACGTATCACAGGTTTCAATGCCATCTGAAAGCTGAATTCGAGCCAGTCCTTTCCAAATCTGTTTTTAAACCATTCAAGAGCACAAAGGGGCGAAAGAAAACTCGATCGCACACTGTTATTGGATCACAGCCGCACACACCCCAAGCGCGCACACGCTCAAAGGCATGTTTCAGATAGTGTGTGGACACCGAACTGATAATTCGTTCACGTCTTCTTGCGCTTGAACGGATAGATACACACAAAACTATGTCAAAATACCTATCTCGGCAAGTATTCTCGTAAACTTCTTTTTTTTTTTTTTGTAAAAGCAATTTAAATGTCCTAATTGTCCTAAGGTCTAATCCTGGCTTATTCTAAGCCCTATCAGTGAAACCAGGCCTATTTGTTTAAAGGGGACCTATTATGCAAAATTTGCATAGTGTTTGGATATAAATGTGTGTTGGTAGCGTGTGTACACAACCACCCTATAGTGATACAAATCCACCCACTCCTTTTTTTTTTTTTTTAATCCCCTTAAATCATAAGTCGTTTCCAGATCCCTGGCAATGTGACGTCACATTAGCCACAGGCCCCACCCACGAATGTTAACAGACGCTGCCATTTTAACATAGAACGGCCCTGAGCGAGTTCACAGCAAGTTTATACAGTCCACCATTACTGCACTGACGAGAATGTCTCCCAAGCATTTTAGGTGTTCTGTAGCTGGGTGTATTAATGCACATAGCTCTCTCCATTTACTCCCTAAATCTGAGCCACTGAAGACGAGGTGGATTCATTTTGTTTTCGAAGAAAATGCTCTCTCAATTCTACCGAAATTTGTTTATGTCTGCACGAATCATTTCACACCAGACTGCTTTGTGAACGAATGTCAATACAAAGGGACAATACAAAACACAGGTTGTGCTATAAATGTGTTACTCAAGGATATATAAGTACAAACTGTTCATGATCCAGTTTACAGTCTCCAGAGTGATACTGGATTAATAAAGGTGAGAGCACTTTATTACAGTTCATTGGACTCTCTGAGTTGATTTACGGATATAAAGTTTACCAGTTTATTAAGCACCACCCGAAAAAGTGTAAGGTTCCACCCACTAGCCCAACGACGGCATCTAGTGGTCTGGTCGAAGGTATTTTGCGTGTACGTCCTCTGGCACTTCTGTAAAATTCATCTTAATTTAATACAACTTTGGTTTCTAATTCAATTCTGACTTTGTAAATAATTTTATCTGACTCCAATTATAACTGACTCTTAGTTTCACAATCTTTCCGATGTAACAGCTGATCATGAGATTAGTTGTGCTTTAATTTAGGTCTTTGATCATTCTGGATACCTCATAATGTCAATTATTCGTTCATTACGGACCTAATCACCACTTAGAGAATTTCACAGCGGCCGTCTGCGTTCTCACGACATAAATTCGCCAGTTTATGATTCTTAGTCAGAGGGTGCAGAGTTTACTAATGCATTTGAGTCGAACCGCCACATGCTTGTTCATACAAAAATACAGTTTTCTTAGTCACGATACTGCAACTTGCTAATTCAATAACAGACAAACTCAAAAAGTCCCATGATGTGCTCCCATGCTCCTTTCATGGGGCTCTCTAGTTTGACCTGTCCTGACGCAAATTTACGGAAGTGAAGGACTCTAATAATCTACTAGTCATAATGATTTTAGAGGAATCCAAGATAAATTAAGATTAACATTTATTGTTTTTGCCAGGCAGGATAAATCATCAATTAAAATAATTACAAAGAATACATCACACAACTGATCAGCATAAAATGCAAAGTACAATTCACAACAAAATATTAAAAGTCAGCATACCTGGCAAATAGAGAGATACACACAGCAATTGTGCGGGAAGTTCTAAATGCAGATGCTTCCCTGAGTGGTTTGCCAAATCCCTTTAAATACCGCAAGTTATAACAAAAGGGCTATAAACATTTAGCACCCAAATATTTATGCAGCTTTTGCTGGACCTTTTCTCGTGCCCCAAAGGGTCACACGCCTGGTTTTGGGGATCCAAGCAAATGGTTAATAAGAATCTTTATTGGGGCATCTCCCACCCCAGGAGAACAGGTTTTGTCTTCTTTATTCTTGTCTGTTCTATTGTTGTGGGAGTGAAACCCTCTTACCAATCGCACCAGAAGTATTTACATTGATGTCACTTAAAACAACTAAGAGAGCAGATTTGTGAGACTTGCATGGCCTGAAGGGAAGGAGAGGGTGTGAGGAGTCAGGAACTCAGCATGGGGGGGAAGAGAGAAGGTTGAACCAGGTGTTGTCCTGTGCTCTTTCTCGCAGATCCTCTCTTCAGATTAGAGAGTTTTATTGTTTTATTACAGGATAGGAATCTTGAATTCAGTAATTCAGTCTTAGTAAAAATCCATCCTTACAAAAGCATAAGGTTTTTATATATTTGTTTACGGTTAGCTGTAACGAGTGTTTCTGTGTACTTCGCTATGTATGTTGATGATAATGCAAGGGAGAGAGAGAGTTGGATGGATAATATATTAATGCACTGTGTTTTATTAAGCTCTTACAGCGATTTTCTAGAATGATAACAGACGCTTCATATTTTGTGTGAAGTACAATAAACATTATAAAACTCATCTGTAAAGTTTTGGCCATCATTCGGACGGGATACAGTACAACAGTAATATAGTGGATAAAAACAAGAAGACAATAACCGTAATTAAACTGAACTATACCTGTTCTATCTCCATGCAGCATGTATTTGCAGTTTCTGACATTATAGTGCGTCCTGACTGAATCCTGACAACAGAGAACGAGCTCATGAAGCTCCGCCCTCTCAGGCAGAGCGCAGCAGCTCATTTGCATTTAAAGGGCACACACTGAAACGGCACGTTTTTGCTCAACCCCAAAAGTGCCAATTTTAACATGCTATAAAAAATGATCTATGGGGTATTTTGAGCTAAAACTTCACATACACACTCTGGGGACATCAGAGACTTTTACATCTTGTAAAATGGGGCATAATAGGTCCCCTTTAAAGTCTTGTTTTAGTATTGTTGTACAGACCGAAACTAATTGAATTGGAACATTTGTATTTAATATAATTAAGTCAGTTGAACAAGAACATTTTTTGAGTGTACTTTTGCTTCACACCCTTCAGTCTGATCCATCTTCTTATTTGTCTCCTGATACTTTCATAATATGGTTTTACTTTCTTCCACAAGGCCTATGAAGTGTTTGAGCTTGAAAGGCAGAAGCAAGAACAACCGCTATCTAAATGGGAGTAAATAGTTTGAAGCTACCTAACACTCTGGCCTTTAACTGACTGTCTGTTATCCAAGTTATTGCCAGGTGGTTGAATATAATAAGCCATTTGACAGCCAAGAAAATTTCTCCCCCAGTGGTGGCTGCTGATGGCTGAACTCTTTAATTGTCACACAGCTGTCATTTTTCTGCTATGCTTTGCTTCTCAGGCAGAGGAGGACTGTAGGAAAGAACTGAATATAAGGTGTTACTGGGTGAATTGCCAAGGGGATTTTGCATCTTGAAATCTTTTTTAAAACTCGACTCAAACCTGAGAATGTTTCTTTTCAAGGTATGCACAACATGTCTTTTTTTTTTTTTAGCATCACTACTGTTGGGCTAATCAACAGGCTGTCAGCTGGTTAATTTTTTTAGAAGCACGGATTTGCATATTTGCATTATTCATCTTCTAGAAGGCAGCTCGTTCCAAACTTGGTTCCCAAGGTAACCGTGAGCTGGCTGAGGTGAGCCTGCCACTTCAAGTTTAAGGTTAAAATATGCTTTAGTCTGGACCTCTCTCTTGAAGCTACAATATTGATCCCGTCAGAGTGTGAAGAGGAGCTGAATAAGGCTGTACACGAGATGTTTGTTCTCCAGAGACAGCTACAAAGACTGTGTCTTTCAGAGTCATCAGCTCCAAACAGTGGTGCTGCTGCACAGTGGATCTGGTCCTTGATGATGTAATTCTCATGTTAGTCTGGAGTCCAGATCAGATGTTTTATTTCAGAAGTGTCATAAGGTTTAAAAAAAGGTTTCAAGTGTTTACACCATTTCTTAATGTAAGAGAGCACTACACTGACTGTTTTTTCAACAGCCTCAAGCCTTCAAGTTTTTCCCATTCATTCATCCAAACTTTCTAAATATTTCTCATTGAATTACTGTAAGGCAACAAATGTATGAGAATTTGAGAAAAAGACAAACTTTTTTATTATGGGAAAGATCGTATGATGAATCGTTGAGAATGATGAAGAAAAAAAAAAAGAACTATGAAATAACTTTCTGACAACTCCCTCATAAAAATACTTAAAGGTGCACCACATGACCAAAACTGTATCATGTGATGGGCAATTTTCTATCATGGATACGGTAATTCAGTCAGTAAAGATGTTTTAAAAAATGTGAAAAGCGTTTTGACAAAACATTTGACATGAAAGTACTATGTAAAACTGCTTATATTAATTAATTCCACGCCACTTTTTTTGATAATTTTTACAAAAATGTCATGGCCTGCAGAATATTTTTACTGTATGAATATCTGAACATACAGTATATCAAAAGAAAGAACAGAGCCTCTGCTTTAAAAAACAACAAAACAACAACAACAACAACAACAATAATAATAAACTAGCTTCATGCATTCTTCTTTTATCAAAACTTGAACAAAAGTGAAGAAAATCTTTTGTTTAGTTTTTTTGTCAAAGACTTCATCTGGACTGGATTCAGAACAATGATCAAAACATAGACCAAGTAGATTGAGTCCATCAGCACCCCCAAAGCTGCATAGTCATCTCTTCCTGGGTCAAAATTTCCTTCAGTAATGTTAGGCAGTTTTGATTTATAAGCTGTTTAATGTTTAATGATTGCTTTAGCTTACATGTACGCAAGCAATGCTTCTATCAATTGTTTCTGCTGCTTCTTTTCCTGTGTTTTGATCTGGAGATTCTGTACTCTTTCCAAAGATGCGTAATAGTGAATAGCTACCATATAACTGAAAATATGGATTGTGGGAAAATTCCGGCAGGGAAGCGTTGAGTCATAAATTACGAAAAATTCTGTCAATGGTGTGAACATTTTTAACTGATTATAAGTATGTGTATTTCAAAATAACACTTATAGTTTGGGAGTGTAGAAATGACTTTTGAGCACTTTTGTACTCATTCCTGGGTAAAAGCAACATATTTTGAACATGGGTTCAAAGGAAAACTTTTTTTTTTTTTTTTTTTAATGAAATTGAATTTCCACTTTTAGCATTTACAGAAACATTACCACTTAACAACCTTAAAACTCAAGGCAGGTCTGTCTTAGAATATGTTATTGGTAAAAATCAATTTCTCTAAGCACAATGGGGGTTTTACATCCATAAAAAATGCATTCTGTTTACTCAAAAACAACCTTGTTGGCCCTGGAAAAACATTTCTATCAACTGATAAGATTTTAAACTTAAGGCCACAACATTCTATAAACCCACAATTTTCCCCACATTTCACAAGTAGGTTAGGGTTAAGTTTATGGGTAGGCATAATCCTAAACTTACGCTTGTAGTGTATTTTAAAGAGTAAAAGTATATAAAAAGGTAACACTTTATTTATGAAGGTCAACTTTAGACATTCTGCTAACTATAAGTAACTTTGCAACTACATGTCAACTAGCAGTCAGACTGTAGTAGACTGTTGCTTAATATCTGCTAACATTTTACTTTGATGCTCCCAAACATTCTACTGTTTTTTTACTGTTTAGCCAATAAGATTGTAAGGTAAGGTTAAAGTTTTGGACTTTGGGACATGAACAACATTCATTTCTCACTGTTTGTTTGATGGTAATGTTTTTCCTGGACCAACAGGTGATGTTGGTTTCATACTTTAGTAAATCACATTGTGCAGCATATATTGTAAAACTTAACATAATCTTCTGTTCAATCAGGAGCTGTTTCAACACATTTGCCTTAGGTAGAGCATTTAATGTAACAATTTAAACTCTGTAGCATCAAGGAAATGTAAGTAAATGGCTCTGGGCTCCTGTCAGTTTGCCAAGATGATTTTACAGTGCAGTGAAAACAGTAGTATTTGAATAAGCTCTCTTCAGGCCATTTTCTGCTAAACCAACTCAATTATGAAAAATGTAAATTTTGAGAGATGATGTTCAGATTGCTCTCTCTTCCTTAAAGAGGTTCATAAACGAACAGTAATGTAATTTCTCTGAGCCTTCTTGACTTTTGATTACACTGGGCACATGGTTGATGAATATATCCCTGAAGTCAATTAGCATACTATTGTTAGCGTATCATTTCTTCATTTGCTATGCTTACCACATACACATCACTTTAATTAACCGTTTCCTTATAATGAGCTCATTATACCACATGACTAATTAAACTGCAAACCGATGCCTTAACATACATGCATCAATGAAAACCCCCTTAGTTGTGTGCAAAAATACAATCAACAACTAACAAAAACACTCATGCATGATCATAGGATGTAATTAAGTGGTTTAAAGTTAGTCTAACTGGATGTATTGAACAATGCCCTCACAGGCTAGTGTTTTTACCTCATTACTTCAACCAAGAGGGCTTTAACATCACAGCTAATGGGGATGTTTACATGTTATGAAGGAAACTGAAATACAATCTGGGTCTTAACCTTAATTACATTCTTACCTGCAGAAGCAGCATTTGATATAAGCCATCTACATTGGCTACACCAGTTGAGAGCTTTCCCAATTGAGTCTTTTTCTCAGTAGTTAATTCTCATAAACCAATTTAATGCTGCTTTAACCTCATGAGAGAATGGATGATTGGGTCTATTGATTTGCCATTTTAGTCCCTGTAGTTTCTGTATATTTCTCATGAATTCACATTGTACATGTGCAGAACATGCTACTCTCTTGCCATTTCTGTTTTTTTTTTTTTTTTTTTTTTCTCAATTTACACTCATTTAGTTTGTCATGGTATTTCAAAATGTGATACAGCTGATGATCACTGTATTTTCTTAGCATGAATTCTTCACCAAGAATGCTTTTCACTGTCAGCAGTAGTGTTTTAAAATAACAGCATCTCTCAAGTGTGCATCTGGTGAAGTGCTTGTTCGACCAAGCATGTGCTTGTTCAAAAATTGCGCAGCCTGGGTCAGATTATCCCCAAACGATTGATCGCACTCTTGTGGAGCAACAGCGTTTCTTAAGTCATGTGCCCAACAGGCTTGAAAGAGCCCAAACTTTTAGCCTGCCTGCAAACTAGGTCACTGATGTACCCCAGGCTCAGTTTGGAGGAAGTCCTCCCAGTCAAGGCTGTTGTGCCCAGAGTGCAAGTCTCCATTTCCACGCCCAAGTCACAACTGACCAGACTGGAGTCTCATAATGCAATAATGTTTTTGTGACAGTAAGGAACAGAGCAGAAGGACGGATATGAGTTTTGACACGCATGCCTAAGCCATTGCCCCTAGGCAGGAAGCTGCAGTGATTGTGCGTGCGCTCAGACGGCCACGCCTCACCATGTGCCCAGACTTCAGTCAGCGAGAGAACAGCTGTCGCCAGCGGAGCATCGGTTGGAGGAGCTTGCATGCTGGCACCATGTGTCTGACTGGCAGCGGGTGAGTGGTCCAGGCGCACAGCACAAACAGACCGGCCCAAAGTGTGGCAGACATTTTGTTTTTATCCCCAGTCAAAAAACGGGAGTCGCCCAATTGGCGAGACCGCCCAAATTCAGCATGCAGCGGCACAGAAGGGCCTGAGCAATATTTCATAACTGTCCTACTGAAAAATAAAGAGGACTCACTCTCCTCTGCTTTTTCATCTCTCTTCCTGTCACCCAATGGATTCCTCTGTTTGTGTTCGCACTAGGTTTTGCTTTGCATTGCTTCTTGTACACACATGTGGCATCTTCAGTATTTGAATAATTACATTGCAAATGGGCATATCACATGAAATTTTAGAAAAAGGTCATTATATAAAGATCAATAAATAACATGACCGTACGTGCCACGGTTTTGAAGTCACAGTTCGGTACAGATGGGGGGGGAGAAAACTAAACATAAAATAGCTTTTTTTAATTATTAAACTGTGTTTTTTAACAAATGTGTCTCTGTGTTTAAATAAATTTAAATTATAATTAAAATTTGCTTAAGGACAAAATATCTATCTGTATATGGGAGCCCTTACTTACACATTACTATAATATTAAAGTTTACAATTAACAACAGAGCCCAAATTATTAAATTAAGTTGCTATTTATTTTTTTAGATATAATAATCAACACACACACACACACTCACAGGTTTGTTTTTGTGAATTGTGGGGACATTTCATAGGTGTAATGGTTTTTATACTGTACAAACTGTATTTTCTATCGCCCTACACCAACCCTACCCCTAAACCTACCCATCACAGGAAACTGTGCACATTTTTACTTTCTCACAAAAACTCATTCTGTATGATTTATAAGCATTTTGAAAAGTGGGGACATGGGGTAATGTCCTCATAAGTCACCCTCTCCTTGTAATACCTATGTCATACCCATGTCATTATACAAATTTTTGTCCTGATATGTCACAAAAACACGCGCACACACACATGCACATACACATGCACAAAAACATGTAAATTGCAAAATTGCATTTTGCATTAACTTTTAAATCTAATTATAAAGTTGATTTTCATTTTTGGATAAAAATGTGTGTTGGCAGTGTGTGAACACAACCACCCTACAATGATAAAAATCCACCTACTCCTTTTTTTTTTTTAAATCCCCAAAGCAGTCTCATTAGACAAGCTGTTTTGATTCTCTGAGGAGTGTGACGTCACATTCCTCATGCCCACGCCCACGCCCAAATGACTGACAGTCCTGTATTATCATAGTTTCCGCCCTCAGCGAGCTGTACGCTGTCCGCCATTTTCTCCGCGCTCCAGTAGCTGTAGCGACAACAATGTCTGGTAAGTAACTGAGATGTTTTGTTGTTGGATGTAAAGGCTGATTTATACTTCTGTGTCGGAACTACGCCGGAGCCTCTGCGCCGTAGGCTATGCGTCTGTTTCCATTTATACTTCTGTGTCGTTGTCCGCGTCGACGTGCATGCAGACAACTAGTAGGCAGTGTCCGCGGCCATGTTGAGTATTAGATCTTCGGCAAGAGACGAAGAAGAAGGAGCTTGTCATGTACGTTGTCAGAGAAGCTTACAAATGGAAGTGGCAAATAGGTAATGACTTTTGTTGCAGTATGACAGCATGTGTCCCCTGAAACAGAGCATTTTTTCATGCCTATGGAAGTTGAAAACACTCGCTCTTCTCCGAGTGTTCCTCGCCAGTTTTTTGACCTGAGGGAGGGGATTTTTTTTTTTTTTTTTGAAGGAAATTCGCCACAGATCTAATATGTATACTGTATATTTCTGTAATGTAGCCTATTATTTACATTCACAGACATAACTGACTGTGTTTATGTGAATTGTGTGTGTTTTTGACAGAATCTAAACAAAACAAAAAATGTTAAAGAGAAGTTACTCACGAGACTTGGCGTCTGACAGCCAGCTGTTTGTGTGCGTGTGCTTCAGATAAGTGCGCTCAGAAAACGATCCATTATAAGTTTAAATTGATATAACTTTAAAACCATTGAATTCCATAGTACTTTTTTTTCCTACTATGGAAGTCAGTGGTACCCCAAAGTGGCCTGGTTACAAACTTTCTTCAAAATATATCTTCCTTTGTGTTCAACAGAACAAATAAAATTATACAGATTTGGAACAACTTGAGTGTGAGTAAATGATGATAGAATGTTCATTAATGGGTGAACTATCCCTTTAAGATGATGCACAGCTCATATCTCTGTCGCCATAAGTTACCAAAAGCGAAACCACACACAAAACACCGGCTCTCTCACACTGTATGACGTGACCGACAACTAGTTGTCCAGTGCGGTTCCGTTCACACAGCGCAAATATTCAGAGAATGCGGTTGTGAGTCCTGAAAATTTACGGGTTTGAGTTTGGTTATAAAATGCAGTTGTCACTCCTGTAAATAACCGTACTATGTGTGAACGTAACCGTATTAAGGACTCAAATACGTGACTGACAACCGTATTCTGCTGCTGTGTGAACGTGGCCTTTGTCATTGAATCATTCATTCAAAAGATTTGTTAAACCCTGATTCATCCAGTAATGAAACTTTATTCATTTAATTTATTATTTCATTCGATGAGTCATTCATATATTCAAAACCATTTTTTTTTTTTTTTTAATTCATTCATTCAAATTAATGAAACATTTTCCGGCAATTATCGCCCAGCAATTAATATTTTGTCAGAACCTCTAGTAAATTGTTTTTTTGTTTATATGTCTATTCAGAATCATGGGAGAATCGCAATCTCTATTTGAAACCAAATATCGTGATTCTCATTTTATCCAGAATCGTGCAGCTCTAATTTTGATGTTTGCATCACGTAATCGGCTCCATATGTATGGCTGTTCTGTCAAAGTAAACTTGCTCGGTACCTCACCTGGTATAGCATTGCACTTGAGATGTGGAGCAATTGAGTATGAGTCCCATGAGTCACAATAAAAGAGCTCAAAGGCTTGTAGAAGCATTTTTAGCACTATCGGGTATGTTTAGGGTTTAGTGTAGATGTTATTTAAAAAAAACAAAAAAACAACAACAACAGAGCATTAACAATTTAGCGGTGCACACCAGACGTTTAATTGCCAAAGTGCTGCAAAACGTACAACAACCAACATAATAAAACATTAGATTCACGCTCATCTGTTTTGGATAAAACTGAATGTGTTTTTAATGTCACTCACTTGACATTTCACTTGAAAAGTGTTGCAAATGTGCAAAAAGCGACGTAATATAATTTTGCTGAAATGTTGCCATAGGCATATTTTTTCCAATGAGCCTGGATTGGAATGTTCTTTGTCAGGACTTTAAGCAGATGTAGTAATTGCATGTAGCTACAGTTGTCAGGCATTATACAAATAATATTAATAATAAAGGCATTGATTTTTCAATGATTTGATGACAGCGTTCATTGAATAGCATCCATAATTTGACATGAGGGCTTACTATTAGAATCCTGCATCATGGCAGGCATACACAATCACCAACTTTGGTAATTACTTTTTTTTTAATCAAGCAAGCTTTCCAGTAGAAAGCTTAGAGAGAGAGAGAAACCCTAGTCCTTTTATTTCAAAGCTCCCTTTCCTCCACCTGCCTGTCTGTGGAGTCAATTGTTTCTCCACAGAAATACTTACATAGTTAACAAAGTTTCCTTGCATCATTACACTACCAGAGGGGTTTGATTCCAAATGAGACAGGAGGGGCTGGAAAATACATACAAGATGCCTTGACAGAAATTATAACTTTGGATTTTAATTATTAACACTGCAGACCTGCTTGCAACTTGAAGTCTGTAGCTTTCATGGTCTGTAGCTTTCATGATCTATCTGTTTTACCATTCATCAAACCACAGAATGGTTTCATGTTTTTTTTTTTTTTTTTTTTTTTAGATTATAAAAGACATTGTAGAATAGTTTTTGGTAGTTATAAAACTTTGGATAGGTTTTGAACATTGTCTGACTGACTGACTGACTGTTTGATTGATTGATTGATTGATTGATTGATTTAATTAATTAATTAATGCATACATACATACAAAGTGTAACCACAACTATAACTATACTTAAAAAATAAATAAATAATAAAAACATGATTTGGCTGCATGTTAGTTACAGAAAATTTCAAAGGCCGAAGCTAAATGGTTGCAGAATCGTTACAGTAATATAATTTTCTTATCTGACCTTTATTGTTATACCAATAGCCCTGAAGGCAGGAACACACCAAGCCGACACCGACGAACTAGTGGCGACTATAGCAGACTGCGGGGTTGGCTCACGTCGGCAGCGTCTAGGTCCAAAGTTAGCTTGACACACCAAACCGACGCTCGACAGCCGACGACCAAGTAGCACGTCCGTTCTGCGCCCGCGTAAGATGAAATGCCTTTACGTACCAGCAGGTGGCAGTAGCTGAACAGCCACTCAGAATGATCAGATGGCCCGATGGACCGACGAGCTCCGACGCCGATTCAACAAGTGGAATCGGCCGAAAAAAAGCAGACGAGGACCAACTTCAGCCGACGGTGAGGAACACACTGAGAAAACTTAGTCGGCCGACGAACAAAAACTGCCCAACGGCCGACCGTCGGTTTGGTGTGTTCCTGCCTTAAGACTGATAATATCTGTAGTTGACCTTGAATCACAGTGCTTTCCTCGGGTCTATCAGTCATGCAAAGCAGACCTAGAATGATGAAATCCAATTATACAGACAGTTATATGATAATCCAATTTGAAATTGGAGCTAACAATCTCTTTCTGAAAGCATTTTGTACTGATTAAAGAATGGCTTTGTGTTAATAGGCTAGTCAGTCCTCTGTGATTCAAAAGCAAAGTCTGTCCTCAAGTGTCTTTTCAAGTACATGATAACATGCTAGCACATTTTAGACTTTTTCACTACCCAAATCTGAGCTGCATTTACATTTTAGCACTTTGCACTTACTATGTCATATATTATTCTACTTTAAACCAGGTTTGAGGTGTCATAAATGACTGATCCCTTGATGTGGGTGATGATATCTTCATGAGAGAAGTGAAATGACTGTCGGGAGAAATCCAGCTCTCTACACAATTGAGTCATCATATGCCAGGTTTGGGAGACTGACAGACAGGAAATTCAGTTTGTTCTCAAATCACACAGCTTTTGAGGAGCTAGTCTTAGCCTTAAAAGTTCACTTTAGGCTTCAGATTCAAGACTTTTTACTTTAAGACTATATCTTATTTTGCTTGAGGATTGTGTTATCATGGCAATCAGTTTCTAAATCTTCATTCTACCTATGATACGTACCTACTATACTGACATAATGGTGAATGAATGTCTGCTAATTAAAAACTTGACACATGAATGAACTAAAGTGCTATTGCATTATTGAGCTATAAACTTGACACTATAATTTTAATTAACACTGAAAATGTGAGGAAAGAGACAGAGATGATCAATAAATGCTAAAAAATAGACCAATTAAAACAGAAGGGAAGGCAAATAAATAGGTCTACATTGTTAAAGACCCAAATTCGAAGGATGAAAGTCCATTTTTATATGCATTCTGCAGATTTTAGGAAACTTAAAATATTAATACAAGAACATTTTTTTCCTCTAATCACATAAATATTTGAACATGCCATTTAAAGGTCGCTGTGGAACTATTAGAATTACACAATGCTGAGTGCATTATCAGTAATGAATATAAACTGAAATAATATTGCAGGTGTTATCAGCCAAGCTTAGAATTGTTTCACATCCCGTGCTTGTTTTCAGTGTTGATTTGATTAAAAGAAAATTATTTTCACTTTTGAGTCACATACAGAAACAGATTACTTTGAATCTATAAAAACACATTAGACCAACAATATTCCCCTAAATATTGTCCCGAGTTCTTTTACTATTGCATATTGAAGAATGTTGTAGATTTGTTGAGGGTTTGCAAGCTCCCAAAATGCATGAATAAATGATGCAGTTACTGTTGAGGATTATTGTTTTGCTGTTTACTGGCTTTATTTATGCTGTTGTTGTTGTCACTGTTGGTTATTTGTTGTGTGGTGATGTTAAGAGCTCATCTTTTTACTTAATGATGTTTGTTGGTTGCCACAGTTATTGAAGTTTATGCTGAGGTCCCAGGGCTCCAGACTGCGCCTAAAACGGGCGCATTTGTGACTAAAAATATTAATTTGCGAGTGATACAATTCACACGTTATGGCTGTAAAATGTGCATGTTATTTGCGTGTTCTGTGACCAGTAGCCTATCACGAGATGCTGCGTGTGAAGTTAGAGCGAAATATGTTAGAGCGAAATATGAACGGGTATGGAAAAATATTACACACCAAACAGACGCTAAAGAACTGTGTTGTCGCCTGCGTCGGTGCAAGAAATCTGCATTTGAACACACCGTTCTGCTCCTGTAAAGGAGACAACTGCCTATTTCTTCATGTTAATTCGTCTATATTCGTCATTCAAAAGGGGAAACCGACTCTGCAGACTGCAAATATGCACACAATGCAGCGCATGCTTACCGTTTTGAATATCATGCAGGATGCTGCTCACTTTCGTTTCATTATTCCACTCCGCTCATGCTCATCAGATAAATTTAAGTCATAGAAAGTCTTCAGTACCTTAAATGGTATAACAAGGGTATGAATGATCATTTTAAGGCGTCTTATATTTTGTGGATGGAAAAACAAATCGCGATTCTCACTAATATGATTATTAACATTAATTTAATTAAATAAATGTGAGCGCTGCATATTTTAATGTCAAAAAACGGCGCTGTTGCGTGTTCTTCAGGCTCTCGCAACAGTGCTTCAGAGCAGCTTTCAATCAATGATTAGCACACATTTGTCAGCCGATTGCTTATGAACTAATGCTGATTAGTTATGACAAAGTTTACTTTATATTATTTATATTGTAATGCGTTGTAAACGGTTGTAACAACATAATTTTTTTATCTTCCTCATCTGAACTTAAATGAGCAGCAAAAGTAAAAAAAAAAAAAATGTCTTACAGCCATTTCAAAATAAGAGTTCCGCTGTATTTTGGCTTGTTCATTAATCAAAGTCAAGTATTGTGTATATTAATTTCCCCTGTTTGTTATTTGGTTACACACACAAAATTTTATATATTTATTTCCATATATTTATATTTATTTTCATTTGATTCAAAAGTAAACTGTTGTAGCTTCAGGAAGGACAGACTAAGAACATTATTTGACACAATATTCAATATAAAGATTTTACTAGCATCAGGGTTACTATAGTTTACTAAAACTATTAAAAAACATTTTTTCATTGCTTAAAATAAATGTTAATACTGAAATAAAAATTCATACAAACTAAACAGACATGTTTAAAAACAATAAAAAAATAAAACTAACAAAAAAAAATTATTAACTTAACGAAAAATGAAAGCCGGAAATATAAAAATCTAATCGTGAAAATAGTAACATTCATTTCTCAGAAAAATCACAAGATGAAAATGCTGAAACTGTAAAGGGGAGATATATAAACACAGCAGGATGACTAAAAGTAAGTGATTTAGAAATGTAAGTTGTGTGGCTCTTAAAAAAAATGATTCGGCGCCTGTTTTTTTCCCCTTATAGGAGCCAATGGCTCCTTGATGATTTTTTTTTTTTTTTCTTGTCTGGAGCCCTGGGTCCACATGCATCTATATAAAACTACATAATTGCACAATATCTTTGCCTCTGAAGAAGAGAATATTTTGCAAAACAAAGACTGCTGAGTTCGCATCATATTAAATGTCATATTAAATTCTCTTTGATATTCTGAAATTAATTTATGTCAAATTAAATTTTCTTGTGTTGCTAATTGATAATTTGCTGAAAAAAGACATCTTTAGTTACCCTAACAGGAATATATTTGCTGATTGAGACAATTTGCATTTAGTAGGCGATCAAATTCAAGGGTGTTTTGCTGGGGACCATTATTAAGAATGTTATTGGAAAAAGAAGAAGGAATTATCTTACAGCAAAACAGCTTTTTTCTCAACAGGGTCTTTTTAACGTGCACATAGTTGCTGTAATATAAATTCACAACAAGACCATAAACGCAAAAGGGAGGATTGTTCCAATGGACACTGTGTTTTCACTGAAAGCCAAATGATTCTGTTTTTATCAATATTTCATTTTTAAAATAATGTATTATAACACATTGTTGTTCTTTTTCTCTAAATGCAGAGGTGACGGACATCCTGAGGATGCCATTATTGTTTCTAACTTCAGAACAGCCTACCACAGCAACTTAAGGTAAGTATATACTCAGCGAAGTGGATACAATGACACAATGCACATCTAAATATAATGTCTCTCTAATGGGATTTGCATTCTGCCAGATGGAAAGATCTCTAGGTCTCTATAGACTCAAGGACATTATAAGGTGGTCTATTTCCATATGTCTTCCTGGTTTGATATTGACATTTTAGATGTATCCGATTCATGCCTTTGCGGAAATGACTTCATTATAGCTCATTGAGGTGTCATAATCATCACAGGCGTCCCTTGAATGTACTGATCAATAATTCAAAGCCAAAGTATGTTCCTTTCATAAGTCCTATCATTTGCCATCACATATCGCAGCCGTCTTTTATATTCCCAGCTGGGAGCACACTCTTATGCAGCTCATCTGGTAGGCAAGAAAAAGGAGTAAAAGTAAACCAATACAAATTTAAAGGAATAGTTTGCCCTGGTGTCATATACTCATTCTGATGCTGTTTCAAACCTGTATTAGGAGAAAAAACCATGCTGGTTACTCTTTTACATACAATTACAATGAATGCAAACTAAAGCTTTCAAGCTTGAAAAAGGGCTCAGAAGCACCATGAAAGAAACATAAAAGTAGCCTACGCAATGTTTGGACTATACTGCAAAATTAAAGCCATATGACATGGCTTCGTGTGAGCAACAGACTGAGAAAAAGTAAGCAAATGATGACAGAATTTTTATTTTTGAATTATTCTTTTAAGCAAAGCAAATCAGCAGCCAGTCATTAGTCAGTCACTCACTTTCTGCACTACATCCAAGGCCATATTGATTTTTTATGCTTATTTATTACCAAATGATGATGCAAAAACCTAAAGAACATTAATAAAGTGCCATACCCAAGGCAACAGCATCCATAAAATGGAATAATTGTGTAATTTGTGCTTTTTAATGTTGTGTTGATATACAGTATATAGGGCCTCTGTCAGACCCTAAAGTTAAAACTTGAGGGTAAAGGTTGCCATTTTTTAAAAATATTTGATTGTAACTATGGGCCCTAGTTTACTATCTATTGTGAATAGTTATTTAATTAATGGTGTTGTTCCAATCTGTCTTAAACAAGCAGTAGTTTCTCCCCTAATTTAAAGCCTTGATCTTGCAGAGTTTCGGTCAATTTCTAAATGCCCATTTTTATCCAAAGTTTTAGAGAAATTTGTTATATCTCAAATTACCCCCTTTTTAATTGGAGAAAGTTATTCTGGATTAATTCTAATCTGGATTCAGAGCTGCTCATAGTACAGAGACCGCTCTGGAATAAGTTGTGAATGACTTATTAGCAATTGATCCTGGACTGGCAGTTGTTTTAAATATGTTGGATCTCAGGGCTGCATTCGACACTGATGATCATTCAAATTCTCTTCGATCGTTTGGAGTGTGAGTTTGGTATTCGTGGGATAGCTCTAAAATGGTTTCAGTCATATCTACAGGATAGAGCATTCTCTGTGGTCCCTTTAAAATATGGTCTCCCTCAAGGCAATATTTTGGGTCCTATGTTGTTTTCATTATACACTGTACATGTGCCTGCTCCATCTGCCGTCACTATGACATTTCTTATCATATGTATGCAGATGAAACACAGATATATTTACCACTGAAATTTGGGAACGAGCAGTCTTCAAAGTCCCTGTTGGTCTATAAGGTCAAAAAAAAATTTCTCCAGCAAATGTTGCTGGCTGTTTTTCTCAGGCTCCATCTATCATGTTTTTAGGTCTCCACTGAAATCACATAACTTAGCTTTTGAAGTAAGGAAATCTTAAGTATTGGAAACATTTCTTTGTAAACTGATCTCATTGGGCAAATACAAAGTGCATTTATTTTGGTGCATTACAAAGTGTTTGTGTGTGTAGGCATGGCAAATGTTACTCTTTTTAAATTGAATTGTGAAGCAGTTTGGGCAACAAAGTTTTTTTTTTTTTTTTTTTTTTTTTTTTAATTTGCTACATAAATAAATAAAACTTGAAGTTGAAAGTTGAAAAGGGTAGAAATAAAATCCATCAAGATTATGGTTTCTTTTCTTCATCACACCAACTAGCACTTTTGGAGAGTTGTTGGGATGGTCATTCTCAATTCCAAGTAGAAAGGCAGTGAATTCTCAAAACTGGCAGGGCAAAGTAAATTAAGCAGTGATTTATAGACATTGGGCATATTTTTCCATTTTATTCCTGCCACCATGATATATGAATGTGGATGTATTCATGTTGAGTGTTTCCTCAGGGACACATGTGAATAAACGAGATGATTTATATATTCAGATCAGGACGAATGCATCTGGCTCTATCTGTTCACTCGTGTAAGATAATAAAGTGGTTTTCTTTAATGACAGTAAAAGCATTTTGGTGTCTAAGTACATTTTGACAGGCACCTTTTGCTCGATTGCTCACATAAAAAGCTGTGTAGAAATAACGTGCTGTCTCAAATAAATTATTTCAAACAAAGCACTGTCCTGCAATGACTTACCCATTATCTTGCTATTGCTAGACCTTTGTATTCTCTTTTTCATGCTGTGAAGCTGGGAGTAATGACTGTGATTGTCCCAGCCATGGACGTCTAATATACCTGGAACTAACCGTTAGAATTTCAATTTATCTTAATGGTCATTGCTTGCGTGCCACATGCACCTCAAAAACTATGCCACATGGAAACACTGACCCTCTAGTCCCAGTTGTTTTGTAACCATTAGAAAGAGTTGAAAATTGCGATTTTACTCCGATCATCATAAACAACAGAAATGATCTTTTGTGCTCTAATATAACAGTGCAAAAAGAAAGCATGACTGCTCGACTGGTAAATTGAGCACTTCTAAAAGTTTCATGTACCCTGGACTTCATCTTGACAATGGCTTTCATTTTGAAGCCTTAATCAAAGCGAAACTGGGTTATAAATTATAGAAGGCTGCACATGCTATGAAGTGTCAACTCACTGTGAATTCAACAATCATTTCCCCAGTTAGAAAGTTCAATAACCCTTTTCTCTCAGTGTAGGTGGTAATGTTAAAGTGGGCACACAATGTGCTGTATATTCCACACAGGGTCTTTGGAGTGTCAGTTTATACTAACTTGACCTGCCCTTCCTTCCCTGGCAAACTAACCAAAGTATCTTCTTATCAGTGGGTGGCACATGATGTAAAACTTATGCAACTGAATGAGAAGCAAAGAACAAGTTATTGGAACTCCTACGGCCAAAAATAGTTTGCTTTGTTTCTATCGCATCCTCAGGCTGTGAAATAGAACACTTCTAAAAATAAAACCTTTTCTGTTTAATCCTACTTTCATTTACCCAAATAAAAGCCAGGCAACCGTCACAGTAGGAGGCTAGAATGAATCATAATCTTATGAAGAAATCCATATCTAAATACCTGTAGAAAATATCCTGTTGGTTTAATATTCTCGTTAAATTCACCTACCAAGTGGCACTGGCATTTTCACAAACAACTAAAAGAACTTGTTGCTGTGCAAATATTACATTTTAATACAAGAAAACTTGAGTGACATTTACCTATGCAAAACGCATCGCAATGATGATAATACAATGATTAGGGTGGTTGCCAGGGTGTGTTCTGAGAGGTTTTTAGCACATTGTTATGTTTGGGGTTGTGGGTGGTTGTTTAGGTGTTGCTAGGTGGTTGTCACCCCACCTCTGAATTCTAGTGAACATTCAAGATTGACATGCAATATTATTTCCATTATAGTGATGGAATTGAAGCATCCCCCTGTTTTTGTGACTCAACCTGTCTGAATCTTTGCCAGAGGCTGATGGCTGCTACTACTCAACTGTGAATTCACCAGTATACATGCGCACTGCTAATGAACTGCTAATTACCTCCCTCAGTTAGCTCAACCCCCAATTCAACAGCCTCCTTTATACAGTAGTTGCTGAGACTAGGTAAACCAGTGCTACTGGAGTTCTCCAATGTTCTGTCAGTTTAAAATACCATGGGCAGCCTGAAGCTATGTCACTGCTCAGTGACATTTGACACAGTGAAGGCAGTGATGGGCAAAGACATTATGACCCTAATGTTAGTGCACTGCACTCAAAAAGCCCTTTCACTTGTCAAAATATTCAGACGGCAAAATGGTGCCACTCTTCCTCGGATGACTCATGCTCTTGTCACCAAGGTTACAATTTTCATACTGCCTTTAAAATATTCAAACCATGGGCCATTTATAAGGAAACATCACTCTAGAGCCTTTAACCACCTAAACATCACTCTGGAGAGATATTCAAGATGTTTTGGAGACCAATCAGTCATTGAATGAAAATTTGGTCATCATTTACACAACCTTACATAGTTTAAAATCCATATAATTTTCTGTTTTCCTTGGAACACAAAAAGTTCTTTCATAGAATGTGTGAGCGTCTCTTTTCCACACAATTACAAAAAATGTGGATACTATTATATTTATAATTTGATATTATTTTAAGTATAATATAGTTATTTTTGTAATATAATTATACTACTATGTTTATCGTCTTTATAGTTTTACATTATTTTAAATATTATATAATATATAACTATATAATAGTAATAACATAGTAATAACATAGTAATAACAATTATGTTGCTAATACTTTACAATAAGGTTTCACTTGTTAACATTAGTTAACTACATTAGTTAAAATGAACTAAGAATTAACAATACTACTTCTATAGTACTAATTCTACTGCAATTAATTATCTTAACGTTGATCACATTATTGCTACATTTTTAAGACTAAAAGTTTTATCTTTTAACATTAGTTAATCCACTGTGAACTAACATTAACATGAATATGTTTATCAACTAACTTTAACAGAGGTTAATAAATAATGTAGAGTTTATCTAAGTTTATTCATTAAATATTGTTAACAAATGAGACCTTAATGTAAAGTGTTACTGTTATGTATAATTACACTAGTATATTTATAAAATGGCCTGCCCTTTCCTTGCTTTGCATCTTTCAAACACACATCATATCCTCCGAAATTAGGTAATAATGTCATGACAGCTGCATTTTGGTGATGCATGTATACAGGTTGACGTTTCCCTTTTGAGACTGTACTGTACTTGGTATGTGTGTTTGTCTGTGTGTGAGAAAGACATTTTGAAGATACAGTGTATATTCCTGCCAGTATAACTTGGGCAGTATACATTTGCAGACTTTATTGAGGGTTTAAAACAAATCGAAACAACCTCTCCTCTAAATGCCTTAGATTTGTCATTTGCTGGTAAGTGCTAAAAACATATTTCAGCAGGATGAAACAATGCAATAAATAAATTAGCATACTGCTGCATTTTTTGTACGAAACTGACTTGTAGTCTCAGCTTTATGAAGATCACTAAAAAACAAAATCAGTAGTTAATGTATGCCATTTGTAAATAACCCTTTAAAGTATGTTTTGCATGTATAACCAATTGACGTAAGAGGTTGGGGCAGACGGTTTGCCGCTTGTTTGGTGACAAGTTTCAAAGTGAAAGACAGGAATCCAAGACATGGCAATGTACTGAAGTCAAAGAGTACTACCATCTCTGAACACTAGATTTAAACCAATTTATTCACACACCACAGCGTACTCTATGTGCATTCTCTACAGAGAAAAAAAAGAAAGAAGACAAAAAAGACAGTAATGTATCCTGGAAATTACTGAATATTAAGGCTCTACTTAAGGCTTTAAATCAACATGCAATATAATAACAGCTATACAATTTTAATTCAAAGTTTTATTAAAAAAAAAAAAAAAAAAAAATGCAAATAAAAGCACATGCCCTACAAATGTACACACAATACACTTACCACAATTTTTGAAAAGTTTTTGAAGATGTACTTTAGGAATGAAATATTATATTTAATATAAAATCCTATAGTTGGTTGCTACAGGTTGCAATAAGCTGTGTCATATTGCAAATTGTATCCTGGGCAGAGCATTCTGGTATGTTGCTTAGCTAACAGTTTCATCGTTCTTGACTGGAACATCTTGAAATGCATGAGGCAGCAGAAGGCAGGGCCTGTATTGATTGTATTGCTGAGAATAGAGCATGCAGGCACAGCGCCCAGAGCTTTGTCATATACAGGATGTATGTGGATAATGCAGCGTTCCGTTTAAAGTCAGATGTGGCTATTTCTGTTTTATATCTCCTACTTCCCACCACAAATGCATTCCATTACTTGATGCACAGAAGATGACGTATAAAAACAAATTGCAATTCTAGCATTCACTTTAGAAATGTCAACAAAGAAAACCTCATCTCCTGGAAACCAAGCTGAATAGGATGAATGATGGTATACAGCGCTTGTTTTGCAGGTGCAAAATTATCAACCACAGAGCTTGTTTACAGTGTTTTAGCATTTTGCAATTGCAAACAGCTGCATAAAAAAATGATTGTTTATCATTGTGTGTGTGTATATATCCATGAGTGTTGCCAAGCTCGTTTCACGTCATCTGCAGTTTCAAGTTGGAAGAAGTTCTGAATCTCATTTTGAAGTTAAAATTCCAAGTAGAAAGTTGGAAAATCCATTTTGAATATGATGTAGCATTAATAGCTTTGGTCAACATGCTACGGATGATGGTAAAATTATAGCGGAAGGAATGGGAATGGGCATCCGTCCTGCTCTGGCTAGCACATATTGATACTGTCCATATGCCAGCTGTAAAATTAGTCTGTGTTGGCACAACATGACTGTTGAGCCATATGATAATTAATTAACACAATAGAGTTGACTGTCAGTGTTCAATGTTGAGTGTCTAGATTTAGAAACAGCTGCCAGCACAGGAAGATTCCAGCAAGAAAGAAGCAAGGAAAGCATTCAGTCATTTCTTGTTTATCTGATATAGATGAAGACTGACAGGAGGTGATTAAGTGGAGGCGACACAGAGTTAAAAATATCAAGAAAGAACAACATTATTCATATTACATGTGCAATATTGATCATGCTTACCTCTAAGGACAGACATTTGATAGCCAAAAAAAAAAAAAAAAAAGAAAAATAAATCTGTGTGCATTGGTCTTGTTGTACATGTCAAATAATATCAGTCTTAATAAATAAATGCCATTTCTTATGTTTTTTTATATCAGTATTTATTTATTAATACTTATTAATTCCAAATGCAGTGTCTGAGTAGGCTATTATTTACCTAAAATACCTATGATGTTATTCATGATTTAGTAATCATATTTAATGGAAGCTTATTTTTACCATTATTATGTGAGGCAAAAAAAAGTTTGAATCAAGGATAAACTGAAACATCAGATTTCAATACAGCAAAGGCAGCTATTGGATCATTGAAGATAAACATCATGTTATGTGGCTACACATTACTTTACAGTAGGCTTATGACCGACTAGATACACTCTGCCTTAAGAGCAAATGGTGTAATCGAATAAAGTACAGAGTTAGTTACAAACTAGCTAGTATTTACTAAGCATCTAGTATGGACTATATACATTCCAATTTGAGTAAGAACTTGGGAATGGCTGGTGCAACTCTACCCAGCAGATGCATTAGGGTAATACAAGAGGCTAGTCTACAACAGCAAATGGGAAGCATTTTCTCCTCTTATTTATAATCCTATTTATTTTGCTATCCTAACCATATTTAGTTGAATAATACTTGCATTTGGTACTGGTCATTCCTTGCTGTCCACAACCTACCTGATCAAACAAGTGAGCCATTTTAGGTTAGGAACCTACTACTTTAGATGACACACAAGGGCAGCCACCACATGAACATAATTCTCAAAAGCCTCCCCTATCACTTCCCATACAACATCCCACCTTATGTGCCACATTCCTAGTTCCTGTTAAAAGCTATAAAATCCCATCAGAGTTCCTGCTTCTGGCCAGCAACTCATGTGATGGCTGTTTGAGTGCTTTCCCAACTACCCAAGGGAATGACAAAATGCTGCAATGGATTTTTGGCGAAAGGTCAATTGCAAATTCTGAAAAAAGAGGAGTAGCAAATTGCCATTGACTCGAGAAGTTTGGAAACTGAAGACAAGGTGGACTGCAAAGATCAAAATGTCCCTAGACATCACGGCAGAAGAAACAGCATGCCATGAAGATTAACTTGACAGATTTACTGATCTGTAAACAACAAATGTGTTAAGACTCCACTGACTGTGAAGGATATGTACTGCATGTATGTATGCTATATATGCTATTGTCAGCTCAAAAACACCCTTTGCCAAATCTATTTACTTTCTTTACAATTTACTACTGGCGTTTCCAGTTTAAGTATAACCGTTTCTTTTGCTTTGGTCACTAACTCTTGTTTGCCTGGTATTGCAGGTCCACAGGCTGCTAGCCTGACCATGATTCACATATTGGACTGATCCCCACTCTTTTGCAATCCTGGGCAGCGCTTGATCCAGTCGGATAACGAAGAGATTGATAACAGACCTATTGAGATAGAGCGCTCCCTCTGTGTATTTGCCAGCCTGTAAATCAGCGAGGTAAGCCACCAGCCTACGCTAGCTGAGCCAGAAGTAAATTGCTGTTTACTCCAGAGCCTGCGGGTGTCCTTTAGGCCAGAGAGCCCCTGGTTGCACTGTAACTCAAGAGCTGTGTGTCATTATATACAGGGTACTGATCAATAGTTGCAGGGAAATCCATAGGAGATCTGGGTAAAACCTTCGCTTCATTCCGCAGCTGTCCGGATGAATGACAGCACTATGCTGTCAAAAGATACTGATGATGTATTTGGTTTGTGTTGAGCTACATTTGAAATGCAACACTCCCTTCTGTTGCTGTTCGAACACATTCAGCCACATGAGAGTCTACTCTACAAAAGCAATCCGGTCAAATGCGTTTTCGACTACCTCTGGAAGTGGTCGAAAGTGGACAAACTCAAAACGTTTTACACCCCATTTACACCTGTTGTCCACTTGTGATATGATCAACCAAAATGCATCCTAATACCAGGTGTAAACAGGGACATAGTCTCCAGTGTCACCATTTTCCATAACTGCAAACTGCTTGGAGTCTCCAGAAGTGCAAGGTGTCAGGTTCTCAGAGACTTTGCAAGGTGTCCGCCACATTAATCACAAGCTGAAGTGTCATGAAATAGATGAAGACTGATTTTAAAAAAAAGTTTTATGGACAGATAGGTTGAGAGTAACTCTTGAAGTACTGTACCAGCAGTTCAAGTCAGACAACAGCGGCGGTGGCGAGGGAGTCATGGTGTGAGCTGCTACTAACAATGAGCAAGACAGACCTTTCAAGGTGGGTGATGGACTTAAAATGAACATTCAAAACATACTGCCAGATTCTGGAAGATAAATTCTTTAAACAGTGGAAGAAGTGGTGCTGGTCCCTCAGCTTCTCTGTCTATAAAGCCTTTAAAAAAAGCTGTCTTTATGTATTTCACAACACATAAGCTTGTGATTCTTATTAAGTGGGGTTCAGGTTTCAGGAATCTTTACCTTAGCAAAGTAGTCCAGATAGTTTGCAGTTCTGGAAAACAGTGGCACTGGAGAGTAAAGGGATCCTGATGGTTTCACACCTAATTCTTCACCTTAATTCTTAAAGTCAATTGCAGTTAATATCTTTTCTTCTCAACTCCCTTTTTTGCGACCCTGGTGCCCTAATGAGCATATACATTTTTCCATTCCAGCCCTCGTTAACAATTGTCTTACAATAATAAATGACTACTAAATTAATAGTAGTTTGGAATTGGCAAAATTCCAAAGAAAAAAAAAGATCAGAATATCAACTTGCCTAATAATTATGCACACGCTGTAAATAATTTTCAGTAACACTTTAGTATGGGTAACAGTTCTCATTTTTAACTAGCTGCTTATTAGCTTGCATATTGGCTGTTTATTAATACTTTATTAAGCATATATTAATGTCTTATTTTGCATGAGCATATTCTACATCCCTAAATCCTACCCCATACCTAAACTTAAACGCTATAATGCTATACCTCACTAACTATTAATAAGCAGTAAATTAAGAGTTTATTGAGGCAAAAGTCATAGTTAATAGTGAATATGTGTTCCCCAAACCAAATTGTTATCATATTTTCTATGCATTTAGCATTTTGGCACTCAGTACAATCCCTTAATATGGAACTGACTGTACTTACATGAATTTGCATCATGCAAGCATTTTGCAATTTTTCACAAAATCAGATACCCAGAGCACGTGTCTCAAGATATGCATTTTAAAAGTTAAACTTCTTTTACCTTGATGCTTTGCTCACATGTGAAATGCTGCAAAAGACACAATGCATGAGTGCACAGATCCTGGAGGGTCATAACCTGCAGAGTTCAGTTCCAACCTTGATTAAACACATCAGAACCAGCTAATCAAGGTCTCCATGGATTGCTTGATTATTACAGGAAGGTGTGTGTAATTAGGGTTGAAACTAAACTCTATGGGTCGTGGCCCTTGGAACAGAATTCAATAGCCCTGGTCTACATACAGAAAAAAATGGAAAAGCCCCTATAGTGGACGGTGAAGTCTGTGAAGGTACAGTGATTGACATGATCACATTTAAATGGAACAAACCCCTGAGTGAATAAGCATAACAATCTAATTTTTCATCATAGTGACGATCAAAAATAAAAATTGTCGATCATTTTTCTCCCACCCCTACTAAATTTCATGTTTAATAATATGAGAGGCATCCAGGTATCATTGTGGAAATACAATTATACCTGGTACATTTACTTTCCAGGAGTCAGTAAGGAGAGTTTTACTAGACTGAAAATGGAAATGGAAGCACATTACATTTTGGGATACAATGCACCCTTAGTTTGAAGGATTCATTTGATAAGAATTTTTATATCTATATCTCGATATCTACTGGTGTTAATTTTGTCAGCTATTTTTAAATTTAGTCTTATTCCTGAGTCAAATGTAGCTTTTAGTTTTTATCATATTTAGTCAAACCTTGCCCTTTTTGTTTAGTCAAGTTTTTGTCGACAAGGCTTAAGCCTAGTCCCAGACTAAAATGCATGTTTGAGCTGTTTTAACTGATAGCTTGCACTGACAATTTAGGATTTAAAATATTGAGATCTGGCAACCACAAACTTGAAAGCTTGTATAGAGCTAGATGCTTGTTAAACAGTCTGTAATAATTTGTCTACTCTTTTTTTTCTCTCGACATAAACAGAGATTTTGGTAAAAAAAAAAAAAAAAAAAAAAAATCTACATTTTAGTCTCATATTTTTCTTCAACAATATTCTATGTTGATATAACCACATAATTTAATGACGTTGGTGTCTCGTCATAGAAAAAAAGGGGTTGTCGGCAAACGTTTTTCATCATAGATTTTGAAATTAACACTACGATACACATACACTGAATTAATTTTGGCTTCCAACGATTATGAAAACATGACCTTTGCACCACATTCCATTCCTTTCCTTTACAGCAGCGCACTTTCATTTCTATTAAAAGCACAAACTTTAATTATTTAAATCATGTAACCTGACTGTCATAAAATGCAGAATACTGTGGGATATCACTATCATGAAAAACAAAACAAAACAAAAAAAAAAAACTCAGAAGATTTTGGTCATAACTCAGACTATCGCAGATGTAATATAATCATGATTATGATTTTTGCCATAATTGAGCTGCAAATAATATTTGATGCCTTTCGCATAGTACTGAAAATGTATTGGTGGAATACTGACTAATGGTTTAATTTACTGTTTAAAAATAGTATACAGTACAGTAGGCCTGTACTGTACAGTATTCAGTAGTAGAACAGTAGTAGAAGTAGAACAGTCACTGTTCTTGTATGTAATACAAGGTAAGCATTTTTAAATGATTTTGAATAATGGTCTCTCTTATTCAGCATTTGCTGACAAAATTGCACATTGTACTCACAAAAGCAATAGTAAAAGGATTTCCCTCATGCTTTGGATATGAGAGGCGTTAAGCTGTCTGTGTAGCGTTGGGCACATTAGAGAGATGCTCTGGGTTCTGCTAAGGCCTGACAAACCTGTGAGTTGGATAAGCCCTTGCTAGGTGCCAGTCCACAGAGACGCTGACAGTTACAAGGGCACTAAGTCCTTTCTGGGCTGTCACCTAGCCTGCTACTGTAAGACTCGGACGGATTATGTTGACACGGCAGGGACACGGCAGTCAACTGCATGTGACTGAAGCGGCGGATCATTACAGCACTCTCCCTTTCAACCTCACACCTCGCAAATGTAGAAATGCCCTTTTCTCTGCTTGTCTACAGCTATTTTCCTCTCTTAGACACGTCCTGGGAATTTCTGCCTTTTTCTCCATGTCTTTTTCTCTCTGAGGAATTGTACGTGTGACCTTACTGGGCTGATTTTGATTCATGTGTATATTTCTCTATTTACGCTGTGACGGTTTTACTGATGATCGATTTGATGACTTCACAATGACTTCAGAGATCCACTGGGACGCTGTGCTTCCTCTACAAACTATTTCAAATGGCCTGATGTCTTATGCATAAGCTCTTAATAATTGGATGCCATCAATATGTGTAATCTGTGCTGAATAAAACATAGACTGCAAAGGTGCTTCAGAGGACAATGTCAGAGAGCATATTAAAATAAATGTTAGTGATGCACTCCAATAAAAATTCTTGGTCGATACTGAAAAGTTTAATTTTAAAAGATCAATGTTTGGTAAGATGACCTGATATCTGAAATGGAAAATGGGGACATTTTCCTATATCAGTGGTCAAAATATAATTGAAATTTCTATTGTTATTATCTATACATTGAAAAATGGGGAAGATACATTTTTGTATGATTTTATATTATAATAGTTGTGGGTTCCATATACTATTATAATTAATAATTATGCTTGTAGATCAAACTGACTCTAAATGACCCTAAAACAATTCACCAAAAACTACACTAAAAACAGCAAATAGTAGTATTGTAAATAGCAAACAGAACAAAACAGTATTATAATAAAATTATGACTTTACAAAAACACATTACAAAGCTAATACACAATAAATATGAGAACATTTGATAAATATTTAACAAATATTTGTAACATTTTGTAATTGTATTTAATGTTGTCATTTTCACAAACTGAATATACTGTATACAGTAGAGCTGCACGATTTTGGATAAATTGAGAATCACAATAAAAAAAAAAAAAATAGATATCACGATTCTCCCATGATTTTGAATAGACAACTAAAATAAAAAAAAAAATTACAATTTATAAGTTCTGACAAAATGTTAATTGCTGCAGTCTATATAAAAAAATATATATATTTTATTCTTTTGAATATATATAAAAAAAAAAAATCAGTTTGAATGAATGATTCAATGACTCGTAAAGACTTAAATTCATCCAGTAATGAACTCAAATTAAGTCACTTGATACAATTGATACAATCTTTATTTGAAGCGTCAAGTTACTTTCAAAAGGCGATTTACTCTATTTATACGCTACTGTAGACATCAGTGTTTATATCCGAACTAAACTTTTAAAATACTTGTGTGATCATTTTAATTTTTGTAACACAGAAATAATGATATTGTATGGATGAAATATTAGGCTTGTTTAAGATGCGCCTTGCCTTTTTTAGGCAAGAGTAGGTGGCTGCCTATGCACATGTTGTGTGTTGTCTTTATGCACGTTGTAGCTTTTTGTTCAAATTGTTGTTTTTTTTTAATTGAAATGTACCCAGTGTTGATTTAAAAAAAAAAAAAAAAAAAAAGAATGCATGAAGCTATGGGGACATGCTGGCGGGGAAAGAGTTAAAGTGATATTATGTAGTTTTAGCTAGCATTAGCATCACTGTTTTTTGTGTACTTGAATTACTGAAACTACAATGCCATCTTTCGAGTTTTATGGAAATTACACCGACTCCAGTTTTAGAGAGCGGTTTACGCAGTAATAAATTCCCCCAACAGCAAAGCAGCAACTTGGGCATCACTACTCTTTTTTTTTTTTCAGTCATCAAATCTTTCCAGTCTAAGAATGCCATATTGCACTCAATTTTTGTTTTTGTCGGTCTTCTGGCTTCATAACTTTTCAGCTTCTTCAGCTGTACAGATCTCAGTTCTCCTGTTGTCTCCACTGGTAAATCATTACAAAGTGTGTTCCGTTGTCTAATGTTTACTCATGGCATAATCAAATAATACTACGCTATTAGCGTATATAGAGGATTCGGTTTACTAAATCACTGCAGATCACATTATTAAACTTTTGTATGCGGCCAATTCCGTCGCACGAATGAACAGGTGTTGATAAATGTGGTGGCTGAAAACTGTCGTCATTTAAATATCATGCTCCAAATTTTAGAAGCCTCGCCCTATAGTTTACGACACAGAGAAATGTTACCCGGCCATGAAGAGAAAGTAATCGCATGAAAAAGAAATATATATATATATATATATATAATATATATACTGTATATAAACTTGGTTATTTTAGTACCTCACTCCACAGAAAATCCTTTAAATTTATTTTATTTATAACGGAACAAGAATTCAGTTCGATTCAATTCACATTTATTTGTATAGTGCTTTTCACGATACATATCGTTTCAAAGCAGCTTTACAGAGAATGCATGTCAACATTATAATTTAGAGAATGCAGTTAACTAATAATATAATAATTTAGGCAATTTAATTTACAATCACTGTTAGCAGTTTAGTTAAAGGTCGAAGCAATGAGCTCCTGGAAATAATGAATTACATATTAACAATAATTAGGATACATAGAAAATTGGGAATGTGCATGTTGATCCAGATGTTGCGTTATCTGAAGTCCTTGCAGGAGTTGGCGCCGTCTCTTCAAAGGTGTTGGTCATCTGAGGTCTTCTTAAGAGGCTGGATCCAAACTGAAGCTGATGTACTCTCTAGTCACCTAAAACATAAAAGCAAATGGAGAATAATTAGCGCAGCTGCTGTTCATAACATTAAGCAAAGTTAGTCATGTGCAATTGATCTGATATGAGATGCATTATGTGAATGCTTGGCTAAAGAGTTGCGTCTTTAATCTAGATTTAAACTGGGTGAGCGAGTCTGAGCCCCGAACATTATCAGGAAGGCTATTCCATAGTTTAGGAGCCAAATGTGAAAACTCTTTCCCTCCTTTAGTGGACTTAGATATCCTAGGTACAACCAGAAGTCCAGAGTTTTGTGATCTTAAAGAGTCAAGTCAAGTCACCTTTATTTATATAGCGCTTTTTACAATGCAGATTGTGTCAAAGCAGCTTTACAGTGATAACTGGTATATAATTATAACAAAATGGTGTCAATGCAGGCAGATGCAAAGCGCTGTTGAATATCAAATGTCAAATATCAAGTTTCCCAACTAAGCAAGCCAAAGGCGACAGCGGCAAGGAACTCCAACAGGTGACATCAAGTGGCAAACAGGTGGCAAATAGGTGTTAAAATGGAGAAAAAAAAAAAAAAAAAAAAACCTTGGGAGAAACCAGGCTTAGTCGGGGGGCCAGTTCTCTTCTGGCAAACAGTGCTTTGTTAGGATTCAAGTAGCTATCATAAGCCCAATAGGATCGCAACATTCAAAGTATTTATTCCAGTTCAATCCAGTTGAGGATCGTATTCATCACACCGGTATGGACGGTTTGTTGAAGAACTGTGCCACTGGCTAAAAAAAGCGTAAAGGATTGTAGGGCGATAGAAGATCGGTTAAGTACACAGGAGCTCATAGGTCAGTAGCAATACTTTATTATCGACACAGAACTTAATAGGTAACCAGTGTAGAGATGATAAAATTGGTGTTATATGATCATATTTTCTTGACCTGGTAAGAACTCTAGCAGCTGCATTTTGTACTAACTGTAGCTTGTTTATTGAGGAAGCAGGACAGCCAGCTAGTAATGCATTACAATAATCTAGTCTAGACGTCATGAATGTATGAACTAACTTTTCTGCATCAGAAATAGATCTGAGGTGGAAGAAGGCTGTTTTTGTAACATAAGAAATATGATTTTTGAAGGACAAGTTGCTGTCTAATATAACACCCAGGTCTTTAACTGTCGAGAATGGAGTAACAATACATCCTTCTAAATGCAAATTGTAGTCTGAGAGATTCTGTGTACAAGTTTTTGGTCCAATAAGTAATACTTCAGTCTTATCAGAATTTAGTAGAAGAAAATTACTAGTCATCCAATGTTTTACTTCTTTAACACACTCTGTCAGATTGGATAATTTGGAGATTTCATCTGGTTGTGATGAAATATATAACTGAGTATCATCAGCATAGCAGTGGAAACTAATTCCATGTTTTCTTGTAATATCACCAAGTGGCAGCATATAATATGAATGAAAATAATGAATAATAAGAATGAAAAATAATTAGCTATATATTGAAACACAAATTAGGCTATAGTAGCATTCATTATAAAGCAGAAATGAATTAATTAAAGCAAAACTAAACTGGGCTCACACAGCCTACCTCTCTCATTCGGGAAGAATCCAAATGTTTCCATATTTGCGATGTAACATTTATTGTTTGCTGAACTACTGTTCATTATGTAAAGTAAGGCTTTCTATTTCACTCTTGTTTCAGTATCCACATAAAACATCATCCTTCACATGCGCAAAAATGTGTTTGGATGGGCGTTGCGTGCTCCGACTGGTACAGATAGTACATCCTAGATGTACTCGGACCATTAACCTGAGCAGTGTTAACTTTGTCTGCATTTTAGTTTACTGATAAATGGCTGAAATGTAAAGTTAGCAATGCTAGAACTGATTTGATGTGTCAGCGTGTGTGAGTGAGGTGCCTGCGCGATCAATCGAATTGAATAAAATAAAGATAAATATTTTAATAAAATAAAGAAAACGAATACAACACGTCAAATGAGCGTAGCCTGTACTAGCCCTACTTGCTGCACAGTTTTTCTCTTTTGTTTTGTTAATCTGTTAATTATTTTAGTGATATTTCGTGTAGTCCTATTTTTTATTCATTGTAGGCTATATTTTCTGTTCTCTGCATTGCAGGTGTATGATGTGTGAATCCTAATGTTCTTTTGATGTTGCCATTCGCGCATCCAAAGCTAAATCCCTCTGGAAAACAAAACAAAACATTTGTGGTATTTTAAGACACACATCTATTCTAACTTCATTTTAATTTGACATTTTAATTGTGTCGTTTAATGGTTAATGATCGATTAGTGAGTGATTATCGGTCAGGGAAGTAAACTAAATGCTCACATAAAAATTCTCCACCAGATTTACTATGCTGCATGCAAGTTCCCGCTGACTCAAAAACATGCGTGCACAAACTGAGACCTGACGTGACATTTGATCATAGCCACCGCTCACGCTCATATTGAGAAATGTCACATTTTGCGTGGAAATGAGCGTACGCAGTTTTCTGGCATACGATCGTTTGATAAATGAGGGCCATTAACAGCTCCAAATAGAACGTCACTAGAGGGGTGAACCACACCATACACAATTAAAATCCCCTAAAAAAATAATTGTATCCATTAAAATTATTTTATCCATTAAAACTCATCTTTGACATATTTAAACATTTTTTCCTGTGAAAATAATTTCTTCATGCCTTAAAATAGCTTGAATATAACTTTACGTCCTTGCTTCATTTAGTATTCATGGAACCGTGAATATATAAATTAGTCCCCGCCTCCACTCAATCACACCAGCTTGGACTACCTGATCCACTCTGTCAACTGTAGTAAACACTACACAATGACAAGTGGAAATATTGGATTAATTCAGTCACATATGTTTGAACCAGAAACTAATTCAGAAGAAGAAGTCGATGTATCAGAATGGTAATCTGTTTTATGCATTATCTCTACAATGTTGGACACATAATGGTAATTGATATGATTAGCCTTCGGCTTGACTACATTATCAAACAGCTAATAATGTGTTGCTAATGTTACACAAACCATGTTCACCATTTTAGAGTCAAACAGCTGCCTTCTAAAAATCAGCATCCACTTTAAACATCTTAGAAAGTCAGTGAAAGACCAATTGAACTTACTGGCATTATATTTAATGTGACTTAAGCTGGATCACCTCATATATGTAACGCTAAGGTACAATGAAGACAAAGATGAAATAACAAGATTTTTTACGAACGAGATAAGCCAACATGTGAGACAGTGTGTCTTAACATCAACACAACAAAATCTGACAACCAACAGAACTGAGGCAGGAACTTAAATACACAGTGATGAATAACTCAAAAGGCAAACAGCTGTGATGAATAGTTAGTGTCCATGGTGACTGATGAGCGGTGGCAAATGAACAAAGACGACATGTGACAAATTAAAACAAACTGAAAGTCCATGAAAACAGAAACTAACAAGACAACTGTGGCAATATGTATGTCAAAACTGCTCTTATCCAATCTGTTGCTGTTTCTATTTTTGACCAATATTTTTAGCCCTTTTTTCTTGATCGACTAAAAGACAAAAATGACATTTTATGACATTTTTTTATGCAGTTCTAAATAATATATAATTTTACCCCAAGATAAGCAAAGTTACATAAAATGAAAAAAGAAAAGGTAATATATTGTGCAGAAAACTTTGCAAGAAGTATGCACATTTTACTTCTTCATGCATTTGGTGTCCTCACATTGTCAGTCAGCACTGACTGTCCTGCTCTTGGTTTCTGGCCCTCCTCAGGTTCTATATATACTTATTTCAAGACTTTTGACAGTGCATTATCATCCCATAATATTCACACCTGCCATAAAATTATACCACTAGGATAAATTCTTCTACAAAGATGAACAGCTTCTAAAAATGAGAACCATTATTCATTCCAAACCTGTATGCTGTTAATTTTTCTGTAGTATGAACTGTCATTTTTGGCTGAACTCTTTCTTTAAAGGGACAGTTCACCCAAAAATGAAAATTATCTGATGATTTACTCACCCTCAAGCGCATTTTGAAGCCAAAAATAATCCATTCATCCATTAAAAAAAATCCATATGACTCCAGAGGGTTAATAAAGGTCTTCTGAAGTGAAGTGATGCTTTTTGTAAGAAAAATATCCATATTTAAAACTTTTTGAATTCAAATAACTAGCTTCCGGTGGATGAAGTCGATTTATGGCAGAAGAGTGTCCTTTGACCTGACGCACAACATAATGACGAATGCGGAAGCGCAGAGGATAGAGCAAAACAAATCACCGGTCACGGATTATAAGTCTAAAACGATCACTTTTAAAGGGAAATGTCAAAGGATTTCGATATAAAAGAAGAGGAGCTTAAATTTGTTGCACAGCCCTATTTGTTTGTACTGCGAGAGATGTCTAAGCTTACAATACTCCAACATCCTGCATCATACATCGCGTCAGAGGATTACTCATTTGGCGCAAGTCAACTTTACTCATCCGTCAGAAGCTAGTTATTTGAATTTATAAAGTTGTAAATATTGATATTTTTATTATAAAAACGCATTACTTCGCTTTAGAAGACCTTTATTAACATCCTGGAGTCGTATGGATTACTTTTTTTTTTTTTTTTTATAGATGGATGCATTACTTTTTGGCTTCAAATGCGGCCGCCCATTCACAACCATTATAAACCTTGGAGGACTATATTTTTTAAATATATCTCTGATGTGTTCGTCTGAAAGAAGATAGTCATATACACCTAGGATGGCTTGAAGGGTGAGTAAATCATGGGATAATTTTCATTTTTGAGTGAACTATCCCTTTAAGTGTAGCTGTGCATTGTTAAAGGGAACACTGTTAAATTGAAGTTAATTTTATTTTGTAATCTCACATGATTTCCATTAGAGGATATTAATTTAATTTTAGATGGGTGAAGCCATCACTATAAGTGATCAGGGTCTTCATTTGTCCCTGAAAAGCTGTGTAGCTGTTGGCTGGAACTCTAATTAAAAGATGATAAAGCTTCCACTGATTATTTTGTCAGATTAGATGTTTTAATAAACTTTGAATCTCAGGGTACTTCACAAACTCCAGAGGATTTCCCTTTAAATAACGACAAAAATCTAATTTAAATGCTCTCCTGTTCATTTGAGGAATTTAATTAGTTATCTTACACTAGATGAACAAAATCCCATCAGTAAATACAACTTGGTGAAAAAAAAAAAAAAAAAAAAAATGTCATAGATTACTGCGCTCTTAGCCTGTATTACATGTATATTACATGTATTAGAGACATAATCTTTCTCTTGATGTGTTCATCAAACATGTTTAAAAGGAAGCTTGTTTTTGAAACCAACATTATATTCATGTTCATTTGTTTAGGTTGAGGGTCTCGTTACAGCATAATTTGTTCTCTTAACAGAGGTACTTCAATACACACAAACTGCTCGACTAGACATCATATAACCTCTGCTGCCCATTATAATTACAATGCTTGCAGGGGAGCACTATATTCAGTTTTTGTACAACCTAATGTACCAAATTCATTCAAGCTATCTTTTGTAGGTATATTCAGCTTTTTTAAACCTTACATTTTTAAGTATAGTGTTTGTAAATCTTCTATTTACATGCACTGTCACTGTCATTCCAAATTAAACCAACAACAGAATCATCATTGTAGCAGTATTTCCATACTGAATTGGTCTTCTTTCATGCATTTATTTGCATATTGGGTTGTGATTGGTCTTTTATTTCTATTTAACCATGCCTTTACACTGTAAGACGGTGTCATGTGTAGACATTCACAGAAAACATTTCTTCTACAAACTTGGGCATTCTGTTACCCTTTCCACCTCTCCCTTATCTTATCCAATCATCTCTTCCTCCTCGAGAAATGAACCAGAGTCAAGTAGTCCTGCAAATGCATCCAAGAGCCCAGATAAGCATGCTCTAAACTGCTGGATGGTTAATTAGGAAGACAGTAAGATTAGAAAATATAAAAGTCAGAAGGAATCCATAGATAGCAGGGGTCCGAAACATCCACCATGTTCTGCCCCAGGCCCAGCACAAGAGGCCTGAAACAGAGACACGGTAAGCTGATGTAACCTAACGAAAGGCATTGCTGTTGTTCCAGCCTCTGTCTGCTTAAGCTGTTTCATTGTCCACAAGTCCAATCCAGTGGGTGGACATTTGTCAGAAGAATGCCCAAGGTGTCTTTTCTAATGGTTTGACCTGGCATTCGATTTGTCCAGCACCTGTTGGCTGTTGTTAATCTTTGTGTGCAATTTCTGGTTCGCCCTTAGTGGTATGTTTGCAATATTTAGAGGTCACCGAGAGAGATGGGCAGCGGATGCACAGCGCAGCAATTATGAAGGATACACCCTTAAAGGATAAAGACCTTCCACAGCTCAGGTTTCACATATGAATGCTGTAAGAGCTAGTTAGTCAATCGATGAGAGTCAGAAGGGTTTATGATGGTCTGTGTGTGGCGCTGGCTAACCTTAACAACCAGCGAACCATCTCACTTTCACAAACCTTCCTACACGTTTTCACTCATCCACTAATAGACTAATTCAGTTATAGGGCCCTATTTTAACATGGTCTAAAGCGCACGGCACAAGTGTGCTTAAGGCGTGTCCGAATCCACTTTTGCTAGTTGAAGGATGGGAAAAATAGTCGGTGCAACCGGCGCATGGTCTAAGAGGGTTGTCCCTATTCTCTTAATGAGTAATGGGTGTGTTCTGGGCGTAACATGCAATAAACCAATCAGAGTCTCATCTCCCATTCCCTTTAAAAGCCAGTTGCGCTCGCACTATGGCGGATTCGCTATTTACATGGCAGAATTTGCAATCTGAAAAACTGAACGCTTCTCTAGTGAGGAAACGGATCTGCTCATGCGCTTTAACCCCTGCTGATCACCTCATAACCATCTACGGAAAAAGCCGAATTCCACCAAAGCATTTTTATCTTTATGCACACAATAATAATCTTGTACATTGTAATCCTTTTACTATTAATATTTGACATGTTTGTGTGCTGTTGCGCATCCCTGTGTTTGTAATAAGCAGAGTGTACACCTGTTGTGCATATTACTAACGCGCTCTTTAAATAACAAAACAAATATTGGGCCATTGACTTTAGAACAGGTTTCAATTGCCTCAAAATAGCAACGCACCAAAAATGCGCCTGAACACACCTCGTTTTCAGACCAGCACACCCATGGGCAAACAGATGGACACGAATGCTTTTGCTATTTAAACAACGTGGCGCAAGATGTGATATTGATAACTGCGTTGGGCAAAAGCTAGCAAGACACACTTCCGCCGTGCCTGGCACCACATTGTGCCAGGCGTATGACAGATCCCATAGACTCTACATTCACATTCCAAGCCAAAATGACAAATTCTTATTTTCTGCTCAAATTTTTAATAAGGCTGTTCACACAACCTTTTAAATGTGGCCCATGTAAGATTTATATGAAGACTGACACTGGCTGGTGGCTCATATACCGTCCAGCTTACTTTTTTCCACATTTTTACCACGGCGCATGATTTGTTTACTACTTTTTGACGTTTCCAGGAAGTAACCATCTCGATATGTATGGCTTTTCTGGCATAGTAAACTTGCTCAGTAACTCACCTGGTACAGCACTGCACTTATGTTGTGGACAGATTGGGTACAAGTGCTGTGCTGAAACACAAATCACAATAAAAGAGCTCAAATAGCCTTAGCTCATAGTGCAAGATGCACTGTAATATCATTTTGCAGAAATGACGCCACAAGCATGTTTTTTTTTTCCATCGAGCCTGGGTTCTTGCCTTTTTTTTTTTTTTTCTTTTTTTTTGGACATTCTTAGCCTTGATTTTTTTGGGGGGTGGGGGGCACTGTGACCATGTCTTTGGAAACCGATTCTTTCAAAAAAATCTGTAGTTGACTGTCATGGTTGACACCCTTTAACTTGGACCAAATAGTGGTGTTGTTCCCTTATTTTAATGAGTGTGGCACTAGTCGTTTTAGTTATCTGTCATGTTCTTCATGTCAAGTTCAATGAAGCATGTAATTATGACAAATGTCAAGATAGATTGATGTAAAAATTGCATGAATTGTACAGTATGCAGTGCTTTGACACGCAGCACGGTTAAGCTGTGGGTGACCGAGTTTGAAACTCAGCTTTCCAATTCCATCCACCCTTTTTCTCCTACTTCACTTCCTGTACACACTCTTCACTGTCCTATCTGAATATAAATACATTTTGAAGAGGCAGTCAAAAAATCAGCTTATCCAATTTATTTACATTAGAAAGTAGACCAAATCTGAACTTAAACTATTGAACACTTTTGGTGTTCACGCTGCAATTCAAAACAAACAACAGCTACAACCAAAAGCTGACTCCAAAACAAATTTGGTTTGGGCCCCAATCACACGTGAATGTAGCATTGCTGTGTCTCAAAATCTAGTACAGTAATTATGGCTGTAATACACTGCATTTTCCACCAACTGGCAACCCGGATTGTTGAAATACCATTGGATAAATTGGCAGTGGGCAGGATCACACAGACCAAAACAAAATACAGACAACATGGGACATTAGATTCAATTGTGATTACAATAATACTAACCACTTCTCAACAATATAAAACATGTAACAGGCAGATAAAAGTACACATTAATTTATTGCAAAAAAAAAAACAAAACTGGCTAAAAACAGTATAAGAGTATATGTTTTATATTGAGAAATGTTTAGGTTTAAGGGTAGGGTCGGGTTAGGTGCTCAAAATGTCTAAATATGTAATGTAAATAAAATTATTGTAAAATTATTATCAAGTCTAGCTCACTAGGATTTGAAACTCTGAAGAATCACGCAGATGTAGTCTCATAGAAGGTGCAGCCTTTATATGACACATGTTTAGCATTTCAAAGGTCACATTGCCATTCTCTGAGGACCATCCATTTAGTCAATGACTGCTGTCTCTTCCCCTCCAGCAATGGCAACTTACTTGCAGAACGTGCCTTCAGAACGAAGATGGACATCATTGTGATGTCCAGTTGATGGATGCACTCTGCTGCAGTGTGGCCTTTGTATAACTGTTGAAAGACCCCGAATGTAGTTGAGGGATGCATTGTGGGTATTTGCGCCCTTGAATGGTCTGGCTGCATGTTAATGCTGATAGATGAGCTGACACTGATGGAACTCTAAGCCTGTCCATCAAAAAAGTGGGCACTGATATCTGAGTTTGACCCAGTGCTTGTTTACAAACTTGAACAATTAATTTCAATTGTGCTGTGATACTAGTTTTTAAGCACTCTTCGCATGGCAGACATTAGCATCCATCTTTTTTTTTTTTTTTTTTAAGTTCAGTGATATGGATTGGTTTATAGCGGTGTTCAACACCATTGTAACTTATGCAACAAGTCTAACCTTCTCTGGAGCAGGTTTCATTGTGGATATAAGATTACAAACCAAAACAAAACTAATTTGATGCAATAAAGTCCCTCCCCATGCATTTCTTGCTCCATATTAGTCTTTCGTAGCCAGATCTTCATGCCCTGTCCCAAATGGCAGACTTCATATGCACTTGTGGTCTTTTGATCTTACAATGACTGCCGCGTACGCATGTACGTTAAGTCCACAAGGCCGTAGGGTGTCCCATTTGTAATTTTAACAGAAGGGTGCTCGTGAGTGCCCCCCTTTGCGGCCAAAATGCGCTCTCAATGTGCACTTTTGCCAAGCCCGCAAGCCTGTGAGCTCTGCAGCAGACTTCTACCCAACAGTTAAAGCAGCATTACATCATGAAAGTGTGGACTCTGTGGAATATTGTGAGGACTTAGGGTTCCATTTGGGACAAGGCATCAGAATGACGACAGAAAGTCTAGAATCCATAGCAGCTTTCATTGGCCAAGAATCACCCAGAGGCCATCTGACTGATATGTAAAGAAACGTAAGATATGTAAATCATAGTTTGCTTAGTTTGTTTAGGTCATGTTTAGGTGCGAGAAAATGTAAAGTCGATCTCCCTACAAAAATGGACCAATGTCTATGTCGTGAACTTTTGAAAATCCAGTTCAGTTGATCCTGATAAGTGCTCATTGTCACAGTTGTAAACATGACTGCTTTCTTCTTTCATGAGGGGGTTTGGCATCATGAAGGCTTTGTTTCCAGGTGGACCGATAAAGGATTAGTTTACTTCATAATTAAAATTTCCTGATCATTTACTCATCCCATGTCATCTAAGACATTTATGTCTTTCTTTCTTCCGTCGAAAAGAAATTAAGGTTTTTGAGGGAAACATTTCATCTCATTTTCTCCAACTTCAAAATTGTCTTGTTTTTTTTTTTTGGTAGGCCGTTTAATCAGTACCTCTGCCTACATCCGCCTATGCGTGACCTTTCCAATGTGATTACGTAATGTGTGGCGCATCACAGAGCTGTGCAAGACAAGCATTTGTGGTTAAAAAAAAAAAAAAAAAAAAAAAATATATATATATATATATATTTTTTAGAAAATGACCAATTGTTTAGCTAGATAAGACCCTTATTCCTCAGCTGGGATCGTGCAGAGCCCTTTGAAGCTGCACTGAAACTGCAATTTAGACCTTCAACCTGTTGTACCCCAGTGAAGTCCACTATATGGAGAAAAATCCTGGAATGTTTTCCTCAAAAACCTTAATTTCTTTTCAACTGAAGAAAGAAAGACATGAACATATTGGATGAAATTGGGGTGAGTAAATTATCAGGAAATTTTAATTTTGAAGTGAACTAATCCTTTAAAGAACGAGACACACATCTCCTGTTTCCAATATGGTGTGGCTGAGATTAGCTCTTCATTAAAGCAGATTGGCTGTTCGCTGCAGATGTCAAACTTTCAGGTGCACATGCTCCAGAGTTAATCATAAACTTTGGATCAAAACCTGAGGCCACATCCACACGAAGTCAGAGGTTTCCCTATCCAATCTTTTTGCCCCTCGTCTCAAGAAATATCTGCGTACACACAAAACCACTGAAACCGACTCAAAATGATGTAGTATACATGCCAAATCAGTAGGTGGCGCTGTAATTCTGCCACAGAGATTCACTAAAAACTCGCATTGCGCATAAACCTTGTGCGCTGTATACAAACTTTAGTAAAGCTTGGTAATAAAGCTTTACTTTAGTAAAGCTAATAGGCTAGGCTAATAGTGGCTTCTGCGGCACAAACACTATCATGTAGTCCGCTATTGTTGTTGTTGTTGATGTTACGTGACGTAGCGGTGTCTGACTAGGGTCGAGACGTGGGGTGATGACCATCATTTCACAAAATATACGGATTGGCTGTACACACGAAAACGTCATTTTCAGATTTATCCATTCTGGGACCCGGTTTAAAAAAATAGTGGTTTCAGGCTCCCAAAACGCCGGATCCCTCTGGACAAAACGGCGATATGATACAACATTTTTACGTATACATCTAAACGCGTCTCTGTGTGGACAGGCTCTGAGTTGACAGAGAACGTATATGGCATGATGCAAACATAGATGTAGATCTTAAATGTATTTCATATATGCCGTAAAAGAATAAGAAATGGTGCACTGTAGCGCAAGTTGTGAGTTAGCTCTGCATAAAGACCCAGATTTCCATATGTAATCAAATCAGGGGTCTGTAATGTCTGTATAAAAGGTGTTTATTGTGTTTATTGTTTGAACTTGTTTTGAGGATGGTACTCTTGGCATTGCTTGAGGATCTAGCTGTGCGTGCTGTCAGGTGAGACTGGGTCTCTGTGTCTCTGCTTGCTCCGAGTGACAAAAGATGTGCGGAATGCCCTTATATGGACATGGTTTGGGTGTGTTTATGTAAATGATGTACCGGGCAGTCGCTCATTTAGAATACTCAGATTCGTCAAGATTAGAACGAGGTTAAGAAGAAATCTTAATTGTGAATTAGGCGAAAAATTTTCTTGAGAAGTTCAAACGTGTATACAGGTGCTGGTCATATAATTAGAATATCATCAAAAAGTTGCTTTATTTCACTAATTCCATTCAAAAAGTGAAACTTGTATAATATATCCATTTATTACACACAGACTGATATATTTAAAATGTTTATTTATTTTAATTTTGTTGATTATAACTGACAACTAAGGAAAATCCCAAATTCAGTATCTCAGTAAATTAGAATATTACTTAAGACCAATACAAAGAAAGGATTTTTAGAAATCTTGGCCAACTGAAAAGTATGAACATGAAAAGTATGAGCATGTACAGCACTCAATACTTAGTTGGGGCTCCTTTTGCCTGAATTACTGCAGCAATGCGGCGTGGCATGGAGTCGATCAGTCTGTGGCACTGCTCAGGTGTTATAAGAGCCCAGGTTGCTCTGATAGTGGCCTTCAGCTCTTCTGCATTGTTGGGTGTGGCATATCGCATCTTCCTCTTCACAATACCCCATAGATTTTCTTTGGGGTTAAGGTCAGGCGAGTTTGCTGGCCAATTAAGAACAGGGATACCATGGTCCTTAAACCAGGTACTGGTAGCTTTGGCACTGTGTGCAGGTGCCAAGTCCTGTTGGAAAATGAAATCTGCATCTCCATAAGGTTGGTCAGCAGCAGGAAGCATGAAGTGCTCTAAAACTTCCTGGTATACGGCTGCGTTGACCTTGGACCTCAGAAAACACAGTGGACCAACACTAGCAGATGACATGGCACCCCAAACCATCACTGACTGTGGAAACTTTACACTGGACCTCAAGCAACATGGATTGTGTGCCTCTCCTCTCTTCCTCCAGACTCTGGGACCCTGATTTCCAAAGGAAATGCAAGATTTATTTTCATCAGAGAACATAACTTTGGACCACTCCGCAGCAGTCTTTGTCTTTAGCCCAGGCGAGACGCTTCTGACGCTGTCTGTTGTTCAAGAGTGGCTTGACACAAGGAATGCGACAGCTGAAACCCATGTCTTGCATACGTCTGTACGTAGTGGTTCTTGAAGCACTGACTCCAGCTGCAGTCCAGTCTTTGTGAATCTCCTCCACATTTTTGAATGGGTTTTGTTTCACAATCCTCTCCAGGGTGCGGTTATCCCTATTGCTTGTACACTTTTTTCTACCACATCTTTTCCTTCCCTTCGCCTCTCTATTAATGCGCTTGGACACAGAGCTCTGTGAACAGCCAGCCTCTTTTGCAATGACCTTTTGTGTCTTGCCCTCCTTGTACAAGGTGTCAGTGGTCGTCTTTTGGACAACTGTCAAGTCAGCAGTCTTCCCCATGATTGTGTAGCCTACAGAACTAGACTGAGAGACCATTTAAAGACCTTTGCAGGTGTTTTGAGTTAATTAGCTGATTAAAGTGTGGCACCAGGTGTCTTTAATATTGAACCTTTTCACAATATTCTAATTTTCTGAGATACTGAATTTGGGATTTTCCGTAGTTGTCAGTTATAATCATCAAAATTAAAAGAAATAAACATTTGAAATATATCAGTCTGTGTGTAATGAATGAATATAATATAAGTTAATATAAATATAATATAATATAAATAAGTTTCACTTTTTGAATGGAATTAGTGAAATAAATCAACTCTTTGATGATATTCTAATTATATGACCAGCACCTGTACGAATAGTGTACAAAGTTATTAGTGAATTAGACCTATTGTTTCATCTTTAATTCAGTTACATTCCTAGAAGTACATGTGTATTATGCCAAGTCTTTTTTAAACAACCTAATTATTTATTTTATGCTTTCAAATAAAAGCACAAATGTGATGTGTGCACCATAATAATTCCCTACAAAGATTATTTATTTTAAGCAACACAAAAGAATACATTAATTAGACAGGCATATGGAAGGAAAAAACTGCTCCATTTTAATGTGGCCTTTTGCAGATTATAGATTTTCCTGTGCACTGCAAGTAAATTTAGCATCTCTCAAAATTAGAAGAAACAAAATCTGAACCTTCTGACCCGGTAGTTAGAACTGTCCCATTAGTGTCTTCAGCAAGCGGATGTTTGTGCTATTCTCACAGGGCCTGAATGCGGCTCAAACTTCCTTCAATTAGTTCCTGGAAAATGCAGTGCAAAAAGAGGATCCCCATTACATTCATCAGCATTTGAAGGTGTCAGGTCTTGTGTGATTAAATGCAAATGGGTAAATGTCTTCTTCTATCTTCATTAATTAGATGTGCCATTAAACCCACACTTTTTTTTTTCTTTTTTTTTTTTTTAATTATTATTATAACATTAATCATAAACAAGCGGGAAGCTATGGGTGAAATGAATGGGTTAAGCTGCACAGGACGAGACCTTTATGGGCTAATGTGGTCTCTGCTATACCACAGTGAATAATAGCTCTTAATTGTTTCAAATGACTACAATTTTCACATAAAAGATTGCAGTCTGTCAGTTGAAAGAACTTTTTAATAACTTTAAGATGGACTTGAGTAATTTAAAAGTCACGACACCTAAACATACGCCACTTATCTCTCTATAAATAATGTTTTTAGTCTGAATCACTAATGAATCCATTACACTTTATTCTCAGGTCTGCGTTGAATATACAAACAGTTCTTCATTTGAAATTATTGTATACCAGGTAAAAACTGTTTGAATGCAATTACTGTCTTTTCACACACCAGTAATAACTTTTTGTTCTCTGAACAGATAAAAAAATTAACTTCTGAAAGTTTTAAATGGCTTTTCTCATTTATGTTTTGAGTCACAGGTTATTATAGCAGCCTGTTGGTGGTTTACATGCCTGTCCAAATTCAGAGCGAGTGTGAATTCGCTTATGGCAAAATTTTGGGTGGCTGATTAGCGGACTTGTAGCACCCCATTGATTTTATAATTATGTGGCATTTTGCTACAAATACCTCTCAATATGAAATCTGAGGCAGTGTCTCATTATTTATGGTGTGACAATGGGATGGAAACACCAAAGCACCAAAGCAAGAGTACAGGCATAGTGCATAGCACATCATAACATTCTGAATGTCCATGAACTTGGAGTAAGTATATAATTTCTACCTAGAACACATTTAAAAAAAAAAATAATTTAATTTAATTCTTTGTTTAATTTATTTTTTTATGGTTTTTTTTTTATTTTATTTTTTTTATACATATTATGGAAGCTTGTTTCCGCCATGGGGGGAAAAAAATAAATAAATAAAAAATAAAAGATAATTGCGACTTCTTATCTCACAACTCTGACTTTTTTTCACACAATTGTGAGTTTATATCTCACAGTTCTGACATTATTTCTCAGAATTGCAAGTATATATCGAGTAATTCTGACTTTATAACATGCAATTGTGAGTTTATTTCATGAGGAAAAGTCAGAATTAGGATTAAAAAGTCACAATTACCTTCTTTTATTTTTTATTCAGTGGTGAAAATAAGCTTCCATATGGCTATAAAACAAAACTTGCAATTGCGTGTTATATAGTCACAATGGCCAAAAATGACAATTGTGAGAGAAAAAAATCTGAATTGCAAGTTTATATCCCACAATTCTGACTTTTATATATACAGTGGGTACGGAAAGTATTCAGACCCCCTTAAATTTTTCACTCTTTGTTATATTGCAGCCATTTGCTAAAATCATTTAAGTTCATTTTTTTTCCTCATTAATGTACACACAGCACCCCATATTGACAGAAAAACACAGAATTGTTGACATTTTTGCAGATTTATTAAAAAAGAAAAACTGAAATATCACATGGTCCTAAGTATTCAGACCCTTTGCTGTGACACTCATATATTTAACTCAGGTGCTGTCCATTTCTTCTGATCATCCTTGAGGTGGTTCTATACCTTCATTTGAGTCCAGCTGTGTTTGATTATACTGATTGGACTTGATTAGGAAAGCCACACACCTGTCTATATAAGACCTTACAGCTCACAGTGCATGTCAGAGCAAATGAGAATCATGAGGTCAAAGGAACTGCCTGAAGAGCTCAGAGACAGAATTGTGGCAAGGCACAGATCTGGCCAAGGTTACAAAAAAATTTGTGCTGCACTTTAGGTTCCTAAGAGCACAGTGGCCTCCATAATCCTTAAATGGAAGACGTTTGGGACGACCAGAACCCTTCCTAGAGCTGGCCGTCCGGCCAAACTGAGCTATCGGGGGAGAAGAGCCTTGGTGAGAGAGGTAAAGAAGAACCCAAAGATCACTGTGGCTGAGCTCCAGAGATGCAGTCGGGAGATGGGAGAAAGTTGTAGAAAGTCGACCATCACTGCAGCCCTCCACCAGTCGGGCTTTATGGCAGAGTGGCCCGACGGAAGCCTCTCCTCAGTGCAAGACACATGAAAGCCCGCATGGAGTTTGCTAAAAAACACCTTAAGGACTCCAAGATGGTGAGAAATAAGATTCTCTGGTCTGATGAGACCAAGATAGAACTTTTTGGCCTTAATTCTAAGCGGTATGTGTGGAGAAAACCAGGCACTGCTCATCACCTGTCCAATACAGTCCCAACAGTGAAGCATGGTGGTGGAAGCATCATGCTGTGGGGGTGTTTTTCAGCTGCAGGGACAGGACAACTGGTTGCAGTCGATGGAAAGATGAATGCGGCCAAGTACAGGGATATCCTGGACGAAAACCTTCTCCAGAGTGCTCAGGACCTCAGACTGGGCCGAAGGTTTACCTTCCAACAAGACAATGACCCTAAGCACATAGCTAAAATAACGACGGAGTGGCTTCACAACAACTCTGTGACTGTTCTTGAATGGCCCAGCCAGAGCCCTGACTTAAACCCAATTGAGCATCTCTGGAGAGACCTAAAAATGGCTGTCCACCAACGTTTACCATCCAACCTGACAGAACTGGAGAGGATCTGCAAGGAGGAATGGCAGAGGATCCCCAAATCCAGGTGTGAAAAACTTGTTGCATCTTTCCCAAAAAGACTCATGGCTGTATTAGATCAAAAGGGTGCTTCTACTAAATACTGAGCAAAGGGTCTGAATACTTAGGACCATGTGATATTTCAGTTTTTCTTTTTTAATAAATCTGCAAAAATGTCAACAATTCTGTGTTTTTCTGTCAATATGGGGTGCTGTGTGTACATTAATGAGGAAAAAAAATTAACTTAAATGATTTTAGCAAATGGCTGCAATATAACAAAGAGTGAAAAATTTAAGGGGGTCTGAATACTTTCCGTACCCACTGTATATATATAAAAGAAAAGTCAGAATTTTGAGATAAAAAGTCTGTGGCGGAAACAAGCTTTTGACTGGCTTGATTTGATTCAGAATTAAAATGATTGATGGAGAGCTTGACTGTTCCAATTAGAATCATGTCTGTTATCAAATGAGACTGACAACATCGATCTGCCACTGTCTAACCATGGCAAGCTGCCACGATAGAAGAAACAAATCAGGATAACACTGCATTTTCAAAGCCTCAAGCCATTAACATCATTATTGCCGTTTATGTTTTTTTGTTTTTTTTTTCCTCCAGCTTTCCAAGGTTTCTAGTCTGTTGGCCAATTAAAAAATAAAAAATAAGCCTAATTCTGGGAACCTATCCTTTAAACTGAGCTTGAGGAGAAATGATGTGAACATGATGCTAATGAGGACTCCCATGAAAATGAACCGCTCTTCTGTCAGTGGACACACGAGTTTGGAATAAGACTCTGCAACTTTGAAGGTTTGCCCATAATAATTATTCCAGTCTGCTGTCTATAGTTTCTGCAACTCACTGACTCTCTGGCCTAATTAAACTTAGAAAGACATTTACAAGCGTTGAAATAGATGATCTGATGAGCACAGAGATGACACTTTTGACCCAGACAGGACTGTTGGATGAACTCCCGATTGACCCCATAATCCCACACTGCTTTCGAGCTGCTGCTTTCTTTCATTTAGCACAGCTTGCTGTCAAACAAAACAGCTGAACACTGAGTAGAATTATGAGGAGTGATCAAAACTGGAGGAAGACACCAACTCCCTGGATGAATCACACTCATAACTGCCACTTGACTGAATAAAAGCGACAGAATGATGTGATTTTCTTGTTGCATAGGCAAGCTGACTATTCAAGTATCTTTTTTTTCCCCTCTCTCTTTAAAAGAAACTAACTATGGGAGATTAAAATTCTGAGCTGGTTTACTTTAGCATGATTGGGTTAATAAAACATGCTTGATGTGAAATGTCTAGAACATATACTACTTTCACATCAGAATTAAACAACTTTCTGATCACACTTTTGATAAATACACACTGCCGTCTGCACCTTGTCACAAAGTCATGTTTTATCTTTTATTATTGAGAATATAAAACGAGCTGTCAAAGACAGAGTGAAATAAATTGGCCATATTGCTGTGAATTGTCACTTAGCTTGGAGAAACTTTCTTTTGTGCCTCCCTTTCACTTTTAGCTCTTTCTGAAATAACTGCCCACTCTCATTGAAAACTTGAACAGATGATTGTTGCCTGGGTTACAGTTTTCAAAAACTAAACATGCTGTGATGCCTTGGTTATTTATGCTTTAGACATGTTCCCAAAGTGTTGGTGATCGTAACCCAGCACTATGATTATTACTATTGCTCATACTTAGGGCAGTTTTTTTTTTTTTTTTACTTTGGCCATTAATTAATGCCTAAACACCCCAAATACACCCTAACAACCAACTACCTATCAGAACACCTTACCAACAACTAAACAATGCTCTGGCATCCTCCCAGATCACATTAGCACTCTAGCAGTGCAGACAAGCAACACTCACACTTCTCAATCAATCAAACAATCAATCAATCAATCAATCAATCAAAAATGCTATTTACTAATGCTATTTTTCACTGATCAGGCAGGTTCTATTGAAAGCACGTGTTTGTTGATTGCTAAAATACAACGTATAACATAAGACAAACACAATATTTCTATGTTCATTTATATATAAATTTTAAATAATTGATATTCAGTATTACTGTATACTGCATAGCTAAATTGCTACCTTTCAAAAGTTTGGGGTTATTTATTTATTGTTTTTGAAAGAAGTCTCTTGTGCTCACCAAGGCTGTAATAAAATACAAATAATATTATTGTGAAATATTAATACAATTAAAAATAACTGTTTTCTATTTGAATATATCTTAAAATATAAGTTCCTGTGAAGCAAAGCTGATTTTTTTAAGCAATGTTGAATGCATGTCAATATTTTATATTAAGATGCATTCAACATTGCTAATATATATATATATATATATATATATATATATATATATAGATAGATAGATAGATAGATAGATAGATAGATAGATAGATAGATAGATAGATAGATATATAGAGATATAGATATAAATATATTCTTCTCAGGATTCTTTGATTAATGGACAGTTCAAAAGAACAGCATTTATTTGAAATAGATTTTTTGTATCAATGTAAAGGTCTTTACAGTTACTTTTGATCCATTTCATCTTTGCTGATTAAAAGTATTAATTCCATAAAAAAAAAAAAAAAAATTACTGGCCCCAAAATCTTGAACTGCAGTGCATTTATCATCAGGGTTGGTGATACTTGTTATGTGTTACTTGAAACATGTTGTTAAATTAATAACCATAACATCTGAGTTACTTTTTCAAATAAGCAATGTTCTATACTGACTGACTATAATTGAAATCTCTTCTCATGCTTGCCCATGAAAGTCTTGAGAATGTGTGTCATGCTAATCATGTGTGATGAGAGTTTCTTCAAGCTTATCCCAGGATTTATGTTTTAAAAATCTAAAAATACAGCTGGTAAACAAAGATAAATCTGAATGCTTCAAGGGTATCTAGTTGTAGCAAGCAAAATAACAGAGTTTAGGTGTTGCCTCAGAGCAGCAGTGTATTTATTCGGTTCAAGAGCTCATATATGTGCTTCACGAGTCTTGTTTTCGATTACACACACACTGTTGAGGGGATAAACAGTTGATATGTAATATGTCACATTACAGTATTATAATGTGGTACTTTTCCAAAAAAAAAAAAAAAAAACTGAACCATTAATTACTTACGTTTTAGTATTGTTTCATGTTACATTTAACAGGAACATCAAATGCTGATTTTCGTGTGCAGTTGTTCAAAGCTGTGAATGGCTTGGCTTTTCTGAGACATTTAAGTGATAATTAGAATGGCCTTTAAGTCAAATAGTGTCCTACATAACCCTCAGTGCTGCCAATGTCACGGATGAAAAAGCATTTATTCATCAAAGCACTTTGCAGCCCTCTGTTCTTGTTGGCTTTTGGTTTGGACATGGAATGAAAGAGGAAGTGGCCCGTAGTGGCTTGGTTGGTTGAAGCCATTTAGATTCACCCACTTTCCATCTCTTTTTTAGTCTCTCTCTCTGATAGACAATGCTAGGAACATCATTCTTACACATCCATTACATTCAATTAGCACTAAAGCAAAAGATAAAAAGTCTGGTCTGTATTCTCATTCTCACCTTCATGTTGTACCCATAGAGCACAAAAGCAGATGTTAAGTGGAAGGACAGCCTCAGTCACCATTCACTGTCATTATGTGAGTGAATGGTGGCTGAGCAGCTGGTTGCCATTTTAATTCCCCCATTTTCTGGGAACTAAATTCTACTGAAAATGTGGAATTTTTCTGTGTCAAATTTGACATTTCTGTCATTTCCATGACAATCAACTAAGCTGCATCCTAGCAACCGTCACTGCCTCAGTGATGCTGTCACTGGTACTTAACAAAATCCTTCATGTATTCTTTAACATTATATATCAGTGTAAGTTTTAATGTGGTATGGGCTTTATTTGGTATATAAATAATGATTTATAATTGCTGCATATTTCTTTGGTGATTACATTGAGTATTCATATGTTGATAATATACACTATTGTGAAAAATGTTTGGAGTCAGTAATTGTTATATAAATTAATACTATTCATCAAGGATGCATTAAATTGTGACACATCTAAAGTGACATTTAAGTATGAAAGCTTGTTTCCGCCATGAAATAAAAAATATAAAAGGTAATTGCGACTTTTTATCTCACAATTCTTACTTTTCTCAGAATTGCGAGGTGTAAACTCACAATTACGGGTTATAAAGTCAGAATTGCATTATATGAAGACAGGATTGTGAGTTAAGTCAAAATTGCGTGATCAAGTCAGAATTGTGTGATATAAAGTCAGAATTACGAGATATAAAGTCAGAATTGCATAATATAAAGTCAGAATTGCATTATATATAGACAGAATTGACCGTTCGCAAAGACCCACCCCCCTTTAGTTACTGTTGCTACATCCGACAAGCCATGCCGATCTAACGCAGTGAAAAACACATTGCGGAGCAAAGAGGACACTGACAACGTGTCGACAGACAAGACAGAGCAGGTTACTTTTGATATGAAACAAAGTCTCAAGTTTCAAATTTTGTCATTTTTAAAGAAATTTAAACAATAAATACGGTTTTGTGGCTCTTTTACGTGTCATGACAGATCGCTGTAGCGCCTCAGTTCAAGCGGCTCGTGTCAAACTCCTGGCGAAGGGTCAATTGTGAGTTAAGTCAAAATTGCATATTAAGGTCAGAATTGCATGATATAAAGTCAGAATTGTGAGTTTGGGTGTTGTTTGGGAGGGAGCATGAAGAATCATTTTCACACAGGATGTGCTGGAGGAGACTTTATACAGTGCTCACCTCTTGCCTCTTGATGGAAATACCATCACAGCATTTATTTCCATCAAGAGGTGCATCAATTTTTGGTCAAGATCTTGTATTAACAATGCAAGAGGTGAGCACTCTGTAAAGTTTCCTCCAGCATGTCCAAAATACTTAAATTGAGGCTAAGGTCAGGACTCAGAGGTGCCAAATCATGTGTGAAAATGATTCTTCATCGGCATTGTCATCCTGGAATATGGCATTGATAAAATCTTCCGACATGGTTGTTTAAGAAATGAAAAGCTGTTAGGGTTAATAGAACTGTTGCCAAACATAAAACATGCTAGAAACATAATAATCACTGTAATAATGATCCATTCATAGATTCTTTAGTATTTTCCTATTAAAATTGCTATAAATTCAGAATTGTGAGTTGTAAAGTCAGAATTGTCAGAAGTCAGTTTATATCTCACATTTCTGACTTTATAAGATGCAATTGCAAGTTCATATCATGCAATTCTAATTTCATATAACGCAATTCTGACTTTATATCACACAATTCTGACTTTATAACTGTGACACTGAAGACTGGAGTAATGATGCTGAAAATACAGCTTTGATTACAGGAATAAATTACATTTTAAAATATATTCAAATAGAAAACAGCTATTTCCATTAAATCAAATCATGCCTTACATGCCACCCTTGAACGAATCACCACTGCAGTCAAAAAAAAGGAAAAGACAAACCACTGCCCTTTTACTGACAGGAGACACACATTTCAAAAGATTTTGGGCTGATAACCACAGTGCACATTTGATCTAATATCCATGAAGATTTAAAGTTTTAAAGCAGCGTCACAGATTCATAACCTGTACCCTGTGGCCTAGCGGTGGCCTCCGTTAAATTTCCTTTCAAGTCATCAATGCATTCTTTTGAACCAAGAAATGTCATTACCCAGTTCAAACACAACCTGGGAAAGATGGGCAAACTTTCAGAAGCAAGTTTGCCGCAATCTTCTAACAAATCATACTCTCCTCAGCTTAAAGAACTTACTGTGGTCAGAAAAGATCAGCTCTTTTGAGAGCAGAGGTTATTCAGCAAAGAAAGATAATACATATAGCATATCTTCGTATTTGATTTTTCCTCTGAAATAAGACATTTACCCTGTAATTTTCCCCAGCTCAACTCTCTGTCAATAACTCAAGAGGCACCTGCGAATAAATGTTCCCCTGGCATTTTCGTCGCTTCTTGTGATTACATTAAAACCTCACACTTTTAGCCGGCTGCAATTCAATATCGACGCGACCCAGCCAAGCAATTTAAATACGTCTTTCTACAGCTGATGGGATTTGCCGCCTCTCCTCGATAAGCTCCCCCACACCCAGTGGAGGTGTTATCTGTCGCCTCTGCGGCAGTTCGAATATTTGGACATCATCATCTATCATAGGGCAGCAGGCAGCAGGCAGCAGGGTCAGGGCGGGGGTCTCTGGGCCCCAGCATCCCCAGCTGTCTTTTAGGCAGGGCGGCTGCGAGCATCTGCTGATGTATTGCAGGCAGTGGAGGGTGAGGCTTGGAGACAGCCACAGTCACCTTGTGCTTTCTGCATTGGTGCAGGCAAGACTAATGCATGCAGCATTTAGACAAGGTAACAAACCACCCACTTCATGAAGCGGCCGAGCAGGAAGCTAAGTGAATTTTGGGTTTGAATGTTTGGCTTGTAATTACGGATTTGACTTGAGCTGAACAATGCCACTATTGTCTTCTGCAGAGCTGCTTATTGCTGATTTAAACTTATTTCATAATTGATGAACACAGTTATTACACTGAACTGACTTGAGTTTATTACCGTGAAGCTGCTTTTAAACATTTTAGAAATGCACTGATATCACTTTTAGTCTACTAATGTAAAAAAAAAAAAAAAAAAAGGATTAATGCTGAGATACTGACCAAGTACTGACCAAGCACTTCTGCAGGCATTCTTTAACAGTCTTTTAATACCATTTTCCTCTGAAGAGATGACATGACAGCAAGAACAGCTAACTCTACAAGGGAAGTCCTTTGTAAAGTTTCTAAGAAACTATCAAAATCTCACCAGTTAATCCTCAGTCCGAAATAGCACAGAGTCTCTTAAAGGTGAAATATGTCAATTTTTTGTTGAAAAGTCGTTTAGATTTTAATAGGCAAATTACCCCATGATTTACTCACCCTCAAGCCATCCTAGATGTATATGACTTTCCTCTTTCAGGCGAATACAACCGGAGTTAATGAAGTTATTAATAATCACCATGATGCTCCTAAGATTTATAATGGCAGTGCATGGAAACCACCTGTTTGGGGGGGGGGGCGTTAATAAAGGCCTTCTGAAGCGAAGTGATTCGTTTGTGTAAGAAAAATATCTATATTTAACACGTTATAAAGTAAAATAACTAGCTTCCGCCAGACCACCTTCCATATTCTATTCACAAAGAAAGTGTAACGCCTCTGGCAGTTCAATATGCTACGTCCTACGCCTTCCGTATTCAACTTACAAACTTACAACATTTTTCCGTAAGTTGAATACGGAAGGCGGTCTGGCGGAAGCTAGTTATTTTACTTTATAACGTGTTAAATATAGATATTTTTCTTACACAAACGAATCACTTCGCTTCAGAAGGCCTTTATTAACCCCCCAGGAACCGTGTGGAGTACGTTTATGATGAATGGATACACTTTTTTGAGTTTCAAACAGGTGGTTTCCGTTCACTGCCATTATAAAGCTCAGGATCATCAAGGTGATTATTAATATCGATTGTTTTCGTCTGAATGAAGAAAGTCATATACACCTAGGATGGCTTGAGGGTGAGTAAATCATGGAGTAATTTTCATTTTAAAGTGAACTAATTCTTTAGGAGTCTTCGGATGGATCATTAGTGATTATTATGTTTGTAGCATGTTACATGTTTGCCAACGATTCTTTTAACTGTATATATGGAGTGTGTAACTTTTCAATTCTTAAACAACCATGTAGGAAGACACATCATGGCCATATTCCAGGATGACAATGTCAAGGGATCCCAACCATTCTTTTTTGAGCCTGATAAATTAAGGCTTACACGAAGAATCATTAATCCTGACCTTATTTTTTATTGAAAGCCTTTGGGATGTGCTGGAGGAGACTTTATAGAGTGCTCACCTCTTGCATTGTCAGTGCAAGATCATGACCAAAGATTGCACCTCTTGATGGACATAAATTTTGTGATGTTATTTCCATCAGTTGCATCAATTTTTTGTCAAGATTTTATAATGGCAATGCAAGAGGTGAGAACTCTGTAAAGTCTCCTCCAGCACATCTGACTTACATTGAGGCTAAGGTCAGGATTCAGAGATGCCAATTCATGTGTGAAAATTATTCTTCATGCTCTCTGAACCATTCTTTCACAATTTTAAACCTGATGAATATTGTCATTGTCATCCTGGAATATGGCATGGTTGTTTAAAAAATGAAAAGCTACACACTCCATCAATTATGGCTAAAAGAACCATTGCCAAACATAAAACATGCTAGAAAAATAATGATCACTGTAATAATGATCCATTCATAGATTCTTAAGTATTTGCCCATTTCGAATGCTACAATGGATGCTTCAGTACCATACAACATCAACATGCACCCGTTCAGAAAGATAATGTACCAGTTTATAGTGTTTACTTTGATGTGCAGTGTAGACAGCTTCAAACAGTTGTGGCGCATCATATACAAAGCGTTAGCCTACTCAGTCTCTTACTTATGACACATAGCAACACAGCTTAAGTATTCCTAATAGTTTGGACATTTTATTTAAAGTAGGCTACTTTTACCTGTTGAGACATGTCTTCTTACCATATGAACAATTAATTTTTTTATGTATTAATGTGATTATGGCAGTGATGACAATAATGGTAATAACAATAATCCTTTAGATGTCCTATATATTTTACATTACATATATTTTAAATTACTTACAAAATATCCTGTACCCTTTCTCCTCTTTTTTTAAAGTACAGCTTTTGAGAACATTTTTTTTTTCTTCTCAAATCAATCAAATATTAAATAAGAATTCTACAAAACCCCTAAAGGGACATGGTTTGTTTGCAAACCATTTGTGATCTCTCACAAAAATATTGCATTCCCTCGAGAAGCTATGCTTTTGCTCACAAATGGAATACATTTTTTTTTTTTTTTTTTTATAATCTCCCCACCTTCAGGTCTAAGACTGCTCGGTGTTCATGACAGCTTCTCTTATTGCAACATGGGCTCAGGAACTGGCTCAAACACTCACTGACATCTAACTACAGCTGAGTCTTGAGGCAACGGGCTAGAAGTGAGAAATGACAAAGGTTTAGTGAACTCTCTATTACATCCAGACCACCTGGCTGTACCATCCACTCTCAGTTAAACCTATAGATCACAGAATGTGCGTTGAATTTAAAGAGTCACATACCTTGATTCCAAACCACACTGTTGAGTAATTGTTGTGCATTTACATTTAGTCAATTAGCAGATGCTTTAATTCAAAGCAGTTTGCAAATGAGAAAAAAAATCACAAGCAATCTATCATGCAGGACATTGCAGTGCTGAAAAACACATTTTCGATGGTAAACCAAAGGTACATTTTTACTTAAATTGGGACATAAAGTTCATAGGGGCTTAGTAACTACTAGTTGATTAGTAACTTTTGTACTGAATTTTGGTTTTACTATTTGTTCTTAATGCAGAATGTACAGTTGAGCTTAAAACATTTACATACCCCTTGCAGAATATGCAAAAATGTTAATCATTTTAACAAAATAAGAAGGATCATAAAAATTGCATGTTATTTTTTATTTAGTACTGTCCTGAATAAGCTATTTCACATAACAGTCCACATAACAAAAAGATTGCTGAATTTATAAAAATGACCCAGTTCAAAAGTTTACATACCCTTGATTCCTAATACTATGTTGTTACCTGGATGATCCACGACTGTTTATTTGTTTTTGTGGTGGTTGTTCATGAGTCCATGTAATCTACTGTCTAATATTATCACATTAACCTGACATTGCTAGCTTTTAATCTAAATCACTATCGCAAGCACAAAACGTTAGCATTTCGCTAACCTGTTAACTTGTCATCCGTGAAACCGTCTTTTTTATTTTTTTCTGTTTCATCATGAATTTTCCATAATGTGTAGTCACATATTATAACGTTTACCTATATTAATCCAATAACAAGCCTTCAAATTTTTGTTTAAAAGTGGCATATTTCAGTTGGTCTTGGTAAAATTTATGTTTTTAATTCATTTTGTTTTGCCCCACGCAATTGTAAATTATTTAATTGAAATACGATACATAAACACAAACATAAATTAGTGTTTTTGAATGTTTAAATAATATTAAAGTAACTTGGAAAGCAACTTTGTTGAGATTAAATATTTTGGATAATCTCTCTATGTCTCTCTTTAAGACCAGTTTCTATATTGCCACTCAGTCATTCAGGATACTTTGACATCACAGTATGTATTTATACAGACCAAAATGCATGGAATACAGTCCAAGAGTGGATTTTCAATAGCCTAACTGCACAGACATTATCTTATATACAGCTGATGAGGTTATATAACTTCATCATCATTCCGAATATGCCCTGCGCACTTGACCTTGAACAGTCCACGGAGACCTTGTTCATTCATTAAGAATTCCTACGAGTCTACAGCTTTCGCCCTAATTAGCATAGGGCTTTTTTCAGCACATACGACAGCAGCAGGAAGGACAGGAGATATTCACCTGCCTGCATTTGGCACCTTCACAGCACGTTGACAATGTGCTCCGACAGATGGTACCATTTACAAAGCTCTCCATACTGTGATGCCCATATTCCTTTTTATTATCTCCTGCCTGACTGGATCTCGTCCCAATTCACTCTTCTATCTGACCTGGGGTCTACTTTAGATGTGTAAGGATCTATTCAAAACCCCTCTGCAAGCCCTACAGGTCCACACATCTCCTTTTAAATTCAAAGATGTAATGAAAAAGCTGGAAAGTTCCTCTTTGGCTGTTCAAACACCCCTGGAGATTGGGGGCGAGGACTTCTGTGGGCATTATAAGCACAGGAAGCGAATAACAGTGGGAGTTCGTTCCTCATCAATAGGTGCTTTCCTCTGTGATTTGGGTGGCTGCCAGCCTCCTTTGGCCAACAGTAGGCAAGCATGAAAAGTCACAAGGGTTTTTTTGAGGAATCGCAGTTTCCTAGCTGACACTTTATGAATAATGATTTATGATGGAGGTGGTTGAGTTTGAATGCCCATTCTTAATTTGTGAAATACGCTACACACACACACTGGTCCCAAGAGAAAGCCTTGATCCTTGGCAGAACCCATGTCGGACACGTTTAGCATGAGAAATGCACAGGAATGCTAATAAGGTGGAAAGAAACGCTCCTTTCCTCTCTTATTTTTCTTGCAGCAGCTGGTGGCTAACCAGTTTAATCAGTGATAATTCTATTTAGCTCACAAGCTCTGGAGCAGTTTTGCACTGTTTACCCAAGGAATAATAATAATAGGACCCAAAAATGTTCCTTCGGTTCAGCAAGCTTGTCTGTTGTTTTGCCCATGAGGCAAAGCGGTGGAAATGCAGCAAGACAGGCCTAAAGACGTGGCTCTAAGGGGGAGGCGGTGTAATCGCAATTATCCATTCACTACCTCATATGATTCTAACGATTCTATGAAGCAGAATTCTAAAGTACGTGCTTGTGCAAACGTTTTGTGATAAGTCTTCCGAGTCTTCTGGTGGCACCTAATAATTAACCCTCTTAAATTGAGCCATTCACCATCCAGTGAGGCACCCACATAGAGTCCCCCCGGAGCCGAAAGCTGCTTTGGGCACTTTCATTACACGCTTCACTTCCGTATCTACACTTCTCCCTCTCTCTCTTTGTTCAGAGAACGAGATCAGAGGTCTGCTTGAGGTGTTCCTTTTTACATTACATTATCTTATTCATCTCTAAATGCAAATGTGGCACCAAAAATCACAAATTCTTTACTTAATGGAGTTCTTAGCTACGTTTCATCAACATTGTCTCAGATGTTTCTTTTTAAATTCATTATGAGAAATAAATAGAAATGAAATTCAATAACACCATGTCTACACCAAATGCAAGTGACACGACAATGCAACAAAACCAAAGAAAACCCATTATAATAACTAGATTTACTAGTCTAGTCTGATTCTGAATCTGAAAGCTCTGTTTATATGAACTCTAAGGACCAGATTTGCTAAACAGGGAAAATTAACTTGAGACCGCAAATCCCATAAAAGCACCAATGGGAGTGGAGAGTTTTGCATGCGATTTACTGATGATGTGCACATTAAAGAACACAGCCACATGCCCATGCAGTCTGTCAAGAGCAGAGCAAATTTGCATAGGGTCGCAAACAAGCAGACCCGATGATAATCATGTGCATGTGATCTACTCACAACACGTGTAATATGGATTGAGGGGCCGTTTACTAGGGGTATAACACGGTTCACTGTGTACCTCAGTTTTTTGGTCACGGTTCGGTACGATTTTGGTACAGTAGGAAAAATGGTCACACTTTACTTTATTGTTCAATTCTCACTATTCTTACTGTTGCCTCAATAAACCCCTAATTACTGCTTATTAATAGTTAGTAAGGCAGTTGTTAAGTTTAGGAATTTGGTAGGATTATGGGATGTAGAATATGTTATGCAGAATAAAGAATTAAAATTATAAGTACTAATCAACAGCCTGCTATGCATGCTAATAAACATCTATAGTTAATAGTGAGAATTGGACCCTAAGCTAAAGTGTTAACAGACAAAAGAACAAATCCAGTTTCTTTTCATTTATTTTGAACAGACAGTAGTGCGAATTACAGTTTGTTCCACCAAGCGGCATTTAGTCCCTCTGAAGTAGTTGGTACAGTACAACCTCCTATAGTGTATTAAGCACTGAGCAGTAAACAGAATTCACTCTTGCAGGTCATATTTTTTGCAGGACTGATACAAAACAAAAGGTATTTGGTCACAATCAGCTACAAAACTGAAAAGCATTTTGTGTTATAAAAATACAAAATAAATAAAATATTGAAAAATAAAACTTGTGCATTAGGAGTGTTACAGTTTGCTTTACTTAAACTATATTTAAACATTCAAAGCTTAAGCCCAACCCTCTAATACTTCATTTTCAGCTCCGTTTCAAACACAGTTGAGTTTGCGAGCCTTTGAAAGTATTCTCCTTTGTCCATGAGCACAGAAAAACACATTTGACAAGTGCGCATTACCTAGTTCAAGCACTCAAGTCATTTGCATATGCGCTGTTCTTATTCTGCTCTTTTTCCTGTTGTGGTGGTTAGCAAGAGATTTGTATTAGTGTGTGCGCCCCCTTCTGGATTGGAGTGTGGATCGCCTGACTGACTGTATTCGTCGTCTAACTGCATGAACCGAACCGTGACGTCTATACCGTATGGTTCTGGACGAATAGGTGTACTGTTACACCCCTACCATTTACACTACACCTTTTTCAACTAAAAATGGAATTCTTTTTATGTATTTTTGCCTTTTATTTAAACAAAAATGGCATTTTGGGGGCATGAAAACAAACTTTTGAAAATTGTTTTCAAAGTGCAAGTTTTTGAAATCGATACCGTTATTGCTTCCGTGTAAACTACAAAACCGCAAAGTTGTGATAACAGTGACGTCGTGCGCATGCATATTACTTCTCGTCCAGGCCCTTGTCATTTCTAGGCTGGACTATTGCAATCTTGAACAATGACTGAAACTTTGTATCACTGGCACTTTTCGTGTTTATTGACTTAAGATGAATCACTTGTTGTATTCCTCAACTGTAGGTCGCTTTGGATTAAAGTGTCTGATAAAAGAATAAATGTAAATGTAAATGTCTATGGGCTCCCTGTTGGCCCTACCTGCATAAGTCCCACTACACGTGTAGGGTTTCTTTACAAAGTGACATCGCCAACTACTGGCCTGGCAGCATAATACAGCATTTTAATAGTTTTTGTGGATCCATGTTAACAGAGATTTTTTGACAACGTTGTCATGTGTACATGAAAAACGCAAAGGAAAAACGTTTCCGCTTTTAGTGCACCGTTGACATACGCTCTAAGACATGCTTTTTTGAGAATTAAATTATGCCGCAAATACCAGTAAACTGACTAGCACAAACCATAGTAAATCACACTGCATGATGCATTTAAATACTCTCCTCCCATAAACATTGCGTCTGAAATGGAAATTCAGCCACTAACATTACTGTGTCCATGCCTTTTCATTGCTAATTTCTCACTGCGAGTCATTAGTAAACCCTGACAGTAGTTTTTTAATGCCAAATTAGGGTTTGTACTGGCTTAAGCTGTTAGTAAATCTAACCCTAAATGTTGTAATCCAATTTACATATTTGTTTACATGTGCATTACATGTATTCTGGAAAAACAAAACTTCAGCACATTTGCAGTGCCCATTTGGTGCATTCAGATCCGTAAAAAGCCACTGTAGAAAATATCACTGGAGATACAGCAAGCATAATTACAATTTTTGCCTTGATGACATATCTAAAAAGAAAGCTGATAAACATGTAGGAAGAGTTTTTTGGCAAATATTTACTTAATATTCAGTCTCCTCCACCTACCAGTTCATAAGACAAATGTGTCTAAACCTGCTCCTGGAGGGCAGAGTTTAGCTTCAACTTTACCTCAACATACCTGCTTGGAAGTTTCTAGTATGCCTTGTAAGACCTTGATTAGCTGGTGCAGCATGACAACAGTGTAGACATGGTGTAAGAGTATATAACTAAAATTATTGCAATTAGCATAGCTCAAATAATTTGGACTCAATTCCAGACTTTGGCATCTTGGCAAATCTTAGCTGAATTTGACACATTTGCTGCATTCAAAATCTCCAGAATATTTGGAGGATGCTATTTCCCACCACTTACAAATCAAACTACTGCTCATGGGATGGGAACGTGTCCACTGGATCTGCATTTTCAGATATTTTATTTTTTTGAAGTACTGCTTTTCATATACTAAACTACTGTATATAGTAGGGGTGAAGTAGGCACAGTTGGACACAGGAACTATTGAGATATCTTCTGAATCTCTGTAAGTTACATCATGAGAGATTATGATAGCCTTTTTTTTTTTTTTAACTCCCCTGAAGCAGGGGAGTTAAAAAAAAGGTCTGCATTTGTTCCCCTTTTTAATCTCATAGCTGTCCAGGAGAAGGCAATGAGATATTCAGGAGATCTCACGGGTGATTTTCCTTTCCTATGCATTTTGCTAGTGCATGTGGCAAAGCTTGTCTAGTTGGGAATGTGTAGAGCTTGATATAAAACAGACAAAATTAGTAACAGATGACATAAATCTCCCATTGAATCCAGAGAGGGACTGGATGCCGTTTCTGGCTTTGAGTCATGCGGTGGTTATGTGTGCGTATTAATTCTAATGGAATGTAGTTCCAAACTAGGTCTCTCTCTGAAGCCACACTCATGGCGATCATGATTCAGGAGGTCCCCAATCATATTTAATGCATGATGAATCATTTAACTATCAGTTGAGTCATTCAGTGGCAATTCCCAGTCTGTTCTCACTTTACATATTCACCTGGAAGTGCCTTATTCATCAGCAATATGGCTGTTCTTGTTATTGAAAAGATCAAAGCTTTCCTCCTCAAGTTTGAAGGGTTTCAATTACTTGGAAAACCAACAAGCAACTTCCAGCTGAAGAGTGACTCACTGATTCTATCCCTTCAGAGGAGTGGTGTACTGAAATAGCCCTATGCTAAGTGCTAACTGAAACTCGCTACTGCAAGGATTTCATTAAAATGTCTACTTTGAATTGCAGACAGACTTTTTCCACCTCACTTTCCACCAAAACAATTCATTTTCACTCAGTTATGGTCTCGTTAGATACTGAGCCTTACCTCAAACGAACGTTGTCTTTTCTGCTTGGCTGAAACAGTATGTTAAGTTGGTGCATGCAATGGTGCATGCAACACTGAACATTAGACTAAACTGAAACTGGTGGGTAAAAAAAGTTGGAATTGGAGTTTGGCATAATTAAAAGGGCAGATGGGTCACGCACATTTCACTCACCATATTCCCTGGTCTCAGCTTGTTCTTATGGTTCCCAATCAGTTGCTGTCCTCTCCATTCAGATCAATGTGGTGTGTGTCATAGCTGCCAAAATCTCTATATTTGATGGTACTTAGCTTTTCTTTCCTTTGGCAGGATTCTAGTGTCAGCTTTACATGTGATTCATGAATATTGCATGATTTCTCTGCAACATGGTAAGTGCAGTATGCAGCAGCCTAACTGGGTGGTTTAATTAATGTTCTGTGTTGAATAGATGTGGTATGACACTTGAGTTTAGCTGGAGAGCATAACTCACTTTAAAGTGACACATGGGTCTTGTAACAAACAATAATTTTCACCATCAGATCTTTGAAATAAATTATAAACCAGTTTCTTCACAGAACAAATATCTTCAATATTTGAAGATTATATAATATCATACCTGCAAACTTCAAAGTGGAAATAGAGGGACAATTGTTGTGATTTTAACATATAAACCAAGCATTCTGGTGCACTCTGACAAGAAAATAAATGGAAAAAACAACATTTGCTTCAAGTAAAACAAACAAACAAACAAACAAACAAAAAACCAAACATTTATTGACACTAGGGCTGGGCATTGACACAAATTTCACAACTGGATTTGATTTTGATTCAGAAGCTTTCAATTTGATTTCCTTTAATTCAATAATGATTAATTTAGGTCCTGTTAGGTACAGTACATGGCAAATTTTCTCAAAGAAAAAATATCTGTAAACAACTAATGCTGTAAACTGTATAGGGAACCACAGCTGGTACATCATTATAATATTAAAGGTTAAAATTAATTGATTTGTAAGCTACTTACATATAAATTACACGTAATTAAGTTTTTATAATAACGTTATACATTTTCAATTACATAATTATGTTTCTGCTAGTTTTTAATACTATGTTTCTACTCATTTTTTTACTCGGCCTAAACATTTAAATGATGGCTGTCATAAAACGGTTTCATACATTCAGTATTGAAGCACATATTAAGTCTCTACATTCATTTTTGTAGCTGACTAACAAGTTTTTTGACATTGAACCACTTTTCTGGGGTAAATGTTACGGTAAATGTGACATTTTTACAAGCTATTTTATTGAAGCTTTTCCGCGGTTGAAACAATGATTGATCGATTAGCAATACATATGACATGATAGTTGTACTGCATCTTTCAACATACTCATTCATCCTACATCCATTAATGCTTATTTCGTTTTGTAAAGCGGAAGGGATGATTGGTTCACGCACGCTCTGCCTCTGTTTGAACTGAAGCGCTACAGTGATGTGTCAGTCACACCACAGAGGACCAAAAAAGATCACGACAGCTCAAGAGACGTTTATTATCTCACTCCAGTCTATGGGAAAGTAGCCCATTTTCGATTCTTGTGAGGTTTATAGTGCCTTCAAACTCACACTGACACCCTCCACCCACGAAAAAAAAAAAAAAAACTCTTCGCATAAATGATATATTTAAATTCAAAACGGTGAATTTCTCTGAAAAGCTACTAGTTTGCAGGTATGTAATATGCAGAACATTTATAGACCTAACCAGGTGTGGCAATTTATAACACGTATTAACATTTATAACACAATACTTCCAGAGTATTCCAAGTTGTTAGTAGCCTAAAAGGTAGTGCATTTTTTAAGAAAAGGTTTTTTTTTTTTTTCCTTCTTCTCCCAGCTAACATTTCATGGTGGGGCCAAAGAAGGTGTCATATGTTCTTGGGGTATGGGTCCTACATGTTTAAAACCAATTAAGGGCCCATTTTGGGCCAACAGGGAGCCCGAAGACATTTACATTTATTCATTTAGCAGATGCTTTAATCCAAAGCACCTACAGTTGAGGAATACAACAAGTGATTCATCTCAAGTCAATAAAAAGTTTCAGTCATTGTTTAAGATTGCAATAGTCCAGCCTCGAAATGACCAGGGCTTGGACGAGAAGCTGTGTTGCATGCTCTGTAAGAAAGGGCCTGATCTTCCTAATTTTGTGCAGCAAAAACCCGCATCATGCTGTTCTTGCAGTATGATCTTTAAAGGTCAGGTGATCTTTAAGGCTTACCCAGAGATTCCTGGCCGATCTTGATGGGATTATCATTGATGAACCTAGTTAGATGGTAAACTGGTGCTGTACTGACAGAGAGGCTGGGAAGATGAAATGCTCTGTTTTAGTTAGGTGATGTTCTTTCATCCATGCAATAATAGGAGAAACCATGTGCATGTGTATTTGTGGGTGCCAGTGTTGAAATATATGGAAAATAAGAGGGGTCCAAGAACTAATCCCTGAGGTACCCCAGTGACCAGTTGATGTCATTTGGATGCCTGCCATCCCCAAGCAACTGTAACGCTGAGTGCTCTCAGAGATAGGTGAAGACAAAGATCCATGTGCAGGTGATTTTTATTTAAATAATAACAATAACAACCAAAATAAACACAAGAAAAACAGGACAACACCAGACAATGAACAGAGGAAACAGTGGGGATTAAACTAGGGCTGTGCGATTTATTGCACAATACGAAAAATAACATTGAACTTAAACGTGATTATCGCTTAAATGCAATTCTTAGCACGATTATGAAATCGATTATTTTTTTATGTGCAGGTTGTCAATGAAGTATGGCTCCAAATGCTAATCCATCTGAAAGCACTGCGAGTTTGAGTCACTTATAATGTACATTTGAAAAAGCAACACGCGTCAAACATCTTTCCAGACATGGGAAGCATTTATTCATAGCATTAAAATAATGCTATATGACATAACATTAATCTCTTGTCCAACAAAAGACAACATTTAATAACGTTTTTTCTCCAAACTCATTAGGACAGTTGAGCATCCTTCTGTGAGACGATGTAGCTTCTTACACAGAATAAGGCAGTTGTGTGTTTATTAGTCATGTTTAATCAACCAAACTGTTCTTCTGTTTATTTAGCTACAGTGATATGACACGTGTTATCTTCTTCTGTGGCAGGGCATATTTGTTGTTTCTGCACAAATGCGCCCTCTGGCTTTCAGATGGAGAAGCATTTAGTACTGATCATAGAGCCGTACAGCTCTGACAAGCTGCGCATAAATTAATCGCAGCCTTTGCCAAATCGCATGCGGTTTAATCGCGATAAATCGTGCAGCCCTAGATTAAACATATAATGTAACTAGGAGCTAACGAAGGACAGGTGTAGGCAATGGGTAGCCATTTCAACAAATGAGGGTAACTATGGAAACTAACAAGGCACAAAGCAAACAGGAACTAAACACAGGAAGTGAACACAGAAACAATGGGAACAGAAAAACACTTCAACATAAGATAGGGAACACAAGACCACAATCATGGTAGTAACCTTGAAAAAACTACCTGTGAAGTAAGACAAACCTATGTAGGGCACATACCTCAAGCCCATATCATACCTCCATGGCACCATTGGCTCCATCATGAAATGTTGTCTGGGTAAATATTGTCCTGTAATATTTTCAATTAGCTTTTTTAAATGTTTATATTTTCAGTTTTCATTTTAATTTTAGTTTAAATTTGAGTAATATTGTCATGTACATTTGACATTCATTTCTTACTATTTTTATTTTAGTATTTTTTCATTTATTTCTATTCAGTAATTATACAGCTTGAACTTAAATTTATTTCAGTTTCTTATGTAATGGTTATATTTAGTTTTATTTCAATTATCAAACATGTTTTTACTTTTTATTTTCACTTTAGTTAACAATAATAAACTTGACATGAAATTATGGTATTTGATGGTACTGTCACAGTCACCGTCTCTCACCTTCCCCGGACTCCACTTCCAGCATCCCTCTAGTTCCTCACCTGCACTCCATCTGCAATCACTGATCACCACCAGCACCACTCAAAAGGCCCTCACACACTTCACTCAGGGTCTGGTCTCGTCAATGGCAAGCACTATGTCTATGGATTACACAACGACTTGCGTACCTGAACTCCTTACCTGATGCTCACCTGAGTTTCCCAATTCCTCTGTCTTTCGCCTCCCTTCATCTGTCCTCCGTTCCCCATGGATCCTTCACCTGCTAAAGACACATCTGTTATTTCTTCAACTAAGTGACTGTTCATTGTGCTTGCTCATTTTCCTGCATTCTCCGTTTGCCAGTTTCCGTGCCTCTGTGTCAATAAAATGACCTGTTTAACACTTACCTGCCTGCCTCTGTCTGTGTCCCTGACAGGTACTTTATTTATTTATTTATTTATTTTTAATGAATGAATGAAAGAAATGTAGACAATATGCACTTTTCATTTTTAGGTTATAATGTGATTTAGGATCTATTAAAATGTTACAATTCAATCTGTATCAACTTAATCAGCAGATTCTTAGTCTGACAATTTGATATGTAACAACACTGACTCAAAAGTTAGAATAATAATGTAAAAAAATATATTGTTAATATACTGCAGGAATAGGTTGATGGCGATATTATTAAAATTAAATGTCTTGTTGCTCATCCTTTGTCATAGCCTGATGGCTGGTTAGGACAAAAACTTTATTATATTGCCTGGCTAGGCAAACCATTTAAATAACAGTTATGACAATGTAATTACTCACAAACTATTCTGACCCATATGCTGAAGAATGAGCTATAATCACAAATGTACATCATTTGAACTTAGTATGCATAGCACAGCATGTGAACCATTTGCAGAGTTAACACCTACAATAAATGAGGGTACTCAGAGTTACAACATGAGTGGCCTCCAACCAGGCATATTAACATACCCTGTTCTGCATGCCAGTTCACTGACATTTCAAAAATAGTGCATGTGAGTTATGAACAGCTAAGCTTTAGCACGTTGGAGCACCAATGTTTGAGAATAATAAAAAAAAAATCTATATAGTTGCTGTCAGTGTGATGATATACTGTAGAAAGAAGCGCAGAAGATCCAAATGCGAGTTAAACAGTTTATTTCTCACAGAATACTCAGAAAGTACAAGAATGGCAGAGGTGATGAGAAGCAGGGGAGCTCTGTGACTCAGGGACAGCAATGGGCAAACGAAGGCAGGAATCTCAGAGAAAATCACACAAAGACAACTTCACTAGAAGCTCCAAGAACACCACGTCCAGAACCGACAGGGAGAGCACGACTGAACCCCAGTAGCGCCTGCAACGAACTGACAAACAGGACACGCAAACACACACATTAAATAAGGTGGTAGATGAGAAGCAGCTGTTGCTGATAATTAAATCAGCACACTAACAAGGTAACGCCCAACCATACACACACACGAGGGCGAGTCAGTGAATCCATGAACCGCGACAGTACCCCCTCTCCTAAGAACGCCTCTTGGCGTTCCCAGGAGAACATACCTGTAGATTGTAATCATCTATCAGGGAGTGATCCAGAATGTCCCTAGCAGGAACCCAACTTCTCTCCTCCGGACCGTAACCTTCCCAGTCCACCAAGTACTGGAATCCACGTCCCCTCCGACTAGCGTCCAGAATACGATGAACCGAATAAGTGAGTTCCCCATCTATGAGGCGTGGCGGGGAGGAACCGGTGTAGGCGGATTAATGTGGGAATGAAAAATGGACACCTTAATTATTTTGGACACATGGAAGACGGGATGAATTCTCTTGTACGCAGGAAGAAATTTAAGGCGGACTGTCACTGGACTAAGGATCTTAGTGACAGGAAACGGGCCAATGAATTTAGGTGCAAGTTTATTACAAACGGATCGGTGTAATAAACTTCAGCCGGTGGCTGAAAATCGTTGCTTGACCAAAAATCTGGTCTGATTGACTCCTGGATGACAAGCCACATTGGAACCATGCCCCTACCGAATAACATCTGACCGTAATCCCTCCGGCACAAATAACCGACTCGGTGGACCCCTGGGAGGAGGCGTTACCCCTTCTAAGGCCGTGCGGACCTTCGATTCGATCTCCCATGTGAGTGAGGAGATAAAAAGTCTCTCAGATAAAATACACTCAGGAGTAGACGGGCGCTCGGAACGATCAAAAATACGAGAAAAATACGATAACGCATCTGGTTTGATGTTCTTGGACCCAGGACGATACGAAAGAGAGAAATTGAAACGACCGGAAAAAGAGCCCACCGAGCCTGCCTGGAGTTAAGTAATTTGGCGGACCTGATGTATTCCAAGTTCTTGTGATCGGTCCAGACGATAAAAGGTACCCCCGACCCGAACCAGTGACGCCATTCCTCCAATGCTAATTTGACTGCCAACAACTCTCTGTTACCAATATCATAATTACGTTTGGCAGTCGATAAGCGATGAGAACAAAATGCTGCATGGGTGCATCTTATCGTCCGCGGCGATGCGCTGGGAAAGAACTGCTCCTACCCCCACCTCTGATGCATCGACCTCCACCATGAACCGACGTGACAGATCAGGGGCTACAAGGATGGGAGCTGAAACAAAGCGGCTCTTAAGGTTGTAAAATGCAGCCTCAGCTGCATTAGACCACCTGAACATCTACCCACCTGCATGGGCTCCTGATCGACTGGATGACTGACTGGATGACTGAAATAAAAAAAAAAAAACTTGCACATCAGCTTCTTGTTCAAAAGAATGTTAAAATTACGTTAGGTTCCTGTGATGGGTAGGTTTAGGTATAGTGTAGGGAAGTACGATAGTAAATCGAGTCAACATTTAGTCTCATATAAAAGATTTTGTCCTTATGGGGTCCAATTAAAGGACCCCACAAAGTCAAAGATTCTGTATCTTTCGTATAAATACACACACACACACACACACACATACACATAAACATTTCAATGTTTTATGGGGACATTCCATATTCGTAATGGGTTTTTATACAAACTGTATATTCTATCCCCTACTCCTAAACCTACGGATCACAGAAAACTTTCTGATATTTTAGATTTTCAAAAAAGATCATTCTGTATGATTTATAAGCTTGTTTCCCTTATGGGGACCAAAACTGTTATTACTACACTTGTGGGGACATTTAGTCCCCATAACGTAGGGAATACCATGACCACACACACACGCTTTGAACATAGTGGTTATAATCTAAGACAAATCACTTATAATGTAAAATAAAAATTCATTACTTTTGATTATCCGTATCGAAAATTGCAAACAAAGTAGAAATTATCTATAGATGTACCAAATGATTAATTGATTAACTATTAAGATCATTGGATTAAATAACAGACAAATGTATTAAACTCAACGAAAAGGTACAAATGAAAAGTTGGATAGTAATAGCATTATGAAAGGCAGTTAATGTGAATGAAACATTCATATAGATAAAACACTTATTTTGTGTAGTGAAAAGAATACTTTGTGATTTTGTGTATTGTACAAACACAATTGAAAACATGCTGAAATGTTTGAAAAAAAGTGCACTTTTGATGGTCTGTTGTGATATTAGTGAAGTGAAAGTGACATGTGGCCAAGTATGGTGACCCACACTAGGAATTTGTGCTCTGCATTTAACCCATCCAAGTGCACACACACAGCAGTGAACACACACCCGGAGCAGTGGGCAGCCATTTCTGTGGCGCCCGGGGAGCAGTTGGGGGTACGGTGCCTTGCTCAAGGGTCTCACCTCAGTCGTGGTATTGAGGGTGGAGAGAGTGCTGGACATTCACTCCCCTCACTGACAATCCCTGCCGGACCTGAGACTCAAACCCATGACCTTTGGGTTACAAGTCCGACTCTCTATCCATTTAGTTTTGAAAATTGGCTGTGAAATTGTGCCAAAGCAATTAAAAATAAATAAATAAATACTGTAAAAAAAAGTCTCTGCAAAAACAAGGTCTCACAAACTACTCCCTTTCATTTTAGTATGCAAGCTTCTGTAAGAAAGAAATAAAGAATAATTATAAAAAATAAAAAAATAAAAAACAGTAAAAATATCAATAAATATCCATGATGTTGGGCTCCTGGGCTCAACAAAGTAATCTGGCAGTTCATATTCATACACTATCGCTTACATTGTATAAGTTTACACAACGCCTGGGAATGTCATAAAACCTTTAGGCTGGAAGTAAATGAAATTAATATAGATCCAAAAAACTGACGGCAGTAAACTATAATGTGTTCTTTTGTGTGGGCACAGACACAAGGGAGTGTGCGTACCTGATTTAAAATGACAATACAAAGGAAATATGTTTGTCTGTGTCTAATGGGTTGATGGAGAACGCTTTGCAGTCCATGTGTCCTGTAGTAAAATCCTCAGTATTGCTGCTATGAACTTTTTTGTTAGCTAGATTCAAATTCTTCTGCAACAATGCTCACATATCCACATATCATAAACAGAATGATACATGTAAACCTTTTTTTTTTCTTTTTTTTTTTGTCCATATAGTGAAAGTCATTGGGGTCTAATTGGAATTTGCGGTTTGCAGCAGCCTTCTTTAAAATATCATCTTTTGTTCTTCGTAAAATAAAGTCATACAGATTTGAAATGACATGGAGGTGAGTAAATGATGACAATTTTCATTTTTGGGGAAGAACTATCCCTTTAAAGCCTGCCCTTCATAAAGTGATGATATGCTTAATCATGTTTGACTAACATGAGTACACATACAAAAAAAAAAAAGAAAAAAAAAAGGAAAAAGGGTTACACTTTATTTTACATTGTAATGTAAGTTACATTAAGTTAATGTACATTAAGTTACATTGTAATTACTCAAATAAGTACTGAGTACTATTAATTAACTACATGTACTTACTATATAGTTGCAATTACGGTTAGGGTTTGGTTTAGGGTTAGTTACTTGTAAATATGCATAATTTACTGTTATTACCATAGTAAGTACATGTAGTAACGTGTAACCACGGCACTGTAAAATAAAGTGTTACCAAAAAAAATAAAAAAAAACCTTATACACACCACATATATAAAATATAAATTAAAACAAATTAACATGATAAAGTTTTTCATTAACTGTTTTTAATTTAATTAATTAACATTTATCACATATGACTGTTGTTTATACAGCATAGCTGTAACATGAATGTAACATCAACTTTGAGTACTTCTAGTTTAACTGAATCTGAATGTGCAAAAACCGGTTACATCTATCCCTGCCTCCCCCATAAATATACCTAACTCAATATCAAACCAAGATTTTTCCACTAAGGAAACACACAGCATAGTTCAAAAGAAGTAGTTGACCCTTGTTTACAAGCAGACATTGAGCCTGACCCCAAAACCATCATGAGATGAAAATGTAGTTGATGGAGCTGAAACTGATGTGTGCTGGTGTCCAGGGCATCAATAAGGCGGAAAGAAACAAAGGAAGCACAACGAGGCCTCACGTCCTCAGGGTGACTGCACTGAGGGTGATGAGAGAGATTGTGAAGCATACAATACAATTCACTGAGAGTACTGTTTATTTGTTTAAATATGTAACCATAAGGCTTCCCAATATGTTGCCAACAGCAACAAATGCAAGATTTTTAAAAGCATGTTTATCTGTTTTTGTCGTAGAGTGAAATCAAGGCTGGGATGTTGAGGAATTTCTGAATTTTAAGTAAAGTAGCAGGACATCCATCCATCCAACCATCCATCCACCGAGACTGTCATCCTCCTCCAAAAAAAAAAAAAAAAAACACCCTATAGGTCGTTTTTTATTAAGCACCTTATTACGACCTATATTTACGTTTTAAAGTCATGCGCCCTCTGGCTGGTGTAAAAATAATGACAGTGTCGTGTTACGTCTGTCGTCATGAAATGACGTGTCAGTTACCGATCAAAATGTGTGATTATTTAAATGCAATGTGTGGACTTTTTACACGGTCCCTTACCTGCAATTTGTCCTATTTCCACTTAGCAAAACTCATTTTTTTTATTAATGACTACACCTACCCCAACCCTAAACCTACCCTTAGTGATTTATAGTGTATGTACACTTTACGAGCACATTTTAGCACAAATTGACTTACGCGAAACCTGAAATATGACGGAGATAAAAGAGTACAATGCATTAAAATGAAAGTGTCCTGTTGTTGATGGGGGCGCAACTTTAGTAAATGCTCCTGTGGGTTGTATTTTAGGGAAGTGACAAACAACCTATATGGGTGTATTGGTTGGAGGACATGTTGCATCCATCCATCCATCTTTTTGTCTGTCTACTTATCTGTCTATCTCTCGATTTGTCTTTCTGTCATCCGTCTATCTGTCCATCTATCTATCAATCATCTGTCTATCTATATTTTTGTCTGTCTACTTATCTGTCTATCTCTCTATTTGTCTTTCTGTCATCCGTCTATCTGTCCGTCTATCTATCAATCATCTGTCTATCTATATTTTTGTCTGTTTACTTATCTGTCTATCTCTCTATTTGTCTTTCTGTCATCCATCCATCTGTCTGTCTGTCTGTCTATCTATCTGTTTGTCTGTCTATCTATGAAGCGATTCCTTTTCCCCCTAAATTATGTGCATCTCTCTAATGTTATCATTGGAAATACTGACTAGAACCTGATTACTCTGCAAACTGTCAGGCAGCACACCAAACCCTTATTAGCTGGATACTGATTCTTTCTTTTAAAACTGCCAAGAGAATTCATAAAAAACAGCTCAGAGCACCTCAACTTTCTCTAAGGCAATCTTAAAAATATCCAGCAGCTTTTCGGCGTATGTTTTAGCAGCTGGCAGGGAGAACGAGCATTTCCCTGCCTTCTGCTCAGAGGAGAGCCAGCACACAATGTGTCTTTCCTGTATGAAATCAGCATCATGCAATTAAATAAAATAAAATCTTTCAGGCCATAGCTCACAGATTTCATCTTCTCCCATTCTATTGTGTATGGGCGACTCCTTTAGCAAAGAAACTACTTTGATCATTTTCTCCTGGGTGGCTTGTTTTGCTCAGCCCTGATCCCTCTTAATCACAGAACGGACAAGCTTTCAGCACAATCAAAGTTTGTCACAAATCCCTACAAAACAGTTAAACCCTGGAGAAACCACAGGGTAATTGTTCTCTAACATATAACCACAGGCATTTTCAAGTCAGCAATGTGGGCCTAACTTCAACGACAATCTCTGGTTTTACTATACTGTATGATTTTACAATGTCTTGAACTCAAGACAACACATGGCACAATAAGATACCATACCTGCTTTGCGGATGTATAAATATACGACTATTTATCTGAACATAACTGTAAATTAACCTTTTGAATAGTTGGGTAAACAAACTCACATTGGCATATTCTTGTCAACAGATGTTCATAAGTTTTGGGTAATAAAACTATCTTAGTTGAACTCCACAACGAGCTTCAATATTTTAAACGGTTTCTTTAGCCTGACATGGTCCCTTAGGGGTTTAAATGTAGCCAGCTCACATATAAAGGTAACATTTTAAATGCTAATTTTACTTTCAATGTAATGTTTTCATTGTCGATCCGTCTGCAGCATGTTTATCTCTTGTATATAATTCAAACCTAATACAGTTGCAAACACAGTCACATCTTTATACTTTTATACTATTACAGATACTAGATTCTATTACAGCTGAAATTACAAACTGAAAAATAATATTAATATAAGTGCTTTAACAAAAAAAAGCTTTAAACTTCAGCTTTGTAACCTCAGGCTATTGGCCCAGTTGGCATCCATTTTAATTATCACATTGCTTGGTAATGTAATTGAGTAAAAGTTTTAATAGTAAGCTACTTGAGAAAAGTGGAAATTTACCAAAATAACACTTAAGTATTGTAATGAAGTACAATTGCCCACATACTTCACACCTCTGGCAAACACTATTCCACTCAAACTGGGTGAGTAAAGCCAGTTTAAGCCAGTGATTTCAGAGTAGCTCTTAAAACATACATGGACATTACAACATTAAAACAATGCAAAAAGCATTTTTTCACTTTGTACAATCTTTGCTAATGTTCATACAATTGAGAGAACCATAACAACCTTTTTGTTATGTGCTGAACAATTTTGGTATGGACAGATTTCTTACCAACACAAATGGTATGTTTATCTAGTTTGTTCAGGGCATGCCATTTGCTCAGAGAAGACAAACCTTTGGCTTGCCTTTTCAAATAGTGTTAGTTTGCAAGACAAGACACAAACAAAATTAGGATACCAAGCCAGACAGATCTTAAAGCCTTCATTCTCAATCAAGAGGGAGATGTGTAACTGCCATATGATTAAAGGACAAAAACGGTCTAAATGGTGATTGAATAAGGCACTTTTAAAGCCGTTGTAAAATGACAATAAACACTTGTGGTGGCACATTCTAAATTAATGTGCCAAGTTATTATACTGCTAGATTAGGAAATACACACCTTATCCATGGTCAAATCAATATGATGCACTGCCTCGGGTGGGTTTTTGTTTTAATAACCTTCTAGAGATAATCTGTTTATCAAATAAATGCACAATGTAGACTTGCTATTAGACACATTGAACCCTACACAGTAGGTTTATTTCCTTTAACTAGGAGATATTTGTGTGCTTTATTACCATGTGTTTTCTGCCTCTTCAGTTTCCATTCAGATAAATAGGGAAACGTTCGTTAAAATGCCTTTAAATGTCAGAGTGGTCTGAGCGCTGCTTTTTAGAGATAATTAAAAGAGGAACGAAAAAAAAAAAAAAAACTGTGATTATTACTAAATTGGATTGCTTTTCTCCTTTCTGTTGAATCAGCTTTTCAGCTTACATTTAGATTTGTTTTTCCAATTACAAAATGTCATTAAACTTTAAACTCTTCATTCCTTTAAAGCTAGATTGGTACAAATAGCCTAAAACGAAGAGTCGCACTATATTATGCTGTAGTATGGATTATTACTCAGATTACAATAAATACAATCAATGGGCCTTCAGGACATATTCTGCAGAGGCCCAGGCAGTTGAGGCTCCAGAAGTTGAATACAACATGTATTAATGTTATTTATAAAACAGTGAGTTCCTTTCCTTGATTCTGATTGGTCAATAGCTGTGTTTTATTCACGATAAAATACGGCTATGACCACTTCACCCAATTGATATTGTTCACTGAAGCTTTCTGTATTATGCAGAAGAGTATTGTGAGAAAGAGATTGAGTCAGCGAGTTTATTACCTGGATTCAAATTTAGCATTTCCCTTCAGGTCAGTCCTATGTTCATAATAAAAGATCATTTTAAATTGCAGATGTATTATCTTGTCCTTTTAACAGTTAAGGGGTTTTCCCATGACTGACAGCGCTAGTCAAAGCATTTGTCAGATGCGTCTTGTTCTGTGTTCACAACAATTCAGTCTTTTCAATGTAAAAGTCTTTTCCGGCGGAAGGAAGGCTTTTAGTTAAAGTTTACTTCATGAAAGTTGCATTGATACATTTGTTTGGCTTTAATATTTGTATTGTGTGGTAACCATTTTATAAAGGCACTCTGCTTTGCGTTGTACCTAACAACGCCCTTCAGCCACGACTTTCATTCACGATACAGCACAGCCTCGAGTACATTATTGCTTACGTAATGCATGTACGTAAATATATGTATTAACAGTTTGGGAAACACAATCACAATGCTGACGTCAAATCAAATTACAAGTTTTTTATTGTCACTGTCAGCGGAAACGTTGTATATACATATAGACGTCTGTCTGTGGGTTTTGCAAATATTTAACCAATGAAAGTATTAAAAACCTCATAACTCCACCTGCCTCTATCGTGAATAAAGTGCCACACACAGTTTGGACTGTTTCTGCTTGTTTGCAATGCAACAGTAAATAAAGAACTGGTTCTTTGAATAAGTACAGTGTCTCTATGTCTTTGAGGAGCGGAGAAGATAATCTTAGTCTAGCATTTGTTGTCGAGTCATAGCCAATAGGCTACTGTCTTAAATAGTCTGTGTGTCTTTGTCTTTAATAACATGAGATTTTGGCCAAATGACCAAAAAAGAAAAAAACAAAAAAAAAACACATAGCTACAATAAACTTTATAACCAGTAAGTTGATGAAAATGTAATGTCAGAGATGTCAAAAATACAACAAAAACTGTAAAATTGTGCAATATTATTACAAATTTATTTATAATATATTTATAACAGTTTATTTATAACAATGTGATATACATATAGTACATTTAAAATATAATAAATTACATTTAAATATATGAATATAGAAACAGGTTATTTTAAATTGTATTAATAGTTCACAAAATTACAGATTTTACTGTAATTTTTATCAAATAAATGCAGCTTTTGTGAGCATCAGAAACTTCTTTCAAAAACATTTAAAACAAATCTAATTATTCTAAACTTGTGGGGAGATGAAAGTGCCCTTTATCCTATTATAAACATTTCCCTACTATTCATTCTAGTATACAGGTTTTCAAAACACAAGAAAACACAATATCATAACGACCAAAGGTTGATTTGTCTTAACATTTCAGCAGAGTGTACTTTCATATTGTCAGGGTTTTGTCTTTTGTTGTGTTTTTGTTCATTTATCTTGATATCATGTTTAGGCGTTCAGTTAATAAAGGATTAGTTCACTTCAAAATTCAAATTTCCTGATAATTTGGTCACCCCCATGTCATCCAAGATGTTTATGTCTTTCTTTCTTCAGTCGAAAAGTAATTAAGGTTAAGAAATTAAAAACATCTTGGATGACATGGGGGTGAGTACATTATCAGGGAATTTTTATTCTGAAGTGAACTAATCCTTTATTAACTGAACGGCTAAACATGAAATCAAGATACATGTCCAAAGAGGTGGACTTAGAGATTTTTGCGAAAAAAAAGCACACAAGCACACAAGACAGTCAAATTTGTTATATACCAATGAATTGACTAAAGTGACATTTTTGAAAATAAGGCATTTCAATAACTGATTAATAACCTTTTCATTGCCATTAAAGTGATTTTGCTGGACCTAAACATAGGAGCCTGGTAAAATAAATAAATAAATAATTTAAAAGAAAACAGGTCAGAAGGACTTCTTCATATTCTACCTGTTATGTCTATGTGTAATTATTCTTCATGCACTCTTCTAGTGTTTATAAAAGTATCAGTGTTTGTTATTCCTTGCTTATTAAAACCACACAGTTTGTGACACATATACTCTTTGTGTATATTATATATTTTTGTAGAGCTCGCCTGTTAAAATTCCTCTCCAATGCAAACTAATTCAATAAACTTGATTCTCAGGTTTCATGCTGATTAATTTTGCAATTTGCCTTTCTACAAAAGAGGCAGCTTGCATTAGAAACATCATATGTGTGTGTCACCCAAGGCCTGACATGACCCAGTTTCAGAAAGGTACAATGGGGACTCTTCCTAATATATTGCTGTTTCAAAGAACAATCCTGCAGGTCCAAAGGCTAAGGATTTACTCAAAACACTTTTTGCAGTCCATGGTAAGGCTTCTGCAAAGAAATAGGAAATCTGTAAAGTGGCTTTGTTACTTTCTCTTGGATATTTTTGAACAATAGCACAAATACAGCCTGCCACAGGAAGACAGATGACAAAAACAAAAGCAACATATTAGAAGAGCTCTGTAGCCCTGTGAGACACACAGCTATATCATATTATTAAACCATTAAATGTTTTTTTTGTTTTTTTTTCAAATTAATTACATGATATGCTGATTAATCAAATTAATAACAACTAATTTGTATCAAAATTTGCTAAAGAAAGCCTTAAGATGAATCTAGAGGAATATAATTCAAAGGCATTACAATATTAAGGCACTAAATAATTTTAAAAAATCTGTTTCGGGTGGGTTTGTCACATGATTTAGTTATGTGTCCAAAGTTTTCAGTTTATTTCTATGGTTTTCGTTGTTTGATTAATCTGCACACCTATTATTCATTTCGTTCTGTGTTTTTAAGCCCTGTATTTCTTTAACTTCTTTGTCAGTTTTCTTCACATTTTATGCCTGCTACAGACTGTGCAAATTCGGCAATTCTAAGATCATTACAAATCACACTGCATGACATGGATCTAATAAACTTGGGTACGACATGTATGTAGACACGATGATGACACCTACTGAATCGTAGACTATATAGAAGAATAAGACTTCATCAGCATGCACTAGTGGTAAACAGAGCAAGATGAATCTCACTTTGGCAATTGTGGTTTTTATATGCGATGAAAACAAAAGAGGAGGAAGCAGAAAAGGAATAATATGGTTGCGGTCATGGCTAGGGGAAAAGAGGCCAACTTGGCATACCAATTTTGACATAGGTCGTAGCAACAAACACACTATGAGATGAACGTGCTAAATTTCTGACACTGTCAGAAAATGATCGCAGGCTATCTTTAGTCACAAGACTGTGACAATGGCCATTTTTGAACCTCTCTCACTGTACAATGTAGGAGCCATGATCACAGAAATCACCACGATTGGTCATGGCCACACTTTAGATTAGGGTCCAATTCTCACTATTAACTAACTATTAACTATGACTTTTGCCTCAATAAACTCCTAATTGCTGCTTATTAATAGTTAGTAAAGTAGTTGTTAAAGGGTTAGTTCACCCAAAAATTTAATTTTTGTCATCAATTACTCACCCTTGTGTCGTTCAAAACCTGTAAGACCTTCATTCATCTTCGGAACACAAATTAAGATATTTTTGATGAAATCCGACAAATTTCTAATCTCCCTATACAGCAATGTCATAACAAATTTCAAGGCCCAGAAAGGTAGTAAAGATATTGTCAAAATAGTCCATGTGACTACAGTCGTTCAACTTTGTTTTGAAGCGACAAAAAATACTTTTTGTGCGCAAAAACAAAACAAAAATAACGACTTTTCCATGTCAGTCTCCTACGCTGTTAACGTAGTAAACACAGTGCAGCGCTTCCGGGTTCTAAATCATGTTTTATAAAGTCTTTCTACATGCATTCATCAATAAAGTTCATCAAATATCCCAGGCATTATTTTTAAAAACCTAAAATATGCAATAATGTTACAGGGATTTCCTCTCTTGCTCTCACTCACATGATTTCACAACAATGACATACCCTGATGTATGACAAGAAGTCTACCATGGTGAATTCAAAACATGGCAAAGAATTATTAATTCAAAGGGTTGATGTCACTGGTTCCTTCCAGGCTCAAGGCGGAGTCACATCCCCAGATTCCCCTCAACATAAATCACAGTCACATAAATCACAGTATAAATAACTCCATAGAAGAGCCAGATCTGTCTTTGTTATGCTCTGCTGCTTGTGTAACACCTTCAAATCCAGCAGTCTGTTGCATCAGACTGATATGAAACACATTTGCTTAGATTTGAAAGGAAAAGCAATGCAAAGTCTGCATATGAACACTGCCGGAATGTAACTTCTGCATGTTGGAGACTGGAGTAATGTTATTAGCTTAGTCGATAAAGAGCAGGGGCTATGGTATCCGCATATAGCCCCATATGCAGGTGGCATTGATCATTGTTTTAATGGAGGTATGCCTCAAGGACTGGTATCATTCAGTTGGCACGTCTTTCCAATCATCTCGTGGCGGATACCATAGCCCCTTCATCTCTAGCGTGACATGAATCAATAAGAAGGGATGCATAAGACAATCAACAACAGATTCGTGTCATCCCTACTAGGAGAATTGTAACACTGGGACTTTGTCAATGAATCAGAATGAGTTTCATGTTGAAGACACTGAGGAAGATTTAAAATGGAAACTAATTCTTTCCCAGCACTGATGTTGCATCATCATCACACTGCAATAACCTGATTAGTCTATGAATATTTATCCTATTTAAAGTGAGTTGAAAGAAAACCAAGATCTTGTAAGAAGTCCTGTATAGGTTCCAAAAACATCTACTATATCTGCAAAGAATGTTCTCAAATTGTTTTGCCTCAGGATCTAAATTTAGTAATAGCAACACAACACACCATACTAATAAACAAAAGCCCCTAAAATCAGACATTGATAATTTATTGATATATTCTTGAATAAATAATTTATGAATACATATATTATTAATTATTTATTGGCTTATCTTTAAATTGGAATGTTTGATTTGTAGTGGTTACATGCTTGCAGTGGTTACATGCTCTCAATAATTCACTGCATAAAACACATTGCGGTTGTCTGATCATGTTTATCCTCATTTCAAATTATATTAAATGTAGTCTTTAACTTCCTTGCATAGTTTTATACATGACTTTTAAGTATGAGAGTATATCACACAACCTACATTGGCATACGCCGAACTAGTGAGTGACAGATAAATTTAGAGGGAAAAAAATTGGATTTTAAAAATGGATAAACGTATATATTATAGTATAACTATATACAAATACATGGTTAGTTGCATTTTGATATTTGCATTAAGAATTCTTATCTATGATGCTATCAGAACAGTGCAATCTATTTTTTAATCATAATCCACTGGTTGAGAACCACCATTTTAAGTGGTGGTGAAAAATTAACTATGCTAAGTAGTAAAGCTACTGAAGTAGCTTTAGTGAAGCTTTTCCAGTGGCTTCTCTTCAAAGAATAGCAGTGAAGCACAACAGAACTCTACAAAAGCATTGTAGAGTATGATTCAGTGATTAATTTGAGTCCCTTTTGTTGTTGTTGTTTTTGTTGCAAAATATTTAGTTAATGTCACAAACGGGTGGTTGCAATGATTGCATGATGCATGAGAATCCAAGAAACAAAACAGTCTTAAAATAAATCCAAAACATAACAGATGACAGGAAGAAAAATCTAAGCAAAACAACTAGGGCTGTCCCCTAATATTCGACCAACCGTTAAACCGCTGGAAGAGGCTTAGTTGATTTAATTAGTTGGTTAGTCGTTAGTCGCCGCTCGCTCTAATGATGTGTTGTACAAGTGTTTGTAGAGTGTGGAAGCAAAATAGTGTGCTTACTGCAAGACATGGAGGCGCTGGCATGATAGCTTACTTTTTTTTCTGAGAACAGTGGAAACAACTTAAAATACTCTTGTCATGTTTTTGGTCAGACAGAGTAATGCACCCTTTGAAACCGTCCACTACTGCAGAGATGATGAGTCAGCATTGTCAGCTTAATCTCTGCAGCTGAAAACACAGAAAACATTCTCAGTAAATTATTAAAATATTTAGACGGTTTCTTTGCTTTTTTTTTTTTTTTTTTTTCATTTTTTTCATAATCATTACTTTTGCCGGTGCACAATGGCAAGCTTTATATGTGTGCTTGAGCGCTGATTAGGCTATGTATTATATGTAGGCATTTAAAGGCTCATTATTATGATTTATATGGCTTATTAATATACATGTGCGATTAGTCGACTAATTGCTTAAATGAATGACTGCTAGTCGACTAGAAAATAATCGCTAGTCAAGGGCAGCCCTAAAAACAATCACACAAAACATTGATAACAAAGAACTGGGAAAACTGAAGGCTTAAATACACAAGGAGTAATCAACAGAAACAGAAAACAGGTGTGCAAATCAAATCAGTAACCATAGAAACAAACTAGTGGCGGGAAAATAGGAACAAAGGAAACAGGTACAGGAACTAGAACTAAACCACATGACATTTAAAAACACTGTCATGTTTTCAATTCAGTTATGTGATTTCTAGTGTTATTAGTTACATACTGTAAATCTTATTAGGCATTTATTAGTGTACACTAGTGTATTGTGTTTAAAAAAGCTTTCCACCTAATTGTGATCTTCATTTGAGATAAAAAAAAACTGCTCTGATTGCAAAAACAAATTCCATAATCTGATATTGTCCTCTTAAGTAATGTGTGCTTTTTGTTAATAGCTTGTAGTGTATTTTTTTTCTTTTTTTCAAAAGAGTAGATTTACTACTTTAAAAATGGTAAATTATAAGTACGTCATACAGCAAAAAAAGCTTTAAAAGAAGCTTCCCCAGTACTGCTAAGAAACATCTAGCAGTGTTGTTTTCATTTAACAACAAAATTTAGAGGATGTGAATGAGAACTTCAGATGTTATTAACCGTATTTAGCTGCATGAAGTTTGTTTCGTAACTTCCATCTAAAGCTATTTAGCTGCTGTGCTTATCACATCAGAAGCTTTGATGCGAGCACAATCCACCATAAAAGTCACAAGAGTTAATGATAAAGTCCCACTTGCCCACCACTGAATCGACCATCTGCTTATCTAATTGAGTGTAATTAATTGTGCCACCCTAAATTATCAAACCTGTTAGTCATTCAGTAAAAAGTAAACAATATACTGATAGGGTAAACCAACCTTGAAAAGACGCTATAAATATCGACACACAGTTTAAGTTACTTAACGTAGTGACTAAACAGATTCATGGACTTGTAGTATGCTTTAGATCCCAGGGACAATTCTTATAAATATGTAATAACTATATGATATGCTGTTATTACTATATATTCACTTGAGAGCAAATGATGTAAAGGCTTGTAAAACATGATAGTTTTCATGAAATCTTGAAATATATCCATTGAAGTTACTCTGCACTTATTATTAGACTTGCAGTAAACACGCCCAAATCCCAGTGTTACACCTTGAAGTTGATGCAATTTGACATGTTCTTTTGCAATGTTGCAATCCTTTAATCATGCCTTCTGAAATATGCACGACAGTGTCAAGCACATGATTTCGAACAAGGTTACTAACTGAAATTGAATAAATCTTTCTATTTCTGCCTGGCATTTAGTTCGTAAAACATAACTATTAGATTGTAGGTCTCAAAAGTCAGGATAGAACAGAACTGTTTCCCGCATGCTCTTTCCCAATGAATTACATCTAAATAAATAAAGCACCATAAAAGCACCAAAACTGTATAATCCATATGATGTGTGCTATATTTCAAATGAAAATGATAATCACTAATAAGCTTTCCTTCTTGTTCCCCTCTTTTCCCTCTTTTTAATTCCTTAAAAAGATAAAACTCAAAGAACAATTTATTCCTTAATTATTAATTTTATTATTAATAACTTAAATTTGAGTCTGTTTCTCAAACAAATGTGCTATATGGATTTGGAGACCTGGGGCTGTATTCACAAAACATTTTATCTTGCCACTAAGAGTTCTCCTAAATGGCAGTAAAAGTTCTTAGCTAAGAGTTTTCTCTTAAAACCTATTCACAAAGCTGCTGAAACCCACTTTTACTAAGGAATAGAGAGAAGTCTTAAGTTAAGAGTAAGGGCGGGGTTGACCTCGTGTCTATGGACTATGCCCACAGTGATTGGCTGATGGGGAGGAATTTCTGTCAGCGATTTAATCATAGAAATATTGTAGAATGAGGTATCATGTTGCCATATACAAATATAGGTTTTAAAATAAAAATGTTGCCAAATTCAATTAAAGGTTTTAAAAGTGTCACTAATTAAACTAGTATATATTCAGTTAATTGTCAGCCTCTTACTTGTTTGCATCTCGAGATGCAGAATTCAAGTGACAAATTATGTTCCCTTTCAAGGGAACTCGCGTTGCGTCGAGAAATGACGCTTTGGGAACGCAACGCGTGATGTCGTCATGAAGCACGTGTGAAATCAGTCCAATGGTGTGTCGAGACGTCAGAAGCGGGTGACGTCACGGCCAGGAAGCTATAAAGCACGCTCAAACAAAGCAACGCTAGCTTCTGTGTCTTCAGTTGCGCTCTGTGTCTCGTATGTTCTATTTGGTGTTGTCTGTCTTTATTATTATCCTTTATGGCTGAGAAACCATTTAGACCTTGTGTTCCTCCCTGCCCACGTTACATCACGGGCGGGGATACACATGATCTCTGTGTTGCCTGCCTGGGAGCGGAGCATGCCCGGTCAGCACTCGAGGGTGCTGACTGTGAGCATTGTGACCGCCTTTCATTGCGGACGCTCCGCTCCCGCCTGGCGCTCTTTGATGAGAGCGCCCAGGCTCGCGTTCCCCAGGGTTCGGGTCCCGCTGCTGCCGAGGCACAGCGCCGATCCAGATCTTGGGGATCGCAAATGGATTTGTCAGAGGGGTTTGAGACGGGCCCCGCCCTATCTCAGCCCTCACCTGACAGATCCAGTGCTTTTTCCCAGTGTCTGGAAGCACGCTTTGCGGTTCCTTCCACACTGGGTGAAGCACCGGTGCTCAACGTGTCCAGCTCCGAGGAGTTGGATGTGGAGAGCACCGACATAGCTGAGAGTGAGGACTCGCCATCCCACTCTCCGGCTTATGAGGAGCTGGTGGAGGTCATAACTCGCGCCGTGGCCAAACTGAACATCGATTGGCCGGCGGAGAGGCAGGATGTTCGTCCTAAAAGCAAATTGGACGAACGGTTCCTGCCCTCGCGAGCGCAGCCTCCCCGTCGGGGTCTCCCCTTCTTCCCAGACCTCCACACTGAGGTGTCGAGGTCCTGGAGGAAACCGGCCTCCTATCGTGTGCATAGTGCTCAAACCACGCACTATGCATCGATAGTGGGGCTTAAGGAGCATGGGTATGGGACGATGCCAAAGGTGGAGGAGACGCTTGCTAGCTATCTCTCTCCACAATCAGCATCGCCCCTAAAGGCCCCGACATTGCCCACCAAGCCCGTCAGGATTACATCCAGCTTGGTGGGCAAAGCTTATCAGGCCTCTGGTCAGGCTGCGGCATGCCTTCACACTATGGGCGTGCTGCAGGCCTACCAAGCCGAACTTTTGGGGGATATTGATGAGGGCGGGGGAATGACTCCCGACGTAGTCAATGAGCTACGTCGGGCAGCTGATTTATCTCTCCGGGCCACCAAGGAGACTGCCAAATCTGTCGGTCGTGCTATGGCAGCCCTGGTGGCCACGGAGAGGCATTTATGGCTCAACCTTAGCTCTATAAAAGATAAGGATAAACATTTCCTTCTGGACGCCCCGCTTACGCCTCCTGGCCTCTTCGGCGACTCTGTCAATACGGTCGTTGAGAGGTTCCAGGAGGCTAATAAACAAGCGGCGGCGTTCCAGAAGCTCCTCCCCCGCCGCTCTCATACCCCCGGGGCTGCTCAACAACAGCAGCCCCACTCTTCTAAAGCCAGCTCCTCACAATATCATCGGGCCACCCAGAAGCAGAGCGTTACCACCCGTACTCCCCCTCAGCGACACGGGGGGACGGGTGGGCGGTCTCAACCGCAGCCTTCGAGGGGTAGGATGGATCTGCGATCCATCCTTACTGCCAAGAAGGCTGCGGGGAAAAAGCCCTGACGCCAGCAGCGTCAGGACTTTGAGGGCAGTCCCCTCCGGAGAGAAGCGTTTTACACTTCAGCGCACGGCGCTCACTTCTCTTCGGTGCCCTCAGGGGGCCGTTCTGCCAACCCTGCCATCTCGGGTATTCCAGGGCGCAGCGGCCCCCAGCGAACATTCACTCAAGCATCCGCCCGTAACTTTAGCGGTGATGGGGTGTTCGCTCCCTCCGAGGAGGGTCTCAGAGCGATCAGTTCGGCTGCCCCCTGCCGGTGCGCCGCATCGGGGCACCGAACTGGTTATTCAACATATACCAGAGGCCAGTCTCGAGAGACTGGTTCCCTTAGTAGAATATCTGACAGCGTGGAAGCTACTGCCAAATATTCCTCAATGGGTCCTGCGTACAATCGAAAAAGGTTATGCCATTCAGTTCGGGTCTCGCCCGCCCCGGTTTATGGGGGTCCTACCCACTGTGGTGGGCCCCGAGCAGGCTCTGGTTCTGGAACAAGAAGTAAAAACTCTATTGGAGAAAGGAGCCATAGATTATGTACTTCCCTCCGATGCAGAGAACGGTTTCTACAGCCGTTACTTTATTGTTCCAAAGAAGGATGGCGGGTTGCGTCCTATTCTAGATCTTCGTCATTTGAACCAGTTCGTTATGAAACTCAAGTTCAAGATGTTGACACTGAGGCAGATCGTATCTCAAATCAGGTCCGAGGACTGGTTTGTTACGATCGACCTCAAGGACGCATACTTTCACATCTCCATCCTTCCACATCACAGGAAGTTCCTGAGGTTTGCTTTTGGGGGCAAAGCTTACCAATATCGGGTTCTTCCATTCGGCCTAGCATTATCACCCCGCACATTCACCAAATGTATGGATGCAGCTCTTGCACCTCTACGTCTCCAGGGCATTCGCGTCCTCAATTATATAGACGATTGGTTGATTCTGGCTCATTCACAACAGTTAGCGGCTCGGCATCGAGATGTCGTCCTCGCTCACATGAAGAGCCTGGGGTTGAGGCTCAACGCCAAGAAGAGTATGCTTTCTCCAGTTCAGAGAACCACTTTTCTAGGCGTGGTTTGGGACTCTGTTGCGATGCAGGCGCGTCTTTCTCCTGCTCGCATCGAATCAATCCTTTCTACCGCAAGCCGGTTAAAGCTAGGCCAGTCACTCACTGTAAAACAGTTCCAGAGGCTGTTGGGGCTGATGGCAGCGGCATCCAACGTGATACCTTTTGGTCTGCTGCACATGAGACCCCTGCAGTGGTGGCTCAAAACCAGGGGATTCTCCCCGAGGGGAAATCCTTTTCGCATGATCAAGGTCACGCGGCGTTGTCTTCGTGCCCTGGCCATTTGGAAGAAATCCTGGTTTCTATCCCAAGGGCCCGTGCTGGGAGCTCCTTGTCGTCGCAAAATGTTAACGACAGATGCTTCCCTCACGGGCTGGGGAGCGATCCTAGACGGACGCTCGACTCAAGGTCTGTGGGGCTCTCACCACCTCTCCTGGCACATCAACTGCCTGGAAATGCTGGCGGTCTTTCTGGCCCTCAAGACTTTTCTCTCAGATCTCAGGGGCCACCATGTTCTTGTCCGGTCAGACAACACATCGGTAGTCGCCTATATAAATCATCAGGGGGGTCTCCGGTCACGCCCACTCTCCAAGTTGGCGCGCCGAATCCTCCTGTGGTCCCAAGGGAAATTCCTGTCACTCAGGGCAGCTTATATCCCCGGGGTCCAGAATGTTGGAGCAGACGTCCTGTCGAGGCAGGGGCTGAGGCCCGGGGAATGGAGGCTCCACCCCGAGGTGGTGGAGCAAATTTGGGAAAGGTTCGGCCAGGCTCAGGTGGATCTGTTTGCGTCTCGAGAGACTTCTCACTGTCCACTCTGGTTTTCCCTCACGCATCCAGCTCCTCTCGGACTGGATGCTATGGTACAGACGTGGCCGAGGCTTCGTCTGTACGCTTTTCCCCCGATCGCTCTGCTCCCGGGAGTTCTAGAAAGAGTTCGCCGGGACTACGTCCGGCTCACCTTGATAGCCCCGCGCTGGCCGGGCAGAGTGTGGTTCTCGGACCTAGTATCTCTCCTGGACGGCTCTCCCTGGGAGATTCCGCTCAGGAGGGACCTTCTGTCCCAGGCAGGGGGCAGGATTCTCCACCCCCGCCCAGAGCTCTGGAGCCTGTGGGCTTGGCCTCTGAGGGGGCCCAGCTCATAGATTCCGGTCTCTCAACCGAGGTTGTAGGGACCATTCTCCAATCTAGAGCTCCCTCCACGAGGAAGCTCTACGCCCTCAAGTGGAAACTTTTCACTTCTTGGTGCAGTAGTCGTCAGTTTGATCCAGTTTCCTGTCCCGTTGGTACGGTCTTGGAATTTCTGCAGGAACGGTTCACTGCAGGGTTATCTCCCTCCACGCTAAAGGTTTATGTGGCGGCCATTGCGGCTTACCACATACCCTTGGCTGGTTCTCCTCTTGGTAGAGACCCACTTATTACTCGCTTCCTCCGTGGCACCCTGAGGCTGAGGCCCGCGGTACGCACGAGGGTTCCAGCATGGGATTTGGCCTTGGTGCTCCAAGGCCTATCCCTAGCCCCCTTCGAACCGATTGAGGAGGTTCCAGTTAAGTTTTTGACCCTAAAAACACTGTTCCTCCTTGCCATATCTTCCTTAAAAAGAATAGGAGATCTACAGGCCCTTTCGGTTGCTCCCTCGTGCCTGGAATTTGCACCTGGTATGGTGAAAGCCTTTCTTCATCCCAGACCTGGTTATATTCCTAAAGTTCCCACTAATGTGGCTAGGCCCATTGTACTGCAGGCCTTCTGTCCTCCTCCCTTCAGGACGTCAGACCAGGAACGCCTTAATTTGCTTTGCCCTGTTCGGGCCCTAGATGCTTACGTCCACAGAGCTGCCCTGTGGCGTAAGACTGAGCAACTGTTTATCCTCTTCGGGTCCCCCAATAAAGGGGCCCCGGCATCTAAGCAGAGGATGAGTAAGTGGTTAGTCGAGGCTATCTCACTTGCTTACGAGTCGGCCGGACTGCCGTCACCTCTAGCAGTCCGAGCCCACTCTACCAGAAGTATGGCGGCCTCCAAAGCCCTTCTTTCGGGAGCCTCTTTACTCGACGTCTGTGATGCGGCAGGCTGGTCCTCACCGCACACATTCGTCAGGTTTTATCAACTTGACCTTAGCTCCCCCGGGGCCCGGGTTCTCTCTGGTGACTGACGAGCCACACCAGACAGGCCCTTGTAACTATGGCTGCGTGGGTATTAACGTTCCCAAAGCGTCATTTCTCGACGCAACGCGAGTTCCCTTGAAAGGGAACGTCTCGGTTACGACTGTAACCTTAGTTCCCTGAAGAGGGAACGAGACGTTGCGTCGTCCTGCCATACTTCCAGCACGCCTGTCAGCGCTTACTTCAGACACTTTAAGCTAGCGTTGCTTTGTTTGAGCGTGCTTTATAGCTTCCTGGCCGTGACGTCACCCGCTTCTGACGTCTCGACACACCATTGGACTGATTTCACACGTGCTTCATGACGACATCACGCGTTGCGTTCCCAAAGCGTCATTTCTCGACGCAACGTCTCGTTCCCTCTTCAGGGAACTAAGGTTACAGTCGTAACCGAGACGTTTTTTAAACAAAGTTTTGGAGGAGCTTGAGTGGAGTTATATATACACAGACGAAAGCCGACTCACATAGGTACCTCGACAGTTTTCTGCATCCCTCCGCCAAACCGTTCCTCACTCTCGGCTGGCTGGGGATACAAGTCTAAGGATAACTCTGGATTTGGGCAAAATTCCAAGTTTGGAGCTCTCTATCCCCTTGGACAGCACACCAAATACGCTTATTATATATATATATATATATATATATATATATATATTTTTTTTTTTTTTTTTTTTTTTTTTTTTTTTTTACTCTATTTGATCATTTGTAAGTGTGAACTAGTGAAAACAACTGCCACAGGTAATCAGGCATTATTATTTATTTATTTATTAAAGATTTATTTTGGGCGTTTTATCGTAGATTCAAGTCTTTAAATCAAAATATGTATTGCATTTATGAAGAAAAGCCCAAGGCTCTATCGCTATTGTCTCAGTGGTGTACAGTGTCTTTGGGTGGATTGCTAAGGCAGATTGGCACCAACAATCAGTTACATTCACATGGACTTTCTGTTTGTTGTTTTCATCTGTCACGTGTTCCTTTGTTCTAGTTTCCCGCCACAATCTGTCATGGACATTAATCACATTCATCTCAGCTGTTCGTCATTTGAGTTCTATTATCAGTGTATTTAAGTTCCAGTTTCTGTTGAGTAGGTTGTCAGGTATCGTTTGTGTTAATGCTGGTGTATGTTCCTGTCTGTTCCTGTATTCTCCTATTGGATTTTCTAGTAAAGACTCTATTATCTCCATCTCCTCGTTCGTGTGCTTAATCCACCAGTAAGTTTGTAACACAATCATTTTAGCACTGTTTTTGATTTTGTCTTAGTGACTTAGGAGTCCTCTTGATTACTTCTAACGTTTCACAGATTTAGGAGCTAGTTTTAGCGCTAAAATAGTTTGTGAAATACTCTTGGAGCAAGAATTTAGTTTCTCCTAAATCGGCAAGTTAGGAGTAACTTTTAGCCTTAAGATGTTTTGTGAATACGGCCCCTGGAATACAGTGCATGACTCATATTGACCACTTTTATGATGCTTCTGTGTCCGTTTTGAAGCTTGAAAGCTTTAGTTCTCATTCAATATAACTGCATCAAAAATAAAAGGAAATCAGTCTTCCAATTTTCTCCTTTCGTGTTCTGGTGGAAGAAAGCAAGTCATACGGCTTTGGAGCAACGTGAGAGTTAGTAAATTATGACATTTTTAATTTTTTTTTTTAATTGTTTCATTATTTGGATGAAAAGGCTGTGCACACCAACGTAATTAAAGTGAACAAAAATGCTATCTGTCTTTGCCAGTAACATAGACAACAGGCTGCAAAACATTCTCCAAGCACACAATGCTTTTTTGCATACAAGATGACATTGGCACTTAGGGTGAATGAAAGGCCTCAGACAGAACGAGCGAGGGAGAAAGAGAGAGGGAGAATAAGGCAGACTCAGAATAGACATCAACTGCCGCTCAAGCGTCTTGACTAATCTAGGGCTCGACATTGCCTTGCAGCGGCCTTTTTAATCAAAGCCCTTCCATTCTGCCTCCACTCAGCTCTATCTAGGTCAGAAATGTCGACGCTCCACTCCTACTCTCTCTACTCCTGTCTCACAATGAGAAGAGGGAATATCTGGTTAGATATTTCATTACAGCTTAGTAGTACTTTCTGAATTCGGCCTCCCTCATGGAAGGGTCACCTGATATTGTGTACACAAAATAAATCTTTCTAGACTCACCCGTTACACATTCTGTTTTATTTTGTTGTCATGCCCGAAGATGTAAACTTGGTTTGCACAAAACAGAGATATGAATAATGATGCCGCATGAATTGTATTCACCTCATGTGCTCATTTGGCAAAGGCTGAGAATAGCTCAGAAAACTGTGGTTATTTTTTGCAGTTCAGACAAATGAAAGTACAATAAATTTACGTCTAAATGAAATTAATTACTGCCGTGCATATTTTATGTATTGTGATGACCTCTGGGGTGGCATTTAAAAAATGTCTGTAGTTTTTCACTTTCAACTATAAATGTAGACTTTTCTTTGTGGACTATTCTTTCCTTTTTATATCTGAATTTGCAGTATTTGCAAGAAATTGAGAAAAGCACACAAAGCCTCATCTACCTTTTTGGAAAGTTAAATTCTGAAATACTTATCCTGGTATACTGCAAGGTCTAGACTCAGACATAAGGCACACAAAATGGGAAATACTTTACGAGTTTCAAAGTCGTCATGTTGATTGGTTGGATTCTACAGGATTTCTGGGAGATGTGTGTCACATTCTTTAACAGTTCATGATGCCAAACTACCCATGCAAGAAGAAAACTGTTGTGTTTCAAATTTTGAAAGTGTGAGGATACCAGTATTTTTGTAGTACCGGGAGTACCGCAGTACCGGGTACATTCGGTACCCCCTGATATGGCTGTGGCAGTATTTACGTGATTATGACACAAGTGAAGCACAAAGCCTTTGTTTACAAAAGAAATAATAGGTTAGCAATTAAATGGGACATATTGCAGCCATGGAAACATAAGGATTCAGGCCGAATGAGAGAGGTACGTGAGTCTTTGTATTCCGTTTTGTGAGTCACGATCTGGTCACCCGATTATCCGTTTTTTTAAACAATATTCCATTAGTTATTCCACTGGACATGGAATCTCCTGTTTCTTTTCCCAAATCTTCACTTACGCAGGGGATTATAAACGTTTCTTCCTTTGGTTCGCTTTTAATTAGGCCTATTATATTTGCATTCTTTGCTGTGGTAAAGTAGAAAAAACACCGTAGGGCAGAAACCTTTTTGCTTGCACGTCAATTTCTATTTAACACAGTTTGTTCTTGTTATTAGACTTTATAAGGTGCGTCAAATTAATGTGTTTCACACACCCGATTTTAGTTTCGTTTTCTCTCAAACAGCCTGAATGTCGGAAGATAAAACTCGCTCTCCAGACCTTTTACAACAAGTGTCAGTTGCTTGTAACATCAGGAGATAACATGAAGATATTATAAAAGAGATGGTCTCTTTCCTACTCGTGTCCCACATCCTTCACAAAGCGCAGAGCGGTAGGCTATCTTTATGTGGAAATAAAAAACAAATTTTTTTTTTTTTTTTTTTAAATAATATTTAACTTTCTTATTATTTAGGTTACCATTATTTACTGATATTTATTTCATAGTTTTACAGGCTGTAATGTGTTGTTTCACTGCTTAAACACGCATGTCTGTTACAAAATGGATGTTTGAACATTTGTTTATTTTTTTATATTTCAAAATGTATTTCATTGAGGTATATATACACACACACACAAAAACACACACTCCAAATGTTTATATGTATTATTTACTTATGATTACTATCATAAATAATAAACTAATTGTAACACAGTTCCTAGATACGGGAAGAAGGAGGCGGGAACCGGCGAACGCTCAAACATAACTTTAATATATAAAATAAACAAACAACAAAACAAAAGTAAATGCCTCAAGGCTCTCGCCCTCCCTGCTCGTCACACTAATTTATTATTATTATTTTTTTTTTTTTAAACAAGAAGTAAATAAAATAAGTAAAGTAAAACAGTTTCAACAGATTTTCCTGTGGTACCAAAATTGGTACCGAGAACCGTAACATTTGAATGGTATTGGTAACAACTACTGGAATTTTGGTACTGTGACAACACTAGTAGGGACATCGACTTTACATTTTCACGCCCCTAAACATGTCGCTGAACAAAACAAACTTTGATTAGTTCCTTTTTAGTCAATGAAACCAAAATCCTTTTAGTCTGAAGGTCTGGCTATGCAATACAATGCAAGGTCTAATGCAGAGAACCACTATTTGACCCAATTTTGTACTTCAGTTGACATTTTTTGGACTCTCTGACTTCCCATACAGCTCATAAGTAATTAAAACAGACTGCTTCACAATGAGGATGGCTTGATTGGTTACACTTTATTTTGATGGTCCCCTTTAGACATTCTGTTGACTATAACTCTCATTAGAGTATTAGTTGAGTATTAGTAGACTGTTAGGGGTAGGGTTAGGGTTAGTAGAATAAGGAATTATGGTTAGAAATGTACAACAAATGTACAACAGCTTGTCACTGGGGCAGTACCCTTAAAAGGACATTTGTGCACCTTTTTAACCCCTAAAAGGTTCATATTAGTAGCAATAGAGTAGCAATATGTACAGTACCTACTTTGAACATTTTATAAGTAAATAAGGTACAAAGATGTCCTTTTAAAGGTACTGCCCCAGTGACAAGCTGTTGTACCCTGCCTAACGGTACAGTTTTTGCACTTTTTCTTTCTTCCCCCCTGAGAGTGTTGATTAGCCACCCAAACTTTCCTTCATGTTGGTCTGTCTGTAACAGAGAAAAGTAGACATGATCGATGTACCTTTATATTGCTTTTCCTACCTCTGCTACTTCTCCCATCTAGAGACAAGCTCCGTGTACTTCAAACAATTGCATGCATATTACTATTTCAGTGGTATGTGTAATGCATATTTTCCAGCAACTTCCACTTATCTCTGTGCCAATCTTGCATGAGTAGCCGAGCATGGATTTCTGAAAAACACTGTTATATAGTTATACACAGATAGCACCAGATAGATATACCAGAAAATTAAACGCACTGTACAAGACATCAGCAAACTGACAAATGTAAATTAAATCACAATCCCATATCAAGACTCTCTTTTTTCTTCTCTAATGATGGTCATTTGATGGTCAACTTTTTATATTGGTCAACTATATTATTACCAAAGCGCAACAAGTATGAAATATGTTAAAACACCATCAATTCACACTACCGTTCAAAAGTTTGTGGTTTGTAAAATTTTATTTGATCTTATGCTCACCAAGGCTGCATTTATTTGATCAAAAATACAGTAAAAACAGTAAATATATTAGAAATGTAAAATAATGGTTTTCTTGTTGAATATATTTTAAAATGTAATTTATTTCACTGAATTTTCAGTCATTACGGCAGTCTTCGTTGTCACATGATCCTTCAGAAATTATAGTTGCCACAAATTAAGAATTTGTTACCACGACTTACTAATACATTATCAGCACATTTTACTAATTCTATCTCTCGTTTTAAGTAAATTGTGTACACTGCACAATATAATTTGTTCCCTCATTTTTCTAAATCGTGGCCACGCTGTAATAATTTGTTCCCAAAACGAGGGAATAAATTAGTACAACATGGCTATACACTAAAAAATATACTAAAACAAGGGAATTAATAAGTCATGGGAACAAATTCTTAATTTTTTGCAACAATTTAACTAAAACGAGCGAATGAATTATAATGTAATTGACCATTAACCATTAACCACTTAACCATTAATTGGCCATGACCTGCTAAAATGAAAGAACAAATACACACACACACACACACACACACACACACACACATTTGATTGCTTTTATTTGGATCTGAAAGACATTGCATTGAAAACAAGATCCAAATACTCTGGGAAGGGTCTTTGGCAAGGTGACAGATCTACAATTCATGGCTCACATACTTGGTTTGTAAATCCTGCCAGTCTGGAGCGTGTCTTTAAACGCGCTCTTTACTGTTGTTATAAGGCACATTGTCAAAAGTAATAACAGAAGGTCAACCATGTCAAAATACACTTCCCTGCATTAATGCTGGCAGTTACAATGGGTGTTGTTGCTGGAAAATCATGCAGGTGTGCACTCCAGTGTGGCCATGACACACACACACACACACACACACACACACATTTGTTTGTGTGAATTGTAGGGACATTCCATAGGCGTAATGGTTTTTATACTGTACAAACCGTATTTTCTATCGCCCTACACCAACCCTACCCCTAAACCTACCCATCACAGGAAACTGCACATTTTTACTTTCTCAAAAAAACTAGTTCTGTATGATTTATAAGCCTTTTGAAAAATGGGGACATGGGGTAATGTCCTCATAAGTCACCCTCTCCTTGTAATACCTATGTCATACCCATGTCATTATACAAATTTGTGTCCTGATATGTGTGATTGATAGTACGTGCACACATCAGATTGTTAATAAATCACTGTGAAGTTTGCCTTGGACCTCACTCCTGTATGCCAGAGACATTCACAGGAATCATTAGGGTAAAAGTGTTCATTTGATGTGTATTTATATGTGGTTTGTTAGTGCTTGCAAAAACCACATGTATGCATTTGTATATGTGGGTGGATTCTTTAATGCATATGTATTTGAGTGTGCATCGTGTATGTGTTTGTGTAGATTGCACAGTATGAACATGCATACTAGCTGATTTTGCGTTGCAGCCAAAGTTCTTGCAGCATGCGTCAAACTGTGCTAAAACATGTTCGGTGATTTGCATTTTGGAACCGAACTGCTCATCTCTCTGGTTCCTTAACCCTCCTAAAATACTTCATTAGAGTATATAATCAGTTCAAACCTCACAACACAAGATAATATTTCATGTAACTATGAATTGTTTCTACAGATCTTCCTAATCTTCTGGCACATTCCTGCAAATATTATGCAATGTTGGAGCTGAACTCATGCCAGGTTTTGGAGACCCTCCTTCCGCTGGACTAAAGCCATCACTCCAAACCACGCTGATGGCCCAGAAGATAACACTCTGTCTGCTGTGCCACATAGAGAAAAACATCTTGGCAGTTCTCATTTAAGGTGCTTTCTTTATTATATCACGGTTTCATTTTTTTTTTTTTTTTCTGGGAATACAAATTATACAGTTAAAGACAATCATCAATGTCCTGCAACACATTTGAATCAGACAAAAATATTAAGTATACACAAATACAAAGTTCTGTCATGAAACTCTAGATGGTGCAGGCTAATAGGTCCTTAACTCAATCTGCTTGCAATCACATCCTTCTCTACAGTGCACAGCTGATTGGCTCTTGCTGTATCAGTAGCCAATGAGCTTGCTGCTCAACCTTCAAGTACTTTTCTGTAGCAGTTTGCGGCACGCTTTTAGAAACCCTCCACCTTCCCCAGCTCCACCTGTATAGATCTGATACGGGTAATTCATGTATGTTTTATTGTACAGCAGCGTGTCATATATGTATTGGCATATATATATATATATATATATATATATATATATATATATATATATATATATATATATATATTCACACTGAATCAATTCCTTTTATATATTAAAAAAAAAAAAACATTTTAATTAAAATAAGTTTATTTACCTTTGTGAGTTTAAATGACCCTTCACACCACTTATGCTGGTGCATTGAAGAGAAAAGTATGATTAAATGAAAATTATTTCTGATGAAAATAAATTTCTGAAGTGCAGTTGAAGCCATAGAAGCCTTCTATGTTGAGGTCAAAATTGATTGAAAATGTTCAGTTGGTTCAACCAAAATGTAAATGTTAAAAAAAAAAAACATTCAGTTCACATAATTTGAATAAGCCAGCTGAACATTTTCAATGTAGCAAGTCAACATAAAATTTTGAGTCTTGACCTGGTATAGAGCAACACTTGTTCGGTTGCTTTTTTTCCCTGTTGATGACAGTTTTATTTCTAATTTGATCCTGGTTGATTGTATATTTTTTAAATTCTGTTCTGGCTTCTGGGTAGAATTTTATTTTAATGTAATGAAACGTTTTAAAAATGTGTTTAGGCTTTTTTCTTTTAACTTTGACTTTTACCAGCTCGCAGTTTACATATATATTAGCTGTTAAATTGGTGAAATATTATATGGATGTAGATTGATGCATCATTAATTTTTGGTAGCTTACGTACTAAGCTATATACTTTAAAACATTTGAGTATTTTGTTAATTTATATAGTAATTGTCTTAGAATGTTTTAGCAATAGAGGGAAATAAAAATGAAGATTTTAAAAAATATATATATAATTAGTGTAATATATATATTAAAAAAATCTGAACAGTGGAACAATGTGTTACAGTCATTTACAGATTTGTGTGCTTTCACAACGGTTGCAGATCACTATGGATACTAATAAGATTGTGTTGAACAAACAGACTTTGGCTGCAGTTTTAAAAGAGTTAAAAGTTTTTTTATTTGTTTGTTTGTTTTTTACACAACACAAACCCTTCTTGCGTAGCTGACTAGGTGACTCAAATACCACTTTCATTTGTGTTTTCAAAACAGTTAATTTATGGATCTGGTCCTGGATGATTTTTTTGGGCTCTGGACCTCTCATCTGAGTATTTTCTGGGGCTCTCTTCATGAAAACAGTGAATTTTACTAACGTCGCACTTTTGCCCTTGTGTGCGCTCTGTGCTACCATGTGCTGTAGGCGATGTGGCCTCTGATTGAATTCACTACATCTGTAAGGCCATCAGCCTGATCAGAGGGCTCTTATCATATGAGACACCTTGGCCTTTAGTGGAAGCCTGCAGACATGGATTGCTCAAATGAGTGTCACGCTGTGGAGTTGATCAAAAGCAGCCGAGTGGCGTTGTGTCACAGAACCAGCTGGAGAAACCGGAGGCCTGTTCAACACTGGCCTGTTACAAATCAATCCCATGATCCTTCCCTTTGCTTCTTTCATGTGATTGTACTACTGTAGCTACGTGTATTCACTAATCAAGCAAACAGAAATCATGATACTAAGGAGTAAGTTCAACCACGGACATTAAAATTGCATAAAGCTGGAAAAGGCATTTGAATTTGAATTATCAGTCATTTAACAATCTGAATTGATTTAATTGTATAATATGTCAATTAATAAATCTGTGAAATTAATCACAATTAACGGTACGGGAATGTATGCATGCATACACTACTGTTCAAAAGGTCTGTAAGATTTTTTTATGTTGTTGATAGAAGTCAATGATGCACGGCTGCATTTATTTGATCAATATGATTACATTAGTTGCAAGAACTGCCAAAAGAAGTTAATACCACTAAAATTGTTGTCTAGAATGTGACATGGATTAAGCTACCCTTCTCGTTGGTTTGTGGGTTGGTTGGCATACTGAGGTTTTTCCTTTATGTTTTTAGAGCCAAATTGGAAGTGTGTCAGGTCAGGAACAGCATCTTGGAACAGTGTCCTCCATTAAGCGTTTCCTTCAAGTTGATTTGAGCAGTTCTGGCAATGGTATCACTTTAACATATTATCTCACAGTCAATCACACAGTTCCAGTGTCATCTCTATGACACAGAGCAGTATGTGACTGACACACATTCATCTCACATTAGAGTGGGCTTCAGTACTCCATGAACCTCCCTTTACACACAAACAGCCCATAGGGTTGGATGACATCCAGTAGCTGTGAGTTAATTCATTCCCACCAAATCTGATTAATGATAACTGACTCCAAAAGCATTAACTCGATCATGACTGAGCAATACGACATGCCGGTCTCCAAATTGGTTTTTGAAAGGGATGCTGGGTATCCTATTTTTCTTTGAATTAAAACCCAATTTTCGGGAACTGTCTGATAATTAGCAATGACACCCGCCTGACGGATGCCTTGTCCTTTGGCACACAGGCCTCTGTGAGCCAGGATATTTGATGCACAAGAGGAGGTATGGCAGAGAGTAGCAGCACACTCCCATTAATCCACCTCCACCACTGCACGGCCACCGAGTGATTGATTGACACCTGCTCACCAGGCTTTCAGCCAATTAAATAATGAGATCATATCTGTAACTCATGATTGGTGGTTCCTTGTGTGAGAACACCATGACAAATTGTTACATTTCAGCTTTGTTTTAAGCATTTATTTGCAATGTTCTCTTTCAATCTCTTTTTATCATTTGCATGAGAAAATATGAAGCAAACAAAACAAACACATTTGCCATATTCACACCAAAGACATTGCAATATTGAAGCAATTATACTTTCCAGCAGTTAAAATGTTTATTGCAGCACCATCTGTGACCTTTTTATCTCATTTTACTCATTTACTACAAATGACTGTTAATTTTGTTGTTGTCCTTAATGGCAAACTGACTAGGCCAACTGCAATTTAATTATGATATAATTTATCATTTAAATTTTAAAGCAGCACTTTCTTGAATGCATTTCTTATAGATAAATGTTTAAAGCATGCCCAGTGAACTGTAGTTTAAATTTATCTCATTACTAATCTGCATAAAGCCTTTCACACGATTATTATTATACATATTAATATTATTACATTACACTGATGATTCAATTTAAGATGTACAAACTGTCAGAAAACTGTACCCCATACCATCTTACCAATACATAAGTATTATATTAATGTAATAAGAGCTGTAGTTACAATTATTGGTTGTGTGTCAAAATTTTACTAGATTAAATGTTACTAGATTAAATGTTTTACTAGATTAAATAAGAATCTAGCCAAAACATTCTTGAGTGTAATAGTAAATAATGCGGTTATATACAAAGTTTATATATTAATAGTAAAACATTAACTTTTTCCTTAGCTTTTGAAATAGACTGATGCAACCAAGAGTCAGAGGAGATTTTCTCATTAAAGTAACTTTGATGCACAAAGTTTGGTATGAAAAATGCTTAATCATAATATTCTCAATGACCTCTCTACATCATATTTAAACATTTCCAAAAGTGAAAAGAGAAGCACCACAATCTCCTTCTTTTCTATTGCTATAGGATTTGTGGGTAACTGGAAAAGAAAGCACGTAGTGTAGAGTTCCCTTTCGAAAGGGAACGTCTCAGGTTACGTATGTAACCATGGTTCCCTGAGAACAGGGAACGAGACACTGCGTTTGAACACATATGGGGAACGTCATCACGTGAAACGGTGTCTGAAAGCAGCCTATGACGTCATAATAGACGTGACCCGGAAGTATAAAGGAGCGCCTAGAGAAGCAGTCAGTACCTTATCATCGGAAGGGAATGTTCAGCAGGCAGCCCCAATGCATGGCAGGAAAGCTGCTAGTTCTGACGTTTGTCTATCCATTTTTTGGCATGCACTCCCCTTAAGCATGGCGGTGTGGGTATATCATTCCCCATATGCGTTCCAACGCAGTGTCTCATTCCCTGTTCTCAGGGAACCATGGTTACATACGTAACCTGAGACGTTCCCTTTCGAAAGGGAACTCTACACTGCGTTGGAACGCATATGGGGAATGATATACCCACACCGCCATGCTTAAGGGGAGTGCATGCCAAAAAATGGATAGACAAACGTCAGAACTAGCAGCTTCAACTGAAGTGCTACTCTCCCTATGAGACAAACATAGGCTGTCAGTGACAGCACTCCCTATGGCCAACAGCCCAAGCTATAAGACTCAAAGAGGCCTTCCACAGAAGGCCTACCAAGGCCGCTCAATGGCTTCTGGGACCAAACTTCTTTTCCGCAGAAAAGAGGGTACCTCTAAAGGAATGTAGCAAGGGGGCCTGAAGGAATCCGAGGCAGTCACTTGTCAGGGGAACAAAGTCAACCCTGAATGCCACCAGGGAGGCCGACCTGGTCTAAAGTAACCTAGTCTTGGCCAACAACCTGTCTGATCACAGAGTCTCAAATCACATTCTGATAGAGACTAATGAGGGGAGTAACACTCTGCTCAAAGGAACCCAACACAGGGGAGTACATTTACTAGCCTAGGGGCTGATCCTCAATAGGGAGGCCTCAGAGAGGCCTTCAACCACTGACCAGCTTAGAGAGCTAAGCACTATGCAGGACAACCCTCAACGAGGGGAGTACAGGGCTCAACCTAACAGTTAAACAAATCATGAAGGCCCAGAAAAAGGGCCTGCAACATGACACAAATTCTACAATATGTAGAAATACATCACATCAGCCTTCCGAAAAGCCAACATGTGAACTACATGCTCAATCTGCTTTAGAACACGCAGATGTGGTGGGGGAAAGCTTAAAGGGTGGCCTGAGAAGGCCACACACCTAAAACAGCTCACTTGCTGATAAGAAAAATCCCACAAACATGGAACTCGTTCAGAATGAAACTGAATCAAACCAGCAGATAAGACTGTAGAGTGCCCACATAACAGTCAACCTTAACACAATCCGACAAGCAGTGTAATCAGTAAAAAGCACTTTTTACTCTTTAAGCAAGAGGAGTACAAACATACGCCATCACGCTGTGCAGGAGGCCAAAAGAAGGGCCTACGACTTCCAGAAAGACACGTAGCATCAGCTCGTGGCAGTGTTCTAAGCTCTAGGGAGCTAAATATGGCAACCAAACTCTCCGGTGAGGTTAATTAATTTAACTCGACCTGAGCCACCATTCCACCAGGCAATGTACTCAGTAAAAACATCTTTTACTCTTAAAGCAAGAGGAGTACAAACGTACACCATCATGTTCTTGAAGAAGGCCCAAATGGGGCCTGCGACTCAGAAAGACACGTGGCGTCAGCCAGTGGCGGAATCAAAATCCAACATACCACCCTGTAATGTACTCAGTAAAAGAACTTTTACTCTTTAAGCAAGAGGAGTTCCAGCATCAGCTAGTGGCAATCTCCAAGCTCTAAGGGAGCCATATTTAGAACCAAACTCTCCAGTGAAGTTAACTATTTAGCTCAACCTGAGCTTAATTCTATTCAACACATTCCAACAGGCAAGATACTCAGTAAAACACTTAAACTCTTTAAGGATGAGTACAAACTATGCCAACATGCTCCGAAAGAGGCCCAAACAGGGCCTACCACGGGCATCAGCCAGTGGCAGTGTAAAAAAACGAAACATACCACCAAGCAATGTACTCAGTAAAAGAACTTTTACTCTTTAAGCAAGAGGAGTACAAACCTACGCCATCATGCTCTTGAAGGAGTCCCAAACGGGGCCTACGACTCGTGGCATCAGCTAGTGGCAGTATCTAAGCTCTAAGGGAGCCAACACAGAACCAAACTTATGTAGTGAGGTTAACTACTTAGCTCAACCTGAGCTTGATTCTATTCAACACATTCCAACAGGCAACTAAAACGCATAAACTCTTTAAGCAAGAGGAGCACAAACTACGCCAACATGCTCCGAAAGAGGCCCAACAGGGCCTACTATTCCAGAAAGACATGGGCGTCAGCCAGTGGCAGTGTTTAAGCTCTAAGGGAGCCTAATCTGAGAACCAAACTACCAAGTGAGGTTACCTAGCTTAACTCAACCTGATCTTAAAACTACACATTCCAACAGGAAATGTACTCAGTAAAAACACTTCTACCCTTACAGAAAGGGGAGTACAAAAAATATATGCTGACATGCTATGAAGGAGGCCAAAGACCAGCCTACTACATCAAATGGTCACGGGCATAAACCTGTGGCTGTGCTAATTCTAAGTGAGCAAAACTCTGACTAAACATCTACCAACAAACTTGTGATACACCAAGCTATTGTGCTCTGAAGGAGGCGCAAATAAAGCCTTCTACTCCAAACAACACAATCAACATCTGTGGCAGTGTTCAAACTCTAAAGGGAGTTACATAAGAAAGAAACTGAATAGTGAGGTTCACAAACAAACTCAACCTGAGCTATGCATTCCAACAGGCCATATACTCAGTAGAAAACACTTTTTACCCTTAATAGCAAGGGGAGTACAACCTAGTCACCATGCTCTGAAGGAGGCCAGCACAAGCCTACTACTACAGAAAACAGGTGCTAACCTGTGGCAGCAATAGAGTTAAAGGGCTCTCATTGTGTAGGGCAAAATAGAACTAGAGCATTAACAGCCCTGAGAAACAGGGGAATGCTTCATTTTTTTTATTCATACTACCCTGAAATTGTGAATTTCAAGGCTGAGTGCTTTTCACCAAAGACAGAGACATCTGTACTGAACCCTAAGGAACAGGAGCTAAAAGAAAGTTAACACAGTTTCCCTCAAGCTTGAATCTTAATTCAAGGGGTTCAGGGAAAAAGGCTAAACAAAGTATAGAATGAAAAGCTCTAGAAAAGTGGGGCCACAGCAACACTAGCAATTTTTATTTCACATAGTGATAAGGGCCTACCACCTGAGACAACCGCACCAGGGAGACTTAGCAATAGTCTGCTACCTTAGCTGCTATCTATCCTGCACCTACACCAAAGGAGTAACGGGCCTCGACCTGACAACTCTGATAAGTGGAGGCCAGAACTAGGAAACTACACTCTCCTGACAGGGGTAGTAATAATAAAAGGGGTGAAATGCTTCAGTATATCACCTAAACCCTAGTTCTAGCCTAGGCCAGCTATAGCTGTGGGCCTATAGGGCCACACATAAGCATAGATCTGCCTGGGGCTAAAACTCAACCACTAAATTCTTAATAGAGAGGAGAAAACTCTAAAACAAGAGCTCAGAGGAGCGAAACTCAACCCAAGTCAAACAATGTCAGGTGGCCCGAAGGCCGACGCTTAACATAGATCTAACTAAAGTAAAGAGTGCCAATCTCTAATACCAACTCTAGCTATGACCAGAGGAGAAAGCTACTCTACCATATGGAGGCTGAAAAAGGTGGCCAAAAAGCCAACACAAAGATAACCAACCTAATGGGAACTTCAGGGCCCTAAATTCCCTTTCTATTTCTTTTACACACCCAGAAAAAAGCTATACAGGAAAACTACGGTCAATATATTAAAATTTATAAATATAGACCAAGCTTATAACCTGCGGCTCGAAGAACGGAGACTTACCATCATAGAAGGATGGAATCTATGGTCCTTTCAAGCCTGAAAGAGCCTCTTCACTATCAAACCAAAAAGCGAGCCACAGAAAACTACATCATGGGCCCAGCCCTCGGTCTGATCGTAAAAAGCACCTGGGTAAAACTTTATTACTCAGGAAGTTGAAGAAGAAAGGAGAGGGTAGAAGTAACTACCCTTATGGAGAGGAAATCAATTACCGACGCAGCTGCTGTCCGTAATTGATTACCTCCCTCAAATCTTTCTTCCTCCTCCTGTCTGTCTGGGCCCAGAATCGTATCCGAGCGGAAAGCAGGTTAAAAAACGCTGCCGCTGATCCAGATCCTTCAGCAGATCAGACTGGTAATGCCTGTAACACTGCCATCGTGTGTGAAGCAGCACCAGTCTGACCCGCTGCTGTGTATGCCCTGCCATTCAAGCGAGATGTCACTTAAAAGAGCTTCAAAGGCAGACCAGAGCTTTAATGTCTGTGCCCGCCCAATGACAAGATAGTTAACAAACAACTCGTCAATAGCGGGGGCACCGACACAAACCCATGCTGGCTTATTTTTTCAACATCAACAAAATCAGCTCGCTGATGTCGATGAATATGAGCCGAATATGGGTTCTTCCATGCCCTCTCGATCACCTCATGTAGATCAGGAAGGAATGGAAGACTCACGGAGGCTGTTAGATTATGGTCGGAAAGGAATCACACGTCGAGCTGTCCGCGTGCGGTTCCTTTCTTAACGCACTTTCATGGCATCTGCAGCCTGCCAGAGACGCACTCCATAACCCAAACAGCTCCGTATACGCGGGGCAGGGAGGCTTAGAAGTTTCAAAAGGCTCGCCTTCCTCCTTTCTAACAGCCAACTCCTGCTCTATTGGGCTAAAAACCAGAAGAGCACTCGCTGCCAAATTAGATAATGACAAAGAAAGAACATTATCATCATACAGAAGCCTACCTTCATCAGCCGCTGGGGATTAGGAGAGAAACACCTCTCTCTAACAGAACCACCAGGCACAGATGTCGGCCACTCTTCCCTCAAGAAGAGGGCCAAACGAGAGTGGAGCGTCCTAAAAAGCAGATGCTCACAGTTTGCACAGACAGCGCCCTCAAGCACTGTCCGTGCATGCTCCTCACCCAGACAGAAAAGCACAGATTGTGTGTGTCATCAGGTGTCAAAAACCTGGGACACAGATCCACACTTCGTAAAATGTTTGTTAGTACATAGCAAAATCCCTTACCAGATTTGAAGAATCGCAATCAAACAAAACAGTCCCTGAAGATGATAAGATACTGACTGCTTCTCTAGGCGCTCCTTTATACCTCCGGGTTGCTTCTATAACGACGTCATAGGCTGTCGCCGGCCAATAGGATTGGTGAGATTTGATAGTTACTTTGAGACACCAGTTCACGTGATGACATTCCCCATATGCGTTCAAACGCAGTGTAGAGTTCCTTTTTGAAACGAAACCAAAATTCATGGAAAGTAGTATACAATATGGTGAAAAACTTACTAATCTAGTAATCTTGCACACTAAATGGAATAGTGGAACATACAAATTAAGGTGCATTGCTCAACTATGCTAAAAAATCAATAAAAAATAAATCTTGTTGTGCTTGCGTTGTCTCTCTGCAAAGATACCAGGAAGACACGAAGGATGGAACATGGACGAATGGATCGGGGCTAGGCTTAACTATTCATAAATCACTGTTGAGCTAAAACAAACTCCAGCAAGAGGAATTACATAATCACCTATAGTAACCACAATTACTGTATAGCATTACAACTGAAATAACAAGCTGACAAGAAAGAAAGATGTAAAAGCTTTTAAAAAAATACAAGCTTCTGCTTCTTATACAGCATATAGTGATAAATATTACTCAACAAGATGTTCTGCTTTACTTTTGTAAGCTTTAGCTTAACCTCGTAAGGTACAAGTGGTTGCCATAGGGTTTAGTGGTTTAAGGCTGTGTACTGACAGGTTGTTGGTTCAAACCCGGCAAGGTGCAATTTATGAACAGAGAGCAAAGTGATCTTGAGTCAATCACTACTCCAGGGGACTGTCCCAATAATAAGAGTACAACCAATTGATTATGGTCAAAAGCAACACAGACTCATTGGAAAAACATGCCTGTGTATGGCACATTTCTGCAAAATTATTTTACCTTACTTCTTGCACATTTTGCAGCACTGTTAAAGTGATTGTCCAGTAAGTGGCACTAAAAGCATGTTCAAATTTATCCAAAACAGATGAACATGAATCTGGCAGTGTTTTATTACTTTGGCTGTTAAGCATCGCAGCAGTTCGGAAATCCGGTGAGTTGCACTAAAAGGTGTTCTATCGTGTATAAAAACAGCGTACCACCTACACTAAACCCAACACTGCACATTTTTGATGTGTCTCTTATATAACACACTGCCAGGCCAGTAGTTGGCGATGTCACTTTGTAAAGAAACAATACGCGCCTATAGACTGGCTATACATGCCAATAGACGCCTATACATGGAGACGATAACGGTATCGTTTTCAAAAACTTTGAAACCTGATTTCAAAAGCTTGCATTTTCAAGCCGGCAAACGCAGTTGTTGTTTAAATGAATGGTCAAAACACATAAACAGTTATTCATTTTTAGTTGAAAACAGTGTCGTGTAAAGGCCCCTAAAATGTGCAGTGTTGGGGGTACACCAGGACCAGCACTGGGAACCAATGCCCTAAACTAAACCAAACTGATAGTGTTAGCAAGAGCAACCATGACATTTTAGCTTGCTTCTACATGTCTTTGAGCTCTTTTATCGTGACCCGTGTTTTGCAAGACTCATACCCGATCACAAGTGCAATGTTGTACCAGCTGAGCTACTGAGCAAGTTTACTACATCAGAAAAGCCATAAATGGAGCTGATTATGTGATCCAAACATAAAAATGTATTACACTGGAATTCAAGCATTATGGTAAAAGTGTTTTGAGTAGGGCTGCACGATTTATCGTTTTAGCATCGTTATCACAATGTGCGCATCCACGATAGTCACGATAGTCTAGTATATAGGGATCGTTAATCAGTACAGACCAGACACCACTGTTCAAAACGCACATGATTCTCAGAATAATCGCTAGGTTTAACCATCATAGAGCGAAAGTTTGTCATTTGCACGTTTTAGGTCCTTTCGGTTGTACGCTGTTTTCTGTGTGCACACAGCACGTGAACACAGAATTCCGCTCACTTCTGCGTCTATTTGTGCTTGAACAGACACATTCACGCGAAATTATGTCAAAATGTCAGAGTATCATTGTAAACACAGTTGCTTATGGCTTAGGTAAAGCAAAAAAAAAAAAAAATTAAAAAATGGATGTGTACACAGCAAAATCCCCAGAGTTAAATCAACTCTGCTCAGAGAACATATGGTCCCTCTCTACATACAGTTAAAATAACACTGAAGCAGAGTTAAAGTTAATGAGATAATATGCTGTTTGTGGAGTTGTTTAATCAGATCTTGAGAGATTTAATATCACCCTGTAGCCCAAGACTGGTTGCCCACTGAAGCTAAACAGGGCTGAGCCTGGTTAGTACCTGGATGGGAGACCTCCTGGGAAAACTAGGTTGCTGCTGGAAGAAAGTTAGTGAGGCCAGCAGGGGGTGCTCACCCTGTGGTCTGTGTGGGTCCTAACACCCCAGGATAGTGATGGGGACACTATACTGTCAAAAAGCACCGTCCTTCGGATGAGATGTTAAACCGAGGTCCTGACTCTCTGTGGTCGTTAAAAATCCCAGGATGTCACGAAAAGAGTAGGGGTGTAACCCCGACATCCTGGCCAAATTTGCCCATTGGCCTCTGTCCATCATGGCCTTCTAATCACCCCCTTACACTGATTGGCTTCATCACTCTGTCTCCTCTCCACCAATAAGCTCGTGTGTGGTGGGCGCTCTGGTGCAATATGGCTGCCGTCACATTATCCAGGTGGATGCTGCACATTGGTGGTGGTTGAGGAGATTCCCCCTTCCATATGTAAAGTGCTTTGAGTGCCCAGAAAAGTGCTATATAAATCTAAGGAATTATGATTAATGTCTTTTATTTTCAGTTGAGTTCATCTTAGGCTTACTTTAACACTATATAAAGAGGGACCATATGTACTCTGAGCAGAGTTGATTTAACTCTGGGGATTTTGCTGTGTATCATTAAATTTAATCTGCACATTTAGTCTTAAAGTGACAGCATGCTAATATTCTTGCTGCTTTTTGTCATGAATGTTATTAAACAACAAAATAAAAGTCACTTTTGCAGCTTTAACACAGGATAATTATATTTAAATTGTACAGTGAAGACTATACAATGTTGTTTTACATTTGATTATTCATTTTCTGTACCTGAGTACTTACCTGAGAAATATAAAGCATTGTTTATTTCATTTATATCACCCCAGTCATGCTAGAATTATTCCCATATATATATATATATATATATATATATATATATATATATATATATATATATTTTTTTTTTTTTTTTTTTTCAAAATCTTGCAGCCAGTATTGCAAGTATTAGTATGTTTTAGAGTTAAAAAAAATAAAAAAAATAAATAAATAGGTAGAGGTTTTTCCAATGGGCCTATACCAGAGAAAAGTGTCTGCTAAATGACAACTACTGCATAATTGAAAGTCTCAAGCTTTGTTTAAGACCTACTGTATAACGGTTTTATTTGAAGTCAGCTTAAATGCACTTGTTATTTACCAAAGTAGGACATGTTCCTGATTGGACATCCTTGTTTAGTCCTGCGGAAAAAAAAAAAAAAAAACATTCTTACCAAACAATACTCTCAAATTACATTTCTTGTTGGACCCTCAACTCTTTGCTAAACTACCTGATAGGAATGCTGTCTGAGGTCCAACAAGGATGTGGATCCAGGAACATGTCCTACGTGAGTAAATCATATTAAGTGAACTGCAGCGCGAGTTAGCTTCAGCACTGCAGGATTGGGGGTTAACATGTGATACAAATAAACCACAGAACCACAGCAGGGTGTGAGAACAGGAAAATACTATTTGTGCCAGTTTACAGCTAAATAAGCACAAACGGGATACAAGGTCAACATACGGTGTCTCAACTCGATAAGGTACAGCAGAGAGGACAGCACACATACACACAAGCACGTACCCCTTCGGTTATAATAGAAAGTGCTACATCACTGTGAGGCCATTTCTATTTTGAAAGTTGCATACTACAAGGTCTGCTAATTACGATGATTAATTCACACAAAGCATGAGTAACGTCCTCAAGAGGGTGTTGGTGTGTGTGTGCGCAGCTGAACATGTAATTCAGGCACTGCGGTGATGTGCATCACTGTGGCCTGCTTTCACAACACCTGAGAGCACTTGCGAATTTCCCTGATCTCAGCTGTTCAAACTTTTTTAGGCTTTGTCGTAGTCATGACGCAGCTACAGTCTCCTAGACTACGAGAAAAAAAGAAGCTTAAACACATCTGCAAGTAAGCAACCGCAAAACCCAAGCTAATTTACAGCGAAACAAGCTTCTACTCTACTGAATATATGACTAAAGAGAATTGATCCAAAGCAAAGATTTCTGAAGGGTAGCAGTCAATTCCAGTGTGGTTATGCAGAAAATCGATAAAAAAAAACTCTTCAAACTTAACTCTTGAATGAAGAGCTCGGGGGCTCAAAAAATGAGAGAATTACCATGGCAAACTGAAAATGCTTCGGCGTAGCGTGAAATCATGTGGGCCCCTTACAGTATACCTGTCAGAAGTTATTGCAGTCACAGCAATGGCGCTGACCACTGGGCCAATTCACTGTTTGTTTTAATTACATCCTCCATATGACAAGGGCAGCTGTCAGAAGGCTGGCAATGTGCAGATCATTAGTAACGGCTCTATCCGTGGATTTGCCATTGCAATTTGATGTAAAGCTTGCCAACAATATTCCGTCACCAGTTTCAACGTGCCTTGAGGACCGAAAAAGCTGCAAATAAAAGCCACTGGTTCATGAAAAGAGTAGAAAAGGGCTTGCATAATTGAGATATGATCTTAAACTAACCTTTATTGTGTCCTTGCGCTTTAATTACCTGTGAAAAAAGTTGCATGTTAGTGCTCTCAGGTTCACAACAGCAGACTTAAGTGCTGATAGATTTCCTCCTTTCCAGGGGATTCTTACAAGATCATTATCCGATGACATTGTCCTCTTGCCAAAGGCAGAAACATGTCATTGTTTTTTTTATTTTTTATTTTACTTTTTTTATGGAGGTGTATTTGAAGCCTCTTCTGCAAATGAAAGAAACATTTTTGAGATGCTAATTATCACCCCTCCAGATACTGGCATTGTTTTCTGCACAGGGAACCAGTGTTAATCTTGTTAATGAAACTGCTGACAAAAAATGTTACTTGATGACGGCTTTTTTAATTATTTATTTTGTCAACAATAATGAAGGCAAGATGCAAGTTGCAATTATTTACGAAAATTAAACTGTTTTAATTAAAAACATACTGTTGACAAAATATGAGAAAAAAAAAAAACAGAGTTATTAACAATCCTACTTTATTAATAAAAAAAAATAATTGATTCAAATGCTTCAATAATGCTACTATGTTAGGGACTGAATTGCTTAAGCTGAAAGAGCTGCTTTGCTAGCAGGATAATTAGCTACTCAGAATGTGTACTTTCTTGTAACATGTAATGCAATATCCTAAACAGTCTCTGCACATGTAAAAATTAATAAAAGCATGAAGTATCCACAACATAGTATCTTCTAAACAGTAGATAATACTTCAGTGTACTCATATGCTATTATCTCAGAAGTATTTGTATTTTATGTCGATAATTATTTTAAACAATCCTACATGAAAACGTGGCTATTTTTTTTAACAGTTTAATGCACATTCTATTGATTTTGCATATTATTTTCAACACAAATGTTATAAATCATATGGCATTTCTAATGTCAAATTTATGATAATTACATTTATGAATATAGATTGATGAAATATTGACTAAAACTATGAACTAAAAATAGAATAAAGCTTAACACTTGTGGGAACTATTAGACAGTCAGATAACAAGTAGTACTGATTTGTTGCCCTCAATCAATCAATCAATGTCGGGCATAATCTAATTAATCAAAATTATGAGATTAATATCTTTTTCTAAATGATTATTTTCAAAGAAAAAAAAATTGCTTGGGGAACACACAACATTTTAATTTATTTAAATTATACTTGAATCACACTTTAACTCATTGGCTGTTTCTTTGAGAGGTAATAATCATTGTTGTGAACAGATGTATCATTCAATCAATCAAACATTTTAGATATTGAAAATTAAGTATCTAGTATTAAGTATCTAAAGAATTGTAGATATTTTTGTCACTTTATTAGACAGGCGCAGTAAGTGGAAATTATTAAGAAGAGAACACTTCAAAAAATGCTTTTCTTACTTATATTTTTTTCTTGTTTCCAGTCCAATGGGGTAAGCAAAAAATTCTTGTTTTCCGTTTGAAATAAGATTATTTTGCTTACCCCATTGTCAGATTATTTTGCTTGTTTTAAGGAAAAACTTACTTTTGACTTATTTTTTTTTTCTGAAAACAAGACAATATTTTTTATTTAAATGCTTCTTGATTTAAGAATTTTTAGATATTTGGACTAAAAACAAGACAAAAACTCTAAGTAACAAAAGCATTTTTTTTTTTTTTGTTTTGCAGTGAAAGGGCAAGGAATCAGAACAAATCACAGACCAGACTCAAACCCGTGCCTTCCAAATGAGCACCAAGGCTCAACATGTGTGTTTACTTGTACATTGCATTGCTAAAAAAAACTTAAAAAAAAAAAAACACCCATTATCATCCAAGAAAATGTAGATATTGTGGGAATGTAGTCAATCAGAGTAGTTGAGCAGAAAATCAATTACACAAAAAAATTACCACATACATAATTTGAGGTGACAAAGCAACATTTCATGCTATTAGATTCATATCAGCAGGGCTATGACGATTCTGGCTGATTTGTTTTGAGAGAAGAATATGGCGGTAGGTCACGCTACACAGCCAAAGACCCTCTGGACCTGTTCCATCTTCTCATCAGCTCCGTCTGGGTCATGGTGGATAATGTCACTTCTCATTTGGATGATGGCACAGTTCAATGGGACCATTGTCCGGGCAAGTACAGTCTCTTGCCCTGATGTTTGCCTCAGCGGGCTAGCTCTCTGGGGCTAGGTATTTGCGCTGGAAGAAGCGATGGCCTAGACAAAAGCAGTTATTATGAAAAGGTGACTGATTTATGGAGGCCATATTTGCATGATCGAGTGGGGGAAAATGTCATCTAAAGGGCTAGTTTGACCTTTTCCATTAGGCTGTGGGAGAGAGGATGGACCAGAGAACATGAGAAAGACAAGTAACACGCTCAAAACATTATTCCCTTTGCATGAAATAGCTACATATGACTAGCTACATTTAGCACACTGAATTTGTTTAATAATAATAAAAAAAAAGGTAAGTACAAGAAAAATATAAAATAAACACATAATCACGCTCTCCTATCTGTACATAAATGTCAGTATAAAGGATTTTCCTACCATCAAAGCAATTCAAGATTGAAGAACCACTTTCATGCTTTTAGAAGTCAGTGTTACAGACATTGTGGTACCAATCAAGCAATATGTCTCACCAAATCTCACTTACAAAGATAAAATAAGTATAAGAAAGAGACTAGTTTTCAAAGCTAAATCACTTTTATGTTACTATTTGACTACTGTGAGGTCTAACAGACATCGGTCTAACAGACAGAGGTCTAACAGTGAGACGTGATCAGCAATTAAAACACAAGAACAGCCGTTAAGTTTCCCCCAGACTTGATTTTAAAATATATTTCTTCTACTAACTTTCAAAAATGTATAGGTTCAAATGTCAAATGTCTTCAGATGTTTGTATATTATTGCTAAAAATTATTTTCTTCAAATGGCAAAGTGAATACATATGCTGCTTTGCTACTGATGATGACTTATACAATTACTCATTTTTACAAGTCAACTACTCGTACTGAAAAGTAGTTGAAGACTAGTTGTGTCTACTTTATGCAAATGACTCACTGTACAACATGCAGCATCAGCAGTCTTTGCTATTTCTGGCAAGTCCAGTGCTGCATTGACAGAGACTATGTGAGTGAAGACAATGTCCAGGCAGATGAGATGATGCGGGTGAGAAACAAAAGCATATCATTTCTCCATTGACAGTTCCAAGCTGCTTGCATTGTCATAAATAGTGCAAAAAACAGTCATGTCCTATTCACTTATAGTTCCTGTCAGCCTCTGGGCGACATTTGATTAGTTTCAGGGTGTTTTTTCAAGAATCTGGCTGGTATGTGAACACTTCCACAGTACCAGCATGCTTTGTGAGTGCAAACCAAGGAGCTATAGAACACCTGGAGAAAACTATCCATCAGCATTCCCATAAATCTCAATGCCAATTGCTTGGCTGGTGCATGATCCCTCAGAAGTATGTGATTTGAAATCTGCCATCTTTGCTCATGGTGGCTAATGGGTGCTCAATTTGTTCATGTTTGTTTGTTGTGCATTGTATTATGCTGTCCCATGTTCCATTGTTTCAAGTCAAGTTTATAGTTCATGTTCATGTTTATATTTCGTTTCATGTCTTGGATTTAAGCCAGGTGCACACTGTACAATTTATATAACTCCTTTACGATTGTTGCTTGTCAGACAGTACGAACATAATCCTCATGTCACACTGGGATCTCAGCTGTCATTTATGTCAGACTGTACGACAGTCAAGACGCGTTAAAAACGGACGCGCGCTTGAAAACTCGTCGGGGAATTTTACATCATCAACCCATACACGTTCGGTGACTGTGAGACTGCATTACACGCGGGACTGAAATGGTGGCTCACAAAGAAATCTCTACCGTTAATTTTGATAATGGCTTGTCTTGAACAACAAAGACAATTTGACGTTCGTTGTAGGAGAAGTCACACTAAAGGACTGTGCGCCAAATCTTCTGACACTGCCAGAGGTAAAATTTGATCACAACGGTCATTAATCGGCTGTCGGTGAACATGTCAAACTAGCGATCAAAGGCTACAAATTTTAGGCTAGGATTATAAGAATCTTTTAGGATTTGCAAAATTTCTCTCAGACGACCAAATCATGGCCAAAATCGCACAGTGTGCACCTGCCTTTAGTTTATGGTTTATGTTTCACGTTTTGGATTTTGCCCACTGTAAATAAAACCGCACTTAAATACATTTTATTGCATACCCCCCATAAATATGAATATATCATTTTCAGTGCTTAAAGGGTTATTTAGTGGCTACGTCCAAAAGCTTAAAAATGCTGCTTTGGGAGCATGCATTCCAAGGTAGGAAGGCATCAAGTCACGTCCAATGTTATCTTCACTTCCTGTCTCCTGAGATACCTTCATCTGATCGATTTTTGAAGGCAGCATAGATGCATCTTTCACTGCCTTTAATATCCCACAATCTTGTGAGTTCCATTCTGTGACAGTTAAGCTAAAAAATAAAGAAGGTGTCTCAAAGGTGGTCAGTTTGTAAATGTACATTTTTGACCAAGGTTTTCCACTTTTGATATAATTTACAGCAAGAAATAACTATTGTAGTAATTAAATATTTGCTTAGTTGTCACCAAATCTCTCTATTTTGCTGCCTCAGAAATCAGTTTCGTCAGGTAACCTTCATGTGCAAACACTGCCTGCAAAGTCATTGCCTGATAGGGCAGCGAGGCATCAAGTCAGCAGCCTAAGCTTTCGGACGCAGTAGTAGTTTTTTTTCTTCACAGTTCTTCGTGTAATTTACACTGCCATCTATCAACGTGGATGAGAATGATCATCTCTTGAGTTTTACATAAATTACACTGATAGTGAGTTTTAGAGAGCTGTCTACAGAATAATTAATTCCCTTACCTGTCCAACAAAAAAATGAAGCAACCGTACAGTTTAATGGGATGAGTCATTAATTCAACACACAAGCACACACATGCACGCACGCACGCACGCAAAACAATTAGTACAAAAGTGGAATTCACTAAGAATTCATTGGCTCTGCCAATAGTGCTGTTTACGACAATTCCCCATTTTACAGGTCGTTTATAAGTGTTAGGTTGTGGAAGATGAAGCCTACTACACAATCCAGCATATTTGTACAGCATCACTCCACCACTGCAATCCAGGCACCTGAATAAGCTCTTTAAAAAGTCAGAAGTGTGCGTTCAACTGAATTTTGGATATATGCCCTGTTACAGAATCTTCATAATTTAATGAAATACTTCTGCCATGACTGTTAATCAACGTAACTGTACACAAACGTCTCTTTTAAACAAAATGACTGCAACAGCGCAACGTTAATTGGCCTACGGCTTCGATCTTATTATGTATTAAGATTTTTCTGAAAGCCTGTTGTACTTCTGGGACACAGGCCACTGAAGAAGTGTGCGGTCAATGTTGAGCTCTGTAACATACAGTTCAGAGTTCTGTTATCCCTTGCGAGTGCTTGTCATGTGCCGTTTGATATGCTATCGGAAGTGAAACACTTCGGTCCACTGAGTATACGTCAACACTGGTACACACTACCAAGCTGACACTGAGCAGGATGTTGTCTCTCTCTCACCTTATCCTCTCTAACCCTCCCTTCTCCAAATCCCCATAGCTAAGGGTCTTGAATAAGACAGGATTTCTCATTCTTGCAGACTGAATCATCTTTTAGATGGAGGAGCCTGACGGAAAGGAGCAGAGACACAGCTCAGCAGGGTGATTCCTCACATAAGCCAAGGTGCTGACTGAATGCAATGATGCAATCGAAAGGACAGTGAATCCCATCATAAAATAATTGTTTTATACTTCTCTTTTCCTGCCAGAACAATGTGAATTTTAGCTGCGGCCCTGTGGAAGCCCGAGACATTATTCACATGTTTTATGGCATACAACTTACACATAGCACACCTCACCTAACCAACCGCCAGACTAACTGTTTCAAACGTATTTTATCTATCTATTTATCTATCTATCTATCTATCTATCTATCTATAACCTGAATTCTGGAATATTGGGACGTTTTTTAAATTTGAATAAAATGAAAACTAAAATACTTTAAAATCACATTTTTAAAAGCCAATATTTTATTCACAATAGAACATAGATAACATAACAAATGTTTAAACTGAGCAATTTTACAATTGTATGCACAAAATAAGCTCATTTCAAATTTGATGCCTGCTACAGGTCTCAAAATAGTTGGGACAGGGGCATGTTTACCATGGTATAGCATCTCCTCTTCTTTTCAACAAGAATGTCAAATTTGGACTCATCTAACCATAGAACACTTTTCCACTTTGAAACAGTCCATTTTGAATGAGCCTTGGCCCACAGGACATGACGCCGCTTCTGGACCATGTTCACATATGGCTTCTTTTTTGCATGATAGAGCTTTAATTGGCATCTGCAGATGGCACGGCGGATTGTGATTACCGACAGTGGTTTCTGAAAGTATTCCTGGGCCCATTCAGTAATGTCATTGACACAATCATGCCGATGAGTGATGCAGTGTCGTCTGAGGGCCCGAAGACCACCGGGCATCCAATAAGGGTCTTCGGCCTTGTCCCTTACGCACAGAGATTTCTCCACTTTCGCTGAATCTTTTGATGATGTTATGCACTGTAGATGATGAGATTTGCAAAGCCTTTGCAATTTGACGTTGAATAACATTGTTTTCCACAATCTTTTTATGTACTCTTTCAAAGATTGGAAAGCCTCTGCCCATCTTTACTTTTGAGAGACTCTGCCTCTCTAAGACATCCCTTTTTATAGCTAATCATGTTACAGACCTGATATCAATTAACCTACTTATATAGATAGATAGATAGATAGATAGATAGATATACTTTTGAAAAGATTCAGCTGAGAGAACTTCTAGCAACTATCTATCTATCTATCTATCTATCTATCTATCTATCTATCTATCTATCTATCTATCTATCTATCTATCTATCTATCTATCTATCTATCTATCTATCTATCTATCCACAGTTTCTATTCATCTATCATCAGTGGTGTATTTCTAAAAAAAAAAATTGGTAGCGACAGTCAAATTATAAAGCTTCATTTCAGTCAATGATAGTATTGATTGTTTTGCAGGTCTCAGAGGAGTTGAACTAGTGTAACTGCATCTTCTTGGATCCCTCTTCAAATCTCCTCAAGCTCACAGATGACACAACTCTAACTGGCTTCATAATCAGGAGCCATGAATCTGCCTACAGATGGGAGTTTTAATGGCTGGTGTTAGTGTGAAGCCACAGACGCCTGTTGCTTAATACTTTCAAGACAACAGAGATGATTGTTGACTTCTGGAGCCGACTCAAACACCTGCTCTACTCTAATCAATATCTCCAACGTATATCTCCTACAATATCAATGAATGGACTTAATGCATAAACCACTTTTCATATTTCATAAATCAACTTCAGAGACATGCATACATTTATAATTAAGGATTCACTGATATTAAATTTAAAAGACTGAAAAAGGCTTTACATTTTAGATGCTGTCAGTCAGCATGTTGAAAATGTATGTTTCAGTGTCTATTTACATACATACATACAGTAAATGTGTATTCTATAGATACAAATATGAATGGCACCAGCTTGATATCTCAGCAATCAGCAGTTTCAAAGCTACAGAGATGGTCTAGGTCTTCATGGGAAGCATTCAGTCTGTGCTCAGCTCTTTTGTAATAAGTTAGTTACTGCACAAGAACATGTTTAGCTTTTAATGTATCACCTGTTCTGCAAAGAGGGCCGTTAGAGTCATTAGCCTGCTTTTCTTTACTGACCTCTATGAGCCAAGGTCCAACATGTAGGCAGTTAGGATCACTGGCTGTCCCTCAAATCTGATTCTTTGAAATATGACTTTCACATAATTGAAATGCATCAAACCACACAGCACAACTGAGAAACAGCCCTGCCAAATGGACACTACAGAACTGCTCCTTTAAACCTGCCATCATGTAGTCAGTGTCCTACATGCCTAAAGACTGCACAGTATTTAGTCACATATTCTACAGATAGAAACTACCATAAAAAAACCTAAGATTTAAAAAAATAAATTGATTCACCAAAAACACAAAATTGATCAAAAGTGACATCTGTAATATTACAAAACATTTCTATTTCAAATAAATGATGTTCTTTTGAACTTTCAATTCATCAAATAATCCTGAAAAACTGCAACATGGTTTCCACAAAAATATGAAGCAGCACAACTGTTTTCAACACTGATAACAACAACAACAAAGTTTCTTGAGCAGCAAATCAGCATATTAGAATGATTTCTGAAGGATGATGTGACACTGAAGACTTTAGAAATGATGCTTGCAAAACACATACAGTAGCACCTTGAAAATTTTCTGACCAAAAGAAAGAAAAACAGGTTTGGAGCAAATAACTTTAATGACATTATGTCATAATTTTATATTAGTCAACATGTAATGGCAGTGTCCATGTAATAGGGCATTTATGCATGAGAGGTTTCAGTGGATGTGGGCATTATGAACTGCAATGCAGCACCTCTGAGTGTGTTCTTACTCAGGCATTAACAAACACACACACACACACACACACACACACACACACACACACACACACACACACACTCTCACTCACACATATTCACTCTCTGCACACTGAACTCTCATTCTATTACTATGCTTTAGCACTTGTCACCATGAGGGATTGCTTGGGGTTTTGGCAAAGCCCTTGATTATGCATGAAGAGCATAACTAAAATAGACACTGGTAGACCTTACTATTTTTGGGGGGTGTTATGATACTAATTTAAAAGTTTTTTTGACAGTTCATAGCTTGATTACATGTCTTCACTACACTGAATGAAAACACAGGTGATGTGAAAAAAAAAAAAAAAAAAAAAAAAAAAAAACTACTGTCAGCATTTACTAAATATACGTAGTGAAAAAATGGCACTGAAAAGGCACAGACAAGGTTGTTTTTGTGGCTGACCTTATTGCATATGCATTTGTAGGAGTTTCCTTTCAAAATTAACTGTTTCAAACTAGTAAAGGGTGACTTAGGCTTTTTTTAATCAGTGACATAAGCATGTAGTTTCATGCACAAGAGTGTTGTTGCAATGAAAACCAGAAAAAAAATGTAAAAGCATTTATAAAAAGGAAAATGAATAAATAAATAAATATATATTTTTTTTTTGTCTTTTTTCTTGTCTCAAAACATAAGAGAAAATTAATACTTTTTTTTTTTTTTTTTTCAATGGTTCCATGAAAAAACTTTAACATCCAAGAAACATTTCCATTCTACAAAAAGTTTTTTATAGTGGAAAAAAAGGGATCTTTTTAAAATAAAATGTTCGGCATACTAAGGGGCCGTTTACAATACACTGTTTTCAACTAAAATCAGAAAACGTTTTGGGGGCCTGAAAACGCAGACATTTTAAAATAGGTTTCAATTTTTTTGAAAATGATAACATTTTTGTCTCAGTGCATATAAAAAAACGTGAATTTGTGAAAACGGTGACGTCATTCGCATGCGTTTTTAGTCGTTTTGGTGGATCCGTGTAAACGGGGATAATTTTGACAATGTTGACGTCTGTACACGGAAAACACACAGAAAAAACTTCCAGTATTTAGTAAATCATTGTTGTGTAAACATACCCTAAGAGGCTTAAGCTAGTCCTAGACTAAAATGTATGTTTGAGCCATTTTAACTGAAAGTAACTTGTACTGACAGATCTTAAAATATGTCAGTGCCAAGAGAAAAATCATGGCAGCCCAAGTACATTGAAGATAATCGGTACAGAACATGTTCCTAGGTCAATAAGAGGAGGTGATCTACAAAGAGAGTCTTTTTGGATCTATACACTGAAAGCAACTACATTTCCAGGCTTAAATGAGGAATTAGACTTTGTACCCTTTTTGTAATAAGATGTTAGACATGAAAATAATATTTTGTTAATATTGGTTTAATATTTTTTAAATATTAATTACATTGTTTATTGATTTGTGATATTTGTGACATTATTATTTTTTTTTTCCTCAGAAATTTAAGTTACACTATGTATATTATTGATTATATTCATTGAGTTGTGGAGTCTGAGTTATATATACTTTATTTCTTTCAATATATTATTTTTTTCTTTCCTTTATTTATATTGTTTAAACTGTGTTTGATTTAATTTTAACTTCCTCTCTTCTGTCTGTCCTGTGTAGCACAACCAGGTGATTGTCATTAGACTAATTAATTGCTGCTCAAAATGAACTCTCAATGTGTCTGTTACTCACACCCTGACGAAGACCAGCCGCAATGCGTAGGTGTGCTGTCAGATGAAATAAAGGCTTTTAAAAAAGTTTCTCTACATGATTCGAGTGCCTTGGATCATCCTTAAGTTAATGTCAGTGCCATTGTTTTGTTTCAAGATGCACATCAGTAATGTGTTTTTTTTTTCTTTTTTTCTAGTGAACATTTATAAAAGCTACTTAAATGCCCTAATTAACCTAAGTCCTAATCCTGGTTTAGGCTGAGCCCTGTCTGTGAAACCGGGCTATTATTTTTATTCCAGTTGCTTAAAATCTACTGCTTTAATCACCTAATCAACAAAACTGAAAATTATTTTTCATATCATACATCTGATAGGTGCAGGGTTACTCATTAACGCCATAAATCAGCTGCATTTTAAAAAGTATTAGATGAGCTCAAGGAACCTGAACATTTTTGCAGTGTGTAACCCCTTGAAATTAGGGTGGTTAACAGACTCTTAATTTGAAGAAAAAAAAAGTGTAGTGACTGCTGTTCTCCTCCGTGATGAGCGAAATAATTGAGAAAGGAGCCATCTTACGAATGAGAAAGAGAGCCGACATAGAAGATTGTTGATTCAGAGTGCAAACATTTTAAAAGAGAGTAATAAAGAGTGTGAAGAAAGAGTTAGTTTCCAGTCGAATCCGTACTTTTATTTCGAGGAACTCCGGTGATTGTTTTGTTCCTTCGTTATTGCCCTGTAATCAGTCATATGTGTTCAATTAATGGTTTACGGTAAGAAATATGATTGATAACTAACTGATAAAGAGAAAATATTGAAATATGCATGTTGAAAAAAAGAGATAAAGGATAGTGTCATAAAAAAAACAATCAGAGTTCAATCATATGAGTTGTTAAAGTCAACTGCGTCACATGTTGTTTGATGTGCATTGGTTCATGCAAATTTGAGCCAATTTGTGATAGTTTGACATTATTAATCAACTATATGGGGATATACTGTTAAGAATCAGAGTATGTGATGACATGCATATGGCATTCAGTTGTTTTATTTAGTTTTTATTTAGTCATATAATATATATGTCAGACATTGCTCTGTTTAATGTTAAGTGGGTATATTCTCCCAGGATTTTCTTTGTAAGATAAGTTAATGAGTTAATGTGCAGTTGAAGAAAGAAAAAGAGAAAGATCTGAAATCTCATGTGCTTTATATCTGTTGTCAATTCAAATGAAGTGAATGAGTGATAAGGTTTCTGCATTATGCAGGTTGGTTTTTTTCTTGTCTCCTGTTGATGTGTATTTCTTAGATCGTGGACGAGTGAACGGCGAGCCAACAGCGCCTAGTTGATGTCGCAACGCATCTTTCTTTGCAGCACGTTCAGCATCCTTATTCTGTCATCAATCCCTGGATACAGATAAGAGAATACAACACACCATACACTTCGGATACCCTGTGTTAAAAACTACCTGGGTAGTAAATCTTTCTTCTGTCACGTGACTACTTCTCTTTTTTTTTTTCTCTCTCTCTTGAAGGACCTGACTTTATCAAAAAGACAATAACACAAGGAAAAGACTCTGAACAGTGTTTGGGGAAACCTTTCTTTTATTGGTCATACCAAATAGGCCCGATTGTATTCCCTTTTAGTTCTGTTAATTATGTTTGCAATTTTCAATTGATGGTACCAATACAAACTCTTTTTCTTCTTTCACAAGTTGTAGTGAAATTGCCGTTTCAAATCCTCCTTACGAACTTAGACGTTAACTATACTGTCACGCTACTGTGCCCATTCATCCTGATTAGTTCATTTAGAACCCCATACTAGAGCGATACAACGGGTTACAAGTGCGAAGTGACAAACAGCTGTTCAGGAAAGTGCTGTGGTGGTGCATGTTGTTACTTAATGCTCTGTGGAAAAAAAATACAATTAAAAGTGCTTATTCCCTGGGGGACCTTTAGCCCTGTTGTACCCTTTATGCGGTAACTGTGGTATAAGCAGAATAATATTGCTCAGACTGTTGAATTTTAACATCAGTATCTCAGCTATATCATGCCTCAGGCATGGATGAAACTTTCAATAATTCAATGGTCCAATGTCAATTATTCCTCAATGCATGGAATACAGACACTGCAAAATAAAAGTTACAGCACTGTAATATAACTATTGGTCATTTCCATTATAAATGCTTTGTTATTGAAAAGTTTATTTTTTATTTTTTATTTAAGAATAGACAGATGTTCTTTAACTTCCCACTGAGTTAAGAATAGATTCTTTCATTCCCATAGGGACATTAGTCAACCAGTCACACACATCTGGTTCTTCTCAGCATTATACAGCAAAGCCCACAGAAGGTGTTAAGGTGTTTTCTATTGATTCAAAACAATGCGGTTCTTTACTGTAGAGCAGAGTAAACACATCCATCGCATTTTGTCACACTGTGCAAGAATGGAAAGATTCAGAAGAAAAATGGCAGTTGCTAAGTAACCATTTTACCGAGTAGAACAGCAGATGGTGGTGGTGTGTTCATGACTGATTCTGCATGTGCATGTGTGTGTGTGTGTGTGTGTGTGTGTGTGTGTGTGAGTGTGTGTGTGCGTTTGCGTGAGGCAGATAAAGAGAGAGAGAGAAACTAGAGCAAAGTCCCTGATGAGAGGACTAAGAGATCTCTGCATTCAGGAAATTACCCTCGCTACATAATGTTCAAAAACATCACACAACCTCTGCCATCTATTTGAAGTTCAACAGTATCTAAGATCAAGACATGCTAGTTTGGATTGCACTATAGATTTCATGCTGTACCGTGCTGTAATACTGAGGGACACTTGTAATTCGTTCAGTTGTTTTAGGAACTGTAAACACACGTCGCTGACATACAAACAGTTTGGGAGTCATTTTGAGGATAATGATCCGTACACAGACTCTAGTAATCAAACAAAACACAGGATTTACATAAAAGATTTAAGAGGTCTACTATACTATATAGAGAAAATCATTACAATGAGCTGATCTTCCAGAACATTGTAAGACTGTTTATATTGATTATACAATCCACATGGTACATAAATGGTACACTGTCACTTTTTTTTTTTTTTTTTTTGTTCAAAATGAAAACAAATTTTAGTCTATTTTAGTCAATACTTCTTTCAAAATGTGGTTTTGTCTTACCTTGATTCACTATGGTAAGTCTATTATAAGTGTTTATATTTTAGACCTAGCAGGATGGTTTTCATGGGAAATTGTGTACTTCAGTGTCTCGTGCGTGTCTCGTCATATCCGTAAAAAGTTGCTCCGGCTACTTTGTATGGTGTGGTAGTGTCATAGCTTAGTTGTCACAGTGAGCAAGAAAGGTTGACATGGAGCACTAAATCTCCAACCTCTAGGGAATAACCCGTTTTTTTTTTTTTTTTTTTTTTTTTTAAAGCCAAAAAGGCTTTAAAGGCAAAAAGAGAACGAGACAATGCTCGTAATAAAACAAGAATCAACATTGGCTTGGTTTTTTGGAGAGCCTGGTGAGAACTGAGGGATTTGAAATGTTGTAAAAGTGATGCAGAGATGGTGTTTTATTACTCAACAGGTGAGTAAGTTGTTTTATTGAACAGATAAATTGTAGCTTTCAAACAGAGTTCATCATAAAGCATTATCTATTGTGAACTGTCATTCCATTATGGAATTTATTTTCAAGGAAGTAACAAATGTTTTCTGTTAGGGTTATGTTTTGCTTAACGGGGGTATAGAATATGATTAGCTCAGTATAAAAACCATTATGCATATGGAAATTCCTCATAATGATTGGTGCATCAACGTGTGTCTATTAATGGGTATAATATAGCTACAGTAAAGTGTTCAGCTAGTCAGCTTGAGATCCTTTTCCTTATAAACTGGTTATATAAACCTAGCATTGAATGTTTTGTGAGAAGTAGGATAAGAAAAAAAAAAAAAGCCAAAGCACAACCAAAATAATGTTCTTCTGCATTTTTTTTTAACCGCTAGAGGGCCAAAAGTTACATAGGCTTTCACACCAGAGGAACCTTTTCATAGTTGCTAGAACTACTGGCAGAAGTATCTGGATTTTGCCATGTTCGCACCTCAGGAACTAGGAAGGATTTCAGTTCTAGGAACTCCTAAATTAGCTTCTACTTCAGGGTAGCGTCTAAACCAGCACTATAGGAATTACCAGTGACGTAAATGTATGTTGATTGGCTGAACACACGCGAAACACCGGCACCCGCCATTTTTAAAAAAGCTGTGTACACAAAGTTTATAGCCTATATATTTACTCCACAAACTAACTCTACGAACATGGAAAACAATGATAGATGGACCTCTTGAGTTCAGGAGAAAATCTAATGCAACTTTGAGGGGACCAAGCGAAACATGATTATGTATTTCTGCTCAGCTAGTGACATTGGACATCAATCACATGGTAAACGCTAATACTTTTTCATATTCTATCAGTTCTATTAAATAACATATTAGACAGGATGTTAAATAAATTGTAAACTAATGAAGATGGAGAATGTGAGTGCTGTGTGCTCAGGCTCTGGCGTTCTCAGCGCCGTCATAATAAAGGTCTTCCACGCTGTCAAAATAAAAGTCACAACAACAAGCACAGCTTAAGACTTTTTTTAGATCCTACTGGCAGTGCGAATGCAACCAGGAAAACGGCCTATGGGGAACTATCCTGCACGAAAGACCCTATAGTGTACCTTTAAAAATAAAGTTTCCAACATGGGGGTTTTGATAGTGATGCGGTAGAAGAACTTTACAGGCTCTCCAAAGAACTTTTTCTTTAAAGGAACCTTTTTTTTTTTTTTTTTTAGTGTGAAAAATATTTTAATAATCTGAGGACCCTTTTTCTACTTTAAAGAACTTTTGATGAATGGAAAGGTTCCATCATGGAAAGTTCTTCATGGAAACATCAATAGCAATAAAGAACCTTTATATTTAGGAATGACATGCAAAGGTGATGTGTCTGCAAAAAGCTATATGTTTCTGTAGAAGTGAAATGCTTACTACAGCAAAGTTCTACCCAAAATCACTCATCCCTTTGTGTGTTTGTTTATAAAAAAGTTTGGCTAATTTAATTTTGCTTTCAGCTACCAATCTGCATGCAATAGTTTCAGCTCCATTTAACACGCTTTAACTTTTAAATCCATTCAGCAAAATTCCACAGATTTTTCCCCAAAAGCGGCGCAGAAAAAGCAGAAAATGTCAGCACACTCCAACTAGACCTAGGGCAAAAACGACGATTAAACTGCACAGAATAAAACAATTTATTTGACACCACAATTTTCTGTTCTTCATGTACAGATCATCCCTAAAGAATCCCTTTTTAAATTCTTGTCAAAAAATGCTAAAGGATTCCCGCTGAAATTTCTATCATAATCTGGAGCTAGTGGAGCCTACTGGGAATTTTCTAATAGGATTCTACCAAAAACAAAGGAAAAACAAGATCTTTTAGAACACCAGCTCCCAACTGGTCTGCTGTGATTCCCAGTAGGATAAATGCCACTGTAGGACATCAAAAGTTCTAAGAACATCTTTCAGGAGTTTAAAACTATAGCTCCATGTGGAATTTCATTTAACAATCCAGTCCCAGTCATAGAACACAAGAAGAGTTTTGATAAAGATTATATAATATCAAAGACTCAAAGAATCAAACAATACTGTATTCATTTCAGTTTATCATGATTATTTCGAAATCATTTTGATCATGACATTCTAAATCATGACTAGGAAACAAGACATTTTTCCCCAAAGGGCAGATGTTAGCATTGAAATCTTTCTCTTACTGCAGAGCGATGTGTCCTTTTTTTTTTCTGCTGCAACAGATGTGAAACATTAACACTGGATGGGGAGCCAGGTTGCTGTGGAGTCTGTCATTAATATTCATAGCTCATAGAGGTTGTATTTGACTAACGAGGTGCCATGTGGCCAGAGGAACAATTACAAGTGATAAGAGCGGCCTGGTGGGAAGGTTTACGTACAACATGGTGCCCAAAGGTCTTGACACCTGTTTACTTTGGGCAATGGCACTTTTGGACATTGACGGCCTTTTGGTCATAAAATGAATGGTTGTTGTGTGACTGCCAAGGGGGCGTATTGCAACAAAACAAAACATAGTGGGACAAAGCGAGTCTGTCTGGGGTGACATGTCCTGTTAATAAAAACATCTGCTCAAATAGAAGTGGTGGAGTTACTGCTGTATGTGGACAAATACAGAATCACAATTCACAAATGGGCAATGGTTTGGACATATGCTTCAAATACTAAAGGGATACTTCATACAAAAATAAAATCATAGAATCGTTAACATATTCCCAACAAAGATGTTGATCAAGGAACATGTTGCACTTGGTGAAATCAGGTTCTGCAAACAACAACAATGGCCTACATAAATGAATCATCTGTTTCAGTAACATTCTTTAAATGTGTTGGAAAACAATTTACTATTGTATTACACTGTGCACCAAAGCAGTACATTTCCAATAGACTAATCACACGGTCATCAGTCATTTCAACAGATTCATAATTAGGCATTATGCTTTGTGCACACCTATTAAACATGCCTTAGTGCCTCACTTTTGTTGAACAGCTTCCCCTCCTCTCTTCTTGTTGTGACTGGCACTGTTTCCATCAAGAGCAATTAGTCTTTCCGTAACTGATTAGTATAAGTAGGTTTTTGTTGAGATGATTTACGTACATTTGTACTGATTGATTTGGTACTCTTAAACATGTTGCCAAAAATAATGCCTTGCCATTTGCGCTGGCTTACCAATGTGGCTCCATATTCCTGATTTTTTTAGACAGTAAACCATAAAGCTTGTAATTTGGAGGAAAACCGAAGGGAGCCCTTTTGTTTCTTTTTTGTTGACAACAGCCGGTTATATAAGTGCTTCTCGTTACAAGTTTGTGCAGACGGTTGGTGCATGTTATGTTCCCAAATGCACGATACAAGTGACCCAAACTCAGAACAGATGCAGAGATGGGTTCATGTGGAGCAGCATTTACTGTGTACCAAGGCTCTCCAATACACTGAAAACATAATTAAATAAATAAATATGCCTATGCGATTTGAAAAGCCATTATTACGGTTTTATTTTGAATAACTATGCAGCCCTTTTTTAAAGCATTATTTAGTCATGTTAATTTCGCTGGGAGTAAGGTTGCACTTTGTGCGTTGTCTATATTAGCAATGGCTCATTACCAGTTTAAATTATCTTTAGTTGGCTATTTTGAGACCTGTATTATTGTACATACAGTACAGTACTTTAAAGGGGCTATGTGTAGAATTCAGAAACCCTTGTTATGAGCCTTGCCGGCTCATTATTGGCCGGATCCTGTGTCGGCATCACATGCATGCATCGTTCTGCTCACGTGTTCAGCTTCGACCAATACTGAGTTGCTGTTCAGATGAAGCCTGCACTAGTCCACTAAGCAGTTCAAATTGTTGAATAAAATCGTTATTTTTCTTTTGTTTTTGTGCACAAAAAGTATTCTCGGCGCTTCATAACATTAAGGTTGAACCACTGTAGTCACGTTGACTATTTTAACCATGTTTTCAACTACCTTTCTGGATGTCAAAAGGTGCAATGATGTTGCTGCCCATGTGGATCAGACACCCTCGGATTTCATCAAAAATATCTTAATTTGTGTTCCGAAGACGAACGAAGGTCTTACGGGTGTGGAACGACATGAGGGCGAGTACTTAATGACAGAAATTTCATTTTTGGGTGAACTAACCCTTTAAGCCTGGAGTAGGCCTTAGTTAAAGTGGACCTATTATGCAAAATTCTTTGAACATAAATGCCCGTTGGCAGTGTGTGTACACAACCACCCTATAATGAAAAAATCCACCCATATATCAGTGTAAGTTGCTTTCATTTTAAACATGCAGTTTAGTCTGGGACTAGGCTTAAGCCTTGTCTGTGAAACCAGGCATATATTAGTTAAATAAGCAGCCATGAACTGTAAAATCTACATCTTTTTTCAAATGTTCTGATCAGAATAAAGATTATCTTACCAGCCTTAATATCTGCTTAATATAATGTTCGGGCTACACCAAAGCCCCTAAATAAAACTCACCGCGAGCTTCTGCAGGCTACATCTGTCTTCATTAGTTGCTTCAGAGTTTAATTACACATCAGTGCTTGTGTCAGCACACTGCAGAACACTTGAAATCCTCCTCATGTCATATACTTGATAATATTACTGCACATATTTTCAGTGTGAGTTATTAAAATCACCTTTGTCTATATGCTTGCACTCTGTGCTTTATGTTTCCATTTGTATGAAACAGTGGGAGAAGCTTTTATATGTTTTATATCAGCACACTGCTTTAAAAAGGTTTATTCTGACACTAGAGCTAGACATCTACTCAAATGCCTGCAACATATCTACTGTAAAACATATTAAACGCTATACTGCACTGTAATCATATTTACAGTTCAAATTAAGCTTGGTTCAATGACTCCTTTTAATATTTATCCATATTTCAGCATATTGAAATGACATGTTTGTTTATGGTTAAAGAAACTGTTTTAATTCGTTTGCACAATTGTCAGAATAAATTTCATGCTTCACTTTGACTTTGGCCCTAATCCACATGACTGCACTGGTAGTCTGCGAGCAATTTTTTAATTTTTTTTTCCTTTCTTTTCTTTTCTTTTCTTTTCTTTTCTTCTCTTCTCTTCTCTTTTCTTTCCTTTTTTTTTTTTTTTTTTTTAATTTTTTTAATTGAAGCATTAAAGTTGTGTCTTTTATTTTATTTTATTTAACTTGTGATTGCAACTGGCTCCCAAGCTCTTGTTTAAATATGTTTAAAGATTTAAGAGCCTTTTGAACATTTATGTTACAGTATGTAATTTCACATTGATATATTTTATCTGCATATTATACCTAGAAGGATTTTGTTAGTCAAACATTTTAATGCATTACCAGTGTAAATCATAAATTATTCATTCACCTCGGCCTGCTTCAAAAATATCTTTCCATTCCGCTGATGCGAAAGATCAAATTCATTTTTCTGATGTCAAATCAGCGCATCCACAAATATACTGATGTGGACTTACACAGTATCTCATCCTAACAGGTGGTAGAGATCCAACCGTAAACTAATTGGATACGCAGTGGTCAATCACATCTGCTTCTATTCAGGCGCTCTGTGTAGCGTACTAGAACGGGAAGTCTGCACTTGTTACTGCTGCTCAACCATGCAGTCCTCACATCCGATAAGCCTCCGAAGTGTGTGCTAGGTGAGAATGAACCTGAGAACACACACAGCGTGAGGTAAAGAGATTGCTCCTTCCATACACACGGATGCTGTGAGAAACTAATTTACTGCACAGGGGGGTGGGCAGATAAACAAAACACTGGTTAAATTGGTGATGGATTGCATGTTTTTACATCAATCCAAATCCTATTGTTTATTATGCTGTAACATTTATGAAATGAGAAATTTTAAAATGAGTCTTGAAACAATATCCTTGAAGATTTCATCTGACAGTTCTATAAACAAACTCCCCCATCCCCAAACCTCTGGATCTAGGCATTTAAGAAAAGCTGAGGTGCAATCACTGAACTTGCTCATAGAATTTTTAAACTGAAGCCACTGGAAGTGTTTGAGCGGCCATATTGCTGAATTGAGCTGGATGATGACACCACTGTTTTCTAGCGGATTCAAATTTGCTTCAAAATTGACGAATTTTGCAACATCAAGCGTAGCTACGTTTACATAGTCACTTTTTGTTTTAATGATTCTGAACATAGTATACATGAATGCTAAATAAAGTGATTGGGTTGATTTGAGTTTATTAGGCATGTGACAAGGTCTTGTGCCATGAGATCTTGCGATATTAAAATGTGAAAAAGCTGTGTTGCGATATCGCCATGACAGAGCGTGAGGGTGAAATTAGCATAGAATATGCCACCGCTACGTTTACAGTCACACACAGTGCAGCAGGAATCACAGTTGTCTCATCACGTGGTGAGAGTAAGGCGAAATGACTGACAAGACCGTGGCAGAGGATTTGTTGCGCAACAGAGCCTAAGCGTCTGATAAATGTCTTATCTTGTAGAAAGCGTGCTCAGCACCGCCCCTCCCTGTACAGAGTACACGTGATTGCGAATTCGAAAGCAGAAGTAAAACGCGAGCTCCCTGATGCACGCAAATTAGGCTACATACAAAATCCTGTCTCCCAATATCAAATCTATCTTAGGCTGGGCTGTGTAGTTGTAAACCGCCTCTTAGCTCTGGTCTCTGTTTTGGTCTCTTTTTGCACTTTGAATATTGAGAGATTGATTATGGTTGCACTTAATAAGACTAAGAAATCATACAGGAGAAAAGCCAGTCAGTTGAGTTTGTGGCAAAACCTTTGAAAGTGCTTGTATAAAAGTGCTTTCAATGCATATAATAATTAATACTCAGAAAGTAGAACTGAAATTACATTCATTACAAGATGATTAGTTAAAACATTTCAAAATGCAACTGCGGTCTATTTTTCTTGTCCTGGATTTTGTCATTGAGGATTTCATAAAATACTGTGCAAAAATCTCTTCTCATTCTCTTGAACCCAATCTCGTGTCTTGTCTTGTCTCGTCTCGTCAGCTAAGTGTCTCGTCACACCCTTAGCATTTATATGTCACAAGCTTCAAATCAGAATTGATCTTGACATGCACTCACTGAACAAATATACAGAGATTCCTGCTGTTGGTGCTTACTAATCATCCTGCCATTGTCACGTTTTAGTTCAAGGATAAAGAAGATAAATGAAGAATAGCAAAATAAATAAATTATTAAATGAAGCAAACTCAGGTAATCCAAAAAAAGATAAGATAAATGAACAGTGTGCACAAACAGTACCGCACAATGACTGAAAGGAAATAAGGAACTTGTGATTACTGAACTAAATGACTTAACAGGTGTGATAATTAATAAATGTCCATGTTAACTAATAACTGGCAGGAAATTAGAACAAAGGAAACAGATAACTGAAGAGAAACAAACTAAAAGTCCATGCAAATGAAACTAAACAGAGCTTGTAGGGAACCCCCCATCGGCCCAAAAACGGAATCCGACGGCCTGGGAGAAGGTTAACGCGTGTATGTCTTTTCAGTGCCCCTGTGAAGTTCACTTAATTTCACTCGTTTAATCTGACTCCAATTTTAAATGATTATTAGTCTTAGGTTGTGTTTCCAATTAGAAATTAATAACTGGTTATGTATTCATTTAGAGATTTGATTATTCTGGGTATACTTCCATACTTTCAATTATTCGTTCATCAGGGACCCAATGCCGCACAGAGATACTCGCCCTGGGTTTTGTGGTAAACTCACGGACATAAACTCGCCAGTCTGATCTTCGTCAGAGGGTGTGATAAGTTAGCTGTTACCTTTAGTCGGTTGCCTACTGCTCACTCGAACAAAAGTGTATTTAATTTAGCCACTTCCATAAACCTTGCTAAATCAGCAGTAAACAGAAATCAAAAGGTCTTCAGATGAAGTGCCTACTGCTCCTTCATTCATGCGCCTTCAGTTTGTTTTAACCTGGACACAGATTTACAGTAGCATTAGCCTCCCATAATTTACTGGTAATAATGATTAATTTAAAAAAAAAAAAAAAAAGAAGCCTGTATTGTATAAAGCGCTATAAAGGTGACTACACTAGACTATTCCATACCGACAAAGGGCATCATATTGGCTGACATCCCAAACTTTTCACCTACTGTAGGAATCACCCAATTTGCAGCATATCAGTTGCATGTAAATTATACATCAATCAGGCATAACATTAAGACCACTAACAGGTGAAGTGAATAACACTGATTATCTCTTAATCACGGCACCTGCTAGTGGGTGGGATATATTAGGTAGCAAGTGAACATTTTGATGTGTTAGAAGCAGGAAAAATGGGCAAGTGTAAGGATTTGAGCGAGTTTGACAAGGGCCAAATTGTGATGGCTAGACGACTGGGTCAGAGCATCTCCAAAACTGTAGCTCTTGTGGGGTGTTCCCAGTCTGCAGTGGTCAGTATCTATCAAAAGTGGTCCAAGGAAGGAACAGTGGTGGATCATGGGCGGCCAAGGCTCACTGATGCATGTGCGGAGCGAAGGCTGGCCTGTGTGGTCTGATTCAACAGATGAGCTACTGTAGCTCAAATTGCTCAAGAAGTTAATGCTGGTTCTGATAGAAAGGTGTCAGAATACACAGTGCATCACAGTTTGTTGTGTTTGGGGCTGCATAGTCAGGGTGCCCATGCTGACCCCTGTCCACCAGCGAAAGCGCCAACAGTATGCACGTCAGCATCAGACCTGGACCACGGAGCAATGGAAGAAGGTAGCCTGATCTGATGAATCACGTTTTCTTTTACATCACGTGGATGGCCGGATGCGTGTGTGTCATTTACCTGGGGAACACATGGCACCAGGATGCTCTAATGGAAGAAGGCAAGCTGGCGGAGGTGTGATGCTTTGGGCAATGTTCTGCTGGGAAACCTTGGGTCCTGCCATCCATGTGGATGTTACTTTGACACATAGCACCTACCTAAGTATTGTTGCAGACCTTGTACACCCTTTCATGGAAACTGTATTCCCTGGTGGCTGTGGCCTCTTTCAGCAGGATAATGCACCCTGCCACAAAGCAAAAATGGTTCAGGAATGGTTTGAGGAGCACAACAACACGTTTGAGGTGTTGACTTGGCTTCCAAATTCCCCAGACCTCAATCCAGTCGAGCATCTGTAGGATGTGCTGAACAAACAAGTCCGATCCATGGAGGCCCCACCTCGTAACTTACAGGACTTAAAGAAGCTGCTAACATCTTGGTGCCAGATACCACAGCACACCTTCAGGGGTCTAGTGGAGTCCATGCCTCAACGGGACAGGACTGTTTTGGCAGCAAAAGGGGGGCCAACACAATATTAGGGAGGTGGTCATAATGTTATGCCTGATCAGTGTATATATGGTGCCTTGTCAGTCCGATCAGGTAATTCATGTAATGAACATGGACATAACGTTTTAATAAGCAGGGGAAATTCCCAACTTTAAACAAATTACCATTTATATGCTTATAGGATGTGTGCATTTTAAGGGTGTACAGGGAGATTTCCGATATAAAAATGATTACTCTTTAGATAACGTTTTCTCATTAAAATCAGATTGGCAGCAACATGGCAGCAGACACTTCACATCAGCTTCATCTCCAGAGCCAAATACATTAAAGTCAGATGCACACAGAAACTCAAGTCAAAATAAAAGTTTGGTTGAACTTGATCAAATAATTACAAAAATATACTATAGCAGTAAAATCTAAAAATAATAATCATATTTTTTTTTTTAAGAATTATCACACAATAAAGATTTTATCATCCATGTTTTCATTTATACAGTACATACTCTGTTGTGCAGCACTTATAAAAATTAATTAAATAAATAAATCAAATAAAAATGCTTTTTTTTTTTGTAAAGGAATTATAAATACTGTATGTCTACAAATGAGATGATTTTCCATGCAGTTTTATTGTCCAAATAAAACAGCTAATTCAGCAGAACACCTGTTTATTCTCTTATTTTACAGTAAACGTTCTTTGGCATATAATGCAACAACTATTCAGGCTACTTTTTATATCATCTGTCACTTGGAAATAGACTATTTAGATTTTGTTATTAAGATGCCACTGGCAAAGAAGTAAGTGACAAGAGAGAGCGAGCGAGCGAGAGAAAAATCTTCCGTATCAAAACAAATTACTTCATGGCTGTCTCAAGTACTCATTATGGCAGATATAGGAGCTGAGCAAAAAAAGCTCTCAGTGAACAAAATGTGTAACATAACGTGCAGCATTCATCAACACATAATCAGAAAGACAGAGTTGTCATCTTCTGAGGCATGCAGTATAAAGAAAATAATATTATACACATCAGCGGCGCACCTCCGTTGAGACGGTACAGAGAGCTTAAAGAAATAGAGTAATCGCTGGCCCCTGGGGCCCACCTGAATGGGCCCTTTCCAGGAAGTTTAAATATGGGTTACGGGATGCTGTCAGATGGGCAGCACAGAGCTCGCAATACTAAGAGAGACAGTAATTATGACAACCAGCTAGGTGGTTACATTTTGTCACCGCATCCAATGTACAGATGCTTTAGGCAGCTCATTTAGCTCCATTCAGCTAGACAAGAAACTACCGCGCACAACGCCGGCAGTTATTCGTATCATCTTCTGTCACAAGCCAACGCCAATGCATTATGGCTTGAATTGAAATTCACAGCACAGCATCAGCGAATCAACCAAAGCTGTACATGACACACACAAACGCACATTAATATGAAAACAAGCTTTAACGTTTCACTGTAAATCGATGAATGTAATGAGGTTTCTTGTGCTGGTCCTAATGATCTAAACTTATCATTCAATGCTGGAGCATTTTATTGATAGCGCCCAAGAGCACTTAGTGTTTTTTGCATCTCTGCATCTGAAATCAACAGAAAACCACCAAGCTTTACAAATCATGTCGATTTAATTGAACCAAGTTGGCTTGCTAATCTCTTTCCCATTACCTCACAATGTGATTTTTGATTTCTTTTGTTGTGTTTAAAAATAACAACCCATCTATAAGAAGTGTCCCAGCCACATACTGAGATTCAAAGACTGCCTGCTTTTAAAGAAAATTAACAATCCAAGCAGAATTGCTTGGAAACAGGACAGGAAAACTATGCACGGACCATCATATAAACCGATTATTTTTAACATAGCAATAAAGACTTCAGTGCTGAACTACAATCAAAAGACACTTTGTATAGGGAAATAACTTTTTATGCACATTCAAAAACAAAAAAGTAAAAGAGCACATCTAAAGAACATTGTAGGCTATATAGAAAGCTTATTTAAAAGGCATTTGTAGCTTTATTTATCAGTAACAGAACACCAAAGTGTTTAATTCTGGTGAGTTTTAACAGTTCCTTGAATAATGTAGAACTGTTCAAATGTTCAAACAAAGCATTTCTGAAAGTCTTCACATGACATAAATGTTTCTGAAAATTACATCGTATTACAAACAGTGTAATGGTGTGGTATATTTTACATGTGTGAACACTGTTCGTGGTTTTATAGTGTTTTACACAATCTACTACACGCCTTCGGTCGTCTGATTGATAGTTCATACTTTTTTTCTTTTCTTTTTTTCTTTATTTTATAAAAGGCCTTTTAGTATATAATTTTAAAAATGTCCACTTTGTCCAAATGTCTTTTTTTGCTGTGAAATCTTTAATGATTTTTATAAAGTAAATGTAAGAATAAATTTTATATTGTTTTTATTATTTCAAGATAAACACTTAGGACTTAAGTGTTTACCTGAGGTTTATCTGAGTATCCGAATAGAAAACATCTTAGGTTACGTATGTAACCATGGTTCCCTGAGAACAGGGAACGAGACACTGTTTTACTCTTATAGTGACCGTAATTTATTAATAGCCTATGCGTCAGGACTTATGAATATGAAAAATGGACTCGTTACCTTTGACAAAACAACATCCATCAGGGCTTTTAGCTTAAAAGCATGCACATTTTGGAGAACTATTGATGGATTCTCATATGTTTATGTCAATTTTCTATACAGAGGAGTAATATTTATTCATTATTTATTGTCATCACTATGAGCACTGGATACTCTTATGTACTGTGTTTTCCATTCATACTTGCAGCCGGAGGGTGCTCTGTGCACATTTAGTCCACAAATGACACGTAATGAAGAACAGGCATACCATGTGACTTTCCAGGAACTAAGAGAGGCTTCCAGAGATCGCTAACCATGGCTATAACATACAGATAAACACTTTTGAAGATACATACACGATTGCAACGATGTATACATGTATTGCCTCAGAATTTGCATCTGAATAGCACTTGCTCCATGGGCGTGGCCGCATTGTCTCTCTTTTCATTCAGATTACATAAACAGAGAATGTTTGTTTTCGATTTGACTTACATGATTAAAAACCTGTCATTTCAACGTTTCATTTTTTTTTTTTTTTTTGTGATTAGTATTCACTAAGTTACAGTTCATTTTCTGAGAACTATCAGATTTGACTTCATTCAGAGGGAGACGAAAGATCATGCATCATGTTAGTTTTCTTTATTTTGCAAAAAGCACAACATTTTGTTTTTACTCTGAGTGTACACAGATAAAAGAAGATATTTCACAGATTAAAATGGTGTATAACTATTAATTGTATGTGCAAAATTGACGGAGTATTTTGAGTCTCTTTCATACTGATAAGAAAAAAGCAAGGTGGTATCGCCGGCGTGACCAGCCGATCCCCCCTAGGGAACAGGAGCTTAAATAAAGCTCACTCATTCTCACTCAAGCTTGAATCTTAATTCAAGGGGTTCAGGGGAAAAGACTAAACAAAATATAGAATAAAAAGCTCTAGAAAAGTGGGGCTACAGCAACACTAGCATTTTCTTATTCACATAGTGATAAGGGGCCTACCACCTGAGACAACGGCACCAGGGAGACTTAGCAATAGTCTGCTACCTTAGCTGCTATCCATCTTGCACATACACCAAAGGGGTAATGGGCCTTGGCCTGACAACTCTGATAAGAGGAGGCCAGAACTAGGAAAAACTACACTCTCCTGACAGGGGTAGTAATAAAAGTGTGAAATGCTTCAGTATATCACCTAAACCCTAGTTCTAGCCTAGGCCAGCTATAGCTGTGGGCCTATAGGGCCACACATAAGCATAGATCTGCCTGAGGCTTAAACCCAGCCGCTAAAACTCTCAATAGAGAGGAGGCAACTCTGAAATAAACTCTATAAAACAAGAGTTCAGAGGAGCGATGCTCAACCCAAGCCAAACAATGTCAGGTGGCCCTGAAGGCCGATGCTTAACATAGATCTATCTGAAGTAAAAAGTGCTAATCTCTAATACAAACTCTAGCTATGACTAGAGGAGAATAGCTACTCTACCCTGTGGTGGTTGTAAAGATGGCCATATAGCCAACACAAAGATAACCAACCTAATGGGAACTTCAGCGCCCTAATTTTCCCCTTCTATTTCTTTTTACACACCCAGGAAAAAACTATACAGGAAAACTAAGGTCAATATATTTAAATATATAAATATAGACCAAGTTTACTTCCTGCGGCTCGAAGAACGGAGACTTACCATCACAGAAGGAAATGACGCTGCTGGCGCCTGTAATTGATTACCTCCCTCAAATCTTTCTTCTTCCTAGAGTCCCGCCTTCTCTGGGACGTACTCTGAGGAGGAGGAGGTGCCCGAGAGGCGATACTGGACTTCTGGCCCTGTCTCCGATCCTGTCTGTCTGGGCCCAGAATCAGATCAGAGTGGTATGCAGATCCTTCAGCAGATCAGCCTGGTAAGCCTGTAACACTGCCATCATGTGTAAGGCAGCACCAGTCTGACCCGCTGCCGCGTATGCCCTGCCATTCAAGTGAAAAGTAATCTTAAGGAGCTTTGAAGGCAGGACCGGAGCTTTTAATGTCTGTGCCTGCCCTGTGACAAGGTAGCAAACATCTCGTCAATAGGGGGCATCGACACATAATCATGCTGGCTCATTCCCTCAACATCAGCGAAATTAGCTTGCTGATGTCGGTGAATATGAGCCGAGTATGGGTTCTTCCATGCCTTCTTGATCATCACATGTAGATCAGGGAGGAATGGAAGGCTCACGGGGGCTGCCAGATTATGGCTGGAAAGGAATCGTACATCGAGCTGTCCGTGTGTGGTCCCTTTCTTAACGCACTCTCATGGCAGCTGCAGCCTGCCAGAAGGGCGTTCCATAACCTCAAGCAGCTCCGCATACGCGGGACAGGGAGGCTTTGAAGTTTCAGAAGGTAAGCCTTCTTCCTCTTCAACAGCCATCTCCTGCTCTCTTGGGCTCCTGCTCACTCGCTGCCAGATCAGATGATGTCAAAGTAAGAACATCATCATCATTCAGCAGCTTACCCTCATTAGCCGCTGGGGGTTGCGAGAGATTTACACCTCTCTCTAACTCCTCAGCAAGCTCCATCTGTGATTTCAGTCGCCGCTCCACCCCAGCACGGGCAGGACCAGAACCACCGGCCGCACTTCCCTCGAAAAGAGGGCCAAAGGAGAGCGGAGCGTCCTAATAGGCAGACGCTCACAGTTTGCACAGACAGTGCCCTCGAGCACTGTCCGTGCATGCTCCTCTCCAAGACAGAAAACGCATAGATTGTGTGTGTCATCGGGTGTCAAAAACCTGGGACACGGATCCACACACTTCCTGAAACGTTTGTTAGACATAGTAAATTCCTTACCAGATTCGAAGAGTCGCAATCAAACAAAACAGTCCCTGAAGATGATAAGATACTGACTGCTTCTCTAGGCGCTCCTTTTATACTTCCGGATCGTGCCTATTATGACGTCATAGGCTGTCGCCGGCCAATAGGATTGGTGAGATTTAATAATTGCTTTCAGACACCGGTTCACGTGATGACGTTCCCCATATGCATTCAAACGCAGTGTTGAGTTCCCTTTCTAAAGGGAACTGATATTTACTGTATATGCATTGAATGTGTAAGAATTGGAATGCAAAAAAAAAAAAGGAGATGGTCTTCATTTTTATAGGATACTGTTGTGGAAGTCGTAATTTGAAGCTAAACACAGACGTTTATGGTTGCAAGCCATTTATTGAGCCATTTAGTTTATATTAATACACAAAAATCATTCAACAAATCATCACAGGTTACGTATGTAACCATGGTTCCCTAAGAACAGGGAACGAGACTCTGCGTTCGGAAACGCTTTGGGGAACGCCTCCGCGTGAACCGGTGTCTGAAAACAATATCAACTCACGACAATCCTATTGGCCAGCAACAGCCTATGACGTCATCATAGTGTGACCCGGAAGTATATAAGGAGCGCCTAGAGAACCGTTCAGTATCTTTTCATCTGAAGGGACTGTTCAGCAGGCAGCCCCAATGCATGGCTAGGAAACGCAGAGTCTCGTTCCCTGTTCTCAGCTTGTGCCAGTGTTCAAGCTCTAAGGGAGCCATAAAAGAAACCAAACTATGTAGTGAGGTTAGCTTATTAAACTCAATCTGAGCTTATACATTTCAACAGGCAATGTACTCAGTAAAAACACTTTTTACCCTTACATTCAAGAGGAAGTACAAACTACGTCACCATACTCTAAAGGAGGCCTAAGTCAGGCCTACTACTCTAGATCACATGAGTGCTAGCCTGTGGCAGTATTAGAGTTACTGAGCTCACAAAGTGTAGGGCAAGACCCAGAACTAACATATGAAAGTACAATAACCTTGAACAACAAGGGAGTACTATTAATCCAACCCTGAAAATAGAGGGTGGGTACTTCACATCAGAAATTTTCACCAAAAACAGAAACAATCTGTACTGAACCCAGGAGCTTTATAAAAAGCTAACTATATCACTCAAACTTGAACATAGTTCAAGGGGTTCAGGGGAAACACTGAAGTCAAAGTACCACTAGATAGTTCTAGAGGAGTGGGGCCACAGCAACAAAGTTTCTATTCACATAGTAAAAAAGGGCCTACACAACCTGAGACAACGGCACCAGGGAGACTTATCAATAGTCTGCTACCTTAGCTGCTATCTATTTTGCACCTACACCGAAGGGACAATGGGCCATGGCCTGACAACTCTGATAAGAGGAGGCCAGAACTAGGAAAACTACACTCACATAATAAGGGGGTAGTATAAAAAGGGCGTAAAATGCTACTAGCAGCGCCTAAACCCTAGTTCTAGCCTAGGCTGTGGGCCTATAAGGCCAACACATAAGCATAGATCTGCCTGGGGCTAAGAAACACCAGCCTCTACCAACAACTCTCAGCTGAGAGGAGGCACACTCTGAGAATACTAAATTTCTAAGTAAAGCTCAGAGGAGCAAAGCTCAACCCAAGCACAAAATGTCAGGCGGCCTGTAAGGCCGACGCTAAACATAGATCTATTTGAAGTTAGTGAAAGCTAATCTCAAAACTCTAGCATTTACCAGAGGAGAAAGCTAATAAACCAAAAGGTGGCTAACAATGCGGCTTAGATAAAGCCGACATCTGAAAACATACAGACAGTGGCTTCATTATCAGATGCCAACACATCCAAAAAAGGGAACAAACACAGTACTACCCTAACAATAATAATGTTACAGCCAACCTAATGGAACTTTAGGGCCCTTAGTCCGCATCCAGGAAACTTGATATATATAAAAACATAACAAAACCTACCAAGTCAATTCAGCAGGTCCAACTGATATGCTTACAAACAGACATTGCATCATCATAATCACACAGCTCTCTCCCGTCAGCCGTCGAAGATCGCAGGGAATTTCACCCCTTCAACTCTCCAACAAGCTCCAGCTGAAAACCCCTTGATCTAGTCTCTACTCTAAGACCCAAACCATTAGGTGCAGCTGCCGGTCCTTTTCCACTCGAGAAAAAGACCAGAAAAGAGTGGAGCATTTTACAAGTAAAACACACTCACAATAACAAACAGACAGATCCCACAAGAACTGCCTGTACATGCTCTCTGTTCTCATAAAAGGCAGCGTTATAAGTAATGTATGTGATCAGATGTCAAATCTATGGGACATGGATAAACATACTTCCTGAAACGTTTGTCAGACATAAATAGTCTTTCCTTAATGTCGGTTTGATATCATTTCAAACAAACAGATACTGACTGGTTCTCTAGGCGCTCCTTATATATTCCCGGGTCGCGCTATGATGATGTCATAGGCTGTCGCTGGCTAATAGGATTGTCATGAGTTGATATTGTTTTCAGACACCGGTTCATGAGGAGGCGTTCCCCAAAGCGTTTCCGAACACAGAGTTGAGTTCCCTTTCGAAAGGGAAACTATATTCAATGTTCTGGATATTACCATAAAGTGCGAAAGTGTATGTGTCAAGATATTTGTATGCCTTGAGCTTTTCTTTTGTATATTTTTTATTTATTTATTTTCCCCACAAGGTATACAAAGATGTCCACCACTGTAATTTTGGCCATTTCGTTGGATCCTTGACCCATTTATGACAGACGGGTGAGGAAACATCACCCCACTGCTAAGGGTTAGCTTAATTGGTGTAAGGCAACATGTCTTCTGCTGGCAAACCATTAAAATAATTGGAGAAGGCATCTGGATGATCCATGGGCACTCACATCTGACTGCTACTGCAGAATTGTCACTTTCTGCCACCGGGTAGGCTCCGCCCACAAAACACATCATCGCTGTTTACATACAACACCAAAAGGTAACAATTCATAACAAATATGGAGTACATGAGACAAATCACCTAAAATTTCTTCTTACTTCCCTTAGCACACATTGTTCATAAAAGGACTGAATATATTGGTTTTTCAATTCGAAATATGTTTGTCAGCCTTGATTGTGAATCAGTGAGATTTCTATACAACAGTAACAACTCATACCTAATTACACTTTCTAAATAGCTTGGAAGAAAAAAAATCTGTTATCAACTCAACCTTTACGAAAAAGAAATTTATTCAAGTGTGCTATTAGTATACTTCTTTTAAACTAAAAATAAGAAAGTATACTTTCAGTCTACTTTTTATATACTTCTCAGAAATATACTTTATGTACTTCTGAGAAATATACTTAAAATTGCACTTAAGTATACTTGACTTATACTGACAGAAAAGTCTAAGTATATTTGGCCTTACTTGGACTCCTCTTCTCTTCTAGACTCTTCTAGTCTTTTGATCGAGATATACTTAAAAGTATATTTATAAAAGTATAGCATAAAAGTACATTGTTTGAAAATATTGATTTATAAAGAAAACAGGTATATTCCTAATTCTGAGTATCTGAATTTTTGTGTAGGCTAGTCCACTGGTAGTGTACATAGGAATTTACTTCAAATCTACTATTTCCTCGGTATTGACTGAATTTTTTAAGGCTACATGGTAGAGGGCGCTGTTTTGCATCTTCTGAAAGAGTACAGAATCTCCATATCAAAATGCATTATAAGAAGCCGAAACAAGCGATAGAAAACTCACGTAAATGTAAAATAAAGCGATCATCAAACATTAAACAGCATATAAATCAAAACTGCCTAACATTACTAAATGAGGACTATGAAGCTTTGGGGGTGTTTATGTACTTGATCTACTCCACCTGTGTTTGATCATCGTTCTTAATTCCATCCGGACATAGTCTTTGACAAAAATGCAATTTTCTTAGCTTTTTGTTTAAAATGTTTCCTTTTTTTTTTTTTTTTTTAATGAAACTTATCCACATTTATGTGTTGATTAAAAAGTATGCATGAAGCTAGAATAAAATGTTTTTAAAATGGAAAGAGTTAAAGTACAGTTAAAGGTATTTCAAGTATATAAAATAATACCTAAATAGGAACATAGTAGTATACTTAAAGTGCAAAAATAATAAAAAGTAAACTATAAGTGTAATGTCATGTTCACTTAAAGAAAACTTACAAGTATACTTGCACTAAACTAGTAGTTTACTGAGAGTTTGTTTCAAAGTGTACTTTCATATACTACAAATGTACTACTAGTATTAACTTTTAGGTAACTAGTATACTTATAAGTTCACTTGTAGTACAGATGCAGTACAAATGACCCAACTGTGAACTAGCTGTGTACCTAAAGTCTACTACTGTTACACTTATAGTACACTTAAATGTATACTTCAGTTGGGTCAATTTAGTCCCAAGCGCTATTAAAATTGTACACTTACAAGTTTACTACTAGTACATCGATACTAGTATACTTTCTACATAAAGTATACTTAAAAAATATATTTGAACTTTACTTAAATTAACTTGAAGTATACTTTTTTTTCGTAAGGGAATAAAACCATAATCCTTGGAATCAAATATAATCTCCTCAGTTTTCTTTATATTCAAGTTTAGGTAATTCGCAACTGTCCTAATTGTATAATAAAATTGCAGTGTCATCTGAACAGAGTGTTTTAGAATGTAGTTCTGTGAGTGTCTGCTTGAGCACTTATTTGCGTAGAGCATAAAAAGAGCTAGGTGAAAACTAATGCATCTCTCTATTATTGTTACTGGACCTTAGTGCTGCATTTAATACTATCGACCATGTAAGGACCACCCATTGGCCCAATGATGGAATCCAACAGCGTGGGCGAATTATTCTAATAATTATAATGCATGTAGATATTTTACTTGCACTTCTGTAAAGTTCACTTAATTTATTAGAATTCAGATTCAATCTGACTGCAATTAAATTTAGACTGAGGTTGTTATTAATTTTAGTTTTGTTATTTATTTGGATATTTGATTATTCTATCATTCCCTTATTATTCAACTATAGATGATGCCATCAGCTAGATGATGACATCACTGTTTTCCCAGAGCTGCTTTATAACTGATTTGAACTCATTTCACAATTGAGTTACACAGTTATTGAACTAAACTGGATCAACATTGAACTGATTCAGCTGAACAATGACACCATTCTCTTTTTAGAGCTGCTTTACAGCAGAATTGAATTCTGTTTGTATCATTGATCATTATTTTCCTGTTTATCACTGTAAAGCTTATTTGAAAGAATCTGTATTGTATAAAGCACTATATAAATAAAGGTGATTTGACTTGAAATAACAGTATTGTGGAACGACACATTATTGTGTGCACGATTTTAATTGTGACTAACTTCACTCTTGCGTTCATCTCAGTTTTTGATTGCAACACCCGCATCTCAATATCCAATCAACAACCGATGCATAGAAACAAGTCTTTCTGTGCCCTAATCTTTCATATCCATTAAAACAAATGTGAAATGTATATGGAAGCTTGTTTCCGCCATTAAATAAAAAACTGCGACTTATCTGACAGTTCTGACTTTTTTCCCTCGCAATTACGAGTTTGCATCTCACAGTTCTGACTTTTTTCTCAGAATTGCGAGATTTAATCTTGCAATTGCGAGTTATAAAGTCAGAATTATGAGCTATAAAGCCACAATTCTGACCTTTTCCTCACAATTCTGACTTTTTTCTCAGAATTTTAGAATTCTCAGAAAGTTATAAAGACAACTGCAAGTTTATATCATGCAGTTCTGTGTCTTATAAAGTCAGTGTCTTAAAAATTGTGTCTTAAAAATTGTGTCTTACAAAAATTGAGATATAAACTCGCAATTCTTACTTTTTTTTTTTTCTCAGAATTGCCAGTTTATATCTTGCAATTCTGACTTTTTCTCAAAATTTTGAGTTTATATCTCGCAATTCTGACTTTATAACATACATTTGTGAGTTATAGTCGGAACTGTGAGATATAAACTTGCAATTCTGAGAAGAAAAAAAAAACATCAGTCTTTTTTCCCTCACAATTGGACATTATAACACGCAATTCTGTAAAAAAAAAAAAAAAGTCAGAATTTCGAGATTTAAACTTTATAACTCACAATTCTGACTTTATGTCACATAATTCTGACTTTGTATCTCGCAATTGTGAGTTTATATATATATATATATATATATATATATATTTTTTTTTTTTTTTTTTTTTTTTTTTTTCATAGAAATTTCATAGAAACAGTATTGTATTACACTGTAAACCCTATCGCTCAAAATAATTAATTGGTTTGAGTCAGGCAAACTCAAATTAAACAAATTACTTGAATCAAATGAACTTTTATGAGTTTTTAGAAACTGCGCTTTTCGAAACTTTCTTTTTCGAAACTAACATATTTTAAGTAATCTGAATCTATGAACTTGTTTCTTTTAATTTAGACAAACTTATATTTATTCTGAGACTGGTCTGAGATTTCAATTTCCCAGCATGCTTTGACATGACACTCGAAAGGGAGAATAAAGTTAAGAGCAATTAAAATGTACGGGTACAAAATTGAAATCTGGCAGTTCTGCTTACTTAAACTGAATTTCTTAACTTAAAAAAATGATGTAACTGATTACTTCAAATATTTTGAGTTTTGCCAACTTATTCGGGTTTACAGTGTAGACTGTTATAAACAATAATAATAAAAAAAGCAAATCACTTCTATTACCTGTTGGTAATAATTCTATGAATATTTTATTAGAATGAGGTAAACTGTAGTCATTTTTTAATGATGTTTTGAGTTTATTATTTCACCACAGATGGAAATTGGCACACATACAAATCCTTGCACCCAGTAATGAATAGTTCTGTCATGAGAAACAGGAATTTTGTTAATTGTGATATATTGCAATTACACTATTCCTGCCAATGTTTAATTAATTATATATTTACGCAGAAGAAGGGAGCACCCCCAGTGCTTTGGAAATAAGCGAAGTCAACTGGCCCGTATTAATCTTGATTATCATACTTTAGAACAATGTGCCAGGAATAATTGTATGTAATTATCTGTTGTCTAATGCCTGTGCGGCAACTAATTGAAAATATGTTAGACAAGGAATAATCATTTCACCTCCCCCACAAACACAGGCAAATGTTATTTGCTTACTGTACAGTACATTCACTTTTAGTTTATTTTGTTTAGAAATACACACATGACTACTGACCCATCTGTAAAGGAAACTATGATCAAACTTATGATCAAGGCTTCACACAGGGTTGTGAACAGTTTAATTGCTTGCTGCCATGAAATCAATAGAACACATGTAACTCTGACCACCTACAATTAGAAAAATAATTTAAAATGACCTTTTTCACTCCAAAATGAACTTCTGGTTATAATTTTTCAACTGATCACTTTTATTGAGCTGCATAAGGGCATTGCTCTCAGCAGAAAAGATCCATTCAAGTAGATTGTTTTATCATGTCACAAGACTTGCAATTTACAGTTCACAGCTCTCAGCATTTTTGCCAGTTATAACTTGATCAGACCATGTCAAAAATATGTGTTCTGTTGAAATCAGTAAATTATATCTGGATAATAGAACCTTCAAATTACAGAAAATAATAGTTATCAGTGAAGTAAGAGTCAAAATAAGTAAAAATAAATAAATAAAAACAAAACAAGAACAAATCCTGTTTATTAGCAGCATTGTAATTTTAGAGTGTTGGTTTGACAATAGCCGCTTTTCCACCATTGGGCCGAAATGTTCTAAGAACCTTAAGGAACAGTTTCAGTTATATGTCCACTTGAGCTTGGTTTGGCATGGCACATTTCAAACTGTTCTTGGCCTGGAATTATCTGGCACGGTTGGCTAATAACACTACTAGGAGGTTTTTATGCTTGAATTAAAAAAAAAAAAACAAAACAAAACAAAACAAAAAAAAAAACATTATTGTTGCAGCACCTCTCTTCCCAGTCTGTCAGTAACTGTCTATTTAGTTCCTGTCTCTATGAACCCCCTCCTTCCGAAAAGTGCAATGCGCTCTGATTGGTCGGCTGGACCAGTGTGTTGTGATTGGTCAAAAGCTTTAAGCGTGCTTAGGAAATGTCACACCCCTTAACATAACCATACTAGATCCGGGGTGGAAAAAACAGTGGCTGCATCTAAAATCGCATAGTTCCCTACTAGTAAGTGAAAAATAGTATGTGACAAAATAAATTCTCAGTACTCATAAAAGAGTAAGCAAAAAGTACATGGATGTCATGTACTGCACCAAGACACAAAGGTTGAGGATCCAAGTGCAGTATTTATAAGAGTAATCCACAATCGTAGTCCACAAAACATCCAAAGTGAGGAATATTGTATGGAGCGAGAAATGCCTCAATAATAATTCACGCAAAAAAACATGACGCACACATGCATAGCCAATTTTACATGCGTGAAACCTAATTCACGTGCACAAAATAAAATTCACAAAGGCAAAACACAATTCATAAATATACAACTGTGCACAAAAGTTACGAATGTTTGAAACTTACGAGTTTATCCTCACATTTGCGTGTGAATCAACTTGGATTTGTGTGTATTTCTGAGACTCCCCTGCCACTGCATCTGGATTGTTCGTACTTTTCAGCCAATCAGATTGAAGCTTATTAATCAACCAATTATTATCACGTGAGGGCGTGCCTACCTGGGTGTTGCGTCATCAGCTGTTGACCACAGTCATGTAGAGAGGTATGTACAGTTTGATCGTGTTTATTAAAGTAAACGAAGTTAGAGATCAGTTGAAGCTTTAGTTTATATTAACTTCTGTTTAGTCCGAGTGTGAACATAAACAATTATTTTAAGTATTGATGTATTCTTATGTTTACATCATAAAGAATTCATGTGCATGTAATACAACGTTAGGATTTTAGATAAACTCCATAGAATGCATAACAATGGTTTGACTGATGAGAGATGTTGTATAGAGGATAATGAAAATATGATGTTTATTTATTGAGGACAGGAAAGAGCAATCACAGCAGGGGTGTGCGATAAATATCGTCTGTGATAATCATTGTTGTTTTAACAATGTATGATTCATAACTGTTGTTTTAACAATGTGCGATCGGACATCAAGTATATCCCTCACAAACACCCAGAGAATGCACGTATACATTACATTATGTAGTCTTGTAGATTAGACTAGCGATTGTACATTTAGAATGCATGCTTTCACTGCAAGATTTACTCTATACTTACATACCTGATTCCAAAAAAGTTGGGACACTGTACAAATTGTGAATAAAAAAGGAATGCAATAATTTACAAATCTCATATATTTTATTTACAATAGAATATAGATAACATATCAAATGTTGAAAGTGAGACATTTTGAAATGTCATCCCAAATATTGGCTCATTTTGGATTTCATGAGAGCTACACATTCCAAAAAAGTTGGGACAGGTAGCAATAAGAGGCCGGAAAAGCTAAATGTACATATAAGGAACAGCTAGAGGACCAATTTGCAACTTATTAGGTCAATTGGCAACATGATTGGGTATAAAAAAAGCCTCTCAGAGTGGCAGTGTCTCTCAGAAGTCAAGATGGGCAGAGGATCACCAATTCCCCAAATGCTGCGGCGAAAAATAGTGGAGCAATATCAGAAAGGAGTTTCTCAGAGAAAAATTGCAAAGAGTTTGAAGTTATTATCATCTACAGTGCATAATATCATCCAAAGGTTCAGAGAATCTGGAACAATCTCTGTGCGTAAGGGTCAAGGCCGGAAAACCATACTGGATGCCTGTGATCTTCGGGCCCTTAGACGGCACGGCATCACATACAGGAATGCTACTGTAATGGAAATCACAACATGGGCTAAGGAATACTTCCAGAAAACATTGTCGGTGAACACAATCCACTGTGCCATTCGCCGTTGCCGGCTAAAACTCTATAGGTCAAAAAAGAAGCCATATCTAAACATGATCCAGAAGCGCAGGCGTTTTCTCTGGGCCAAGGCTCATTTAAAATGGACTGTGGCAAAGTGGAAAACTGTTCTGTGGTCAGACGAATCAAAATTTGAAGTTCTTTTTGAAAAGATGGGACGCCATGTCATCCGGACTAAAGAGGACAAGGACAACCCAAGTTGTTATCATCGCTCAGTTCAGAAGCCTGCATCTCTGATGGTATGGGGTTGCATGAGTGTGTGTGGCATGGGCAGCTTACACATCTGGAAAGGCACCATCAATGCTGAAAGGTATATCCAAGTTCTAGAACAACATATGCTCCCATCCAGACGTCGTCTCTTTCAGGGAAGACCTTGCATTTTCCAACATGACAATGCCAGACCACATACTGCATCAATTACAACATCATGGCTGTGTAGAAGAAGGATCCAGGTACTGAAATGGCCAGACTGCAGTCCAGATCTTTCACCCATAGAAAACATTTGGCGCATCATAAAGAGGAAGATGCGACAAAGAAGACCTAAGACAGTTGAGCAACTAGAAGCCTGTATTAGACAAGAATGGGACAACATTCCTATTCCTAAACTTGAGCAACTTGTCTCCTCAGTCCCCAGACGTTTGCAGACTGTTCTAAAAAGAAGAGGGGATGCCACACAGTGGTAAACATGGCCTTGTCCCAACTTTTTTGAGATGTGTTGATGCCATGAAATTTAAAATGAACTTATTTTCCCCTTAAAATGATACATTTTCTCAGTTTAAACATTTGATATGTCATCTATGTTGTATTCTGAATAAAATATTGAAATTTGAAACTTCCACATCATTGCATTCCTTTTTTATTCACAATTTGTAGTGTACTAACTTTTTTGGAATAGGGTTTGTATATAATTTTAATGTAGTTAATAAATATCACACGAAGAGAGCAATTTTTCTTCAGATATCAGCATGATAACAAATGTGACATTGATTTATTCAAGTTTAATAAACAAGTTAATATTAAGTGACACCATATTGCCTGTTTTTGCTCTATTTCGCCAACGAAAATTGTTCAAAACAAAGCCACAGCACTGTAATTGCGTCTCTGAGCAATACACAGCGTTTACTGCTTACTGAACGAATCAGCTTTTCTAACGAATAAGTTGAATCAATGACTACGATAGATTACGATAGTCAAATACTTCGTTCCTGAATGAATCAGCCGTTTGAATGAATCGGTTGAATCTCAATGACTCAGTCATTAACGATGACTTGCTGCCACCTAGTGGCAGTTTTATAGGACTTATCATCTTATCATGTTTTTAATCATTCCAAATATCAATATTCAACATTTTATGTTTACACCAAAACATTATTTATGCATTTGTAACTGCAGGTTATTCATTTGTCACCTCTGAGCTGTATTAAACTGTCTGTGTAAATGCATCTAAATGCGACTTCAGATGCAGCTTCTGTTTCCTCTATTGCAAAGATGAATTTTGTTGGGACTTATTTAATTTGATTGGTGACAGTCCTCCTTGTGTCTTATTATTATAATTGAATTTGATTACATTTATGAAATTAACATAAAAGATGATGCATTTATAATTAGGTTTAAAGAATGGATTTATAAAGGAAAAAAAATGAAAATAAATTTAAACGTATTGGAAAAAAAATAATTTCTGTTACTGCTGTGAACTGACCATAGCGCAGAATATGAAGAATATTAAAAACTGTCAAAAAAACAGTCCCAAACCTGCCAAGGTACCAGCACAGTTAAACTAAAATATAGATAAAATATCATCTAATTATCGTTATCGATAAAATCTGATTGATCATAATTTTTTGTCTATATCGCACACCCCTAGTCACAGCAGTGTACTGCACGTCACGTCCACCACACATTCAACTGATGATAATGTATGTAATGACATGCACATTTAGAACATTTACGTTTCTTTTTTCTTGCTTTAAGCTGCATATATATGTATTTTATGGTTTCAGATTTCCGAGGCAGATGAAGTTGCAGAGACAACCAGTACCCTGACTTTACCATTCCTATTGTAATTCTTTCAAAACAGTAATGTTGCATGCCATCCACTTTGACAGTTGTTTCAACAAGAGGTTGAAAGTCATGCATTGTTACTATGCATTTGTTTCCTGCTGACTATACACACTCAAGGAATAAAGCCCTGCTATGCATTATTAAATGTTCTTGTTTTATGTCAGAATTAAAAGATTCATCAGTTGCTACAGTTGATTAAAACGTTTTATTAATTTGAAAGTTTCTGAATCCTTTGGAAATAAAATCTGTATAAAATTACCATGATAAATTATATTGTACCGGTTACATATGAAGATCATGAACTGGCAATCTCAAGTATGAGGGAGCACAACATTCAGTACAGAGAAATATATGTCTCTTCCATAGTTGTGAGATTGTCTGACTAACAGTTTGAAGCTGGGCTACAAGTTCTTCAGTCACAGGCCATTCTACTGGAACCACAGTTCCACTGCATGGCCGGTCAGGGCTGATTGTAGTGTTTCAATCAGAGTCTTCTTTTCTTTTAAAGTAGATAAATGTTTATGGCCAAATGATGAATACAAGTGCAATACATGAAAAATTCACGTATAGATGTGTTCAATCCAGTCATCTCTGTCACGACATATCAGATTTTGGTCTGATATTTAAAGAAGTCAGCACCCAGTACAAGAGATGATGGTCAAATAACTGAAAAGAGTTTACTGAGGAATCTTAGTTGCATAATGTTAATTGCATCTCTGATCAGTATGCCTTCATAATAATGTTAGTTAACACATTAAAAAATGTTAACAAATGAAACCTTATTGTAAAGTGTTACCAGTTATTGCTTCACAACATTGTCCTGTGAAATTAAAAACCTTGAGATGACAATACAGTACAGAACTTAAGTAAATGAATACTGGATATATTAAAACATTAATACATGATATTTAAAAGCATAAAGAAACAAAATGAATTAAGATGTTTGTGACTGATATCCTGATGTCAAGCCAACAGGGTTTAATCCTGAAAAATGCAGAGAAACAATAAGTGTGTAATAATTTAACACTATATACAAATGTCAAGAACAAATATGGTCATCACTAAACAATGAGTGCTCATAAAATTTGGTCTGTTTACTATTTAAACAATATGAAAGCTCAAAGCTGATCCCATTGAGGCCAGTGCTAAGTGGGAGCTAGGGTGGATACTGGCGACAGATGATTGTTTTGCAATCAATCTGAGCTGTACCCGCGGCTAAAATACAACAAAACAAGCATGATGACAAAATGGGACATCTGATTACAACAGCAGTTGCTTAAATCTATTAATAGTTAATAAACTATAGCTTCAACTGATCTCTAACTTCGTTTACTTCAATAAACACACATGAAACGATCAAACTGTACATACCTCTCCACACGACTCTGGTCGACAGCTGATGACGTAACACCCAGGTAGTCACGCCCTCACGTGATAATGATTGGTCGATTAATAAGCTTCAGTCTGATTGGCTGAAGAGTACAAACAATCCAGATGCAGTGGCAGGGGAGTCTCAGAAATACAGGTGCTGGTCATATAATTAGAATATCATCAAAAAGTTGATTTATTTCACTAATTCCATTCAAAAAGTGAAACTTGTATATTATATTCATTCATTACACACAGAGTGATATATTTCAAATGTTTATTTCTTTTAATTTTGATGATTATAACTGACAACTAAGGAAAATCCCAAATGTAGTATCTCAGAAAATTAGAATGTTACTTAAGACCAATACAAAAAGAAAGGACTTTTAAAAATCTTGGCCAACTGAAAGTATGAACATGAAAAGTCATGAGAAGGTCCGTGAAAGTGATTTTGTGCCCCTTTGGGATGGCATCACAAGACACTGTTCACTTGCAGTGCGCGGAAGTGCGCTTCTGACTGTTTCTATAGAGAACCAGAGCTTCTAACGGGTTTCTAAGATGATTTTAACAATCGGTTATTGGCTCTTATTTAGAAGGCAGGACTTATTCTGCCATATTGCGTGTTGCACTTTCTCCCAATCATGACAATACGAGTGCACCGTCTTTCTATATATAAAGTCCTTGACATTACCTGAAAGACATATCTCTAGGAGGAGTTTGAGTCAGAAAAAGGTAAGGTTTTTTTTCTTTCAAAATCATTCAAGTTTGCACAGTAACAATTTGTTGGTTTTGTCAAGTCAGCATATTTACCTTGAGTGTCAATTGCTCTGGGTGCAGAGATCAGAACTGATCAAACAGTGATTATACAGTATAGTATTTTTTAGATGAAGCATGACTCACTCCGGTCAAGCCATAGCTCATCCGTTATGATCGCACCACGTCTGGAGGGTCTTAAAGTAATGAAGAGGGCAAGTAAGAGTCCATAAAGCAAAATTCCTGTTCTGAGCCATGTCAAAAAAAAATTACAACAGAGCCTAACCATCATGAAAAAGCAGAATTATGAACTTACAGTCTCTAGATAGAATTGACACAGCTCATAATGTGAGAGGAACTTATGTAGGTGTGCAGCGAACCGCTCTGCATGTGCTCCAGTGAAATCACAAAATGAAATGAAACCAAATGTACGGGATAATCAAATATTTAATTTAATGATGACACAGGGCTTTGTCAGGGAATTGCTACAATATATGTGCAAACATCTTCACATTTTCATCACATTCCCCTGTACAGTTCAATAATTCAGGCATCAATATAAGACAAACAGCCGCAGTCCCACCTGTGCCCTGATTTTTATTCAACGCAGACACATTGTCTGATGCAAATATTGACCTTTGGGTGCTCCCTAAGGCATGTATTTTGCAGTGTATGATATTGCAAAGCATCAATATGCAAATCAATATCAGGCCAGCAATATGTTTTCATGGTTGAGAGCTCCTGTTGGCTAAAAATTACAATTATCAAAGAGCATTCTATAACTGTGGCCATTTTGTAAGGTCAGTTTCTCCAGGCTTCGGTGATTTGAATTCTTTTGGGTATATTTTATGTTAATGTACAAACACACTCTTTTTTTTTTATCAATTTGATTGTCTCTCTGAAATGAGTAATATGTATATTCATATTAAATGGAGAAGCAAAACAAGAGAGGGGAGCATTTGTTTGTTTGACATTTAGTCAAGCATCTTGAGTGGGACGTTGACATACAAATAATGGGGTTGTGTTGTTCTGGTTTCTCTGTAATGTGTATCATTCATAAATTGCTAGTCATTTAATATTTTTGAAAAGATTACTTTGCAGAAATACTCTGGAGAAATTCCAAAAGTGTATTATGAAATTGGTTTGGCATTTCAAATCGTGTGGATGCGTCAAGGAGCAGTAATTCCAATCTATTCTGGTTCATCATGCACACAAGTGTGTCAAACATGTATTTAATATACTTGGGTGGTTGAACAAGGAATACATTTTTTTATGTCAGGCCATGCTTCACATACTAATGACTTTTACCATTTTGGCTATGTTGTAGACACTGTAATAAGGTCACTGCTAATTGGTTGGGGGCAACCTTATTAGCCTTTGAAATGTGCAAAAAATTAATAATAACTCAATGTAAATGTTCAGTGACAGTAATTACTTGTCAAATATTATGATATTATAATTGAGATCTTATTCTAGCAGAGGGAGATTTATTTGTTATTAACTTTTAAATTAAAATTAACTAAGATGGATATGTGACCATATTTAGAAATAATACAGTCGCCGTTGATTTAAAGAAAAGTGTGGGTTTTATGTCAAATCAAATTCTTCCAAGTCTAAAACTATTATTCATGAAACTTTTGTCACAGTTCCCTCTGTTCCCGGACTCCATTTCCCATGATCCTCCTGTTTCCACACCTGCACTCACTTCCTCGTCATCTCCCCATCAGCACTTATCACCTGCACCTGGATCTGTTCATCCTCACATCCTTTATAATGGATTCACTCCCTGCATTCCTTATCTCATCTATTGTTGACTAGATGTGTTTTTGGTTGTGTTATTCTCCTTCACTGATTAAAATACCCTATATTGTGGAAGTCCGTGTGTGCCTCATCTCTGCACCTTTATGGTTATAATGAAATAATAATATTTATCCACCAAAATGTAGAGAATTAATTCCCAAGATTAACATATTTTCAGTGCTTTTTCTTCTTCTTCTTGTTTTAGAAAATGCATATTGTCATCATTTTGGACCTTTGTCTTTTATTTTGAAGTCTATTCAGATCCTGTTTTAGTGTATTTGTAGTCTAGTTGTAGTTTTTCTGTTGATTACACTGTGATTCCAGGTGTGTCTTGTTTGCTTATTTGTGTCTGACTATATCTGGTAACACTTTATTTTAGGGTCTTTTAACTAGGTGCTATTAACTTTTAACTATTAGCCAATATTCTAGTAATATGCATGCTATTTATTAGTACTTATTAAGCACATATTAATGCCTTATTCTGCACGACCCTTATTCTACTTTCTTAATCAATAGCCTACCTAAATTCAACACACATCTCTGCACATAGCCTATACATTCATCAAATACTTCTGTTTCAAATCTGCTAAATCCCAGCCTCAGCCCATTCAGAAATACTGGTTTATTGGCAGAAACGCCACTTTTCACTTTAACGGCAAAAGCCTCTAAGTCCACAGAACCAATCAGAAGACGCAAATCGAATCATATGATTTCAAGATGAATGACGGCGTGCGTGTAAAGAAAATTATTAGTGGTAATGACAGGATATTGCGAGTTTGCGATATATATATATATATATATATATATATATATATATATATATATATATATATATTTGCATACATTTATCTCTCACACACATTGTCCCACAAAATCACATCTACTGTCATGTCACCCAGATGAGCTCTTCCACCAGCACACATCAATCACATCGTGCGAGCTTTTTAAATATTAATTTGTAAGGTCATACACCAGATTCTACAATATAAAAAAACAAAAACAAAAAAAAAACAGACTTGGACAACATGGACAAATTTGTGAAATACCAACGAATTGACTACAGTGACATTTTTTATAATAAGGCATTTCAATAACTGATGATAACCTTTTCATTGCCAAATAAAGTGAAATTACTGAACCTAAACATAGGATCTTGAAGAAAAAAAGAAAAAAGAAAAAAAGGCACTTTTTGCATCTGAAGACTTCAAATGATTTTATGAATATTTATACTTTAATATTTTGGAGCACCTAACTCCACTCCTACCCTAAACCTACCCACTTCTTAAACATATAAAACACATAACAGGCTAATAAAAGTATAGTCACTGATCAATCAATCAATCAATCAATTAATCAATCAGAGAGTCAGTGAGTCAATAAATAAATAAAATAAAATAAAGTATAAAAAGTATAAAATTATTACAATCTTTAAAATTTTAATTAAAAAAATAATGAAATATAATATATGTGGAATAGTATTAAATATACTTCACTATAATTATTATAATTCTATATAATATAAGCTATGTTACATTTCTCCTTGATGATAGGACATAGGCACAGCTTACCCCACTGCCCTCCTTATAATAAAGTAAAAGTGGTAGAGGATCTGGCAACCTTTCATTTAATATCCTAGACCAGCTGGTAAACGGCACTTTCAGGGTGAGGACCAAATGTCTCCTTCATATGCTCCTTTGGTGGGAATTGGACATGGTGATTGGGTTTAAATTTAACAATGCCATCACTGCAAACAGTAATTTTATAGCAAGATGTGTAACTGGGCAGTCATTGCAAAGCACTAAAAATCTGATAAGACTAATAAATTAATCTGACAGGTGAGGTCACACAAAATTAGAGTTATGAATTCCAATTATATCATCAAACTCACATCAGGATCAGAACATTGTATGTTTTAAATGAACTCAAAAATGGATTAACAGAGAACGTTATGTTATTACCCACAAGCCTATGAACTTATCCTGAAGCATACCACAAGGAACATAATAAAAAAAGCCTCATGTCAAAAAAAAGTTCTGATGTTTCATTTCTGTTGAGTGCAGTTAATTTCCAGATGCAAGCCGTATCAGCCCAGCTTCTGGGCATACAGACTCAACGGGCCGTTTCAGCGCCAGCTGGCAAGAGATATCATTGGAGTGACAGGTGCTTTGACAGTGGGGCCATTCTCTCCTTATTCCTCTATATCCAAAGCTATCTTTTCACAGCCTTATTTCACAAAGGATATGATAGATTGAGTAGGATAAGAATGTCTGTAGAAGGAGGAATGAAAAACACAAGATCTGAAGAACCAGCCATGCTCTACTGTATTTTCTCACTTTAAACCACAACTCATTTTTAAATCATTATTTTGTTGCAGATCCTTGCAGTTTTATCATAATATCCCTTGTGAAAAATAAAATGATAATAATATATAAATAAATAAATGTATTTTACGTCACCTTTTTTTTTTTTTTTTAATACAATCAGTTAGTTTTAGGGTTTAGTGCAGGTGGTACATTATTTTTATACATAATACCTTTTAGACCATTAACCTGAAAGTGCCGTTTACCAGCTAGATATTAAAGGAAAGGTAGCCGAATCCTCTACCACTTTTACTTTATTATAAGGAGGGGAGTGGGGTAAGCTGTGCCAAAATGTCCTCAAGGAGAAAGGCACTCAGCAGGCTTTTTATTGGAGGAATTAAATAATGGTGCCAATACTAGTAAATTTACAGCTGCAAACCTTACTAAATCCTGTTGCGTTATTTTGTTTTTTTTAAAATACTCTCATCCCATAAATTTTGCATCTGAAAGGGAAACTTTTACAAATGTATATGCAGTAAGGTCAGCCGCAAAAATAACTTTAATGCCAAAAGAGGGTTTGCGCTAGCGCAAGCTATTAGAAAATCTGGCCCATAGAGGGGTGTTAAAGATACAGTATAGCAAAAACAGCTATGCAGTTTTATTTTTATTCTAATAGTCAGAGAGATGGGGAATATGGTCATTTAAAACCGTTTTTGCTGCAAGAAACATTGACTAACATTAAGTGGACATCCAAAATTGTAAGATAAGGCCTTAATGGGCTAAAGTGCCTGTTATATTGTATTATATTTTATAAGATAATGAGTGGTGGCTATGAGTGGACTGAAAGAAAATGAGAAATATAATTATTAATAATATTGGTTGAATACAGATTCAAAGTCACATCATTTTATCTTTGTAATTATATATTTTTTTCAACTGCTTACACACATTTTCAAAACTTTTTTTTTTTTTCAAAACTTTACACACAAATCCAAGAATTGCACGCACAAAATGCAAAATGCCTCACATCTCTTGCAAAATGAAGCACTGCATTCAAAATATCACAAACGCAAATTCTCAAAAGCAAACATTTGTCTTACGTTGCAAACACCTTTGCAAATAATATTCTTTTTGGATATATCATACACAGTTATTCAAAACCTAAAGCACTTCTTTCATGAGCTCTTATGTACATTTCTATAAAGTAATTGGCAAATAGATGTTGAAAAATTCATGGTAAACATGAAAGCAAGATTAAAACCAAACTTTTTTTATTTTTATTTTTTTTAACTGTAAGCATTTGTAATTGTGAATATAGTATTACACAGTATGAAAGAAAATAAATACATCAACCATGTGTAGCTGGACAGAAACTATGTTTGTGTTGCAGTAAGCAGTTGAACTGTAAAAGCATTAATAAATTGGGATTCATTTAGAACAAGGGATCTTTCGTGAGCAAAATGAAGATGACCACAGTTAAACTGTACATCTCAGTTGAACAGATCTCAAGGGCAGCAGCATTTTAAGAGTTTGCATAATTCGGTTGCCCTGCATGCCAAGAATTACTGCCTCTGCAGAACCTAAAAATCACCCTGGAGGTGTATTTTACCTATTAATTTTATGATGTTACACGAGTGGTTCGAAATGCAAATTTGATACGCTGACAGCAGCATCGCTCATAGATGTGCATCTCAGAGATGGCTAATTCACTCGTCCTTGAGGACCTTATGTAGTATACTGCAACTTGTGAACAATGTGCTTTGTGATGTTTTAATTCAAAAGATAATTGGAACTTAAATAGGAACATAGTAAAAGAATCCTGTCATAAAACCCTTCAGTCATCAGTAGAGCTTGCATGACTACTCGTTTTTACTAGCCGATTAGTCATCCAAAAAATAACCAACTAGTCAGTGTTTACCTTATGTAACGAACAAGCCAAGTGATGATGCCAGTGAAAACAAAAGCTTGCAAATCTGCATTAATGCTGCTTGTTGGATGCAGACTTGTCCTTCTCACTTATATTTTCATTCAGCCTCTGGATGACATCTGATTTGCTTTAGGGGTCTCAGACATCACAGCTGGCATGAATGTGAACATCTCAAACAATGTTGTGTGGAGGTAAAGTGCTTGATTTTCACATTATTTGTTTATTGTCATAATTCATTTACGTTTATGGACTTTGCTTTTATCCAAAGCAGTGCATTCAAGCTACTGTGTACTTTTTATCAGTACTACAGCATTGTGCACAGCATTGTACTACAAACATTGCTGGCTCTTATCATAAATTGCTTGTGCTGTGCTTTATTTGTAAGTCGCCTTGGATAAAAGCAATACTAAATGGCTACATGTAAATGTAAATTAGTATGTGCTTTCTCTGGGAGTCAAAGCCGTGACATTGGTGTTGTTAGTGCCATGCTCTCAGTTGACATGCAGGAACATATTTCCAACTTTGTGTGCAGATTTAACATGTGTGTGTGTGTGAGTGTGTATATATATATATATATATATATATATATATATAAGACAGAAGTTCCATTTGTTCTGGAAAGTGGGAAACCCCATAGTCCCCAGTAGGAACTTTAAATTTGAACAGCACATCAACCTTAGTGAAACAATAATAAAATAGTGTTTATTAGCTTCTGTATATCTGTGTCTCAGTAAACTCAGTGTCACACACAGGACTATCCAACCTCTATTGTGGACATGCTACTTCGGCAGTATCGGTGCAAAATACCTCTTTTTTGTGTGTTTGTATTCCAAAAGGAAAAGTGCAGCAAAGGTTTGTCTGAATGCGTCCATCTTAGTTTTACATTCCCAGCTACGACATCCCTCTTCTGGGGTAAATAGAATGCAGCAATAGTCTTGCTGACCACATATGGATCAAACATAGCTGATGTTCATTATTTAATTAGTCTGTGTAACCCCTAGCCATCAGGAACAGGCAGAATCCGTTTCTTAGGGCTGTTGATTTAACACGTTAATTTAATTAATTGGTAATGGAAAAATAATGTGTTAAAATGATTTAACGCATATGATTTGACGCATATCCTATTTTTTTTTTTAAGTATACAAATAAGAAATGTTGAAAAGAATGATTACTTTTAAACATGAAACTAAACCGGTGACCGTCTTAATGATTGAGTAATTGAGTCACTCATTCAAACGATTCGTTCGAACGGATGATTCATTCAATAAAGACGCAGTTGTTTATGTCATTGATTCTTTGACTCAATCGATTCGTTCAAAATGCTGAATCCTTCAGTAATGAAAGAAAACACGATTGTGTTGTCATGAAATGGGCATGGTTCTGCTGTGATCTTTGTTTGGAACTATTTTCGCTGCTGAAACAGAACAACAGCAGTCACTACTGCGTCTAAAATGTAAGTGGTTTCATTTTAACTACTTTTTACAGTTTATTGACCTGTTGTATAAAATCAGTGTTACATTTTCAATTGTGATGTTTTATTCAGGATATTCAGGAAAACTGTACTCTTGGTCCTGTAATGTTGCTTAACTGCATCATATGTTTTAAATATAAAAACTTAAGTGTTAATGTCGAGTTGTGTGTAAGGGTTCTTTTCATCTTCTCTCTTCAGCTCTTTATATTTTGCGCGCTAGCTCCCTGTCACGTGACAACTAAGCGCAGTGAAAGGGAGTGATTGATGGCTAATATTAGCCAACCTAAAATCTGCTTTAAACTTAAGAACATAAAGATGAAGTTTAATTGGTTGTGATAGAACAGTACACTGTATCAGCTCACAGCAGGCACATACTGTGCTGTAATTAGCGAATGTTTTGTAGAGAAATGAAAACAGGTCGCACCTCAACAATTATTTGCACTTGCACAAATGCTCTCAAATATATTTTAAGGTTGCACAAGTTGAATTTAGGGAGCATATGCGACTAAAATGATCGCAATTTCGAGCCTTGTGAAGGGATATATTGTATTACATTTTAAACACGATATTGTCTGTTTTTGCTCAATTTTGCCAACAAAAATATTACCTATAAAGCCAAAGCAGAACAGTTGAATGACTCATTTAAGAGAGGCTTAATTCCTGAATGAATCAGCCATTTGAACGAATTGAATGAATGAATGATTCAATGACTTGACTGGACTGACAGTTCTAGCTTCTTATTTAGTGTATCATTTCATTAATAATAATAATAATATTTCATATTTTAGGCATAGTTTGCCCAAAAAATGAAAATTCTGACTCATGTTGTTTCAAACCTGCATGACTTTCTTTCTTTTGCGGAACATAAAAGAAGATACTTTGAAGAATGTTGATAACCAAACTGTTTTGGTCTGTAAATCTAAATAACCAGTCAGATGCAGTTTCTGAAAAAAAAAAAAAAAATCCTGGCCATTTTATCCTATGTCACGATTCTTATTTTGAAATCCTGTCTGTTTCCCTTAGTATCCCTGCTCTGTTTAGTTTATGTTTCCTTCATTTCTGATTATGTTCTCATTTGTGAACATAATGGTTGTGGTTACCTATAATTATCAGCTGTGTCTTATATAGTTCCTTGTTGATCCCTGCATGTATTCTCCCTGTTCAGTTTTGTCCTCTGTTGGTTATTGTCTTATGTAATGTATTGTTTTACTCCCATATTCATCAGTGAAGTCTATTTAGAGAACATTACAGCCTAAAAGTTTCTGTAATACATTTTATGTTGAATCAAATAAAATATTTATTTCTAAAGCTAAGTTTTGTAATGTCTATTTGATGCTTTTCTCATTTAACACAATCATGACTTTACATGTCTTTTGGGGGTAATTTCCAAGCCTATAACTCTGTTATATGTTCCCCATGTCTTGTTTGGACTTTTATGTTATTTCCTGTTGCTGTGTTAAGTTTGGTAGTCCTTTGTATTCTTTTGTTGATTGGTTCCCCCTGTTCATTAGTCTTGATTGTTCCCAGGTGTGTCTTGTTCTATTGTTAGCCCTTGAGTATTTAAACCCCAGTGTTTCATGTGTTCTTTGTCAGGTCTTGTCCTCATTTCTGTTTCCTTGGTTTTCTGGTTCCCAGGTTTTGTTATTATATTAATTTAAACTTCTGCATTTAGATCCTACATATAATCTGCATCACTTATATGGTTAATAAGTATAAAGAAGTATAATAAATATAACAAAGCATAACAACTGTATTTTTATTACTTATTAAACAATAATAATTTTGTTAATTACAGTGACAATGAATGAAGAACTATTTGTATATAGCCTATTAATATACAGTAATAACAATGTAGAGACTACAATGTAAACAATGAATTAACTGCAGTAGTTTTCAAATGGTTTGTAAGTACTTTATTACTGTATGCTTATTCATCATTTTAAATTATAATAATATTTTAAAATATTTCTGGTTTTAATATATTTTTAATCAAATAATTGAAGACCTGGTGAGCATAAGAGACTTTATACCACCTCCAAACTATTTCATTTAAAGATTTAACACTTTGTGAATAAAATGAATTCTGTCATTTTGAGTGCATTTTGTTCACGAAATGAAGTATATTCAGCCTTATGTGCAATAAAAGGAACTTCCAGGAGTTTTAGGCTTAGAATTTTGTGTATGAAATGAAGTGCTGACTTTCCTTTTTTTGTTGATGAAATGCGACTAGCTTTTGTACAATATGTATGTGCATAAAATACATAAGTAGCATAAGCATAAGTGTATTTTGCCATGAAATACTGCATTTCAAGTCATACTGTAATTCATTCAGTCAGGTTACTCAAAGCCCCAAAACATCAAACTTTGTGAATGATGTGCAATCTAATTCTGCAGAAATCTACAGAGCTTTCTGTGGGCACAGATTCAAACCGTGAAACACCTGGAAAATTCCCAATTCACAAATTCAAAGCCTCTCCTGTACAGCGCAGGCACGTGTGAAGGCTGAAAGGAGACGGATATCACTCACTCGCTGTCTTCATGAAAGCATTACACAAGAATCCGCATCCCTCAGGAAAACACAAAGGTATTTAGCAAGAAACGCTCTCAGTCTCTCCACACTACAATCTACCGCCATCTCTGCGATATCAAACACCTTCCAACCTCTCTGCTCTGTCTCTCATCACCGATGTGGTAACTCTATCTCCCTCCAGTGCCACTCACTGGACCCGGCTGGTGCGGAACTGCAGATTTTAACCACTCTCTTCCCGGAAAATGTTTATTTAGCTCTGTCTCCCGAGAGCCGCTTCCTCTCTCAGAGCTCAGCCTATGATCAATGACCCATCATATCCCCGTGGCAGTCCTCCTCAACCTTACACATTATGTCTCCTCTTTCTCTTCCCCTCTCTCTCTTTTTGTTCCATGCTCATTTGCTTTCGCCTGGCTGGAAGTCATTATATGCCCAAGATGAAAAAGTCGCTGTCTCCTCTCCACAAAAGCCTGGGGTTCACAGACTAGCGATGAAATACACTTGTAATTTTCCATAAAATGGCCTTTGAAGCTTCAGTGCGTGCTGTAGTGCTTTAGGTTCGTCCACTAACAATACTAGAAGTAACACATTGTTTTTTAGATCCTGGTAAAAGAGGAATAAGTCAACAAATCAAATCAAAATTAACCCTATTTACTTTCTTAAAGGGGACACTGAATGCAAAATTCACTTTTACATGGTGTTTGCATATAAATGTGTCTTAGCAGTGTGTGGACACAACCAAACTACAATGATAAAAATCCATTCACTTATTCACTCCAAAAAACTTAAACAGTCTCAATTATAAAGCTGTTTTGATTTTCTGAGTAGTATGGCGTCACACTTCTCAGGCCTAGTTTCCGCCCTGAGCAAGTTGTACACTGTCTGCCATTTTCTCCGCGCTTAGTCGATCATGGAAGAAGGAGGCAGGAACCGGCGAACATTCACCAACTTTAAGATATAAAATGAACAAATACAAAATTAAAGTATAATGGCGGCCGTTCCTCTTGGACAACTGCTGCACACGCATAACATAATAAAACATAACTCTCTCGTCCTTCACTGTCGTCGCTCCTCCATTTATGATTCCGGAGCTCCTCTGTGAGAGATACGAGACCGGTGTCGTTCTCTCACAGCTCTCGCCCCACCCTGCTTGTCACGTTTACTCTTAGTTGTAACGAGTGTTTTTTTTTGTTTTTTTTTTTGTGTAATTCGCTGTTTTGATGATAATGCAAGGGGGAGATAGAGTTTATGGATAAGATTTTAATGTGCACTTCTTGTACTGTGTTTTATTCAGCTCTTACGATGATTTGCTGGAGTGAAAACGGACGCTTCATCTTTTGTGTGATGTACAATAAACTTCCTGAAACTCATCAGTAAAGTTTTGGCCATCACTCGGACGGGTCCACTACAATAGGCTTGCATTAATAGTGGATAAGAGCAAGATGACAACATACGTTATAACCAGGGCTTGACATTAACTTTTTTGCTCACCAGCCACTGTGGCTAGTGGTTTTCCAAAGCATTTTTACTGGCCACAATTTTGCTGTTGGGAAATTACATTTATATGATTAAAGTTGACTTTGGCATGCTTAAATTACTTTATCTTAAGTAATTTTACGTGATTTAGAAGATTTAAACCCCTTCCAAACTTGCAGAGTGACCACCCAAATCAAGACTAAATTGTATATCAGCTGGTATGTACAGGTGGGCAATATGAGCATTGGCTAATATGAGAAATTTTATAAGTTATTTTTGTTAGGCTATATAAAAAAACAAAGAAGCAAATTAGCAAATTACAAAAACAATAATTCATTTTTTTTTTTTTTTTCAGGTTTATAAATGTATACATTTATTTAACATCTTTTGTTGTTTGATTAACATTAATGACAGACAGGTAGTCTATTTAATTGGGAAGCTGAATGCATGGACATAATATACTGACACATATCGAGTTATTACCCACCTGATCACGTCCACTTAAGCCATAACCGACTGTATTCACGCGAGATGCTCCACACGATGGGCATTTTGAGATACGCAAGATACTCCACACGACTATTCAGGCGCAAGGAGAACTGTTCGCAAAAGAGAGAGCGCACGCGAGAAAGCACTTCTGTTGTGTGTCATTCAACGTGATTCCGCCTATCCCGCCTTCACTAACAGCAAGTTAATCGATAAAGATTTGTGATTGAATTGTAGTTTTGTGATATGACGATCTTGGCATTTCATTTGGCTCTAAGTTGAAATTAAATTCAACCCGCCAAAGTGGCTAGTGGGAGTTGCTGTCTTACCCACCACAGCTGAAATCTACCCGCATTTTGCGGGTTGGCGGGTGTTAATGTCAAGCCCTGGTTATAACCATAATTAAACTAAACTATACCTGTTCTGTTTCCACACAGCTTATATTCTCTGGCTCTGTAGGCATCATTGTCCGACTCCGGTTCGAACTGAACATCGCTACTGACAGTTTTTTGACATTTTCAGTGTGTGAGCTTGTCCGTTTTGTTGTTACCGGTATCCTGGAGCATGAGCTCATGAAGCTCCACCCTCTTCTTGAAATGGGTGTTTTTTTGTTTTTTTTTTGTTTTTTGTTTGTTTGTTTTTTTAAAGGGACACACACAAAAACAGTGTGCTTTCGCTCACCCCCAAAAAGTGCCAATTTTAACATGCTATAAAAAATTATCTTTGGGGTATTTTAAGCTAAAAATTCACATACACACTCTGGGGACATCAGAGACTTATTTTACATCTTGTCCCCTTTAAAAATGTTGTTGGTTTTATTGTTTATTGTTTTATTGTTATTCAAAAGAAAATACATTGGGTCACACTTTACATTACTGTAGGTGGCTTTAACTCTGTACTAACATTAAATACCTACAAGACTATGTATTTACTATGTAACTAAATGTTATTCTGGAAAAAAAAAATATTGCTAATAAGTTTGAGGTATGGTTAGGTTTAGGAGTAAAGGTAAGGGTTATTAGGGGTTAAAGGTTTAGACTTTGATTTTGGGCTAAGGGTTTGGGTTACAGTTAGGGGCAAAGTAAACAGTGTAACAACACAAGTTAATTGAAAATGCACCGACATGTACATATTCAATAAGTATATTGTATCAAATTATTAATTACAGTACATTGGAATATCACACAAAACATTTGCGAAATAAAGCAACATTTTCCTCTCATGTGTTCAAGACATTTCCTGGGAAACTGGTGCAAAATATCTGTAATAAAATGGAAATTGCTGCAATTGGTGAAGCCACTGTGGCTCTTTTCATCATAAATGACTTGTGTCTCAGAACGCACAGACGAAACGCAATAAGCGCTGTCATAACTGCTTGTGTGTGTAAACACATTTGTGTCAGATGCTTCTGGGAGGGAATTAAACCAAATCATTCTGATGACAGACTTTGGCTCAGGTATTTCAGAATGACCAAACCAACATTTGAGATGATGTGCAATGAAATTGGTCTGCTGGTTAGTCCAGTTATCCAATCACATCCTCTGTTGAGGCAAATGCATCCGATATGTAAGTAAGTGGAAATTTTGCTAATAAAATTATTGTGCCAGAAGAATAGCAAGAAATTAAGGCTGGGTATTAACACAATTTTCATGATTCGATTTGATTTGATTTCTATTCACCTGCTTGCGATTCGATTCCGATTTCGATTCCGATTCGATATTGATTCTTTTGGATGTAGTAAATCAGTTACAGTACATGGCAAATTTTCTAGAGGAAAAAAATCTCAACTAATGCTGTAAACTACACATGGGAGTCAGTTGGTACTAATTTACTATAATATTGAAGGTTAAAATTAACTTTATATACAATTTATATACACAAACACTTAAATTACACTCAATTATGTTTTTTTTATAATAAAGTTTAGAATTACGTAATTATATTTCTACTCCAATTTTCTTTTTATTTATTTAAATTGTTGCTGTCATAACTGATTTATTCAAACATTCATTAAATATTGAAGAACATTATAATGAATATGTAACGTTGCATATCTATATTTATCAGAAGGCTGCTCTCTAGAGTTCACTTTTCTAGCTGACTAATGAGTTTATGGTCACTGAATATGTTTTTCTGAGGTAAATGTGACGACATTGTTTACAAGCTGTTTTATTAAGGTTGAAACACTGATTGAGCTATTACGCAAGACATGATACAGATGTCGGTAAGTTGTACTGTATATTTTAACATACCTTCAGATGTTTAGTCATGTTTATTTCGCGTTGTAACTGGTATTAAAGCGGAGAAAAGGATCTTCACATGCGCTCCGTGCTGCCACTTCTTTTTAACTGAGGCGTTAAAGCGATCTGTCAGGTCACATTAAACAGCGCCAAAACGGTATTTATTTTTTGAATCTCATAATAAGATGGATGTCATTTGAAATCTGAGAGTTTGCTTCATATCAAAAGTAACAAAGCACAAAGATTATTGTGATTTATTGGATGGGAGGCGCTGTACATGTTCTGTTCATTCATCAACTGAAAACAGACTAATCCATTCTTAAGATTTAAGAATCGACATCGGTTCGAAAAAATGAGAATCGATTAAAAGACATATGGTCTCTTGGTATCATCTCAAACTGCTTTTATTACGCATGCGCAATAAGATGAATTAAGCGTTTGGAAAATGCAATTGTGTATATGAAGAGTGTTTTGAAACTAAAACACTGTTTTCAGATGTATCCAGTTTAATGTAGCCTTACATTCAAACCTGGCTTCATTTTTGGTATGTACCAGATGGATAAATTCATGTTGGTTTCACATATGGTAAAGCCACAAAAAAAAACATATTAGTACTCGAGATCTTGTTGTCCATTTTCACTGAAATGTGTCACATTATGGAAGGGTTGCAAAACAGGTTGCAAATGGCAGTTCACATTCACTGCAGAGGTATGAAGACTGAGAGTTTATTAAAACCATGCTCTAAGCATAAAAATCCTGCATAATGTAATCTACACATATTGAAGATAATACATATTCCTCCTTTGGCACATGCAGTACACCCCACACCTGAATACTCAGATGTAAGCAGTGCTAATGAGGTCACAGGGGCGGGACCTCCCTTCCTGTGCAGTTCAGATGTGTAGAGAATGAGCTAGTATCTTATATCTGGCACAAAAGACCTTCCTCATCCATCATCATCTGTTCACTGGCCTCTGAAGAGATGCTTTAATGGGAAAAGATAATGGGTTTTACACATAAGCCAACATGAAACATTTTCAATTCTATATTAATGTTATGCATTTCTGAGTCACACAGAATATTCAAAAAGAAACAAGTTAAGAGGAAACTGGGATTTACAAGCTTGGAAATACTTATGGACACATCTATAGTGAATATACATCTTTGTAATTACACTCAGCTCTAAACTATTTCATTGGCTGGAAATTAATTGCTCAGTCAAATGAAAGTAATGATGAAAGACTGGAAAATCATGGAGAAATCATGGTCAAAAGATGTGGGAACCCTGCAGAATGCCGGAAATTAAAAGTTATAGCATTTTGATGAAATGTTACAAAGACATTTATGGATTGCATTTAGTAGACATCTTTACCCAAAGTGATTTATAGCAGAAAAAACAAGTATATTTTTTCCTCCTTAGTATAATGTGCACAAATGAATCATACACAGTAAGACCATTAACGTGTACAAGAAATTTAATAGGTTTAAATGTGGTGTTGATTTTATGTCAGTCACTCAGACACTGTTGTAAATCTCACTATATCTACCATATTAGAAACTGTCTTTTTCCATAATTAATCTTAATTACTCTTAACGTAGCAATCTAGGAAGATTAAAGATTTTTTTTTTCATTGCTATGAATTGGGATATTTTCCCTCCACTTGGGTTACCAAATCTACAACCGGAATCATGTTCTTTCACATCGCATAACATGATAAGTTAAGACGTCATTTTACCATTTCACCCATTAATGCTTAGTTTCAGCAATAAAACAAAATATTTCAATGTAGCTTTTAAATGAGGTAAAATTTCACATAGCCCTTGTCATCTTTGATTTAGAATAATTGCCTATTATACAATTGGCCTCTTATTGTAATGTTGGATATGCCTTTACTTAAAGGTCACTGTAATTGCTTAAATTAGCATGGATCATTATTCACATGATGAGAACTGCCATATATCTTGCTTGCCAAGACCATCACCCATATTTGAGAGTGAAACACTATAGAGGGATGTTGATAAGAAGCAGAAAGTGCTACACTGAGCAATAATCCTCATATAACTTTAAATGGAATGCTTTGGTTTCATTACAAGTTAAGCTCTATTGACAATGTGTTGATTAACACAGAAAACAACTTCAGCCCTCAGTTTGTGAAACTACAAACAAATATTACCTTTACAGTAATGCACTTACAGTGGAAGTCTATGGGGCAAGACATTGCTCTAGAATACACATAAATAAAATTAAAAAAAAAAAAAAGCATTAGTTTCGAAAGCTTTTTTATATGTCAAAGAACTGATGCCTAATATGTCAAAGAAAAAAAGGCTGTCCGAAATTGCCCCCTATACCCTTAAATAGGACACTATTTGAGGGGACAGCCATTTGTAGTGGTGTTCGAAACCAGTGGACATTATCGAGTGGACTCACTTAAAGGATTAGTTCACTTTCATATAAAATGTTCCTGATAATTTACTCACCCCTATGTCATCCAAGATGTTCATGTCTTTCTTTCTTCAGTCGAAAAGAAATTAAGGTTTTTGATAAAAAACATTCCAGGATTATATTTTAATGTACTTCAATGGCCTCTAAACAGTTGAAGCTTCAAAGGGCTTTAAACGATACCAGACGAGGAATAAGGGTCTTATCTAGCGAAACGATCGGCCATTTTCGGAATTTTTTTAAAAATGTATATGCTTTATATAAACAAACGATCGCCTTCCGAGTGGTTCCGCCAAAACTGTACTTTCGTATTCTTTATTCAACTTACGGAACGAACGCAGCACCAGTTACATTTTTTTCCGTAAGTAAAATTGACCTTCAACCATTTGGAGGCCTTTGAAGTCCATTATAAGGAGAAGAATCCTAGAATGTTTTCATCAAAAAACTTAATTTCTTTTCAAATGAAGAAAGAAAGACATGAACATCTTGGATGACATGGGGGTGAGTAAATTATCAGGAAAGTTTTATATGAAAGTGAACTAATCCTTTAACAGTGAGAGAATACCCATAATGCAGTGTAAGAGTCACATGACTAATGAATTACTGCATCTCGCCAAAAGATGGCGCTTGCAGCTCGATCATCCATCCATTTCTTTTCCAAATCACTGGTTCAATGTGGCTACAGCATAATATCATTTTTGATTGATTATTAAATTGTTTAAGTAAGGTTTATACATGCTAGTTTCCGTGATAAAGTTTAGGATAAATATTTTCATTACTACTGGAGCTGCCAGTTTGATAAGTTTCAGTTGATTATTAAACAGCAAGCACAAACTATGCTAAAGTGGCAGCCTGTCCGAATTCGCTCACTTGTTTTCATTATATGTATATATATTTCACTTGTATTCACTATATTAGTGGAATAATGTAGTGAATAGTGAATGAGGGTATAGGGGTGTTTTCGAACACAGCCAAAGGCAAACAGAAACTAAATCATAGGAAATGAAATCCAGAAACAACAAGACAACAGAATATCAAAATAAGAGTCCTAGAACATTAAACACAGGAGAATCATGAAAACTAGCTAGTCCTTACCAAGATACAGCTTAATTTAGGCTAAATTTGCAACCCTGTTCTTCCAAACCTGTTACCCAAAATGTTTGTTTATTGCTAGAAAATGTATTTTGGCATGTCCTTAATGTTAGTAAGGTTCATAATATGGCAAACCTCAAAGAAAATGAAATAAAACAGCTCATATAATATTTAGTTTGACCTCGTAATGTGGAATGACTTCATTTTTTGAAGAGTTTTAGGATCTAATACATTGTACAATTTGCACAGTTGCAGGGCTTTTCTACTGCATTCCCAGTTAGACGTCTTTGTTTATTTTTTGATTAGATCAAGAAACAATGCGCAAAACCATTTAATCCGTTTGATGTTTCCAAATTCACAAACGTTTATTTGCTCTATGATCACGTTTAAATATTTGTTTCAGTTGACCCAGCATAAATAAAAAAAAAAAAGATACATTCATGTCAACATTTTGTAGTCATATGATTCAGAAATACAAAGAGAATTTAATGAAACTTTAACGTGCATAAAAGCATCGCACTGCCTTTTCAGGTACTTGAAAAAAATAAAATAAAAATAATATTAACGTTATAAAAAGGTGCACAACAAATATTGCAAATACCACCAAAATAGCAGTGGACGGCATGAATCTATATCTGTCTGCTAATTGCAGTCGCAACTGGGCTTAGCAGCCTCAACAGCCGGTTGTAGTATCACTCACCGAAAAAAACAACACAAGTGTAAAACTAGAAGCAAAATCAAAGCTGTGCCATCTGTCAGCCAATTTAATTCTAAAATTAAAATCTGATTAAGCAGATTATGTGGGTGGCCTTAATTCAATTCGTATCAAGTTTAAGCAGTTAAAAAAACAAGACATGTAAGCAGCTAAAAAACTGAAATAGTCACAATATACAGGCAAATGACATGCTTTGTCTTGCTCTCTACAGCCTGCAGTGAACTGTTGCAGGAGTTCACCAAATCAAGGCCTGGCTGACGCAGGTGTGGCATACTTAGCGACCCATGATTGTCTGCATATCAAGACTCCCAGTGGATTTCTCTGCTAAATATTGTTGAGGTGAGCGGATAGGATTGTTTGCTGTGCTGAGAGCTTTGATATGTGTGCTGGTATTTATTTTTACTCCTCTTCTCTATCAGTCCTGGCAGTCCAAGGCAGGCACTCAGAGAGATATTGAGAACTGTGGGTACTAGACATGTGGGAGATATCGCTGCTGTGATGAATCTGAATCCCTTGCTCTAGATCTGTGTGTGCGCGCACGTGTGCGTGCGCTTGCTCGGCTCAGCTCTGTTTATTTATAGCTCATCTACAGCTCAGAGCTGAACTCCCAAACGCTTCTTCTCATAAAGTCTATTTCTGCATCTACACACAAATATACTTTTTAAATCCCTGAAGTATCTGTTTTTTGGGGGGGATTTCATGTTCTTTTTATTTTCTGATTTCACACTTCTTTACTTCAGTATGAGTGGCATTTTGTATGTCATGTTTGTGACAATATTTTCCAGCACACTGGTTTCTGCTACATCATGATTGCGGTTATTGTCTAGATCAGTGTTTCTCAAGTGGTTTTGTTTCAGTGGTGACCCTTCACAGTACTATTATAAAATGTCTATTATAAAAAAAGTAAACATTTGTTCTTAAATCTACTAATATTAATTATTAATTATAATATTTAAAAAAAATATTGATTAATATAAATAAGACATGACCCAACTTTGTGAAATTTTTATTAGTTAAGTCATTTGTTCTCTATTTATAGTGCTATAGTTAGTTCATGATCCCTTTAAAATGCACTGCATTGTTTTATAATGTTTCCTGTGGTGTACTTATCATTGTAATATGACTTGTACCACAAAAATTATCATAATTTAGTAAAAAAATAAAATATAAAAATTCCTAAAAGCTGCAATATGTAGATTTTCGCCATTAGAGGTCACCTATTCAAAACAAAGGCGTAGCTTGATGACGCAGAGTTTGAGCACGGATTCTTGGGAGATGTTGGCTGTGTCCGAAATCGCCCCCTATACCCTTAAATAGGGCACTATTTGAGGGGACAGCCATTTGTAGTGGTGTCCGAAACCATAGTGGACGATGTTGAGTGCACTCATTCAATCCCACAATTGACGCTCAATGGCTAGAGAATACCCATAATGCACTGTGAGAGTCGTGCACTGAATTAATTCCCGCATCTTGCCAGGAGATGGCGCCCGCAGCTGAATCAATCATCCATTCATTTTCCAAACCGCGCTGGTCCAGCATTATCATACAGGTATAAATTCCTTTTTAATTAGTCATTAAATCGTTTATAAGGTTTGAGCATGCTAGTTCAACATAAATATTCATTACTACTAGAGCTGCCAGTTTGCTACATTTCAAAAGATTATTAAACAGCAGCACAAACTATGCGAAATCGGCAGCCCTTTCGGTGCACTCAGTGTCCGAATTCACTCACTCGTTTCATTCACTCCCTCAAATGGACTATATTAGTGGAGTAATGTAGGGAATAGTGAATAAGGGTATAGGGGGCGATTTCGAACACAGCAGTTGTCTTTACAGGATTTTCCAAGATGGCGACCTGACCGCTCCTGTTTTACTGAACGCGTGCACCAATATACAAAAACTAAGGGACTGACTAAATAAATTCTGGATAAAATCTGGATGTGATCAATAAGCCTTTCCTGATCATCCATATGTCTACACGGGAAAAAAAAGAGAGCGTTAAAAACCGCAAAACAGGCCATTTTAACCCTCATGTCTAGCTGCCATGACTACAAAAACACGGTAGGCCAGCTACCTCTGATGGTGTTATGGACAGAGGGACCGGAGACACAGATATAATGCAGATGGGTGTTTGTTGACAACAGCAGGGAGTAAACAGTGATGCAGGTAAATGAAAGGTGATATGGATGTTGCAAAGAGGTAATGATACTGTCCTTTGTCTTGCAGGAACGTGGATCTTGGAAGGATGTGTAATCGTCGATGGAGAGAACTCACGTGGAAGGTAAGTTGACACACAGAGACAATAAAGCACGGCCACAATTTGGTCATCTGAGACAAATTTTGAGAATCTTAAAAGATTCTAATAATCATAGGCTAAAATCTGTAGTCTTTGATCGCTAGTTTGACATGTTCACCGACAGCCGATTAATGACCGTTGCAATTTTACCTTAGAGGAAATTCTGGCAGTGTCAGAAGATTTGGCGCACAATCCTGCAGTGTGACTTCTCCTACGACGAACGTCAAATTGTCTTCGTTTTTCAAGACAAGCCGTGATCAAAATGAATGCTAGAGATTTCGTTGTTAGCCACCATTTCAGTCTCGTATGTAATGCAGCTCACAGTCACCGATCGATGATGTAAAACTCTCTGAGATTCCACAGTGTGACATGAGGATCAAGTTCGTACAGTCTGACAAGCAACAATCGTAAAGGACTATTAAATCGCACAGTATGCACCAGGCTTTACTCGGCCATTGTCGATACTGCAGTGGTTTCCAAACTGGGGTACGTGACGTGACAGAGGGGGTATGCGAACAAAATTCTCAGATTTTCGTTCATTTAATTCTTCCCCATCTTAAAATAACATTAAAACCGAGCATGTATTTCATAGCACAATGCTGAAAATACATGACATCCAAACAAAATACCACATCTTTTGCGGTCAAACTAAACCCATTTCCATATAAGTAGCATGCATGGGTGCTGATAGGTTACGTCAAAGTCAACGTAGATTTAGAACTTACTAGCATGAAAAACAAATAGCCTGGCACGGAAGGTGCATACAGAGATCAATTTAAGATTTAAACTCTTGATACAAAACATACCTTTTGTGAGTTCTTGTTTTTAATGTTGATAATATTAGCAAGAATGCAAATCCAATCCACACGTTTGCAAATGAGACAATGATTTTATAGAACAGTTCAATAAACAAATGCGTAATATAAAGTGATGTTCTTCACAGTATTGTCAGTATTTACTCTGTTTTGCAACAAAATAATAGTTCCAACGAAAGACACAGCAGAAATACAACAGACAGTGGTGTTTGGTGAACGAATCTGTGGTTTAGAACGAATCGTTCGTGAAAGTCATTGATTCAATGATTCATTCATGAAAACAGCCACTTGTTTCATTACTGAATGACTGAATGACTGAATGACAAAATGACAAAATGACTCGGTGACTCACGCATTAAGACTTACCGCCACCTACTGGCGGCTTTAGTATGTAACAGAATCACTTTTCATGTTTTTATCATCATTGCATATTTTACTATTTAACTTTTTTTTTTTTTTTCAATTAAAAACATTATTAATGCTGTAAAGGTATTTACAAAGATAATAAATGCACTGGAAAGTCAATTTAGGGGGCAAATATTGTCCCTTAATGGAAAAGGTGCAGTCTAAGTGGAAGAGAGGGGGTACGCAGAAGGATGGTAAATGTCTCAAGTGGTACTCCGCTCTAAAAAGTTTGGGAACCACTACCCTGTCGAAACTGATCAATGCGAGATTAGACGCCATTGAAAAAATATTAGATGAAAATAGAGGGTCTAAAGTTTACAATCGACTTTGCTTGTAGAGAAATAAAGGATGTGAAGAAACGGGTTGAAAATGTGGAGAAATGCATGAAGAAAGAGAAGGAGGAGGTTGTTCAACTTAAAGTCAGAATCACAGAGCTGGAAAATTACTTGAGAAGATGGAACATATCGGGATGCAGTCTGGGCTGCAGCGAAGAACAACTCAATTCTACGTGAAAAGGGCCTCAGATTTGCTGAAGACCTTCCACAGGCTGTTAAGGAGATAAATTATGGCCTGCAATTCAAAAGCCACGCAGTGAGGAGAAACTTGCGTACTTTGTCGGGCGCGTGCCTTCATCTGTGACGTCGAACTTTGTCTACAGCAGATCGAGGAAGATGCAACAAAATGACTTAACAACTTGTCATTATTTATTTATACACATACTTTTTAAATTTTATGTTTAAATGCCAGAGGATTGTGACATACTTTAAAGCGAAAAGCACTAACTTAGTTTAAGCAATTTAAAACTGACATTTGACATTTGTTTTTTACAAGAATCAACCTCCTCCCCTCCATCTGAGTGCTGTCCCCCCAAAAAATATTATTGAAAACCACGCTAAGTATTCTAAATAAATGATATATTCTTAAAATAATTGCATAAGTAGTAAAGCAATACAAACGCAAATGGGCGTTTTAAGTTTAGAGACATTTTGAGTCACCCCTCCCTTGCCTCACAGTGGTTTGGTCCACCGCGCATGTCACACTTGTGTATAAGTCCAGCAGCGCCGGCGGGAGAGAACAGTTCTACAGAAAGTAGTTGAGAGGAGCTCCAGTAAGTAGGCTGTCAAGGCTATTTTTTAGTTCAAAAACATCGGATAAAGTGATTATTTTTTTCTTTAATACAGATAATGCTGAGTAATTAGTCATAAGAAAAAAAACAAAAAAAACAACGATAACTGATGATTTTTTTTTAAATTTACGCAATGGCAATGTTTTACATTCTGAAGGGGATTGAAATTGTCACTTTCTTATTCATGTTATATGTTATTAATTAAAGCAATAAGCCCCAAGAAGCCGTGGTTTACAGTGAATTTATAAAAGCTAAGGGGCGTTGTTAGGCTTACTGCAGAATTTCATAAGTGCTTTGCCCAAATAGTTTCATAAGAAAAAAGTTTAAGCCTGACATTTCCATAAAATATAATTTTCTGGAAGAGCTTTTGCAGGTATATTATTGATTTTGTGTGCCCTCATTTTTCTTTATTTTGGAAAGATGTTTTATTTGGTTTTGTTAATACTTAGAAAAACATTGTCGTCTTCACCTCACAGCCGGTGGAAAAGAATAGGGACGGGGCTCGGGCAGAAATCATATTCATTGGTGACATTGTTAACAGTACTGTAGTATGAAGCAGCGCAGGGCTGAGTGATTTCGCCACTGGAGCGATTGCTAAGGAGAGACAAGCGCACGTCTCGAAAGCAGAAGTTTTATTATGCCACGGTCGCTGCTTCTTCCGGTCAAGCATATGAGGTAACATAGCGTTGTTTATCATATTAGATACATTTGACTGTGTTGAAAATTGTTATAACGTTACTCTGTGCGTTCACTCAACGGCTGCTGTGAGATACTTGTTGCACACTGTAGTAAGCTAGATTGATTTTAGAATACTGTATCTGTCATGGCACACATTTATTTATTACTTAGCACCATCTTGTGGCAGTTTGGTGTAACAACAAAGAACATTGATGACTGTGAGCTGTTTTCTTAGTGGTTGGTTTAGGTCATGTGACTCTTGGGTTAGAGGTTAACCAGGAAATAACCTCAGTGTTCCAGATTTGTTCCATGCGGTTGGCTCTCTGTTTCCTACAAAACTGTACATCAAGTCGCCTTTCCTCCAATCTTATTCTTTTGTGATTTGTCTGCAGAGAGGCTCGAACACGCAACGATCTGAGTTTTGCTCTGAGTCTTCGGGAATCAATAGTGTGTTGAAACTGGAGCAGCCAGTCAAGAGGCAAGTGAAAAGCCCAGTCTATGCTCACAAGACAGAAGTGTCATTAGGTACTGTGAGTCAGACAAGCGGCTCAAACTGTGAGTTGGATGATGTGGATAAGACTTGCCCAATTCATAAAAAGCCCCACCCTCTCAAATGTTGCAGAGGTTTTAGGAGCAAACCTTTAGACAAACACAAGGCTTTCCTAAAGGAGAAAGGGGTTTGCTACAGGTGCTGTGCTACTACCACTCATCTGGCTAGGGACTGTAAAGTAGCTATTAAATGTAAGGAATGTAGCAGTGATGCTCATGTTGCAGCGCTTCACCCAGGACCGCCGCCTTAAACTTTATCTGAGCATGGCGGGGAGGGAGAGATAGACAGACCTCAACCTGCTGTCACTACCAAATGTACAGAGGTTTGTAGTTATGGCAAAAATTCACGGTCCTGCTCTAAGATTTGCTTGGCTAAGGTTTACCCAGCAGGCTGTCCAGAAGAAGCTTTATGTGATCCTGGACGACCAGAACAATAGATCGCTCGCTAGAACCAAGTTCTTCGACTTGCTGCATGTCAAAGGAGAAAGCTCAATATACACCCTACGTACCTGTGCAGGTGTGACAGAGATAGCAGGGAGGAGAGCCACAGGTTTCGTTATAGAGTCTTTAGATGGAGCGACAAAGGTGAAATTGCCAACTTTGATCGAACGCAACAATATGCCGGAAGACAGAGAAGAGATACCGACTCCTGACGCAGCACACTGGCACACTCACCTGAAGCCCATTGCATTCCTCCTCTGGATCCAGAAGCCCAAATTCTTCTTCTTTTAGGTCGTGACATCCTTCAGGTTCATAAAGTACGGGAGCAACGTAATGGACCTAATAACGCACCCTATGCACAAAGGCTAGACCTAGGCTGGGTCGTAGTAGGGGACGTCTGCTTAGGATCTTTACATAGTTCTTCAGCACTTAGTACTTACTGCACCCATGTACTTGATAATAGACGTCCTTCTCTACTTCCTCCATGTCCTAACAAACTCAGCATCAAGGAAAAAATTGACGTCAAGCCTCTGCCTGAGGTATCTTTGGCGTGTGACACCTTCATCTTTGATGACTACGTAATAGGGGATACCATCTTCGAGAGGTCAAAGGATGATAACAAAGTCGGATTTTCCATTGAAGACAGGCGCTTTCTGGACATCATGGATAGAGAGATGTTCATGGATGAGAGCAATAGCTGGGTCGCACCACTCCCATTCAGAACACCTCGCCAGCGACTCCCTAATAATAGAGACCAGGTATTAACACACCTATCCTCTCTTCTAGGAGATGCTGGCCACTTCGAATTTGAGACTGCACAAGTTCACTTCTAATAGCAAGGAAGTAATGAACGCATTCCAGATCATGCAAAGGGACTCAGGGATCTCAACTTGGAAGTTGACCCTACTCCCATTCAATGTCGTCTCTGACATAGCTGGGATGTGAAGAGACATATTCACCTTTCATGTAACAGACATCAAGAAGCCCTTTACTCACAGAGGGATACTTGCTACTGTCAACAGTCTCTTCGACCCACTTGGGTTTGTTGCCCCTATCATAACTTAAGGGAAATTCCTATTACGAGAACTCTCAGATGAGGCTCTTGACTGGGACTCTCCTCTCCCTAAAGATAATTGTCAATTCAAGTCCTCTTGTTCCTATTTCTTCAGACCCAGACTCACCTTTCTTGTTGACGCCAGCCATGCTCCTAACTCAAAAGGGTCATACAGTCCTCTCACCCCCAGGTGACTTCAAGGAAACCAATCTCCATAGACAGCAATGGAGACGGGTGCAGCATCTTGCCAACACTTTCTGGAGTAGATGGAGGCATGAATACCTTGCAACGCTTAAAAGCCGAATAGTATCATATTAATAAATGTTGGATGGCTTGTGTTGATAAATGGCATGCAGTTAGTTTTAAAACGTATTGTATGATGTAGTTGTTTCCTTGTCTAATAAAACATATAATATATTAAAGCATCTTTGTTGTTTCCATGGTTTCTACAAAATAAAACTGGAAACCTTGGAAACTGCGGATATGATGCCATTGACAGGCGGCTCCTGGACACCTCCCATATCCTTGATTAAAATCGCAATTTTTCTCACGATTTACAAATAGTTGGAAACATTTGGGATATTGTAAGTACTCAACTGAACAAAATATATAACACTGGCCTAGTGGTTTTTGGAAATTTTACTGCAAAAATCTTACATATTGTGCCTTTAAGGGCCATGTCTGCTGTGAGACTTCAGTTTAAACGCCCACTGCTGTGATTGGCTATCATCTTTGCATAAGAAATAGAAATATGAAATAGCTAAGTATTACATGTTGAACTCTCTCTACAACTTTTAGCAAGTTTTTACTATTACAGCTCTCAAGGTTAACTAATCGTGAAAAGTGTTGATTATAGCATTATATTTAGATCTATGGCATTATATTTAGATCGTGGCATGAAAGGTTGCAGTGATAAGCATTGTAGCCGATCACAGACATGTTGTGATCACAGACAGTGATCTCGTCATCGCAACTCAATTTCTGCACACTAACGAATGCTTTCATCATAACTAACAGTGCAAACGATGGGAGTTATGGCAAGAGCTCAGAACTCAGTTGCTGATAAACTTGTGCTCCAGCGATTATGAAGAGAGCGTGTTTTTTTTTTTTTTTTATCAATTTCTATATATAATTTAATCACAGTTTAAATAACATTATTTTCATCCGACTAAGAGAAACGATGTGAAGTTGACCGTTTAGTCACTGGTTTGATTACCTGACACATAGACAAAGAACATCTGACTGTACATGAATCATTACATATCAGAAATCACTGGTCACAGATCAGGCATTAGAATTAACACAGTTACTTACATGTTGTTGCATTACTGTTGAGTACATATCATAAAAGCCTGTTTAAAGCCTGCGCCAAAATTGCAACCGATTTACCAAAGAATCCCCAGTGAAATGTACTGAATACAAATAAATAATGCTCAGCTGAGACATTTACATTGTTGGAAATAAATAACCATATTCCTAGCATTAGAATCCTTTGAAAGGTAAATGTTATTTTTAGTGCTATATCACTCTTCTCTCCTTGTCATCTCACTAACATGCCAGTGGGCGGGGCTAATGTTGCATTCATTTTCTTCTACAGAGGCGGTCTTTCACCTGTCTTTTATAGATAGGCACATTCCACAACGAGTCGTTATCTGGGCTTGGTTACAATAAAAGCTGTTTTTGGACTAACAAGGACATTTTCAGTTCTGAAACTTACATGATATTCTTATAGTATGACCACCTCTTACATGTCAAAGCTTTTCTTTTTTTCCCCTGCTGCTTCAACCCCACCAGATCTATGACCTATCTATGATTCGTTTTAATTTTCATCTTTTTAGAGTTCAGGGTTTGTCCTTTAGTTATCCATCCTGACCTAACCCATATACTCTCTCTATGACTGTATCCAGATTGACAAAATGATAATAAAAAAAAAGGTACACATCCTTATGACTGGGCCACACTATCTAATTATTCAACTCAAGCACTTTCCATTCATCATCATGAAGTGACCTTAAAGTTATTGTCCAGCACCCTGTAAAAACTGGGCTAGCCGAGGGCTCAGTTGCACTTTCAACTGAGTCTCTTTTTAGAGCTCTTCCCATAATGCACTAAGGCAACCCTCTTTAGAACAGCTCTTTTTTACTGAGTGTCAAAAGCCGAGCCATGTTAGATCACCAAAGCAGTAGGAGTCTTGATCACTTAGCACTGTTAGATTTATAATTACTGTTTTCATAAGAACATGGTTTGCTCCTTGAATGCATTGAGATGAGACTGAACTCTGTGACTAACTGGCTCTTCAATTGTGAGTCACACTACAAAAAGACTATAAAAAGCATCGGAGGCTACAGTCCATCAGGCAAGTAACATTTCCTCACGTTACACGGCTACCCCACACTTAGTTTTGATCATGAAGCTTATGCCTTATACAGAAACCAGTGAGTGGAAAATGGTGGCCTTTAACTTTGAAATAGACTGTCAGTTGCGGCATGATTGTTCTTGTATAAACTCCATGGATGCGGAAGCACAAGATGAGTTTTACATGTGGTTCCCCATCCAAAGTCATTACCCTAAATCTAGTCATAATTTAGATGATATCTTAGCTGTCGGTTTTGATGGATGGCTCATTTGGGAAGATTGTCTGATCATTCATCAGTAATTTGCAGGAACCTGTATGGTCACCAGATGTGCGATTAGATACATAATTATACGGATCCTTCTCGGCTGCATTAAGCATCCCTCATTTTCATCCAAATTGGTCTCGGTTGAAGAAAAACTTTCTTTTCCAACTTTGGTTCTGCTGAGAAAATTAAGCTCAACTGAGTTTCTAGTGGTCGTTAACATTAATCAAATTTTCTGTGCACAATTATTCCACATAAATCACGTCTGAGTTCAAATTTGTCTGTGTAAGGTGTGTGAAGAACTGTGAAGATAATTCTGCCAAATATCGAGCATGCCCAAGTGCCAGCCAAACCGGTAATCCATATCTGTCCCGTCTGTTCAAGACAGATGACCAAGGGCTCCTTTTCATGCGGCCTGGTACATTCTTGATTCAGAAACTCCACAATAAAACAACATATTTTCCTCTGAAAACTTTTCTCGACTGCATGAACCGCTCATTAGTTCAAATTTCCAGTCTGTTGCACATGGATGGTATGTGCTGTTGGTAAATAAGTGGAGATTTTTTATTTGATTTTTGAGTGATATTCGTCAACAACCTGAACCTCCTCTATTTCTCCTTAAGATGTATCCTGTGTTGTCAGATCTTGGCTGGGACTCTTTTTCGGAATTGCATCTCCGCCCATACGGGAGGCTGCAAGATTGATTAACTAATCCATGCATGATTGATGCCCAAGCCTTTAGCATTTTCCAAGTATTACTGCTAAGCGCTATCAGCCATGTGCACCCACTTTTACCGGCTCTTGCATCCCAGGCTTCCCGTGGCCCTATCCTAGGCTGTCTTATATCATCATGGTGACCACTAAATCACTCCAATAGTTTAACCCAGGATGATTTATGTCAGCGGTGGAACGTTGCTTATACTGTTTATTTTGGTCATATTGAAGGAGATCTGGCAGAGCGAGGCCTCGGGAAGGTCAAATAGCTTGTGTTTGAAACTGGAGGCTATAAATGTGAACGGAAATGAATGACAATGTGCATGGTGTGATTTCAAGTGCAAACCGGATGACCGCTGACAGTCTCTTTTTATTGCATATGTCTCAGAAATTTGGGATGAGCAACATAAAATATAAAACTAATATTTAAAGATGCGATGAAACAGAAATAGTGACAGATCTTTTCTTTTTATATTGTGACATAAAACTGAGTGTAACCAAAGACTTTAGATATACAAAGACGCCACACTTTATTACTTATGAATGGGAGAAAGTGCAACACACAATATTGCAGATTAAGTCCTGCCTTATAAATAAAAGAGCCAATCACTGATTAATAAAGTTGTTGCGTCACTGCAGCTGTTTTGAGACGCAAGCTTAGGACTGCACATGCATATTAGGGGATCTAGCCTAAAAAAATAGCTTTTTTTTAATGCTATTTAAGCATTAGAAACAAAATGTATGAGTCAGATTGTCAGATTTTGTTGCTGATTTGAAATGTTATTTAATTGTGAGTTTGGCGAACAGTTTTTGAGATTTCAGGATTCCCCTATTCAAGTAGATAGGACTTGATCTTGGATTCCCGAAACAGCTGCCAGGAGGTTGCAAATATGGCTGCTGAGTGACCAGATTTTTCTTGAAAGGGACTTTGGTGTAACATACGGAGCCCTGGACATGCAGGACTTCAATCATTCAGTCCACTTAAAACCATCCCTGCAAGCATGATCATCAATTTAAAATCAGCAACCAATGCACAGATCCAAGACTTTTTTTTTTTTTTTTCTAAAGGAAACGTATGCTTGAATGAATTGTTCACAATATGATATATAAAATGCATTTATAAAATAGATTTCATGCCAACTTTTTATTATTAATGTTGTTTTAATAATTTTTGTTTACATAGTAAACTGAGATACTATACCATCCATGGTTTTTACTTTGTAAAATGTCTGTTAATGTTTTAAAGCAGTGGTTCTCAACCAGGTGTCCGGGGTCCATTAGAGGGCTTTAGCAAACTTCCAGGATGTAAAAAAAAAAAGATACCTAAAAAAACATGAAATTAAGGTGTCAACTGAACGCGTTTCTTTTTAATTTTCCTCAAAATAATACAATTCCCAATATAGTTTTTATTTTAGATTATAATAGATTTTTATTTATTTATTTGTACACAAATTTGAAAAAAAGATATTGAGACTAGTTTTGGTCATGAATGACTCTGTGGTTTTTGTGAATCGTTTAAGAGAGCAAGTCAATGACACATTTGCACATCATTTATACTATAAGTCTCTTATCGCCACCTACTGGTAGACCTGCAGAAAGATTCGATGAACAAATCTCAGTGAATCGTGTCATTAATGGTGCTTTTCCACTGCATGGTACGGCTCACTTTTTGGCGCTTTTCCACTGCATCAGATGGCTCGGTACGGCTCGCTTAAATAGTACCACCTCAGCTGAGGTTACAAGCATGCCGCACGATACTAATTTTGACATGTAAACACTGCAGATCATTGATTGGTCAGAGAAAATCGTCGCTACCAGCGTCATTGGATTTCAAACCCACTAGATTTAAATATCCAGTAACAGTCACCGCAGTATCATTTTGTTTGCGTGACTTTTTTTAAACAACTTGCTTTAAACGACTGTCGCACGCAACTTGAAAAAAGAAATGTATCATGGTCAGTAGACGAGGTGCAGACACGTTAATAACCGAGGAATGGATCCACGGCAGTAAAGGTGGCGCAACTATATTGTGGGATTACCCACTCACTCTGAAGCGGTACTAAACTGCAGTGGAAAAGCAAACCACAAGTAAAGCGAGCCGTGCCGCACCGAACCGAGCCGAGCCGAGTCGTAGCACGCAGTGAAAAAGTGCCATAAGATTAATCTAAATCCCACTATTTGCAATGCAGCATACATTACATTTTACAAACATTAGCTTTGTTTTTTTTTTTGTTGTTGTTTTTTTTCAGGTCCTAAACTATAAATGGAAGTTACATCTAAAAATGGGCTTTCCATACTCAATGCCCATTCTATCTGAATACAGACGGAAAAAGTGATAACGTTATTACAATATACTGTAGATAAAAGCTTCACTTCACACCCCTATTAGCAATAATGCAAGTGTTTTAATGAGTAATATAAGTAATTAAATGGAAATACCAAGTAAAGCCTGATCTGATTTGCAATAATGATTACGATCCCTTTGCTGGCTTAACATTTTTTAATTTATATCATGTGAATCGAGTATCAGGGCTTGAAAAGATCACATTTAAGATGGATCAAAGTGCATAAAAAGCCACCAAGTAATCCTTCCTAACCTTTCCATGACATTAAAATGATGTATGTCTTGTGATCCAGATCTGCCACCTCCTTTCCTCTGAAGTGTTTCACATCATCTTTCTATAAGCCTTTAGATCACATCCAGAGCTTTTACACTTCTCTAAGTTTCCCTAATTCATTTCAGGGATCATTTTAGTTCTCCTCTTGACTACTCCAAGCCCCTCCTGCTTTTAAACGCAATTAATTTCATCTTCTGAAAATGAAATGGCAATGTCTGGAGTGCGATGTGAATTATTGAAGCACGGTGGACTTCTGCCAGTGTCATTGAGGGACTGACTCCCGCAGCTCTGCCAAAAAGCCGTCCGCGTGGCACTGAATTCACAGTCCCGAAATCCACTTTTGTCATGTGCTCGACGGGCCTGCTGACGGAACCATATGCTTACGCGACACCCGTGTATCTAACGTGTCATAAATCAAATCTGGCGGTCTGCTCACTGTTGTATGGAGCTAGGGTATACCCAGTTTGACGTGCACAGGAACGCTTTCCTACGAAAGGAAATTGCCTCACATGTTTTATGACAGCACATCCCCTAAAGCAAAACGTTGCTGCTTGTCAAACAGCATAAGACACTCAGTTGGCTGATAATAAATAGCAGGCAATTAAAGAGAACACTGATTTCCAATGCTTTGGAAAGCATGTTTTAAACATGAGGACTTATGATATACAACTGAATCTATTTGATTTTGTTATCACCACCCAGCGTGACACATGTGTCAGTTTGATGCATGGACATCATTTTTACTTTGACTTTTTTGTGAATTTAAATGGGTTCAGACAACTTTGTGAGTAAACATCAGCTTTTATTGACCACATTTATTATTTACTTACCTTTGCTATGTTGAACCTGTCAGACTTTGTATACCTAAGTTGCTGTTTTATTGTGCTTGAAGACATTGTTTCTTGATATTTGCAATAAAGTGGTGTTATTTGGAATATCTAGTGAAAAACCACCATCAATAGGAACAATTTGAACGACGCTGTGAGCAAGTGCTCTGGAACGGAAAAGGGCTTCTTTATTTCCTAAACCGGTTTGTGCTCATGCCCTCAAACTGTGTAGGATTCAGCACCATTTACACTGACAAACAAAGCCATTACTGACTGGAACTGGTCCACAACTAACACTAAATGGACTTTACAGACATAATTCATGTTCCTCAGAAAATAGAACATGGTGCTATAGCAACACCAAGGCCCAGTTTGATTCCCAAAGAATGCAACAACTGATGAAAATGTATACTTTGTTTTCTGTCCTTTTAAGAGACTATGAATTGTTGTTGTATGGAAAATGATTTTTTTTTTTTTTTTTGAAAAATACAGGTGTTACACAAGAGATGTCAGTGTTCCCATTCGGCGAGCAAGTCGAGGAAAAGCTCTCTTCTGTCATGGAGGATGAGGACTGAATTGGATCCTCAGCCTGCATATATGTGCATATAGTCCAGTTCTAACCGCTCCACTCCACCTGCACCATTAGGATGCCAACTTCATTTCTCTGATTCTTCGAATGTTACCCAGTATTTACACAGCTCACGGCTCACTCTCACTGCTCCCTCTTGTTCTCTGTCATCAACATTTAATGGAATTTAGTATGAGAAGCTGTTAAATGAGGTTCTGAAAATTCACAAGCCATGCAGCCAGGTTATGTTAAACTTACAATGATTGCTCACATTATCATATTGGACAAATACAAAGTTCTGTCATGAAACTCTAGATGGCGCAGGCTAATAGGTCCATTACCTCAACCTGCTCATAATGAAATCATTATCTATTGGACACAGCTGATTGGTTCCTGCTGTATCAGTAGCCAATGAGCTTATATGTTCAATCTTCAAATACATGAAGCATTGCCTTAGCAGCGCAGCACGCTTTCAGAAACTCTCCACCTTCCCCAGCTCCACCTGTATAGATCTGCTATGGATAATTCATGTATGCTATATTGTACAGCAGCAGCATGTCTTACTTACATGTCTTACAGCGTGTTGTGTATTGGCAGTAGCAAGTCCCGTACTTGCTCTGCAGAAGCAACAGCAATAACCTACAGCAGCAGCGTAGCAGATCTATTCCGCCAAGACCAAACATATCAACGTTATCATACACATTTCCTTGCAAAACACTCAGAGAGTTTTATATATATATATATATATATATATATATATATATATATATATATATATATATATAATGAATGGAATGACTAACTGTCACTCAATATCGGCTTTGTATCACAGAACGTGGATTTTCTAGTAACTCTGAAGACCTTGACTAGCTTGTGCAAGTGTGTTTGATTAGGGTTGGAACTAACTCTGCAGGTCAGTGGCCCTCCAGGACCAGATTTATAGATACCTGCTTTGTATATTAACAACATGCTCATGTTATGGGCAAATATGAGTTATTATGCACAAAATCCAGAGCTGTAAATGTTCTAGCGGGAGTGCAAAAGGAAGCACAACTTCCCACCCACATAAACACTCTATAACGTAATGGCAGCTTATGTTCAAATGAAACCTACTCCAATGTCTTTTTGCTTAGAAAAAATGAGTTAGCAGTGGTGTAACTGGTCCTTCATTTTTATGACTTTCTCATTTTGTGCTGCCTCATTTGAAACAATACAATTTGTAAATACAGCATCTTCAGAAAAGTTATTAGTAACACTTTACAATAAGGTCCTATTAGTCAACATAATATTTTGAGGTCCTATAATGCATCAACTAACTTTAACTAACAATAAGCAATAGGTTTGTTACAGTATTTATGGTATTGGCAACACTCTATTTTGATGGTCCAGTTTAGACATTCTACTGACTCTAAGTAACTTTGTCAACTTATTCTACTGACCTGAACCTAACAGATTGCTAATACTCTAATTAGAGTTAGTTGACATGTAGTTGCAAAATTACTTATAGTTAGTAGAATGTTTAAATTAGACCATAGAAATAAATGTTATCATTTTTTGTCAATACGTTTTAATACAGTTTTATATTCACTGATGTAAACAGTAAAGGTTAATGATATTTATGAGCACACATAATGCTAACCTGTGGTGCCTGTATGAGTGATGCAGGTTTGAGTCTGGCCTGCTACCTTTCCTCATCCCATTCACTAATTTTCTCTTCCCAATAACTTCCAATCACTCTCTACTGCATGTCAAACAAACAGCTAAACTACAAAAATAACAATTCAAAGATCTATAAAATATGTTAACCAAGTCATATTTGAAATGAAACCAATCAAGTATGTTAATTAGTGTTTATAAGCATTATAATTAATTTCAAATATTCAGTAAGACATTAGCAGTTTTCCACAATCACCGTTTTTCGGAGGTTTATGAGATTATAATAATGGAATGATTATGTACCTCTGCTAAGAATGTCATCCTGACTTCAAGGATTTCTTTCAGAAGAGTCAAGTAGGGTGAAATTTCATGGCAGTGATCACTTTTATACAGTGAACTGTTATCTCACTGACTCTTTTGACGTTTGCTGACTCTGCTCTGTGTAAATTTATTTCAGCTGTTAATTCAGAAATAATTACATTTTCAGTGCCAATGACTTTCTTTCCTCTACTTCCATTTAGGTTATTTTCTTATTCTATTATGTGAAAAATGTGGTAATATATATTATTTCAGTAATTTTATTTCAGCTAGCTTATTTAAGTCAAGTGAATGTGACATTTCATATTTTATATAATTTTTTTTAACATAAATATAATTGTAAAAAAAAAAAAAAGTTCCAGGAGCTGTAAGGTTACAGAATTTGCAGAAAAGCATCATAAAAATATCCTAAATGTCTGTATGATTTGTTCAATATATTTCAAGTCTTCTGAAACCAAACAATAGCTTAAAGGGTTGTGTCACTACTGGCAAAATGGGCTTTCGGTAAAACTTGGCGGATGGATGGATGGATGGATGGATGGATCGATCTTCAACACCCATAAAAGAAAACTTAAACACCCATAATGCACTGGGCATGTTGTCGTCCAAGGTCAAGCTATAAATATACTTACAAGAGTCAGATACTGCCTTGCTTTAATGGGAAATTCTTTTTAGCAAACTTTTAGTCTTAAGGGTGGCAACTTGTATCGTTCCCGGGTACAATACAAGATGTGGGTACAGTACAATCGGTTCTGTCAGTTCTGCCCAACACCCTGAAGCAAAACGCTATCGCATGCAGGTAAGAAAGCTGTTGCCATATCATTCTGTTTTTACCATAATGCTGTTTAAAGAGTAGACATAGTACGATACAGTTTTCAGTGATTAACCCTTACAATAACTGTTCTGTTAAAAACCCTCCGTCAATCCGACTGTCTGTGGGCAGGGATACAAAAATGTGGAGGTATAATTTGTAGTTTTCACGAAAGCCCTGGATTCATCAAAAGTAAATTTTGCGTCATCCGGCAGACTTTTGCTGACAACATAAACATGAATTTCTTGGTCCAGGTAACACGAAGAATGAGTAATCATTGTACATATACAACCGACATTGTAACAATACAAAGTGGGGTAAAAATCGGCAAAGTTACACTTTTTAACTGCGTGTAAAAAATCAATAATGACAGAATTTACATTTTCAGCTGAGCTCATAGTTTCCCAAAACGAACTATGGTCGCAAGTTCCGTCGTTACCAATAGAGTTCAATGGGACTTGAGACAATAGTTGACTAATGGTGCTTTTGGGAAACACACCCCTGAACTATAAGTCTATAAGCATCAGATGTAGTAGTTTTAGGGCATCCGAGGTCTCTCGGGTTTCGAATACTCTGAAGAGGTCTGCAGGTTTAGTTGTGTTTGGGAGCTTGTATTATGATAGATAAACAGAGTCAACTCTGCTCAGCAGGAAGCCACTGGAGCCCCTTGGAAACCTGGCAGCATGTGTCAAGATTCTGGTTTGATTTAATAAACAGGAAAAATATACACATTCCTCTAGGCCTGGGGAATAAATGATGTGCCGGTAAAAATACTGATAAGGAATATAGGATCCAATGGGACTCACTGCGCTTTGTTATGTGGGTACTGAAAGACAGGTGGAGTCGAGTCGATTCACAACAGACAAATGATAAAGTAGGCCTATTAAAGTACTTAAAAAATAAATAAATTAAAAAAAAACATTAAAACTTAAAAAAAAAAAAGGGTTTAAATGAAAATTGCTAACAATCAATTTACAAAAATAAATACATATAAAATGTATACACTGGGGGTCAAGAGTTTGGAATAATTCAGATTTTTTTTTTATGATTTTGAAAGAAGACTTGTGCTCACCAAGGCTGCATTTATTCAATGAAAAATACAGTAAAAACAGTAATATTGTGAAGTAACTGTTTTTGCTGCTATATATTTCTTTTGAAAACTGTGATATTTCTTCAAGATTCTTTGATGATCAGAAAGTTCAGAAGAACAGCATTTATTTAAAGCAACTTTTGTAACAATATACTGTCAGTTGAATCACTTTAATGTGTCCTTGTTAAAAAAAAAAAAAGTATTAATTTCCATAAAATAAAAAAAAAACTTACCTCAAACTTTAAAATGGTAGTGTATCACAATTTCCACAAAACTAGTAAGCAGCACAACTTTTTCAACATTGATAATAATAAGAAATGTTTCTTGCAGCAAATCAGCATTTTAGAATGATTTCTGAAGAATCATGTGACACACTAAAGACTGGCATAATGATGCTGAAAATTCAGCTTTGACATCATAGAAATAAATTACATTCTATCAATATAGAAAACAGTTATATTAAAAATGTAATATTTCACGATATGAAATATGCAGCCAGCAGCTTTTTGACTTCTTTCAAAAGCTATAAATGCTTAATACATAATATTATAATATATTTTAAAATATTATAGAAATGTATTTTGAGAACAGACCTGTATGGATTTTGCATTGTAAAAAAATCTGCACTCTGAAATTCTACTGGACTGAATTATAATGACAGTGTGAACAAATTTCTAGAGTACAGATTGTGAGCCATTACTCACATTAAAAGCAGTCTTACATAAATGTTTAATGTAGCACAAATGCAATGCTATCTCATCACACAACTTTTAACTTCATTATATAGCACTAATCAAACCTGTTTATGCATTTGGATGTATTGAAGGACAGAACACCTGAATGATAGTGATCTTATACAGAGAATAAAAGTTTCTCCATTTGTGGAGTGCTACAGACTGTGAGAGTCTTAAGGGGCTGCTGGCTCTGATTCAGCTCAATGTGCCAGGGCTTTTCAGGTCTGCCAGAGCTTTTATCCATTACTGAAGTGACATAAAATGGCAGAGAGTTCATCCATTTACATGCACGTCTGAGAATAAACAAGCCCCACACATTTAAATTTAAAAGATCACTTAGGTGGAGTATTTTAGGTCACTTTTACTTTTACTTTTCTTGATGTATAGACCATTTGATTCAGCCAAATGCATTATGTATTTAGCTGAATCACTGAATCATATAAGCTTTACCCCTTCTTTTTTCCCTGCTTCATATAATAATTATAATAAATACTGGTGCAGAAAAAAAGTAAGCGAAGTGGATTTGCCCTGTATTTCAGTGCAATGTAGACGTATGTAAACCCGTATTTTAAAGACTAGTTGACCATCCTCTGGCAGCAATAACCTCCCCCAAATGTTTCCTGACGTAATTGTCAGATCTGCACTAGTGTCAGGATGAATTTTCCACCGTTCCCCTTAACAAACCCGTTTCACTTCAGCAATATTAATGCTGTGAATCGCTCTCCTGTGATCATGGCACTACATCTTTATCGGGCAGAGAACTCTGACTGGGCCACATCAGAACACATATTTCGGTAACACTTTACAATAAGGTTCATTATTTAACTACATTAGTTAACATGAACTAATAATGAACTGCACTTACATAGCATTTAATCTTTGTTAATGTTAATTTCAACATTTACCAATACATTATTAAAATTGTGATAACATTAGTGAATGCACTGTGAACTAACATGAATAAACAATGAACAACTGTATTTTCATTAACTAACGTTAATGAAGATTAGTAAATACAGTAACAAATTGCTCACAATTAGTTCATGTTAGTTAACACATTAACTAATGTTTAACTAATGAACCTTATTGTAAAGTGTTACCCTTCTTCTGTTGATTTACTGTTTTTATTGTTCTCTGATCTTTCATGATGCATCTTACACATAAACTGGTCTGAGGCCCTGTTTACACCTGATATTAAGATGCGTTTTGGTCGCTCATATCAAAACTTGATGGGGGAGACATATTCCTGTTTAAACCTGGGGTTTTAATGTCTCTTTCGTCCACTTTCAACCACTTCTGTCCTTATTTCTTTGAGGGAAGGGTCTATAGATGGGTAATTGTATATGTTTTTTTTTTTTTTTCAGATTTTTCGAATGGATGAAATATGTATGTACAATTTACATATTGATGTGACTGGAGTCGACAAAACATACGGGGAACAGCAGCTTTCGTGCCAAAGTCATGTGATTTCAGTAAAGGAGGCGTCCTTACACATCATAACTGTTTCGAAGTGATTCGGAATTTCAATGGTTCGCCACTAGGGGCGATCTCATGAACATATGAACCACTATATGATTTTTACCTGATATCGGATAAATTTTATAAATTTGTACACATTTAATGACACATTTATATAGTAAAAAGGAAGAGTTGTATTTAAAAGTATCTTATTGCTCAGATTAACCAAGCTCTCCATAAAACAAGCACCACACTTTTATAAAACATCACGTTACTTCATATTTTATTTATATAATTTATTAATTGCATTTAATAAATTACAATATTATGCAGTTGGTTTGTAAAGAGTGTTGTTACGCTTGTTTGGCCTGAGTTTTCGCTGCATTTACACTGTTCTGACCAGCAGAGGTCACGAATGTGTGGCATTTCGAGCACTTTGAAATTGTAAATCATTTTGTGAAGCAATTTGTTCAGTTGATTTTAAGTTTAAACTTCAGGTCTACAGCCAAAAAAGTTTAAATCTCGACTGGCTAGCCTGCTTCCCATGATGTTCATGCATTAGGTAAGTAGGTGGTCTTTTGTAGCTGTTCGAACACATTTGACCACATGAGCGTCTACACTACGAAAGCAATCTAGTCGAATGCATTTTTGACTACCTCTGGAAGTGGTCGAGAGTGGATAAGGTCAAAACATTTGAGACCACATTTACACCTGTATTTAGCGCCATCCACTTGTGATCGGACTGAAGAAAACACTTCTTAAACGGTTAGTTCACCTCAAAATTTAAATTCTGTCATTAATTACTCACCCTAATGTCGTTCCAAACCCGTAAGACTTTTGTTCATTTCGTTCAAATCTGAGAGCTTTCTGTCCCGCCATAGACAGCTACGCGACACTTTGGCGCTTCAAAAAGTTGATAAAGACATCGTAAAACTAAACCATATGAACTGCATGGTTTAGTCCAAATTTTTAGAAGCATCAAAGTGGTAGTCCCATAGCTGTCTATGGAGGGACAGAAAGCTCTCAGACTTCATCAAAATCTTCATTTGTGTTCTGAAGATGAACAAAAGTCTTATGGGATTGGAATAACATCAGGGTGAGTAAAAGATGACAGAACTTTCATTTTTGGGTGAACTAACTCTTTAATACCATGCAAACAGGGCCTGAGAGATGCCATTAAATTCTCCTGCAAAAATGTCCTGATAAACTTGGGAATTCATTTGCTTTCTTTGGATAATATTTTTGGGAATTCCATTGCTCTTTTGTGAACTTTAGCAGTGCAGAAAAGGTTTTTTGTTTGTTTGTTTGTTTGGTAACACTTTAGTATAGGGAACACATATAATCTATTAACTATGACTTTTCCCCTCAATAAACTCCTAATTTACTGCTTATTATTAGTAAGTTAGTTGTTAAGTTTAGGTATTGGGTAGGATTAAGAATGTAGAATAAGGTCATGCAGAATAAGGCATTAATATGTGCTTAACTAGTACTAATAAATAGCCAATATTCCAGTAATATGCATGCTAATAAGCATCTAGTTGAAAGATCCTAAAATAAAGGGGGCAGTACTAGCTTCCTTCACAGACAATATAATACCATGAACTGATAAATATCAATGTACTTAGAAGTAACCTACTTTTGTACCTCTCCAATCAACAAATCTTAATCTCAAATATTCTGAGATCTGTGTTGTTCAAGGGATGGTTTCTTGTGAACAGCAAACTCATTGTTTCTATAAGGCAGAAAGGTTCAGCTGCCTCCTGACTTCAATTAACTTTTGGCGAAGTCATTAGCCTACAGGTTCACATACTTTTTCACCCTGAGCTGTGAATGTTTACACGGTGTGTTAAATAAAGGCAGTAAACTGCGGATAAAAAAGCGTTTCCATTCCATGTGTTCAAGAGAACAAAACCATCACTTTTTCTGGGAAAATAGTGCAAAATACCTGTAATAAAAATGAAAGTTGCTGCAATCAGGAAAGTGACTGTGGCTATTTTTTGTACATCATAAATAACGTGCGTCTCGACAAAACAATGAACACTGTCGTCTTTTAAACACTGTTATCTTGCATTCAGATGCCTGGTGTTGGAAAGGCAATCGTGTGAGAGTTCTGGGAGGGAATCATACCCAACCATTTTGATGACAGACTTTGGCTCAGGTATTTCAGAATGACCAAACCAACATTTAAGAAGCTGTGCAATGAAATTGATCCGCTAGAAATTATTAAAAGCAAAAACTATTTGGAAGCCATTTGGATGCGTGTTAAATATGCTGATGAATATGCATGGAGGACCTGATGCACCATTCTGGAAAAGTCCTGCATCATATTATTTTACTTCACTCTTGGTTACACTCTTCCATATCTATGTTGACCATGCATGACCTTTTAAAGAAAGATGTTTGGAATTAAAAGCAGGTATTTTCAGCAGAATAATGCAGATATATTGTCCTTGAAATGTGAAACTATGTTAGTGTTTTGTACTTCCCGCCATAGTTAAAATAAAAACTTATAATAATGAAGTGTAAAATGATGCTCAGGTTTATGATGCAGTTTCTTACCCCCTTTAGTGCTCTACAAATGTCTAATTTCAGAAATATGATCATTTCATTGCAGCCGACTTTTTCAATTTGCACCATTTTGTTAGGTCATTTCCCAGTTAAGAAAATAATTTGCACAAGCGGTTCACAAAATGGCACCATTTGATACACAGTCCTGCATCTGTGACAGTGTACTATTCCTTTTTTCCCCCAGCATAAAATATATTGCACTTAAAATCAATGCAAAGTCTTTCTGTTCCAAGAGAATGATATTTTCTTTTTTTTTTTTTTTTTTGTTATATGTAATATTTCAGTGGTAAGATCACACTGCAACATTCTAGTACATCTCTGTAGTGAAATATTATTAATTATTACATTATCTTGTCCCTTAGATTTTTTTCATGCTAATTTAATTGCTTAATTCTTAAACATTAGCATTAAGGAATCACATATGCATGTCGACCCCTGACCCCTTTTGTCTTTGTAAACAATAAGCACTCAATAAATATGTAGCAGTCTATTGTTTATTGTTTAGAGAGTGTATTGTTTACTGTTTACTGTAATGTCTGTAAGATGCACTGCAGACCTGGTGAAACACCATTTTGTTGGCTCTATACTGTATATGACTATGTAGAATGACCATAAACCAGACTTGACTTTAGGCCTGTCCTTTTATGTCCTAAAATAATTATATACGTAATAAAATAAATAAAAATAAATAAAAGCTCTCTTAAAAACTAATTCAGAAGAGCTCTTTCTCAAAAACCTGTTCAAGTTTATTTGTGCTATGAGGAAGTCTCAGAAAACTGTAAGTAGGTGACACTTCAGTGACCTGAGGGGGACAGTGCCAGTTGTACTGTTTGTGAACAACATGGGCATGTGTTTGGATTTGTGTGCAAGATATCACTCATTTGAATAGCTGAAGAATACATTTCAGCACCAAAAACAAAGAGATCCTAAGCACAGACTGATACAGTCATATACTATTAGCAGAGACTGAACTCAATACTGCAGTATCAACTTTCACACTGTCACTTACTGCAGTTTTAAATGTAATCTTGGTCTAGGAAAGCATAATGAAGTGAGCACACAGTTGAATGAACATGAATGCATTCTTTAAATATAACCTGGCAGGTGCTGCGACCAGTAAAATGAAACCCTATGATGCTAAGAACGCTGTGAGTGTTGCAGGCCAAATAATTAATGCAAGTATGCATACCAAAGTATTGCTGGACCTGGCTTGAGTGAGTGAGTGAGTGAGTGAGTAAATGACATGATGTGAAATGACGAGACACTACTGAGCTGTTATTAGGGGCCAGGCAGTAAAGGTGCATATGCACCTATTATATCTGTTAGTTTACTTCTGCTTATTATTCCTCTTCTTCCTCCGCGATGGAAGTCTATGGCAACCCATAGAATCATTTGCGGGAAAATTATGAAATTTGGCACAGTCTCAACAGTAACCAAAGAAAGTTTAGTCTCTTTAACTCAATAGCTCTAGCGCCACCACCTGTCCAAAGGTGCACATGTTTTTACTAATAACTTTTGAACATAACAGCAACATTTTTTTTTTTTTTTTTCCTGATTCCTTGGCTCATGAAAATCATGAACATTTTTCAGCATTTTAAATTTTCAGAAAAACATTTTTTTTGCAGCTATATTTATTTTTTATTATTGGTGATGTTATTATTAAAAACTAAAATAAAATAAGAAAATAAGATCTGAACAAACAATAACCAACAAAGGACTGAACAGAATGGGGAGAATAAATACACATAGTAAATGAGGGAACTAAACAGGAACAGCTGGATGAAGAATAATTAATTTGTAACCATGGAAACTAATGACAACTCAAAACAGACATGACAGGAACTAAACATAAAAAAATTGTGACATTACACCTTCATTGGAAAGGCACGTCCTCACGTTGTACAATTTCCAACTGAGGAGGGAGGGAGGTGGGCATGGGGCTGGTGATGAACAGGGACGACCAGGAGGAGTCGGAGGAGACAGACACCATAGTGGAGCCGATGGTGGGAGGAGTCAGCTTTGGAGCTTTGGCTGAAGGGTGTGGCAGAACCTAGGGGGCAGATCGACTGAGGTGGAACCAGCGTGCGTGGCGGAACCGGCGCAGCAGAGAGGACCATGGCGACATCCATGCCCGGAAGCCCAAGGTGGAGCTATTGGCTCGCAGGACCGAAGTGGAGACGGGGACTCGGCTGACTAGGGTGACCTTGGAGCATTCGAGGACGACGGAGAAGCTGGAGGGAAGAGGAAGCCCAACACAGCTGAAGGAGTGGAGGGTCGAGGTGTAGCCGGACACCCAGAAGTCTGTGGCAGGAGCTGAGCAATGACCGACCAAGGCTGATCTGGATGGACGAGGGAGCCCAGAGGAGTCCAGGGCAAACAGGCCATGTGGAGATGAGGGAATGCAGAGCCGGGGCACAGCTGATGGGCCAACAGGCTGAGACATGGTGAAGTTGAAGACACAGGTGAAGACATGGGCCTGCAGGCCCGAGGTGCAGCCAGGGACTCAGCCTCATGCCCAGTTGGTGGAAGGGAAGCCCAAGGCAAAGCTGACGAACCACACAGAGGTAGCGGCAGGGGCAGAGCAGAGGAGCTAGACAACACCAGTGGTACAGACGGACTGGCCATAACCAGTGGGGAACCAGTGGGGAAGATGAGACCAGGCAGTCAGGCAGGGACATATAGGTGGAAGAAGATCACCGGATGGGACCAGAGCATCTAATATCTGGATGGGACTGGTAAAAAAGGAAATGATTTCGGGGTGGGGATCTGGGTGGGAATTGGATACACGGACCACAGATCTATCAGTTTCAGGTCTGCTTCTGGCCCTGGGGTGGACTGATCAGCGTGCTTAGTCTCCAGGGCTTTGATGGTATCCGGCTCTGGTTCCTGGACGAGCTTAGTGGGTGCCCCGGGCTTGCTAGCTGTGAGGGAGAGGCTGCCGTTCTGGAGCATCCAGCCCAAATACGTCAGCAACCTTCAGTTCTTAGGGAGGAGGAGGAGCTGCAATGCTGGTGAGTGCATAGTTTTTTTTTTCTCTCTTTTTAGAGTGCTTGGTTACAATATAAACAACGGGTAACACTTCAAAATAGACTTTACTGGACATTTGGTTTAACACGTTTAACTAAACAGGAACAGCTGGACGAAGATGAACTTACCTGTTACCATGGAAACTAACAACAAATCATAACAGACATGACATGAACTAAACAGAACATAATTGTGACATAATTGTTATAAAATGCTTTCTCTCCCAAATTCAAAGTATTGCCTTTAATGCCCTACATGTTGCTTTGGATACAATGTCAAATAAGTACATGTACTATGTAACTTAAAGAGCTCTGCCAACATTTTATAATGAGGCATTTATGACTTTTTGTTAATTTTTATGTAAAATTATTCATCAAGTTTAGACAGAAGCTTTGTATGAGGAGAAACCTATCTCTCATCCTCTTCACACAACAGTGGAGTGTACACCAATTAAAATGAAAATCTATACTGCTGTCATCTAATCATTTCACTGCTCACTGGATATAAGCTATGATTTCTCTAAGGAGAGATGACTGGAATTAAACGGGAAAAAAAAAAAAAAAAAAAATCTCCTGCACGGGGAGGCTGCATCCTCAGAAAAAAATCCAATCATTTTTGATTGACTCCCTGTATTTACAGAAAAATGCTGCTGACAGCTGAGGCAATTATGAGAGCTTGAGGGATGACAGGGATGGTTCAAGGGAACGGACTGACAAGTGACAGAAATATGTTTTCTCATCCCTGGCATGAACGTTTTACTGTTATAATAATTCAATGATAATGTACCTGATGTTTTCTCTTTCAGAACACGTCTTTGGTCAATTGTCTGTTTGAACTTTTAAAACACCCATTCATGTGTGATAACTTATGAAAGCTTATTTCTGCCACTGAATAAAAAAATAAAAAAGGTAATTGTGAGTTTACATCTCACAATTCTGACTTTTTTCTCAGAACTGTATGATATAAACTCGCAATTGCTAGTTCCCTTTCAAGGGAACTCGCGTTGCGTCGAGAAATTGACGCTTTGGGAACGCAACGCGTGATGTCGTCATGAAGCACGTGTGAAATCAGTCCAATGGTGTGTCGAGACATCAGAAGCGGGTGACGTCACGGCCAGGAAGCTATAAAGCACGCTCAAACAAAGCGACGCCAGCTTCTGTGTCTTCAGTTGCGCTCTGTGTCTCGTATGTCTTATTTGGTGTTTGTCAGTATTTCCCTTCGTTATTATGGCCGAGAAACAGTTTAGATCTTGTCTTCATCCCTGCCCACGTTACATCACGTTACATCACTCGAGGGTGCTGGCTGTGAGCACTGCGACCGTCTTCCATTGCGGACGCTCCGCTCCCGCCTGGCGCTTTTTGATGAGGGCGCTCAGGCTCGCGTTCCCCAGGGTTCGGGTCCCGCTGCTGCCGAGGCACAGCATTGATCCAGATCTTGGGGATCGCAGATGGATCTGTCAGAGGGGTTTGAGACGGGCCCCGCCCTATCTCAGCCCTCACCTGACAGATCCAGTGCTTTTTCTCAGTGCTTGGAAGCACGCTTTGCGGTTCCTTCCACACTGGGTGAAGCACCGGTGCTCAACGTGTCCAGCTCCGAGGAGCTGGATGTGGAGAGCACCGACGTAGCAGAGAGTGAAGACTCGCCATCCCACTCTCCGGCTTATGAGGAGCTGGTAGAGGTCATAACTCGCGCCGTGGCCAAATTAAATATCGACTGGCCGGCGGAGAGGCAGGACGTTCGTCCTAAAAGTAAATTGGATGAGCGCTTGCTGCCCTCGCGAGCGCAGCCTCCCCGTCGGGGTCTTCCTTTCTTTCCAGACCTCCACACTGAGGTGTCGAGGTCCTGGAAGAAACCGGCCTCCTATCGCGTGCATAGTGCTCAAACCACGCACTATGCATCGATAGTGGGGCTCAAGGAGCACGGGTATGGGACGATGCCAAAGGTGGAGGAGACGCTTGCTAGCTATCTCTCTCCACAATCGGCATCGCCCCTAAAGGCCCCGACACTGCCCACCAAGCCTGTGAGGGTTACATCTAGCTTGGTGGGCAAAGCTTATCAGGCCTCGGGTCAGGCTGCGGCATGCCTTCACACTATGGGCGTGCTGCAGGCCTACCAGGCCGAGCTTTTGGGGGATATTGATGAGGGCGGGGGAATGACTCCCGACATAGTCGATGAGCTACGTCGGGCAGCTGATTTATCTCTCCGGGCCACCAAGGAGACGGCCAAATCTGTCGGTCGTGCTATGGCAGCCCTGGTGGCCACGGAGAGGCATTTATGGCTCAACCTCAGCTCTATTAAGGACAAGGACAAACATTTCCTGCTGGACGCCCCGCTTATGCCTCCTGGCCTCTTCGGCGACGCTGTCAATACGGTCGTTGAGAGGTTCCAGGAGGCTAATAAACAAGCGGCGGCGTTGCAGAAGCTCCTCCCCCGCCGCTCTCATACCCCCGGGGCTGCTCAACAACACCAGCAGCCCCACACTTCTAAAGCCAGCTCCTCACAACAACATTGTGCTGCTCAGAAGCAGAGCGTTACCACCCGTACTCCCCCTCAGCGACACGGGGGGACGGGTGGTCGGTCTCAACCGCAGCCTTCGAGGGGTAGGATGGATCTGCGATCCGTCCTTATCGCCAAGAAGGCTGCGGGGAAAAAGCCCTGACGCCAGCAGCGTCAGGACTTTGAGGGCAGTCCCCTCCGGAGAGAGGTGTGTTATACCTCAGCGCACAGCGCTCACTTCTCTTCGGTGCCCTCAGGGGACCGTTCTGCCAACCCTGCCATCTCGGGTATTCCAGGGCGCAGCGGCCCCCAGCGAACATTCACTCAAGCATCCGCCCGCAAGTTTAGCGGTGCTGGGGTGTTCGCTCCCTCCGAGGAGGGTCTCAGAGCGATCAGTTCGGTTGCCCCCTGCCGGTGCGCCGCATCGGGGCACCGAACTGCTTATTCAAGATATACCAGAGGCCAGTCTCGAGAGACTGGTTCCCTTAGTAGAATATCTGACAGCATGGAAGCTACTGCCAAATATTTCTCAATGGGTCCTGCGTACAATCGAAAAAGGTTATGCCATTCAGTTCGGGTCTCGCCCGCCCCGGTTTATGGGGGTCCTACCCACTGTGGTGGGCCCCGAGCAGGCTCTGGTTCTGGAACAAGAAGTAAAAACTCTATTGGAGAAATGAGCCATAGATTATGTACTTCCCTCCGATGCAGAGAACGGTTTCTACAGCTGTTACTTCATTGTTCCAAAGAAGGATGGCGGGCTGCGTCCTATTCTAGATCTTCGTCAACTGAACCAGTCCGTTATGAAACTCAAGTTCAAGATGTTGACACTGAGGCAGATCGTATCTCAAATCAGGTCCGAGGACTGGTTTGTTACGATCGACCTCAAGGACGCATACTTTCATATCTCCATCCTTCCACATCACAGGAAGTTCCTGAGGTTTGCTTTTGGGGGCAAAGCTTACCAATATCGGGTTCTTCCATTCGGCCTAGCGTTATCACCCCGCACATTCACCAAATGTATGGATGCAGCTCTCGCACCTCTACGTCTTCAGGGCATTCGCGTCCTCAATTATATAGACGATTGGTTGATTCTGGCTCATTCACAACAGTTAGCAGCTCGGCATCGAGATGTCGTCCTCGCTCACATAAAGAGCCTGGGGTTGAGGCTCAACGCCAAGAAGAGTATCTCCAGTTTAGAGAACCACTTTTCTGGGCGTGGTTTGGGACTCTGTTGCGATGCAGGCGCGTCTTTCTCCTGCTCGCATCGAATCAATCCTTTCTACCGTAAGCCGGTTAAAGCTAGGCCAGTCACTCACTGTAAAACAGTTTCAGAGGCTGTTGGGGCTGATGGCAGCGGCATCCAACGTGATACCTTTTGGTCTGCTGCACATGAGACCCCTGCAGTGGTGGCTCAGAACCAGGGGATTCTCCCCGAGGGGAAATCCTTTTTGCATGATCAAGGTCACGCGGCGTTGTTTACGTGCCCTGGCCATTTGGAAGAAGTCCTATCCCAAGGGCCCGTGCTGGGAACTCCTTGTCGTCGCAAAATGCTAACGACAGATGCTTCCCTCACGGGCTGGGGAGCGGTCCTAGACGGACGCTCGACTCAAGGTCTGTGGGGCGCTCACCACCTCTCCTGGCACATCAACTGCCTGGAGATGCTGGCTGTCTTTCTGGCCCTCAAGACTTTTCTCTCAGATCTCAGGGGCCACCATGTTCTTGTCCGGTCAGACAACACATCGGTAGTCGCCTATATAAATCATCAGGGGGGTCTGCGGTCACGCCCACTCTCCAAGTTGGCGCGCCGAATCCTCCTGTGGTCCCAGGGGAAATTTCTGTCACTCAGGGCAGCTTATATCCCCGGGGTCCAGAATGTTGGAGCAGACGTCCTGTCGAGGCAGGGGCTGAGGCCCGGGGAATGGAGGCTCCACCCCGAGGTGGTGGAGCAAATTTGGGAAAGGTTCGGCCAGGCTCAGGTGGATCTGTTTGCATCTCGAGAGACTTCTCACTGTCCACTCTGGTTCTCCCTCACGCATCCAGCTCCTCTCGGACTGGATGCTATGGTACAGACGTGGCCGAGGCTTCGTCTGTACGCATTTCCCCCGATCGCTCTGCTCCCGGGAGTTCTAGAAAGAGTTCGCCGGGACCACGTCCGGCTCACCTTGATAGCCCCGCGCTGGCCGGGCAGAGTGTGGTTCTCGGACCTAGTATCTCTCCTGGACGGCTCTCCCTGGGAGATTCCCGTCAGGAGGGACCTTCTGTCCCAGGCAGGGGGCACGATTTTCCACCCCCACCCAGAGCTCTGGAGCCTGTGGGCTTGGCCTCTGAGGGGGCCCAGCTCATAAATTCCGGTCTCTCAACCGAGGTTGTAGGGACCATTCTCCAATCTAGAGCTCCCTCCACGAGGAAGCTATACGCCCTGAAGTGGAAACTTTTCACTTCTTGGTGCAGTAGTCGTCAGTTTGATCCAGTTTCCTGTCCCGTTGGTACGGTCTTGGAATTTCTGCAGGAACGGTTCACTGCAGGGTTATCTCCCTCCACGCTAAAGGTTTATGTGGCGGCCATTGCGGCTTACCACATACCCTTGGCTGGTTCTTCTCTTGGTAGAGACCCACTTATTACTCGCTTCCTCCGTGGCACCCTGAGGCTGAGGCCCGTGGTACGCACGAGGGTTCCGGCATGGGATTTGGCCGTGGTGCTCCAAGGTCTATCCCTAGCCCCCTTTGAACCGATTGAGGAGGTTCCAGTTAAGTTTTTGACCCTAAAAACACTGTTCCTCCTCGCCATATCTTCCTTGAAAAGAATAGGAGATCTACAGGCCCTTTCGGTTGCCCCCTCGTGCCTGGAATTTGCACCTGGTATGGTGAAAGCCTTCCTTCATCCCAGACCTGGCTACATTCCTAATGTTCCCACTAATGTGGCTAGCCCCATTGTACAGCAGGCCTTCTGTCCTCCTCCTTTCAGGACGTCAGACCAGGAACACCTTAATTTGCTTTGCCCTGTTCGGGCCCTAGATGCTTACGTCCACAGAGCTGCCCTGTGGCGTAAGACTGAGCAATTGTTTATCCTCTTCGGGTCCCCCAATAAAGGGGCCCCGGCGTCTAAGCAGAGGATGAGTAAGTGGTTAGTCGAGGCTGTCTCACTTGCTTACGAGTCGGCCGGACTGCCGTCACCTCTAGCAGTCCGAGCCCACTCTACCAGGAGTATGGCGGCCTCCAAAGCCCTTCTTTCGGGAGCCTCTTTACACGACGTTTGTGATGCGGCAGGCTGGTCCTCACCGCACACATTCGTCAGGTTTTATCAACTTGACCTTAGCTCCCCCGGGGCCCGGGTTCTCTCTGGCGACTGACGAGCCACACCAGACAGGCCCTTGTAACTATGGCGGCGTGGGTATTAACGTTCCCAAAGCGTCAATTTCTCGACACAACGCGAGTTCCCTTGAAAGGGAAGTTGCGTCGCCCTGCCATACTTCCGGCACGCCTGTCAGCGCTTACCTCAGACACTTTAAGCTAGCATTGCTTTGTTTGAGCGTGCTTTATAGCTTCCTGGCCGTGACGTCACCCGCTTCTGACGTCTCGACACACCATTGGACTGATTTCACACGTGCTTCATGATGACATCACGCGTTGCGTTCCCAAAGCGTCAATTTCTCGACGCAACGTCTCGTTCCCTCTTCAGGGAACTAAGGTTACAGTCGTAACCGAGACGTTATAAAGTTAGAATTATAAAATATAAAGTCAGTTGTTAGATATAAACTCGCAATTATGAGTTTTAAAGTCAGAATTCTGAGATATTGACTCACAATTGCGAGAAAAAAAATCAGAAGTGCGAGAAAAAGTCAGAATTGCGAGATGTAAACTCTCAGTTGTGAAAAAAAGCCCTCTCAGAATTGTGAGATAAAAAGTTACAATTATCTTTTAAACTGTGGCGGAAACAAGCTTCTCAGTATTCTTAGTGTATTTAGTAATGCATATGATATAAAGTCAGTTTACTGTAGTTTATCACTCACCATCTGATCACAAGTTAAATCCAGTAGCTGGCTCCAACACGACAACTCTTTTCACTGACCCACAATCTAACATTATATTCATTAAGTTTCTCTTCCCTTCTCATGGAATCCCAATAATTTCTAACACATCCTGGAATTCGTCCCTCCACCAGTGACTAGCACAATAACAAATTGCATTACACATTACACTGATACAGAACACCAGTCGTACAGGCGCGGCACATTCGCACAGCTTCCCCTGACGGGGTCCTTTCACAGGCATATTTCAGGTAAAACTTCTAAAGAATTCCACCGTGAAAATAAATCGCTCTTGATATGTACAATCACCTAGACTCAGAGCTAATAAAACAGGTCCTCTGTGATAATAATTTAGTATGTCATCCCAAATTATAGCCTGGTAATATCAAATGCTTTTGAAATCAAATAAGATAGTTAGAGAAGTATTCTTTGTTGGATCCACTATGAGATTTGCTACTGCCACTTTAATGTTCTCAGGCCTAGACTGTGAGCTACAATCAGATTCCAGTGCATTCTGGGCAAAACAAGAGCTGTAAGACATACTAGACATCATTATGGATTGTGAGACAGCTGGAGTTGAGAATACACCTACACAGACAGACCAGCTAGTACATTCAAAAAAACAATGTACAGCGATCTGGCATCAGCAGGCCTCTCTCTCTGTTGTTTTAGTCTAGCTACTACACCCACCACTGAGGTCCCAGAGGTCCGGACCTCAGTATTTTACCGAGTTGTATATAATAAAGGTTGTGAAATAATTGCCTAATTAAAGGGTTAGTTCCCAAAAATCCCTGTTCTACGTCAGAATGTTGACTCAATATTGGCCAGCTCCTGCGTCAGCATCACATGCATGCGTCGTGGTGCTCACGTGAACAGCATCGACCAATAATGAGTGGCTGTTCTGACATAGAACACGGAAGCACTGCACTGTGTTTACTACGTCAACTGAAGAAATTGTTAAATAAAGTTGTTATTTTTGTTTGTTTTTTGCATACAAAATGTATTCTTGTCGCTTCGTAACATTAAGGTTGAACCACTGTAGTCATGTGGACTATTTTAACAATGTCTTTACTACCTTTCTGGGCCTTGAAAGTGGTTGTTGCGTTGCATTCTATCGGAGGCCAGATAGATCACAGATTTCATCAAAACTATCCTAATTTGTGTTCCGAAGATGAACAAAGGTCTTACCGGTTTGGAGCAACATGAGGGTGAGTAATTAATGACAGAATTTTCATTTTTGGGTAAACTACCCCTTTAACAGCCACCAAATGCGGATGGATTTCAGCAGTGATGTGTAACACAGTCACTTGGAAGGTTGCATTTTTTAATATATACATTTTTCAGTTGTAGTCTTTTGAAAGGGCATCTGAAATAATAAATTAAGTGCAATGTAGTGTTGTCAAAAATATTGATTTTTCGATACATATCGATACTGAAATATCTGAAGCACTTCCAATACTCTTTTTCCGCAGAATAAATACACGGTACCAGCTGTGCTTTCTCAGACAGAAAGACATGTCTGCTCTCTTCTCTCCGACAGCGAGTTGATACATTTTCATTCTCTCTCTATTGTTGGTGTTACAGAGCTTGAATTCCATCATGGGATTGTGCATATTGCTCATAATTTTACTTATTTTATGCTCGCGCCCAAAGTGCGCACACATAAAGCCGCCTCTCAGTACTAAATTGAGTTATTTTTCATTGCCTATTGCACTTACAGTTAAATACACACAAAATAAGGGCCCCTTTAATCATGAAAGTGAAAATACCCTTTCGGCCATATTTTGACCGCGATTTCGACCTAATGTTTTCAAATAACCTGCGTCATCTGCATGTGGTGCTGTCGCATCTTTAGCAAGAGAGAAACAACACTCACAGAATGGAAAGAGCTTGAATGAAGCGCTTTTGCCTCTGAGATAAAAATAATATTAGAGGATATAGCGCTGAAAGATCATTACCAATGAATTATCTTTTCATTGACGTTAAATGACTGAGCGCTTGTGGTGTGTTGTTTTGACATGCCACTCACTTTAACTAGAAATGGTAAAAGGGTGCTACAGTTGTCATTATGTCTCGCGGTCCGGTTAGAACCAAGCCAGGGTCCGGACCTGGACCGCGGTCCGCCATTTGAATATTTCATTTGATCATTATGGTAATGTTATTTTTGAATGTTCTCTCAATGTTTTGAAACACGTAGTAATATTAAAAAAAATAAATAAATAAATAAAAAATGGAATTCCAAAAATATGTTTTAATGTATAAAAATTTATAAATAATAATTTTGTGCTAAATGTTTTGACAACATTATTAAAGACCAGATAACTCTGAACAAATGTTCTATTAATATTACTGGAAGAGTGTTTGCTCATAACTTTGAGAGAATGTTCCCTGATTGCTGGGATAGAACTTTTTTTTTTTTTTTTTTGTAAGCATTTGCTTTCTATTCTTGTGATGTGCCATGTCAACTAACAGGAGGCAAACACATTTTGGTGATTTAATGGAACATAATTGTGGTTTCCAGGTTCACAGCTTTATCCTTGATCCAGACATGCCCTGTTCTTTGAGGGATTTGTCTTGCTGTAATGTTAGATTGATTGGCAATCGTTTCAAAGAGTGAGGTGATTCACTTTTCTCATCCTTCTTTTTGCACCTGTGGAATCCTGCCAGAGGTTGATACTCTCTCTGTCCTTTTCTGTCTGTTCCACTGAGATGAGATGCAGGAACGAGACTTTGTAGATCAAGGGTTGCTCACATATATTAAGACCAGGGTGGGATGAATCACTTGTTGGAAACGGCAAAAGTGTCCTCGGGGCCATAGCTGGGATTTTTGGGCACCTAAGACCCATTTTCGCTAACAATTCTACAACTAAATGTGATTTAACTTGATTAAAAACCTTTTCAAGTATATAACATTAATGATTTAACACTTAAAAATGAAGAAATTAAGACATAAATATATAATAAATAATACATAGCAGCCCATTGCAAATGTGCACATTAATATAAAATAAAATCATTTTTTTTATTAAATACTCTTTTACAGTATTACAATAGTAATATAATTTTTATTTAATTTTTTTAATATATTTTTATTTATTAATAATCACAAATAAAATCATATTATGATGATTAATGAACATTATGAATGTGGCCTATGATAATTCAAGTAGAAAGAGATTTTTCTCTTCATGGGTACTAAACATATATATATATATATATATATATATATATAAATTAGAATATATTATATATTAAATTAGCATCTCAATAAATTAGAATGTCCTAGAAAAGTTAATTTATTTCATTAATTCAACTCAAATTGTGGAACTTGTGCACACAGACTGAAGTACTTTAAGTCTTTGGTTCTTTTAATTGTGATGATTTTGGCTCACATTTAACAAAAACCCACCAATTCACTATCTCAACAAATTAGAATACTTCATAAGACCAATAAAAAACATTTTTAGTGAATTGTTGGCCTTCTGGAAAGTATGTTAATTTACTGTATATGTACTCAATACTTGGTAGGGGCTCCTTTTGCTTTAATTACTGCCTCAATTCGGCGTGGCATGGAGGCGATCAGTCTGTGGCACTGCTGAGGTGGTATGGAAGCCCAGGTTTCTTTGACAGTGGCCCTTATTTTCCTCTTGACAATAGAGAATCTATGGGGTTTAGGTCTGGTGAGTTTGCTGGCCAGTCAAGCACACCAAAACCATGGTAATTTAACCAACTTTTGGTGCTTTTGGCAGTGTGGGCGGGTGCCAAATCCTGCTGGAAAATGAAATCAGCATCTTTATAAAGCTGGTCAGCAGAAGAAAGCATTAGGTGCTCTAAAATTTCTTGGTAAACGGGTGCAGTGACTTTGGTATTCAAAAAACACAGTGGACCAACACCAGCAGATGACATTGCACCCCAAATAATCACAGACTGTGGAAACTTAACACTGGACTATGAGCTTCTCCACCCTTCCTCCAGACTCTAGGACCTTGGGTTTCAAATAAAATATAAAACTTACTCTCATCTGAAAAAAGGACTTTGGACCACTGGGCAGCAGTCCAGTTCTTCTTCTCCTTAGCCCAGGTAAGATGCCGCTGACATTGTCTGTGGTTCAGGAGTGGCTTAACATAAGGAATACGACAACTGTAGCCAAATTCCTTGACACGTCTGTGTGTGGTGGCTCTTGATGCGTTGACCCCAGCCTCAGTCTATTCCTTGTGAAGTTCACTCAAATTCTTGAATCAATTTTACTTGACAAGTCTCTCAACGCTGCGGTTCTCTCGGTTAGTTGTGCATCTTTTTCTTCCACACTTTTTCCTTCCACTCAACTTTTTGTTAACATGCTTGGATACAGCACTCTGAACAGTCAGCTTGTTTGGCAATGAATGTTTGTGGCTTACCCTCCTTGTGAAGGGTGTCAATGATTGTCTTTTGGACAACTGTCAGATCAGCAGTCTTCCCCATGATTGTGTAGCCTAGTGAACCAGACTGAGAGAGCATTTTGAAGGCTCAGGATAGCTTTTCAGGTGTTTTGAGTTGATTAGCTGATTGGCATGTCACCATATTCTAATTTGTTGAGATAGTGAATTGGTGGGTTTTTGTTAAATGTGAGCCAAAAAGTACTTCAGTCTGTGTGCACTGAATTTATTTAATACACAAGTTCCACAATTTGAGTTGAATTACTGAAATAAATGAACTTTTCCACGACATTCTAATTTATTGTGATGCACCTGTGTGTGTGTGTGTATATATATATATATATATATATATATATATATATATATATATATACACACACACACTATATATAGTTTAGAATGTCTGTAAATGCCAATCCCAATGCGTCTTTTTCATTATCTACATGGATATTAAAATCACCAACAACAAGGACTTTATCCGCAGCTAGTACTAACTCTGATAGAAAATCAGCAAATTCTTTGATAAAGTCTGTATGGTGTCCTGGTGGCCTGTATACAGTAGTCAGAACAAATGTCAACTTACATAACGTTACATAAAGCACCATCACTTCGAAGGAATTTTATTTGAAAGACTTTTGACTAATACTGTAAATATTACTATAAATTACATCAACACCTCCCCCTTTGCCTTGTGTCGATAATCGTAACCTTGAGGGCTAGACTCATTTAAAGTAATGTAATCGTCTGGTTTTAACCAGGTTTCTGTCAAACACAGCACATCTAAATTATTGTCTGTGATAATATCATTTACAATAAGTGCTTTTGAAGAAAGGGGTCTAATATTCAGCAACCCAAGCTTTATCATTTGTTTATCAGTATTATATCTGTTTTTTATTTATTTTTTACCCTTAAACGGGTTTGGAAGTTTTTTGTATTTACTAATTCAGGGTACAGACACAGTCTCTAAGTGATAATATCTAGGTGAAAGAGTTTCTACGTGTTGAGATTTATCTGACTTCTGTGACATGAGACAGCTAGCAGAGGGTCGGTATAGCCGGTCTGTCTGCTTCCTGACCTGGGCCCCAATTTGTCATGTTTCAGCTCTAAGACTATGTGCCATATTACTAGAGAGAAGAGCAGCACCATCCCAGGAGGGATGAATACCATCTCTTTTCAACAGGTCAGGTCTGCCCCAAAAACTTTTCCAATTGTCTATGAAACCTATATTATTCTGCGGACACCACTTAGACAGCCAGCCATTGAGTGATGATAATCTGCTAACTATCTCATCACTCTGACGAACAGGAAGGGGACCAGAGCAAATTACTGTTTCTGACATTGTACTTGCGAGTTTACACACCTCTTTAATGTTAATTTTAGTGTTCTCTGACTGCCGAAGTCGAATATCATTAGTGCCAAAGTGAATAATAATTTTAGAGTATTTACGATCAGCATCAGCCTGCACTTTTAAATTTGCTTTGATGTCAGGTGCTCTGGCTCCGGGCAAACATGTGACTATGGTGGCTGGTGTCTCTATTTTCACGTTCCGTGTAATAGAATCGCCAATAACTAGGGCACTTTCAACAGGATTCTCAGTGGGTGCGTCACTGAGTGGGGAGAACCTGTTTGATGTTCTTATTGGAATGGAAGAGTGGTGTTTCCCGCGACTATGCCACTTCACCGTTACCCAGTTGCCCTGCTGCACGGGCTCTACAGCTGGAACCGAACAATGTACAGAGTTTACTAAGCTAGTTGCATCCAAAACAGTATCTAAAGCCCTTGCATTCATGCTATCATCAATTAAAGTTTGGATGCGTGTCTCTAATCCTCTGAGATTTTCTCTGTCAGCCTGACTATTTCCCTACATTTATGACATGTAAATCCCTCGTTGCTGACAGAGAAAGCTATACTATGCATGTGACAGGCAGAGCAAGTAACAATAGAAGGAGAGGATGACATGACTCGCCGTGTTTGTAGACTGATCCGACTTACCAAAACTGTTTGATGAACACGGAGAAAAAAGAATGCGCGAGAGAATGATGACAAGTTAACAAGCTAGCGAAATGCAAACGCGTTGTGATAGCGATTTAGATTAAAAGATTAAAATCTAGCGACGTCAGATTAATATGATAATATTAGATACAGTATATGGTAATGATAATATAAACAACAATGAATGATAGTAAGAGATTCAAAACAAAGCTATGATTTGTCTTTTTGAGTGGAGGTTCCCCAAACCGGAAGTGTCTCCCATAATTCAAAATGCATTTTTTTTTCATTGAGGAATAGCAAACATATATAGCTCTTTGCCCATCACTATCAAAGTTTTCCATAATCATTTCTAGAAGCCTCTCTCTGAAAAGCTTGCAATTTGTCAATAAAAGTTTTTGTATAGTTAACAGCAGCTGTGGGTTTAATTTTTGTGGCTTCACCAGACAATGAATAATATATGAGATATGAGGGAACAGTTTGTTGTTGATGATCGATATGTATTGATATAGCCTTTAATTCAGTCCATTCATACAGCCTGCACTGCATCACACATACATACTGCAATCTGGCTTTACTGTGAGGAAAAACGATCCAGTATGACTGAATTCAATTACTATTCACTATACCTTGTATAAAATCAGCTAAATAAAATCTGCTCCAGACATATTTATTTCTGTCATAACAACTCTCAGAGTGTTTGACATGGTAATGGGCATGACAATGTTGATAAATTTGGTTTTCGTGGAATAGATCTGCTACGCTGTTGCTGTTGCTGGAGAGCTAGTACAGGACTTGCTACTGTCAATACACACATGACACACTGCTGTGTGCAAGTAAGACAAGTTGCTGCTGTACAATATAGCATACATGAATTACCCATATCTATACAGGTGGTGCTGGGGAAGATGGAGGGTTTCTGAAAGCGCGCTACACTGCTAAGGCAAATGCTGACCAGTATTTGAAGGTAGAGCTTGCAATCTCATTGGCTACTGATACAGCGGGAACCAGTCAGCTGTGCCCTATGGAGAATGATGTGATTGTAAGCAGGTTGAGTTATGGACCTATTAGCCTGTGCCATCTAGAGTTTCATGACATAACTTTGTATATATATATAACACTTATAAATTGCATGTATATTGAGTTTCTTTGTATTTATGTTGGCTCCGTTGTCTAAGATGTAAAACAAATTTCACATTTATTTGGTTGGATCCTACATGAGTCCTGGAATTGTCATGGGCCATCTTTCCTTGTAGGCCCCTAGAATCATTCACAGGATGAGAAGAAAAAAACCCTGTAATCAGTGTTGCAATTTCTTTCTCACATAATGCAATTTATGTAGTGTGTTTAAAATTAACTTATAATGTGTAAAAATTGAGATTTTTAAATGAGGCACCCCATTGTTCCTCAATAATAGCACAGAAATTGAAGCATTCAGATGTTTACTGCAATCACTGAGGTGAACAGTTTTAGCAACCAGATCATTAGAAGACTTTACACAAAATAACGACTGCTCATTCATAAGTAGCACCCTCAGGGAGCTCATTAACATGTTTTGATTCAAACCTCAAACTAAACTCTCATCAGCTGCTCCGCTTCTATGAAATCTAGCTCTTGCTTTTCATAATTGTGAGTTTATTCTTTGCACAGAGGCAAATTGTGGCAAACCATCTCTGATTGCTAGCTGCTATAACAGTGGGATTAATGGATTGGAATGTCTTATAATGATGGAGTTTCCACTGACCATGTTGTTAGGCATATGGAAAACACTATGGTTGAATATGTGCATAATTGATGTATAAATATCTAATGTTAACACCAAAATAATCCTACCTTTTGAGGAAAGCATAACTATTGACTTTCTTTTTATTATTATTTTGATTGCCTTTGCTTTGGTAAAATATTACATTTGAGCCAATTCAAACAGCAGCCAACCCACATAGCATGCCAAATGGTTGCAGCAGTTATTGATATGTGTGCGCACGTGAAGTGCTGACATCTTGATATATTTTGGCTTCACAATAAGCTCCTTTCAACAAGCTTGTCAACTAATGGAGCAGGGTTAGTTGGCACAGTTTTCATACTTTGTTGAATATCTCTAGTGGAACAAACATGAAGATAACTCAAGATGCCCATGAAATCTAAAACAGACATATTCAGTGTCAAAATATATTTCCGTTTTTTTTTTTTTTTTTTAGTTCTATGTTTACAAGAAATGATTATAAAACATATTTACACAAAACTTAACACCACTTAACACACATTTATCAATATACACATTTAGAATTAGTAGATATTAACTGATAATTATTATATAAACGTATTACTATTATTAACATAATTATTTTAGATACACTCCTGGCCAAAAAAAAAGAAAGAAAGAAAAAAAAAAAGGAGCCAAATGTTTAGTGGTCTTTTAATGGTCTTAACCATTTTAATCGCAAATCACTGGTCAGGAAATTAGCAAGAACTGCACAAATACTAAAGTAACTTAGCACAGAATAGCCTTCCCCAACTTGAAGACAGCATTTTACAGGAAGAAGAGTTGGTGTTGGTCCACTCAATGTTAATGGCTTCAAACAGTTCACAAGTAGCTGAAAAATGTCTCCCAGTTTGTTGAGTTTAATGTAAGACCAAATATTCACTATAGGGTTCAAATCTGGACTTGGACCAGGCCAAATCATGAGCCTGATAGACTTGTTCTCAAGCCACTTCTTGGTTTCTTTGCAATTTGGACAGGAACATTATCTTTTGGAAAAATAACATCTGATCATTCCTCTTTAGATAACAACTTTTCATTTGTGGGAAGCAAGCCATTCTGCAATATTCTCCTGTACTTCACAGTGAAGTAGCTCTTAAATACCATCAACTAAAAAGGCTCCCCACACAATGCCACCTCTTCCTCCATGCTTCACTGTGGTAGAGATGCATTCATTAGTATATTTCTCAGCAGATTTTTGAAGACTCCGCTTTGGAGCATCCATGCAACTCGTGTTTTATTGTGATTCATCATTCCACACAACTCTGCTAAACCACTCTGAATCAGACTTCCCATATTCTGCCAAAACAACTTAATTCTATCTTTGATGTTTTTCTGAGACTTTTTAAGTAGTGCATTTACATATATGTTGCTAATTTATCTATATTATTATATACCCGTTGGCTGGTCATGTGATCTCAACATGGAATAACGTGACATGGAAGTACTCAATGAAGTAAAACAGACTACTGCCAAGTCACCTTTTCAAATAGGTAATCACTTTCCTTTTTAAAGTATTATTTATTTCTCTGTATAAAACATGCCTAATGAGAAAAAAGTAGCATTTTCATTATATTTTAATGGTCTGTTTTTACTTTATTTTATGTCTGGTCTATTTTTTTTTAAAATAGGTCAGCATCCATCGGAAATCACTCTCGGCCAGGTGGTTTATATTGACACAGTCTTGCCAGGGACAATGTGGCATTTGAGCCCATTTATAATGCAACAAGTTTTACGTTCAACAAGAATCATAAAGTTAAATATATATATTTTTCACCTGGGAAAGAGGTAATAATTATGGGTGATTTCAACATTAATTGGAAAGATAAATCCACTAGGAAAAATCTCAAACAGATAACCGATAGCTTTGATCTTAAACAGTTAATAGGTAAGTAGGCCTACTCGAATAACTAATTCTAGTGAAAGTCAAATTGATTTAATGTTTAGTAATAGACCTGAGCGAATTTTGAAATCCTTTAATATGTTAACTGGCCTGTCTGATCATAATTTAATTCTGGTGGCTAGAAAACTAACAAAGAAGAGGTTTAGCTCGTTTGCTAAGAAATGTGAATCTTTTGGGATTCCGAAGAATAAACAGGATAATTTTAAAGGTGCTATTCAACAGATAGAATGGGATGAGCTGCTATTGGGCACCGACCAAACTTAATCATAGAAAGATAAAAAAAAACATGGTCCTAAAACAAGCCCTAAAACTTTCACTTTAAAGTAAATTGAGCCATGATAGATATCGATTTAACATGTTGAGGAATTGTGTGGTAAAGAAATTAAGAAAAGCCAAAGCTGACTTCTTCCTGACTATAATAGAAAAAGCAAGTGGCAATCCAAAAATTATCTGGAATCAGTTAAAAATATTAACAAGGCAACATAATGTAGATAGGAACATTTTAGAACTTAAAATAAAGGGAAAGGTAATAAACAATCCAGTTGAAGTAGCAGGAGAATTTAATCATCACTTTATTGACTCTGTAGGTACCATTGCATGCAGTTTTTCACCTGAATACATAAATGTGTGTCCAGTCAATACAATGGAGCCTGCTTTTAGTATAAGGCCTGTTACTGATTTAGATGTTATGAAAATGATTAGATCTTTTAAACCATCTAGAGCAAAAGATAAATATGGTATGGATGTAGTTATGCTTAAAGAGTCTAGTTCGACATTAATTAAACCTATTACTAGAATTATTAATCTTTCGATTATCCAGGGTAAATTTCCAAGTGTTTGGAAGTCAGCTATTGTTGTCCCATTATTTAAAAGTGGAGATCCACTCTCTATCATTAATTATAGACCAATTAGTATCCTACCCACTGTTTCTAAGGTTATGGAGAAATTGGTTGCAGAGCAGATTAGTTGTCATTTAAATGATAGTTCATTTACATTGCATCCAGTGCAGTTTGGCTTTAGAGACAGCAAATTGTTATTTTATAGGTAATATTAAAACTCTTTTAGATAAAGGTGGTGTAGTAGGAGCTGTGTTTCTTGATCTGAAGAAAGCCTTTGATACAGTTAATCATAGAATTCTCATATCAAAGTTATCTAGTTTTAATTCTTCCTTGCATACACTCAATTGAATAGAACCATACCTGTCAGATCGGTTTCATTGTGTTCGAGTACAAAATCATCAATCAACTGATCTACATACATCTACTGGTGTTCCTCAGGGGTCTATTCTGGGTCCTTTGATTTTTGCTTTATATATAAATGATCTTCACTCTGTATGTCCTAGCACTAATATACAAATGTATACAGATGATACTGTAATTTATTTACATGGTAATAGTTTGACACAAGTTTCTAATGAACATACAAATTCTATGGTTAATGTATCAGCATGGTTAAAGTCAAACAGTTTTTGTGTCTGGGGTGAGGCTGCAGGTAGTTTCTCAATATAAATATCTTGGAGTATTGATTGATTCTAAATTTACATTCAAAGCTCAGGTAAAAAAAAAAAGGTCTGTAAGCAGGTTAAGTTTAATCTTCATAATTTCAGGCTAGAGATTATATGTCACTAGAGGCAGCTAAGATGTTTATGCACTCTATGGTTATTTCTCCTATTATTTATTGTTTAACAACCTGGTCTCAGGTGAGTTCAGTGACTCTAAAATCATTAGAGTCTTTATACAAATGTACACTTAAGGTTCTTGAGGGTACATTTTCATCATTGTTCAATATTAAAAAAATATAATTTGCTGAGTTGGGAAAATATGATTAACTATGCAAATATATGTATAAGATTATCTATGGTTTAACTTCTCCCCCTCTTAGTCAGTTAGTTACTATCAGAACAACTGCTTATCGCTCCACAAGAGTTGCATTAAGAGAAGATTCACTCCACTCAGATGGAGTAATCTTAGTCAGTCTGCTTTCTCTGTTAAAGCTGCACGACAATGGAATGCTATTCCAGCAATTATAAGAGAACTAGATACATATCAATTATTTAGAGTTCAGGTAAAGAAATGGTTTATTAATAATCAGCTCTTTTCAACATTAGAATTTACACCTGCTGGCTGTCCTGCTATTGTTTGTTTTGTTTTTATACTGAGTTTTTTTATATTGAGTTATTGGTTTTTATGTAGCGTGTTATGTATTTGTTTTACTAATATGTATTGTAACCACGTAATTCTTTCTAGGGTGACTTGTAATATTCTGTCCAGGGACTACAGATAAAATAGCCTTTGGCTATTTCTGGTGCATTTACCGAAATGTTTTATTAATGTGCAATGCCCCTGTTAACTAAACAAATAAATAAAATAAAAATAAAATAAAATGTCTTCCCTTCCTCTCAGTTATTTTTTATTCTTTGGAACAGTTTTGGATCAATGCAGTCATAATGTAGCTCTCTTACATTAAGGCATCAATATTTGCCAGCCAATCAAAACATCAAGCCTTGATTTTGTTCCCTATTTCAGTAAGAGCTTCCCGTTCTCCTTTGAGCCACCAGGCTATTTCCCAGTGCGCACTGAGCTCAATGACTCTTTCACAGGGAGAAAACAGTCATGTGGGAGGTTGCCAAAGATGTAGTCAATTGAAAATCGAAGTTGTTTTTTTTTTTTATTTTTTTTATTTGTGTTTGTAAATACAATATCAAAATCTCTCTACTGGTGAAATCACTGTGAGTGAGTATCTTGCATATGTGGTGCCCAGCTTTACTTCTCATCAGAAATTGACTACGACTTGCAACTCTAAAATATATACACTAGTGCACTATTTCAGCACATTCTCCATGTTGGGAAGGTCTGAATGTAAAGTGAGAAGTTGAATTTTAAAGCAATGCTGGAGGGAATACCAATGTACAAGATGTACTTTCTGGGCACACAGCCATGCCGATGTCTATATTCCTGGGTAAGGTAATAATATGGAAATGGTGTTGGTTGCACTGCAGAGCAGGTCCGGGTTATCACTGAATGGGTTAGTCGTATAAACCACATGACCGGTCAAGATAAGAGCGAACCAGGAACTGGGCGGTTAGTGTGGTCAAAAGGTTTGCAGGCCATTTGCACTGCTTCTGATCCAGCATACAACCTCCACCTCTCCTTTTCTGTCTGCGCCACTAGGTGAAAGGAGGGGCACAACACGTGCACACTGGCAAACAGCCTTGAAAAAATTGGAACTGCTTTATTTGAAAGCAAGTTTTGTAAATAAAGCTAATAAAGTTCAATTTCAAGTTCAAAAAGGTGCCTATTTTTTTTTTTTTTCAAATAAATATATTATATTATATATTTTTAAAAACCTACTTTTGAACAAATGTGAAAAAAAATGCTTGAAAGTAAAATGGTAAAGGAGTTTGTTAAAAAAAAAAAAAGAAAAAAAAAGTTAAATATATTATATTATTGTCACGATTAAGGACTATTATTTTGATATTCTGTTTTGTTTCCTTTAGTTCCTGTTTCTTGCTCTGTTTAGTTTTGGTTTCCTTGGTTATAGATTAGGTCTTCCTTAGTTCCTGTGGTTAAGTATGATTTGCACCTGTCTGTCATTATGTTCACCAGATATTTATACTCCCTGTTATGTTCAGTTCAGTGTCGGTTTTTGTTTATTAGTTAAGTGGTTAGCGTTTATTACTATGTGAGTTCCTGTGTTTGTTGGATTAAATTAAAGACTCTTGTACCTTCATCTTCAAACGTGCTTAACACAACAATATATAACAGAAGAACCGACCAAAAGTAAAATGAACTTACCAGCAGTCTGCATGCTCTGTTAAAAGCAGGAGCAGCAAACCCTTGAGAACCACACAAGGAAATTTTTTGACCTGACGTGCCTCACCCACTACCCAGATTGCTACTACTCTTTTACTGCACAAGCCTCAGTGAGCAATCCAAGGCATGCTAGCCCATTGATGGTCCTAAGAGGGGATATCACCATCAGTGGGTGCTGGTGAAAAACACATCGGCATTTAACATCTGCCCCAGGAGGACATCACCAGCCCCACTCCAGATCCAGATCCCAGCCAGCCACCTCCCACACCCTGCATGGAGCCTATGCCAGAGCCCACCGCAGAGCCTGAGCCTGTTGTGATGTCAATGCCTAAGCCAGTGGGTGTCCTTATTGAGTTTAAGGCTATGGGATGTAGCTCCGGCCACACTCCCATCGCTGAGGGTGAGCTGCAGCTAGTCTCTGCAATATCTTATGAGGATTTGGAAGAGGATTATTTCCATAGTCTCATGTGTCCCCTGGTCCTACTCAGCTCTACATCTCCTACATCTCCAATAATCCCACCCAGCCTCCCTCTTCCACCTCCTTTTACCAAAGACAGCCAGTCCTTCAGCACTGCCCCCACTGGCTCCTTTAGTCCCTCAGCTCCTCCTCAGTTGGCTCCAACCAGCAACTCGGATCTGCCTAAGGCACTCCAGCTCTACTTTGGTACGAGGATACCCTGTCTTCGCCTTGAACCGCTGATCCCTCCCTCAGCTCCACCTGGGACCATTGTTTTCATGGCTCCACTGGGCTCCCTCGTCCCCCCATGAACTTCCGTGCCTTCAGCCGTGCTTCGTCCCTCCACCCCTTCGGTTTAGCCCTGGTCCTCAATCCCACCGGCTCTACCTTAGTCCTCTGGCACCCTGGCTCCTCCTTGGACGCTCGTTGCTGCGGCTCTGCCTCTGCCTGCGCCTTCCGGGAGTCATGGTTATAGATTTCCTTTAAAGAGGAACGGTGTCAGAACGTCAGAACGCCGACTCATTATTAGCCGGCTCCTGTGTCGTGCGATAAAAAATATCTTAATTTGTGTTCCGAAGATGAACGAAGGTCTTAAGGGTGTAGAACGACATAAGGGTGAGTAATTATTGACAGAATTTTCATTTTTAAATTAACTAACTCTTTAATTCCTGTTTCCCCGCTCTGTTTAGTTTTGGTTTCCTTGGTTACTGATTATGTCTTTGTTTGTTCCTACATAACCATATGTTCGCTTGGTATTTTTACTCCTTGTTATTTCAGTTCAGTATTGGTTCTCTTTTTGTATTGCAAAAAAAAAAAAAAAGGTTAATTATGCCTCATTAAATATCAAATAAAATATAAGAAGAAATATATAGTTTCCTTATAACATTCTAAGGCATAGTTCATCCAAAATACAGTATTCAACTTTTGAAGTGGATCAAAACCTTTCATCAAAGTTCTTCTTAGGACAACTTAGTTCTTAGGACAACTTTGATAAACTTTTTTTGATCTACTTCAAATGTTGACTATTGTGTGTGTGTGTGTGTATATATATATATATATATATATATATAATTTAATTTAGTCATCATTTACTCCAAACTCACTCCAAAACCCGTATGACATTTTCCCCCCATCTGGAACACAAAATAGGATGGATAAAAGATGAGCTAGAAGATGGTGATTGTTACTGTCAAGCTCCAAAAAAACACATAAAAGTATCATAAAAGTAGGATATGACTTGTGTGCTGTATTTCAAGTCATCTGCATCCATGTGACGGCTTTATGCAAGGAACAAAATTACATTTACATAATTTTACTGAATATCTCCCTCTACGCCATTCAAAATTAATGATGCATTGTATATATTGCATTAATGATATATGTCTGTCTCTGTTACATAAGTGCAGTGCATGAACACACTCAACTCTGTGTAAGGAAAAGTATAAAGTGATTTTAAGCAGTTTTTTTTTATGTTATTTTTTTTATGTTAAAATACTTTCGTCTTTCACCAGTTGAATGCAGTCAATAAGCCAGTTGAGTTCTCATTTCAACTTAATTTTATCAGTAATTTAATTAAAAGCATTTGAAGAAAAAAAAAAAGTGTAATGAACAAATTGTGACTTTGTCATGACCTTTATTTATTTATTTATGTTAAGTTACCAATTACAATTTTTCTCGATTGCTTAAACACATTTCTTGAAACTATGCCTCATATTCTCAAAACAGTAAACACAAATCCATAACGTCTCACCCAATTCCCCAAACATCCTATTTTCAGGTCAAAATGAAGCTCTACACTCAAAACCATTCACTCTTGCTGAAAAACCAAACTTTGCCCTCAGACATCACACACAAGCCCTCAAAAACACACACATTACAACATAGTCTTACACACTGGTGAGATAAATTCAAAACAATACTACAAAAATCAAAAACTAAAACCAGTAATAAGTTGTGTTGCTTGTGGTTCTTCCCCTCAAGGAACTTTTCACATGATGATCACATGTGTATACATTTGCACATTTTTTATTCCTTAATGTACTGTACAGTACAATACACCAAACAACAACAAAACATATTCTGCCTCAGCATCACATCTTTGGTCTGGGACAGGCCAGAGAATCTCGTCAACTTCACAGGCTGTACTGGCCCTATCCAGGCAGCGGGGGGAAAATCCTCTTGCATGCCTGATCCCCCCCTGACATGCATCAACTGAAATGTCTAGTCAGGCTTCTTCCATTCCATCATCTCTGTGTCCTACAAAAATAGAAGTACTGATTACTGTAACTGTAACACTTCCTTTTTACAAAATGGAAGCAGACAGAAACTCTGTTTGTAAGGCAAATTGATGCATGTGTTGTAACAGAGTACAGCACTCAAAAGTTACAGTAGAGTACACCTACCTGTTTTTTACTCCCTGAAGGTTCTTATGATCGAGGTGATGGTGAAGCAACTTAAGTTTGGCTGAACTCATTTCCCAGCCTCCCTCATAGTCATACCATGGACAAGGACATGGTCAACTAGTGGCACAAATTTCATCTGAGACTCCTTGCACCTCATCCTCTTCCTCCTCATCCTCCTCCTCTCTGGTGTCCTCAACCTTTTCAATCACGTCTCTCTGGATCCATTGTACCGAAACTGAATGAACTGACTCGGGCTCTTTTATCTCTCTATTGAAGGTTCTGATTGGTGTGTGATAAATTTTGACTCTTAGTGTTTCCACGTGGGTAACTATGTGCTAATTGAGCTCAAGCTATGCTGACTTGAGTGAACAATATTGAATGCTAGTGCTTTCTAAATGACAACAGTGTAGGCAATGATAAATGAAGGTATTTGTGTCTAGAGTTTTGCAGTGACAGTTCAACAAATCTGATTCATGTGTCAAAACAGGGGAATAGTGTTTATAATTTAGGGAAATGGGTGTGCTTTTTGATAAATGGCATTATGGTTTAGAAATTTTTGTTCAAAAGCCTAGTAATAGTGTTTAAGCAATCGAAAAAAACTGTAAAATGAAGTTTTGAATTACAGTGTGTTCTAGTTACATACGCTTGTACATCCAAATATTCATTAGTTCATTATTTATCCTCAGAGTAAGAACAATCTTGTTCCATTTCCACACTGACACTTCCTGGATCACGACTCCAGTCACTGCGATGAAGTTCACAAATGTGTCAATCTAAACTGATTGGGACATAATTTATGAACTACAGGTGAGAGAACTGACACTAATTATAAATACGTAGCAGGGGAATAAGGCATCACAAATCTAATCTTGCTCAGAGCAAAACCTGAATTTAATTTCAAATTATTCCTGGCAAGTGGTTGGGAGAGAAGCTTTAGGTTATTAACTTTTGCAGTGGGAAATCTAGATCAATTACTGATGCATGCAGATAAGTCTTCCTTGAGCATTTATGACCAGCTTCTTTTTTTTTGCTTCTTGTTTTGCTGCTTATTTGCTGTTGTTTTCCCTCAGAGGAATCAAGCCATTGCAAAATAAGCTGCCATATTGATTTAAACACATTTGGCAGCAAAGTGCCTCCCCATGCTAGTCAACTTTATTAATGATTTAAAATAAAAAGCTGCTTTGTGGCGTTTCGCATGTTTACAGGGTGTCAATTCTGGCTCCGCCTCAGCGCTCTTCACATCTGCCACTAGTCAACTATGGCGTGGAGAGATTTGTGCTAAAAAGGCTCTTACATCTGAGTGAATTGGACACTTGAATGCTTGATGAGGCTTCGGATACTGACAAGTGACATAAAGCGAATCAGAAACGAATGGAACGCTTCTGAATAAACCAATTAGCCGCCTGCCGCACGGGCCAACCGGAAGCCAGGCTCACACCGGGACGCAGTGGGTACTGCAGCCTGCCAAGAGGAGCTCTCATAAAGAGGGGCACAAGCTCGTGATGGGAATACTAATGGAAAATGATACAATACAGGTAATGAAGCATTCTGCAGGAGAGCCCAGATTTCTCCTTCAGTGGCAGGTGTTCCAGAGAACCAGTGAGAAAGGAGGAAAGAGAGAGTGACATTGAGTAAAAGCACGATGCACGCTTTACTGATTTAGCAAGACACCCTCCGCTCCGTTCTAATTAGGCCTTCTTCAGAATTCATTTTGACATTTGTGCTGCACAAGGTGACAACACAAAAACCATGGAAATTAGCTTCTAGCTCTCAGAGGCGCCTTGCCCTTGCAACCCTTTGTATATGTGGAACCCGTACATCTGTCATTACACTTCAATTGGCATCCGTCCCCTGTATGAAATCTCAATCCGCTGTTTCCTCCAAGACGGAACACAATGCTCTCGTATTTTCTTCTCAGCACGCTGCATTATTAACTGAAAATTCATATGGAAATATGGCCTCTTTCATCTGATTTCAAAGAGTTGCAGTTTAGTGCTGAAGATAGCTTTGCTTAATGAGTATTTTACAGCGTTTTTTTTTTTTTTTCTCTCTCTCTGGCGCATGGGACAGGGTTTAAAAACCTGCCACAAAGAACTCCTTATGAACTAATTGAGGGAATTACATCCTGCAGTTCTCGTACATTTTGATTAGGGATGATCTCTCCCAAATGAAGTACAAACCAGATTCCAAAAAAGTTGGGACAAATTGTGAATAAAAAAAGGAATGCAATGATGTGGAAGTTTCAAATTTCAATATTTTATAGATGACATATCAAATGTTTAAACTGAGAAAATGTATAATTTTAAGGGAAAATTAAGTTGATTTTAAATTTCATGGCATCAACATCTAAAAAAGTTGGGACAAGGCCATGTTTACCACTGTGTGGCATCCCCTCTTCTTTTTATAACAGTCTGCAAACGTCTGGGGACTGAGGAGACAAGTTGCTCAAGTTTAGGAATAGGAATGCTGTCCCATTCTTGTCTAATACAGGCTTCTAGTTGCTCAACTGTCTTAGGTCTTCTTTGTCGCATCTTCCTCTTTATGATGCGCCAAATGTTTTCTATGGGTGAAAGATCTGGACTGCAGGCTGGCCATTTCAGTACCTGGATCCTTCTTCTACGCAGCCATGATGTTGTAATTGATGCAGTATGTGGTCTGGCATTGTCATGTTGGAAAATGCAAGGTCTTCCCTGAAAGAGATGACGTCTGGATGGGAGCATATGTTGTTCTAGAACTTGGATATACCTTTCAGCATTGATGGTGCCTTTCCAGATATGTACGCTGCCCATGCCACACACACTCATGCAACCCCATACACCATGATAACAACTTGGGTTGTCCTTGTCCTCTTTAGTCCAGATGACATGGCGTCCCAGTTTTCCAAAAAGAACTTCAAATTTTGATTCGTCTGACCACAGAACAGTTTTCCACTTTGCCACAGTCCATTTTAAATGAGCCTTGGCCCAGAGAAAACGCCTGCGCTTCTGGATCATGTTTAGATATGGCTTCTTTTTTGACCTATAGAGTTTTAGCCGGCAATGGTGAATGGCACGGTGGACTGTGTTCATCGACATTGTTTTCTGGAAGTATTCCTGTAGCATTCCTGTATGTCTAAGGGCCCGAAGATCACAGGCATCCAGTATGGTTTTCCAGCCTTGACCCTTACGCACAGAGATTGTTCCAGATTCTCTGAATGTTTGGATGATATTATGCACTGTAGATGATGATAACTTCAAACTCTTTGCAATTTTTCTCTGAGAAACTCCACTATTTTTCGCCGCAGCATAGGGGGAATTGGTGATCCTCTGCCCATCTTGACTTCTGAGAGACACTGCCACTCTGAAAGGTTCTTTTTATACCCAATCATGTTGCCAGTTGACCTAATAAGTTGCAAATTGGTCCTCCAGCTGTTCCTTATATGTACATTTAACTTTTCCGGCCTCTTATTGCTACCTGTCCCAACTTTTTTGGAATGTGTAGCTCTCATGAAATCCAAAATGAGCCAATATTTGGTATGACAAAATGTCTCACTTTCAACATTTGATATGTTATCTATATTCTATTGTGAATAAAATATAAGTTTATGAAATCTGTAAATTATTGCATTCCTTTTTTATTCACAATTTGTACAGTGTCCCAACTTTTTTGGAATCGGGTTTGTAAATAAAGTAAACACACAAGTTTCTTTTAGTCATTGAAGCAACAAGATGTACTTGACTGATATGCACTGATACAGATTGTGTTAGGTATGTAACTCCTTCAGGATACTCAGAGCACATTTGCTACTGACTCATCTGGTATTTCATTATGAGATTTTACCTGAGATGGACTTTTATCAGGGTATATACTAGATTTAATTAGACCTGAATGAAAACAAGACTGTGAGGGTAAGATTTACAGACGTTTATTCACCTTGGTGTTGATCATTGAAGCAAGACTGAAAATACTTATTTTCTAAAAATGTATGTGGTCAAAAACTTTAGAAATAATGGGTTGTGAAAATTAGATGTGACATGCAACAACTATTGAACAGGAGGGAGACCAGAGGTAATTGCAACACATTTTACATCAACTTGCAGACTGCTATAAATCTATTTGCCATATTTTGGTAATACAAACCATTTATGTGAAGAAATATAACTGTATCAATAATGGAAAAGAGTATATTATAATATTAGAATTACATACAAGTAGTCAGGGTGTTAACAGAACTTTAAAGTAATACTTTCATTGCTTCAGTATTTTTAAAAGGTGAAACTATTCAGTAATATTAATATGGTACTAATTCTTTCAGCTGTCAGGAATAATGTGGGTTAAACCCAAGGCAGATGTAAGCAATAAGGTACGAGAGGCTGTCGCCAGTTGTTGTTCCCCATTGTTAGGCACAACGCGAAGCAGTTACCACAAATATTAAAGCCAAAAATGTATCAATGCAACTTTCATGAAGTAAATTTTCACTAAAGCATTCCTTCCGCCAGAAAAAAAATAGTCCCTGTCCGTGAACAGCAACAGAAGTTACATTATTACGCCATTAGATGGTGGCAAAGACTTTTGAGTGTGTCAGTCAGTAGCGAAGACTTTTACAATGAAAAGACTGAATTGTTGTGAACACAGAACAAGACGCAACTGACAAATGCTTTGACTAGCGCTGTCAGTCACGGGAAAACCCCTTAACTGTTAAAAGGACAGGATAATACATCGGACATCTAAACAGATTTTTTATTATGAACATAGGACTGACTTCAAGGAAAATGCTAAATCTGAATGCAGGTAATAAACTCGTTTAATCGATCTCTTTCTCACAATACTCTTCTACATAATACAGTAAGCTTCAATGAACAATATCAATTGAGAACATAGTTTACGTTGCTAAGAGTGGTTGCTAAGGGTGTTGTGTAGTGATACACAGAACTGTTGGGTGAAGCGGTCATAGCCTTGTTTAATCTCGAATCAGAATCAAGGACAGGAACTAACCGTTTTATAAAATTGTATGAAATACATTAAATTATTTTAATAAACCATGCTGCACAGCCGATGAGTCAAAAACATTGTCTTCATGTACTGCCGAGATTCAGGGATCAATCAATCACAAATAAAACAACAATATTGACCACTGTGTAACCACAGCACAAAACAATGAATATGAACACCTAATAACACAATAAAAACAATTAAAAATATCTATTCTATACAGGTATCTATACTTTATCTGATCTTAGATCATTTGATGGAATAATGTTTACTAGACATTTTAAGGAGATTTTTTTTTCAATCATAACATTTCTATGAAATTGCCGCTAATTGCTCCTAAAATTTGACTAAGCATGTGCTGAATGCGTGCCCTCACTGTATCTTGATTGTGATTGACAAAATGTATTGTGCGACAATCACACCCTGTAACAATTTCTCCCAGTCTCCCCTACTTCTATTGCCCAGAGTCTCATTTTCATTCATGTCAAATTAAATACGACATCCACCCTGACTAAGGTCCATAGACAGATCAATCAAATTAACTTCACTGCCCCTCATCCCTCAGTATTTCACCACAAAACTCTTTCAGCATTAGTTGTCTGCTTTGTCTTGTGATTTAGTGGTTGGAATAAAGTATAGGACAGAAGTTGGATGATATCATTTATTTCTCTTTTAGTATGAGACATTTGCATGTAGAGGACTGTTCTCTTCTATCCCCCAGTCCCACATCACTGCTGTATAATCTGCATTCTGCTCCAGTTGGCCTGCTTTATCTTCACATATGGTGTTGTCAGAAAGAATTACAGAGACATTCTCTTTTTGTATGGATTTTTTTTTTTTTTTTTTTGGGGGGGGGGGGGGGGGGGGGGGGGGGGGGTGTGTTCATTGCAATGTTAATGTCAGAATATACAGTAGGTGCAGGTGAAATACATGGAAATGTGTGAGACACAATATAGTCCTCAAAGAAGTGATTTACTGTAAAGTGAAAATGGCATGTCCCATCTGCAGTGTTCTCCTGCAAGCTCTATATGGACTGGAGTACAGGCCAAGGCTCTTTAAAGTTGTAGATTTCCATTCTCTGCTGTTCTCAGATTTTTCTCCTTAGAAAGAGACCCCAGCAATCTCACACGTCACTCCACTGGAGTTTCATAAAATATCTCAACAAAGCTGCACACTGTGTTCAGATTTGCCAAATGACCAAAAGAAAGATTTCAACAGGAATTTTTTTCCAAGAACAAATGATTTAAGCTATGGATTTATAATTCTTTACTCAGTCATGTCATAATTTGTGTAAATGATGTACTTATAGGCTACATAATATGTGACCTGTGCTGGCAAAATGAGTCACAATGAGCAATTGAAAAATTCACAATGATGTATGATTTGTTGGAATCTGACAAAAAATGACTGAGCTACACCGGTTTGAAGTCAATAGGGTCAGCAAAGTCAATTTTGAGTTAAAGTTTTCTGAAGGTTCAAAAACAACCAAACCTTAAAATTCCTGGTAATACCACCAAATTTGGCACAAACCAAGTCAAAACCCATATCTATAGGAATAACTATATATTAAACTTTTTTCCATAATTCCACAATTGTTTGATTAACATTAATAAAACAGCCTATATATTAAAACCTACTGTTATCACACAGATCTAATATAATGTCAGACATCACATCAGATGTTTTTTTTTTTCTTTAACCAAAACATTCACTTAAGACAGATAATGTTTGTGTGAATACTCGCCAAGACAGACTTTTTGAAATAGCCTACTGTAATTCTGTGTATATATGCATATAAGGATTGTTTGAAAATCAGTTTGAAAATCAGAAATATGACAGTTTGAAAATCACATTTCATTGGTTCATGCCATTGAGAATTCGCTATCAATATTCACAAAGTTGGAATGCTGAGCTTTACAACAATACCAAACTTGTGCTGAGGGGAAGCGCCAGTCGTCCAAAAGTGAGCAGAGAAAAACTTTTTTCATGGTCAAATGAAAGGTACTCCTCTCAGAAAATGTAATAATACAGATACTTTTAGATGTTTAATTGCTATTTTGAGCATTGGTATCGCTAGACGAGGGCTTTATGAACTCATTTTTGTGAAAACGTCAAATTCAACCAAAATTGACATTTTTTCACTTTTTTTTTGCCTGTAGCTCGAATTAGCCCGTGCACATTCCGACTCATTTTGCCAGCACGGGTCACATATAATATAATATAATATAATATAATATAATATAATAATGCACATTTTATTATTTTATTTTTCATTTATATTTTATTTTTTTTACATTACCGATCAAAGGTCTGGAATACTGTCAAGAATAGAGTATGTTGTGAAATAACATTTATATATAAAAATTATCTTTTAAATTTATACACTATATTGCCAAAAGTTTTGGGACGCCTGCCTTTACGTGCACATGAACTTTAATGACATCCCATTCTTAATCCGTAGGATTTAATATGGAGTTGGCCCACCCTTTGCAGCTATAACAGCTTCAACTCTTCTGGGAAGGCTTTCCATAAGGTTTATGAGTGTGTTTATGGGAATTTTTGACCATCTTCTAGAAGCACATTTGTGAGGTCAGGCAGTGATGTTGGCGAGAAGGCCTGGCTCACAGACTCCGCTCTAATTCATCCCAAAGGTGTTCTATCGGGTTGAGGTCAGGAATCTGTGCAGGCCAGTCAAGTTCCTCCACACCAAACTCACTCATCCATGTCTTTATGGACCTTTCTTTGTGCACTGGTGTGCAGTCATGTTGGAACAGGAAGGGGCCATCACCAAACTGTTCCCACAAAGTTGGGAGCATCAAATTGTCCAAAATGTCTTGGTATGCTGAAGCATTAAGAGTTCCTTTCACTGAAACTAAGGGGCCAAGCCCAACCCCTGCAAAACAACCCCACACCATAATCCCCCTCCACCAAACTTTACACTTGGCACAATGCAGTCAGGCAAGTACCGTTCTCCTGGTAACCCCCAAACCCAGGCTCGTCCATTGGATTGCCAGACTAGCCAGAGAATACTTCTCCACTGCTCTAGAATCCAGTGGCAGCGTGCTTTACACCACTGCATCCGACACTTTGCATTGCACTTGGTGATGTAAGGCTTGGATGCAGCTGCTCGGTCATGGAAACCCATTCCATGAAGCTCTCTACACACTGTTCTTGAGCCCCTGCATGCGCTGACCCCGCTCTGTGATTTTACGTAGCCTACCACTTCGTGGCTGAGTTGCTGTTGTTCCCAATTACTTCCACTTTGGGATAACACTAACAGTTGACCGTGGAATATTTAGTAGTGAGGAAATTTCACGAATGGACTTATTGCACAGGTGGCAACCTATCACAATACCATGCTTGAATTTACTGAGCTCTGAGAGCGACTCATTCTTTCACAAACGTTTGTAGAAGCAGTCTGCATGCCTAGGTGCTTGATTTTATACACCTGTGGCCATGGAAGTGATTGGAACACCTGAATTCAATGATTTGGAGGGGTGTCTTAATACTTTTGGCAATATCGTGTATATATTTTAATATATTTTAAAATGTAATGTAATTTATTCCTGTTATGGTAAAGCATAATTGAATTTTCAGCATCATTACTGCAGTCTTCAGTGTCACATGATCCTTCAGAAATTATTCTGATATGCTGATTTTGATCACAGGAATAAATTTTGATAATATTTCACAATTTTACTGTTTTTTGTATTTTTTGATCAAATAAATGCAACCTTGGTGAGCAGAAGAGACTTTTTTAAAAAACATTTAACAACCCCAAAATTTTGACCATATTTGTGTTTGAAGAATTTTAGGAGAAGCATTTGAGAAAATGATGAAGTAGATCTCCTGATCTATGAAAAAAACATCCTCAGAGCAATATATTTTCTCCTTGGGCATTTGATGGCATCTGCCTGTCAGGAGGTAAATGACTGTCAGCATGAGTTAAAAGCAATAAATCAGGTTCAGAAACATCATGCAGGTAATCACTGTGGTTAAGAGGCAGTGATGGAGCATTAACCCCAGTAATGGGTGGGTTTTGGTTGAGGATGGGCCACCATATGTCATTAAGCACTTTCGAGCCACATGAGTGCAATACTGCTAGTTCCACTGAATTACACCACTAATTAATCATCACATTATGCAGTAATGCAAGGGGTATTGCTTGTGTCAGGATGGGTCATCGAAATTTGTGAGAAGTAGCTTCTTAGATCATTTGTCCAGCATTTCAGACATGAAGTAACCTTTGGCCCACAGTAGGGCTGCTCTTCACTAAAAAGCCTATCAGATTTATGTTTTTGTGTCTTTGTGCATTCTGGCCCATCAAGCCAGTTCTCAATGCTTTAACCTCTCTATCCATACTATGAAGGCAAATGTGGATTACATCTGATTAATGAACACAATGAATTCAGAGTTTAAGGCATAAAAATTCCCCCTTGAAACAATGGAAGATCAAATAGCCAGCATTCTCATTAAACCACATTCATATGTATTAGTAAAAGGGTTTAAATGTATTATTTAGATGAATTTAAAAAATAAATAAAAAAAAAGCAACATGAAAGATTAAACATTATCAAAGATTAAAAAAGCATCTGGTCAATTATGTCACAATGATTAAATTTTGAATGCTGAATCCCAGCTCAACTAGTCAAAGTAAAGAACACGTTTCAACACATATTAAATGTTTCAAAGGGCGAATTTTTTAATGTGTCACCGTTTTGTCTGAGGCAAAGTGCAGTTATGCACATGCTCACAGCAGTAAAAACAGTAATATTGTACAAATACTATTGCAATCTATAACTGTTTTCTGCTTAAATATATTTTAAAATATAATATATTCCTGTGATGCAAAGCTGAATTTTTAGCATCATTACTCCAGTCTTCAGTGTCACATGATCCTTCAGAAATCATACTAAGATGCTGATTTGCTGCTCAAGAAACATTTCTTATTATTAAATGTTGAAACCAGTTGTGCTGTTTTTTTTTTTTTTTTTTTTTTTGATGAATAATAGGTTCAAAAGAGCATTTATTTAAAATCTTTTCAAAGTTAAAGTATACTTTATTATCTATGCGTGGCACATCGCAGAGCAGTGCAAGACGAGCATTTGTGGTTAAAAAGTATATACTGTTTTATTTTTTTAGAAAATGACCAATTGTTTCGCTATAAGACCTCTATTCCTCGGCTGGGATTGTGTAGAGCCCTTTGAAGCTGCACTGAACCTGCAATTTGGACCATCCACCCGGTGAAGCCCACTGAAATCCACTATATGTAACAGATTCCTGGAATGTTTTCCTCAAAAACCTTAATTTCTTTTAAATTAAGTGAGTAAATTATCAGGAAATTTTAATTCAGAAGTGAACTAATCCTTTAAGAAAGCAGCATGGGGAAAAGGGCAAATTTTTAGTTAATGTATGCATTTATTGTTTTTACAAGCACCCCAGTTTGAAAACCCATGCCATAGAGGACCATACTGTATACTTGGCCCATTTTAGAATGATTATTAAATTCTACATTTCTGGATTCTTTTTTAATATTGTTTATATGATGGGCATTAGAAGGGCATTAAATGGTTTAACTGAGCGTGGCAAAGATCAGCTGTTTCCGTTTGGTTATAGCAACAACAGATGCCTTTATTTTAGTTACTTTAGCAAGCAGTGTACATATTTAAGCAAAACATCTTAACACGAACAGTTGGCTGCTTTTCAGTCTATGTTTATGTATAATTTCAACCCATGAAGCAGGCAGCACATTATGGTGGGCTGTAATTATATAAATCATCACACAACAACAGAGTGACAGACTCAAGTCTGAAAATAAGCACAGATCCAGCGTGCCACTGTCCCATTACTGCTTCAACATCCCTAATCTGCTGTGCAGGGGGCGTTCTATTCTATCTATGATTTTAAGCCAATTACATTTCAATGAACTGGCTGCTTTTGCCATTTACAGTCATAGGCTTTAAGAAACTGTGACCAGATGAAAGTTATTCAGTAATGAATTCATTTTTCATCCTATAGTTCACACATGCACATCTCTCATACACGCGCCCACCTCAAGAGACTGCGGTTAATTACACAGAAAGGTGCACGTTCACAAGGTGTCTTGTGTTGAACAGCACCAGTTGGCCGAGGGAATTAAAACAATTCAAAGGTCAAACGCACTCCTGTAAGGAAATGTGCCTCTAATTACTCCCATATGCTAACGTTAATTCATCCTACTTCTACATATTTAGGGTATAATAATCTGCACTTGGTTGTCATGTTAGACAGTGGTGTTCATTGCACTGTCAATGCACTTTGTGAGAGCCAACAGCCGCAGACCAAGGTCAAACCCAAACCATGAACATTTACAACAGTGGTCTCTAACAGCATTGTTAACCAAAGTATAACACTAGCTAGTTGTTTTATATTCACGAAAGATATCCATTTGCCATATTCACTTTTTATCACTTTCATATCTGTCCATGGAAAAATAAAGATACCTCTTGATAGCCTGACTCGATACTGTTAATGATCTCTCACAAGCATTATAAATTATTTTCTATATGGCATTATTGAATTATTCATTCTGAATGGTTGACAGATGCTCTCTGGAGGTGTTAAACAATCTTCTAACTGAATGGTTATGAAGCAGTTCCACGTATGTGGACAATTTCATAATTCTGTATCGTTTCAGCTCCTCTAGCAGACAAACCTGAACAAAACAATGATCAAACAAATTGTATAAAAATGACCAAGAGTTTTGAGATTTTCTGAAATTACTTTTAGTAGCTATGGATTTCAGCAGCTGGGTGAAAGCTGATTAGGGCGACTGTCCAGCCAAAAATACTGTAATAGCATGTCATAATGTGACTGTAAATCATCTATATGGCTTTGCAGCAGGGCACAGGGACTCTAAAAAAGCTATATATGTACAACTATGAAAAATAATCAACACAGGCTCACTAGAAAAACCTGCCTCTACCTACATTTTTGCAAAACATATATACCTATATATAATGATGAATGATTATAAATATTATGAATAAAGGGGCAGATTATCAATTAAAAAATGGGCCTTTTGCACAATACTATGTTATGACCTCAAAACACTTTTACCACAGTGCATGATTTGTAAACTAATACATTTTGATGTTTGTATCACATAACCAGTTCCATATATGTGTCTTTTCTGACATAGTAAACTTGCTCTGTAGCTCACCTGGTACAGCATTGCTGGAATGAGTCCTGTGTGAAACACGGGTCATGATAACCCATGATTACTAATATTAACTAATGAACCTTATTGTAAATTGTTACCAATCTTTCTCATAATACAAGTAACTGCAGTGAAATTGAGACCATTTTACCAATCGCATTTAAAACATTTTAAAATGATACCAAACATGAAAGGGAAACTAATTTGATTCACAAGATCCTAATGTATGGTATATAGACCATACATTTATACATTCTTAGAGCCCGTCCACACAGAGACCCGTTAAGATGTATACGTAAAGATTTTGTATCGTATCTGTGTTTCACCCAGACAGATCCGCATTTTGGGAGCCTGAAACAGCTATTTTTTGAAACCGGGTCCCAGAGTGGATAAATCTGAAAATGACACCTTTGTGTTTTCGTGTGTACAGCCAATCCATATATTTTGTGAAATGATGATGTCATCACCCCATGTCTCGACCCTAGTCAAACACCGCTACGTCACGTAACAACAACAACAACAACAATAGCGGACTACATGCTAGTGTTCGTGCTGCAGAAGCTGCAGAAGCTACTGAGCCTATTAGCTTTATATACAGCGTGCAAGGTTTATGCGCAAGTCTATTTCTCAGTTTTTAGTGTATCTCTGTGGCAAAATTACAGCGCCACATACTGGTCTGGCATGTATACTACATCCCAGGGTGTAGATTTAGTTTGAACATTGGGTTTTAAATTAAAAATTTAAATTAAATTATGTTAAATATTGAAACCACCAGTAGGCGGCAGCGATTAGCTGTTTTTAATGAGTGAGCCACTTAAATTGTACATTCAGCCAATTCGTTCTAAAGTCAGATTAATTTAGGAAGAAAACAAACAACGATGTGAATAATTTTGTCATTGATAATTACAGACACTATTGAAAAATGAATGAACATAACAGACAGCTGTTTTGGTAACTTGTTATACTGAAAGTTATGACTAAATTTCAATGGATTAGCTAGCTAAAATATATGTGGAGTGTAATTAGCTACTACACAATATTCTCATACCTCTCATACCAGTACATGTTTTATTCTTTTTAACGTCCCTCTTTTTAACCTGTGCCCTCCCATTCAAACAGCAGTTGCAAAGCACCACTCACATTTGTGTTGGTGAAAGTGTGACGCATTGGTTGGGCGTTAATAATCGGTTCAGTGGAGGGGGAGTATTTTTTCTGATTTATTATGACAAACTCATATTTGATTAGGAACAAACTGATGGATTTTAAAATCACACACACACACACACAAACTACGCCCCACTACATTGTTTTGAGTTGGTTTCAGTGGTTTTGTGTGTATGCAGATATTTCTTGAGACGAGGAAAAAGAAGATCTGATAGGGAAAGCAGTGTTACAAAATGATGAAAACCCAGATATGGAATGTTTTTACGTCATATTATATATAATAGTGCCATTCTGAGTGTTTTGAAAGAAGGAAATTAAGGATAGGATTAGGCTATTTACAGGCAACTGACAGGTTCCATGCGGACTACCAGGTGCCTGCGGATCTATAATACCTGAAGAAAGCTGTCTGTTAACATTTTAATTAATAAAATAAAATAAAATATTAAAGGATTGTGCAGTTAAGCATCTTCCAGCAAAAGCAAACAGGGCTATGCTAACCCAACAAACTTTGAAAAACAGGTCAAATGGTTGACAATTTATTTTGTTGAAATGAATGAATGAATAGATTCACAGTCTATTTGATCACATGGTGGGATTGAAGTCTTTAGCTGAATTTGCATCATGTAGTTGGCAGACAGAATCATGCAGAAATCTGCGAAGTGCAGTTAATTAAAAGAGGCAAGTGACTTTTTACAGTCGGAATTAAACCACTCAGATCATGTCAGGGTGAGTTCTGCTTGCCTTTCCACTGAGAGTCTACCCTGTTTAGACCCCATCATGATTTACTGATGAATAACACTTGCTACAAATGAGGAGAGGAGTATGTCAGTACAACATTACAGGCCCCTTTTTTGAAATAAAGGAATTTTTCAAAATATTCAGTACACATCAGTATTCTGGGCTCAGAACTCACATAATAGGCAATTAATGTCATTGTATGGTTTCACGTTTGATAGACGTTTTTATTTGAACTCCAGTCCAAATATAATTTTTTTTTTTCTTTCAATTGCATAGGTAGAAGGTTAAGCTCTGTCACACTATAGTGTCTTTCAGCATCAGTGTTTAAGGTCAACTTACAGTAAAGATGTGTAGCTTTCCATGTATTCCCATCATCCAACAGAAATTTGATTTTCATCTTCCCCACCGTTCCAGATGACATAATCCTTTTCAGCTGAGGATTTGCAGTCCAGGCCATGTCTCCTACTGGAAGTGTTAATGTAATTGTAGAGCAAAGAGTTGTCCATCAAAAAATAAGAAGGAATGTCCAGAAGGGCTGTCTTTGGATCAATGCAGGCAGTATGTGGTATTGCAAGATTTGGTTCCAGGGCTCAAGTGAGATCTTCAAATGTTTAATACCTCTCAAGTCACATGAGACAAACTAAAGCATCAGTTCCCAGCACTCCTAGATTTCCTGTTCTTGAGGAGGCTGAAAAACAGCATGTGGTACCCACTCAGTCTACAGTAAGACCATGCATGCTTGAAAATGTCAAAATCCACAGCAGATATGATCAGTATAGTTCTCTGATGCATGTGTAACCCCTCTACCCAGGTCCTACTCGTCCCGCTCTGCACAGGCCTCGAACCTGGGTCTCTGGCGTTCTAACAAGAAGGCTAAAGGCAGCAACCTCCAGCGTCAGTCACTAGAGCATCTGTTGGGAATAGAGGAGTGAGATTTACTCACACAGCGACTACTAGCTGGTCTCTGTTACACATGGTAACAACAGTGTCTCTTGAAATAACTGGAGAACAAATCCCTCATGTAGACAAAAAAATTAACAACAGCAAGTTGACCTGACAGTCATTTTCTATCCCAATGCAGATGTATGTGTTCATTACAGAAAGCACATTTGTTTTGTAACAAAACAAAAATCATTAATCATGATTAAAAATCATTAATTTTGACTAATTATACCTATTTCTTTCCTGATAATTAGCATATCAAATTAAAACATATGTTAAATTTGCCATGCATGCAAGTCTACATGAAAAAACAGAAAAAAGTATTCCTCTTTAGATTCCTTTTGCAGTCCATAAAAAGCCCCTATATGCTGAGTGAAAAACATGGCATCTAGTGAACTTCACTGAAGCAAGCAAACTACTAGTGATCCAAAAGTCATCACAGTTGTCAAGCCACAGTATGCAGCCCAAACGCACACAAGTACTTCCTTCTCTCTGATGGAGCATTTCGTTTCTGCATTTAACTGCTTTTTCTTCTCCTTGTTATTCATGAAAGGATAAGTCAGTCAAGGTCAGACAACAGTAAGCAGTTTATGATTAAAAACTATTAGCGTGTGACCAGAGTTGTGACACTGTGTGCACATGCTCACGGAACACAGGTTTCAATCCAACGTACATCATGTCCTGTTTGCAGTTCCCCCTCTCTCTCTCACCATTTCCCTGTATCTAACTGTCCTCTCCATTTAAGGGGACCTATTATGCCCCTTTTCACAAGATAGAATAGAAGTCTCTGGTGTCCCCAGAATGTGTATGTGAAGTTTCAGCTCAAAATACCCCACAGATCATTTATTATACTGTAGCTTGGCAAATTTGCCCCTATTTGGGTGTGAGCAAAAACTATTTGCATGCATTCTGACTTATTTATACTGTTAAAGAGTTGCATTCTCATGCTAAACATGGCCAAAGTTTCAAAACATGAGTTGGACGTATGATGTACAATGTACTCCCAGTTTCGGTACAGGATTCAGAGAGTTTTTTTAAATATGTGTCCTGTATGACATCAAAAGAGAGCGGAATTCCTTGTATAGGCACTTCTCCCTGATAAGCGTGCGCACACACATCACCCAGAGCAAGAGCACGGCCATCAACGCGTTTCGTTGGGATACGGAAGGCGAGAGATTTTTCAACAATGGCTGTGTCCCAATTTAGGGTCTGCACCCTTTGAAGGCTGCATACATCATCGAGGCAGTCTCATTTAAGAAAATTAACCATTAGATTGCAGCGTAAAAAAAGAAATAACAGTATTTTAGACCTCACAATGAATATCAGTCAATTTGATTACGGTTACTTTTCTTAAATAAGACATCCTTAATGACGTATGCAGCCTTCAAATGCAACCCCCGGAGGATGCAGCCTCCGAAATGAGACGCAGCTCCTGTAAATAAACAAGTGTGTTTTTGGTTGTGAGGGAAACATTACCTTTTTCAGCTTCCCAAAGAACCCAGAGTCAAGGGAACAGTGGATGAAGTTTGTTTTTCTGGGGCAGCAACGGAATTGTGCATGTATGTTTGTTTGTTCCCGGGAATTCAGTGATGAATACTTTGTAAATAAGTCCCAGTTCAGCGCTGGATTTGCAGATCACGGGTGGTGAGTAAAGCTGCATCAGATGTCTGTGTTTTGTTGGCAATCGGCACGGAAGTGCATATAATGTAAACAACACGAAAGTTTTTGTTACCTTTTTATTTATAATGATGTCGCAGCTAGCATGCGATCTCTACGCAGCTGCACGTGCTCGTGACTCTTTAGCTCCGTCCATAGCAATGATGGTAGACACGCCTCCAGGATCTCTGCTTTTTTCAGAAAGACTCGGTTTAGCGTATCTATCTTTTATAAATATGACAAAACTAACGACTTTTCGGAAATATGAAGGATGCATTGTTACTCTAGATGTACTCAAGATTAACATGAGATTGGCAGAAATTGTGTGTGATACCCCCCTTTAAAAAGCGATTTCTGTAAAAGAAAATCATTGATGGAATCATAATCAAGGACCCCTTTAAAAGAAAAAGACCATAAAAAAAATAAAAAAATAAAACTCATTACTGTGCTAATGACAAGGTCACTGCTGTCATATGTAGCTTCCTTCCAGCACTTACACAGCATAGCTCTCAGGGGTACCACACATGTAGAATATTTGATATTTGGCTTATACTAGTTACACTACTATGGTAACAACTTGGTAAATGTAATTTCAGTATTGTCTGTTTTTGCTCCATTTTGCCAATAAAAAATTGTTCCAATAAACCACAACAGAATGGTTGCATGTCTCAGAGCAACACACAGTGGTGTTTTTGTTACTGAATGAATTTGTGTTTTGAAGTAATTAGCTGAGTGAATGATTCAACGACCCCTTCAATAAGACAGTTATGCGCTTTGTTCCTGAATAAACCAGCAATTTTGGACAACTTATTCAATGACTTACTTATTAAAACTGTGACATGCCAGCATCTACAGCTTTAAAAAAAAAAAAAAATGTTGCATTTTTTCGATTTTTATTTTTATTTTTAAACCATACAAAATATTAATCTCATTACATTATGTACGTACATTATGCGTGTAAATGCAATCAAGCCAATTTTAAGCTGCATTAAACAGTCATTGTAAACACATCTAAATGTAAACAGACATGCATACACAGGAATTCACGCTGATTTTAAGAATGGCATCATGCCTCTAAGCCTGATGTGGACCCTCAAGCTCAGACTTGTCTGGTGAAACTGACATTTGTCTTTATTGAGGTTCAGTCCAGCCTCATTACTCTGGCTCAACCCAGCACATAGGTCAGCATTGTGTAGATAAGGTGATGCTCTGTAAATGATCCTGTTGTCTAGGAAACACTGGACAACCCTTCTTGTTAGAACCCATTTGGTCTACATGCGTATGCCACCTGTCTTCGTTGTGACAGCAATAGGGTACATCCATTCAGAGTCTGTTTTGTTTATTATTCAATTATCCTAAAATCTTTTTAGAGATAGCATAATGAATGTGCATTCATATCATTGTATGTGCAAACATAAGTCATAATATTGCATTTATGTAGTGGACATATAAGATGAATCTCATTTATAGAGTGTCTTTCAGCAAATTAACCCTCAAAAAAAGTTAGCACCCAACATATTGGCAGAATTATTTAAATGAATCCTTTTAGAATTTTTCTTCTAAAAACAGTGTTTTGTTAATAGCTTGCAATCAAATTTTTCCTCATCATATTTTTATCAACAATCTGCTTTTTTAAAAAAATGGCAGATGAAAATTACACTGTTTTTACTTTAGAATGTACCTTGAATTTATATAGTAGTCTTTTGAACATCTCTCTGCCGTCCTCATACATTCTCATTTTGCATTCACTAAGCAGAGCTTCCACTTAATGTCATTTAAAGCCACAGATAACAACTGTCAACCTGATACCTGCAGTTTAAGACCAATGAAAACATTCATTCCTAACATTCATTCCACATTCACTAGAGTTCTGTAGGTGATATTATGTTATCATCAAAATAAACCAATGCTGTCAAGAGTACAGTCAACCTTTCCTTTAAAGTCGGCTTGAAACAGATGTTGTGATTACCTTTTCTTTCCTAATTTGACGTATATCTGATTGAAACAGCTTCTGGAATGAGAAAAAAACATTTAGGGCGGGACTTGATTTTGTCTATGGGGATATGATTGGACGTTGGATGGTTGTGGTTTGCTATTGGTTGATCTCAGGTTGCCCCATCCTCACGCCAGTAAACACATCCTCAGAGAAGAGAAGAGATGTCGCTGCAAGAGGGAGGGTTGATTAAAGATTACGAGGGCACATGAATTTTTAAAAATAAAATAATGATGTGCATGAATAAGTAATTTATAATAAATACTGCAATATTCCATAAAAAAAAAAAAAAAAAAAAAAAGTAAATTTTGATTTCATGTTGACAAGGTAGTTCTTCTCTCCAAGAATGTATTTAGTTATATAATGCACATGCAAAGAAATTCATTGTTGAGGGCTCCAAGCTTCATATTTCCCTTCAGGATGCTTTTTCTTATATCTGTCTGATTCAGTTTGTGTCTTGCAGTACTTTTGTGCAGCCACCGCATTTTTACTTTCAGCCACGTCTTTTGCATCAACATTCACAGACTCAAAATGTCTTCTCAAGTGCTAAATCAGATTTCAGACTGCAGTCTGGTCATGTACCATTTCACTATCTATGTCTCTAAAGCCACATGTTGTGACAAGCTCACGTAGCGCTGCTACATCATGATACATGAACTCACCAACAGCTTGTGTGCGCTACCTGAAACATTACCACTCTGTGATCGTCTTCAACCAATGGAATATGCTTCAGTCTTCACAGCCACCTTGGTAATGCTTCATGTGAAGAAAGTTTTGTTCTTATTAAAGCAACTTTTTTTTTTTTTTTAACCTGATTGAACAACGGGAATGTTTGCTATTTATCTCTTAACTCTCATTGTGGGTTTGATTTTTAATTAGTGCCTTAATTTCTGTTCTTCACTGCTAATTCTCCCCTTTCATCTTTCATCTCTGTTCTCATATATTTGATCTTACTTATTGTTTGATAAGCAAGACAAAAGCATTTGGTTGTGGATTGCTTCCTACCCTGCTTCTCACCTCTTTTTCTTGTCTTTTATGGTGTGCAGATTTTCTCTCATATGTATGGTTTCAAAAAGCAAAGCGGTGTGGATGAGCAAACTACAACATTGGTGAGCCACATATTAAAATATTAAAACGACTTGCACTACAGGGAGGATGATTTGTAGATTATTATTTTACATTGTTGACTGATCCCCACACTTGTGTATATACACTATGTCCACAAATGTTACAAATGTTGACATCTTTTTAGTGTCAGTATCTGGTCTCTGTTTTACATGCTTCAGCTACAGCAGGGCTGTTCAAGTAGTTTCATTCGAGGGCCGGATTATCAAATCAAAAAGTTGAGGTGGGCCGGTGTCAGGGCACAGACGAAGGCAGACAGGTAAGTGTATAACAGGTAGTTTATTGTAACAGAGGCACGGAAACTGGCAGATGGAGAATGCAGCTGAGTAATGGCACAAGCACTTTAGAACAGTCACTTAGCTGGGGTAGTAATTGATGAATGTCTCGTTGCAGAAATGGAATCAACGAGGAACGGAGAACAGACGAAGGAAGACAGGAGGAAGAGGATTTCGGATGGCTCAGGTAAGTAGCGGGTAAGTAGTCCAGGTACGTGTGACGAGACCAGACACAAAGGTGCAGGGAGTGAGAGTTATTATTTGTTATATAAATTGTTATTATTTTAATAAAAATGATTATTATTTTATTAATTATTAGGCTTAAATGAAAATATTATCACAGTGAGACTTGGTAACCACAGGTAAAACCATACATGGCTACTCACTACCACTGTCAAATTATATTATATTATGATATGTTATATAGGCTTATAAAAAACACCTAACTAAAGGTACAAACTACACCTTAACAAAGACATTAATTATATATTCCCCTACCCACCTAATAAATATATTGCAATATAAATGGCTATAACATAGTTTTCAATATAAATATTCCACATTTCCACAAACAATGGTAATTTACTACAGTTCATTCATAGTAAATGTTTGTAAGGGTGGTGATTTTGGGATTTAAAAGTCTTCTATCTTCATTCATCGGAGGAGCGTGCATGGTACGAACAGTGCGTATATAGCCGTACAAGGTGCAGGCGCCACTGCGGCCACTTATCTAACCAAATTTAGCCGCACCACCAGGAAAAAAGGAGGAGGGAGATTGGGGTGCCGCTGGCCAGATGAAGATGATGCCAGCTGACGAGCCCTGAGCTACAGTAATATAGTAATTTGTGTTGGAAATGAAAACATGCAAAATCAAAACAAGAGATGAATTCAAACATTTTGGTAAATTGGTAAGAGTCAAGCATCCATTGAAAAGAATCCAATAGCACTTTTTGTCCCCAAAAGCATTAAATATATAAATATGATTGTATACATTAAGGCTAGTCCACACTAAACGATTTTCAAAATATGAGGGGAAAAAAATGAATAAAAAAACACCACACACTAACAAATTACATTTACAAACAACAAGATTCCTGACTGTGAACATGGGAAATCTTGCAAAATCTCTCACAGTCAAACGTGACAATAGAGTAAACAAACATGGCGGACGACGGACAATTACGACGGAATAAATTGTGGTAATAGTGTTTAAACTGCTTTTTAAATAGAAAATTTGCAGTGAAAAAAGAAATGAAAGGATTAAGTTGTGTTATGCTTCCTTCTTCTGTCATCTTGCTTTCTGACTTGGTATTGTTTCGTTCCACATGACAATCTATAGAGTGTGTGTGCATTTGTCTTATTGCATTTGTGCATTGTGTTAATATTCAACATGTTGGAGATTTACAATTTGAGATAGGTGCGACCTGACGTTCTTCTGAGCAGATTCAATCATTCTTAACACACCTCACACCACAGGAAAATCTGATAAAATAATCTGTAGAACCATCAAGATAATCGGGACTTTACCTAGGATTGTCGGAAGGGGAGATTTGGGCCAAAAATCAGCCTGATTGTCTTAGTGCCGTAGTGTGTGTGGGTGCCTTTAGACTTTCACAAACAACTGAGCCCATCTCCAAAGTTTATTTTTCAAAATAGGGCAGTAAAAGTTTTAATATGACCCTTTTCTAGGATTTTCCAATCCTACATTAAGTCACTGAAACTCATAGTTAATTATTTTAGATATGTGCAATGATAAAAAGTTCCCAGGACATGTAATTCAGTAAAAATGTGGGAATTGGTTTAGGATCTGAATACTTGGCTATACTTTTATCTATGATTGCAATGGCAATAAATGGTTTATGATGAAAGACGAGACATTTTATCTTGTGAAGTTGGGAGCTTATAAGAATACTAGATGTACTTTTTATGCGAAAAAAAAAAAAAAAAAAAATGTTCCACAGAGCATTTGTTTTAGTCCTGTTGCAGATAGTGTTTTAAAATTTATTTTGCAAAAGGTTTTGAACCAGGACCCATTCATTATTCAAGATTCATAAAACTGGACCAACATATACTGTAAGGGTTTTGGTAATACGCATGTATTTATTTGTATTTTAGGGTTCCCCACCTTTTGAAACCCCATTTAACCTCTGATAATGCGGCAAGATCTGTCTTTGTTCTACTCATCACTGAGACTGTTCCAAAAGACAGTGACGATATATATCAGAATGATTCTTATCAGCTTCTCTGTTACTTATGGAGGTTAATGACATTTGGTAGACATTTTGGTAAAGCAGCGTATCATGATTCAGGCCATGATGATGAATGCAGCTAATGGCTTTATTTGATGTCTTATCTTCTTTGTGCCACATGAGCGGACGAGAATATATAAGCAGAGCGCTGAGGCTGATTGACGAATGAGATCCGTTGTTCACATTTATTGATTGTTGCCTTGTGAAATCATTACTGTTCAAAGTAATTGGATATTCATCTTACTACAGACAAAGAAATGAAAATGTAACAGCTTTGTCTAAAAGACACTGAAAGACATGCAGAGAGTGAAAGAGTCAAAGTCCGCTCAGAAACATTTCTAAAATGCCCAACTTAATGCGCAAGCCACCCATGTATCTTCTATCATATCATGTCACCGTAATTTGAGTTAGACCTTCAGAACAGTGCCAATGTAGACAGGCAATAATGCATAAAACAGTTCTGGATATGTCTGTCTACCTGTCTACCTGCTGTCCAACTTGCCTAAAATAATGGCAATAAGGCTGGTATGTGCCAAAAATGTACTTTAGGCAGCAAATGAGATTATTGCACAATAAATGTGTAAATAAGCATCCAAAACCATATGAATTGAAACCGAAGGGCGTACATACTCACTGATTCTTCCCCTTGATGTAGACTGTAGAGTTGGTCGTGTACAGAAAGATCAGCAGTGCTTTGTCCGAACACTTCCCGCAACAGCTGAAGAAGGCTGCGATGGTCGATGTTTATTATAAAATGTTGAGTTTAGCTAAATAAACTTTTCACTTTGTTTTAATCAATATTTGTTTTGTTTTCCAGCTAAATTTCCAGTACACATGAAAAACAAAATTGTACAAGATATTTAGACTTTTCATAGAATGTTAAATTAAGTGTATTTCTCAAAAAGTCAAAAACTTGCTACTTGGTACTTGGAACTTGCAACTTATAAATATGAGTAATGCCATTATTACATGGTTGCCTAAAATAAATATGTATGTATGTACAGTGGGTACGGAAAGTATTCAGACCCCCTTAAATTTTTCACTCTTTGTTATATTGCAGCCATTTGCTAAAATCATTTAAGTTCATTTTTTTTCCTCATTAATGTACACACAGCACCCCATATTGACAGAAAAACACAGAATCGTTGGCCTTTTTTGCAGATTTATTAAAAAAGAAAAACTGAAATATCACATGGTCCTAAGTATTCAGACCCTTTGCTCAGTATTTAGTAGAAGCACCCTTTTGATCTAATACAGCCATGAGTCTTTTTGGGAAAGATGCAACAAGTTTTTCAAACCTGGATTTGGGGATCCTCTGCCATTCCTCCTTGCAGATCCTCTCCAGTTCTGTCAGGTTGGATGGTAAACGTTGGTGGACAGCCATTTTTAGGTCTCTCCAGAGATGCTCAATTGGGTTTAAGTCAGGGCTCTGGCTGGGCCATTCAAGAACAGTCACGGAGTTGTTGTGAAGCCACTCCTTCGTTATTTTAGCTGTGTGCTTAGGGTCATTGTCTTGCTGGAAGGTAAACCTTCGGCCCAGTCTGAGGTCCTGAGCACTCTGGAGAAGGTTTTCGTCCAGGATATCCCTGTACTTGGCCGCATTCATCTTTCCCTCGATTGCAACCAGTCGTCCTGTCCCTGCAGCTGAAAAACACCCCCACAGCATGATGCTGCCACCACCATGCTTCACTGTTGGGACTGTATTGGACAGGTGATGAGCAGTGCCTGGTTTTCTCCACACATACCACTTAGAATTAAGGCCAAAAAGTTCTATCTTGTTCTCATCAGACCAGAGAATCTTATTTCTCACCATCTTGGAGTCCTTCAGGTGTTTTTTAGCAAACTCCATGCGGGCTTTCATGTGTCTTGCACTGAGGAGAGGCTTCCGTCGGGCCACTCTGCCATAAAGCCCCGACTGGTGGAGGGCTGCAGTGATGGTTGACTTTCTACAACTTTCTCCCATCTCCCAACTGCATCTCTGGAGCTCAGCCACAGTGATCTTTGGGTTCTTCTTTACCTCTCTCACCAAGGCTCTTCTCCCCCGATAGCTCAGTTTGGCCGGACGGCCAGCTCTAGGAAGGGTTCTGGTCGTCCCAAACATCTTCCATTTAAGGATTATGGAGGCCACTGTGCTCTTAGGAACCTTAAGTGCAGCAGAAATTGTTTTGTAACCTTGGCCAGATCTGTGCCTTGCCACAATTCTGTCTCTGAGCTCTTCAGGCAGTTCCTTTGACCTCATGATTCTCATTTGCTCTGACATGCACTGTGAGCTGTAAGGTCTTATATAGACAGGTGTGTGGCTTTCCTAATCAAGTCCAGTCAGTATAATCAAACACAGCTGGACTCAAATGAAGGTATATAACCATCTCAAGGAAGATCAGAAGAAATGGACAGCACCTGAGTTAAATATATGAGTGTCACAGCAAAGGGTCTGAATACTTAGGACCATGTGATATTTCAGTTTTTCTTTTTTAATAAATCTGCAAAAATGTCAACAATTCTGTGTTTTTCTGTCAATATGGGGTGCTGTGTGTACATTAATGAGGAAAAAAAATGAACTTAAATGATTTTAGCAAATGGCTGCAATATAACAAAGAGTGAAAAATTTAAGGGGGTCTGAATACTTTCCGTACCCACTGTATATATAAATATATATATATACAACCCGAATTCTGGAAACGACATTACTAAATAGGCCCAGGAATAACCACTGTCGGTAAACACAATCCGCTGTGCCATCTGCAGATGCTAACTAAAGCTCTATCATGCAAAAAGGAATATATATGTGAACATGGTACAGAAGCGCTGTCATGTCCTGTGGGGCAAATGCTCAATTAAAAGTGTTCTATGGTCAGACGAGTCCAAATTTGACATTCTTGTTGAAAATCATGGACGCCGTGTCCTCCAGGCTAAAGAGGAGGGAGACCTTCCAGCGTGTTATCAGCATTCACTTCAAAAGCCAGCATATCTGATGGTATGGGGGTGCATAAGTGCATACGGTATGGGCAGCTTGTATGTTTTGGAAGGCACTATGAATGTTGACAGGTATATAAAGGTTTTAGAGCAACATATGCTCCCCTCTAGACGACAGCTATTTCAGGGAAGGCCTTGTGTATTTCAGCAGGACAATGCAAAACCATATACTGCAGCTATTTCAACAGCATGGCTTCGTCGTAGAAGAGTCCGGGTGCTGAATTGGCCTGCCTGCAGTCCAGATCTTTCACCTATAGAGAACATTTGGCACATCATTAAATTAAAAATACTTTAAAGACGACAACGAACTCTTCAGCAGCTGGAAACCTATATCAGGCAAGAATGGGACCAAATTCCAACACCAAAACTCCAGAAACTCATAACCTTGATGCCCAGACATCTTCAAACTGTTTTGAAAAGAAGAGGAGATGCTACACCATGGTAAGCATGTTTAAACAAGTTTAAACATTTGTTATGTTATCTATGTTCTATTGTGAATAAAATATTGGCTCATTAGATTTAATTCAAATTTTAAAAATGTCCCAAAATTTACGGAATTCAGGTTGTATATATGTGTATATATATATAGTTATAAGCAAACATAACTTATCGGCCCTGCCTATCGGCTGTTTTTAAACTATAGCTGATAGAATCACCCGCAGTATCACTTGATGAAACAATTTGGTTTTAGTTAAACATATTCGCAACTTCCAACTTCCATTATATAAAAATGTGAAAATGATCATAAATGTTACATTTGTAATGAATTAATTGTTATGAAGGATATATGAACAATATGTAGTTTTGTGTAAAATAAAGGGGGGAAAGTGTCTAAATTAGAAAATAATAAAATGCCTTGAAAGACTGAGCTTGTTGGAGCTTTGATGGGGTATTTAGAAAATGAATCATGTAGTTAAAAAAAAAGAAAAAGAAAAGAAAAAAGAATGATCCATATATTCTCAATTCCTAAATCCCTCCTGTTACTTCAAGTAAATTTATTTACATGACTTTTTTATTGATATTTACTTAAATACATACTATACATATTTATTTAAATAATACAATTTTAATACTATATATGTAATTAAATAGATATTACAGATCATATTTGAGGAATAGATGCTAAATTATGTCTGTAAACATAGGGGGACATACATGTTTATCACAGAACTTTGACTGTGTTTGGGAACTCAGTTCACAAATCCCTCAGTCCTAATAGGCTACCTAAACCTGCGTGGCCCACACTGGACTCACAGCCTCTGTATTGATCTGTTTGGTTGCATCAGCACCAACCAAATTGCTGTGGTCAGAGGTTCTATAGCCAAGAATGCTGGGAGTATAACGTGCTGTTATTAGCTTGGCAAGTGCTGAATGTTTAAGTCCCTCGAGACTTGAGAATCTTGGCTCAATCATTGTGAAGCAATTCTGAGCCAGATAAGCAATACTACGATTGAAGTTACACAGTTTGCATGGTTACACTGCTCAGAAAAGAAGAAGAAGAAGAAGAAGAAGAAGAAGAAAAAGCACAGCCATTCTAAATTACACATTGAAAGTAATAAGAATGAAATAGAAAACAATAATGCATTTACACATCATTTCAAACCTTTTTCATTCATGAAACACAGGAGGAGAAATTCTGAATAATGTTCATGCTGCTCTTTTCCATATAAAAACAAAATGGCGTTTGAGAACTACAGTGGAAGTTGAAATTAATAACGGCTTAAATTTGGTCCTTTTCGTCAGCTATTATATCTTTTCAGAAGTGTACAACTTGGAATATAATATACTGTATTATATACTAATATACTGTAATAGTCCTGAATTTCATAATAATAAAAACAAATTAATGCTGAAGGTAAATAAAATTAAAGTTGAAATCTCAGTTTTCAACCCCATCATACTATTACAGTGTCTTCTAAAAAAGACAGCATGTTTGATCATATTCACCAAATTTTGATGGCCTGCAGAATATTTTGTTGTATAAATATGTAAACAGTCAATACATCAAAAGAAAGCACAAAAGAACATTTCAAAAAAAAAAAAAAGCTGAGACATTTTATTTGGTAACATTAGGCAGTTTTGATTAATATGCTGTTGAATGTTTGATGATCACGTTAGCTGACTTGTGCATAAACAACTTCAATCTGTTCCTTCTGGTTTACACAGATCTTCTTCGGTTGTTTTTGGATCTGGAGATGCTGCACTATTTCAGAAGATCTGTAACAGCGCCCCCTACCGTATAACAGTGAAAACACGGAAAGGCAGAACATAAAAGAAAGAAAGGATGTCTTGTTAAATTACAATAAATGTGTTACAATATTTTTTTTTTTTTTTTTTTGTCAAACATCAAAACTGAAAAGATTATTATTTTTCTTACAAAAATAAAGAGACCACAGATAAACAGTATGTCTATTTGTAACTTCAAATCACATGAAAATGTGAATTATCATAAATGCTACATATTTATTAATAAATTGTTACACATGAGCAGTAGTTTTTCCTTTTTAAATCAAGTCCATTCTGTCCTCTGCGGGGTTTCCAATCAATCAATCAATCAATCAATCAATCACTGATTGACTGACAGACAAGCCTGTATTGTATGGTTCCAGATGTGAAATAGATATGGTTCCAACGTAAGGAAAAGAGCAGTATGAACATTCTTCAAAACATCTATTACACTGAAGTAAGACAGTCATACAGGTTTGGACCCTTAAACTTGATAAGTGAATGATGACAGAATCATTATTGTTTGAACCGAAAGAATAGAGCAAATCATTTACTAAATGATCTTCTAATAATTCACTGCCCATTATTAAATTGTCCGTTTCACATTGATGAGTTTGTGGCTGGACTAGTTGGATAACTGCAGCGAAAACGTGGCATGTCTAAATGCGGCTGTCATTTTCTTCTCCTAATGGGGTCTCAACATAATTAATGATTAAGTTGTCACTATATTAATTATCTGGTGACAGCACTAACTGTTGAACAGATAACCAAAGGCCTTAACAGCAGTGGCTTTTGAAAAGAGGCTTGACTTGCACAGCCTTGAATCAGGGTGAGTATACTGCTTTGTGATTGCATGCTTAGTTTAAGCTGAAATGTAAACTAGCATTTGTCAGAGAGATAATTATAGAATGGGGCATTAGGAGACGACTCATTGTGCCCTTGTAATCCATGCATTTGGTTGCCATGGCAGCGATAATAAAGAACGTACTTGGGAGGAAATGGCATCACTCGACTTTCGGAATGTAGAGCAGGTACCATGTATCATGTCTTTTGAGAAGTATGGCATTCTTGGACTGAAGACCTCATGATAGACTTTTTAAACTGCATTCCCCCCACCCCCTCCCCCCTGTAATTTACGGCCATGGATTATGTTTGGGATTGTTTGGTGTCGCCGCAGACGGATGTTGAATGAGTCATTATACAACAAAAACCCACCAAACGGCTCCAACAGCCTATGGCGGAAAGGTAAAGCATATATATCTATCTAACAAAACGGTGGTGTCAGCAGTGGCTAATGCATACAAAGCAGGACACACTGATAAGAGGAGAAACAGAGAAGGAAAAAAGATCGTAGCCTATATCATCCATTAAATGAAAGTGTCTTGTGAAAGTATATGCCGACAGTTGCAAAGTTCCAGCATGTTAAAGAAGAACAATACAAATCAACATCTAACATAAGAGAAGTCCTTAGAGTTTGAACCTTACAGTAAAAATTATGGATTAAATAGATGCGCCTACCTTTAATTTATTCATCGCCTTGGCTCGATATGTTATTTCAAATCTTGACAACTGAAGTGATTTTCTATGTATTGTTTCTGTGCAAATATTCTGCCTTTAGAACATCTGCCTGACGATACTGCAAATAAACCAATCACAAGTGAATGTCATGCAATCATTTCCATAATTAGCCCAATCTAGGTCACGTAAATATTGCACATTGTACAGTTATGGAATGTAGGTAGAAATCATGGAGTTAATTAAACAGTGTGAAACCATAGCAGACGGCTCGGTTATGTAGTTTTGTGTAAAATAAAGGGGGGAAAGTGTCTAAATTAGAAAATAATAGAATGCCTTGAAATGACCATGTTTATTTGCACATTATCTTATGGTTACGGTCTATATTTGAAGCTTTTATTCTTCAAATGATGTTTACATCCTCTATAGCTATCATTGCATACATATATACATTAGCATGTTCTGAATAAACAAATACATACACATTTTTTTTCATGCTACTCTCTTCTGGAACTCTTAGAAAAACTGGAGATGATTGTTCTTGCCTTTCATTATGCTACACTTTTAGTAATCCTGCAGAGTAATATGATAAACATATTAATTCTGATTAATTTCCTTATCAACTGCACATGGGATTGCAAAATGTAGGCCATGAGATTGTTGCTATACTTTAGCTTATCTGTATATTGTAACAGGCTCAGTGGAAAACAAGCCTCTACCTACATTTTTGCAAAACTACAAAAACACAATTCACTGCAGTTTCCGGCTGAAATGTACACAACTGGCGGTAAAACACCAACAACTTGTATTCCCTTTCACACAAAATTGATTACAGAGGCAGATTATCAATTAACAAAGACTTTTTTTTCTTTTTTTGCAATTTGCAGTTCCTTGCAAAATATGTTATGACCTCAAAACACTTTTACCATAATGCATGAATTCTAAACTAATACATTTTGACATTTACATCACATAACCAGCTCCATATGTATGGATTTCGGTGTAGTAAACTTGCTAAGTAACTCACGTGATACAACATTGCACTTACAATGCGGAGTGATCGATTCGAGTGATTTGAGTCCTTTGAAACATGAATCATGATAAAAGAGCTCAAAGACTAGAAGCAAGATAAAATGGCATGGTGGAGGTGGTATGTTATTTTCAAACACAATTCACTGGACATTTTATTTTCAAACTGTTGCAATACGTACAACATCCAGTGGAATAAAATGTTGCCAGATTCATGTTCATTAGTTTTGGATAAAAGTGAACGTGTTTTTTTTTTGTGCAACTCACTGGAAATTTCACTTTGAAGGTACTGTGAAATGTGCAAAAACACAATATAATATAATTTTGAAGAAATTGAGCCTATTGATTTATACACATTTCTTTTAATGTTTGGAAATGATGTTTGTTTTACCCTTGCTTCAAATTTCAGTTTCTAAGATTTTACTTTTCTCAGCTGCCTATTGCTAACATTTTGAACATGGGAATATATAAATTAATAAATTATATAAATATGGATTAATTGGGAACATGTTGACACGATGGATACACAAAATTCAATTATGTATGAGTCATGCAAACATGCTAATGCAACTGTCATATTCCAATTGACCCAATATTCCTGTTAGCTATTAGAAATCCAAAAGGGATCTGTCATGTCTACTATATATTAATCAGAATATATTCATATACCTGATTGCCATAACCCGATTAAGCCAAAATTCCAGGTTCTAGAAATAGAAAAAGACTTCTGCTATATGCTTATATTAATAATAATTCTTAGTCATATAACCCTACTTATGTTTAAATGTGCATGTCCAAATTAAAATAAATGTAAAAATAGTATATGTAATGAATCCGGCCTTTGTGGTTCCCCTTGATTGTCACCAGAGGTCGCCATCACCAGAATACTGACTTTCACTCATACACTCCATTTCCCAGAAGCCCTGTACCTGGTTCTGATCATGAGCCCCGCTACACCTCATTACCTGAACTATTTAAGAGGCCATTTCACACACACACTTTGTGAAGTCTTGTTTTTTCCCTGGCTGACATTTCTGAGCGTTCTATTTTCTCTTGTTGGATTATTGTGTTTGACCTTGGACTGTTTTCTCTCGTGTGGATTATTGCTGCCTACCTCTGACCCTTTGCATTGTTTCATGGACTATTGTTTACTGCCTGCCGCCTGCCTCGACCCCTTGCCTGCTTACTGTCTTCCCTCCATTACCCTGTCTGCTGTTCATCGACCCTGTTTGTACAACTACGATTGTTATTAATAAAATAAAATGGATCCTCATTCTGTTGACCCCTCATTACAGAAAACCTGATCCAGCATCTGTCGACCGTCTGACCTCTGAAGTTTCTGCTAAGGCTAGCATGCTAGCGGTGCATCAACAACAGCTAGCACATATCACATCCCTCATGGAAGAGGTGGTCAAGATGCTACAGAATCTTCATCTGCCCTCACCTGCCATCTCCACCGCCCTCGAGTCTGCCATCTCAAGTTGCCTAGCTTACCCTGGTAAGTTTGATGGTACACCAGGTAAATGTAGAGGCTTCTTACTTACTATTCCACCGAAGAGAGCCGTATTGCCTTTGTTTGTTCTCTACTCACCAATAAAGCAGTGGATTGGGCTACTGCTGTGTGGGACCTCAATTGGCCCATCTTTCCTTCTTTTGAGGATTTCTTGCGATGTTTCTGTGAGGTATTTGACATATCCAGAGGAGGAGAGGGTGCTGGCGAACAGATTATTTTACTTCGTCAAGGGAAATCTTCTGCTGCTGAGTTAGCTCTCACATTCCACACACTTTCAGCTCAGACTGGATGGCCTGATGATCCTCTCAAACTGCACTTTCGCCGAGCTCTTAACATGGATCTGCAGTCTGAACTAGCCTGCCGGGATGAAGGCAAAACTTTGGATCAACTCATAGATCTTACCGTTCGCATTGACAATCTGATCCGGTCTAGGAGACCTAACAGAGAGGTGTCTCACCAATCATTCAGCTCACCTTCTCAAGAACATGAACCCATGCAAGTGGGTCATACTCGTCTTTCCTCTCAGGAGAGAGATTGTCGTTTTCAGAAGAATCTCTGTCTTTATTGTGGTCAGCCAGGTCACATGAGGGTGTCCTGTCCAACAAGACCCAAACAACACACTTCCACTATGGTGAGCAAATCTCTTCAATCCTCCAAATGTCTAAAAGTACCAGTTAAACTAACTCTCAACCAAGTATGACATTTGAGACGATGGCTCTAATTGACTCTGGAGCCGCTGGAAATTTCATTGATACCAACTTTGCAAAAACTCATAACTTCCCCTTGTTCCCCTTGAGTCTTCAGGTTCAATACATGACCACTGACATCCAACTGACTATTGGCATCATGCACACTGAGACCATCCGCTTCTATCTCATCCAAGCATACTATAACCAAATCATCCTCGGACTTCCATGGCTCCAGCTCCACAAACCACAGATCTCCTGGACACAGAGTCAAGTCACTCGCTGGTCACCCAAATGCTTCTCTCAATGTCTCCAAGATTCCAAACCCACGTCCCTTGAAACCACCACCGAGAAGGTAGATTCCAATCATCCTGCTGACCTTCCTTCTCAGTATGCTGACTTAGCTGAAGCTTTTAGTAAACACAAGGCAACCCAGTTACCCCCTCACCGACCCAGTGACTGTGCCATAGATCTCCTTCCGGGTACCACACCACCTAAAGGCAGAATATTTCCCTGATCTCAACCTGATACCGAAGCTATGAAAGCTTATATTGAGGAGGAATTGGCCAAAGGTTTCATAGTTCCATCAACATCCCCAGCCTCTGCTGGGTTTTTTTTTTTTTTTCATAAAGAAAAAGGATGGAAGTCTTCGGCCATGTATCGATTTATAGAGGACATCACGGTCAAATTCCAATACCCCCTTCCTCTAGAACCCCCTGCACTCGAACAGCACTGTTCAGCTAAATGGTTCACAAAACTTGACCTACGCAATGCCTACAATCTGATCCGCATCAGGGAGGGGGATGAGTGGAAGACCGCCTTCTCTACCACATGTAGGCACTATGCGTACTGGGTTATGCCCTTCGGGCTGATCAACAGTCCCTCTGTCTTCCAAGCTTTTATCAGTGATGTATTCCGTGACATGCTTGGCAGATGGGTCATAGTATACATTGATGACATTCTGGTTTACTCCAACTCTTTTGAAAAACACGTTAAGCATGTCAGGGCAGCTCTCCAACGTCTGATCTCCCATCACCTATTTACCAAGGCAGAAAAATGTGAGTTTCATCAAACTTCCACAACATTCCTAGGCTATGTGGTCAGTCCTGATGGAGTAGCTATGGGTGATCGTAAAGTGCAAGCTGTCTTAAACTGGCCTCGTCCCACAACCATCAAAGAGATGCAGAGATTTCTCAGTTTTGCTAACTTTTACAGACGATTCATTCGTAACTTCAGCTCCATCGCAGCCCCTCTTACTTCAATGACCAAGGGAGGGAAAGGTCATCTAACTTGGTCTCCAAAAGCCGACAGGGCTTTCAATCATGTAAAAGAACGTTTCTCCATGGTTGTTATTAAAACGCTGCAAATGGATCCTCATTCTGTCGACCCCTCATTACAGTATACATGTGCACATTCTGAGTGAGAATTAACTAATTGTATAAATTTATAGAATTACAAAAAAAAAACAAAAAAAACAGCATAATAAATGGCCAGAGTGAGTGTCTTCAGTACTTCTGGTAGGGAATAGCAGGGAAGAAATTAATATTTTGATTGATCCAGATAATGTAAATTACATAAAATAATGACTGTGATCTCTTTCAGCACACCTGATTTGCCTTCTCACATTAAACCATTCACCTGTAATTACAAACCGTTAAAGGATTAGTTCACTTTCAAATGAAAATTAGCCGAAGCTTTACTCACCCTCAAGCCATCCTAGGTGTATATTACTTACTTCTTACTGATGAACACAATCAGAGAACTATTTTTAAATATCCTGACGCATCCGAGCTTTATGATGGCAGTGAACAGGGGTCACGAGTATGAGCTGAAGAAAGTGTATCCATCCACATCCATCCATCATAATCATGTACTCCACATGGCTAATTAATCCACATGGTTAATAAAGGCCTTCTGAAGTGAGTCGATGCGTTTGTGTAGACCGTCTTCCATATTCAATGTACAAAGTAAGTGTAAAACTCTTGCAGTTCACAACGCATACACTATGTCCTACACCTTGCGTATTCAACTTACGGAAAAAGCGTAACTGACGCGACATCAGTTTACACTTCGTAACTTGAATATGGAAGGCTGTCTGGCGGAAGCTAGATATTTTACTTCATAACGTTATACTTTTCAATTGAAAGTGAACTAATCCTTTAAAGGTCCAATAGGTGATTCTCTACAGAAACATTTTTTGTTATACTGGTTGAAAGTCTCCTCATATGCTGATAGCAATCACTATATTAAATGGTCTCAATGTATTTTTATAAACATATATTCACTGTGGAAGGCGACGGGCCGTAAAATGTTCATCCAATCTTTATATTTGGTCCGAATGATGTCAAAAACGCCAGCGTGGTGTAAAAGACAGGCGTAACCATAGCAAAACTTGTGCATTTTAAAACGAAAACACACTTGTGAAACTAAGTTGTTTACATCCATTATTTTTGTAATGTCATGCGCTTTGAGACATGAGGTAGTTTAACGCCATCTCTTGTGCCGCTTTGCCGAGAGCAGATGTATGTGCACCTTCTTCATGTGTTTTGGAGGAGGCGGTGCTTTGGACGGCGATTTGCAGGGAGGGTGGGATAGTATGCTTTCAATGCTAGCAGGCTAACGTTAACATTTCCCAGATTTCCTACTGCACATTTAATTAGCACACTATATACTGTACACCTCAGAAGCAAGTCTGCTCACATTTGTGACTTGAGCAGTCATGGATAGAGTCAAATACTGTCCAAATGTTTCTTAAATAACTGGGAGCGAGTCTTTAGCACACATATCAGCTCATTTCTGACTATCTGCTAAGATTGCTTCCGGAAAGACTGTGGAATTAATGTTGGTTTTTCCCTAAAAATGTAGGGTTGAGCTCAGCATCTCAGTAAACCCTAAAGAAACAAGGTCCATCTGGAGCAGAAGGGGGAATTATGTAAATCTGCCCCTCTGAGATGAAAGCGAGAAGACATCATGGTTGGGGGTGAATTGGGCTGTACTGGGTCTGAGGAGGCCGCACACAGAGACTGCAAAAGGGAAAAGCTCCAGGAGACTTTTTGAAAGGAACAAGCTAGATAAAAGCGCTCTACAAGGAATTACGGCCCGTGGGAAGCTTTTATGCAAGTCTTATTTATTTATTTGTGTCACTAAGGCACCACTGGCACTGAGATATTTTGAACACACATTGAATGATATGACTAAATAAAAGCACAGTTTGTCTGTTGGAATTTGCTAATTTGGGTTGTCTTTCTAAGAAGATTAATTTTAGCAGCAGATGGGTGACAGGAAGACGATCAGAAGTTTTGTGTTTTCGGCAGCACTCCTCAACAAATCTTTCAAGAAGGTTCAAGAATGGATACAAATCTGTTTTATGACTGATGGTGGCGCTATATTGAAATAGATTTGGTGAGTGTTCGAACTGTGTCAGAGCTCCTAGGGGGTTCTCATCCTCTCGCTATTTTTTGGAAGTGGACGAGGAGGTTGATTAGCCTTTATATGTAAAATAATACATTCTGGCCTGGTTTCACAGACAGGGCTTAGATTAAGCCAGGATGAGGCCTTAGTTCAATTAGGACATTTAAGTAGCTTTTATAAACTTGCCTGAAAAAAAGAAAAAAAAATTACTGGTGTGCATCTTGTGACAAAGCAATGGCGCTGACATATTTTAAGATATGTCAGAGCAAGTAGCTTTCAGTTAAAACAGCTCAAACATGCATTTTAGTCTGGGACTAGGCTTAAGCCTTGTCTCTGAAACTGGGGGTTCTGTCTAGTAAAATCCATCAAATGAAATCTTCATTAACTGTTAAAATCATAATATAAATTAAAGATTTCTTTGCCAATGGCTTACTTCTGATACATTGTCCCTTGTTCATATCTCACACTAGCACATATCTATGCTCTCTGGAATACTTGATTCTGATTGGTTGGTCGCAACATTCTGTCTAAGCTTTACGGCTTGATGGTTTAACATTTGAAAAATATGAAATTAAGATAACCATAAATGTATTGTAATTGTACAATTGTACTGTACAAATAAATTATTCTGTCTTGAATAAATTTTTTTTTTTTTTTTTTTATTTACAGTGAAATATTGCAATGGGGATATTTCTTTTTATTCATTCATTTATTTATTTATTTATTTAAGAAGCTCCAATTCTGCTTCATCATCCTCAAGACCCTACAGAGTACAAGCATTTTGGAGAATGGATAGAAGAAATTGCAATCATAATTTATCCCAAAAAAAAGAAAAAAAAGAAATGATTTTCTCTCCAAATGGTGCAGCCCTTACTGAAATATTGTTGTAGTTCATCTTGTTGCCAAAACGATTGTTTCAACTACACCTAGGATGGCTTGAGGGTGAGCAAAGCTTGGGGTAATTTTCATTTGAAAGTAAACTAATCCTTTATTTATTTCATGTCCACATAAATATTACTCAGCTTTTGACCAAATAAATGAGTGATATAACTGTATATTGCCCCTTAAATGTTGTCTTTTTGTCTGTTCGTCGGCTCAAAGCCATTTGCTTTGAAATGTTTTCACAGAAGCTTTGAGTTAATTATAAGAGAGCAAATAAACTATTTCAACTCAAATCAATATTCTGTGTTCAATTAATTACTTTTGTGGAAATCAGCTGTTTAATAAGTGGGATAATGTACATCCAGTCAGTTATCACAAAAAAGAAAAAAAGAGAAAGAGCCTTCAGGGTGATACAAGACTGCAGGGTTTATTTTGTGATAACAATCAGCTGGATGTACATTATCCCTTCCTTAATTTATCCTTTTGTAATCGACTAAAATTGCAGTTTATATGCCAGTGGATGTATTAACAGGAGCGGGATCTAATTTGGTTCCATTATAGCTAGCGATTTCATTAACTTGATTTACTTGACCTCAAAGCAGTAGTACACTTGGCCTTTTCTGTGGCTGCTTCACTTAAACATAATCATGCAAAAAGTATCTGCTAGTGTAGTAAAATAGCCTGACTTTTATGCAGAACTTGATTTCGCAAAGTACAACATGTTCCTGGATCAACATCTTTATTGATCCTGGAACAACATTCCATTCAACCAATCAGATTTAAGGGACAAATTTGCAGTTGATGTCAAGTTTAGGTGGTGATTTTGCTGTGTAGGTGCTTCTACATCAGTGTTATTCACCTGTCTTTCCCCTCTGATTTTAGGGATACATTTTGGGTAGGGGTAGAATTAGGCGCAGTGATATGGTTAGGACTACATTTTCAGACAGGACAGGATTTTCAGGGTCTCATTGCCTAAACTCTTTGCACAACTCTGTGTGAAGCACTTGAGCATGTTTGGAACTATCTGGGAGAAAATCAGTTTTGGATCACTGATTATTAATGACAAATAATCTGGGCAATAATTTGACAGTTTCTGTTTATAATTCATTTAAATAGAACAGGAGCCTCAATGGTAAATGTTTTTGTTCTTCCATTAACTCTTAATGTTCCCTACCATCCTTTATAATATTTTCGAAAAATGTGTTTGATGCTGGAATAAATATGTTTACTGACAAATCTCCTCATCACTTTCTCATAAAACTCAGTTCCTGTACAGACACTGCGCATTCCGATTGGGATGAATTGGAGCCACCCAATGCATGATGGTACAAGAAGAAATTTCAAGGAAAAAATTACTCTTAGATAAGATTTACCCAAAGGTCAGCACCTCAAAACAAATTACCAGAGGGACCAAATACTTCCTCCCACCAGACATACCAGGAGTAGTGTAGATTAAAGATCTGCTGTCGCAAAGATCAATATGAAGCCTGGCAAACTATTGGAACCTCTTTAATGCTTAATTAGCCTCTTTGATGAACAGCCATCTCTCCATCTCCCTCAGTGATCTATTAGCTACAGAGAATATTCATAAAGCTACTACATCTGCTTAGTTAAAATGAAAGATGAAATGGGTAGAAATATGGGATAGGGCTTTAAATATCAGGGCAGGTATTCCTTTAGTACACTGGTCAGCAAGCTTTCCATCAGATCTCAAGAGTCTGAATTATCCTGGAGCCTCGTAATGGGGGTGATCTGTAATGTTTGTTCTAAGCCTGGACTTTTGTTTTGTAGCTACTTCAATAGAATCTGCTCTAAAATAAGTGCAATTATTATTCAAGAAATACCATTTAGAAGTGTTATTAAAATGAATTCTGTGAAGCCTGTTTGCACTTACTGTATGACTATGTGACAAATAGAGCGTTCAATTGTACAGTGGTTATAAATGTCAAAATTGTGTTAAAATATCAAAATGCCTGCAGTTACCAAAAAGAGATTTTTTTCTGCACACAGCACATAATATTCATTTTGTCAGAATACCAATTATAAATGCAATTACATATGCCAAAACGTTTACACATAATATTTATATTAAAATCTATTTGATTTATGCAAATGCCCTTTTACACAGTCTTGATTTTGTTTTTTTGGTCTGCTAGAATAGGTTTTCATGCTTGAATGTTCAAAAAACATATTATTTTTCTCATATTTGACATTGTTGCAGCACCTCTCTTCCCAGTCTGTCAGTAACGCTCTGTTTAGTTCCTGTCTCTATGAAGCCCCTCCTTCTGAAAAGCGCAATGTGCTCTGATTGGTCAGCTGAACCAGTGTGTTGTGACTGGTCAACCATTTCGAGCGCGTTTGGGAAATGTCACGCCCCTTGCCTTAACCATGAGTTTCAACAAACTACTAACACAACTCAACCAGGCCTCGCCCCTTTATTTTGTGTATGCTTTGGGCGGGAATTAAATTCTGAATATTGTGACATGTTAGTTTTCAGAAGTAAACTCAAGACTACAATCGAGGTTTTTCACAGAGTTCAGAAACAGTGAAAATATAAACTTTTTCCTGAAACCATTTGAAGCCAACATGAACACAAAGGGTAGATTTTTAAGAACTTTCAAATAAACTGACTTTTTAAACTGGAGAAGAAAGCAAAATCCCATTTGTTTGTAAATGGTCACTGTCATAAAATGAAGCTCAAATAAGATGCTTTTCCTTGCGGCTCTTCAAACAAATGCACAGTTTCAAAGGTTTCCTGAAAAAAAGCTGTTTCTGCAAACATTGAAGACTCAGCAACATCTGTTTTATCTGCTTACTGCAATCTGAATGAGGGACTATTAGGGGACAGCAGTTCTTTAATGGGAGTCTGCTCATTTAACTGAAGCTTTAGCCAATATTTCAGAAAAAGACCCGACCTAGTCTTCAGTCTTATTATACAAGCAATCACATTGAACCATAGGCTATGTCACTCTTTCATAATAAAGAGAAGTTACAGTTATCCTAAAATTGCTCTTTGAAAGAGCTGAAGGGAAGAAGCCTAGATGAACAGTAAATTGTTTACTTCCTGTAATATGGGACTGCGGGGGCTTTGTGTAGCACTGCAGACTGCATCCATTCATCAATATCCAGTCAAATTCTGAATTACATAAACTGACACCAAACAGACTTGGAAGACTCTATTGAGGGCAACCATGAGTAAATATTGGACGCAACTCATTTAATTCCTGAGAGAGGACTCAATGTGCATGTGGTATTATGTAATTAGTGCTGCTTGCTCATATTTAGGGTCAGGCATTTCAACAGACTTCTAACCTAAAGCAATACAATATTGTGAGTAACTCATCCCACATAATTTGCGCTACAGACAAGAATGATCTCTCAAATTATGTAGCTTATTGAGGAGAAGTGTGCTATTACTTTTCTAAGTGATCGAACAGACAATTTTCACCTGGCAGATGATAAAATAGAAAGAAAGAAAGAAAGAAAGAAAGAAAGAAAGAAAGACAGACCTATGGCTTGATGGTGAGTAAATCGTGGAATATAATTTAAAGAGATAGTTCACCCAAAAATGAAAATTGTCTCATAATTTACTCACCCTTAAGCCATCCTAGGTCTATATGACTATCTTCTTTCACCCAAACACAATCGGAGTTATATGAAAAAAATATCCTGCCTCTTCTAAGCATTTTTAAAGGAAGTGGATGGTGCCACTTTTTTAAGCCCAAAAAAGCGCATCCATCCATCATAAAAGTAATCCATATGGCTCCAGGGGGTTAATAAAGGCCTTCTGAAGTGAAGCGATGTGTTTTTGTAAGAAAAATATCCATAATTATAACTTTAGAAACTGTAATCACTAGCTTCCGGTAACATCCATCCGCGCGTTCACAAGAGAGTCAAGTTCTGGCGTATGACGTAGGTGGGAGTGGACGCATCTCACGGTTCAAACAAATAGGGCTCATTCTCATTTTAGACTTTTTTATGACATTTTTAGACTAACTCATGACCAGTGTTTTGTTTCATCTTCTGCGCGTTCGCGTTCATCAACACGTCGTGTCGGGTTAGAGGTCACTCTTCGACTGGAACTAGTCTCACGCAGGCCGTTACCGGAAGCCAAATATTATAGTTAATAAATATAAAAATATGATTTTTTTTTTTTTTTTTCTTATAAAAATGCATAGCTTCACTTCAGAGGGCCTTTATTAACCCTCAAGGATTACTTTTATGATGGATGCTTTTTTGGGCTTTAAAAAAAAAAAAAAGGGTACCATTCACTCCCATTATAAAACTTTTAAAAGGCAGAATATTTTTAATATAACTCTGATTGTGTTTGGCTGAAAGAAAAAAAAAAAAAAAAGACATATACACCTAGCATGGCTTGATGGTGAGTAAATTTTTGGGTGAACTAACCATTTAAATAAAAGTGACTACAAATTTTTGCTTAACAAGAATAAAACTAGACACTGGAAACACTGAGATCTGGATCAGAATATCATAGAAACAACCATGGTAACCACCCAGAGCGCCATAGCAGAACAACTTAGTAACCACAGAACAACACCCAGGCAACCAGTCACAAATCCCCAGCAACATGGCAGCACATTTTGCACAGATAGTCACTACAGAAAATGTAAAAATCTATTTATTTATATGTACTGGCAGACCACATGTCTAAAAGCTGTTTGCTCAGCAGTAAAATATAGCTGAAAAAAAAAAAAAAAAGTGCAGTTCAAGCTGTGAAGAGTAAATTATTACACCCCCACATTACTACCAGTGGGGATGTTAGGCCTTCTAGACCAGCATAACTGCTAATAGAGCCTGTTGGGTGAGGGAAGCACACAGGAGCCCTAAGGTAAGCTATGCATTGACTGGTCAATTTAAATATCTCAGGTTTTGCAACCTAGGCTCATTAGAAAAACGTGCCTCTACCTACATTTTTGCAAAACTCCATTAAACGTATAGGCAACCTATTACATTGCAGTTTCCAACTTATTTTTGTAAATACTTTTTTAGGAATGGTTCTTGCACAGTACAATGTTATGACCTTAAAAAACTTTCACTTTAGTCTTTGGTCATTGGTAAACTAATACATTTTGATGTTTGCATTTCCATATGTATGGTTTCTCTGACATAGTAAACTTGCTCGGTAGCTCACCTAGTACAACACTACACTTGGTATGAATCCCATCAGACACAACACTCGGTAAAAGCTCAAAGACTTAATAGAAACAAGCTAAAATAACATGGTTGCTTCAGTACATGCTTTTAGTTGTACTCACTGGACATTTCACTTTGAAAGTGTCGCGAAACCTGCAAGTACCAACATAATATCATTTTGCAGAAATGTCACCACAGGCATGTTTTTTTTTTTTCCCCCCCCAATTAGCCTGGGTTGAGGTTTTGTTTGATCACATGGTTAAAGACAAAAATAAAATGGCAATACCCTGCTGTTTTTTTCCTTTGCTAGTTTTCGTTCTATTTCCTCCCAGTTAAGCATAGACAGATGCAGGGTTTGTGCCTCCTGAGGCAATGTGATGTGTTTTGTTTGATGTCAGTTCTCAGTCTAATTACTGAGACATTCAAACATATTCAACAGCTGCCAGGAGGTTGTTGACATTGGTCTTGCCTCCATTTCCATCTTTTTTCATTGATGACATCACCAATGATATCATCAGAGCACCGCATGGTGCCATGTGTCAAATCCCAACCAACAGAAAACACCTCCACCATAAACTACTCACTGCTCGCTTTTTAATTTAATTGCATTTTGGTGGGCCGCCATCCTGCCCAAGGTGAAATCTCATTGGCCTAGAAATCTGCATATAGCTGTATAATAAACAGAAAATAAAGTGACCTAAAATATATTTAGTTACATATGTCACACTTAAAATGTGTGCTTTATTTTCATTGCATTAGATAAAATATCAAACCAAGTCAGCAGGACCTGACATGCTAGACGTTTTAACTAACTTTGCCATTTTTGCAATTACTTTTATCCAGTTGGTCCCAAGGTGATTTTTAAGACAGTTCTCCCCAAGTTCACACAGCGAGTGTGATGGATCTGGCATAAGCATTAGCCATTTACTCGAAGGAAGACAGAACGAGGGTGCAAAAATGACAGGCTTTTATTAGAGCCTGCACATGCAAGCAGACCAAATTTAAAAAGTTCAGCATTACTGGTACTGTATGAATGTTATGAAAAGTCAAAAAATCTTATACAGACATAATCAATGGTAAATTAGAAAATATGCGAATTATTCTGCTTGCTGGCTCATAAGAAAGAAAGAAGAAGAAAAAAAAAAGTGTAACAAAGACTATGCACTTAATTTGCTGATTAGCATTAGTCTGACAGACATTGGGATTTAAAAGGCTGACCAGCACCATTTAACATGCACAAGGAAATGACACTTTAAGTTCATGACACTTTAAATTTTGACTGACTGACCGACAAACAGACAGAACCGGCCACAGGTATTCTTAATTTTTCGTGTTCCACTCCATCTCACACACAGAGGAGTGCGCAAGTCTTTCAAAGTAAACTCCATTGACTGTGAGCACAGTTGGAAATGCACACTACATAGCTGACCCTTCTGTTTGAGTGTTCAATCATTCTCACAAGTCTGTGCAGACAAAAACTGTGCTGCAGAATATGGAGTATACTTAAAGTATACTTTGGCTGAGTCAATGTTTATTGCAAATAAGGATTGTATGACACATGTTTTTACAAAGTCCCAAATACTTTAATATTTAAAATCATGCCTAACAACTATTTTTGTGAAGTGCTTTCCTTCAAAAATGTGATTGCAAATGACATTGAAAAGACATTTTTGCTAATGTTTTTTATGAAGTTATGAAAACATTATTTCTGAAAGTTCTCTGAACATTCAAAATGTCCAGTTTTTTTAAATGTTTTAAAAACATTTTTTTTTATATATATATATATATATATATACAAGCGTTAAGGTCACATTCCATTTTGTCATTTCGCAAATATGATGGGATTCTTTTCCTTCTTTAAACACTCTGAAACAAGTAGTACTTTAGACGAAGGTTCAACTAAAATGTTTCAGAAAAAAAAAAGCTTTCATGAATGATGTATAAATAAAGTTTTTGTGCTAACATTTTGAGAAAAGACCAGATAACAAACATTTGGTAACACTTTAATTTACAGTGTCACTGTTACACATGTTATATGTAGTTACTGTAACTATAAATTATGCATAATTACATGCAGTTGACCCTAAACCAAACCCTCATCCTAACCCTAACCCTATAGTAAGTACATGTAGTTAATTATTATTACTCAGTACTTAAATGTACTTAAATTACACTGTAACACGGACACCTTAAAATAAAGTGTAACCGAACATTCTACTAACGTTACTGGAAGAATGTTTGTTCATAACTTTGAGAGAACCTTGCCAGACCGTTAGCCAAATCTGAGAATGTTCCCTGTTAGCTGGGATAGAAGTAGGCCTGAGTCCTGTTCATTGATTTCTGCTTCATCCTCTCTAAGATGCTCATTATAATTAAGACCTGACTCTCAACAGTTTGGATCTTGAATTTACCAACTAATAAACCACATACCAGAACAGGCAATCAACACCTCGCTAAAACTCTTAACACCAAAGCAACGAAGAGCTGCATGCTGAGACCCCTCCGGTGTTCTTCCTTCACCTATGACTGCTCGCCGCCCACAGCTCGAACTCTATTATCAACTACACAGATGATGCCACAGTGGTTGGGCTAATTAACAGCGATGATGATTCAGCCAACACAGAAGAAGTGCAGAACAAGTCATGGTTCATTGATAACAGAAGATAAACAGCTCATGAAATGTATGTTTCATGAAGTCCAGTAGTAACAGGTAATATATGTGATGACATGATGACATTATACTCTTAAGGGTGGACGGTATGCCCAAAAATCATGGTAAATTATTTTATATAACTAAAAATACTACAGTAAATACCTGTAAACTGACTACATACACAAGGAAAAACTGTAATAGATCTGAATTTACAAACAGTAAAATACTGTTAAATGTATTGGTTTTGGAAGTAAAAAAAGAACTAATCATCTTTCAATGAAAACCAAAATGACATGCTCATAATTCCCCGTGTGACATATGATGGTTTTTCATTTTAAAATGTTTCTTCTTAGTTTTTTTTTTAATCATTTATGTATATTTGGGATTTATGTTACATGTCATGTTGTTAAATTAATGTTTATTGCATTATTTTAATGTTGTGTGTTACGATGATGGTATGACAATGTGTGCACCTTCTATGCATTTATCTACTCAAAAAGCTACTTGTGATGAACTTTGATTCATCATGTGGCTCTTTCTTAACCTCTGTGGTGTTATGGTGGTTGTTAGCATGTGTTAAAGTTATAGATTGTACTAGCAGTTTGTCCATGCTAATTCGGCAGAAAAGGACTGATGGATTAACCTGATTGATTGATTGATTGATTGATTGATTGATTGACTGATTGATTGATTGCAGTTTTAAATTGAAAAATGTGCAGGTTGTTCTGTTTATACATCTACATTTTTGCTGCACGTTAACAGAATTATTCTGGAAGCCACAGCTGACTGTTTTAAAATAACATCCAAAGTGTAATAGTAGTAAATTTAAAAGTGGTTTATATATTTAATAAACAATGAGGCAATGCCTATTTCCATTTACTCTAGGGAATTAAATACTTAACGAGTTAAAGGCACTTCAATGCACTTTATGCAAACAGACTTGGCTTGCTGTCCGAGAGAGAGAGCTCGAATATAGATTAGTAATAAGGTTAGTAAGGAATGTACAGAAGTAAGGCAGGATGTGAAGTGGTGGAGGAATGCCTGAAGCATCTTATTACATATTTACATGACTGACAAGATTACATAAATGAACTCCCCCAAACCTTGATCCATCACCTGTTTTCTTCACAAACAGACATGATGCACTAAAGTGATGGTGAAAGCTGATTGGCTTGGATCGTTTCCTCTAATAACGATTGGTTATTAGGAGCCATTCACACATAATGCTTTTAAAAACATGAGATATGGAAAAGTGGAAAGGAATGGATGGAATTCTCAAAAGACAAAATGCACCCAGTCCCGCCCTGCATGTTTTTTTCCTTGTCGAGAAGTCTTTTTGCTCGTCATACTACTGAAGAGACCATTTCGTTTCATGCCGAAAACTATTCTGGGCTATTGTGCATGAATGTTTGAAACACACACACACACACACACACACACACACACACACACACATGTTCACACTACATGTGTGAGTTAATCACAGAGGTCAAAATGGAAAAAAAAAAATATATATATATATATATATATTTTCTTCTTCATTATAAAGAAAAACCAAAAAACACAGGTCCAAATAAAATAATGTAAAGCAGTCCAGCCGACACATTCCAAGTTTAATCTCACCATTCTGCATATCAGGCATAACATTATGACCACCTCCCTAATATTTTGTTGGTCCCCCTTTTGCTGCCAAAACAACCCTGACCCATCGAGGCATGGACTCCACTAGACCCCTGAAGGTGTGCTGTGGTATCTGGCACCAAGGTGTTAGCAGCAGATCCTTTAAGTCCTGTAAGTTATGAGATGGAGCCTCCATTGATCGGACTTGTTTGTTCAGCACATCCCACAGATGCTCGATTGGATTCACTGTAAACCCGAGCGCTCAAAATACTTAATTGGTTTGAGTAGGACAAACTTAAATTGAACAAATTAGTTTAGTTAAATTTCAAGTAAACTGAACTGTTTCATTTTGAGTTGCATGAACACATTTCTTTTAATTTAGATTAACTTAAGTTTAACTGAAACTGGGCTGGGATTTCTATTTCCCAGCATGCTCAAGGCACTCGAAAGGCAGAGTAAATGCTATATTAAGTGTTATATAATTTTTTTGTGTGTGTGCATGCAAGATTAATGGTAAGGGATATTTAGAAGTGATTAATGTTTTGTTATGCTAATTTAAAAGAGTTTCTGTTAATGTGGGTTTTTGGAGAGTTACTAACATGGTGACAAGTAGCACATACGGCTTGGTTTGAGAGCAGGTAAGTCAGGTAAGCAGGTAAGATGTTGTACTTATTCAGTAAGTGCTATACCATGCTATTGTTAACATGTTAGCATATTAGCAAGTTGGCATAGGGTTTACAGTGAAGTAAATAACTCATTTGATTGAACTCAAAATAAAAAAGTTAATTAACTAAATATTTTATGTTAATTGCTATCAAAATGTATGAGTTGGCTAACTTCAAGTTAGGAGGAATTAACATGCATGAGTACTACAAATTCAAAACTTGATAGTTCTGCTTACTTAAAATTGGGAACATCATTACTCAAAAAATTTGATGTAACCTCAAATTTTTTGAGTTAGCCCAACTTATTTGGGTTAATAGTGTTGAGATGTGGGAAATTTGGAGGCAAAATCAACACCTCAAACTCGTTGTTGTGCTCCTCAAACCTTTCCTGAACCATTTTGCTTTGTGGCAGGGTGCATTATCCTGCTGACAGAGGCCACAGCCACCAGGGAATACTGTTTCCATGAAAGGGTGTACATGGTCTGCAACAATGCTTAGGTAGGTGGTACGTGTCAAAGTAACATCCACATGGATGGCAGGTTTCCCGACAGAACACTGCCTAAAGCATGACACTGCCTCCGCTGGCTTGCATTCTTCCCATAGAGCATCCTGGTGCCCTGTGTTCCCCAGGTAAGCGACGCACACACACCCAGCTATTCACGTGATGTAAAAGAAAACGTGATTCATCAGACCAGGCCACCTTCTTCCATTGCTCCGTGGTCCAGTTGTGATGCTCACGTGCCCACTGTTGGCACTTTCGGCGGTGGACAGGGGTCAGCATGGGCACCCTGACTGGTCTGCGGCTATGCAGCCCCATACACAACAAACTGCAATGCACTGTGTATTCTGATACCTTTCTATTAGAATTTTTTCCTGCTTCTAGCACACCAACTTTGAGGAGAAAATGTTCACTTGCTGCCTAATAGATCCCACCCACTAGCAGGTGCCGTGATGAAGAGATAATCAGTGTTATTCACTTCACCTGTCAGTGGTCATAATGTTATGCCTGATCAGTGTACATTCAATGGAGTTGCTTTGCAGTGACTCAGACAAATGCATACTGTTACCAATCTCTTACATTTCTTTTGTTGTTTTTACTGCATTTTATATGCTCCACAGATACTCCTTTCCCATATACAACCTATACTACATACTACAATATGTATGTTGTTATATATTGTATATTTTATATCCTTCCTGCGATTGAAAGACAAGTTCCTGGATGCAAGAACACCAGATCTCATCCCCTCATTTTTGAGCCAAAAGCTGTCTATCACATGTCAGCCCACACTATGTTTTTATATCTGTCTCTTTTTAAGCTCTGGGTCCAGATTCAAGAAACATGCTTAAGAATAAAATTATTTGTAACGGTTTTCTTTCTATTTTTAATCTTGAGACAGGCTCTTTAAAAATAACTTTAAAACACACAGTGCATTAAAAACATGACTCGTTTTAAAAACGCTCACACTTTTTATGGTTATTACGATAATCTGCAGGCAGCGCAAAACACGGCATTGAGGTGTTTGTCATTAAGCTGATCAGCAAGTTTTCGGCAAGAACCACCATACAGTCAGATAACGTCAAAGCTTGTCAAAATAAAAAGATGTTCTTAAGAAAATATTTGACAATATTTCAAGAATTTCTCTAAAGAACATTCTTACGAATTTGTCAATCCTGGCCCTAGTTGCACGGTTATTTACAACATTGTATTTATGTATCTCTTTTGTAACTGTTGTGTGTACTTTGTCAGTGCATTGGGGTTAATAAAACCTTTGCATTGCCTTTGAAACCATATGTACACAGAGTATCTATAAAAAACTACAATAAAAAATAAAAAACTGGGGAAATCAATGAACTTTGCAGCACTCATTTGAGGTTATGAAGAAATTAATATTCTCCAGTGTGCAGGTTTTTTCACACCACAGCTCATCTCTGTCTGTACATATGTATTGACAACATGGTAAATCTGATGTGTGGGATGTTTTATTACTTTTTTTCATGTTATATTTTCTCCTATCCTAGTTTAACATGCAGAAACAACTATAAGTAAGTCATTAGCAGGTTAAGTTCCTGAAGATATGTGTAAAAAATACAGCTGTGTGGAGTTGTCAGAACATTTTCCTGTTTGTTTGCGTATCCTGACATGTCATGTCTAGCTCATTCAATGGCTGAAATTACATAGACTACCTGTTTGTCAGAGTACTGTCAGAAGAGGTACAGGAGAGTTTAGAAAAAACTTAGCTTGTAGCTGCCAGTAGAAATGACACAATTTGGCACTCTTTAGGGTTAGTTCACCCAAAAATGAAAATTCTGTCATTAATTATTCACCCTCATGTCGTTCTAAACCCATAAGACTTCCGTTCATCAACAAATTAAGATCTTTTTTATGAAATCTGACAGTATTCCATAGATTGCCTTTGCAACTTGACCTTTGACGCTTCAAAGAGATTGGATAACGAATCCATATGAATCGAGCAGTTTAGTCCAAATTTTCTGAAGAGACTTGAACGCTTTTTATGATGAACAAATTTAATTTAGGCTTTTACTCACATATAAACATTGATCAGCGAACATAAACAAAAACTCAACCGAATTTCTTGCGGAAGCTCAAACGTGCTGCGTAACATGAGAACAAACCTAATTGGATCTCGCATGTCAAGCAATCATGCTTGAGCTTCCGTTTACCACAACTGATGTGTGAGTTTATAAATGTTTACATGCGAATATAAGCCTAAATTCAATCTGTTCATCTTATAAAGCGATTGAGTTTCTTGAGAAAATTTAGACAAAACCACTCGATTCATACAGATTAGTTTTATGATCTCTGAACTTTTTGAGGCGTAAAAGTTTCAATTGAGTAGGCTGTCTAGGACAGAAAGATTTTCATTTGCGTTCCGAAAATGAACGAAAGTCTTACAGGTTTGGAATGACATAAGGGTGAGTAATTAATGACAGAATATTCCTTTTTAGGTGAACTATCCCTTTAAGAATTCCAAATGTCCAAATGCATCCCTCTTGCACTATTATCGAAGAAATCAGAATGACTTTGTGTTCTAATCACACCTGTTTGGTTACCTTTTATGTAAAAATAAAACCTATTCCACTGCTTAAAGTCCCCTCCCTCTTGCAGTGACATCTCTTCTCTTCTCCAATGACGTTTACTGGTGTGAGGGCGGGACAACCCATCACTCACATGAGATCCACCAATAGAAAACCACAACCATCCAATCAATCCACCCTACATGTTTTCTTGCTCGAGAAGCTGTTTTACTCAGAAATACATCACAATGGGGAAACTACCGCAACTTCCAAATTTTAATGACGACTATAAAATAACAAAGAACTTTTATAAAGATGACTTTATAACTAGCTGAGAAATGACCATAAAAGAACTTCCTTTAGTTACTCACTGCATCCTGTTTCCCTGCCATTTCAAGCTCTAACTCTTTAGTAGCTTTTCTTTGCACTTTTCACAGTTAGCTGGAGTCATGTGTCACCCACAACACTGAGGGATGAGTACTATTTCACCCCAAACCCACATTTGCTAACAAGCCGGCACCAAGTTTTGCAGTAACAGGATGTTCCAGGCTTTTCTGCGTCAGTGAGATGATGCACACTCTCATTATGACTGCAAAGGTCAGGATATCTGATGCAGTATAACAGGCGATCTTTATCTGTTCTTATGCCTAGTAATGGGAATCGTCATAACATTTTACTGTATAGTGTTTGTGGTAAAACATTTAACGATAAATGACTTTAGACAAAGTGTGAGTAGTGTTTTGATTTATTTTTTCATTAAAAGTCACTGAATCATTCTTATTCAATTCTGTGCATTAACCAAAATGTTCTGTTGTGTGACTGCTTTGATGGCTGACTGTTGCATGAGCAAATAGCATTTAAGTGTGAGCTGTGAAGGAGCATGTCATTGGTTGGATCTACTCAAAAATATGCTAAACACCCTGAACAACTCACTATTTTGAGTCTGAATGAATCAGAGCGGTACTGGTGTCAGGATTTGGCTGTTTAGTATGGTACAGTTAGCCCCTATCTCCGTAACTACACCAAAAAATTGCAGATATTCATATACCGTAGATGTTTTGCCAGTGACCAATATTTTGGAGGGCTCTTAAATAGAATTTTCCCTGGCGGCTGCCTTTGCCGTTATAGTAGTGAACTGACTGTATGCCATCTACCCATAAATGCTGTCATGATGTCACTGGTGAGGTTTATACTAAAAACAGTGTTGTACTCAAAAACAGAAACGTTTTTCTTTTGCATTTCTTGCATACAGGCGAGAACGTTGTCAAAATGATCCCCATTCACACAGACCTGCAAAAACATTTAAAAACGCTGTATTATGCTGCCAGACCAGTAGTTGGCAATATCACTCTGTAAAGAAACACTACATGCCTATAGACTGAACATGTAATATGTATAATGTCATCGTTTTTGTAGTTTACATGAAGACAACAACGGTCTCATTTTCAAAAACATGCACTTTCAAACTGTTTTCAAAAGTTTTCAGGCCCCCAAAACGTCATTGTCATGTAAATGAACGGCAAAACACATTAAAAGTTTTCGTTTTTTTGTTGAAAATGGTGTTGTGTAAACGGCACCTAATTCAAAATATCGGTTATCAAATTGAATTTCTCTAGAAAAGTTAGCATATTTTAAAAGGATAGTTCACCCAAAAATTAAAATTCTATTATCATATACTCAACCTCATGTTGTTTCAAACCCATGTTCATCTTCAACACTAAAATATATCTCCCTATTGAAAGTTCACGCAACCAAGTTCATATAGACATTGTAAAAGAAATACACATGAATCAAGCAGGTTTCTGCATGAACAGGTTTGTTCTCGTTTCTGAGCATTTTTAGGTAAACCATCCTGTTATGTCCTACACAAGTCTAGGGGTTTCTATGAAAAGTAATATTTCTATGAATATTAAGGATTTAAGGGGCACTAGCCACAAGCACCAAAAACACCACTTTTTACAGTTTTATTAGCTTGTGACAAAATGAACTTGTTTATGCACAGTAATTTAATAGGAAGCATTGGCTTCAGGAGGGGGTGAGGACCAAAATAACAAACAACAAGAATCTGCTTGGGAGTAAAATATTGCTCAACGAAGAATAAAAAAATAAATAAAAATAAGAAAAGAAATATACACCAACTCTAATTTGCACAAAACATTAGCTTCCTTCTACACCAGCTTCCAAAACAAGAAAAAAAAAAGCAATCAGGATAATAACAGGCTCAAGTTATAAACATTAACCACTTGAACACATACAAAATAATTTTAGATATGACAAGATAAGCACTGGAGTCACTATCAAAGTAAAGTTACATTACCTCAGTTTACAGAGCAATGCAAACACACACACACACACACACACACACACATGCATACAACCATAATAATATAAAACAGTTCAAAACAAAAAGCTGGGCAGGACACAGACTTCTTAAGCTATGTTCAGACTGTAGGCAAATCAGATTTTTTCTCAAATCAGATATTTTTAGGCAGACTGTCTGCACTATTAATTGCAAGTGATAAAATAAGATTTGTGTGTCCAGACATAACCAACCTGTCTGCATGGGTAACAATGTGATGAGGCTTGAAATCTTATCTGAAGCTAGAGCGTCCATACTGAGACGCAGCTGTAAAAATCTTATTGGAATCACATTTCAAACCACATTCAAATGTGATTTGAATGAGATTCATTTTTTTATTTATTTATTTTTTTTGCTGTGCAGACTTTCTCACACTAGGCACGGTTGCCTTATACCGAGCTCGAGCGCAATTGTCACCCCACTCCCCCGTGATACTATTTCAAAGTGATTTCCATAATTTTTACAGATAATAAATTTTATTTACCTGTGAAAACAAACCTGGAAAGAGACGTGAGGCTTTGAGGAGAAAAACGAGAGATTCTTCGTGCATTCCAGTGAATTATTAATAGGATATATCGTAAATTATAGCGGGAGAACAGACCACAAATGTGCAGTATATGTTGTCCTTTTTCATACTATTACAGCGGTATGCAAAGGGACAAAAGAAACAGCGACCGAAAAGAGCTCTTGCCATAGATATACTTGTTATAATATGTTATGTTAAAATACCAAGCGTTACGTTATTCTCATGATGTTTGAAAATAAAACATGAAAGAAAAATTGACTGCTCTTTCACTCAAAATGACGGATAAGCTTTATTTGTAGGGCAACCTTATGATCTGAAACTATTCGTTTCAGTCTTTTTAATGGAAGTTCCCCAAACCAGAAGTGGAACCCATAATTCGAAACGCATAGGATCGTCAGGAATAAGGTGGATAGATTTATAATTTATGCCGCGCAGCGATTTTCACTGTGCAGCAATTTTCTCTGATTTTCAATAATCAGAGGATTATTACGAAATCAGCTGACGTTAATGGAGGAATTTGCAGCTTTACTCGCAATCTACAATTCCTGTGCATCAATATGGTGAGAAGCAGACCTGTTATAAACCCAAATACACTCGAATTAATTCCATGAATTGATAAGTGTACTATCAGAGTAGTAATAAATATGTTTGCCATCGTAATGATGACAGTAGTGTACACAAAAGTAGTAGCTGTTCAGGTTAGCGCTCACACAGCTGGCTAAAAACGCTTTGGTGGACACACGGCCTTAAACCCATCTGGATAAAATCTGGTGGAAAAAAAAAAAAGTTTTTGCTGGCAATTTGAACATGACCTTAGAGACTCTCCTCCGCTTGTATGCTACTCCACCCCTGGTTGGTAAGCAGGTGCAAAAAACAACAACAAAAAAAAAAAAACAGGAAAACCACACCACAACACATCACATCACACAGTTATCCCAAAGAATACGTCTCTGGACATACAGTAACAATCCAATCCCTTTCGTATATAACAAGATGTGTTTCTTTAATGAATGAACACGATATCCCATTTGTCATTTTAGTGAATAAATTTGTGAATAAATTTGAGCAAATCTTTTTGTTGAACAGGTCAAAAAAGCTTGATTTAACAAGGATGAGTCCAGAATGTTGTTTTATTACTAAAATAAGTCCATATTTGTCATGTTATGTTATGGTTCTCTGCTGTTTGCAGCGTAGCTACTTTAACATCACGATCCAAGCCAAATTTGTACCTTCATTCAGGATCAGCATAAGTAATGTATGCTAACTGCCAGAAGGCCTGCATTTGGCCCTTACACGACCTGTTTTTACAATCAAAGTAAATTTGTCTCAAATTGTATGCAGCTGGCGATCATTTTGTTTGGGTTGGCGCTTCTAAAATAAACAGAACTGTATGACCCAGCTCGCTCCACCTGTGCAGCTGTATGCTCTGTCAGCTGTGAGCATGAATCAGGCTGTTTTTCGGAGTCTGCCAGACTCCCGCTGAACATATTCAGGTCAGACAGTTCTTATTTGCCCAGGTTGTCTCATCACTCAAGCCTGAACATGGGACTAGACTCGCCAAGATTACATAATGACAGACACGAAAAAGACGACTTAATAAGCCTTAGTTGAGATGCATTACGAATAACAGGGTCAGGTCATGTCTTTTAATTAACCAGTTCTTGCCATTCTTTTACATATCCATGCAGAAGTGTAATGCCCCTTTCAAATGTATCTTTAAAAAATTCAGTTGTAGGTTGAAAAAAAAAAAAAAAAAAAAAATGTTTTACATCGCTTTGGTTAGTATAGCTGAGTCACACCTTCTGCAGATTCTGTCATTTTTTAAAATCAATTTTAAACACCTCCAAATTCATACAAAATGTCAAAGTTGCTCTTTTCCAAATTAGGCCTACTAAAATGTATGCTGACTGTGATGAGACAAGCTGAGCGGAAAGCTGTGCATGGTTGATGCATTTTTCTATCAGAATAAACGTAACTTTTTATAAAATAATAAATTGTTGGATTTTCTGATAGATTCAGCTATTTTTTTTTAAACAAGCCAAAAAAGTTTCTTGTTCGAAAAAAAAAAGAATAAAAGGAAATCCAGAACTGATTTTTTACTTCATCAGCCAGATGAATAAAAGATGCTTGTGTTCACTGCAGTCTTCTTTTCAGCAATCCAAAAACAAGATGCTGAGAGACACCTGTGCAATCACACACATACACTAGACTTAACTTAGAATATTTTATTACAGATAAATAAGCCTGTAAATAATAAATGAGATGAAGTAATGCTTTTTATCAAAGTGCACGATTTGTAAACAAATATATTTTGGACTTTGCATCGCATAACCAGCTCCATATATTTCGTTTTTCAGACATAACAAGCTTGCTCGGTAGCTCAGCTGATACAGAGTTGTAGTTAGGACGAGGAAGCCTTGGGTACGAATCCCGTGACAGACAAGTCACGGTTAAAGATATCAAAACAAGCTAAAACGGCATGATTACGGATGTTTTTTATGTCACATTTGCTTTTGCTAACACTATTGGGTAGGTTTAGGTGTAGTGTTGGTGGTACGTTATTTTAAAACGTAATGGAAATTTCAAATCAGAACTGCGGTAAGTCGTATAAAAACCAACGTCATAAAAATGTACCATATTCACGTTTATCTGTTCCGGCAAAAAATAAATAAATAAAAAATGAACACGCTTTTAACGCCACTTAGTGGACATGTCACATTGAAACTTCAGTGATATGTACGTATAGGTACGTATTTTGCGACTCGCGAAAACGTTCCCACAGGTACGTTTTTCTAATGAGACCAGGCTAAAAAAAAAAAAAGGTTACATTTTATTTTGATGTTCCCCTTTAGATATTCTAAGCAACTTTGCAACTACATGTCAGCTAACTCTCATTAGAGTATTAGTAGACTGTAGTAGACGCTTAGTAGACTGCTAGGTTAGGGTTAGGTGTTAGGGTTTGGTAGTAGTTTCATGGACTTGCAAAGTTACTTATAGTGAGTAGAATGTCTGTTGGGGGAGCATCAAAATAAAGTGTTCTAACAGTCTAATAATACCCCAATGACTGTTGGTTAAAGTGGACCATCAAAATAAAGTGTTTCCCAACAAAACACTGCACTCTGACCGTTTTAATTTTTTGGTAGGTATCGTGTACTGTGCTCTAAAGTCATCATTATGAAGATCAGTGTGTACACACTTTTTGGGGCAAGTAAGATTTATATCCACCGCTGACAGGAAAAAAAAAAAAAATATGACTAAACACTGAGCTCTTAAACACAAATTATTGGTAAAAAAAAAATGGTCAAGCAAAATATAAGCAAATGCACTACTTAAAAAGCTATTCCTTTCTCAGAAAAACATCAAAGACAAAATGAAGTTTTTCGCAGGATATGGGAAATTGTATCATTTGTGAAGTGATGAATCACAATGAAACATGAGGTGCTTATTGATGCTCCAGAGCGGTGTCTTCGAAAATCTACTGAGAAATATAATAGTAAATGTCTCTCTACCACAGTGAAGCATGGAGGAAGAGGTGGCATTGTGTGGGGAGCCTTTTTAGTTGATGGTATTTGTGAGCTACTTCACTGTGAAGTACAGGAGAATATTGCAGAATGGCTTGCTTCCCACAAATGGAAAGTTGTTATCTAAAGAGGAATGATCAGATGTTATTTTTCAACAAGACTATGCTCTTGCCCAAATATATATATATATATATATATATATATATATATATATATATATATATATATACACATTAACACAATATACATTAACATGCATTAATATACATTAACTCAGTTCATGTCATTTTCACACAGAATGCAGCTAATTAACGTGTTTCTAAAATGCTTAAATTTTCTTTTTACACAAAATTACCCAATACCAAAATCATGGATTTTTTTTTTTTTATCATATTTACAAATGCTTAAACACAGCATGTCAGAAATGAAAACCAAATGTTCCAAACCTTAAATACAGTATAAAATCTCTCTCAATTCCTAGTTTATATCTCAGAAGTCTGAGAAAAAAAGTCAGAATTGTGAGATGTAAATATATATATATATATACATATATATATATATATATATATATAATTGTGGGATAAAAATGGACAATTATCTTTCTGTGGAGGAAACAAGCTTCCATAGTAACCAAATACCTTGTATGTTAGATTTGTTGATGATCAATGGCAACGATTTCATGTTTTGATTTCAGTACGATTCCACTACCACTGTTCCATATATGAAAAATATGTGGTCTGCGTAGGGTACTAGGACAGCATCCCACTCTCTATGGGGGAACCATCAACACCCCACCACACACCACCCCCAGAAAGCAATTTCAAACAAGGGGGCAACTGCAGTTCTGCATAGGGGACCAATTTGGCCAGTGACTGCCCTGAGCAGTTCTGTTACTTTCTTCTTCTTCTTTCTTTTTTTTTTTTTTTTTGCTGTACATTCTACACAGTAATGACTTGTTAACTTTTAGATAGTATGTTGCTATGTTACCAAGAATCCACCCATTCAACACTCAACCAAAACATGTAGAATGGCTTACAGGTAGAACTGAAACATGACAAGTTATGCAGCTTTTGTAATGCCATCAACTGTTAGTATTTTGACAGGCATTTCTCTATGATTGACTATATGTTCATGTTGGATAGAAAACTAGTGCTAGTGTTTTGACAGAAGGACTCAGTTTATCTATGTAGAAAAATGTTTTTAGCATTTTGAAATGTAGAGTTTGTATTTATTTAACCAAATATGGTTTTGGGCAGAAAATTAACTACTTAACACAATTATTTTGCTAATTGTGTGATGTAGTTGCTGTGTTAAGGCTTTAGAAAAGGTACTTTAAATATTGGTAAACACTTGTTAGCAATTGTAAAAAAACTGTAAGCAGCACAACTGTTTTCAACATTGATAATAATAAATGTTTCTTGAGCAGCAAATCAGCATATTATAATTATTTCTGAAGGATCATGTGACACCGAAGACTGAAATAATAAGCTTTGAATCACAAGAATAAATTACATTTTAAAATATATTAAAAGTATAGTTATTTTAAATTGCAATAATATTTCACAGCAACACTGATTTTACTGTATTTTCTATTAAATAAATGAAGCCATGGTTAGCATAAGTAACCAAAACAATCATCCTTACTGACCTCAAACTTTTGTAAAAAAAAAAAAAAAAAAAAAAAAAAAAAAAAGCTTTCAATATAGTCTAATAAGTCAGTAACTCATGACATAAGCTATATACTTGGGTTTGGTTTGCTTTATCTTAAAACCGCATTTATTTCTCTAACTCTTGCACTAGACTAAAAGCAATGATATACGGAGCAACTTTTTGAGCAATGTTGCTGGGCAATATTGCCGAGCGATGCTGCTTGGGCACTTTCCTATTGAGAATGGGCAACAAATTTCTATCTGGATACTTCTGATCAAAATTTGTTGCCCATTCTCAATGGGAAAGTGCCCAAGCAACATCACTTGGCAACATTGCCCCGTGTATCATCACAGTTTAATTACGAACTTGGACATTTGAGTAAAAGTTGTGTTTCTGTATAACTTAGACAACAGAACATGGCTTTAACAATACCAAGGTTTTTTTTTTTTTTTTTTCTTTATTCAAGATACCACTGGAAGAGCACAATTTGTTTTTATAATTAATCTACTGATTTTAAATGACATGTTAGCACAAGACCACTTTATCACTGCCATCATAATCGAATAATATAGTTAAAACAAACAAACAAACACGTTGCACCAGCATAGGTAAAGTTATTTTTAGACCAGCAGTGCAGATCATCTACATTTTTGCAGCTCAATCCATTTGGTCCACAAAAAAGATATGTAATTCAGTTAGGCTAAAAGTTGGCGGTAATTACCAGGACAAAATCTAATTAGTGGTTAATGTCATAGTGAATCCCACGAGAGGACCAAAGTTTGGCCAATTTCCAGCTGGGTTCCCATGCTGATATGCATTAGCCCCACTTAAAGAGCAAGTGAATCGGCACAACAAAATCAACAAGTGGGTGACAACAGCTAACAGACACATCTGAAAAGCTAATCCCAGTCTGAAAGCAAGAGCGGTGGGAGGAACATTACTCTGCAAGGCATACGGCCAAAGACAAGTCAATCAAGCTCTTACTGGGTGAATAATTTAAATTTAGTGTTCAACATGCTGGGCGCACTAGGTCGTGAAAGTCACTTGTGTCACAATAATTGGTTGCAGTGAGCGTAGCATACCGATAAGCCTGGCAGAAGACAGCAGGGCGATCTGAGGCGCTGCAAAATGTCACTGTAGGTTCAGGTGGCCGAAGCCGCTTGGAAAACAATGATGGGCATGTGATGACATTTGCACGACCAGAGAGATTGCCCTCTATCAGTATACCTCATGTCAGTTCAGAAAGGAACCTGGCCTCTGGAGAAAGGGGGGCTATAACTTTTGCAGATTTTTACAGAGAGCAAAATTAGCTAATTTAATTTCAGCTTTTCTGACACTTTTATTGATAAGGATGGTAGGAGACAGACAGGAAAGGATGGATATATGGGGGAGGGGAGGGGAGGGGAGGGGAGGGGGATAGTGTGATCATGACACACCATACAAGCGTCAAACATATTAGTACCACAGCTTGACGTGTTAAAGCACATGCGGTGATGATTAGGCCACCATGCACACTGATGAATCCACTATTGAGAGTTCTTTTGACTTGACTGTGACAGATGCTGCAAATCTGCAAATGCACCTTGTAGGACTGATTCAAAATGTTAGAGAGATCAGTTGGTTATGTTAAATCATTCATAAGAAAAATTAAATGTCAGTTACCAACAATCCTCATACTATATTTTAGAGGGTGATTTCAACTAGGGTTGCCCCCTGATTAGTTGATGAGAAGAGTCTTAGTTGACCAAAATTTAGTCGCTTAGTCACAGAAAAAAAAAAAAAAAAAAAGAAATCCACAGGAAGTGGCGAAGTCACGCAGTCTGTGACAGACAGATTGTTAACAACTGGTCTATGTGGTATTTACAGTACATCAGGCAGATATATGTCCTCAAATAAGGTTTATCATCTGAAACATGTAGTAGTAGCAACTTTACATGGCCGCTCGCTTTAACGTTAACCTAGAAAAATGTGGGCTATTCAAGTGTTTGTACAGAGTGTGAAAGATGAATAGTAGCATGCTTACTGCATGATGACTAACATGGAAGTAACGGTGCAATCACTTGCACTTAAAATACTCCGTCATTTTTGGCCATACAGAGAAGAGTAATACATCTTTTGAATCTGTGAAGAGTCTACTTTTATTTGTGTGCACTTCCAATAACAACAAAATGTTGTGCTTTTGTAAAATAATGAAACAAGGTGCACTTTCTGCTGTCTCTCTCTGCGGACATGAGCGCGCCGAGAAAAAAAAAAAAAACGAAACTCTATGTAAACTTGCCTCACAGACAAAAAAAATATATCCGTGGTGCTCTGCATGAGGTCTGGTCTTCTGTCAGGACACAGACGGAGGCAGACAGGTAAGTGTGAAACAGGATGTTTATTTATAACAGAGGCACGGACACTGGCAGACGGAGAATACAGGTGAGTAGAGGCACAAGCAGTGAAATGTCCAGTGAGTTTTTATTTTTATTTCTTTTCCTGAACAGATGAACGTAAATATGGAAACATTTTATTATGTTGGAGTTTGTAGATATCATCGCAGTTCTGAACTGAAATGGTGAGTGTTGCTAAAAGCCTAATGCCCTATCACGTTTAATAACGTACACCTACACTAAACCCTAAACCTACCCGATAGTGTTGACAAAAGCAAATGTGACATAAAAACGCAATCATAACCATGGCATTTTAGCTTGTTTTTTAACTTTTGTTTTTGAGCTCTTTTACCTTGAGTCGTCTTTCACAGGATTTGTACCCAAGCTCTTCGCATCCCAAGTACAATTCTGTACCAGCTGAGCTATCGAGCAAGCATATCGCGTTAGTAAATCTGAACATCTGGAGCTGGGTAAGTGATGCAAACTCCAAAATATATTAATTTACAAATCAAGCACTATGGTGAAAAGTGTTATACATTGTTGTACAAGGAGCCGTGTGAAAACAAATCGTTATTAATCCATAATCTGGCCCTGTAATCATAATTGTGTGTGAAAACGATTAAAAGTGAGGCCGTTTTACTGCCTCTAGTGTTCATTTCTGTTAGAAACTGCAGTGATATGTACGGATTGGTGCGTATTTTGCGTTTTGCAAAAATGCTGACACAGGTATGTTTTTCCAATGAGCCTGTGTTGGAAAAAATGTATCACGGTTTCCTTAAAAATATATATATATATATATATATATCAAAAAAAAAAAAAAAAAAAAAAAAATCAGCATATCAGAATGATTTCTGAAGGATTATGTGACACTAAGGACTGAAAAATTCAACTTTGCCATCACAGGAATAAATTACATTTTAAAAGTTTTAAATGATTATTTTCAAATTTTAATAGTATTTCACAATATTGCTGGTGAAACACACTTGGTGGAACATAAGATTCTTTCAAAATCATTAAAAAAAATTACCAAACCCAAACTTTTTAATGGCAGTGTATGTTACAATAATAAAAGGTCCTAAATAAACTTCTCATTGTACATTTTCCACTAAAGATAAAAGCTGATGGAAGACATGCAAGGCGATTTAATATTAGAATCACATCCCATCTGTCATAAGTCGACACTTGAACTCACAACATTACCTTGAACTTTTCACATTGTTCCCTGGTTGCCCTTCAGCAAATACTCATAAAAAACCCTTAAATCCTCTTCACATTCACCCAGTGGCTTAGCCATTTGTTATGCAGCAATGTGTTCAAGGTGGCTGTAAGGGAGCATGAAATAAAGTGGGTTTTGCAGTAGACAGGGATACATCTAATCCTTCTCCCTGTCTCGCTTCAAAGGCAGCAGTCGGACGAATGATTCTCTTTACCTGACAAATGGCCTCAATCCACAGTGCTGCACTTTCACACCTCTGACTGTATCCTATACATGCAGATGTATTGATTTCTGGCTATGCTTATCAGTTTCACAAAACGGGTGGGTTTTGTTGTGGTCTATCACCAAGTACTGTACACTTTGCCTGTTTGTCATATTGCTGAGCAGTGTCAGAGAAGGTAGTTTGAAACTTTAGCTTGTCAAGATACAAGCTACAAAATGCAAAGTAGTTAATGAAAAAGCTACACTACAGTCCAGATAGATAGATTGATGACATTTGGAGAAATCACTATGTCTCTGGTAAAACATCTAACATGCCTGAGACTTTTGCATAATATACCATACATATAAAAACCAACAAAACCAGAAAATACCATAATTTATAACTGGTCTAAAGATTTTTTTTTTTAATATATATATATATAAATATAATATATTATTAATATCTGTATAATTACTTATATTATTAAACAATTATAATATAATAATATGTATGTAATTTGTTTTCACTACAAAAAAAGTTGCAAAATGTTTAGGGATGAATCAGGTTTTTTTTTTTTTTATAAGAAAGACATTTGATTATTGCCTCAGGTGTATAGCTTCATGTGCAAAACAATATTGTCATTATGACTGTCAATTTAATGTTAATTTAATGTGATTAATTCTAGAAAAAAAATTAAATCACATAATCATACCCAGACTTGTGTGTACATACCATAATAAGTGATTTTCCTTTTTTTTTTCCCCATTTTTTTTATTTTTTTTAAATTTTTTTATGCTGCTGCCACAGGCAAAGTTTCAACATTTCCAAATATTACCAAAAATATTAGAAAAAAAAAAAAAGCTTGTTTGAAGTACAGCCACTGTACTGAACTGTACGGAAGAGGATTAGGGCCAAGTAATAATCAAAAAAATAAAACCATTTTAAGATTAAAGTTATTATAATACGAGATTATTTCAAGAAAAAAAGTCGAAATACAATGTTGAGAATAAAATCATAAACTTTTGAGAATAGTCGCTGTGTTTCGAGAAAAAAATCGTTAAATTTCTAGAAAAAAAGTTGAAATACAATGTTGAGAATAAAATCAATAAATTTTGAGAATAGTCGTTGTGTTTTGAGAAAAAAAAAACTTGTTAAATTTGGAGAAAAAAAGTCGAAGTACAATGTTGAGAATAAAATCATTAAATTTCGAGAATAGTTGTGTTTCAAGAAAAAACTTGTTTCGAGAAAAAAAAAATCATTTAGTCAAGGTATATTTTAGGCTTTCTTTCGATTACAAAGAAATAAGATACCAAAATTGTAGATACCAGTGAAATTTCACAATTCTCGATTCCAATTTTTGCCATACTTTTATATGTATTTGTCTGCTCAAGCGCAAGAAGAGTAGGCCTATTTGTGGGCTTTCTGTGTGTGCGCTATGGATAAAGCACCATGTGCCTCACACCAGATGCGTCTGTGTTTTACTGTAAATGTGCAAACGGAAACAGAAAGGGCAATCTGTATTATATCTCTACATAAGCACAGACTTCAAATAGCCTACACAGAAAGAAAAATATTGAAAAATGTCTATACACACTCTTTCAGCCTAGGGTGAAGTCATTAAGCTTATCTGCACATAGTATGGTTTATTAATAGGTGTGTACAGAATTTGATCATTTAATACCATTGTCTTAGTACATTGGTATTAAACAAGCCATGTCAAGCATTTTTCACGTTGTGTTTTAGAATGTCCCATTTTCTTGTGAGTATATCACGCAAATTTTTTTTTTTCCTTCTAAAAAGACCCAGCCATTTGCAAATTTAGAATTTTCTTTCCCGAGTTTTACTTCGAAACACAACTTAATTGTCGAAATGTAATGATTTTATTTTCCACATTCTATTTCGACTTTTTTTTCGAGTTAATCTCACATTATAATGACTTAAATCTTGAAATGTTTTATTTATTTTTTATTATTATTGCTTGGCCCTAATTCTATAGAACTGAGCAACTTTCATTCTGCTGAAAACGTTGTTTAGTTTGGAGTGTTGCAAGTTATGCCTCAAGACAAGAAGTAATGTGTTCAAAATTCAGTTATTTAATTTTTCACACATGTACAGATGTCCTATATGTGCATCAAAGTATGAAATGAGCATGTGCTACAAGACAAACGACTGCAGATGCCAAATATATCTTATGAAAGAGCCCACACCAACCATCGCATCACTTCAGAATGGGAATTGATGTCATCCCTCAACCGTTCACTGGCTTGGCTGGCTGCAATAAAACAGTCTCGCATTGAAAACACATTAGCTCATGATTTACCATTTAGGGAAAATTACAGTCTAGTCTTTATTTGACTGGCCCTAAATAGACAAATGACTGTGGCCATGATGGTGAGAGAAAGCGAGCCAGAGATATATGAAAGAACAAAAGGCAGTCTTGCTCTTCTTGTTCCTTCAAAAGGACTGATGGAATGGAAAGCGAGTACGGAGGACTGCCGGTTCCAATTCGTCCTCCAGGGCACCGTGGTCAGCTGCACCCCACTGACTTGCGTTCTGACACGGATGTGTCCCCTGCTAACACTGCCCGGGCCCATATCGATCCTCGTGAAATCGGAACCATCATCTGTGACTGCTGGGCCCTCTGGGGGAGATGAGCTGATTAACATGGATAGACTGATGTCACCAGGCTTTCTCTGTTGGCCTACATGCAGACTGAGGCAGACCAAGGCGAATTACTGGAGACTTGAGCAGATGGTCTAAAATAAATATCCCCTGAAGTGATGGAAAGTGTATGACTGTGCATATCAAGACTGGCCAGAAATATAGAGCAAATGTTTTTAACGAACATCTCACTCTTAAGGCCAGTTCACACTGCACTGATAGACGGCAACAGACAGTTTGTCTGGTTTTGTAGGATCAGTGTGTTACGCCTGTCGGTGTCTGTTGGTGTTGGTTGGCTCTCGTTTTCGCATACTGAACGTGATGAGTCGGCATTTGTCCTGTCATGGACTGTCGACTTACTGTAATGTGGTGATTGTCCGCGTTGGTTGTAGTCTGTCTGTGTAGTGTGAATTGGAATTTATTTTTGGTGCTCAATTATTAATAATGGTTCTCATTATTATCATCAACATTGAAATCAATGTTTTCAGTGAATTAAAATCAATGTTTTTGCTGCTTAATATTTTTTTTGGAAACTGCAATACATTTATTAACAGGACTCTGATGAATAGTAAGTTCAAAAGAGCAACACATATTTTAAATGTGAATCTTTTGCAACATTATAAATGTATTTAATGTCACTTTTGATCAATTTAATGTGCCCTTGCTGAATAAAAGTATTAATTTCAGTAACACTTTAGTATAGAGAACACATATTCACTATTAATTACAACTTTTCCCTCAATAAATTCCTAATTTACTCCTTATTAATAGTAAGTTAGTTGTTAAGTTTAGGTATTGGGTAGGATTAAGAATGTAGAATAAGGTCATGTAGAATAAGGCATTAATATGTGCTTAATAAATACTAATAAACAGGCAATATCCGATATGCAAGCTAATAAGCAATTAGTTATAAATAAAGTGTTACCTTAATTTCTTACTTACCGCAAATGTTTGAATGGCAGTGTAGTGTATCACAGTTTCCATCACAGTTTCCACAAAAACAACAACAACAACAACAATAACCAAACAAATAGGCATACACTGTTTTCAGCATTGATAATAATAGGAAATGTTTCCTGAGCATTAAATCAGCATACTAGAATGATTTCTGAAGGATCATGTGACACTGAAGACTGGAGTAATGATGCTGAAAATTCAGCTTTGCATCACAGGAATAAATTAAATTATAAAACAGAGTTCCTTGATTCTTGATTCTGATTGGTTGAGCTGCATTCAATGCCATTGTAAATCACTCTACAAACACCTGTGACCTCATTACATCAGTATTACTAAACCACTGCATCTAAATATTACAATATTTTTATATACAAAAAGTCCTAATAGTTTACAGGGTTTTCAGCGAACAGCCAAGTGCGGTTTATTTTAAAATATATTAAAACAGTTTTTTTAATCACAATAATATTGCTATTTTTATTATATTCTTTATCAATTTTAAGATACTTCTTTTTTAAGAGATTTCTTTTAAAAACACTTTTTTATTATTTTGTTATAATTACAGCTAATTTTCAATGGCCATCAATGGAGAAAGATTTTTGGTATCCAGATGGTGTAGTTACAGCATCTAACAACAGGGGCTAACTAGACACACAATTTTTTTTTTTTTTTTTTTTTGGCCACATTTGATACAATGCATTATAAAAGTCCCATCAGATTATAAATATAAAATTGTTTGAGAATAGCATTTCTTCATGACTGAACACCTAAAACTGTTTTACTCAGTAGATTCTCAATAGACTGCTCAATAAATTCACTAGTTAAAAGGTGTGAATGAATGCCCGTGACCTTTCCATGATTTTCCATTAGTTCTTGACTACTGAATAAGGAGTTTTATAGAGCTCAATTTCTAACCAATTAAATATTTTAGAAATGAGAATAATTACACAAACCTTTCTTTCATTACAGACATATTCCGACTTTTCAATGACTTTTGAAAGATTGAATTAATTCTCATTACTTTTTTCAGGCCTGAAAATATATATTTTTTTTTCCTTTTCCATAACTGTGAACCTATTGCATTTAGACCGAAGTGTTTGTATTCCGTAACATACAAAAACCTTTTCAGCCCCCTAACATTCAGTGCAATGCAAAGCTAACATTACAAAGCACGAATGACAAAGTCTTAATGCATTATCCACCACAGGCAGCTATCAACCCGTCAACATTGGCTACTTTAAGGCAAAAAAAAGAAGACATTTTCCCTCAAAGTCAAGGTATACAGAACAAAATCCTTTGCAAGAGCCCTAACTGTTTCAATTTGGACTGTGAAATGCACTTGCCTCTTTTTAAAAAGCAGCTGTACTTCAAATGACTTGTTCACTGCCAGAAATGGGGATTTTTCAAGCTTCCTGCAGGCAACTGCATTTCCCACGCATTCAAAACTTTTTTTTTTTTTTTAAACGTCAGCATCGCTTTTCTTTCATTCAGCATAGATCTGTGTCAACATTTAGCTGACATAGAGTACTCATATTTTTCTCAGACAGCATTATAGAGCACTAAACCCAAAATGTATAAAGCATGTACAATTGTGCTTTGCCAGTGCTGATGGATGTCAGTTTTCTGACAACAGAGGTGATATAACATATTTAATGCAACAGCTTTGATCTTTTTAAAATCATCACCTGTTGTTTCAGGCTTGTACTATTCTTGTTGTAATGATTTCCTTTTTTGTTTTCACAGAGCAGCTAGATCATTCTGTCAAAATGCTTATGGCTGCAAATAATGACTATTACTCCTGAGGAAATCAATGAACATGTGTTTAATGTTGAGTTGAAAGCCAATCGCTTTAATACACCATTAAGCCAGTTATGCATGAAGAGACCTAGTTCTTTACTCAAAAAAATTGGGTTTCTTTCATATCTTAGTGCATATTACATTCCATGGAGTTAAAATAAGGTATTTTCCATGCTGTGCTCTTTCTTCACATTGGTTTCCAACTCCTTCCAGAAAAAAAAAAAAAAAAAAAAAATGCAGAAAGCAGCAATGAATGCACCATTGTGCTTCAGTTCATATGTTTAGATCATAACCCTAAGAAAAGGGCCTGATTCCATTCCAGATGTCGCTTGCTATGCCCTTTTACACAGGCTAGTAAATGCATTTCTTTTATTTGGGTCGATGATGGTTCTTCAAATCATAAGTAGAAAATAATGATTGCCGTGATCAAAGTTTATGGTTATAATTTAAGTGGAGCACTTCGATAACAGTTAAAGGCAAAAGCCATCACATTGACCATCTTTATCCCTGGACATTGAGGTCATTTCTTATGTCTGAGGTACATTCACATCATTTTCTCATCTCCATTACTGCCTGCACTCTCTGTGAACTTGACTTTTAGTGTAACTGCAAGCCAACTGCTTCAATTTCACATTGTTCCATTCATCACTCACTTTCTCCCCTCATTGTTTCTTTTTCCAGAAAAAGTCTCGTTGCTCATGTGCTTTAAAGCTCATAGACTCAAGGTCAGATCTTACGGGAGATAACATTTAAAAGGTTGGCTGTCTGTTATTGTGCTGTTGCCCTATAGACAGTGTGAAAAGAGATGTGTTTGTGTAGGTTTATCTACTCTTGCGTCAGGTTGTATATCATGGATTCTGTAACACAAATTTGTTCAGTAGCAGCATAGTTTTTTTTTTTTTTTTTTTTTTTTTCATTACCAAAAAGATACAAGGTTGTAATGATTCAGTATGTTTTATAACAGTTCTGCATGGAGGTGAAAATTTATATCCATTTCAACCATTTAAGAGAATTATGGCTATGCATTTTTGCAGATGGCGCTGCGTACACTCGCAGATATATGGGGACACTGCACTTGTTCCCAGAGAAACGCCTTGGCAGTCGTCAGGCTCTATGAGGCAGTTTGTTCTGTGACAGTTGTGCGAAACATCCTGTCAGCTTCCAACACGGCTCATCATTAATGCCTAAATGATTACGCGGCCATGAAACAAATACATTATTCATCAAAAAGACACTGCAGAAGAAAAACTACACACAAAGATCTCGCCCCTAAATCTGACTCCAGATGATCATACACACACACATACACACACTCCTGCTGTTCGCAACACAAGATTTACATTACACTGAAAGCTTGTTTGTTGTACGGGTGCTGGGCTTGGTGTCATTTCCAGCCTTTGGATATTTCTTTTTGCCTTGTCAGCGTCTGACAGACATGCTCTGGATTCCGGTGAGATGCGCACTAGTGCATTTTACAATAGGAATATTTTGTTCTAAGTGTTGCCTTCATGCATTTAATTTGAATAACAACATTAAGCTTGCGAAAGGCCCTGCATAAACAAAAATCAAATTACTTGTAGTGTTATTTTATTTTATTTTAGTTTCTTTTAGGACAGAGAATCAGCAAAGTTCAGTAAGAGATTGATATAGAGGAGACTAGGAGCAAACAAAACATTTATATGTGCCAAAAGAAAAAGTACTATAAATAAAATTAAACATAAGAAAGATGAGATCATAATATAGATTTTAAAATAATTATTATTTTAGAAAGAACTATTAGGAGTTACAGTTGCCCATTAGGAATTAGGAATAATTTATGTTTAAAATAAATGTCTAAGTGAGCCCTACATTATAATTATCTAAAATAAATTAAATCTATTTTGGCAAAATATATTTAGAGAAGCTGATGATTAAAAAGAAAAGTCTTCAACTAGTATCAGTATATTCTGGTAACACTTTACAACATATATATATATATATATATATATATATATATTTTTTTTTTTTTTTTTTAAATTTCATTTATTAACCTTATATTAGTGTAGTCAATATTAGTGTTAGATCTATCTTAGTTAATGTTAATCGCAACATGAATTCATTATTAAATCAAAAGTTGTATTTGTTAGTATTACTTAATGGACCTGAGCTAACATGGACTAACAATTAAAATTTTTATAAAAAAAAAAGTGGTAACACTTTATTTACTTTACAGTGTCCTTGTTACACGTTACATGTAGTTACTGAAGTAATAACTATAAATTATGCATAATTATATGCAACTAACCCTAAACCAAACCCTAAAGTAAGTACTAACCCTATAGTAAGTTAATTGTTATTACTCAGTACTTAAATATATAATTACACTGTAACACGGACACCTTAAAATAAAGTGTAACCAAAAAAAAAAAAAAAAAAAAAATTTTAGATTAGTAAATACTGATACAAATATATTGCTCATTGTTAATGTTAATTAATGCATTAGCTTACTAATGGGACTATTGTAAATTGATTGTATGATGGTTACCAAAGACAGTTAGCATCTTTCATTCATGTAAACTATTAACCAACAACCTAGAGAATAAAAGATATATAAATCTGAATTGATCCAAACATCAGATAATAATTAATAATTAATTTGTATAAAAAATCTGCAATGCAGTGAAACGATTGCACCCATTTTCCTCAGACAGAGAGAGCAAGCTATGTGCAGAAAAAGCATCATAACTCTAGCTTTTTACTCAAACAATTTACGGCGTCCCCTCCTCTCTAATATCATTGCATGCTCTTCTATCACTTTGTTTGATTGCAGCTCTTAAGACGTCTACAAGTGTGCTTGAGTGGCCCCTTGATGGCTATCCTCACACCGTTTTCCTCGCCGAATGTACTAAAGCACATGATTTTAATTATGGATCCAGAAGCTGAAACACTGATGGGTTCATCTGCATTCTCATTGTATCTTATACATGCTTCATTTACCTTCTGCAAGAACACGTTGTTCAGGAGATACAGCTACCTCTTAATATCAGGTCATTTAATTATGCATAACAATGAGAATAAAAGCATATGGCCTCTCAAGCACATGAGTTTTTAGGTAAATTACACTGTAAAAAATAATTGTTGGTTTAACTTAAAAAAGTAAGTTACAAATTTTGAGTTCATTAAAATAAAAAAATTGAGGTAATAGAATGAAAGCGATTGGGTTAATCAACAGAAACTCAACATATTAATTATCTAAGTTAATTTGACAAAAAAAAATGTATATGAAAATATTTATTTTTACAGTGCAGACATTAAATACGCTCGGTTGATATATTAAACAAATATATATATATATATATATATATATATATATATATATATGTATGGTAACACTTTATTTTACAGTGCCATAGTTACACGTTACTACATTACTATAGTAATAACAGTAAATTATGTATAATTACAAGTAACTAACCCTAAACCAAACCCTAACTGTAACTCTATAGTAAGTACATGTAGTTAATTACTATTATTCAGTACTTATTTGAGTAATTACAATGTAACTGCGGCACTGTGTAAAATAAAGTGGAACCATATATATTTGTAGGTATTTGTAATATTTAACACAGTAATATTTATTTAACATGTGCATAAATTGTATTTTTAAAGAATGAAAATGGTTGCCCTTCCGTATTACATAATGATAATGATAATATTACCTAATAATGAGAGCAAGTTAATCAAAAAGCATATCTACTGGCAATTTGCTGCAATATTCCAGTTCAGACATCACAGCCTTTCAAGAAAATTAATGTGCCTTCAGGCCGAGCAGTTACTCAAGAGATCTGGATACTGACTGACTCTGAATCAAAGCTCCATCATGAATATATTATTACAGTCCGGAACCTGCAAAAAATACTTTTCTGAAAATCATCTATCCATAAACCAAAGCTGCGATGAGGGAAGAGGAGATTCATTTAGGAGAATTTGGAAGCTGCCTGAGAGCATAGCTGAAGTGAGTAAGAATGGCTTGAAGACAAGCCCCCAGCAGCCAGCACCTAGCATCATTCCCATCGATTTGAATCTGGAGCCAACTACCTTCAAACTGCTCTACATAATTCACTGCCAATGGCATCAAAGTACTGCAGCACTGCCGAGGCTCTTGGGCTTCAAAACTTTCTCTTCAATCAGTCAGTAGTCCTTTATCCCAGCCTTCACACAGCAATAAGGAAGTTATCATAATGCTCTGGAAATATATATCTGTAATGTATTCTCACAGCTCAAATTGCATGCAAAAGACTGATTGCACACTTCCCAGACTTATGAATTTCAAATGCATAAGCAAAACTGCATACACGCAATTAAAAAAAAAAAAGCGCGCATAAACTATACTGGAACCAGCTGTATGTATAATGAACTCAATACATCAGCATCAATGAAACAGCCTTGCTCCCTCTCATTCTGTGAAAACCGATTAAAGCTCACAATTTATTTCGAATCAAAGCATGACGTCTCCATCTAGAGCAGCAAGTGTTCTGCTGGTCAGGCCTCTCATTGATGTGCAAGGCATGTGTGGCTTGTCCATTCTCAGCCACACCAGGAAACAGCCACACAGAGGCTCATTGTACCATGCAAAGGAAATCACTTCATTTAAAAGTGGATGAAAAACATTCTCTCACATCAAGCACTGTAGCCAGTGCACTGTTTCTTTCTTTTTTTTTTTTTTTCTATAGGGCAAAAAACATTTGGCTCACTTTGAAATCAAACTGCTCAGATAGGTTGCAAACATTTTTAAAAGGTAATGAATTATGAATGGAATGCACGTACGTAATGTACCCCAGATTTTATGAGTATGGCAATGATATGGAGCCCTCTTTACATTTATGTAAACAAGCAAACAAACAAATTAAAAATAAATCCAAAAATGCATAAACCCTATTTCTGTGCTGATAGGAAACAATAACACTCAACTGATTTATGGTGCAGGAAACTGCTGCGTCATTTTTTAAGCATTTAACTTGTCACAATAAAGCATATTTAGAAATTCAGCAATATGCAAACTCATTTTAGCACCTTGGACAGCAACCGTTATGTCCACAGTCAAAGACAATCTGATTTAAATTTAGAAATTAATGAGTGAACGCATAAGGAATAATAGATCAGGTGCTATAGCAAGCAAGTCGATGTGCCACGATATGTAAACAAAAAAATTCAGGCAAATAGAAATTATCAAATAATTTTCTGCACCATTTGACAATGCTTCATGACATAGAAACTAGGCAAATACAAGTACTATATATGCTGAGACTACACACACACACACACACACACACTGCCGCTAAAAGAGATCAGGCATGCTGCAGAATACTGCACAATCCACATCCATCACAGAATGCATAGGAAACTTAATTCAATTTAAGCTGAAATCACCTGATTTTAGAACCGTAAAACATGGAAAACAATATTCTCCCAACACTAGAGTACCATTTGACTTTTTTTCCGTTTAATGCAATGGACAAATAATTCTATTTTACATAAAGAGTCTTAAAATACAGCACTTATAAAAATTCGATTAGCAGAAAGCAGAGATAAAATTCTTCAAGTGCAAAGGCACTTCTGGAACCAGGAATTTGTGTTGCACTCACCATCCAACATGTTCTACAGGAATGTCATTTCAACAACCCTGTCGTCTGAGAGAAAATATATTTCATATTACAAAAAAGCATGGAGCTGTAAGCTATACATATTCTTGCGACAACTGCTACAGTCTTTATGTTTCAAGTAGAAGAAATAATTTAAACCTTAGAGAAAATAATATATCTTCTTTAAATTGCGGGTATGTATACAGCCTCTAAAAGAAGATGGAAGGCTTAGGTCTGTGGTGGTGTTATTATTGTCTCTTGTGGTTGAATACACAGATGATACAGTTTTACAGGGACTCAGTCTTACAACTGACTCATCGCAGTTTGTTTCTCCAAAACTTCGAGGTAGTCCGGCTCGGTTTTAAGCTTGTTGGATAGCAAAGGATGCTCGTTTTTGGACTGTGCAGCATATTTTCTGGGGGTCCCGTAGAGAACAGTTTTGTTTAATCGATCCTGGTTGTGTCGCCGGGCGGTTTCGTAGGGTGGGATGAAGGATTTTTTGGGTAAAGTGCAAAAGTTATAGCTGAGTGGCCCGGATTGGGGCAGATCTTTTGCTCTCTCCACAATGTTCTGATAAAGCAGTTCCGGTTCACGGTTGACGCACGGCTGCTTATCAGTGAACTCCACTGTGCTTATGGTGAAAGCTGGGCTTCGATCAAGCTCCTCCTTCTTGGGGTCAAGAGTGCTGAAGCTCAGCTCCTTCAGGTTCCGATAATAGGCCACCTGCTCGCTCTCTTTCTGCATGTAGATGGGATTCTGACACATCTGACCCACCGGCGGAGGGATGTAGTTGTACACATGGTTGTCGGTTTTATCCGCATTGGCATCTGCATTGTATGAGCCGTACTGTACTTGGAAGGAGTTCAAGTCCAAATGGTTATTGGTGCCTGAGGGAACGTTCTCCACTCCCTTGCGACGTTTGAGGACAAACACGAACAATCCTGCCCCGAAGCACACGGACAGAATGAACACAACGAGCAGGCCCAAGATGAGAACGGACAAGGGCACCTCTGGAGGCATCTCCGGCATTCTGTCCGTAGGGGTTACGGCAGAAGAAGGGGTCGCCTCGGTGCTCGAGCTCTCAGCAGTCGGGGGTTTAGTCACAGGAACCTCATCAGTCTCTGGGCAGATAGCATCATTTCGGAGGGAGCGCAAGAGCCGGCCTGCATGCTTGGATGGTGAGTCACATGTGATCTCATTCACCACTACGCTGGTGCTGGACAGCTCCATCCAGTTCTTAAGCTCCACAATGTCGCAGGTGCAGTCCCACGGATTCTCCTGGAGGTCGATCTGAATGAAGGCAGAGAGCTGGTCCAGCACGCCGCGCACTGGGAGATGAGAAAAATGATTGTTTCTGAGATTAAGCCTTGTCAGCATGGTACCTCCAAACACATTGTCGGGAAGGGATCTTAGCAGGTTATTATTAAGGAACAATAGCTGCAGATTGTGCAGCGAATTGAAGGTGTGGGGTAAAATCTCTTTAATGATGTTGTATTCCAGGTAGAGATATTGCAAGCTCTGCAGCCCAGCGAATAAAGACTGGGACAGGCTTTCAATGTAGTTGCCATTTAGATAGAGCCTCCGTAAACTTGTGAGATTCTCGAAGGCTCCATCCTGAATGATTGCTATTCTGTTATTCCCTAAGTGCAGGAGCTCAAGGGAGCTGTATTCTGTCAGATCCGTTCTGTATATGGTCTGCAAATAGTTACCGGTTAAATGCAGTTTCTTTGGATATGATGGTTTGGGTTGAAGTTCAGAGATGTTCTGAAGCTTGCGCTCCTGACAATTAATGTTTAATCCACTGTCGGAATTTTGCGACGTGCACACGCAAATGCTCGGGCACGTCATTGGGACGGGTGAGCGCGTCTGGTAGACCATGATAGGCCCGAATACATGTTTATCTCTGGACGTGACACGAGGAGTGGGGCGGTATCTCATTTTGGGGGGGCGGGAGGCCTTGGGGGCTCTTGTCGGTGTGACTCGAGGCCGCAGGGTTGGAGACGGACCCTGATATTGTGAATCAGACGGCGGTTGCATCGCACGATGACTTGCGTCTCCAGGATTGCGCCTGGGGCAAAGGTCTTGCTTGATCAGCTGTGTGACGTCTTTGCCGTGCAGTCTGAACGGTGTCTCACACACGATATCCCCCACAAAGACGGAAATTGTATCCAGCCAGGCTTTCAGGGGTATCAAATCACAAGTGCAATTCCACGGGTTCTCTTCCAGCTGAATCTCCATTATTCCACCTATATGCTCTAGAACACCAGCAAACGGCAGCATCTTCAGTCGGTTTCCCCTTAAATCCAAATGTGTCAACATGACAAAGCGGAATATGTTGTTAGGTAGAGAGAGCAAAAGGTTGTCGTTGAGTATCAGGACTTTGAGTTTATTCAGTTTGTTGAAAGCCCCTGCCTCTATGGCACTAATGTAATTATAATCAGCTTGCAAATACTCCAAACTCTCCAAACCAGAAAAAGTGTCCTCTCTTATGATCTCCAAGTTATTATTATTGAGATGAAGACGCTTCAAGTTTTTTAACCCATTGAATGCCCCTGTTTTGATCTCCTGCAAGCCATTATTACCCAAATGAAGAGATGTTACATTACCATAATTGAAGAATTCGTTCGGGCTTATCTTGGTGAGAAAGTTTCCATTCAGAAAGAGCTGGCTGATTTTGTTTTGCGGAGGCTGGAACTGAATGACCGTGGTAAAACCCTTGTTTTCACAATTGATATTCAATGCGTTCTCCTTTTCCTCGCAGGAGCACCGGTTCTTGCAAATGTCTTTGGAAGTTTTGCGGCTGTCTGTCTTTGAAGGGAAACTGGTGACTGTTAAAATGCTCAGCAAGAGAATGTTGTTCAGCATTTTTACAGCAATAATGCCGAAAGCCCCAGCATTAATGTGCAAATCTCAAAACAGGCATGCACAGCCCCAAAGAAGATTTTTAAAAGGCGCACAAAAGCGCACAGCTCTCCATTGACCCTCCTTAATTCCCAAAAGGCGGAATGGAGAAGGCATCCATCACCGAGCGCACTGTGAACGCTGCCGGACCGAACGCATCGTCGTCCCTCGCAGTGATAGTGAAATCCCGGGCTAATGAGCAAGCATTCATGCAGCAGTTTGAAGCGCATCCGAGGCACCCACAGTTCTGAGTCTCGGAGCTTAAACTGTCCTTTTCACCTGCAGCGCGAGAGATATTCACACGAAAGCAACTTTACGCCTGTGATCCTGCATGGCGACAGTCAACTTGACGGTGCGTGATGCGCGGGATAACTGAGCGCTATGCGAGCGAGCTTCAGAGTGAGAGAGATAGACTCCGCGCTTGCTCACTCACTCCCACCAGGAGCGCGCGCCTATGTATGTGTGTCTGTGTGTGTATGTGCTGGGTGAGAGTGTGTGAGCTCTGCGTGGTATTCCGACGTCACCAGACATGAGTGAGTAGATGTTTTCCTCTGCTAGTCAAATACATTATTATTTATTTTATTTTATTTTATTTTTTTATTATAACAACAATAACATGTTATTGTTATTTACAGACTTGCGTTTATCACTGCTTAATAAATGTTATTTTAAGATTCATGGCCTTTTTGTTGTATTTTGTTTTTGATATTGTATGGCATTTTACGTTTTATTTCTTTAAATTAATTATTGCTTTTATTTAATCTGTTTATGAACTATTGCTGTGTGTGTTCTAACGCGTCTTGTACTCTTACTTTGTTTTAAAACAGTTGTAAAGTTATGCTTGTTTTATTTACTTATGATATTGTACGGCCTTTCATCTTCAATTATTAAGAAGAAGAAGAAGGAGGAGAACAACAACGTCACGGTTCTGTTTGCCCGTGTTTATTATTTTTCTATATAGGCTTATAATGTTGTTAACATTAATTTGTAGCACAACGAGGCTAAATGAGAAGTAAATAAAAATAATAAAATCAGATTTCTGTACAATTTCTGTAATTAAAGTTTTTGGCATTGACAAAAGCAGTTGTTCTAATCATAACCGGCCACTAGGAGGCGCAAGTAGCTCCAATATATACAGTATACATATAAAACATACATATGCAGGGGCAAAGACAGCGTCAACAGTGATTCTAAAATAGGAGAAAAGAAAAAGAAAAAAAGAAAGAAACCTTTGATTTTTCCCAGATTGCTTTGGTGTTTATTTTGCTTATCCGTTCCTCTTGTTTATTTACTGACTGCTGCTTGGCAAAGCGAAATTTGAGACAATTCATGACTCATTGTAATATTAAGAACCAGCTTAAATTGCAATTACAAAGCACTTTCAGGCATAAGGTAATATGTCATAAATTATTGATTTACATGCTGCACACTGGCAAGAGAAATCATGATAGATAGCCAAGAAAAGGAGGACAATATGCCTAGGGCACTAAGGCCAAACTCAGCCAATACTGGAGAGCACTGTAACACCAGATTTCAAACCATTAGAAATGATAATAAATGACTCTAACAACAGCAGCAACAGAAAAATAAATAAATTTGATAATACTTATATTTGATATATATATTTGATAAAAAAAAAAAAAAATATATATATATATATATATTTTTTTTTTTTTTGTCTTATAATCAGCAGGTTCTTGTTTAGTTTTACATATGACACCCAGATGCAACTGTTTATTTGTGTTTATTTGTCTATACTTAGTTGTTTCCAATTGTATTGCAGATTATTTGCTATTAGTGCTTTGTAGTATTTTTCTACTTTATTTTGTAGCAGATATGGGAATATTATATATAGGTTTAAGAAGAAAAAAAAAAAACGGTTTTAAGACAAAACAAAATGTGTTACTAAACTCAAATGATTGAATGAAAATGAATACATCAATCATCTGTTAGGAGAATGTGCAAAGTGATTTTCACAAACATCAAAGACAGACACAGAACCATCTGCACATGAAAGCCTGAACTTTTTCTGCATATTTGCATTTATTGTAAACATCCTATGCTGAATGATTAATTTGATTTATGTCATAAATCTGTTTTTATATCTTCTGACTGGATGACATTGTTTGACGTTTGTCACAAAACATTGTGCATATCGGCATATGAAACTCTGAAAATACACGTGTTTGTTTCTTTCTTTCTTTCAATATAAGCACTTTAACAATACAGATTTGTAATTATTCTATAGCAGTCTGCATACTTTGTGCCATTTGTACTATTGTGACAGAGAGCATTTATTTTGAGTCATATAATTATCACTTAATGCTAATTTGTTATGCAAGAGCTATAAAACAATGTGAATGACAAGTAAATGCATCTTGCATTAGTGTTATAAGGAACTGAAGGAACTGATTCTATGTGTGTGTGTGCACGTGCGCTTGTGCACTTGCGCATGCATTTTTGTGATTTATGAGGACACAAATTTGTATAATGACATGGGTATTACACTGGTATTACGACGTAAACATGAAATGTCCTCATATTTCATGTTTACAAGTCCTCATATTTAAAATTGCTTTAAAAACATACTAAACAATGTTTTATTAAAAATGTAAAAATGCAGAATCTTTTCTGTGATGGGTAGATTTAGGAGTAGGGGTAGTGTAGGGAGATATAAAAACCAATACGCCTATTGCATGTCCTCACTTTGATAGCAAAACAAACCTGTGTGTGTGAATAATGCATAAATATTGATATATTGATAATACAGTTACCTGTCCTCGAATCTGATCGGTCAAGCAGTGTTTCAAGAGTGCCCTGAGACTTTTCACTGCTTGTATCACTCCTTTTCCAAAATTTGTCCCACACAGACTATCAGTTGGCATATTATTGGTATGGATTTTTTAGTGACTCTTTCTGAAGGTAACATTGTTACGCCTCTAGGTGGCGCCAAGTGACTGTTTTAATGAGTGACTCATTGAATTATTTATTCAAACGATTAAATCAAAAACCATGATTCATTCAGCATCCAAACAAGCAGCTGAAAATTTATCGGTGAGTCATTGAATTATTCATTCAACCGATTTGTTCAAAAATGCCGATTCAGGAATGATATACACACTGGAACTGAATGACAAACTGTATTACTTTTTATTTAACATGAATAGTTAGTATGTAACCAATGAAAAACAGTGTCTCTTTTGATAAATAATGATATTAGTGTTCTGCTCTCATCTAGGTTCAGTTCTTCATGGCTAAAGTAGGTGTAAAATGGAAACATTTCCAGGGACAGCTCCGATTGGGGGTACAAGACACCAAAAACTGTGACTGTCCTCAGAAAACAGAGATATCTGGTCTCCCTAAACCTTAAACAGACTATAGTTTGTATTGTTTTTTGATTACTACACTTTGGTATTCTTCTAGTTATTTACTTATAGCAGCTAAAGAATCAGAAATCTTACACACTGACAGGAAATAAATTAAATTCACATTGAAATAGATAGGTCTGTTAGGTATGTAATGTGGGTAAAAGCAATATCATAATTTCAATAGTGCATTATGGACATATACCAGAGTATGATAAAATGCTTTAGTAGGACAATAGGCTTCTAAATAAAACCCCACTTTTATTCAGCTAAAGTCAGCATGAAACGATAGTTGTAATAGTGTTTTCTTCCCTGTTGTGATGCATATCTGAGTCAAAAAAAAAAAAAAAAAAAGTCCCTGAGGAATTGATTGAATGGTTGTGATTTGCTATTGGTGGATCACATGTGATTGACAGGTTGCCCCGCCCATATGCCAGTAAATATGTCATCAGAGAAGAGAAGAGATGTTGCTGTGAGAGGGAGGGGAAGTTTTTTAATTAAAGATTATGAGTGCACATGAATTTTTAAAAAATAATAATGTGCACAGATAAATCATTTATAATAAACACTGCAATATTCCATTCACATCAAGAATTTCATGACTTTACTTGACATCTGTTCCCCATAAACACATCTGATGAGTAAAATATCTCTGTGGTTCCGTTTACACAGATAAAGTACATAACTCCTGAGCTTGGTTGGACAGCTCATTCTCTGCTTTTATGAACACATCACCGAGGAACACCTACATTTCAGCGCTAGATACTGATTCTCCCCTCTCATGCTGAAACAATGCCGTGCTGACCTATAACTTGTGGGTCCCTGCACTTGATGAATTGTGTCATCCTGGTCCACAGAAGTGCTGACCCGAACGCAAGTTGCTCTCAATGATTTCCTGTAGTTGGCAGAACACAGTGAGTGATGAATGAACATCTCTGATCCATCAATCCCAGGGCCTGGAGTCAGGTGCCCCCGGTCTTTTCGAAGAAGTGTAATTCCACTTCCCTCATCTCTGTCTTTGGGCAGGTCCCTGCGAGCCGCTAGGCTTTGTCATTAAAAAGGGTAGAAAGTAAAGGATTTAAACTCCTAAAGGATTTGAGCCACAATTTTTTTCTTTCTTTCAAGTTTTACACTGGAAGAATAGAATAGGGATGTAAAAGCTGGTTTTAATGCTTGTACAACTCTTAACAACTCTTCAATTCAGTTGACATTTATTTATATAGTGCTTTTCACGATACATATCGTTTCAAAGCAGCTTTACAGAGAATGCATGTCAACATTACAATTTAGAGAATGCAGTTAGCTAACAATGTAATAATTTAGACAATTTAATTTACAATCACTGTTAGCAGTTTAATTGAAGGTAGAAGCAATGAGCTCCTGGAAATAATGAATTACATATTAACAATAATTAGGATATATAGAAATTTGGGAATGTGCATGTTGATCCAGATGTTGCATCTTCTGAAGTCCTCACAGGAGTTGGCGCCGTCTCTTCACAGGTGATGGTCATCTGAGGTCTTCTTAAGAGGCTGGATCCAAACTGAAGCTGATGTACTCTCTAGCCAACTCAGGACGGGCGTCCCGAGATGAAACAGAAAAGCAAATGGAGAATAATTAGCGTAGCTGCTGTTCATAACATTAAGCAAAGTTAGTCATGTGCAATTGATCTGATATGAGATGCATTATGTGAATGCTTGGCTAAAGAGATGTGTCTTTAATCTAGATTTAAACTGGGTGAGCGAGTCTGAGCCCTGACCATTATCAGGAAGGCTATTCCAGAGTTTAGGAGCCAAATGTGAAAACGCTCTTCCTCCTTTAGTGGACTTAGATATCCTAGGTACAACCAGAAGTCCAGAGTTTTGTGATCTTAAAGAGCAGGAAGGATTGTAGGGCGATAGAAGATCGATTAAGTACACAGAAGCTAAACCATTTAGAGCCTTATAGGTCAGTAGCAATACTTCATAATCGATATGGAACTTAGGTAACCAGTGTAGAGATGATAAAACTGGTGTTATATGATCATATTTTCTTGACCTGGTAAGAACTCTAGCAGCTGCATTTTGTACTAATTGTAGCTTGTTTATTGAGGAAGCAGGACAGCCAGCTAGTAATGCATTACAATAATCTAGTCTAGACGTCATGAATGCATGAACTAACTTTTCTGCATCAGAAACAGATAACATATTCCATATCTTAGCAATGTTTCTGGGGTGGAAGAAGGCTGTTTTTGTAACATGTGAAATATGATTTTTGAAGGACAAGTTGCTGTCTAATATAACACCCAGGTCTTTAACTGTCGAGAATGGAGTAACAATACATCCTTCTAAATGCAAATTGTAGAGATTCTGTGTACAGGTTTTTGGTCCAATAAGTAATAATTCAGTCTTATCTGAATTTAATAGAAGAAAATTACTAGTCATCCAATGTTTTACTTCTTTAACACACTCTGTCAGATTGGATAATTAGGAGATTTCATCTGGTTGTGATATAATATATAACTGAGTATCATCAGCATAGCAGTGGAAACTAATTCCATGTTTTCTTATAATATCCCCAAGCGGCAGCATATATATTAAAAATAGCAGAGGGCCTAACACAGATCCTTGCGGCACTCCATAATTTTCCCTGTTTAAATAGACAAAATTGTGACGTCTGATAGGTACGACCTAAACCACATTAATGCCTGTCCCTGAATACCAGTATAATTTTATAGTCTTCACTACTTGATCTAATTGCTTTGATAAAACATTTTATAAGGCCTGTTCAGAATAGACATTGTCAGTAATTCGCACAAAAGAGAAAGACAATTTTGAAGTCAATTCCTTTATTATATTTATGTTGTAATCCAGTAATGGTAACCTTCTCAAGTGCCTTTCATATAACTCATGTCATAGGCCGCATTGGCAAAAACAGTGAAAACATGTATTTGAGCAAATGCTGAGTTTGCTCTAAGGGGCGGAGCTATGGGGTCATCATACCATTAATGACCCCATACCATTGATGACTGTGACGCTCTGCTCAAAGTTGCTGTTTCTGTGTCTTTTTATTGACAAGAATTGCATTTATTTAGACGTAGAACCTCCTCTTTACGACCACAACACACGGGAGACATTTCAGGAATGCATGTCAACTTCAACCCCATCACTAGGCGCAAGTCAAACAAGCACAGAAAAAGTACAGATGCCAAAGTAGCTTCAGCAGATCAACAGTGAAAGACGAATAGTAGATATACGAGCCAGTGGAACACTTAATATAATATGATTAAATGTGAAGCCGATTAAATAAGTGTAAAAAGTTCCCATGCTTGAATTTTTTTATATGCGTCACATTTGTGACCCTGCACTACAAAACCACAAAAAATATTTTTTGAAATTGAGATTTATACATCATCTGAATAAATAAGCTTTCCGTTGATGTATGGTTTGTTAGGATAGGACAATATTTGGCTGAGATACAACTATTTGAAAATCTGGAATCTGAGGGTGTGAAAAAATTAAAATATTGAGAAAATTGCCTTTAAAGTTGTCCTTAGCAATGCATATCAACTTACAAAAATATATTTTTGATATATTTATGGTAGGAAATTTACAAAATACTTTACTTAATATCCTAATGATTTCTGGCATAAAAGAAAAAATTATAATTTTGCCCCATACAATGTATTGTTGGCTATTACTACAAATATACCCGTGCTGCTTATGACTGGTTTTGTGGTCCAGGATCACATTTAAGAACGTGTCTCTCAAATGTATGGACTAAAATATGTGTGAGATCACAATGTAAGTCACAAATTGATAGGCCTATGTGATATTTTATCTTAATTTAAATGCACAATAAATGTGAGCACTGTGCATTTGTACTAGAAAATAGGCACCAAATTTGCATTATTTGGTAAAGTACAAATGAAAATAGATTACATTTAAATGCACATAAAATAATGTTACATTCTGGCCTTTATGTGCTGCATTCCTGCTTCTACCCTTGCCATTTTCACATTCTTGCAAATGGAGATTCAAAAGTTAACATTATATAGTAAATGGATTTTGTTGTAGCTTTTTGTCATGATTTGAGCATTTAGAAACAAAATTTAGTTGTAGATTTCAAATATGAAATTTAATCATAAGCTTGATGAACAGATTTAGAGAATTTGATGTTTCCCCATTCAAAGAGATAGGAGCTGTACTTGCATGACTGAGGCTCTGTCCCAAATTTGTTTTGTTTTTGTAATTTACTGCCAAGGTAATATAACAGAAAGTAAGGTGTTATAAATGTATATAATTTTTTATTTTTTATTTTATTTTACTAGATTTGTGATGTGGAAACATATCATCACCATCTGTGAAAAGGGTTTATAATGCAACAAAAGCAACAAAATAGGAATGATGTAGTTTAGTTGCACAACCTATAGCTTCATAAATGGCTAAAGGAGCAAGTTTTATGTTTGCTCTTCATCTGCAGTTTCTACAAAATGTGTATAAATGGAATTGTACTCTCAACATTCATGGTTTTAACTTAATCACAACAGATTTTCTTTTGCCGTAATTCTTTAATTAACTCATCCTCTAAACAGAAAATCTGTGAATGCTAATGGATAGCTCTCTCCAAGAATTATAGACCTTCCTTGCTCTTAACTGATGCTTCGCTCCATAGATTCTAATGCATTTTCCAACATTTATGAATGCCCTTAACCACCGCTCTCATTTCAATTAATAAAGCAATAAAGTGGGAATCTTGCTTCTTTGTATCACTTTTTAGGAAATGCGTTTCAGTGAAACAGTTGGAGCCTGTGGATGGATTAGATGGATTAGATGTCTGTATGATTGAGAAGGTTGTTAAGCGGTTATAATATCCTCCTCAATTGCATGGGCCACCAGATACAAACTGCTTTATTCTCTGAGGATCCAGTTTTTTATTTATCTCTTATCACTTACATGCAGAATAAAGTGGCAAATAAAGAGTAGTGAGCTTCAACCTATTTTACACAACTCTGCTCCAGGTAAGTGGAAATGTAACGAAGACAACTGCATTTTTTTATTTACACGAGGAATGCAAAGAAAACCGAAAAAAACAAAAAATACGGCATGCTTGTTAGTGCTGTGCTTTATGGAATGTGAAATTACAGCACAGAGTGGAATATAGTGTACTTCACCAAGATGTCTAATTGAGGAACAACTAACGGGACTATATAAATGCAAGAGTCCTTTTTATTAGGGGCCGTTCTCCTCCACGGGTAATGGGAGTGAGATATCATTGCCTCTTTCACAGCCGTTCCCTTTCAAAATGCTAACTATTTCATCTACTTAATCAGCCAATATTCTTTCTCAGCTTTGTGGCCAGATGAAGACTGAATCATCAGCACTGCCTTTACAGTGGGTTTATGAGGGGGTCTGAGAATGGTAAATCTCAAAACTTTCTGCGTCTTTGGATAATTGATTGTTGGAAAGGGCTGAGTGCCACTTTTATTACCTCTGAGATTGAAAGAGTACTCTGAAACTATGGGCGAGTGCTGAACAGCAAACAGTGTGATAAAATACCCTGCTGGACAGACAATTAACTAGTCGGCCAAGGGGGGCTGTATCTATTCCCTTCCAAAGCTGTAAATACAAATATCTTGACTGAGGCAAAAAAAAAAAAACGAATATAGAACACACGTTAATCTAGTCAGCTGTGCGGGATTACTTGAAGAATTGTGTGTTGCAATATATATATATATATATATATATATATAATATTTTTGTTAAATATATACATGCATGTACATTATGTAAACACAAACTTTTATTTTGGATTAAATTAATTACGATGAATCGTTTGACGGCACTAATCAGGTTGATTTTAATTGTTAAAGGGAAAGTGAAGGCTGGACACATCTTGTCCCCCAGATGACTGAATGGAATTTATATTTTGACGTTTCATTTTCATGTTTTTTTTTTGTTTTTTTTGTTTGTTTTTTATTGTTTTGTTTTTTCTCTCTCCTCTCTCCTCTTCTTCTTGTGTTGGCAAAGGTTGATGTAAAAGATCTTGAGATCTGGCAGATGGCTGCTACACAGGAAAGCTGTCACAAGGTCTGTATCTCAGTAACTATAAAGGTTTTACATATTTTGCTGTTTTAAGAACAAAATTTGTTTTTCACTGTTTAAACTTAGCTGAAAAGCATCCAATAGACCGTTTAATGGTATAATCTATTGTGTCAACCTAGCACAGACATGACTCAGTGTGACAACATGCCCTGCTTACTAGTGCAATAAGGTGGACATTTTCATAGTCGTTTTGTAGTAAAATCTTTAAGTAATGTTCTTATACTGAAACTGACTTTCAAAAATAAAGCTACCCTGAAATATTTGTTGGATTTGCCCGGCCTCCCCTTTTATCGGTTACATGTTTTAATTTGCCTGGAAGCTTTAACCAAAGTAATTTACAGTGCATTTGGGATATTAATTTTATCTGCCCATGCTTTCCCTGGAAATTGAACACATGACTCTATTATTATTAGCACCATAATTTACCCAGTATAAGGTAAAATCTAGTCAGTTTGATAAAGTTTGTGCTTTCACATATTAGAAACATGCATACACATTTCTGTCATGAAAGATGGCACAGGCTGATAGGTCCTTAACTCAATCTGCTTGCAATCACATCATTCTATAGGGCACAGCTGATTGGTTCCTGCTGTATCGGTAGCCAATGAGCTCACTACTAAACCTTTAAAAACTTTTTCAACATTTGCTGTAGCAGTGCATTGCACTTACAGTAACCCTCCACCTTCCCCAGCTCCACCTGTATAGAGCTGCTATAGGTAATTCATATATGTTATTGTACTGCAGCAGCATGTCTTACTTGCTCACAGCAGCATGTCATGTGTGTATTGGCAGTAGCAAGTCCCGTACTTGTTCTGCAGCAGCAGCAATAACCAACAGCAGCAGCATAGCAGATCTATTCTACCAAGACCAAACATATCAACATTATCATATGCATAACTATGCCAAACATATTGTCATGAAATAAATATTTTTGTTTGAGGCACTTTATAGCAAGTACACAAAATATTCTTGAACACATGTACATTTTAGGTATCTCAGAGAAATATCTGACAAAATGGTTCCTTGTTTCACATACAGGTCAGAAGGTCTCTTCCTGTCCATGTGGGAGGTTCTTGTCCATAATAAGCAGCAGAGGACCAGACTTTCTGTCAATAGTCAAAAGTCTGGTATGTGAGACTATACACAGCTACATCAGTCAAGTCCAACAGACAGGCACCACAGTTAAGACAGTAATCTAATGTGCCCCAAGAACACTTGGTTTAGAGCTCCATAACTGCTTAAAACCACTGGCCAGACTCCTTCCTCTTAAGTGGAATTCAATTGCAGTGCTTATGTAAGTGCTGCTATAACTCCACAACTCCCTAATCGGCCCCTGTGCATTTACCATTGAAAACAGGGAAAGTGTCATCACTAATGCTGCTTACAGCTCATAAATTAAATTTCGTTCAGTATTTGATGCATCTAAACATAGTGGTTTCAGATGGGTTAAGCACATGACACATACTGCCCATCAAGTTCAATGATATTAATAACTAGCAACTACATAATATACTTATAATATATAATTACTCTTATGAGTGAATTCACAAGCAAGTAAAAGCATGAATATGTTTTCAGTAGTTCAATATCTTCTTATATTGAAAAGTTATCTTTTATTTCATACCTCATTTTTCATCTAGGAAATCACATTCACACCGGAGGTCTGTAAGATCACCAGAGTGCTCATATTCTTCATTACAAATGAAAAGCATAATTTATTCCAGCCTTTATTTGAAGGGCGGCAAAGTGAGCTAGAAATTGAAAATGAGAGTTGTGTGTTCAAGGTCAGCGTCTGCTCACTGGAGAAATTCATATCTGTGGAATTGACTATAGACTTAAGGGCAATATATACCAGATTTCAGAGTGTGTTTGTTTGCGTATGTCAAGAGATGTGTGTATATTCTTGTGTGTGCACACCTGAACATATATACTCATAGTTTTTTGGTTGTTCCTGCATGATTGCACCTGTATTCGTTCATTGGTTGGCCTTGAAATAGTAGGCAATTAGAGAGGAAAACCTCCTCATTCATTGTCCCTTGACAGGAGCTAAAGCTTGTGTTCACCCGCACTTCGAGGTCTATTGGGAAAGGATGAGGCGGAGATCGGAGACTGTTGGGTAGCTATGGAAAAATTGAAATTCCATTGCACAGCTGTGACCGAAAACTCTTTGCGGTTCACAAACAAACACTAAAACCATTTCTGAATCCCAGTGCAACATACATGTTCGAATTTACAAGACCACTTTAAAGTCAGCTTTCAGAGCTCCTAGTGAGTTCTGGGGACAAACAAAGTGCAAAAGAGATGGATCTAGGCTGGAAATTGTGTGCCTTTTGAACATTCTACGGTACAATTTATATATTTTTCTTTAGTGTTAATAGGGAATATCAATTAAACAAGCTGTTCATTCATGAGGTTGATATACTGCTGGGCATATGATGATTTTTACATTTTCCCCAGTCATTATGAACAGAAATCTGTATTGATTCTTACATGTCTCATGGCCAATCGTTAAGTTCTAGTTTTGAATATGCATTAAGGAGTCCTTGCCTGATCTCACAAACTAAGCTGATCTCACAAGAAAATGTAAAAATTTGAAGAGGTGGTCATTTCATATGAATTCATACAAAAAAAAACAACAAAAAAAAAAGTAAGCAAGAAGGTCAAACCCTAAACATAACCATCACTTGGGTGTAAGCAGATTGTATAAAAAATTTAATAAGATTGTACGAATTCATACGAATTGTTATTGTGCTGGGCTTTCAGTGAGTACTTGAAGACTTAAAGTCTTCAACTCTGAGAACTGTTTCTAAACACATTATAAATTTATCACAAATGTATTGCTGAAACACAGGTGAGCTATGTAAAACTGAATTGTGTTAGACCGTTAAACAGTTTTTCACCAATTCTGTGTTCTGTGTTCATTTTTTGGGCGGGGCTAAAACGGTGGCTCGATGACGCACTGGAGCCACCGAGCATGGCCCTGCCCCTAAAACTAACTCAATCGTGAGTTACTGTCATCACCTACATTTTGCTAGCTATGCCTTCGTCACGCACATTTATATTACCCGGTTGCGATATTATACAAAACAGATCGGTCTCCTTATTTAAATTTCCTAAAAACGATGATATGAAGAAGAGGTGTATTCATTTTATGAAGAGCCATCTTGATGGAGAGCTGACAATCACCACCAACACCCGCCTCTGCAGTGATAATTTTACACCGGATAGTTTTACACACTTTCATCAGAGACAACTGGGATTCACTGATAATCTGCTGGTGAATGGGGCTGAACCGACTATCTCCCGCCGGCCTTCTTCCTCCTGTCCCGCTGACAACTGATGATATAGGGCCGGACCGACTATTTCCCGTCTCTGCCTTCATCCCTCCATCTGGCGGTGCGACATCTGGTGCCAAAGTCGGAAATATGTGCTCACTAATGAGTGTAAGTTGCCTTGTGTGCTTATGTTATAATTAGTAGGTAGTCCACTCTACTAAATTTTTGAACAGTAACTCTACTTTGCAACCCTCTAATGTGATTCTTTTGCATATATGCATAATATCTTTGACTCATTAGACAAGTTAAGTCGAGAGAGATGGCATCGTTCCCGCGAGTAGGCGTGGTTTCAGCGCCGACAGGGAACACGCCCCCAGCGTTTGAGAGCAGAGAATGCTTATTTTTTCACTTGTTTCATTTACTTGGTGGTTTTTTTGATAATTCAAAATTGGCTCAGAGCACATATTTTAATACTGCTTTACAAGGACTTTAAAATTGAAATTTCTAATTTAAAATTACTATTTCAGAATCTTTATAAATCGTATGTTTTTGTACCTGTGTTACATATGAATACACATTTAACCGATGTCAACAGGCTGCACAAGTTGTTTGTCTTAGGGTCACAATTTTCAACTAAAAAAAAAAAAAATAAACTTTTCATGCGTTTTGGCCATTCATTTACACGTCAACAGTATTTTGGGGGCCTGAAAGCACAAACATTTGAAAGTTTCAAAGAGCAAGTTTTTTAAAATGTTATCGTTATCGTCTCCGTGTAAACTACAAAAATGCTAACCTATCCATTTTTACAACATTGGGTTTTTATTTAATTTTTTTTACGCACAGATGACAAATGAAAAACGTTTCCTTTTTAGTACATTGTTGTCATGTAAGCATTTTATGGTAAAGTTTTATGCTGCTTTTTTGCTTCTGTTTGGTGTTGAACGAGCATCTTGAACATTATGCTTGAAAACCCATTTTGTGTTTAACAAAAGAAAGAAACTCAAACAACGACATAATGGTGAGTACATAATGACAGAATTTTATTTCGTGTGTGTGTGAACTATCAGCATCACAGGTTATTCACAGAGTACAATTCAATGGGCACATGAAGACAGCGTTCATAAATGGCAATGCAAAAGTGAGTGGAGACCCCTGCTCATGTTGTTTTGTTGTATCGATAATAATGAAACCTCTCGAAAAGGTGCCTGTCCTGGGCCTGAGCACAAATTGATTTTCATCTCAGAGACCTTGTATCCTGCATACTCTTGTGGTGAAACTAACATTCTCCTGCAAGGAGACAGTGTAAGGTTTGTTTTGCTTATTTCCTGGACCCGAGAGAGTGTAAAGCCAATTCATTATACCGCAAGACAACAAGCTGGTCAGCGAAACACTTATTTGCAGAGTTATTGATGTATTGCGCATCTCTTTACAGATGAGCAAAAAACCCACAAAACTTTCACTTCCACATGATTTGCAAAATCTTAATTACAAATCTACAATTCATCAAAAATGGAGCACATTAATGCAGTTTCAAAGACTAGACTCCTTACTGATTTAAATGTCATTGGCGATGCAGATAAGAACAGTACAGTAGCAAATGAGGTAGAAATTAAGCTCTTATTTGGATCTTTTGTGATACTTTGAAATCCCAGTATAACATTACAGCAGAGAATTCTTTCAGACTACATTCTTAACAAATGGAGCATTATTATTAAAATAGTGAGAAATGACTAAACTTAGGTGGTATGTAGATATAATTTCATGACGAGAACAATATATGGTGTGTGTTTAGGGCTTTTGCTATACACTGCACTGTTTTTTTTTTTTTTTTCGTTTTTTTTTTCCTCTTTTTTTTTCTGTTACCTTTGGCTCTGTTGAGGGAGGGTTGTGATATGAGCTGGGATCTTTACAAAGCAGCCTGGGACACTGTGGTTTGCTTTAATTGACCACAGTGGCACTGAGCTATAGTCCCGACTGAAACTACTGTTTATACCTCAATACCTTCCCTGCTCTCTCCACGCTTAGGGACTGGATTATTTCATTTGGATTACACCAGAAAACATTTCCCAATGAATAGGAGAAGCCTTTGTGTTGATTTGTTTGGGACTGTTGACATAACCGCTTTTACAAGTTTTACTCAAAGACTTTTATTGATGTGCAGCGTATAAAGTAAACTCAAAGCAAAAGAAAACTCTAGTCAGAGAAAAACTCACTGTGAAAAAAAAATAAATAAATAAAAATGTAGGGTGGGGACTTGGTTCTATTCATTGGGTGTCGATTGGATTGTGAGATGTGGGCGTCTCAAAAATGAATGCAAGCCTGCAGTCTATTGTAGAGGAGCAAAATAAAAGTGGACTAAACTGGAGTAGTCCAGCATACATCAACAGAGAGAAGTCTGTCATTGTACCTGGAAGATCGAGTTATGATATTTTGATTTAAAATTATGAGGTCAAAAAAAAAAAAGAAAAGAAAATGGTTCTTTTCTCTAGTCTCATTATTCAAAGCCAAATAGCCCAAAATCTCAAAACTGACCAGTGCATGCGAAATCTACATTTTTAAATCTTAAATCCTTTATCCTTCAATCTTTTATTTGCACTCAAAGTGCATTACATGGAAGGCGGGAATCTCCACATCCACCTGAATGATGCGACAGCAGCCATATTGCGCCAGAACGCCCACCACACACCAGCTTATTGGTGGAGAGCAGAATGAAGAATGATGAAGCCGATCAGTATACTGTATAAAGGGATGATTAGGAGGTCATGATGATGGACAGAGGCAGATGGTCAAATTTGGCCCTACTCTTTTCCGAAAGACATCCTCTGATTTTTTTATGACCAGAGACAGTCAAGACCTCGGTTTAACGTCTCAGTCGAAGAACATCTGAGGCAGTACCCTAGACCAATGTTTCTCAAACCTTTTTCAGTCATGGCACCCTTTGAAAATGTAAAAAAAATGTGTGGCACCCCACACTAGTGTTGTCACGATACTACTTTGATACGATACCTTGAAAATGATTGATTTTTAATACCACAGGGAAGAAATGTCATATTGAGGCCTACCTGTGGCCGGAAATATACACAAATTGAATAAAGTTATCAAACACTTATCTGCACTAGATAAATTATACATTAAATATATATTAATCCTTTTTAAAGCTTCAAAAGTTCTTTAGTCAAGAGCAGTGAGTAATTTTCTCTGTTACCTTTGTTCTTTGATTAACATTAAACATAGACAGCATTAGTGGCTGCTGTCACTTTAAGATCAGCCACTGCTGCACATGACACGTATTTGGCACAACATTTTACGTTTGTTTAATACTTTACGAATACTTTACCAGTACATTTAATACTTTACGAAAAATGTAACTGCTCTAATGAGGATACTAGACATTTTAGCATAATTTTGCATGTTATTATTCATTCAAGCACGAAAGAGAACTCGATTCTGGCACGTTCTCGTTTGTCTTGTCGCGCTTGAATGGTTTAAAAGCATTTGCATGAAGAAGAGCGTGATCATATAACGCTAGCCAAAGGATGACAGAAAAAAACGGATGCTGCATTAAATTAAATTGACAGCACTGCTTATAGAATGTAACCGATGTGTTTATGTGAATATGAGGCAAGACATACATAGTGACAATATTTTCGTGTGTAGCCTATTTGACCGTAAGTGCAACAGGCGATGAAAAAGAGGCGGCTTTATTTGGGTACGCACTGGAAATGAAGCAACCCCCGCCGAAAATTCAGACCAACCTTTTCTTAAGATTTGCATTTTTATTATAAATTTGTGGGGTATTTGTTGTTAATACATAGTAAATGATTTTTTACACATTTTAGCAATGTTTGACAGAGTTTTTACACAGCACCCCTGCTCTCGCCAGACGGCACCCAGTTTGGGAAATGCTGCCCTAGACTGTTTTTTTTTTTTTTTACACCGAAAGGTTCATAGTAGTACCTTAATATTTCTACTCTGAGGCACTAATATGCCCCTTTAATAGTAAATAAGGTACAAAGTTTTAAGGGTCCTGTCCCAGTAGCAAGCTGTTGTATCCCTAAAGGTAACCCTTTTTTTCTGTACAACGGCTATAGTGTCTTTCCTTAAACATACATGGATAAATCATTCACAATGAAATGCTTAACAATTTTTTTTTTTTTTTCATTTCATCCTGACTTAAAACTGTGTGCAAAGTGAAGAATATTGATTATTTTATTTATTTGTTGACATTCTGTCATCATTTACTCACCCTCATTTCATTCTAAACTCGTATGATTCTTTATTTTTTTGCTGTGGTACGAAAGAGAAGATATTTCAATAATGTTACAGCTGGTTTGTCCATCCAATGAAATGGGGTCCAATCAATCAGTTAATCAATCAATCAATCAATCAATCAATCAATCAATCAATCAATCAATCAATCAATCAATCAATCAATCAATCAATCAATCAATCAATCAATCAATCAATCAATCAATCAATCAATCAATCAATCAGTCAGTCAGTCAGTCAGTCAGTCAATCAATCAATCAATCAATCAATCAATCAATCAGTCAGAATACACAAGGTGAGTAAATGATGGCAGCATTTTAATTTTTTGGGTGCACTATCCCTTTCTCATCATTATACAGTAATCCAAGATAAATATAAAAGGATATTTCATATATCTAAATAATAATAGTTATATTAGAGATATATTAGCACATTAACACCAGAAACTTTTACTGAGGACTTTGTTGTGGCATATAAATTGTCTAGTTCCTTTGTTCATTGAGGACGGTCCATCTTACAGGCCACTGATAGAATCTAACAGACAGAATATATTTTCCTTTCAGATGAGGCCACACTTCTTCCATTTCCCAGGTAACAAAGGGGATAAAGGACTGCATCATTTATAGACTGTGAGAATTCACACTGAAATTGTCAGTTGAAAGATTTCAAGCTAGGAGAGAGAGTCTCGTTTCCAACACCGCCCAAGAGTGAATCAATCCATCAAGCTGACAAGGTCTGCGTTTCAGATTGTTCTCAGTACACAAGGGATCCAGAGAGATAGTTGAATACAATTACAAAAAGCCGTTAAAGGAACAGACTTTATTGCTCTGACGGGAACAAGGACTGTTGTAAGACCATTGGTCTAAAAGTGCATGCCAAAATCTTTACATGACGAGCAACTGGATGCATGTGTGTGATGCATTAAATGATGATAAAATGGCAGATATTACCAAAAACTTCCAAATACTTTACAACCTAAACTTAAAAACTTAACCTAGGCCTGTAAGTTTGAAATAGTAGTATTATCAGTCCTCATAGTCTCTGGTCCACTGGGAGAGGATGTGGTGCCTTTGCCAGCAAGGAGGTTGTTGGGTGTCTATGAAATCCAAATAGCATTGCATAGCTGTAGCTGAAGACTCCCTGGTATTGGTAAACAAAATTTAAAACCATCTCTCTGAGTCCCAGTGAAACATATTTTGGAATCCAAGACCATATCTTACAGGCTTTGAGAGGTCCAGGTGTTTTTTTTTTTTTTTTTTTTTTTTTTGTGGGAAAATAATTTTCACACTCTCTGAAAATGTAAATACTGTTATATAAAAGTGACCGTTCCCAAGAGATTGCTCTCTAAATTTGAATGAATTTGTGAATACGTCTGATAAAGGATTTTATGTAACCTCCCTTTTGAAAAAGAAGTGTGCATAATTGTAAATCTTAAACGTTATTGTAAATTTTAAAGGCTTATTACTTGCAGGTAATATAATAATAATGATATAAAGGTCTCTTAAGTGTAAAGAGAGGATATTTTCAAGTCCATGTTTCTTAAAACACTTGAATGCACTCTCAAAAATTGCACACTGTATGTAAAATTAAATTTTTACTAAAGTTTTACTTTAAAGTACATTTTAGATCATTTTAATATATATATATATATATATATATATATATATATTTTTTTTTTTTTTTTTTTTTTTTTTTTTTTCCATGTTTTGAACAACTTATTACACTTATTTGTATGTGCTGACTAACATACTAAAGTATAGTACTTGATTAGAATTTTAACTGTAGTGTTGTTAATATTACATTTAGGTAATATATTTTAAATGTACTTAATTGTAACTTCATCTTTATAAATGTGTAATTACAAATATATTAAAATACATGACAGGTTGCAATAAAAAAAAATATTTTTTAATTAAATATATTTTAAGTATATTTTAACATAAATGCCTGTCAGATTCGGTGTTTACTTTAAGACAACTGAAGTAAATATGAAATTACTTAGAAAGATGTACTAAATCCTACTTAAAGTTGCAGTATGTAACTTTTTGGGGGGATTAAAAAATAATAAAAATTGATCAAGTACATAAGACATCAGTGTTCAGAACTGTCCTCCTATCTTACCCCGATTCACAACGGTAAGCTTATAAAACATTTTTCAAATTTGAGCTGTCAGGTCCATTTTCGCTGGAAGTGTTTGAGGTCATCGTTTTTATCACACTACTATATAGTGTGTGCTGAATATTCAGTTGCTTAGCATTTACTCTTGTCATCTAGATAGCTGCTTTTAATCTAGAAAGGTCTAAACAAACTGCAAAATGTGTTGGGGGGAAATAACACATTTAAAACATATTTAAACTATAGTGCTTTCGGAGTCCGTGTCGGCTGCAAAGATGAAGTTGCTGACGCTGAAAAAAAAAAAAAAAACGAGTTTGCGTGTGAGCCTCCTAATACTTTAGACTCCACACTCCTCCACACTCCTCCGCATTAACGCTAATTTACTTTTTGGACCATATAAAGATGTGTTTATTGACTTGTACAAACTCCTCTCCTATAGCCTATTTGAGAGATCTTTTTGTCCTGTCTCCGACATTGAAGACAGAAGCAAATGTGGGGATGTTTGAAACAGCAGCTTTTGGCACATTTGGCCATTGTTCACAGTGAGCAAAAGCTGGTTTGAGACTTTAAATAGCAAGTAAATACATCACAGTGCTTTTTGTTTTCATATTGTCAATTCCGAAATGCTTGTTCAGTGAACGTTTGCCTATTAAAAAATAAATAAATAAACGAAATATTTGGGAATTGACTGATCTATGTGCTTGTTTAAAAAAAAAAAAGTATTTAAATTGTGCTGAGTCAAATAATCATGTAATAAAATGTTAAAAATAGAGTAGGTGAGTTTTCTTCATATTTATTTTATTATTCATAAAAAATAAAAAAAAAACACGTTTTTTTCACATTGCCCAGCTCCCCCTGTCGATGATCTGGCGCCCCCTCAGCATCTGCGTTCAAAATTCTCTGGCGCCGCCCCTGTCGCTAACGCCTTTGAGATATTTGGTGTGCTAAATGTCTGCGCTTCAAAATCCTGCTGTGTGAAATGTGTTATGGCTGAAAATTGCAATGACCTACAGCCAATGAGAGAGCAAGATACAGGGCAGCAGGAAGTTCGACAAAGAGTTATAGACCCGTGTGTTACCAACATTTCCTCCTCCATAATCTTTTTTTTTTTTTTTTTTTTTTCTTCTTTCTCTCTTTTTCGTTGCAAATCATTGCACAGAGAATTTAGATCAGTCTTGAGCGTTATCTTGCATTTCCTTATCACTTCTCACTTGGGTTTGTTTGTGAAATGTAGTTTGCGGACCAGACAGAGGCAATCCTTCCTATCGTAAAGTCATGCAATGTGTAACCCCCTGTCGCCGATTCATTGTGCAATGATAGTCGTGCAAGTGTGAAAAGAACAGTGATCTGATGACTTTGAAAATCATGCAATGTGAATTCGGCATTACCTTGGGTTATGAGGTCTGGTTCATCTTTTTGGTCTGGGTTAATGTCTGGCTTTTGTACAGGTGAATCAAGTTCTTCCACACCAACAAACAATTTTAACATGTTTGACATCCTTTGACAGAGTGCGATTGCTGTCAATCTCTTTGTTATGATTCATTCCACTGAAATGTTTATCTAAGGTCAAGTACACAGAAGATCGTTGCCCTGAGCATTCAGTTCACTGGTCACAGACATTTGCTCAAGTTCGATGTGATCTGGGGGTTCTTGTCACAGACTTAAAATATAAAGCTTTAGTCTTGAAGTGTATGCATAGCTAGAAATTGCAAGGGTGCATGCTTGACCTCTTGGTGTAATTGTGTAGCTGAAATAGCCAAATCCATTAAATAGAAAGGGATGCTCACATACTTTTGGCCATGTTGTGTATTATCAAAGACTATAAAATAACACAATACGGTGCACTCATATTGTTTTGAATGGGAGAAAGTGCAACGTGCATTATGACGGAATAAGTCCCGCCTTCTAAATAAGAGCCAATCGCCGATTGGTAAAGTCATCGCGTCACCGCAGCTGCCATTAGAAGCTCTGGTTCCTATAGAAACAGTCAGACGCGCACTTCCTATAGAGACGCTCACTTAGGACTGCGCATTAGCTTAATCCAGCATGAAAATTGATATTGTTTTTTGTCATGATTCGAGCATTTAGAAACAAAATTTATGAGACAGTTGTTATCAGATTTCAATATGAGATTTAATCGAAAACTTGGCAAACAGCTTTGGAGAATTTGATGTTTCCCCATTCAAAGAGATAGGAGCTGCACTTGCATGCCCGAGAGGCGTTTCAAAGATGGCCGCTGAGTGAAATGACTTGTCTTAAAGGGACTTTGGTATTATTTATTCTAATTGTCTGAAAACAGATGTTTTTATACATACATACATACTGTAATTGTACCTTGAATCCGGTTTGTTGTGAATTAGTGCAGGCAGAGTCCCAACTTGTATCAATCAGGAGTAGTGCTCAGTTCTCTTGAGCACCCAACAGGGGGTGAATGAGCACCTAAGTACCCAGAGGTTGAATTTTCCAATGCTATTTTATCTAACTGACTAATCTAATATTCACTCTGAAGTAAAGGTACTGAGTTTCTATGGAAAGGAAAGCAATCTGATTATATGGTAAGTGACTCCCTTATGTCTGAAGGGGTCTGTCACTTTCCAAGAAACATGGAGCCATTTTAGCTCTTTTGAACCCACTAGTGTTTGCCACTGTCTTGGGAGAATCCCTCAGAGAGCCAGGCATCATACAAACTATGAACTAGTGCGGTTATTGAATCTGCAGCCCCCCTGATTCAATGCTCTGGGAGGCAGATGATATTTATGAGTCTGCTTTTTGCCATTTCATTACTTTTTCAATATATTTCAGTACAGGAAGTATGTCTGCAGTATGAATGTCGACTAAAATCGGCTTCATCACATCCACTTCCACCACAAATACAACAAAACAGTGCTCAATATTTAATTCACATAGAGGATTCTTCATATAGAACCACAGAAAGTGAAGTAAAGGCTAAATGTGATGCATTTAAGCTGGTTCTTCTGGTGTTGTTCAGCAATATCTTGTCTTGTGGTGCCAGAGGGCACTGGGGACTTACTGCAGTGTGAACTTGAGGTTCTTTGAGCTTTAATGGAACAAGTCAGTAGGATCCAGCACCTAGTGTGATGACCTCTGATGATGTGCATTAGACCATGGTGTGTCATAAGCTAATCTTCAGAGATCCCACAGTGCTCATCGACGCTGACCTCTCCTGTCCCCACACGCTGGAGGGGTTGTCGGTCTGTCCAAGCGCACACAAATGTACTGATGAATAGCTTCAGTGATAACAGGGAAACATGAATGTGAAACTTTACTATTATGGCATTATGGCTATTAAGTACTATTAAGGCTGTACTATTTATTATTTGTGGTTTGTGTGTTCAAACTCTCTCCTTTGAGATAAGTAACTATAAGTTACCATTCACACAAAGAACAATAACTGTAACGATTTACACACCAACAGACAACAGTGTTCTGTGTATTATAGGCATGTTCTAAAGTTACTGTATGTCGTCTGCAGCTTTAAAGGGTTAGTTCACCCAAAAAATGAAAATTACCTCATGATTTACTCACCCTCAAGCCATCCTAGGTGTATATGACTTTCTTCTTTCAGATGAATACAATCAGGGTTATATTAAATAATGTCCTGGCTCTCCTAAGTTTTATAATGGCAGTAATTAAAGGATGAGATTTTGAAGCCCAAAAAAGTGCAACCATCCATCATAAAAGATAACCACGGCTCCAGGGGGTTAATAAAGGCCTTCTGAAGTGAAGCGATGCATTTGTGTAAGAAAAATATCCATATTTAAAACTAAAATAATTAGCTTCCGACAGATGGCAGTACGCATCGATTTACGACGAAAGAGTGGACTCTGACCCACCACATGACATAATGACAAACGCAGAAGCGCATTGGAATAGAGCAAAACAAAACACTGGTCATGAATTAGAAGTCTAAAAAGAGAATTTTTAAAGAGAAATGTCAGAGGATTTCGATATAAGAGAAAATGAGCTTGAGTTTGTTGCACAGCCCTATTTGTTTGAACAGTGAGAGGTGTCAAAGCTTAAACTACTCCTACATCGCATCATACTTCTGGCGTAAGTTGACTTGCATACGGCCGTCTGCTGGAAGCCAGTTATTTAAGTTTTTAAAGTTTTAAATATGGATATTTTTCTTACACAAACGCATTGCTTTTATTAACCCCCTGGAGCCATGTGGTTATCTTTTATGATGGATGGTTGCACTTTTTTGGGCTTCAAAATTTCATCCTCTGTTTATTGCCATTATAAAGCTTAGGACAGCCAGGTCATTATTTAATATAACTCCAACTGTAATTGTCTGGAAAAAAAAGAAAGTCATATACACCTAGGATGGGTGAGTAAATCATAGGGTAATTTACATTTTTTAGTGAACTAACCCTTTAAGTCTTCAAAATCTGGTGGGTTCTGACTGGCTGTCAATGTGTTTATTGTATCAGTCAGAAAAGAAAAAAAAAATGAAAGTGATTCCAGTGATATTGGTCCGTGTATCATCCAATTTATCGGGGGTCAATATTTTTTTTTTTTCCGTATGCACCAAAAATGATGTTCCTGTGTAGTGTTTTGACCATTTCATATCCTATTTGAAAAAGAATAACGCAAAATGGAAAGATGGCCATGTGCAGTTAAGTGAGTCATGATGTATGATAATATTTTAATAAAAAAAGAATAAAAACTTTGGCTGTGCCATACCGACTCTAATGCTGTAGAGTAGACGGGGTGGTTTGACCAATTTTTCAAAAAGCCATTTTTCCATTTCTTGCTATTCCTCCACAGCTTTCTTTATTTTTTTTTTTCTTTATTTTTTTTTTTTTTTGTTGTTGATGTAAATAGACAAAAAGAAAAACGAAATATTAACCTTTTTTGCCAGATTGAATAAAATAATTAAATGACTGGATGATACATAGACCAATATCGTTTCTCTGTGTCGTTGTGTAGACTTCTCTATTGTCATAAAATTTGAATGATTATTAAAACGTTATAGTCATCATTTAAGTTATCATCCTTAGGGTGAACGGACCTTAAATCGGTTACGCTGTTCAGTTCATCCATATATTCTTTGGGTTTGGGAATATGACACAAGATATATCAACACCACAATTGTCATGTGTTTGAACTTTCTGTTTGCATTTTGATTTGTTCCTGTGTTCCTTTGTTTCCAGCCACTTGTTTGTTTCCATGTTTACCATCATTAGTTTAGCTGTTAATAATTAATCATCTCGTTCCTGTTCATTATTTAACCTTCACTCTTTCCTGCACTTCTTGTCCAGCCTCTGTTGTCTTTAGATGTGTTTGCGCCATCCGTTTGCCTGCCTTTTGCGTTTAAATAAAGTCTTTGAGTTTTTGAAAACCTGTTTTTTTCTGCCTTCTTGGGACCTCATGCATACATTGTTACAACAATATTGCTACAACTTGGAAGATAAAAATAATAAAGAATGCCCCTCAACAAGTCCTTCAATAAAATGAATGAAAATGAAATAGTCAAATTTCTGTTCATTGTGTTGATGCTGGTTTGAATCATGTTTGACATGGTTTAAATAGGACCAGTGACATGTTGATGCCTTCTAAATCTCTTATCGCTTTTTGCAGTGCCCTTTGAACTGCAGATGCTCTCTTTGGATTGGAGTCCACTTTGCATGGCCCTTATTGTGGAACACACTTATGAATACCAAATGTTTGCTGTTGGTAATACTTATCAGTAATGTTCAACCTAAAGGAGTCAGTGGCCTTATGTCCTTCTGACAGTGGATTTCTGTCCATAAAGACTGAACATACTGATTAATGATGTGGTTAAGCAGATGTCATGACCGGGCATTTCCTCCAAGGACGTTTGCCACTTTGATCAGGCTCGACACCGAGTACCAGATAGAAACTTTCAAAAATACATACTGGACCAACAGACACAATAAACAAACAGAATTACAGCAGGAAGAATCACTCTAGTGGCCATCCTTTTGTTTGTGGTATTGTGCACAGATGGACTAGTTGATGGAATAATAACAATGCATCTCTTGTTTATCAGCAGGTTTTGAAAACCAAAATGAAATGAAATCACCGGCTTTATGCAGAGAAGCCGGAAAAGCTTTCTGTATTGTTGGCAGCAACATTATTTTCTGCTTTTTATTATCACTTATGTTGCTTTGATGTGGCAGCCAGGAGGCAGACCTTTGATGAATATCCTTTGTTTTGATATGAGAAGATAGATTCCCATGAAAGAGACATGAAAACTCGGGAACACAGAGCTGTTTGTGTGAGTAAGAAAGAGAGATGCACACACTGTTGTTTTGTTGCCTTCAGCTGTCAGTATGGACACTCATAGTTGTAAGAGCAGTGAGACCACAAAGAAAGAGAGAAAATGCATCTTTTTTTTCATGAGGTGGTTTTGTCTACAAAAAGTGCAGCTGCAGTCATATAGTTTTTGACTCAGGTTTGTGGGGACTGAAGACAGCCGAGTCAAGGAAAATCAGGGAACCTAAAGGAATAGTTCACCTAAAATGAAAACTCTGCTATCATTTACTCTGACTCATGCAGTTCCAAACCTGTATGGTGTTTCAAGTGAAACACAAAAGGGGAAATTTTAAAGAATTGTTACATAACTGTTTTCTGTTGGACAGTTATTCCTGAAAATGCAAAAAAAAATTGTATTATGTTTTTCACTGGAAGAAAAGGGACATAGGAATGGCATCCATATGTTGTAATTTTTTTTATTTATTATATTATTTTATTACAGACAGACTGTCAGTCTATGTATTAGTGGTGGGGATTTTTCTGTGACTCTTTCTGCAAGTTACATTGATAGGTGCAGTAAGCAATTTCTGAGCTGTTGAAAGTGGATCAGACCAAGCACCACAACACACTTGTAGCCAACCGGTACATCCACTCATGATGTTGTACTGCCATTGTTTCTCTGGAGCTGGTGTGCTGCTGCCAATAACAACCAGTTGTATACTCTTGTGTACTGTATGTTCATTTTTTTTCTTTGTTAGTTCGTTTATCATCCTTCACTCTATTTTTTGCATAGAATTTTGCTTCGCTTCAGCTATAATAAAAAAAAAAGACATCCACTGTTGCATTGCGTTTTAGGGGTGGAGCGATGAAGGCAGGGTGTATTTGGATTGGTTGATTTCAAATATCAACAGTGTTTCTCAGAAATCCCTTACTACACCTTTAACGTCACATTTACTATGTTCCATGAATTATTGTGGTTAAAATCCAGTCATTTCAATAGGAAATCAATGCAACAAGGAATTTCATGGGAGAGTGAAAGTTGGTCACACAATTTTTTCACGCTGACCAGCAGAAAGCTGCTCGGTTTGAAAGTAACTTTTATGTGAGCTGTGCTTCATGGTGCTTAACACTAGACAATGGATCATATTTCCTGAGAAATTTTTCCAAAATTTTGCTAATGTGACCATACCCAGTAGGTGGCAACAAGTAAAGTCAAAATCGCTGATTCATTCAGAACCAAAACAAGTGATTGTGTTTAATACTTGGAATTTGTGCTCTGCATTTCACCACACCCAGAGCAGCGGGCAACAGGCAGCCTGGGAGTGATTGGGGGTTAGGTGTAGTGTTGTCAAAAGTACAGAACGCAATACCAAGTTTGTACTGAAATTAATAAAATGTGACACTTTTAGCACTGTTGAGCAGACTCATAAACACCTCTCATTGGCCTTTGTGTTCACGCACTCATCAGATATGTCTGTGATTGGCTACAATGATCAACGCATGGGAGCATTTGAAAGCAAACTGAAGTGTGTGAATTTGAAAGTGTTTTGAGAGCAGAAGTGTTTGAAAGCAGGCGTCTATCAGCAGACCGATTCGCTGATAGACGCCTGCTTTCAAGCGCTCCCATGTGTATCTGTGTAAGTGCTCGGTGAAGACTGTCATTGATGTCTGTTTACAATATGGTTTTGAAGCGTTGATCATTGTAGCAAATCACAGACATATCTGATGATCGTGTGAGCACAATTGCCAATCAGAGGTGTTTAACGAATCCGCTCAACAGCGCTCAAAGCATCACATTTTTAAAATTTCAGTAACAACTTGGTATCGCAGTTGATACTTTTGACAACAGTAATTAGGTGCCTTTGCTTGAGGGCACCCCAGTTGTGGGTAATGAGAGTGTTCATCCTCTCCTCCCACCTACATTTTTCTGCCGGTATTGAGACTCGAGCCCACAACCTTCGTGTCCAACTTCACTGATTTGGTCAAAAACACTGAATCATTAATCAGCAAAACACCACTAGTGTTGCAGCAGTTCTGTTGTGGCTTTGTTTGGAACTATTTCTTTGATGGAACAAAAATGAACACAGTAACTGTCAATTTTGTGTCTAAAATGCATGTTACAACTCTTTCCCCGCCATAGACAGAATGTTCCATCATTTATGAGACAACGCTTCCTTTTCATGGGAAGTTCGAGCTGCGTCGAGATGTATTGGAAACGTGATTGTGTCATGAAGCACTTGTGAAATCGAACCAATGGCGTTACGGAATGTCAGAGGCTGGTGACATCACAGACCAGGAAACAATAAAGCATACCCAGAACAAAGAACACCAGCTCCTGTGTCTTCAGCAAGCGCTCTGTGTTATCATGTTTCTTATTTGGTGTTGTCTGTCAGTTACACATACATAAATTATCTCTTTGTTTGAGGACAAGAGTATCAGTATTACACCACATATATATATATATATATATATATATATATATAAGACACTATAATGGCGAGCAAGCAGCATTTCATTAAGTGTGTTCATCCCTGCCCTTGTGACCAGGGCAGTAGAGAAACTGAACATTGAGTGGCCAGCTGAAAAAAGTGAAACTCATCAGAAAAGCAAATTAGACGAGCACTTTCTGCCCTCCAGGTCGCAACCTCAGTGTCGGAGATTACCGTTCTTTCCCGACCTCCACACCGAGGTGTTGGAAGTCATGGAAGAGACCGGTTCAGTACAGAGTTTTTAGCCCCCAAACGTCAACTTATTCAAACATCATGGGGCTAAAACAATACGGTTATGGGGCGATGCCTCGGGTTGAAGAGATGCTAGTCTGCATCGTCCCTCAAATCCCGACGCTGCCCACCAAGCCACTAAGAACAACATCTGCGCCGGTGGGAAAAGCTTATACGGCAGCAGGTCAGGCCGCGGAACCATACCATGTCTACATACCATGTCGATTTTACAAGCCTATCAGGCTGACCTGCTGGGGAAGATTGATAAGAGCAGGGAAGCAAGTTTTGAAGCCATCCAGGAGTTAAGAAAAGCTACTGATTTGTCTCTCCTGGCCACCAAGGAGACGGCCAAAACAATCGGCTGCTCTATGGCCACAGAGAGGCACCTATGGTTGAACTTGTCTGACATCAAAGTCAAAGACAAGAACATCCTTCTGGATGCACCGCTGTCTCCTCGTCGAGAGGTTCCAGGAGACAAAGAAGCAATCTGCCGCCTTTCAAAGATTTCTTCCCCGCCGTTTTCAACCCCCCGAGGCTGCTGGGCGGGAGCAGCCTCGGCCGTCAGCCAGCTCCTCAGCGCACTGAGTGCAACAAAAGCAAAGTGTCGCCACCCGTGCTCCCCCGCAAAAGGCTTGGGGACAGGAACGGGCGACACAGCCGAAGTCCTCCCTGCGGTGGTGGACCCCAAGCAGTCTCTGGTATTGGAACAGGAAGTTCTGACGCTTTTGCAAAAAGGAGCTATAGAAAGGTTTCCTCCTCCCAGCAAGCTGTCAGAGTTTTACAGCCGTTACTTCATTGTTCCAAAGAAGGATGGAGGGTTGCGTCCCATTCTAGATTTACGCGTATTAAATCACTCTGTTCTGAAGCTTAAGTTCAAGATGCTTACACTCAAACAGATTATCCCACAGATCAGGTCCGAGGACTGGTTTCTGACAATAGATCTGAAAGACGCTTACTTTCATGTATCCATCCATCCTCAACACAGGAAGTTTCTCAGATTTGCCTTTGGGAGCGAAGCTTATCAATACTTGAGTTCTTCCTTTCGGCCTAGCACTTTCACCCTGCACCTTTACAAAATGCGTGGATGCAGCTCTGACTCCTTTGAGACTCATTTGCGTATTAAATTACATCAACGATTGATTTTAGCTCAATCCAAGCGCATGGCAGTTCAACATCGAGATGTCGTTCTGTCTCACACGAGAAGGTTAGGGCTGAGACTCAATGCTAAGAAGAGTGTGCTTCTTCCAGCTCAAACTACCAGCTATTTAGGGGTAGTCTGGGATTCAACTACGATGCAGGCACATCTATCTCCTCGTGTGAATTCCATTCTCTCAGCCGTGAATGGGGTGAAACTAGGCCAGTCACTCACTGTAAAACAGTTTCAGAGACTGTTGGGTCACATGAGACCCTTACAGTGGTGGCTCAGGACCAAGGGGTTTTCTCAAAGGGGAAATCTGTTTTGCATGATCAAGGTCACGCAGCGATGCCTTTGTGCCTTAGTCATGTGGAAAAATCCTTGGTTCCTGTCCCAAGGGCCCGTGTTGGGAGCTCCTTGTCATCGCGTAATGCTAACGACGGATGCATCCCTCACAGGCTGGGGGGCGATCATGAGTGGTCGCTCGGCTCAGGGTCTCTGGGATGACCATCTACTTTCCTGGCACATAAATCGCCTGGAAATGATGGCAGTATTTCGAGCTCTCAAGTACTTCCTCCCAGACCTGAGGAGCCATCATGTGTTGGTCCGCACGGTGGTCTCCTACATCAACCATCGGGGGATCTGAGGTCTCGCCACCTGTGCAATTTGGCCCATTGGATCCTCCTGTGGACCCAGGGGAAGCTCCTCTCCTTGAGAGCGGCTTACATCCTGGGGCGTCAAAATGTGGGGGCATCCTGTCGAGGCAGGGGCCAAGGCCCGGGGAATGGAGACTCCACTCTGAGGTGGTGGAGCTCCTATGGCAAAACTTCAGTCAAGCAGAAGATGACCCATTTGCTTCGAAAGAAACGACTCATTGCCCAATGTGGTTCTCTCTCACACATCCAGCCCCTCTGGGTCTGGACACCATGGTACAGACGTGGCCAAGGCTATGTCTGTACACATTTCCCCCAATTGCTCTGCTCCCAGGAGTTCTGGAGAGGGTTCGCCGGGACAGGGTCTGTCTCATATTGGTAGCCCTGTTCTGGCCAACCCAAGTTTGGTTTGCAGACCTTGTGTCCCTTTTCAACGGCTCTCCTCTGGAGATCCCTGTTAGACAGGACCTCCTGTCTCAAGCGGGCGGCACGATACTTCACCCCCGCCCAGAGTCGTGGAAACTGTGGGCCTGGCCTCTGAGGGGGCTAGGCTCATAAAATCGGGTCTCTCAACCGAGGTTGTAGAGACCATTCTCCACTCCAGAGCTCCCTGTTACGGGTCTCCTAAGAAGGGAGGCCCTGCGCCCAAGCAGAGAATGAGCAAGTGGGTGGTCGAGGCTATCTCACTTGCTTATGAATCTGCTGTCCGGGCACACTGTACTAGGAGTATGGCTGCCTCAAAGGCTCTAATCTCGGCACTGTAAAAAAAAAAAAAAAGCAGTAAAAAGTCTGGCAGCAGAGTTTCCAGACGGATTACGTTAAATTACAGCAAATAACCATTTCACAAAATTACATGAAAAAACTGTAAAAATACAGAACAGACTTTACATTCAAAATTCATTACAGTATATTACTGTTGATAATCATTTATTAAACCGTGGAAAATCTGACAAATGATGTCAAATTACATAGAAAACAACTAACTTTCAGTTTAATCTCTGCAAATTTATTTTATAAAGCTGCTCTGTCCATCTACAGTAATTTACTTTTAAAATATAGATTTTCCATGTACAATAACTAAGAAATAATTTATAAAAATACAATTAGCACATAAATTCAAAAAACAAATATTTGCCTGTTTACAGTATTAATCTTTATTTTTACAGAACCACTCACAACTTCAATCAATCTCTAAATTTAAGTACTTGGAAATACATACAAATATCAACCTTTAAAACCAATTCTGCTAAATTAACAAAATATAGTACCGATTACATTTAATGAAAGGAAAGAACATGCACATTTATAGTATTAATCATTGTACATAACACTTTGTATGTCAAGTTACTTAAATTATAGGAAATGGAAGATTACTTTATCATTTCAGAACATGCAAAAATATCTACATTAAAAGACAATAGCTGTATTCCTTTATACAGTAATATTGCTGTTATTATTTTATACATATACAATTACATTTTATCCAAAGCAACTACAAATTAGAAATGACAATGGAAGCAACAATAAGTGTAGTGACATTTTCCAGCTAGTCTAGCACAGTATGCATAGAAAGCATTTTTTTTTAAGTTAAACAGAAATAATGGGTCACATGTTCACAAAAATAAATAAATAAATAAATAAATATATAAATAATAATAATAATAAATAAATAAATAATAATAATAGAAAAAAAGAAAAAATGCATCATTAGCAGTCTCTTTAAAATGGTTGGAGTTATTCAAGTTATTCCACCAGAATGGAACAGTCCAGGTAAAGGTCAGTGAAAGTAATTTTGTGCCTCTTTGGGATGGCACCACAAGGCACTGTTCACCTTCAGAATGCAAGTTTCTGGAGGGTGTATAAGTCTGAAGCAGAGAGTTTAGGTACAGGGGTGCAGAGCCAGTTATTGTTCTGTAAGCAAACATCAGTGCCTTGACTTTGATGCAAATGGCCAAGAGAGCATTACAACAGTCCAGTCTGGATTGAACAAGAGCTTGGATGACAAGTTGTGTAGCATGTCCCGATAAGAATAGCCTGATCTTCCTAATGTTGTACAAGGCAAATCTGCAAGATCAGGCAGTTCTAGCAATGTGGTCTGTGAAGTTTAACTGATCAATTATAACACAAAGGAGGGGCTGGCTGAAACCACAAGCACCTCTGTCTTTGCAAAGTTGAGTTGAAGGTAAAGGTCATCCAGGTGAAGGTCGGAAATTTCCATGTAGCAGGCTGAGATGTGAGCAGCTACTGGCTAATCATCCAGCTGGAATGAAAGGGAGAGATGTGTGTCAGTGATAGGAAAAAAAAAAAACATGTTTCTGAATGATTCTAGTTACATTAACAATAAAAATACTGTACGAAACAGCTGCATGAGAAGATGTAAACAAAGAATTTGTTGTATGAGAAGAACAGTGCACTCTTTTCACACCTGGACTGCAATGCTTATCTGCTGTAGATCTCCAGTCTTTCCACATATGACCTGAAATCACAAAAATAAATAAAATTTAGCAGGCCTATTACATTAAATCAAAAATGCCAGCATATGTTTTACTGAGACAATGCAAAACCTCAACCTAGTTTGATCTGGAAGCTGAGCAGGAAAGGCTAACAGTTATGTTTTTGGCTGCCATGTTATTTTAGCTAAATTTATAATACATAAAATTATATTAATTATTTTGACTTAGCTGCATCATATTATTATCTAGGGGTGTAACTGTACATTCAACTTGATCGAAACCAACTATTCAGTGTATCCTATGATTCAGTATGTAATAGCAATTTACTCAGGCCACCAAAGATGAGCTTTTTGAAAGAAAATATATATTTAAAAAATATATATATATTATAAGACTTAATATATGCATTCTATACGTGTTTGCAAGCAGATGCGCTCAGAATATGCAATTTATTATGTTGGTTATATTCTAGTATCCTCTGCTTTCCTGTATAAGCCTAACGTTATACAGTATCATCATCATCAATAAGGTGTACTTAGGCCTACAGGCTGGCTACTCAATTCGATCACTGTCTTGATGTAGTCAGCCATGCCAAAGTGTTCAACGTTTCAAAAGAGATATAACACTTGCGGCACTACCACATATGAACGACGACCTCATATACACTTGAACGGACTTTGTTGGTAATCTTTCTTGGTTTAAAACAGATGGAAAATTGAACGACACCTACTGCAATTTAAAGTGTTTTGCTCCGAGTTATGTGACTGAACACAACACAACAGCACAAAATTGCAGCCACATGATATAAAATTTGATTTCACTCAAATGGAGAATGAGAATCTTACCTTAGCCATTGATCGGCTGGTATGATTTCCGCTGTGTTCTTCTCGCTAAAAGGACACATTATTTGAGAACTGAGCATCTATTTGCAAGACAAGGTTAAAAGATTAGTGAAATAAAAAAAATGCATAATTTATAATAGGCTACATGGGCCTACTGTATGTACAAATACTATTATTAAACTCACCTTAACCAACACAATTATCTTTAAACGGTAAGAAAAACATGTTGAATGACTGTTGATTTCTGTAGTTATACATTTGTTTCCTTTTTTCTATTTTTACAGAAAAAATCTGTAAAATATTCATCAACATTTTATGTAAAATTACACATTATTCTGTAAAAATACAGAAAATTTCCTTTTAAAAACTAAAATTTGATGTAATACCAAAATACAGGCAATTCCCTGTAAATTAAATAGTGGAAATTTAAATTACAGCAAATATCTGTAAAACAACTGGTATTTCATTGTATAATGACAAATTCTGTAAAAAAAACCACAGACAATTACCTGTAAAATTACATTTATTTTCAACAGTGGGGGATCCCCCTCCATGATATATGTGATGCGGCTGGGTGGTCCTCTCAGCACACGTTCATCAGGTTTCATAACCTCTTCCCATGAAAGGGAACGTCTCGGGTTACGTATATAACCCTGGTTCCCTGAATAGGGAACGAGATGCTGCGTCGCCTTGTCATACTCCCTGCGTGCCTGTAAGCGCATTGCTTCAGCCTATCAGAAGCTAGCGTTCTGGGTATGCTTTATAGTTTCCTGGTCTGTGATGTCACCCACCTCTGACGTTCCGTCACACCATTGGTTCGATTTCACAAGTACTTCATGACGCAATCACGTAGGAGCGTTCCCAGTGCGTCTCGACGCAGCGTCTCGTTCCCTATTCAGGGAACCAGGGTTACATATGTAACCCGAGACGTTCTCCGCCATTGACGAAATATTCTGGCTTTCCATGTTTTCACTGTTCTGTGGTAGGGGGCACTATTATGCATCTTCTGAAAGACTGCTGAATCTCCTGATCAAAACACAAGAGAAGAAGAAGCAGAAACAAGAGATAGCACAAACAAGCAGATGCATATGTAAAATATCGCAATCATCAACATTAAACAGCATATAAATCAAAACTGCATAATGTTACAGAATGAAATGTCGACAAAATATTCTGGGAGCCATGAAACTATTGTGAAAATGATAAAAAAAATTCTGCCGCTGGCTGGCAACTTTTAAAAAAAAAAAAAAAAAAAAACAATATCACAATTGTGCTACCTCCTTGTTACTCCAGCAACTTCTCGTTGATAGTTTTAACAGTTCTAACATTTTGAATTAATTGAGGCTTGGACATGTTTTCTAACTAACAGATTGGCAAGTATATGAATGCAATATATCTCATAGGGCTCATTAAGCAAGGCATGAACTTTAAATGTTCTAACTTTGATCATATTGTATCCAGTTATTTTGAAGCCAATATCACATTATTGTGCATGCATGGAATGAACATTTTGCCAACCTACTGCACAGATTCCAAAACTCTCAAGCAGCCATTCACAGAGGAAACATCATGTTCAGAGATCCTTGAAATGCATTTTATTGGTCACTTCATTGACAGCACATCTCATTGCAGTGAAACAATCTGTCTCACACTTGATCCCTGTATAATAGATGAAGTCAAATCTTGGCCATGGTAGATGTGTGTGTGCTTTGTGTTTGCCAATAAAGGACACTCAATTCTGCTCTAAACTATCTTATCATTCTACATACCCAACCCCTTTTTATCTAGCAAGGGATTTTTCAAAGTTCCCACTGAAAAGGGCAAACTTGGTAATGAGACAGCAAGCATTTTAATATTTATGAAGGAATGAAGGCATAGCCTATTGGTGATGCCAATATAACTGAACTTTCATTTTGAGCTCTTTTGCCCTCAATAGTTTTTGTGGCTTTATTGGATTTATATTGTACAGTTAAAAATAAAATGCTTGTTTAGCATATCTTAACTTTTTTGCATGACAGAGCAGCTAGTTCTGTATTAAAATTGGCACAAACTATCTATTAAGCACATTTTTAATGAAATCACACCTCGGATGAGATTGCAAACATCAAAGACTTAAACGAGACATAAAGACATATAAACCCACTGGACCTGCAGAAACAATGCATCTATAATGTGTTATTCTGGCAATCACTAAAAGTAGAAGACAATTTAAATGATGAAAGAAGGGCTGCTAATTTTTTTTAAACATGCTGCATTTAAAAGCTGCCTCTAGATTTTGGAACATAACAATATTGTAATATAATTAAGCATATGCACAATTTGCAAATAATACATAACGTATTTCTACCTGTTAAGTTATGCATGATTCACTAAAATAATGAAAGCTTTCCTACTGTAATCTACTTGTGCTAATTTGATGAATGTCTCCTGTCAAAATGTATCAGCAGTGATGTTCATACACTGTGCTGACTCATTTCATACACATATTTGTGTAAGGCCATGTCCAGCTGTGCTGCACACATTTGATCTAACAGAAATATTCAAAGAATATTCACGCTTTTAAAATGCATTATGCCGCTAACTTGTGCTGGCTGGGAATCTGGTGTCCTCGGTCTGGGGGCATTGCAGTATGTCGGTTTGTTGACGATGCAAAAGAGTTTAAGCAAAGCTGTGGTTTCTAATCACGTTTTAGGGCTAGTATCAAAAAACTTGGCATAAAGCTGAAGGCCATACTTAGACACACTAAAACTTTGTGCTTGTTGGAGACCTGCTTTGATATAGAAGCAAAGTTGGTGTGAAAGGTACTAAATGGAAAAGAATGAAGTTTAAAGGGAGCTTTAGCATGAAGCATCTAACATGTATATTTTCATGCTTTTTGTTCTCAAGTTGAAGCTTCTTTCTTCTGCTTGCTTTAATTTCCCTTTGCTCCTTCCTCACTTCAGATAATTGGAATGTAACTTCTTTTTTAAAAAAATTAATATTAGGCCAAATTTTTGTACTGAATAAGCTTTTATAAGTTAGAAAATTGAAAGAATTAATTATTTAGTTCTGAACATCTTTCTCACGCCTTCCTCCAAAGCATTCTTTCTTCCCTTTAGACCTGAATTGATTTTTTTTTTTTCCAGCAGGTTTTTTGCCGATGCTTCCTTATCGGTTTAGTCATGTCAGAGCTTTTATACTTTATTTTCCAACTTTATTTTTTTTTTCTTTAATTCCACCATCCGCTTAGATGCCTATTAAATGAGCTATTCTTTACAGCACAGCTTAAGGCTTTGTTCACCCAGTAAATTGTTCTTGTATTCATATCTACTTAATTTCCTAATATGATTTTTTTATTAGTGGTGCTTGTTAAGGCAACCATCCCTGTTTCTATAGCTTATGTAATGTGAACAAACCCCTACGTATTAGACTTTAACTAATCCTGCACCATTTGTGCTGCAGATTTAATGATAGCTCAAATATGCTGTTTATTGAGGAGGGGGCGTGCAATTATTGTACCTTTCTAACTGATCTGACTTACAAAATAGGAGGAAAATACACTACATATAAATTGAAGGTGGGACCAGTCATATCTGGAGGCCAGAATATCATAGAGACTTTGGGGGTGGGCTTTTTGCATTTAGGCTAGTAGACAGCCACCTAGCAACACCCTAGAAGCTGCAAAGCAGCACTGTAAAAATTTCCCTGTTAAATTTAGGGTAAAATCTGGCAGCTGTGGTTGCCAGAAACTCATAACTGTAGTGATATACATCGGTGGAAAGAGTACTAATAAAAATTGTACTTAAGTAAAAATATTGCTACTTAAGAAATAATTTACTTGAGTACAAGTAGAAGTACTGAAAATAATATTACTCAAGTAAGAGTAAATAAGTAGTTTGCTGACAAACTACTCAAGTTACTATGTTACAAAGTACTTTAGTATTATTTTTTACTATTTTTACAGAAAATGTAAAATGTTTCATTCATACTGGAAGCCAGAGGGCGACCTCACGCAGAAAGTCCACAAGTGAAATTCATAGAAGTATTAAGCAGGAAATCCCTTTTATGGACATCAGATATTGCTACAGCTCAATTACATGCAGATAGAGATGTTTTGACTGATGAAACATGAAGACAATAAACACACAACTGAGTATATCTGTGCTTATCTGTGTTCTTCAAGCCGTCTTGGGTATTTTCATAAAAAATTATGTATATCTATAATGCAATGCTAATCGACATAGCCTGTATCAAAGAAATGTATAATAATATATTTTCTGTCTCACTCTGTGTTAAGAAGCAACATGGGCTAACAGAAGTTATTTCAAACATGACTGATGTGTATATATATATATATATATACACACACACACACACACATATAAATATATATATATATATATATATATATATATATATATAAAAGCTATAGGTGCGTTCACGCAGCCTCGTAATTCCTGTTGTTACAAGATTCTAGCTTGTAAAAAGCGTTCACGTCCTCATAGAGCTCATAATTATAGCTTGTAAGCTGGGAGTTTTCTGAAAGCTCCCAGATGTACCACCTGACCGCTGTAGATTCATTTAGGCATTGATAGTGGTGCCATGGAAATGCATAATTCCCAGTCCAAGGATATAGCAGCTCCGAATATAACGTCACGTGTTGTCATTTCAAGATTCCGGTAAATACGAGGTGGTGTGAACTCAGTATTAAACTCATAAATTGGTCATGTTTGATGCTATGCTAAGGAGAGACTGGAAAAGCGTAGCACCAGAAGTCCAGAATCAATTAAATGCATAACCTATACTAAGCAAACATACAGTACTAGCTATCCCTGTTACCAAGAGCGATTGTTTAATTACTAATGTGACCACATATTTGAGCTATCATTACATCTGCACTGCAGCACAAATGGTGCATGATGAGTTAAAGTTTAATACTTAGGGGTTTGTTCACATTATTTATCTAGGTACACCACAAGGATGTGTACTCTCTTCTATTTTGTTTATACTATACACAAATGATTGTCAGAGTTTACAAAATAATAGTTATCTGGTAAAATATGCAGATGATACTGTGCTTCTTTCCTTGCTTTCACATTCAGATAATGAAGCTTATTGTAAAGTGTTACCTTTTTTATTTACTTTAACTGCTCAGTGCTCTGGTAATATCAATGGTATGACCCATTTCATGAGCTGCCAAAATTACAATTTAAAATCAGAATATGAGCATAGCTTACTTACATTCACTAAAATATCGTTAGTGATACTGATTCAAAACACAAGTGCCAGTGATTGAATGTCAAAGCATGGTTTACTGTATTATCAACACAAGGAACACACAAGTGTAATAAAAGGATTGTATTAACAAAAGAGTAACTAACAACTACTGAATGGATAAAGTGCAAAAATATTGATAAATGCAAGTGGCTGAATTCGATGTTGCTATAAACTGTAGTTTCACTATAAATAGGTAAACCTTATTCTAAATTCAACAAATAAATTGAGAGATTATATGTTATTAACTGATATCAGCTATGCAAAATCTAATGCAAATTAAATAATCATATACTGACAATATACACTAATGCAAAGGTCTCTGGAAAGAGGTTTGGTAAAGTGATATTTACGTTCCGCCTGGTCATGTGTTGAATCCAGGGGCGACATCTTCCACTTGTTGAGTTGGGCAGCGTTGAAGTGGGAAGAAAGGAGTTGGAATCCGTTTCACTGCCTTGAACACGAAGAACTTGTGAACGTGGAACTCCTAAAGCACAGATAAGGTCCTTTTCCTGGAACACGCAGTAGAAGAAGCCTTGAAGTTGAAGTTTCTGATGTCTGTGCAGACGATCCTTATTCTCTGGAACACACAGACAGAAGGATCTCTGATGAGAAGATTCTTAAAGGATTAGTTCACTTTCAAATAAAATGTTCCTGATAATTTACTCACCCCCATGTCATCCAAGATGTTTATGTCTTTCTTTCTTCAGTCGAAAAGAAATGAAGGTTTTTGATGAAAACATTTCAGGATTATTCTCCTTATAATGTACTTCAATGGCCTCCAAACGGTTGAAGGTCAAAATTATAGTTTCAGTGCAGCTTCAAAGGGCTTTAAACGATACCAGACGAGGAATAAGGGTCTTATGTAGCGAAACAATCGATCATTTTCGAAAAAAAATGTAAATGTATAAGCTTTATATAAACAAATGATCGCCTTCCAAGTGTTTCCGCCAAAACCGTACTTTCGTATTCTTCAAAAAGCTTACGCTGTATGTCCTACGCCTTCCCTATTCTACTTACGGAACAAACGCGGCACCAGTTAAATTTTTTTCTGTAAGTAGATTAGGGAAGGCGTAGGACATACAGCGCTACATACATGACCGATCGTTTCGCTAGATAAGACCCTTATTCCTCGTCTGGTATCGTTTAAAGCCCTTTGAAGCTGCACTAAAACTATAATTTTGACCTTCAACCGTTTGGAAGCCATTGAAGTCCATTATAAGTAGAATAATCCTGGAATGTTTTCATCAAAAACCTTAATTTCTTTTCGTCTGAAGAAAGAAAGACATGAACATCTTGGATGACATGGGGGTGAATTATCAGGAAAATTTTATTTGAAAGTGATCTAATCCTTTAAGTCCGTACAGAAGGCCACTCTGGAACACACAGATCTAGCGGATCCTGGAAGAGATTCTGAAGTTAGAGCAGAAGATTTTGAAAATGGGGGGTGCTGAGCTTGTGGTCATTGTCTCTGTTGCTATTTTCCAACTCCCCAAATTCACTTCCTGCAGAACTTCTGTTTCTCTCTTTCAAGAAGGAGAAAAAAACAGCTTGTTCCTTCAGCTCAGTGCATCTTGGAACTGAAAAACTCTCGGGGCTGGAAACAGAAACTGGAGCTGGAACAATGTAATGTAAGGTAATGTATTTAAAGGGTTAGTTCACCCCAAAATGATAATTCTGTCCTTACTTACTCACCCTCATGTCGTTCCACACTCGTAAGACTTTAGTTCATATTCAGAACACAAATGAAGATCTTTTTGATGACAGAATGCTGTCAGATTTCTTTCCATTGACTGCCTTTGTAACTACCACTTTGACACTTCAAAAACTTCATAAAGAGATTGGAAAAATAATCCATATGAATCGAGCAGTTTAGTCCAAATGTTCCTGGTTTGGTCACAAAATTTTCATTTTGGGGAGAACTAACCCTAAACCCCAAAATGTTTCCTATGTTCTTAGTCTGGTGTGTCCTTGATGGATGTTACGTATGAACGTTTGCTTCCATTCTGGTTTGAACATTTCCGTTTCGGCCTGGATTTACTCTTGATGTGTTTGTTTAAATAAATGTGGCTGCTGCATTTGGATCCAACTCTCCTTTGTTTCTGAAACAGCCACGTTACAATAAGGTAATATAACTTTAACAGTTAACCATGCAACAGTCCGGGCGGAGAAGATGGAGAGTGGAAACAGATGCACAAACATGCATGAGGGAAAACAAAAATGCAGCATGACAGCTTTGCATATAAACAAGATAACCATCAAAAGAGTGAATGGAACACAAGTTATATAACACAGTGGAAAAAAGCAACTAATCTAGACTCAAGTGAACATAATGAGTTACTAAGGAAACTAATTAGTGACTATGGAAACAAACTGAAACAGAAAATAAAGACAGGGAACAGGAACTCATAAATGACGGCAACATTTGAATAGAAATGATCAAACTGTTTTTACTGTAGCATTTGTATAGTCTTTTTTGTAAAAGGTACAAGTACAGTTATTAGTAGACCTGTTATTAATTAAAAAAAGGCTCATTAAAAATGAGACCCTTTACTACCAGAATTATATTGTCAATTACCAATCGCTTGCCAACAAACTTTGCTTTTAAACTTTCCAGTTACTTCATCATGGATGGGTGGTGTTTTCATTGTGTTGACAGATCAGGCTGTTAGTTTGATGTGTGGGTAATGAATGTCTTAATGCAAGCATAATTAAAACTCATGTCTGCAAACTATTCTTTGCGAAGTTGACTGGTCTTGTCTTGTTCGATTAACCTCTCCAGAGGAATCTAAAAAGTGGACAGGATTTTGATAACTCAGTTACCAAGTTTTGTCAAGATATGTTTATATTCTACATCACTTTTAATATATACTGTATGTGTATATGCACACACACACAGCCTTCACCAGTCTTCATAAATATCCAGAACATAACTCATTTTTTCAGGCCTCTCCAGAATGTTCTTCCATTAACAGCATTACCAGAACATGTTAAAAGTTTGAACAGCCTCTTTTTTACAGCACACTTAAAGGGTTGTTTGATCCTCTGTGAAGCAAAGGCAAAGTTGACGGCATGACAAATGAAGGGTTGATGCACAACGGGATGTATCAGTGGTGGGAACAGTAACCCTGCTATTACATTACTGGCCAGTGGCAATCAGAGGACTGCTGTCTCTAATAACCGCAGAACACCAGACACTTCCCATGACTTTTGCTCCTTAAATCTATACTTCACATCTACAGGATTTCAGTTAATAGAGATGACCCAGCAGTGAATCCAACACATTAAGAGTCGAGATTACTTCTTCTTCCCTTAACTGCATTATAAGTAAATTGAGGGACGTTTTTAGTTAGAAACAGTAAAATAGTTTATCACAATATGGCAATCATACATATATAGGGATATGCATCTATACAAAATTTCTGCACCAATACCGATATCCAGTTATTCAGAATAACATCAACTGATACAATATCTTTTATGCTGTTTTGAATTTCCTCTGCTGTCAAATGCTTGCACTTTAGATGGTATGATAACCTTAAACTATACAGGGACCCTCTCATTTGGTACTTTACTAATATATCAACTGTTATTTGTTTTCATTTATAAAACGGTTAGTTCCGGTCCTTGATTGTGATTGGTCAATAGCTGTGTTTTATTCACAATAAAACACTGCTATGATCGCTTCACCCAGCGGTTCTGTGTATCACTATACAACACCCTTAGCAACCACTCTTAGCAACGTAAACTGTATGTTCTCAATTGACATTGTTCATTGAAGCTTACTGTATTATATAGAACTAGAAGAGTATTGTGAGAAAGAGACTGAGGCCCTCATTTATCAAATGATCGTACGCCAGAAAACTGTGCGTATGCTTGTTTCTACGCAAAATTTGGCATTTATCAATATGAACGTGAGCAATGGCTACGATCAATTTTCTGTATTTTTCACAAAATTATTCTGGCAACCACAGCCTCCAAAATTATTTTGTAAAAACTACAGATTTTTTTTTTTTTTTTTTTACAGTGTAGTGTTGTTTATTAGCTAACTAATGAACTGTGAACATTGAAGAATGTCCTAAGGTAAATGGAACATTACATGACATTTGTTCACAAGCTATTTAATATCTTCGAAACACTAATACATAATACCTAATACATTTTAATAAGTTGTACTGTATTTTTCAACATAATGTTCATTTATTGTTTATTCTGTGCTATAACTTGCATTAAAGTGGAAGAAACAACTCTCATGTTGCACTGCCGCTTGAACTGAGACTAAAAAAAGCGATCTGTCACTCCACATTTAAAACTGTCAAACCAGCATTTATTGTTTGAATATCATGATAAAATTACAGAATATGAATTCTGAGACTTTGTTTCTTATCAAAAGTAAAAAAGCACAGAGCTCTTCGCGGCAATTGGATGGGAATTAGCATATACAGGTGATTCATAGGGTCATATTGAGTCTGCTTTATCTGTGCTGCTTTTTATCATTATTATTATTATTATTTCATTTAAGTGAGAATTAGTCAATGCGTTATTTACAGCCCTAAATTTTACCCAAGAGACATTTTCTTCACACACTGAGTTGCCATCAGTACCTATTCAGAATAATAACCAGAACTGGTTATTATTCTGAACTGATCAAAAACATGAAAACATGAATACTGGGAAATATTATTACAATTTAATATATATATATATATATATATATATATATATATATATATATATATATATATATATATATATATATGTAATATTTTAAATAAACCAGGCACAAACTGAACTTGAAAACCAGTAAACACCACATATCACAGTTCTGTTTTCAGCTTCAGGACATCAAACAATGCAGACACACAACATTTGCATTCTGTTGATTGATGGCTGGCAACCCAAAAATAATGGCAACCTTTAGTGAAACATTTGATATGAGAGATCTATCAGTTGCCACAGACAGGGAAAAGGTCAGAGTGAGGGTACAAAGATAAGTGTTCAATTGTTCAATGTTTTGTTCTCTGCTCTGTGAGTGTGATTTGTTTGGATTTGTATAGTGAGTTGGGTGGCATAACACTTTAAATGACAATAACTGAGTTCATGATAACTGTCTTAAATAGGTCAAGCATATATTATTGATTGCATCTTTCATATAAATCTGAATACAGTACATAATTTCCAAACATCTGTGTATAAACAACAGAAATGGCAAAATACATTGTGATGTATCTTGAATACAGATTCCCCTTCCCTTCCCTTCCCTTCCCTTCCCTTCCCTTCCCTTCCCTTCCCTTCCCTTCCCTTCCCTTCCCTTCCCTTCTTTTTGGATTATGGTTATGCAACATATGACGAAACCCAGAGTAAACTTTCACAGAGAAAAATGAAAATCTTTTAAATACCCAGCAGGTTATGAAGCTGAAGTTGTCTTTGAGAACAGTCCACTCTATAGATGAATGCCCGGAGATCTTCTCATGCGCTTCCCTCAACTCTTTCTCCTAATGAGTGTTCGGCAGCCAAAGCTGAGCCGATAAGTGCATTCAAATGAATGTGACCCACATTCTACTGGAAAATCACGACATGACTCAAAAGGCAATCATTTATAACACTGTTTTATTATTTATAATTAGCTGTTACTGGTGAGGAAGTTCATAAGCAGATGCTGCTCTCTGAAACTAGTCCAAAACCAAAATCATCATCATCATCATCATCAAGGTCCCTTTTTAAGGCAAGTCTGTTCAATCGGCATTCATCTTGGGAATGCACTCGGGGAGCTATTTTCAGTCATGCATATAGAGCTCCTATCTAAATGAATTGGGAAATAAAGAAATCTCAAAAACTACCAAAAAAATCTCATTAAAAAAACATAACCGTTTTATGAGTTGGCGATTTCATATGTTTTTGTGCAGTTTGATTTGTACGAAAACATACCATTTGTAGAAAAAGAAAAAAAAAACCTTTTAAACTTTCCTCGCAAGTTGAATACAGAAGGCGGTCTGGCGAAAGCTAGATATTTTAATTTATAGCTTGTTAAATATGGATATTTTTCTTACACAAATGCATCTCTTCGCTTTAGAAAGCCTTTATTAACCCCCCGGAGCCGTGTGGAGTACACGTTTATGATGGATGGATGCACTTCTTGAGCTTTATACTCACTGGTCCCGTTCACTGCCATTATAAAGCTTAGATGCGTCAGGATATGTATCAATATCCTATATAATAATAATTATAACTCAGATTGTGTTCATCAGAAAGAAGAAATTCATATACACCTAGGATGAGTAAAGCTTGGGCTAATTTTCATTTTAAAGTGAACTAATCCTTTAAGCAGTTTATATTCTGCAGTTTAAGGTTTAGGGGTCGTTCCATGTATATTAATAACCGTTCAGGTGTAAATGCGACTCCTCTCCTCATATAAAATTTGTAATAGTTATCACTGGCCCACTCTTAATAACCTATTTATAATTAATGGAGGTTATTAAATAAATACTCAATATAGTAACCCAGAAATCAATTACTCAAATTAATTTGTCATCAGTCTTTATATCAAAACCTTAAAACACCACGATATCTGTTTAAAATCCATTAGATAATGCTGATTTCACCCCATTTCAAAAACTCTGGTGTATAACTTCTAAGATATGCGTGTTTTCTTTCTTTTCTCCAATGAGCTTTAATGTTGGAGCTCTGTTTTGCTGCTCTGTCAGCAGTACATCATATTTTCCCAATGTCAGCACTCATCTAAACGGTGCAGCTAAAGAATTATGCCTGTGCCAGCGAAGCCACAAAGCATGTCATCAGTGTTTGATAAGCCTAAATCCTGTTCTGATGCTGTGGCATTCAGTTTTAAGGGGTCAAATGGAAAAAGGAATCAAGGAGAAAAAAATAAATAAATTAATGTGAAGATGAATAGTGCAGAGCTAAATCGATGACTGAAGCGAGAATCAGATTTGTGCCTTGTCGAGTGTGCATACAACAGCAACCATGAAAAATGGAATGTACAAGTATGTAGTATTTCATAGCTAATTTCTATTCGCACACATTTAACAGTGAAACAGGACAGACAGTAGAACAAAAAAGAAAAATATACAGCCATACTTATCATTTTTTTGTATTTATTGTCAAATTAATCACGGTTAAACGTTTCTTTTGTGGGTGCTAATTGCTATAATTTATTAATATACAAACTCTCAAACTTTCAAGTCTTGTATTATGAGCTAAATTTGAAGGTAAATCTCAAAAAGAAATGACACATCCAAATCAAAATAAAATGATCTTTAGCATAAATAAATGTGTATATTTCACACCACGTGAGTCTGTAATGTGTCTGCAGCAAGTTGTGCTTTCACACTGACAGAACTGTGGCTCAATACAGAACATTAAATAATTTTTGGCTTACTATACTAACGATGACTAATGAGAAATTACACAGTGGTTATTGGGGTTTGACAATTGAGAATGATTACAAGCTTGATCACCATGAAATCTAATTTAAGTGACAAGGACGGTCCACATTAAAATTGAAATTGTAATAAATCTACACAGAAGAGAGCCCAAACCCCAAACATATCAATAACCTGTTTATGGATTCAGTCAAATTTTCTGAATAAAGGGGTGTCTGTTTGCCAGTATCTATCAAACTGTCCATCCATTCGTCCGTCCATCCGTCCATCCGTCCATCCATCCATCCATCCGTCTGCCCATCTGTCCGTCTGGTCAAAATTTCTAAATAATGGGGTGTCTTTTCACCAGTATGAAACAAACCTTATATCTTCCTAAAAATCTGTCCGTCCATTCGTCTGTCCATTCGTCTGTCCATCCATCCATCCATCCATCCATCCATCCATCCATCCATCTGCCTGTCTGCCTATCTAGCTGACCAAAATTTCTGAATATGGGGTATCTGTTTGCCAGTGTCTATCAAATTGTCTGTCCATTCGTCCATCCATCCGTCCGTCTGCCTGTCTGCCCATCTATCCTTCTATTGATCTATCTGTTCGTCTGTCCATCCGATCATAATTTCTGAATAAAGGGGTGTCTTTACACCAGTATGAAACAAACCTTATATCTTTCTATATTTTTCCTTTTAAATAATAAATTATTATAATTTCTTATTCCAGAAATGAGAATGTGAGGGCGGGTGATTAATTATCATGGAAATAATGCCAAAAAATGTAATGGTTTTTGTATACATATTACAATTTTAAACATTTTGATTTTAAACAAAAATTAAACAAAGATGTTTTGTGAGATTTATGAAGATGTTTGTGCATATATTCCTTCCGTGCATATATTCCAAGTATAAAAAGGAATGTAAAGTACATTATTTTGAGTGAAATAAAAAAGATAGTACTCAGTATGACCATTATTAATGTAACCATCCGCAACCATCACAGACCCGACCTGCTCATTTAATCTCTATATGAAATCTCATATGCTGCATTCAGCTTAATATCCTCAAACGCAAACACAACATAACAGCATGTCCTTATATTAGAGTTCTCTATATATAGTGAAATATTTGCATTCACATAAAGTGTGTTATGTTTCTCCAGTGCAGTTTATGAACCCATTCTCAGAATTTTGCTTTATTAAGGGTTCAGTTGCAATAGTATTCCATTGGGTTGTAATAAATACTGGTATGGTGTAGAAAGAGATCTAGACCCACTGCTGTCTCCTCCATCTCCGCTCTCTTATTTCCTGTCACTGAGGAGAATGCGTGACAGGGGCATTTGTTTAGCCGAGAAAAACACAACGAATTGACCTGCGCTCTTGACTCCTGCCTGGAGGTTGATGAAATGTCATCTGTAAAAAGGTGTCTCAGGGATCAGACGGTTTTACAAGGGTAGTTACTGACAGAATCTTTTTTAGAAAGGAAGTTACTGTTTTAAAAATGTTATATACACATTATATGCACAACAAACTAGAAAATTCCCATCATAATAAACAATGCTGTTTATTGACTCACAGGCCTGCAGCTGTCCAAGTACATAATATGAATGTACACAATTTGCAATCAGTTCTTGCCCCAGATATTTTTAAACCAATCAATTTTGGAAGTTTGGAACGACATGAAGGTGACTAAATGATGACAGAATTTTCAGTGTTGGGTGTACTATTCCTATATAACTAAATCACCCTGGAGCCGCAGGAAGTGATATCACAACATGACTTTTCATACTTTTCTATGAATATAAGGATATAAATCAGTTTTATCTGCAGTAGATTCATTCACAAGCTGCACATGAAATAAAGATATGCTTCATTGCTGAAAAATGATAGAAGACATTTACAAGTTTTGCTTTCTAAAATGGACTGTAGGTAAATATCCACCTCATCTGGCTTGCTTGTTTTGTTTTCTGTATTTATTTTTTTATTTTTTTTTTTACTGGGGCACAGTGATAATTTGCTTGTGCCCCATTAAAAAGGGCCTTGCAGCACCCCTGGTCTTTATGTTCTGACACCACCAGAAATGCCCAAATGCCCGTTGTCACTCAGGTTTCTTCAAATCATTAAAATACAATAACTTCCAGTCACTTTAATGCTGAAAAACGCTGTCAGCTCCTATTTAGTGAATATTAAAGTTCCCAAATGCTTATACTCTATATATTTGGTACCACGCAAATAGACATGCATGCACATCCACACAAACCCTGTGCCTCTAAATGATACCCTCAGCATTTTGAGCTGTTGTGCTCTTTTCATTTATTCTCGTTTGGTCGGCAACATTCCTTCAGCTTCGTCTGTGGCTAAAAGCAGAACTTTGAACTATTTTTTCTCCTCATTTCTTTTCCTCCATGTGCTCTGTAAATGTTTCAAATGCTGACCTTGTTTTTCTCTCTAAAGCCGCGGATCTGTATTCTTCTTCCAGGAGGGACTGATGGTATTACTGGCTTTAGGATATGTGATTTTGACCTCATTCTGGGCTTACAGGGTTATCTTTGTCAGTCTTCTTCTTTTTTTTTTTTTTTTTCTTTTTCTTTTTTTTTTTTTTTTAAACGATGTAGTGTACCCTGTAACACATCTTCTGTAATCAACACTGATTTGCATTGGGCATAATTCATTTAACACGGTTAAACGATCTGCACCCTTGAGCTGAGTATTTCTCGTTAGGTTGCCAGGGGTTAATTACTTTACCAATGAGGAGCACTGGGAACATATTGAATTACTTCCTTCATTATGTGTTATATTAAGATTGGGATCAAGTTTGAATTAAAACTGGAAAGAACTGAAATGATATTATCACAGGATATCAAATTGATTTTGGTTTCATCATTGGCGCCAAGCTTTCATAGCCCAGATTCTGCTAAATAAATTTTCATAATATATTATTAGTTATTGTAATATATATATATATATATATATATATATATATACATATTCACCTGTGGGGAGCATCACTCTGCATTCAATATTATAGAAATGAAAATCGGATATACTTTAGAGTAGTCAATGTGCAGCTTGTATAGCAATAAAGTCAACATACAGCCATTATTGTCTAAATAACTGTGAGTACACCCTAAGTGAACATGTCAAAACTGTGTCCAAAGTGTACATTTTTTGTGTGAGCACCATTGTTATTTAGCACTGCCTTAATCCTCCTGGGCATGGAATTCACCAGAGCTTCACAGGTTGCCACTGGAGTCCTCTTCCACTCCTCCATAATGACGGAGCTGCTGGATGTTAGAGGTTGTCTTCAGCAAACTGTTTACAGGCTTTATTGTGAGCCAGGTTCAGAAGAGGCTTCCTTCTGGAATGACGGCCATGCAAACTGACTTGTTGCAGTGTGCGGTGTCTGACGCACAGCACGAGGACTTCTTTGATACTGCTCTAATACAAGATACACAAATTTATATGGTCCTATCAAGCAGACAAAAACATGAACATGATGAATAAGACATGTAGCTTTGCATGGTTAAACGACGTACAGCTTTTATCACTTAGGGTTTACTTACTTTTGTTGCCAGCTATTTTGACAATAATGTACGTTGAGTTATTTTCAGAGGACAGTAAATCTGTACTGCTATACAAGCAGCACATTGACTACTCTAAAATATATCCAAGTTTAATTTCTATAGTATTGTTCCTTGAGAAGATATACTAAAATAGTTGCTGAAATGTGAGGGGTGTATTCACTTTTGTGAGATACTGTATATATAAATAACTTTAATATGTTAGCTCATCCATGAACATGATTTCTGCCTTGAGTTCCATTGGACTGTTTTCCATTGGCTGTGGAGGTGAAGACGACAACTCCCATGATTCCACGCTTATTCACGGAATCATCAAGCTATGCTTTTGTTACTGTTTTGAAAAAGCGACTTCTGGCAGCGAAACTTACATACTGTGCCTTTAAATTATATTGTTTCTATGAAATAATCAACAACAACTTCTCTGCCATTTTAATTCTATTATGTCATCCACAGTGCTTCATGGGATCGTAGTTCTTTTTCTCATTAAAGCCATTAAGTATACAGTCTTGTACCTTTAACTTTTGTCAGATTTTCAAATACTTTTTTGCTTCAAATGAAAGATTGTAATGATGTGATTGACCTCGTAACTGATGATTTGGTTCATGGCTTATAATGTTTTGAAGGTGTAATGTGTAAAATTTAGGAGGATCTATTGACAGAAATGCAATATAATATAAATAATTATGTTTTGAGTGGTGTATAAAGACTTTACGTAATGAACCGTTATGTATTTATTACCTTAGAATGAGCCATTTCTATCTATATACACCATGGGTCCATTTCAAGTTGTCATTTTGCGCTGGCAAGTTTCTACAGTAACCCTAAACGGACAAACTGCTCTACGGATGACACAAAACAAGGAAATGAATTAACTGAGGGCTTAAATACACATGGAAAACTAATGAACAGAAACAGAAATAGGTGTGCAATTTAAATCAGTAACCACAAACACAAACTAGTGGTGAGAAAATGAGAACAAAGGAAACATGAACTAGAATTAAACCAAAACAGAACTTGCGCGTTACACAAGGTTGCTGAAGATAAATCTTTAAATGCACTAGTTTTGTTTAACATTGCTATGCCACTTGTTAAATACTACTAATAATAATTATCAAAGAAAAAAAGAAAAAAATAATAGTAATCCATGAAAACATGACATTTAAAATGTCAAATAGACTACAAATGATTATGACCAAACTCAGCATTAACCTGCTATGGGAAATTAATTTCCAGGAAGGGGCAGAGGTTTACTCTTTAACAAATAATAAAAAAAGAAGATGACAGTGTTAATAACTGTGAATTCTTGAGGGTTTTGAACTTGTACTGCCTTATGGCTCTTTTATAGAGTCTACAGGATTCTCTATTTGAAATACTATTAGAGCGACTTTTGGATGATGAAACAGGGTGTGCCTCTAGTGGTACGTTCCGGATAGAGCCGTTGTGCTTTCTTGAACCGTTGAACATTTTAAGGTCTCACCACGTACATCAGATTCTTATATATGTGTTCACGTGAACCAGTAGGTGTCCTCTGACAAGACCTATTTTATTAGACAGGACACCTGTTTTAGACCATGGCAGTAATGGTCAGCCCTCATGGCAAGACTGAGCAGCTTTCTAGTGTAGATTGTCTTATTAATTTTAAAGCAGAGTCACTGAAGCAGTGTATGTTCCCCCGGGGAGGGCTCTGCACTCTGTGCTTCAATGATAATGACAGGGCCAGTCAAACCCATTTAATGAAAAGCACCGAAGACTTCCTCATCCATCACATAAGAGAGAGCACAACCAGCTCAGAGCTGATGGCTATGAGTCAAATGTGAAAATGCATCAAGGGTCACAGAATATGGATGTTGCAACGTTGCAGATGTTCTGTTTGAAATTAACATCTGACACACTACTTTTGTTGCTTGGGTGGGAAAATGAAGAGCTCTGTTTTAGGGGTGTGCAATTTGACAAAAATAAATAAATAATAATTTTAAAAAATGTGTATATATATATATATATATCTTTTTTTTTTTTTTTTTTACCTTGGTCGTGGACAGTTGACTCGCAAAGCTTTTCATATTCTGTGCAGTGGTTAGTTCACAGCAGTGACAAAAATGAACTTTTCCATTGAGGGGTGAAATTTGTCCCCTTAAATTGATTTCCAGAGGCATTTTTATATTAATAAGGGAGTTTTTCTTGCCTTGTTGTTACATCTGCAAGCTGGATTGCCCATGATCTCCATCAGAGGGCACTCCTCCCGTCTCCTTTGCTTTCTCATCTTGAACTACATTTCCCATAACCCATTGCCTGGACTCATTATGGTTTTGATTAATTCCACCTGTGTGTGATTTAACTAGTTTGTATTTGCCTTCATAAGCTCTGTGTTTTCACTCACTCATTGCAATGTCTTAATTGTGTTCCACTGCATTTCTGAGTGCTTTATTCTGGTTCCAGTGTTATGGTATTGATCTTCTGCTTGTTTTCCTGGATTTGCATGTGTCTTGGACTCTGCTGCTGTCTGGATTGTTTGACCTGTGGTTTTGACCTTCTGCCTGTTATTTGGATTATGATTGTGGATTTTCCTTATTAAAACTGCATTTGGATCTTCAACCCATGTGTGTCATCTTTTATGTCAGAATCTTACATTTAATCTGAAAATTTAATTACAATAAGGTATGTTACTAATGAAACTAATTTCTGCACGGAAAATGCTGCACTTGAAGTGGCGTTTTGATGTACGCAAACTGTTCAATGCTGCTCAGAGGTTGCATGAATGCATTTACACTGCAATTGTATAAAATTCTTTCAAATTAATGTTTGATAAAAGTAAATATTGAAATGACATTTTTATATATATATATATATATATATATATATATATATATATACACACTACATAAAGTTGGGACACCCCTCCAAATCACTGAATTCAGGTGTTCCAATCACTTACATGGCCACAGGTGTATAAATCAAGCACCTAGGCATGCAGACTGCTTCTACAAACATTTGTGAAAGAATGGGTTGCTCTCAGGAGCTCAGTGATTTCAAGCGTGGTACCGTAATAGGCTGCCACCCGTGCAATAAGTCCATTTGTGAAATTTTCTCACTACTAAATATTCCACGGTCAACTGTTAGTGGTATCATAAAGTGGAAGCAATTGGCTAGTGGTAGGCCATGTAAAATCAGAGAGCAGGGTCAGCGCATGCTGAGGTGCACAGTGGGCAGAAGTCGCCAACTTTCTGCAGAGTCAATAGCTACAGGCCTCCAAACTTCATTTGGCCTTCAGATTAGCTCAAGAACAGTGCGTAGAGAGCTTCATGGAATGGGTTTCCATGGCCGAGCAGCTGCATCAAAGCCTTACATCACCAAGTGCAATGCAAAGCGTTGGATGCAGTGGTGTAAAGCACGCCGGCACTGGACTCTAGAACAGTGGAGACGTGCTCTCTGGAGTGAAAGGAACTCTTAATGCTTCAGCATACCAAGACATTTTGGACAATTTCATGCTCCCAACTTTGTGGGAACAATTTGGGAATGGCCCCTTCCTGTTCCAACATGACTATACACCAGTTCACAAAGCAAGGTCCATAAGGACATGGATGAGCGAGTTTGGTGTGGAGAAACTTGACTGGCCTGCACAGAGTCCTGACTTCAACCTGATAGAACACCTTTGGGATGATTTAGAGCGTAGACTGCAAGCCAGGCCTTTTCGCCAACATCACTGCCTGACCTCACAAATGCGCTTCTAGAAGAATGGTCAAAAATTCCCATAAACACACTCTTAAACCTTGTGGAAAGCCTTTCCAGAAGTGTTGAAGCTGTTATAGCTGCAAAGGGTGGGCCAACTTCATATTAAACCCTACGGATTATTTCATTTAAGTTCATGTGCACGTAAAGGCAGGCATCCCAAAACTTTTGGCAATATAGTGTATATATAAATGATACTCAAAATATCAAACTGAAACTGCCAATAGGTGATGACAATGCACTGGTGTCCGAAATCGCATAGTAGGTACTTCTTTTGATTAGGTACTTCAGGCCAAATAAAAAGGGTATGAATAGTATGAATATGTGTAGTATATTCAAAAGACATACTAAACATGACCTATTGTCATTGTCATGTGACTTACCAGCATTGGTTGCGTTGCTTTAATGCCATTACGCTTGTTCACGTGCCGCAAAGATCGGCTGCCGTCTGACAAAAGCAATGCATTCTGGTTAGAAAATTTGTCTGACTATACCGAGAGAGCAGAACGAGACCAGCCGCCTCGGTCAGGCACCGCAGGTACTCAAAATTGGCTGTGAAAGCCTTGATGATGATCATTGTTCAGACTGATGAAAAGGATGATGTGTTGCATGTTTTTTCTTAGACAAGTTCCTTTATTTAACCAATCTTGATATTGAAAATCTGAAATTCAAAACATGGGAATTTCAATTGCATCCACTTCTTTGGCTACAATCAATGCAAAAATCACGTGGTCTGCCATGAATGACGTTGGTTCAGCACACTACGGAGAGCACGAAGTGTCCGACCTGACGGCCATCTCTGTACTCCCCTCTCATTCAGCAAAATCAGGACGTGCTAAAGTGATCATCAAATATGCAATTCTGAATCGTGGCGAAAGTAGTACATTTTGTTTTTACTTTTTTTCAGACATACTACTCTTTTCACATAGTGTTTCCTGCCTACTACATATGCAAGATAGGGACATGCAATGGTTCTGCTGTAGATTTGTTTTTTGTTTTTGTCAAAATAGAGCAAAAACTATGGTGGCTGAGAGAGCTCAATGCACTGCAAATGAAGAAAACACATGCAAATAGAAAAAACACCAGCAAATTTTTCTATGCGATCATCAAACAGCTGTGGTAGGTCGGATCAGTCTACAAACACGGTGAGTCATGTCATCCTCTCCCTCTATTGCAAGTTGTTCTGCTTGTCACATGTTCAGTATAGCTTTCTCTGTCAGCGACGAGGGATTTACATGTCATAAATGTAGGGAAATAGTCAGGCTGAGAGAGAAAATCTCAGAATTAGAGACACGCATCCAAACCTTAATCGAGGAAAGTAAGAATGCAAGGACTTCAGATACTGTTTTGGATGCGACTAGCTTAGTGAACTCTTTACATTGTTCAGTTCCGGCTGTAGAGCCCGTGCAGCAGGGCACTTAGGTAACGGTGAGGCGGCCTAGCCGCAGAAAACACCACTCTTCCGTTCCAATAAGAACATCAAACAGGTTCTCCCCACTCAGTGACGCACCCACTGAGAATCCTGTTGAAAGTGACCTAGTTATTGGCAATTCTATTACACGGAACGTGAAAATAGAGACACCAGCCACCAGTCACATGTTTGCCAGGAGCCAGAGCACCTGACATCAAAGCAAATTTAAAAGTGCTGGCTAATGCTAATCGTAAATACTCTAAAATTATAATTTACATCAGCCCTAATGATGTTCGACTTCGCCAGTCGGAGATCACTAAAATTAACATTAAAGAGATGTGTGTACTCGCAAGTACAATGTCAGGAAAAGTAATATGCTCTGGCCCTCTTCCGGTTCGTTGGAGTAATGAGATAGTTAGCAGATTATCATCACTCAATGGCTGGCTGTCTAAGTGGTGTCCACAGAATAATATAGGTTTCATAGACAATTGAAAAGTTTTTGGGGCAGACCTGACCTGTTGAAAATAGATGGTATTCATCCCTTCTGGGATGGTGCTGCTCTTCTCTCTAGTAATATGGCACATAGTCTTAGAGCTGAAACATGACAAATTGGGGCCCAGGTCAGGAAGCAGACAGACCGGCTAAACCGACTGTCTGCTAGCTGCCTCATGTTACAGAAGTCAGATAATTCCCAACACATAGAAACTCTTACACCTAGATATTATCACATAGAGACTGTGTCTGTACCCCGAATTAGAAAAAACTAAAAACTTCCAAACCCATTTAATGGTAAAAATTTAATTGATGTTCAACAAATAAAAAATAGAGATAATAATGATAAACAAATGATAAAGCTTGGGTTGTTAAATATTCGATCAAAAGCACTTATTGTAAATGATATTATCACAGACAATAATCTAGATGTGCTGTGTTTGACAGAAACCTGGCTAAAACCAGACAATTACATTACTTTAAATGAGTCTAGCCCTCAAGGTTACGATTATCGACACAATCCTCATCAGAAAGGCAAAAGGGGAGGTGTTGCTGTAATTTATAGTAATATTTACAGTATTAGTCAAAAGTCTTTCAAATATAATTCCTTCGAAGTGATGGTGCTTTATGTAACATTATGTAAGTTGACATTTGTGCTGGCTACTGTATACAGGCCACCAGGACACCATACAGACTTTATCAAATAATTTGCGAGTTAGTACTAGCTGCAGATAAAGTCATTGTTGTTGGTGATTTTAATATCCATGTAGATAATGCAAAAGACACATTGGGATTGGCATTTACAGACATTCTAAAATATATTGGAGTTAGACAACACGTGTCAGGACCCACTCATTGTCATAACCATACTTTAGATCTAATATTGTGACATGGAATCGATATTGATGCCGCTGAAATTGTGCAGCAGAGTGATGACATCTCAGATCATTATCTAGTCTTGTGTATACTACATTTAGTCAAGGCTGCTAAACTGCCTCCTTGCCATAAATTTGGTAGAACCATCACTTCTACTACTAAAGATCGCTTTATAAATAATCTTCCTGATCAGTTTCATCGCCTTAGCATACCAGACAGCTTAGAAGACCTCGATGTTACAACAGAAAATATTGCCTCTGTCTTTTCCAGCACATTAGACTCAGTTGCTCCTTTGCGCTTAAAAAAGATTAAGGAAATTAATCCAACGCCATGGTACAATGAGCACACTCGGGCCCTAAAGGTAGCAGCCAGAAAAATGGAGCGCAGCTGGAAGAAAACAAACGTTTTTCGCATTTTGTGGAGAGAGAGAATGATTGAGTACAGAAAGGCCTTAAACACTGCTAGATATGCCTATTTTTCAAAACTTTTAGAAGAAAATAAGCCCAACCCTAGGTATTTATTTGATACAGTGGCTAAATGAACAAGAAATAAAGCTTCAACTTCTGATGTTTCCAAACAGCACAGCAGTAATGACTTTATGAACTTCTTTACTTGCAAGATTGACAATATTAGAGAGAAAATTATAACCATGCAACCGTCTACTACAGTATCACATCAGACAGTGCATTGTAGTGTCCCTGAGGAAAAATTCAATTCATTTACTGCTTTAGGAGAGGAAGAATTGTCTAAACTTGTTAAATCATCAAAATCAACAACATGCATGTTAGACCCTATACCAACAAAGCTATTGAAAGAGATGCTTCCAGAGGTCATAGATCCTCTTCTTAATATTGTTAATTCGTCTTTATCACTAGGATACGTACCAAAAACTTTTAAGCTGGCTATTATTAAACCTCTTATTAAAAAACCACAACTTGATCCTAGAGAATTAGTTAATTACAGGCCGATCTCAAATCTCACTTTTCTGTCAAAAATACTAGAAAAGGCAGTAACATCGCAACTATGCTCCTTTTTAGAAAGAAATAGTATCTGTGAGGATTTCCAGTCAGGATTTAGACCGTACCATAGTACTGAGACTGCTCTCATTAGAGTTACTAATGATTTGCTCTTATCATCAGATCGTGGTTGTATCTCTCTATTAGTGTTACTGGATCTTAGTACTGCATTTGACACTATTGATCACAATATTATTTTGAATAGACTCGAAAATGATGTTGGCATTAGTGAAATTGCACTGTCATGGTTCAAATCATACTTATCTGATCATTATCAGTTTGTAGTAGTAAACGAAGAGATGTCATATCGATCACAAGGCATTTGGCACCAAAACTCTGGAACAATCTTCCTAGCATTGTTCGGGAAGCAGACACACTCTGTCAGTTTAAATCTAGACTAAAAACGCATTTCTTTAACCTGGCATACACATAACACATTATCAATTTATATTTTCAAATCCGTTAAAGGATTATTAGGCTGCATAAATTAGGTCAGCCGGAACCGGGAACACTTCCTATAACACCAGATGTACTCGTTACATCAGAAGAAGAATGGCATCTACACTAATATTAGTCTTTCTGTTTATCCCGAGGTTTACCGTAGTCAACCGGATCCAGGCCGTATACAGGTGAGATCGAGGACCTGCGCCTTGACACGACCACAACGCAGCCCTGAAGTATTAGCAGAGGCCTCATCGACACAACAGCCAGTGGCACAGTTCCTCAACAAACCGCCTGTACCGCTGTGATGAATATGATCCTCAACTGGATGGAACTTTTTAACACCTATTTGCCAGCTGATGTCACCTGTTGGAGTTTGGGTTCCTTGCCGCTGTCGCCTTTGGCTTGCTTAGTTGGGGACACTTTACATTTGATATTCAACAGTGCTTTGCATCTGCCTGCATTGACACCATTTTCTTTAAGAGCTGCTGTGCAGCCAAAATTATATACCAGTTATCACTGTAAAGCTGCTTTGACACAATCTCCATTGTAAAAAGCGCTATAAGTCAAGGTGACTTGACTTGACAACACATGCAAATACAAAAACGTGCTGCAAAAGTTTGCAACACATACAAAAACAGAAACGCGCTGCAAAAGTTCACAACACTTGCAAATACAGAAACACACTGCAAATATGCCTGCTCACATACGATCAGAATGTTAAGATAAACAAAAAACTCACCTTTCAGGTGCACACCACTGAAGAGTAAACATTGAACAATAAGCGGTCCCAACCAGGTTCATCACTTGTTGGTGTTCCCTTATAACATTTTCGTTGTGGTCTGTGCCAGTCCCGGCGCTAGGACAAACGATTTTGGGGGATATTATTTTGCGTTAAAAATATTATTAATAAATTATTCATAATAAATAATCTTTTTTTTTTTTTTTTTAATAATAATTTACTTGATTTTATGTCTCAAATCCCAGGTAATTATTCACTGCAGAAAGTTAAACTAAAAACTCAGCGATGAGAGCTCTACTTCAACATGTTTTGATAACACTATTTAACCTTAATTTATTTCTTAATATTTCTCTTGTGGCACATACATAAAAAAATGAGAAGAGATGTAGGTGTTAAACAGTGCGTCGGTTATGCGTGATGCGCTATATATTATTGCGGGGAAAAAATTAAAATAAAATAATTTAATTCTAAAAGTAGCCTAATCATCATCATCATCATTCAGATCATTGCAGAAGGGGCTTGAGATCGCCGGGCCATATGTGCTATTTGCAGCGCGTTTCTGTATTTGCATGTGTTGTGAACTTTTGCAGTGCGTTTTTGTATTTGCATGTGTTGTGAACTTTTGCAGAGCATGTGTTGTCAAATTGATGAAGATGTTTTCTTTATTTGCTGGTGTTTTTTCTATTTGCATGTGTTTTCTTCAGTTGCAGCGCGTTGAGCTCTCTCGGCCACCATAAAAAACAGACAATATCATGTCTAAAGCCCGGAACACACCAAGCCGATGCCGATAAACTAGTGGAGACGAAAGCAGACTGCGGGGTTGGCTCACGTCGACAGTGTCTGGGTCCAAAGTTGCCCTGACACACCCAACTGATGCTCGACACCCGACGGCCAGATAGCACGTCCGTTCTGCGCCTGTGTAAGAAGAAATGCTCTTCCGTACCAGCAGGTGGCAGTAACTGAACAGCCAATCAGAATGATCAGATGGCCCGACTGACCGACGAGCTCCAACGCTGATTTAACATGTCAGATTCCCCCAAAAAAAGCAGACGAAGACTAACTTCAGCCAACGGTGCGGAACACAAACTTCCCGACAGCCGACCGTTGGCTTGGTGTGTTCCGGGCTTTAAATGCAACTAACTTACAGTAATATTAACTTGTTTGTTGAACAGTTCTATAAAATCAGTATCACATTTGCAGTCATGCTGATGTTTTGGAAAAACAGCACATTTGCTTGTATGATATTGTTATATCATTACGTCATGATATAGATCATGATATAAATAAAAGAGAAAATCTCATACAGGGGGTATTTTTTTAGCCCATATGTCTTTCTATTTTGGGGTCATTTTAGAATATTCTAATATGCTGCCTACATGCAGGTGAGTAAACGGTGAGAGCGTAATTCAATTACCACATAAAAGAAAATAATTTTGACTCATTCCTCTTTTTTTTTTAATCCAGTAGCGTGGATAATGTAAGGCAGTACATTTTAAAATGCACAATGTTTCAAAATTATAGCCTCAAGTCATAAACATTAATCATTCTGGCATGCAACCCAGAACCCAGGACATTCCTTTTAACTTTTTTTTTTTTTTAAATAATAAAGTTTTTGTAAACTTCTCCCTCTTATGCAAAAATACACAGACAAATCACTGAATATATGAAATGTAAAAAGTATACATACAAAAGTATGTCAAACAATGCATGATAAGATATTAGGATCTGATAATATTGAGTTCCCGTGTGTGTGGAGACGTATGGAGAAGTTTGGCAACTGATTTAAGTAATACGCAGCTTAATCAAGACACAAAATATAGCTATTAAAATTCAACACATCATCACTAAAACTGCTACTTTGTTGAAAGGCTGGTGTTTAGACAAATCATATTAGATGCTTTTATTCCATTTTGGATATTTGGTAAAAAAAAACAACAAAAACAAATGCATTATTATAGGAACATGTATCACCTGGGGCCTACAGACTCTCACTTCACATTTAACATTATCTTGTTCAATCATCTGAGAGCAGTTGGCACAGTTGAAGGGGATTGATTTTGATATGCCCTCAACCTATTCATGGAAGTTAAGTCTGTCCTTTTGAAGCTCTTGTTTAAGATGTGGTTTTTCAGAACTGATTATAGATCTGTTTTTTCTTCTTTCCTATATAGAAAGTTCAACCTTGTCTGCCCACTCGTGTCAGAACAAGGGACTCCTATGATGAACAATCACCATTTGATCTAACACCAAGGAACTGCATTCACAATCCATGAAGTTTTGTTTAAAAAAAAATAAAAAATAGACTTCCAAAATAGTGACTGTAAACCTTTGTGGTTGTGTGCTAATAAAGCTTTTATGAGGGTTTGATGTTTGCTCTGGCATTGATTTTAATGAGTTTTGAAAGTTCTAATACCTTAGTGTGTTCTACTTGAATTAATGAGGCAATTAATGAAGGTCTTTAAAAACTGGAAATGTTTATCTTAACGTAAGTCTGAGAGTATAGATGATGTAAGGATGAACACTTTTATTAATGATGGGCAGAGACAACTTTTCAGCTTTTCACTCTAGCATAACATGGAACCCCTGAACAAAATGGCTTCTGGAAGTTTGCTAAAATCAGATGGTATTTGATGTAGTTCATGATGCAATCTCTTTTATGCATGGTTTTGACTCTTTTTATACCAAATCCTCATGCCACTTCTGGTAAATGTTGCTTAATCTTATCTTATCTAATCCACATCTTTTCCCATCACAGCACCAGTGATATTGAACAACAGGCATTCATGTTTGTGGCTGGCCAGCATCTGTGGTATTTTCTGGAAAGCATGAAAGTTGGGTCTACTTGTAGTTTTTTAAAAGGAAATAGTTTCAACTTTTCCAGGCAGGTTCATCACATCACAGACATCGTAGATGTTTATGGAAGCAAAGCAGGGGGTTGGAAAGTGTAAGTTGCTTTGTTTGAAAACATTCATCTTCTTGAGCTCCACACAGAAATTTGTCAGGTTTAGTTGTGCTATTGAAACAGGCAAACCCACAAGCACAGCATATTGCATTCAGTCAGGCGCCTGAAGTGAACGCAATGCCTCGTGTGTCATGCTATTGCACAGAGAGGTATGTATAGAAAAAAAAGGTACAGACTATGGAAAACATTTTGTAAAAAAAATGCCAGGATTTGTATAAAACGTATTTAGAATTGCATCCATCCATCATAAAAAGAATCCATACGGCTCCAGGGGGTTAATAAAAGCCTTCTGAATCAAAGCGATATTTAAAATGTTATAAACTAAAATAACTAGCTTCCTTTTAAAAGTGACTATTGGTAACTAGTATAAACTATTAATAGTAATAACTAGTAATAGTAATATTAGTAATAGTTATATACTATTTTTAGAAGTACAAATTACTTGTTTTATGCTTCTGTTTAGCTTCTTGCCCATTTTAGAAAATTTTGTCACAAATATATATATATACATTACATTACATTAACTATCACCATTATAAATCTATGGAAAATTATATTCTTTTGAATCTGTTTGAGGCAGGAATTAAAATACTTATACCGAGACTCTCCATAGACGTAATGGTTTTTATACTGTACAAATTGTACATTCTATCCCCCTACACTACCCCTACCCCTAGACCTACCCATCACAGAAAACTGTCTGCATTTTTGGATTTTCAAAAAAACACTGTTTAGTATGTTTTTTTAAGTCATTTGGTTTACGTTGTAATACCCATGTTATTATACACATTTGTGTCTTCATAAACCATGTATACAAGAACACACACACACAAATTAGTTTTATAAGTAAGGAATAATTATGGTCCATTGAATTATTGGAAAAAATGCATTATGTTTCTAATAATTCAATGGTCTGGAGTCGATTATTGTGCTTATACTACGGCTACCACATCTCAAGACATTGTTCAGATGTTTTTATATCTAGACGTTTGTCAGGTTTTTGTCCTTAAAACACACTTGTGTGTAGGTCTAATTTCTTAAGCATCTCCTCGGTCGCTAATTCCAAAATTTAATTTTCGAGCTAGTAATGGAGGGTTGCAGACCACTGATATGCAGACTAATGCAGTTATTGGAGAGAGATTGATAGACTGATTAAGTGTGTGTGAGTCTTTGCGTCTCAGCAGTGTTCAGCAGAAGTGTCTCTACTAATAGCAAAGCTGTAAATTTAACTGCTTCAAAAACTGCAACGTTACTACCTCGCTACTGAGAAATGTCATGTAATTTTGCAGATGCAAGACTGTTTTATTGATAAAGTCGCAGGGCAGCGCCGGTGTGTCTGTACTCTACGTGTGCATTTGTATGGGAGAGAGAGCAGAAGAAAGAGAGTGTGCTTTCTGTATATAGTGAAACATAATCAGAATGAAATTAACAGGTTATTAACCATTTTCCAGCTTATCTGATTTCATGAAATCCAACAATTTTGTGATATATTGATATATGGTACAGGGATGATGTCAAAACCCCTTCCGCCACCCACCCCGGGTTTCCCCAAGATTTTCCTATGGGGTTTTATAATGGAGTTTTTCAATTTATGGGTAAATTAAAGCCTGAGATAAACACAACTTGAAGATACTTTGACACAGTCAGTAAGTTAATAATTTCATTTTTCATTTTTATTTTTCAAATCACGTTCACTTTCACAAATGAAAATCTAAAATCTACCACATTAACGATAGATGATAGACTTCTGTTCTTCTGCCCCTTACATGGCATGTGCGTGGTTATTTAAACAAACAGATGTGATTTTTCACAAAAAAAAAAATCATACAACTTCAGAAGGCTTGTTATAATATGAATCCTCTGGACTTCTGTCATGCATTTTTGGAGCTTGACAGTTACAATCACCATTCTGTCATCCCTCATCTTTGTTTTTCAAAATTTGTGTTTTGCGTCAAACGGGTTTAGAGCAACATGAGGGTGAGTAAATGACAGAGTTTTTATTTGGGGTGAAATATTGCTTTTGCTATTGCTACTGCAAAGCTGTACCTGAAAATGTATTAATTCGGTTATTTAAGGACATGGTAAGAGCCATTTTATAATATGAATGTGTTGTTGGTTATGTATACATAGCCTTTGCAGAAAATAGCAGATCAGTGTAGGCCTTAATCATACTTATTTAAAGTTTTTATTAATTTATGGAAAATGTTAATGAAAATGTTATGAAAAAAAGTGAATCCAACATAATTATTTCAAGTCACAACTTAATTTCATCATGTTCAACCAATTGATATGTTTAATTTGAGATTACATGAATGATTTTTGTTGTATTAAAGTAGTATTATGAAACTAGGAACACGATTTCCACTTCCGTCATGGTTTGCATGGGGTTGGATAGGGAGAGTAAACATTGAAAAAAAAAAAGTGTTATTGTATGCATTTTTAAACAAGATGAGAAAAGATGGAGTCCTGTTAGTGGTTAAGGTTTTAGGGGGCTTATTAATCTGGCAGATTTTCAAGGGTGTGCTTGGGTTTAGGGCCTGCTAACAAAACTTGAAACTTGCTTTAATATAAAAGTAACTACTATGGAAGAGCCATGGATGAAACCAGTATCAACTTCTGGCTGCCTACACTTAACATTATATGTATAATGAAAAGTATGACCTAATTATTATTATTAACTAACAATTCGCTTAAAAATAACTTGTTTCAATCAAGTTATTTGGACATATGACAGTTTTTATTTACTTCTACATTAATTATTTGAGTATAGTGATGATGTTCGAGTACAAAGAATCAAACTTTTGGTCTGGGTTGATGACACAAGATGCACATCTTAAGTAGCGTGTACGCTCCATGTACAGCACCGAATGAGCCACTGAGCATGTCTAGACTTGTCCAGCCAATAAGCGTGTCCAGAACTGAACAAATCAAACCTACAGGCATAGTTGAAAATCAGCTTTTCGTCATGTCAGACTCAAAAAGAACCCTCGAAAGAATAACCCTCTGAAAAGTTTTTTTTCTTCATTTCGAACTGGTTCTTTGGTTCAATAACCCATCTAAACATACTCATCTAAACATGGCTCATTCAGTGCTGCACAAGGAGCATGCTTGCTATTCCAGATGTGCATCTTTCATCAATAACCTAGAACTAAAGTTCGATTCTGTGAACCGGCTTGACCACTTACCAGCTTAAAATAATGATTAGCTCAAGAACTGAACATCATATAGAGATAACATGTTTCCATTGTCTGTATCCACTGTACAAAATGGCATGAATTCAATCCAAAGAGCAAGTTATTATTTTTTTTTTTTTAAGTTTGCTTACGCACTTACCATGATTTTGGCAAGTAAGACATGTTCCTGGATCAACATATTTTGTTGATCCTGGAACAACATTTCTGTCTGAAAATTACTCCCTTACTTACTCCCTTATAATTCTCATAACCCCTTAAACATAAACCTACCCATAACTTATTCCTAAAATCAGAGGGTAATATAATAATAATATAGGTGAATAACACTGATGTAGAAGCACCTAACCTTGGTTGTAAGCCTAAACTTGTCCCTGAAGTCTGATTGGTTGATTGGAATGTTATTCCAGGATAAACAAAATATGTTGATCCAGGAAAAAAAGATGTAGATCCTTGGTCAAATCACATTCACCAAAGAGCTTTGGGAAATAAGACATCCTAAATTGCTCCACCCTAATGTCTTTGCATGGCTTCTAAATTTACAGTTTTGGCATTCAGACAGATTAAAAACGGGAATGTGCTCTTAAGCCTTTCTTAAGCAATGACTGGTGAACAAAAATGATTATCTCAGGTCTGCAGCCTCCTTTTAAAGATAGCTTTGGAGGCTTTTTCTCTCTGCTCCACCCCTTCAGGCCCGGGGAAACGGAGCTGTCTTTTGCCTGCTGTGTCTCTGGGGGATTAGCTCGCCGCCGGAGACCCGCTCCACTCAAAGCTGAATTTATTCAGCGCTGCTACAAGAGGAAGACTCCCAGGCCCACCTTCCCTCTCAGTGCATCAGAACTAAATCTGAAAAACACACCCCCTTAATCTCGATTGAAATCATTGCTTGTCACAAAATCTCACTTGACGTTTGTATTGCATTCATCTGAATCACAAGGGATGGCCATGGAGCCCTTTAAATGCTTCAGCAATAGGGCTTGAGATAATGACGTGCTGGTAGAAACAGTTGAGATGGTGGTTTGATAGGATAGAGATGGATGCAGTATGGAAGAGTATGCAAGGTCTTGATTTCAAAGTGCATGGCTTGTTTTTGTGCTTTCCATGTCCATACTAAAGTTAAGAATCAAACCAATAAGGTCAGAATTAGTTTGGTTTAGAAGAACACTGGGTGCTGGATCTTTCATTAATTAAGAAATGTTGCATATTTGTTCTGCAATTACCTCTCTATATCTTGTATGCATCTCTAACAAATGTCATACTTTCTGGGTTTTTTTTTTTTTTTGGTTTTTTTAACCTTTTTAATGAGTCTCTGAAGGACCCTTTTCTTGCAAACTAGTAGAACAAATAGAACAACAAATATTTTTCTTGTCTCTTTTAGAACTCTTTGATATTTAAAGCTGAAGTGCACTTTGTGTGCAACTATTATCACCAAAGGTGACAGCAATTGTATAACCTTGTAAAGTCTGGCATATGATACATGATACATCAGGCTTTTATGGCCCATATAGTATGATATAGGAGAATATGATGCTCACAGTCAAGGATAAAAAGGTTTTTATGTCAAATCTGATACAGTAGGCTTCATATGGTTAATGTTAAAATTCTTATAAAGCTATATTGTCTCCACTATGATTCCAGGAAGTCAACAAAGCACCTAAATCTCTTACTCTTTAACAAGACTACAAAAGGTGAGAGAATCAGCTGCTTAATTATCATGCCCTTTATTCCCAAAGGGCACATACAACAGAGTCATCAACTTTGCTCATTAGCCTTAAATGTGTTGAAATGTACTCTCAGATCTCATCAGATGTGCATGCTTAGAGAATGGCATAATGCTACATTTCAGCTGTCTAATCTGCTGTGCTTTTATGTGAAGTGTATGATCTATGGGAGAGAGGGGATGCCTGTGAATAATAAAGAATTCTGGGATAGGGGGTCCACTGAGAGCTATTGATTCTCAGATGATCATTTGAAGTTACCTGCAGGATATGTCTGGTGTAAAGCATTCAGAAGTCAGAGAGTCGAGACTTCAATGACCCCAATGTAGTGCAAATGCAAGAAGTTGGTGAGAGAAAGAGATGACAGGTCTTGACAGTTTTATGACCTGTCATAATCCACTCCACTCTGCTGTTTGTGGATAATGGAAATGTGAGTGCTTGGGGAAAGCTGTTGGCTATGTTGAAAATGTCCAGTGGGTTTTTAGATGCTCTTTTCTTCAGTCTTGATGTTTTAACATGTTTTTTAAGTCATTTTTCAGATGTTAAGAAACATATAATAAATACTTCATTGACAAATGGTGCTTTCTACAGTATTTGAAATTGTCCATACAAACTTTTGGCTGTGGGACGATTCTAGTCTTGTGTACCTTGCTACTATTTTAAATTTTAAATTGTCAACATGTACTCACACCCATGTTGTTCCAAACCCATAAGACTTCCACTGATCTTTGGTATGGTGGATATAAAAGCTTAGCTGTGCTTGTTTGATGTGCAAGAACCAATGAGGTTTGTTCTTGTGTGTCAAGAGTGCAAGATTTTATGACTATATTTGACAGGCTCCATGTGTCGATCAATGTTTATATGAGAATAAAAGCCTAAATTAAATCTGTTCAACATCATATGAGTCTTAAGAAGACCTGGAATAAAGATGCAATAGGACATTTCCGGAGAGTCTAGCAATAGTGAGCTAGCTTTCAAATCATAACATCCCACCATCCCTTCAAAGCGCTCTTCAAAGCCTCCTCCAAAACACATGAAGGCGCACACAGCTGCTCTCGGCAAAGCGTCACAAGAGATGGCGTTAAACTACCTCATGTCTCAGAACACATAACATTACAATAATAATGAATATAAACAACTTAGAGAGCTTGTACCTGACTGCTGTAGATCATTTCGGTGTTGATACTGTTGACAGTCTGAGGACATGAAACAGCTCTGGTTAGAATGTCACGGCTTGCTTAAAGGGTTAGTTCACCCAAAAATGAAAATAATGTAATTTATTACTCACCCTCATGTCGTTCCAAACCCGTAAGACCTTCGTTCATCTTCGGAACACAAATTAGGGTATTTTTGTTGAAATTCGATGGCTCAGTGAGGCCTGCATAGCCAGCAATGACATTTCCTCTCTCAAGATCCATTAATGTACTAAAAACATATTTAAATCAGTTCATGTGAGTACAGTGGTTCAATATTAATATTATAAAGTGACGAGAATATATTTGGTGCGCCAAAAAAAAAAAGAATAATAACGACTTATATAGTGATGGCCGATTTCAAAACACTGCTTCACTGCTGTCGAATCATGATTCAGATCGCGTGTCAAATCGCCAAACTGCTGAAATCACGTGACCGCTGTTTCGACACGCTGATTCATAACGCTAGAGAATCACCTATTGCACTTTTAAATGGATTACTTTTTAAAATGTCTTTTTGGATTTTTGGAAGTTTGGTTGCTTGGACTTTCAATGGATAGACTCCAATGATTATAGAATATTTAAAAAAAAAAAAAAAAAATATATATATATATATATATCTTCACATGTATTCTGAAGATAAAGTCTGGAACAACTTGAAGGTGAGTAATGACAATTTTCATTTTTAGGTAAACTTTAAATAAACTTACTTTAATTGAATTCAATTAATTTCAGTTAAAATTTAAAAGCTTTATTGTCCATCCCCACAGGGTAGAAAATCATCTTTAGACAAAGGCCCAATAAACAATACAAAAACAACACAAGCAACAGTTATAAAATACACAAAAATGTTACATAAACCCCACTGTTACGTATCCGGCGCCTGCTGGTTCCTGCTATTCCCCACCAGAGGTCGCTAGTTCACCATTTCATGGCACACACAGTCACACATCACTCTGGACTACATTTCCCATAATTCCCCATCTAGGAATCAATCACACACTTACACCTGTTTCCCATCAGTGACACTTTATAAGCTGCACTCAAACACACATACGTTGCTGAGTATTGTTTTAGCCTTTGTTTGACCGTGTCTCCTTGATTCCTTGATTCCTTGATTCCTTGATTCCTTGATTCCTTGATTCCTTGATTCCTTGATTCCTTGATTCCTTGATTCCTTGATTCCTTGATTCCTTGATTCCTTGATTCCTTGATCTTTGCCTGTGAATTGGACTACTCTTTTGCCTTGCCCTCCTGTATCTGTTGACAGGGGTCCCTCAACTTCTGGGGGTTCTGAGACTTTTTTGGCCTTTTTCATTTCAAACACTAGCTTTCTGTAAGTACCATCATGAGTATGCTGCACCAGGTCATTTCTAAGTGACCTCGTGCAGCATAATCAGCTCACTCAGAACTCATATTTTTCATGATGCATCTCATCCAGTTAATCAAGAGACGATTACTCCAGTGGCTCAATGTCAGCAGGCTAATGGTTTGTTGGTTTACAGTAGACTTTATAGCTCTAAATAAATCTCTAGAAGCATGTTGACCCAGAGCCAACCTCCACATCAAGCAATATCAATGATCATCAATTTGATGAAGAAGTTAACCTTGTGCCGACTTTCATTTATTCATGTTGTGTATATTCTGTTTGGAAGGCAACTGCAAGAAAGCACAGTGTCATTTCCTTACAGAACATAATTTGTCTGCCTGAATATATGTGTGGTTATGCAAGTGTTGGTTGTCCAAGGACAAAACTAATAAGGTTAGATGTTCGTATCAATGGCAGTTGCTTGGCTGATGCAGAATGTCTTGGAAATACAATATTGTTCAAAATGTTTCAATGTTTTTTTTTGTTTTGTTTTTTGCCACGTGATCATTCAGAAATCATACTATCAAACCTTACTGACTCTATAAACTTTTGAACAATAGTGTACATTAATTAAAATCTGCCATCTTTGCTCATGAGACCACATGACTTTTTGAGTTACGTAACTGACTACTCACTCTGGAGCCCATCTTATGCTTTTAAGAGCCCTCCAAAATAAAACAGACTGTCCTCCAAAAAAAAAAAAATAAAATAAACGACCCTATAGGTCGTTTTTCAAGCATCTTATTAAGACCTATATTTGTGTTTTAAAGTCATGCGACCTCTAGCAGGCGTAAAAATAATGACACTGTCAGACGTGTTACATCTGTCGTCATGAAATGATGTATGACTGTCGTCACCAATCAAAATCCGTGTTCATTAAATGCAATGTGTGGACTTTTTAAACCATTTGTCCTATTTCCATTTAGCAAAATACTTTTTTTTAATTTTTTTTATTAAGGACTACACCCACCCCTAAACATATCCTTAGTGATTTATAGTGCATATACACTTCATGAGCACATGCGTTCCCTGGGATCGAACTCATGATCACATGATTGTATATTGTTATATATTGCAATGCTCTGCCAATTGAGCTGCGCCAAACCCAAAATATGACGTAAATAAAAGGGAACAATGCATTAAAATAAAAGTGTCCTGTTGTCCATAGGGTGCAACTTTAGTAAACGCTCCTATGGGCCGTATTTCAGGGAAGTGACAAACGACCTATATAGGCGTATTGGTTGGAGAACATGTTGCAGTAAAAAGTAGTCACTGGTTAAACATCTGCTTATATTATATATATATATAAGTAGACTTTTTTTTTTTTTTTTTTAATGGCTGTCAGTGGAGAAAGATGCTTTAGCAACAAACATGATCAGTGTAGTCTGATGTGCAAATAAATGAATTTTAAATTCTTTTAAATGAATCAGTCATCAAGACTCACAGAACGGTGTTGCACGCGAAAGTAATTGGTTTGAATCAAACAACTCATTCACTCATTCACTGAATTGGGCTGACATTTTGAACCACAAGTCATTAGTTTTGTACTTTCCAAAACAAAGTTCCTGAGTTATCTGATCTACTCTGACTATAACGTCAATCACAATGCTTACCCTGCGACTAACAGGCAAAACTGTGTAGAACAAAGATTGCAAACGATCTGCACTGGCTTCTGTGATTCTGAAGAAAAGAAGCTTTCTGTTTTCTGCTCGCTACAATTGTCTTCCTTTGCCATCCAGATCACAGCACATCCCTGTGTCTGTCTGCTCTCAGTTACTGCTCCTAAAAATTTGAGCCGAGTAAAAAAAAAAAGACCTTTTGATATGCAAAACATTCTCTTTTTTAACCTGCTACTCATAATTTATTGTTAGCTGCCTGTTGTATGAGCACATAGGTCCCTTGGGTAGTAATTTCAACTCAAACACTTCAGGGAATTGCAGTTTGAATAACACAATTTTCAGCCATTTTCCCAAACGTATGCTCTGCCACCACAAAACAGTGCAATTTATAGGTTTGTTGTCATGCATGTTGGTATGTTTGTAACAAAGAATTGTTTCTTGCAGTGAGGTAGGGTGTGTAAATATAGCTGCGCTTTAATGGGTGTTCTGCAGTTTCCATTTGAAATACGGTCACTTTAGTGATCCTCATTGTATTTGTGTATAATTCTGTTTTGCAAGAATATTTCTGCCTGTTAAAACAAAAGTCAAATATTGTGATAATTATGGTTTCAGCATGCCACATGAATTACATGTTTACTGCACTTACAATCAATTCAACAACTGAACAAATGAATTGCAGTTGGACCTCACTATCCTAAGCAATGACCAACACTTTTTTTTTTTTTTTTCTTTGTGAAATAGTTTAATGTTCTTTCAGAATACCATTTATAACAACAGAAAGTGAAAATGTAAATAATGTTTCCCAGTTCATTTCAATTTGGACAGAACCATATGATTCACAGTTCAGTGAGGGAGTCATTTGTAATGTAATGACTCTGAATTATTCAATGACTGTGATTTTGAGTTTCGTTAGTCTTTCTGACTGACTCTTTAAAAAGAACCGGTTCACAATAGTCATTTATCGACTTATCAGACAACATGGCTTGCAATTGTGTGCAGGAAACACTGGTGCACACTCCAGTGAAATTATTATATTGGTCAAAATGGTTTATGGACAAACACAATGTTATCACAACCTTCACCAATGGCAGCTAGATTATTTTTAGTCACATTTGTGACCGTTTTATTTGCAGTCTAGAGCTCTGAATTTGTTTAGCCTAAAGGTTAAGTTAAATTTACTGTTGTTCAGCAAATTTTTGCTGGTAGAATCCAGTTATTTTAATAGCAATTCACGCGATCTGGTGCTTCTGTGTGAGCTGTGCTTCATACATCACAACATTATTGACAATAGATAATGGACCTTTTTTCCCTGCAATATTTCACTAATGTGACTGCACCTAAATCCAGACTTTTGCACTTGCAGCCACATTTAAAAGCCAAGTGCTGCCACTGGCGTGTATGGATTAATAACTCAGCTATCTGATGATGATTCTATGCAAAGCAGATGAATCAGGACAAAGCCAGAGCCCTTCCCCAGAGTTGTCTGCATCGTTCACCGCCATGAAAACGAATGAACAAACTTCTCCCTCAGTGCTCCCTGGTATTTAATTCAGCAATATATGCATTCCTAATTAGTCCTAATATCGGTCTTAATGGATCCCCGCTGCCCCAAAATGGTCGTCTTGACCATGTCTAGCTGCATAAAATGCCAAACTGAGATTGGCGCTACAAAATAGATGGCGGTTTTCTTCTAAATTATTCACATACACAAGTCTACTGGGAACTCTGTTAGTTTAATGTGACAGGGGCAATCTGACAAATTCTCACTCACAGATTGTCCTCCGTTGATTCGGTGGCGAGCATCTTATAAGTCGCTATGCCAGGCAGGCCTTATCGGCACTGCCATTCCCCTAAAGTGCTGCCATTTGGGGACTCAGCTGGCAAACACACCTGCCTGTGGCTTCTTGAAGGTCAGTAGATCAAAAGCAACCAAGTCTTAGAAGTTGTCCAGACCCCCTGGTTGTGCTTGGCAATAATCCTGTGTCTATGGATCAGCCAAACAGCTTCACAAGCCAAACTGAGCTGGGCTGGACTGTATCTATTCCTGGGTGTGATGCTTGTATTCAGCTTCTCCATAAAAAGAAACAGATCTGATTGCTGTAAAAAAGGATTCACATTGTAGTTTGTTGAGGAGACATGCTTTTCAGGAAATCCTCATCCTAAGTATTTAGACGAGACTAGTTTCACAGAGGACATCATTATTCAAACAATAAATGCCGATATGATACTCTTTAATGTGGTGTGAAAGATCACTAGCTGCCTGAGTTCAGGTGGCAAGTCAAAGCAGTATGTTAACCGATCATCTGTTCCACATTAGTACTAGTTATAGCACAAAATAAACATGAATGAACATCAGAAGGTATGTTGAAAATAACAATACACCAAATGTATCATGTCTCACATAATCACTCAATTAGTGTTTAAACTGCAGAAAGACGCCAATATAACAGCTTGAAAACAATATTGCATAAGGTTACATTTACATCACAAAAGCCATTCAATGTCCATAGCTAGACAGTTATCTATAAAAACTCTAGAGAGCAGCATTTTGATAAATATATGCTTAAATGAACATTATATGTGACCCATGCTGGCAAAATGAATCACAATGAGCATATTTTCACCTTCAAAATGATGTATGATTTGTTGGAATCAGACAAAAAAAAAAAAAAAAAAATGACTGAGCTACATCTATTTGAGGTTAAAAGAGTCAGTCAATTTGAAGTTTTCTGAAGGTTCCAAAGCAAAATCGCTGCCTGAGAGGCATCTTTGTGTGGATGTGTCAGTCAGCTAAAGGAAGATTGTTTTGTTTACATAAACATGAGTTTGAAAATCACATTTATTGGTTCAAACTCATGCCATCGAGAATTCGCTATGAATATTGATATTGTTGGAATACTGCGATTTACAACTTGAGGGGAAGCACCAGCCGTCAAGAAGCGAGCAGAGAAAAAGGACAACTTTTCATGGATTATTAAAACAAAGCAAAGGTACTCCTCTCAGAAAATGTACAAATAAAGATACATTTAGATGTTTAATTACTATTTGGAGCATTGGGAATGCTAGACGAGGGCTTAATTAACTCATTTTTGTGAAAAAAAAAACAAAAAAAACACACTTTTAAAAAGCATACCCCCGGTTTCATAGATAAGGCTTAAACTAGTCCCAGACTAAAATGCATGTTTGAGCAGTTTTAACTAAAAGTAACTTGCACTGACATATATTAAAATATGTCAGATCCATTGTTTTGTCTCAAGAAGCACACTAGTAATGTTTTTTTTTTTTTTTTTTTCTTCTTTCTAGGTTACGTTCATAAAAACTACTTAAATACCCTAATTGAAATAAGGCCTAATCCTGACTGTGAAACCGGGCCATAATGCATTAAGACACTTAACAAAACCAATTTTGGATGTAACAAGAAATCGGAAAATATTGTAATGCATTTTAACTTTGGTTACAGTTATTTATGAAAAGATGTAATGCATTATAACATACATTATAAATGCCTTTATAAAGCATTATACATAAAGGCTTTTAAGGAAAAGTTTTATAACAGCCACTGTTTAAATGTTTGTATTTCAACAACAAATTGGAGTTTTTGAGCATTGATTATTATATCTAAAAAATAAATAGCAGTTGAATTTAATAGTTTGGGTCAATAGTTTGTTCATTTCAACCTTATAATGTACCAACTGACAGGGCTTTCTGTTTATTATACAGCTTTAGTTGAGAGGGATTGTTCTTTTTTAATTATAATTGATGTAATGTGTGTCTGATATATATCGAAATTAATCAGTGTTGAATCGAATTGAGATCAGAATCAAACTGAATCAAAAGCTCTGGATTAAATGCCATAAAGATAGATTTCTTGTTTCGCAGTCTGGTTCACTTTCATTATAGATTTAGAGTTTTTTGCCAACTTTCTGGGTAAAATAACAGTTGGTGGTTGAAGTACTGCTGGCATCCCATCCAATATAAAAAGTAAATTAAAGACACTGATCTTAATTAATCATATATAGTCTATATAACAATATATGTATTTCACATATATTACAATAATCACATATTATATTATAATATTCTTTAGTACTTATTTTGTGATGCACACATCTAGAGGTGAAAGAAATGAAAATGAATAAAAATATCCTAAATTGGTCTGATGGGTGTTTTAGAAAATGGTTTCGACATCTGTTAATTGGTACCATTATTGTTATTAATATAATAATAATTATTATTATTATTTTTTTTTTTACAAAGAAATAGTCAAATTATTATAAAGGAAAGAAAGAGTGCCTCCATTTCATTGACTGATTAGCCAGACAATCATCATTTTTTTAAAAATACTTTTACAAAAAAAAAAAAAAAAAAAAAAAAACTTTCAAAAGTGTCTTTAAAAATGCTCTTATCTTTATTTACTTTTTTTTTTTTTTTTTCAAAGCCTTACCACTATATCAAATTCAATTAACTCTTTATAAAGAAATGCAGATAGAGCCTTGACCTTCCATAACACCCACATCCAGACAACAAGCACTACCATCTTAGTAAAAAACACATCTGATGATCGGCACGATAAATCACAGTCATCCTCTGTTAATAATTGTATCTCAAGCTCTCTTCTGAAAACTAAGACCCTCCAAATACGATAAGCACTAATTTGTCAAGTCTTGACATTCTATCCCCAGAACTCAGCTCGCACTGTATCTCTCTTGCTTGTTTTGGTCAGAAGTGTTATCCCCTAAAGAAGATAGACTGGTTCAACTCTGAAAGGTTCTTTCTCATGAGGGATATTTTTTCTGATCCACTGCTCCAGTCTTTTGTAGTGAATGTAATTCTTAGTGCTGGGTATCCCACTGCCTCACAAAATGCTATACATACTATTCAATACATTGTGACGCATCTCAATATCATAATTAGATTGTGATGGAAACTGCAGCACTGCATGAGAGACTCTCAGCGTAGCTGTGGGAGAGTGTGAAACTGCAGAGTGGAAATTGGAGACCACATGAAGACTTGCTAATTCATTATATAAATGTAGGAAATGATGTGAATGTACAAATAAAAGAATTGCGATATATTTAAACAATATCTCATTCAATATCATGAATGCAGCAGTCCTAAAAACAAGTTAATATTAAGTAAATTGTCAGCTGCCCCATGCTAGTGAAAAAAAAAAAAAAAAAAAAGTGATCCTGGAGTGCAAGAAATCACCAAACTGAAAGACTGAGGTACTGGGAAATCATTTTTCAACATAGCAAGTTGTACTGAACCACTATAGCAACAACAGTGTTAAAAATGCACTTCAAATAAAAGCTGTCCCTACTCTGTGGGGTAATGATTTACATTTGAAACACAGAGAAATTATACAGTGATGTCCCATGGCCTTTGCCATTTATATAGTGATGTCATGGGTACAAATCACCAATCTGTGAAACCGTTATAAATAAATTAGAAACTCTGCTTTTGTTGCCAATGTGAGATTGAGGGATGGTGGATGTAAAGACATGAAAATGTATGATAAGAACCTGGTCAACCTGATGAGGGTTTTAGAAAAAGTGTTTTTAACATCAGTTAAATAGTATTTATTATTATTATTATCAAAGAGACAGGCAATGATTTTTAATGGTTATAAGAGTAAATCTATATAATTGACATATGAGTTGATTTTTATTTACAACCCGAATTCTGGAAATGTTGGGACATTTTTAAAATTTTAATAAAATAACTAAAAGACTTTCAAATCACATGAGCCAATATTTTATTCACAATAGAACATAGAGAACATAAATGTTAATGCACAAAATGAGCTCATTTCAAATTTGATGCCTGCTACTGTCACAATGGGTCTCAAACACCAGGCGAAACGAAGGAGAGTAGATGAATACAGGCTTTAATGATAACACGTGGGAATAACAACCATACAAGGACGAGAATGGAACAGGAATGAGGGTGAACATAGGGCTTAAATACAGGAAGCAAACAAAGAGAACTTAACAAGGTGATAAGATAATTAGACACAGGTGAATGAAATGAACTAATGAACAGAATGGGAAATTAGGTCACAGAAACATGAGGATATGTAACAGTTCGCCCCCTCCTGGATAGGAGTGTCCTCGCGCCGTAAGAGTCCAACTGAGGAGGGAGGGTGGGGGTTCAGGAGAAGGCCGGAGTAGAACAAAAACATACAAGAGAAGAGTCCAGGGAACAGAAAACACAGTCCAAGGGGGCGTGGAGGGTGGGAGGAGCCAGGGTAAGACCAGGAGCAGGACAAGTAGATGGAAACTCCAGAATTGAGCCAGAATGGTGCTCCACAGCGGAGTCGAGGGAGGGAGGAGCCATGGTGTAAAACTCCTCGATGAAACCGTGGGGATGACTGATGAAGACGAAGCCGATGGAGAAGGAGCCCAGAGCGCAGATGGATGGCCGACGACCAGGCACGACACCGCAGGTTTCGGAGGCCACGAGGGAGGCGTGGCGACGATCCCTTGAGGAGGAGCCAGGGTGCCAGAGGACCGAGGCGGAACCGGAGGGAGGGCGGAGCCAGACGGAGCCGTAGGGGTGGAGAGGTGTCGCGTAGCAGACGACTCGTAAGTCTGTGGCGAAGGCGTGGCGACGTCCGACCAAGGTGTAGCCGGAGGTTCGAGAGAGCCCGGTGTAGCCGAATGGCCGATGGTCCCAGGTGGAGCCGAGGGGGGGGAGAAGCCATGGCGGAGGAGTCTGGACAACGAGCCGAGGTAGAGAGACTGGATCGGAGGCGAGAGGCGGAGCTAAGGGGCCCAGGCATCCAGACTGCGCTGTTGAACGGCTGGCCCGAGGTGGATCCACACCACAGAGAGCTGGTAGAGGAGAAACTGAGGTGCCAGCGTGAGACAGCGGTGACTGGGCAGAGGAACTGAATGGCAGCAGGAGAGGAGGCGGGAGAGGGAGGCTGGGAGGGAACATAGGAGACACAGGGCTGGACGGAACCAGTGGGGAAACGGACAGTTCTAGGCTGGACGGAACCAGCGGGGAGACGGACAGTTCGGGGCTGGACGGAACCAGCGGGGAAAGGAGACAGGGAATCCTCCTCTTCAATACAGTCCTCGTAAAAAGAAAACAAATAGTCCAGCGCTTGGTCACCCTCTGTGGTGGGAATGTGGGCGGGGCTCCACTCAATCCCCTCGAACTCCACGAGGACTCCCACGATGGGGCACGTTGTTGTCGGCTCACACACCTGGTCAGACATCCGTCCTCGGTACTCCAGTTCTGAGGCGATGGAATGCTCAGTCCCACTTGTCAGCTCCAGCTCGTTCCTTGCGGCAGGCTGATTACCTCCATCTGCGGTGGGCTCTGGCTTGTAGTCCGTGTCGCAGGGTGAAGGCAGGCTGAACTCTGGATGGGGAGCGGGGCTGGTGACTTCTTCAGCAATGTCGATGGTAAATGGAGAATCACAGTTCACCAGCACCCACTCCACATACTCGGCGAAATTCCCCCGAGGACCCACACCAGGCAGACGAGCTCTTGACTTCGTGCTGAGGCTTATGTAGAAAAAAAGACTCAGTGTTTCGTCCAGGATGTTGGTACGGCACGCCAGATCTAAAAACCTTTGGGTGTGGGTCTCGAGGGACTGCTGCTCCTGGTCGATGTATAGCAACTGGACAGCCGGTAAGTCCATTTCGGTATAGGTCCGTTCTTCTGTCACAATGGGTCTCACACACCAGGCAAAACGAAGGAGAGTAGATGAATACAGGCTTTAATGATAACACGTGGGAATAACACAACCATACAAGGACGAGAATGGAACAGGAGTGAGGGTGAACATAGGGCTTAAATACAGGAAGCAAACAAAGGGAACTTAACAAGGTGATGAGATAATTAGACACAGGTGAATTAAATGAACTAATGAACAGAATGGGGAAACTAGGTCACAGAAACATGAGGATATGTAACAGCTACAGGTCTCAAAATAGTTTGGACGGGGCATGTTTACAATGGTGTAGCATCTCCTCTTCTTTTCAAAACAGTGTGAAGACGTCTGGGCATCGAGGTTATGTGTTTCTGAAGTTTTGGTGTTGAAATTTGGTCCCATTCTTGCCTGATATAGGTTTCCAACTGCTGAAGAGTCTGTGGTCATCTTTGATGTATTTTTCTCTACAGGTGAAAGATCTGGACTGCAGCCATGCTGTTGTAATAGCTGCAGTGTGTGGTTGCAGTTGCATTGTCCTGCTGAAATACACAAGGCCTTCCCTGAAACAGACATTGGTCTGGAGGGGAGCACATGTTGCTCTAAAACCTTTATATACCTTTCAACATTCTTAGTGACTTCCAAAACATGCAAGCTGGCTTTTGAACTGAATGCTGATAACACTATTTTGATGTCACATGGACCCTAGTGGACCCTTGCACAAAGAAATAACTTTTTTACTCTTTGGTGCATTTTGTAAGCAGTGGACGCAATATCTTTCAGTTTCTGATGACTGCGGTTCCACTGGTGCAATTTTAGGAGGGTCAGTGGCAGTTTGTACTAGGAAATGCATTTTCACATCAGATACATGTACACAGGTCCTTGGACTGGATCCAGTAATACTTGCATTTCCATTTTTGAAACCCACAAGCAAAAGCTAATGTTGTTTCCATTTTGCATCTGATTCACCTAAGTCATCCTCTAGCTACTCTATAATCAGGAAGAGACACAGAGAAACAGAGAGATAGAGAGAGAAAGAGAGAGAGAGAGGTATTACACTAGTGAATGCAAAGCAAACAGGAGAGACAGTGGAAGAATTAAATTGGCCGTGGGACAAGAAGTGGGAGTCAGACAGAATGTGTTATTTACTGCCGAGGGCCACTGGGGGCTTCAGGCTCCTGTGTAAGATTGGCAGCTGGTGATTAGTTTTAAAGTGAGTGCACTAACGTTCTCTTGTCATCAATCTCAACTGAGAAGTGTTGGGGGAAGGGAGATAGTGCTGCCCACAATGCAATAAAGGTGTAATCAGTAATTTATTCCTCATTAAAAAAGTTTTACACACAGTACTTTTTAGATGAATGCTACAAATTATGCCTACTTGTTTTATTTTACAGGACATGAGTAATATTATGTTTATATTGTATATATCTTCAATTCACTCAGAGGTGAAATTCTTTGTGGCATACAACAAACACCTATAATTATCCTTGTGTACTTTTTGCTAAATAGCAGCAAATGGAAAAAAATATCCTGTGGATTTTCTTTCATTTCATTCTATTCCCGTCAAAAAAAAAAAAAAAAAAAAGATCGCCCTTTCATTTTGAACTATGTACTCTGTATATACAAGCTGATGCCTGTAAGTGAAATTGTATACAGCTCAGTATTGTGGAGCTGTAAGTAACAGTGGCAATGCTACGAACTCAGCTATATTTTTTCAGTACCGTGACAGTAGGTATTTGCTCCAACAAGTAGTAGTTTTTTTGTGAAAAAAAAAAAAAAAAAACATTGTTTGTTTGTTTTTGTTTATTGATTGATTGATTGATTGATTCCATTTGTTATTTGTAATTTAACACATTCATGATCCTTTTCTTGTTTTAATTTTAGTGAATCAGTTTGTCCAGACTGTTACTGTAATGCAATCTAATTCACAGGATCTGGGTCTAAGATTGTGTTTAAAATATTAACACTTCATTTTCAGTGAGTAAATCAATCGGTCCCACTTTATATTAAGTGGCCTTAACTACTATGTACTTACATTTAAATTAATAATTTGATACAATGCACTTATTGTGTACATACCTGTTTTTACATTGTATACCTATATTTTTAAAAACAACTGCATGTAATTACATCTGTAAATAATTTCTGTAATTACATTTATAATTACACTGTTGACCCATCCCTTACACCTTACCCCTACCCTTAAATCTACCCATACCACCAAAGCTTTCCCTAACCATACCCGTATCCCACCTCAGTAGCAGCAAAAGTGTTTTGCAATTCAATATGAACCCAAGTACATTGTACTTATTTTTTGATATAAGTACATAGGAATTAAGGCCACCTAATATAAAGTGGGACCAATCAATCTATTTAACAGCACTGTGTGGTTAAAATCCTTAATGAATGTCTTCCCATAGATCCTTAAAGGGACAAGACAAACCACAAACGCTCTGACTTTCAAAAAATAAAAGAAATGTTCCTCGCTCCAGGCAAAATCACGCCGCTCCCATCCCTACCTCGCTTCTCCTCACCGATCTGGTACCAACTCACTATAAATACACTTTCTTTATCGGTCTCATGCCTATAGTTCTAGTTCTCTGCCCATATCAATAGCTAAAACAGTGGCTTCTGACAGAATGCTTCCTCACGTAATCTTCCCCAAGGGTCTGTCTCAAATTGCAGAATGACTGCAGAATGATATTACTGTCTTCAATTCATTTTGACCTCTTGACCCAGAGCATAATGAGCACAATGGCAGCCTCAATCCTGGTGTCACTTATAAGTTTGCAGTTAGATGAGGCTGTCTGTGACTTCAATCACTCTGAGTAAATGCTTTACAGCTTGGCCAATGAGTGATGCGTCAAGCAATGAATACAATTCTCATTAAAATTTCCCATCTGCTTCTAGCCACACGTAACCTTCATGGACTGAGTTTGAAAGACACAGGGCAAAATATACTACATTATACAGATACAGGTTTAAAGCTGCAGTCCAGCATTTTTCCTCTTTGTCGCCATCTCTGTTTGAAACCTGCAATTGCAGTCATATGTGGAATTGTTATCGTTAGGTGCGTTGTGCATCGGCACGACTCCTCAGTGGATGAATCTAATGTTTGCTGTCAATCACTACACCGGTGTGGATACTTCAGAATCACAGATTCTACGTCTTGAAAGTATGACCAAAATAATAATTTTCACTGGAAAAATATCAGCTGAATAAGTAACATTTCTGCCACTTTTGTTCTGAGTTTTTTCCTCAGTTGGTCAGAACAAAAGTGGCAGAAATGTTACTTACTTGTTCAGTATTAGGCCTACAATAAATCGTGCTGCCATTGGTGATTAAATCTAATGATCACTTAGCTCAAATCCCGTCAAAAAACGTGCAAATTATTATTATTGTTATAGTTTGTTCTCAAATTTTTAATGTCAACAACATCAGCATTGCGTGACTGTGTATAAGCGTTACCTATAGATTTCAATATCTGTAGCCACTCCACAGTCCGAAGTCTTTTGCTTTTGACTACAGGTGAATCTCCAGTTGTTACTGATGACTGTCATTTGGACCTTTCTGGATTACAATCCGCCATCAAAATGATAAGTTTAGCTATTTCATCTGCTGTGAGAAAAGGCTATAAATTATCCGCTACAAGCAGCATCCTCACATGATATAGCTACTTGCTGGAACTCCTTCCTTTCTGTTTACAGGCGTGACGTAATGGCGCAAAGACGAACTGCTGCATGCTTGAATTTCCCATGGAAATCCACTAGGTCGCTCTTATTATAAAACATTATTACAAGCTTACCGTTGTGAATCAGGCGAAGATAAGGAGATAGTTTTGAACACTGGCTGGTTATGTACTTGCTCAAACATTGATTTTGGATCATTTTTAACCAAAAAAAAGTTCCGGACTGCAGCTTTAATAATTAACATTAAATTATTCAATTGAACATAGCCTAATTCGATTTGCTCTGGAACATAGATTAATAAGACCAAGGATTGCCATTTTATGTACCCAAAATTAATTATATCTTATGTTTAACCACTATAAGAGCCAGCGGCAAATCCCCGAAGCACTGGCCGAGATGAAGCTGTTCTCGGTGAGTGCACGAGCACCAAACGGCCGCTGACGGCCTGGAGCTCGCATTTCCGAAAACGTCTAAACAAATTGTAAAATAGGCACTATGATTAAATATGAGTCACATATTTCAGGTTTAAACAACTACATTCTCACCTAAAAAACTCTTAAAACACAGTTTGTGGTACTAGTGTAGCAAAAATTATGGTGGATTTGCTCGGCCGTCATGACTGTTGCTGAGAGCAGAGTGATACAAACGGTGAAAAGGGCTGTTATCACTAAAATATTGCACGGCTATCAGCCAATCAGATTCAAGAACCAGAAAGAACTGTTGTATATATACAGCAGGGGCGTTTTCTCCGAGGAGGCAAGGGAGGCAGTGCCTTCTCAAAAAAAAAAAAAAAAAAAATAGGATGAGAAAATAATCCATATTACAAATTATGACATTAAAAAGAACGCAAGTCACTCGTATTTCTAAAGGAACACTGCCAAACAGTGACATGTACAGGTAACATTACAGCAGGAGTCATGCCTCCCTTTCCACTCATAGAAAACCATTAGACCCCCTATAGCGTGCGGTGGGTTTTGTGGGGGGTAATTGAGAATAAATGGGGGAAAGTCACGTGAGAGGAAGCAATGTCTCCATCGCGCTATGATTGGATGTAATTGGTTATGATTGGATATGATTGGTTTGTGCGATAAATCCCGCCTCTTGTTTACGTGCACACGCGCCAGTTTGAATGAATAAATTATGATGTCAATAGGAAGACTAATTGAAAAGTAAGTAAACAGATCACCCAGTTAGATATCACCACTTTATGTCACATCAAAGTCAATCTTGAAATGGACTGAAAACATGATGACTGTGGGGGGTTTTAGTGCAATCATCTTGGTGAAATTAAAAATACATCTTTGTGTCTGTGACAGACAGTGTTTACGGAGCATTACTGATGATCCAAAATAGCCTAAGTTGACTATTAAAAAGAAAAACATCAATACACAAATAAAATATATTGTTCAAATTGTTACAGCCTTTAGTTGTTATTTTGGAATGAATGTAGAAATGCTTAAAACACTAACTTGATGAGATTGACTACAAAAATTACAAAATAGAATTGTATTTGGTTTATTTTTTTATTTTTTATGTAATGTAAAGTAATGTTCAACATAGAAGGTGTGTCAACATTAAGAGTAATGCACATGCATTTACATTTGATTCATAAATGCAAAATGTACTTCCTCATTTCAGAACACCACTGTACGCCACTGATATATTTTATATATATATATATATATATATATATATATATATATATATATATATATATATATATATATATATATAATCAAGGAGTGTTTAACAATTATGTTCACTGGAATCACAATGTCTGAATTTAGAATAGCATACTAATAGCATTCTACTCGTATTAATTCTGCAATATGAAATAATTCTATAAATTCAGCTACTATGATAAAATACAACATGACAAGCACTATGATCATGATACAGCAATGTAATACAGTAAAATTATATAACAAAATACTGTAAAATTATATTTATTAGTACGGAAAATACCACATTTCTTAAGTATATTTAATTTATTTTAGTGCAAAAAAGGACTGTGCACAGAACATTTAGAGTCATGTGTTTTTGACCTTAACGATTAATTAATTTAAATGACAGATGATTATGTAAATTCATGAAAATTGGCATTACTACCATTTGCACAATGTTCGATGATGATAAATAAATAAATAAATAAATAAATGTAGGAAGACAAGTTAAATAGCTCAAATGGCTTGTTTAATAGCTTATAGGGATAATAACAGCCAAATGTACATACACCTGTAAATGAAACTGTAAAATAGCAGGTGAGAAGGGCTTGTTTTGTAAATCAAAAAATCATTAAAACACAAGTCATCACGGCAAGTATGAGCCTACTCACATGTCATTATACCTTTTCTTAACAACCTCTGTATTATGGTCTTTTAGACCTTGTTAGTTCGTTCATGTGCTATTTACCTCTCTGTGTTCAGAAGCATTAGCAGTTCTCCTCTGAGGACCAGGTAGAGGCCAATAACAATCCACAAGAACATAAATATTGTTTACAGCCATCATGTACTGTAAGTGCACGAGGTGACACATTGCAAGCAATGTCAAGACAGCGTGTGCAGTCATCTCAGCTTGCTATGTGTTTCTGACAGGAAAAACAAGTACTCTTCTGTGTTTTATAACTAAAGTGAAAATGCTGTCAGTGTTTTTAAGGGGAATGTTTAAAGGAAGCCTCATGTAGAACATAGCCAGTGATGATTAATTACTCTTAATGGCTTAAATTTAGTATGCACACTACCTTTTACAGGAATAGTTTTAAAGGAATAACCAAAAATGATATTTCTGTCAGCATTTACTCACCCTCATGTTGTTCTAAATGAAGTTCTTCTGTGGAACACATAAAGTCACATTGGTGTTGAACGATATGATGGTGAATAAATAATAAAAAGGATTGTTTCATTTGACCCTACATAGGATAAGATATTTGGATGGATGGATGGATGGATGGATGGATGGATGGATGGATGGATGGATGGATGGATGGATGGATGGATGGATCAATGGATGGATGGATCAATGGATGGATGGATTCCTTCTTTATGTTGATAAGAAATAATTTTTAAAATGGTGAAGGTCAATGCAAAAGTTCCACAGGCTGTGTGCACAGCTGTCAATCTGTTGATGACTGTCGTACTATGGCCATAAATAAAACTCCACTCTTCCCACACGCATCATCCATCTCAGGTACTGCAGTGTCACACATGCAGCTGTTTATAGCCCCCAATTAAAACTGTCTTCAGGAAGTAAAAACAGTTGGGTTATGAGTCAGGAGCCAGTTTTCATTATTACCTGAAAATAGTGGAAATGAATGATTATCATGAGGTTTGTTTCAGTGAAAATTCTGGTGATGTGGATGAGACACTATACTAAAATACTTTTGATTCCTGAATGACTTTGGTTCTTTTTAATGATTTGGTCAAAACGAATTCTTTGAGACAAATGAATCTCAAATTAAGCCTGTCTGACAGCTTATAAAATTTTGAAGGTTATTTAGGCCTAATGTAATTTGGATACTTTACCGTTTTGAAAAGAGATTTGAAGTGTGAAGGTTATATGCTCAAACCATTGCTATGGTGTTCTCAGTGGCTTGGGTATTTCTAGGAAGTTACTTTTAGGTGATGGTTAAGATGTTACTAAATGTTACTTCTCAATTGATGCTAGGCAGCCATTCACAACACCCTAGTGTTCTAAGTGGTTCCTTAGATGTTCTAAGTGGTGTTTGGGTGATGTCAGTGGTTACTAGGGTGATCTTTGGCTTTTTTTTCCTGAAATGCCCATATTATGTTTATTTACAAGTTCATAGTATTATTTTTAGGGTCTGCTAGAATACATTTACATAATTCAAAACCACATTATTGTTTTCTCATACTGTGTACTTTTGCAGCACCTCTTTTTAGCCTCTGCCTGAAATGCTCAGGAAGAAAATGGTGTCATTGTCCAGCTTAAGTAAGGTCGATATTGATTGATTGATTTCATTGTAAAGAATCATTAGTTATTAATTTAGTTAATTTATCTATAGCAGCTCTGGAGAAAACAGTGATGTCATCGTCCAGCTCAGTTCAGTTCTCATACAATGTGTCAATGCAGGCAGATCAAGAACATTGTTGAATATCAAGTGTCCCCAATTAAGCAAGCTAGAGGCAACAGCAACAAGGAACTCAAACTCCATCAGGTGATGAAAATGAAAAAACAAAAACAAAAAAAACCTTGGGAGAAACCAGACTCAGTTCAGTTCTTTTCTGCCCAACAATGAACAGTGCATGATTATGATTCAGGCAGCATTACAGGTCAGAAGTCAGATTGGGATCGAAACAGTCAAAATATTAAATCCAGTTCCATCTGGTTGAGGATCGGATTCATCACTCCGGTATGGAAATTGGGGATCTGTGCGACTGGCTGTCATGTTGATGAGGCCTTCACAGGTGATGGTCTAGTTGACACATAATCTAGCTGACATTTCAGGGATGTGTTGTGCTCGCGTTTAGGAGCAGGTCCTTCTTTTGATCTGGATATGACCCGGATCCGGCTGACTACGGTAAACCTCGGGATAAACAATGAGACTAATAGTAGTGTAATATTAGTGTGTCATAGGAAGCATTCCTGTTCCGGCTGACCTTCTTAATGCAGCCTAACAATCCTTTAATGGATGTGAAAATAGAAAACTGATAATGTGTTATGTGTGTGCCAGGTTAAAGAGATGTGTTTTTAGTCTAGATTTAAACTGACAGAGTGTGTCTGCTTCCCGAATATTGCTAGGAAGACTGTTCCAAAGTTTAGGTGCCAAATAGAAAAAGGATCTACCACCTGTAGTTAATTTTGATATTCTAGGTATCATCAACTGGCCAGAATTCTGAAATTGTAGTAGACTAAAGAACTATAATGCATTAAGAGCTCACTTGAGGATGGGGGAGCTAAACCATTTAGTGCTTTGTAAGTAATTAAAATATTTTAAAATCTATACAATGTTTAATAGGGAGCCAATGCAGTGTTGACAGAACTGGCTAATATGGTCATACTTCCAGGTTCTAGTAAGAACTTTAGCTGCTGCGTTTGGACCAGCTGTAGTTTGTTTATTAAGCATGCAGGGCAACCACCCAGTAGAGCATTACAGTAATCTAGCCTTGAGGTCATGAACTCATGAACTAACTGTTCCGCATTTGTCGTAGTTTAGATATATTTTTTAGATGGAAGAATGCGGTTTTACAGATGCTAGAAATGTGGCTTTCAAATGAAAGATTGGTATCAAAGAGCACACCCAGGTTCCTAACTGATGACAAAGACTTGACAGAGCAGCCATTAAGTGTTAGACAGTATTCTAGGTTTTTACATGCTGAGGTCCGATAATTAGAATCTCAGTTTTTTTCTGAATTTAGTAGTAGGAAATTACTAGTCATCCAATTTCAGCTATGCATTCCGTTAATTTTGTGAATTGGTAAGTTTCGTCAGGGCGCGAAGAAATATAAAGCTGAGTATCATCAGCGTAGCATTGAAAATGAATGCCATGCTTCCTAATGATATCTCCCAAGTAGAAGAGCATGTACAGAGTAAAAGAGTACTGAGCCTTGCGGTACTCCACACTGAACTTGTGTAGTGTCCCTTACCATAATTGTGTTTCAGCTGCTGAGGCTGAGGCCAGCACTAGAGGAAAACCCAGCACACAGTCTCCTCTTTCTCTCTCTTGCTTCTTCTACGGACTGAAGAGATCTCGTGCATGTGCTCATCTAGAGGAGAGAAAAAGACTCTTTCCCCACTAAGAGTTAAACTAACCAGGCAAGTTTGTCATCGGTCCTTCATGTAATGCAGAAGACATCGATTGCAACTTTAGCACCATCGGACTGAATCCTCAGGACTTTCTACTGCAACAGTATATTTGGACGCTCTTCAAAAAGCTGAGGCCTAATGCAAGTATCTTACAATATACTGAATTACTGCTAGTTAGTTAAAGTTGTGAACCTCTTTTGTTAACAAAGGAGCTTTGTAATGAATACTGATAATTCTTTCCTGGTTTTTAGGTTCTCCATAGCTCCATTTACTGTTTCCACTTTGGTTCCACTCTATCATTTCTCATTTTACCTGTGTATGTGTGACTTGTGTGTATGTATGTGTTCATTAGTTTAGTTATGTGTTTGTGATTTAGTTAATAAAACTTGTGCACAATAAACATTTGGTTCTGACTCCCCGTCTGTGAATAACTGTCACTTAAATGATCCAATTTTATTACAAGCTCTAAACACTGTAAATGCTAAGAAATAATTATTTATCTGTGGCCATAAAAATACCATTCTCTTACAATTAATTAATTAATCAATACTGAGTGTTCACAGGATTAAATGATTAATTGTAATGTTAACATAGCTACATCATGTTAATCTGAGTAACTGTTTCAAATATTTATAATTAATCACAATGAATAATCATAATGAGTTATGAATAATTATTAATAATTCCACTTTGAGCTGATTTGCAACAACAAGGAACTTTAAACGGTTTCATTTGTGGGTTTGGTTTAATCTGTGTGCATGTTCACAGTTTACTAACCCTTTGTTAATCTGTGTGCACATATACTTATCAGTTAGCAGCAGAGAATGTCAGGATGTTCAAGGCTTCTGGTAAAGCGAAATAATATATCTGTCATGGCCTTGTTGTGTTGGTGATCCGATTGCTGTAAAACTTTATCATAAAGCTTTATGATTTCGGTTTGCCGTTCAGCACAGATAGTGTCACACAATCGTGTATCATACTTATTTATAATTTGTACGTTCATGGTGTCTTTTAATCTCATTCTATCAACTGTATGAAGGTCATTAAAATCTATTGAAAGCCATTAATTCTGTATAAGATGGCACAGCACGTTGGCACTCAGGATCCCCAGGGAAGTGCTTGATTTGTGAGAGTGCAACATTTAATAGGGGTCATTTGGATACAGTATATTGACTGGACATGTCCATATGTGAAAGTTTTACACTTTAGAACACAGTTTCTGCTCACTTTGCCAATATGACTGACAAACACACAGTTTAAACATGCACAGTAATACAAGAGCATCCCTTTTTGTTGTTATTATAGTCCCAGACAGCACTGCATTGATATTCTTCAAACATTTTATTTTCCTGCAATATACAGCCTCTGTCTGTAAACAGCCTTACTCTTTCCATGTGCATGTTGTGAAAGTTTATTAACACACATATATATAATTTCAGTTTTAGGTGTGTTATCTGTTTTTGTGTAAACTTTACTCTTTCAAAAAATATAAGATTATACTTTGAAAGTATTTAATTGAGATTTTGAACAACACATTGTGTCAGTTAAACATAGTGATGACATAATTGCATACTGAACTGTGATTGGTCTTCATTCTGACATTTATTTTCATAGTGAAGTCAAGTCACTTTATATTAACAACAGCAAAGTTTAAAGTGGCTGGGATGTGGCATTTCAATTATGTAGAACCAAAACCTGAAACACAACCTAAACCTGAATCACAACCTAAAACTTTAACACTTTTTTTTTTGCTACATTGCAAGCACTCCTATTTCCTTCTGGAAATGCAAATCTTCATCCCAAGATTATTCCATGTTACCTGTGCCTTTTCATGTGTGTCTAATAACTATACACTCTTGATATATATATATTTCCTCTGAGTTCTCCAGCCATTGTATCCCAGTGCTGTTCAGTCTGTTCAGTGCAGAGCCTGCAGTGACAGACACTTTAATCACAGAAACAGTGGCTACGCGACCATCACATAGAAGGACAAGTGAATCACAATCCCACACAACCTGACAGTAAAGTGGAGTGTGTGTCCAAGAGCTTTGTCTCTCAGAAAAATGTTATATGCTAGGATCCACCGACGTTTAGATGGCCCAGCCTGACAATGTCTGAACTTTTTCTCCTTTTAAAACCTTGTATTATTTGCTGAGAACATGAATTTAGTTTTACCAGTCAACAGCCATAGGGAAAAATCTTGGTGCTCACTATACCCAGTCCATCCCTGTTCCAAGGAAATTCTCCTCAAAAAAGAATCTGTAACCATTCTTTATGGTTTATTATTATTATTGTTGTTATTATTATTATTAGGGCCCGAGCACCAAAGTGCGAGGACCCTATTGGATTTCCTCCGTTTATTATTATTATTATTCTTTTCTAAACATTATCGCATTTTTGAGGGCCTAAACATGCTCGAAAACTTACAAAACTTTGCACACGCGTCAGGACTGGCGAAAATTGACATCTGATATAGGTTTCAGAAATGGGTGGGGCAAAATGGCTCAATAGCGCCACCTATAACACTTCAACGGTGTGCGCCTCGGGCTACGTTCGACGTACATGCACAAAATTCGGTACATACATGTACCGTCCCATTACCTACAAAAAAGTCTCTTGGAGCTAAGTCAGGAAGTCAGCTATTTTGAATTTCCTGTGCGATTTTTGTGCAGATTTGTGTAGCAACATACTAAAATATGCATTTGAGTACTAGACATGCTAGAAACATTCTAAATCATGCTACTAACACCTAGCTGACTGCTAAAGCATGCTATTATCGTCATGAAACAGGAAGTTGTTATAACTCAAGCATACAGTGTCTGATCAGCCCCAAACTTCACATGTGTGATAAGAGTTTTCTTATATTTCTAATATTTGCCAATATTCAGTTGGTCATAGCGCCACCTGCTGGCAACAGGAAATGGCATGCTTTACACTGTAATTCACTCCCTGAAACACATTTCAATATGCCACTAAGTAGCAAACATACTAGAAACATGTTAAAACATGCAACACTTGGCTAAGTGCTAATGTTTGCAATTAACGCCACGAAACAGGAAGTTGTTGTAACTCAGGCATACAATGTCTGATCTGCTCCAAGCTTCACGTTCGATAATAGTCCTGGCCTAAAGACATCAACATGGCAATAATTAGTTACGCTCAAAGCGCCACCTGTTGGCAGCAGGAAGTCTGGCACTTTGAAATGCCATAATTATCCTGTATTTACTCGCTTACATGCATGTCGCCAACTGTTCACTGTTTTCCTGAGGCCAACGGATGGCGTTGAGCCCGGCCCTTCGCTGCTTGCAGCTTTAATTATTATTATTATTATTATTATTATTAATACCAGTATAAAATAAAGTGCATTACATTAAATCTTGTCTATTACGATAAAAGTGAAAAAAAAAAAAAAAAAGGTGTTTAGGAATATGTGATTGTTGTGATTGTGATCTCTCTCTCTCTCTCTCTCTCTCTCTCTCGCTTAAATTGCATTACCTTTCTGAAATGATATATTGTAACTTTTACCCCTTTGTTTAAAAATGTTTTTTGAAAACTTAGCTTGTTAAAAATAGAGAGAGACATACACAGCTACATTGTTTCAGGCGTCTTCATAGACAGCTATAATGAACAGCTGAGTAGCATTGAAACTGACAGGAAGAAGCATTGATTAAGCAGGTGAAGTGAAATATAGTAGGTCTAAACAGATGTCGAAGAAGCACAGCAGTGTACAGTGATTCAGACACAACAGACAGGCATTCTCATCTGAACGCAGGGAGTAAAATGTAGTGAGAAAATATACTTGTACAGGTACTATGTAAAATATTAATTAAAATTTACCCATTCATTTTAATTAATTAAAAAAAAGTACCCAGCCAAAAAAAATAAATAAATAAAAAATAAAAAAACTTGAGTGAAAGGTAAATTGTATTTAAGAATTTAAAAGTAAAAAGTAAACTGTTTACTTAGATTTTTGACTATTAAAATATATTTTTTTCTTATTTTTGTATTTTTGATGAAAATCTTTTATCTAAATATTTTTAGTAAATTATTTTACAGGGATTTCACATTTGAATATAATGAAATTTAGACTGATAATCAAGACAATGGACTGTGTTCACACTTAAATCAAGTTCAATAAAGGGTAAATAAAGACATTCTGAAGCAAAGCGATGTGTTTGTGTAAAAAAACAAACAAACAAACATATATAAGCTACATATTTTATATTATGAAGTAAAATATCTAGCTTTCGCCAGACCGCCTTCCGTATTCAAGTTACGAAGAATAAACTGGCGTGTCATTTACACTTTTTCCGTAAGTTGAATATGAAAGGCATAGGACGTAGCGTAAGCTTTATGAGCTACAAGAGTTTTACATTTTCTTTGTACATTGAATACGGAAGGCGGTCTGGCGGAAGCTAGATATTTTACTTCATAACATGTTTTATATGTTTTTTTGTTTTGTTTTGTTTTGTTTTTTTAACACAGACACATCACTTCACTTCCGAAGGCCTTTATTAACCCCCCGGAGCCGTGTGGAGCACATATTTATGATGGATGGATGTGGATGGAAGCACTTTCTTCAGCTCATACACGTGACCCCTGTTCACTGCCATTATAAAGCTCAGATGCGTCAGGATATTTATTAAAATATCTCAGATTGTGCTCATCAGAAAGAGGGAAATTATATACACCTGGCTTGAGGGTGAGTAAAGCTTGGGTTCATTTTCATTTGAAAGTGAACTAATCCTTTAACTCCTTAATAAATATTTGTGTGGGATTCTCCTTAAAAAATATCTCACTTAGTTTGTTTTTTAAAATGCAGTTTGATGTTACCCAACAAATTCTTTTGTATCAGCGAAAAACATTTAGATTCAGCAAGCATGATGCAGTAAACCGTTAACTGTGGCATTTTTACTTGCAACTGCTGTTATCTGTAATGAAACACCCACTGGAGAGACTCTGGCATGCTGCTGACGGATGCAGTGAAAGGGGACATGGTGTGCGCACAGCGGTTTTAAGGAACAGTGCAATCGCGATGTGCCAAAACAACAATCCCTACTGTGTCTCAAGAGTTGAGTTTAAAATGATAGCATCCCAAATGCTTTATCACACTCTCTGTGACAGACATTGCCAAAGAGGGGATATTAATGACGCTCTGTTAGTGTGAAGAATTGACCCTGTAGTTCAGTGTGTCGAGTAGATAGCGCTTTCTACTAGGAGGTTATCTGCAATATGATTACAAATTTGAAGGTGGTTTGGATGCAGTAAGTTATAGTGCAATACATTGTGTCTTTCTAGATAAAGGTTAAGTCTATTGAGTCTTCATCTAATTATTCGCTCTGGTACAAAACCTATTGAGCATGTGTAGGCAGCATCCTAAAGAGCCTCAGTTGAAAATCAGATGAATATTGTACTCAAAACTGGAAAACATTTATCAGCTGGCAAGCTCTAATCTGATTGACTGGTTTTATGCGACCTCTGCTGTGTCTAGATCAGAAAGTTTGGATTTTCCAACTTCCTAGTTGGAAAAATGCAATAGAATGCCACTTGGAAACCTGTGAAGTAGCAGGTGTAGGATGAAAAGCAAACATGAAGGCACCAGAATGTACAGTACGCACATACTTTTAAGCAGATGAAACGCATAAATGAGTCAAAATACATTCCATGATGACAAAACTTTTTTAATATAGACTTGGGTGAAAAACATAGTTAATTAGCTTTTCTGTTTATGATTTTACACCTGCAAAATTTGGCACTACATACCATTGTTTATCTACAAACAAATTTGTTGCTATAGATTTTCACAAATTATTATTTTTTTATTATAACATGATATGCAACTAATGATGTGATACCGTAATAAACATAAAACTTACACTTAAAAATGATTTTACAGTACTGTTTAGTTTATTTCAAAAAAACAACAAAAAAAAAACATTTTAATTTAACACCATTGTATTAGGTTTCTCATTCAAACAATTGCATTGTGTTTAACTGACTTGAAACAGTTGCATTTGGCTCAACTCAATATTTTCATTTTGAAAGAACATGTTTCAATTAAGTAGGCCAAAAATAGAGCCTGGTCTTATTAGAAAAACGTACCTGTGGGAACGTTTTCGCGAGTCGCAAAATACGTACCAATACGTACATATCACTGCAGTTTCAATGTGAAATGTCCATGAAGTGGCGCTAGAGGCATTCTTTTTTTTTTTTTTTTTTTTGTTTTGCCTGCACAGATAAACGTGAATATGGTACGTTTTTTAATGTAATTATTTGCTTTGGTACTGTTTTCACAAGTAAGGTGTCTATTTTCAAAACTCTTAGTACAAAACTCCAAATTGATCACACTTGTTCAATTTAGTACTTTTAGCATTCAGTTAATACAATAGCAAACAATGATACATGTTTCAAATCACCCTTGTTGCTGAATTAATTACAGTTACACAGGCTACAGATGCCATATTATAAAATAAACTTGCATTACCTAAAGTACATAATTGACATAAAATCCATAATGTCTGTAATAGTATCTATTTAGTGTGTTATCAAAAGGCGTGAAGTATGACACCGTCATGAGGTTTTGTGCTAGAACTGAGTTTGTTGGCAATACAGTAAATGTTCTCACTGTACCATATAACTGAATCTATACTGTAGTTGATCTTTACAGATGAAGGGTGAGTAATGCCTCCGTTTACTGTGTCACATGGCATACTATAATGCAAAATTCAGTATTTGATGCCATCTGTCTCCCTTCTTCTTATTAGTCTGATGTTATTCAGTTTCTTTTCCCTTGTACTCTATCCTGCTCTGTGTTCACAAATTCTCTCTCTCTCTCTCTCTCTCTCTCTCTCTCTCTCTCTTCAAGATTCAAATAGCTTTATTGACATGGTGAAAGAAATCTTTACATTGCCAAAGCATTAATAACACTGTACAATAAAAATAAATAAATAATAATAACGAAGAAAAAAATTCTAGCAATAAAAATGTTCAATATTATAATATTTATAGAATTATCTCTAGGCATAATAGTTAGTGTGCTGGTAGTTCTGTCCCGCTGGAGGCTCTTTCATCGTGACAGGACCTCACATAAACAGGTTTGAGCTTTCTGGGGTTTCTCCTAGCAGGTATGGGAGTTTGTCCATATTTGGTTTCTGATGGAAGTCTTTGTGGTGAGTTGTGAAATGAGGATAGAAAGTGTCCCTAATTTGTACATATTTAGGGCAGGATGTCAGAAAGTGCAATTCTGTTTCCATTTCATTCTCTGTGTAGTGGGGACACAGCCGGTCTTCCTTTGGTAGCCAGGTCTGTCTGTGTCTGCCTGTCTCTATGGTAAGATTGTGTTCACTGAGTCTGTACATGCTCAGGACTTTTCACAGTTTAGGGTCGCTCTCTGTACTCAGGTATCCTGCCGATTCAAATTCTCTATTTAGGGCCAAATAGCATTCCAATTTACTTTGTAGGGCTGTTGCATCTGTCCAATGTTTTAGGTATTTTTCTTTTTGTGTTTTGATTATTTGGTTTGGTCTGGCTAAGTTTTTATTTTCAGTCAGACATGTTTTGGTTTGTGTAGTCAGTTCTAAGACTAATTGGCTGAGGGTGTTTCTTTCGGGTGTCAGCTCTTGGTAGTTCAGGGCTTTGTGATGGAGGGTCTGATTATCACTATTTTTTAGGTGGGTATGGAATTTAATGGCCCTTTTATGAACTGTGATTATAAGTGGGTACAATCCTAATTCTGCTCTGCAGGCATTATTTGTTTTTTTGTTTTTTTTCGCTGTACTCAGAGCAAAACTTTGCATAGTTCGGTCTGCAGAGTCTCTATTGGGTGTTTGTCCCATTTAGTGAACTCTTGGTTTGTGAGTGGGCCCCGACTTTACACCCATAGAGCGCGATTGGTTCTATTACTGATTTGATTATTTTTATCCAGATTCTGATTGGGATGTCAATTTTGATATTTCTCTTAATAGCGTAAAAAGCTCTCCATGCCTTGTCTCTCAGGTCGTTCACAGCTTTGTTAAAATTCCCTGTGTTGCTAATATTTATGCCAAGGTAAGTGTAGTTCTGCGTGTGCTCAAGGAGCATGTTGTCTAATTTAAAACTATGATGTTGGTCTTTGCGGCTGGGTCTTTTTCAGTAAATCATTATTTTTGTCTTTTTGGGGTTAACTGACAGGGCCCATGACTGACAGAAGCTTTAGTGGGAGACAGCAGCACCAGATCATCAGCAAACAGGAGGCATTTGACTTCAGTGTCTAGTAGAGTAAGACTAGGTGCTGCAGACTGATCTAGAGCCCTCGATAACTCATTTATGTATATATTGAACAGTGCAGGACTTAAGCTTCAGCCCTGTCTCACTCCACAACACTGAGGGAGGAATTCTGTGTGTTTGTTACCAATTTTAACAGCAAATTTGTTGTTTGTATACATTGATTTGATGGTGTCATATGTTTTTCCTCTGATGCCGCTCTGGATTAATTGAAGAAATTCTCTCTCTCTCTCTCTCTCTCTCTCTCTCTCTCTCTCTCTCTCTCTTTCAGTTCAATTCAAATTCAATTCACTTCAATTCAATTCAGTTCAGTTCAACTGAGCTTTATTGGCATCACTGTGGGATAGAACAATGTTTCCAAAGCAATAAACATGTAACAAGTTATACAGGTATGTATAGATAAATAAATAAATAAATAAAAGAAAGAAAGAAAAAAAAAAACATATACATGTCTATATTGTATATATGTTATCACATAACTTAACAAGTGGTAAAAATACAGGGTAAATAAATACAGAAAACAGTAATGAGATTGAAAAAAAAAAAAAAAAAAAATGAAAGAAGAGGGTTCAGTCTTTGTCCCTCATAATATGGCAGCAGGACACATACTGCACTGCCAGATGGATACACTTATCTTTCTCTCATAAAAAATATAACAGAGTTTGTCTATGTGGCTTGCTTGCTGGAATTCGGGTAGAATTTGAGCAATTTGGGTGAAATAAGTTTCTCTAATGTTGTTATATTTGCCGCACTGTGTGAGGAAGTGCAGTTCATCCTCTGCGACTCCATCAGTGCAGAGTGAACAGAGTCTGAGCTCTCTGGCTCTCCAGCTCTGCTTGTGTCGGCCTGTCTCTATACACAGGCTGTGGTCGCTCAAATCATACTTCGTCAGGAGCTTTCTCTGATGAAAGTCTTTCATTTTGATCAAGTAAGGTGTCAACTGATAATCTGTCTTTATTTTGTGAAAGTACTTCAATTTATTTGTGCTACTTTGATCTGCCAATCATGGATGTATTCTTCCTGGGTTCTTTGACCTATTTCTTTAATTTTTGAGAGTTTAAATTGAATAGTTGAATTTAGTTGGGGGTCATTCTCTGGGTGTCCTGCCCTGTATGTAAGAGCGCAGTGATGGTAGGCATCTGCCTGTGAGTTTGACAGATGGAACCAGAACTTAACTGCTCTCTTCTGGATTTCAGATAGGAGAGGGAATCTTCCCAGTTCTGCCCTGCAACCCAGACTAGGGGCATTTCTGTGAAGACCCAAGATGTTTTTGCAGAACTCGAGGTGGAAAATTTCAACAGAGTTTTTGTCCCACAATTCATAATTTAATTTAAATTTGGATTTCACAGCCGTACAAAAGAATGGGCTTGATGATGTCATTGAAAGTTTTCATCCAAAGTTTAATAGGTGCGTTGAATTTGAACAGTGATTTTCTTATACTGTAATAAGCCCTGCGTGCCTTCTTTTATTGCCATGTCAAATTGTCCAGAAGCTGAGATTGTGAGACCCAAATAATTATAATATGTGACATGATTAAGAAGTGTTCCCCCGATTGTAAAATTATATTTTTTGTCAGTAAGGCAAGGTTTTTTTTTGGAAGATCGTAATTTTGGATTTTTCCATGTTAATTGGTAAGGCCCAGTCACTACTGTACTGCTCTAGAATTGAGAGGCTTTCATGCAGTCCCACTTCATTAGGTGACAGCAGCAGAAGGTCGTCAGCGTACAGGAGGCATTTGATTTCTCTGCCCTTGAGGGTCAGACCAGGACAGGAGGACTTCTCAAGTGCTGATGCCAACTCTTTGATATATATATATATATATATATATATATATATATATATATATATATATATATATATATTAAAGAGAGTCGGGCTGAGGCTGCAGCCTCTGTCATTGATCTTGAGACAGCACTTATTCCCATTGTATATGTCCTTTATGATATCATATGTCCTTCCTCCTATTCCATTTAGCATTAGCCATTTCTTTTTTGCTTCTATATTTTTTTCTTTTTCTCAGGGCTTTTCTGACCACTGTAGAGAAGATTTTTGTTAACTGTTCAGTTGCTAAATTGTTTTATTCTCTTCGCTAAATGAAGTCAATAGAAATGAGTCTATCATGTTCTGAACATGAGTGCTTTCGAGCGCAGCTTCACACTGGGCAGGACTGTCTTTACTCCATATAAATTTGAAGGGGGGTGGATACAGTTTAACCTTCTGATCTGAAGATGGCAGAAGATTCACTGACCTGTTCAGACTGAGGACTGTGTGACTGTGGTCTGATAACGGTAGCTGTGGCATCACTGTGAAATAATTGATTTTATTTTGGTCTATATCTGTGATGGCGTAATTTATATAAAGACCCAGGCTTTTGCAGAGCTGCAGGACTTGTTTTCCATGTCTGTTAATTGTGTTGTCGTAATTCTGCCATATTTTAGTACATCCTTTTTGTTGATGATTAAGTGAACCGTTTATATATTTGTCTCCATCAGACACACACTCTCTCTCCCTCTTTCTCCCTCTCTCTCTCTCTCACATGGGCATTTTTCTATGGACATAATGACTTTTATACTGTATAAACTGTATATTCTATCCTATAACCCTAAACCTAACCATCACAGAAAACTCTCTGCACATTTTATAAAAATATAACTCCGTATGATTTATAAGCTGTTTTCCCCATAGGGACAAAAAAAAAAAAAGAAAAAGTCCCCACAAGGTCTAAAATTACTAGTATTACCATCCTTGTGGAGACATCACACTTTAAAAATTGTGGTTATCATCTAAGATAAATTGCTTATAATGTAAAAAGAATTCATTACATTTGGTTATCCATATTGGAAATTGCAAACAAGTTCTATAGAAACTATGCCTATAGAATCAATATCTATAGGTGTACCAAATGATTCACTGATTAACTATTAAGTTCAGTTGCATTAAATAATAGACACATGTATTAAACTGTATAGTAATAGCATTATGAAAGGCAGTTACTCTGAATGAAACATATACTGTATATAGATGAAACATTTATTGTAGTGAAAATGATACTTTGTGATTTTGTGTATTTGTGTACATGTTTTCACAATTGAAAACATGCTAAAATATCTGAAATAAGTGCACTTTTGATGATCTGTTGTAATATTAGTACTAAGAGTTTTGAAAATGTACCAATTGCTTGTGAAAATTGCACCAAAGAAAAAACTGTAAAATGACGTACCACCAACACTACACCTAAACCTATACCCGATAGTGTTAACAAAAGCAAATGTGACATAGAAAGCATCCGTAATCGTGCTTTTTTAGCTTGTTTTGACCTCTCATCTTTGAGCTGTTTTACCGTGACTCGTTTTTCCCCGGATTCGTACCCAAGGCTTCCTCGTTCTAAGTACAACTCTGTATCAGCTGAGCTACCGAGCAAGCTTATGTCAGAAAAGCGAAACATATGGAGCTGGTTAACCGATGCAAAATATATATTCAAAATATATTTGTTTACAAATCGTGCACTTTGGTGAAAAGTGATTTGAAGTCATAACAGAATATTGTGCAAGGAGACGTGAAAACAAGTCTTTATTAATCCATAATCTGACCCTGTAATCGTAACTGTGAAAACCATTAAAAGCGCTTGCTGTTTTACTGCCTCTAGTGTTCATTTCTGTTGGAAACTGCAGTGATATGTACGAATTTGTATTTTTTCTCCTCGTGAAAACGTCTTTCCATGAGACCAGGTTGCAAAAATAACATTTGATGCTTCTTCAATTTACTTAAGTAAACGAAGTTAATGCAACACAATTCTTTTCAACCACTTTATTTAATCCATTTGAGTTGAGACTACATAAATTCTAAAACTAGGAACAGGATTTCCCCTTCCCATCATGCTTTGCATAGGGCTGGATAGGGAGAGTAAATGTTGAAATAAAATATTTTATTTATTTATTATTTTATCAAGATGATAACACTGGGAGACTTGATAATGCTTAATGTTCTTTTCTGTTTATAGTTTCTGGTATGTTAGTGTTTTTGGGGTTACCATTGTGGTGAAGTGTAGAGCATGAGCCTGTTTGGTATAAGGACATGCTAACTACTATTAAAGTTGTCTTAATAATAATAAATAAAATAAAAAAAAAAAAAAAAAAATATATATATATATATATATATATATATATATATATATTTTGGGCAAGCAGTGTAACAAAACCATCTTCTGGCTAATAGCTAACAATAAGAGTCTTTACAGAGAAAAGTTAGAATGCGTTTGTAAAAGTTGTAAAAGTAAAAATTGTAAAAATTGTTTTTGAATGCATTCACTAAATAAACTAATGAATTAAACTGTTCTAATTTCTGTTTGATATTAATTTTAGGATAGTTGAACTTAATAGTTTTGGACAAAATTGAGAATGTTAACCTAACTCAGCTAAATGGCATTAACCTTAAGTAAACTTAAGTTTACTGAAATAAATCATGCAAAATAACCCAGTTATGTGGAACCTGTTGACATAAAAAAAGTTGTTAAATCCAATGCATCATTTTTTTGAATAAGTACACACAAATTTGGTAGCCTAATACCTTTGTGAAAAAGAAGTGTGCTTAATTGTATTGAATATGCAATTGTAGCAATGTTCTGTACTTCAAAACTTAAACTTTTAATGTTCTTAAAGGACTTCACTGTCATGACTATTTTTTAAAACTGAACGAATGCAGCATAAGCTCGTTGTTTTGGTTTAGGAGGAACTGTAAAACGTGGCTGTGGTTTTGGTTGTGGTGCTCGTGACTGGTCTGTCATGACTGGTCTTTCTAACTTAGCATGAAATGCCAATGTAAAGATGTATTTAAGTCCTACATAAATATGTATTTAAGTCCTACTAAAGTGAGTCAAAAAGCACTCTGAAGTCCATCATTTAATATAAATGCAGTTAATTTGGAAATTAAGTGTCCAAAAACATTACATTATGTTTGCATTAAAGCATATTCTTTTAAAGTATTTCTGTAATAAGTGTTCTTTTTAAAAGTAAATACAAGGGAAATAGTTGAACTAACATAAATATATACTTTTTGGTATTGAATGCATAAGTATATGTATAATCAACATTTCTCTTTCATTGTCCACTGTCTTTTTTTTTTTTTTTTTTTTAATGATCCTGTCACAATGCATCATGGGATTGCATTATCAGTGAAGGATACATGTCCTAAAATTTGGCCAAAAGTAGGTATCTTAGAAAACAGCATGAATATGCTGCTTACTTTGCAGAACATGCTGTTCAGGAAGACATATCAAGAGTTACTGTTTCAGTGACAGTAGTATATGTGGGAAGAATCTAATCTAAAAAAAAAAAAAATAAGCAAAAGTGTATAGTCATGAGGTTTGCTTTTGACAATTTTAAGATTTACATGGACAAAAAAAAAAATATATATATATATATATATATATATATATATATATATATATATTTAATTCATTTATTTATTTTTTATTAATTCAAAGCACTCTACATGATTAAAACATGAAAAAATCCCATTGCTTACTATACATGTGATTTTATTTCATTCAGTTCCTCCATAGAATCCTCTGTGCTGCTTTATTTCCATCCCTAGTTTCGGTAACAGGAGGATTTTCACATTTCTGCAGGGGTTGAGGGTCGCTTCTTTAGTCTGTCCACACCAGGGAACCCTCTTTTTCTGTAGAAAGTTGTCTCGCATTATTTCAGTCCTCTTTTCATCCATAAACAAGAAGGAGCTTAGAAGTCTGTTTTATCACTGTCTCAATGGGAATCGTAAATTATCAAATTGCATACATTTGCCCCTAATTGGATTTTTTTGCACTGTCGGTGCTTTTGATCTTGCAATTGCTCCCTTGTAGCTCCTCTGCTTTGGATGGGCCAAGTATTCATCATGTAGCAGCATGCGATATGACAGCCAGACCTTGTGTGTCTGGACTGGAGACAAAACCAATTCTACTATCAAGCTTATTAATATTGCATCATGATGCACTTTTAAAGTGCATTTATGAATATGCAAATGAGCTATTACACAATAGAAGTGCTTCCCTTAGAGGGCACTTTGAAGTAAGTAGGGCTTCATCAAATTGTGATCATCGATCAACTGTACAGTCAATACTACTGTGACTGTACAGTCAGCGCTGCTAACTATACAGGCACATTGATCTTTACTGCTCTGAGTCATAGACAAAACATGAGTGTATACTGTGTGTGAGTTAAAACGGGTTAAAAAAGTCTTCAGTAAATTACTGTTGTATGTTAATGCAGTATGTCAATTTAAACCCATGTGCATTTGAGGTGGGGGGATGAGAAGAGTTGTAAACACAGTCATGAATTTGGCAGTGTTTTGTGTTGATTTTTCTATGTATTGCGGTAGTTCTTAAAGGATTAGTTCACTTCAGAATTCAAATTTCCTGATAATTTACTGACCCCCATGTCATCCAAGATGTTTATGTCTTTCTTTCTTCAGTCGGAAAGAAATTAAGGTTTTTGAGGAAAACATTCCAGGATTGTTCTCCATTTAGTGGACTTCAACAGTTACCAATGGGTTGAAAGTCCAAATTGCAGTTTCAGTGCAGCTTCAATTATGTTATGTCTTTTTAATATCTGTTAATACTTTATTGTGATGCTCCCCCAACAGACATTCTACTGACTATAAGTAACTTTGCAACTACATGTCAACTTATTTGGTAACACTTTAGTATAATGAACACATATAGACTATTAACTATGACTTTTCCCTCAATAAACTCCTAATTTACTGCTTATTAACAGTTAGTAAGGTAGTTGTTAAGTTTAGGTATTGGGTAGGATTAAGAATGTAGAATAAGGTTATGCAGAATAAGGCATTAATATGTAATTAATAAGTACTAATAAATAGCCAATACTCTATTAATATGCATGCTAATAAGCAACTAGTTAAAAGACCCTACAATAAAGTGTTACCACTTATTCTAACCCTAACCCTAACCCTATAGTCTACTAATACTCTACTAACACTCAGAGTTAGTAGACATGTAGGTGCAATGTTACTTATAGTCAACAGAAACCTGGATACTTTATTTACCTACTACATAATAATTTTCTTTTAAAAAAAGTGTCATATAGAGCATACTGCTAAGAATACAGACAATGCAATGTGCTGCATTTGAGTTTCCAGGGTGACAAATGAACCAAAATCTCTTTTCACTCCTTTTTTTATTAGAGTGCCATGAGTTTAAGACTTATTTTAGTAAGCTAGAATCTGCAGACTCTGGATTGAAACAACACAACCTAAGTCATTCTTCCAAAAAGAAATCAGGCATTTATCAATATGCCAATTCTAAAGATATTTCCAGAAATGAACAAAGATTGCCACTGGAGTATTAAAATGATCTTAACAATTCATCCTGTAAACAGACTGCTGAATCTATAATGATTGGATATTTTCTCTTAGAAACGATTCGTCTGTGGTTCAGCTGGAACAGATCAAACACAACTGAGCTGAACATATAAATACATTTCAGAGATGTGGATATGACACGTCTTACATTTGATCTTGAGTTGTGAGTCACATGTTGGTGCCACTATGAATAGCTGTTTCTCATATTCTGCTCACCATTCTCTTTATATGGCTCTTCCATTTTATAGTGAAACTTGCATCTACATATACAATACAGGCTAAGTGTGATTACTTTTTTAAGGTGACCAACAGGGTTAATAAATAAAACAGCAGATAGCCAAAAGCAGTTTGGACCTTTGAAAAAGATGAGCAATAAAGACATGTTAGACTGCTTAACGGTGTTGGGGGTAAGGCATTACAAGTAACTTGAGTTATGTAATCAGATTACTTTTTTTTTTCAAGTAACTAGTAAAGTAATGCCTTACTTTTAAATTTACAACAAAATATCTTAGTTACTTTTTTAAATAAGTAACGCAAGTTACTTTGTTTTCCCATGTATTTACTGACAGCTCTCCTGTCCCCATGTTGAGAGAAATCTGGAGTGATGCTATCAGAAATTTGATAATTCCCACTTCTGAAGTTGTGATTACGAGCTCATCGCATTCAAATTTCTAAATGGGAGAGCGTTCATGTGCAATTTTTACCTAGGGAATTCGTATTTACGATAATTCTGAGAGCATGTGAAGGCACCATAAGTGCATATGCGTTGTGTGTGAACATGATGGTTATTGTAGTTCTAGACTAAATATGAGCATTTACTCATTTCACTTGCACAAAAAGTATTTCTCAAAATGTATAAAAACAGTGAAATGCAATTTCAGAATATTGCACAAACCTGCAATAACTAAATATATTAAATTAAACAACTATACTTTATGTATTTAATCTCACTTTATTAACCAATGTCCTTGCTGTTGACCTTCGATGATCCAATTCAACCATAATTTACAAAATGACTTTAGATAATCATCACATGTGTGATTAGCCTGAAGCTTATTCATTTCACTTTTGGTGTAAAAGGGCCTTTACATTTGCCAAAAATATAACTCTTTTGTTGTTATTAAAAAAAAAAAAAAAACAAACAAGCCCAACCCAGGTGAGAAAAAAGTAACGCAAAAGTAATGTAATGCATTACTTTCCATAAAAAGTAACTAACACGATGAGTTACTTTTTAAAGTAAGTAAAGCAATATTGTAATGCATTACTTTTAAAAGTAACTTTCCCCAACACTGCTGCTTAATATTAGAAAAAGATACAGTTTGGGCAGAGAGAGATGTTTGTTCAACCTATACTTGAGATTATTTGTCAGATTTCCTGCATTGAGGTAATTTGGCAAGTAGTGCACTTGCTGGGATGTAATGAAAGCACTAAGTACACTAACATGAAGAGCATTCAACATGCTGGGATTGCCTCTGCTTTGCACAAACATTTACAGTGATTCAATAATATGCAACAAACACTTTAATGGGGTTATATCATAAAAATAGAATTTTCTCTGATCTTATGAAACAAAGTTGTTTGATGTACTTTGTAAACATGTAACTTTCAGATCTGAAACCTTCTCCGCAGACCATCTGTTGAAAGTAAGCTGCAAAAATGGCTCGTTCCAAACTCCTTGGATTTCTGAAGTCAGAAACCCCAAACATCAACACATGAATGCCCACATTTACTCGTTAAATACGCTTACTGGCTGATGAGATACTTGGCCCTTCCAGTCACTTGCTAAGCTAGGTCTCAAATGCCAAGCAGAAGCCCAAAGCAATTGCAAAAAACAACCATTTGACTAATAAACATGTTGAGAAACCAAAAACCAAAACAAGGGCTAGGCGAGCAATGGTGGCAGCTGGTTTGGGATGTACAGCTTGGTGAAGGATTTGATTTAGTGGGAGGGCTGAGCCTTTGGCGGCAGTATAAGCCAAGCGCAACGTCTTGAATGAAATCCTAGCACATGCCAGGGAAGAGACCTGAGCAAAGGTATAATGTGAGAATTAAGCAGCACCATTTCGGATGCGCTTGAGGGGATGACAGATGCTTGTTGGTCGGCTAGGGAGTTGCAGTAGACGTGAAATGACTCAGGCCTGGATTAGAATCTGAGCAGTTGTTGAGGAAGGGACTTATTTTCCTTTTGTTGCGGAACATGAAGCAGCAGGACCCAGAGATTGCTTTAATGTTGTCCACATAGGAGAAAAGGTCATCTGTGATGACACCAAGTGTTTTAATACATTTCTGGCTTTCTAAAAATGTTGGCCGCAAGTGCTGCAAGTTAAGCAGCAGTCTAGCCAATCTGTTTCACTCGGATCGCTACTGTGTGTTTGATCAGGAATCAATCAAACAAGCATTTTACAACTTAAAAAAAAAAAAAAAAAAAAAAGTGAAAATCTGAAGATTGAATTATTCAAAACATTGCAGGGGCTGAAAGAAAGGCCTGTGCTGAGTAGTTGTGTTGTCTGAGGGCATAATTTATTATTTTTTTTTTTTGGCAGCTGAATATTTACTTGGCCTTGAGAGTAACTATGAAGAGTTTTAAATAACTTCCCTTGTGAAAAAGAAGTGCACTTAATTATATTACTGTAAATGTGCACTTACAGTGTACTTCAAATCATAAAAGCATATTAAAAAACTACTTGCAGTTAATATAATATTAATTAAATAAAAGAACACTTATGTGTACTTAAAGAGACACTTTCATGACAAGTACACTTTAAAAAGTGCACTTTGTAATAATATACAAATTACTTTTTTTTTAGTGTACAAAGGTTATTAAGAACATAAAGAACACAAATCATTTTAATAATCTTTTTTCAGTCTTTAAAGTTGAAATAGGTGATTGTCTATAGAAACATTGTTTTGTTATACTGGTTGAAAGTCTCCTCATATCCTGATACCAATCACTATGTTAAACTGTCTAAATGTAATTTTATAAATCTATATCGTCTGTGGAAGGCGTAGGACCATAAAATGTTCATCTAATCATTATATTCTGTCCAAATTAAATAATACGATGTCCTATCTGTCAGCGTATATTTTTACATACCCTCACGCACCCTGTTCATGAGACATCACACGTTATCAGAAAGAAAGAAACCAGCTCGGTGGTTGAATTAGTCTGAAGCTTTTATTGTCTTCAGAAAAATTAGCAGTGCATGGCAACAACTTTACACCAAACGTAACTTTACTAATGGTGCAATTTCAAAATTTTATGATTAGTTAAAAAAAAAAAAAAAAAAATACTGTTATATTACATAACAGATGAGAAATATTAGTGCAATGATTCATATAGTCTTGAAAAATCAATAAGGCTATTGTTTATTATCAGACATTTATCATTGATTTGTATGAATAAATGAATTTACTGAAAACCTTATTAAACTTAAAAAGATATGGTGTTTTTTTTAATCTCACATGCTTCTCCTCTAACCCTCCTTGTATTTCAGTGAGCAACACTGAAGTCTTCTAATGTTGTTCTGCATAATTTAACAAGTTGTCATCCTTCTAGAAGGTTCTGAAGATTAATTTTTAAGTAACTGCTGGCAGGTAGTAATTAATCTACAGCTGTCACAACAACATCAAAGATACACAGCTAGAGAGAGATGAAGAGACAGAAAGAGGTAGAGAGTTTGTATTATTTTTACTAGAAAGACTCAAACTGAATATAAATGTACCGTCTTATTTAGTGCTAGAATAATGTTCTTTGGCATATGTCCTATTATATACTGCTATAGTTTTATTGATATGTTTTATAGCATTTAATTTCATATTTTCATTTTCGGTATTATTATTATTAATGTTAAATGTTTAATTTTATTTCAGTTTTAGTTTTTATTAATTTCTAGTTTATAATTTTTAGTGCCTCAACTTTAAACAAAAACATAAGAATTTAACTGAAATACATTTTATTTCAATTAACAAAAAATGTTTTACTATTTTTACGTACCGATAATAAGCCTGGGTAGAAATACCACATCAGCTTCTTTTTCTCTAGCACATATTTAACATTTTGATGTTTAAGAGCCTAATAGTGAAACATTGACTAGTTCAGCTAGCTAATGAGAATGAATTGTCTTCCTGTCAATAACTGTGTTAGCTAGCAAGCTACTAGTGTCATGTTTGCTTAACATTATTGTACATTCTTTTAATCTTAAGCAAATCTAGAGACAATCAAGAATGATGTAGGCCTTTTGAAGCTTAAATAGCTGTGCACGTGCTCAGCAGTGTTGGTGAGTATGTAGCAGCGCAGCTAACTTCATTCTGTAGCATGACAATAGTTCAGCTTTTAAAGTTTCAGTAACAAGCTACTTTTAGCAGTAGATGTGTAAACTACAGCTACAGCATTAGCATCTATCTATCTATCTATCTATCTATCTATCTATCTATCTATCTATCATATATATATATATATATATATATATATATATATATATATATATATATATATAGATAGATAGATAGATAGATAGATAGATAGAAATATATATATTCTTTAAACACAAAAAATAGTTCCTAATTTGAATTCTTATTCATTGCTTGCTTACTGCTTCATTAGATCAAGCCCTATTCATAATGTGTCTCAATGGGCAAGCTCATAGGGTCATTTTTGCCTTTAAAGCTCATCAGTGCCATCAGTAAAGACAGAAAAGCCAATCCTAAGCACTTATTCGTATTCCACAATGTATTCCACTGTGTACGATAAATCGCAATCAAAATGATTTATTTGGCAGCTTGCTGTGTGGGAATTTGCCTCTGTATGTTCAGATATTGCTCAGTACAAAATTCACACAGGTGTGAAGAGTAATTAATAAACAAGGCTGTTCAGAAAGTCTCAGAGAGAAATTAGATAGCTTTCATTTCTTCAAGCAACATTTCAATAGGCCGTAATTAATCAAATGACTGTTTAGCTTGAGGCTATGGAGAAACACAAAAACCGAGTTGAAATCAGTGCTGCGGATGTCATAATTTTCTGAGATCTTCTGACAATTTGCATCATGCTGACCTGAAATTATGATCCATGATCATTACTTTCATTGTTTTCTTTTGACTTTTGAGAAGTTTCTGTGTTCCAGTCCACCAAAACAGGATATAACAGTTCCAAAGACGTTTTCATTTCAAGTTCAGTCTTTTCATCTTTTAACATGTCAGTCAGTGGCTCTGCTGCTGTTTTCACTTCACTGAGCTCATATAACTGATTGCTAATTCTTTTTCATCGTCAATGGGCTTTGGTCCCCTTTTTCCTTAATAGCCATGAAGTTACGGGCAGTGCTTTTAAGGAAATCATGGCCCCAGGATGGCATGCTATAAAAGTGTTTTTTTCTGACACCATAAAGAAATGTGCCACTTTTTGTGTTTTAGAAAATGAATGAGACTTTTTGCCAAATGCTAAATCACTGACATGATGATAAATGCAAAGCAAAGAATGTACTGAGCCCCTAAAGGGACATGGTGAAGGAAAGAAAATATGAGATGGAGGAAAAATTATTTGTCAATGCTTTTGCGTTCTCTCGCAAAATGTTTTGCGTTCCTCCAAGAAATTTTGCGTTCACTAACAAAAAGCTCAAAGGATTTTGCAAAACCACCACCACCATGTCCCTTTAGGGGCTCTGTAAGAATGTGCTATAAATAGAAGTATGAAAAAAGAGGTGCATGTACATTATGACAAAAAAAAAAACATCATGTCACTAATGAAGTAAAAAGTCAAATTTTCTTTATCCTTGAATGAAGAGTTCAATTGATAGTTTGTTCAAAAATGTAAAGTCATAATTTCTTCTTCAGAATACAAAACAAGATATTTTGAAGAATACTGGTGACAGTTTTGGTGAGCATTACGCATAATTTACTCACCCTCAAGCCATCTTAGGTGTATAAGCTTTTCTTTTTTCAACCAAACACAATCAGAGTTACGTTAAAAAAATGTTCTGTCTCTTCCAAGCTTTATAATGGGAGTGAATAGAAATTGCGATTTTGAAGCTCAAAAAAAGAGTATTCATCCATCATAAAAGTAATCCACACAGCTCCAGGGGGTTAATAAAGGCCTTCTGAAGCAAAGCGATGCATTTCTGTAAAAGAAATTATAAAAAATACACACATATATATATATATATATATATATATATATATATATATATGGTAACACTTTAGTATAGGGAACACATATAAACTATTAACTACAAGTTTTCCCTCAATAAACTCCTCATTTACTGCTTATTAATAGTTAGTAAGTTAGTTGTTAAGTTTAGGTATTGGGTAGGATTATGAATGTAGAATAAGGTCATGCAGAATAAGGCATTAATATGTGCTCAATAAGTACTAATAAATAACCAATATTCTAGTAATATGCATGCTAATAAGCAACTAGTTAAAAGACCCTAAAATAAAGTGTTACCATATATATATATATAAACAGTGTTGGGCAGTAACTAGTTACAGTAATATTACTTTTTGCAGTAACTATAGTAGTGTAACGACTAATAAGATTTCAGTAATAATATTACAGTTACCATCCATAAAACAGCTTGTTACTTAGTTATTTTTGAAGCCTCAACCCCTACAGATTTGAAATCCAATAATTCTTAGATTTATATGCATAATTTTCATGATTTGCACAGACACATGAAGTCACCAGTGCAGCAGGCAAGCTTGGAATATGGAAAAGCTTACATTCAGCGGATGGAAATATTGTCTTTACACTGATTTTGTAAGGAGGAAAGATGATCTGTACACCGCTGTGAAAGTTGTGGCATTACTTTACTCTGGCATTACCCACCCACATCCCTCTGATCCTGATAAATTATATTGCTATAATTACAAATCTTTTTTTGGAAAATGAATCTTTTGTGATTTCTTTTGATAAAATACATCATGAAATATGATTGTATATGGGAAATAGATAAATTATAGCTACAATTAGCTTGAAGCTACGCATGACCGTTAGTGAGATTAAAGGCATAGTTCACTCAAAAATGAAAATTCTGTCATCATTTTCTCCCCCTCAAGCTGTTCCAAACCTGTATACATTTCTTTGTTCTGCTGAACATAAAGGAATATATTTGGATGAATGTTTTTTTCCTACTATGGTAGTCAATGGGGGGTGAGATCTGCTTGGTTACAAACATTCTTCCAAATTTCTTCCTTTGCAAAGCGCAGAGGATAGAGCAAAACAAAACACCGGCCACAAATTAGAAGTCTAAAGTGAGACTTGTTAAAGAGAAATGTCAGCTGTCTGAAGAGCTTGAGTTTGTTGCCCAGCCTTATTAGTTTGAACCGTGAGAGGCGTCTACTCTCACCTAAGCTTATGCTACTCCTACATCATACGTCATACGCTGGAACTTGACTTTCTTGTGAACGTGTGGACGGATGTTTCTGGAAGCTAGTGATTTAAAAAAGTTTATAAAGTTATAAACATGTATATTTATTCTTACAAAAACACATCGCCTTTGCTTTAGAAAGTCTTTATTAACCACCTGGAGCTGTATGGATTACTTTTATGATGGATGGATGCGCTTTTTTGGGCTTCAAAACTGCAATTACTATTCACTCTCATTATAAAGCTTGGAAGAGACAGAATATTTTTAAAACATCCCCGATTGTGGTTAGCTGAAAGAATAAAGTCACATACATCTAGGATGGCTTGAGGGTGAGGGTGATTTTTCATTTTTTCAGTTTTTGATGCATCAACAGTGTCTGGAATTGATTGCTAGGATTCAATAACAGTCTTTTGGATTTCTGAGGATTAACAATAGATTTGAATGTTCAAGTCTGGGCATATGTAAAAGAAATGGGGGGTTTCATTAAGAAAGGCAAATGAACACCATCCTAAAATCTCAGTTTGATCCAGGAAAGATCTCTCATTGCGCCACCGTTTGCACTCGATCAGTGCTTTTATTCGGGCCATGCAAAGTAAGTGCGTGTGGCACTTCATCCCTAGTGTTTAAATGCGCTCCCCTCCACAGAGTGTGTCCATACCCATTCAGACCTGCTACCGTATTGTAATATCCATGGAGCAAAAGTTTCGCACCCAAATAGGGAGTTTATTTGGAATTCTGGGCGGTCAAGGTCATCTTCACACGACTTGTCTGAATTCCCTGGTCACAGATTCCTGAGTGGTAGTTACTAGAGTAGCAAAGTGCTGGCATGTATCAGGCCTGCCTAATAAAAGCTCCATTGATTGGCCCCTCGGCAGGCCGCTCCACAGGATTAGCTAAAAGATCCCTCTGTGTTTCAATGTGCACATTGTCTCTAGATTTTGCTCAAAGGCAGGCACTGAGTCCCCTGTTTACCCCAAACTCAATGGTTCTAGACCTCTTCCCCATTGGGAAGCACTTCCAAATCTTAACAACTACATCATAAACGCATTGCTGAGAAAGAAAGCAGGAAAAAGGGGAATCAAAAGGGCCCTTTAGTGCACTATCTTTCCTTGCACAGCAATATTCCCTGACATATTCTGTAATCTCCTGCTTCAGCAGCGACTTGAGATGCTTCACAACATGCCTTGTTACCTTTTTGATCTCGATGTTCCTCGTATAATCCGACTGTTCCTTGCCCCACTTAGCTGGAGAAGTCCACAGAGAATCAGATCCATTTCTTGTAATTACTTGTCGGTGGATTTAAAAAAAAAAAAAAAAAAATCTGTGGCATCAGCTCTGCACATTTCTGATCTATCCCATTCAACCCCACAAAAAAAAAAAAAAACTTCATCAAACATTTCATTGGGCTGCAGTGTCAACTGCACTGCTTATAATGAGACTTTCAACTCTGCGAGCGTCTAGCAATTAGGATGCAGGTAGTTACGTAATGGAAGAACAACAAATGCTCAAAGCCGCCTCCAGAACAGTCTCAACATGTGATCTTTCCTTTTTTTCTGACAGTAGTCATCAGAATGAAAAGAAAAAATGGCAAAGCGCGGCTGTCTTGACGGGAACCCAGGGAGAGGCATGCTGCTGTATATGCACAATGTTTTTTTTTTTTTTTTTTTATCACTGTGTCATATCGGTGTCAAATGCTTCGGTGAAGGCAATAATTTGGTGTATGACTGAACTCAGTGTAAAGAAGACGTGGAACCTTGTCATGTTACACTCTGTGATTTGTGCAACAGGGCTGTAATATTTACACAGCACCTGCTCCTCACACCAACTTTGTATTATATAAACTGTATTCATGCTATAACATTTAATATCAGAGATTACGCTTGGTGGTGCGGTCTCAAGAATGGTTTTTAATTGGGTCGAAAGTCATAAAACAATGCTAAAAAAAGGGGGGGGGGGGGGGGTTACACTTTATTTTACATTGCTGTAGTTACATTGTACTTATTCAAATAAGTACTGAGTACTATTAAATAACTAACATGTACTTACTATAGAGTTACAGTTAGGGTTAGGGTTTGGTTTAGGGTTAGTTACTTGTAATTATGCATAATTTACTGTTATTACTATAGTCAGTACATGTGGCACTGTGTTACCAATACAAGTAATAAAATGCACAACTGTGCATTGTAGGGTAGGAAAATAAATCAGCTTTTAAAATGGTAAATGGTAAAATAAATAACAATAATAATAATAATAAATAGTCATAAAAAGCAATTTCTTTAAATGGAATTTTTATTAGACAAACAAAATAAATATATGGATAAATAAATAAAATAGTAATAATCATAATGACAGAAATAATAGCTGTATAATATTAAATATACACAATTTCCTTGAATATATGTTTTGTGTTTTGTATCATATTTGATATTTCATGCTTTTATAGCTCATATAGTGTGATATAGTATGAATATGAAGCTCATACTTGAGGAAGAACAAACACCTCAGTTTTATTCAGAGTGCCAAACTGAGCAAAAATATGCAATTTGGTGCAGATTTTTTATTCATATGGCAAAAAGTAAGATGAAATTCTGATAGCTTGTAATATAAATCAATGAGATCTTTATAACAGTCTAGCAGACTACTTACATAAAATGCATAAAAATTTCAAATGTCACTTTATATCTTCCAATAATATGCCTTAGTAAGATTATATTTAAATGCTTAGTTTTGTGATCAAAGTTCTGTATTATTTATTGTGGGGGGGGGAAAAACCTATAATGCAATGCAATACATTGATGATTGACATATGGACGTTTATTAATGCCAAGTGTTTGAAATAAAAAAGCCTGTTGCACTAATTGAAAAGCTTTTATGCATATATTCTGGCCCTGATAATCACACATACACTTACCACTTACTCTATTTCTGTAAATCCGTTTTTGTGAATGAATGATGACTAGCGTTGCTCTGGTCTTTGTTAACAGCCACTTGCGGCACCTGCTGGTGAGGACGACTAACAGCAGATGGAGATGGTCCGTGTAACGCTTCACAATTCCATTTTCAGACCATGACGTTACTTTTAAAAAGTAATTAGTTATAGTTACTAGTTACTTCTCACATGATGTAACTGAGTTACATCATTATAAAAGTTGCGTTACTTTTTAAAAAAAAATCAAATATGTCAAATAACTTATTAAATATAAGTCTAAAAATAAATTATGCTTGATCCGACTCATGACTCATGATCTGCTCTTGCTCATGACATGAAATTTCTCTGTACTGTACTAGGTGTTGGTAGCCTTTAAAGAAAACGTAGTTTCATATTTATGTTTAAATATGTTGTGTTTTAATTTCATCTATTTGATTATGAAAAGTGAACAGCATGAGTAAGATAGAATACATTGTAAGATGTGCAATATATCGGAAAACATTGAATGTGTCAGACATGATTTTTGACCACTTCATTAAGTTTTGTTTTGTAGAAAGCCTTTCTTTAAAGTTAATTTAGTTTTATAAAAATTGTATTAAAAGAAAAAAAACTTAATTTTAATCAATGTTTCATCAACCAATTGCCTGGATTTAATAAATAAGAAGCAAATATAGCAGACAATATAATCAGGACATGGAGGCGCAGGCGCGATCACTGGCGCGTGAACTGGAGCGCATCTTAAAGGCTAAATGAACCGAAACTCGGCGTATAGGTTCATTTAGCCTTTAAGACGCGCTTGCCTCCTAGACATGAGAATATATCTATAGAAAACTTGAAATGTCTACTTTTAAACTAAATAATTCAAAACGAAAAGAAGTAGGCTACTCTCTGATTATGTAATCCGGATGAAATGTGCATTCTCTCTCTAAGCGCGTCCACTATGCGGAGATGATGAGTCAGCAATATCAACTTCATCTTTGCAGCCGACACTGATTCAGAAAACATTACTTTATTAATAAACAATTTAAATGTCTCCTTACTGTTTTTGTCACATTCATAATCATTAGCCTACTTTTGCCGGTTCTTTGTGGCAAGCTTTATGCGTGCGCTTGAGTGCTATATAGCCTATATTACGTAAACGCTCATTATTATGGTTTATTCTCTCCAGTATATAAGAAATTAAATGAATATAAATGTGATTAGTCAGTTAATGGCTTAAATGAACAACTACTAGTGGACTAGAAAAAAACTTATTTTACATATTTTCGATCCAGCATGTCACAAAGGGTATTCTGTTTTGAGCTCGTGCTCCGCTCACATGCTCTGACACACACACACACACACACACACACACACACACACACAGAGCATCGTACATTATTATCAGCTTAAAACTGTATATGACTAACCCTGACACACACACCAGAAAAAAAACTTTGCAGGTCCTATGGCTAAGAAAGAGCCTACCTCAATAGTAATGCCGCATTTGTTTGTCAGTAATGGTAATGGCGTTGTAATGGGGAAAGTAATTGTTTGATTACTCCTTACTGAAAAAAGTAACGCCGTTTATTTATAACGCCGTTATTCCCATCACTGTACAATACAAATGCAAAAATGAAACCACTGAATTTGTTGAAGCGAATTTGTAAAGTGAAATAAAATGGACCGAAAATTGCCTGTTAAATATTTTAGGATGTATTTTTTTAAATAGAATAAATATGTTAGAAGTGAAATCTGAAAGGTGAACATAAATATACGACCATGTTGAATTTCAGCCCTAAAAATACAATGCATTAAAATGCAAACACGGTTAATGCAACGCACTTTTTTTTCTTTCAATTAGTGCGATTCAACAGGCTTTTTTAATTCAAACACTTTTAGCATTAATAAACTTCCATATTGACAGATGTACAAATAAACGTTCTTCAAATTCCTGATGTGAGTTTTGAATATAATATATGAGTTTTCTTAAGAAAATGTATGTGTAATCAAGTAAGCCTAAGTTTCTTCAGTCCAGTAAGTGTTCATCTTGAAATATTACTAAAACTATAAAACTTATTCTTACGTTTACTTTATAAAAAAAATAAAAAAATAAAAAAAATCATTAAAGATTTTACAGCAAAAAAAGTATAAACTATCAATCAGATGATTATTTAGAGGCCTTGGAAATTCATTTATCAAATAGGCTTTTACCAGCCATGCAAACTTTGCAGGAAAATTTGCTTTCAAACTCCAGAAATGAACACCAAACAAACTTCGTTTTGGCCTGATTTTGTTTTGTTCACGCCACTTCATTCTTTGATTTTGCTTGCATATAACAGGACCCTTATTGGGTTAAAATATGACTTGCATTTGCCCTACATTTGGTTCTTAGCTTTCGCTTTCACTGACATTGCATCACACTTGTCACTTTGACAGATCATGTTTCAGTAGCTTGTTTAAGTCAAAAGTTGCATATGTACAAACAGTGCTGGGTAGTAACTGATTACATGTACACACAGTTTATCACAGATTATCCTATTCAAATCAAAGTGATAAGGTCAAAAGTAATCTAAAAGTAATCAAAAAGTAGTCAGATTACCTTAAATCTGTAATGCAATGGATTATGTTTTAAGTACAATTTTGTCATGCAATTTGGAATCAGTAACTGACAACAATTTTAAGTAAACTACCCAGCACTGCATACAAATAAACATCTTAAAAAGCTTCTCAAGCTAAGCTTGTCTGGAGTTGTGCATCTCAGAAATGAAAGGAACAATAATGCAAACAACAGACTGATCATTATTCTATAAAAGTCATTATTCCCTATAAAAATCTTCCCACTTCATACTTAAATCTTGTTGAAAAACAAAACTCTCTGCCTCTAGTGGGTTAATTTAATTTAACTTATTTATTGTCATTTTTCTATTAAATTGTGACTGTACAATATTTTAGATATCTATCTGTTACATTTTTCTTTTTGTTAAATGGCTAGAGGTGGGGGTTAGGGGCTTAAATAATGTGTTATAATAGCATGATATAATAATAATGCAATATAATATATAATAATGCAATTAAAGATACTTTTGTTAAAGATAAGTTTTGTGTCATACAAACATGTGATAATATCCGAAGATTGCTTTGTTTTTATGCTGCATAGACAGTCGATAGAGTAATGTTTCTCTTGCAAAACTACCTTTTAATAAGCCTTCAACTGAGAAAAATTGTGATCTCAAAAACAAAATAGTGACAATCACAAATTACAAAAAAAAAAAAAAAAAAAAAAAAAATCCTCTAAGAACATATTAACAGCATGCATGCTAATTTCTTCATGAACAAACAAATGTCTATTTGGCAAGAAGTTCATCATTTTTGTTGGTGTTCACAAAGAACTAATTAAGTTTAAGCATGAATGCTCCTAATATGTGCTGATAACTCAGTGTGATTTCAGTGCCTCAACAGGAAGTGTCACATTGGTCATGTGCATGAGCTATCCTCTTTCTGGCATGCTGGTTTTTAATTAGGCATTCCACACCATCACTCTCTGATTGGCCATTTCCACTATGCGCTTGCAGCTGTGAGCGAATTCCTGTTGAGTGCAGAAGAGGCTGAGGAAATCAAATGTTGGAGCCTATGAAGATGATGACATGAAAATTACATGTATGTTTTTGTGGTATTGATTTGTGCCAAGGTTGTTTATCTTAAATTAAGTCAATTTGGTTCATTTATACATGCTTTTAACAGCTTGGTTAAAGGTAATTTCAACAGCTTACCTAGAAGAACACACAAACATCCTCTCAGGCCAAACAGTTACCTGACATTGATTCCCCCTTTTGGAAAAACGCTTTTAAGCTTTTTTATTTGAAACCACCATGTTCAAGCTTCCATCACGCGTTTACAAATACATCGGCATGTCAGAGGAGGACAAGGAAGAATCAGTGTGAGAGTCGACAGTAGGCACCAATGCACAATAGGCTGAATATACCCACAGGATCCAACCATTTCCCCAAGAATAATGACGGTGTTGGCGTGAAGACTGTACGTCTGCAATAACAGTTATTGAATAGGAATCCCAGGGCTATTGGTCCTTCCTTTTGCCCACATCCCTGCTTCCTCTCTCAGTGAAGGCCTCATTAATTCGGTGGGAAGCCATTGCTCAGCTGTGCCCCATTTTTCTTCTACAAAAAAGAAAAGTTTCTGTTTACTGAGGATTGAATATAATGCCACCACTCTAGCCTAAAATGCAGTGATTCTTGAGGCCGTCTACAGCAAAGCACTTTAAGAGGGCTCTTATGATCATTTAAAAAATGTCTCCATTAAAGATTTTTGGCATTATTATTATTACATTTCCCCCCAAAAAAAAAAAAAAAAAAAAAACTGAGCAAGATATTTTTATAGGCGAAAAATGTGCAGTCTTCTGTAGATTTGTGCCACTTTCTACTGTTGTCTCATTTCGTGAGTGTGTGTATGTGCCCCTAATACTTAACGGGGTCATGAACTGCATTATTTTATTATTTTATAATGTTTCCTGGGGTGCACTTATGATGTTAGTATGATTTTTACATCAAAAATTGTCATAATTTAGAAATAAAAGGCATTTTTCCTACCCGTATTTTAGCCCCCTGATCTGATTTGTTTTAATGGGCGTGTCTTCTGTGTGACTTCAGTGTAAACACCCACTGCTGTGATTGGCTAACATCTTTGCATATGGAAATAGCTAAGTATTACATCTGGAATTCTCTCAAAAACTTGTAGTACGTTTTCACTATTCTCAAGGTTTACTAATTGTCAAAGTGTTGATTATAGCATTATATTTAGATTCTGGCATGAAAGGTTGCAGTGATAATCATGTAGCTGATCACAGACACGTTGAGTGATCTTGTTGTAGCTCGATTTCTGCACACTAACGAATGTTTTCATCATAACTAACAGTGCAAACACAATGTAAATAAGACATTCGTTGATTCTAACGGCAGTTCTGGCGAAAGTCCAGAACACTTGTTTGATTGACAGCGATTGTAAAGGGAGCGTTCTTTGATCGCACAGTTTATATAACAGAACATTTTTTATTTTCTACTATAAGAAACAATGTGAAGTTGACCGTTTAGTCACTGGTTTGATTTACTGACAATAAATCATATAAATGATTTTGAGACAAAAACATCTAACTGTAGGCCTACATAAATCATTAGTCTACATATCAGAAATCACTGGTGATTTTGGTTAAACATGTACAGTACACATAACCCGTACATATCAAACGATCTGTAATAAAGCAATAGTGACACAGTAAAAACTTTTTTACTCACACAAGTGCGTTGCGTTGTTCCTGTCGAATTCCATTTAAGAAGGCACAGCATTGTTTTTTTTTTATTTCAGGCTCTCTGCAAATCCAATGCAGCTACTGTGTTTTTTTCCACAACCTGGCACTGCACAACATTTTGCACTCTTCAAAGGCATGTTTATCACTTAAGCCCAGGACACACTGCACGATTTTTGGTTGCCCCAGACGAAAGACTGCCATCGTGAAACAGTCGTGGCGATTTCTGTGATCGTGGCTCTTAATCGGTGGTTCTATGTCATACAGTGAGAGAGGTTCAAAGGCCATTTTTAGCCTACGATCATTTTCTGACAGTGTCAGAAATTCAGCATGATCAATGCACAGTGTGTTTGCTGCTACGACCTACAGTATGTCTACTGACTAGCCAGTAAAAATGCAACATGAAATCAATGTCACATGGCGCTAAAACTTAAAACTGCTTACCTCAAGCTCTTTTCCCTTCTTCTTTCGCCACTTCCTTTTTTTTTTTTTTTTTTTTTTTCAACACACATAAGAAATTCAAAACTGCCAATACCCTTAAATAAATAATATAAATAAAATAAAATTGGTCTGGCTACATGATACTAAACTTCTCGACTGTATCCAATGATTAAAATATACAAAATGTGACAATCATAATAAAATTGTACATAATGACATTAAGTTATTTGTAGAAAAAAAAAAAAAAAAAAAATATATATATATATATATATATATATTTAACACTGTGTTCAAACCCTGTAATCTACTTTTTCTTCTATAAATATATATAGTTAGTTTATCAATAATTACAATAATTATAAAGCAACATGTGGACCAAAACTATGCTGATATTTTCTTTTTGGCTAAGATTGGCCTGTTACCCTGTCTGTTTATTTAAAATTCAGATAGATTTAATTCTAAATAATTTATAGTTTTTTCACCTTAATTTTACTTCTAGAAAATTACAAAACTGCACAGTTTAAAACTATTTATACATGTTCTTTTTAAGCTCCTATAGATGATGATTAACATTTTTAGTACAATTTGAAAAGTAAATAAGAGTTTCAATCCATATTTTAGATTCCATTAAGCACAATGTTGTAATATCAGAATTCACCCTCCACCCATTGCTCTGAATCTTGAGCCCCTTGAATTTTTCAAAAAGGCTTTTCATGAAATATTTATGTACAAACCACCTCTGATCTTGTACTGGAACACAATTATTGTGCTAACAGCACAGAATTTCAACTGCCAATTACATTACCACACGCCGCTTGAACTCCTGTAACTGTTACGTTACAACACATTGGAGAAAAGCTGCACTTCTGCAGGCCTCTTGAATCTGATAAATGTTCCCATTACCTCCTTTAATTCACACCAAATAAATTAATGCAGTTAAGTGTGACTGGAAATGGCTTCTGACGGAACTTTGATTGAAAATTAAGTGTGGGTGAGAAAAGAGGTTATCTCTGTGCGGGCATATTATTAAGGCCCAACCCTGCCATGAGAGATGTGCTTTGAAAGAGAAAGCAGACTTTATTAATTGCAACGGCCCGCTGTGTCTCTTGAGGTACTACCCAGGTGCCTCTCTTGTGTGGCCCATCAACAGCAGTCTTCTACACTGTCTAGGAGCGATGGCTAATGAAGTATTTAATGAACTTGGGGTGCGTGCCACAGAGGAACACTCAGCGGTGGTCAAGGACGCAGCTCTCAGGTTATAAATTGGAAATTGGCATGAAAACGGCCAGGAAAAGCAGTATGACTTCCTGCTTAAGGTGTATAAAATTCCTCCCCTAGGACGAGAATAGAATATTAGATTATCTAGGAATGATGAATCCGCAAAACGCGACATGGTTAATATGTTGTCACAGAAGAAGAGGAAATCTTTGCCAATATGAAAAAGAGACAATGAGATATAGATTGTCCAGTTGAATAGTGTTTTAACCCTTAAATGCATGAATGTTTCACCAATCATTATTACTTGTCTTTAGTGCCCTGGATCTACATCTAACACAGATGGATCTCTGTTGATGTCTTTAGGCCAGGACTATTATCAAACGTGATGTCTGGAGCAAAACGGACATTGTATGCCTGAGTTACAACAACTTCCTGTTTCGTGGCGTTAATCGCATACATTAGTGCTTAGCCAAGTGTTGCATGATTTAACATGTTTCTAGTATGTATCTGCAGCAATAGTATAAAACTCTCCTGTTATTTAAAAAAAAAAACAATTACAATAGAATAAAATAGCCAAAGCAATATATATATATATATATATATATATACACACACACACACACATGAATGACATGAATATGAATGACATCCTGGTTCAATAAAGACACGAGGTATACGTTTAAGGGTTTATCTAAAATCAGCAGTATTGGTTAGTAATTAAACTGATGACATTGCCTTGATGTGTTTATTAAATATGTGTTAAACCAACACTATCTCACGACCAATTTGTATGTACACTAAACAAAATTATAAACGCAACTTTTGATTTTGCCCCCATTTTTCATGAGCTGTACTCAAAGATTTTTTTTATGTACACAAAAGGCCTATTTCCCTCAAATATTGTTCACAAATCCATCTAAATCTTTGTTAGTGAGCACTTCTCCTTTGCCGAGATAATCCATTCACCTCACTGGTGTGGCATATCAAGATGCTGATTAGACAGCATGATTATTGTACAGGTGTGCCTCAGGCTGGCCACAATAAAAGGCCACTCTAAAATGTGCAGTTTTATCACACAGCACAATGCCACAGATGTCGCAAGTTGGCATCCAATTGGCATGCTGACTGCAAGAATGTCCACCAGAGCTGTTGCCCATGAATTGAATGTTAATTTATCTACCATAAGCCATCTCCAAAGGCGTTTCAGAGAATTTGGCAGTACATCCAACCGGCTTCACAACCGTAGACCACGTGTAACCACACCAGCCCAGGACCTCAACATCCAGCATCTTCACCTCCAAGATCGTCTGAGATCGTCTGAGACCAGCCACCCAGACAGCTGCTGCAACAATTGGTTTGCATAACCAAAGAATTTCTGCACAAACTGTCAGAAACCATCTCAGGGAAGCTCATCTGCATGCTCGTCGTCCTCATCGGGGTCTCGACCTGACTGCAGTTCGTCATTGTAACTGACTTGAGTGGGCAAATGCTCACATTCGATGGCATCTGGCACTTTGGAGAGGTGTTCTCTTCATGGATGAATCCCGGTTTTCACTGTACAGGGCAGATGGCAGACAGCATGTATGGCGTTGTGTGGGTGAGTGGTTTGCTGATGTCAACGTTGTGGATCGAGGGGCCCATGGTGGCAGTGGGGTTATGGTTTGGCCAGGCGTATGTTATAGACAACGAACACAGGTGCATTATAAATGCACAGAGATACCGTGACAAGATCCTGAGGCCCATTGTTGTGCCATTCATCCATGACCATCATCTCATGTTGCAGCATTATAATGCACGGCCCCATGTTGCAAGGATCTGCACACAATTCCTGGGAGCTGAAAACATCTCAGTTCTTGCATGGCCAGCATGCTCACCGGACATGTCACCCATTGATGGGATGCTCTGGGTGGGCGTATACGACAGCGTGTTCCAGTTCCTGGCAATATCCAGCAACTTCGCACAGCCATTGAAGAGGAGTGGACCAACATTCGACAGGCCACAATCAACAACTTGATCAGCTCTATGCGAAGGAGATATATTGCACTGTCTGAGGCAAATGGTGGTTACACCAGATACAGATTGGTTTTCGGACCCCCCCCCAAATAAAGTAAAACTGCACATTTTAGAGTGGCCTTTTATTGTGGCCAGCCTAAGGCACACCTGTGCAATAATCATGCTGTGTAATCAGCATCTTGATATGCCACACCTATGAGGTGGATGGATTATCTCGGCAAAGGAGAAGTGCTCACTAACACAGATTTAGACAGATTTGCGAACAATATTTGAATAATAGGCCTTTTGTGCACATAGAAAAAGTCTTAGATCTTTGAGTTCAGCTAATGAAAAATGGGGGCAAAAACAAAAGTGTTGCGTTTATAATTTTGTTCAGTATATTTTACAAGGTGGCTAATTTGTACGAATTTGTACGACCTCACAAATTCATATGATTTGTCTAAACCCCAGTGACAGGTAGGTTTAGGGGCATGGTTAGGGGTAGGTCATTCGTACGAATCCATACAAATTAGCCACCTCATAAAATACGTACAAATTGCCATGAGATCAGGTTGCTTAAACATGCAATCCATGTTTCCACTGTTATACGGTAGAGGGCGCTGTTGTAGATCTTCTGAAATAGTACAGCATCTCTGAAATCAAAAAACAAGCAAAGATCTGCGTAAACCAGAAGGAGCAGACTTGGCGTTGTTTACGCACAAGTAAGCTAACGTGATCATCAAAATTGACCGATGTTACCGAATTAAATGTTGAATCCACGAAAAGGTATGCAGAATTTTCAAGCTTTGGAGGTGGTGATGGATTTTATCTATTCTACTATTCTACTCTATCTATGTTTTGATCATTGTTCCGATCTGGATGAAGTCTTTGATAAAAACACAATTTTCTCAGTTTTTTTTCGAAATGTTGTTTTATGAGACATACCCACATACAAGTGTTGATAAAAACAGGGTTTTAAAAGCAGAGGCTCTGTTCTTTCTTTTGATATATTTACTGTTTTCATATAATAAAATATTCTGTGGGCCATGAAAGTTTTGTGAATATGATCAAAAATTCTGGCACTGGCTTGCAACTTTTTTTAGTAAACACTGGCAGTTAAAGAGTTAATATCCACACACATTTTTCAGGCAGGTTTTTCACACAAAAACTTTTTACACAGAAACTTGACTCTGGCGACATTTTTGCAAAATGATATTATGTTGCTTCTTGCACATTTTGTAGCATTTAAAAAAAGTAAAATGTCCAGTGAGTGATACTGAACGTGTGTTAAGTTTTATCCAAAACAGATTAATGTGAATCTGGCAATTCTGGCCGTTTGAAAATAAATTGGCACGTTTGAAAATAATGTACAACCTACATTAAACCGAGAGCGTTAACAAAAGTAAACATGAATTGAAAATGTGTTTGTTGAAGCATCCTTGCCATTGAGCTTGATTCTACAAGTCTTTGAGCTCTTTTATCATGACTTGTGTTTCACAGGACCCATACACTGCCTATAGGCAAGTTTACCAAGAACACCCTAGCAACCATATCAACACGCTAACAATCACCCAGAACACATACAACAGCGGAAAAATCATTACAAATCCAACAACACCTTAGTTTCAAGGTGGTAAGTTTTGCACAAACAAGCACCCTCCATGTTTTCTTGTAAATATCTATACATTTTTATCTCTAAATAATGTTATTCAATGCAGCAGGGTTCAGCTTTAGGAAATGTTGCTACTTTGCAACAGAGTGTACAAACTGCAGTTGAATAAGTGTTAGCCTTATCAGCTTCCTACCAGCCTCTGTTTACTTGGGTGTTAATAAATCTGTTGTTCCTGTGATAAAGGCATACCGAGGTGCATTTGAAAATCTACACCTTGTCTCATTCATGTTAAAACCTTATTACATAAACAATTAGCATAATGAATAATGTGTGCAGCTGTCTGAGCTGTATTTTTCTCCACCCAAGCACCATTCACCTCAAAGATGAGGAGCTTTCTTTGGTTGTAGTAGTTTGAGGCTCAATGGTTCAATAGCATGGAAGAAATATCCCAGAAGGATGACGAATCCTACCTGCCACTTCTTACAGGAGTTCAGGTGAATATTTAAATCTAAGCTGCCTGGAAAATCCAGGACAAGGATGATCCTTTACTTCCTGGTGCAAACCTCCATAACCAATTCCACTAAATCTATGAATCCCTGAGGTTCCTTTTGGAGCCTTTAAAGGATTACTTTGTCTAAAAAAAGTGAAAATTCGGTCATTATTTACTCACCCTCAAGTTGCTTCAAGCCGATATGACCATATCCTCTGTAAAACACAAGAGGAGACATAATAAAAATGGTTTCTCTTTTCCATGCTCTTACAATACAAGCTTCCAAAAGCAACATATGTTTTAAAAAAGTGCTCCTTTTGACTTTTGCTCTATATTTTCCAGTCATATGGATCCATTTTTATCCATTCAACCTGCACAGTCTTCTTCATTTTTTAAACTGATTTTGAAATCTGATTTTGCTAATATAGCTGGTAGAATCGTGTTTTTGTAAATTGTTGACTTTATTCATGAGGGACTGTCTGAGTAATTACGTGCAAAGACAAGACTAATTAGCTCTCACCTGGTGCTGAATGTAGCATGTGTTGTGTTGTTGAAAGTTCAAGTAAGTCCAAGTCCAAAAACAAATATGTCAAACACCACAAATTGATAGCAGACGCTGTGGGAGAGAACAAGGTATCACATTTGAAATTTATTCAAAATTTCCCCAGAGCTCAAGTGATTTCTTTTAGGACATAATGTTTCTGCACAATAAAAACAAACAAAACCTATTTGTTACAGTATCTGCTAACTTTCAGACCACAATTCATCTCTGAAATATTGCAAATTATTCATATCTGAAGTAGTACATTTCACAAACAAATGTGAAACGAGCCAGGGCACTACAGAAATGGTGTTTTTTTTTTTTTTTTTTCTGAGATCTGCCGAAACCCTGCTGCTTCACTAGACTAAATCCAATCCAAGCCAAATTGAGCCTGTTTGGCTTTCTTCTTCTCCCTCTGACCATGAGAGTCCCTCCTAGTATAAAAATGCAATATGTAAAGGCATAGCAGTATATAAGTATAACTTTATCAGTGCATTTTCAATATAGTATTTAAACACTCGTTTTCTGGTGAAAATGACTTTACTGTTTTTGCGACGCCAGTGATTTGTGTGTAAAAAATAGTAATTTGTATCTTGATGTAATTGTATACAAAAAATGTATAGTAATTATATTAAATTATCTTATCAGATTTTTTTAATTTGTTCCTTTTGTAGGCGTGCATAATTTGGCCCACTTTCCAATTCCATATTTTCTTTCCTTTGAAATTATGGCATTATAAATAAACATTCACTTTTCTTGCTTGGGCATTTTGCCTAAGATTTTCCGTTCATCTTTTACAGAAGAAAGACAATAATACAAGGTTAGAACAACATAAGAGTCAGTCAATGATGACAAAATTTCCATATTTGGGTGATTTTATTCCTTTAAGAGAGTATCAATCAAATTCATAGCTTGAATAGATGACAGCCTCTGTATTTATTTCAGCTCTGGGCTTTAGGAAATCACGAGGGATTAAAGAGGATGGTTAACCGGTCTTGAGCTGAGAGACGTACGAGTCTGCCTGAGCTTTAGCTTCAGCCTTTATTCGCTCCTCAGCCTAATCTCACTAAATGAATTGTGGGCCGTCTCTCCATCAGAGCAGCTGAGACATGCTGATGCAGTAAACGCTCTCTTTAACATGATTATGCCATTTTTGGTTCTTGGTGATCTGTTTTTGTTTGGCCTTCTTTTTTTTTGCAAGGGTCTCTCTCGGCTGTATTAATATCAGACTGCCCCCCTGTGGATGAAACTGTCATGATTTTACTATAGAACTTAATAGCTAACTTTTACACTGAGATCTGTATTTATGAGCCTGCAGCCTATTTTGGTACATTGCGAAAACCTAAGAAAAATATTAATTACTAAAACATCTGTTGAATATTCTCTTTTTTTATGTAATTTTCTCCTAGACTTTCATTCAGTATTTTTTGTCGTTTTCTAGTAAAAATATCTAAGCAGCATTGAAACAATCTTATTTTACTGGAGAAAGACAACTATGTAAGATATTAAGACTTGCTTTCAGAGACAATACCTTGATTAAGCAAATGATGAAGTGTAACCCTGGACAAATGCTGTTGTAATTTTATGATTGAAATGACACGAATAGTTATTTTAATGGCCCTGATCCTGTATCTTCAGAATCATTGATTATTAATCGGACTGGACTCTTTGCCAATGGCTCATTTATTTCACTGCATTGCTGTTTGAACATCACTCTTGCAACCTGGACTAACCTTCGTGTTTTAAAACTATGACAAGTACTACAAAACTATGTGCATGGAACTGAATTCCTATTATCTTTTCTGCCATCAAACACTTTGTTCTTCTACTGCCTAAAAATCAAATGACTTGCGCTGAAAATTCTGCTCTCAAAATGCACTTTGATCTGGAGTCAGTAGAGGTGAACGCTGACTTTTGAATGTGATAAAGGCTAGAAAACAGTCTACATTTATTTAAAGTGCAAGCATGCTTTACCTTCACTTTAATGGTCTGCTGGAGGTTCCCTCTACAAACAGGAAGGGAGTTTGATCACTGGGTTGCTGGAATGTTGGGAGTGAGTCAGCAACCAGCAGTTTTGCAGGGTCCATCACTGTGCCTTTGATGAAGTTTCTCCAGGCAGACCTCCCCTACAATTTACCACACACATTCAGACAGTGCAAATCAAAACTCTCATTAACTCTCATTACTGTAGAGGATTTATCTTCTTCTTGTTCTTCTTCTTCTTCTTCTTCACCATGAGACTCACTCCTGGTATAAAAATGCAATGTGTCTACTTGGTTACACTTTATTTCAATGGTCCACTTTAGACATTCTACTAACTATAAGTACCTTTGCAACCACATGTCAACTAAGAACAAAGTTCTGTCATGAAAGTCTAAATGGCGCAGGCTGATCCTGGTTCTTGCTGGATCAGTAGCCAATGAGCTCGCTGCTCAACCTTCAAATACTTGGTCAGCATTTGCTGTAGCAGTTGCAGCGCGCTTTCAGAAACCTTCCATCTTCCCCAGCATGAGTAATTCATGTATACACATTATTTGTTAACAGCAGCATGTCCTGTATGTATTGGCAGTAGCAAGACCTGTACTTACTCTGCAGCAGCATAGCAGATCAAGACCAAACATATCAACATTGTCATATCCATAAATGCCAAACACTCAAGAGAGTTGTCATGACAGAACTCTCATTCATTTGCAACTACATGTCAACTAACTCACATTAGAGTACTAGCAGACTGTTAGGTTAGAGTTAGTAGAATAAGCTGATGTAGTTGCAAAGTTACTTATAGTGAGTAGAATGTCTGTTGGGGGAGCATCAAAATGAAGTTAGCAGATATTAAGCAGACAGTCTACTAATACTTTAATGACTGCTAGTTGACATGTTGACTAGTTGACATGTGGTTGCAAAGTTACTTAAAGTTAGTAGAATCTCTAAAGTGGACAATATACAGTATATATATATATTTTTTTTTTAAATGTACTTGAAAATAATGTAATGTTAAAGGGTTAGTTCACCCAAAAATGAAAATTCTGTCATCAGTTACTCACCCTCATGTTCTTCGTCCCTCAAATTTTAGTCAGAACGCCACTGCATTATTGGCCGGCTCCTGTGTTGCTCACGTGAACAGCATTGGCCAATACTGAGCCGGCGTTCTGACGTAGAACCCTGAAGCACTACACTGTTTTTACTACAGTACGTCAACTGCATAGGTGACTGACATGGAAGAGAAGAAATTGTGGAATAAAGTTATTTTTGTTTGATTTTTGCGCACAAAAAGTATTCTCATTGCTTCATAACATTAAGGTTGAACCACTGTAGTTATGTGGACTATTTTAACAATGTATTTACTACCTTTCTGGGCCTTGAAAGTAGTAATTGTGTTGCAGTCTACCAAATAAAAATCTGAAGAAAGTGTTTATTGAAGTGTTTATCTGAAGAAAGAATGTCATATACATTGGGGATGGCATGAGGGTGAGTTAATGATGAGAGAATTTTCATTGTTGGATAAACAAATCCTTTTAGATCAGGGATGGGCAACTTCGATAGTGACGAGGGCCAACATTTTTTTTTTCCTTCATACCAAGGGGCCAGATTCACTCAGACCTGAATCCACACTCACACCTTTTACAGTCTCAGTTTACTTTTTATTAGGGGAAATAAATGTAGAATTAATGTGTGTGTGTGTGTGTGTGTGTGTGTGTGTGTGTGTGTGTGTATGTGTTTAAAGATTAACTATAAAACTTGTGTAATTCTGCTAATACAAATAGGAAACTTTGTTTTCAGTTGACAAGCAATATTACCCCAACAAGCAACTGTAAACATCTCAATTGCATTGTCTGTAAATTTACAAGAAACAAATGTACAGATTTTGATTACAAGCCTAGAGAACATTTTCAACTCAACCTCAGAGAGCAGTTAAAAAGTGCTTAAAAAATAGTCGTTCCATGTGGTATTACCAAAATCCACATCCACATATTACCATGAATAAAAATGTATAAGAACATAATTAAGTGCATACATTTCTGTCATTCATTTGGCAAAAAGGTTTTGTTGACAATGCATTTTACCTTTTAGATCTAAGACAAGTGCAACTGGCATCACAGGTGTATTGGCTACTTCTCGTTGGCCGCTTTTCCACTGTCGGGCCAAACCATTCTCTTTGCTTAACTGTTCCATTCTGTGCCGATCTGAGCCAGCCGGTATGGATATGGTTTCGTTTTCCACTGTGGGGCTGATAACGAAGCTCTTCAGTCATTGCCTTAGTAATGCAAGAGTTTACACACGATATGCGATGTGTAGGTGACCGTGTTATGTAGGAGGATCAGTTATTCCTTTTAATAGTATGATTAATTTGTGTTCACGTTGCTCAAATAGCATGTTTAGCAAGCTACAGAGAAACTGGCAGCCAGGCAACAGACGTAACTGATCCTACGACGTCACTACTCGCATTCTAGCTGCACGGTTGGCTAATTCCGGGCCGAGAATGGTTTGTAATCGTGCTGTAACAGGCTAAAGTGGAAATACAACTGGAGGTTCAGGAACCTTTCCTTGCCGTTCTTAGAACCGCTCATCCCAACAGTGGAAAAGCGGATTTTGTGAGCAGTGCAGTGGTGTAATTGCAATTTACATTAAAATCTCTCATTACAGATTTTGTTTCCAATCAAACCAAACATAGGTGACCCCTTGAACTTGGTAAAAAGGTAATCCATTAACCATCCTGACTGGAAAACACAATTTTTATTGTCAATTTCTCATTTATTTTTGCTAATTTTAGTAAACTTTCACATTAGCGTGCACATCCTAAAGACTGATTTATACTTATGCGTCTGTTTTCATTTATACTTCTGCGTCATTGTCTGCATGGCTGTGCATGCAGACCACTAGTAGGCAGTGTCCGTGGTCATGTTGCGTATCAAGGCAAAAGCCGAAGAAGAAGCAGCTTGTCATGTACGTTGTCAGAGAAGCGGCAAATAGGTAAAGATATTTGTTGCAGTATGTCTGCATGTGTCCCCTTGAAACAGAGCATTTTTTCCTTCCTATGGAAGTTGAAAACGCTCGCTCTTCTCCGAGTGTTCCGCGCCAGTTTTTTGACCTGAGGAAGGGGTGCTAGCAGACCGATCACAGCACTTGCGGTCCACGTAGAACAGACGCATAGCCTACGGCGCAGAGGCTCCGGCATAGGTCAGACGCAGAAGTATAAATCAGCCTTTACATTTTTGAAGAGATGCATGTCAGGCTACGTTGTTGGCTACGCATGGTACACACAACCTACGCCGTAGCTATAGCGTACACTCGACGCAGAAGTATAAATCAGCCTTAAGCTGTAAATAATACAGGGATCGGCTGGAAATAGTGACCTCTCATGGTTTGATTTAGTATTAACATCATAAGCTGAACGCAGTCTTTCTATTTACATTACTTGCTTTTCAAATGTTTTAAAATGGATCATCCGTGTGGTGCAGCGGGCCGCCAGTTGCCCATCCCTGTTTTAGATAATTTATCTTGATGCCCTAAGCATTTGAGAAGTCACTGGCAAGATCGGGTATATTATAGATCTTGAAAGGATTAATTCAAGTGGTAGAGCAACCAGTGACTTTTTTGTCTTAAGGAAATTAAAAAGGTTTTGATATACACACAGTATAATACAAATGATAGTTTGTTTCAGGTGCAAGCATTTGTGAGTAGATCACATTATGAAGCAGCTGAAAGAATGATTGGTTGCTCTTCTGTCCTATTATTGTGACTTCACAATAAGCTTTGTTCACGGTGTTTCTCTGTATCCGTCACTAGGGATGTGAACCCACAGACTATAAACAAGTGTAAGCAGAATTACAGAACATTTTCCTTCAGGCTTATCTGAACCCACATAGATAAGCACTCCCAGAGAGATGTGACCTGATGCACCTGCAAAAGCATTTCACAAAAGATTGGAATTTTATTTCCACTGTTTTGTGCTGGCTGAGGCATAAACAATTAGAGTATACTCCAATGCAGGTCACATGGCCACAGTTTTATTGGGCCCACTTCATGTCTTTGTATCTACCCTAGTAAATATTAAGGCACTTTGTATACTATTGCTATTACTATTTTTATTTTTTTTATTTGTTGTATTTTACTAATAGGAACAGTGACAGAGACAGAGACCAATGGTGAGAAAAGGGGTTCTCATGAGTTATCACTATCTATCTATCTATCTATCTATCTATCTATCTATATATATATATATATATATATATATATATTAACACTTCTTTTGTGAAAAGTCTTGCAAGTTTCATACTGTACATTCTTAAACCCAAGGTTGACGTTCTTATTTGCATATTTCCAGCAGCTTGAGCTATAACACACCTTTTTCTTACACTTTTACTGATGTTTATAAGGCCACCAATAGTGTATGATTTTTGTGAGTGGTATCATGTATGATATTGTCAGAAATGGAAATGACATAGGTTCAATCCCTGCTCAGTGTATTGGTGGCAAAGGGACAGCCCTCAACCCACATGCATTTTTCAAAGGTCACCCGAAGAAGGACAGAGTGGGTGATAAGTAATTATGTGTTGTCTCTAACAAAAAAGCAGCTGGGATGTTCATTCTACCTATCTGGACTGTTCGAATGGAGAAATGAGATACATTGGTATACTATGCACACTGACGAGAAGTAGAACACACTGAGTTCACACCAGGCATGCCTCTATCCCTGGCAGAGGCAGAAGTGTCCCTTAGGGGGACTAACAAGGAGACTGAGCAAACTCAACTGGTGGCTTGAAAGCCCGCTGTTTGCTCCAACTGAGAAAGAACACGGCAGAACCGAGGAAGGATCGACAAGCACCTCAGTGCTTATAGCAGCAAAAAGGGAAATGCAACAGAGACTGATTAAATCATTATGGCGCTGAAAAATGGAGTAAAGGGACTCCGAAATCAAGGACCAACAAATGGTTTAGGCTTACCAAAAAATTTTCTATGTAGAATTGTAGGTATCGCTTTAGATTACAGCCCAGAAAGTATTGCGTAATTACAACTTATTTACAGCGTAACTTCCAGTAATTATAGTGTACCTATAAAGTAAGTACGTTTAAGTATAGGGGAACAATATGTAAAGTCTGGGGAATAAAGGGGTAACAACCAGAAAAAAATAACAAATTATTTATACTGTAAGTATTTTAGAACTAAAGTTTTACTTTAACAAGTAAAAGACTTGTTAAAAGTTTATTAATATATATGTGTGTGTGTGAATAAGAAGTGTTGTAAACCAGTTTTGAATTAAGTTGTTTTTTAAATAAAGGTTTCAGAGTCAGATTGTGTGTTTTTTTTTTTTTATTGTACTTACCCTGTAACTACATGAAACAAGAGGGTAACAAGCACCACTTTAAATTACAGCCTGCAGATGTCATACTTACCCTGTAACTATGGAACAAGAGTATATTTCCCCTAGTATAAGTACCCCTTAGTTCTAAAATACTTACAGTATAATTAATTTGTTATTTTCCTGGTTGTTACCCCTTTAGTCCCCAGCCTTTACATACTGTTTCCTTTTACTTACACATACTTACTTTATAGGTACACTATAATTACCAGAAGTTATGCTGTAATAACGTTGTAATTACGCAGTACTTTCCGGGCTGTAATCTAAAGCGTTACCGAATTGTGTGATACTTATGATCACTGTAACAGTGTTAAAGGCTCAAGGAAGAAGGACAGGGAAATTGGTGAATGATCAGCGTAAAATTTAATCACAAAATAAACAGACAACAAAACAAAAAGCAGCAGCCCCTCACAGACAACTGCCGCATATAAACATAATAAAACAAAACATAAATGTCTCAGGCCTGGTCCTCTCATCCTTTACTGTTGTAACTCCTCCTTTTATCCTTCCAGAGCTCCTCTGTGGGATTTGAGACCGCTGTGGCATGCAGGTGATGCTCATTAACACTCCTGCCACCGGCCTCGCTCCGTTCCCTCTGCTCTTGGCCTCGCCCTGCTTGCCACAATCATTTTGTTGCTTTATTCAGTTGATCATATGCACGGTTACTTCCTGGTTTTCGTTAAGCCAGCTTGGACATTTCCAGTGAACTGTTAGCTGTCATTCTGTACTCACTGTACATCGACACAAGATGTAGGAGATCCAACATTAGATAGAAAACACTTTTATTTAAAAATAAAAAATACATTAATTACCACTATAACCAGCAGATGGTGGCATAGGAGCATATATTGGCTCATATTAGCCACTTCCTGTAATAGTTTTGCACTGTTCATTTCAAATATTTCAATTATAAAATCACTAGGTTATATATTTTTTTGTCAAGGTGAAGTATGAAGCATTCACAAAATCTCATGAAAAACAATAACTTTTCTTACGAATGAATTACACCACATGCTCCCTTAATAATCACAGAAGTCAGTCAGTGCAGGGCAAGCTCAATGTTTTTGGCAGACTTGTGAAAACTCACATTTTATTCAATGAATCTAATAAAAGTTCACAATAAATCTTTAATTTACAGTGTGCTGACACTTTTTTTTTTCACACCAATTGAATTTTGCAGAGGAGGAACACTGAGACGCTTTTTTTTTTAATGTTGTTTTACATTTGAATAACTAAATTAACACTAGGCCTGACTATTTAAGTGACTATATTCTGATTATAAACTAAGTACTACACTACTGATGCTGTTAAAGCTACCTCAGGATACTAAAGATACCGACACACCAACAAGTGACAAGTTTTCCACCTGGCTTATATTATTGCATAAGTTCTTAAGAATGTTACATTCTTTTCTTCCGGGGATTCTTATTCTTTATTGATAGTATTATTCATTGTATGTGTCACTTGCCCTTTCAGTGCAAAAGTGGACATTGAGAGATAATGACCTCATACAGCTTAAAGGGCACCTATTATGCAAAAATCACTTTTACATGGTGTTTGAACATAAATGTGTGTTGGTAGTGTGTGTACACAACCACCCTATAATGATAAAAATCCAACCACTCTCTTTTTTTAATTCCCATAAATCATAAGTGTCTCAGAACAAGCCGTTTGCAGATTCTGGGCAAAGTGAGGTCACTTTGCACAGGCCCCACCCACAACTGCTGACGGACTCTGCCGTATTAGCATAGGCCCCGCCCCGAGTGAGTTGTACACAGGCCGCCATATTCTCCAGGCTGGAGCAGCTGTAGTAACAAGAATGTCTGAACATAAGTCTCCATGTACTCACAACATCAGAGCCGCTGAAGATTGTTAGTAAATTAGTTTTATTTTTGAAGGGAATGCGCCCCCATATACCTGCGCAAATCATTTTACACCAGACCACTTTGTGAACGAATGTCAATACAAAGGGACAATACAAAACAGGTTTAGTTGCTACTCAAGGATGGATCACTACCAACGTGATCCAGCTTACATTATCCAGAGCAATACTGGTTACAGCAGTAATGAAAGGGAGAGCATGCACTTTATTATAGTTTATCAGAGTTGTTTTATGGATATAAAGCTTATCAGTTTAAGCACCCCTGGAAATGCATAAGGTCTGTATATATTTGTTTACTGTTAAGTGTAACAAGTGTTTCTGTGTAATTTGTTGAGTATGTTAATGATAATGCAAGGATGAGAGAGAGTTTATGGATAATATTTTAATGGACACTTCTTGTACTTTGTTTTATTAAGCTCTTACAGTGATTTTCTTGAGTGAAAATGGACGCTTCATCTTTTGTGTGAAGTACAATAAACGTCAAAAAACTCATCAGTAAAGTTTTGGCCATCATTCGGACGGGTCCAGTACAACAGGCTTATACTAATAATGGATAAAAGCAAGATGACAACATAAGTTATAGCCGTAATTAAACTAAACTATACCTGTTCTGTGTCCATGCAGCTTATTTTCTGGCTCTGTAGACATTATTGTCTTGAAGCTCCGCCCTCTTAAGTTGGGAGGAGCAGCTCATTTGCATTTAAAGGGACACACACTAAAATGGCGTGTTTTTTTTCACCCCCATAAAGTTTAACATGATGTGGGGTATTTCGAGCTAAAACTTCACATACTGGGGACATCAGAGACTTATTTTATATCATGTAAAAAGGGGCATAATACACTCTAAAAAATAACTATAAAAAACTAAACAAATTTACACAATAAAATACCATTTTCCTATGAAACAGTAATATACCATAAAACAATGCATTCTGGGTAATATTTGTCATTTTAAGAAAGTAGCCAATATATTACTTTCTCAAAAACTACAAATAATATTTCCCACTGCCAGACATATTACAGTTCCAGAGGAAAATGGTATTTTACTGTGTCAGTTATTTTTTAAGAGTGTAGGTGCCTCTGTCTCTGTCCGCAGTTCTCAACTGATACCCATTCTTTTTAGCTAATTGTCAAGAGTCTTGTGAGTTAATAGCTGCCATGTAGAAGTAGGGCAGACTCTTTCAGTAATTATTGGAATAAGGTACCGCTGAAGGTTATTAGAAGTATAACAATCGTTGTTACACACACCAGGAGTATATATCCGCTTGTGAATCCTGAATAAACTTTGAATACTTGATACTTTCACGCTGTAGTAAGTATCACTACACGCACTCACTTAGCATTAGTGCCACATGCATGTGCAGATGAAGAGGCCACATCATCCTTGAACGAGTCACAAGTCTCACACCACTAAGGCAAGATAGACTTCATTTCCCCCACATTAAAGCGAATAGATATACACAGATAGTAGTTGTCAGTTTCATTATCTGGGGTTGTCACTCAAAATGGCAGCTCTCTCTCCCCAGATCCTCTCTCTGAGGATGAGAGGAGTCAAGGGTGCAAGAGAAGAAGGCAGGGATTGAAAACTAATAGCAGTGTTTTATGGGAAGAAGGAAAGAGAGTGTTAGAGCGATATGAACTCTTTTCTTCATACAAATGCATGAATCGTCTCATGGACAGATGCAGTTTTCCTCATATACCCCCAGTTAAGGCTCTGGGCTCTAAAGTACACGTCTGGATAGTTTTATCTTTTTTAACTGAATGAAATTTGTTGAATTTGGATGCCGATGGATTCAGATTCCTTTGATGATGCTGTGAAATTTTTGAAGAGAGTGGCCACCTCCTGAACTCTGCAGTGACAGCAGTCAGCAGTCTGTCATAATAATCAGGACAAGATGTGTGACAAGAATACATAATAGTTTTTTTCAAAATAATATCTCTGTTTATGCACAAATAAAAGCATTCTAAAAGTCATTTCTTTATTCAGCTTTGACTTTCATACAAAGACAAATGTAGAACCACGTAAAGTTTTCTGATTATGTGCTACAATGAAAATCTTGTTTTAATCATTTGTCAAATGAAAAAATCAAAAAGAAGTGAAAAAAAAACGTAATCTATAAATCAAATATGTTATAAACTTTCTAAACACAATTACAACTACAACTCCATTTGCACTCTTGAATTGTGCCATAACTAACTGAATTATTTTTTGTGTATATCAAGGACACACATAGCATCAATTTAACCCAGCAAGAGGAAAGAAAAACACATTTTGGCTTCACTCAAGGCAAAGCTGAGTTTTGAAATCTAATCCCTTTTGGGGACTCGCTGGCTCTTTAGTGCATTGTAAATTCAACAAATATGAGAGACACTTGGGAGAGGACTCATGCTCCCTGCAGTATTTAACTGAAAGTGGGATTGTCTGCTAGAGTGGTCACCTATAACTGCACTGTGTTAATCCATTCTGTCGGCTCTATTCAAGGGCATCTTTGCTCAGTCTTTTAAAGGAATAGTTTGCTCAAAAATGAACATTTGAAGACATTTGAAGTGTCATCTGAAATTTTCTTCTAAATTTAGCATTTTTATCAAGCTCACATGTTTATGTTCAGTTATTTCACTTTAATGGCAATGAAAAGGACCTATTGATTGCCATTAAAGTGAAATTGCTGAACCTAAACACACAATCTTGAAAAAAGAAAAGAAAAAAGAAGATAATTTTAGAAGAAAATTTCAGAAGTCTTCATTATCTTCAAGTATCTAGATAGAATTAGGCTTTGAGCAGGTGAAAACATAGACCTGACAAAACACAATTACTGCAAAATATTTGGATGTAGACCTATATAAAAATACATAGTACATACAAATATGCACACAAGTCATATTTGTCAATGTCTTGTCAATGCAAAGAAATGTCTTGGTTTACATTATATTTAAACATTCTAAAATCAAGATACATTTACTTGAGAGACAAAATTACTTAAGAAAGTAATGTATTAAGAAAAGTATAAAATGAAGTGACTTTACCCTTAGCTAGCTGTGAAAGCATAAGATCCCACCCTCCCTTCAGAGCACTCTCCAAAGCCACACCTCCTCTAAAACACATGAACGCATTCAGCCAGAGTCAACCAGAGTCTGCAAAGTGTCACAAGAGGAGGTGTTAAATTACCTCATGTCTCAATGTTCATATGCCATTTTTACCTAAGAAACTCATATTTACGATATTTCCGAGAGCAATTGAAGGCAGCATTTAGCCCAAAGTAAACTTGTTTTTTTGGGGGGGTTTTTACACATACAACGCACAGTCTAACGCATAGCCTTGCAGTATACTTCATTTGACTCATAAGCGTACACAGGCGTTTGACGCATGCACAGATTTGAGCATTCTTTCGCCATGAGTTACAACCCATGTAAACATCTTTGTATTCTTTCATGCTAGAGTTGTACAAATTAGGGTACTTTCTAACCTCTTTGCACAATCTGTGTAGGCCTCAATTGTTGCTGTAGCTTGCATGTTCCTACCTGTTCTGTTTATGCAGGGCCCTATCATAAACTCAGCGCAATGTGGCGCCATGCCCGACGCAAGTGGTTTTTTGCTAGTTTCAGCCTGGCGCTATTATCATTTTCACGTCCTGCGCCACGTTGTCTAAATAGCAAAGGCATTTGCACCCATTTGTGTGCTCATGGGCGCGCTGGTCTGAAAACTAGGTGTGTTCAGGCACTTTGCTATTTTGAGGCAACTGAAATAGACTGAAACCTGGTCTAAAGTCAATGGCGCAATATTTGTTGTGTTATTTAAAGAGCGCGTTAGTAAAACGCGCCTAAATGCGGATGCACAACGTGTGTACATTCTGCTTATTATACACACAGGGAAGCGCAGCAGCACACAAACATGTCAAATTAAAATAAAAGGATTACAGTGTAAAAAATTATTATTGTATGCATAAAGATAAAAATGCTTTGGTGGAATCTGGCTTTTCGTGTAGATAGTCTGCTCACGCGCTTTAACCACGCGCACAAGCAGATCCATTTCCTCACTATAGACGTGTTAAATTTTTCCACTCTGCCTTGTAAATAGCGAATACGCCATGGCGCGAGCGCAACTGGCTTTTAAAGGGAATGGGAGATGACACTTTAGTTGGTTTATTGTGCGTTACTGGGTAACACACCCATTACTCATTAAGAGAATAGGGACAGCCCTTTCAGATAATGCGCCGGGTGCACCGACCATTTTTCCTGTCCTTAAACTAGCAAAAGTGGATTCGGACACGCCCTAAGTGCACTTGTGCCGTGCGTTTTAGACCATGAACTTAGATCGTTAAAATAGGGCCCGCAGTTTTTCCTCAACCACCTTGTGAATCGACAGCACCAGATCCACCTTGTGGATAAACTAATTACTGCATAAAAAATTAAATACGCGTGTGCGACCTGCGCATATTCTTCTGATGACGAAAATCGCATCACGCATCACTTTGACTCAAAATGTGAAGTATATTTTGGGCTTTAATTTAAGAATTTTTAGTACTGGTAAACAAGACAAATACTGAAGTAGAATTTTCTTTTGAGAATTTTTTGCAGTCCTGATGGATGTTGTCATTCCAGGTATTGAGAAGTTTATACTGGATTTGAGGAGATATTCAGAGCATATGAGTGAAATGAAATATTAGATGGAGCTGTCAGTACTGTTCCTGTTAATGATAGATGTGACCTGGAGGAAGAAACTGAGTCGAGGGCATTTGGTCCTGCTTTTTAGCACTCTCAGTGCTGGTGTCCGCTGAGAGGATGGATGCTGGAACACAAAGTGTCCCGGGTGCAAGCGGTCTGACACGATTTTCACAGCCTTATTCCTTTTCTGGAGGAGTAATGGTCTGTAAGGGATAGGAACTGGCAGGTGATCATTTTTTGAGCACATGCGCTATAACATTCACTTTGAGAGTGATAATTCTGTACCTGACAGAAAGGGAACTTTTGGGGTTGATTTGTTAAGGTTTTTAAAATAAGTTTCTTATCGTCACCAAGGCTGCATTTGATATTTTGAACCCTGATAGTCTCATCTTCATTGGACTTTAATAAAATGTTACAATTTGAACTGCATTCATCAAATAAATGCAGCATTGGAGAGGATAAGAAACTACTCATTAAAACATTAAAAAAATCTTACCAACCCCAAACTTTTGAACAGCAGTGTAGCTTTACATTTTTTAGAGAGACCTCAAGAGATTGCAACCAGAAAATTACTGGAAATCCCCCCCCCCCCCTCAGAATTTCATTGAATAATTCACACACAGTTGCAGTTTTAAGAATCACGTTTGAGAGAGCTTCTGCTTGATCAGATCAACAATTTTTTGGTAAGATATTCATAATTTACTAGAGAAAGAGAGATAGTGTGTGTGTGTGTGTGTGTGTGTGTGTATGTATGTGTGTGTTTAATAATAATAATAATAAGAACATTATTTTCAAAATTAACATTAAAAATAACGCAATTAACCATTTTTTCCGTCATAATTTGATTAGTGTTATATTCAACCCAATCTCACGGCAATTCGTATGTATTTTACAAGTTGCCAAGTTCGTATGAATTCGTACCTCTAAACCTACCCATCACTGGGGTTTAGACAAATCGTATGAATCACCTCACTCGTACAAATATGTATGAATTAGCCACCTCATAAAATACGTACAAATTGGTCATGAGATAGCGTTGGTTATATTATATTATCACGCTCTTATTCACGCAAATGCTTTTAAACCATTAAAGCTCCACAAGACAAAGAGAGCGTAGGCCTATACAGTATTTCTTACCTGTAGAAAGGTATGATGGCCACAGGTAAATGTGACATTTATTATAATGTGTTTATGTCAAGATTGTTTTACATTCACTTAAATTATTATTATTATTATTATTTATAGCCTAATAAATGTTGAAAATGATAGCTTTCAGTTATACAGTAATGTTGAATGTCTATAATTAATGTTTAAAAAAATGTATTTTATAAAGACATGAGTACAAGTATCAGTATCAGTGATACTGGCCTTTATTCATAAAAAGATGCCATTAAACAAATATTTAAAATATACCGTCTTAAGTTGCTTCTACATTAACCCATCATCCTTGAGGTAAGAGAAGTCAATGCGATCATTTCCTAAATGTGAAAGTATCTTCTCAGCATTTATGCCACAGCACAATCAGATTCACAGACTTTTAATTACATTTCTTTGCATCAACTGTTTGTCAAGACTGAAGAAAGGGCTAAATGATGGATAGCTCATTAGTGTGTCTGAGCTCTGAGCCGGGGGTTGAAGGTCAGTGCGTTAGTAATGATTCTATGAGTCATCCCAGTGTGAAACGCTCATCAGTGCTGCTGTCGTGTGTAGTCGCACCACTGTGACACAGCTTGTGCTGCTTCACTCACTGACAGCACTGTCTAAAAACAGTAGAGCTTGAAGCGTTGAGCAGGCTACAGTCTTCCACCACTGCAAGTCAAATGATTGGTGTAGAGTATCACTTCCGATGATGTTATGTCTTAAAAATAAAATATACCATTAACAATAGTGGTATATTGTATTACACTAACAGTGGTTCTCAACTGGTCGCCTGTGAGCCAGAATTTGGTTGCAAGTCTCTTTTAATAACATCACAGATGCAAATAATACCATTCATCTAACCATAGAAGTGCACAATTAGGACTGGAAAATAGCTGTGTTCAAAACTAAGTTAGGCTGATGCCAACATGAACATGTTGCATAACATCTTATCTTGAAAACCATAAAAGAAAAAGAAAAAATATGAGTCAAACTGCATTAAAGGTGGAGTAAGTAGAATTTCAAAAACACTGTTTGGAAGTTAGTTGGGCCAACACCAACAACAAACGCGTAACCAATCAGCATTAGGGTGCATATGACGGTCAAGGAGACAGAACGAGCAAGAGGGAAATTTGAAAAACAAACAAACAAAACAAAACAAACTGCAGAACAAGAGATGGAACACAATACAAAAGAGCTCAAAAGAATATCACTGGAATTAAGGTTTATGACTGGGCAAGCGCTTTAGGACCCACGTTTATATTGGAAAAGCTTTCCAGTGCTGGAGAGAGGGAAGGCCTGAAAACAGACGCTGAGGCTGCTTTGGTTCCGCTTCACATGTGAGTAACACTGGGTTTGACTGTCTGGAGCTGCTGTGCTGTTGGCGACCAACAACGAACACTTTGCATTTACTCTTGTGTACTGTAAGTTTTTGTGCTTCCTTGTCGTTCGTTCATCAACTGCGCTTTATTTTTTGTGAACCATTTTGTTGTGTGTCAGCTGTGATAAACAGACATACACTCGCATTGCGTAACAGTGGGCAGATAGTGAGAGTTTTGCAGTTAAACTACTGCACACTGACGACCGCTAGAGAATGTGGTGTTTAGCGTCATTGTTATGCAGGTGAGGCGAGTGCACTAACAGGTATGTAAAACTCTTGGACGTATTTTAAAGAGTCTATGCCATGAATTTCACATACAGTACTTGAACATGCAGCATTTAGTTGATCCCGATAAGCGCTCATGGTCACAGTTGTAAACACGACAGCTTTCTTCTTCCATGAGGGGGTTTGGCATTGTTTCCAGGTGGACAGTTGAAGAACGCGACACACGTCTCAGGGAAATCCTGTAGAATACAACCAATCAGATGATTCAAAACTCCTGAAGTGTTTTCCATTATGTGTGCCACATGCATCAGATGTTCAGTCAATTTCCCCCATCTGAGGCTGAGACTAAAGGTGCGTTCATGCCATGTCGTAAATACTGTAACAATTCTGAACTGTAAAAAGCCTTCACATGTTTGTAGAACTTGAAATTGACCCTTCGCCGGGAGTTTTATTGACAAGCGATCTAACCAATCATAACGCTGAATCCGCCATTATGTCCAACAAAGCAGTCAGGAATTAGAAGATTAACCTTGGTGGACTTGAACTTGAAAAATGATGTGTATTTATGTCTTTCCGCATTTTAAACAACATTCCTTCTCATGTTCATTCATGTTTATTTGATGCTATGAATTAACTAGTAAGAAGAGATTATCGGTTCACGAGCCGCTTGAGCTGAGGCACTACAGCAATCTGTCACGTCACATTAAAGAGCCACAAAATGTTTTTTATTGTTAGAATTTCTTAAAAAATTACACACTTTGAAAGCTGTGACTTTGTTTAGTATCATAAGTAACCCGCTCTGTCTTGTCTGTCGACGTGTTGTCAGTGTCCTCTTTGCTCAGTGATGTATTTTACACTGCGTGTGGCGTGACAGCGCCATGGCTTGTCGGACAAAGCAACAGTAACTAAGGGGAGCGGGTCTTTGCGAAGGGTCAATTACGATGTGTAAACTCGTAATTTTCGGAGAGATATGACTTTAACCATGTGGCGCTGTACCACCTGACCACTGCAGATTTAAAGTGTGTTCGACTTGAAGCGGTGCTGTGCAGACCGATAGGTGTATGACATCAAAGTACTGCGAAAGCGATTCTAAGCCTCTGGAGCTTTATGACATGGCGTGAATGCAGCATAGCTTGCGATTAAATATTTTGTTTTAAGCAGTGCATTATTGGAAGCCGTAATGAGTATTATTTTAATTGTTTTATTTTTCTAATTTAATATGATATTAATTGTATTTTATTAACACTTTACAGTAAGGTCTCATTAGTTAATGGTTTAACTAAAATGAACTAACAATGAGCAATGTACTTTTACAACATTTATTAACCTTGGTTAATGTTAGTTAATAAAAAGGCTACACTTTATTTAAGGTGTCTTAGTTATACTGTAATTATACATTTAAGAACTGAGTAATATTAAGTAACTTCATGTACTTACTATTTTAACATTTTATTACTTTAGGTTTCTTGCATTAAAACATATAGAGGGTAGTGTTGCATTATCCTTTTTACTGCTACTGTTCCATCAAGACTTTTACTTAAAACACCTTCTTATGATTGTATGTAAATAAGTATCTATCTTGCATATTTTTGACCATGATTTGCTTCTAAACTCCAAATAATGTAGGTGCTGTTTATGTGTAAGTGCGGGTGGCCATGTAATTATGCATTCAAGAAGGATGTTTTGCCCCCTGAAAAGTGAAAGTATGATTGCATCGCACGTCAAACGCTTTTATTTCACATGCTCCAAAAATGTTGGTTTTCCCTTATCCAACTAGACTTCAACTAGAAGTGCTTAAAAACTATGAAAAATGATTGAGACTTGCGTTTGAGTCTTGGCAGCTATGATGACCTTGCAGTATTTGGCTTGGTGCTGTTGTGAGTGTGGCATTGTGTTAGAGCCCTCGCTGCCACTTCCTGCCCACCACTGAGAGCCTTCTGTCCGTCCCCAGCTGGCCCCAGCAGCGCTCACAATCCCCACAGTGTCTGGCACCGCCACAGGTACTCCCCCGACCCACTTCTGCCCTGACAGCTCCATAACGAAGGCCTTTATGGCCCTGCCAGCCTAGCCCCTCCTCACCATTCAAAGGCAAATCCACCAGGACTGACTCCCAATCACCAGCTAATACCTTTCAGTTATCCACTGAGAGAATAAGATTGAAAAGATCTGTATTATGTTAATGTAGTTAAACATTCATCGTTCATCTGGGAACACAATCTGTGCTTTTTCATCAGATTTGTAAGGTAAATCATTTATAAACCTAAGCCAGCACAGGAGAATACATCAGTATGTTTCTAAACATGCAAACATTTGTTCATCACAATTTCAAAATAAAAGTTTACCCCTCGCTCTGAGTTTGCATGTTTTGATGTCCACATATTCTTGTTCAAGAAATTACAGTGGCTGTAGCATTTCTATCTTAAAGAAGTGACCAAATATTAAAGATTAAGAAAAAATTTGAATCAAATGTCGTTCGGCCAATATATATATATATATATAAAAAAAAAAAAGATTTGATCTGCTTTAAATTGGAACAACAATTACCAGGCCGTTGGCGCCCCTCTGCAGGCATTTGTTATAATACTTAATGTACGGCCACGTACACACTGCAGCCAAATAAGGTTGTCAGTTCACCTTTTAGTGCTTAATCCCGTTCCGTACACACACACTTCAGTAAAATATGCAAGTGACAACTGCATTCTACAACCGAATTAACTCCCAAAAAAATACAGGTAGTGACAACCGCATTTACAGAAATTCTATGCAGTGTGTACGGAACCGAACTGAACAACTAGTTGTTAATGACGTTTTTTTAACGTGCGTTGGAGATGTGTCTCTCTTCTGTATGTGCGGTGATACGAGCCTTGACTCATTCGTGCTGCCAGATCTTGCTGGAAAAATCAGCGAACAAGAACAAGGCCATAATAAAACGAAATGAATACAAATGCTTCATTCTGAAAATAAGACCAAAAATATCGTGACTCGTGCCTGCTCACTTTAATAATTCCATAAACTCAATCACTTTATGCGTAGAGCTTAAACAACAATCCCAAAAACGCTTATAATGAGCGCGCTGTGTGAAACAGGCTCTACAAGCTTTAGTTAAATTGCTGAAAATAATGAGTGTTTTGTCACTGTAACATTACTTTGGTCACAATAATGGATACCAAACATGCAAGATGCCAGAACGTTGCTATGGTTTCCAAGCTGTCAATCACCACAGTTTTGAGAGTGAGGCCCCATTTACACTAGTGTGTTTTTGTTTTGAAAAACGAAAACGATCCTCATCTACACTGGCGTTTCCACAGTGTTTCAGAAACGATCTCCATCTGCACTGCACTGCCAAAAACGCATTTGGTGGAACACACTCGGCATGCGCGTACAAGTGTAAACAGTTGCCTCTTGCGCATGTAGGCAAAGTCCCTTTAAGACAAGTCATTTCACTCGTCGGCCATCTTTGAAACGCCTCTCGGGCATCCAAGTGCAACTCCTATCTCTTTGAATGGGGAAACATCAAATTCTCCAAAGCTGTTTGCCAAGCTTTCGATTAAATTTCATATTTGAAATCACCAGTGAAATCTTATAACAACTGTCTCATAAATTTTGTTTCTAAACACTCTAATCATGACCAAAAAACTGTATTTTTCAGGCTGGATCAACCTAATGCGCATGCGCAGTCCTAAATGCGCGTCTCTTGTGCCTTATTTCGGAGGCAGGCGTCTGACTGTTTCTATAGGAACCAGAGCTTCTAACGGCTGCTGCAGTGACGCGATGACTTTATCAATCAGCGATTGGCTCTTATTTAGAAGGCGGGACTTATTCTGCCATAATGCACGTTGCACTTTCTCCCATTCAAAACAATAGGAGTGACGCATCTTGTGTTATTCTATAGTCTTTGATGTAGGCAGCTGCAGTATTTAAAAAAATGCTGAGTTTAACTGCACAATGGCTGTTAAAAATGACAACAAAGCCAGCAAAGATTGCAGTTCAGTCTCCATGTTACTGTTTACACGGTCGTCAAGGATACGCAGAGCGAATGTGGGCAAAGACTATAGACCTTATTTTCCATTGGAACCTGTGTCAGCGGAGCACTTCCAATTGTCTTCGATCTTCCGGTTTATGTGGCTAACTACCAGTACTGATTTATCTTAAAATATGTCAGCATCATTGTTTTGTGTCAGGGTGCACACCAGTAATGTTTGTAATGTTTTTTGTTTAGTTTTTTTCAAAAAACTACTTAAATGTCCTAATTGAACTAATACATAATCCTGGCTTAATCTAAGACCTATTTATTTCAAGCAACAATTGAGCAATAGGATCAATATACTGTACAGCAATCCTTATTTTTAAGTTTAAAAACACAGACATTTTTATATACTAATAATACTTATTTTGGATCCAAGTGAAATGATTAGACTTATACTTACTGTGATATATCCATTTCTGTATGGCTGGAGAAATTGACTCCAAAACTGCAACTGCTTAGACTATTATCATTTGAAAAGTGACAACAGTAGATATTATTGTATATGACAGATTGTGCTGAATGAGTCCAATAGCTGATTTTTTTTCCCCCATCATGTAAAACTTCATTCATTCTTTAAACTTTTTTACAGGTGGAAGAAAAAGTTGCATGAAGCATGTCAAAACAAAAAAAGCTCCACGCACAAAGACTGCACATCACATTTAAAAGGATAGTTCATCCGAAAATGAAAATTGTCATTTACTCACCCTCAAGTTGTTCCAAACTTGTAGCTAACCTTGACTCCATACTATGTACTTACCTTCTTACTCCAATATGAGATATGACTAGATATTTACAGATTCTCCGTAATTCTCCAGTTCTGTGATACACAAATAACATGTCAAACAGCATGTTAGTATTACCCACATTACCTAGAAGGCTATATTTTGTTCTGTTAATATGAACATGTACTGATATACTAATGGTATAAATTTCATGTTACATCACGTGGGTCAAGTTTTCCCATAATATTCTATTTTCTGGCTAGATGAATCATAAAAACCTTAAAACATAATTGCATACTATTAAAGATCATCTGATAATTTAACATCATACTTTCTCACCTTCCATAAAATTGAAGCTGCATGGCTGCATGACTTGCCCAGGCCAGCGATGCAAGAGCACCCTGCTGTCTCTACTGCTCCCAGGTTTGTCACCAGTACCCAGGCCGAGTGTGCTGGACTGACTAGGCTGAACATCAGCCTTCAGAAATACCAGGTCTTTCAGGCCTGTGTGTGGCACTGTAATATGCGACCCACTTTACCACTGTGAAGGTATTGGTAGGATTCAGTGCTCTTGTGGTTTTTCATTGCGACACCATCTACTCTGAGGGACAGCACAAAATAATTAAATATATCCCTGTACGTTATTTCTGGCCACTTTCTCAGGTCATCCTCCCAGTCACTAGTGGCGATCCTTGAAGGATGCAATACATTTACACCATCCGCCCGCCGCAACACAGAAATAGTGTGCTCCCATGTGTTGGCCATGTCAGCTAATTACCAATGTATAACGTAGGTTTACTTTTACTGACAAATTAGCTTTGGTTTGTAGCGCTGATTACACTTCCTGGGTCTGTGGCGTTTGAGGCGGAAGTCGAAAGAAAATCGCATTCGACCGGAAATGGGTAAAATGGGCGGAGCTACGTAAGTTCTATAGAATACCACAAGACGCGCCACTCGTATTATTATGAATAGGAGAAAGTGCAACGTGCAATATGGCGGAATAAGTCCCGCCTTCTAAATAAGAGCCAATCGGCGATTGGTAAAGTCATTGAGTCACTGCAGCGGCAGTTAGAAGCTCCAGTTCCGTCTGACAACAGTCAGACGCCTGCCTCCGAAATGAGGCACGAAACGCGCATTTAGGACTGGGCATTAGGTTGATCCAGCCTGAGTTTTTTTTTGTCATGATTCGAGCGTTTAGAAACAAAATTTATGAGACAGTTGTTGTCAGATTTCATTGGTGATTTCAAATATGAAATTTAATCGAAAGCTTGGCAAACAGCTTTGGAGAATTTGATGTTTCCCCATTCAAAGAGATAGGAGCTGCACTTGGATGCCGAGAGGCGTTTCAAAGATGGCCGCCAAGTGAAATGAATTGTCTTAAAGGGATTTTAATGTGGGCAGCCACGCCATCGTTTTCAAAAGTCTCCGTTTTGGTCCGTTTATACTGAAACACAACCCCGGCGTTTTCAACCTAAAATGGGGTCTGCAGCGTTTTCGAAAGTTTTTGAGGTTTGAAAACGCCAGCATAGTGTAAATGACAGGATTAAGCATAGCAAAACTTATGCATTTTAAAACAAAAATGCACTAGTGTAAATGGGGCCTGAGTCATGTTCCATACACACATGTAACAATAATTTAGGGGATTCACTCCCAGTGTGTACATGGCCATACACTGATTGTTTATATTATGTAGGCTATAGGCTACTATATTATGTATTTTAACAGTGTTCTTCTATAAAACCATATGATTACTTGCTTTTTAAACTTTATTTGAATCCAAAATTATTGCCTCATTATTATCTATTTTAAGAAATTTTAAAGGATATTGTTTGCTTGGGTGTACAAAAAAAAAAAAAAATAAATCAGATGACATGATTACCAAAATAATCTCGTTAGTGACGGCCCTAGAACTGTCAAGTATAGTATATACAATCATTCCAAATGCTGGGTCAAGATTCTGTAAGACATTAATACTTTTATTTAGCAAAGACATGTTATATTGATCATACACACTGTAAAAAAGAATCACGGGTCTTGTAATTTTTATTTAAAAAATGAAGGTGATAATTAAAAATAGTGAGTATAATTAAGGAAATTGTGGTTCAGTGTTGTACAGAAGAATATTGAGAACTTTTCACTAATAAAACCAAGAGATATATTTTCCTCATTTTTAAAAGAAAACTTAAGCAATTTTGAGGCTTGAATTGAGGAACTGATACAGTTGATAAAATTAAGGAAAGAAGGCAACCTATTTATTTTAGTAGACATCGTTCAATTATGTGCTTTTATTTAGAGACACCACTTGATGGTGATTGGTAGTCCATTGCAGAGTCCTGCACGGGTCCTGTTTCATAAACCCACACCCGCAGTTATTAACAGCACACCCGACCCGATATCCCAAAGAAACACTCATTTTAGCCCGCACCCGACCCGACCAGCACCAGCATTAAATCTTCTACATGAGGTAGAAAAAAAATAATTTTCTCTTGTAGCCTAACACAAGCAATGAAACCAACATTAGGCATTTTATGTCGCTGCATTTAATTAAACAACACAAGTAAAATAAAAGAACAAAGAATGTTTAGTAGGCCTATAGGCTACTGTAAACTTAAAGCTAGTAGCCTAAATATTTTAGCATATTCACTCAGCATTTAAACGTTTAAACTCAGCAGTGTTTACCTGACCGTTGTTCCTCTTTGTAGCAGCGCGAAAAATATTCTAAAACTTTTATTCAAATTGTGAAGATATTAAATAAATAAAGCAAGCAAAGCGCGCTCTCTTTAATTTAATCTCTAGCTTTCAATCAGATGCCGCGTGAATGGCTACAGTGCGCTACAAATCGTGCTGTAAGCATTTAACGGTCTTCAGACAGAGTGTGAACACAAATAAGCACGGGGCCATTTGAAAGCAACTGTCAAATGCACCGAATGGAGTTGGAATGGTTCTTGGCTATTGGATCTGCAGTCCGCCCGTGCCTACCGCGCGTCTGACCCGCACCGCACTCGACACGTACGTATTATTCCACCCGTTACATAAAATTCGGAGGGTCACGCCCGCTGCAGGACTCTGGTCCATTGTGCAGAAGCCTGGTTAGGTTGTGGATAACTGCATGTTGCTTTGTTCAATAAGCAATAGCTTTGCTAATGCCAGTGCAAGTTTGTTCCTACTTGTGCTGCGCCAGCAGAATATAGTCTTTTATTTGTACAACATGACTTAGAGTAAAATACAAACATGGCATTTCTGTTCACCTAAAATCACACATTTGAGAGTCAACTTAAAATAAAAAATCATATTTAACTATAAATATTAAATTATTATTTTTAATATAATATAATTATTTAAGTACACACACTTTCAATATAGGACACTGCTTTCCTGCGTTATTATAGGACACTGATTTCAATTTAATGTCAACTACCCTACAGCAATAAAACTGAAATAAAAGAACATTAGAATTTATTGTAGGGATATAGTTGCAATAACTGGTATTTATGTTAGAAATGTTTGAGTTTTTGTCAGTTACTATATCAGTTTATGTAGAAAGGGAAATGTTTGATTTTTCTCTGGTGTCCCAGTAATGACGTACAGTGCAGCCTATGACTCATGTAGGATTGATAATGGTGATGTCTCATTACACACAGTTGAGGGCTTTGCAGACTAAATATACTCCCCTGGAGCAGGTGCAGATCTACAACTGGAGTCATTCTGGCACACACACACACACACTGGGACTGGTTTACTGGGACTCTCCATAGACGTAATGGTTTTTATACTGTACAAACTGTACATTCTATCCCCCTACACTACCCCTAAACCTACCCATCACAGGAAACTGTCTGCATTTTTTGAGTTAAAAAAAAAACAAAAAAAAAACACTGTTTACTGTTTAGTATGTTTTTTAAGCCATTTGTTTACGAGGACACAGGAAGTGTCCTCAAATACCATTTTACGTTGTAATACCCATGTCATTATACACATTTGTGTCCTCATAAACCATGTATACAAGAACACACACACACAAACATACACACACGTTAGATTTCCATGTTTTATGAGGACATTCCATATATATATATATATATATTTTTTTTTTTTTTACTGTACAAACTGTATATTCTATCCCCTAATCCTACCCATCACGAAAAAACTTTTCGCATTTTGACATTTAAAAAATATATATATAAATAAATAAAATAAGCTGTTTTCCTCACGGGGACTGTCCCCACAAGGACAAGGATTTTGGAGACATTTTGTACCAATAACGTAGGGTTTACCTGAACCACACACACACACACACACACACACACATGCTCACTGACTTCCCACACACTGTGTGATGCAAGAACATGTGAACTACTTTATCACCATCTAGTGGATTTCAACCTCCACACACCTGAACATTATTTTTCATTGCATGATGTGCTTCATGCAAATAGTGCCAAATATTGTCACATCCATTAAGCTATAAATTAAAATGTTTGCAAATGAAAAACATTGGGGGAAAGAAAGAGAGAAGGGGGAAAAAAAAAAACTGAGCATAAAGATATTGTTTTTGTTTTTTTTTTAATATCAAATGCTCCTTTAGCTGAACCCAAAAGAGATTATATATATATATATATATATATATATATATATATATATATATATATATATATATATATACATATATATATATATATATATACATATATACACATATATATATATATATATATATATATATATATATATATATATATACATATACATATATATATATATGTATATATATATATATATATATATATATATACATACATACATACATATATATATATATATATATATATATATATATATATATATATATATATATACATATATATATATATAATTTGTTGGAGTTTTTCAAAAAGCAATTGAACATATTGAGAGAAGCTATTGGTAACAAGTAATACTGGCAAATGTTCCATGTGTTGTAGTGTTACCTTATATCCAGTACGTTGGGATACTAATATAATGTTGCAGTGTTTTCATTGCATCACTGTACTGCAACATACATACCTAAAGACAGCAGTAAAGCGCACTGTCAACAGTTGCTGTGGAAACCTGCAGAAATATCCACTGCAACAGATCCGCAGGTACTAAAATAAAAAGCGCTCGTTCGACACAAGGGGGCAGTATTGCTTTGCAAAACGAACTCGCGCCCACTGCAGCAACACGCATCTGAATCACTCCTTCACTTCCCAGACATTCACAAGTCATTTGGCTGTTTAGCTGCATAGCGCCCTGCATTCCTATCATGCATTCAGATCAACTTGCAGTTATCCTTTTTACAGAATGGAATAATATGGAACTGAAAGCCAAAGCTGTTTGAGGCGGGGAGTAGAGCTTGTATTCACTGCTCAAGGCACTGTCCCATTATAGCTTACTCATAATTGTAAAGCTGCTTGCTAAGTTGGCAGCTATGATGCTGGATATTTGTGTCTGTGGTAATTATTTTGTTCTAATAGGGCTGCAGGCTGCAGTTAAGCAGGTTAAATGACTCCCATCTCGTTTATACAGTATCAGATGTCTTTTTTGTTTTCATTCCTTTTTTTATTTTTGCCTCAAAGCCAATGCGTTTCGATTGTAGATCGTTTGAAGATTTGAAAACAAATCTTCATGGTACTTGTTCTACAGTCTGAGCATGCTGGGCTGTGCTTCCCCATCTTATGGGCTTGAAATTGGTTATATAGGACTTTTCATAATCAATTAAAGCAAAAAAGACTGCATTTATGCTTTATGAAACACACTGAGGAATTGATGAGTCCCTGTAGATCTCTTCCACTTGGCTCGTTTCCATGGTCACCGTTGCTTTTACTTTATCAGAGGTGGAGATACAAGTTCATTTCACCTTTGGTTCATTGTGAAAACTATCTTCCAGGGCCACACAGAGACTAGTGTGTGAGAAAAAATAAAATAACATAAAAAATAAGATCTAGTGCACAGATTTGCCGGTTTGACATAGGCCTATTATGACATAAAGCTGTTGAGCAAACTGTTGTAAAACCCACAGTCTTGCATTTCACCGTTAGATCAAAAGACATGAAACAGTGAACAATGGGCTCTTCCTGTTTAAAAGAGGAAGAGACTCACTACACAAGCACACTGCAACATGGCAAATACGGAAATTATATGGAGTCAGGATGCAAATAATTAACAAATATGGTGACACAAAATACATGTCATGAAAAAACGTGTCAGATGTTTAGCATAAAAAAAATTGAAATAATAGTAGACTAAAATTCACCATATTAAGTCAATTATTATGTATATTAAAGTCAGTTAATTTTTCCATCTGATAAATAAATACTTATAATGAAATAAACTGAATAATATTACTAAAATTACTAATGATATTGCTATTAAATGTAATTGTATTTACTATCTTATGTATTAGTTTTTATTATTTATGTTATTATATATTTTAATTAAATATAATTTTGTTAATATAAATTTATTTTGTAAAGTCGGTTTATGATTTTGTCCTGTAAAATTGGATTAAATATATGGTATGTCAGGGGGTTAGTTTCATCAGGGGGTAGTAAATAAAACAAAATTCAGTTTTTAAATTCCCTCATATTTTAGATAAACCCTAGCAGATTCTATAAACTTATGAGCAGAACACATTTCATATGTATGACACCCACACTGTCTTGTTTTATGAAAAGTTCTAGATAAAAAAAAAAAAAAAAAAAACATGGTTCTTAATGGATTAAAATGATACGGTTTTCATGTCATTTTTCTTCTATCTCACTTCAAAGCATTAGGAAAATGGAAGCTATTAGCTGTCATGCTGACTCAACCTCGGGAAGAAAGGATGAAAGCTAACAAACAAACCAATACAAACATGTAACCTGTGCATTGTGTGGGTCACCGTGATTTTGCCAACTAAGTTCCTGGCTCAACATATTTTGTTAATCCTTGAACAACATTCCTGTCTGAAAATTTAGTCACAACCCTATTCCCCCAAACCTAACCCTACCTATAACTTATCCCAAAAATCAGAGAGAAATGATAGCTGAATAACACTGATGTAGAAGCAGCTAAACCTGGTTGTAAGTAGAGATGCACCAATACTAAATTTCTCTGCCGATACCGATTATTCACAATGATATTGGCCGACACCAATAGTTTGATTCTTCATAAGGAAGACAAATCTCTCCCAAGTAACTGAGAACAAATACAGGGAACCCTCTCATTTGGTACACTATGATATTAGAGGTTACAATTAACAATAGAGGTATTATTCAGCTGCTATTTATTTTCAGATATAATAATTACACTCAAATAAAAACTCAAATGTTTGTATACAACTCAGTTGCACATAAGGTAGTTTTCATAAGCAGTTGTCTTCATGGCAAATTTATTCAAACATATAATTAACAGCAAATGAGCTCCTCTCTTGTTTTTGTTTTTTTATCTTTATTTTTTTATACAGCGATCTGTCACGTCACATTTGAGAGCGTCAAAACGGCATTTATTGTTTGAATGTCGTGATAAAATGGAGAATTTGAAAGGGGGGAGTTAACAAAGCACAAAGCTCTTGCGATTACTGGATGGGGGGCGTTACAAATAATGTTTGACGTGGCCAAAAAAAAAAAAAAAAAGTTAAAAAACTTTAACTACGGGTGATTCATAGGGTCACACAGAGCCTGCTTTAAACATCGCTGTTATTTAACTGTTAATGCGTTATTGTCGCGTTAACAGGATATAATCTTGACATAAACTGTTGACTTGTCCCCAAAATCTGATTGGTTGATTTGAACAGACTGGTCTCATTGTTAATACGTAGGTATTAATACGTAACTTTCAAAGACACAAAACGTACATTTTTGTACGTTTAGAAAGGTGCGAAAACGTACAATATTGACGTAATTATAGCACTAAAACGTAAAAATACTTTCGTTTTTACAGAGAAAACACGTAAAATATTTACGAATCTTTCATGTCATAAAGATATGTATAATTTCCATTTTATCGTTTTGTAGATAAATGTAAGATCCCTAAATCCCATCCCGAACCTAAACATACCCATTTTATACAGAATTTCAAAAGAATAAAACCTAATGGACAGAAATGTGTAGGAAAATGACAATTTTAGTAAAAAAAAAAAAATATATATAACATTAAAACGATATTTTGAGTCGCTAATCTTACACCTACCCATAACCATTTCTTAAAACTCTGTACTGTTTTAAATAAAAGAATAACAGACAAACAAGCGTAATCACAATAATTGATTTATTGCGAAAATGTTAAAAGTGGTACCAGAAGTAGTTCAGACGATGATGAGTTGCGGTCGCAGTCCTGTCTGGCGGTAATAGTTTTTTATAGGGTACAGAGCAGAATTTAAATTATTAATCCATGAAAATATGATGAATCTGGCTTCTCTCCGTGAAGACACGCACTCATTTCAAATGTAAATCCACTGAAACACGACATGTCGCAATCTGTGACGAAGCAGGTGAGAACCAATGAGCGTTCGATATCAGTGCCGTAAACCATGTCGTAAAGCTTCTCGAGGGCGCTACTTTCAAATTTGAATCATAACGAGCGCGGGTTTTGACTGCTGCTGAGAATGAAGATGAAGGTTGATAAAGGGCTGAATTCGGATCTGTTCCTTACAAACATATGGATTCTAAAGATATGGAGTACAGCAAACAAATACAATTGATGTGATTTGTGAGTTTATGTTGTGCTTTGGTGTATCTTATGGTTGTATTGTCAGTCGCTGCATAGGAGAAAACACCTTCTGTGTCATACAGCAAACAAACTAAATATTACAAAATGGTTAAACAATTACAGAAATTGTATTCATAAGGTTTCAAAGTGTAGTCTTGTTTAACATTATGTAATCCTCCGAAACGAGTTTGCAGCACAAGTCACGAACATAAATGTTATTTTCATTAAGTAGATGAGTAAACTGCATTCAATAAATTGTACTAAAACATATTATGACAATTGAATACAACATTTAAAACATTAATGCCACAATGTTAATATAAATACATGTGAATTCATACATTCACACTTGGATACGTAAATGATTTACATTTTATTGCTGTTAAAAGGTAAGTAGTTTTACGTTTTAGTGCAATAAATACGTCAAGGTTGTATGTTTTTGTGTGTATGAAAACGTAAGTAAACGTACGTGTGGTAGAACCATACTTTACATAAAAATACACACGTATTCTCATGAGATCACGTTGATTTGAATGCTGTTCCAGGATTAACAAAGATGTTGATCCAGGAACATGTTGTAGGCTACTTAGTGAAATCAAGTTCACCGCATTGTTCGCATTATGTTATCAGCAGACTGCATGAGTTATGGACAGACCTGAGTGGAGTGCAGAGGAGGGATGTAGTTATCTTCGTTATCAAACTGTACTCCGTCACCATCAGATTGGCCTTACTGTGACTGCTCTAAAGGCTGAGCCAGTCCAAATCCTCTTCTGAGCTTCAGTAAAGAATAAAGCAATCATTTTTTGCTCTACTTCCTGCCCTTGTCTTTTCAATAAATGACACCTGCTTTATAAATACTTTCCTGCTTTCACCGCAGAACCTGCCAGAGCTCTCTTTAAAGCAAAACAACTTAACTTTTGGCTGCTGCATATTATATGGGCTTTTTAAAGCTTTCAAGTTTACCAACAAACAATGCTGCCCATAGGAAAGAAAATTTGCAAATGAGAACTTTTTTTAACATCTGCATTGCAAATTTAGCCTTTGCTTAAGTCTCCAGCTTTACTTCTGAGAAAAGGCCCTAGTAAGTAATGTGTCTCTGAGTTATCTTAGGAACACAAATTAAGATACTTTTGATGAAATTCAAGAGTTTTTTGTTTTAATTTTTTTAATCCCCAATAGAAAGCAACAGAATTACCATCATCCAAGGTCCAGAAAAGTACTAAAGACATTGTTAAAATAGTCAACGTGACTATAGTGGTTCAACCTTAATGTTATGAAGCGACGAGAATGCTTTTTGTGTGCAAAAACAAAACAAAAATAACTTTATTCAACAATTTCTTCTCTACCCTGTCAGACTCATACGCAGTTGATGCAGTGAACACAGTTCAGAGCTTCCTTGTTTACATCCAAATGCCGGCTCAGTATTGGCCAAGGCTGTTTACGTGAGCACCATGATGCATGCATGTGATGCTGACGCAGGAGCCGGCCAATACTGAGCCGCCGTTTAGATGTATGTAAACGCGTATTCTCGCCCCTTTATAACAATAAGGTTGAACTACTGTAGTCACGTTGACTATTTTAACATTTCTTTAGAGCTTTTCAGGACCTCGAATGACAGTAATTACATTGCTTTCTATTGGGGATGGAAAAAAACCTCTTGGATTTCATCAAAAATATCTTAATTTGTGTTCTGAAGATGAACGAAGGTCTTATGGGTGTGGAACGACATGAGGGTGAGTACTTAATGACAGAAATTTCATTTTTGAGTGAACTAACCCTTTAATTCTGTCTTTGTCTAACTTTATGTCTGGAATGGTGGATGACATATTGTTTACAAGCTGTTTTATTGACGTCTTTCTGTGGTTGAATCACTGATTGAGCGATTACATGAGACATTTTAATAAGTTGTACTGCTTCTTTCAACATTTCTTCTGATGTTCATTCATGTTTATTTCCAGCTATAATGTGCCACGTGAAGGAAATAAATAGCAGGAAATAAACATGACTGAACATCAAAAGAAATGTTGAAAGAAGCAGTACAACTTATTAATAATGTCTGATACAGCGATCTGTCACGCCACATTAAAGAGTGGCAAAACCACATTAATTGTTTGAATTCTGTGACAAAATGTACATAATTTGAAAGCCGAGGCTTTATTTCATATCAAAAGTAACTGTTTTGTGATTTATTGGATGGAAAGGACTCTAAAAAGAGTGTTTAGTGAATTTTTGTTTGCGCGTTAACTAAAAACAACATAGCCTAAAAGATTGATTCTTGGGATTTAAGAATCAATATGTTCATCAAAATGAGAATTGATTAAAATTAAGAAATCAATATTTTCAACCCAGCCCTACTTATATGTATCCTCTTGAACTATGAAAGAGCAATCTTAAGGCAAACATATGTCCTCTAAATGCATATTTTTCCAGTTGTACTAGCATGATGTTAACTCCAACGGATCAAACCTGAGTGCTGTCTTGCTTCACTGGATATTTTAGTCTATATATACAAATATTGGTGCATATTACACATCAGTCACTGATACCGCACATATCTTGCCAGACACATATGATAAACGCCTACAGTTGGATCTCGCTGTACAAAGTGCTCTCGTTCAGCTAAGAAGGAGTTTTAATTAATAGCATCAACAAATCAGCTCTCAGACACTGCCACAATGTCAAGTAAAGAGAAGGTGTTGTCATGGTAACAGGCTATGCCAATAATGTATTCCTGAGGCTGAAGGAAAAGGAGGAAAAATATATAATGCTGCAATCAAGCACGTCAAGTCCGACCTATGCAGTGGCCGTCTGTTTGCGTTCACAGAGGACTCCTGTCTCCTGCAAAAAAATTTTATACAGCATCTCAGCTTCTGGGCTAAATTAGACCGGTGTCGTTTTGAGAGACATTCCCCCGAGGCGCTGTTCACCCAGCAACCTCTGAGCTAAGGCCACACCATTTATCATATTGGGAGTTTTTGCATCTATTTTAAGTCACTCCACAGATTCACTTGTCACTCTGTCCCTCAAGAGGAAGCTTTACGTTCATTTCCTCCCCTTCTTCGTCTTCTTTCTGGTTACTCGTTTCTAAACCTTTAGGGCTGGAGGAGAGCAGGATGACAGACAGGTTCTAGCACCGGTTCTCCTTCACTAAAGAGGCCAGGTCTCGAAAAGCAATTTGGCTGTTCAGATGTTGGAAGGCTGTTGTCTGTTGCAGCCTGAAGGGCAGCTCTGCGTTGAAGTCTAATGCATTCTACTGCATCCACAGGGGACGGGATCTCTAATTCGGAACTACACCCCCAGATATGACCCCTCAGGTTTTAATTGATTTGGATAATTATGCCTGGACAGTTCACCAAAATCAGTCAGAGCACAATTACATTAGAGTTATTCTAATGCTCAGAAACACAATTTTCAAGCCTCATTTTGACTCCACAGCCCCATGAAGTTATTATTTTAATGTGTGATGTAATTCGCTGGAGGTTTTCCACTTGAAGGAGGTACTACATCTTCAGGTATATGCAATTTTGGTTTAATATATTAGAGCAGTGGTTCCCAACCTTTTTTTACGCCAAGGCCCCCCTCCTCTCTGAATCAATACATTTGTATTATAGTGTTATTACTTTTCAACCCCAAGTTATTATTTCTTTAAAGAAGAAACTCAAGATAGATTTAAACCTTTTTTGCAAACATACTTTGCAGACATTCTTAACAACTTAAAAGTACTTACTCTGCTCAGTAATACAACTTAAACAAATAAGCACAAGTCAACCTGTCATACCAAACAAGACCACAGGGAGATACCAAAGGACTGAATTTAAATACAATGCGGATCCATTCAAAATTATTAAACCCATAACATCAATGATCCTCTCAAACTTCTCCAAAACACGCTTGTTCGGCGAGCATCCGTTATAAATAATTCACAGTCCATGAATTACATTAACTACGCGAATATATTGAACTGTGTTCATGCAGAAAAACGATGTCATAACAATCAGTGAGCATGTGCGGTTTGTTTGCGCGCATAATAACGTACTCGTGCATGCCTTATGAATGACTCCTGTATGTCACTGTAATCGTCTTTACCTTCATTACAATAGTCATCCATTAAAACCTTTTGACTGAGAGAGTTTGCGCTTTGAGCCACCGTTCAGTCGGTCAGTATTTCACAGCAGCACGATGAGAAACGGCCTGGGCCGAACCGAAACAATCACAGAATATGTACGAGAGAGGTGGTGCCTTGTTTTAAATGTATGTTTTAATTAATTTAATTTAGCTTTTTTAATGTAACGTATTGATAATTAAATTATATTAATATATTTAAGTTAATTTTAAGTTATCTCGCGGCCCACCTGGAGGATTACTGAGGACCCCTAGTGGGCCGCGGCCCATAGGTTGTATTAGAGGGTAATAAACAGCTTTTACTCTAATTTTTCATTCATTGCTAAAGTTTTATTAAGGTTTGCTAAGCACCAGTCATTAGTTGCCACTTATTTATATGTTAAAAGAATTGTCTTACTTTTTTTTTCCAGGCCCACTACACCCATAGTATATGTGTCACAATTATGCTCAGTTTAATCTGTTTTGGTTTCATTTTCAAGGACTTTATGCTGCGTCCCAATTCGCATACTATCCGTCCTAAATAGTATTCGAAATAAGAATTAGTATGTCCCAAACCGTAGTATGTTGAAATGAGTATTTCAAAGATACCCGGATGGTCTACTTTTCCGGTTAGAAGTGCATATCCGTGCACACTCTAAAGCCCCGGGTATACTTCGGCCGTCTGCGTTCGTGCACCGGGTTCTCGGCCGACCGCACACCCAGTCCGCGTGCAGCCCAAATTTCGAGACCGTGTGCAACTGCTCGCATGCGCAAGCAGGACAGAAGAGTCCACTAGGTGGCAATACACACTGAGCACAATGTGCAGTTGTCGAAGAAGAGTGTGTAAAGAGCGATTCAAAAACAAGACGAGTAAATTCAGAAGCATGCTTTCTTCACCGTTTTTGATTCCTGTTCTCTTGGTGTATCTTCTGAACTATGTTGCAATGGTGGATGCACTATTTTTCTTCTCCGATCCTGCCCAGCGAATGTCCGGTTGATGACACGATGTCTGGTAAAAGTATAGAAAGAAAAATTGTACTGCGCATGTGTCGAACTCAGTTATCCGCGCGTATCCGTGGTTTAGTATTCTTTGAAAGATGCGCGGAAAGTGAAGTATACCCGGGGCTTTTATTGCCCATAACACATTGTGCTGTGGACGAGGATTCGATTAGAACTACAAATACGAATAAAAAGTGTTAAAAAACTACAAACATGACGGATGTGCGAGACCAATGGTTAAGCAGAGCGGTTAAGATAAAGGGGCTTGAGTGATTAATAATCAGCATCTAACCTGACGAAAAGATGTTTATGAAATGTTATCCACATTATATTTCATCTGCAACAGCATTGTGAACTTTTATAACGATGCGTTTGGTCATTAACATTTAAATGCATCATTATGCAAAGATGAGGAGAGTTCTCTGCATGAAAGACCTATGACTGGCAGATAAACGTGCAACTACATTTCTCTCCGAAATGGTAGGAAATTAAATTTAATTGAATGTGGAGGATTTTAACTGTGACAAGATGATTGACAGGGTAGTTTAAACAGTTACAGGTTGCGTAACTAAGCGACAGAACGTCTGTTAAAGACACAATTATGACCCAAAGGTAGTATGTCCCAAAGCTTGCATACTCTTCTGCTACACATTCAAAAGTATGTACTTTTTCTTTACAAAAACATTACATACTTTTAGGACGTAGTATAAGTAGGTGAATTGGAATGCAGCATTAGTTCTCTCATCTTTGTTTCCTTGTTCTTGTGTTCCTGTTTGTCTTTTGTTTCCATGGTTATTCATTATATGATTAATTAGTGCACACCTGCTTGTATTTGAGTTCATTATCATGTGTATATTTTCCCCTCTGTTCATTCAGTTCATTGTTTGTCCTTAGCATGCTGTTTTGTTGAGTTTTCGTGTGTTGGATTACCTAAATTTGCTTGTTAAATAAACCTCACTGCTATTTTTTGAACCCCTGGTTTATCTTCATCATCTTTGGAATTAAGACAATAAGATTGGATATATATATATATATATATATATATATATATATATATATATATATATATATATATATATATATATATATATATATATACATACACACACACACACACACACACACATTATACTGAACAATAATGCAGCAACACATTTAGTTGGAAAATAAATCAGAAAAAGTTATTTGGTTTGTTTTGTTCACAAGGCTTAGCATGGGGCAAAAGGCACCCAATATTGATACAAAAAATTCACTAAAAACATATGCTTTGCATAATAATAAGTTAATTCTGAAAATTTCAGTAACACTTTAGAATAAGGCTTACTTTGTTAACATTCAACATAGATTAGTTAACAAGAACTAACAATAATCAATGCCTTTACAGCATTTATTAATCTTTTTTAATGTTATTTTCAACATTTACTAATATGTTTTTAAAATGAAAATTGGCTACACTTAAATGTGTAATTACACTGTAACAAGGATACCTTAAAATAAAGTAACCCTTTATTTTAAGGTGTCCTTGTTACAGTGTAATTACACATTTATTAAGTACTGAGTAATATTAATTAACAACATGTACTTACTATAGGTTTAGGAATAGGGTTTGGTTTAGTGGTAGTTGAATATAAATATGCATAATTTACTGTTATTCCTATAGTAAGTACATGTGACGTGTCACAAGGACACTGTGAAATGAAGTGTTACCTCAACATTTGTATCTAACATAGTTAATGTACTGTGAACTAACATAAACAAACATTAACTACAGCATTAACTAATGTAAACAAATGAGAGCTTGTTGTAAAGTATTACCAAAATGCTTGCACTGCTTGAAGGAGTTTCCATAATGCTTTAATATGGCGTTAGAGTAGAATAAATATGGTAATTATTTCTAAGGTTAGTAAATGATTTTGAGCATCTCAATCTAACCATGTCATGTCAACAAATGGATAAGCCAGACAGCTATATTATTATGTCAACAGCAAGAGCACTTTTTTCCCATACTTTCCATTCTCTTCAGTTTTCAAAAAGCTGTTTATCTAATTACTTTGAACAAAACTGAAAATCATTAACAAGACCTTTGTCTCAAAATAGATTTGGTAGCATTACCAATTCTCATTTGCTACATAAATCTATAACATTAAAAAATAAATAAATAAAAATAAAGGCCACACTTTAGATTAGGGTCCAATTCTCACTATTAACTATTAACTATGATTTTTGCCTTAATAAACTCTTAATTACTGCTTATTAACAGTTTAGTCAGGTAGTTTAGTCAGAATAATATGTTAAAGGGATAGTTCACCCAAAAATTAAAATTATTCCATGATTTACTCACCTTAATAAAGGCCTTCTGAAGCGAAGCGATGGGTTTTTGTAAGAAAAATATCTGTATTTAAAACTTTATTAACTATAATGACTAGCTTCCAGCAGGCAGACGGCCATAAGCATCTTTGCAGTGAAAGAGTGACCTCTGACCCAACAAATTATTGAGAATTGGACCCTAAACTAAAGTGTTACCAAAAATATATAACATTAGCACACAATCAACTTTGCGTTGCTGCCTGAAATCACTTCAAGGATCAGCCAAATTTCCACATGCATTGTGTTTCGGACAGTGCTGCGATGAGTTTTTGTGGCATCTAGTGGTTTAGAGTAGAATAAAATCAAATGCAGCCAGCCAGATCAAATCAAGAGAATCAAATAAAGCTAAATGTTTCACACACAAGTGTCACTTTGTAAATGAAATACGTAAGTGCACATTTGTGATATTCATAAAATCTACACTTTGAGTCATTGTCTTCGGAAACAATTCTTCCCATTCAAACAACATTTTGATTCATTTCCAGGATTAGAGCTTAACACACCCAAAGGCGGTCAGGACCAAATAATAGATTTGACCCTGAGCGCAGCACTCTCTTTCAGAGCACAAACTGTCTTTCTGTTCGCTCTAAAAACAGGTCTGAGAGCAGCTAATTTCCCCAAAGTACGCAAACAGATTGGCTGTGCTCCTACAAGCCACCCCCACTGCATGCCATGCCACCATCATCGTCTTTGTTATGTTAATAGGGTAGTCCTTGCCTGAAATATCTATGCGAATGTGTGTGTATTTTGGGTTGCCAGTTAGGGCTTTGTTGTTGAGGGTGATAAACACACTAATGAAAGTATTTTCATGAGCAACTCTCTCTCATAATTCTGCACACAAAGGGCAGTGGTGGGAGTGCAGCGCCTGCGAGCATAATGACTTATTTTCAAGGACTCTTCTCACAGGAAGTTTAGAGTCAGGTAAGATGGGAAAGCGAAGACACCTTTACACAATCATTTCAAATATTTTCCAATCAAGTCAGAGAGCTGTGGGGCCTACATCAAATAAACAAAACAGCGTAAAGCAGATTTATTAACAGCCCTTGGCTGTTTTACATGCATAATGGTAATGGGTGCACAATGAAATCATTCAATTGCACTGATGCAAATTTCTTGAAAAGTTTAGATACTTTTAAATGTGAATGCTTTGTCTGAAAGTGTCTTTTGTTTGCTTTTCAGTGTGCTGAAAACAAACAAACAAACAAACAAAAAGATTATTTCTGTCAGGACCACTACTGTCAAATATGATTGATAATTGCATAGAGTTTGTATTGGTGGTATGGTTCTGTTCTGGGCAAGAACTCCCTGTGCATCCATGCAGCCTAGCATGGATAAGAGCAGGGAGAGCAGCAATAACCCCCCTAGAGTAAACAGAACAGAACCAATATATGCAGATATAATTCATGTCAATAATTTAACATGTATACATATTTTAAGAATTAGTTTGATTCAGGGGAATCATAAGGCAAATCCTGACTGAAGAGAGGAGGAGCTGGGGATGGAGGAGGGTAATTAGCTCCAGAGAATGCAATAGCTGTTGATAATACTGAAGAGATTATATATGATGCTGTTATAGGCGTCGTATTCCTATAGGTAGACGTGAGTCACCTGGGAGTCAGCTGATGCGAGCTTGACTGATGTGACCTGCCAGAACTGACACTAATGCTGGATAATTATTATTCTTTTGTCTTGTTTTCCAATTAAAACATCTAAACATTCAAGATATTGATTTATTATTATCATTTACTTTTATTTTATTTATTTTTTTTGTGTGTGTAAAGCATACATATATCAACATGTAGTGAGGTTTACACTTCAAACAAAAACTTAATTCAATAGATTATTTAAAAACAAGACAAAGATATTGATTAAGAGGTAAACTTTGTATATGATTTTAAGATTCTTACACTTTATTACTTCTATGAAGAAACATCACAAAAGATGTACATCAAATATACATTATATACACCCTCAATATAGTTGTCTTACTTGTTAACGGATTAGTTCACCTAAAAATGACAATTATTTCATAATTTTGTTGATTAATGTTTATAAAAGTGTGAATAAAGCCTTAATTATATCTGTTCATCATATAAAGCAATTGTTTTTCTCCAGAAGACTTACCATATGGATTACTTTTACAATGTCTTTTTGAAGTGTCAAAGTTTTGGTAAAAAACAAAAAAACAAAAAAAAAAAAAAAAAAGTGAATTGAATTACATTAAACAAAGCTGAAAATCATTAACAAGACCTTTGTCTCAAAATATATTTGGTAGTTTTATCAATTCTCATTTGCTACATAAATCTATTACATTCTGTAAAAAAACAAAACAAAAAAAAAACATTAAATATTAGATCAAAATGACAATTATGTCATCAAAGTATATGTGTTTATCAATGTTTATATATAAATAAATAAATCTGTATATAATATAGAGCAATTGTTTCTCTTCAGAAGACTTTGATTAAACCATATGGATTACTTTTGTCCGTTTTTGAAGCGTCAAAGTTTTGGGTAAATGAACTTTCAGTGGATGAACAGAAATCTCTCAGGTTTCATGAAAAATATCTATATTTGTGTTTTGAAGATGAATGGGGTCTTAAGTTTAGGTATTGGGTAGAATTAAGGGATGTAGACGTCATGCAGAATAATATGTTAAAGGGATAGTTCACCCGAAAATTAAAATTATTCCATGATTTACTCACCTTAATAAAGGCCTTCTGAAGCGAAGCGATGGGTTTTTGTAAGAAAAATATCTATATTTAAAACTTTATTAACTATAATGACTAGCTTCCAGCAGGCAGACGGCCATACGCATCTTTGCAGTGGAAGAGTGACCTCTGACCCAACAAATTATTGAGAATTGGACCCTAAACTAAAGTGTTACCAAAAATATATAACATTAGCACAGAATCAAAGTTTTGGGTAAATAAACTTTCAGTGGATGAACAGAAATCTCTCAGGTTTCATGAAAAATATCTACATTTCTGTTTTGAAGATGAATGGGGTCTTATGGGTTTGAACGACAGCATTTTCACTTAAAAATGCACCTTTAATTAGAGCCCCCGATAACTACCAATCCTTAAAAACTCATCCATCTCATTGATCAAATTAGATTGACTGTGTTTTGTAGTCAGAAGGGAGAACTATTGCGCTTCACTTTTAATTGAAATCTAGGAGCACTGAACTGAAGTGTGTTTGGCCCAGGAATATCTAAGAATAAGTCCTTGAGCAGAATGTGTATGTGTCATCCCTGTGATGGACTGGCCATCCGTCCAGGATGTTTCCCTGCCTACAGCCTGAGATGCTGGGATAGGCTCCAGGTTTGGAGATAGGACAATTGGTTTGGAGAACGGATGGATGAATGGAGTCGTTAAACATACTCCATACAGTATTTTACAAAAATTGTCACTCTTGTTTACTTTTAGCCAATTGCAAGATTTCCTTCAGAGTGAAATACAGAGTAACAAAGTAAAGCATATTTCCAGTGTTCTAGTGTCCGAAATAAATAAATAAAAGGAATCATACATTAATAAAAGATGGAACCCATTACTTTCAATTAACTTCAGGTTCAGATGGAAACAGTATACTTTTGATGCACTTTTCCTTGACTTGACTAACATATCTGGCACATATTTTCTATGTGATATTGTTGCTTCAACATATCTGCCATTTAGTATACATTTAATTAAGCACAGCAGGACTTTCTTTTAAGTTTATATTTAACATATATTTCTTTTATAATAGAAAATATTTTGTTTACATTTTCTGTAATTAAATAAGGAATTTAGAGCTCAAGTTTCACGCTTGGCCATCCATCATAGACGGCAACCTTCACTTTACTTGAGGAGTATACAGTGGTGCAGAATTGGACATATTTAATCCACATTAAAAAAAATATATATATGTTTTCACACTATTTAGCAAAATATTAAATAATTTTATTTTAAAGAAAGTTAACCCTTTTGGGGAAAAAAAGTGCACTTTATTGTATTGAATGTGCACTTTCAGAATGTGTACTTCTATATATATATATATATATATATTGTTATGAACATGTAAATATTCAATATATCAAAAGAAAGACAGAGCCAAAACTTTTATTCTAGGTTCATTCATTCTTTGTGAATGTTGGTAATTTTCATTGAGTAGATTGTGTTCATCAACACCCCCAAAGCTTGCACAGTCCTATACCTCTTCGTAGGTTCAACATTTTTTCTTGGTGACGTAGGCAGTTTTGATTTATATGCTGTTGAATGTTTGATGATCACATTAGATTACTTGTGCATAAGCAATCTTCTATCCGCTCCTCCTAGTTTACGCAAATCATCTTTGATCTGGAGATGCTTTACCATTTCAGAAGATCCATAACAGCGCCCCCTACCATATAACAGTAAAAACATGTATTGCCGGAAAATCTCATTGTGTCACAAATCAATGCCGGGGAAAGTGTTAAAGAGAGCACAGTTTCATGAGTACACTTGAAGTGATAGTTCACCCAAAAATTAAAGTCCGCATAAACCGGACGTAGCAGCCGACTTCAGTATTCTGACACATTTTCAGACTGAAAATGAATATTGAAAGAGAAAAATAGAGGGCATGGCTTACTTTATACCCCTCTGGGAACTGATCGGATCTAGAAACAAAGGCGTTCCATTCAGCTTGTTGTCAAAGCTCGCAGCAGACTGACAGTTGTAGGGGATGTTCTATCCAAGCCGTAAAACTCACGTCATGAGAGAAGGAAGGCCATTCTAAATATTTTGCTTGTTACATATGTGCAACATTTTAGCCTTAAATAAATTATAATATCTGCTAGATTATGTTCATTACCTGTCTAGTAATGTATGTTTATGCTAAAATATAGTTAATTAAATTAGTGTGTTTTTATATGTAGTGAGTTGGCTCACATAATTTATGTTTCACAAACGTTTCAGTGCACTGGTTGGATTTTGCGATTGAGACAGCCCTTAAAATGGCCGACTCGCTGAACAGTGGCCTGACTACTGAACTAGGGAGCTGACTGAGATGCACTCTAAGTCTTATGAAGGGATAAGGTTGCTTTATATTCCAAATAAATTTTGGGGCCATAGTATTACCATTTCCACAAGTTTCCTACGCCCCATGAGGCCTTGCGTCAAAAGTGGGAGTGTCTTCCGGTTCGAAGTAAACAAGCTGGACGTGACACTCATTCATTCAACTGTCAACAGTCATTCAAGATTTAGTGATCCAAACTTGCGAACGTTTGGCTTTTACTTAAAGATTTAAGATTCCAGCATCAATATTTGAACAATGTTTTACAATAAAAAAATGTAGGAGTGCACATAAATCATGCTAAATCTAACTGATATTTATATTGACATAAAAAGAGAACACATACCTATTCAGTTGCACCTGCTTCCATTTATTTACGATCACAAGAATGCACAAAACAACTCTATTAAGGCTTTTAAGTTCAAAGGCTTACACATTTAGAAATATATTGATAACATACCTATGTTGCATTTCTATTAATTTTCCTCTAAATTATGTGATGATTGCAATCCAAGGACGTTTGCGCGATCTCTCCTGTCTATCTATCCTGATCCTTTCAGCCAGAGCAACAGAGGGAGCTCATGAGAGGAAAACAGGAGTTATGAGTTATACGAGTTAACCGGAGTGTGTGAATCTGTGAAAGATATGCGTATGCATTTGCCCGGCATCAACAAAGGCACAGGGAAGAGACAGATAAAACATTGAACCAAACAAATACACGATTATAATCATATAATAATTGTCTACGTTTCTCAAGCAGTCTCTGGTATTTTCCATAAATGTGTGTATTTATTATCGCAATGGTTAACATAAATAGCCTTTAGCATCGCATATATGACAGTGGAAACGTGGCTGGCTCTGGCACACACGACACCAGTAGGAGTAAAATATCACATCGTAAGGCTTTGGTGCTAGCCTCAGTGACAGGTGAAGAACAGACAGCGTGTTGTTCATGTGTTGCAGGGCCAGGATGCTTGTAGTCATGCAGCAGCACTTTTGTGGAAGGTCAGTAAAGTAAAGGACAATTAAGGGCATGAAAACTGTTTATTGTATTGTGATATTATTAACTAATAAATGTACTAAACTGAAATGTTATCCCTGAGTGCCGTAATGACATCTCTCATAAAGGTTTGCAACTTTACAAAGTAAACAATGATTCGAAAAACACTTAGCCTCTTCGCTAATTAACACACAAAATACCATTGGTATGCTACTTGCGCCGCCTCACCAGAAGTTGTACACACATTCTTTTTTACAGTAGTGCCCCGTGGAAACAGGTGGATAGAATTCCAAGTAATTACAGCATTCTCTACTGACCTCCTCCTAACCTGCTGGGATGAGCTTGTATTTCTCTCATTACCTGGAGCTGCACCTCCACCCTGCCCCTTGGCCTTCCTCTATTTCAGCAGATAGTCTCAAGTTGAACCCCAGCCAGCATATAAACAGGTCTGACAGCTCTCTCCCACAGGCCGGGGCACTCCGGCTACATAACCATCTACGACTGCCCACGGTCTGCTTGGCATCTAGGTGGACACGTTGGCTTATAGTCTTGTGAATGTGTGTGCAGGTTTGAAGAAAAGCTGCCCAGCCAGGTGTCAAGGGAGCAGTGCTCTTATACTGCAGAGTGCAGCATCCCTGTTTTGCAGGTCAGCTAAGGTCTAGTGCACTTACTTAGGGCAGCTATTTCTCAGAAGGACACTGAACATCTTGGTCATTCGGACCACCCACACAAAGAATGTTATCATAATATATTGTGACACGCATAGCTATTAGTATATTATCTGTCAGGTGTTTGTTTGTTTATTTATTTATTTTCATTCAGAAGACCTACAGAAAGCTTATATCTAGAGACAAATGGACTCTTTTTTTGGCCCTTTACCTAAGACAAATAGTAGAACAGCTAAACCCCGGTCACAGGTTTAACTGGAATATAAACCAAAGCAACTGAAGACATGACCCTATAAGCATTGCAATTTGGTACATTATTAGAGATTTTACCAGGGGTGTATTCCAGAAAGTGAGATTAACTTACCATTACATATACCCAGAACTCTCAGTTAATTAACCCAAACCTTGCTTACTCGGGGTATGTCGGTTCCAAAAATGTGTCCAAGACTAAATTCAGTTAACCTAGAGTATGTTAACAGTAAAACACAGGCTCACTGGAAAAATGTACCTGTCAATATTTTTGCAAAACACAAAATACGTACCAATACGTACATATGAATGCAGTTTCTAACAGAAATGAACACTAGAGGCAGTAAAACAGCAAGCACTTTTAATCGTTTTCACACAATTATGAATACAGGGCCAGATACAGCTCCTTGCACAATAATGTTATTACCTCCAAACACTTTTCACCATAGTGCTTGATTTGTAAACAAATATATTTTTGAATTTGCATCACTTACCTAGCTCCATATCTTCAAGCTTGCTCAGTAGCTCAGCTGGTACAGAATTGTACTTGTAATGCGAAGAGCTCAGGTATGAATCCTGTGAAAGATGAGTCATGTTAAAAGAGCTCAAAGACAACAGTTCAAAAACAAGCTAAAATTCCATATTTATGATTGTGTTTTTATGTCACATTTGCTTTTGTTAACACTACCGGGTAGGTTTAGGGTTTAGTGTTGGTGTATGTTATTAAACAAGATGGAGTATTAGGCTTTTAGCGCCACTCACCGGACATTTCAATTCAGAACTGCGGTGATGCGTACAGTAAAACGTTGCAATATTCACGTTCATCTGTTCCAGAAAAAACTAAACACGCTTTTAGCAGCACTCACTGGAGACTTCACTTTGAAACTGTCGCAAAACATACACAACGTATTTTGCAAAAATGTTGACATAGTAACAACACAAAGACATTCTCAACAGAGCACTTTTGTTTGATTTACATTCTTATTGCATATTGCCACCTACTGGGCAGTTGTGCAATCATTTTTTAAATCTTATCTTCCTTTTTTAGATTTATTTTTGGAAATTTTTTATTATGATAGGATAGTATAGAGTAGACAGGGAGCGAGGTGGGAGAGAGAGAAAGGGGGGGACGGCATTGGGAAAGGTCTTTGAGCCGGGTCTCGAACTCAGGTCGCCCGAAGCGCAACAGATGTCAGAGTGCTGCCCACGAGGCTATTGGCGCCGACTTTTTTATTTTATTTTTTTTACTGTGAATATATTGTTATATTGTTTGTTTCATGCTAAATATATTTGATGCTAATACTGACTGAACTTAAAAAAACAAAAAAAACAAAAAAAAAAAATCTGTACTTGCAAAGATACTATGGCTGTAAATGTTTTTTTTTATTTTTTTTTTTATGTTTAACCATCTCATTTCCACATTTGTCATGAGATGTATTACATATGTATTTTATTATAGAAATACATTCTATAGAAAATGTCCTGTTTTCATACACTTCACATATAATTAGAATAAATGGGGAAAATTTGCATTGCTTCATGTTATAATAGTGCTTTATAATTATATATATATATATATATATATATATATATATATATATGATATATAATGTTCAGAGAGTAATTTGTTATGGTTACTTACATGCCCTGAAATTTGAGGTTATCTGCATAGCACTATTCCAGTGCATTTTAAAACCTGGTTAAACTGGATTGCAGGCGGTTAGTGAATATGACACAAGTTTTTGCACACAAAAGTGCCGTTTAGTGAATGGGCCCTTTTACCTTTACGTGTTCCTTATGGTGTATTACACATCATCCTAACACAGCAGGTAAACCTCTACAGAGTTTAGAGTTCAAAAAGGCTTACGTTTGCATGGTCCTGCATGTGAGTGCTGAACTACTAGAGCTTAGCCTCTACGGTTGGAGAAAAAGAGAGAGAAAGAGAGAAGGAACTGGAGCACAGAGGAGGGAATTTCTTCAGCCTTGTTATTCCGGCCTGTTGTCTCAGTGGAGTTTGCCACCACTCACTACAGGGATGATGAAAGGGGGGCTCATTCTCCCCTCTGTCTGCCTTCATAGCCCCTCTTCAGCTGACTGCTTTTTAATTAAGGAGGAGAGAGAACACACTGCGGCAGCTAGCCCCTGGAAATTGAATTTCATTTTCTTTTCCTAATTTATGTATCTGTTTGCGACTGGCTTGTCTTTATAGTCTATTCTGTTGCCTTTGTTGCCACTGATAAAAGGGAAAACCGAGATGGTCTGTATTGTAAATCATAGTAATGTTCACAAGAGAGCATGGCGTGATTTCAGAAGTGGCGTATATGCTTAATAGCAAGTATATTCGTAGTGGTGGGAAAATGTTTGTGTGTGCTTGAGTGTGTACATTTATAAGCACTCGTACACCGTCGCCCTGGGTAGCTGTTGTGTGCCTTGTTGGTTTTGATTAACTCAGATATTGCTCTACTTTTCTGCTTGCACCTGATACGCTGATAGCGTCTGCGATGTTAAACTCCTCAAGTGCATCTGGTTTCCGTGAGCAGAGATTTGGCAGCAACTGCTGGTATTTAAATGTAAAATATGGCATGCTTTGTCAAGCTACCCTGCGCGCTACCCTGGGGTGGAGTCCCATCTGTTGCTGTCAAAAGTAGCACTAAATAAAGACCATCCTCCGTGTATCCGTGGACGGCAAGAATAATTTGACTTATAAAACAGGATTAGTATTGCAAAGGGAAAAACGCAACACTCTGATGGCGGAGATACCTAGAATATTTAAATGATTCAGCAGTGACAGCACTACCATAGCACTATTTCAAGGCTGAAAAAAAAAAAATTATTTGGTTAAAAGAAAAGTAAGAATAAAGCAGTATATATATTATTGAGTTTTGCTTTCCATTTCGTACAAATAGTTGTTCAATATATATTGGATTTGTTACCAGAAATACAGCTCACATGTTTAATTAATGTATAGTTCATGAAAAATTAAATCCGATCAAATTCATATGAAATTATTTGATTTGACTCACTTTTTTTTTTAATTATGCATGAAGGTAAGTAATGTAAAGGCCCTTTCACACCGAAAGAGAAATGACCCAGAAGTTCACCACTCTTACTTCAGCAACAAAACTAAAACATTAAACATAAATGTGCTGCTTATCTAAAGTAATCTTTAAAGACACTGGTTAATAAAGTGAAATTAAATACATAAAGTATATTTGTATTATTCTGAGTTTGCAATTCACTGTTTTTATTAATTTTACAGAGCACTGAATCTGTTCTTGTGCAAGTGAGATGAGTAAATGCATGCTCACATTTAGTCTAGAACTACAATAACCATTATGATTGCCAGGTTTGCGTAACACAACCAAGCCCCATTGCTGTTCAAAACCCACCTAGTCACGGCCAAAACTAGCCCAGTTGCGTTGTGGGGGTTGGGGGTGAGGGGGTTGAGTTCCTTTAAGCCCAAAGTATACTTCGGCCGTCCGCACCGTCCACACACCCCTCCGCGTGCAGCCCAAATTTCGAGACCGCACGGATAGTGCGCGTGCAACAGCGCATGCGCAAGTAGGACAGAAGAGTCCACTAGGTGGCAATACGCACAGTACTGAACACAGTGTGCAGTCGTTGAAGAAGAGTGTGGAAAGAGCGATTCAAAAACAAGACGAGTAAACTTAGAAGCATATCCTTCTCCATCGTTTTTGATTCTTGTTCTCTTGGTGTATGTATCTCCTGAACTATGTTGCAATGGTGGATGCACTATTTTTCTTCTCCAATCCTGCTCAGAGAATGTCCCGTTGATGACACGATGTCTGTTAAGTATAGAAAGATGCGCGGACACGACTGCGCACGAGACGCGCCCAGGCACGAAAAAGTCAAGTATACCCCGGCCTTTAGGAGTCGCTTCAGCCCGCGGACTAAAAAAAAACAACCTGCAGCAGCATTGTAAAAGTAGCCCAATTCCACAGGAAAGCCGCGCACAACGCTGTGTTAGTCAATAAATGGAAAAACAATATAACCTGCATTACTTACTTGAAAAAAAAAATATTCAGATATTTTGTTGTAAATTTAAAAATAATGCATTACTTTACTCAGTACTTGAAAAAAGTAATCTGATTACGTTACTTGTAATGTGTTACCCCCAACACTGAGCGCAAGTACACAAATGCAGACGCATTATCATTGACAAACTTAATTAGTAATTAAGGTGTTGATAGAGTTACTATGAAATATCAGCGCATTACATTTGCAAACAATTGTGTTATTATTCAGGTTGCAAATTCTACCACTAGGACTAACTAATATGTTATGCGGATTTATATACTTATTCACTAATGAAAAGTACTCTTGAGACTAACAATATATTGTATTATTGTAGATGTAAGGATACAACTCTCACATTAAACATGAATTCTGTGTCAATAAATTGTGCATTTATTAAGCAATTTTACATTTATGATATGCAATCTTCACAACCCCCCTCCTCCTCACCACACACACACACACACACTTCTGTCCCACCCACTTTTTAAAACAAAGTTACGCCACTGGGTTTGGAACAACTTGAGGGTGAGTAAATTATGAAAAAACTTTCATTTTTTGGTGAACTATCCTTAATGCCTGCTATAGTGCCCTTGTCATGAATTGCGGCTTGTCATGAATTTATTTACATAAAGTTTTTGTCTGTGCTGAAGTTCGTTTCATATCCATTTGTGAAAATAGCACGTTGATGCTGAAACGGCATTGATACTTGGCTTCAGACAACTTGCAATAAAGCAGTCATGTGGACCACTTTTATAGTACTTTTTTTCTCTCTCTTTTTTTCAAAAACTTCTGCTTCTGTTATTAAAAAAAAAAAAAAAAAAACAGCAGCCAGGTTTTGAGTGACATGAAATTGTTGAAAAAAACAATGACATTCTTTCATTTTTGAATAAACTATAATGTCAAACGTGCCAAATCATGTGAATACTGTGCAAATAATCTTCAACAGTGTGAACTTTTTGATGGACAGTTCACATTTTAAATCACCATTTAAATTCACCTTTTATTCTTTTCCCCAACAGTAATTATAATTTATATCAAGGCATGCTGAGCAGCAAGCTTTTTAATAAACGGTTGAACACACTAATAAAGTACAAACAATAATTTCTCAAAACATGGTAAAATGCAGATTAACATACAAACACAGAACACTTCCTCTAATTCATCCCTGAATAATCCTCATATTTCCATTTTACAACAGTGATTTCATGGCCCATAATGAGAAACTTGATTCACATTTGACTTTTTTATTACTCCTGAGTTATTGGCAGTAAAATTATTTTCTGTCAGCCCATTGATTTAATCAGGTGCTTGAATTGTAGAACATTTCAATTAATTATATGCTATTGGAATTTTCTTCATTGTCAGGATTTCATTGCACTTTCATTGTCCTTTGCATGAGGCCTCTCTGGACAGTCAAGAGACAATCTTAATTGGATGCGGCACATTGATTGCCAAAATAAATCTTTTGAAAATATTTTTCTGCATATGAAAATGATGACAAATGAGGTAAGATGTGCACAACGCTGCCAAGTCACCTAGGTAAAAAAGAACATCAAACATGATTTTCAACTAACTATTTTCCAAACTTTCCATTGCCAATCTTTTGAAAAGTTAAAGCTTTTAGTCCATTCAAGGCCATCTATAAGCTAGATTTCTCATAAAATGTTTACTTTTAGAAGATAAACATTCTAAATGCAGTATGGACCAAACATAAGGATGACATCTTCCATTTGTAGGGGGTGTTGAGTTTTTTCCACTAAAATGCTCTCTAGAATGATAATATCCCCTCTTCCATAATGTACACTAATATAAACTTCATGGCTGTGACATTAACAAAATTCTGCTGTCTGTATATTATGTTCTGCTCCAACTTTCTGTTTGGAAAATACAATATGGGAAAGAAAAACATACTTGTTAAGGCATTTCATTGGGTCTTTAAATGTCATTATATGTTTATTATGAATATTTACAAAATATTCACAAAGCTTTGAAGTGAAACTGGCTTTCAGTAAATGACCCCTGAAAAAAACAAACAAACACGTGCAGTCGACATATTAATTAAATAGAAAAAAAAGAAAGAAAATATCAGGTTTCCCGATATTTACAATTAGATAAACAACCATGTATGTGGAATACTGCATTCACCAGGTATTAAAATAAAACTACACTAGTTCCCTTGTGACACCCTAATTTAATACCGTACACTAAGCCCAGAAGCTTTAGTCAAATACCGTACATGGCCAATGGAGAATTATTTGATAAGGGAGAGCATGTATTAATTTGTATCTCATATGGGCTGTGGAAGCCTTAGGCCACGTACTGTTCTCTTTGACATGATAACATTTATTAAATGGACCAGACATGACCACATCAAAACTTTGACCTATACTGATCGAAAATTTGAATCATGAACCCTTGTGACACATTAATCCTTGCTAGGGGCTTCCTTTCATGAAACATTATTAAGTCTATAGTGTACTCTGTTGCTTTGTGCTGTGTCATTTCTCAAGTGTTTCTGAAATAGTTTCTTTAAAGGCTTTTGTACAGTATAGGCTGAAGTAACCAGCATAAAACTGCAAAATGCAGTACTCTATTTGCACTAAAAACCTCCATATATCAAAATTAACTGAATTTAAGTCAAAAATATTATTTAACATTGCTGAATCAACCTTAATACATTATTGTATACAAACAAAACAAATCCTCATGGGTACATTAAGTTATGATGTACAGATAAGTTATTTGAGTTTTCTGCCGCCACTAGGGCTGTCAAAGAAAAATTTGAATTCCAAATATTTGTCAAATTTAAAATGTAAAAAAAGAAAAAAAAAAAAGAAAAGTTGTGCGTCAGGCAACCTTATCAGTGGCGCACAAGACGCAATGATGATTGAGGGTCGTTGTTGCATTTTAATGTTTTTGTTAGCCTATCCAGTTGAACTCACTAGAAGTGGCGGTGCTGTATTGCTCATTCAAAACACTGCAGAAATAGAGAAGCTCAATGCGGGGAATATCTAGGTTACGTCAAAACGCAACCAAGCCGTTCACACAGAACAGTGACCTCAGAACATTGTGACACAGAACACACAGTGACACAGAACACATTTTCTGCACTGCTTTTCCATTGTGCGTTAGACGGACATCTTTGACTGTTTCACGTGTGTTTCACCACTGCTGCATCTAATGTTTTTAAAGGTGCAAAGAGTAGATTTTAGTGGTATCTAGCGGCGAGGTTGCGAACTGCAACTAACGCTAACGGTGCACACCACTCACACCCATCCCTTTCGGAGTAGCTACGGTGGCCGTCTGGCCGACACGACAAATATGTCATCGTCTGAGACAGCAGAGAGTACATTAGCCAGTGAAGCAATAAGGTTTCTTCTTACTTCTAACAAAGAACGGTCTCTGCTTCTAATAAATCAGATGACGACTACTACTACTACTACTACTACTTTGTGTGTATTCAACATGGTGACAATGCAAGCTGCCTCTAAAAACACCAACGAACATTGTGATGAAACGTGATCTGTAGAGCAGTTTGTCCATTTAGGGTTACTGTAGAAACCGCCGCATAATGGCGACTTGACATGGAGGGGGGATCCGCGGTGTATGAGATAGAAATGGCTCATTCCAAGGTAATACAAACTTAACGGTTCATTATGTAAGGTCTTTATGCACCACTGAAAACATAGTTATGTATATTATATTGTATTTCTGTCAATAGAGCCTTTATTCTGTCAATAAAAATAAATGTTACACACTGCACCTTTAAATAAAGACGCTTCGGCTCTTTGTATTTAACTATGCATAAATATGATTCTTATTTGTTCTCAATTGTTTATGCAATTTACAAAATTATATTTGATTTATAAATGTTAGTTTAAACATTAAGCACTTTTTTTTTTTTTTTTTTTCAAATACAGCTGTTATTTTATTGCTTTAAATAAACAATTGAATGTGGTGCAATAATAGTTTGCTCATTGCACCCTCTTGTGGCCTCAGGAGACAAGCCACAAGTTTTAAATTAGAATATAATTTGAATATTATTTAAGTATAAAATTTGAATTTAGTCTTTCAGCCATTTTGACAGCCCTACATTCCGCAGGGTCAAAACTGACCCGAGAATGTGAAAGGTGTATACATTTTATTTTAGGAGGCTTTAAGGGGTTTAAAGGGTTAGCTTTAAAATTCTATCATTAATTACTCACCATCATGTCGTTCCACACCCGTAAGACCTTTGTTCATTTTTGGAACACAAATTAAGATATTTTTCATAAAACCTGATGGCTCAGTGAAGCCTACATTGCCAGCAAGACAATTAACACTTTTAATGCCCAGAAAGCTACTAAAGACATATTTAAAACAGTTCATGTGACTAAAGTGGTTCAACCTTAATGTTATGAAGTGACGAGAATACTTTTTGTGCGCCACAAAAACAAAATAATGACTTTATTCAACAATATCTAGTGATGGCCGATGTCACAACACTGCTTCATGAAGCTTCAAAGCTTTACGAATCTTTTATTCCGAATCAGTGGTTCAGAGCGTGTATCAAACTGCCCAAGTCACGCCCCCCACTGGTAAACCATTGACATTTCGAAACACTTATGATGTATAGAAGCCTTGTTTATTGAAATCATGTGACTTTGACAGTTGATACGCGCTCCGAAACCACTAATTCAAAACAAAAGATTCATAAAACTTCGAAGCTTCACGAAGCAGTGATTTTGCCTAACGGTGAGGGTGAGTAATTAATGACATTTTTCATTTTTGGGTGAACTAACTCTTTAAAGAAGATCTACATTTTAATGACCTTTAAAGAAGATCATACATCATTTTTATTCATGGACATAACATGGAAAATTTGCCATGCTTTAGTGGGGGATTTCTGTCACTTGGTGGAAAACAAACACACTTTTAACATGAAAATGACATGAAATTACCTCTATATAACCAGTAGATGGCTGCAGAGGATCACTCATTAGTTCATTTGGCATTTCCACTCAATTTTATAGTTCTTTTAGTGTGTTTTGCTTTGGATTTATTATAAAATTAATATTAAATTATATAATAAATTTTAGCAGTTTTATTGCACTGAAGTATGAGGTATAGCAAGAGTAGGAAAAGTCACAAAGTCTCATGCCATTTATATGAAAGGAATTTAATACAATTTTACAATGGATGGGAAACCGTCTTGAATTGCTCCCATGTCATATTATGTGAATGACAAAGAACCGCACAGATGCAGATATCATAACAATCTATCAATGAATGCACACACATTGTCCTTTGCTTTTGATGCTGGCACTGCACTGCTATGGATTGAAGAACACGCTGAATAATGCAGACTAAATCATGAGGAGGAGCCAAAGTCTGCCGCCAGTTTCATATGAGTTATGAGGGGACTGAGGCGATCAAGAATTAGTGTACATATTACGGATTTAATCACAATTATTTAGGGGGGCTAAAGCCCTCCTAAAATGGACCTAGTGACCTAGTCACCTGCTGTCAACAGTCAAAGACTTTTGTCTGACTTGGGTACATGGACCAACAGATTTTTAAAAATGCCACAGATGAAAGGTGAGAATGGATCCTGTGAGAATACCTCCTCAGAAGTGTTCACTTTGAAGTATAACAGAAATGCTTTGTTCTTTATCATGGTAAAGCAGATGGTAAGGATGAGACAGAAACAAGACCTAGCAGACCAGAAAGCAGAGACATATAATTTCAAAGGTCTGTGTCTGATTTAAAAGAACACTTTCATTCATTTCATCCTGAAGTTCTATAGAAGTTTTGGACATTGCACATTAAGACTCATTAATGTGTTCACATGTTTGTGGACTCATATTTAGACATCAAAATGGACCCTTTTATTTGTTAACACACATTCTTTGTATTTTTACATAATGTATTTGTTTAGTTTATTCCAAAAGAGAGAGAGAGAGAGAGAAAAAAAATCTCTTTGAATATCCAATTTCACTGAGAAACACATTAGATTATGAAAGTAAAACAGGTATTGAATGCAAATTGGAGGTTTCACCCAACGCAACAAGAAGCATATGATGGTGAAAGTGTCATACAATGATCTTAAATTATCCTCTGAACCCAAACTATTGTTGTTGCTTTACACATTGGTGGAGTCATTATTTCAAGGAATTGTTTAATCAATTTCCAGTGGTCTTATTTGAACCACATCTATCACCTCTTTAATTAGTAGACAACTGATGACAACACACACAAAAGCAGCTTCAATTAGCCAGTAATTGCCAGGCAACCTTTCAACTTTCCACGATTCCAACCAACATTATAAAGTGCACAGAGTGTATAGAGAGAGCATGGTTAACATACATGTCAGGCTAACAATTAATCTGACACTGCTTTGAGATGCAAAGAATATACCCTGCTCTGTCTGATAAAGAGAGGCTAAAGGAGCACTAGATCACAAGCTGTGAAGTACTTGGGCAATTAGCCTGTCCATCTGCTTTGAAGAAGTTCAGTAATATTGTCCAGTGACCAACAGATATGTTTCATCATGCCAAATTAGCATAAGAGACTTGTTCAGGGAGCTGACTCTGGAGTTTTGTGGAAGTGCTTGGCTGCATCCTAATTAACATACTATTCATTCTACATTATATAGCAGAAGAGATTCAGGTTAGTGTGACCAAAGTACATTGAAAGAAATTGTGTATATGTGTTGATTCTCTGGTTTAAGAGAATCTAATTGATATCACAGCATGACAATAAGCATAAACCTCTCCAAAACTGATTAGCCTGAGCTGTATCAAGCTGCTTATATATCTAAGTACCAAACAGGGTATATATCTAAGGCCTGCTTCTTGCCCACAATCAAAAGATTTGTCCATTTTGATTTCATGGTGACTTTAATGTTTTGGTGGGGTAAGAGTAAAGAAAGCAAATTAACGTTGACTTTTTAATACTAAAATAGGAAACTACAACATTGCAAGAAATGTTGTGAATGTTGAGAAGTATAGTTGTTAATATTGCCAAAGTCAGCACAGAACCAGTATTGGATGAAACAGGCGATATATAGTAGGCAAGGACGGGAGCACTCCCTAGGGGAGCGTCTGCACACTGCTGGGCACTTCACTGTCTATGGCTCATCTGCGACAGTTTCACGGTAGTGTGCCCGCTCTCTTCGTTCTGCCCGACCGCTCCTCTCATACCAAAATGAATTGTGACCTACAGCTGGTAAGTTTTTATGTGCAGTTCCCTGTGCTATACTTCACCCACTCTCAATTCTGATGCTATCTGTCTATCTTCCCACAGAAAAAAAAAACTTCACCTGCTAGAAGCCATCTTAACGCTAAGCAGTTCAAGTAAAGTTAATGAAATCAAAGAATAAAACAAGCCCGACTGCTAATATGTATCAAGCAATGTATATACCTAGATGGTTCACTCATATTACTGTGAATGGGAGAAAGAGCAACATGATATATGGTGGAATAAGCCCCGCCTTATAAATAAATGAGGCAATTGCCAAGTCATCACGTCACTGCTCTGCCATTAGTTAAGTTAATTTAGTGAGGTGAACACTTGTGACTTAACATGCACATTGGCTTTACCAATGTATGCTTTTGGTTAAACTTTATTCCGATGGTCCACTTTATACATTCTACTAACTATAAGTAACGTTGCAACTACAGGTCAACTAACTCCCATTAGAGTATTAATTAGGGATGCACGGTACCATTTTTTAAGGACCGAGTACGAGTACCGAGACTTTTTTCTAGTACTCGTCGATACCGATGCCTATACATTTATTAATTTCTCTCTCTCTCTCTCTCTCTCTCTTTTTTTTTTGATGTTGCAGTTTTCCAAGCACAACACAGTGAGACTAATGCATGTAGGACAGCTTCTTTATTATTACTCTAATGAAAAAAGTAATAAACTTAAAGAACAAAAATTTCACAGTGTCCAATAACCTTCAAAGGGCATAATTACCAATATATATATAACTGTTGTTATATAAAAAGAAATGTACAAATTACAAACAATACAAATACTATAGAGATACAAATTATTTTTCAGATACAGTAGGTTTATTTACCATGTATACATTTATTTAATTTTGTTGTTTTATTAACATTAATGACAAATATAGGCTACGGTCCCTTTAAGACCGAATCCATGGATATGGACACATATCCTGTTTTCACCCAAATGTTTACGTCCACTTAAGCCATGACCGACTGTATTTACATGAGATATTCCACGCGATGGACATTTTGACAAGTATGTGTGCATATGACCATTCAGGTGCAAAGAGAACTGATTGCGTGCAGTCTGGAGAACTGGGGTCGCGCGCAAGAAAGAGAGAGAGCGCGTGCGAGAGCGCTTCTGGTCTGTGTCATTCAGCATGATTCCGCCTATCCCGCCTTCACTAACAAATTGTGATTGAAAGCATGCAGTTGGCAATGTGTGTGTTGTCATCATTAATTTTGAAGTATTTCTACACCTCTAAGGCTGACATTGTTTCTGCTGCTGCCTTTGGTGTCTCTGTGCATGGAAAATTATGTCAGTTACGTCATGTGAGGTATCGGTATTTGGTATTTTGGTATTTTATATCGGGGGTATTTTTACGAGTACGAGTACATGAGCTTGGTATCGGGCCGATACAGATAATGGTATCGGTATCGGTGCATCCCTAATACACTGTTAGGTTAGGCCTAGGGTTAGTAGAATGAGTTGACATGTACTTGCAAAGTTACTTATTGTTACAAACTGCTCTGAGACTTTGGTTGAAGATCCAAATGCAGCTTTATTGAGACATTCCAGAATCGGAATCCATATAAAAGAAAAAGGGTCAAATACATAGGCAAACATTCAAAATAAACAAAAGCGTAGAAAACACAGGTTAAAAGGGTAATCCAGAATTTCTCAATTTCTGTAAGTTTTTAAATGTTACACATCCATACTTTTTGAATGGGTCTCAACAATAAAAATATTTTACAAATCCGATATTGCTATTATCGTTGTTGTTGTTGTTTAGAGCTTAAAAATATAAAAGTGACATCAAATCATAAACAAACTTAACAAGCTCGGATCAAACATTTCAGTTCATGTTTGTTCTGCTTTAATTTTAATGTTTAGCATTTTGGTTACTTTTAGAACCTATTAAAACTAAGCAATCATGTCTCATTTCCACAACTTGGGAATACACAGCCCTAAATATATATATATATATATATATATATATATATAAAGGGCTATTCATCTAGTGGCTACAGTATGGTATTACAGATTATTTTTTAGTCAAAGAAAGTGTTTTCGTAGCTGGAATGCAGAGTTTGCACTGTACAGCCATGTTGTTTGCATTTTCTTCTTTGAAAACAAAATAACAGCGAAATTTCTATGAATTGAAACCATTTTCCCCGCGGACATCATCGCATCAACTAGCAGCAAGGATTTAATCTGCGTCTGAGGAGATTGTAGACGGGTGTTATTAGCATCCGCCCCTTTTTCAAAATGTAACTGTAATCTGATTACTACATTTTTTGACGTAATTGTAACGAATTACAGTTACTGGATTTTTGCATCCTGATTACGTCATTAAATGTATTACTCCCCAACCCTGGACGTGTTTATATATATATATATATATATATATATATATATGTATACAGTATATAATATTGTAAGAAAATACATGTTAATTTGATGCCAAGTAAAATGTCAGTGCTGTTTTCATCTACTAAAAATAAAAACAAAATGCTAATATCACTATTATCCTGAGTGCAAAGAAATGAAGCACGGTGGCATGAAATTTCTTTCATAGCCTGCTTTTATTCTCGTCATTTATCAATTGCCATGTCATTGTTTGGCCCTCTGAAACACAGCGATATTGCAGGTGCAGTTCCTCTATGGCTCTGTTATCCTCCAGCAACACTGCAGGTCAAGTGACAAATGTCTCTTGCTTCTGATGTTCAGTGTTGAATGTGCTGAGTTGTGCTGCTTTGATAATGTTAGGGGCTGCAACGATAAAGGCACAACAACAGTAGATAAAAGAGAAAATGAAGCAGGAAAGGAGTGTGTGTGTGTGTCCTAGACGTACACTCGGCTGCATCTGAGAGGAAAGTTGGTAACCTCAATGTTTGGATACATTCAGATATTTCAGTAATACTATATTTGACTATATTTTGTCCTACACGTTACATGTAGTTACTATAGTAATAACTATAAACTATTCATAATTACATGCAACTAACCCCAATCCAAACCCTAAATCCTAAAGCTATAGTAAGTTAATTATTATTACTAAGTACTTATTGTTTAATTACACTGTAACAAGGATACCTCAAAATAAAGTGTAACTGATGTTTCTTATCCACTGTATTCAACAATACTAATTCCAGGCCTAATGTCTTACTGTAGTGTGCAATGTAACAATGAACTCCGAATAAACTGTTTAACAAAAATGAGAGGTAGGATTAGGTTTTGAATAAATCTGGTAAAACACAATACAACTAATGGCTACTTTTTAAGAACCAAAGCTAGATTCTCATTAGATCCTCTGAAAGGTCAGCTCATTGACATCTTCACCCACTGGCATGGACTCCCCAACCCGTGTCACTTTAAATGCTGTCTGCTTTTTGACTTCTCAGTTGACTCTGGCTGACAGGAGGTTAGTCCAATGACAACTTGTCCATTTCCAAGTCATTTTAGTAGAAGAACTTGTTTCTTTTTGCCAACAGTTTACTAATACTCAGCCTGACTCAAAGGAAACATCATCAAATTATATCAGAGTGTGTGTTTTCCATCAACATGATCATTAGTGGCAATGGCATGGACACAAACATCTGGGGGATAATTTATTATTACAAATTTTATTACATAAACAGAAACACTGTGGTAAATGTAACTGTGGAACATGAAACAAAAACACATGTATTTAACATTGTACATTAACATTACAGTGAATGTCAAAATGACCGGTGTGCCCCTCTGTGCCGTTTGTGCCGTTGTGATTTATGCTGCCTTCACGTGCTCTTGGAATTATCATAAATACAACTTTCCTAGGTAAAAATCAGACCTGCAAACTCAGAAGAGGCGAAAAAGGTGACAAACTAAATAATTGTAGGGTGGTCTAGAGGAATTGTCTCCCATGAGAAAATTTTTGTGATTTTAACATGTAAACTAAGTGTTTTGGTGCACTCTGACAAGAAAATGAATGGAAAAAAACAACATTTTTTAGTAAAAAAAAAAAAAAAAATATATATATATATATTGACACTAGGGGTGAGCATTGACACAAATTTCACAATTGGATTTGATTTCGATTCAGGAGCTTGCGATTTGATTTTGATTTGATTACCTTCAATTCGATATTGATTAATATGGGGGCCTATAAGGTTAAGTACATGGCAAATTTCCTCAGAGAAAAAAATATCTCTCAACTAATGTTGTTAACTATACAGGAGCAACAGTTGGTACATCATTATATTATTAAAGGTTAAAATTAATCGATTTGTAAGCTTTATATAAAGAACATAAAGAAGTTTAAAAAACAATACATTTTGTTTCTACTCGATTTATTCAAACATACATTCAATATTGAGGCACATGTTAAGTAGGCCTACAAATACAAGGGATATGCAATAGCCTATAGTTCATATATTTAGCAAAATGCTCCTCTCTAGCTTCATTTTGGTAGCTGGCTAATGAGTTTTTTGACACTGTACGGATTTTCTGAGGTAAATGTGACGATTAAATGTGACCTTTTTTTACAATCTGTTTTATTGACATCTTTCTGCGGTTGAAACACTCATTGTGCGATTTCATGAGACATGATACGGATTTCGTCAAGTTGTACTGTATCTTTCAACATACCTTCAGAGGTTCATTCATGTTTATTTCATGTTGTAACTAGTAAAGTGGAAGACATGATCGGTTTGTGCGTTCTGCTTGAACTGATGGTACTGTCACGCGTCACAGAATGCCATGAAAGATCGCGACAGAGATGTGACGTCTATGATCTCACTCCAGTGTATGGGAAATTAGCCCATTTTTGATTCTTGTGAGATTTATTGTGATGCTTGCCTTGATTCAACTTCCCACGTCGACTGTGCAGATATCGACAGTGCAACGGGGTTGTAGGTTGCCAGGTTGAGGTCACAAATGGGTTTGAATTTGTATGATGTGTCGATTGTGCGAGTAGAATGTGTTTCATACAAGATCTGGCAACTGGACAACCTTGAAATAATATATTTATGTGATTATTCATATAACAAGGTTTGGGCCATACAAATTATGGGAGTTTCCCGGGAGAAATAGCAAAACGGGAGGGGGGCAGGAGATGGGTGTGAAATACAGGAGACTCCTGGCAAAAGCAGGAGTGTTGACAGGTATGGTCACAAAGTAAGTTTCAAACCAAATGTAGTACCTAATATGCAGTATGTGATTATGGACAAAGCTCTTTTATGACACTTTGTCTTGGTTCTTGTTATGTTCTGGTCCACAAAGGATGATGAAGTGGAAGGTTTCACATATATAGTAGTGTTAGCTTTTAATTCAACAAGGAAAAAACAAAGCAACAGTGTGTACTTAAAACACATCCAACACCACACAAAGAACTAAATGAACTGAAGGACTTATAAACACAATATAACTAACTCAAAATGTAAACAGGTGTGATTTATTGATCACATAATGAATAACCATGGCAACTAATTACAAACGGGAACATAGAACAAAGGAAACAGGAAAACAAAGAGAAGCAAACTAAATGTTCTTGATAATGAAACTAAAACAATAACTGAACATGACAGTTATGCCCTTAAAAATGGTGAGCAAAACTTTACTTTACATTTTATGAAGAAAATAAGTGATGTTTGCTCGTGCAATACTTACCACTATATGAAGATAGGGTGTTTTGGGTGGTTGTTTACTGGCCCAAATTTTCATTTTCACCTGTTTTATGTAAATCTGAAAAGTAATAGAACACCTCAAAAAGCTGTACAATTTAAGCACAAACATGTTTTCATAAGTATGAACAACATTAGTAATAATGATATTATAGTCATAGCAAAGTCTAAGCACAGGTATCATTACAGTTTTTTTAAAGAAGATATTTGGGGATCAGTGCTTTAACTGAGTTTAACTTAATGTAAGACTGTTCTGCAAATTTTGCATATTAAATATCTGTTGAATGCATGACAAAGTCCTTTGAGACAAGCATATCGGCTAAATGCTTTCACTTTCCATGATTCCCTATTTAAAGAACAATCAAAGCCTCATTTTTTTAAATGCAATTATCCTTTAACCCATAGTTTGTTAATTAGAAGATAATCCCTCTCTTGATTAACTGCTGACCTTTGAAGCTTGAGATAACTTGGACTTGCCTCATGCCTGCATTACACTATCACTATATTACAAGTAAGGTTTGCTTACCAAAGCATAATTGTGTGAATGAATGTTATTGAAAAGCATGAATTTATTAGAAGCACAATATCAAAATGACCTCATAAGCTGTTAACATTTAATGCTTCTTATAAAATAATTCAAAAATGTTTTGTCATACTGTCAAGGTTCTGTTTAGTTTCATTTTCATGGACTTTTAATTTGTTATCTTCAGTCACATGTGTTTCTTTGTCTTAGTTTCCTGCCTATCATTAGCTTCTATGGACACTGATTGTCATTACAGCTGTGTTGTTAATTTCCTTGTTTGTATCAGTTATTCCGTTCCTTCTGTTCCTGTGTTCAGTGTCCGGTATTGTTCCTGTGTAGCACACATGTTGGATCATTCTATTTTGAGTCATTAACCTTGTGTTATTTTTATAATCATCTTTGTCTTCCTTGGACATAACGTTACAGAACACCGGACCGCAAATGAATATAGCAAAGCTCAGTTCACTGCTTTGGCTGAACTATGGAGAACATTTCTGCCGTCTCACTGTACAAACACCCTACGATGATGAGACTATCAAGTATCGCTCCACCTCGGCTCGTCGACCTGTTGGCTCTGCCTTGACTCCTCCCATACTCAGCTTCACCAGAGACCCTCGGCCTTACGGCTCCACTGGGTTCCCTCTTCCCTCTGACTCCACCTTGGTCAGTCACCTTGCCTGCCCATGGTATACTTGTGAGCCTTCCGCTTGCCTCTGTCTCTCCACTACGGCTTCAGTGGGCTCCTCCTTCCCCCTATTCTGCCTTGGTCCTTGGTCACATTGTCCACAGGCACTCAGGTACCACCTCAGATGCTCATCACCTCAGATGCTCATCACCGCAGCTTCGCCTTGGTCGCCAGTGCCAGCAGTGTTGCTCAAGTCCATCGGTTCGCTGCATGCGCCCTGGGATCCCCTGACATCGGCTCCCACTCTGTCAGTTGTCCCCCAGATGTCAACATATTGGCTTCTCCTTCCGTCAACTCCACCGTGGGCTATCGTCTTTGCTGTGCTCTGGGTTACCATCACCTGGCCACTTCCACCATTTCCTCCCTGGTGTCTGTTCAAATCATCTAAAACTGGATTCTTGAACATGACATTGAGTTCACTATACTCAAATGGCCTTCACAGTCACCAGATCTCAATCCAATAGAGCACCTTTGAAATGCGGTGGACCGAGAAATTCGCATCATGGATGTGCAGCAACTGCATGACGCTATCATGTCAATATGGCCCAAAATCTGTAAGGAATTTTTCCAGCACCTTGTTGTATCTATGCCATGAAGAATTAAAGCAGTTCTGAAAGCAAAAGAGGGTCCAACCCAGTACTAGCAAGGTGTACCTGGTAAAGTCACCTGTGAATGTAAGTGTATTACCGTCTTTCTAAACACAGCATAGACTGTTATGGCCTTATGTTGGCTGTGGTTAGACTCAATACTCAACTGAGACACAAGTCACCTGATTTCAAAGTTAATCCATTTAAAAGGATTCAATGCATTCATCTTAGCTAATCAACACTGTCAGAAAAAAAGGTATGGTATGTGTCAATGGGGCAGTTCCCTAAGATACAAAAGTGAAAAGGTACTAATTTGTAAGGTAAGTAAGATGTACCTTTTCACTTTTGTACCTTAGGGTATTGCCCCCGTGACAGCGCTGTACCTTTTTTTCTGAGAGTGAATGCAGCTACACATATGCGACTTTCAGACAAGAATCGCATACATCAAACATGCGCATTAAAAGAGGCAAACTTGCAAGCTGCTCAGATGTGGAGCCACTAGTGACAGGTTTATAAATCAAAGGAGATGGTAAAGAATGACAGGGCATTAGGGCATGTTTCACTTACTGAGTAAAGACGCTTTGCTATCACGCTCTCTGGAGACTCTCATGAGAAACAGAAAATTCCTTTCACCCATTAAAAAAAAAAAAAAAAAAAAAAAAAATCTTTTGTAATACATTGAAGCTGTCACCACCGCAAAGGATGTACAGAGCATGCAATATATAATTGATGAAGTGTGTCATTTCATACTTGGAACATGCGAGGAGGTCGGACTAAGGCTACGTCCACACAAAGCCAGAGCTTTCCCTGTCTGATCTTTTTTTTTTCCTCGTCTTAAAAAATATCTGCATACACATGAAACCACTGAAACAACTCAAAACGATGTATACATGCCAGATCAGTATGTGGTGCTGTAATTCTGCAACAGAGATACACTAAAAACAAAGAATAAGTTTTGGAGCATGTGCATAAACCTTGCGCGCTGTATACAAACTTTAGTAAAGCTTAGAAATAAAGATTTAGGCTCGGTAGCTTCTGCGGCACGAACACAAGCATGTAGTACGCTACTGTTGCTGTTTTGTGCTGTTAGCGGTGTCTGACTAGGGTCGACACATGGGGTGATGACATCATCGTTTCACAAAAAATATCGGATTCGCGTTCTGAAAACGCCGGATCCGTCTGGACAAAACGCCTTTATGATACAAAATTTTTGCGTATACACCTAAACGCATCTCTGTGTGGACGGGGCCTAAGTGTAGCTGATAAAGCATTCAGCTGAAGAACGTAAAGCAGCCGGGATGGTAGGGTCAAGTGGTTTAGTAGTAAGGAAACTCTTCTGAGAGTTGTGAAAATCAAATCCACTTGGGAGCATTATAATACTATTAAAGTGTGCTTTTTTATGCTCATTTAGTTCATCATTTTATTTTTGGGGTCTGCTAGAATATATTTAGATGATTTGAAGTTCATAAACACATTATTTTTCACATTATATTGTACATTGAAGCAACACCTCTTTTCACCCTCTACCTGGAATGCTCTGATTTAGTTTGTCTCTTTTAAAGCCTACCTTTCTGAAAAACCCAGTCTGCTCTGATTGGTCAGCTGGCCCCAGTCTATTGTGACTGGTGAACACTTGTGTCAGAATTGTAATGGCCCTTACCATAATTGTGTTTCAGCTCTTGAGGCTTCATGAGCAGCTGTAAACATTATATAGCCTCTATGCCGTCATAATTGGAAGTCCATACAATGATTTTGCCTTTGCATCAGGAAAAAAAACAAAAACAGTGTCTCCACGACATCAATCACTTTTCCAAATGTTCTTTGAAGGCGGCCAAAAAGCAACCAGTAGAAGGCATTATGCAAATTTGTTACATGGTGACATAGTGAAAAAGTCACAGAAATAATGGATTACAAACTAGGAGTTTCAGGCAAGTATTTTCTTTTGGAGAGATTCACTCCATTTGGCATGGACTTTGTGCTTTTTAACTATGCAGATCGTTTACAGGCAAGAAAAGCTACAGTGTATTACACACAAAAAGAAAGGTAAATAATAATAAAAATAGCAATAATAGGTGTTCTTTAAGCAGAATGAAAGTAGGAACTTTAGTTTGCCCAAGTGCTGTTTGTGTACTTACATTTACGTTTGTGAATTACATTTTTTAATTAGCATGTGTTTTTCCTGGGAAATGAACCTTTGACCTTGGTGTTGTTAACTCCACTCTCTACCAGGATTGTTTGTGCCCAATTCTCAGTTGTAGTTCAGCTGTAGAGGAGATATAAAAGATTCACAGGTCACAATTTGTATACTTAAGCTTCCTGTTTAACACTGATGTAGCATTATACTGTTTTCCAACACTGTTCCTAGAAACACACCAATAGTACACGTTTAAACAATTTAGTCTTTCCCATTCATTAACTAATCTGGCGGGCTGCCATAGTCTAATCTGTCCCGCCACAGTTTCATAATGAACCAAAAATGTATTTAAACATCTCACAATAAAATTAAAGGTCTTTAACGTTGTGTTTAGTGCCATTGCTTTGGCAAAGGATCTGTCAAACGAACTAAAATTGAAAGTGCAATATGGCTTCATCCCTTTATCAAATCGAAAAAGGTTGTGACTTAAATAAGTCTGATCGTGCTGTGCATTACAAAGCGAAGCATGCACTTTGCACAACTAGCACAATAGCACAACTATGCAATATGCTTACAAAATCATAAACAAATTTTAAAGTATAATTGAATAAAGATTGAAGATCTCAATTTTCCTAGGTCGGACGTCACTTTTGGCCACTACTGTATCACTTAATGAAATATACGAATATAAGCTGTTGAATATACAGGCACCATTTTTCGTGAATTTCTGACAACCACGATGGTTTATTTACTTACAATTTTTTTTTTATTTTATTTTTTACAGTTTTAGCTCTATGAGTTGCCGGAGTTCACTGTTATACACATGGACTGGACTAAAATTGCATGACTTTTTCTTGGTTTTGGAGTCGACTAGAACCCCTTCATTATCAGGCATCTTTTGTTTTTCCTTTTGTCAGTTTTAGGATGTTTGATTTACCGTGTGACGTTCTTGATTGTTGCCTGTTACAAAAATCATATGACAGGTTGATTGGTGATTTTATAAGGCTGTGGAATTTCATGAGTACATTATGAGTTTATGACATTCTGTGCAACTTTCTACCTGCCAAACTGAGTTGTGGCACTTTTCCTAAAGTGGAGGAAAAGTTTTAAAGACAAATTTGAAGGAAAAATATGACCTTTCAAGACCATTGTTCCAGAAATATTAGCTGCATAGCACATTTTTCTGCCAACATACCAACTGTGCTGCACTCAACTGTGCTCCAAGAAAAAAGTAAAATATATTTAGAGATTTGTAAGATCTGTTAAGAAGTGTTGTGAAGCAAGCTACTCCACTGTAGTACCAGAGTAAACAAATAAACATAGTCAGAGCTTCCCAACAGCATCTGCTAAATCTTTTAGGTGTTTTTATTATTTTATTAAACACCCTCAACCCCATCAAAAAAAAAAATACATTTCATACATTTTAAGTTATGTATGAAGAATTTATTTATGCACTAACACAATAGGATAGCAATAGCAATAAGTGGCAAGCAAATGAAATATATCTTCTCAGAACTGATATCTTAGTCATTTTTGCAAAAACCATCACCCTGGTGACTGGGTGGGTTAGTCAGCACAAGATGTCTATAACTGACACACTGAGGTGGACTAAAAGCAGAATGACACCATTGATAGCTTTATCACACAGACCCATGATGAAGTGTCGACACAGGGAAGCTCTGTCTCTGGAGGTGGTGACATCTCATTGTGTAATTGTTTGACTGAAGTCCATTGACAGTTTATTTTTGTTGGAAGACAAAATGGTGGCTAAACTGCAATCCATGTGTAACATTTTTTCATTTCTCCCAGCATTTCTGTACTCAAACATACTCAAAATGAATTGATCGGCATACAATGTGCTATTTTTATCTTGCGCTACCAAAACATTATTCTGTTGTCATATTCAACTACCCTTCTGAAAAATCCAGCATAAACCATGCTGGTCCAGGCTGGTTTATGCTGGTTAGTGGTAGTCTAGCTGATGGACCAGCATATTCATGCTTTTCTCAAGCAAAAGGGGGTTCAGTGTGAGTAGGCCATCTTGTATGCAAGCAGTGTTTTGGGGACAAGCATTGTTTCTATATTTAATATTAATGCCGTAAAGGAAAAACAATATAAGTTTAAACTATAAATTATTTATTGAATTATATATGACCCATGCTGGCAAAATGAGACGCAATGAGCAAGTTTTCAAATATGAGTTATTGTTATTTCTCTATAAAAAAAATAAAATAAAAAAAAAACCTTCAAAATGGAATCCAACAAAAAATGACTGAGCTACATCTGTTTAAAGTCGATAGTCAGCAAAGTCAATTTTGAGAAAAATCGAGTTAAAGTTTTCTGAAGGTCCAAAACAAAATCACCTAGCAACCATAACTTAAAATCCCTGGTAATAACACGCAATTTCACACACACCTCGTCAAAACCAAATATCTATAGGAAAATATAAATATATTCACCTATATTCATATTTTACTTTAATATTTTGAAGTACTGTAATTCTGTTTATATGTGTATATCGGGAGTAATTATTGGCAGAATTTAATTTAATTTAACTAATTTAACTGGGAAGAATCATAGTGCACTTAAGTGACCTTTTATTTCATTAATATTACTTCTTTTTTTTTTTTTTTTTGCATGTACAGTTTTCGAAGACTAGAAAGTAGTGGTATAGCCAAATTTATGTTGCTTTTTATCATTTTTATAGGTTCAAAATATCTACATAATAGCATAATAAATGAAATTTGTATAATATAAACCTGAAACATTATATTAGAAGACACACATGTGCTTTGCCTCATTCAAACATCTGATGATATCAGACATTTGCCAAGACTTTAAGGTGAGGTGAGAGTGTTACCAGAGCGACATTTCAATGGTGCAAGATAAAAGTCACTACAGTGACGCTTCTCTTGAACCTACCCTGCCATTTTAGGTTCAGTAATGTTTTTAAAGACCTTCAAGCTTTTTCCCATTTTTCTTTACAGGTTCATTTTTTCTCCTCCACACTTTCTTAATGTTGTTGGAAAGTTCCAGAGCCTTGGCGGTACTTTTACTGAGCAAGGTCTAAATGTCTCTCAAGAGAAAGAGAAAGGCAATGGGCTTTTTGAATTGAACGGTTTTCTGAGACATTTTCCATTAAACCAATGTGGGCAGACCCCTTCGGGGCCTGAGCCTTTGGTTGACACCTTCACAAACCTCAGTGATGATGGCCACTGGCACAATGGTGACTTGCTGAGCCGTAGCTGTCGATATAAGAGATTTAACCATTTCTCAAACAGGCTTTACCACATGCTGAAAAGAAAGCTTAGTCAACTAACTAGTTTACTCCACAATATATTCATCATGGCTCTAGCAAAGGCCATCTAAAGATTTTATGTGAATTCATGAACCTACGGCTTTATGGTTTATTCGATTTGATCAGTCAACAAATCAGCACTGAACTATTACCATAGCATGGAGCTATTCATAGCTACAACTGGTGTTATTACCTTCAACAGAAATTCTTCCATTACATCTTGCACATTCTCCCCTTGCAAATGTGATTGACAATGGCTTTTCTTCATCGGTGAATTATAGGACATAGTAAGGAACATCTCAGTATGAAAAACATTATCTGTTTGATACGCCAGAGCCGGCTGAGCCTGTCGTAGCCAGGCCTGCTTTCACAAGTGTCATTCATCTACAAAAAAACAAAAAACAAAAAAAGAAAACACCTTCCTCGTAGCATATATGCTTTCTTACCTTTAGTTGGAAAGTTACTCCCTCTGCAATCATTTAGGCATCTGCAAATATGTCAGACAGAACACCATAAAACTGTCCAGGCAGACAGAGAAATGTCCCAGATTTGTGACTACTCTATGAGCAAAAGTGGCAACAAATAACAATATAGAGATGCCAATCATGTGGCGCCCTAAACAGGGTGAAGTAGTTCCTGAAGTCATAAATGGTCAGTCTGACCTCACTTAAGGCATTTTAAGTAATTAAAAACAAATTATTCAATGTATTAGAACATACTGTAGCAGACTTGCTGTAAACTTAGAGGCAACTCATGGCCTCAAACCATTAGTTTGATGCAAAAGGCCTGAATGCAGGGCCCCAGCCTAATTTGAAAGGCAATAAGTGGATTGAAACGTATTGGATTTGTTTGATGGCTTTGTCAAAATATGAAAAAACCCTCCCAGCGATAGTCAAGAGGTGCTTATAATGATTGCAATCAGGAATGATTACTTTCCCTACGGTGTATTCATTTGTGAATCAGAGTACAGCACCAGGTTGTTCTTTGAAAATGCTGCAATATGGGTTGAAAGCACAGGCTGAGCAATACTTCCTGTATCGCTGTCCCGTCTATGTGTGATTTTATTTTACGCAAAAAAGGGGGGTGGGGGGAAGATTCACGTATATTGTATAAACTGTATATTATATCCATTATTATACAAAGTAAAAAGCTGCTGCAGGAAAGACTGTTTAGGAACACAGATGCAGAAAACATAAAAAACTTACATTACAAATCACCCTGAATCATAATACAAAATTAGAATAAACTAAAATGTGTTCATGCATTTATTTTCTGGTTTTACTGTGATTCCAGTGATGGTTTGTTTTAAAGGGTTAGTTCACCCAAAAATGAAAACTGTGTCATCAATTACTCACCGTCATGTTGTTCCAAAACTTGTAAGACCTTCGTTCATCTTCGGAACACAAATGAAAATATTTTTGATGAAATCTGAGAGCTTTCTGTCCCTCCAATAGGAGCAAAACAATTTACACATTCAACTGCAGAACTAAAGATAAGACATCATGACACCAGTGGTTTAACCTCAAATTTATGAAGCGACACGAGTGAATACATAATTTATGAGAGAATACATAATTTACCCATAATTTTCACGTTATTTACTGAAATTTTCACTTCATGACGCATACATGCTGTGTTTACTCAAGACCGGAAGTTGTTCCGTGAACGCACTTTGGATAATATTATTTTGTATATATAGAGTAAAAATTATGTTTTTTTTTTGTTTTTTCCCCTATGCGTCACTTCATCAGGTTAAACCACTGGAGTCACATGTATTACTTCAATGATGTCTTTTCTATCATTCTGAACCTTAAATGTATAAATTGCGTTGCTCATAATGAAGGGACTAAAAGCGCTTGGATTTCATCAAAAATATCTTAATTTGTGTTCCGAAGATGAACGAAGGCCTTACGAGTCTGGATTGACATAAGGGTGAGTAATTAATGACAAAAATTTTGTTTCTGGGTGAACTAATCCTTAAAATCGACATGTCATGGAATTAATATATTATTAAATGGAATGCATTTCATAGAATCATTAAGTAATAAATATATTAATTATTATTTAAATAATAACAACAGCAACTAATACTACTACAAGATGCCCTAGAGCCCGTTTGCTGGCCATCTTAACCCAAGGGTCTAACTTTCCACTTTCATGTTCTACTTTTATATTTTGTTGTATTATTATTGACATATTTTGCCCCTCCAATCTAAACAAAATTTTTATTATTATTATTTTTTTATTCATTATGATTCACATATCACTATTACCCAGTTACAAAAAATAAAACCAATAAACTTCAAAACGGTTCCTACTAAATAAAACTTAAAAAGTTTTGTGGTCTTTGTTAAGGCTATGTACTTATAAAACTCTTTAAAAAAAATCACAGGACAAAACTCCTCCTCTCGTCTTTAGTCTTGTGCAGTTGCAGATTAAAATTTTTCTTTAGACTTTTGCACAAACAGCATTTCAGTTTCTTCTCATATCTCCATTAAATAATAGATGCCTTAATCGTTTCAAACAGGCCCTGCAGTCTTGTTTATGGTGTTGAGCAGATGTCTCAGTAGCCTTTTTGCTTTCCGCTTGTTGCTTTGCCAACATAAGCCTGCATTTCCCCACAACTGATGCCCTGCTGTAAAACAAAGGCTGATTTTATAAGGATCATTTGGTCCCTTTACTAAGGAACAGGATTCCTTTCGCTGGCTGTCGTCTGCGGTGCAGCAGTAGGTTTGTGCCTGTCACAGTTAATACTTTCCTACTGAATGCTTGACACGGCTTGGTTTTTCAAAGAGTACATCAGTTTTTGAGATCAATTAATTCATGTCAAACATGTATTAGTTATAAATAATTAAGCAGAATTTATAGAGATTCTATTTTTCCAAGGGGATGAGGTCGTCTAGACTGCCATCAAGCACATTCATCTTCTTTTATGGTGTGCCAATTATGACAGTATAAGAATGTAAGTATGACAGGGAAAGATCTATGATGTATGGAACAAAAAATAGTTTTACAGGGAAAAAAAACAAAACAAAAAAACCCTAGTGCTTATATGACAAGCTTTCATATACTGTAGTTGTATCCTGGTGAATAATCATAGACTGCAAATATTATAGGCAAAGAAACCAAAAGGCATAATAAATCTCTTAGGTTTAAATAGTTCTATTCATATTGTGCAGAAGATGAGATGAGATGAGATGAGATTCCCTTCCGAGGGAACTCTACACTGCGTCTGTTTTGATGAAGCTATGGAAATGGTCCTGCATGATTGCATCTGATGTGCATGTCCAACTAACTGCAGTGTCATTGGTGCAAAGTCATGGCGTACCGCAGAATCTATATAGAATACCTGGAACAACAAAGCGTAAACTTCTGTGTCTTCAGCAAGCACTTTATGTCCTATGTCCTTGTTTATATTTTGTTTGTTTGTCCTGTAGGAACAAAATACTCATTATAATTGGTACAAAGCACTTTAGGTCTTACCCTCATTATCTTACAGGCTAGGATACACGTGATCTTTGTGTTAGAGGTCAGCTCTAGAGGGGGCTGACTGTGCACATTGCAGTTGTCTTCTGATGAGGCACTCCGCTCCCACCTTGCCCTCTTTGAGGAGAGTGGCCAGGCTCGTGGCCCTGCGTACAAGGAGCTAGTGGAGGTTGTGACTCACGGTTAAGTTAAACATCGATTGGCCAGCCGAGAGGCAGAACGTTAGTTGGAAAAGCAAGCTGTAGTCTCATGCTCTCAAATTATTCATTGATCATGGGGCTGAATGAGGGGGTGATGCCCAGGGTTGAAGAGACTCTCACGAGTTCTCTCTCCCCTGAGGCTGCATCGTCCCTCAAGGTCCTTCAAGCCCAGCGCTGTAAAAGAATTGCGTCGGGTGCATGGTAGCTATGGTGGCTACATACATCTAAATACATGTCCTCCCAAACCCATTGTGGCACTGGGAGCAGTGCATTCGGTTGCTCCCAGACAGTCATCCATTTCAAAGCACCCGATTCACTACTCAGAGAGCACCAGAGGCACTAATGAGAGCACTAATTCCATTAGTAGAATTTTTGGCAGCTTGGAAGCATCTGCCAAATGTTTCTCAATGGGTCCTGCAGATTATAAAGAAAGGGTACAGAATTCAGTTTAATCCCCATCCACCTTGATTCAAGGGAGTAATACAGAGGACCATTTTTCTAGGAGTAGTTTTGGACTCGACTACCACGGCCATAGGCAGGATCAAACTAAGTCGTCATTGTGAAACAGTTTCAGAGACTGTTTGGACACATGGCAACTGCGTCCAACGTCAGTGGTGGCTCAAGACCAAGGGGTTTTCCCTGAGGGGCAACCCATTTTCCATAATCAGGGATATGCCTCTGTACCCTAGTGAGTGAGAAGAAGCCTTGGTTCTTGTCCCAAGGACCTGTGCTGGTGGCCTGTTGTTGTCGCAAGATGCTAACGACAGATGCTTTTCTCACAGGCTGGGGTGCGATGGCCACTCAACTCAGGGTCTATAGAGAAATGATCATCTCTCATGGCACATAAATTGCCTGGAGGTGATGGCTGTACTTCTAGCACTGAGGTACTTTTCCCCAGATCTCAACTGGGACAAACTGACACATCAGATTTTCCTTTACTCTGGCTGTGAGGGCCCACACCGCCAGAAGTATGGCTCTTCTGTCATGAGTTTTTCTCCAGGAGGTGTGTTATGTAGATTCTATAGTCTGGATTTGGAAAAGTCTCAACTGATTAGTTTCAATATGCCTATTGTGAAAAATTTCCCCCAAATTCTATATCATTGTAATTGTTTTTTCCTAAATATCTTTTAGAGGGTGATGGAGCTGGATGCTGATGATCATCACATATTCATATTTTTGGATGAGGCAGGCTTTAACCTGGCGGTGCCTCATTTATAAAATGTTGCACAGAAACTGTTCTAAATTTGATCTTACGATCATTTGCGTACGAGTGATTCATAGAATGAACGTACACACAGAAAATAAGCGTACGCCTCTCTTTCAGATGTGAAATCTATAAATCGCAAATTATCTTGAACTTGCGCCCAGCTGAATAGTTTCAGTTCCGCGAGTTGTAAACAACACCTAGTTAATGTCATTTACATATAAAAGATCAACCGTCACCGTCCAAATCCTTAGTGAGCTGCAAGAATAGCTTAGATTTCCAAAAACCTGCAGTAATCTGACAATGAAAATTGTGTACGTATGCTCAGACCCTGATGTGGCTTTAAGCACTTTTCCACGTCAAAGACCGTTTTTATAAATATGATTGGTTTTTATGCCGTGGATTTAAGCGTACGCAGACTCATTTATAAAGCGTGCGTACGCACAGATTTGATCTTAGAGGCCCAAGGAGGAGAGGTCGGAATTTAATTGGCCAGCGGGCAACCGTCCAAGTACCTGGAAAACATTGAGCCAATATCACTATGTGTGCGGCTATATCAGATGATGGTGTGTAGGATGCAGACCTCATATTGGGTCATATAAATATCTCCTTGTAACATTCTTTGTTGAGCTTAATCAGGTCTGTAGAGATGATGGGGTGACCTATGTAATAGTCTGGGATAATCTTCAGTTTCACCATGCTCAAATGGTGCAAGCATGGTTTCGGGCCCATCTTCAAATTATCATCCTGTATTTACCCCCATACTCCTCTTTCTTTAACCTGAAGGAGGAATTTCTTCACATGGAGGTGGAAGGTATGTGATAGGCACCCTGACAAACAAGTCACCATGGATTCACCATGCCAGAAGATTCTTTCCAAGACGCTTAGCTAATGAAAACATCCATTGTGATGTGGATGAGAACCTGTAGCCAAATCAAGAAGACAGGGTTGATGGAAACATAGAAGTGCAGTGAAAAAGAAAGTCATAGTGGTTTGAAAGCGCAATGTGGATGAAGAAAGAATTTTTGGATGATTTATAGATTGTTTGTAATGATATCTTATGGTGGGTAAAGTTGAGAATTCATGTACAGTTTTATTTAACCAAACATAAATTACTTGACTTAGAAACATGTAATTCAACAGTGTTTAGTGGGAACAAAGGTAGACAAGAGACAAAAAAAAACAAAAAAAACAAGAGAGCTATAAATATACAAAAAGTGTGTTTGAGTTAAACTACACTAGGCTTCCACTGACGGCCGAGATCTGTCGGTTGCAGGAGTTGAAAACGAAGACGTGAAGTCAGACATTTTCTGCCTCCCGTAGTGACGCTCACAAGGTGTTTGTGTACTTTATCATAAACACAGAAGTTTCAGATCTTTTCATGAAGGAACAGAAACACTTTTCATTCAACATTTCATGTACTGCTTAATACAGAGCCATGTGTACTAGAATAAAGTTAAATATAATCCTATGCTATTTAAAAGCCAATAAAGTGGGTCTATATTTTTTATTATATTTTTGTTTTGATAAACATGACACAGTAAATCATTAAGTTCAACCTATAGTTTTAGACATACAAACAGAACAGACATGTTTTGAACAGACATATTTGAACAGAACAGACATAACTTTATATATATATATATATAAAGTTAAGAAAAAAAAAAAATTCAACAACAACAACAACAACAACAACAAAATGCATAAACCTGAAAGAACAAAGTTTTCTCAAACAAATAAACAAACAGGCAAAAAAAAATCTTTTCACATAACTTTGACTGATCTAAAAAAATACTTTTGAATGATCTACTAGTCCTCAGCAATATGCAGCAACATCTGGCAATAGTGATTAGCTGGCATAGGAAGACAATCAGATGATTATTTTGTGGAGAATTTTGGGGGTGGTAATAGTGGACTCAAACGCTTACTATTCAGTGAACGGTCATAAGAGTGTACCATTCTGGAATAGTCCCAGTTCATGTCTGTGTGAGCTTTACAAAAGAGACAATATCAAAAACAGAATTCAAATCAACAAAATTAAATTATTTATATTGGAAATATTTTCAAGTATAGTGCCAGGGTAGATGTGCAGAGACATTTCACTTGTATAGGCTCTTAGGAGTCCAACAGCAAATTGATTAGTTATGATTTTGCCAAGCCAAGTCTCTGGACAACATCTTTTGTTGGTCCTGAACAGTAAAATCCCTAAACCTAAGGGCCCTGATATATTTTAACAGAAATCGAAGAGCAGACTGGTGTCATGTCATTTCGAAATCAGGTCAAACAAAGTTAGTTTGGAGTTATTTTCTGTAGTTCATTTCATGAGTTCGCAACAGTTTGCCCAAGCGAACTTTCTGGAAAAAAAAAATGCTCTGGCTTTTAAACACCTTTAAACTATCATTGCTAATTATTTGACAGAATTTTTACGGTTCATTTCTTCTGTTCAGCCCATCAAGGTCAGACACAAGCAATCTATTGAATAAAGTGATTCAAATAAATGTGACATGACTTGAATGGAGTGTTGAATTGCAGAGCTGGTGCAAAGAGTAAGCAAAAAATCTGGCTTTTGGATAATATGATTGCGATATGATAAACTAAAAGATGTAAATCAATTACAAATTGAAATCTAAAACCAGAAAATAAAGACTCATCCAAAAAACTTGTCTCTTCCTCTGGGGTAAAGAAAGCATTGCTCTAACTTTTCAAAGTTAATATTTTACTGGAGTGCCAAAAAGTATTATCCAGCATTATTAGCAATTAAATGGAAATCTAAACAATAGGTAAGATTAAATAACTTATCTTTGCAAAATGACATCATAAATATCGAGGTAAATTATCAGGAAATTAAACCTAACTTTGCAATTGTTTGTCCTCACAAATGATCTTTTCTCAGATTGATTTTTTTTTTTTTTTTTCCCTATTTGTAGTTACATATTATTCCTTCTGAACATAGATGGATTAACCATATGTGCATCTGGGCAAGTGCCCAGGCGCACAACCACATCCATGGGTCTTAAGATAATGCAATACAAAACATTTTGCAATGTAACACAACCCTGACAAAAAGCTTATCGCGATTCATTTGTGACATTTTTTTTAAACTTTGACATATTGTGCAGCCCTAGTTGATAAAATGTTGCTCGAGTCCCAACCTTAACCCTAAAATCTGGCTGATAGGAATGCTGTTCTGGGACCAACAACATGTCCTACTTGGCAAAAGCACAGTAAGCGGATTGACTGTAAACATAGCCAATCTGTATTAAAAAAAAAGAAAAAAAAAAGGCCACAGTAGATTCTGTGTTCTGAGCAAACTCATGTCTCTTATTGTGTGGAACAAGCTGTTTGGAATATTTTACCAGTCTGTACAGTTAGAGCCAAACAGGTTTACATGATTCCAGGTACCTGATCAAACCAATCAGGTGCTAGCCAGCACTACCGCTGAACTCACCCTGGCTTTACTGGAGGCAGTGGCATAGATAGAGGCAATCTGGAACCCATAATGGATGATTCAGCATATCCTGTCTTCGGTGTGCAATCTTGGAGCACATTTAGCCACCAGCTTATTTCACCTAAGTTCACTAAGAAGCTCTGCTGGGGATTCCTCCTGTACGCTGCCATCAAGCTTTACTGTATCATCTGTTCATGTTCCTGCTGCCATTATCCTTCTGGCAGCGACCCCAGTGAAGAATGGTAATAGTGAACAAGACACAATCTCATCCATCTATCCATCCATCCATCCAAAACGCTGTTTAGAAGTTAGTCGTACCAACACAACAACAAACGTGTAGCCAATCAGCATTAGGGGGTGTATGACGGTCTAGGAGAGAGAATGAGCAAGAGGGAGATTTTAAGAAAGACTGCAGGAAGAAATATGAGACAATACAAAAGAGAAAAGCACAGAAGAATATCACTGGAAGGAAGATTTATGACTGGGCAAGCACTTTAGGACCCGTGTTAATATAAGAGAAGCTTTCCAGCGCTGGAGAGAGCTAAGCGAGAAGGCCTGAAAACAGACTCTGGGGCTGCAACCGTTTTTGAAGGTGGCACAATGAAGAGAGAGGTGTGTTTGTTTGGGTTGATTTCAAATATCAATAATGTCCAACAGCGTTTTTGAAATATAGCTTACCCTACCTTTAACCATTTTAGTTGTAAAACTGTCTACTATTATCAGTCTTTAGGTCAATTTTCACTTGATTATAGAGTGTGCAGACTAGCTTCTGTGTGACTCTGAAATTCTACAGGAGCAAATTGCAATTCAATTTTGCAGACCTTTAACTGAATGGAAACAAAGGGTCATTACCCAATTAAGTAATTTTATTTACAACCAGAAATACAACAACTATAGACTATTTTTATGAAAATACAGTCTATGCTTTTTATTCTAAATTACTGTTATTATGCACATTATTTTATGTCTAACAAGGCTTCTAAACATGCCAAAGCTCTGCATCAGGAAGGAAAAAAATAAATAGATGTCATGTCAGTATTCTTAAGCATAAGTAGTATTTGCCCTCATCTTGCAGACGATGCTGCATAAAGTAAGTATCTACTTAGGAAACTGTTGATATGCTTACATTGATTGATATGCTCGAGCAGACATTCCGATCGTTGTACTTTCCTCCTGAGAGATCTACTGGGCCTCACGGCAAGAATGACAGTGTAAGGGGTGTAGCTTTGTCAAGCGGTATCAAAACTGTCATTGCACCTTTCTGGCATTGTTCTCCCCAAGGAGCAAGATTCCACGGGTAATGCAGGGCCCCCACCTCCAGGGCATATGCCGCTGTCAGTGCAAGCTAATGCTATGACTTGTCATCCTTCCCATAATGCAGTGCTTACCCTTTACCACTCGTTTGAGGATTGGGATAACAGCACACAAACTGATAACCGTGAAGTTTGGGAACTACTTTTCTGGACGGATGGTATCCGAGATGTGACTCTGAGTGGCTGTTGCTTTGGGGTTGTTAGAAATGACAGTTTGCGAAGGAACAATTTGGTCTGGCGTTGTGCTGTTGCATAAATCAACCCCCTGCTTCCATCTCCTCTGCATTCCACTCAGCCGGGCCAGCGCTCATTTTCACTGTAGCGTATGCGCTCATGGCGTTCGCTCTGTTGTGCCCTAAGGACGGATAGAGGTTAGCTGTCACTGTAGATTAATGGACACATTTGCCACGTTGACCCTTCTGCTCCTCATTCAGACTGGTTGATGGCATACACACGTATGTCACTCTCTGTGGACAAATAGTGTCACTGGGTCCAGCCAAAGGTAGGAGGCTTGGAAAGAAAATCAACTCTGTGGTCAGAGAGGGAAGCAATGGAGAAATATTACTCTGATTAAACAAGTTGAAGAATCTTTTGAATCAGTTTCGTGACAACCTACAGTTAAATCTCTCACTAAGTGTTTTGGCATTTGAAAAGCCAACTTTGACCTTTTATACATTTCATTTTATGACTTTTATTACAGAAACTATAAACAAACTTCAGAGTCATATTTGTTATAATGTATCATAAAAAAGAAAGATGTTGTCTCCTCACAAATTAAAGTGGGACACATTTGAAGTCTCTTACCCAAACATTATGAGCTGCTTACAAAGGCAGTATTTCAAGGCATTATATCTGAACTCCAGAATCGAATATTGTTTCAAAAAGTAGGCTTTATGATGCTGCTTAAGATACCTATTTTTGGCCGAATTCTAAGAATGCATTGTGGCGGGCTCAGTAAAAAAAAAAAAGTAAATCCACGATGACAAAGAAAGGAATGAGAGAATGAGAGAAAATGTTGAATTCATTCAATATGAAAAACTCAATAAAAATTGTGAAAAACGTGACATTGGTGACAAATGACAAATGGTGACATTTGTGGGAAATTACAGTTGCAAGAAAATGTATGTGAACCACTTGCAGAATCTGTGAAAATGTGAATAATTTTAACAAAATAAAGGAGATAATACAAAATGCATGTTAATTTTTTATCTAGTACTCTCCTGAGTAAGATATTTTACATAAAAAGATGTTTACATATAATCCACAAGACAAAATAAATAGCTGAATTTATTAAAATAACCCCATTCATAAGTTTGTGAACCACTGATTCTTAATACTGTGTGTGGTTACCTGGATGATCTACGACTATTTGTTTGTTTTGTGATGGTTGTTCATGAGTCTCTTGTTTGTTGTGAGCAGTTAAACTGAGCTCTGTTCTTCAGAAAAAGTCTCCAGGTCCTGCAGATTCTTCAGTTTTCCACCATCTTTTGCATATTTGAACCCTTTACAGCAGTGACAACAGTCTTTTCCCACTGAGGACAACTGAGGGACTCAAACACAACTATTAAAAAAAGGTTCAAACATTCACTGATGCCCCAGAAGAAAACACGATGCATTAATAGACGGGGGTGAAAACATTTGGAATTTGAAGATCAAGGTAAATTGTATTTAATTTGTCTACCGGGAAACATGCAAGTATTTTCTGTTGCTTCTGAAGGGCAGTACTAAATGAAAAAAATGTATATTTAAACAAAATAAGAAAAAATTAGGGGGTGTCAGTGAATGTTTGAACCTTTTTTTAATAGTTGTGTTTGAGTCCCTCAGTTGTCCTCAATGGGAAAAGACTGTTGTCACTGCTGTAAAGGGTTCAAATATGCAAAAGATGGTGGAAAACTGAAGAATCTGCAGGACCTGGAGAATTTTTCTGAAGAACAGAGCTCAGTTTAACTGTTCAGAACAAACAAGAGACTCATGAAGAACCATCACAAAACAAACAAATAGTCGTAGATCATCCTGGTAAACACACACAGTATTAAGAATCAGTGGTCCACAAACTTATGAATGGGGTTATTTTAATAAATTCAGCCATTGTTTTTCTTCTTGTGGATTATATGTAAACATCTTTTATGTAAAATACAGTACTAAATTAAAAAATAACATGCATTTTGTATTATCTCCTTCATTTTGTTAAAATTATTCACATTTTCACAGATTCTGCAAGTGGTTCACATACTTTTTCTTGCAACTGTATATTGCGTTGCTTCTTGCATGATTTATTGCAGGTTTACTGAGCTAAGTTGATCGTAGAGACCATTGGTCATAATGGTTCTGCAATCTACTTAGGCTCACAAATGCTTTTGAGAAATGCAGCCTTACAGTCTGATTGTTAGCTTAACAACAGAAGATACTAACAGCATATTCTTTTGGAAACTACAATTGGTGATTTCTCCAATGCAAAGCATTTATTTATTTAGTTTATTTTTATTTCTTTCAAAAGGATTTGTCTCTAAAGGCACTGGGCATTAAGGCCGCTAAATGGGTTTTGGAACAGACCCAATACCAAATATATAACAAGTTTACAAGCTTATATATGATAAGTACAAGAGGTCTCAGCATTTTCCTCCAGTTCTTAATCTTCAATGGCATTTATTCTTTAATTTGTCCATTGTGTCTGTTGGCTTCAGTTATCTCTGTATGGTATGTTTGCTCCTCTCACACAGCAGAGTTGAATATGATTTGACCGGTCCAAAAAAAGAAAAAGAGAGCTCCTTTTTTTTCATATGGGTGACTGAAACTGTTATTCAGTATAAAAGCTATTCTTACTGTTCTTATTTTTACATTACATTATTGTTGGAAAAAGCAACGCATTTATCTCTAGCTATGAATGGTTTTCTTACATGTCCTTAGCAGTACATATCACCCTTATTTGAAAGCCTACTTCATTAACATGACTAATTTGCCAAAACTTCAATGGCTATGATTAATGCATATACCAACATGAGAACGAATGAAAAAGCTTTGATTGACTGTGAAGAGATTATGATCTTGTATTTTAAAGGATATCCGTACCTTTTGCTTTTTCATGTTGTCTTCTTCAAAAGGAATCCTCTTTCAAAAGATTTAATGAGATGAAACTAAGCTCTCCTTATTCTGGAACAGTGCAATACCACAGGTACAATTATTTTATCATTGTACGTGAGGAAATGAGAACTTAAATAGCATAGACAAATTTTCAGTTGATTTGGTAGTACTCAAAGAGACAAATACATTTGTTGAATGTTGTTTAATACATGTTTGAGGAAACTACTTATATAAGTGGACTTGGCTGTTGTAACCAAAATGCTTTAGTCACATTAGAAAACACAGCACTGCAGGGAATAATTTTAAACTGGGTATTCTATAGATGTAAGCTTGTTTACATCAAGAGGTCAAGGTTTGGCTGGTTAGCATGGCTTTGTCCATTTCTGACCATTCAAAGTTGGTTCAAATTATTCAGATTAAATAAAAATTTTAGCAAGCATCATATTTTATAAATAACACATATATAAAACATACACTTTAAAAAGCATGCCTGAATGTAATTTCATTAAATAACAAATGTTGTGAAAAACAATGTTGTGGCCAGTCCAGTAGTGGGCAATGTCACTTTGTAAATAAACACTATGCACCTATAGACTGAACATGTAATACACATTGCATGCCATCACCATTTTCACAAATTTGCCTTTTTGTAGTTGTAGACAATAACAGTCTTGTTTTCAAAATCTTGCACTTTGAATCCCATTTTCAAAAGTATGTGCTTTCAGGCCCCCAAAATGACTTTGTTGTGTAAATGAATGGCTAAAAAACATACGTTTCCCATGTTTAGTTGAAAACTGTGTTGTGTAAACGTCCCTTTAGTCAATGCATGAATTTGGTACCATGTTCTTAAAATTTTCAGCAGGGCTGTGAGGTCATACCTTATATATAATATTTACTCAATATTCATTTACTCTTATAAGTTTAGTTAAATAAACAAGGAATTATTATTGAGTAACTTAAATTTTAGGCACAAAATTTTGTCTTGTTTTACACCACTAAGGCAAATACAAAGCACAATCATTGTGCGTTCTGACCAGTGGTGCTTCATTTCTGAATTCATGTTTTTGATCAAATTGGTTGAGTTGAGGATTCAATGACTCAAAGACAGGCTATGTTCCACTTCAGTTTAGACATACACTCACAACCTTTGATAGCACTTCCCCTGGAAGTACATTCAACTTAAATAACAAAGTTTATGTGGACAGACCCTTGACCCCTAGATTTTTACATAGAGCTTGTCAAAATGAAACATTGAATGTGATTAATCAGTTTCCAGTCCACAATGTTATCTTTACGATGCAAGGTTGTAAAACTTGTAATAGTAAGATTTGTTTCAAAGTTGAATTTGAAAACGGCAAAGCAAATATCAATTGATACTTTAAAAAGCCTATATTGGATATCCTAGTTGTACTGCTATAAGAAACCAAGGCTAGCAATGAATCCGAGCAATTCCTTTAATGCAAACTGACACAATGTGATGAGTTCATCACTGTGTTTAACCAGAAGTTTCGTCGTCTCAGATTAATATTGCAGGAGGAGTTTCTCAGTGTTTATAGTTACAAAATTCTAAACATTAATTAATATAATGTTTATACTGACATACTTCATAGAAAATAAGAAGACCCATTTTACTGTGTTTGTCATGCACTGTAAACAATGATAGCCTTTGATCAATGTCATGGCAACATATGTTTTCACATTATGTTAACTCAAAAATAATTTAAGCAATCTCAACTTCCTTTTATAAGTCATACAAGATTCAACTTGATTTAAGTCCGTTTTAATACAATTTAAATTACTTGAACAGTCAATTTGATTATACTTTTAAGTGGCAACAGAACTTAAGTTGAAATAAGTGATTTTTTTTTTTTTTTTTGCAGTGTTGTTTTTAAAGATTGTTGTTGTTTGCTGTTTTGAAACTTTGAACTTGCAACTGTGCTGCATTATATTTTTTTATTGGTAATTTGAAAGTGCAGTTTTCATACTCTATGGTTTGCCCACCCTGTTTTATGAAGGCCCACCTCCTTGTACATTTCTGGCATTGCCCCTGCTTCACAGTGGAGTGATCAAGGGCTTAGGGCAGGGATGGCCAATTCCGGTCCTGGAAGTCCATTGTCCTGCAAGGCTTAGCTCTATCCCTAATCAAACACACCTAATCAAACACACTTAATTAAACACACCTGAAAAAAAAAAAAATCTAACCAAGGGATTACTTGAAAATTACAGGTGTGTTTCATTAGGGATGAACATAAAATCTGCAGGACAGTGACTCTCCAGGACCAGAATTGCCCATATTTGGCTTTAGGCAGGAGTAGCCAACCCTGCTCCTGAATGGCCACCTTTCTGCAGACTTCAGTTCTAACATTTCTAACCCTGCCTCAACACACTTGGCTGTTGTTTCCAAGTTGACTAGCTGCAGAACAGTGGCCTTCCAGGACTGGAATTACTCATCCTAGGTTTAGGATGTTCCATTTAAACAAGGCCTGGGCAACTCTGGCCCTCGAGGTCCACTTTCCAGTTGAGTTTATTTCCAACCCTAATCGAACACACCTGTAAATCTAACCAAAGTCTTCAGGATTACTTGAAAATCACAGGTGTGTTTGATTAGAAATAGAGCTAAACTCTGCTGGACAGTAAACTTGAGGGCCAGAGTTGACCACCCCTGATTTAAACCCATTACGCTGGTTCCACCAGAAGCAGGCACTCACACAACATAAACAAAGATGTACATCCCAGTCCACAGCATAGAGGGAAGTTAGCAAGGGAAGGACATATACATTTGAAATGGAATGTTGCCACAGTCACCTGTTTCTTTCCTGAATGTATCTACATTTTTCAACGATTCGGTTGAATGATTCAATGACTCACACATAAAGGCAGTCACCTGTTTCTTTAATGAATCTGTAATAGGCAGTCACTTGTTGCCACCTACTGCCATACTGATGTAACCTCCAGAAAGGGTCACTAAAAATCCAATAATTTATACACAAACTGACAGTTTGTCTAACAAACACAGACAAGTAGAGTGTTAAAAACAGTGAAAATCCCTGTTGGATTGTTATATCAGCACTGCAAGAATCAGTATTAAAATTATGTTCTTTGATTTGAGATTTGATTTTTAAGTGCTCTACTTAAATTGAATTGATATTTTGTTACCCAACTTTTACTTTTTAAGCAGTTTTAAATGGCTTAAGTGTTAATACATTTTGTGGGCTACTAAAGCCAGTATGACCATAGGATTATCACTTTCTGGACTCCATCAGCCCCCAACCAGATCATGAATGACACATCAGAACAGAAACCACAACACCTCTGTCTGATGAACAGACGGCACTGGCTTTAGACTGCGGGAGGTGACAGGAGAGCACCTGCTCTGGCCCCGTAAACCAACTGTCTATACCGGCCCCGTAACCCAACTATATTTAGTCTCCAGTTGAGCGGAAGGAGGGGGAAGTTATAGTGAAGTTGATTTGGACTACAGTACCACGTCTGGCCTTTGAATACACGGGCGAGTGACAGCATGAGTGATGTCATGTGGGACGGCAATGTATCATCTGTTGGCAGATGTTTGACCTGCTGGTTGTGTTCCAGAAACAGCCACTGTGGATCAGGTCTCAACGCCCTTCGTTCTAAAGCAGCGCTTGCGCCCGGGATTACCATCACGGCTTCCTCTTTTACACTTATTGTGTGCAGAGTCATGTGACAAAGCAGACAAGAAAGGTTTTTCACTGAAATGATGATTGTCACCATAGAACCTGTCCCAAGAAATGTGTTTATAAAAGTATACTTTTGAGACATCTTTTCAAACTGTGAAAATACTCTAAAAGCTCTTGCCTAACAGGAGTGATGGGAAGTGCTGGCATAAAAACTGTATTTTTCAACTTTTTAAAGACAATGCTTAAGGGGTATAGATTGCAAGCAAGCCCAAGAGACTTCATATCTAAATGGTTCTTTTGGCAAATACGCTCTGTGACTGGTTTAATTAAAGAAGAGTAAAAAAGTGCACTTTGCAAATTGATCAATCACAGGCCTCTGGATATCTGAGAAGCCACAGGAGAAAGAGGTGTGACAGTCAATCAAAAGAGACAAACATCCTCCTTAAAACACTCTGAGTCTGTTTATGTCATACATGCTCTCAGGGGGGCTTCAACAGACAACACAAAGAATTGACATATTTCAAGCAACACACCCTCTTTTTTTGCTCTCAGTTAACCAGATCATCATTTGTCCATCATTCCAACAAAACATCCGCAAGCAGTGCAACCTCTAAATTGTGTAGAATATTTAAAGTAGGACTCTTAACTGATTACAATTTTTTCATTTAACTATTAGCATTGCATGTATATTGAATAATCAAAAATAACTGCTCACATTACTATATATCAAATGCCCCCAAATGAGGATGATTCAGTCATTACATTAGCTGAAGAAATTATTGAATATACATTTTAAAGTCATTACTATTGTTGTCGTTGTTTTTGTCATATCTTTGATCATAAATCTATTCACAGTAATACATTATAAAATTCCCATCTTGTTTTCAATCTGCAATATTTTATCATATTATTATTATTATTATTATTCTGTGTAATGAAGGTGGCACTTCAAGCTTGACTTTCTCCAACTGTAGGAAAATCTCATTTAACAAAATTTACATATGGGTCACGGGGCATGATTAGTGTATTAAATGTGTATAATGTTTATTTATTATTTTTAAATAACAATAATATAATTTGACAAGTTTACAATTAATTAAATGCACATGTTAAATTGGCCGTCCTAATTTAAATAATTAATACAAATTAATATTTGTGCATATAAAACATATTACATATGTCACATATGTGTTTGTTACTGTAAGTCATCATGTTGTTTTTAATCACTTATAGACATTATTGATAATATAGCAATTAATCATAGCAGCATAATGTAATATAACATGGACACTATAGTGTGATGTGTTACCAATTGTAAAAGCAGGCGCTGTGTATAGGCCTTTTTATCAATGAAGGTCAGTGGCCTGAAGGAAACTCTTGCTGTCAGAGCAATGAATCAGAGATGTGGTCTGTTATATATATTTATATAGTGTCATCATGACCCATGTATTAAGATTTAAACTGAGATATTACTCCAGACCATTCAGTTTCTCTCTCAGCGGCTCTCCGTATATTGCCAATGTATTTTAATCTGCAGTCCCAGAGGGAGAACTGTGTAACACCTCATGGGTTTTCATAAGGTTATAAAGATTCACGGTGCATGCGTCGCCATCCAAATAGAAAGAGTACTTCATTTCTGTGGGCAAATGAATCTTTTTCCCCTCATTTCCCAATCTCAAACAACTCTGATACAGGGGTGAGTTATCAACATCTCGAGAATCTCTAAGATGACTCTTTTGTCATTGACGGGATGTTTATATAAAGAGATATACTGACTTCTCTGTACGTGTGCACCAGCTAATTGAGACTGATTATATGCTGACAAAATAGACAGGCATGATTTTCATCATTGTTTCTGGAAATTACATGTTTATGGGTATTTCATACTAAAAATTAAATATTTAGTATATTGGCCATTCTACAGAATTGGTGCAAACTGCTGTCCCACAACCAAAAAACACATTTAAAAAACATTTAAATATTCAAATTTTAGATGTTTACCAAAATCCTTCTATTAATAAGTAAATAAGTAAGATTTTATATATGTGTGTGTGTGTGTATGTATATATAATCATTTATTGGGTACTTTCAATTGGGAGGTAGCTGTCCTGAACCCTAACCCCTAAATTTCAACTTGTGAAAATGATATTGAAATCATTTTTGCATATTTTTTCCATTGTAGTTTTTAAAAAATATATTTCTGATTTTTATTTATTTATTTTTTTTTATTATTTTTTTTTTACATAAAGTTACATAAAAATAATAATGTTTCCCACATTTTCATGTCACTGCCGAAGCAATGTATGTTTTAGTGAATCAGGTTCTGATCAGGAAATGTCCCTCCTTCTCATAGCCTCTCTATCATAGTACCATCAGTTTGAGTTAAATGTGCTCAAAAGTCTGAAAATCTGTGTGTAACTTTAAGGAATGTCACTACAAAACACCTTTTTTTTCCTACAATTAAGCAAAATTTTTGGGTGTTATTCCCAAAAATGTAGTTTTTATGTGTGTACAATTGTTCAGAACTGTGTTAGCTAACCATATGTGGGTAGGGTAACCATACCCTAACACCTACCACCAGACGTGCAGGGGGAATAAATAAAAGTAAAAACTGTAAAATAAGATCTACTGCAGTTGTGAAGTAGGCCTAATCAATTTGAACTATTTGCAAATACAGTTTTGTTTTAAAATATGCACATTCACTCTTACTGATATCTGATATGTCGCAAACACAAATATATGATATGTCTCTTCACATTCAGTTATGAGTTACATGAATCAAATGTAAATGCAGCAGAGCATCATCGAGGATATCAAGTATTTAGGGACACTTTGGCCATTTCTAATTTTTGGGGAGTCCCTTTAAATGTCTATGGTGGCTATATATCTAACATATACTCTACATTTCATAAAAGATATGTATCATATCTTCTACATTTAAAATTTATAATAAACGACTACTATACACATCTTGGGCCTGACTTACCTCGTGCAGAGGAAGCCGCCTCTTTTCCGAGTTGTGCCTCTGAAGGGTCAGAGTTAGAGGCTAGAGCCCATTCTCGTTTAGTTGTGGGTTTATTTAAAAAGAAGAAGAAAAAAAAAAAAGGTGAATAAATTTCCATTTAGTTTAGTTAGCCTGCTATTTAGCACAAGCATAAACTATAGCGGGAACAGAACGAGAAGAGAGTCATCTCGTGTATGATTCGCGAGTTGGGACTTGGGAGAGAATGGGTTTCTTGGTTTTTTAGTATAGTATTTAAAAACTATTTATCCCTAATTTACTCATTCTACTCACTAAAATAATAGGATAAGACAAATAAAATGAGAAAATGTGAATTCTATAATTTATTTTATTCATAGCTCCCACAACATCATAACTGTCTCTCGTCTTTTTGAGCTAGGCTCAAAAGTATCTAAAATCGTCACTACTGAAACAGTCATAACCAAAACATGAAGTTTCGGTTGTGACATCATTGTTTTTTGAGTGTTATTCGATAAAATGTACCGTTCAGAACTGTGTTAGCTAAGCATGTGCCGATTAGCATCTTTGAGCTAGGCTCAAAAGTATCTAAAATTGTCACTACCGAAACAGGCATGAACGAAACGTGATCATTGTTTTGGTAGTGACAAAAGGGAACACATAATGATTTATTTGGAGGAAATAAACAAAATTTTAGTACAGTTATGTAAATCATTAGTATTTTAATATGTTTTAGTAGTGTTTTAGTATGTAAGTTAAAATTCTGTAATGTGATGTGATGCCTACCAAAACATTACTGTCACTACCGAAAATGTGCAGTCACGACCGAAACATGGGATGTTTTGTCAAAAATAAAGTATATTGAATTATCAACTAAGATGTTATTATAGTGTTTGGTTCAATGTATAATCAAACTAATGAATCCTTAACTTTGAAATCAGTATGATAAACGTTATGCCTTTTACAAAAAAAGATTGGATTCAAAATACAACAAATCTCATAAATTACCCTTGAAATATTGATAACATTGTAATTGTTAGCAAAAAATATATATTTGCAAGGTAGATGTGAACAAAATCTTTCAATGTAACCCTTCTTATTAAATTATGTATTATTGTGTTTCAGCAGTGACACATTTGGGGAGAGGAAAAATATTCTAAAACTTTCTGAAAATACAATATGAGAATTAACTGCACAAGTACTAGAAACGTGTACATTTTTGCATAAAAATACTTTTTTTTTCCAAGACGTTTCCAACTTTGAATTCAGTTTTATTGTAATTTGTAATTTATTTTTCAATTACAATTCTACTTCATGTTAAATTGAAATACAGGAATCAAATTCAGCGAACAGAGAGGTGGCAGTAAATTGAAATATTGAAAAATACATTGCAAGTAGCGAAAAAACGCTAATGCTTTAATCACCTTTAGCCATTAGCTAGGGACTACTTAGGTGTTCACTAATAGACTCTGGTGCTTCTTAACAGAAATATCTTAGTTAAGTAAAAACAACATGATTTATGTAGTGGAGGATTAGAGAGAACATCATTACATTTCCAGCAAGAAAGTCATTTAATTACAGGTCTGTAACTAAATAGGTTTGGGACAAAAATGGAGATGGAGCCTAAAATTGTTGAAATTTGACACCAGCGCACAAGTGTGTAACTGAAAGAACTCATGAGGCACTCCAGAAGTAGCTGAGTGGGCGTAAAAGGCCATCCCACAGCATTAAATGATGTGTTTTATTGAGGTAATCCATCCGAATGATGCTGGTTTAACGTCACAGGCTATATCGCGCTATTATTCCCCTGTTGTCTGTTAAGCTTCTCTGTAATGTGTGTTTGACATCTTGCACAATCGAAAGCTAATCATCTCCAGTAATGCAGGATGCAGCAGCTCTCAGGAGATATATTAGGCCGTTATCTCACTATCAACAACAACATCATTAGGTAGATAATGCTAACGTTGAATGTACGATCCTTCGCGCAAAGCAACGTGTGGTAGCACAGCTGGAGTATGTAAATTGTTATTGCTGCAACGGTGACTCAACGGTGAAAAAAAAAAAAAAAGACTACTCAGGCACAACTCCACCCATATCTGCTGTAGATCTCTCAATGTGTGTGTATCTTTATGCTTAGAGATTAGTTGTTAATCACATTTGAATCTTTGATGGTGTACAAAAAGTTCACCTTGAAATTAAGTGCAGTGAACAGTAAGCAAATAAAATATTACTGTCGATAAACACAGCTTATCTCTAAAAATAATATTTACTGTAATACATCAGAACTGTTTTTTTTCTTCCAAATTAAATCATTAATGATACATTGATGAAAACACACACACACACACACACACACACATATATATATATATATATATATATATATATATATATATATATATATATATATATATATTATGTGTACTTGCAGACAGGCTCTGTTTGCTAAACAAATGTAGCAATTTACTAATTAATCCATATTTGTATTTTCTAATGTACAGTACAGTACCTTTTCATTTTCTAAAACATATTCTCCACACCTCTAGTTTACTAGTTATCTGTCTTCCATGCATATGTGCACTTTCCAAAAACCTGTGAAATGAATTGGCATTTATATAGAAGCCAGGTAAGGTAATTCCAACTTTTTCTCTCACAATTTTGACTTTTTTCTCATCATTCCAAGTTTATATCTCTCAATTTTGAGTAAACATCTGACAATTTGGAGTTATTTCTGGCAATTCTGAGTTTATATCTTGCAATTTTGAGTTAAGAACTCAGAATTCTGACTTTATTTCTGGCAATTATACTGAGTAAACATTTCACAATTCTGAATTTATTTTTGGCAATTCTGAGTTTATATCTTGCAATTTTGAGTTAACTCACAATTCTGACTTTATTTCTGGAAGTTATATTTCCAAATTTTGAGTAAATATTTGACAGTTCGGTGTTGCTATCTTGCATTTTTGAGTTAGGCTAACATCTCAGACTTTATTTCTGGCAATTATATTTAGTAAACAGTTGACAGTTGGAAATTCTAAATTTATATCTTTATATATCTTATAAATTTTGAGTTAACACAATTCTGACTTTATTTCTGGCAATTCCGACTTTATTTCTTGCAATTCCAAGTTTAGATCTTACAATTTTAAGTTACCTCTCAATTCTGACATTTTTTTTTTTTTTTTTTTTTTACACAGAAGTGTGATTTAATAACACTCGATTCTGATTTTACTTATTACATAACTGCATAATAACTTCATCCAGCTGTCACTAATTGTATGGCCTTGGGTTGGATCACAAAATGCATTTTGTACACAATGTTAATTTTGTGCATTAATATGAATATGAAATAGAATGTACCAAAATATTTCTTGAACGAAATATGCATTTCATGGTATAACCAGATCCTCCCTGTAAAAGAGATATAAACTCAGAATTCAAAGAAAAAAATTTATAAACTCGCAATTTCCAAGAAAAAAGTACGAATAGTGACATGCTAACTCATAATTCCATAGTGCTTTCTCAAACTATTTACATATTGTTGTCAAGCCAACATTCAAAGTTTGTCTTGACAAGCTTTCCTTTTCCGGTATTACAACTGACATTTTTTTTGTGATTCCTAGTGGTCACTGACAAAAAGTCCTTTTATAGTAGATTATTAGACTCTCTGCTTTTGTCCCAGAAGACATTACCACCAATTCTCTCCAGTCATCTTTTATTAACAACACAATAAAGGAGATTTCATCTTGTTCCTTTATCACCAATAAGCATTATGGGTTTCTTGTCCTTTTGAAACTAGCACAACATGTGTTCTAATAAGCTGCGGTCAAAATCTAAGATCCATGACATCTAGTTATGAGTCACCACTGGTTCTTCTAATCCATTACAGGCTGCTGCAAACTTCCCGCATGCATGACCAGGAGTGGCGATGGAAGGGACGTGGTTCTGTACGGCTGCCAGGAGAGCGGCTGAGGAAATGCACTACAAGGTCAATCAAGCTGTCCGTGTCTCTTCCTCTCCGCTTTGGGAAGCACAGCATGCCGTGGCAGACCTGGAACAGTCATTCTTGAACGAGCACAGCAGTGATTTATAAAGACATTCTCTGGACATGATATCCTTTCTGTGAAAAGATGCCCTAAAAAAATAACCCAAGGCAGGACAACAGATAAAAAAGGTTAGTAAATCCGACATCAGGGAAGGTGAAATTTGTAATGAATCATTGATGTCAGTATGTAGGCATTACATAATATGTGAGATGTGTTTGAGCATAATTACATTCATGTTATGTCTCTTATGCACACCATGGCTGCATTTATTTTTGTCAAAGATACGGTAAAAACTGATTTTTGTATTGCTATTATTACAATTAAAAACACGTGTAATTTATTCCTGTGATCAAAGCATTTTCAGGATCATTACTCATTACATAAGGCTACATTAGTCTTCAGTGTCACATGATCCTTGAGAAATAATTTGAATATGCTGATTTGCTGCTCAAGAAATATTTATTATTATTATCAAAGTTGAAACCAGTTGTGCTCGTTAAAGGATTAGTTCACTTTAAAATGAAAATTACCCCAAGCTTTACTCACACTCAAGCCATCCTAGGTGACTTTCTTCTTTCTAATGAACACAATCAAAGTTATATTAATAAATATCCTGATGCATCCAAGCTTTATAATGGCAGTGAAAAGAGGCAAACAAGTTTGAAGCTCAAGAAAGTGCATCCATTCATCATAAACATACCCCACACGACTCCGGGGGGATAATAAAGGTCTTCTGAAGCTAAGTTTGTGTAAGAAAAATATCTATATTTAACAAGTTATAAAGCAAAATATGTAGCTTCTGTCTTCCGTATTCAACTTAAGAAGAAAGTGTAACACAGTGTCCTAATCAGATGCACCACGACACATGATAAAAGGTATCTTTTCCATGTTAATCAGAGTTTTTGTCCTAACCAGCCACAACGGCGACACGCAACGATTCTATTTTAGAAACTGTTTTTATTTCTCCGCAACGTCGAGGCTTGGAATACAACACAAAGTATGGCAATGGTCAGTGTACGTTTTGATAGTTTGTTTTCCAATTTGAAATTAAATACGCAGAAACGAGAAAATGGTAAAAAAAAAACCCGGAAAAACAAGATTTTGGCTCGACTTTCGTTTTTCGGGTCACGGATAGAAAACGGAAACACTACTTCAAAACTCATTTTCCACATGTGGGCAGTCATTACAAGCCCCTTTCAGCCGATTGGTCAATCAAATCTGAGCCAGTGACGTCATCATCAGTTTGTTCAACAAAATAACAGTCCTCTGCTGCTATATCAGTATGTCATATATCAGCTTTATTCTGTGCAGCCTAACGCGTATTTCACAGAAATATTTATTTCAGAAATGTTAATCAGCACGCAGGCTGTTGTAATGCTGTTTGTAGTTTAATATGCATGGTGAAACTGTGCTACCCATACACAGAGGAGCGGATGAGAAGCACAGATTAAAAAAAAACTACAGTTTTTATTTTATTCTATTTTGAAGTCACAATAAATAAGTAGTGTAAGCAATTTTAAAAAATGAACAATAGCTCATCTCTCTTTATTTATGTTTTTTTATATAGCCTAACATTGCCTGGACTGAATAATGTTAATAACAGATTGGGGGAAGATGTAAAGATCAAACATTAAAGATCAAAGTTGGCAGGAGCATATAGCCGTAACGGTCCTGTGGCAGGTGCATAGCAGTAACGGATCCCGTGGCAGACGCATTTAACGGTGACGTTTTTTTTTTCCTCAAAATAAAACGTCTTTGACTTTGAGTTTATTCTCAACATTTTGTTTCGATTTTGTTCTCGAAATTTAGCTAGATTTTTTCTCAAAATAAAATGTCTCGGTTATGTATGTAACCTTAGCTCCCTGAATAGGGAACGAGACACTGCGTCGAACGCTTTGGGAACGCCTCTGCATGATTGCGTCGTGAAGCACGTATGAAATCAGTCCAATAGAGTGATGGAACGTCATAGGCGGGTGACATCACCGACCAGGAAACTATAAAGCCTACCCGAAAACCCATTCATTCAGCTTCTGAAACCTGAAGCAAGGCGCTTACGGGCATGCTGGGAGTATGGCAGGGTGACACAGCGTCTTGTTCCCTATTCAGGGAACTAAGGTTACATACGTAACCGAGACGCTCCCTTTCAAGGGAACTCGTGCTGCGTCGAACTCTGGGAACAACAATGCCCACGTTGCCATAAGAGCGAGTGACCGTCCATGTGAAATTGATGCACACACTAAGACGATAGCACCTGCGCCCCAGGAGTGGAGCCGAGGTCCAGCTCATAGAACCTCACAAAGGTGTGCGGCGAAGACCAGCTCGCCGCATTATAGACTTCTTGGAGAGAAACTCCTGACATTAGCGCTTTGGAAGCAGCCATACTCCGGATCGAGTGGGCTCGCACAGCCAAGGGTGAAGGCTGACCAGCCGACTCTGGAAAGGAGGAGGACAGAAGGCCTGCAGAATGATAGGTCTCACAGTAATAGTGAGAACCTTGGGAATATAGCCTGGTCTAGGGTGCAAGAAGGCTTTAACCATGCCAGGCGCAAATTCCAAGCACGAGGGAGATACCAAAAGGGCTTGGATGTCTCCAATTCACTTGAGAGATGAAATAGCAAGCAGAAAGGCATAGAGTTTCCTCGTCTAGCAAGGATATCAGGTCTGAGAACCATACTCAGGCCGGCCAAAATAGGGCTACTAGCAGGAGACGGACCCCGTCCTGGCGAACTCTCTCCAGAAGTCCCAGGAACAGCGCAATCAGGGGAAATGCGTACAGAAGTAGCCTCGGCCATGGCTGCACCATAGTGTCCAGCCCCAGAGGTGCTGGGTTTGTCATGGAGAAGCATAATGGATAGTGAGTCGTCTCTCGAGACGCAAACAGATCCACTTCGGTTCAGCCGAAGTTCTCCCATAGGAGTTTCACCACCTCAGGGTGAAGTCTCCATTCCCTGGGCCTCGGCCCCTGCCTCGACAGAATGTCTGCTCCCAAACTGAGGTACCCTGGGATGTAAACTGCCTTGATTGAGAGCAGCTTCCCCGGGTCCACAGGAGGATCTGATGAGCCAGTCTGTATAACGGGCGCAACCTCAGACCACCCTGATGATTTATGTACGAGACCACCAATGTGTTGTCTGAGCGAACAAGTACATGATGGCCCCTGAGGTCTGGAAGGAAGTGTTTCAGGGCCTGAAACACCGCCAACATTTCCAGGCGATTTATATGCCAGGAGAGATAACGGTCCTGCCATAGACCCCGAGCAGAGCGACCACTCATGATCGCCCCCCAGCCCGTGAGGGATGCATCTGTCGTTAGCATGACGCAGCGACCGAGAACTCCCAACACAGGTCCCTGGGACAGAAACGAAAGTTGTTTCCATATGACTAGGGTATGAAGGCATCGCCGCGTGACCCTGATCACACGAAAAGGATTCCCCCTCGGCGAGAACCCCTTGGTTTTGAGCCACCACTGCAACAGTCTCATGTTCAGTAGGCCAAAAGGTATCACGTTGGACGCTGCTGCCATGAGACTTAACAGCCTCTGAAACTGCTTGACAGTGAGTGACTGGCCTAGCTTTATGTCTGTTACAGCTGAGAGAATCGATGCTATGCGAGCATGTGACAGACGAGCACGCATGACAATCGAATCCCATACCACGCCTAGTTAAGTGGTTCTCTGAGCAGGAGAAAGCACACTTTTCTTCGCGTTTAGCCTCAACCCCAACTTCTTCATATGGGCGAGAACAACATCTCGATGTTGAACCGCCATCTGCTCTGATTGAGCCAGAATCAACCAATCGTCGATATAGTTTAAGATGCGGATGCCCTGCATACGCAAGGGCATCAGAGCCGCATCTACACATTTGGTGAAGGTGCGGGGTGACAGGGCTAAGCTGAAAGGAAGAACCCGATATTGGTATGCTTCGCCCCCGAAAGCAAACCTCAGGAACTTCCTGTGTTGTGGGAGGATTTATATATGGAAGTATGCGTCTTTTAGATCTATTGTAACAAAGAGCGCCCCCCTGAGGGCACCGAAGGCAGACAGACACCGTATATTGAGGTGAACGCCGTGTGGCTTCGGAGGGGACCACCCTCAGGATCCTGACACTTCTGCTGTCAGGATTTCTTCGATGAAGCCCTCTTAGCAGCAATGACGGTCCTCCGATCCGTCATGCCCTTCGAGGACTTCGCCTGCGAGCGTTGCCCCGCCTCCCAGCTCCTCAGATGGGAAGTACGGGTAGCAACGCTCTGCCTCTGTTGTTGTCTATATGAGGAGCTCGTACTCAGCTTCGGCTGCTCCCGCCCAGCAGCCGCAAAGACCTGGGTTCGGCGGCGAAGAAACTGCTGAAGCGCCGCAGCTTGTTTCTTTGATTCCAGGGATGAACACACTTCCTGAAATGTTGTTCGCTCACCATTATAACTTATATATATGAGGACAGACAACGATAAATAGGACAGACAAGTTCACATATAGTGCTTGCTGGAGACACAGAAGCTGAATGAATGGGTTTTCGGGTAGGCTTTATAGTTTCCTGGTCGGTGACATCACCCGCCTATGACGTTCCGTCACTCTGTTGGACTGATTTCATACGTGCTTCACAATGCAATGACGCATTTTTTTTCTTGTAATTTACTGAGTTTATTCTCAACATTTTATTTCGACAATTTTTCTTGAAATTTAACAAATTTAATCTCTGAATATAATGACTTTAATCTCGAGATGGTTTTATTTTTCATTATTGCTTGGCCCTAATTCATCAGAATCTGGCCAAAAAATAAATAAATAAAATAAAATAAAAAATAAAAATTCTACATCCTACATATTTTCCCCCACTTCTTTTATTAATAATCATTACTAGATTAAGAATCTAATATGTAACAAAAAATAAAGTTTTGATTATAGCCTACAGACACTGTTAGACATTTCAAAAAGTTTAGCTTTAGGCTACTCTAGTTAAGATTTGACTATGGCACTGTAACCACGTAATAAAGTAGGCTACAACAACTGTTAAAAATTCTTAAGTAGGCCTAGATACACTGCAGTTAATTTATTTGAATAGGCTACAGATTTTTGTAGGGCAATTTTTTTTAATTTTTTTTTTTTTTTTTTTTTTTTTTACAATATATAGCTTTCAGTTCTGACACAATGACCTATTTTAAGATAATCATTTATTTAAAATATTGCATATACAAGATTTCAACATAAGCTTCAAGTTCCAGTGTTCACCATTTTGCCTGTCTTATTACTTTTTGTAGTGTACAATGTTGGACTGGATAGCCTACTCAAAGAATGGCAACAGAAATATGGAGAAAAAAAAAAAGAGTGGAGTAGCCATAATAGAGAATAGCCTATAGATCAGTGGTAGTAGCCCAAAGGATGTCATGCGCTTGGCTACAGATGTTGAGGCATTTACATTTTACATTTTAAAAACACAGTGACAGCTTAAAAACAGACTTAATTAAATTTACTGTAGGGTTTTTATTTTATTTTTTTTTTTTTTTTTTTTTTTTAACATGTGCATACATATTTCTGGAAAAAAACGCGTTAGGCTGCACAGAATAAAGCTGATATATGACATACTGATATAGCAGCAGAGGACTGTTATTTTGTTGAACGAACTGATGATGACGTCACTGGCTCAGAGTTGATTGACCAATCGGCTGAAAGGGGCGTGTAATGACTGCCCACATGTGGAAAACGAGTATTGAAGTCGTGTTTCCGTTTTCTATCCGTGACCCGAAAAAATTATCTCCAAAATCTCGTTTTACCGTTTTTTTTTTTTTTTTAAACAAACAAAAAACGGAAACGATTGTCTTCTCGTTTCTGCGTATTTCATTTCAAATTGGAAAACAAACTATCAAAACGTATACGGACCGGCAATGATAATATCAGGTGCTTTATTTAATGTTAAAATCCTCAAATTCAAAATGTGAGTTTGAATATCATTTCGTGTGTCTTTTATAACCAAACTGAAAGCAACAACGGACAATTCACCTCAAATCTTCACAATAAATAAAAGGAAACAAGAATGTTTAAACTGTCAACTCACTGTGGACAGACAAGTGTATTCTATAACAAAAATTGTTTCAAGAACTGAAATCATGTTATTTTTAATCATGTTAAAATGGTGTAATATTCAGGAATTTGATTATATGTACTTACCAATTTCGTTGCGGGTGCCGGGAGCTTGCAGAGAGAGCTCCTCCACGCACTCTTATGACTGGCAGTGATTTTTGATTGACTTTATCGCTTCTCATAGTCGCGTCACGTCTAGTGTGGACAAACAAATTGTTAGTTGCTGGAATCTTATCGCATCACGTCTGGTTAGGACACGGTGTAACGGCTCTCGCAGTTCAAAATGCTTACACTACGCTTTCTGTTACGAAAAAAGCGCAAGTGATGCTTGAGGGTGAGTAAATTTAAGTAAACTAATTCTTTAATATTTTTGTGGAAACTGTGAAACACTACCTTTTAAAGTATGGGGGAAAGTATTTTCAGTAAAAACAAAAATGTTTAATGTTACAAAATATTTCTATACTGTTCACTGAAATGCTTTTCATCAAAGAATCCTGCACTTCGTTTTTCACAAACATATTAAGCAGCAAAAATCGTTTTCAACATTGATAATAAAAATCATTATTAATAACTGAGCACAATTCATAATTAATCAGGCCTGAGCAGCAAATCAGCAGATTACACTAATTTATCCAGGTTCATGTGAAACTGAAGACTGCTGAAAATTCAGATTTGAGTAACAAATTACATTTTAGAATATATTCAAACAGAAAAGTTGGTAACACTTTATTTTAGGGTCTTTTAACTAGTTGCTTATTAGTATGCATATTACTAGAATATTGGCTATTTATTAGTACTAATAAAGCACATATTAATGCCTTATTCTGCATGACCTTATTCTACATTCTTAATCCTACACAATACCTAAACTTAACAACTAGCTTACTAACTGTTAATAAGCAGTAAATTGGGAGTTTATTGAGGGAAAAGTCGTAGTTACTAGTTTATATGTGTTCCCTATACTAAAGTGTTACCGAAAATTTTTCTTTTTTCTTTTAGATAATACATTTCAGTAATAATATTTCACAATATTACTGTTTTTATTATATCAAATAAATGCAACCATGAAGAAAAAAAGAGACATTTTAAAAAAATCATAATTTCAAACTTTTGACCGGTATCAAATATATATCGATAATCACACAGATGCTGCTTCTGCAGTGGCTGATCTCAGCATTTTCTCTGATCTAAATGTTCTTAATTAATAAATGTTAATTTTATGTCAGTTGTAATGCCAACACTTGAACTAACAGCTGTTATTTTGCCAAGAGAGTTGGCAAAAGGTCTCTATATCCATAATAAAGGGGCACCAGGAAGTGTGATTTAGCCTTAGTTACGGTATTTGATGAAGTCCACAATAAGGGGACCCATTGTACAAATAGTAAACCACATTCACAAAAAATGCCAACCCAGATGGGGTTAGATTTCTCAGAGGAGACTCGGACCCAGTTGAGTTAGCCATTTGCGGAGTAGGTCATGCAAGACAAAACAAACTTGTTTGATTCGTACATGATTAAAATCACAAAGTTTCCCATAAACACAAATTTACCTGACCTCCCTTTTCAAATAAGGCTATTCATGCATCTTAAAGGCATTCATGAATTTTACTTAAATAAAATTCAGGATTTTGGTATTTACTTTTATAAAGATATTATCCAAAGTGCACATTAAATATTAAACACTCACATTTCCACTCAGATAACTTGTGTAGAAATGTAATTTGTATGGAGTGATTTTGGTTTGCAGAAAACAAATCAATGTCCACTAGCATTAATTTCAACCGCATGCCCAAGTCAAGAAAATCTCCCAAGGCGTTTTATAGAGCAAACTGCCATCTGCTTTGACAGCAGAGGTCTTTATCTGCGACAGCAACAAAGCGTTTAGCATAACACTGAGAGGAGCATTTGTTTGGACCCTCTCTCTGCCCAGTTTCGCCACTGGTGTAGTTGTTCGTTTCTGGCAATACTCCAGGCCGCTGCTTTGTAAGGTCTCCAGCTCCTGGGGTGATTTCACTGTCCAGTGAGCTATGAAAGCTTTTTATAAGTACATCAGCACAACTGCATTAATCGGCAGCCATATTGATTCAGCATTTGTGTGTAAGACAGAGAGAAGAGGAACATTAATGAATATATTTATAATGAAGTACCTCTCAACCTCGTGCTTGACTCACAAATGGGGCATAAAGTTTTGCAAGTCTCAGCCAAACACAAAATAAAAATACTGACCCCTATGTTTAACTCATTTCCTCTGGGCTAGACTGGAAGTAAATTGACATGAACATTTATAGTCCACTTGAAATCAGTAGAAACGACTGTGAAAAGTTTCCTCTTTTTTTGTTTCTGTTAAATTTCAGCTTTGTGTTTCAACATATTTTATGTAAAAACCATACATACAGATCCCTATTTTTTTATTCATATGTCAAATAAACATGATGTTTATGAAGTTTTAAGTTAACACTGTCAACATTAACATGATAATGCATGCATATAATAATTAAATGTTTAACTTAGTTCACTTTAAACCCTCAAATGTTTGCATGTTTCGCCAATCATTATTACATATTTGGGTTTTCAGTGACCCGGATCTATATCTATGTATGTCCCGCAATTTTAAAGACCTGAGGTATGTTTATAAGGGTTAATCTATTTATATAGTCATAGTTTACAGATTTTCTTTAAACAAATCAAAATAATAATAAACCACATAAAAAAGTAAAGCCCATGATTTTAGTTATTATAAGCTATCTGGGTTAAATTAACAGCCTAACATGTTTAGTTATATGAACCCAGCATGTGTTCTGTCCTTTTGCCAGGGTTTAAAACTACCTAAATTATTTGTTTATTTGAATCCAGAATGTTTATAATGTACACATATGTCTGTATATTTTAGAAAGAGCGCAGGCAAAACCCACAATGGTTCAATGTGTCACTATTCTACATTATTGCAGTATTTTTGCAGTATTACATTCATTCTGTGCATTGTTTGTGCTAAGCCTGATGCATACTATAAATCTCCTTTTTATCTTTCCCTGTCATTTTATTTTCCCCTTCGCTTTGTACCTAGCATTTGGATATTTATTAACTTACATGTGTGTTAATGTATCAATTGAGGTCCATAATGCAGTCATGTCTATAGGGGAAAAAATGGTATCACTACTTTAAATAACACAATATATGTTATGTTAAAGCCCAGCTAACTAAAATGTTTAAAACATTTTTTAAAGCTGCTGTCCGAAACTTTTTTTGGTTAAAAATTATCCAAAATAAATTTTTGAGCATGTACATAACCAGCCAGTGTTAATCTCCTTACCTTAGCCTGATTCACAATGGTAAGCTTGTAATAGTGTTCTATAATTTGGGTGGTACTGGTGGGTTTTCGCGTGAAATTCCAGCATGTCGCCGTTTGTCTTTGTGTCATTACGTCACGTCTGTATACATAAAGAACGAGTCCTAGCTAGTAGGCTATATCGCATGTGAGGCGGATCATTTATAGCCTTTTCTCACAGCAGCTGGAATAATTAAACTTATCATTTTGATGGGGGATTGTATGTTATAACAAATTAAAGTACAAATACAAACAACTTGTTTAATTGACTGTGAGTCGACTCTTACTTTTGAGAGACAATAACTTTATATACGGTGCACTTTCAGATTTAAAACTTTGCAGGATGTTTCCATTCACTTAGAGCTATGTTACACACTGCATGAAAGGTAATTTTCAAAAATCCATAATAGAGGCACTTTAAATAACACTTTATTTATTATATTAAAGCCCAGCTAAAAACAAAAGTTTTTAATTTTAAGCTGAAAATTCTGTGCACAGTATACATATTATACAATACAGCTAGTGTGCTTTTCTGAACATTTCCCAAGTTTTGGGTTTAGATACTGAAATACTGTTAGAATAATGGACAAGTTCCGCACATTTGACCTACTGTACTTACAAAATATGTCATTATTATTATTATTATTGCAGTCTGTTATGTGTATACTTCAGAATTGTAGCTCTGTGTCTAATAAGTCTGGGGAAATACTACATTATTTGCTTATTCTGAGAGTGACTTTACCATTTTATCTTTTCTTTTTTTCTTCTTCTTTTTGAAGTGAACATATCAGTGGCACTTCTTTTAACACACACACACACACACACACACTCACACACAATTTTGTCCTTGCAACAGGGGACAGAAAAGCCTGTGCTTTACTAAGCTGTGTTGGCTGCAGTGGAAGGCTGCAGGGGGCACATTAGGAAGCTTTGACATTATCAAAGGTCATGTCAAATCAATATGTGTGTTGACAAACTTCAGATTGCTCCCTGCTAGATTTGCAGATAGGATACAAACCCGCCCAGATGGTGTTTGCTTGCTTGAATCTTGCCTGCATTGGTGCTCTCCCAGGAGAACCTGCACACTGACCAGCTTCGAGCACTTCATTGAAATTTAAATTGCAGGTTTTTATAGAAATGTCACTTTGGAGTATGTAATATATCAAGAATATAGGGAATGTGAGTCATAGATGTTATTTGGAATCATGCACAAAGTATCACTTATTTCTTTACTGAAACTTTTGATCCATTTAGTGCAAATAAAACAAATAAAAGTATTAATTTCTTCAACATTTTTGAGCAATAATGTATATACTATACTCTATATTTCTCTTAGTATTGTTAGACTGATAGAAAAGCTTATACATTTGAAACATCTTCACTGCCTTTTTAGTTTTTGAACTAAAGTAAGATTCAAACTGTAGTATTCGGCATGATGGATGGTCCAAACAGAAGAGGAAGACCCCACAGAGAATGGACTAATGACATCAGACACTGGTGTGCAGCAATCCTTCAGGACTGAAGCTATTCTACACTAGACAGGAATTTATGGAACAGAATTGTCAATAAGGCATCAGGCGCCTACAGGCGTTGAGCCCATGGTTGTTGTTGATGATTATGATGATGTTGTATACTCTCATTTCTTCCACATCTAGTATGCTAATGTATTAATCTTTGTAAGCTTCAGGGCAGTCGCTCGACATAACAGACATTCAGCATTCATACCTAAAACTAAGCAAAGTAAAAACAGGAGATGTGCTACCAGATCAAACTATCAGGAGAACAGACAAGCTGAACAAACCATTCACGATTTTAAGAAGTCATATTTTAAATATTTACACTGTTTCTCTTGTGGAAAGTTCTTTTATCTTGACAACCTGTGTTAAATTCTAGTAAATTTAATGCTGCTTGGTCATTCATGTGCATGTTACAATTTGGCTGCTTATTGAAGGCTCATATTAATTAAAATATAATACACAAAGAGACCATGGTATTCATTACTGCACTTGTTAGTGTATGGCAGTTTTCAGCATACTTTTGTCTACTATCATAGGTTTTTATTTTTCTCCTCATTTATAATAACTATGAGTTTCAATAAAAAGACACAGAGACAGAGAAATTTAACTCAATAAGCGAAATACAGATTGATATCAAATATTCATATTGTTTCATGCAATATTCATGCACACTGCATATTTCAAATTGATTTGTTTTGCAAATGTTTTCTCCTAAATATTCTCCCCAGTGCTAAGCAGCTTACAAAACAAAGACACTCTGATTAGCTAAAATTCATCAAATTTTCCTAAGAAATTAGCTGAGAAAGAAGCTGAAGCAATTGTTTAAATACAATGACGTGAAACAATAATACTTCTAAACCGATCAACATACAGAGCTGAGCCTCAGGAGGTCAAATCCTCTTTTCTAAATGTTAAACAAATATTCTGAAGAGCATGGAAAACGTTATACAGTTTATACAACACCTCTAGCAAAAAATGTTCTATCATAAGAACAGAGCTTGAGTCTGATTAAATTTTGGATTGATACAGGTTGTCAAGGAAGAGAAAATAATAGCCGGGTTTGCCAAAGCACTAAGATCACAGTAAATTTTATTTAACTCTTTCCCCGCCAGGTTATTAAAAAAAAAAAAGTTACCAGGCAGTGCCAGCATTTTTGATCATTTTTACAAAACTATAACGGCCACCAGAATATTTTGTTGTATGATTATCTGAACTCAGGGGCATAGCAGCCGCGGGGGACGCGGCATTCATAAGCCAATCATAAGGCGAATCATCTCTTGGGCGTGTCTGCCATGTGCTTTAAATCTCCTGTTGCTCTCGCGATTTCTTTTATTCATCACTTCTTTGTTCTTTTTTGGTGGTCTGGGGTGAAATGCACCACAGAAAAAAAAGCAGAGGACGATTACATCCTTTTTTCATACAAACACTACTGAAAGTATGTGTCATGTCGCGATGACACAAATCATGTGATCAAATTTCCATGTTATGATTTAACCTAGTGTAACGTCGCGTGACTCGATGTGATCATGCGATGCACAAAAGACAATAGAACCCATTAAGAACCTCGTCACGGATCCAGTGTGTGTTAAATGCTCTCCTACTTATCGCTTTGGATAAAAGCATCTGCTAAATGAGGCATAATGATTCTTGGATTCTGATGTCTTTTGTCACGTCGTGCTGCTCGCATCCGGAGTAGAATTATCGTTTCCCAATAAAGCAAAGTTGTTTTGCGCCGAATACTTATCTTATCATACTTTATCATATTTTAGTACTTTAATTCATTACCGCTATGTCCTAAACTTGAACCGGTCTGTAGGAAAGGCAGGCTGTCACGTCACTGACAGAAGAGGGGAAGACAGTTGCTTGACCTCTCCAGAACGTATACAGGTGAGATTTGTCTGAAAAAAAAGAGGACTGACTATTTTAAGGCAGTGTTCCACCAATGTTTGATGATCACTCTATTTTACATGTGCATAAGCAATGCTTCTGTCACTTGTTTCTGCTTCTTCACTTGTGTTTTGATCAGGATCATATTTTTATGATCTGAGAAACAGACTTTCAAAACAATAACATCCCATATTTACTATTACTGAAATAGACAAAGTTCTAAATTATCACTAAAACACAAGACAGTCCATAATTAAACTAGGGCTGCAACAACTATTCGATAAAATCGATAATAATCGATCAATTCTCATTATCGATTAGTTGGGTCTGCCCACCGTGCACGTAAGACTTCCGTTAATCTCGTCAAATTACAGCACTGAATAACGCATTTCTATGTAAGACCTTTGTTCATCTTCAGAACACAAATTAAGATATTTTTGATGAAATACAAGAGGTATATGACTCGTCCATAGACAGCAATTTAATCATCACTTTCAAGGTCCAGAAAGGTACTAAATACATCATTAAAATAGTCCATGTGACTGCAGTGGTTCAACCTTAATTTTATGAAGCAGCAAGAATACTTTTTGTGCACAAAAACAAAACAAAAATGACGACTTTATTCAACAATTTCTTTTCTTCCATTTCATTCCCATTTCATTGCACGTTCAGTGCTTCCAGGTTCTACGTCAGAACGCCGGCTCAGTATTGGCTGATGCTGTTCACGTGTGTAGACTATTCAAAATGTATCTAAAAATAGCGGAGGAGCAGAATGAGCAGCTGCGGGAAAGGTACGTGATCAAAACTGCACAAAACACGAGAACTTTTTATTTTAAGCTAGCGTAAAGGCTTGCCCTGTCAGGCGCTTTGACAGATGCATGTCCTTCCTCAGTGCAAAATGTTTATTCTACGTCTATATCCTTTTCTTTAATGAAGGCTGCATGAAGTCTCGTCCTTACAGTCTGCGTTAAACTTCAAACTTTACTGAATGAGCGCCGGCGCGTGCACCGGAGTCAGACAGACGAAACGCGGCAGAGAGGGAGAATATTCAGCACAAAGATATTCATTTTGCTGAAATATCTGTTGTTTAAAGTTGAATTTAGATTTAAAAGTCAATATGTCATTCAAGTATTTTATGATAGTAGTAACTGTAAAGGGAAAACTAATTGAATATAAATGTAAGACGTTTCTTATAGCCTATTTACAGGATAAAGAAATGACAGTAACAGGTGATTGTGTCAAGAGTGAATGTGTGTTCCTGCAAATTGTTTTTCTTTATTATCTTTATTACTATCTTCATTTTTAATGTAGAGTAGAGATTTACACTATATTCACTATATGGAGTGCTTAACAAATTTATTAGCCACCCAATGTAAGGTTTGTGCCACAAACTATCAGTATTGGTGATTACTAAAATAATTTTTCATGTTTCTGTAATGGTTAATCCACCAGTATGTGTAAGCTCTTTAGTTATAGCAGTTGTTTTTAAAGCTACAATATAATTATCGTTTTTATCCATGAACTTTTGAGGCAGGGAAAAAAAGTAAAGCACTATAGTTGTTGTTGTTTTTTTTTTTTTTTTTTTTTTTTTTTTTTAGATGCCCAATTACAGTCAATAACAACAGAGATTGTTATTTTATTTTTAGATATTATGTGTGAATAATGACTATTTTGTTGTTTCAGTTTGTTATTCGCCTAATAAATGGCAATAACATTTTTAGTTTTAAACAAGTTTTTGATAGATTCCTAAAATATTTGTGTTCTCTCTTTATTATGACATGTATTCTAATAAATTAAGCACTGTATGCTTTCATAGCATTTCATAGATTATCAAAATAATCGTTAGTTGCAGCCCTAAATTAAACCATTATGCCTATACTTCACAAACACGCAGCACAAAAGCATTCAATTCCTTGAACAACACAATAATGAAAATGATACCAAATAGCAATAAAAATATGTAGCCTACATCTGTAGCATATTGATGTGTAACAAAGACTGTACTCACCCTTAAAATAGTTGAAGGTGGCGGGTCTCCGAGTGATACTAGTCATTTATAAATATAGCCTAATTATGTTTCAAGTTCCGTAACTGTGCGTTAAATATGAATTTTCGGTAACACTTTAGCATAGGGAACACATATAAACTAGTAACTACGAGTTTTTCCTTAATAAACGCCTAATTTACTGCTTATTAATAGTTAGTAAATTAGTTGTTAAGTTTAGGTATTGGGTAGGATTAAGAATGTAGAATAAGGTCATGCAGAATAAGGCATTAATATGTGCTTAATAAGTACTTATAAATAGCCAATATTCTAGTAATATGCATGCTAATAAGCAACTAGTTAAAAGAACCTAAAATAAAGTGTTACCGAATTGTCTAATCATAGGCTGAGGGTGAACCAACTCCATGGAAAGCCTAAGGAGATGCGCTTCCCATTTAAAAACACATTTAAATAGATTTCCTTAAAATAGTTTCAAGTTTCTTGCCACTGCACAACCTAAATATCGCAACATAAACACTGCTGATAAATTGTTTGTTAATATGTTCACAAACCACTGTTAATTTTAACAGATTGCATAACATTGTTTGATTTGGCATGACAGAATGTGAGCAAAGGGCACTCCCTTTATAATCACAAAAAATCTCATCTTATTTCATTGCGATCTCAAGAAGTTCTGTAACAATAAATGATACTGACTTCACAATGAATCTCTTATTTACATAATTGTTTTTGTTCAGTGCTAACTTAAACACTTCTGATTGGTCATTGCATTCAAGTAATCAACAGATATGTTTGTGATTGGCTACATTGCCCCCCAGTGCCCCATATAAATGTGATAAATATTAGTGGTTTGCGTCTTGACACAAAACAATGGCACTGACATACAGTATTTTAACATATGTCAGAGCAAGTAGCTTTCAGTTAAAACAGCCCAAACATGCATTTTTGTCTGGGACTAGTTTTAAGCCTTGTCTTTGAAACTGGCCAATAGTATGCAAATACATACCAGTGATTTTTTTTCTCATTCAAAGCTGAATTTTCAGCATCATTAATGCCTAATATTTTCAAGTAAACAGTCTTTTGTTACATTAAATGTCTTTACAGTCACTTTTGATCAATTTAATGTGTCCTGTAAACAAAGGAAATCTTATCGACCCCATTATGCTCGTAGGTTGTACTTTATACATGTATGTATGCTGGTTTGGGAAACAACATGAAACAAAGTAAGATAATCTTCAGAGTATGACTTGCAATAATATCAGAAAACCCAGTCGAGATTTTGTAATTGCACTTCTTTTCTTAGTATAATACACTGTTGAACAATGTAACTGGGGTCTCATCTGCGTAAAGGTTATTGCTGAAGGGCTATTTATTTAATGTGACACATCTGACAGAGATTAACCACAGTGGTATATAAACACAAGGCTATATTATTTTGTGCTAAGCAATATGTAGTCTTAATGCTAGGGGAAGAAGAACTAGTCAGACGACCTTTTTAGGGGGACTTTTTCACTTGCTTATTTGAGATAGGACAAGAAAGGTTAATAGGAAATGAACCAGGAGAGATGGAATATATATGGGATCAGGAAACAACACAGTCCACACTTGAACCTACGTCCCCATGGGAGCTCAATGGCCCATAGATGTCTTGATCATGTGCATGACTGCTGCCCCATGGCTCTGACACGAGTTCGATCTCTTGACCATATCTGAGGTTTACTAGATTTACCTTGCATGCTATAAAAAAGAAGACTTTCCTTTACAGTGAAGGTCAGGGAATCTAACTGAATATATGAAAGCCTTGGCCTATATGGAGTTGATTGCCAGTCAGTGGTTCTTCTAGCAGTAGAGTGGTCTTTAGGTCAAGTCATACATGTCTTCAAGTTATACATTAAAGACAGTAGCTGCCAGGTACACTGTAAAATGTAACTGATGATCTTACTAATAAAATTAAGTGATTTTAATTTATTTTGAGTAAGTTTGTTGACCTTACTGAGTTTAACTAAGTAACGACAACTTTTTTGAACTGAAAGATATTCAATTCAATTATCTTCTACTTAAAATAATGAGTAGTACGAAATTTCTTGAGTGGTCATGCAGTTCTAACTGTAGTCAATTTGCAACATATTCTGAGGGGAGAAGCACATGGAATGGTGAGTTGGTGCTTATTTGTCATATTTTTAAATTTCTGAATTGTTTAATACATTAAATGATAGTGTAATAATCAGATTAAATAACTTACACAGTGACACTGGGTTTGGTGTTATATTATTGAAATTGTTGAGTTGTGTTTGATTGTGCTAATCGAAATTAGCAGTTAGCATTTGCAAGTTACTGGTCTTTGTCTGCATGTTTTGAATAAAGGAACTTTTTTTATGTTTTTGATATTTTTTATTAAGTGTACAATGTAGACTGGGGAAAACTTTACTGATTACTCTACTGATTTATTTTTGGATGCTAGTTTAGGTGTGTTATACAGAGATGTTATAGTTTTTTTGTTTGTTTGTTTCATTTTAGATTTCTTAAGATTAAAATGTTTGAAGACTACACAATGGTTCATAATTAAAAATATAAATCTATATAGTAAGAATTATTTTCTTAATTTTCAGAGCTTGTTTTGTGGAACGAGACATGTAGATTAATATAAGGCTATTTTTTATTAATTTGCAGGATCTGTTTTGTGGAATGAGATATGCATTGGAAATGTAAGTACTGTATTTGTCCTTTGAAAATAGAGCTCTCCTACTGTAGCAATGTCGCTTAAAACATGGAAGCTGCACCAGAACTAGTCCAATTCCATGCCTTCACACTGACTGTTTGTGTTCATTCAAGGTATTTAATTCATTGAAGGGGTATTTAACATGAGATCATTCTAAACATGTTGATGCAAGTATGCCTTGAACACACTAACTGTGAACCCAATGTACATTTAACTTTTATTTTCCCTGTCACAGATCAATGCAGAGTTCAATCACATCACAATCAGAAGCCTCAATCAAGAATTCTTCTCAGCGCTTTATCAACTTGCAGCTTGATTTCTGGAAATTTGTGCAACAAAGAAAGTGGCAGTTAAAAAGAGCGCAAATTAAATCTATGGTAAGCTTGTCAATGCTTCTTTCTTAATCAAAATTCTGTTACTGTATTTGCTCAATTTTATATTTCATTCGATGTTGTAACATTTATCAGGGCACTGATGTCACTGAATTTTTTTATACTAGATTTTTTTTTTTTCGCTCATTTGATATTTCATTCTCAGAGCACTGTCATCACTGCTAAGTGCACAGTTCTTCATGGCCTTCCTCTTATTCCTGGAGAAGAGGCCTTCTTTTAAACATTGCTAACAGGTAACTTTCTCTGTATATTTCTTTATAAACTATGGTTCCCCACACACACATTACATATAGGCATTCGATATGCTTCATTTAACTCTCTTATCTTAGATCAGACATACAAACTCTGCATTTGTTTCATTTCTTTTTTTTTTATTCAGCATTTTGTTAAATGCAAGTTCTGTCGTCATTATACAGTTATTTTTTTATTTTTACTGTGTCTGTCTTCCAGACAATAGGGTTAGTTCACCCAAAAATGATTAATGATAATCTTTAATTACTCACCCTCATGTCGTTCCACACCCGTAAGACCTTTGTTCATCTTCAGAACACAAATTAAGATATTTTTGATGAAATACAAGAGGTATATGACTCGTCCATAGACAGCAGTTTAATCATCACTTTCAATGTCCAGAAAGGTACTAAAGACATCATTAAAATAGTCCATGTGACTGCAGTGGTTCAACCTTAATTTTATGAAGCAGATAGCAAGAATACTTTTTGTGCACAAAAACAAAACAAAAATTACGACTTTATTCAACAATTTCTTTTCTTCCATTTCATTCCCGTTTCATTGCACGTTCAGTGCTTCCAGGTTCTACGTCAGAACGCCGGCTCAGTATTGGCTGATGCTGTTCACGTGTGTAGAATGACGCGTGTGTAATGCTGATGCAGGAGATGACCAATACTGAGCCGGCATTCTGACGTAGAACACGGAAGCTGTGCACTGTGTTTACTACATCAACAGAGTAGAAGACTGATAGGGAAGAGAAGAGATTGTTGAGTAAAGTTGTTATTTTTGTTTTGTTTTTGAGCTCAAAAAGTATTCTCGTCGCTTCATAACATTAAGGTTGAACCACTGCAGTCACACTATTTTAACAATGTCTTTTGAACCTTTCTGGACCTTGAAAGTGGTAATTAAATTGCTGTCTTTGGAGGGCTCAAAGAGCTCTTGGATTTCATCAAAAATATTTAATTTGTAATTCCGAAGATGAACAAAGGTTTTACAGGTGTGGAACGACATGAGGGTGAGTAATTAATGACAGAAATTTCATTTTTGGGTGATCTTTTTAACAACCATAATTAAATCTGTAAATTGAGACACACCCAAGATCTCCTTCGGGATTCTGACCGTGATAAAAGGACAAGAACTACATTTGGAGTCATTTGGAGTCTTCATGCACAGCATTATTCTAGACTGAGCCATTGTTACAGATGAACTTGAAAACCTTCCAGGTGCCATGTGACTTTTGTAATTTTTGGGCTGATATGTGCCAAATTTGGATTTTTTCTTTCCCAATTCTCTGAAACCAAAACTACATTCACTTAAAACCCTTCTGTTCTGTTGATGTAAGCAAAGGCTGTTTGAAATTGTTAAAGGCTTAGTTCACACAAAAATTTTAATTCTGTTCTGTTTTTTACTCTCATGTTGTTTGACTTTGGTTAGTCTTTCAAAGACAAATTTAGATATTTTTAAAGAAAACAGGATGGAAAACTTTTTGGATCTTTTTAATTTTGGTTACCTGGACAGAAACTCCTATTTTTAATTAAAGTGTTAAATTGTCACCTGCGATTAAGCTAACATTGATTTTTTTTTTTTTTTTTTTCACAGTCAGCCATTCAGTTTCTTGTCAAAAGACTGTTAGTATTATTGGTTTATTCATCAGTCATGATTTGTAATGCATATTGTTACGTTAATGAAAAATGTTTAGAATTTAGGGGTGCCAGAATGGCATTGTTTGGTACATTGCAGTGTCTGAAGAAAATTGATGAGTAATAAATAATGTTTTGCCTAAGATCTGTTGTTGCTTTTTCTCTTAACTTATATTTTTTAGTTCAGCTTACTTGAACATTTTCAGGGAATCGGTTTCCTAAGATTTTCCTAGTAATGTGAACACTAGTAATAAGTTAACCCAACTAATGATTTTGAGTTAACAGAACTTGACTAACAAGTTCTCTTTACTTAACTGAATTAAGTTATGACAACCTAAAAATGAATACACTACTTTACTTGGAAATTTTAAGGCAATCGGTTTCCTCACTTTTTCTAAGTAAAGTCAACCTATTACATTTTACAGTGATTCATGTCTTTTGAAACAATAGCATCAGGAAGCAGCGTGAAAAGCTCACTGTGTTTGATTAGGTCTCTTTGAGAACAGGCCTGGAGGATTTTGCAGTACAGCATCCTCTCAATCACGTCAGACAGCCTCGCACAACAAACAAGACATCAGGTCACCTAGGACCATATACATGTACAGCTGCATCCTTTGAGTTAGATACTATGCTCAACAAGAGCACTCATGAAACTATGGGAGCCAAATCCATTGATGGCAAGACGTCAGTATGAACCATGATTAAACCAAAACAAGGCCAAATATAAAACACATTTAATGTTCATAAAGAACATTTGTTGTATGCGAAAGTGTCTTAACCCTGTAAAGCCTGACATATGAAATAGTCAGAAAAATCTAAAGTTTTGAAATGGAACATTTTCATGTTTTTTTGTTGAGTATCACATTTGAAATATTGGGATTTTATGGCTCATATACTATGATATAGTGATAATATGGAGCTCACAGAGGAGAAACAAACACCTCAGTTTTATTCAGAGGCCCAACATAAGCAAAAATATGCAATTTGGTGCAGATGCATCTATTTATATGGCAAAATTAAGATTAAACTCAGTTAGCTTGTAATGTAAATCAATGAGGTCTTAATAACACTATAGCAGACTACTTACATGAAATGCATATACATATCAGTTGTCACTCTATATATCCCAATAATATGTCTTAGTAAGATTATATTTAAATGTATATATATATATATATATATATATATATACACACACACCATATTGCCAAAAGTATTGGGACACCCCTCCAAATCATTGAATTCAGGTCACTTCCATGGCCACAGGTGTATAAAATCAAGCACTTAGGCATGCAGACTGCTTCTACAAACATTTGTGAAAGAATGAGTCGCTCTTAGGAGCTCAGTGAAAGGTTGCCACCTGTGCAATAAGTCCATTCGTGAAATTTCCTCACTACTTAATATTCCACGGTCAACTGTTAGTGTTATCCCAAAGTGGAAGCAATTGGGAACAACAGTAACTCAGCCACGAAGTGGTAGGCCACGTAAAATCACAGAGCGGGGTCAGCGCACGCTGTGGCGCACAGTGCGCAGAAGTCGCCAACTTTCTGCAGAGTCAATAGCTACAGACCTCCAAACTTCATTTGGCCTTCAGATTAGCTCAAGAACAGTGCGTAGAGAGCTTCATGGAATGGGTTTCCATGGCCGAGCAGCTGCATCCAAGCCTTACATCACCAAGTGCAATGCAAAGCATCGGATACAGTGGTGTAAAGCACGCCGCCACTGGACTCTAGAGCAGTGGAGACGTGCTCTCTGGAGTGACGAATCACGCTTCTCTGTCTGGCAATCCGATGCACGAGTCTGTGTTTGGAGGTTGCCAGGAGAACGGCACTTGCCTGACTGCACTGTGCCAAGTGTAAAGTTTGGTGGAGGGGGATTATGGTGTGGGGGTGTTTTTCAGGGGTTTGGCTTGGCCCCTTAGTTCCAGTGAAAGGAACTCTTAATGCTTCAGCATACCAAGACATTTTGGACAATTTCATGCTCCCAACTTTGTGGAGGAACTTGACTTTCCTGCAGTCTTGGCCTGGCTCGCAGTCTTCGCTCTAATTCATCCCAAAGGTGTTCTATCGAGTCATGGTCTTCTCATGCCTGACCTCACAAATGCACTTCTAGAAGAATGGTCAAAAATTCCCATAAACACACTTGTGGAAAGTATATATATGTATATGTTCATCTTGAACTATTACTAACAATATAAAAGTTATTACATTTATTTTATAATAAAAAAATAAAAAAATAAACATTTCACAACAAAAAGATATGTGAACCATGACCTGAAGGACTGAATGTTTTACAATTATACTAAAAGGTCTTTTTCTTGCTAAAAAAGTATAAACTATCAATCAGACGACAAAAGGCATGTAGTAGATTGTGTAGAACAGGTTTTCAGCAAAGTTTTGATCCTGATGATGAGTTAGAAGGCTTAGAAATGAGTGTATCAAATATGATACCGTAGGCTTTATAGGGTTAATATCACCAGGTACTCTTCAAGTCAAGGACCGAACACTGAACCATATTGTGTGTCAGGAATATGGTCAGACACAGAAACATGATGCACAGGATTAGGAATAACAGGTACATTTATTGAAGACTTTGGGAGAAACACAATATAGGCGAGTAATGACTTCTTTGGATGAATGTTGGATGATAGACTTGAAGGGTAACAGATTTTGTCTTACAGGTTGAGTTGGGATCACACACGCACTCACGGAGGAGCAGACGAGAGAAAGGACATGAGGAGATGACAAGGAAACAAGGAGATTACTTGGAGTTCACATGGAGATAACTTGGATATGATTAAGAGTCGATCTGGATGATGATAGCAAGGAGATAGCGTTGGAGATCTAGAGCATTCTCTAGACAAGGCCTGACAATGGCTGCATTCAGAAACTTTTGAAATGCTGCTTTCGAAAGATGCATTCCAAGGTAGGAAGGCATCAAGGCACATTTGAATCCAATGTTAGCTTCACTTCCTGTCTCCTGAGATACCTTCATCTGATCGATTTTTAAAGGCAGCATTGATATCCCACAATTCTGTGCTTTTCATTCTGTGATGGTTGAGCTAAAAATATGGTGTCTGAAATCTGCACTTGCGTGTGTGTAAATGTAAATTTTTGACCCATGTTTTCAACTTCTGATGTCATTTCTAGCAAGAAATTAGTATTGTAGTAATTAAATATTTGCTTAGTTTTCACCAAAGCTCGCTCTATTTTGCTGTAGATCATTAAATCCTTGATGTCACCTGTTGGAGTTTGGGTTCCTTGCTGCTGTCGCCTTTGGCTTGCTTAGTTGGGGACACTTGACAATTGATATTTGATATTCAACAGTGCTTTGATCTACCTGCATTGACACTATTCCTTAAGAGCTGCTGTGCAGCCAAAATAATGTACCAGTTATCACTGTAAAGCTGTTTTGACACAATTTACATTGTAAAAAGCGCTATATAAATAAAGGTGACTTGACTTGACTTACGCAGCCTCAGAAGTCTGTCCAAATTCAGTTTCGTCAGGTACCTTCATGTGCAAACTCTGCCTACAAAGGCATTGCCTGATAAGGCATCGAGGCAACAAGTCAACTGCCTAAGTTTTTGGATGCAGCCAAGGTGTGCATGTGAGTTTTATGACAAGGGACAGGTGGGGGTTATTATAATTTCGGAGACTGTAAGGGGTGTATAAGTGTGGACTGAGAGCCTGGCGTGACTGTGACAATTTAAATGGGGACTTTTTTAATGTGCGATTTGTTTCTTTTTTTCTTTTTAGTGCATTGTTTCCTTATCTGTTATCACATGCCAGGAAATATTATATTGATAATCTGTTCACAACAATTAGGAATAATTAAACTACAGACAGTCATGTTGATTTCTATCATAAATATTTAAACAAATATGACTTGTAACTTTGCAGTCCAAAAGGTTAAACAGCTTTGGCCGCCCATTTTTAATGCAAATTCAGTGCCAGTGTTTATTTTACCAATACTGTAAGGCAAGCAGTCAAGAAAATAGATTAAACAGAGCAAGGTATTGGCATTAGTGTGCTTAATGTAAATGTGGGAGTTTAAAAACAGCTTGGGAGATTAGGTGAGATTTCAAAGGGCATTTTAATGTATTTTTTATAATGGACTGTCATTTATGCACATAATATATAGTGATTGTTGTGTTTCTAACTGACAGCTTAAATTACAAATAGAAAACAGAAGTTTAGCGCCACCCGTAGGCAGCTCCTCCCAAAGGAAATGAGTAAGTGTTTTTGCGTCAGGAAGTTTGAGTGCTGAGCTGTGAGTTTCTACACAGTTTATTACCGAGTTTGTGCGTGCAGCTAAAAGTAGAAAGAACATTTTTACCGCGAACTGAAGATCCTTATCCAACGCGATCATGGATAGACAATTATTGTATGTATAATGAGTATACCCCTGTGATATAATTGTTTCCAACACCTGTTTACATGTCTAACATAATTGCACTGAGTGCTGTATGCTTAGTTGTACAGATAAATGTCGTAAATGCTGCGCTAATGACAATTCGAGTTCGAGCCCCGCTCAGAGCAGGATCCTTACATGATAATAAATAAGCCTACGTGACAATTATATAGTTAATCCTAGATATTTTATTTGTCTGTTGTTATCATGCTTACTATTATTCTTGTGTATTCTTATTTATTATTTTTGTTTGTATATTTTCAGAACCACTTACTATCCATAGTGGATAATAAATGTTGAAGAAGTCCTTAGTGCATTCTAACTGGATGTGCCATAGTGATTGCAACCAATTACAACCAGCCAAATTAAGTACTCCAGAATAGTATTTTTGTGTTTGTATGTATGAATGTTCAGGCTGGAAACTGATTCAGAATTAAAGTAAACTGTGTTGTTACACTGAAAAATGCTAGTAAATTGCTAGGAATTGTCACTAACAATTACAAAAAAAAAAAAAAAAAAAAAAAAAAAAAAACCCCAGCAAGTAACAAATTGGATTAAATGTGAAATTTTAAAGTAGAAAAATTGAAATAGTATGTTTAATTCTGGTGTGATTGAAGTGGCTTAACCCATAACATTTTACAATTTGATGTGGGGGGTTTCTTTCTGCCTTTTTTCTGCTTCTGCATGCACTTTCACCCTTTGAAAACAGAGCAAATAATATATAATATTGCATCCCATAAGATAGAGAGGATGGAATCATGGAAACATGTTTGCATTCCCAACAAGCAATACAGACGACTAACTCCGAAATCTGTGCGCTAAGCCTCCATATGGCCCAGTTTGTCTGGCCTGTTTGCTGGCACATGGGGCCTTGTCACCACCTAGCATGAATATTACCACAGCTTGGATCTGTCTGCATACAGCAAAACAGCCATAAATGGGAGACTTTGCGTGGCGGATGACACGCTTCTGCCCAGTCGACAGATCGTCCAAGCGGGAAGGAGACATAACGCCGCTCGCATGATAGACAGGCAGGAGGGCCCCAGTATATCAACGAGCACATGGAGGGGAGGGCTGGATGCCTAGTCTCAGTTACTAGGCCTCCAGCCAGCAAACGGACAGCATCTCCAGGGGCTGAGACACAGTAAACCCTTCCTCAGAACAGGCCTGGCCACTGGCACTTGGGAAAACAGGTTGCGAGCAGCCTGGATATAAATGATAGAGGACAAGGGAGAGGCGATGGGAACATAACGCAGAGCAGCAGGCTCTCTTATCACCGAGTGAGTGGGAAAGACTATCAACTGCTCACTTGTACTGATAAAGCATATGTGGGACATTTGCATTGTCCCACTGTGGTGCAGAAAGGCAGCTCATTTTGGGCGGTTTGGGAATTAACTTTGTGCCAAGACTCATTTGAGGACAGGGTCATTCTTCTCTCATCTCAGATGATGTTCTGGCACCAGCGGTTTTATTACATTGTCTAAAAGGTTGGCATATAGAATTCTAATTTTAAAGGATGCATTATAATAGTATTGTAACTGTTTTTTTGTTTGTTTGTTTGTTTTTTATTTTGCTTATAATGAATTTGCTCTTTATTTTAAATGGTATTAAAATATTAAATTTGAATTTTTAAACTTTTTTAACTCTAAACTTCAGGGGGAAATTCTCATTTTCATTTTTACCCAAGAAAGTTTCATTTATAAAGCCTTTCCCAAGCTAAATGTCACTGAATAGATTATATATTTGGTATTCTTGGAATAGAATACCAAACAAGTCAGGGGTTAATAGTTTAATTTAATTCAGAATTTGTTAGTACTGTGTGTACAAAGCTGTTTTTTTTTTTTTAAATAGAAAAACCAGTACAACCATGTCATACCAATCCCACACTTTTAAAAATATAATATAATGTATCAAATATCATACGAAATATAAACACCAATGCAACCTATATATATATATATATATATATATATATAAGCTCAAGCTCAGGTAAATATCAGTTAAAGGGTTAGTTCACCCAAAAATAATGTCATTATTTACTCACCCTCATGCCGTTCCACACCCGTAAGACCTTCGTTAATCTTCGGAACGCAAATTAAGATATTTTTGTTGAAATCCGATGGCTCAGTGAGGCCTGCATAGCCAGCAATGACATTTCCTCTCTCAAGATCCATTAATGTACTAAAAACATATTTAAATCAGTTCATGTGAGTGCAGTGGTTCAATATTAATATTATAAAGTTGTCCCAGCAGGACAATGCAAAACCACATACTGCAACTATTACAACAGCTTCGTCGTAAAAGAGTCAGGGTACTGACTTTCACCTGTAGAGAACATTTGGCGCATCATTAAACGAAAGACGACCATGAACTCTTCAGCAGCTAGAAACCTATATCAGGCAAGAATGGGACCAAATTCCAACACCAAAACTCCAGAAACTCATAACCTCGATGCTACACCATTGTAAACATGCCCCCGTCCCAAGACCTGTAGCAGGCATCAAATTTGAAATGAGCTCATTTTGTGGATAATATTGTAACATTTCTCAGTTTAAACATTTGTTATATTATCTATGTTCTATTGTTAATAAAATGTTGGCTCATGTGATTTGAAAATCTTTTAGTTTTCATTTTATTCAGATTTAAAAAATGTCCCAACATTTCCGGAATTTGGGTTGTAGTTGATTAAAGTAGCATTTTCCAAGATTTCAAGTAGTCAAAAGTGGACTTTTTTGAGGAATCACCTAAACTACTGACCTTAGTTACTTTATTTTCAGATTTCGCTTATGATTTGTCCTTGCCTCCTTTCTCCTCTTTTGTACTTAGTGGAGCAGATGACTTTTAGCAGTGGCAGTGGCAGGGCAAGGTGGTACGTCCTGGCACGGATCAGCCAGTTATTGCTTGCTTTGACCTGGTTCCTGTCTGCACCCTGCTGAGAGAAGACATGTCACGGTAACCCATCCACAGACCTCTGACAGAACCTGCTGCGCTAGAGATTACGAACGACTATCATCAAGCCACTGACCCGTCCACAGGGGCTCAGCAGATGGGCCCTCCAGTGCTGATGTCTGCTTAACCTCCGCACATCTTCAGCTTTTGGATCCTTCAAACTGGACACACACACACACAAAATATCTATAAAAGAACGAAAGCCTGGACCCTCTTTCAGACGCTCCTGCATTTAACGAGCAAAGTGTAATTAAGATGGAGGCCTGATAAAAGCAAAGTCTTGTCTAGCTGATGGTATGTGACTTGATCAGCCAAGTAGCTGTGTGTGAGTTTTTAAAAGTGGACGACAGCTGAGAAATAGCAAACCCCAGAACCTGTCGTTGCGAAGAGGGATGTGCGGTCTGTTCGACTGTGGCGGTATGATGCTGCCCAAAATAGGGGTGTGTGTGTGTGTGTGTGTCTTATCAAGAAGAATAACAAATGATTTGAATGCAATAATTTTGGCTGCCCTCAAACTTACGATGAAAGTTGGTAAATAATTTCAAATCAGGCCTGTTTGTCCCTAAGAGATTCACATTTTGAAGGTCAACTATTTAAACTGACAGAGCTGCAGTTTTGCTGATGCATGCAAGCAATTATACAAGCAAACACTGCCAGATTTTAAGATCAAGTGCTCGTTGCTTGAAGGGTACTGAGATTTACCTCTTCTCCTTCTCAGTCTGTAGCCTATATATCTAGCACAAAAACAGACAATTAAACAGCACACCTGGAAACTGGTATAATCAAAAGCAAATGCCAAATGCATATCTGTTCAATTTTGACATTGAAAATTGAGTATCGGAATTGTGTATTTCATTTACAACTTTGAAAAATCTTTTTTTTAAACAAGGGATAGTTCACCCATAAATGAAAATTCTGTCATTAATTACTCACCCATAAGACTTCTTCGGAACACAAATGAAGATCTTTTTGAAGACATCTGAGAGCATTTCGTCCCTCCATAGACAGCCTACGCAGTTGAAACTTTGACGCCTCAAAAAGTTCATAAAGAGATCATAAAACTAATCCATATGAATTCAGTGGTTTAGTCCACATTTTCTGAAGAGACTCGATTGCTTTTTATGATGAACAGATTTGATTTAGGCTTTTAATTTGAATTTCAAAGTGATCAAAAATTAATTATTTATTTATTTGAGGTGACTGATTATGAGATCTAAAAAGAGATACGGAAAAGTTTCCAGTCTAACAGCATGATATGCTAACAGTGGCACAGATGCACTGTTTTCCCCTTCATTATTGTGATGTTTCAAAAAATACTAATAGGAATAATTAAAAATTGTCATTCTGTGATTCTGTTCCAGGAACATTGAGCCTAAATGCTATCCTCTTGCCAAATTATCTATAATTAGTCAAAGCTGGAGTCCAAACTGTTCTTCCCTTCCAGTGTTAATATATGGCTATGTACAGCCTAATTTCAGTGAGGAAAACAGAGTGATTAGACATTATAAAACCTGCCAATTGATCTTTATAGTAATGTACATTTATGAACGTTTTTGTAAAACATTGATTATTTTGATTAGTTTGGGTGCTTAGTAGCTTTAATCAAGATTATGGAAGTAAACAAACTGTTAATTACTGTTTTCCTCAGAGTCAGACTGATGTTTAATTTCTTCCAAATTAGCAGTTATTTTACTAAAAATTGTCTAGATAAATTGGTATTATACCACTGTACTCTAGAATTCTTGATTCTGATTGGCTGAAAGATGTTCTAAAATTTGCAATGGAGTGCAACAGTACCTGCCCACTTTTTCAGTGGAGTTGATTACATAAGTAATTTTGTTTGTTTTTAATTTATTTCTCCAACAGGGATTTTTTTAAAGTCTTTGTTAAAGTGTTATAAGACATAAACCAAACCAACCAGCTATGAGGTGAATCACAACATTACACACTTTGATTTGAAGCAAAAAAGAAAAAATCAGACAAAATACAAAGATACGAGACTGTGTATTTAATGGCTTTAGTAATAGAAAGAATTACAATCCCATGAAGCATTGCGGACAACATAAAAAATGTTGGAGAAGTACAAAACTAATAAACTAAATATAAAACTATTAAAACAATATATTTGAACCAAACCAATAAGCTTCAATGTGAATCACAACATTAAAAAAAAAGGGTACAAGACTGTGTACTTAACATCGCCAATACAGGAGTGAACTACAATGTCCCTTTTGCACTGCATACAACCTAATAACACCGCCACTTTACATGTGCATTAGGCTAATATTTCAATAATTCAACAGCCTGTACCCACCATTGCCAAAAATTGGCAAATTATGTATTAATCGCATCAATTAATCAATACAGTATGACAAAGTTTTGAGGAGATCTCGTTAATTTATTACGGTATCTGAATATTTGCCTTCATGAATGTTATTTAAAAGGCCACTCTGCAAAAGCTAAAATGATGACTGCTCTTAAGCTTGATGATTACGGATGGTTTAGTGTATGGGCTCGCCCTTTAGATGTGCTGTGGTTTACCCCAATACCCCCCACCACCCCCACCTCTCACTTGTAACACTCCATCAGGTAGTTGGCAAGAAATGCTGCAGCAAAAATCAGAAACAGAAAAAGAAACAGGAGAGGGCAGGGAAGAGTAGTCACAAGAGTGTGTTTTCAGTGCAGTGAAAGGGAAAGGAGTTACATGATTTTGCCTGGAGTGAGGAACAGGTTTTTTGGAAATTGGAGTGCCTATCTTCTCCGTAGCGCAAAGATTGCTCCATTACCGCTCCATCAACAAGCATAACACATATTGTAATGCTTAAAATTCAACTGGATATCTGCATGAATTCACCATGCCTTAAACAGCATTGACTATTAGCAGATGGAATCATGCATTATGATTGAAAAATAAGCAATTTGTTCACTTAAATGATTTGTTTGAAAACACTGATTCGTTCATGGCCAAAACATAGCTAGGAGGTACAGAATGAATGATTTTTCAGCATAAGTCTAGTTTAAACTGCCCAAAAATATCATCAAACTCCAACATCCATGGGTTGTTGGGTTGTGTTGGCTCAGTATGTTAACTCTGTTGTTATTTGTTTTCACTCTGACTGAACATGTTCAGTCTTCGTTTGTCAGGTTTTGGAATATTTGAGCAATCTGGAATGATTTTCCAAAAAGACTCCAACAGACCTTAACATAATCTGACTTCATGGTGAACCATTGCCATGACACGGCATCCCTGCCAACTCAACATAGAAACAAATGTGCTTAACTGACACAGCCTTGTTGGAGCAGAATAAATAAAGCTGTCAGTTGCATTTAATCATTTTTTTTAACACATCAACTCATGAATTCCCTTTATAAAGAAAGAAAACAAAACACACATCGCAGTCTGCTTTATATAATTTCCAACAAACTTAAATGAGTACTCTTTAAATGGTGTACATAGTAGGCTATTATAAATTCAGTATAAAAAGTAAGTAATTAAAATTATTTAAAAGTATGAACTTTAAAAAATTAAAAACTAAATTTCAAACAATACAGTATGGACCTGTTTACACCTGGTCACTTCATGCGTTTTTACTTATCGGATAGCTATCTGATTTATCAAAACCATTCCATTTACACTTGACCACATAAATGTGTCTCCGCAAAACGGATATAAAGCCGATTCTCAATTCCCGCGCTATATGCAGATTTAATGGAGTTCACATCACCGAAAGCAACAAATATGAGCTGCATTTTATTGACCATCAGCTAATTTCAAAATCAAAGTCTGCAACAGGAGAGAGCGAGGCAACAGCATTGGTAAAGCCAAGTTTTGCAATACAGGACTTTAAACGTCGTCAAGTCTTGAAGTCGTTGTGGTGTTCATACTACGTGACACTACCTAAACGATCTGCAACAGGAGGTTACACACTACACGAGCTGACGACAACTGTCACCCAATGACTTTACTTGAACATGGATGTTGGGAGGAAATTAGATTAAATTTTGAATTAAATTTAGTTAAGATTAAACCCTTTCACACATAAGTTTAAAACATTCTGGCTGACCTCCTAGAGTTAAGGCAACTATTATTTTAGAACCTTTCCTTTATTGTTTCCATGATGACGTGTCATGCTTGTCAAGTGACATACTGAGCGTTTTATCAAACCTATTTAATGACCTTGATCTTAATATATAACGTGAATTCATCCGTTTATCCTGAAATACATGTGGGTGGTGAACCGGGAGAACAATAGATGTGTAACAATGTGTATCTGATTTGAATAAATGTCGGCAAATTATATTTGAATGGATTGTTATTGCTGCTTCCATAGACATCGACATATAGTGTATATTTCATTGGCTGTTGCGTCGTGACACGTGACAGTATATTGAGTCTGCGACAGCTCCAGGGCTGCATTCAGCCCTGACAAAATGTTGCAAAACGTTTTTTAAACGTAGACGGTGGTGCGTTGCACACTCCGTTCTGATGACACCAGAGTTGCAACTATGGCAGCTGAGAAGGCCATTCTTTATGTTCTTTTTGAAGAATTTTCGGAGCCTGATGAAATTGGTATAACTACATGTTTAACACTACAAAATATGCTCGATGTTACAGTCAGTGCCCTTGCCGTCCAGAATAAAAGAAATCATCTAAATCGAGTTGGTGGAAACTGTGGTTCCTAATTATTGTGATCCAACATTTGCCTTTATGTTTATGAAAGTTTATGAAAGTATCACTCCACAATACAAAAGCAAAATATATAAGTATCGTATTTTTATGTTACATTAATCAGTGTCTAGCACACCTTCCTAAGGAAAGGATATGGACCAGAAGACATTGCTATTACTAAATGATATTTAGACAGACTTAAAGAAGTTCCAGATCTATACATGTGCTCTTATTATTTAAGTTGTTTTGCCATTAATGTAAATAAACATGTGCAAACAATATACTTGCTCTTATGAATTTATTTTGATGTTGATTACATTTAGGAGCTGTCTCTTTAATACCGCGTGGTTTATATGCATGTTGATGCTGATTGGGCTGACATTTTTGACACACCCACCAAACAAGAGAAAACCGATCTCAAACCCGTTGCACACCGTTTCCAGGAAACATGTCCAGGAAACCGTAGCAAAACGTTGCGCACCGGTTTGAGCTTGAACGTGCCCCAGATATTTAGCATTCTAGATATTTGTCTGGCGTCTGCGAGGTGTCGGCGAAGCGTCAGCGAGCCTCTTTAATGCGTCATTGAGTAGTTCACATATAAAGATTGGTGGGTGCCGATCACTCGCTGATTTTTCCCCGATCACAGCCCGACCTGTTAGCGAGCTTGTTAACTTGCAAATCGGGCTTAAAATCCTGGAGTGTAAACTTGGTCACTTAGTCTCATTCCTTTTAATGAAGATGATTTAGTCTGTGACTTTTCATATGCGGCACTTTGCACGTCGGCTTGCTGAAGAGATACTCTCTCACACGTTTATTTTTTAGCATTTTTGGGAGGAGTAAAATTTACATATGTGGTTTTAACAACCAGATGCATTTAGACTTGTTCAGTTTTGACTGGAACGCGCCCCAGACGCGAGGGGCATGGTTTGCAGAACTTCACACACTGGATGAGAAGCGCCACGTTTTAAATAAGAAAAACTTTTCATAATCCTCCATTATAATGCAATTGCCCCAAATCAGCCTATTAATATAGGCTACATAAAGACTTCATCTTAGTCTGTATTGTACATTTTACATCCTAGTCTGTAAGATTGTACTACTTTTTTTAATATTAGTGCTAATAGTGAACTATAAATTGGATGCCAGATATATATTTTCTATTAAGCTTACTTTATGACTGGATAATCATATTTGTACCAGATCCATGCGATAGGCTATAGCAAATTATTTCACGGACCCCCTGGCACTTTGAGAACCACTAGTCTACACAGAAGAAAGCCCTGTCTAGGCTGTGCCCCGGTATGAGTTGTGTCGAATCATGCATTAGTCTGGTTGTTTGATGAGAAAAAGACTGAATGTATTTGCAATAAACATGTTAAGAATCCATACAACTGCAGCTGAGGAGGACTATTATTCTGCTGAGGAAGAACTGATGACGGCAAGTTTTGGTCTTCAGCTGACCAATCAGCAGAAAGGGACATTTAATTCCCACCCATGTATAGAAATCGAATGTTCAAGCTGTTTATTCGTTTTTCTTCCCCTGAACAATTCTCTCATTTTCTAATTTTTCTACCTTCAATATTAAATCAAAAAACAACTGAACGAATGATACACGGATTATTGATGATGTTTTTTAGGTCAGTGTGAAGTTTTTCCCAAACATTAACAACAGCCAAATTTAGAGCATTAGAAAGGTTGGCATTCGTTGAGACGTGAGCCAGTGAACCAGCCTTTAGTTTCAAAAACTTTTTATCTCAGTACATTAAGTGATTCATTACAAAAATGAAAAAAGCCTTTAATACAAATCACCAATTACTAAACTGACATTATTACTGTTTCTGAAAGCCCTTACCGTTCATCCGATTTATATAAAAAAAAAAAGTCACCAGTCTTCTTCCGGATTCTACTATGTCGCTTTTCTTTGTAAGCCGCAGACAGACAGCAAAGAACTTGTATTTTCAAAAAAAAAAAAAAAAATAAAACATTTAGAATAAAGACTCTTTAAGAAGTCTCTTCCACCCACGGTTGAAGGCCTGCTGATGAATCCCCACCGCTAGTGCAGTGTAGGCGGATGCCCTCAGGACCTTGGCACCTCAGCGCGGTAGCTGGAGCCTTACGTGCAAGAAAAGAGTTGGGTGAAATCTTCAGCAACTACCTCTGAGAGAGTGGGAGCTTAAAAACTCCTTTAAAACCTGTGCTGTCACTTCAGTGAGGAGACATTTGAGAGGAGCGTGACGTGTCTCCCTCTAGCTACATCGTCTCCCGATGACTGTCCCACACCCGACCACCTCGCCAGAGCCACAGAGGACACGCGGCCAGAGGCTGCTTGATGAGTTGTCCTGACCTACTTTGAACGGCACGTCTTCACTTTGATAAGCTGTTGCTCTCGTCTAGCTTGCCTTCATAGATGTCGAGTTTATTTATTAGCGCTGACCCCTGAAAGCTGTCAGCACTGGTGAAAGATGCCTGACTCATTCCCATCAATGATGCCTACGGCTTTCCAAAAGTTGTCAGTAAGGGTTCCCATACCCTCATAAACTGGATCAAATACACTGTGTCATTTGGTTATTAGCCTGGACGGAGAAAGGCTCTAATCTATTTAATGATTTTGTCTGCTGATTTGTAGTGGTTCATGTAAGACACTGATAAAGGTGTTAAATGGATTTACTCTGGTCTACAAACTGACCCACTTTAAGAGGACATGACGAATCTAGCTTTAGAAAAAAATGGGAAGAAATGACATTCATTATAGCTGTCAATGAGAAGGAGAATGTACTGAACTGCTTATTAGTATTTCTTTCTAGTTCTTTTTTTCTCTGAAATACATACGATTCTAAGAAATGTACTGTAGGAGCTCTAGACATATGTGCGCCATTGTCACAATTCTCAAAAACAGTAAACAAGTAAGTAAAAATGCTGCATCTCCAGTCCTAGTTCTCAATTTTCATCAAATTCCTCATAATCAACTATACCAGTGTTGGGGGTAATGCGAGTTACGTAATCAGATTACTTTTTTTTTTTTTTTTTAAGTAACTAGTAAAGTAACACATTTCTTTTAAATTTACAACAAAATATCGGAGTTACTTTTTCAAATAAGTAACTCAAGTAACTTTGTTTTTCCACTTTTTGACCATTCTAGACTTAATGTGAGCATACATTTACTCATGTATTCTTCTCCTGCGTCCTATTATTCTGTATTCCAAAATGGCAGTACAGCTGAAAGTCTTGTTTGTTTGAGCTACGTCCTCTGCAGTATAGGTGTGAATTTGCATTTCCTTCAGCCTGAGGCTTAATCATTTCACTTTTGGAGTGAAAGGGCCTTCACATTAGCCAAAAATATTACTTTTTTTGCTGGTATAAAGACAAATAAACACACAGCCCAGATGAGAAAAAGTAAGACAAAAGTAACGTAGCATTACTTTCCATAAAAATTAACACAAGTTACACAAGTAGAAAGTAACACAAATAACACAAGTTACTTTTTAGGGAGTAACACAATATTGTAATGCATTACTTTTAAAAGTAACTTTCCCCAACACTAAACTACTCATAGGCAAATAAGGACAAACTTGCATGTATCATTAACGCTCCAGATTTTGAAGATTGTGAATGACATGATTTTTTTTTTTTTAGTCGATAACACCTTGCAAAACCTAACAGTTTGACAGTTAAATTATCATCCTATCATCCATCATCTATCACCTTTTGTGTTCCATGGTTGAAAAAAATACAGGTTTTCAGCAACAAGATGGTAAGTAAATCATGACAGATTTTTTTTTTTTTTTTTTTGGTCTGTGTGTGTGTGGAGGGGGGCTGATGAACCATTCCTTTCCTGAAAAGCACTATTGCTGTATATGAATTAATTTTTTTTGATAAAAAGTAATTTTCAAAAGTAATTTTCTATTATTAAAATGTGTTAGAAATGGTACAGGAAAAAAAAAAAAAATGTAGGCATATTGACAAGTCTTAACATAGTTCTTTCCATATCCTTCCAATAATGTTGGAAATGTTTGTTATTCAACAAAAAGTGGCATGTGGGTGTCACAATAAAAAAAAAAAAAAAAAAAAAAAACACTGCCTTACCAGTAAGGCTCAAGTACCTCTTCATCAATACCAATATATTATTATTATTGTGGACATTATTATGATGATTCACTTCTTCAAAAACTAACTCACAAACTAACTTCACCTCTTCATTAATAAGACACCTGTGCTTTCTTTCTTTTTTTATCACAGGTTTTGACAGTTCATGGAGCACCAAGTTTCTCAAAGACTGTTCATCATATAAAAAAAAAAAAAACACCTATCTCTTAAAAACTCCATAATTTGCATTCTTTGTATGGTGGAATTTATACCACAAACGCTCATCAGGTATAAAATATCACTTAACAAGCAAATACATAGTCATTGGTAAAGGTTTTAATGATATAACATGTAACTAGTTCTACAGGTTTAGCAAAGTAAAGCCTTAGCATTGCTTTTGAAGGTCAAAAGCAAAGACAGACTTTTCAAATGCCCTTGTGAAAAATTGCAACAACCTGAAGCTTTTGCATTGTCAGCGAGGGCAAAATTTTGGCATAGAGTCACATTTATCCAAAGAAATGTATCCTGCGAGGCCACTTTATATGAAAATGAGCTGGTGTGGGTGTTATTGTTGATATTAAGGAAGCCTCCTTTACTTTTACATATATATATATACATAAATATATATCACTCTGGAAAGAGGTCAATATGGATATATCATCAGATATCATCATTTCTTTCTGATGGTGGAAGTTCACATCGAATAGGTGGTTGTCCATCAAAACAGCCTGCCTGTGAAAATATTCATGACTCCGTGTTGCTCTGCAGTACTGGGCAAGTCGCCGAGGTGGAAGTGAACTCCTGAGGTGAAACTGGACTGATTACCATCATTAAAATACAATATATCAGCTAAAATGATGAGAGAATCTTTTCATAAATGTGTGTGATTAAAGATCGCTCAAAATGGGGAGTTTAAACTGATGTGTGGTTTTGTATGGCTTGCATTAAATGTGCATAATATTTATGCAACAAAAACTACCAGCCATGTTCAAAGTGTCTGCTAATGGCATTGCAATTCTACAGTTGCATGTTTACTCAAAGGCCTTGAAACCCTGCCAAAATAATGAATCAATGTAACTAGCATTCAAGCACAGAAACACCTTAATTGAAGCTCAAAACCAATACAAATCAATGGAGACCAAACTAAATACAGTAGCTTAAACCAGACAGTGACTAGACAGATGCCATTAATCTTAGCTTTTTCTTCCATTTGTTTCTTAATCTTACTCATGCATGCATCTGGCTAGACAGAGTGAACTTTTTGGTCCTTAGTAGGCTATCAGTAATCGACCAACCATCTGGAGCCCTGGAGGAAATCCCAGTGGGCCAATCCACCTGCAGCTCTACAAATAAAAAATAAAAAATGTTACATAAATTTATTTATTTAATTCTGGCTAACCCCATTTGACCAAAGCATTTAATTTATCAGGGAAATGCAGTCAGAGGGACAGTTTAGAACGATTAAAAAAAGCACTTAACCTGAGGTTATGCCAGGGGGACTTAAAGGGATGGTTCACCCAAAAATGAAAATTATGCCATTATTTACTTACCCTCAACCCAACCAAGGTGTATATGACTTTCTTCTGTCAGATGAACACAATCGGAGTTAAAGTTAAATTAAGTTAAGTTAAACGTCAGGTCAGAAGTCACTCTTCCGCAGCCAGTGATTATAGCTTATAAAGTTTTAAATGTTGATATCTTACAAAAACCAATCACTTTGCTTCAGAAGGCATTTATTAACCCCCCGGAGTCATATGAATTATGTTTATGATGGATGCATGCACTTTTTGGAACTTCAAATACTCCATTCAATCCCATTACAAAACTGGGAAGAGCCAGAATATTTTTTAATAGAACTCCGATTATGAAAAAAAAAGTCATATACAGATAATTTTTTCAAGTAACTAATAAAGTGACACATTACTATTAAATTTACAACAAAATATCTGAGTTACTTTTTCAAATAAGTAATGCAAGTTACTTTAATTTCCCATTTATGACTGACTGACAGCTCTTCTGTCCCGATGTTGAGAGAAATCGGAAGTAAGTGCAGAGACTACTTCTAGACTAAATGTGAGCTTACATTTACTCATTTACTTCATCTCCTACATCCTATTCTTCTGGATTCCAGAATGGCAGCACAGTTGAAAGGCTTGTTTGTTTGAGCTGCGCCCTCTACTGTACAGGCGTTAATTTGCATTTCCTTCAGCCTGAGGCTTAGTCATTTCACTTTTGGAGTGAAAGGGCCTTTACATTTGCCAAAAATATAACTTTTTTGTTGTTATATATAAAAAAAACAAAAAAAAAAACAAACAGCCCAGCCCCGATGAGAAACAGTAACGCAAAAGTAACAACTAATTACTTTTAATAAAAAGTAATTAATAGTTACTTTTTTTTTAGGGAGTAATGCAATATTTAATGCATTACTTAATAAAAGTAACGTTCCCCAACACTAGCCATATACACCTAGGATGGCTTGAGGGTGAGTAAAGTATGGGATAATTTTCATTTTTGGGTGAACTATCCCTTTAAAGAAGTTATCTGAAACTCAATTCCTGGACGGCCACAGCTCTGCACAGTTTTGCTCCAACCCTAATCAAACACACCTGATCCAGCTAATCAAGGTCTTCAGGATTACTAGAAACATCCAAGCGAGTTGGAGCTGGTTGGAGCTAAACTCTGCAGAGCTGTGGGCCTCTGGGAATTGAGTTTGAGACCACTGCTTTAAAAGGATATATTACCACAAAAAAAAAAAAAAAAAAAAAAAAAAAAAAAAGGTATTCATTCTCAGGTCATTCAAAATCTGCTCAACTTTGTTTCTTCTGTGGAATGCAAAATATATTGAAAAAAAATATATATTGTATCTTGGTTGTCAATACAATTGGGGACCAATCCTTTTTTTACAACATCTTTCCAATTGAATTCACATTCAAACACTTTTATTCAAAGTGACTTACAATGCATATATTTTATCTGTTCATGTATTCCATCAGACCCACCTTTGCATTGCTAGTGACTCTTTTGGCTGTTAGAGCTACATGAATGCTTGTGGGAAGGAATAGGAAGGTTAAGAAAGTTCACCAAAACTTTTTACCTTGTCATTCCAAACCTATAAAATTACTTTGTTTTTCTGTGGAACACAAGAAGAGGACATTTAAATGTGCTGTTTATAAAATTATTATAAATACATAAATAAAATGCCATATGGAAAATATCATTAGTAACTCTTTGCTGTAAACTTCCTTTTGTCAGAATTTGCTGTTTGGATCCAAAATATGTAATTTATTGATTTGTACAGAATGTGTGATGAATTAGTGTATTAAGGTTTGTCAGTTGGGTGGTTGGGGATGTCACTCCAAAATGTAAAATTTTAACTGACACATTTACATTTAAAGTCTTAAAGTTTAACACAAAATCACTTTAAAGCTATATAATTTAATATTTCTACATTAAATATATAATACATTTAAAAAAAGAAAAAAGAAAAAAAGTGAGGTTTGTTCATCAAGCTGGATCAGTTCCTTCACATGCAGTTATTTTCCCATTGAAGAGACAGACAGCTTCAGGGAAGAAGCTGATGAAACATATGATGACGGGTAGTTCTTATACATATGGAATTCCATCATTTGCCTGAAGATAAAAAGCTGATGTCCAGGATGTGACAGATATGAGGAGATCTTCTGAACGTTATTTTAAGCTCTCATGGTGTAAAGCACCACAGCTGATGATAGGTGGCAGCCAGTGATCTCAGTAGAGCGAGTTACCTGCTGCATCTTGGAGCGGAAAAACCAAACAGTGATGGAGGAGGTGAGGATGCTTTCAATGACTGCCCTCCAGAACTGAGCCAGGATGGGAGAAGAGAGGTACAGCTCAAGTTGCCAGAGGGAAAAAAAAACAAACAAACAAACAAAAAACATTCTCTGTTGGGCTTTTTTTGATTATCATGGTGATGTTGTCATCCCAGGGAGTCAGAAATTGTAGTCCCAAGACATTTCAAAGACAAATTTATTTTCAGGGAGAGTAGCTTTGCTGGCTTTTTCCTGAAATGTATTCTCTCCATGGTCTTTTGTGTGCTCAGCAGCAGCTTGTTGGCAGAACACCATGCTGTCACCAGCTCCGCCTTCTCTCGATAGATGGACTCATTATTGATAGATAAGAGGCCTACTATAATGAGATCATCTGCAAACTTGATAAACTATTGTACGATTTGAACACTCATGTATATGACAAGGGGAAGTGAGACGAGTTACACCAGTGTTAGACAAGTGGGGCACTGTGGCATACAGGTAGGCCTACCAGGTTGCTAATGGTTTTTCTTCCTCTCTGTTGCTTCCTGGAAATCGAAGATCCAGTAGCAGATGGAAGGAGAGCTCTTGAGTAATTCAATTTGTGGTGTCAGGGCATCAGATCTATAGTCATTCCTGTAATTGTGTTTTGTTTTTCAGGAATAGCACTACGATGGAGGATTTAAAGCATGTTGGTACTTTATGCAAGGCCGTAACCATGTCTTGAACATTGGGGTTAACAGTTAAGGAAATTCTATGTCTAATTCTAGTTGGGAAATTTGCAAGTAATATTTGCATTAATTTGCATTGAAATATGCCTACATATAGGCTACTTTTATTTGTATGCCGGCTGGTAAACACCTTCAAACTACCATTGGTCTGGCTGATGACTTAAAGGGTTAGTTCACCCAAAAATGAAATTTCTGTCATTAAGTACTCACCCTTATGCTGTTCCACACCCGTAAGACCTTCATTCATCTTCAGAACACAAATTAAGATATTTTTGATGAAATCCGAGGGTATCTGATCCACATGGGCACCAACGCCATTGCACCTTTTGACGTCCAGAAAGGCAGTTGAAAACATGGTTAAAATAGTCAGCATGACTACAGTGGTTCAACCTTAATGTTATAAAGAAATGAGAATACTTTTTGTGCGCAAAAACAGAACAAAAATAACGACTTTATTCACCAATTTGAACCGTTGTCATACGTAGTGAACTCAGTGCAGGCTTCCTTGTTTACGTCCGAATGCTGACTCATTAACGTTTTTTTTTTTTTTTTACAGAAGTGCATCGCTTTGCTTCAGAAGGCCTTTATTAACCCCCCGGAGCCATGTGCAATGTTTATGATGGATGGATGTGAATGGAGACACTTCCTTCAGCTCATACTCATTTGGTAATGCTTACTGCCATTATAAAACTCGGATGTGTCAGAATATTTATTAATATTTCTCCGATTGTGTTCATCAGAAAGAAGAAGGTCATATACACCTAGGATGGCTTGAGGGTGAGTAAAGATTGGGGTAATTTTCATTTGAAAGTGAATTAATCCTTCAACTGTTGTTTTCTTGACGTAATTTTTGTTGTGTATTTATTTTAGTGAGGAAAGCGTGTAGCGCATATTTACATACTCATCTAAATGCCGTTCCCAACATTTGGGTGGTGTCAGGATGTTCGTTAACAGTAATAGCGCTGCACTTCATTAGCGCTATTACTGTGGAAGTTTGAAGTTTCAAGTACTTCAAACTTTTTTTTTACTTCTAAGCGAAGAACAAATAAGAACTTTGCAGTGAGTAAATCTGGGGCCGTATGTATAAAGCCGCTGAGAGTAAAATTTTAGTCTTAAGTGTGTCAAAATTCTGAGAATGACATAATGTTACTCTTATTCCTAGACTTTAGAATAAGTATTATTCATAAAGGTTCCTAAGTGTCAAGACTAGGTCTTAGCTCCTAAATTATTCAGGGGAGCTGGAGAGGTCTCCTAACCTAGTTAGGAGTAACAAGATGGCAGCAAAGAAGAGGAGACGCATGCTTTCCAATGAAGATATGATATATTTGAATTATATGATGACATGGAGTTGATAAAACGATATAAACTTAATTGACAATTCTTTTTGTAACTCACCTAATAAGAAATAACTTAAAAGTAATAACTTTAAATAAATGCAATAAATTTAATAAAAATTACTTAAACAATAATTAAAATATTTAATGCATTTTAATACATTTAATGACTTTGAATAAACTTTTTATAATTTTAAATGTAATAACTTCCCCCACTCTACAAAATCAGTGTTTTGATGGTAGAAATGAAATAGTAATTACCTTTTTTGGTGACTGTAAGAATGCAGAAGTGCAGGGGTAATGACTCTGACCCATCAGTCCACAGTAAGCAGGCTCTTAAATAGCACTATTGCTGAACTTGCCACACCAAACACGGTTTATTTACCTTAAACCATCAAAATTTGAGTAATTTTTTATTTTTATTTTTATGTTTATATTATTTGAATGTTTTAAAATATGAGGGAAATATAAAACACAAAACTAAGCAAAGGTAAATATCTGACAACAAAAAGAAAACTACAGGTTTCAGAAAAATAAAAAAGCTCAGAAAAAAGCACACACTGACTACAACATAATCAGTTTTTAATATTTCATTGGTCCTTTTGTTCATAATTTCTTTGTATGACAGCCTGGCCAAAAATAAAAAAAATAATTAAATAATTTGAAATTTCAGTTTATTATCACACGTGAAACAGTTGACTCTAAGCACAGCTATGCGATGTGCTTACATCTTTTAACACATTTTTAAAAATATTTGTATTAAGGTTGAAGATGTCAATTTTCATTTGACTGGACATCACATTTGGCCACTACTCTATGGCAGTTCATTGACTTTCCAACTGACCATCAAACCATGCAGCGAAAGCAAGCCACTTTTATGTTGACTGTGGGCTTCCCTGGAGTTGTTAGAGCCATTTGTGAAATCATGACACATCATTGCTCCAATTGTAAATGAGGAGACAGATCAATAGAAAAAGATTCCACACAATCAAAAATTCATTTTGTGATAATTTTGCACAATGCAAAGCTAATTTTAAAGTAAATTTAAATATTAAAACGGTCTTTTTAAATGATTTCTTTTATAATAACATTAAATTATTGGTGTTGTGCTGCTGTGACTTCACCCTTGCAGGCTCACTATTGGCTGATTCAGAGGTTGAGGGCGGCCATTTTGAGTTGACATCATTGTAGTCCTTGGTTCAAAACACTTAAGTCAGCACTTAAGAATCAGTCGACTTTACTAAAAGTTGCTTTTAGCTTCTTTATAAAAGTGTCCTACTTTTTACTAATAATCTTTTGACACTTAAAAGGGGCTATATGCAAGATTTTTACTTTAATAAAGCATAAAAATACCCCAATATGTTTGCAGATTATAGGAAACATGCTAAGTTCACCTACTTGTTTCTCAGAAAAACAATGCTACAGCCAGATATTCTACTTTGAAATGTGCGTTCCGTGTCAGAATGACTGTTTTTGTTTTGGTCTGTCCAAAACTGTGCTGCCAGTTTATCCAATAGTATTTCGACATCACAGGTTGCCAGTTGGCGGAAAACACTGCATATTGCAGCCATGGAAACCAGCAAGCAAACTGGGTCAGAGAATCGCAGATTCTACCTGACCTAAAAAGCCTCTGCATCCATCTAAAAATCTCTATGAACGACAGCATATTAAAACACAGATAAATCAACTCATCAGCTTACAGTGTGTAAGTCTTCTCAGCTTTTATTGTCAATTGTGCTCACTCCTGTTGCGTGTCCTCAAACTGGCCACCTGAGTCTTTGAACGAGGGGGCGGGGCAAACAATATTTTGAATTTGGACTGCAGTACCTATTTCGACCACTGTCATTCCTACATAGAGCCCCTTTAAGTCAAGACTTAAGACTATTCTTAAGAGCATTTCTGAGAATTTTTTATACATATGGGACCTGGTCCTTAAAAGCAGAGCCGTAGGTAAGTTATCCAGGGCCCTGGTTCAGGTTGTTGCTGTGGGCCCTCCTCAGTTAAAAACACGTTCCCAGGGAGATTGTGGGGACCTCCTCTCCTTTCTTCTAGAAGTAGGGTTTGTTGTTGTTGTTAAATTAAATTATAGACTTGGGAAACCAATGCTCTTGACACAAAGATATAAGGTTACCATATCATAATCACCCATGTTCGTGCAAGAGTTTTTCTTGGCTTGGCTTCCCAGTCAATGGTTTGAAAACAGTCCTGGGGGGTGCTGTCACAGCATCTGTGAACCACCATCAACTGATAGATCTGCTTAGCTTAGACTGCTTTTGTCGACCATGGTGTGATCTGAATTGCCCAAGGGTAGATGTGATACGTTTATGGATGCATAAAACTGGTCCAGTATATTTCCCTTCCCACATTGAGCAGATGATCAATTGTTTTTTTGTTTTTACCCCACCATTAGAAAGATGTCTGAGCAGGGAACATCAGTTTCCATGTTCAGAATGTGAGTGGCCAGGGTGGCCTTCGCTGCTTGACGTTTGCCTGAGGGGGATGTACACTCCAACATAAATAAATTAGTGGAACTTGCAGAGAGAGTTGAACAGTCTGCAGAGAATGGTTAAAAATTAAGTGTTAGAGAGTACACCTTCACCTTTTGTTTTTCACCTAAGTTTGTTACTTCATTTCATTGTATGCTTGACAACAGTACACAGTTGCATTTTATTTAACAGTATGTGCACTTAGGACAAGGGTGTCTAAACTCGGTCCTGGAGGGCCACTATCCTGCAGAGTTTAGCTCCAGCTTGCCTCAACACACCAGCCTGAAGGTTTCTAGTATGCCTAATTAGACCTTGATTAGCTGGATCAGGTGTGTTTAATTGGGGTTGGAGCTAAACTCTGCAGGACAGTGGCCCTCCAGGACCGAGATTGGACACCCCTGACTTAGAGTTTAATTACACAAGCATGCACTGAGTAATATAAGGTAAAAGTTGTCGTCACTCCTCCTTTTATCCTTCCGGAGCTCCAGGAATGGTTTGAGGAACACGATGAAGGGTTCAAGGTGTTGTCCTGGCTTCCAAATTCCTCAGATCTCAATCCAGTTGAGCATCTGTGGGATGATCTGGACCAACAAGTTCGATCCACAGCGGCAAGCTACAGTCAACAAAGCTACTTAAATTAGAAATAAGGTTGAATTACAGAAAAATACAGTTAACAAAGCAACTTAAAATAGAAATAAGGTTGAATTACAGAATTCAGTTACTTGACTTAATAATTAATTGATTTAAAGAATGGTTTAAATAAACAATATCGGTAACACTTTATTTTAGGGTCTTTTAACTAGTTGCTTATTAGCATGCATATTACTAGAGTATTGGCTATTTATTAGTACTAATAAAGCACATATTAATGCCTTATTCTGCATGACCTTATTCTACATTCTTAATCCTACCCAATACCTAAACTTAACAACTACCTTACTAACCATTAATAAGCAGTAAATTAGGAGTTTATTAAAGGAAAAGTCATAGGTAATAGTTTATATGTGTTCCCTATACTAAAGTGTTACCAAAACATCAGTCCAAACTCCAGTAAGAAATTAAACACATGGCATATAATAATAGATTCCCAATGATTTTCATATTGCCTACTTATTTTATTACTGTATCTTTAGTCAGATACCAAGTAATTTAAGCTTAAACCAAAGACTGTGGAAAAACTTTTTCAAGACTGTGACTAACCAACTTCAGGAAGCCAAGTAAAATTAGTTAATTCGACTATTGTCAAGTTGTTGTTTTTTTTCTTTTTTTTTTTAGGATAATTTTATGTTTGAAAATCAATATTTGTGTAGCTATATACATTAAAATTTTAAAATAGCTTACATTACATTCTGCCATTATGTCTTTCAAAACCTGTATTTTTATTTATTTATTTTTTTTATTTATCTTCTTCTTCTGCGGAACACAAAATGCTTTATTTATACTAGAATACAGAATCAGAGTCTGTTTTTCACCCAGATATATAAACATATCTTCTGAATATTATAAGGACTAATTTTATTATGCATTTATGGTGCTTTTTGTCCTTTCAGATCTTAACATTCCCTGGTCTTCATCCACTTTTATTGTATGGACAACAACAGCTCAGACTTTCCTGTTCCTTTAACAGAAGAAAGAGCATCAGACAGGTTTAGAACAACATGAGAGTAAATGATGACATAATTTTAGGGTGACCTATCCCTTTAAACAGCTTTGAGGTTTGTGTTTGAAACCAACATACACTATTCCTGCTAGAGAAGAATTTGTGTAATGGGTTTTGACTCAAAACCTTAAAGTTACTGAGATTCAATCCTTTTGACAACTTTCCTGTCTGACAACTAGCTAGTCTCCACATATAGCTTAAAAGTGTCCATCACTTTGACAGACTGAAATCACTAGGACTCCCTGTGAAGCAGTCAGACAGTGCTGGATATTTCTGTACATTGTACCATGACATTATCTTTTGACTAAAAATGATTGGATGTTTCAGTAGACACATTATGGCCAATGTTCTCTGTACTACAGACCACCTTCTATTGTCAGTGTTGAGTTCATTTACAGCAGGTGTCCATAATGCCATCTAGTCCTGACAAGCAGCCAGGCAGTGTTCTGCCTTCTGTGGGAATTCAATAATTAAACCATCTGTTTTATTCAAAGCTTCAGGTGTGCTGATGTTGATCAATTATAACACTACAGTTTGCTGAAAAGACTGGCTTGGACAAGCATGACTTTCCAAAGCTAACGTTTGTTGGTGGTCAACCACCATGACCATTCGGGGAAGCCCTGCTGGTTAAGCCTGGTGTGAACACAAGCATTGCCTTTGCATTTAAATACACTGATATAGTATAATCTGTGAGTTTGTGCATCTGTGTTTTTAGAAGTTCCACCGAAGATTAGCACTGCTAGGAAAAGTGCCTAGTCCCTGCTTAGTCCCTTCATCAATCGGGGTAGAATGAGACACGGGACGTTCTGGCCAACAGACAAGCTGCCTGGGCCACAAATTGCCGACACTGTTCCATGACACTGACATTTAATCTGCCAGCGTGAAGCCCGGCACCAGATCTATCCCTACGACACAAGATGTCCATTAGCTTCCCATGCCTTAAGGTAAAATGACAGCAGTCGTGAAAAGCTAATGCAAAATGCCAAAGTCAAGGTAATGTATGTGTGTTACTCACTTATCCTTTAAGCTTGAGAGCTTTCAGCCCAATAACATTTCCCCAACTAAAATCACATGCCGGGGAAGATGCAGTAGAGAGTTGAGGTAACATATTCAGTGATTGGTTATAAACCAATGTTATGAAACATCACTCACAGAAGGATTTTTGAAACATTACTTAAAACATGGAGTTGTGAAAAGGAAGGACTCATTTGTTGACGAAAAAGACATTACACATCATTTTTGAAAATCTTCTTGGAGTCAGACTTTTTAAAGACATGGGGCCCTATCATTCACCCGGCGCAATGCAACGCCAGGCGCGATGGAAGTGTTTTTTGCTAGTTTCAGCCCGACGCAGTTTTCATTTTCATTGTTTAAATAGCAAATGCACTCGTGCCCATCTGTTCGCTCCATGGGCGTGCTGTTCTCAAAACGAGGTGTGTTCAGGCGCATTGTTGGCGTGTTGCTATTTTGAGGCAACTGAAAAAGACAAAAAAGATATTGATCAACAAAAGCCTGGTCTAGAGTCAATGGCGCAATATATATATATATATTAGATCGTTAAAATAGGGCCCATGGTCTCTATTATAAGCTGTGTTCATCCTATAAATATTTACAAGAATAGTTCACCTCAAAATTAAAACAATTTAACTCTTATGTCATTCTAAACCTTAAGGAATACTTAAGATATTTTTCAGAATGTCCATGCTGCTCCTTTACATACAGTGAAAGCATATTGTGAGTCAATTACAAGACTTAAGAACGTTATTCATAAATAAACGTTATTCATGTCATTTCACATTATTCATGTCAGATCAGGTTTGAACAGGCATAAGTGTGAGATTTGAAAATTGTATTTTATTTTGCTTTATTATTTTTTAAAAAAAAATAACTTATTTCAATCTGTTCATCACGCAAAGTTGTTTTATTACTTCAAAAGACTGATTATAGCTCACTTTTATGATACTTTGTGCTTTTTTTGTCATTTATAGAGTTGAATGTCATCTATTTTCATTGTATGTAAAAGAGCAACATGCACATTCAGCAAAATATCTAATTTTGTTTTAAGGAAGGAAGAAAGAAAGAAAGAAAGAAAGAAAGAAAGAAAGAAAGAAAGAAAGAAAGAAAGAAAGAAAGAAAGAAATCCATCCATCCACCCATCCTTTCTTGCCTCCTGCTTCCTATCACAGGCATTCATTAACATTCATTTGAGATGCTGAAAACTCCAGGAATTCTGTCATTACTCTTTTGTAATTACTGAATGCGGGCATTGTGACAAGGTAACATGGCTGCCTTAGAGGCACTATTATAGATGTGGTCACTAATTAAACATAAAAACGGTGACAATGTGCTGCCGTTAGGCCCATTAGTGGGTACCAGAGGGCCTCTTTCTCTCGAACTGATTAATTAAAATCCAAAACTCCAGATAATTGGCATCAGAGTTGGTGCAGTTAACACCTTTGTCTAACAGCTGCTAAGACAATTCATCCAACCAAGTTCATTTAAAACACATTGTATATTTTGTTGTGACCAAAAAGCATCATGGCTGCATATAATGGCTGCATAGCAACTTAAAAATCCTGTTTATTCCTGACTTTTGTATATAATCTGCAGTGGTTTCATATTGTTACACTTTATTTTATTTCCAGTTGCGATATGTTTCCTGGGAAGTTTGAAGTAAGAACCTAATTGATTTTGTTGCTTAGAGAGGAAACACCTTTTGGTTTCTCATGTGAATGTATGCCTTCAGTCAGTGCAGGTAGGCCTCTCCAAATTCAAGCTGAGGCAAAGTGGTAATTCCCGCATGGATGAAACAAAGTCGCTGCAGTTGGGCACAGTCCTTATACAGCCACTGAGCAATTCCATTACAGACTTATCAGAGAGGTGCTGCACTCAAATCCCCAAATCTCTGGTGAGGAAAATAAAGAGAAAAGTTGCAGCTGTGATGTTTACTACAGCCTTTATTTGATCAATTGTTCAAGTGTCAAACTCTGAATAAGAAAAAAAAAAAGAAAAACTACACTTGTGGTACATCTTGTACAGCGACAACGGAGTCTGAAAATTGCGTCTAATTTAGCTTTCCACTTTTTTCAAGTGATATGTTCAGAAATTAGTGCCATCATTTGTGAGGATTCTCTGCTTTATCAATGTCTGCTGCTTTAGACAGCCTTGCAATTGTAAAGGCTATATTTACTCTTTGCAGGCAGACTGTCCTTGAAAGACTATGGTGGTCGTGCTCAGAATTGAATGGTTTTCTTTGAGAAGGAAGAGAGGGTGGAAAAAGTAGCAGCAGATTTTATTTTATTTTTTCTTGTTTTGTAGGTGCAGGCAACACTGGGCCAGTAAACTGAAGCGTATTCGGTTACAACACATGAGGAATAGATACTGTATGTTCCGTTCTGCTTGAACACTCCCGAGGATTCTTAATACATTTTTCTTTCACCCATAAGCATATTTTTAGAGCACCATTTATTAAATGTTTGGAAAACACCATTCCAAATGTAACAAATGATTCCACTCTTATTACAATTTTAAATGAGTATTAAACTGAATTTAAGCTCTAAATCCACCCTTAGGCGCTTTGCGCTCAATGCAGGATTGGGTCGCGGGGTCAAGGAAATACACATACTCAGAAAACTAATTTCTGTTCATGTCTTCAAGCACACCACATTAAAATAGCAGTGGTGAGGCAAGCAACTAGAATAAGAGAAAATAGAACAAAGATAAAGAGGACCCAATAGTTTTTGTTTTTTTGTTTTGCTGCTGTTTGAGCCTGACAAATGTCTGCAAAGCACAAAGTCACTCCAACGGGAGTTATTCTCTATATCAGTAAGCACTGTTTTTGAACTTTCTGAAACGCCTGTATGTAAACATCACAATATTCCTTATTTAAATAATTTCCATCCAAGACCTACACAAAAAAAGGGGGCAAGGCCTGGCTGAGTTGCATTAATTTTAGGTGTGTTTGACTTCAAGTGGCGCTGCGCAGTCAAATCCTGCGTGACATCAAAGTCCAGCATGAGCGATTCGAAAGCATACGGAGCCGTCTGCTCTCTAATCGCTCTCACAGTACTTTGATGACATAAACTGATCGGTCTGTGCAGCGCCGCTTCAAGTCTAACACACCTAGTGTGTTGAAACTTGCAATTATGGTAATGACATTTCCGAAATGACCCTAACCCGAGCACATTATGCTTTTCAGAATGAGGGAATTCATAGAGATAGGAACTAAACAGAGCATTACTGACAGATTGGGAAGAGAGGTGCTGCAACAATATAAAATGTGTATAAAAACCTATTCTGCCGTCCCCAGAAACAAGACTTTGTAAAAGGGCATAATAGGCTGTGACGATGAACATGTAGGCAGTCATCACGTGAACATCAGTTCACAGTGTTATTATGTATTTATTTTTGGGTTAGGTTATGATTTGACATGGGTTTTCATATGTTTATTGTTTAATACATTTCATAGTCTAACTTACCTGTCTGGTCCTGTATTTGGGAGCATCATGTTGACGTCACGTGAATATCACCAATTACTCTTAATTATACCATTTATTGGGACAGATTAATGTGAATGCGTTGAAATGGCTATTATCTTATCTGTTATATGTATGGTTTATATTTGATCAAAGATAATATTTACGCTTATGTTTACATATTGACATGTGCATCTGAATAACATTGTGGCTGTATAATGGTGTATTTCTTGTCATGGGTGTTAATCGACCCCTATGGGTGGTAGAATCTGCTAGTGTATAGCGGGAAGATTGTATACAAACTGGGTATGTTTGGGGAAAGGGGCTAGTCGGGCCATTGACGGCCAAGGGCTGTTGCTTGTATGAAGACTAGTAATGTTTTTGCTGCTCTCAGCATGTTTGTTTTATACAGTTTAATTTGAGTATTTTCGTTGGTTTATTTATTTATTTATTTTCCATTATTTTGAACTTTGGTTTGGAAGTGTGAGGATGCAGCTGTCCTAAATAAAACCACTGGGATGTGAAAAATTGCTTTGTTGTACCCTACTTTTTCCATCTTTACGGCCGTACGGCAAGAATACACGAGACAACTCAGGTTAGCTGTAAAACCTACAGACACCCAACCTCTGGTGTCAGTAGTATATCAACTACAGATGTCAATGGTCGTAGCAGCTCTCCGACACATGGTGGCAGCGGTGCTTCCAGGCCTTAAATGGAAATTAGTACGCAAGTAAGAGAAGGTATGCATTCCCAGCTGTACCTCGTTTAAGTGAAACCGACAGAGACTGACTTTTTTGTCAAGCAGAAAATGGCACCAAAGAAACAAGATGGAGCTAAGTGTAAAGATGACGGCAAACCAGCAGAGCAACTGGGCGCAACGAGCTCATCTCCAGTGCATTATGAAATGGCTTCAGGGAGTTCTTCTGAGCAGATTGCTACAATGCTGCAAACTTTTCTACATAATCAACAGCAAAGAGAAGATCGACTAGAAAAGGAAGCGCAACGTCACGAGCACAAATATCGGATGCTTCAACGCCAATTCGTACAACTACAGTCTGAAGTGCATCAAGAAAGACAAGAACGACTGGTAAAAGGAGCGTCAGCAGTGAGTGACAAGCCGGCGGCTACAGAGGTGATTTCCACTTCAACTGTGCGTCCCAGGCGACAACAGACACAAAGTGAAGTGACTACATCAGCAGCTGTAGACGGAGCCGCAACGGAAGGACAAGGTTATGAGTCAACAACTTTCAACAGCCCAAGAATGTTGCCATGGACAAGTGATGAGGATATTGAACATTACTTAATGACTTTTGAACGAATTGCTCACACGTGCAAATGGCCAAGACAAGACTGGGTGTTACATCTCTTACCGTTTTTATCCGGCAAGGCAAGAGCAGCTTATGTGGCCATGGAGCCTGATGATTCACTGAATTATGACTGTGTTAAACAAGTGATACTTGATAAGTTTGAAATTAACCCAAAAACCTTCCAACAGCGTTTCAGAGCATACAGCCTACAAGAAGATAAAACGCCACAAGAACCGTATGTAAGGCTGAAAGAGCTGTATGAAAAGTGAATGGTCCCCTCACGACGAACCAAGCAAGATATTGGCGATTAAATAGTGCTGGAACAGTTTCTTAAATTGCTGAATCCAGAAGCAAGAACGTGGGTGAAGCAGAATGGCCCCACTTCATGTAAACAAGCAGCAGAAATGGGGGAGATGTTCATGGCTGAGAGGCAATCGTTACATCAGCCGAGGCAATGGCAAGGCGTCAACCACAACTCAACCAGTAAGTCTGCCGATGCTAAGGGTAGTGGTCTGAGAAATTGTAATGCTGATAACCGAATGTTACAAACCAGTTCTACTTTGGGTAACAGTATGCAGGCTGATGGAGTTAGTCAGTACAACAGAAGGTCTGTAATTATATTTCATGGATGTGGCCAGTCTGGGCATAAAAAAGCAGATTGTCTTGTGCAAAATGTGATTAATACTCACCTGTGTTATGAGTTAGGATCCTCAGTGAAGTTGAGTGAGATTGAACTGAATACTGACACAGTAATTGATGTGAAGATAGGAAACACGTTGTTTAAAGCACTGGTTGATTCAGGTTCGAGCCAGACACTAGTTAGATCAGAATGTTTGGGAAAGTCAAATGTGCTGAAACATGATAAGCTGAGAGTCTGTTGTATTCATGGCGATGAAAGAGAGTATCCCAAAACTGAGATTGTGATTGAAACTGAAGGCCAAGCCTACAGTTTGACTGTTGGGGTAATTGACAAAGCACCTTATCCCGTGATATTAGGCAGAGATGTACCTGTGCTAGTAGATTTGTTGCATAGTGATAAGAATGTAGCAGAGGCTATGGTTGTAACAAGAGCACAGGCTAATCAAAATTAGGTCAGTAAACAGCTTTTGCCAAATTTACCTTTCAATGTGGTTTCTAAAGACAGAAAATCTAAGAGGGAGAAATGTCACGATAAAGTTGTGGGTACTGAAGTAGTTAAAAATGTGCCAGAACCAAACACTGATGATCTTGAACAAATTCCTCATGATATTGTGCAGTTGCAAAGGCAGGATGAAACTCTTAAACCATTGTTTAAGAAAGCTAATGCTAACAACACAACGTCAGCATTAATTCAGAAAGATCAACTGATGATTAAAGTGGACAAACTGTACTTCGTAAGTGCTGAAGGTGAAAGATTGGTAGTACCTGAGTCAATGAGATTAAAGGTGTTACAATTGGGTCATTCAGTACTGTGGGCAGGACATCTAGGCCAGCAGAAAACATTGTCTAGAATAGCTAGTAGGTTTTATTGGCCCAGGCTCTATACTGACATTGCTGATTTTTGTAAATCGTGCCCAGATTGTCAGCTGGTTAGACCAGCTAAAAAGAGTGTCAGAGTGCCTTTGGTAAACTTACCTATTATTGACATTCTGTTTTCCTGTATTGCAATGGACATTGTAGGACCATTGGAAAGGAGTAGATCAGGTAATAGGTACATATTGGTTGTTGCTGATTATGCTACTCATTATCCAGAAGTTTTTCCTCTCAGAAACATCAAGACAAGACAGGTAGTGAATGCATTGGTTCAACTTTTTTCTCGAGTAGGATTGCCTAAAGAGATAGTCACAGACCAGGGCACTAACTTTACATCTAGGTTAATGAAACAAGTTTGCTCAATGTTACGCATACATCCGATACAGACCACTCCTTATCATCCTCAGACTGACGGTATGGTGGAGAGATTTAATCAGACATTGAAGTCAATGCTACGCAAGTTTGTGTCTGATACAGGAACCGATTCGGACCAGTGGTTGCCGTATTTAATGTTCGCTTACCGTGAAGTTCCACAGTCATCAACAGGCTTCTCACCATTTGAGATGTTATATGGACGTCAGGTTCGTGGACTGTTGGATGTGTTAAAAGAGGCTTGGGAAGGAGATAATGCATGTGAGCAAACAAATATTCTGTCATATGTTCTGAAGATGAGAGAGAAATTGGACTCAATGATAGATGTGGTGAACACTAACAAAAGCACAGCAGCAGCAGAAACACTGGTATGATCGGTCAAGTGGGAAAAGAACGCTGACTTTAGGTCAGAAGGTGCTGTTGTTACTTCCTACTTCTGAAAGTTCACTTTTGGCTAAATGGCAAGGGCCATATGAAGTGCTTAGAAAGCTAAGTCCCACGAATTATGAGATTTCTGTACCTGACCGTAAGAAAAAGTCTCAGTATTTCCACATTAATCTTTTGAGGCCATGGAATGAGAGAAGAGGCTCATGGTCAGAGCAGTTGTGGGCAAGGAAAGTGGATGATGAAGAAGAATTGGAGGAACAATATTTTCCTGTTAACTCAAAGTTAACTTTCCCAGTAATGTATCATCTATCACCTAAACAGCAAAAAGAGTTCCAGAAGCTGGTACTAGAGGGTCTCTTTTCTGACAAACCAGGAAAAACAAAACTTTTGCACCATAATATTTGTCTGCTTGAAACTGAGCCGATCAGGCAAACTCACTGTAGAGTGCCAGCACTTCTGATTCCAGCCTTAAAGGAGTGAAGTGCAAATGATGCTGGCATCGGACATCATAGAGCCGTCAACAAGTGAATGGTGTAGTCCAGTTGTACTGGTGCCAAAGAAGGACAGAACGTTCAGATTCTGTGTTGATTTCTCAAAACTGAATGTGGTGTCAGCTTTCGACCCTTATCCGATGCCGAGAGTCGACGAGTTGATCGAGCGGCTGGGCAAAGCTAAGTATCTGACAACTTTAGATCTGTGCAAAGGATATTGGCAAGCGCCATTAACTGATTCTGCTAAGAACTTGACTGCTTTTCATGTTCCTTCAGGGTATATGCCGTTTGGTCTGCACGGGGCCGCAGCAACCTTTCAACGATTGGTTGATCAAGTGCTACGAGGGCTAGACAGCTGTGCAGCGGCATACATTGACGATATCGTCATTTTCAGTGAGTCATGGGAGCAACACCTGGAACATCTGGCAGAGGTGTTTGAAAGAATTCAACGGGCAGGTCTGGTAGTAAATGCAAAGAAATGCCAGATTGCTAAACAGCAAGTTTCTTTTTTGGGCTATGTTGCTGGAGGGGGATCAGTGAGACCTCAAGTGGACAAACTACAAGCAATTTTGTCATGTGCACCTCCGTCAACGAAGAAAAGTTAGATCGTGCCTGGGTTTGATAGGCTGGTATAGAAGGTTTATACCTAATTTTGCCAGCAGAGCTGCACCATTGACAAACCTTACAAAGTAGTTCCTCTAAAGGCAAGTGGACATCTGAATGTGAACGTGCTTTTCAAGATCTTAAGTCTTGCAAAGCCCGGACTTTGATCTTTCTTTTGTCGTACAAACTGATGTATCTGAGCTAGGACTGGGTGCAGTACTGTTGCAGGGTGAAGGAGAAGATTGTCATCCTGTACAGCACATAAGCAGAAAGCTTTTTCCTCGAGAGACTAAATATTCCACAATTGAGAAAGAGGCTCTAGCTATCAAATGGGCTTTGGACACTTTAAAATACTATTTGATTGGTAAAGATTTTGTGCTAGAGACTGATCACAGAGCTTTGCAATGGCTCAGTAGAATGAGAGACACTAATGCAAGAATAACACGTTGGTATTTATCCCTTCAACCTTTTAAATTTGAAGTCCGGTATAGAGCAGGTGTGTTTAATGTGATTGCTGACTTTTTGTCACGTCACTCCTGAGGTCGTGACTGTTTAGAGGGAGGGGGGTATGTGATGACGAACATGTAGGCAATCATCACGTGAACATCAGTTCACAGTGTTATTGTGTATTTATTTATGGGTTAGGTTATGATTTGACATGGGTTTGTGTTTATTAATACATTTCATAGTCTAACCTGTCTGGTCCTGTATTTGGGAGCATCATGATGACGTCACGTGAATATCACCAATTACTCTTAATTAGCGATTTATACCATTTATTGGGACAGATTAATGTGAATGCGTTGAAATGGCTATTGTCTTATTTGTAATATGTATGGTTTATATTTGATCAAAGATACTATTTATGCTTATGTTTACATATTGACATGTGCATCTGAATAACATTGTGGCTGTATAATGGTGTATTTCTTGTCATGGGTGTTAATCGACCCCTATGGGTGGTAGAATCTGCTAGTGTATAGCGATTATTGTATAGTGATTGTATACAAACTGGGTATGTTTGGGAAAAGGGGCTAGTCGGGCCATTGACGGCCAAGGGCTGTTGCTTGTCTGAAGACTAATAATGTCGTGTTTTGCTGCTCTCAGCATGTTTGTTTTGTACAGTTTAATTTGAGTATTTTTGTTGGTTTATTTATTTATTTTCCATTATTTTGAACTTTGGTTTGGAAGAGCACGTGTGAGGATGCAGCTGTCCTAAATAAAACCACTGGGACGTGAAGAATTGCTTTGTTGTACTCTACTTTTTCCATCTTTACGGCCGTACAGCAAGAATACTCGAGACAGCTCAGGTTAGCTGTAAAACCTACAGACACCCGACCTCTGGTGTCAGTAGTATGTCGACTACAGATGTCAGTGGTCGTAGCATCTCTCCGACATAGGCCCTCTTTAAAGTCCCTGTAAAGTCAATTCTGAGAATTGTTTCTAAACACATTATAAATGTATTACAAATGTATTGCTGAAACACATTACAGACTTTGAACTATGTAGTACTAAATTGTGGAGTTAGACCATTAAACTTTTTTTTCACCAGTTCTGTGTTTAGGATTTTGGGCAGGGCTAAAACGGTGGCTTGAGTGACTGAGCATGCCCCCGCCCCTAACATGATAATAACTACAGCGTATTAGCATCAGTGGCTAGCACGCTCAATTGCGAGTTACTGTCATTAATGTTACTCACTACAACCTACATTTTGCTAGCTAGCTATGCCTTCGCAAATGCATATTACCTGGTTGTGATAATATACAACACAGCTCGGTCTCCTTATTTAAATTTCCTAAAAATTATGATATGAAGAGGTGGATTAATTTTGTGAAGAGCCATCTTGATGGAGAGCTGAGAATCACCACCAATACCCGCCTCTGCAGTGATAAATTTACACCGGATTGTTTTACAAACTTTCATCAGAGACAACTGGGATTCACTGATAATCCGCTGTTGTTGGTGAATGGGGCTGAACCGACTATCTCCTGCCTAGGGCTTCATCTTCCCGTCTCGCCGTCAACCGATGATATGGGGCCAGGCTGATTCATCCTCCCATCTCGCGGCGCCTACATCTGGTGCCACAGTCGGCAATACGTGCCCACCAGTGAGTGTTAGTTGCCTTGTGTGCTTGTGTTATAATTAGTAGGTAGTCCACAGTAACTCTACTAAATTTTGCAACCCTCTAATGTGATTCTTTTGTATATATGCACCAAACAGTCATGAAACTTTTAATGAAGCGAACATGACATGCTCAAAATATTTATTTGCATCAGAGTACAAAGCAGTTGAAAGAAAGAAAGAAAGAAAGAAAGAAGGAAGGAAGGAAAGAAATGTAAGACACATGATGTTTCAGAAGTATGAGGCAGTGCATAAAGGGAGGCCTCTTCGCAATCAAAACTAATGGCCTTTTCCATCTCCCTGACTGCTGCTCGTCCTGCCGAAAACTCATATCAGCCACACGTGAGACAAATCTTAATCTCCTCTGACATCTCTGAAAGGGAAAGAAGGAAGTTGTTTTCATCGGCTCTATGAACCAGTGTAACAGGCTGTGGATTCTACATAGTGGAACAGCAAGGTAATGATCTGAATGCAGCATGCAAGACTGCTCTGGCCAAACATAATTCTGGGTATGTAATAGGGATGTGCAACAGCGATCGAGTACTCGGCCATGACAGCGATGATCGATCATGTAAACGATGATCGAAATGTTTTTTTCTTCTTCTTCTCCTGATTGGTTATAGCAGCACTTGTTTAGCTTGCCACAGCATGCGTCAAAAGACGTGAGAGAGAATGCCTGGCCTCACTTTGACAAGATAGATGAAAATACAGTTCAGTGCAAGCTGCGCAGCGCCAAGCTTTTATCTTGTGCTGAAAATATCCTTATATTATATTCGTGATTAATTTAACAATAATCATCAGCATAGGCGCGAGCCCCCGAGCACCCATGGAAAAACACAAGATACTCTCATTTCATTTTAACCAATAAAAATCGTTTGAAGCCTTCAGACACGGCTTTCTTTTCGTTTTTGTAGTCCATTCGAGGCAGTTTCAATTTCGTTAGTGTCGAGAGCACATTTGTAAGGCACGCGAGAGCGTATCCATGTAGCCTAATTCACGAGCACGAATCTCTCTGCTTGGACGCGGAATTCTTTTTGGATGCGCTCAAACTTTGTCCTGTCACCAATCTCAACCTGCTTTTTCTTATGGAGAGTGGCCCACTGGCAAAAACATAAATCGGCGCCTATGATCATCAGTGATTTTCATACTGTAAAATAATATTTTGGTTGATCAGAAAGTGCATATTAAATCCAAAATATTGCTGAAATATTAGAATAAATTTTAAAAAATTACAGTATTGACACTAATGTAGCCTAATAGAATGTACATTTGCTGTGCTTTCGTTTCAAAGCGCAATAAGAGTTACACTTTTTGACTTTCTCAGTTTGTGTAAATCTACTTAGGGTTCAGGGAATTTCTTTTGTTCCACATTGATTTCACACATGTCTGGTACAAACATGTGGCTTTGTTTCATTAATACAGTGTATACTTTTAATACAGTGTAGGGGAAGTGAAATGTGACAACGTGCCCCCTAGCTGGGGCACATGTGTTAGCTTTTTTCTTACAGCCATTTTCTATTTTGTGAAGCTCAACAATATTTTGCTGCACATCAGAATTATATTCTTTGGTTTTACTCATTGTGACGAATGATTAAGGGAATTTGGCCTTTGTGTTTCCTCATGTTCATACTACTGTGGGACAGGAAGTCATGGCTGGACAATTTCATGTTCATGATCACCCTTTTGTGCTAAACAAAATGTAAATATGAATGAGAATATACTTCAGAGATATTTTACTCATAAGAATTTCTAGGGGTGCCGATAATTGTGGCCAACATGTATTGGAGAAAAAAACATTTATTTAGGCCAGGCATAAATTATAAATTATAAGGGACACACATTAGAAAATTTAACTTTTTAACTTATTAAATTCAAATTTAATTTAATTTTAACTTCAAAAATTAAAGGCTGGAATTACATTCACATGTATGTATCAGATGCTTTTATTTAAAGCAAATTACACTGTATTCAAATATTTTATCAGTTAATGCATTATATGGGAATCAGACCACTGACTTTGGCATGGTCAGTGTCATGCTGCACAGTTTCAACTACAGGACATGCAAAGCAGCAGGTGCTACACAGCCAGATACAGCACGATTTGATTTCCTAATTATAGTAGGAATAATATTATCTGCCCTATTTCCTTTTCATTGCCTCTCTGCGTCTGGACAGGTCACATTTCTTGATACCAAACAGGTGTTCTTGACATGTTGATGTGGGCTGCCATGTGTGCCAAGTGTTCAAATCAACTGAATTTAAATACATTTTGATTTTGTTCACCAGTATGATTCAGACCAGGTTTATAACCTTCTTTAACTGGCCAGATGTGGCAGTAAGACTCAGATTCATGTGGTTGGCTGCAAGTCAGTATGCATCTGTCTATGACAAGTCGCAACTGTTGCTTTGGAATTAACAAGAAGAGAGCAAAAAAACATCTGCCTGCAAATGAATTAAGGAAGTGTTTTTACTGACCACCCTCTGTGTTTAGTAGCTCAACTGTCATAGATGGACATAGTTAATGAGATGCTTTACTGTCATAATAATTTACATTACATGGTTGCAAAATGTATTTTGATGCTTTAGGCATACTTAAAATTTAATTCTGTTAAAATAAACAACAAAAATGTAAAAGTGCCATTGTTTTCTATGGCTGGGTAAAGGCTTGTTCTGAGAAAATGTCTAGCAGCAGGTACTTGCTGATGCCACCTTGTTTTGGTTGAAAAACATGGTGGTATCTGTTCCAGCACTATATTTTATATTGATTTCTATTAGTCTGTGCAAAGAGTTGCTCATATAGTTTGCAAACTTTCCTTCAACTTATAATTGTTTTGTAGAATTTGGAACATGCATAATTTCAAGTGAATGATTTCTTCCCTGAAAAGAAAAGAATGGATGAATGCCAGAACTAACTGCACATTGCACAATCCAGTAGATGAATTATTTTAGATGACTAGGCCCATAATCTTGGCACGCTAGCAATTTTCAGCACTTTTAGTCCAGATCTACCTCCATAGGCAGGTCACTAGCAGACTGGAGTCATTGTTGTAATGGTGTTGATGCATTAGTTTACAGCACCAATGCATAGAGTGATCCATCATGTTTGTAGTAGACTGATTAGTGAAATATGCTAGTGCTTCCTGAAGGGATCAGTTCCCTTCCCAAGAGGTCAAAATTTACCATAATCATTTTTTTTGTTAGACCAGATATATGTGGAGTTCAGACTAATGTCTGTCCACCAAAATTATTTTTCCTAGTAATGTAGAATTGTGCTAATATTCTAAATGGCGACTAGAGTTGCCACTTTTAATGTGCAAAAATAAGGGACAGATACCCAAGAACCCCAGAGGACAAATATGCGCTCTTTGACAAATGGTACTGTTTGCCTTGTACTCATTAACAGGGACAGGACTTACTCACTGATAGTCCGTCTCACATTCAAACCTGTACCTCGACAGTCTCTAGCATTTCTCAGACTTGAAATGGAACTATATTTTCTATGTGCAGAATGTGAGAAAATCATGAGCATAAAAAAGATAAACTTTTAGAGCAGCAGCAGGTACTGCAAAAAATAAAAATAAAAAATAAATTCATGCATCCAGACCACTAGGTGTCAGTATAAAGTTCAACATGTACTAGTAGTACAAATAAGTCAACATTACATGAATAATGACTTAAGGAACATAATTTTAAGGGTTGTTTACATGCTTTCGAACTGTTTAAGTTCATCTCTCTTTTGATTGCTTGATTGATTGATTGCAGGTGATACCATTAATGAAAAATACACCATCTTTGCAGTTTCTTTTTAACACTTCAATTGTTTTTGAGGCCAGATTATTAATGTAAAGCCTATTAAAGTAATCCTTGTGACTCCATTAGTTTAAACTCAATTTTATGAAGCGATGCAGGTGCTTTGTTTGCGCAATAAATAAATAAATAAACATTTTACCACTTTATTTACAAAATTTTAATTTCATTCTCGAGAGCACCATGATGGATGCTTGTTGACACTAGACATGTCACGAAACATGCAAAAAGCAATGTAATATCATTTTTGAATTAACTTGGGTTGATATAAATCATTTCCAAGCTTTTAAAAGCGGAACATAAAAAACAGTCACATCTATAGTGCACTGTAAACCCGAATAAGTTAGCAAAACTAAAAAAAAATCCAGTTCAGAAATTTCAAGTTTAATTAAGTACAACTAGCAGTTTTTTGTACTCATACATTTGAATTGTTCTTAAATTTAAATTTTTGAGTAAACTAATTCATACATTTAACTTAAAATTATCCTGCATGCTGGGTAATAGAAATCCCAGTCCAGTTTCAGTTAAACTTAAGTTCATCTAAATTAAAAGAAATTAGTTCATAAAACTCAAAACAATGAAACAGTTCAGTTTACTTAAAATATGTCAGTTCTGTGAACTCGAAAGAAAAAGAAAGTGCTAAATACTCATAAAAGTTAATTCAACTGAACTAATTAGTTTAATTTAAGTTTTTCCTACTCAAACCAACTAATTATTTTGAGTGTTGGGGTTTATAGTGTATAACATATTGACATACAGTATTAGTAATTTGTATATTGCTTGCAAGCAATTTTATTTAGTCCAAATGCATACATTTTTTAAATGGTGTTGATATCTTGCTAACTAGCCAAACCCTGATTTCTTGGGTGAAGCAGTATGAAAAAGGTAGTTTGGCAGACTATAATTAAAGTGAACTCATCAAATTTCCCTGATGTATTGACCATAAATTACATTATTTACAAAACAGTTAATAACTAAGGTGCACAATAGTGACAGAAGTCAAATTATCTAAACTGAGATAAATGCTTAGTTTCCCAAAATTCAGCTGTAAACGTGAGCAACATTATGAGTAGCTGTGTCAGTGTTGACTATAATTAGGGTTATTGGGCTTCTGAGCCCCTGAGCAATTAACAAAGTTATATGCTCCGATGAGTCATCGTTCTCTCCATTACCAGTGTCCAAATGGGTTTACTTTTACAGAAAACCAAGCGTGCCTTTAAATCACATGCCAATTGTAAAACATGGTGGGGCATCTGTAATGGACTGGGCAGCTATCCTGTAGGAGTCATCAGGTGTGATGTTTGCTCTAATGGCCAGGGGAATATTACACATTTTCCAGGAACATGAACGGAAAATGCTTCAATATTTCAGGAATTAAAATGCCTCATACAGACAGCTAAATCCAAAAGCGCTTTCATGAACAGCAGTATGAAGTCAATAGACTTATATAGCAATAACAAGATTTATACCTATATTGTTTTTGTTTGTTTGTTTGTTTGTTTTTTTTTGTTTTTCTCCAAAAGAGAACATGAGAGCTTCTTTCTTAAAAAGCTTTCTAGTTTTTAGCCATTGTCTTTGAGCTCATCTATATGCTAATGTACAACAAAATTTCAAATAGACATGTTAAACACTAGAGCACTTCTCTGGCATAACAGGCCATTAACTAAAGACTAGTGGCTATTTCAAACAAAGAACAAGCCTGTTGATATTTCCTACCGTAACTTCCTGTTTTAACAGGAAACAAACACACACACACACACACACACACAAAAAAAAAAAAAAACTGTGCACAATCTTTTACAGTTTTCCAAGAAGATCAGAAGGTCCTTGTAAATGCCTGAAATATTAACATATTATTTGTTTATTTCATTTGTTTTGTATCTTTTTACATGGGCGTCTTGCATAATTATCACCTTTCTATTTACAACGATTATCAAAAACAAGTGTCTGGTGATCACTCATTTTGCTGTGATATTAAAGACGCATTTGCTCTCAACACTGTTTACTAACTAAAAGCTATTACTGCCTCTAAAAAACAAAATAGCTTCCTTGCAGATAATGGCACAGGGAAAGGTCATTGTAAATTACAAAATGAGGTATTCATATCTCTTCAAGAATTTTTTTTTTTTTACTTTGTCCATGCAGTGAAGCACTGCCTAGACAATCCAATGTGTTAACATACAATGGCAAAACTTCACCTGAAATCAGTCAATCAATCAATCAACTAAGTTAGATCAACTAATCATCAATCAATCAATCCATCAGCCTGTCACATGAGGTTTCTGTTTAGCGGACTTGTTTATTTAGTTTGTACCTAGTCTTTCCTGTGTCAGGGCAGTTTACACAACACTGGTTTCAAAAACAGAAAATGTATGCATTTTGGCAATTCATTTACACAAAAAAAGGCAGGTGGCCTGGAAATGCAAACATTTACAAAATTTGTGAAAAATGCTAATTTGTGAAAGCGATCTATAGGTGTGTAGTGTTTCTTTGCAAAGTGACATTGCCAACTATTGGCCTGGCAGCATAATACAGTGTTTTTAGTTGTTTCCATGGATCCGTGTGAAGGGGGATCATTTTGACAATGTTGTCGGTCTGTATGCATAGGAAAAACGTTTCCATTTTTAGTACATCTTTGTCGTGTAGGCCTATTTCCATTGTCCCAGTTTATTGGTTGCTATAGTTACTAATTTGGTTATTGATTAATCCCACCTGTTCCTTGTTGTCTCCCTCCAATTAGTATGTGTATAAATAGCACTTATTTTAGTTGATCTTTTAGGTTTAGTTGGTTGTGTTACACCTGTTTTATTCTGTTCTCCTACATGTTTATTTTGTTTGTATTGTTAATAAAATTGCCTGCTACGAGTAGAGTCTGCAACTGACTGTGACAGGCCCTGCACCATTGGTGCATTAGGGTTATGTCCGTTGAATTAGTCGATCATGGTCTACACTTCATCCTAATAACATCTGTGGTCAAGCAAGTAGCCTACATGCACCACAGTCTGCCTGTTATATGGCAGCCTGACTCTCTGGTGCGAACAAACCTATGAAACAAGCAACTTGAGACAAGCAAGACTTATGTAAAGGCATTACCGACCCCGATATCCTTGCAAGGGGTGTAACAAGTCTGGAGGCAACAAACAGACCTGATTAATACCGCTTTCTCAAGTCTCCCTTAATAAATTCTCTCCATCATCATGAAAGGCTAGCCAAAGTATATACAGCCATTTGCAAATCTCATTCATTTTATCTGTTCACAGTGAGAAGCAAACAGCAAGCCAACTGGCCTCTTTTTCTATCTGTGGCAACAGTTCTACTAACGGCCCCCCTCCACTAATATAATGCTAATGCTATTAGCCAGCCGGAAAAGGAGAACAAATGTGTGTTCTGCAGCAAGGGAAGGCAAAATTGATGAAAATGAACAGCCCAGTTTCCAAACACAATGGCAAGAAATTTGATATTAGCCATTTTCAGGCTTGGTATATTTCATTACAGAGGCCAGTATATGCATCAGAACCAACATGTTTGTGAGTGTGTAAGATACTGTTTTATATGATTCAGGTTCAAGATTGAAAGCGCTTCATCAAACTCATGTCATTACTGTCTTTTTTTCTGCATTAACTTAATTTGACGAGTTATTTGAAAAAATAAAAAAATAAAATAAAAAGGGGTTAGGTGGTATGAGTAGGTTTGGGTAGGTTTAAGGGTGGGTTAAGGTGTAAAGCAGGGGTGGCGAACGTTGATCCTGGAGGGCCATTGTCCTCCAGAGTTTAGGTCCAACCCTAATTAAATACACCTGAAGCTAATCAAGCTCTTCAGGATTACTAAAGTTACAGGCAGGTGGGTGTTTTTTTTTTTTTTTTTTTTTTTCAGGGTTGGAGCTAAACTCTGCAGGACAATGGCCCTCCAGGATCAACGTTCCCCACCCCTGGTGTAAAGGAAGGTTTAACAGTGTAACTATAGATGCAATTAGATGTAATAACATGCAGGTACTATTAAAATAAAGAAATAAATAAGTACAATGTAAAATCATGTACATATAAATAAATGCATTGTATCAAATTAATTTAAATCTTAGTACATAGTAGTTATAAACATATCTACTATGTACTAAGACATTTAAATATCTGGTCCTACTTTATATTAAATATATTTTTCTATACAGAGGACCTAAGGCAGCACATACCATGTAAATGTGTTTCATATCAACTGGAGTGAATCAATTCAGTGTGTCTGAAAAGCCTGTTGAATGTCATGGCACAGTGAAATGCCTTTAGAGTAGTTTTTTCTTGTGTTGGTACTTAACAAATGAGACACTGGCAAGAATTGTTCTATACTGCACATTGCTTATTGTATTCCATATCTATACAGCATACTGACTCCTGAAAAAACTGAAAATGTTTAAGCTAAGTTTTGCACAACAAGAAATAAATAGTGCTTTTTAAAATGGTCAATGTTTATAATGTTCTTCTACAGTGGCACTGTAGAGCAGTGTTTCTCAAACTTGTCCTGGGGACGCCCCACCACTGCATATTTTGTTTGTGTGTCGCATTCAGCTCTCAAGGTTGTGAATCAGTATTTCGTGAACACAAATTCGGGCACTGGTAGACCCTGACTCACTACCCATTGGGACACTCATGTCTCTATTTCTGCCGATATGGCCTTTTCCTCGTTGTACAACATCTTTACTGGCATTTATGAACAACAGCAGCATAGATATCTTTCTGACATTTTTATTTTATGTTATATAAAAGTACATTCTGATACTTACTATGATACTGTGTTAAATATCCCTGTATCATTTCAGCCGTAAATAAATTATAAATGTTAACTAGATTATGTTCATTAGCTTTGTATGTTTATGTCAAGTTATCTTCATTTATATAGTGCTTTTTACAATACAGATTGTTTCAAAGCAGCTTCACAGTGATAACAGGTAAATAACTTTCTAGGAAAAAGTTATTATCGGGCTTGAGTATGTTTTTGATTGAATCACTTCCATTGTAAAAATCGTTAATTACTAACTTGGGGGCCGTTTAAATGACACCTTTTTAACTGAAAACAGAAGACTTTTAATGCGTTCTTGCCATTCATTTACATGTTTAGTCTATAGGTATGCTCGATTGAATGTGTATGTGCGCAGGTGCTTAGTCTTTTTTACAAAGTGACATTGCCAAATTAATTGTCTGGCCCGCATAATACAGAATTATTAGTCGTTTCCGTGGATCCATGCGAACTGGAATTATTTTGATAACGTTTTATTTATACATAGGGAAAGGAAAGGGAAGGAGGCCTTCGCAGGGGATAGTTTAGTAGACACTTCAGGGCTGTGTTGCTGTCGTGTCTAGGTCCAGGTCATTCATCTCTTCTGGACAGCCTGGATCTAGCAGACTATGGGAGCTAAACCATTTAGTGGTTTGAAAGTAATTAACAAGATTTTAATATTTATACGATGTTTAATAATGCAGTGTTGACAGAACCAGGCTAATATGGTCATACTTCCTGGTTTTAGTAAGAACTCTAGCTGCTGCATTTGGACCAGCTGGAGTTTGTTTATTAGGCATGCAGGGCAACCACCCAGTAGAGCATTACAGTAATATAGCCTTGAGGTCATGAACTCATGAACTAACTGTTCCACATTTGTCATTGAGGGCATATGTCGTAGTTTAGATATATTTTTAAGATGGAAGAAGATCCAGTTTTACAGATGCTAGAAAAACGTGGCTTTCAAATAAAAGATTGGTATCAAAGAGCACACCCAGGTTCCTAACTGACGACGGAGACTTGACAGAAAATCCATCAAGTGCATTCCGTTAATTTTGTGAATTGGTAAGATTCGTCAGGGCGCAAAGAAATATAGAGCTGAGTATCATCAGCATAACAGTGAAAACTAATGCCATGCTTTCTAATGATATCTCCCAAGGGAAGCATGTACAAGGTGTACAGCAGCGGTCCTACTGAGCCTTGCGGTACTCCATATTGAACTTGTAATCGATATGACATCTCTTCGTTTACTACTACAAACTGATAATGGTCAGATAAGTATGATATGAACCATGCCAATGCAATTCCACTAATGCCATCATAATTTTTGAGTCTATACAAAATAATGTTGTGGTCGATAGTGTCAAATGCAGCACTAAGATCCAGTAACACTAATAAAGAGATACAACCACGCACAATCTGATGATAAGAGCAAATCATTTGTAATTCTAATGAGAGCAGTCTCAGTACTATGGTACAGTCTACATCCTGACTGGAAATCCTCACAGATACAATTTCTTTCTAAAAAAGGAGCATAGTTGTGAGGATACTGCCTTTTCTAGTATCTTTGACAGAAAAGGTAGAATCGAGATTGGCCTGTAATTGACTAATTCTGTAGGATCAAGTTGTGTTTTTTTAACAAGAGGTTTAATAATAGCCAGCTTTAAAGTTTTCGGTACATATCCTAATGACAAAGATGAATTAATGATATTAAGAAGAGTATCTATGACCTCTGGAAGAATCTCTTTCAGTAGCTTAGTCGGTATAGGGTCTAACATGCATGTTGTTGATTTAGATGATTTAACAAGTTTAGACAATTCTTCCTGTCCTATAGCAAAGAATGAATGGATTTTTTATGCTAAACAAAAATTAAATAATTAATTGTTTTTGTTTTTAACTTTTTTCAAGTGTCATGACGTGTATTGAGTTGGCTCATGTGATTGTTTCACACTTCAGAATTTCCATTAAAGGGATCGCTCACTATGTTAATATCAAACAATATTATTGATTTGACTGCACTGACACTGTTGGATGAGAACTGAATTGAGGTGGATGATGGCATTACTGTTTTTCTGCAGAACTGCTTTATAGATTAAATGAACTAATGTAATAATTAATGATCTTTACAACGGAACAAAATTAACATTGAACTGACTTTAGCTGAACAATAATAACACTGTTTTTTTTAGAGTTGCTGTACAGCTGAAATAAACTATTTGCATCGTTTTCCTGTTATCACTGTAAAGCTGCTTTGAAACTGTAATATGTATTGTACAAAGGGCTATATATATATATATATATATATATATATATATATATAAGAAAAGGTGACTCGACTTGACTTGGATGCTCTCTGGTTGGTTTTCACGGTGCATTGTGGGACTTTTTAGGGAGCAAACTTTTCAGTGCACTGGAAGGATTTTTCGACTGAGACAGCCCTTAAAATGGCTGACTCCCTGATCAGTGCCCTGACTACCGAATTAGGGAGCTGATTGAGATGCACCCTATGTTTCCCTCATCGGTCACACCCAATTCAAGTCTTGCAGTCTCTTATAATGAGCTGATGGGTTGAATGAGGTGTGTTAGATGAGGGTTTGAGAAGCGCTGCTGACGATAAACATTTGCACTTTAACAATGTTTATATAGTTTATAGCACAAAATATAGAGCACCCCTTTAAATAAACCGAATAATGTTCTGAAAGCCCTGCAGAGCTAGAGAGTTTACACTTCTCGGAAATTCAACCTACAAATGTCTTACTTATAGTTGTCTCTGTATATTAAGCTAGGATATAAGAAAGTATTTTAACACTGAAAATAATTACACACATCAACTTTAAAATAGAGAATCAGCTACAGGCAAGACAAATCACAACTAAACACAGAAAGTTGCTAACTCATTTTCAAAGATTTTATTACAAAACAGTAGCGCAGACACATAATATAAACTTAAAAGATGCTTCCTGTTGCCATTCGTCTATGAGAACAGATTTAAAACTTAGTCTACGTCTCTCACACTTCAAAGCACAACAAATTGCCTGAGTGAGCATCTCGCCTTAACAACAAGCATTAAGAGGAGCAGAGGAGGCTGACAGCACTTTCACTACATCATAGAGTCAGAGTTCGTTTGCCACAGGAATGCTAGAGGAGAGGCTTGACACACTTATTGTACCATAATCTACATGCCATCTTTGATTAAGTCTTTTTCCCTCGGCTCTTAAATTGAGACTGAAATGTTGGCCTGTATGTACCGCCCTCCCCTGCGTCTTTGAAAACGATGTCGATTGCAGAAACTGTATCATAAATTATGAAACGCCTGTCTGAATACTGTATGAGAATCGCAACACGTTACTTGGCGGAGGTTTGGATGAGCGATACGCTGTAATAGAGTGACAGCACGAGTTTAGAGGGAGTGAGGTACGCTGGGAATCTGAAGGGAATGCAAACGCGCACCTTGTGCCTGAGCACTTCACGTGTGAATGGCATAAGCAACCTTGTGGAAAAGTGAGTAAATAACTAGAGATTTACCTCTTTAAACAAACTTAAATTCAAGATGCAGTCCAAACACTTCACTAGCCAAATGTGAAGAAAGGATTTTTGGAATGTTTATTTTGCCCAAATATGAAATACTTCCATCATTTACTCAACCTAAAGTTGTTTCAAACCTGTATGATGTGGAATACAGAAGAATGTAATGCTGAAGAATGAACTGGCTGCTCTTTTCCAGTATAATGAAAGAGGAATGATCAGATGTTATTTTTCAACAAGACAATGCTCCTGCCCAAATTGCAAAGACAACCAAGAAGTGGCTTGAGAACAAGTCTATCAGGCTCATGTTGGTCTGATCAGAGTCCAGATTTGAACCCTATAGTGAATATTTGGTCTAACATTAAATTCAAATGAACTGGGAGACAATATTGTTCAACTACTCATGAACTGTTTGAAGCCATTAACATTGAGTGGAACAACACTGACAACATTGACTCAGCTGTCTGTAAGTTGAAGAAGGCTATTCTGTGCTAAGTCGCTGTTTGGATTTTAATCGGCAAATACTTAAGAACCTATGAATGGATCATTATTACAGTGATTATTATGTTTCTAGCATGTTGTATGTTTGGTAATGTTTCTTTTAACCCTAAAATATAGAGTGTGTAGCTTTTTATTTCTTAAACAACCATGTCGGAAGATGTATCATGGCCATATTCCAGGATGACAATGTCAATATTCATCAGGCTCAAAATGAAAAAAATGTTTAGGAGGGAGCATGAAGAATCATTTTCACACATGAATTGGCACCTCTGAGTCCAGGCCTTAATTTCATTGAAAGTCTTTGGGATGTGCTGGAAGAGACTTTACAGAGAGCTCACCTCTTGCATTGTCAATACAAGATCTTATAAGACTACTGAAATAAAAATGTTACCTTCACAGTTATTACAGGGTTAGTTCACCCAAAAAAAAAAAAAAAAAAACTGTCATTAATTACTCACCCTCATGTCATTCCACACCTGTAAGACCTTCGTTCATCTTTGGAACACAAATTTTGATGAAATCCTAGAGGTATATGACTTGTCCATAGACAGCAATGTAATCACTACTTTTAAGGTCCAGAAATGTACTAAAGACATAGTCGATGTGACTGCAGCCTTAATTTTTACGAAGTGACGAGAATACTTTTAGTGCGCAAAAACAAAAATAACAACTTTATTCAACAATCTCTACACTGTCATTATCCATATGTATTTGCCACAGTAAGCACAGTGAAGGCTTCCATGTTTACGTCCGAATGCCGTCTCAGTATTGGCCAAAGCTGATCACGTGAGCAGCATGATGCATGTGTGTGATGCTGACGCAGGAGCCGGCCAATAATGAGTCAGCGTTCTGACGTAGAACCCTGAAGCGCTGGATGTAAACAACGTATGAGAATGACACAAAAGGGAAGATATTGTTAAATAAAGTCATTATTATTGTTTTGTTTTTGCGCAAAATAAGTATTCTCGTCGCTTCATAAAATTAAGGTTGAACCACTGCAGTCATGTCGAATTTTTTAACAATGTCATTAGTACCTTTCTGGACCTTTCTGTTAAATTGCTGTCTGTGGACAAGTCATATACCTCTCGGATTTCATCAAAAATATCTTAATCTTTGTTCCGAAGATGAACAAAGGTCTTACGGGTGTGGAACGACATAATGACAGAATTTTCATTTTTGGGTGAACTAATCTTTTCAAACTAGCTTTTAGGTCATTTTTGAACTTGACAGGCTGGAATTAAAGCAGTACTTAGCCACTTTCATTTATGTTTGAACTATTCCCCTAAACCTCTTTTAAAGAGCATTCACATATTGTAATGGTAATTAACTTTATAAATTTGATAACTTGATAATGCCTAGCTCATTGTTTTGTCCACAAATGAGTTCTGGCTGTTAAAAAGAAGTTGAACAAACTAAACAGAAACACTCTTTTACAGTTGAGTGGTGAGGTGATGCACATATTTTGTGGCAGTTTGAATTTTTTTTTTTTCATATAAAAAATTAATTAAAATAATTTTTAAAATGGTAAATAAAGCAGAAATACTTCTGTCAGAGAGAATAATGAATTGTTTGGACAGGAGAGTTGTGGGAACGTGCCAAAGGGGGTTCATCTCATAAATATTTTTGGAAAAGTAAAATGCTAAAGTTTTTTTTTTTTTTTTATGTAGCCATAGAACAGCATTAGCATTAGTTAAACATTTGTTGGATGTCTTAGAATGAGAGATTTGCTTGGTGAGAATTCTATTGTAGAACATTTCTCATAAACGCTGTCGTATCTATGCACACAAATCATTTGTTTTTATTATAAATATACTTCTTAAAAACAAACAAACAAAAAAGTTCCAAAAAACATTTGAACATATAAAAATCCATCATTTGGGGAAAACTCATGACACTTTATTTGACACACAGTGAGGGAAGCAAGTAATGAAGCAGAACTGGATCAGCGGGAAATGAATCAGGACATGTCAACTCAAACCTGCATGATTGAAGCATGTGTCCAAGTCCATTTTTTATATACATTTTGACACTTATCTTTGGATTCTACACATCTATTGTAGCCTCTAACTCAAGCTTAGTCAACCACCGACACAAGGATCAACTCGAAATGGCTTTACTTTCAATCTTCAATAAACTTGTTACAATCTTGATTGACTTATTTGCAGTGTTTTTTGTTTTGTTTGTTTGAATTTACATCCATTTATATCCATTCAAGTCCAGTTTCAAGATTGATGAGTTATCCAACAGATGTAGCCTACTTCAATTAGTTTGATTGAAGTTATGTAGTTACCTTGAATTAACAGTTTAGATTTTTTTCAGTTATGTTCAGGTTAGGTTGATAGCCTTTAAAGACAACAGAATAAGATCACATACAATCACATACATGACACCATATGCACTAATACAAGCATACACAATATGCACACTTTAAGTAGGCCTACACTTAGTACATATATGAAATGTATGCATGCTAATTGAGCATTATCATACACAATATGAACTGGCAAACTTCGTAAACAGTCTAAATCATCTGATTAACACACAATATGGCATTTATCTGAATTTAAGTCAGTTTTCAACTTTCATCCTACCATCAGCGTCTCGGGTTAACTAGTCACTGACGTGCGTTCCGATTTCCTGTCTTCTTTCACTCGTAACTCTCTTTAGTCACGGTAATCCTTTTCCTCAGACACTTATGCTATCGGACACTCACTGTGTCGTTAATCTTTTAAGACAAGTGTTTTCTTTTCTATTTTGCAGGCGCTTGGCTTTCAGCATGTGCTTGCCACAAGTTCTCTTCTCTTCTCTTCCGCTCCTCTTCAGCTTTACCATGCTCTTCCTAGCTTTCCGTAAGCTTCTTCCAGTAACGTAACAGATTTGCCACTCTGGATTTCTCTTTTCTTTTTCACTTTGCACCACTTTTAAATTCACTCAAATCACACTTAAGTATACAAGTATACTGTTTTATACAATGGAACAGTGTTTTATATTTATGTCTGAGGACAAGAATATGATGAAACAAAATGCTGTGTTTCCATCCTAGGGAAGATATTAATAACTAACTTTGATTGATTGTTAGAATGATTGGTTGGTGGACTGATTGATTATTTGCTTAGTGTCACTATCAGTCTGTGAAGCACACTGACAAATCTAAAATAATATAGCTTTTCTAAAAGTGCATTTCTCTTATTGATTACATCTTATTATAGAAGGCTACAATTTGATGTTTATGATTACATATATATATATATATATATATATATATATATATATATATATATATATATATATATATATTAATACACAATTAAAAAAAAATAAGAACCAGGTGTTTTAGCTATCCTTTTAAAAAAAAAATATATATATATATATTAATCAACATCTTCTAAAATGTATTTATTTATATATTTTTTTCTTATTTAATTGAAGTGTTTCAAAGTGTGATGATCGTTTCAAGAAGTGCCTTCACTGAACCTGTCACATCATCTTAACAGTGCTTTGTAGGCAAAGATCATAAAACTGACTGACGCTGTCAGTAAAGGCCAAAAAAGGGTTGTTACTGTCAATCATATAAATTAAACATACTGAGCACAGCAGGAGATGGATGAAAACCCTTTCTACCATCACTTCATAAATGTTCCCATTTTTCGGCTTTACAGCATTACTGCACCATAAATACCATCACGGCAGCACATCCAGCTGAGAGGGTGCTGTAAAATATAGTTCATTTCCCATGGCTTCTATCACCAATTTAGGAATACAAGCTACGGTCAGGCTCTCTGGAGACGACGCTCTTCTCTTAATTAATATCTGCATAAGAAGAAAAAGCCACTTATTATTAATTATAGTTGTAATGCATTACCCTGCAGATTAAAATGTAACTGTACATTAAAATACTAAGTATTTTAATATTCAGTCTATTTAAGGTATTATAGACATACAACATGCTGTGTACTTAGTATTGCCTAGAAGCATGTAATATATATATATATATATATATCCCTTGTGCTGTGTTGAGAACCCTATCACACTCGTGGTGTTCCCGGTCAAAAATGACCGGCCTGCAAAATGAATCTCTCGTTATGCTACCTTATCACCATATATTGGATTCAATCTTTTTGTCAGCTTGTTTTCTTTTAATTGGGATAGTCGTAGGCCTTATTTATCTGGGCTTATTTGAGTGAAAAAAAAAATTGATTTGTTTGTTGATAATTATGCCAATTTTACATGAAATATGAAGAAAAAATGCTTATCATACTAGTGTGCTTTAATGTTTAAACAGGGAATTTGTTTTAAAATGGTTTTATTTTGTTTTTACTTATTAAAAAATGGCACAAAGTCACACTTCAGTCAAAAATGACCAGCCTACAGAAAAATAACTTATAAATCGCTTGTTTATTAGCAAATATTGGATTCAATTTTTTTGTGAACTTGTTTTCTTTAAATTAGGACAGGTTTTGTATTTGTTTTGTATTTTGTCATTTTTGACCGGGAATACCACAAATGTCACAATGTGGGGAAAAAAAATTACAAAAATTATCAAAACATTTTTTGGAAGTTATTTGAAAGTAAACTTTAGTCCAATGTAATAACATTAACTAGCATTTTCGGGTACAGGAATATATATATATATATATATATATATATATATATATATATATATATATATATATATATATACACACAGTATCTCACAGAAGTGAGTACACCCCTCACATTTTTGTAAATATTTCATTATACATTTTCATGTGACAACACTGAAGAAATTACACTTTGCTACAATGTAAAGTAGTGAGTGTACAGCTTGTATAACAATGTAAATTTGCTGTCCCCTCAAAATAACTCAACACACAGCCATTAATGTCTAAACCGCTAGCCACAAAAGTGATTACACCCCTAAGTGAAAATGTCCAAATTGGGCCCAAAGTGTGAATATTTTGTGTGGCTACCATTATTTTCCAGCACTGCCTTAACCCTCTTGGGCATGGAGTTCACCAGAGCTTCACAGGTTGCCACTGGAGTCCTCTTCCACTCCTCCATGACCACATCACAGAGCTGGTGGATGTTAGAGACCTTGCGCTCCTCCACCTTCCATTTGAGGATGCCCCACAGATGCTCAATAGGGTTTAGGTCTGGAAACATTCTTTAGCAAGGCAGGGGTCGTCTTGGAGGTGTGTTTGGGGTCGTTATTATGTTGGAATACTGCCCTGCAGACCAGTCTCCAAAGGGAGGTGATCATGCTCTGATCATTCATGGTTCCCTCAATGAACTGTAGATCCCCAGTGCCAGCAGCACTCATGCAGCCCCAGACCATGACACTCCCACCACCATGCTCAACTGTAAGCAAGACACACTCTTTGTACTCCTCACCTGGTTGCCGCCACACACGCTTGACACCATCTGAACCAAATAAGTTTATCTTGGTTTCATCAGACCACAGGACATGGTTCCAGTAATCCATGTCCTTAGTCTGCTTGTCTTCAGCAAACTGTTTGCGGACTTTCTTGTGCATCATCTTTAGAAAAGGCTTCCTTCTGGGACGACAGCCATGCAGACCAATTTGATGCAGTGTGCGGCGCATGGTCTGAGCACTGACAGGCTGACCCCCCACCCCTTCAACCTCTGCAGCAATGCTGGCAGCACTCATACGTCTATTTCCCAAACACAACCTCTGGATATGACGCTGAGCATGTGCACTAAACTTCCTTGGCTGACCATGGCGAGGCCTGTTCTGATTGGAACCTGTCCTGTTAATCCGCTGTATGGTCTTGGCCACCGTGCTGCAGCTCAGTTTCAGGGTCTTGGCAATCTTCTTATAGCCTACGCCATCTTTATGTAGAGCAACAATTCTTTTTTTCAGATCCTCAGAGTTCTTTGCCATGAGGTGCCATGTTGAACTTCCAGTGACCAGTATGAGAGAGTGAGAGCGATAACACCAAATTTAACACACTTGCTCCCCATTCACACCTGAGACCTTGTAACACTAACACGTCACATGACACCGGGGAGAGAAAATGGCTAATTGGGCCCAATTTGGACATTTTCACTTAGGGGTGTACTCACTTTTGTGGCCAGCGGTTGAGACATTAATGGCTGTGTGTTGAGTTATTTTGAGGGGACAGCAAATTTACACTGTTATACAAGCTGTACACTGACTACTTTACATTGTAGCAAAGTGTAATTTCTTCAGTGTTGTCACATGAAAAGATATAATAAAATATTTACAAAAAGTGAGGGGTGTGCTCACTTCTGTGAGATACTGTACACACAAATTTACAGGATTGAGTGACAATGAGATTATTATATTATGGGTTTTCTGTTTCTATAAAGGGTTCTTAATGTAAAAAGCTTTGTGTGTGTGTGTGTGTGTGTATATATATGTATGTATATATATATATATATATATATATATATATATATATACAAATTTACAGGATTTGACACTTGTGATCTTACTTGTCATCAAAGCTATGCTGTTATTTTACAGATATGCACATTTCTAAATGGTCACTTTGCTCACTAAGCCTGAAAGAGTCCAAATTCCAGTTAAGTCTTTTACTGTGGAATGGGCTAAAAACTGCAAGTCAGAGTTTGGCCAGTGTCTCTGTGTACAGGTACAATAAAATAAAGCAATATGAAGGGTGTTCGCTCAGCAAAAGAATATATGTTACCCTTTGGCACAATGCCCAGTAGAGTAAAGCATTATTAGAGTGAAAATTTATGATGCTGTTTGCCTCTGTTAATTCATTATTTATTTATTTTCCAGAGCTTGCCCTTGACTCTAATGGAGCTCTGCACCAAATCAATTTGAAAGCTAGTTAAGTGCTAGTCAAAAATGCCAGACACACACCTTTCATAAAAGTGTTTGACGACGTTTTGCACTCTTGTCTGCACACTCACTAATTTCACTCTGTCAAACACCCTTAAACATGCATATAATGGTTTTATCGAAATGTCTGTGTGCAGAGAAAGTGAGTGATGGAAAGCAAGAGACAGAGAGTGTGTCTGCATGTCTATATATTTATATTTACAATGCGTCTTTTAGCACCCCTAAACAGTGTCTCATTATGCAAGCATTTACAGCTTGCAGCCATTTCAGCACCACGGACAGCGCACAATATATCTGAAATGTAGAAAACCTTTCACAAATGAGTATATTTGTGGTGCTAAGCTATTGTCAAACACGTTACCTCATTTTAATCAACATCCCATTTTGTGATAAACTGCAAAAGCCACATCAACATGTTTCCTGCTGACACTAGAGTAATGGGATTAATCAACTACAGTGACAATACATCATATAGAAAAGAGAACATGGATGTGATCAAAGTGGTGCCATGACAACAACTTGCTGCTGAATGCCAACTAGACATAAACTGTCATTACTGTCATGCAAAGCACAGCTAGCCTCGAACCATCCGTGCATCATAAATTAGGCAATAGTTACAATCTCCCATTTACTGCAGGTGCTATGGGCAACATATTTGGTGCAAATCTTTTAATTGACCATGAATGACATACAATCTGTTCCCATTTGTTTCGCACACTCCATTGTACTGAAATGTGTCATGAGTAACTGTCTGGTTGAGGTGGTATTGCGCTAGGAAAAGAAGGCATGCAGAAGGTTAAAGAGAAGATAGAGCAGGAAATGGCCCATCAGCTACAGAACCCTTCATTGTTCACTGGGCATTGGCAAATCAAAGCTTGAGTGGGATCCAGTTCCTCTTATGTAAATGTGCCCATTGTGCTGTATTGAATCTATTTTACAGTACAGTACATTTTATTATGTTCACACACCATTGTCTGTCTGGTGGGGTTGTGCCTACACACCAGAGAAAGCGCTGATGGAATGCTTGATGGTGTAAGATGCATTTTGAAGGTGCAAATGCAGAGAATTAAAGGACATTCACACTGTACCGGCAGACAGCAACCAGCGGCAGCAGACACTTTGTCGTCAGTGCCGATAGCCTCGTGGGCAGCACACCGACCCACCCCCCTCTCTCTCTCCCACTTCGCTTCCTGTCTGTTTACTGTACTATCATAATAAAGGCAAAAATGCCAAAAATAAATCTAAAAAAAACCAACCAAAAAACAGACCCTATCATACACTATGCGTCACATGTCTCTGGACTAAAATATTCTGCTATGTGAGATCACAATATAATGCACAATGCTGTAATTTTTTAATGCATAAAAAAATGTGAGAACTGCATTTGTACTAGAAGATGCTAAGATGTTAATTTATAAAGTACAAACAAAAATGTATTACATTTAAATGCATAAAATAATTCATTTTACATTCTGGCATTTATGTGCTGTTGACTTCCACCCTTATTCACATTCTTGCAGATGAACACATTTTTTTTTCTTTGTACTGAGTTTAATTTAGGTATGATAGAAAAGTTGCAATTATTTATTTTGACAATATAGAAAGTTAAACATGTAGTGTTTACTTTTTCGGGTAGTTTTTGAAACAGACAAACTCAGAATTTAACAGGGGTTAGAATAAATGTAAGAATATATATATATACATAATTGCAATTTTTTTTTTTTTTTTCAATCATGCATGGCTCTGTAAGACTTATAGCCAAAATATTTTTCTGTTTCAGTGTGCTTTTAACAATAGAGAATGATGGCCCCCTTTTTTTTTTTTTGTAAAAAAAGAGACTGTATTGCCCAAATGAATAGTGCTTATATGTTGGATCATGGCAGAATGACAGGGAAACAAATAGTCTCTTTGATTCTGCCAGGCAAGTGCATACATCATAGACACAATGAGGTTATAGATATGGTGCCGCAGTGTCCATCAAGATCAAATTTCAGCACAGCACATATTTCAACATGTGGGCCATGCAATTTTAATCCTGTCAATAAAACGGGGGTTGTGTACAGTGAGATCACTTACAAGGCCTTAAAAATTTGATGTCACATGTCAGGTCCAATTCAACATTTGAGTGTAAATCACCAAAGATGATAGAACATGAAGGTGTGCATGACTCTGAAAGGCTCAATCTTTATTTATTTATCAAGGATGGTGAATAAGGTAGAAGCTTTTTTCAGCTTTTTTTCAGGCTATTCATGTCCTGACGAGAACGCACAGATGCTCTCCCACCGTCTGAGTCACAAGGATGAATGTACAGCTGTCAAAGTGATAAATGAGCTACTGAAAATATTTGTATGAAAATAGGGGAAAGATTTCATTTCTTGGATCTTTATTGGTTTAGCTTATAGAGTCTTAAAAGTAATGTCACATAATCTGAGCACACGCATTTCAGTGACTTTTTAAGGTGTCTTAATTGACAATATGTGTCCACCGTAATGGTTGACCAAACCTTTAAAGGGGTCATATTATGCTTTTTTACATTTTCAACATTCTTTAGTGTGTAATGTTGCTGTTTGAGCATGAAACAGGTCTAAAGCACAAAGTCATTCCCAAGGGAGTTATTCTCTATATCAGTGCGAACTGTTTCTGAACTCCCTGAACGTCTCAATTGTAGTCTTGAGTTTTCTTCTGGAAACATACAGTACATGTCACAATATTCCTCATTTGAATACTTCTCTCCCAAGGCATACACAAAATAAAGGGGCAAGGCCTGGTTGAATTACTTAGAAGTGTGTTGAAACTTGAGGTTATGGTAAGGGCCATGACATTTCCCAAAAACATGCTGGAAGCGGTTGACCAATCACAACACACTGGTCTAGCCAACAAATCAGAGCACACTGCACTTCACAGAGACAGGAACTAAACAGAGGTGTGTTTCCCAAACGCATCATTAGCTAACTATGGTTACAAGTGCCATTGAACTCTGTTTGTAACTTGCTTTTGGGAAACACACCCTTGAGCGTTACTGACAGACTGGGAAGAGAGGTGCAGCAACAAAACTATATGCAAATTGATGTTTTTTTATTGTTTGTTTTCCAAGAATGCAAACCTATTCTAGTAGACCCCAAAAACAAAATCAAGACATTGTAAGAGGCATAATCAGTCCCCTTGGATACCTGGAGAATGTTATCCACGTTACCCAACATTTCTGTTTGTTTCAATGGCAGTTGTTTGGATATTCCAGAATCCCATATAATTTTGCCACATCTACACAAAAACTCATTAGAAAAAGTAGTTTGAAAACATCTGATCTATACAGTCACTTCTGAAAAATTTAGACACTGGTTCAAACTTCAGCTCTAATTCAGATTTTGTCCCTGCTTGCTTCCATTTCACATCACATAATCTCACTTTATCTTTTCATCTCACTTCCACGTTTTTTTCCCAGTCCAATCTATTTCCGGACATCACCGTCTCAGAGGAATCATTCTGAATGGCTCTTTTGTTAAAGGTCACTGTCATTTGGATGGAAAACGAATGACAGCTAATTTTAGTCCTGCATTAATGGACAAAGCACCACTCCCCTTTTGTCAATCACACATTATTTATGAAATAGTTGACTTTAATCATAAAGCTTGTTATAAAAGTTATTAACTTTCTGGTTATTAGTTTCAGAAAACAAACAAGACATACAGAGGCATGTTTTAGTGACTGACAGGATGGAGGTAAGCCAACACCTCTAGAAATGTCAGAGCCTGGAATCTGTAACCAGAGAGGGGCCGGTCATTCCGGTCACTGTAAGTAATGCATAGCGTTGTCCAAGACACCAGGGGCTGACCACTAACAGAAACCCAATGACTCAATGACTCCATGGGGTCACTGAGCAAAGGTGACCTTTTGGAATCAGGGGTATTACAGAAACATCTTACTTCTTGATTTAAGATTTGATGATTTCTATTTCTATTTTGAAATATTGTGCCATGATTACTAAGTAGACAGGATACGATTATAAGTTAGGATGTTTCTGTAATACAGCCCCTGATTTTCATTATTCATTTAAAAACAAAAAATCTAAAGCTGCATTTTGACCACAGGAACTTTTCCCAGGAACTAGGGACTTTGGGATGGTACTCAATGTGTTTCGACCGGAGGGACCAGGGTCTAAATGAAGTTCCAGGTAAATATTTCCCCCTCAGAAAGTCCCTGCTTGTGAGGTATTACTTTTTCAAAGTTCAGGAACCTTCAGGGGTGACCTTCAGGCACTGAACATGCTGATTGGTTGAGCATCACGCAGCAAGTCTGGTGTGGTGCGTAAGAGTTGTTTGCTATTCGAATCAACAATGGAGTTTAAAAAAATATGACCAATGGACAGACGACAAGGTTCAGGCTTTATTAATTTTAAATGTGGGAGGATGTGATGGAAACGCAAACAGCAACAGGTCTGGGGGAAAAATGTTCCTGGGACAAATTGTTCTGGGTAATTTCGGTGAAAACGCGGTGTGAGTTGGCTAAGTTGTCACAATAGTACCTACATGGTTGATAATCTCCGTCTCTCTTTTTAGTAATGAAAAATAACTATATTTAGCCGCACAGTCACACAGAGCCGAAACACAACCAAAACAATGTTCCTCCTCAAAATGCATGCAAATTAGTTTTTTTTTATGGGTAGCATGGGTAGCATGTTTGGTATCTACGGACTCCAACTTTCGTTTCCTAGTTAGTAATTTATGTTACATGTTACTAACTCTGTGACACATTAGTATTATAAGAATCTAGAAGGTTCTTCTCTCAAACATCTATTCCAGTGTCTTATGCTAATATCTTGCTACAGAACAAAGACTCATAAAACTTCCCTCTAAAAGGACAGCTCCTTATTGGCTCAGACACCTCAAGAGGGTGTGACATCTTCACCCTTTAAAATCACTGATCACAAGACCACGGTCTCTCCCCCCTCTCTTTTTTTTCCTTTACTGAAAAATGCTGATTCGAAGATGATGCTAAGAAGCTAGAAGCTTCTAAGGAACCCCAAGCCCGTGCCAGGCTCTGGCCTAGACCTTCCATTCACCAAAGATCCTATGAATCAAACTGGTTCTCTTTCATCAAGACAATATCAGCAAAGATTCAACAGGAGCCTACACAAATTGCATCAGGACAGTTTTAATTCAAATGGACGAGACATGCAAGTATCAAACTTACCCCTTAGCCCTTTTAAAGAAGGGCCTATTAAAACTAAACCGATGGTTTTCTCAAGGCTGTTGATCTGCTGAGTTTTAAACAATGCTGTAACTTCTTGCTTTCCTGTATTCTGCTTCAGCTCTCTCTTTCCCTTGGTAAACTGTATGCATGTATGTGTGTGAATGTTAGAGTAGTTAAGTGTTTACTCTAGTTAATAAAGTCTCGTTCATGTCACACATAAAGTTGTCTGTGTTTCATGCTCATATACTGGAGTCCCTAATCATGCAGATCCTGACTACATGCTCTGAGTAGCACTGTACAATAAGATTGTTATTTCCCATAACCTGGAAATGAACATTTCTTAGAATTAATAAACAATTAACACTGAGTGTTCATTGGCCAAACAGGTTAATTGATTGTAATATTAATTTTATTAACTGATCCAAATATTTATAATTAATTATAACTACTTATTTTTTATTCATATCAATTATTCAAATTTGCTACATTGTTGTAGTGGTTAAGTTTGGGTATGGAGTAGGATTAAGGGATGTAGTGCAGAATAAGGTTTATAAGTAATAAACAGTTAGTATACTAGTAATATGCATGCTAATAAGCAACTAGTTAACAGTGAGAATTGGTCCCCAAACTAAAGTGCTACCTCTCTCTCTCTCTCTTTCTCTCTCTCTCTCTCTCTCTCTCTCTCTCTCTCTCTCTCTCTCTCTCTCTCTCTCTCTCTCTCTCTCTCAGACTGAATGCATCATTAATTAATCCATGATACAGTAACATCCTTATTTTCATCTTTGTTTCACAGATAATCTGCATCTTGTTTTGCAAACATTTCATAGCCTGGGATTCATAACACCTGTTTATCTTTTTGAGAGCACTCTTTGCTTTCATAACACATCTCAAAAGGCTCAGTAATCCCCTGTACTCTCTATTCTCAGTTTTGATTAAAAAGACAGAAATGGAGAGACAGACCCTGTCCGCCTAAAAGAAACAAAACATGTCTGTTTGTTCAAATTTCAATTAGCACCAGCACAAATTCTGTTGCAAAAACAATGAATATTGCTGCAGGCACCATGACCCAGATGGTAGCTCTTGAAACACACAAAACATGTGCAGTGCTAAATGCAAATGATTGATGGGTTTTATTAACACCTTCTCCCATTACCTCTTTGAAAAGGCAAGAATTCCCCCCCCCCCCCCCCCCCATCTTAAGCAGCTTATTTCAACAAGCAACACTGAAACAGTATTTTGAAAGAAAAAAGACCAATATGTATTCATCTATGTATGTTTTGTTAATTTGATTATTTTTTATTTGTTTAATGTTAAGATGAATTACAGCTTCATTTTACTTCATAAATCATAAATCATTACTATTAGTTACCCTTTGTATCAGTCTGTGGGTTTTACAAACATTTAACCAATGAAAAGTATTAAAAAGAGCTTGTGACTATACCTTGTATCTCCATTGAATCCTCAAAATGTCGGTAAAACATAACTCCATCCCACCTCTATCTTGAATGAAGTGCACACATTTTGTACCGTCTCTGCTTGTTTGCAATGCAAGGGTAAATAAAGAACTGTTTGTTTGAATAACTACAGCATTGCTTTACTCAAGAAACACATACATTGGACATAAAAGGTTTCTGCCCAACAGCAATGAAGTATTGCTTTGTGAACACTATCCAATAGTCTATTAGTATTTATGTAACCCCCCTACCCATGACCTACTCACCCTGCTCTGTGCGGGCCTCGATCCTGGGTCTCCGACGTGGGAGTCAGACACTCTAACAAGGAAGCTAAAGGCTGCAACCTCTAATGTCAGTCACTAGAGCATCTCTTGAGATCAGAGGAGTGAGATTTACTTGCACAGCAACTACTAGCTGGCCTCCGTTACACTCACCCCCCTAAACCTCACTCCCATCCGGGTCACGACACCAATGTAGCCCCTCCAGTTCGCACCTGCCCGCTCCAAGTGGGACACAAACCCAGGCCCGTCTGCAGGGGAGTCGGACGCTCTAACAAGGAGGCTAAAGGCTGCAACCTCTAGCTTCAGTCGCTAGAGCAACTCTTGAGATCAGAGGAGTGAGGTTTACTTGCACAGCAACTACTAGCTGGCCTCCGTTACATTTAGTAGTCTATATTATGACTGCAGTAGTCTAGTATACTTTTATATCAGACATGGTATTTTGACATACAAATGTAGGTTAGGATACACCACTCTTCTGCACATACCATGCTTATTTCAGGTAATGAATTCTGGGAATCCACCATCCCAACATTGTGTTGTCTCACACACAGCAAAATTACTTCTGAAACCAACAGGATGGTGACTGAACATTGAAAATCATTTCAGGAGGATATTTTCCTTTTATACATTATCATGTGCAAGCAATTTGCCTCTGAATTCGTAAAGTATTCCACAAACTGATTACTATCTCATTGGTCAAACAAGATAATGAAGCTCTTTTCAGTGAAGTTTCCAATACAAAACCCCAAAAGATACAAAATTCAGCAAGGATACCCCTTGTATGATTACAAGACTTCGGTCTTTGATGTTGCCAGTGCAAATGTATGATTTTAGCTCGACAGAAAAGTGAGCATTCGTCTATGAAAGCAAGCAATCTTCTATGACACAATCATGCGATTCAGCAGTGATGGGAGAACAGTCATTGTGAATGGGAGAGCTAAGTAATGTCTCGTCAATTGCTTCAAAAAAGACTTGCATTGTAGGATCACTTGTAAACAATGAATATGAGAAAGATTTGCAGTTTAGACATACTGTGCTAAGCATGAAGGGAATATCTGATCTAAATACAGATGAAGGGATGATCTCAGGGTTGAGATGACGAGATCAGAAAAGCCTCTTTGAAGGATACTGTGCACGAACATATGTGAAGTTGACAGTATCCTTTGACTTAAATATCATATGCTTGATTTCACCACAGCTTGCCATTGCTTTTCAAGGGTCAGTTACTGGCTCTGCATACCATACACTTTTCCTCTTCACACTACTAGCACATCTGCAGACAGTTTTCCTCGATCGGTGTTCAGTCATAATACACTTTTTTCCCCCTGAGCATATAAGGAAGCTGAGAAAAGTCAATTACTGTTTAGAAAAGATGGGGTAGAAATAAAGTAGAGTGAAAAGAAAAGGCCATTTACTTTTCTACTCATGCATAGCGGATTAGACTAGTGCAGGTGTAATAAAAAGCTATGATTGCAGAATACTCATGTGACATCACACAGCAAATACTGCATGAAAATGGTATTTTAGCCTTGGTCAAAAGGAAACAGATCAGATTCGTGTGATAGAAGGTCACATTGAGGAACACTGTGGATAGAAGAGTTCTGAATATTTAACTAAATATGTGAATCATTAAAAATGTTAAAATGTTGCAGGTAGCATTAATTAAATACAAACAACATATTATTTGAGCATAAATTAATGACTTATTTTTACATTCCTTAATGTAACTCTCTCCATGTTATGACCAAACAATAATAAATGAAATAATGTTGAGTGAATATTAGCATTCTATTAAATTCTCCATTTAAGTGGAGTGATTATCAGGACTATCCACCGGTGTTATTTTAGTCTGATATACTATTATAGTTTTTATTTTTGTTTCCTGTTTTCATTGTAATTTTAATGTTTTTGTGATTTTGTTGTTTTTGTCTTTTTTTTTTTTTTTAATTATGTTTATATGGGTTTTATTAATTTTTATTTCAGTTTTAGTTTTTGTTATTTTAGCACATCAAGGTAAACTAAATGAAAATAAGAAATGTAAGTTTTTATTTTATTTCTTTTAAAGTTCCCTTTCGAAGTGAAACTCATCGCTGCATTATGACATTAACGCTGTTGGAACACCTCAGTGTGAGCCGGTGTCTGAAGCACATGTGGAAAACAAGCCAATCACATTGGCTGAAGAGCGGTCAGGTGACGTAACGTATTTGTGCGTCATAAATACTATAAAGAGATGCCAAGAAAAAAAAAGTCATCAGCTTCATTGTCTTCAGGAAGCTGTTTGTTCGCATGTATGTGGAAAGACCATTGTGTGTGTAAGGAGTGGGAAAAAACAACAACAACAACAACAACAACAAAAGATCTAAGTTTGTCTACCGTCTATGTTTATTGTGACAGAACAAGTTATGGCATCAGACAAGCAATATAAGCAGTGTGATCTATGTGTGATATGCTTGGAGTGGAGCACGCTATATCATCCCTCGAGGGAGGCGATTGCCCTCATTGTGAGAAATTCACTCCGGTGAAGCTCCGCTCACTTCTGGCTCTCTTCTCGAGGGACAGGAGTCAGGCGTCTGTGCCCTGTGGTTCAGGTCCCATGTCTGCCAATCTGGCACGTCAACTTAAATCATGGGGTTTACAGATGGATCTGGAGGATGAGTTTGAGACAGGCTCTGCCCTTTCTCTTGCTGCATCGTCAGAATCTCGTTCTGGATTTGTAAGCTCTTCTGGTGATTTCTTCCGATCTAGTCAAGAACCCACTGTCTGCTACTTCCAGTTTTGAGGAGCTGGGTGGTAGCGCTGATGCTACGAGTGCCCCTCAGTCATCTAAAGCGTTTGAGGAGCTGTTAATGGTGGTTACTCAAGTAGTTGAGAAACTTAGTATTGAATGGTCAGATGAGAAAACATAAATGAAAAGAAGTAAGCTAGATGAGTGCTTTCTCATTAGCTGACAGGGTCGTCAGCCACATAAACATCTGCCATTCTTAAACAGTCCATACTCAGCTCATAAACAGACTCCCTCAATGCTGAATTAAAAGAAAATATATTTTTGCCCTGGTTTTGCTGTCTGGCCTGTTTGGAGATAAGGTTAACAAGGTTTCAAACAGCTATGAGACAACTGGCAGTAGTGTTATCAAAATACAGACTTCGGTACCAAGTCGGTACTGAAAAAAAAAGTGACAATACCAGCATTTCCCCCTAGAATTTTGTGCGCTGTTGAGCGGATTCTTAAACACCTCTGATTGGCCATTGTGTTCACGCGCTCAACAAATATGTCTGTGATTGGCTACAATGATCCCTAATATATACAATGATCCCTAATATATTCGCTGATAGACGCCTGCTTTCAAATGCGCCCGTGTGTATCTGTGCAAGTGATCGGTGAAGAGCGTCACAGATGTTTCTGAAGCGTTAATCTGTTGAGCATGTGAACACAATGGCCAATCGGAGGTGTTTAAGAATCCACTCAACGATGCTCAAAATGCTATAGGGGGAAATGCTGGTTTTGTCACATTTTTAAGATTCAGTACCGACTTTGTACCGAAGTTGGTACTTTTGACAACACTAATTGGTGGCGGCCAGGCTATAGCTTTTCCTGGGGGAGAAGGGAAGAGCAACAGGCCAGAGTGGCTGCCCATATTCCCCCTCGTCAGGAACCTAGATGCTGCATACAGCCATTTAAAAGGCCTGACCTGAGCATGGTCATTTCCGTGAGGATGACCAAAATGAAACAGCCCTGATGGTTGTGGTCAAGATGATGACACCATTACAATATGTTCTCCTATAAGGTCAATAAGGTCTCCTTCTTTTCAAAGCCCTACAGGATTTTCTCCATTTACCCCACCACCTCTGGTGTTTCAGAATGTGGTGAACCCTGGTGGGATTTCCACCCAATCTGCACTCAATATGAATATCTTCAAAATAATTATCCAGTGAGTCAAGAACCTGCCGGCACGCCGTTTCAGGTTCTTGAACAATTAACTCCCACAGATCCGGATCAGATCTATCTCAGTATTTAGCAGCATGAAGGTTTCTGCCAAATGTCTCTCAATGGGTTCTTCAAACAGTCGAGGAAGGATGCAGTATTCAGTTAAAGCTTTCCACCTCCTTTCTTCAATGGCATTCTTCCCACTCCCGTGAAACAAGAACAGGTTCTATTTTCAGAACAGGAGTTAAACTCTCTTTTGGCCAAAGGGACCAGTATTCGACTTACGAGCTCGAACCTGTGAGTCCACAGGGTAGCTATGGTTCAAAGATGCTAACACTCAAGATAATCGTGTCTCAAATTCAATCCAATGATTGTTTTTGTCACAACAGATCTAAAGGATGCACATTTCCACATGGTGATGTTGCAGAAACACAAATTCCTCAGGTTGCTTACTAGTATTGGGTTCTGCCTTGGCTACTCTGCAACTCCAGGACGTTTGTGTGCTCAATTATATCGACATCTCACTGATTTTAGCCAGGTTGAGGGAACTAGAGAGAACTGAAAGTTTCTCAGGAACACAAAAACATTGACTTATTTTTCTTCCCATCTCATTTTTTCCCCACCACCATGTCCCTGTAGGGGCTCCGCACCTATCATAAATTTGATAAGGTAAATTTGCCAAAAGTAGTCTAGTGAATACTTTTTGTTTAAGAGCATGTATGAAAAAGTATATTTAACTATGGTACGGTGTTGCATCCAGGCAACATGGTCTATTTTAGTTTGTTTTTAATAAAATAAGGCACCAATTGATTGATCAAACGTATCTCAGGACAGAATAACTCAAATACTAATCAATAAAAGTGCAAAAAAGACCAAAACATGATCAACAGGGGTCCATTTTGTGTCCTGTTTCAGCACATGTGCACGTCACATGGCTCCATATTTTCGCCAATGAAAAGTGCGAAGTGAAAAGTGAAAACAAGTGCTTTTTCACTTGTTTGTATCCATTTAATCACCCACAAAAAAATACGAGTCACCTTCACTGGCAAGTAAAGAAGTATTTTCAAGAACTTTACATTATATATCATCAATTTTTTTTAGAGAAAATAACAATAAACTGTGTGTTGCCTCAAGGCAACATTGTACCATAATGGAATCGCATAAGGCCATACAGGCATAATAGGTTTGAATACAAATGTATTATATTTTCAAGGAAAAGAGTTAGAATTATCTAAATACATTTACATTTTCAAGTGCATTTTGTAATGCACTTATAAGAATAGTAATTCACATACTATATCTGCATATATTATGATCTGCACATTTTCTATAGCACTTCAAAAAGGTATAAAACACAGCTAGCACAGCCAGTTGATGAGGGTGATGATGAGGGGTCATATTGTGATGAGGAAGATGAAATCATAGTGACAATCCGTCAGGGAGAGAGTGAGGGTGAGAGAGAAGATGAAGATGAGGATGAAGAAGGATATAATAACTTAATATAATAAAATAATAATATGATAGTTTGGTAATGCTTGTGTTCCACTATGGTACAGTGTTGCCTGAGGGAAACAGCTGGATATAAAATGTTACTTTTTATTAAATATGAAACTTTTAATACATTAAAAACTGGATAAATTTGTTTGTTTAAGTGTCTAGTTAAAGAAATTGATGTTTTCAGTAAATATATTTATTTTTTTCTACATGAAAATGCCAAATGTTTCAATTTTTCCATTGTGGTTCAATGTTGCCTTGAGGCAACAAACTTGTAGAAAAAATGTATTTATTAAAAATTTATGAAAATGTTTATTGATTTTGTTAAAGTAAACAACACAAATAATATTTTTTTTTTTTCATTGATATCATATTGAATACCATAGAGGGTTAATTCAATATAAGGTTATATGCTTTGCCAGGAACACCCTCCACTCCAGTTTGAACAGAGCACTCATTATTCTATGTCAAAATGTTCAAGAGCTGAATTAAAAGCCCACTCAGAAGCAGCTAAAACTCAGATGAAGCTATTTTTTTCTCCACTTCAAACAATCAATTGTGATTCTGAGTTCATTAGCAATGATGTGACGGAGTTAGTTTAAATGATAGTTAAAGTGCTTCTCTTTCAGTTTAAACTTTACAGACGTAGGTAAAAAGATGATGTAGTAGCCGCTCCAGAATGATTGTTCTCCCTGTTGCCTTTGGCATGTCATTATTCCAGCTATTTAAATAGATAAAAAAATACTCTCAAAGTGTCTCTGGGTGCAGCTAATGAAGAGAAGAGACATGACCTGACTTCTGCCAATCCATTCAAAGAAATGCATTTAGTATATAATGTTTTGTTGTTGTTGTTGTTGTTTTTCCAATATGAGTCATGCCTACTAAGAATGAATTGCGTCCACTGATAGCATGATTTATATGCTTAACAACTGATTCACTAAAATAACTTATGCAAATCAGGTGACAACACAAAAAATGGCTAATAAACACAATTTGCACTCCAATTCTGGATGCTCAGCTTTAGAAGAAATATCTCAAATATATGATGTTTCTAGACACAGTTTAAACACCTTGTGGTTTTTATAAAGCATGACAAAATATGAATCCCATTTACTCAAATAATAGGTACAGCGTTATGCAATCTTTGGGATCAGATGTTTTGATCCTGTATATATTCTCTGATCTAATCTGTGCAAACTTAGGTGACTTCATGCAAAATGCATCATCCCTAACTTTTGCAAAGGCTGCCAAGAACATATATGTGTTCTGCAGAGCAGGTTTTTGAACACTTCAAAGCTTGTGAACACTTTGCAAGAGCATAAACTCAAGACGTCACGTCAGTCAAATCATTCTGTAACTGGAATCTTTATCCAGACCTTAATCTTTACATCTCTCTTGCATTTACAGCATGTAGCAGGAATCGCATGTTTTAACTGATCTCAAAGCCCAAAAGCACTTTGTGATCATTTCCTCTCACCACAAGTGTTTGCCAGCAGGAGGGCACATAAAGGGCGAGAAACTCTAGAACTCCCACCTCACCTCTTCCTCCACACACTCTCCAATTAATCACGCTGCGGCTTCTTTCACACTGGAACTGTTAGGATTCGCGTAGTGTCCAGCCTCTCCCATCTGTCACTATAAAACTTCCAAGCAATTTCCAACAAGATGGTACTTAATTATAATACAAAGGCCCCTGACTTAGATTTCCTCTGTGACCCATGAAATGCTGTGATATTGTCTGCATTGCAACTTCATTGTCTGGAAAGTATGACTCGCTCTGGCAGCTCTGTTAAAGAAGGCGGGTCTTGCATATGGGATAGCAATTTGATTTGTTTCACTCCAGTAGTTCATGGCTCCAGGGTAGGCATGGTTATGATCGAGAAAGGGAAGACAAGAGGCAAAATGATTACAAAGAGATGAATGCTATGATAATAAACGTCATGACACACTGTGCATGTGCACACACACACACACACACAAAAAAAGCCTGCAGATGCTAAGCATATCAAATTAGTATGCCAGAGCATTTAAGACCCAATGGGACAAGCTCTTTTGTCCAATTTAGAGAGAAAGTTTCAAATACCTCTGAGGCACTCATTTACTAATATCCTAAATTATTTGCTTGTGAAATCCAATAAATTGCAAACATGCTTTGTGGGCGTATTGTGGGTGATTTCTTAAGAGTAATTGTGAAAAGAGTCACACATGCAAATTGTCTTTGGACACGGCTATATTTAAAGGAGGCTTTTTGCGTGTGGTAAAATCTACCAAATATTAGCCATGCTACTCTTTTGAAACTCCCTAAATACCAGGAATTTTAAGAATGATGACCACAGATCAAAAATAAGAAAATGTGGTCTCATTTACATTTTAAGCCATCCCATCATACAGTTATGTTGAAAGGAAATTTTAAGCATTTCAAATCCATTGTACAGACACTTCCGTCAAATCTCTCAGTATTCACAGTGGGAGAGATGCTCAACAGAAAGATGCAAACCCTGAGAAAAAGAACTGCTAGTTAAAAAGCAATGTTTTAAAGACTGAAATAAATAAATAGATACAAAAAAACAAAACAAAACCATAATTTGCAGGTGCATTTTAATTTATTTGCATTTGTTAATGTGTCACAGAGACAAACTCCATGATTCCCTCCTCTGGCCATCAGAGAGCTCCCTCACCCGAATATTGACTCTTACACATGCACACTACATTTCCCATCAACCCCGTACCTGGCACTGATTACATGGCCTAGCTGCAGCTCATTCACTGGCCTATATAAACTGTCTCTTTACCATTCCTTTTTGTGAGGTCTTGTATTACTATGGTTTGCATTTATTCCTGTATTGCCTGTCTGTTGTGACCCCAGTTTGTTCCCCGCTGCCTGCCTGTTGGACTATTTGCTTTGTTTCTGATCTGTGATTGTTCTCCGCCTGCCCTGATCTACTGCCTGTTTATTGACCACGACTGTGTCTGCTCTCCGTTACTGTGTTTGCTAGTGTCTGACCATTGCCTGTTTGACCACGATTCTAATAAAAGTCTGCTTATGGATCCCACTTTGAGTGACGTTTCGTTACAGAAGACCTCACCGTCCCACGATCCAGCGACTTTATCCTACCTGTCTGCAACCCTGTCTTCCCAGGCTAGTCAACTCGCAGCACACCAACACCAGATGAATTGCCTCACATCCCTCACGGAGGAGTTGGTGAAAGCACTTCAAAATCTCCACATCTCCCCACCAGAGATGGCAACAACACCAACTAACGCTGCCATTACACACATGTTAGAGACGCCATCTCAAGTGAGCCCTCGTCTAGCATTTCCCGATAAGTTTGACGGAGACCCAGCGAAATGTAAAGGCTTCATACTTCATTGCTCACTGTATGTTGATCAGCAATCCAGGCTGTATTCTACCGAGGCTGGTAAGATCGCATTTGTTTATTCATTACTCACTGGCAAAGTGTTAGAGTGGATTACGGCAGTGTGGAGAGAGGATGGCACAGCTTTCCCATCATTTGAGATATTCTTGCAACGATTCCGTGAGGTCTTTGATCATCCTAAAGAGGGCAAGGGTGCAGGCGATCATTTACTGGAACTCTCTCAAGGGAGAAGGACTGCGGCTGAATACGCTCTCAACTTTCGTAATCTTGGCGCTCAGACTTCATGGGTGAGTGACACACTTAAAGTACTATTTAGAAAGGGATTAAATCATGAACTGCAATCGGAGTTGGCCTGTTGCGATGAGGGGAGAGACCTAAAGGGATGGTTCACCCAAAAATGAAAATTTGATGTTTATCTCCTTACATCCAAGATGTAGGTGACTTTGTTGTGAACACAAATGATGATTTTTAACTCCAACCGTTGCAGTCTGTCAGTCTTATAATGCATGTCAATGGTAACAAAATCTATGAGGAAAAAAGAAACATGCACAGACAAATCCAAATTAAACCCTGCGGCTCGTGACAACACATGTCCTAAGACACGAAATGTTCGGTTTGTGTGAGAAACCGAACTGGAATTTTTATTTTTTTTAACCTCTAATACACCACTATGTCCAACTGCCTTGAGCGCACACACTGCATCCGGTGCGTGAGGTGTGTACGTTCTCTGGCGTAGTTTAAACATGGTGCCTGTAGTACAACTTTGTTACTTTTTGTAAGGGCAGCTTTACAAATAAAAAAAGGGACACAAACTAAGATCTTGTTCACATACCTCAGCTGGATGTGGAAAAACCATAGGCACAGCTGATCCTCTCCTGGGTATGTAAAATCATCAGGGGAAAAATGACTGCTGCAGACCCTCAACAACTTAAGTACGTTAATGGGTGTTGATATCCAGCTGAAGAGCAATCAACCATAAGTTCAGGTGAGCAGGCTTAGAAGTTATCAATACGTGGAAAGTCACCACTCCCGAATGAGTTCACGCAAGAGAACGTAGTCTTTTAGTTTTAAGTAAGTTTGAACAATCTGGATAAGCGCAAGTAAGTACCATTTTGATTAGCCGTCGTACCTACAATGTTCGTGCACTGTAAACAATGAGTGATGTATATGCACGAGAGATCCCTTCCGGCGCTTGCGTAAAATACACCAGAGAGCGTATACACCTCACGCACCGCTGTGCGTGCGCTCAAGGCAGTTGGACATAGTGGTGTATTAGAGGTAAAAAAAAATGATAAACACTGTTCGGTTTCTCGCACAAACCGATCGTTTCGTGTCTTAGGACATCAATGTGTTGTCTTGAGCCACAGGGTTTAATTTGGATTTGTGTGCATGTTTTTTTACTCATAGATTTTGTTACCATTGGCATGCATTCTAAGACTGACAGACTGCAATGGTTGGAGTTAAAAATCATAATTTGTGTTCTACTAAAGAAACAAAGTCACCTACATCTTGGATTCCCTGTGGGTAAGCAGATAAACATCAAATTTTCATTTTTGGGTGAACTATCCTTTTAAATCAGTTTATCGAACTCACCATTCAAATTGATCTCATCAGATCACGAAGATCAAACACCCCTAACACACTCAGAGTCCCTGTATCTGCTGTCACAGACGAGACTGAGCCCCTGCAAGTTAACTCATTCCATCTATCAGCTGAAGAGAGAGATCGTCACCTTGCTCAAGGTCTATATTTGTACTGTGGTCAACCTGTTCACCTGAGAAGCTCCTGTCCATTGCGACCACATCCTGAGTCCCAGAAACCAGTGGGCTTCTCTACTGATGCTCTAAATATAGAACTGTCACTGTACCTATCACTGCCAATAGCCATCAAATCTCTACCACGGCTCGGTTGGACTCTGGAGCTGCCGGGAACTTTATGTCTAGAGACTTTGCTCATCAAAACAACATTGCTCTAATCCATTGCTCCTCTCATCTAACCGTGGAGGCGATAGATGGACATCCGCTGGGCTCTGAATGAGTTTCATTCATCACACAAGAACTCTGTAATATAAGTCTCTGGTCTGGTCAAGTTTCAGCTTAAAATACCCCACAAATGTGCCCCTATTTGGGGGTGAGCAAAAACATGCCTTTTACTATATTACTATATTGCTGGCTAAAAAAATAAATAAATCCAGAATTGGTTAAAAAATGGCTGGGTGAAAACAACCCAATCCCTGGGTTTGTCCATATTTAACCCAGCATTTTTTAGAGTGAGTCTGAAGCCATGAAGTACATCGAGGAAGAATTAGGGCTTTATACGACCTTCTACTTCTCCCGCGTCTTCGTTCACAAGAAAGATGCCGTCCTTCTACCAAGAATTGATTATCATGGTTTGAATTAAATGACTATCCAGTTCTGATATCCCCTACCTCCTGCAGCACTGGAACAGCTTACAAGAGGGGGATTAATGGAAGACCGCTTTTTCCACAAGTACTGGGCACTATGAATACTTGGTTATGCCATTTGGCCTGGATTAAAACAAGGTCAGGGCAGTTCTTGATTGGCCACAGCCTGCTACACTGAAGGAACTTCAACGCTTTCTGGGGTTCGCCAACTTCTATCAACATTTTATTCGAAACTTTAGCTCTGTTGCTAACCCTCTGACTTCAATGATAAAGAAGGGAGCCAACCGTCTCAAATGGTCCAATGCAGCCATCCAATCCTTCGAACAACTAAAACAACATTTCGTCCCTGCTCCCATTCTGCATCACCCCAATCCCGAACTCCCCTTCGTCGTTGAAGTGGACGTTTCAAACTCTGGCCTGGGTGCTATCCTATCTCAAAGACAGGGGTCACCTCCCAAACTTTACCCTTGTGCGTTCTAGTCCAGAAAACTGAACGCATGATGTTTGAGACCGGGAGCTCTTAGTCATGAAGGCAGCTTTTGAAGAGTGGCGTCATTGGTTAGAGGGGTCTGCACATCCATTTACATTTCTGACCAATCATAAGAATCTGGAATCCCTACGAACTGCCAAGAGACACAACCCCAGGCAAGCTCGTTGATCGCGGTTCTTCACACGTTTCAACTTTGTGGTCACTTTTGTGGTTTCAAAAACACAAAAGCGGATACCCTATCCAGACAATCTGAGCTCGAACAATCCCCACAACCTCCTGAAACCATTCTGCCCTCCGACCTCATTATTGTTCCCAACCAGTGGGATATAATGACTGAGATTGAACAGATTTGTACCTGAAATCCTCCAAAATTGAGTCCTAGAACAGGTCCATTCTCTGCCAAGCTCTGGTCATCCTGGTATTACTGCTACTATCCATCTCATGCAGAACCGCTTCTGGTGGCCATCCCTGTGCAAAGACGTTTACCCACTAATGTCCCAGCAGTGAATGACTGGTTACACAGAAGTGAAGAGACATGGAATCAGGCTCACACTCACCTCCAGCATGCCATCCGCTGACAAAGTGTACAGGCTGATCGTCATCGCCATCCCGGTCTCTCTTCAGCTTCCTTGCAAAAAACTCAGTCCCAGGTATGTGGGTCCATTTCAAATTATCCGTCAAATCACACCGGTTTCATTCCGCCTTGCCCTGCCTAATCATCATATTTCTCCTACCTTCAATGTATCTCTGCTCAAGCCCGCTGTTGGTCTGAATGAGGAGGGGGAGGAGGTGTCTGGTGATCAGGGTCCCCTTCTCATCATGGTGGAGGGCGAGGTCCGTACCAGGCATACCAAGTCCGAGAACTTCTGGACTCCAGGCACCGGGGTAGAATTCTCCAGTATCTGGTCGTTTGGGAGGGGTACAGTCCGGCGTTCTTGGGTCAATGCTGACTACATTCTCGACCTCAATCTTGTGGAGAAATTTCATCAACCCATCCAGAGAGGCCGGCCCCTCATGGGAGACCTCAACGTCGTTTTCCCTCCTCACTCCAAGAGTCGCTTGCAGGGAGGGGGCTCTGTCACAGAAACTAACTCCGTAATTCCCTCTTCTGGCCATCAGAGGGCTCCCTCACCTGAATATTGACTCTTACACATGCCCACTACATTTCCCATCAGCCCCGTACCTGGCACTGATTATGTTGCCCAGCTGCAGCTCTTTCACTGGCCTATATAAACTGTCTCTTCACCATTCCTCTTTGCAAGGTCTTGTATTACTATAGTTTGCATTTCTGAGCGTTTATTCCTGTATTGCCTGGCTGTTGTGACCGCAGTTTGTTCCCTCTTTATGATTCTCTGCTGCCTGCCTTTTGGACTATTTGCTTTGTTTCTGATCTGTGATTGTTCTCCGCCTGCCCTGATCTACTGCCTGTTTATCAACCACGACTGTGTCTGCTCTCCGTTACTGTGTTTGCTAGTGTCTGACCATTGCCTGTTTGACCATGATTCTAATAAAAGCCTGCTTATGGATCCCACTTCGAGTGACGCTTTGTTACATGTGTTTGGGGTGTACCTCCATACATTATGTATTAAGGGGAACCAGCGAAATGTACAATTTTGCAATCTAAAAAGACAATTCTCAGCACAGTTTTTGTACTTTTTTTGCATGCTATCAAGTTCTGTATTCATGTATGTTTTTATGGCTTTTCTGTGATATATTAATTTAAATATATTACCAAGCTGTCTTGTTGGAATTGTGACATTTATCTGTGATATTCTTGGGGGCTTCAGTTAAAATGTGTTGAGGGGGAACAAAAAAATAAAATAAAAATCACGTTTTGGACCACATGCTAATTTTCAACCACATATGTATGAATTTATAGCAGCTACAGCATTGGTTTATCTTTGTAAAAAAAAAAAAAAAAAAAAAAAAATTATAAGTTCAATTATAATATTAAAATTATTTTGTGATGGAGCTAGTTTAAATATAGGAAGGGCAAATAAAAATGTTCAATACTAGTTCAATCAGACCAGCTAGTTGACTTTTTGACCAGTTGTTGAGTCCTTTTTTATACACACAAACATATCAGGCTTATTTGTGTGATTAGCGTATCAGGCAGTGACTGAGTAGTAAATGCATGTGTTGACAAGGCTAAAAATAGCCATACCAGTGCACCTTCACACTTTGACTGCCCAGTATGGCCACTTCCCAACTGTTTCTCTTGATTGGATGGCACTATGTAATCTGGATGAATGAAAAGTGCTTTAACTATGTACAGTATATAACTTCCACTTCAACCAGCTGACATCAGAAGAAGAAAAATAAGAAAAACAAGAAAAAAGTTAATGTATAGAGGCTCAGAATCCTATAAAAAGCATTAATTTACACATTTTTACAAATGTGCTACTAATAATGTGACATTTCATAGTCAAAGGGAAAAGCAAGCCCCCCGACACAGTGGATGAAAGAGATTGTTACTAAATTCATGGTATGACCCCCCCCCAAAAAAAAAAAACATTTTATGCTGTAAACCTGTGGAAACTTGTAAGTGACTGATCTGATCTGATACTCCTACATGGCAGCAACTCCACAAACAGCAGAAATAACTCACAAATAGCACTCTGCACAGGATAAATTACTAAGTAATTTATCTTACAATTGTAAGTATCTCACAATTAAACTAAGCTAGTTGTGAGATACTTTATTTAGCATAATTATACAAAATTCATAAAGCAGTCACATTTTATTTTGAGGTGTCCTTATTATAGTGTAATTATATATTCAAGTAATGAGTAATATTAATTAACAGCATGTACTACTTTAGGGTCAGGGTTAGGATTGGGTTTTAGTTTAAATTCAGGTGCAAATAATTATGCATAATTTGCTTTTATTACTATAGTAAGTACATATAATGTGTAATTGTAGCATAAAGTGGTACTCAATTATGTAAAATAATTAAATACAATGAACTACTTTTTATATATACTTTTTAAAAAATGAAATTTTACTTTATTTTAAATTCACATTTCTGCGTCATCTCAGATTTACTTTGTCAATGTGCAATTGATTTTGGTAATCTCTAGAATTTCTTATTCCACCTTAGAATTTAGCTAAAACAGTGAAATTAATTTGTCTACTTTTCTAATAGTCTTTTCATCTGGAGCGAGCCTGTGATGCCTTAAAATGTTGCCTTCATAGGCAGCTCACTAGATTTTGAAACAGAGTATGTGAATCATGCACTTTAGATCTTCAAACTGACATATCTGGAAAGGTATACTCGGCTATACCTCGTACCTTCACCTCTGAAGTACCACAGGGATCAGTGCTGGGGCCCCCGCTGTTCTAGATTTACATCACATCTACATCTCATTTTCCTGTTCTGTTTCTACATTGTGATCCCAGCAAGGTTCACTGCATATTCCTCAGAAATATCAACCTGGTTGTCCAGCCATCACCTTAACCTTATTGTTGATGGAATGAGTTCATCGGCCTTACCTTATCTCGTCAAATCTATCTCAGTGGATTTTTACACAGTAGATGTCACCAGATATAGCTCCAGGCTGATACAGTGAGACACTGGTCAGGGCCAACACATGAAGGGTTACTGCTTTTGCTCCTCGATTCTAGTGGATAACATAACATCCACATTCAGTCAAAAACTCAAGCGATGCCTGCTCTAGACAATGATGCACATACATACACAATGAAACCCTTATATTGCCCTGCACTACTGGAAGGGATGGGAGGATTGATCCTGAAATATCTATACATACTGATGTTCTAAAAATAATCAGCATGGATAAAAATGATTCTGTGGTGAAGTAAATAATGCATGAAGAGTTAGTTCAGGTAAGAATTGCATTCTATATTAGTACTCAATTCAAGCTTGTAAATTAAAGCGTAAATATTAACTATATAAAATTACCAACCCTCTACGCACACCTTGGCAATATAATTGCCACTGGCTAGTAATTTTTTTTTTGTTTACTTGCCAGACTGATATACTAATAATAATATTTAATAATATTTAATTATTATATATTTAATAATACTATTTACTTAATAATAAGTTGTACAGAGCAGCAGTAAAATTTACTTAAAGTTGCTGTTAGTGCAAATTTTTACGAGGATTTTATCAAGTAAATCCTACAAGTTATTTTTTGTGAATCCTCACAAAATAATACTGAAACTTGATTTACATATAATATTTTTTTTAATTTAGTTAGTTCACCCAAAAATTAAAATGATGTCATTAATTACTCACCCTCATGTCGTTCCACACCCGTAAGACCTTCGTTCATCTTCGGAACACAAATTAAGATATTTTTGATAAAATCCGATGGCTCAATAGGCCTCCAATGCCAGCAAGATAATTAACACTTTCAAATGCCCAATGTTATGAAGCGGCGAGAATGCTTTTTGTGTGCCAAAAAAACAAAATAATGACTCTATTCAACAATATCTAGTGATGGGCGTTTTCACAATACTGCTTGATGAAGCTTCGAAGCCTTACAAATCTTTTGTTTTGAATCAGTGGTTCGAAACGTGTATCAAACTGCCAAAGTCACACCCCCAGTGGAAAACACTTATAACGGTAGAAGCCTCGTTTACTGAAATCACGTGACTTTGGCAGTTTGATACACGCTCTGAACCACTGATTCGAAATAAAAGATTCATAAAGCTTCGAAGCTTCATGAAGCAGTGTTTTGAAAACGCCCATCACTAGATATTGTTGAATAAAGTCGCTATTTAGTTTTTTTGGCACACAAAAAGTATTCTCATCACTTCATTACATTATGGCTGAACCAATGTAGTCACATTAACTGTTTTAAATATGTCTTTAGTAGCTTTCTGGGCATTTGAAAGTGTTAATTATCTTGCTGTCAATGTAGGCCTCACTGAGCCATCGGATTTTATCAAAAATATCTTAATTTGTGTTCGGAAGATAAACGACATAAGGGTGAGTAATTAATGACAGAATTTTCATTTTTGGGTGAACTAACCCTTTAAATAGTGATTTTAATATTTATTTCTTATGGCAGTGTGTATCCCAAGTGTATCATAAGCTTCAAAGTAAAAATATTTTGGTAGCAAACAGTTTAGATTAGAGCTATTTCTCTTTCTGCTCATCTTAACATGTACAGGAAGGGTAAAACACACACAGCATGCTCACTCGCGGCGGCACTAACAGTACATAAAGGGGGTGGTGCTTACTAGAAGCATTAAAAGAGAAAAAAAAATACTTTATAGTTATTTCATTTCTCTAAATAACAATGGTGTCTTTATATATTTATTTTAACCTTCTGGTTACCAATCCACTAATACACTACCCCAAATGACTCAGTTTGGGCATCTAGATATTTGGCTCTTGAGTAGCCTAATAATAATTTGTACATGTAAGCCACATTGCTTACTTCAGAACACACTTAAACAGTTTTTATGTTGCAGGAATTTGCTTGGCATTTGCCGGTGGCATTCGGAGCATGCATTAAAACTTTCCAAGGTATAGTTAATTGTGCCACATACTGTATGTTGAAGGCACTCACTTAATGCACTTTGGTAACAGAAAATGCTCTTGAAACAATCAAATTGCTTGTGTAGTGGGATTATGGGTGTAGCAGGCCTTGCATAATTTTAAAAAATACAACACAGAAACATTGTGTGCCCATGAGTATGCTAAAAATGCTTGTATAATTCCCTCTTGTTTGTTTTTGCTATATTTTATCATTCTTTCAATATGGAACAAAAAAATTCTGATGAAGTCATGGGCACTGAGAAGACACAAACAATAGCTTGGCCTTTGCTGCAAAGATACACTGATATGTAACAGTCAGAAGTCTGCCATTAGCGGTGGAATATTAGCAACACAACATGGGCAATCCAAAACATTTTAAAGTTTTTATACACTCTTTATTGCACCTTCTGCCCCTTCTGTCAAGCTCATAAACACACAAATAGCCATAACCCAGCTCACCAAGTCTCTTGCTATAAACTCTGGGAAAGCTATACTGCTGATTGCAATCAATTTGATTCAATAAGGAAATGGAATGCAAGATTAAGTGTTTTGCTTAATGCACACTAACTCCAAGGTCAGGCCTCTATTGCAAGTGTCAGACGAGTTGTTGACATCACCATCTGTTCATATATGTGACCAGTAACTGTATATCTCTATTACGAGACCGTGATGTATTAAGAAATTTCTTTGCTTGCCGTTATCTCATGACTCATTCCATATTTCACTCTTTCATCGTAATGTCAAAAGGCTACATATAGTGTAAACATCATCTCCTGTATGAATTAGATTTTTACTGTTATTTATGCAAATCGGCCGGGTGGAGGGAGGGTGTTTTTGAATTTGCTATAAAGCTCTGAAAGCTTAGGTCAAGAATATTGTTTACAAGTGCCTTCTCTGTGGCAGTATTTACATGATAATGTTTAATAAATTGTTTATATTAGTCACACAGAATGCCCCCTTCAATACATAGGGCCATTACTTACAGAATAATAGTGTGCTGTTTCATTGTAAATTGAAGAATGTTAGATGACACATGCTGAGCCTCATAAAACTATTCTAGAATGTAATATTCAGGAAAGGCGGCAAAAGCCATCGATCTTTGGTAATGTTTTAAATGGCAAAAGATTTGGATCATGCTAACAGCAACCTCAGACACAATCTCTTCTCCAGTTCCATTTCCAGTGATAAAATCTACAAAATTAGGCATTTTGCTTTCTTGATAGCCTCCATTAACAACAGTTAAACTACCGAGCTTATGAGTTACTATGTATTTGACCTATTACACACTCGCAATTTCCCTCTAAATCGTATGAACTTCTTTATTTTACAGTAAGAAAGCGCCCCCAGATAATGTTTTAGGATCTCATAGATAATATAAAGTAATAATCAGATCTAGTTATATTCCCCCAAGCATGCTTCTGGCCATTTTGAAGAGCACTCAGCATTATACAGTAGTATGTCTTCTGAAATGGAGGGACCCTGCTGTATTTGGACAATGGCGGATATTATTTTGGAGAGCTCTCAAAACTACTGGAGAATCTGATATAATTCAAGTCAAGACACAACAGACGAAATTACTCCCTTATGAAGAAAAGGGTGCCAGTGGGACAAATTCATGCATTCATGAGTTTGCCTCAAAGAACAGATGGTAATAGATGGCAAACTGTTCTATATTTCTGCCTCCTTTTTACAAAGAAGCTAAACATACACTTAAGGACATATGTGATTATTTCAAATAAACAAAACAACATCAGCATCTGTGGAACAGGAAAGAAGAAGTAGAGAATTTGCTTATGCTACTTTAACATACAAGGATCAAAATAGGATGGGCTAGTTGCTGGAAACAAGCAGGTATACAACTGACATAGATGAACCACTTAAATCTGTGCTGTCAGAATTTTAAATCAAAATGATTTGATTAAAAAAAAAAAATCCAATATTTGAATGTGCTCTCAGACTTTGAACTATACTGTACAGCATATAAATGTAAGTATACAGTTGTATATAATGCTTAATATTTAATCGTAATTTATCTTGCAATACCGGTATCTGAAGAGTGGGGTCTTTGTTAGACCTAACATCCTTAACTCCGAACAAATGATGCAGTGCAACAAAATCAATGCTGGCTTGTAGAGGAGAAACAATTTAAGAGGTTACAGGAGTTTCTGCAGAGGTGTTTTCTCTTCCTTCGCAAACATATGCTACCTGGCTCCTCGGAGAACATCCATATTGACGGAGATGGCAGGTGTATGCGGCCTGATTGACAGTTTTTGCATATCACTGCTAACGCTGATGCGCAACATCAACATCTGCACCGAAAAGGATCGTAGGAAATCTCCTTATTGTGCATTTCAAAAGGATTGCATGTAATTATGGAAAAATCCTGTCTATTATTTGCCCATATTGATTTTTCCTTATTGTGGGCCCATGGTCTGGGTGAAATGAATGAATGAATGAATGAATAAATAAATACATACAGGTGGATCGGGAAGCAGTGAAGCATGACAAATTTGTGCAAACAAATATGTGAGATGGGAGTGCTAAGTGGAGTTTTGACAGCTGAGGATGACGGAGCCTCACAGCAGAATCGAAACGTCTGACCTTGAAATTTGAACTGCTCTGGCACAACACACAGAGTCCAAACTCACTCTCAGTAACCCCTGTTCCTCTTTCACAGAAAATGTACTTATTGCAAAACAAACAAATAAACAATAAATAAAATACTAAGTTTGATCATTCTAAAGAAAAGAAAGGAAAAAGGGGTAACACTTTAGAATAATGGTTCGCCATTAATAAGTAACTATGCAATAAGTAATGCAGGACTAATGAGTAGTACTACATTAACACTTCAGCTACTACTATTAACTAATATAGAAACAAGCTTAACTAATCAGTAAGTAATATCAAATTTAGGACTAAGATAGTTCTTTATTAGCTAATCAATAATTAGAGAATGAGACTGGCATTATTAAGAACTAATAGGTAACTATGACAAATTATAAAGAATTACTAATTAATTACTAATCACAACATTAAAGTGTCTGAGATGTGAGCAATTGTCTTTTTTTACTCTCAACATGGTCATAAAATGCATCATTAATTACTCAAGTGTTACCTGGTCACTATGCAGGAACTACTAATGATCAGGACTATTATTTTAAAGTGAAAAACATCTTTTTTACTTTAAAATAATGGTCCAGATCACTAGTAGTTCTTGAAGATTGTCCTTTTTTACTCTCAACATAGTCATAAAATGCATCACTATTTACTCAAGTACCTAGTCATTCTTCAAGAACTACTAGTGATCTGGACCATTATTTTAAACTGATCACTAGTAGTTCCTGCACAGTGACTAGGTAACACTTGAGTAATTAATGATGCATTTTATGACTATATTCAGAGTAAAAATGATGACTGATTACGTCTCAGACACACAATAATGTTCTTTACAGTTTGTCCGTTAGTTAATAGTTATTAATGATGGTAATCTCAATAGTTAATTATTGATTAGCTAATAAGGAACTATCTTCTAAATTTGATATTACGCTTGTTTCTATATTAGTTAATAGTAGTAGCTAACGTATTAATGTAGTACTACTCATTAGTCCTGCATTACTTCCTGCATAGTTACTTATTAATGACGGACCAATATTCTAAAATATTACCGGCTTAACAAATAGACAGAACATACACGTTACAATTCATTTGCGAGTCTATTATTCTATTATTTTCTAGGCTACTCTGTGATTGTTTATATATACATATATTACCTGCATGCGTCTGTTAGACCTTTCATTCTCTAGTTCAAGCCATACATTTGTAAAAATAAATCTGTTTGCCATGCCCATGTCTGCTGATGAAAGCGATATCTTTGTCATAGCATCCTTTCAACAGTTAAAGGTAGGGTAGGGAATGGAGAAGCTAGCGACTGCAAGCTCATAGCGCTCTCCAAAGCCACGCCTCCTCCAAAACACATGAATGCGCACAGCCAGAGCAGAGTCTGCAAACTGTCACAAGGGACGGCATAAAGTACCTCATGTCTCCATCACAGAGGCTGTAGCACCTAGGGGTAAGGACAGACGAGGCGAGAGAAAAGGAGACGGAGAGATAAAGAGAGACAGAGGGGAGTCCTCTCTCATCTTGCACTGTTGTCACTCCTCCTTTTATCCTACTGGAGCTCATCCGTAGGTCTCGGGACCAGTGTGGCATGCAGGTGATGCTCATCAACACGCGAGCCACTGGCCTCGCTCCATTCCCATGGCTTTCAGCCTCGCCCTGCTTGCCACACTCACTTGCTCTTTCAGACAGCTCATGTATTCTGCTAATTTGTACTCTCTTTTCAATTGTAAATAGAGTTCCATCTTCTTTTGTAATTTAGTGGAATCTTTCCAATTTAATTTTGTTTTTTTGTAATTGTATAATTTTGTTGGGCCAAAATGTGCTGTGCTGGTTTGGATTCAGCTGTGAAAGGGTGCTCCTGTGCAGGTTCTGCTCCTGAGCCTGGTATGAGCTCGGCTCATTGCATTTTAGGTGCTTATAGAATTTCAGAGCTCTTTTTTGGATACTGATTAATAAGGGGTATTGTCATAATTCAGCTCTGCACGACTTGTTTGGTATTGCTCTGTTTACTTTTAGGATGCTTTACAAATTTGGGTATGCAGAGTTTCAATTTCCTGCATTTTTAGGGGTCCCTGATCTCGCCATGTATCACTGCCATATAGTGCAATTGGTTTGATTATTGCTTTTAGGATTTTTAGCTAGGTTTGAATTGGGATTTCATATTGAATTATATTTTTAATCATGTAGAAGACTCTGACTGCCTTTCCGAAATCACATACTTCCCTGCTACATAGTAGGTGAAAAACAGTATGTGACAGAAGAAGTATGTCCGAATTCACAGTACTCATAAAAGAGTATGCAAAAAGTACTACTTCCTGCGAGATTCTGAAGTGTGGACGATGGACAGTTTACTAGCTATCACCCTGTAGCCCAAAACTGGTTGCCCACTGAAGCTAAGCAGGGTTGACCCTGGTTAGTTCCTGGATGGGAGACCTCCTGGGAAAACTAGGTTGCTGCTGGAAGAGGTGTTAGTGAGGCCAGTAGGGGGTGCTCAACCTGTGGTCTGTGTGGGTCCTAATGCCCCAGTATAGTGATGGGGACACTATACTGTCAAAAAAGCATCATCCTTCTGATGAGACTTTAAACAGAGGTCCTGACTCTCTGAGGTCATAAAAAATCCCAGGATGTCCATCAAAAAAGAGTAGGGGTGTAACCCTGGCATTCTGGCCAAATTTGCCCATTGGACACTGTCCATCATGGCCTCCTAATCATTCCCATATACTAATTGGCTTCATCACCCTGTCTACTCTCCACCAATAAGCTGGTGTGTGGTAGACATTCTGGCGCAATGTGGCTGATGTTGCATCATCCAGGTGGATGCTGCACATTGGTGGTGGTTGAGAAGATTCTCTCTTCCATATGTAAAGCGCTTTGAGTACCCAGAACAGTGAACTGTAAATGTAACAAATTATCCCATGAGGCCACAGGAGAGGATTTGTCAATGGAAGTGAAGTGACACAACTGATCCTGGTATGTCACATGACAGTGACAGCATGGCGACTATAGTACATCCAGGTTACATTCATACTACACACATTCATGCTATATAGAATATTTAAAATATTCAAAATAAGTAACTACTCAAGTGAGTATGCAGAGCCATATAGTGCTGCAGGATGATGTTTTTTTTGTTTTTTTGTTGTTTTTTTTTGCCAAAACCCAGCAACCAGTTAAAATTTTACCACTTCCAGTTCAATGATCCTAGAAAGGCGGTTGCTAACAAGTGTCTAAATGAGACTGCAGAGGCTGTCAGGGAAATTAAATGCCATCATCTTGGACAGAATTTTAATATCAGTGCATCTCTAGTTCTACCTTGTATCATCCACATAAAAACTCTGTTGCACCCCGACCCATACCAGCCAATCCAAATTGGAGCTATTGATATCAGTCAGCACTTGTCATTTTTGTGTGCAAAATATTTCAGCCTAACTTCAGAAAACTGGATTAAAAGTTCATCCTCCACAGCAGTGATCTGCATACATTTTGTATCTCAAGTATTCTAGCCACATGATTTTTCTCTTCAAACCTGAAGGTGTTTTTTTTTTTTTTTTTTTTTTTTTACAAAAAAATAAAAATAAATAATAATAATAATAATAAAAATACTCCCATTGGAGGCACCTTAAGAAATTATGCAAACACATTTTATTTTAATGCCTGAGAGCATTTAATCTCTAAAATCCTTTTCTTTAATCTGGAAAGAAGCATGTTACCACAGGCTGAAGGATTCTGTCACAGTTATTTGACTTATGATCAGACACAGAAGTGTGCAAAACATTTGAATAATACATGACCGGGACCTTCTTAAATATAGTCAATATTTTATATTTAGATCCCACCCTGTTTTGGACTGGCTGACAACAAAGGCGATGTTCAAATGACAAACATTTAAAAGGGGTCTGTGGAGTTTCATGAAAATATAATCTCCCTCCAAGAGCACTTTAGAAAAGCTAACCTTCTCCCCCATCATGTTAACATGTCATTGAACGCTGCAGGATGGCAGAGTACACAAGTGGAGATGATTGTTGCCTAATGGATTCACTAAAGTTACAGGCAGCATTGTTTCTGTCAGCTGAGCTCAGAATTAAAACTAAGGAGGCATTTAAGATGCAATGAAAGAAAACATATTTGGCAGCTGTCCTTGGAGAATGCCTCTCCTCTTTGACTTTAACCTCACAAAAAGTCTGGTCTAAATGTTGACTCGTGCATGGGCCGCATGCATGCTTCACCGCTGAGTTATTTAAGGGCCTTTTTTAACTCAAGCTGAGTTAATGTATAAGTTTCACAGCAAGTCTATTCCAATAGCCTTGATGAATTTAGCTTGGGGAGGGGTTGCATTTTCTTTCAGTGGGTTCTCCCAAACCTCACTTACATGTTTTTTTAAATTCTGCTGAGAAATATTATTACCCTTGACTTGGGAACACCATGAAAATGTGTCCTGGGCCCTGCAGGTGTCTTTTCACATTTAACTTTAGGGTCTGAACCACAGTATGTGGGTCATGTATGATAGTGATTTCATCGCTGTACATAATTTCTAATATATATTTCAATCATGACAACTCTCATAATAGCTTTAGTATGTTCAGTATGGACTTTCTGCTACCAATAGATAAACAGACAAGCTGCTATGGGCCTGTAAGCAATGTTGTTGCTGCATGAATATGCCATTTACACTAAGTGCAAAACAGCAATAGATGCTATTTACACTAAGTGAACTTAGCGTTTACACTAACGCTGCATTCACACAGGGCGTCGGCGATAACGCTTGACGGGAGGTGTGTCTGAAGCTTGAGATGACACAATTGTCATAGTACAACAGCCAATCACATTACTTTCTGGTGTTGCATGAACACAATTGGCTAGTGTCTGTGATCTGATTGGCTGACGCCAGCGTTGGCGCTTGAAAAGTTGAGAAATCATCAACTTCTGCAGCGAGCAATGCGAGTGAAGAGACAAGATGGAACCCACAATTCAGTTAGGCAGCGCATGAAGTCACCCATTCAAAGTAAATGAGAAGCGTTAATGCCGACGCCCCATGTGAATGCAGCGTAAGTGACAATAGTAGCATTTTCTTAGCGATATGCTATTTACACTAGGTGAAAGTAGCGATATATTCTATTTACATCATGTAAAAGTATCAGTTCTTTGCAATAAGAGTAAATAGTAATTAGATGATATCTATACTTTATATATCCACTTTTAGAACATTTTCATTATTTTCAGTGCTAGTGTAAATAGCATTTGCCAACAAAGGACGCTATTTGACTCTCTGTTCAAGGCAATCCTGTTCCTGTGAACTTTCTGTTCATTAAAGAAAGAAAGAAAGAAATGGTTTCCACGCAAATGTTAAGCAGCACAACTGTTTTCAGCATTGATAATAATAAGAAATGTTTCTTGAGAAGCACATCTGAAGTTATGATTCTGAAAATTCAGCTTTTACATCACAGAATAGATTACATTTTATGAAATTGTAATACTATTTTACAATATTTCTGTTGTTAATGTATTTTTGAGCATATGACTTGTTTTAATATATATATATATATATATATATATATTGCCATTACATTTGAACAGTAGTGCATTTTGTCATGTATTTTAGCATTTAAAGGTTTAAATGAAATATATTCTCACTTTGGAAAAAACTGATACATTTTGCTTTTGGGGGATCCTCAATTAAATGCAGCTGTTTACTGCTAATGAATGACACTTGCTTTTGTCTGTTGCAGATGCATTGCAAGAATGTGAGATGCTCTCCAAAGATATCTCAATTCATTGTATTCCCACTTGATTTCATATTGACATAGCCCTTTTTACACCCTCAAAAGCATACAAGGTGTGTAGGTGCCCTAAGATACTTTCATACCAATTGGGAGTTCACATGAATCGTACCTGAGACGACCTTTGGTCCTGTTTTTACACCAACCAAACAAATCAAACTCTGACATCAAACAAATTCAGTTCTGCACCAACAATAGTCTAATATTTTTTTCCCTTCCTGAACAGAAGGTCTGAATCTCTGCCAAAGCGCCCAGAGAAATTGGAGACTCGGCTTGTCAATGTATTAGACTGAATCGAGTTCATAACACAAGAGCTCCTCAGGGAAGAGATATTCAATTAAAATGAAGAAATTCTGATGGCACTTTAAAGCTAGAGAGACTCGTTTTTATATTTAATTAGATCAAACAGTCAATTGAAGCCTTAAACTGACGTAATGGATGTGTTTCCGACGCTGTGAGACGCCAAGTCCCTTTAGCATCACTTTGTTAATTGTCTTCTTTTCTGTGGGGGTCAAATGTTAATCTCCTGCCTCCTGTCTCATTGGACTTCACACAATTCATCATATTAACCAAAGGAAAAAGGCTTGATGACCCTCCCTCAAGCTACAGTACAAATGTATGAATATAGATGTAACTCAAAAGGGATCTCAAGGTAAATTAGTCTTTCAGGTTGGCTTACAAATTTACGTTATGACTAAGCAGTTTTTGTAATTAGAAAATTAATATAATATGAACATGTAATGTAAAAACATCAACCATGTTCTTAAATGCATAGCACATTTCTGATGCTAAAGAAGTGATTCAGCTTCATTGTCTTGCATTAATAAACTTGTGTTTGTATTATGCAATAATATGTTCAAAATCTAGCTGTTTAAATCAGCTGATTTAAGAAAATAATCTAACTAATATGGTATTATAACATAAAACAACTTGATGTTTAATTAATCTGATTAATAGTTTCAGTAATTTGGCTAATTTGACAGCCATTCAATTTGTTAACACAAATGATTTGGGCAGTCATTGCCTCACAAACACAATCTTTTTCTAATACATTTTTAATGGTATTTTTTACACATAATGTCTCTTAATTTCACCATGGAATTAGCAGCATTTACGGAACATAGTCTCAGGATACTGCGTTCAATTGAGATCTCTTTGTTATGCAAATATTTCCAATAATGTCTAAAAAAAAATGTATCATCTTTTATTTTCCTTGGTGCTGGAAGGTGTTTAGGTCTCTTTTGTGTAATGTTCAAGCTTTATCTGCCGTCTACCCTTTCCTAGCACACCGGCATTACTGCAATTTTTGTTTTGCGAATGCAAAGAATTATGGTGGGAAAACATATTTTCTCTGTATTGTTCCCAGGGAAATCTTAGCTTCCAGTAATGTAGTCGTTTCATCACATAGACCTTGAAAGAACAAGTTCACCATTTGAAAATCATCTCTCTCAATGTTTATTCTTTCACTGCACCTTTTTTTATTAATAAAATACCCTATGTACAATCTTGGGTCCTTAACTCAATCTACTTGCAATCACATCATTTTCTATAGGGCACAGCTGATTGGTTCCCACTGTATCAGTAGCTAATGAGCTTGCTGCTCAACTTTCAAACACTTACCTATTGTTTGCTTTAGCATTTTGCAGCACGCTTCAAGAAACACTCCACCTTTCCAAGCTCCTTTTGTATCTGCTACGGGCAGGCCTGGTTCCAGAATCAAATAACTGAGGGTGCCCTAGTAAAGTGCAGATGTAGGCTAAGCAGCGGCTCCACCATAGCAGATTAGCAACATTATTTACAAGTCATAACATTTACCAATAATTGGAATATAATTTACATTTTTTTTTTTTTTTAACCCAATGCTGGCTTCAGCCTGCTTGGTTATTTTATTGGGTTATTTTTAATATTGTTACCAAGATGCTAGGTAGTTTTTCTGTATCTCAGCTGCTGGGCCATTTTTAATGTCAACGATCCCCCTCACATACCTACCCAGCACTGGGTAAATATAACCCAATGTTGGGTAGTCTTTGCCTAACCGGTTAAAACTGGATCTTAACGGTCATTTTGTTTTCTTTTCTGAGGGAAGTTTTCTCAAGGGGAAATTCCTGAATGGAATTAGGTATCCCTATCAAATTATTACTGTACAAAGAGGAAAACGTCTATAGTATCACATTTTATTCATGTACGCCGCAGTTTGTTTGGCACGTCAACCTTCTACAATCGCAGGATACACCGGATCTACACTCAAAGCGAACGATGCGCTGGCGCCACCATGGAAGTTTCACGGCCGTCAAACAAAGGTGCGACCAGGGTTGAAACATGAAGCGACATCGCTGTCATGTTTAACAAAGTTGCCGTGCGCTCCACTGACTATAACAGGAGCGCTGTTGATCTAGCTGTGGTCGCACTATGCGTTTGACGGTGCCTGACAGATGAGATGGCACATGGTAATGCTGTTTTGTATGTAACTTTTCAAAAATGAATATTTAAGATTACCATTTAAAGGGGACCTATTATGCCCCATTTTACAAGATGTAAAATAAGTCTCTGATGTCCCCAGAGTGTGTATGTGAAGTTTTAGCTCAAAATACCCCATAGATCATTTTTTATAACATGTTAAAATTGCCACTTTTTGAGGTTGAGCAAAAACACGCCTTTTCAGTTGTGTGCCCTTTAAATGCAAATAGAGTACCTCAGAGATGACCTGTTTTTGTATGCAAAACCCAGAAGCGAGTTAGCATTTTAGGACTTTTGGTTCCATCGCCCTAAAGTCTATGGGTTTTTTTAATGGGTTTTTGCTAAGTCGCCTGAAATAAGGTCCGTGGTTAACAAAGCCTCTAAATATTTTCAGGTTTTGATCTATGACATAAGCTTGTGACTTTTTAAACCTTTATTGTGTCTTAAAAACGGCGGTTGCTAACAAGTTGCTAAAAGGGACTACTTACTTTGGCGGGGACATCATGACAAACAGAACATTTGGACAGCATTTCTCATAAAAAAGTGGATAAGTATTTATACACAGCGCAGATCATAATCAGCGAGCATTTTTTTAAATTAAGTTGTTTTTTAAATAAAGTTTGGGGAAGCTTGGTGGTGGTGACGTTGATCCGCAACCATGGTGTGCTGTAGTCCGTTTATAGCCTACTGTTAGCTTTTTATATCTGACGACTTTATTTAGGCTTCAAAATGTATAAATGTTGTGTTAACTTGTAAAGATTATCTTGATAGACAAAACATGTAAGTGTCATAACCCTTTGTTAAACACAGAGCTTATTTTTTGCGATTTTCCAAAAGTCTATGGGAAAAAATTCGATCAAGGGAACCCGTGTGCCGCTAACTTCCGGGTTGGCCTACAAAAACATGTCATCTCTGAGCTACTCTATGAGCTGCTGCACTCGGCCTAAGAGTGATTCTCAGGTGTCAGGATTCAGCGAGGACGCACTAAAATGTAAGAAACTGCGAATACATGCTGCATGGAGATAGAACAATTACGGTTATAACTTATATTGTATTAGTACAAGTCTGTTGTACAGGACCCCATCCGAATGATGGCCAAAACTTTACAGATGATTTTTATGATGTTTATTGTACTTCACACAAAAGCCGAAGCATCCGTTTTCACTCTAGAAAATCTCTGTAAGAGCTTAATAAAACACAGTGCAAGTATGCATTAAAATATTATCCATAAACTCTCTCTCTCTTCCTTGCATTATCATCAACATACATAGCAAAGTACACAGAAACACTTGTTACAAAACACATATATAAAGACCTTATGCCTTTTCGGGTGGTGCTTAATAAACTGGTCAACTTTATATCCGTAAATCAGCTCCGATGAACCGTAATAAAGTGCTCTCACCTTCATTACTGCCGTATCCAGTATCACTCTGGTCTGGAGACTGTAAGCTGGATCATGAACAGTACTGATCTATCCTTGAGTAACACATTTTTAGCTCAACCTCTGTTTTATATTGTCCCTTTGTATTGACATTTGTTCACAAAGAAGTCTGGTGTGAAATGATTCGTGCAGACATAAATGAAATTCGGTAGAGTCGTGGGAGCATTTTCTTCGAAAACAAAAGACTTCGTCTTCAGTGGCTCAGATTTAGGGAGTAAATGGAGAGAGCTATGTGCATTAATTCATCCAGCTACAGAACACCTAGAACGCTTGGGAGACATTCTCGTCAGTGCAGCAATGGTGGACTGTGTAACCTTGCTGTGTAACTCACTCAGGGCCGTTCTATGTTAAAACGGCAGTGTCTGTCAACATTCGTGGGTGGAGCCTGTGGACAATGTGACGTCACATTGCCAGGAATCTGGAAACGGCTTGTTCTGAGACACTGCTTATGATTTATGGGGATTAAAAAATATATATATACCAGTTTTCTTTCCACAGATTCCCAGTGGCTATTGTTTCTGCTCCTGTCATGTCCTAAAAGGTTTACTAAATGTTTTGGAGTATTTTATGATTGTAAAAGACTTGAATAAAAAAAAATATTGTATATGAACTGTTCCTATCCTATATGTATAGAGAGATTTTAGAGTGCATTTTTATTATTTAAAATTAAAAACCAATATCAAATTGACCCAGCACTGATTAATATAACCCAGTTATGTCCAATATTTACCCTGCGCTGGGTTGCCATATAACCAAAAGTGGGTTGATTTTAACCCAGCATTTTTAGAGTGTATTTTAACATGTGAATCCATCAAAACTTTGCAGCATGCATTTGGCCGTCGGTCCTCTTAGCAGCATGAAATACAATAGTTTTATTCAAATGATTATATAGGCTGTAGCCTCGGAAGCGAGCCAAGACCGCTTCCTTTACAGTCACTAAAACACTGTTGCTTTGTCAGTTCATCGCTCTCAAAAAGTTCCTTTTTAATCAATGAAGCTGCCAACAATGCACAATAAATCTCTTACTTACATTGTGCCTACACTTTGTTTTGGTAATGAGAGGTTTCACATAACTCAGCACTGAATAAGAAAAAGTTTTTGAGCAATGAGTGGATTCTGACTAACATAAACACCTGTTGACACACCTCTGACTGGCTATTGCGTTCAAGAGATCAACAACTATGTCTGTGATATTGCTCACCGCTGCAAAAACATGTTGTAAATAGATACATTTGTCATTCCCCAGAGCGCAAACACAAATATGCACTGGAGCGTTTGCCAAATCTGTTTCACCAATATATTATTACAGTATTAAACGAGGGTGCTCTTGTTTGTATTCGAGGGTGCTTAGCACCGTCTTGCACCCCCATAGAATAGGGCCTAGCTAAGGGCTGATTCTTGTATGCTTGTACAGCAGCAGCATGTCTTACTTGCTCACAGCAGCATGTCATGTGTGTATTGGCAGTAGCAAGTCCCGTACTTGCTCTGCAGCAACAATATGAGCAGCAGCATAGCAGATATATTCCACCAAGACCAAACATATCAACAGTGTCATATTCATTACCATGCCAAACACTCAGAGTTGTCATGACAGAAATTAGGACAATATAATATCAAGCAATATCAAGTTTCTTCATTGTCCACTACTACAGTATATTCACAGGCCAAAACTAATTACTATTGAATTATCTATCCATTCAACTGTTTAAAAATTCTAAAACCTCAACATTAAGGTTACAAGCTAACACTTGGAAACATCTCAACTACTTAGTCAGAGTATCCATCTGTTTTGTTTCCTTTGCCACTCGCTTAAGAAAGAGCAGCCCTCTCCCCTCAGAGACACTGTATAACCACTGGCAAAGTGCCACACTCTAAAATCTTGGCTTCAATAAGCACCTCCCTCTAATATCTAGAGCACTGTTTGAGTTGAATTTCATATTAGCGTGTAAATGTGTATTGCACAATACTTTATTTTCCTAGCAATACACTCTGGAAGGGTAATTCCTATTCAAATGGATCTGCTCATGGAACGCCATTCGCAGTTGTTCAATTTGGTTAACAATGTGTATTTTGAAATGATACATTGTGATTCTGAGGCAGAGGTTATCTGTCATGCAGCAATGCAGCATATGTAGAGTAAATCCCCATTAACCACTTGTGTATAGTGCATGTGGCCTTTCCATCCAAGAATGAGGATAAATCCCTTCCATTCCCAGCATATTGCATAACAGAGATCACACATCCATGACAATCAAAAGTCCTTCTTACCTTTTTTTTTTTTTTTTTTTTTTCAACATAGCTATAGTGCTGACATGTAGGCATGTTTTCAAACACTACAGTTGAAGCACCTGACACATCCAAGATTACCATCAATTTACTCCCACTCATATACTGTATGTATTTTCTCTAGTGTCAAAGATTTGAAAAATAGTTTACTGGAGACTTAAGAAATATTCTGCACTTATTGTTTAGGCTGCCATTACACCAGAGATAAAACCGAGTGAGTGAGTAATGTATATATTTCTTCCCTTGTACAAAACGTTCTGCTTCTTCAGAATTAGATATATAGCAGTGATTCATAACACTTATGGATCCTCCAGTGGCTAACAAGAGGAAACCATGAATCTGACACTAGGACACGTAGACACTGCAACATTTTTGGGCAACCAGTTACAAAAGTCAATCCCCTAAATAATCATTCTGTGCATTTATGAAATGCAGGAGAAATCACTTAGTGATAACCATATCAATATGTTCGTGTCTTGAACCTGCAAACAGTCGTCCTGGATTTCAGCAGCAAAATCTGTAGTATCTCATAAAATCAAGTCATATTTGCAACCAGATATTTATTATTTGGTTTATGATGATGATGATTAAAATGTGACCATCAAATGTTTTTCTGTCCCTGGATGTGGACAAACTACACCTGCAAAAAAGTGGGCATACTCTTCTAAAAGAATATGCATGGCGTTCATTTGTTCATGTCATTTCATACACAACTGTTTTCTTATGCTTAATATGCTGCCGTTTGTTTTTGTTTGTTTGTTTGTTTTTTTAAAAATATTTTGTGTTGAAATCTATGGCAGTTCCAAGTATTTTTTCCTCGGAGGCAATGCCGATAAATAGCCTACATTTATTTGTAATCTATAAGTGTGTTTGTAATAAACGTTAAGCTAGCGTTTAATGCTATTAAGACACCAAGTGTGTCATTAAGTGCTGCTAATCAAGTCACTACATGCATGGATTAACAATGTTTTCTTGAGTTGAAAATTAATTTATTGTGTGAGGAAAGTTGTGTAGTTTATGCAGTATGTATATGTGGTTATGTGGATATCGTGCACTGATTTTTGAGATGAGACAAAACATGTTTTAGATGTTAGCTTTTATTTTTTAATACAACATTATTAGAATTTATTTATTTATTTATTTATTTATTTTTAGACAAAGGTCTCAGATAATGGAACAGGGAACAGTTTTTTTTTTTTTTTATTTACTTCACAAATTTATATCAACTCCGTCAGACACACTAAAAAGCAATTATGTAATAATGGTATTCAGTTAAGGAGCTAAGGGATAAAATACATCCTCTACATTTTCACACTATGATGAACAATACAGTTCCTTTAATTCTTTAATTCCACCATCCTTTTTAATATTAAGCATATATAACCAATGTTTTAACATAATATGTTTTAATATTTTTACACAATAAATTGAAAAAAAAAAAAAAAAAATACAATATTTCTTTCAAAATAAACAAAAATCTTTATCTGACGCTGTTGACAAATTCCCAACTGAGGTTACAACAGATTTAAGCGGCATTTTTTTTCAAGCAACTGACTGACAAGAAAACAAATTAAGAGAAACAATTATATATATTTAATTCAACAATCCTTCCAGTGGTTTGCTTTTCTCCTTTTAGCAGTACAAAATTCTGGGTCTCTACACTGTAAACCCTAACACTCAAAACACTTAATTGGTTTGAGTAGGACAAACTTAAATTGAACAAATTAGTTCAGTTAAATTAACTGTTAAGAGTATTTAGAACTTTCTTTTTCTTTTGAGTTCACAACACTAGCCGGGTTTCCATTACAGATTTGCACAAAACTTTTGAGTATTTTCTAAATGTCGATAAAAAAATATTGCGAAACTGCGACATTTCAATTAACTGATGTTATGTAGCTAAAATGTAATTTCCCTTTCAAGGGAACTCGCGTTGCGTCGAGAAATTGACGCTTTGGGAACGCAACGCGTGATGTCGTCATGAAGCACGTGTGAAATCAGTCCAATGGTGTGTCGAGACGTCAGAAGCGGGTGACGTCACGGCCAGGAAGCTATAAAGCATGCTCAAACAAAGCAACGCTAGCTTCTGTGTCTTCAGTTGCGCTCTGTGTCTCGTATGTCTTATTTGGTGTTGTCTGTCAATTATATCTATCTTTATCATGGCCGAGAAGCAGTTTAGATCTTGTGTTCATCCCTGCCCACGTTACATCACGGGCGGGGATACACATGATCTTTGTGTTGCCTGCTTGGGAGCGGAGCATGCCCGGTCAGCACTCGAGGGTGCTGGCTGTGAGCACTGCGATCGTCTTCCATTGCGGACGCTCCGCTCCCGCCTGGCGCTTTTCGAGGAGGGCGCTCAGGCTCGCGTTCCCCAGGGTTCGGGTCCCGCTGCTGCCGAGGCACAGCGTCGATCCAGATCTTGGGGATCGCAAATGGATCTGTCAGAGGGGTTTGAGACGGGCCCCGCCCTATCTCAGCCCTCACCTGACAGGTCCAGTGCTTTTTCTCAGTGCTTGGAAGCACGCTTTGCGGACTGGCCAGCGGAGAGGCAGGACGTTCGTCCTAAAAGTAAGCTGGATGAGCGCTTCCTGCCCTCGCGAGCGCAGCCTCCTCGTCGGGGTCTCCCTTTCTTTCCAGACCTCCACACTGAGGTGTCAAGGTCCTGGAAGAAACCGGCCTCCTATCGCGTGCATTGCTCAAACCACGCACTATGCATCGATAGTGGGGCTCAAGGAGCACGGTTATGGGACGATGCCAAAGGTGGAGGAGACGCTTGCTAGCTATCTCTCTCCACAATCGGCATCGCCCCTAAAGGCCCCGACACTGCCCACCAAGCCCGTGAGGGTTACATCTAGCTTGGTGGTCAAAGCTTATCAGGCCTCGGGTCAGGCTGCGGCATGCCTTCACACTATGGGCGTGCTGCAGGCCTACCAGGCCGAACTTTTGGGGGATATTGATGAGGGCGGGGGAATGACTTCCGACGTAGTCGACGAGCTACGTCGGGCAGCTGATTTATCTCTCCGGGCCACCAAGGAGATGGCCAAATCTGTCGGTCGTGCTATGGCAGCCCTGGTGGCCACGGAGAGGCATTTATGGCTAAACCTTAGTACCATCAAGGATAAGGACAAGCACTTCCTGTTAGACGCCCCGCTTACGCCTCCTGGCCTCTTCGGCGACGCTGTTAATACGGCCGTTGAGAGGTTCCAGGAGGCTAGTAAACAAGCGGCGGCATTTCAGAAGCTCCTCCCCCGCCGCTCTCATACCCCCGGGGCTGCTCAACAACACCAGCAGCCCCACACATCTAAAGCCAGCTCCTCACAACAACACCATGCTGCCAAAAAGCAGAGCATTACCACCCGCACTCCCCCTCAGCGACACAGGGGGGCGGGTGGTCGTTCTCAACCGCAGCCTTCGAGGGGTAGGATGGATCTGCGATCCGTCCTTATTGCCAAGAAGGCTGCGGGGAAAAAGCCCTGACGCCAGCAGCGTCAGGACTTTGAGGGCAGTCCCCTCCGGAGAGGGCACAGCGCTCACTTCTCTTCGGTGCCCTCAGGGGACCGTTTTGCCAACCCTGCCATCTCGGGTGTTCCAGGGCGCAGCGGCCGCCGGCGAGCATTTACTCAAGCATTCGCCCTTAAGCGTAGCGGTGCTGGGGTGTTCGCTCCCTCCGAGGAGGGTCTCAGAGCGATCAGTTCTGTTGCCCCCTGCCGGTGTGCCGCATCGGGGCACCGAGCTGGTTATTCAACATATACCAGAGGCCAGTCTCGAGAGACTGGTTCCCTTAGTAGAATATCTGACAGCGTGGAAGCTACTGCCAAATATTTCTCAATGGGTCCTGCGTACAATCGAAAAAGGTTATGCCATTCAGTTCGGGTCTCGCCCGCCCCGGTTTATGGGGGTCCTACCCACCGTGGTGGGCCCCGAGCAGGCTCTGGTTCTGGAACAAGAAGTAAAAACTCTATTGGAGAAGGGAGCCATAGATTATGTACTTCCCTCCGATGCAGAGAACGGTTTCTACAGCCGTTACTTTATTGTTCCAAAGAAGGATGGCGGGTTGCGTCCCATTCTAGATCTACGTCAACTGAACCAGTCCGTTATGAAACTCAAGTTCAAGATGTTGACACTGAGGCAGATCGTATCTCAAATCAGGTCCGAGGACTGGTTTGTTACGATCGACCTCAAGGACGCATACTTCCATATCTCCATCCTTCCACATCCCAGGAAGTTCCTGAGGTTTGCTTTCGGGGGCAAAGCTTACCAATATCAGGTTCTTCCATTCGGCCTACCGTTATCACCCCGCACATTCACCAAATGTATGGATGCAGCTCTCGCACCTCTACGTCTTCAGGGCATTCGCGTCCTCAATTATATAGACGATTGGTTGATTCTGGCTCATTCACAACAGTTAGCGGCTCGGCATCGAGATGTCGTCCTCGCTCACATGAAGAGCCTGGGGTTGAGGCTCAACGCCAAGAAGAGTATGCTTTCTCCAGTTCAGAGAACCACTTTTCTGGGCGTGGTTTGGGACTCTGTTGCGATGCAGGCGCGTCTTTCTACTGCTCGCATCGAATCAATCCTTTCTACCGTAAGCCGGTTAAAGCTAGGCCAGTCACTCACTGTAAAACAGTTTCAGAGGCTGTTGGGGCTGATGGCAGCGGCATCCAACGTGATACCTTTTGGTCTGTTGCACATGAGACCCCTGCAGTGGTGGCTCAGAACCAGGGGATTCCAGGGAAATCCTTTTCGCATGATCAAGGTCACGCGGCGTTGTTTACGTGCCCTGGCCATTTGGAAGAAGCCCTGGTTCCTATCCCAAGGGCCCGTGCTGGGAGCTCCTTGTCGTAGCAAAATGCTAAGCCTGCAAGCCTGTGGGCTTGGCCTCTGAGGGGGCCCAGCTCATAAATTCCGGTCTCTCAACCGAGGTTGTAGGGACCATTCTCCAATCTAGAGCTCCCTCCACGAGGAAGCTATACGCCCTGAAGTGGAAACTTTTCACTTCTTGGTGCAGTAGTCGTCAGTTTGATCCAGTTTCCTGTCCCGTTGGTACGGTTTTGGAATTTCTGCAGGAACGGTTCACTGCAGGGTTATCTCCCTCCACGCTAAAGGTTTATGTGGCGGCCATTGCGGCTTACCACATACCCTTGGCTGGTTCTTCTCTTGGTAGAGACCCACTTATTACTCACTTCCTCCGTTGCACCCTGAGGCTGAGGCCCGCGGTACGCACGAGGGTTCCGGCATGGGATTTGGCCGTGGTGCTCCAAGGCCTATCCCTAGCCCCCTTTGAACTGATTGAGGAGGTTCCAGTTAAGTTTTTGACTCTAAAAACACTGTTCCTCCTCGCCATATCTTCCTTGAAAAGAATAGGAGATCTACAGGCCCTTTCGGTTGCCCCCTCGTGCCTGGAATTTGCACCTGGTATGGTGAAAGCCTTCCTTCATCCCAGACCTGGTTACATTCCTAAAGTTCCCACTAATGTGGCTAGGTCCATTGTACTGCAGGCCTTCTGTCCTCCTCCCTTCAGGACGTCAGACCAGGAACGCCTTAATTTGCTTTGCCCTGTTCGGGCCCTAGATGCTTACGTCCACAGAGCTGCCCTGTGGCGTAAAACTGAGCAATTGTTTATCCTCTTCGGGTCCCCCAATAAAGGGGCCCAGGCGTCTAAGCAGAGGATGAGTAAGTGGTTAGTCGAGGCTATCTCACTTGCTTACGAGTCGGCCAGACTGCCTTCACCTCTAGCAGTCCGAGCCCACTCTACCAGGAGTATGGCGGCCTCCAAAGCCCTCCTTTCAGGAGCCTCTCTACACAACGTCTGTGATGCGGCAGGCTGGTCCTCACCGCACACATTCGTCAGGTTTTATCAACTTGACCTCAGCTCCCCCGGGGCCCGGGTTCTCTCTGGCGACTGACGAGCCACACCAGACAGGCCCTTGTAACTATGGCGGCGTGGGTATTAACGTTCCTAAAGCGGCAATTTCTCGACGCAACGCGAGTTCCCTTGAAAGGGAACGTCTCGGTTACGACTGTAACCTTAGTTCCCTGAAGAGGGAACGAGACGTTGCGTCGCCCTGCCACACTTCCGGCACGCCTGTCAGCGCTTACCTCATACACTTTAAGCTAGAATGCTTTGTTTGAGCGTGCTTTATAGCTTCCTGGCCGTGACGTCACCCGCTTCTGACGTCTCGACACACCATTGGACTGATTTCACACGTGCTTCATGACGACATCACGCGTTGCGTTTCCAAAGCGTCAATTTCTCGACGCAGCGTCTCGTTCCCTCTTCAGGGAACTAAGGTTACAGTCGTAACCGAGACGTTTTTTCCTCTCGTGATATCAATCCAAAAATTCATGGCAACAGATGTCAGTAGGTTTAAGTATATCGCAGCAACCGCATTAGCCATTATTTTTAATAAAAGGAGACGTAGGCGTGTTATCCAAGCATTAATGTCTCGTCTTCCGTTCAAACATACCGCGCCATCTTTAAAGAATGATAGACTTTTAAATACTGCAGGTGACCTGCAAAAAAAAAAAAAAAAAGGTTTACATTGCTGTTTTGCGAAATATTCCTTTTTCGAATTGCCTGAAAAATCACCTCATGCAAGCATTTTTTTTTTTTTTTTTTTTTTTTTGCAATATATGGGATTTTTTGCTAAATTGATGTTTCCATTGGGTGCATTTTCTATTTGCAATTTCAGTTTACGCAATTTGAAGGGTATTGGAAATGCAGCTACTGACATATTTTAAGTGAACTGAACTGTTTCATTGTTTTGAGTTGTATGACTCATTTTGCCCATGGCACTAGAAAGGGAGAGTAAATGCTAAAATTAAGTATTATATAATGTTTTTTTGTTGTTGTTGTTGTTGTTTTGTTTTTTTGTGCAAGATTAATGGTAAGGGAGATTTAGTAATGATTAATGTTCTGTTAAGCTAATTTACAAGAGTTTCTGTTAATGTGGGTTTTTGGAGAGTTACCAGCATGGTGATAAGTGGTGCATGTGGCTTGGTTTGAGAGCAGGTAAGTTACATTCAGTAAGTGTTATACCATGCTATTGTTAACATGTTAGAAAATTAGCAAGTTGGAATTTTCTGAATTTTCTTAGGGTTTACAGTGAAGTAAATAAGTAATTTGATTTGCAAGAAGTCAAAATAAAAAGTTAATTAACTAAATATTTTTTGTTAATTGCTACCAAAATGTATGAGCTAACTCAGTACTTCAAGTTAGGAGCAATTAACATGCATGAGTACTACAAACTCAAAATCTGATAGTTCTGCTTACTTAAAATTGGAACATCATAACTCAAAAAAATTAAACCTAAAATTTTTTTGAGTTAGCCCAACTTATTAGGGTTTACAGTGCAGTATACTCAGTAGCTTACCAGAAAAATACAAGTAGCTTATATTAGGTTCAGTGTAATAGTAAGCATTATTATGCCACTGTGGAGCAGCAGCAGAAATGTTCTCAATGTGAATGGAAAAGGATTTGTTTTTAAACTGCACCAATTACATACATTTTATTTGTTCCTGACCTACATGTCTTAAGCAGAGGGCAATTGGTAATTCAAGATTTACTTTTTGTATAGTTTGATATGTTACATATTTGTTTGGCAGTTTTACATTGTGACCTCATGCTGAGGACAGGTTAAATTACATGTATTTTACAAGTATAGAGCATGTATTTAAAATAATACAAAATAAATTATTATATATATATATAGCAATGAATGTTTACAGATTTCCATTAGATGCAAGTTAAGTATTTTCATTCTGATGCATTTACTTGCGGTTCAGGAAGGTGTTGCTTTGTTGTATTGTTTTGAGGAGGGAATTTTTTTTTTTTTTTTTTTTTTTACAAATATTTGATGATTTTTGGTGCAAAAAACTTAGATGCTCATAAGCTAACCTCCAGAACCATAATATAAATATCTGAAAATGCATTTCATATCCCCTGTAAATGTACTTTTATGATGGGTTTTTCACATTGTAAGTTTGAAATTATTGGTCTGTGACAGGTAAATTAATAAAATCTATAAAATACAGTAATTTATATGCAAATAGGCCTACAGGCATTTTTAAAGCTTAAAAAAAAATAAATTAAGGCATGATAAAAGGGTACCATCAACCCATCCATCCATCCATCCATCCTTATTTACTCTACATTCATTAGTTAATTTTAAATTGTCTTTGAGCCTGTCCTGGGACTTGAATTGTCCTGTGACTATTTAATTTAAAATACAAGTATTTCATGAAGTCTTCCAGTCGGCAGGCATAAAAAAGTGAAATGCACGAATAATAAACAAATAAATAAAACACTGTTTAAAATACGTTTAAAAGACTTTTAAATGTCATTCAGCATGTTACACCTTACCAACTCACCAAAAGTACTTCATGTCAACCTTACACTTATTAAGTTCTGCTTAACAGCTTTCTCTCTTTCTGTTCCGTAACATGAGTTACTGCTAGACCACAGGGCTGGTGGAAGCAAAGAGTGTCAGACTTGTATGGCTTGCAAACGAGTCCAAACATGTAGCTCTGTCTCTGTGATTTGTTACACCACACATGGAGAAGATTGACACACATTTGAGACGAGCTGTCAGTGTACAAAAGAGAGTGGCATCACTGCATTAACAACTAGCTGTTCAGGATTAAGCAGATTTATGGAAATTTCTCTGTGTTTATGAACTCTGTGTGTACAGAATAGGATTAAGCACTCAGGAGAGGACTGAGAAACCATATAGTGTGTATGCTGCCTAGGTCACATGAAATCTGGCGCATATTCAATTATTGATAACATTTCCTCTATAGTATGTGTAACTCTGACACAAATGTGCCAGCTGTCAGCAAAATGTACACAGTAATGATAATGAGCCACATTTATTTCCATATATGACATTAAAAGATTTTACACTGGGGGAAAATAAGGAATAGGAAGAATTATGTTTGTTTTGTTTTTCAGTAAACATATCTAAAAAGTCTTAAGACAAAATAAATGAGAAAGAAAAACAAAGAATGCTTCAGTGCTTTGGCGTCCTCGTGAAGGTTAACAGGTTAAGGTACTATGATTATCTTGAATTGTGTTTTTTTTTTTTTTTCTTACAGCATTTTTTTTTTCTTTCTTGTTTTAAGCATAAATATAACAAAAGTTAATGAGCTTTATGCTTACAAAACAATGGGATAAAAAAAAAAAATCTTAATTCAAGATATATTTACATTCAATTTTATAACTTGTTTTAAAGATTCTTAGCTTTTTTAACCGGGATAAAATACTGATTAGGAAAACAATTTTTGTAAAGCAAAATTTCATTGTTATACAATATATCAACGTAAAATCTTTCATCTATTTCTATCTTTTTATTGATTTTTTTTTATTTGATTTTTTTTACTTGCTGATCAATTAAATGCAATTCATCAACATAATATTGACCATTACTTACATTTCACTGCTATTCTTCTACTCACTTTTTACTGTCTATCCACACAAGTGCAATATATAATGTATCCAGTTTTAATACATTTTTATTTTAATTAATTGTTACTGTGACACACTTAAAAATAAAGGTTCCAAAATGGGGGTCATTAGAAGAACCATTTTGGTTCCCCAAAGAACCTTTCAGTGAATCTTCTTAAAAAAGTATGTTTCTTCTTCTTCTTCTTTCAGTGAAGAACATTTTAATAATTTAAAGAACCTTTTCCACTATAAAGAACCTTATGTGCAATGGAAAGATTTCACAGAGGTTCTTCATGGAACCACAAATGCCAATAAACAACCGTTATTTTTAACTAAAGAATATACCCATACTAGTAGTTTGATTCCAACAAAATGATTATTATATCATTTAACACACATAAAGTGTTTGATCTGGTAATTTTAAAAAGCATGCTTCAAGCCTGTAAGTCCTATAAAAACAAATGAACTTCCCAAGACCCAATTAATTTTTTACACCAAGGTTTTGCTGAATTATTTAGACTGCACGTGCCCTGGGCTTGCCGAGGTAAAAGAAAGGATGAGTGATCTTAGCTTACATATTGTTTGTTCACCGGGCACGGTACATTGGGCGGTGACATAAATATACATGGCCTCCTCTCCACCTGATGCTTAATCTAAAGATAGCTGTCGTGACACACTTAAACATAAACCTGTACCCCTTAGAAAGCTATTGTTCCAGAGCGTGAGCAGCACCCCCTTACAGCCACGATGGCGCTGAACTCAGGAGCCGACCGGAATCCATCCTCTGTTTCCACCATGCATAATTCACATGTCCATATTTAAGTGTATTCACCTATTCATAATGTAGTTAATATGCAAACAGTAGCTGGGGGCGAAAAGATGCCAACGAGGTGGGCAACTCCTAGATGCAATACATTAACATTTGCGTACCCTCGTTATACAACGATGAGCACTTTTTGCTCATACACCATCTAAAATAAATGGAAACGATGTGAACTAGTGAGCTTTCACCTAAATTCACTCCCAGTGGTCCCTGTCATTGTGCCTGATTAGTTGCGTCAATGAGCATTACGACCTAGTTATAAACCACAGGGCTCCCGACCGGGTTTAGATGCTCGACTCTGAGCTGCCGTGGTTCATTTCTCGTGTCACCCTGGTTGGGACACTTTGAGAGATTTCCGTGGCTTGGCGTGAGCACTGATTAACTTCCCACATTATATTCAAAGATTAATCACTTCCTGTGCAGAACACCTCGACGGATGGAGTGATAAAGGGGGTGACAAGGTAGCTGTGTCGCACCGAATGAAGACTAATGATGATGCAAGCAGCAAATACTTTTCCAATATTATTTCACCCCTTTATTTGAAGTGTCGAGGGCCATTTATACTGTGTCTTGACTTGTCAGACACACCTTGTTAAGTTGTCCTATGAAGGCATAAAAAAATTCCTTTTTTGTAGTTCTAATCCGCTTGCTCGGTCTGACAAACAGTGACACGTCACCGTTTCTGGGTCCAAACACTGTAGATGCCAAACGCATACAAAATATGGTGCTAATATACACTCACTGTGAGCTGCAATACTAGCAAACAATCATGATCCTAGCCTTTTTCCTTATACTCATAAATGGCTTGTTGATGTAGTACATTGACCTGGAAACAGTATTTCTTACATCACAACTTATCAAGCGGATTGAAAGCTTGTATACTAAGTTTCTTTGATGTGTTTAACCGCTTTTACATATAACACTAGACCCACATTGTTTTCTCAATGTGCAAGAAACATTATAGAAATGCAACCAGTCTGTAGGATTATGGGAGGATATGACGCATATCACTGTGATTAAAGTGTGACCTCTAGGCCTCATTAATTTTTTTCCCACACAAACCTTATAATCTCTTCATTTTTTTTTTTTTTTTCCCCAGAATAAAAGTATATAGACACATTTTGCTGTATTCAAGAGAGCTGCATTGGTGCAATAACAGCAGTATAACCTTGGAAAGACTGCTGCTATTTCTGGTTTGCATCTCGGAAAAGTGAAAAGGTATCATACACTGTACCCCAACGCTCAAAATAATTCATTGGTTTGAGTAGGACAAACTTAAATTAAAAAGATTAGTTCAGTCAAATTAATTTTTATGAGTATTTAGCACTTTATTTTTCTTTTAAGTTCACAGAACTGATATAATTTAAGTAAACTGAACTGGTTCATTGTTTTGAGTTTTATGAACTTATTTATTTTAATTTAGACAAACTTAAGTTTAATTGAAACTGGGTTGGTATTTCTCTTTCCCAGCATGCTTTGCCCATGACACTCAAAAGGCCCATGCAACTGATTGCATCAGTTTTTTTTTTGTTTTTTTTTTAGTTTTGCCAACTTATTCAGGTTTACAGTGTATAAATGGGGAACAGTACATGTAACAATGCAAAAAAAAAAAAAAAAATGCATAAAAACTCTTTACCATTAGGCCATATTTCATATTTTATTTTGGCAGCACTCTTCTAAAAAAAAAAAGAAAGAAAGAAAGAAAGAAAAAAACACTTGTCTGAGCCTGTTATCATTATCATCTCAAAAAGCTTTTGAGCTGGTCTCACTGTTTATCCTCTAAAGCTTCACATCTGCCAGTTGCCCACTCAGAAAAAAAGAAAGGTTATCTTTACAGCCATCCCACCAAAGGCACTAATCAGCTATCGGGAATGAGCTCTGCGCCGCAGATTCTTCATCAACCCACGCGCTTCATAACCCTCGTACCTGCTTTTCTGAACTGGTAAAACATTTTCAACGCTCAGGCTTCTGGCAGTCTCTCAGAATCCGAGAGTGAGAATGCTGTTACGACCTGTGGAGCGCACATGTGAGCGCCTCCATTCACAGCGATGCAATGGGCTGTGTGATACGTGTTAAATGCCCACCCAGCAGCCGCCGATGCCCTCTCCCCAGATCCGCCTGCATCCTTGACTTTGATGTGATGCATATTTATGTGCAACCTGCTCCACGCCATGTGGACACATTAACTTTGAGGTCGTTCACCCGCAACCTTCGCTTACGCCACCATCTTTCAGGTTCACCGGTGCTCATGATCAGGCAATATTTATTTATTATAATCTCCCTTCACCCAGGGTAATTAATTAATTGCTAAGCAGCTTGAAGCTGTCAGCCAGTATGTTTTGGTGTCACAAGGTTTCCCTCCACCTAGTTATCTGGTTTCCTCACAGGATTACAGTAGAGACAACTAGCATTAATATTTAAAACGGATTCTAATTAAACCTGGGTGCATGAAGCGCACAAGGGACAAAGGGATCTGAAACCGAACACTCCTCTTCGATTGATACACACTCTCCACGCTCCCGCTGATAAAGACTGGCAGAGAGGAGCCGTATTGTACAGGGGCGGAACTGACCAGTGGCTTTACTCAACAGGTTGAAGAGAGGCAAAGGGGGAAGAAAGGCAGCAGGTCACTTCTTCTAGACATTTAATGGATATTCAATTATTGATAGCTCCAGCGGATCTTGTTGTATGTTTGTGGCTCCGCCGAAGCAATTCTGTTATTTTCCACCAGTGTATTTTAAGCAGAGAGAATGGGACACAATTCAATCAAATTTAGACATCGTCTAATATGTAACTAACAAATTGCATGCCAAGCTGAATACATGCAGTGCCTAAAAGCACTAGTGAAAAGCTTCCATTCTTGATTTAATACATGTGTTTTATTCTGTCTCATTTTAAATGATGTAATCATCATGACACTCTGAAATGGTGTACTGAAGAAAAAAAAAAAAAAAACATGAATTTAAGATTTCTTAGTATTTCATTAGTATTTCTTAGTATTTGATTTGTTCTCTTTCACATTAATGACAGTATCACTTGAGCTTATGAATTCCACAAGACTGATTGTACTTGATTTATGACCAAGAAATAGAACACAGTTTTTTTTTTTTTTTGCTTGATTAATTTTCTTTGTGATGTACATTTTTTTCAAAATTTCACAAACTTTCCAGGTTTCAGTTTTGAGTCCCAGATTTTTATTGGGTTCTCAATCTGTTGTGCTTGCAAGCAGCAAATACTTTTCCAATGATTTGGAAATTTTACATGCCATATGATGTAACCATCTAATTTTATTTATTTACTTTTAAAGCATGTTGCTATTCATGTGGAGTGTTTATTTACACTTGTGCAAATAGTGTCTGCCATTTTATGAACTCATATTCTGACTGCATGGAATATTTTACACTTTTAAAAATTAATTAGTCTTAACACAGGACCACTGAAAATTAATTACACTTTCCTTTATACATTAATTCTCTCTATAAAATCATTGTTCTCTTTATTGGAGAATCTTGCACAACCCTACACAGAAACACTGGCATAAGTTTGGGGACGAGATTATCGTTTTTTCAGCCTCAGGAAAACTCGTAAGGATTGTACAATTTTGTTGCAAATTTTTGTATGATCTGCTCAAGCCCCTGTAATGGCTAGGTTTAGGGGTGGACCTTCATTGTGAAGTTTTACCTACAAATCATATGTCAGATAGTCTGTGTTCATACAAAACTGCAAACTCTTACAATATTTTCTAATGAGTTTTTTTTCTTGATTTAACATTTGTTAAACGTAAGTAACAATTCATCTGATTTCAAGAGCCATCTCTTTTAATTCTGATAATATAATTTAGACTTAATACAGATCATTTTTAGTACAGCCAATTAGTTGGACCACACATTTACCAGAAGGACTCTTTTAAGAGTTTGAAAATGTTTCAGCGACCACTATACATTTCCTGTGCAAGTTGAAAGTCTTTTTGAAATCTATGAGAGGATTTATACATTTATATCTCGGATTTGTCCAGGTCCTTTATCCCTTGCATGTGGCCTACATCAAAAGTAGGGAGGTTGTTTGGTTGTCTGTATCAGCAAAGAAACATATTTCTCTGGAAGGTGGCCTTTCTCTGTGATGCACTGCAAGAACATGATGGAGGTGTTCTGTTTAAATGCATATGTGTTTATGTGTCTGTGTGCGTGTTTATAAGCATACAGCCACATATGCAATGCAAGCAATCAATCATGTAGGAGTCACCATATGTATAAGAAGGAGTATAATCTTTCCTATTAAGCTATTTGATACTCGATAAGAGCACAATTCCGGTTCCCCAACGATGGTTGTTCGGATGTATCATTTCCTATAATTTGGTGTGAGTAACATTTCAATACCCTGCTGAAATTTGATTAAAGGTTGACATGAGCATAATAAGAATTAAATGCCATGCCAGCGGTGAAAATGTATCCCAGTGGAAGAAAACCAGACTAAAATTTCAAGAGAAGGAAAATTCCAAACTCCCACTCCCTCCCACCTCACCTTAATGTCATTATTCCTGATCTGCCAGAGCTATTTTTGACCGCTGCCTAATTAAATGAAATCCTGAGAGGTGAGAACATAGATAGGCTGAGATAGAGGATTGTGATATTTTCCTTAGTAGGGCGGATGATGGCAGACGATCACAGAGTGCCGTGGTTACGGATACAGCCATTCCCTCTTTAGAGAGCACAGTGAAGGGCTAGCTGCAAAAGCACCAATTAGCAAGAAGTGGAATGTGCGCTCGGGGATATGGACATCATTAACAGTTTATCTGATAAACCATATGATTGAAAGAGCTTGTACATTTGTATAGCTTTCTGATTTTGTATGCATAATTACTTTTCTATACATTTTATAATACTAAATTATAAATAAGAGACTGGCGGTATATTTTTTTACCACAACGAATTTTTCACATACCTTAAAGACTTTCATACAGTTATATATATTTTATTATGTGACTCTCTGGAATGCTTAATTCTTATTGGTCAGTTGCACTAGCCATTGGTCTGCCATTTCTTATTGCATAGTTTGCATTTCACTATTCGTATCACTGGCCTTGTTTGTGTTTGTCATTTATATTCCAGACTGAATGTCAGACTGCACATTTGTAGGAGGGATTTTTCACTGATTCTTTTTTGCAAGTTACATGAATATGCCAGTAGGTGGCGACAAGTGACTGTTTCTATGAATTAGTCATGTGAATCATTCACTCAAATTATCTGTTAAAGTCAGCATGAAATGAAAGTTGTGATAGTCTTTTCTTCAATATTGTGATGTATATATGAGTGAAATGGCTTTTTGAACAAGAAAAAAATGGACAAAGTCGGGACTTGACTTTGTCCATTTGGAGTTGATTGGATTGATTTGCTATTGGTCAATTTTATGAGTGACAGGTTGTCCCGCCCTCACGCCAGTAAACACGTCATCAAACAAGAGATGTTGCTGCAAGAGGGAAGGGAAGTTAATTTAATTGAATAAATAATTTATGAATAAATCATATACAATAAACACTGCTGTATAACATACAAAACAAGAATTTTAAAAATAGCTAAATTTTGTACAAATCATATATTGGTTAAAATACTTTTCATTAAATTATGCAGCCTTCTGATTGAGAAACACCCAATATGTCTTTATAAATGAGTCATTGAATCATTTACTCAACTTCTACTGTGTTGTAGTGGTCCTGCTGTGGTTTCTTTTGGAACGATTTCCATTGGAGGAGCAAAAAAAATATTGTTTCTAAAAAATATATTGTGTAGCGGTTCTGCCATGGATTTGTTTGGAATGATTTCCATTGGAGGAGCAAAAAATGCATTTTCTAAAAAAAATAAAAAAATAAAGTTACTCAGTATTAACTTTCTGTTTAATCTAACTGTTATTTATTGAAACGCAATATCACAAAATTGTGCTTCCTCCTCGTCACTTCAGTAAACTTTTTTAAAGATGTCAAAGAATTTTAGAATTAGTAACGGAGAGTTGAATGCATCTTTTGAACTAGCAACATCAGGTTTATAATCAATATCTTCATATTTTAACTGTCAGGAAGACAGTGGACCATTTTGAGAACAGTGCTGATTCCTTGGCCTTGAAAAAGCAATTGAGCATGTTTTTTTCATGCTAAAGAACATGCTTCTAGACATGAGCAGTTTACAGGTAGTTCAGCAGCATGAATGTGTCATACCACCTCATGCTAGTTCTGGTGGTTCCCAAAAGATGAGTTGATTTGAGTTCACTGTTCATGTTTGTTCTTTTGCATGCAAAATTCATTTCACTGTAAAGTGCTAGATTGCTTAATGCTGGGTATTTTTCTTTATTTATGTAATTACCCTATTTTTTTTTTTTTTTTTTTTTTTTTTTTTTCCAATTAATCAGCTTGCTGTTAAAAAGCACATGCAATCAGGTTCAAGAGCTGGTTAGTTGGACTTGTCCATTAAATAAATTTAAAATAAGCAGTGAGATGAATTGTGATTAGAAACATCTTGCATGTACCTATGTTCTCACTGCAGCATATGTTTGGTCTCTCCTCTTTAATCTTCTCTGCAGCTGTTAATGTTCACTGAAATAAACTTTTTTTTTTTTTTTTGCTCAAGAAACAATTGCGCTTAATGGCTTTGGGCATGATTGCATTCTCTGTGATTAAATTGCTGCCTTCATGATGTTTTCTCTGAAATCATTGTCTGTTTTAGCTTTGCATGTTAACAGTGCAGGCAATCTACAGTACGAAATATACCCTCTATTTTCTCTAAAAATCTGCCCACAAAACATACAAAATAATTGAATTTATACACAACATGATATTTATTTCTCATTATCATATTTGAGAGCTTTGTGGTTTCCCACCGTATGCTTTGATCATTTCTAAGTTTATTTTTGGTTTTTCATTTGCACATTGATATTCCTGCCAGATGCAAAATGTGTTTGTATCAGCTGCTATAGTGGGGCAATGCTTGTTAAAGGCTGAATCAAGCTATAAAAAAAAGTTTTATATTTGTATTAAACTTTTGTGTGTGTGTGTGTGTGTGTGAGAGAGAGAGAGAGAGAGAGAGAGAGAGAGAGAGAGACTTTCCCCCCATTATAAACAGCTTGTTTTAGAATTAAAACAAAGAATACATTACAATGCAAATTTGAATAAATATTCAGGATTCTGCACTAATTCTCTGTCTCTGAAAAAATAAGTAAATTTACTCACATGAACTCCTTAGATGATCAGATGTTCTTCTATCGAAGTACAGGAAGCTCTTTTGGATCATTCTCGAAATGCTGGATTACATCATTGTTAGGTTTTGAAAAAATCTATGAAATAGATGAATTTTCTTTTGCATGCAAAAAAATATTCAAAGTCCATGGATAAGTTTTAAGTACTGCACTGTATCTTCACAGTTTCATATTTTGGCTTTAACCCGACCACCAGACATGGTGTCAGATCCACAGATTGTGTGGCTAAAATCTGTGTCCCTGTAAAGCTTTATTGTAGCAGTTTCAGATGACATTGCAGATGGGCCTTGCTGTTGGCCTGCTCTCATTTTGTTGACACATGCCAAATTCCCTCCATCTCGTTCGTCTACATTTGCTTAGACAGACACAGCAGATCTGGTACATTGCATTCTTTCAAACCTGGATTGGCTGGTGCTGGGATTCAGCAGTTTGCCCATGTCGGCACTAAATTTGCAGTTTCCTTGCAGAGCAGAAATCTAAGTAGTATGTAAACCATCACAGTGAAAATGTCAGTCTTGTTTTGTTTGCAGTTTAATTTTGTGAATTACAGTTTGTGTTCACTTTAACTCTGTGTTGTTTGTAATGTATTTTAGGACATTATCCAATACGTCCTATCTGAGACACTGGTGTCCTTAAGTTTAAATTCAACTTATGCTGCAAGAAAAAAATAATATAAAAAAAAAAAAAAAAAAAATATATATATATATATATATATATATGGAGAGGATGGAGAAAAAAGAGTATCTCAGCATGAAATGAGAAATCACTGTAGTCCCAGACACTATATGTATAATGCAGTGTTTTCGTCTGGAAGTTTTTTGAAATATTGGCAGATCTGTGTTGGTCAAAATAACTGTCAATCCTCATTTGATTCAGACTTTTGACTCTGAGGTCTGAATGCAAAACTAATTAAATTATTGATAACATGTTTCTCTAAAACATTTATTTAAATAGAATTTTGCAGTTAGCGAAGGTTATTGCACAATTTTAGTATTTACTGGTGTTGTATATTTCACCAATACAAAAGGTATTTTGTATTAACACCGTTACAGTGTTACAAATTATTCCTTCCCCGACTTACTGGAACATCAGCATGTTTTACTAATTTCTTCTCTCATTTAGGTAGGGGGATACCGGGGGCAAGTGTAAAATTTTTTTTACATTTACCGTCACCTATAGATAGTTTTTGTTTCTATTTAGAGAATCATTTTGTTAAAAAAAAAAAAGAAAAAAAAAAAAAAAAAAAATATATATATATATATATATATATATATATATATATATCAAACATTTTATCAAACATGTTCGATATTTTGGATTTTAAATCGGGAACGTTATGTCAGTTCTTTAACAACAGCCAATGAGAGAAGTGAACGAGAGTGCTTTTGAAATTGCAAGACTGCAAAACCAGCTGCTGTATGTGTCCGGTGGACAGCGGAGATGGCGCAACGACGAGTGGAAGTGTTGCAACAACACAACTGCTTGAATAATGTGTCTTCGAAAACATGAACCAACCAGTGTTGGGGAAAGTTACTTTTAAAAGTAATGCATTACAATATTGCGTTACTCCCTAAAAAAGTAACTAATTATGTTACTTAGTTACTTTTTATGAAAAGTAATGCATTACATTACTTTTGCATTACTTTTTCTCACCTGGACTGGGCTTGTTTTTTGTTTTTTTTTATTAATAACAACAAAAAAGTTATATTTTTGGCAAATGTAAAGGGCCGATGGAAATGTATATTTACTCCTGTACAGTAGAGGGCGCAGTTCAAACAAGCATTTCAGCTGTACTGCCATTCTGCTTTAAAGAAAAATAAGTTACAGGAGAAGGAAGTTCTACACTCTTATTTATAAATCTAATCTAAAATCATTTTTGCTTGTTGGTATGGTTGAATTAGATCATTGAAGGTCAGCAGCAAAGACATTGGTTAATAAAGTGAGATTAAATACATGAAGTATATTTGTGTAATTTAATATAGTTAAGTATTACAGGTTTGCGTAAAATTCTGAGATTGTTTTTCACTGTTTTTACTCATTTTGAGGAATACTGAATGTATTTGTGCAAGTGAGATGAGTAAATGCATGTTCACATTTAGTCTAGAATTACAATAACCATCTTGTTCACACACAACACCTCTGTACTTTATTTCTCTTATGTGGACAGGAGAGCTGTAACTTAAAGTAACTTAGATATGTTGTTGTACAAACCCGATTCCAAAAAAGTTGGGACACTGTACAAATTGTGAATAAAAAAAGAATCCAATAATTTACAAATCTCATAAACTTATATTTTATTCACAATAGAATATAGATAACATATCAAATGTTGAAAGTGAGACATTTTGAAATGTCATGCCAAATATTAGCTCATTTTGGATTTCATGAGAGCTACGCATTCCAAAAAAATTGGGACAGGTAGCAATAAGAGGCCAGAAAAGTTAAATGTACATATAAGGAACAGCTGGATGACCAATTTGCAACTTATTAGGTCAATTGGCAACATGATTGGGTATAAAAAGAGCTTCTCAGAGTGGCAATGTCTCTCAGAAGTCAAGATGGGCAGAGGATCACCAATTCCCCCAGTGCTGCGGCGAAAAATAGTGGAGCAATATCAGAAAGGAGTTTCTCAGAGAAAAATTGCAAAGAGTTTGAAGTTATTATCATCTACAGTGCATAATATCATCCAAAGATTCAGAGAATCTGGAACAATCTCTGTGCGTAAGGGTCAAGGCTGGAAAACCATACTGGATGCCCGTGATCTTCGGGCCCTTAGACGGCACTGCATCACATACAGGAATGCTACAGGAATACTTCCAGAAAACATTGTCGGTGAACACAATCCACCGTGCCATTCGCCGTTGCCGGCTAAAATTCTATAGGTCAAAAAAGAAGCCATATCTAAACATGATCCAGAAGCGCAGGCGTTTTCTTTGGGGCAAGGCTCATTTAAAATGGACTGTGGCAAAGTGGAAAACTGTTCTGTGGTCAGACGAATCAAAATTTGAAGTTCTTTTTGGAAAACTGGGACACCATGTCATCCGGACTAAAGAGGACAAGGACAACCCAAGTTGTTATCAGCACTCAGTTCAGAGGCCTGCATCTCTGATGGTATGGGGTTGCATGAGTGCATGTGGCATGGGCAGCTTACACATCTGGAAAGGCACCATCAATGCTGAAAGGTATATCCAAGTTCTAGAACAACATATGCTGCCATCCAGACATCGTCTCTTTCAGGGAAGACCTTGCATTTTCCAACATGACAATGCCAGACCACATACTGCATCAATTCATGGCTGCGTAGAAGAAGGATCCGGGTACTGAAATGGCCAGACTGCAGTCCAGATCTTTCACCCATAGAAAACATTTGGCGCATCATAAAGAGGAAGATGTGACAAAGAAGACCTAAGACAGTTGAGCAACTAGAAGCCTGTATTAGACAAGAATGGGACAGCATTCCTATTCCTAAACTTTAGCAACTTGTCTCCTCAGTCCCCAGATGTTTGCAGACTGTTATAAAAAGAAGAGGGGATGCCACACAGTGGTGAACATGGCCTTGTCCCAACTTTTTTGAGATGTGTTGATGCCATGAAATCTAAAATCAACTTATTTTTCCCTTAAAATGATACATTTTCTCAGTTTAAACATTTGATATGTCATCTATGTTGTATTCTGAATAAAATATTGAAATTTGAAACTTCCACATCATTGCATTCCTTTTTTATTCACAATTTGTACAGTGTACTAACTTTTTTGGAATCGGGTTTGTAGATTGAAAAAGTAATGCGTTACTTTACTAGTTACTTGAAAAAGTAATCTGATTACGTAACTCAAGTTACTTGTAATGCATTACCACCAACACTGGACACAACCGTACGGACAAAGAGCTGGGGAGAAATCGCTATTGGTTTTGAACATTTAACTAGAATTTTTGCAAGAGTTATTGCACACTTTTAGCATTTACTGGTGTCGTATATTTCAGCAATACAAAAAGTATTACAGTGGTGTTACAAAATATTCCTTCCCACGACTTACTGGAACATTAGCATGTTTCACTAATTTGTTGCCTCGTTTAAGTATAGGGGAGACCAGGGGCAATTGTAAACTTTTTTACATTTACCATCACCTATTGGCAGTTTTAGTTTCTTACTTAGAATATCATTTTGTTAATAAATACATATTTAATATATCCATATTAGTAAAAAAAATTATTTATTTTTTTTTTTTTTCTGCATGTCATGTGCAGGGCTCCATATAGATCACATGCATGTTAAGTAAAAAGTTACAAACACAAACACAGCATGAATTTTGAGCCAATATCTGCCTCTATGTAAAATAAACACAGGCCCTGTGTGTAGAAGCTGTTTGATATTTACTTAGGGGGGTGGAGGGGAACGTCAAAAAGTCAAAGTGATAACCGGTGAAAGGCTGACCTTTCGTTTACGATACATTTATTGTGTAAGGAAAAAATTGCCAGAGTTTCAAAATGCCAAGCTGCCCTCCTCCACAGAGATAGAGGAGATTACCTGAGCCCGACTGCTTCACCCTGCTGCCTAGACAGGCACACGGGCCTTAATGTGTATTGATGGATATAATCACTCTTTTCTTTTCTTTTTTATTAATATTAGTATTAGTTATTTTGTTATATTTGTTTATTTTTGCTGATGAAGTAGAACTCAAATTTTTTCAGGTGCCTGGCCAACTATCATAACGGCACAAACAAAACCGCTCATGTGGCTGTCTTCTCCCTTCCTGTGGGATTCCTTCGGAAGCATATTAAGCCACAGTGGCTCACAAATGAAATTGACAGCTGAGTAAATCTGACTCAGAGCTGTGGGAGAACTCATGCAGCAAAGCTCCACATAGGAGCATCACTTCTTAAACTTCTGGAGGCTCTGGCCATGATAAACATGTACCGAGCTCCCACTGAGCAGCATATTACAGGATCTCTGTCTGTCTGCTGGACGGCTCATGTTTTTCTTTCTCTAGTTGTCCTCCCTACTGACGAATATACCAACCTATTTTAATCTGGGCCAAAGCTGTCGAAATGCATATGAATTCCTGTCCTAATATGGGATACAGCTTCCCACTAAATCCACTTAATGCTCAAAAGAAATGGCAACCTTTTAACTGATGCATGGTGTTCAGTCTCATAGGAGATCTTAGTATCATTTTTCTTTTTTTATCTTCCAGAAGGTTGTGTTTTAAGAGTCTCTCTGCAATAGAGAATAAGGATAAACATCTACTTGATCACACAACTTTCATCATATAGCTCACAGTCATATAGAATTATGGGTCAAAGGTCACCCAGGCATTTGCTTGTAGAGTACAGGAATCTTAATGTAATATGATTGTAAATGATTAATTGGGGTACACTGCCATAAAATAAAAAATTAAAAAAAAAATTCTAAATGTGACAGTATAAACATTTGTAATGTTATGGAAAATTTATATTTGAAATAAATGCTGTTCTTGTGAACTTTTTATTCATCAGAGAATCCTGAAAGAAAGCACGACTGTTTTTAATATTGGTAATAATATGTTTCTTGAGCAACAAATCAGCATATTAGAATGATTTCTGAAGGATCATGTAACAATGAAGACTGGAGTAATGATGCGGAAAATATAGCTTTACCATCAAAGTAATAAATTACATTTCAAAATATATTAGAATGTAAAACAGTTATTTTGAATTGCAATAATATTTCACAATATTACAATTTTACTGTATTTTTGAACAAATAAATGCAGCTTTGGTGAGCATAAGAGACTTCTTTCAAAAACAAATCTTACTGACTTATAAATCTTACTTATTTTATCAACATGTTCCGTAGCTTAGTGATGTTTCTGGGGTGGAAGAAAGCTGTTTTGTAACATGTAAAATATAATTTTCGAAAGACAAGTTGCTGTCTAATATAACAGTACATCCTTCTAAATGCAAACTGTATTCTAAGAGATTCTGTGTACAGGTTTTTGGTCCAATAATTAATACTTCAGTCTTATCTGAATTTAACAGAAGAAAATTACAGGTCATCCATTTTATATCTTTAGCCTGTTCGCGTTGAAATATATAACTAAGTATCATCGGCATAACAGTGGAAACTAATTCCATGTTTTCTTATAATATCACCAACTGGCAGCATATATATTGAAAACAACAGAGGGCCTAACACAGATCCTTGCGGCACTCCATAATTTACTGACGTTATCCTAGATGTTTTCCTGTTTAAATAGACAAAATGGTGACCATCTGATAGGTACGATCTAAACTACCTTAATGCCTGTCCCTGAATACCAGTGAGAGTATTTTATTGTTATTATTAAAGGTTTTTCATGTACATCATATGCACATTACATTATGGAATGTGTATCTCCCGTTTGTGCAGCCGTGTGTGTGTGTGTCAAATTTTGACATTTTGGGGTTCCATGAGGAAAACAGCTTATAAATCTTTTTTTTTTTTTTCAAAATGTACAAATGCAGTTTTCTGTGTTGGGTAGGTTTAAAAGTAGGGTTAGTGTATGGGAATAGAATATACAGTTTGTACAGTATAAAAACCATTATGTCTATAGAAAGTCTACATAAAGATATAAAATTTGTGTGTGTGTGTGTGTACCTCGGCTCTGGCAAGAAAATGAGAACTTTGAAGATCCACTTTTCTTTTATGAATTCATATCTGAACATAGTAGTAGGACAGATCACATGACCTCATAATGTCTTATTTTCAGTTATTCACCAGGCTTCATAACATTGAAGGACCGCGGCTGAACAATGCACACAATTGTCGTGTTTTGTTTTGTTTTCTTTTGTTTTTTGGATCCATGCCCAGTAGGCCACAATGTGACTGCTGCTGCTATCTTTGTGGTTAATAGAAGCCTTGCGATATTTGAGGAGGCAAAAGACTCAATTGGAACAGATGAGACACAGAGGATCTGTTGCTGCCAACTCTGGAGTGGACATTAGTATCCCCCTGCTGCCGCCTAGTCATCTCTGGCTATACAAAGATGCCTGTTCGCTTCTATAACCATCAAAGGCTTTCATATGCTATCTCTCTCGCTCACTATTTACAACTTGCAATGGTAAAACCCTGTAAAACACCTTTGAATCTATTATTTTCATTTTTGTCTATAAACCCTTGCCACTCAAACACAATCCGCTCTCCTAATGAACGTGAACGTCTTCCATGCCCGAAGGCTTAGTACCCTTTCAGACTACAAGAAAGATAAACAACTTTAATCATCGCATGTGTACATATGTAGATAGTTCAAAGCCATTTTTGCCACTAGACTCCAAAGTTCTCGGCAGTAATCCCCAGTAGACATTCCCCCAGCCACACTCATCCACTGCAGGCGACGTTCCACAGTGTCATCTCTTCTATCTCATTACCCTATTTCAACAGACTGCCTGTCAATCAACATGTTTGCCAGCTGGAGGGATGTGCTTTATTAGATTGCTGTATGATTGATGGGAGCGAGGAGCAAGGGTTAAAAGAAAGCTGTAAAACATGTGGAATGACGGCGACATGCCTATTGGGAGGAGAGGCTACAAACAGAAAATAACTAAAAACAAAAGAACAGGAGTTTTGGAATCTTGCCATTGCTTTTTTTTTTTCTCTCTCTCCCTTTTTCTTCTTCTTCTTTACCCACTAAGTTTTTGCATACAGATTGTAAAAACAGCCAGAGGAATGAAGATGCACTACTGGTATCATTTACATAAATTGCACCTCATTACTCATTCGCACTTTCTGAAAAGTTAAAACGGAGCCATTACTCTCTATCAAACACTGTATGATTTTTTTATTTTTATGTTGTTGACAACCACAGTATCATAAACTAATGATATAAAATGTTCCTTTCCACCACGTTTATTTATTTTGTTTTATTTATTTATTTACTTTTTTTTTTTTTTTTACCAGTGGCTTACAGAAACACACACACACACACACACATAATTATAGTCTTAGTAAATGAAGAAAAAAGCAGACAAACTAAATATATTAGGTGAATAATATTTCCAGAATTAAATAAGGCAAGAAAAGTTTTAACATTTACAGTAAATAGATGGTAATTGCTGGTTCTCACCCTTGTTAGGCAGTAAATTTATGACAGAAAAAAAAAAAAAAAAAACAAGAAAAGAAAAGAAAAGAAAAGTTAAAAAAAAGAAGAAAAGAAAAAGAAAAACTTTGAACACAGAGCACCGACATTAAATGTGGATTAAATTAAGACTTATTCAACCTGCCCAAAGTGACAAAACTGTGTACAAAACAAACAACACTTTTTTTTTTTAAATGTTACCACCATTTTTTTTTCTTTATCTTGTTGCTAGTTAAAAATAGGCAGTTGTTTAACATATCAAAGACTGAAACTTGAGAGAGGCAGACACAAAAAACAGAACAACCCCCGTATTCACAGAGCAAAGGCTGTCACTTCACACTAAACACCCAGACTGAAAGTGTTTACCCCATGCTTACACATAGAAATTTACCAAATAAGAACAAGTGCTACATTGCTGCCCAGCTTATAACCCAGTGAAGGCCCTAAAGGCTTTACTTCTTGCTACGGTGGGAATTTCTTGTGATTTTCGGCTCTCTGCAATACGCTTCAGTAATTTCCCAAACTATTACGAGGTGGTAGATGAGATCTTAATAAATATTTAATTTTTCTCTCACAATGACCCAACAGTTGTCTTGCTCTTGAGGGTTATATAAGGCTGAAATGAGTTCAGTGTTCAAACATGCGAATATTGAAAATATTCAATATTGAAAATATTCACACACACAAAATAATTAACTTTATTGGGGCTAGTTGTCACAATTTATTCTCTGATTAACATTTCTCAGGGTGGGTTTCATTTTCTGAGTCGGTTTCTTTATATACACATACCTTACAGTCTTGTCTAAAAAAACAATGGCTCTATTTAATGGCATTTAATCAGCATATGCAAACAATACAAAACTAACAAAATAGCAAACTGTAATGGATCATTTTATAAAATTGCTAAATATAAAACAACCTTGACTTGATGTTTATGAAAACTTGTTCTGAGTTCATTATTAGTGCATAATACAAAAATATGTGGTATTGGAATTTAAGTTTGTATTTGAAACACGTTTTCCACGTCCTTAACCCAGTCTAAGTGTTTGAAAACCAAAAGATGTTTCACACAAAAAACTTTCTGAGATGATCAATGTGACAAACTCTTTGTGTACCAGCTCACCCCGGTCCCTATATCAGATGATGTACACTATGGACTACATATAAAGAGCATCTAAACATATAAAAAGCTTAGAATGCAATACGTTTTATAAGCTAAATCTCACTTTTTTTTCTGCCAGATGAGGGCGCCGTGTTTGATCTTTTTTTTTTTTTTTTCTTGGTTCAACATTATCCCACTGCAGAGCACAGAGGACATGACAGACACAGATGCTCCATCTATGTCCAGTAACTCAGCTATTTTCCTTTTACATCTTCATAATCTAAGCGTTTAATCATAACTGCGTCCAATTCAGGAACATGCATGTCGTAAAATCATTTAAACACATGCATGAGCACAAATCAATGTTCAGGTTATTGGAAAGACATAAGAAGTCGATAAAACGGCGCACCTGTTGTCTATCAAGAATGAATCACCGTTCCTGGGGAACTGTCAAACTATAAAGATTTGTTGCTGTACGCGCAACAGCTCTGGGTGACTTTGCCGCAGTTTCTAAATGCGGTGCCGTGCAGCCACGTAATCTTAAATTGTAAAATAAAGAAAATAAAGAATCCCACGCGTTAAATCCTCTCGAGCAGCTACCAGGCAACCAGGCGCGTAAACTGGCATTGATCCAACTAAAGATTACGCGTCACCATTTCCAGAGATCCCTCAATGAAAGACACATGAGAAAGAGCGCTTTATAATGTTCACTACTGAGTGTTTAAGAGATATCCGAAGTTGAATTTTGTTTCTCAATATTTTCGTCCTGTCGACCCCCCGCTCCCTTCTTTCTTTTTCTTCTCTTTCTTTCACACACACACACATACGCGCGCACTGTAAAATAAAGAATAAATACAAAGAAAATAAAGAATCACAAGTGCTGCCGTCTGAAAAAAAAAAAAAAAAAAAGGTTCGCGCGCACGAACTGGCCAGGATCCAACTAAAGATTACGCGTCACCATTTCCAAAGACCCCCTTAACGAAAGACATCAGCAGAGTACTTTATAATGTTCACTAGTGAATGTTTTTGGAGTATCTGAAGTTAAATTTTGTTCTTTAATATTTTCGCCCTGTTAACCGCCCTCCCCTTGCGCGCTTGCCTCTCTCTCCCTCTCTCTGCCTCTCTCTCTCTCTCTCTCTGCATCTCTGCATTTTCTCTCCTCCCGCTTCACCGTGTGGGAAGCTCAATGCAGCAACAAAACCAACATACTTAGAAGAAGACGAGGTGGAATAGTTGGTTTATAAGGCTGTTCTCATTATTCGGACGAGGACTGCACCAACAATACTTATTTTGATAATATGGTGTAGGATGGCATCTTTTTTCGAGCGCATTTTACTCAGCTGAATTATTAATTTCCTCGTCGGTCTGACATCAGAGCACGTAGTTTCTTTTTTCCTCTTATCTCGCAACTTGCATAATCCCAAGAAACGGCAGGAATCAACTGGAGTCGATTTCCGATTTTCGGTAATCGAGTTGAGCCGCGACGCGCGATGGATTGTTGCGATTAATTTATTAAGATCTGTATCAGTCCATCCCCCCCCCCCCCACCCCCCACCCTGAACTGTTGAGCGAACTGGCCGTTTAAATCGCGTCTAAACTGATGTGCAATTCTTTCAACGGAAGAATGTTGGACTTGTTTTGCATCCAAATTTACCACTTGCTATTTCATCATTTTCACTTCGGTTTTGAAAACGAATTCATTCTTCAGCGCAAATACACAGCGCCGTGTTTGAGATGCCTCAAAAGAGCTCAGTAACCTTGGGATTTTATGACACAATATATGTTTTGTACAAGTGGAGCCTGACTAGAGAGGCTGAGACTGAAATCTGAACCTGGCAGAATGGAAATAGTCCCTCTCTTGACGCTCCCAATGTTCGGTGTTATCTGAAAAGGAGGAGATTTTAACATTGCCGGTGAGTGTTGAATTTTATTTTTTTTTTTTTTATTCAGTTTTTTTGTGTTTTTTTGTTTTTGTTGGCAAAGCTTGGGGATCCAAAGGGTATGATCTCTTTGTACTGTATTTAAATTACGGTTTTGTGAAGGACGGTGATAATACTGTCTTCTGTATGCGATGGACAGAGACCTTTTTTTTTTTTTTTTCTCCTCGATTCACTGAAACACAAGAAATACGCTGATGCATACATTTATTGCGGTGTATGCACTACGCCAGTGTATTACATTTTTTTATATACTTGTGGTGCTTGTAAATACAGATTGATTGATTTTCAGTGTAGGCTCAGATTTTTGGTTCAAAATGCACATAACAGGTTTTTCCAAGTTCTTTGTGTGCACAGAGGGCATTTTAAACACCCCTGCTGTAAGATCTTGGCATTAGCTGTGTGACTTAATGGGAAAAAAGGCATGAGTTTTGATTGTTTGTTTGTTTTTCCCCCTCTAAGGTAAATGGTTTACTGGGGGATTTGTAAAAGGCAAAATGCTGCTGCTTGTTCTGTTGGCCTTTTCCATATCGGGTTCATTTTGTGACTTGGATTCGGACCTCAGAGCTGAGACCTGCAGCGCTTGCTCCTGCATGTCCATCGAGAACGTCCTCTATGTGAACTGTGAGAAAATAACTGTGTACAGACCTACACAGCTGCAGCCGCCAGCATCCAGCCTCTACCATTTGAATTTCCAGAACAACCTTTTGTACATCCTTTACCCCAACTCTTTTGTGAATTTCACACACGCAGTCTCACTCCAGCTGGGGAACAACAAACTCCAGAACATTGAGGGAGGGGCCTTTGTGGGGCTTAGTGCATTGAAACAGTTGCACTTAAATAACAATGAGTTAAAAGAGCTCCGCGCCGACACTTTCCGAGGGATCGAGAACTTGGAATACCTCCAGGCTGACTACAATTTAATCAAGTTCATTGAGAAAGGAGCCTTTAACAAATTACATAAACTGAAGGTCCTCATTTTAAATGACAATCTGATTCAAAGCCTACCTGAGAACATTTTCCGATTTGCCTCGCTTACTCACTTGGACATAAGAGGGAATAGGATACAGAAGCTTCCTTATCTCGGAGTTCTGGAGCACATTGGACGGATAGTGGAACTGCAGTTAGATGACAACCCATGGAATTGCACTTGTGATTTGTTACCTTTGAAAGCCTGGTTGGAGAATATGCCCTATAACATTTTCATTGGGGAGGCTATCTGTGAGACCCCTAGTGACCTGTATGGCCGCCTCTTGAAGGAGACAAATAAGCAGGAGCTGTGCCCCATGGGGACAGGCAGTGACTTTGATGTACGGATGCCCCCCTCCCAGCCCGAGGGTGGGCTAACCATGTCTAATGTGGTACCTTCAACCATAGCACCTTTAGTGACCAAAGCACCCAAAACCACCAATCCCTCTAAAATATACGGCAATGGGATTGTTGCTGGTATCCCACCTGGTAAAAATGGCCAAATTGTGTCCTATCAAACTCGAATCCCTCCCATCTCCTGCCCCCAGCCCTGCACATGCAAAGCTCACCCTTCTGACTTTGGCATTAGTGTCAGCTGTCAAGAAAGAAACATCCAGAGTCTAGCAGATCTTATACCTAAACCGCCAAATGCTAAGAAATTGCACCTAAGTGGTAATTACATACGAGATATCAGTCCCACTGACTTCCAAGGGTTTGAGGGTTTAGATTTATTACATTTGGGCAGCAATCAAATATCCACCGTCCAAAAAGGTGTGTTTGCAAATCTGACCAACCTCCGTAGGCTATACCTTAATGGAAATCAGCTGGAGCAGCTGCACCCTGAAATGTTTCTTGGGCTTAGTAACCTCCAATATCTCTATTTGGAGTACAATGCCATAAAGGAGGTGTTAGCAGGGACATTTGACTCCATGCCAAATCTGCAGCTCTTGTACCTGAATAACAATGTGCTCCGAAGCCTGCCTGCATACATCTTTGCAGGCGTTTCTCTTGCCAGACTGAATCTAAAGAACAACCACTTCATGACTCTGCCTGTGAGTGGCGTCCTAGACCAGCTCAAATCTCTCACTCAGATAGACCTGGATGGCAACCCTTGGGAATGCTCCTGCGACTTAGTAGCTTTGAAACTGTGGCTCGAAAAGCTGAACGAAGGGGTCGCTGCCAAAGGGGTCAAGTGTGCGTCTCCAGTGCAGTTCTCCAACATTGAGCTGAGAGAGCTGAAAAATGAGATCATGTGCCCGAAGCTCATAGCCAGGCCTCCTTTCATCCTGACTAGCGCTACCCCTGTTCTCACATCGCTGTCACCTGCCGGAGTTGGCAAGGCACCCCCCAGTGGTCCCGTACCCTTGTCTATTATGATCTTGAGCATACTGGTAGTTCTGATCCTCACTGTCTTTGTGGCCTTCTGCCTGCTGGTCGTTGTGTTGAGACGGAACAAAAAGCCAGCGGGGAGACAGGAGGGACTCGGCAACCAGGAATGCGGCTCCATGCCTCTCCAGATCAGGAGGCACAATCACAAATCGAACAAGAAGGACGACCTGGGTGGAGAGACATTCATCCCGCAGACCATCGAGCACATCAGCAAAGCTCACACGTGTGGAATTAGAGACTCAGATTCGGGCTATAAATTTGTAGACTCAGAGAGACAGAAAATGATGTTACGCAACAGCGCAGACAAAGACAAGGACTCTCTACCCCTGGACCCCAGGAAGAGATTAAGCACCATTGACGAGCTGGACGAGTTTGTACCGAGACGAGACAGCATATACCCCCACAACTACTTGGAGAGCAAAAAGGATTTCGGCAGTATAGGGGTGAGTGGCTTTGAGATCCGTTACCCCAAGAAACCACATGACAAAAAAATGAAAAAATCATTGATAGGGGGCAACCACAGTAAGATAGTGATTGAGCAGCGTAAAAGTGATTATTATGAACTAAAGGCAAAAATGGGGACCCCAGACTACCTTCAAGTACTAGAGGAACAGACAGCCCTCAGTAAATTCTAGACATCTTCATCTGCCCCGTAATGACAAGTGCCTTAAGACAAATCTTAATGACCAATGGAATACCGGACATGTTTCATTACACAAAATGTAACTCCCTTAGAATCGTTGGCTGTTAAAATTACATACCATTTTTTATGTTGTGATGCCATTAAGAATTAAGAATCACATCAGTCAGTATCTTTACAAACAGTTGTAGTTTGCTGCTATTGATATGGGTTCCATCAAATTCCACACAGAACTTTGTTTTTACCAAATGATTGGGTCATGAAACAGTGTTGAGTGTACTTCATATTGACCCCTCTTCATTGTGTTTGGTTGGAAGTATTTTTAGGCATCTTGGGATGACAAAATCAAATGGAGTGGAAGAATTGGAAGTTGGCACATGCTTGAAAGTGGTGGAATACCCCAGACTCCCCTCTCTTGGATTATATTTTGCCACTTTTGGGGGACTTGAAACTCTCGGATTTGATCATATCTGAAGATACTGACAGCCAACATCCATACATTTTGGATTATTCCAGTTACCTGTAAAGAGCCATTTGATATTGTTCTACTGAAATGTGATTCTTTTTGAAGTGTTTGGTTATGGCACATGACAGGACATTCATGAACTCAAGAGAAACTAAACAGCTGCTTGCCATGTAAGCGTATCTGGATTTATTTTGTAAGTCAACATTATTTGTATTTGTGGGGCAGTTGTGTAAATTACAACAGTCGACAAGTAAATTCAACAAACTCATCAAGAAAAAAAAAAAAACATTCAAGAAAAATATGGAAAAAAAAAAATATTGATGACCACTGTCACCTGTCAATTCGTAGTTTAACTTCATATTTAATTTATTTTTCTATGCAGAATTATTTAAAGACTATTGGTACTATTTAACAATTTCAAGGGACATTTTGAATGCTATAAGTGATGCAGGCTCTTAGTTCGAGCTCTGAATCGAAAATTCTGTTCTGACCTGAGTTACATTCTGAATTCTGCTGGTGGCTGACCGACAGATGCATACAGATGACAGTGATGTCACACTGCACGAGGCGAGGCCTCCTAGCATATCACGTCTAACAGTTTGCTTATTCTTATATCCCAGAGCAACTTGTAAAAGGTTTCTTATTAACAATATGCAACCAAATAAGTGTGCATTAACGTGATATGATTCTGGATAGTACAAACGGCATTGTGCGAATGAAGTACTAGTTCACTGTAATTTATTGGATTCGTTAAAGGATTGTGTTTTATCGACACAACTGTGAGACCTAACTCGCCTTATGGAAAGGCTACAGATTTGGTCAGAATCATATCACTTTTCATGTGCAATATTATTATGCTCAATCATATTAGCTTGAAATCTTTATTTTGTTTGTCAGTTCAAATTAATATTACAGAGAGAGAGAGCTTAATTTTTTAAAAGAAAAGGCTTAATTTCATTCGGTCTTTATTTAAAATATTAAGTTAATGATTGTTTAAAATAGAATGTACCATGAGAGATAAAATAAATACAATTTTATATCAGTCATGAGAAATCTGTATATTGGTTATTAATTTCATTGTGCAATCCTGTTGAGGTCAAGGTATTAAAATCTTATCTAATTTGCTCTGTCTTTTCTTTCTTTCTTTCTTTTTTTTTTTTTTTTTTTTTTTTTTTTTCTGTTTACAGAAGTGTTATCATGTTTTGTTGATCGTTAAACTTGCTTCTCAAATAAAAGGCCCTGAATGCTCTTACAGACAATTTGGTAAATGAAGTGTCTTGTAGATTTTTAATCTACTAAAGCAGTTAAACACTCTCTCTTGCTCTCTGGTATATGGTTCAGGTTTCCAAAGGTCTTACCTTCTCTGGTTTAAAAAGGGGATTAATCTAAGATGCCGAGGGTCACTTGACACGAGTTGGCAACAGATAAGAGAACCATAACTGTTAGTTGAATTGCCTGCTGTTGATGGTGTGTGTGTGAGAGAGAAATCTAAGCAGCAAAAAACAGCTTGTTTCCATTTGATGATAGCAGAATCGTGCTTTGGAGAGGCTCTCGACAGCCGTTATCATACGTACTTCAGCAGAAACATGGAGCATTGAAAGTGAAACATCATGTGTGATGTTCTGCGTGTCTAACATAACATTTTGGCTTGGTAGGCCTACATGTGCTACCATTTATGTGTGTAAGATTTATGCAGAGATGTGTGATTGGGAGTTTTACTCACAATAATGAGTATATATTCCAATCCTGTCTGCATTGACATGTTAAAAATGTAACATTTAGGATCTGTTTTACTTTTTTTGGCAAGATTTTGTGTTTAGTAGCAATCCCACTTTCATCTTTTTGTACAGGGAAGATTTGAGGAAATGGTAGCATGTTATGTTTTCATTTTGCTTCATGTTAAAAATTATTTTATGTGAATTTTATCTTAAAGGATTAGTTCACTACAGAATTAAAATTTCCTGATAATTTACTCATGTCATTCAAGATGTTTATGTCTTTCCTTCTTCAGTCGAAAAGAAATTAAGGTTTCATTGCAGCTTCAAAGGGCTCTACATGATCCCAGCCGAGGAATAAGGGTCTTGTCTAGCGGAAAAAAATAAAAATAAATTACTTTTTAACCACAAATGCTTGTCTTTCACTGCTCTGCGATGTGCCACGCATTACGTAATCACGTTGGAAAGGTCACGTGTGACGTAGGCGGAAGTTCTGATCCAGTGTCAAATGCCCTTTACAAAAAAAGGTAAAACAATGATGTCAGGCGATTTTGAAGTTGGAGGAGACAATGAGATGGAGTACCGCGGTACTTCATGCGTGACCTTTCCAACGTGATTATGTAATGTGTGGCGTATCACAGAGCAGTGCAAGATGAGCATTTGTGGTTAAAAAGTATATACATTTTTATTTTTTTAGAAAATGAACAATCCTTATGCTAGACCCTTATTCCTCGGCTGGGATCGTGTAGAGCCCTTTGAATCTGCACTGAAATTGCAATTTGGACCTTCAACCCATTGTACCCTTGTGAAGTCCACTATATGGAGAAAAAGGTTTTCTCAAAAACCTTAACTTCTTTTCGACTGAAGAAAGAAAGACATAAACATCTTGGATGACATGGGGGTGAGTAAATTATCAGGAAATTTTAATTCTGAAGTGAACAAATCCTTTAAGTTCACTGAAGAAACACACACACACACACACATAAGTTTGTTCCTGAATTGAGTGTACTATGCCTTTAAGGAGAGCATTGTACATCTGTGGTAGTCTTTAGCATTTATAATGCAGTTTAAGTATAAAACTGTAAGTGCGCTTTGCCATTTCAAGATGGATTGTTTACAGTAAAGCTCCATTTAGAATGGCCAAGCTTAAGGTAGTAGCTAAACTTTGTTTTTTTGTGATGTTTCCATGTAAACGAGACTTCATAGTGCACTAATTAATTATCGTATTGAGTGCCTGCACAATTTTGGATTCACGACTCATGCCAGATCATGTTTCCCTTTTTCTTTCTGATATAGCTACATTAAATGAGCCAGGGAGAAAAGTCATTGGTCCGTGGCTGAACACAAGCGCTCCGGTATTACACAGTTCCTATAAACAGCATTGTCCCTCTCGTTTCCTCATCACCTGTTTCTGCTCTGATGCAGAAGTGTTTAGCTGCAATAACATGCACAATGCCGAAGGCGAGATTGAATGTTTAGATGTAGTACTTTTTCATTACAGTCACAAATGATAAGCTCAACGGACCTGATGCGCTATTTCTTGGGCAATTTGGACATACTGAATCCTTGGAACGTGTAGTTAAAGTGGACAATTTCGGTGTTTTTGTGGTCTGTAGCTGACTGGTGCGGACGTGCATACAGTCTTCTCTGGGACAGAAGCAGCACCAGCCATTTTTGGAGATGTAGAGGGCAGCTGCGGAAAAGGGCCCGTTTTGTATTTTTGGCTTGGCTTCCTTTTCAATTTGATTTGAAGGCAGTAAACAAATCACTGCTGCCGGTTCTTGGTGACAGGTTTACACAAAGAGTTTTGGTGACAGGAACATCAGGGACGATACAAATATGCTTTACATCTCTCTTTAAAATGTGACATGAGACATGACAGTAGCACAACAGCGATGTTTCACATGATTTTGAGAAGGTGTCTCAGAGCAGAGGCACATGTGTGTGAGCGTGCGTGAGTTTTACAGACCGTACTGTCAGGAAGTCATAGATCAGGGAGAAAAAAGAGCAACCAACACTGGAATCCATTTTGCAATAATTTTCTAGATATTAAATATTAAAATAAATAAATAAATCCTAAACTTTCATTAAAACGTAATGACTCTCTCTGCCTTTGAAATATTTTTCTTTTCTGTTATTAAAATAATATTAGTTAATAATATACATAGACTAAGATTATAGCTTTTTCACCACTGAATATATCCTAAAAGCATTGTGAATGCCGTTTCATGTTGTCTTTAAAGATCTCATAAAATTTAAACTACTTCTCACACCAAAGCATTTAGTTTTCCTTGCAATAATTAACTTCATACATAAATATGAAGTTATATGTAAAAAGGAAAGAAGAAATGCAGGGCATTAATATTTTATGAATGAAAATGTTTCATAAGCAGTCCCACCTTAAGTGTGCACCTAAACATGTTTTATTAGCCTATTTCAAGCAACAGCACCTTTTGACAGTCTGTTAAAACCTTGACAGCCTATTATTTAGTCTGTAAATGAGTTTACCGATCACTCTTGCCTTTTCTCTTTCGCAGTCAGATTCCAATTAGTTTTCTGCCTACATGTGTAAAGAACGTAATTTTGCTACTTGTTTTTGTGTACTCTTCCAGTGATTTCCCTATGGAAGGAAAATTACCTACTCATGGAATACAAATTCATCCTCACAATTCAGTCGGATGTAAATGAATAAGACAATAAAATAGAGACGCAGCGGAAGCTCGGGTATCCCAGACTCCCAGATCATGTCATTCTGCTCTCTACATTGATGTAACAAAGCCAAAATTTCTGCTGGTTTCTGTTTGTCCGTTGTATACAAGGTAGTATAATCAGCCCCACATTAACAATTTACATGCAATGGAGACACTTTCATCTGGGCAACGTGAGAAGTTTAACAGCAGTGGCTGGCTGCTATTCTCACTGAAATCTAAAGTCTAAACTAAAGTATGAGGTTGTATTGCATGTAGTATGTTGTATTATATTTTGCAAAACTGGCTCATTGGAAAAATGTGCCTGTGGTGACATTTCTACAAAATGATATTACGTTGATTCTTGCAGGTTTTGTGACACTTTCAACGTGAAATGTACAGTGAGTGGCACTAAAAGTGCCTTCAGTTTTATCCAAAATATATAAATGTGAATCGGGCAATGTTTTATTACGTTGATGGTCACACTTTATATCAGGTGTCTTTAACTACTATGTACTTGCATAAAAAAAAAATAAGTACAATGTACGAGTTTTGTTCATTTTGTACTGCAAAACTTGCTGCTTTTGAGGTGGGATACGGGTAAAGTTAGGAAAAGGTGTGGTGGTATGGGTAGGTTTAAGGGTGGGTTAAGGTGTACAGGTCAACAGTGTAATTATAGATCAATTAATTTACACTGTATGTGTGCATTGTATCAAATTATTAATTTCAATGTTACTACATAGTAGTTAAAGACACCCAATATAAAGTGGGACCACGTTGGTTGTTGTACATATCATGGCAGTTCAAAAATTGAATGTCCGGTGAGTGATGCCAAAATGTTAATGCTCTACCTGCTCTATACCCTACCATAAACCTAACCGATAGTGTTAACAAAAGCAAATGAGAGATTTAAAAATAAATAAATTCCTGAAGCAAACATGCCATTTTAGCTTGACTCTACAATTTTTGAGCTCTTTCATCATGACTCGTGATTCACGGGATTCGCTCATACCCAAGCGCTTAGTGATGCTGTTTACAAATCACTGTGGTAAAAGTGTTTTGAGGTCATAACATAGTATTGTGCAAATCTTTTTTTAATCGATAATCTGGCCCTGCAATCATAATTTGTGTGAAAATGAATAAAAGTTGTTGGTATTAATGTTAATTACAGCTCAAAACTGCAGTGAATTGTATGTAGGTACATTTTTATTTTTTAGTTTTGTAGGTAGTGACACATTTTTCCAATGAGCCTAGGTTGGTATTTTGATATTTAATTGTTTCTCTGTTCATTTTCAGAACTGAAATACATATACAGTGGCCCCAGAGACTCTTAAGCTACACTTAAAATGTATCAGTGTAATTAGCAAAATATATCACAATGTATAATAAACAATAAATTAACTACACCTGTTGTTACTCTGCTAGGACACCTGGCTGTGTTTCCCAAAGGCGGTGGCAATAGGGGCTTTTGCACTGAATAGTTATAGGAACTCATTTATAGGAATAGGGAACTAAGTTCTCCTCCGGGCCATGTTCCTGGTTGCATTTGCATCGGGAATAGGAACCGTGAAGTGGCCGACAGCGCTGTCTTTAAGCATGGCATTTACAAACGCTAAAAACCGGTGAACGGAAGACGCTGTGATCTGAGCTGTGTTTGTTGTGTTTGTGGGTTTCATGATAGAGGAGATGGAATGTAAACGCATAATTTACGTAACTGAAAGAGCAAAAACTGGGGCTAACATAGGAAATCTCCTATGACAACTTTCAGTATCGAGGCGGAAAAAAGAACACAACCCTGCAGACAACGCCGTTATCGCTGTTTTCCATGTTTGTGAAGTAAATATGTTTACACAGCTTTTTAAAAATGCCGGGTGCCGGTGTTTCACATGCGTTTGACCAATCAACGTAAACTCACGTCACTGATAGTTCCTATAGCGCTGGTTTAGACCCTACTCTGAAGTAGGAGCTAATTTAGTTCCCACAAAAAGAGTCCCAAGAACTAAAATCGTTCCTAGTTCCTGCGGTGCGAACACGGCAAAATCCAGGAACTTCATCCAGTAGTTCTAGCAACTATGAAAAGGTTCCTCTGGTGCAAAAGCCTCTAATGGTTCTACAATCAACTTAGACTTAAGATGCTTTTCAAGAACGCAGCCCTGTTTGAACGATGAGAATCTTTCGTAATTTGTTTGCTGGCTTTGCTGATTTGAATTTCCATTTAGTTAATTGCATACATCAAGCACATGATAATATTAGTTAGTTGCATCTCACTGATATTTTCAGAGCTTGGCTCCAACATGTTTGTAACTTTCTAGCTTGGCTCCAACCTTGATCAAACATGTTTGTAACTTTCTAATCCTGAAGATGTTGATTAGCTTGTCCTGTTGAGTTTGATTAGGGTTCGATTAGAGCAAGGCTGTGTCCGAAATCATCACCTATACCCTTAAATAGGGCACTGTTTGAGAGAACAGCCATTTGTAGTGGTGTCCAAAAGTATAGTGGATGTTATCGAGTGCGCTCATTAAATCCCACAGTGCACCGCAATAATGAGCGTACAACCGGTGTACGCCGAATTAATTCCCATGTCTCGCCAGAAGATGGCACCCGCAGCTGAATCATACATCCATCCATTTTCCAAACCTCTGGACCAATGTGGCTACAGCGTTATATTATACAGGTATAAATTCCTTTTTAATTGATTATTATTCAGTTGTTTAATCGTTTTATATCTACTGGAGCTGCCATTTTGCCAAGTTTCAAATAATCATTAAACAGCAAGCACAAACTATGCAAAAGCGGCAACCCTTTCGACTCACTCAGTGTCCGAATTTACTCATTCGTTTTCATTTACTCCTTTAAGTGGATTAGTGGACTAAAGTAGGGAATAGTGAATGAGGGTATAGGTGGCGATTTCGATCACAGCTCAAAACTGCAGGTAAGCGAACCTCAATGGCCAGATTTGAAAACCTCTGCGATAAATAATATGGTCATGATTTTGCTACGACATGATGTTTTATTAACAAAGTTCGGGAAGAGCACGTTCAGATAATTAACCTAATTAACACGAGAGGAGCGCTTTCAGTTAATCTCAATTAATGATAAGAGGTATATATACAGCAGACTTACCTCTGTTCATTGATAGTTTATCAGCATCCCTCCTTCACCCCATTTCCTCACTTCTAGTCCTAACTATTCTTATCACTACCGGGGGGAGTACTATGGGTTCGGGCCAAATTTCTGAGCTCGGAGCGCTCCCACCGGACAGCACGCTAAATACACATATACTCTTTCTAATTACATGTAAGTGTGAATTTGTGAAATTGTTGTTGTTGTCAGTTGTTATTGTCAGAATTCTTATTATTTATAATGTCTGTAAGGAATGAATTGCACCTTATAACTGTTTTGCATTCATGCTGAATCCTTTTCTGTGGTCATGAATATTATATAATGCCTTTCAGCACAGTAATCAGAGTGTAAGGTTCATTTTTCTTTTTTTTTTTTTTAAATCATTTAATGCAGTATTCCATTCAAACATGTAACTGAACAGTTGGTACTAAACCATTGATACAATCAAGACAGCTGCTAAACATTTTCATGTTCCATTTACAAACAATCCATTTGAAACCTACTATATCTGCTGCTGTTTAAGAACAGAAGCTGTCAGCTTTGTACTGCATCTGCGTGTGTTAGCTGCACATAGCCTGCCTTAGTATCAGTTCAACAGTCTCTTGATATCACTCGGTGAGGCTGTCTTTTAAAACTCCATTTATTATTCACAAATATACATCTTATGAAGACCGCTCATTTAATCTATGTAGATGATTTCCATTAACTTCCTGTGAATGAAGCGTTGTAAAAAAGAAAAACAGCAAGAAGTTGTCTCCTGATATTTAGAAGAACATCTCATGCCGATGTCGATTGATGAATTTATTTTAAAGTCACAGTAATCCAAATAAGCTCTTCATCATATTGATCATCTTAATTAGTTGTGTAATTCTCAATGCAAAAATCATTTTTTTAGAGATACACAAATGTATAGGAATTATGTTTAGCTTTTCTATAACAACACAGCATTATAAACATATTTTGATGCCACTGTTTTAGATAATTTAGCACCTGCTGTTGCAGCTGTTTCGACCGCCTGTGGTTAGTAGTCTATTTGAGGTTATATGAAGTTTAGGAGGACTTTCTGAAGAAAGTAATTTGTCACTCATTCATTTATCACTCACATGTAATTCACTAAACTTTTTTTTTTTTTTTAATCAGTGTTTCATCAAATTGAATAAGCACTTGTAATAACTGATTCTTTTTAAGAGTGATTTGTTTTTTTTCTTCAGATGAGTAACCTGTTGTACAATCACACTAAAGCAAATTATGTGCTATTTAGTTTTATAATTTTCACAATTAAATCAGTTTATTTACATCAGTTGATCGCAAACACAGTTTTATGTTGGCATTTTCTTTTTTCTTTCTTTCTTTCTTTTTTTTATTTATTTATTTATTTTTTATCATTTAATGCGTACCGCAATCTTCGGAGAACCCCTACATTGTGTATTTTAGTGACAGGTGTAAATAAATCACATCATACTTTTCAAATCAAAGAGAGAGAAAAAAAAATCATCCATGCTCATTTTTAGTACATTTGACTTACAGCCAGACCCAATATTGCATTTCCTCTGTGGATACCCTGAAGCTCACATCTAAAAATGTGAGAGCCTTGGGACTGCGGGTCGTATCTTCTTGGCCCATCACAGAAAATAACAATAGCAAAGCCCTATTTGTATGTGTTTGTGTATGTGTGTGTGTGTGTGTGTGTGTGTGTGTGTGTGTGTGTGTGTGTGTGTGTGCGCGTGTGTGTGTTACAGGGGGTACTAGACAGATGTCAGCTAATGGTGAATCTCATGAAACATGTCAAGAACATGTAATTTCATTTCAGTTGGAAGGAAAGACATTTTGTAATAAATAATTATATTTTGCATGATACCTAATTTTAGAACCACATTTTTGCAGTGTGAATAAAGAAATCCCAATAATAAAAAAAAAAAAATAAAAAAAAATAGATAATAACAATTTAAAAATATGTATTCCACAGAACAAAAGTTATGTCTAAAATGTAAAATATTTAATATTTACGTCTTGTTGAATAAAAGCGATATCACATTTGCAATCATGTTGCTGGTCTTAAAATCAGAACAACAACACTCTTGCTCATGTGATGTTGCTTAACGGTGTTAATACAGAGTTTCTGTCATGAAACTCTAGATGCCGCAGGCTGATAGGTCCTTAACTCAGTCTGCTTACAATCACATCATTCTCTTTAGGGCACAGCTGATTAGGTCCTGCTGTATCAGTAGCCAATGAGCTCACTGTTTAACCTTCAAATACTTGGTCAGCATTTGCTGTAGCAGCTGCAGCACGCTTTCAGAAACCCTCCACCTGTATAGATCTGCTACAGGTAATTCATGCTTGCTATATTGTACAGCAGCAGCATGTCTGTCTTGCTCACAGCAGTGTGTCGTTTATGTATTGGCAGTAGCAAGTCCAATACTTGTTCTGCAGCAGCAGAAATAACCAACAGCAGCAGCATAACATCTATTCAGCCAAGACCAAATATATCAACATTGTCATATCCATTACCATGTCAAACACTCCAAGAGTTGTCATGACAGAGTATTATTTATTATAAATCAAAAGTTGTTGGTGAAATGTGCTTAATTGTCAAAAATGCTACAGTACAAAAATATTTATAATTTTTATATGCAACATATGGGTCCTGTGTTGAAATATATCCAATGTTGTCATGAGGTCCCACTTCATAGGATAAATGCAAATTACCACGAGCAACCACACTGATCGCTGCACTGATCTTGATCCTTACTCACCTCTGTGTCTCAGAGTTTTACAGTACTCTCTTTTTCAGTACACTCTCTTTCTCTCGCAAAATTTTTGTATTATTAATACCCTCAGCCCTTCTGGCAGCTGACTGGCCTCTGTTTCTTTGGGTGTGAATTATAGTCAATTGGTTGCATAATCAACCCTCACATTAATCATAGATGTCATTCCCTATGGCAACTCTTTTAAATAAATGAGCCCTTTTTTTCCTTTTCTCCCCCCTTACTGAGCTTGGGCTCATGCATCCAATGTAGTTGTATTAATAGCCTTTGCTGGCATTTGAAGCCATCATTTTATATTCGATTGCTTGATGAAGTGGACACTAGAGGTGGGAATCTTAAGGCACTTAGTGATTCATTTAGACTTTGATTCTGGGAGTCACAATCCAATTCCAAAATAATTCTTGATACTTTTTCAGCGGCAGTGTAAGGGCAAATATTTGGTGAGTTAAAGGGATAGTTCACCCTAAAATAAAAATTGTCATCATTTACTTACCCTGGTGTTGTTTTAATGGCACATGCCCTTCTTTCTTTTTTTTAGACCACAAAAGGAGAATAAAAAAAAAAAAAAAAAAAAAAAATCCTGCTTGCACTCGTCCATATAATGCCAGTTAAATTTAAAATCAATTGCATTTATTCTGTTAAATAGTATGAACATTAAAAATATGGCTAACTGTGGATGGCTATGGCTAACAATATTCAGTTAGTTAAAATGTATGAGATGGAAACACTGGATTTACTGATGATAAATATATAAACCTGGTTATCGTGTATTTAACAAACATTCAGTTTACTATTATAGAAACCTTACCTGTTTCTTACCTAAATCATTTATGTTTGACTGACAAATAGGCATCACATTAAATTGTGTATGTGAAATCTGTGTTCAAATTGATTGAGATTTTTTTTATACAATTTAAATGAATAAATCTTACATTTAGGCCTATTTGAATTTTAGTCTTGTTAGTTCCTACTGTAATAACTAAATTTACTGAATGAAAAAAAAGGGGGAACAAGTTTTTACCACTGATATAGAGTATATGGCCCTGTTTACACCTGTTATTAAATGGATAGGTATTAAAGGTTATTAAAGGGATTTTCACCCAAAAATTATACCATGATTTACTCACCTAGGTGTATATAAAGTTCTCCAACCAATACACCTATATAGGTAATTTATCACTTCCCTGAAATACGACCCATAGAAGCGTTTACTAAAGTTGCGCCCCTATTGACAACACAACACTTTCATTTTAATGCATTGTTCCCTTTTATCTGCGTCATATTTCAGGTTTTGCGTAGCTCAATAGGCTATATGCACGGTTACTTCCTCGTTGTCGTTAAGCCAGCTCGGGCATTTCCAAGGAACTGTTAGCTGTTCATTCTGTAGTCACTGTACATCGACACAAAACCATCAATGCTTGACTTTTTAATATTGTATTCATATTTTTATGCAGTTATCACATTTACCTAATTTGCCAATAAACCAGTTTTATTGATTGCAATAAAGACGAAACTAGTGGGACCGTTTAAAAACGCCATGTCTGTAATTAGACACGCACACGCATTTTTTACCCCAGCACTTCAAATTTTTAATGTGATGACCACAAACATTATTTGTTCATCCTTCTGAGATTGTCCCCATTGTAAAACCAAATGTTTAAAAATGTAGGAAATTCAACATTTGATAGAAAACACTTATTTAAAAAAAAAAAAAAAAGACAATAATTACCACTTTAACCAGCAGGTGGTGGCAAAGTAGCATTTATTTGTGCATATATCAGCCATTTCCTCTAATCGTTTTTTACTTTGTTTTTGACTAATTATTAAACATTATAAAATAATGTCAATTATTTTGTCAATGTGAAGTATGAAATACTCAAAAAATCTTAAGAAAAACAATAACTTTTCTTGTGAATAAATGACACAGAAAGCGAGCACCGCTGTCAGCGCAAGATCAATGATTTCAGCACACGTTTCAAAACGTCTCAGGTTACGTATGTAACCATAGTTCCCTGAGAAAGGGAACGAGACGCTGCATTCGATAGGTAGATCATAGGTAGAAGACAGAGCCCCTGCCTCAACAGGATGTCTGCTCCTATATTCTGGGTCCCTGGAATATAGATTGCTCTCAAGGAGAGCATCTTCCCCAGGGACCACAGGAGGATATAGTGCGCCAGTTTGCATAGTGGACGCGACCACAGGACCCCCCTGTCGATTTATATGAGAGACCACTGATGTGTTGTCTGTCCTGACAAGCACATGATGGCCCCTCAGGTCTGGGAGGAAGAACTTCAACACATTGAAGACCGCCATCATATCCAGGCAATTTATGTGCCACGAGAGTTGATGACTCCTCCAAAGACCCTGAGCTGAGAGGCCTTCCATTACCGCTCCCCAGCCTGTGAGAGAAGCATCGACACTGAGCTCCTAACACGGGGCCCTGGGACAGGAACCAATTTTTCTTCCATATGATCAAGGTGTGGAGACAGTGCCGCGTGATCTTGATCATACAAAGTGGGTTGCCCCTCGGGGAAAACCCTCTTGTCCTGAGCCACCACTGTAAGGGTCTCATGTACAGCAGGCCAAAAGGTATCACGTTGGACGCAGCTGCCATCAGACCCAACAGTTTCTGAAACTGTTTTACAGTGCGTGACTGGCCTAGCTTCAATTCTTTTACGGCTGGTAGAATAGCAGTGATGCGAACTGGAGAGAGACATGCTCACATCGTCACTGAATCCCACACCACACCAAGAAAAGTGATCCTCTGTCGTGGAGTAAGCACACTTTTCTTGGCATTCAGTCTCAACCCCAGTTTCTGAATATGGACGAGGACGACATCTCGATGCTGAACCGCCATCTCCTCTGACTGCGCTAATATTATTCAGAATGCGTATGCCCTGCAGCCTGAGCGGGGCCCATGCTGCATCTACCCATTTCGTTAATGTGCGGGGTGAAAGAGCTAGGCCGAACAGAAGAACCCGAAATTGGTACGCCTCACCCCCGAAAGCGAACCTCAGGAACTTCCTGTGCTGTGGAAGGATGGAAACATGGAAGTATGCATCCTTGAGATCTATTGTGACAAACCAATCCTCGGATTTGACTTATCATCAGCATCTTGAATTTTAGCTTTCGTACTGCTCGATTCAGATGGCGTAGACCTAAAATAGGGTGCAACCCCCCATCCTTTTTTGGAACCAAGAAATACCGGCTGTAAAACCCTGACTTGTCGGCAACCAGAACCCTCTCTATAGCCTTCTTCGCTAACAAGGTTTTTATTTCTTGCTCCAACACCAGAGCCTGCTGTGGAAGTACTGTTGTCTGCAGCACTCCTTTGTATAGAGGTGGGTGGCACCAGAACTGGATTTTGTAACCTTTCTCTATAATTTGTAGGACCCAACGTGAGATATTTTGAAGAGATTTCCACTCTGCCAGAAAATCTACGAAGGGAACCAGCCTCTCAAGGCTGGCCTATGGTGTATTGACAACACATATTTGATGTAAATTTATCTTCCTCAGAGGATGTGAATGTGACGCAGCGTCATGTTCTGAGCTCTGTGTCACTAATTCACTGGGAAACGATGCGCCCCGAAGCACCAGAGGTGGCGGGGTTGGCAGAACGCCCCCTGAGGACCACGTGTGCTGTCCCGGTCCACCGTGTCTCTGAGGTGGAGCACGAAAGGCGACACTCTCCTTCTGCTGCGCTCTGTATGAGGAGCTATACGGCTGGGGTTTCTCACGCCCAGCAACCCCAGAGGATGGACCGTGCCGTGGAAGATATTTTTTGAAAGCCTCCGCTTGCTTCTTCGCTTCCTGAAACCTGTCGACGACTGATGTGACAGTGTCGCTGAACAGGCCAGATGGCGCAAGCGGGGCGTCAAGGAGAAAGGCCCTGTCCTTTGCGAACTGCATCTGGGCCAATCCCCTCCCCTCCCCGCCATCCAAATCCTTCAGCAGGTCGGCTTGGTACGCTTGCAAGATAGCCATCGAGTGCAAGCACGCACCAGCCTGACCTGCCGTCGTATATGCTTTACCCACTAGCCCTGATGTAGCTTTTAGTGGCTTTGTGGGAAGCGTGGGGGCCTTCAGGGACGATGCTGAACCCAGGGACAGATAGCTCGCGCGCGTCTGTTCAACCCGGGGCATCACCCCATAAAGATACTCTTTCAGCCCTCTTCTAAACGGGATGAGTATGGTTTCCTCCATGATCTCGCTAACTCATCATGGAGATCATGGAAGAAAGGAAGGCTTTAGGGTTTAGGGTTGGGATGGGTGTAGTCATTAATAATAAAAAAAAAATAGTTTTACTAAATGGAAATGGTGTAAAAAGTCGACATATTGCATTTAAATGAACACGCATTTTGATTGGTAACGACAGTAATACGTCATTTTATGACGACAGACATAACATGACACTGTCAATATTTTTACACCAGCTAGAGGGCGCATGACCTTAAAACGTAAATATAGGTTGTAATACGGTGTTTACGGTGTAACAAAGTTTTAAATATGGATATTTTTCTTACAAAAACCCATCACTTTGCTTTAGAAGGCCTTTATTAACCCCCTGGAGCCGTATGGATTATTTTTATGATGGATGTATGCATTTTTGGGGGCTACAAAAAATCGTGCCCTCCATTCACTACAATTATAAAGCTTGGAAGATCCAGGATATTTTTAAATATATCTCCAATTGTGATTGTCTAAAAGAAGATAGTAATACACACCTAGAATGGCTTGAGGGTGAGTGAATCATGGGATAATTTTCATTTTTGGGAATTAATCCTTTAAGATGCATTTTGGTTGATCAGATCACATTTAGACAAGAGAAAAACATTCCCATTTACACCTCGTGTTTTAATACATCTCTTTTGTCCACTTTCAACCACTTCTGTCCTGATTTCTTCAAGGGAAGGGTCTATGGGATGAGTTTTTTTTTTTTTTTCTTCCTGATCTTTTAATCTAATGGACATAATAAGCTCATTCAATTTACATATGAACGCACATGGAGACGACAGAAAACCTCACGGAGAGCAGCAGCTTTCGTTTCTAGAAATCAGGAATGGTGAGAGAACATTGTGCTTGGTACATTTTTCATTTTCAAACCAAACTTGGGTCTTCAGCCGATAAAGTTTAAGTCCCATCTGGCTAGCATTAAGTCAGTTGGCGACCATATGAGCTACACTACAAAAGCAATCTGTTTGAACGCGTATTTGGCTACCTCTGGAAGTGGTAAAAAGTGGACAAGCTCAAAATGTTTTAGACCCATTTACACCTGTATTTAGCGTCGTCCACATGTGATCCAATTAACCAAAATGCATCTTAATTCCTGGTGTAAACAGGGCCTATGTTTTATTGCATAATGTAAGTGCATTTTTTGATTATTTAAATAATGCTTCAAATTCAAAATATGAATTTCTGTGAAATGAATCAGAAGTGTGATGCTTTGGTGTATTCATTTATAAAGGAAGTGGCCTTTTTACCGGTGTAGATGTCTGGATGTGACGTTTACACGGTCGATCTTTTCAAGGGGCACAGGGAATAATGATGAATGCTGGATTGAGGCTGTGCTTTCTCTGAAGTATGAGTGTGAATAGCTTGCACAGCATGCAAAGAACGTCTTTATGTGAGGCAGTGGCATGAGTGATTTTTTTTTTTTTTTTTTCCCCACACATGCAGTCATGTGACCATCGCTGATCTACTCTGCTTTGAATTGGAGACATTGTGTGGTTGGCTTCTTGTTGCACAGACTAATATATTATATGCTATTGTTTGACACGAAAACAGAAACAATGCTAATACAGCTAAACTGACGCAAATACATCATTAGTGTAATCAAGAAACTAAAGTGATGAGTCACTCGCGCCATCGGGAGGTTGGCGTATCCCCTCTGTCACAAGCCGTTGCTTATGCTGACACAACAGAAGTAGGCCTACAGTGTTGCAGAATAACCATTCTGAAACACTGTCATACACTTTGACTAAATGTCTGGTGCTGTGTTTTTTAAGTAGTATATGAACTTCTATACTGCCTAAATATATAATCGCTATAATTTGGTAATATTTGTAATAAGAAGTAGCTAAAGACAAAATTAAAATAAATACAACGTATAACATATAGCATTAAACAAGCTGGTTTAATAATAAAAGGAAATTAAGTTATATGTAAACTTATAAAAAATGTAACAAATTACTGCATTATATGTCTCCATAGACATCCATTTTAAGTGCATTGCTGTAAATTGCATTACACTGCAATACAGTAAACTTTTTTTTTTTTTTTTTTTTGTGGTAATTGAGAGCTACAAATGATGTCCACAGAACTTGTATTGAACCCAAAATTTTTGTAAGTAATGTGCACTCAGTCAAATTTAATATTGCCAAAATAATATTATACAAAATATAATTATTGTTAGGAATGAATGATGCAGTTGGATGGCTTTCCATTTCCATGGTCGGGAACATTTTACAATAAGGTCTCATTTGTTAACATCAGATAACATATAAACTAAAAATGATCAATACATTTCCATTAACCTTTGTTAATGTTAGTTAATGAAAATGTGGTAACACTTTATTTTACAGTGCCATTGTTACATATGTTACATGTAGTTACTATACTGATAACTACAAATTATGCATAATTACATGCAGCTAACCCTGAGCCGAATCAAACCCTAATCCTAACCCAATAGTAAGCACATGTAGTTACTTAATATTACTCATTATTTAAATGTTTAATTACAGTGTAACTAAGACATCGTAAAATAAAGTGTTACCCACAATGTTTATATGAAATGAAACCTTATTGTAAAGTGTTCCCCATGGTTCTTTTCATTACTGTGGTATATATAAAACAAATAATCATGTTAGTAAAAATAGCAGACTAAAATACATTTATAAACAATATATTCAAACATGAAAATGACTGTCTCAGGCTATTCATTTATTTTTGTATTAATCAATTCCATCTTATTATTATGGTTTATACAGCTAGTGTTACTGCAATAAAACCATGCCAAATCTTCAGAAGGGACTGAAGTACATGGGTGATCTTGTGTGAATGAATGTGACGCCTGATATCTTCTCCTCTCTGATTGGTTGTGCAGTGTTGTGGCCAGATAGCCCAGTTCCAGTACTTTTCAGCCCACAAGAGTCACTCAGTACTGCATTTTTTTAATGTATTTTGTGAAACACCACCAATTATACTCTGACAAATGACAGTAAAGACATTTATAATACACTCTAAAAAAATCCTGGGTTATCAACAATCTAAGTTGGATTGAAAATGAACAAACCCAGCAGTTGGGTTAAATGTTTGCCCAACCTGCTGGGTAGTTTTATTTAACGTAACTATTCTAAAATATTACTGTACTACTTGCTTAAAATGAACCCAAAGTATGTTGGACATTAACATTTATTAATACATTTAATAAATAATAATTAAACAATAAACATTTATTAAATTGCTTATTAATAAATGTTCACCTTTTGATTATTATTGTTGCCTCTAGTAATTATGTTTCTGTTTTTTTAAATTTCCAACCTATTTTGGGTTCAGCCATATAGTAATTTTTAAACAGTCCTTGGGTTAAATAAAACTGCCCAACATATTGGGCAAACATTTAACCCAATCGCTGGGTTTGTCCATTTTCCACCAAACTTGGGTTGTTTTTAACCCAACATTTTTTTAGAGTGTTAAAAAGATTTCTATTCAAATATGTTCTTCAAACTTTCTGTTCATCAAAGAATCCTGGAAAAAAAATCACTATTTCCATACTTTATGAAGCTCAACACAACCATTTTAAACTAAATAATAATAATAATAAACTTTTCTTGAGTACAAAATAAGCATATTAGTGGTCAACTTTCAATTTAATGCTCAGATCTGCTGTACAAGTATCTGTGTTTTTTTTTTGTTTTTTTTTTTTTTACCACAGATTCAGTTGTACCTTTGCATTAATCTGCCTCCTAATTTCCTATTACATGCAATGTAATGCATGCCTTCATTTCCTGCACATTTTCTGTTTTCTTCATAACAGCTGGGTTTATTGAACCAGCCTATTTACTGTTCTCACCTGTTATTGTGATGAGGATAGCATCTTACTAAACAGAACGTCTGAATGTGTTTAGGTGGCCCTCAATGGAAACATAATGAGAGACATGAGCAGCACGTGAAAGAAGAGTGGAATTGTTTGGCACACATTGCTTTTTTTAATCTCCCTCAGCGCTGCATTTGCAAAGCAGATTCACCTTGTACACAGAGGCTCCCTACTGCTCCAGATACGTCTCTTTCAAACTAATTGTGTACGCAAACGAGGGGTATCACAAGATGTGCGTGATGTTTGCCAAGTACACACACGCTCTAGTTTTTTTTTTTTTTTTTTTTCCTCACTCGGCCCAGGTCGTAAAGCTGCAAAGGCCAGCAAGAACAGAACCACAAACAAGTTTGCTAGGCTCTCGGCAGATGCTGTGTGTCACGTTTGCCAGTGCGAGCTCTTGTATGTGCACATTTTATTTTTGCTTGTCCTCTAAATTCTAATGAGCCAGAGACAAACAGGGACCCCTGAGCACTTGAATATTCAAAATCAGAGGGTAATTATGCAAACTGTATTCGTCAAAGTATTCCCAGTGCCAAGCATCTTGGGGGATCCAAATGAAGATTGCTGACAGGCTGTGAGGGTCTCTGCAGGCCGAAGATAAAGAGCGAGTTTGAAGGGTCTGGAAATGGTTCATAATGTTTGTGACACATTCATTTTTGCGCTAATGATAATTCGTTCTCTCAATATTCATGACAAGCCATAAAAAGCCAACAATGGGTGTTCTGTATGCTTTTGACAGCGTAGTATGACAGCTCTCAGATCCAGGAAGTGACTAATGTCTTACCTGTTTTCAAAAAGGTCCTTTCAGGAGCTTTGGTTCTGCAATTATTTTTCCCATTCATTTTCTCCATGGGCATTCAAAACAACATTTGCAAAAAAAAAAAAAAACCCCAAAAAAAACAAAGCCTTGAGCCAAATCAAACAGCTCTATGATGAATCACATCACAACACAATTTTGATGTTTAAAAACAAGAAAGTAATTGGAAATCTGAGAATAGGGAAAAGGTACTACATCTAAGAATTCCGAATTACAGAACTGAAGCAAATGATTATAAAGCTTTTGATGTAATAATCCAACCCGATCTCACTGCAATTCATACGTATTTGACGAGGTGGCTTATTCGTTTCAATTCATACAACCTTTTTGCTAAATCGTACATACTTTACGAGTTGCCCAATTTGTATAAATTTGTACGAATGACCTACACCTAACTCCACCTCTAAACCTACCCGTCACCCAAATCGCACGAATGTACAAATTGTATGAATGTACAAATTAGCTACCTTGTAAAATACGTATGAACTGGTTGTGTGATAGCGTTTAATAGTCATTAAATAGATGTAGAAAATATATATATATATATATATATATATATATATATATATATTTTTTTTTTTTTTTACTGGTGAGTGAACACTTTTTTTTTTGCAATTCCATTTGGTGCCACTACTAGTGCTGAGATTACACACTTCAACTTTAAAATCGGCATAAAGTTGCAATAGTCAGAAGTGGAAATAGTATATAGATGCTATTTATGGAAATAATGGAAGTTGCGATAGTGTTTTCTTCCCTATTATGACATATATTGGAGAGAAAAAGTTTCTCAAACAAGAACAAATGTAGGGCAGGACTTGCTTGTCCATGTGGTATTGATTGGATGTTTGTAGTTTGCTATTGGGGGATCTCATGTGAGTGACAGGTTGCCCCGCCCTCATTCTAGTAAACAGGTCATCAGAGAAGAGATGTCACTGCAAGAGGGAGCGGAAGTTATTTAGATTAAAAATTATGAGGGCGCATATATATTATTCCCTAAAATAAATGACTAATAAAAAATAAGAATTGTCAATTTTGATTACACAGTGACTTTAAAATCAAGTCCACAGCAGTGAATTGTGTTTTCAGAAAAATGCATGAACTGAATGTAAGTGGTGTTAATATGCTAAAGCAATTGATCTGTTAAATAAAATCCCATCACAGGGCCTTAAGTGTGAATGTGATTTTACCCAAAAGGGAAATCCTGGTGTCACAAGACCATGCTGAAATCAGGCCAGTTGTCTCATATAGAAAATCTAGTTCACAATGAGGATCCCAAGAGGGAAGTCTTATGATTGCCATGTATTCTCTTAGGAAAAAGGAATGCATAATTTTAAGGTAATCATAATTAGTACAATGTAGTCTAATGAGAGAAGCTTACTGTAATGAATGTAATGTGAATGATTTAAATATTTATTGGTATGCTCACCTTGAGGGTACATTTACATGACAACGATGTACTAAAAATGGAATCTTCCGTTTTTCGTATACTGTTGACAATGTTGTCAAAACGATCCCCGTTGACACGAATCCACTAAATCAAAGGCAGGTGACAAAAATTTAATTAAAATATTTAATAAGAATTTTGTATATGTGCATATGTGTATATGTACATATATATTATAAGATTTTTATAAGCTTTAATAACAGATTTACATGACCATGTGAACCTTGCGCTTTGCTTTCAGGTTGCACACCATTGCACCTGCAGGTTTACAATATATTGTTATAACGATCAATGTTAATGTCAAATGTCTCCCTGACTGGTAATAAAAAAAAAAAAAAAAAAAAAAAAAAAAATATATATATATATATATATAAAGCATATTTCAAAATATGATGCTGTAGTGCAGATCTTGATTGTGGAACAATCCACTTTCATTTCTGATTTTAACTTGCTCTTTTTTCTTTTTTTCTCCATTTTTTCTGCTGTTCTCTTTCAGCACAAAATGAAACCCGTCATCGTTTTTAGACATTTTTCAGACAGCTGCGAGTTAGTAAACGGCTTAGGCTGATGCAGCAGGCACCTCACCCCGCTGCACTCTCACCGTTCACTCTAATTGATCTACAGAGTGACTCACTATTTCTGTTTGTTGCATCATTTGTGTTTCAGCGCACTGTCAGTTTGATGTGGCTGGAGAGGCACTCTCGCCCTTGACACTGAATGTAATACATCATCTACAGTCTTAGCTGAGTATCAAAAAAAGACAATTAAGAGGTGAGCCCTGCCAAAGAAAGGAGAGGCCGACGGGTGGCATACGTGCAAGAGTCATTAGAGAAAATTATGATGGATTTTCAAAGTTACGGATCAGATTGTTTATTTACCTCCCTCACTTGGCTGATTTCATTTATCTCCTCTTAACATTTGGTGACTCTATGGCAAGTAGTTTGTCAGCATAATTGCCTGGTACAGTGAAGCAGTACACTGCGGCATGCTCTTTTCTCCAACATATCCCACCATCATTTGCATGCATCTTCAAAGGACAGCCGTGACATTTAAATAATGATGACTGGCATGGGCTTTTACTATTCTACTGGAGATCTGACCCAGGAACAAGCACAACGCTTTCTACACCAATTCCAAATTTCATGTTTTGCCGATCAGAGCTGATTTACAATTCGTCTTTTTTTTCTTTTTTTTTTCATGTGCTAAGTGCTGCTGTTTTGAACAGTGCTTCTCAACTGGTAGGTCGTGACACAAAATGGGGTCGCGGGCCTTTTCTGATAGAGTCACGTTGGGAAAAACAATGCTTAATGCAAATGAGAAAATGCAACTGCATAGACAGCAGGAGAGACAAGGAAAGTAGGCTTTTAAAAATGAAGAGAAAACACTTCGCATCTTTTGCTGTTTATGTCAAGGACAGTGCATCCAATCAAACTCTATTTGGTATTTTGCTCTCGTTCTAAATGAAGATACTGAACAAACCCCCCAAAAAAAAAAAAAAAAAAAAAAAAAAAATATATATATATATATATATATATAAGACTACATTAAAGGTGCAATATGTAATATTTTCTTTCCGCTAGAGGCCTATTCAAAACAAAGGCGTATCTTGATGATGCCAAGTTTTAGCGCAGAATCTTGGGACATGTGGCCTTCACCTCAATGGCAGGTGGAAAAGAATTGGGATAAGACTCTGGAAGAAATCATGTTCATAGATGCGATTATTAACGTTACTGTAGTATGAAGCAGAGCAGGGTGTTGTGGGAGTGTTGTGGGAGCTGAACGAGGCCGCTGAAGCGATTGCGCAAACAATAATTAGTTTTCTGTCTATAAATATATCAAAACAGTTGTTCCATTGCCTATTAAATCATGTAAATATTAAAGCGTCTTTGGTGTTTCCATGGTTTCTACAAAATAAAACCAGGAACCCAGGGTAACGCGGGTACGACGCAATTGACAGGCGACTCCTCACACGTCCCGGAGCCTTGGTTAAAATTGCAATTTTCTCACTATTTACAAATAGTTGCAAACATTTGGGATATTGTAAGTACTCAAGTGAACAAAATATATAACACTGGCCTAGTGGTTTTTGGATATTTTACTGCAAAATTCTTACATATTGCACCTTTAAATGAGGTTTGTGCCAACCACAGGTTTTGTACATAAATTTAAATTACTGCAACTGGTCTCACTTTATATTAGGTGGCCTTAACTACTATGTACTTACATTTAAAAATAAGTACAGTGTACTTATTGTGTTCATATTGTATTGCATAACACTTGTGCTGCAATTGAGATGGGATATGGGTAAGGTTGGGGACATGCAATTGCAGAAATTAATTATAGATGTAATTACATGCAAGAATTTTTAAAATATAAGTACAATGTAAAAACATGTATTTACACAACAAGTGCATTGTATCAAATGATTAATTTAAATGTAAGTAAATAGTAGATAAGACCATCTAATATAGAGTGGGACCCTTCATGCATTCCTTGGGATTTGAACCTTTGTTTTATTAACAATTTGCTCTACCACTTGAGTTTCTGGGTGAGATTTTGTGGCAGGAATGGCTTAAGATAGTTACATTACCAAAACAAACAATTGTATGACAATTTTTTTTTTTTTTCAAAGTGGGGCAAGTATTAGAAAATACAGATTTTATTATTTTTTTTTTTTTTTTTTTTCTTTCAAAGTGGGGGAAACTCAGGTCCATCAACTTAGATTTGTTCTCAGGACAAACGTGGTTGTGAACAAAAAGGAAAATCTTTTCTAAACTGTGAATGCAGACATGTAGAGAAGTGCACACCTGTGACTCACTGTGCTGAGTCAAAGAAATATTCATTTTAAAATAAAACCAGTGGATGATGTCTGATGCTTTCTAACATTCTGCAGATTTGGAAGGGGGGAAAAAAACAATACTGTAAAGTGATGCATTGTGACATGGCCATGGCTTTGTGATCTCTATAATTGAATGATTGAGGGGAAAGAAGATATTTTTGTGAATGTTTTGCATAACTTTTGCATGATGAAGCAGGCAGTCAGAACGTGGATTCTGATCTAAAAAAGGTTAAAGTCTTTACATAGGCGTTTTTTTTTTTTTTTAATATGACAAAAACGATGGAATTTCCTCTATGAAAATTAATTCTGAGAGAGACATTCTCTGAAATCATTCTGAGCTCATCTCAACACTTTAAAATTGTAGCGCACTGCCATGATGTATTACGCCCCTTATGGAGTCAAGCCGTCCTGAGGTGCGAGTAAATTAATTTTGCCAGGATAAATGATTTCATACATTTACAGCACCGTTAATCCATACTTTTTTTATTTTTGATGTGCGAGGTTTTTTATGGCAAGTAGTAAAACACGAATGACAGGGAGTAATATATAATTAGTACTAGTTTTATTTTTTAGGATAAATGAAACAATGAATCATTAAATAATGCGTAGACTCAGTAGCCTATTATACAGTGTGCAATATGAAAAATTAGCACTTTTATAATACAGTATTGTGTGGTGTATATATAAACATCCATCCATTTTGTGTCACACGGATGGTGGAGCCCCAGTGTCTCTGGGTGTAGGAAGGGAAACACCATGAATGCATCATTGGACCATAAAGTCTCGTTCACACCAAGGACAATAACTATAATGATAAAGATATAGTTTTAAAAATCATTCTAAATATAAAAGAATAGCATCACAACTATAATGATTACGGCACCGAGCAACAATGTCTTAGTTCTGTTTGGTCTCTAAAAGAAGGGTTTTTAATAACAGTGAATAGTGTTTCTGACATAAGTCCCTATGATCTGGAACAGATAACTTTCCACAAATCCAGCAGAATGTGTAGAGTCGGTTAAAGCTGTGACATAGTACCAAGATAGCATCTGCTGATTGCTTTAGGCCTGTGGGCAGAGGAGGGAGGTCAGACTAAGGCCAGTGTTACAGTGCTGTGTAAGGGTAACAGACTCAAGGTGCATCTGATGATGATGGTGATGATGAAGGAAACGAGTTTATAATCATAACAGCATGTTAGGTTTCTCGGTAACACTTAACAATAAAGTTTCATTTGTTAACAATGAAAAATATTTCTACAGCATTTATTCATTTCAGTTGATGCCAATTTCAACATTTACTAAAGCATGACTAAAATCAAAATTTGTATCTGTTAACATTAGTTAATAAACCTAAACTAACATGATCTAACAATGAACACATTTATTTTTTATTAATTAATGTTAACCAAGATTAATAAGTACTGTTACTAATGTATTACTCATTGTTAGTTAATATTAGTTAATGCATTAATTAACCTTAATGGAACCTTATTGTAAAGGGTTATTGGTTTCTATTTAATAAAAGTAATATATTGAGGTGATTCTTAATGTATTTTACCTGTATTTAATGTATTGACTGTATTTAATATATTTAACAAAACCAACTCAAAACATTATTTGGTCTAAGTTGGATCATTGTAAATATAAACATGATAAAAGCAAATGGCATGTAATTACAGTATGCATAATTTATAGTAATTTAACTACTTGTAACACATGTAACAAGGACACAAGTGTTACCTATTTGCTTTCTAAAAGAAATAGGCCACGTTCACACTGTATGTTTTGGGGATTGACAACCGCTTTTACTTGCCGGTGTGTGTCTTGATAAGTCCCATTCACACTGCAACTTACAGTAGCATCTTGAACACTGTCTGTATGAACGTGCAACGAGTGTCAAGCCCCTATTCTCTTACTAGTAACTTTTTTTTACAGTCTATGCTAGTAACCATAACGACAGTAACCACAGTAATATTAAAGATGGCGACGTCCATAAAACTGAAAAGTCTTATCACTTTTGACATGACAAGAGACTTGAACCGCGTGTCCATCCATCAAATCTCCATTAACCAACAGCAGCATGTAAATATGCGCTAGCCGGAGTCTATAACCGTTGCACTCGAGTGGCATGTCCTTTGCGACGTCTCGCGCATGACACGGCATTTGAATTTGGAAAAGAAACACAAAACCGACGGGAGCCGCTCCGGTTGAGAACGGTGACTGATCAAACACCTTAAGATGACGCACAACTCATATCTCTGTCGCTGTAAGTTACCGAAAGCGAAACCATACACAAAACACCGGCTTTCTCGCACTGAATGACATGACACACAACTAGTTGTTCAGTCCTGTTCCGTTCACACAGCGCGAATATTCTGAGAATGCGGTTGTGAGTCCTGAAAATGTACAGGTGTGAGTTCGGTTATAGAATGCGGTTGTTACTCCCGTAAATAACCGTGTTGTGTGTGAACATAACTGTGTTAAGAACTCAAATACAAGACTGACAGCCGTATTCTGCTGCTGTTTGAATGTGGCCATAGTTAATCAATAACTAGTTCATTGAAAATGAATTTTTATGTTTAGTGAACTGTTTATTTATTTTTTATTGTGTGTAATAATATTCCACAAAGTTTGAAAAACTCCCATTGACTTGCATTGATAGCATATTTAGTATCACAAATGCATCTTCCATTGATGACATCATCATAATATTTGTATGAATCATAATTGGTCTTCTTTTGTACATGCCTTAGCTCCTGGTCGGTCTGTTTTCTTCAGACTTAACCACTTATAGCTGCTTTGCCAATTTACACTGACTATGTTTTAAGTCTAGTGAAAGAATCAACACAAACATCAACACGATTCTTGTGTTACCTTGCAACCACTGGTATTTCCATTATGGTAGACTGCAAAATAAATTTATTTTTGTGCAACTAAGAACATTTCCTAAAACAAAAACTGACACATTTTAAAGACTCTCCCCACAAAAAAGGAAACAAAATAGGACTTGACAACAGTAGTCTTATATATATATATATATATATATATATATATATACATATATATATATACTAGTGAAAAGAGGGACTTCAAAAAGTGTTTTGACTTTTTTTAATTATTATTTGCAACCTTATTTAGTTGATTCCTAAATAGGGTTGCAAATCTGGGTTACACTGTAAAAATTATTTTCATGATTTGTCATCACAACATTTTTCTTTTTTCTTTTATCAGATCAACTTTAATAATCAATGTGATTCAGATAACATAATATTTTGAGTTTCTGTTAAACCAGTTGCCTTCATTGTATTAACTAAAATTTTTTATTTCAATGAACTCAAAAAAATTGTAAGGCAACAAGGTAACTTACTTTTTTTTTAAGTTAAACTAACAATTCTTTTTTACAGTGTGTTTACACGACAACGATGTACTAAAATAGATTTTTTTTCTTTTGCGTTTTTCACATACAGACAACATTGTCAAAACAATCCCCATTCACACGGATCCACGAAAATGACTAAAAACGCTGTATAATGCTGCCAGGCCAGTAGTTGGCGACGTCACTTTGTAAAGAAACACAATGCACGGAGATGAAAATGGTAACGTTTTCAAAAAGTTGCATTTTGAAACCTGTTTTCCAAAGTTTGTGTTTTCAGGGCCCCAAAATGTCATTGTTGTGTAAATGAATGGCCAAAACGCATACGTTTTCCGTAGTTTAGGACTTTTATATAAACTTTAAAAATAATCTTTTATATAAATATTTTTAAGTGTATATTTCTTATACTTTATATTACTTATATATCAGGGATATACTATATTTATGGGATATACTTGAAGTTTAGTATAGGCCTGGATTTTATCCAGTTAGTTGAAAATTCAGAAGTAACAAAGTATTTACAGCTTCACTGAAAGTATATGGACATGTTTTCCCCATGGCAAAGAAGACTACCTTGAGTGGCATGGATCACTCACTCACCAAGAATGGCTTCCAGACTGTGAAGACGTGGTCAGGTGACAGTTAAGCTAAACATGTTGGAAGCCCAGCAGTCATTCAGAGCTCCACTGTCTAACAGTCTGTGACAAGTGAAAAGCGAGTAGACAGAATCAGTCTCACCTCCCTCATTCAGCTGCGATCGGAGCGCTAGGATTGCTGGCAGCATCGAGGAACACTGCAGCATATTGATCCTTATTTCATTGCCGACCAGAACAGAGTGGCCTGCCAGAAAGTGGAGATGATATTTAGGAAAGTCTGTAACTCCAGTATATCACACAGCCAGATTTAAGGAAGTTTCATGGTAGAGCACTTGATTCAGAGACGTGGCCCAGATATCCCATTCTGTAAGTCGCACAAATAGATCTGTCCTCTGTGACATTGCACAATGCTGGCTTTATTTGTTGAAAAAGCAATTTGGAGAGCAAGATCCAGATTTGAACCCTATAAAGCCTACTGCATCATATTTTGAAGGCCTCTAAATTATCAACACAATCAAAACTTTAAAAAAAAACCTGTTGCACACAATTTACTACACGCCATCTGTCGTTTTATTGATAGTTTATGCTTTTTTTAGCAAGCAAAAGGCCTTTTATTATAATTGTAAAAAACGTCCCCCTTCAGCTTGTGGTTCACATATGTTTTTGCTGTTCAATGATTTTAATGAAGTAACTGTAACTTTTTACATTGTTAAATATATTTCAAAATGTAATGTACTGGACTGAAGCAGCTTAGGTTTACTTGATTATCCATACATCATTTAATAAAAAAAAATCATGTTAATATGTATCAAATGTGATCCATCAGACTTTTGAGGAACATTTATTTGTTCATCTCTCAATCATAAATGTCAGCAACTGCACCAAATTGCATATTTTTTGCTCAGTTTGCCAATGAAAAAAAAAAAAACAAAACAAAAAAAAACTTTCTTTTCTTTTCTATTGTATGAACTCCATATTCTCACTATATTATATAAGCCATAAAAGCCTGATGTCTCAGATATGATACAAAACATAAAACACACAAGTTCTTACAATTATTTCATACGTCAGACTTTACACTTACAGGGTTAAAAGTTGCAGGTTATCTGGCAGCACTCAAGCGAAGGGATTCTTATTTATCATACTGTATTACTAGAAAGAATTTTATTGTAGTAGAAAACAAAGTTCTAACTTTAGCTTTAAAGCTATTACATGTGCCTCCAAAACATGCCCCAAAATAGCTGAAGTGATTCCTGAGTGATAAAACTTGTTACACAACATCAGAGCACACAGTTCTTTGTAAGTGACTTGGTTTGAAACACACTGTTTCACTTACAGTGTTTCTTCCGGAATCCCAAAAGGAAGTTCAAAAGGAGTGATTCCCTCTTACAAAACCACATCTCATTGCCAGCTTTTCCTCAATGAGAGCAAAGTATTTCATGTCATATTGAAGAAGAAGTGGTTGTGCTCAGCTGAGGGAATACTACGCATTGCGATCTTCCTGTGTGTGGGTTTGCATTAGTCTTAAAACATGGAATTATATTTCCAGTGAACAATATAAAAATATCTTGTCTGTACAGTTAAATGTTTCATGAGGATTTATCTGAGACATTGAGATTTGTGTCTTTAGACATTATAGGGAACTTTTTACTGTAAGTGTCGAAGTGGTATCGTCCCATGTCAAGAAACCAGCAGTGAAGAATTACAACTATGGAGCGTAGGACAAGTGGATCAGTATAAACAGACTTAGAGGAAGTAAATGGCAGACGGTGTCATCTGCAGGTTGGAGCGCACTGAAGGTAAGTTCTGCTTGATGATACGCTGTTGTCCAGACTGTCAGCATGCATGTTTGAGGTTTTGTCACACACAACTACCACATGTTCATCAGTCATCAAAGCTCTTCACAGTTCATGTGGGAGGAAAAATGTATAGCTGATACATTTTCTGAGACTGTTACAACCTGGAATCTAATACAGTTAATGGAATTGGGCAAGATAAAAATATTGAAATGTATAATATTTTTAAAATATTTTAGAATCATTTTTTTTTTTTGAATGGTTAGTTTTAAAATTTACTTTTTGTTTGCTTGTTTTTTAACACTAAACTCTTTAATTTGAAATTGATTAAAAAAAAATAATGAATGCAAGTAGATTGATTTAATTGATTAACTGATATACTGTAAGAAAAAAAAATTATAGAAAGAGAATAAGATGATGGTAAGACATTATGCGTTAAGTTTACTGACATTTCTTTTAACCCCAAAACACAATACAATGCAAGCCATTATTCAAAATACAGGTAAAACATCCGTGAAAAAAATCAGTATGAAAAATGCAGAATTCAGAAACCCGTGTTATTAGCGGCACCTGTGGCCGTTAAGTGAACTGCAGCCATAATCGTATTTATTGCTCGTGCACGCAAGGTACAAGAGAGACTGAACGTGATGCAAGGCCCCGATTTAATCACGGCGAAATTCTTTTTATTCTTCGCTCATAGAAGTAACACGAAGTTGGAAATACTTTTGCAGCGATATCCTGTTATGACGCACGTCCAGACGCTGTCCACGTTTAGATGAATATGTAAATATGTGTCGCGCGCTTTTCTCTCAATAACAAAATAAACACAAAAATGGCAGCGGCGAGAAAGTAGCATATAAGAAAGAATCTAATCATAGCGATGGGGATATGTTTGCACCAGCTCTGTAATTCACCGGCATCATGTCGACAGACGAGGTAATTAAAATAACACTGTTATGATTTGATTATGAAGTATATTTGAGACTATGTGAGACTATATTTCAAATTAACCCCTTCCTTTCTATGACACATTGACACTAAAGTACAGAATTGCTCTTTTGGTATTATCCTGAATATTGTATATAAGTACTATTAGTTTCATTTTGTGTCACAGAACGGAAGAGATGCTCTCGGCGTTAACGTCATATCCTTTTGAGTCCTTCACGTAAAAATCGGTCTACATGCTTTTATAGACAAATCTATGAAGTTTAATTTTTATTTTACATTACAAGCAGTTTACACATTACCAAAAATAAATAAATAAATAAATAATAATAAAAAAATAAATAAACATTTTTCTACGGTGACAGGAATTATCAGATTATTTGTGCGTTTGAAATACATACATAAATGAATGAATTAATTAAATAAATGTGTGGTAATATATTTGGTATAATTATGTAGGCCTAATAATTTATTTATAGTTTTTCTTTTGTTTTCCTGAGAGCCATATTGTATACTCCTAAAAATGGTTACGCTGATGCTGACTAAAGGTAAATTGTTCTAAAAGAAGACAGTCTGTTCTTGCAATATTTCTCCAACATAAAATACTTAAAAAATAGTAATAGATTTATCCTAGTCACAGGTAACAACATGAATCTACATCTAACTTCAAATTAAAGTGTGGAGTTAGTGTTCCCATTTAAAACCACTGATAATTATAGTCCATGACTGATGACTAAGAGTGTTTGCATTGCTGGGGTTTGCTTTTCATAGCACAAAATGGCTAGACCTTTTAAGATGAAGGTAAATAGATTCTGCCTCCTCAAGCATTTTGACAATGGAAAACATTTTGTTTGTCAGCACATATCATCTAACACCCGTATAGAAATGAACTAGAGAAATCAGCAGAGATTGTCATAATCATGGATATGCCTATTTTCATTAGTGTTACTCAAATGGTGTAATACCTCTCAAAATTAAAGGCACCACCATCTGTTTATAGCTGAAATGTAATAAGTTAAAATACAATAAAATGCACCTGCTGATTGGCAAAATAATTTTCAATTTAGTCTGATGAGAACCATTTCCATTTAAACTGCTATTAGTTGAGCAGCATGATTACAAAACAAGTATGCCCATGGCACAGAACACGATTTAATGAAATAGGGCTACATTTGGTTGATGCTTGGATCAAAAGAAATCCAAAATCAAGGTCTTCGTGGTAATAAAGGAGGTACTTTTTTATTATTATTATTATTTTATTTTATTTTATTTTTTTGTTACATTTTATTTCAGTAGTCCACTTTAGACATTCTCCTAACTATAAGTAACTTTGCAACTACATGTCAACTAACTCTCAAGAGTATTAGTAGACTGTTAGGGTTAGTAGAATAAGTTGACATGTCCTTGCAAAGTTACTTATAATCCGTAGAATGTCTGTTGTGAACTATCAGTGGACTATCAAAATAAAGTGTCGCCATTCTTTTCCCTCTCATTTTGTTCCATTGAAATCATTGGAGAATCATTGACATCATGTTCCCATCAATAAAAATCTCATTAATGTCTTAAAATATGCAACTTCTGCTTGTGATGCACAATTTTTTAAATGTGTCCTCTAGGTAACCAAGAATGGAAGAGATTCATGACATGCACTTCAACAGGTAAAACAATTCTTTTGAATGGATTTCCTAACTATTAATGCATGACCAGAAACAAAATTGTAATCGTGGTGGCATGGTTTGTGCATGGTATAATTTGGTTTGATTCTGGTGTCATGTTGCCCAATGTTCATGTTTTCATGTCTTTTATTTTGAAGTTTTCCCATTTTTTCCCCTAGGAAAGCACATGACAGGATCACATGACGGGATATAGGAATCACATGACAAACAGGAACCATTCCTGATTGTCATGTGATTCCCTTATCCTATCATGTGGTCCTGGCATGTGCTTCCCTTGACTGTGTGTCAAGTTCTCATTGGTTAATTGTTCATTCAGGTGTTTCTTGTTAGTCATTAGTATTGGTGTATAAATAGTCCTCGTGTTTCAGTTATATCTTGTTTAGCTTTGTTCCCTGTAACTGCTGTTGGTGTGTTTATGTTTCTGTTCATGTCTAATGTCTCGCTTCCACCGAGCACTACAGTATAGTTCAGTACGATTCAGGACGGTAAACTCTGATCTGGCTTGCGTTTCCACCGCCAACAGTACCCTTACTTGATAGGCATGGTGTATGCCGGAAAGTAGCTATCGATGTTCTTCTCGTGCGAAAAAGAAAGTGACACAGTAAACAACAATGGAGGACATACAGCATATCTTGTTCTAGCTTCTCGGCATGTGGCTGTTTGTCACAAGAAGAAACGGTATTGTTTCAACTTTAAAAAAACTTTAAAAAAAATGGCACCTCTTGTGTTGTCATTCCCCTTCTAGCACACACAAGTGACGATTCCCTGTCAACCAATCAACGTTCTGAAGTGAGTCTAGCTCCACCCTTTAGTACCAGACTATTGTGCTAGGTACCCCAATGGAAGGGTCCATTGGACTTTCTGTTACAGTCTGCAGGTTAGTGCAGTCCTTTTAATAACAGCCTGTTTGCTGGGTTGTTAGATGGTTGCTAGGGCTTTGGTAGTGGTTTCCAGGGAGGCGGCATTTACGAGTGACCTCACCTCAGCTGGTCAAATCACCTCAATATGGCAAAATAGTCAGAAATGGCTCTGATGATTTCAATAGGGTGTTATGGGTGGAAGCTTGTTTCCATAACAGAATAAAAAATAGAAAAGGTAATTACACAAAAAAAGTCAGAATTGTGAGATGAAAAGTGTGAGTTTAAACTCACAATTGAATTATGTCACAATGTTTACTTTATAACTTTATAATGGACTTTATAACTGTTTTTAAAGGCACAATATGTAAGATTTTTGGATTAAAATATCCAAAAACCACTAGAACAATGTTATACATTTTTTGTTGACTTCAAATCAGCTATTTTAACCTGTGACAGAGACCAATGATGTCATATCCGCGTTACCCTCGATTTCCAGTTTTACTGTCGTAGAAACCATGGAAACACCAAAAACACTTTAATATATTATGCGTTTTATAAGGCTAGTGAGCAACTGTTTGAATACATTTATCAACAGAAGACGTTGTTATATATCTCAACACAGTTGTTCTTATTGTTTTTCTTTTCTTGATTTACCGTGAGTATAACATGTTTGTACATGCCTCAGAGACAATGCTATTTTGTCAAGTGGCTAACATAGCCACAGTAACAGTAATACACCATTTTCTACATCATATCATATCTCAAAATGAACTGCATGCCATTTAGCAACAAGTCATCCAGCTTTTATTAATATATTCTAATATCGATCTAGCTTACTGCAGTGTGCAACAAGTGTCTCATAGCAGCCACCGAGCGAATGCTCCAACACACGAAACTTCCAACACACTCAAACATATTTTTAGTATGATTATTTTGACCAAGTAAAACAGTTCTGTGTTACTCCACAGTTTTAATTTGTCAGATAAAGTGACCTGTATGAGTAGTAATTCAGCACTCGTGGCTATTTCATTAGAATTAAATAAATTCACTTCGGATTGCTTTCCATTGGCTGGCGGTGGAGGTGAAGAGCTGAAAACGACAACTCCCATGATTCCACACTCACGGCGTCATCAAGCTACGCCTTTGTTTTGAATAAGCGACCTCTAGTGGTTAAAATTACATATTGTGCCTTTAACTGACTTTTTCCTTCAGATATAAATTCGGAAGCATGAGGAAAAAGTCAGAATTGCAAGCTTATATCCTGCAATTTTGAGTTTTTCTCAATTGTGACAAATGTGGAATTGCCAGAAAAAAAGTTAGAACTGTCGCAATTACCTTTTTTAATTGTGAATTTTTATTTGAGAGAAAAAAAATAAATAAAATAAAATAAAATCAATTTTTAAAGGTTGCAGTTTGTCTAAATAGGTTTTTTTAAAAAAGGAATCTGACTGACTGATTGACCAAATTGTAATATGTAAAATAACTAAAATGTTAATTGTGTACTTTCTATAAAAGCATTGTGTATTAAAAATCTTAAAGGTCCCATGGCATGAAAATTTCACTTTATGAGGTTTTTTAACATTAATATGAGTTCCCCTAGCCTGCCTATGGTCCCCCAGTGGCTAGAAAAGGTGATAGGTGTAAACCGAGCCCTGGGTATCCTGCTTCGCCTTTGAGAAAATGAAAGCTCAGATGGCCCAATCTGGAATCTTCCCTATATGTCGTCATATAGGGAAAGGTTACCTCCCCTTTTCCCTGCTTTGCCTGCCCATGAGAAAATGAGCTACTACCGTGCGAGGCGAGCACAATTTTTTTTTTCCCTCGAGAGACATCATGGCTTGCAAACGAGCAAAGCAAATCAGACCAACATGAAAAGCCAACAATGTAGGCTAGCATTAGCTACATGATAACTTTAACAGCAAGCAAAACGACTGCGTGTCTACGAGTCATTGCCATACATCCACTGTCAACATTAGCGCATGGTACCGTGGCCGCAAGCTGGTTAAGGCCACACACCCACCCTCCATCTTGCCCCGCCTCTCTCCTCCTCATTAGCATTTAAAGCTACAGACACAGAAATGGCACATCCTCAGGAAAGCTCATTGTGGGACTGGCTCGTAGTGGCTGAAATTCTGCACCAAAGCTGAATTTCGTTAAAGAGACTTCAGATACAGTACTAAGGACCACTTAGGCCTATATAAAAGCATCCAAAAAGGAGCATGTCATGACCTTTAAAACAAATGTACAACACAACTGAGCATGCAGTTTATTTTAACTTTTACTAACTTTTTAATTATGCTGCTGCCTTTATTGACCTTCAGAAGAGAGCAGTTTAGAGGATGAATTATTAAAAACAGTTGCTTTTATGTGTAAATATCATTGCATTTTATCTGTGTGAAAGTGTTTTCTTTGGATCAAATCAGTGCAAATCCCTCTAGGTTTTGAATAGAGAGATAAATGCCAAAACTTTTCTTTTCACTTATGCACACAGCATAAAGTACATATATGTTGTTAATTATGGAAATACTAATGTTATCACCCCACTGACTTCCTGATTCTTCCTACTTCCTTAGTGTTTGAAGCAGGCGGGAACTTTGAACTAAAAATAAAACTTGAGAGGACGTTGATAGCAGTGGTGGGGCTATAATTAAGTTTCTAGCATGTTCATTTTCAATGCGATGTGCAAAGGAGTGTTTATTAAAACAAACACAGAATCTTACTTAGTCATTACACACAAAAAAGATTGTGCATTTATTTATGCAGGAGTCTTTTTAAAGAACATTTCTCCCACTTTTTTTTTTTTTTTTGGTGAGGGAAACTTTGAGAAACAGCACACAAGCCGCTGTGGACAGATGCCACCTTAATTTGAAAGACACCTTAATTCAATCCATTTCTGTACCGTTAAATGCGTATGATTTGCTCAGTGAAATTCTAACTATACTAATGGACTTTAGTCAGGGTAGACAACATATTTAATTTGACTTGAATGAAAACAAGGCTGTGAGAAAGTACAGTCCCTATTGGTTTTGTTGTCTTAAAGTCATTGTCACATCTAATTTATTTATTTTTATTTCAGAGGAACTGCTTTGGAAATGCATTTTTAATGTTTGCAGACTTAAAAATCATCACAATGGTATACAACGGTGTAATCTGAACGGACTATAGTTCCACCCCTCAGAGCCTTGTTTTCATTCATGTATAATTAAATATGGCGTCTACCCAGAAAGAAAGGTCCATAAGAGCCCTGAGTTAAATCAAGTGAATCAAATGTAACTGAACAGACGTAACAAACACTCATGGGCAAATTCAGTAAACAATGCCACTGCATCTTATTCACTAACCACCCACTAACCTTTTTAACCATCTGCACTCTATATCACTGTCATAAGTATATACATGTAGTCACTATGTATAGTTCTAAATTGTGCAAATTGTTCTAACCAGCCATACACTCCCATTCGAAAGTATGGGGTTGGTAATATTTTTGGAGGATTTTGAAAGTCTCTTATGCTCGCCAAGGCTGCATTTAATCAAAAATACAGTAAAAACAGGAATATTTTGAATTAATAACATTTAAAATAACTTTTTTATATATTTTAAAATGTAACTTATCCCTGTGATGCAAAGCTGAATTTTCAGCATCAATATTCCAGTCTTCAGTGTCACATGATCCTTCAGAAACCATTCTAATATGCTGATTTGCTGCTTAAGAAACATTTCTTATTATAATTAATTATTAATGTTAAAACCAGTTGTGCTGCCTAAACATTGTTTGGTAAAAATGATAAATGTTTTCTACGGTGGCCGAGAGAGCTCAACGCGCTGCAACTGAAGAAAACACATGCAAACGCCAGCAAATTAAAGGGATAGTTCACCCAAAAATGAAAATTATTCCATGATTTACTCACCCTCAAGCCATTCTAGGTGTATATCTTCTTTCAGATGAACACAATCGGAGATATATTTAAAAATATCCAGTTCGTTGAGCTCTCTCGGTTTTCAGTTCAAAACAACAGCATTTGAAATAATAATAATAATAAAAAAAAAACTTTTGTAAATTCATAAATGTCTTTATACTGTCACTTTTGATACATTTTAATGCATCCTTGCTGAATAAAAGTATTAACTTCTTAATAAAAACATACTGACCCCAAACTAATGGTAGAGTAACTGCAGCAGTAAAGTATGCTAGATAATGATAGACTGCATCCTCTGCAATCTAGTACTTGGAACCAATTTAAATGGAACAAATGCATTTTTTTTATAACATGTCTTTTTAACAAATTATTTTATTGAAAGCAACTCGTTCTGATTTTGCGGGATCTGCCACGTCATGCACCTGCCTCCAGAGCAAGACACCAACAAATAGTTATACATCATGACTGCAGTCATGTGGACTTTTTTAACAACGTCTTTGTGGACTTTGAAAGTGGTGGTTAAATTTCTGTCTATGGAGGAGTCGTATACCTCTCGGATTTCATCAAAAATATCTTAATTTGTGTTCCGAAGATTAACAAAGGTTTTTACAAGGTATGGAACGACATGAGGGTGAGTAATTAATGACAGAATTTTCATTTTTGGGTTAACTAACCCTTTAAGCAGCAAAAACTTTTTTCAACTTTGATAATAATAACACTACTACTACTACTACTACTATTAATAATAATAATTAGGAGTTTTTTGAGCATCAAATCAGCATATCGAATGAATTCCGAAGGAACATGTAACACTGAAGACTAGAGTAACGATGCTGAAAATTTAGCTTTGACATCACAGGAATAAATGAAATGTATTAAAATAGAAAACAGTTATTTTAAATTGTTATAATGTTTCACAATATTACTGTTTTACTGTATTTTTGAGGCAGCCTTGATGAGCATGAGACTTCTTTAAAAAACATTAAAAAAAAAAATAAAACTAATTTTTCCAAAGTTTTGACAGGTATCAGTATATATATTTGTTTAAAATATATACATAAGTTAACCTCAAGAAACAAAGTAAAAAAAAAAAAAAAATCTAGGCCTATGTCATGATCCCTTTAAGTGTTACATTTCAAGGTAGAAAGACCAAAATATGTTCTTGTAATGCGAACTCTAATAATCTTGTTTTAGTTACAAAATAGGTCTCCAGTCCAGTTTCCACTAGTTTTCTGTGCACAAAGCACGTCCAGGTCCCCAGCCACCTCATCCTGGTATCACACTTATTTTTGAAATCACACCACCACCATCATTCTCTTTTCAGTAATGCCTGCTGCTATGGTAACAGAAATGTTCAGAACAATTAGGCTCCTGTTTTGACACAGAGAGCAGGTCTGTGTCAAAGAACAGACGTGCATATCACTTCAGAAAATGCCGACCCGAGAAATAAGAAACGCAAGCGTAAATGAAGATGCCACGAAAGGTGCCGGGATGACTGGTCTTTGTTCTTCAAATGCTCTCAATACACCCCGTTCTTCCTTCTTGGTGTGAATATTATCTGAACGTAGCACATTTCCTTCAAAAGTACATAGATGTCAGGGAGCCCAGTTAGGTGACCGAAGTGGGCCGCTTCCATCTCTGGCTCTAGGTTTATGTAAGAGCCATCTGCTTCAATTAGAAGTCATTGTGTTTGTGTTGGTGAGTGGGAGGTAATACAGCAGATAATAACGGGTAATTGTGTGGTGTGAGCTGTTTGTTGAAAAGGACACAGCCAAACCAGCCACCGTATATTCAGATCGTCCATCCTTACTGGTGAGTATTTGGTAAACACTAATGTTCAGTGAGAAAATCTGAGACAAAAACTTGTGATTACAACAATGCAGTCGGGTTCTTACGATACTATTCAAGCTGATGAAGTATGATGAAGGCCCTATGGGTGGCCGAAACATCAGGGTGTTCTTAATATTAGCCATTGTGAAAAAGAAGTGTTTAATTGTATTAAGTGTGCACTAGTAGTATACTTCAAATCTTAATTTTTAAACTGTACTTTCAGATTATACTGATGAAATAAAAGGCCAATCATGTGTAATAAAAGATAATACACTTTTATGACTGTTTCTTAAAGGTATAGTTCACCCTAAAAATCAATCAGTCAGTCAGTCAGTCAGACAGGTGTGGTTCTAATGTCATACGTCTTTCTTTTTTGGACCACAAAAGGAGAATTAAAAAAAAAAAAAAAAAAAAAAAAAAGTCCCAATTGCGCTTGTCCATGTAATGGCAGTGAATAGCAACCAGCATTAAGCTTTTTAAAAAAGACGCAAAAGTATTACAGAATGGTCCTATGTGAGACATGTTGTGTATTCCATGTGTTCTGGGGGTATAGGTTTCAGTTAAGAAAAAAAAAAAAAAAATATCCTGACCTTGGCCATTGTTCTTCTGTGCACAATTATAAAATTACATAAAAAGATGTACTTAAAGGGATAGTTCACCCCAAAATGAAAATTCTGTCAGCATTCTGAAACCTTTATGAATTTCTTTCTTCTGCTGAACACAAGATATTTTAAAGAATATGGGTAACCAAACAGTTGATGGGCCCCATTGACTTGTATTTTCTTTTCTTTCTCAATAGTATGGAAGTCAATGGGGCCCATCAACTGTTATCAACATTCTTCAGAATATATCTTCTTTTGTGTTCAGCAGAAGAAATAAAGGCAAGGGCAAGTAAAAGTAGACAAACATTTTTGGGTGAACTATCTCTTTAAGTGGGTCAAAAACACTTAAGTTCAGCTACTGTAATTTAAACTAGAATCAATGTTAATTGAATTGTAAATAACTAAGTGTCAAAAATACATTCAGTTTGTATGTTAGTACAATCATTTTAAGCATATTATTTCTGTAATAAGTACTCTTTTTCTGTACATTTTCATAAGGGAATGCACTCTTATGTCGCGGCTTCACCTCTTAAAATTAAGCAATGCCAAGTAGTTGTCATGTGTGGTGATACCATCCAAAACGAGAACCAATAAGATTTTAATCCAAAAATAGAGTTAGGCAGGAGAATCTTCACAAGAACACAAACACTTACCACATGAAATAATGACACTCACCAACAAAGAACAGAACAAAACAGGGAGTTCTTATGCACAGAGGTAACAAGAGAACTAATGATCAACAGCTGAATGTAATAAGTAACCAAGGAGACAAAATAGGAAACAAACAAGGCTAAACTGAACTGAAGCACAAGAAACAAACACATAGGAAAGAAAAGACAACTAAACAAAACATAATCGTGTTCTTTTGAAAGATGTGATGACTTTTTTTTTAGATGAAATATTGCTTTTTCTCATCTAAATCCAACATTCTCAGAGACACCACACTTTTTGATGTAATTATCATTCCAGTGGTTGGTATACAGTATTTTTATGATTTTATATTTTATGACTTTCTGAAGTTTTAGATGTTGTCTGGTTCATTTTGACAGTCACCAGCTTTATGCTTCAATGTTTAGACCCTTTCAAGTTATTGTTTTCTTGTAAATTTGCCATGGGAATCACATAATAGATTTTACTTGGTCATTTAAAACCAATGAAGTAATGCCATTTGCTTTATGTTCTGAAGACACCTCCCTGACGTCAGGGAATAGTGTTTCTCTGAACTCAATTTTCAGTCCCGGCTATTAACTTTAGTTTTTCGTTGATTCTGAATCTAATGCCTCATTCTATTCATTGCCCTAAATGGTTCAAATTAACTGATTGCTGAGAACTGAGTACTTTTAATAGTGTCTGTAAGGCTGTCAGGCTCACTAGTTAGGTCCAGAGAATTTGCATTAATTCCATCCCACAACTTAATGAAAGAAAATAGGTTATTTCTGACTGCACTTTTGGCATTTGTGGAGGCTTTGCTGCCAATTTAAATCACTATAAAAGCCTTTACTCAATGAATAAATGCAAATCACTGCATTTCAAATAAATTGATACTTATGCACAAAAACATGCCCATTTTTGCTGGTTTAAAGTGTTTTCCATGCAGGAAGAATAGTTTAAACTACTTTTAAAATGTACAGTATAAAATATTTAGTGTCAAAGTCTGTCTCTTTATCTTTAGCAGACATAAGGCTCGTTCACACCAAGGATGATAACTATAACAATAAAGACATAGTACAAAAAAACATTCTAAATATAAAAGAATAGCAGAGTCCACACCACAAATAAAACGGTAATGTCACATAGAAACAATATAGTTGGAATCACTTTCAGAATATTTTTTTTTTCTTCAGCTGATGAATGATAAAAACATTGACAGTCAATCAGAATCCACCCTGCTTTAAAGAGCTCAGGCATTTAAAGAGACAAACGACAAAACTGCAGCATGCGCTTAGAATAAACAGAACAATATTGTCCTCTGGTGTGGATGCTAATATTGTTATAGTTATCGTTCTTGGTGTGAACAGGCCTAGTAACATTAATAACAGAGGTACTTTCTTTGAACATTGCTAATTGGTTAATAGGTTGTTTGCACATGACGTCATTACCGCACGCAAAATGCGTCTGGAGGGCAAGGATTGATTTTTCTATATAGGAATCCTATCACAAACTCAAAATTCCCGTTTTGCATCATTTATGGTTGCTCAAATCTATCAGACCAAGAAACCACAATGAGCTTTTATCGTTTACGTAACTTATATTGTTTAACTTTAAAATTCGTCACCTTTTTATAGCGTTTTGCGTCTGCTGATACTGAAATTAATATGGATACCTGCTTACCTTTTTTTTTGTTTTTGACTTGGTTAAATATTCACATTCTTCATGGTATCGTTTGCAGGGAAAATAAGATATTTTATCCCATTGCATGATCATTTGGTGTTTTCAGTTCAGTTTTGAAGAATTCCATTTACAATGTTGATCTGGTTACCGTGAAAACAGTGTCACCAGCTGCTGCTTCAGCCATCATTATGGTAGAAAATGTCAAAAAAAAAAAAAAAAAAATCTGTTTAACAAGCTGACAGAAGTCGATCCATGTCTTTGTTGGAAGGGTGTAAATGTAACTGTAGTTTTAATGTTTTCTTTGTAAATATTCACTTTTTCCATATGACCACGGAGGAGAATCGGAGGGTCACATTCAGCGGACAATTTTTTTTTTTTTTTTCCCTCTTCAGTCTATGACAGACGCCGACAGACTGTATTTTTTTATTTTTTTATTTCAACAAATGGCGACCAAAATCAAACCCATAGAAGCTTGTGAACAGTTTTGATGCAATGTAATGTTAATTATTAAACCAAACAAAATACAACACTTTCAAAAACACTTTTTATTTTATTGAGTGATAGGCAGTGGGTTCAATCAATGACATTATTAGTTATACGGCGTCTCCCCGTCACCTCCTCAACCTGCTTCCCTTAGTGTGTTTTTCCAGTTTTTTTCCTGAACGATGACGTGAGCTCCTGTTGCAATTCTCGATTCAGCATAAAGGACCTACGATGGTGACATTTTTTCACAATCACCGACAGAAAATCAAAATTTCCCTTAACATCACTAGCCGAAAGACAGCGCAATATAAACAACCCAAACTAGAACTGAATGCGGCGTGATGGCAGCTTCACATTCTCTGCATCTACCTCCTCGATGGCAGTCAAGTCTTTCAGTTCAGTAGAAAAATTGCTCCTCTTCATAACATAAGGTTACTCATAGATGAGTTCAAAATACTTAGAAGCCTGATGCAAATAATTTTTTTTTTGAGTAAAACCAAGGCAATATTTTTTTTTACAGCGATTAGTTTATATTTAATGTATACAGCAATGTTATTTTACATTTGATTACTTTATTCGGTTTCTGTTGTAGGCTATTACTCATCTGAATACCACTGTTAGTACATCTTCCTGAAAAACCTAAAGCAGTAATTATTTAATTTGGGTTTTTGTTCTGTTGTATTTTTTGTTGGTTTTGTTTGAAATTTTAGTTCCTTTGTTCCTATTGTATTGCTGACTGTTTACTTACTGTTTACCGTAACTGTTTTGAGGACTTCTACTTGCATGAATTAACCTAGAATTAATTTTTTGCTGAAGTAATGATAATTGTGAAATTTCACTGACATTTAAAATTACTCATACTGTATCATGAAATAAGACTTTGATCATATCACCCAGCTCTAATTGTCTTAATCGTGATTTCAATATTGAGCAAAATAATCATGATCATTTGCCATAATACCAAGCAAACTGAACTTGACAGCCTGTGATCATCATGAATATCATTGTATGGAAAAGAGCAGCCTTGACATTTAAAAAATAACTTATTTTCTGTCCCAGAGGGGAAAATCCAGTTTGAAGTGGCATGAGAGTGGGTTTATGTCTTGATAATAGCCAAATTTACAGCTAAAAGCAAACAATCTGCATGTGCTCCTTCAGTTTGAATGGCGATGACTCTATTGGGAACAACGGCCTCCAATCTTACATAATAAATGAAAATCTCGAAAGACTCCAGGAACAAATGCAAAAGACTTTGATCAGATTATTTGCTACCTTCTCTCTTTCATATAATTGCCCTGTGTTTTATCATTATTACTATAATCATGCAAATGGAACAGCGCAGGGCAGCTATTGCATAAGAGAGGGCCACAGGTGGAGAGGCTCTCTGTGTGATGAGAGACCAGATGGAGGAGTTTCACACCTTTGACTCTCTCTCATTGTGAAATAAATAAATAAATAAACAGAAAAATCCTGTGAGCTCAACTTGGCAGCATGCACTGCTGTTACGTCCATAACATTTTTTTTTTTTCTTTTTCTTTTTTTTTTTTTCTTCTTCAGGCTAGAGATTTTGGAATAGGAGAGGTCAAAGCCAGAAAGTGCCCCATCATGTAGGAGGGTTGGCAACACGGTATATTCTCAACTTCTTGCTTGTCTGTACATGCATGCCTGTGTTAGTATGTGCTCGCAGGTTCTCAGCACTGCATCTACTGCAAATGCATGACTGGAGCCTAAAAGAAAACAAACCAACCAAATAAGAATGATGCCATAAATATACAGTGCCGTTCAAAAGATTTTTAAGTCATATTTATGGGCTTTTTATGCCTTTTTTTTGGAGAAGACAGCAGAGAGCAGATAGGAAAGCATTGGGTGGAGAGAGGGGGGCAGGATTGGCAGAGGACCTTGAGACGGGAATCAAACTCAGGTCGCCGTAAATGCATTTGCGCCATCAGTGTAAACGGACCAAAACTGAGACTTTTGAAAATAAAGGTGTGGCTGCCCACATTATGCTACCGGAACATGACAATAACAGACCAGGGGCCTCATGTATAAACGTTGAATACGCACAAAAAAGGCACTGAAATGTGCGTACTCAATTTTCCACGCACATGTCGGGATTTATAAAAAAATAAACTTGGTGTAAATATGTGTACACCATACGGGAGATCTAGTGGAAAAGAATGAGAATAACTAATGAGAAAACATTTTTCTAAAACAAGTATAGTGAATGATTTTAAGCAATGTAATGTGATGGCATTTATAGTCATATTTTCCTAACGTCCTGTACCATTAAACATGATGTCATGTGGCTGGGAATATGCATAGAAATGATATGCAGATACGCATAATAAAATTAGGTGTTGTAATGGTTATTTTCGGGGAGGAGATGGGGTGGAGATTCATGTATGCACAATCTTCCACTAACTGGGTTTTATAAATGGAATTTTGCGCAGGTTCTGGCGTACGCATGGTCTTTTTAACAGCATTTTATTGAAATAGAAATATTCAGTAAATATCTTTACTGCCACTTTTAAACAAATTAATGCATTCTTGCTGAATAAAAGTATATATTTTTGTTTGTTTGTTTGTTTGTTTGTTAAATTTGACTTAATCCAAACTTTTGAATGGTATAATGTATTAGGGTTTTCACAAAAAACAAACAAACAAACAAACAAAAAAAGTTGCTTTTTTCAACATTGAAAATAATATGAAATTCTTGAGCATCAAATCAGCATTTTAGAATGATTTCTGAAGGATCATGTGAAGGACACTGAAGACTGGAGTAATAATGCTGAAATTTCAGCTTTGCCATCACAGAAATAAATTACATTTTAAAATATATTCAAATGGAAAACAGTTATTTTACATTGTAATAATATTTCACAATATTAATATTTTTACTGTATTTTTTATCAAATAAATGCAGCCTTGGTGAGAATAAGACACTTTTTAACATAAAAAAATAAAATAAATAAATAAATAAATAAAAAATTCTGACCAGTAGTGTAAACAATGTTTATTTCATTTATTTAGAGAAGATGGCTATGACACTTTGTCCTACTGTAACATTTATGTGTGCATGCTGTTAAAAACAAAACAAACAAACAAAACACATGAAATGTGTCCATTCTACCATTCCAATTGCTCAAGCCTCTGGGAGATTCTGCTTTTCCAAGGGCACCACATGAACCAAGCCACCGAGGGTGAATCTAAGAGCACACAGTGACATACGGTATGAGTCCGGCAGCAGTCAGTGATACCCTGTAAGACCTTCGATGACCCTTAACCAAGGACCTCTGAGTAATAACGTGTCAATACGGCTAAAGAAAGGTTGCAGTGTCAAACATGCAGCTAAACAAAAGAAGGACGAGGCATAATTCTGCCATTCTGTTTGTGTCTCTGCTTGGTGCTCTGGGGGTCCAGCCAGTTCCAGAATGGTCCAAGGCTCTGTCATATAAGATTATAATGTGTGAAGAAGGTGGCCAGAAGGCGTTCTCTCAGTCACAGCTGCCTGGCCCGCTTTCGGTGATGGAAGGCGACAAAATGAAAAGCTCTCAATTCCACGGCTTTCGTGCAGCAGAGTTGCACCCCTCTCCTGCTGTTGAGGACACCTCCTGATGGAAATCAAGTGCATTCCCGGCCAACTGCAATGTAATAAATATAATTTCATATAGTGAGTTCCCTGGAATGAGGGTCAGCTTAATAATCGTGTTTCCTCAGCTCCTGGGGATGAAGCTTTCGACTTTTTGAATGTTGTTTCTTTCATTCTCATATATTGCTTGATAGTGTATCTAATATCATCATGGTCTACTGTAACTGTTAAAAATCAACACAAATGAAATAAAAACAAACTATGATTTTAGGACATTTCTGCTGCTTTGTCATGTTTTTCATTTTTGTGGTCATGCAACCTTTTGAAACTATAGAAGTTGTGCCTCCAAACTTTTTGGAAATGCAAAAATGCTTATAAAAGTGTTTCATATCAAATATTTTAATATTTTATCAAGCCAATTTTCTAGCCATTTTTAATTATTTTTTTTTTTTTTTTAATATTAACAAATGAGTTAGTTCTTTTTAGTAAAAACAAAAAACAAACAAACAAACAAACAAAAAAACCCACAATTTTGTCAGATTCCTGAAACAAATCACTCTTATTGATCAAAATGTTTAACCTAACCCTTACTCAGTTTCTTATGCTCACCATGACATTTAAATTGAGTGTTTTCTGATTTAATATATTTGAAAATATAATTTATTCCTGTGATGCAAAGCTGAAAAACACATATTTATATATATATTTATACACCAGTTCTCTCTGGTTCCCGGTGAAACGGTTTGAGTGCATCACTCCACTTGCAGTGACTGTCATGGCGGTCGAGCAAATCCACCATATTTTTTTTATAAATACTACTGTTGCTATGTCACGAAATGTAGTTGCAAGAGTTTTTTAGGTGAGAATTTAGTTATTTAGACCTTAAATATGTGACTCATATATAAACACAGAGGCTATTTTACAATTTGTTTTGACGCTTTTGCAGATCCGAGCTCTAGGCTGTCAGCGGCTGTATTGTTGTTCAATAAATATTATTTTATATAAATAATATGCCATATTTGGTATTAAGAAATGGTCCGTTCCATCAATAATATCAGTGAAAATTAAATTATTACGGCATTAGATCGCAGCAAAGACTCTCTTTATGAGTGAGTCAGAACAAGGAAGTTGTTTTATCAGGACAAAGCATTTCCCTTTCTTGAGTGGACATTCAAACTGATTTTTTATAATGGATAATGAATATAATATTATGGACATTGACCTGAAGAATTAATGCTACATCAGATGCAGGTAATAACTCATTTAGTCGACCTCTCTCTCATAATACAGTAATACTCTATCTACAAAATACAATAAGCTTCAAAGAAGCAACTCAGCGTTCCTTTGTTACTAGTTATAAAGTGCCATTTTAGAATTAGTAATGAAGGCTTGGGTTAAACTGTTAAAGTGTCAACTTGAGATTTGAATCCATGGCGGAATTAAGTAGTTCTGTACAAAAGAGGGTTTTTAAAGACAATAATGCAATATCACACTTGTAGCCGTGCGATATGGCTGTATATCAGCACGCTGTGATTACCTATGGCAGGGGTCGGCAATTAGGTTTGGCATCGGGCCAAATAAAAATTTTGCCACTAGTTGGCGGGCCAGAACATAATCAGAGACTTGAATAAGCCCATTAATGGCATGTTCGAGTCATGCTCCTAACAAACTGTTTTATTTCCTCTTTCCATATTGTGAATAATAAATGTGTATCATTTTAATTTGCTTGTTACAAAATGGAGCCTAACTTATTGTAATAATTATTTGACGTAGCCTGCTTTTACACTCAGAATTATTCCTTTGCATCCTCCCGTACTAAACTGCATTTTTTTTTTAATTGCGGGCCAGATATATTTGCTTGCGGGCCAGTTCTGGTCCGCGGACCACCTATTGCCGACCACTGACCTACGGTGACTACCTACAGCTGAATCACAGCTGTGCTAATATACAGCCATATCACACTGCTACTTATTTTTTTCCCAGGATTATTTGATAAATAGAAAGTTCAACTGAGCAACATTTATTTAAACTATTTTTTGTTGTTGTTGTAACATTCAAATGTCTACTGTTTTATCAAAAAAATGCACCCTTGCTGAACAAAAATAATTAAATTATATATATATATATATATATATAAAAAAAAACTAACCCCAAACTTTCAAACAGTAGTATACAGTATGTAAGCAAATTGAAATTTCAATTAAAATATACCCAAATGAATTAGGATAGAATTAATTAGGATTAGGATTAAACGAGAGTTTATGAATCGGAATTGAGTCAGGAAATCTATATTAATGCTCATCATACCATACACGTGAGCACATCTAAATGCAATGCATTGAAAAAAACTTGACGTTCAATGTTTGTAAATGCAAATAATTGTCTACAAACTTGTTTATCGCGTATATTGTCCTCACAGTACCTTGCCCCATAGCTTAATAACCACTGGGCTGCACATTATGCAGCTGGGATTTCTTATAAGTCCCTCCGTGGGATTAATATCATGCTTCCTTGGGTACCACTCCCTGATCAGTGCCGGTTACATGCCACTAACCAGAATTTACCACCGCGGGCAGCAGCCGTGATTCAGGCCTTTGGCGGGAAGCTTCATTCTTGGCTCCCTCTCTCCTCAGTGGTGTCCGCACCTGAGCTCAAAGCTCAGATGATGGATGAACGGAACACAGATATCAGCCTTGTCATCTATTGATGGCTTTTAAAGTACTCGAGAGGGAAGTCAGGCTGTAGGCCTCACCTCCACCTCAACGAGAGCCGGCTCACCAGCCCCAGTAGCTGCTGACATCCATCATCTTTCTCACGCCTCGTGTGCCCTCATCATGTGAGTAATGAGATGAGGCTTGGAGAATCTTAATGGATCTGCAATCTCCTAACTCTTCTGAAATACAAAAAACATACTAGAGACCTACTTGTTCTTTCAAGGTATCCTTGCCCGCAGTAATCGGAAGAGAAATTGAGCAGATTAATTGTCATGAAAGATGCATCAGTCAAAGTGCAAGCACAACCTTTTAGCTGGAGCCTCTCTACAAGGTCAGTTCTAGTGTCAGTGGTGGCTGGTGCTTTTCGAGAGTAGGGAAGCAGAGATTATTATTTTGTTGTGTGTGGTATTGCTCTCAATGGACATAATTACTTCTAAATGGGGAAATTAATAATTGACTATGGTAAGAACTGTACTTTTAGAGTTGACAATGATTAAACGTGTAATCGAATTATGTGATATGCAATTAAATATTAATATTTGTCTTGAAAGCGTCTTCATTTAGGGCTTTTCTCTCCATTTATAACAATAATAATAATAATGTTTTATTAAATTTTATGGTTGAGATTAACTTATTTACACTTGACAATTGCAAAATAATATTTAAGATGTAAAGAGTAAATTATATTATTATTGTTATTTCAGACTAGCATTACAATTAGATACAATAGACCTTGCAAAAAGTGTTTATTTATTTATGTATTTTTTATAAGTGAGTATATTGTTGATTTGGTAACACTTTAGTATGGAGAACAATTCTCACTTTTAACTAGTTGCTTGTATATTGGCTGTTTATTAGTACTTATGAAGCACATATTAATGCCATATTCTGCATGACCATATTCTACATCCCTAAATCATACCCCATACCCAAACTTAAACGTTAAAACAACTACTTTACTAACTATTAATATGCAGTAAATTTAAGAGTTTATTAAAGCAAAAGTCATAGTTAATAGTGAATATGTTCCCTAAACTAAAGTGTTACCATTGATTCTTACATCAAATCAGTCCATGTATGTGCCAGTCTCCCATCGAAGAAGTACATGTAATTCATCAGACGTACATGTAATATACCAGATCTCACACAAATGTTTGATGATCACTAGGGGTGTAACAGCATGTCGTGTCACAATATATTGCAATACAGAAATGCAACAATATCGTATCGTGGATAGTGACAATGTGTTGTGTGTCACAGTTCCCTGCGTTCCCGGACTCCATTTCCCATGATCCTCTTTGTTTCCACACCTGCACTCACTTCCTCGTCATCTCCTCATCAGCACTCATCACCTGCACCTGGACCTCACCATCTGCACACCCTTTATAATGGACTCACTCCTCTCACTCCTTGTCTGTTCTTATTGTGGTATTATTGTTGTACTATACGTGCTTTTGGTTATTTTGTTCACTTTCTTCCATTAAATATCCTATTCTGTGGAAATCCGTGCATGCCTCATCCCTTCAGCAAACCAAGCCGTAACAGAAGAACAGACCAAACCGTTGGATTTCCACTAAAGAAAATGGGATTACCCATGTACATGTACCTGTTGGTGGGGAATTCATGGGCGGGGTTCCAGACCCTCCTCGGCCTTCCAAGGCCCCAGACCCTCCTCGGCCTTCCAAGGCCCCTGACCCGCCATGGCCTTCCAAGGCCCCTGACCCGCCATGGCCGCCCACGGCCCCTGACCCGCCATGGCCGCCCACGGCCCCTGACCCGCCATGGCCGCCCACGGCCCCTGACCCGCCCTGGAGATCTCCGTTCCCGTCTGCTACTCTCCCTGCACCTGTGTGAAGGTCTCCAGGGCGCCCATCCCCCCTCCCCGGTTGTTCCTTCTATGGCGCAAGGCCGCGCCTACCGGGAGGAGGAGGTAATGTCACAGTTCCCTGCGTTCCCGGACTCCATTTCCCATGATCCTCCTTGTTTCCACACCTGCACTCACTTCCTCGTCATCTCCCCATCAGCACTCATCACCTGCACCTGGACCTCACCATCTGCACACCCTTTATAATGGACTCACTCCTCTCACTCCTTGTCTGTTCTTATTGTGGTATTATTGTAGTACTATACGTGCTTTTGGTTATTTTGTTCACTTTCTTCCATTAAATATCCTATTCTGTGGAAATCCGTGCATGCCTCATCCCTTCAGCAAACCAAGCCGTAACAGAAGAACAGACCAAACCGTTGGATTTCCACTAAAGAAAATGGGATTATTCCTGGTTCCCGAGTCTCCAGTGTCCCGCAAACAAACCTCAGCGGAGGATCGTCTGTGTGGGCTACGGCAGCATGGTCGCCCGCTGGAGAGGTATGTGGAGGAATTTACGGAACTTGCCTATTTGGTGAACTGGCCAGATGCCCCGTTAAACGCTTGTTTTTTGGCGGGTCTGGACGAGGACACGATTCGATTTAGTGAACCTGCGTGTTTTTGTTTTTTTTTCCCTAGACGAGACAATTAATCTGATTCTCTTTCTGAACTGTTCTGATTTTGTTATTGAAGAGGTTCAAGAAAAATCGTGTATTCCTCGTCCAGTCCCCACAGAAATACAAGCGGCCTGGCCAGTTCGGCAACCGCCGGTTTCCTCCGCCTACCCCTCCAGTGGGTACTCCCCTATTCCTCAGCCTGCCCCAAATCAACCGCCCAAAAGGAGGTCCAGACGGCCCAGGGCCGCTGCCTCACCGGAACTCCCAAGTGAGTCTGCCAGCCAGCCTAAGCCTTCACCCAAGGGAGAACCCTGGCTAATAGACTTTTGGGCAGAACCATCAGTCCCATCCTTCCACGAGCCCGCTCCGGACTTCCTCCACGAGCCCGCTGCTTTTGGTTATTTTGTTCACTTTCTTCCATTAAATATCCTATTCTGTGGAAATCCGTGCATGCCTCATCCCTTCAGCAAACCAAGCCGTAACATTGTGCATAGTTCACCCAAAATGAAAATTACTGTGTGAGGGGAAAAAAATCCAAGTTTACAGAGTTGTCAGTACTATATTAAACTACTACTGTGTGTGTATATATATATAAATTAAAGGAACACTTTGAAAACACATCAGATCTCAATGGGGAAAAATATCATGCTGGATATCTATACTGATATGGACTGGGTAATGTGTTAGGAACGAAAGGATGCCACATCATTTGATGGAAATGAAAATTATCATCCTACAGAGGACTGAATTCGAAGACCCCCTGAAAATCAAAGTGAAAAAATGATGCAAAAGGCTAGTCCATTTTGCTGAAATTTCACTGCAGCAGCTCAAATTGGTACTCAGTAGTTTGTATGGCCCCCACGTGCTTGTATGCAAGCCTGACAATGTTGGGGCATGCTCCTAATGAGAGGCCGGGCATTGTCGTGCCCCAGGAGGAACCCAGGACCCACTGCACCAGTGTAGGGTCTGACAATGAGTCCAAGGATATAATCCCGATACCTAATGGCAGTCAGGGTGTCATTGTTTAGCCTGTAGAGGTCTGTGTGTCCCTCCATGGATTGCCTTCCCAGACCATCACTGACCCACCACCAAACTGTTCATGCTGAACGATGTTACAGGCAGCATAATGTTATCCACAGCTTCTCCAGAACCTTTCACGTCTGTCACATGTGCTCAGGAAGAACCTGCACTCATCTGAAAAGCACAGGGCGCCAGTGGTGTTCAATGGCAAATGCCAATCGAGCTCCACGGTGCCTGGCATTGAGCACAGGACCCACTAGAGGATGTCGGGCCCTCAGGCCACCTTCATGAAGTCTGTTTCTGATTGTTTGTTCAGAAACATTCACACCAGTGGCCTGCTGGAGGTCATTTTGTAGGGCTCTGGCAGTACTCATCCTGTTCCTCCTTGCACAAAGGAGCAGATACCGGTCCTGCTGATGGGTTAAGGTCCTTTTACAGCCCTGTTCAGCTCTCCTAGAGTAACTGCCTGTCTCCTGGAATCTCCTCTATGCTTTTGAGACTGTGCTGGGAGACACGGCAAATCTTCTGGCAATGGCACGTATTGATGTGCCATCCTGGAGGAGTTGGACTGCCTGTGCAAGCTCTGTAGGGTCCAGGTATCGCCTTATGCAACAAGTAGTGACACTGACCTAGCCAAATGTAAAACCAGTGAAAAACAGTCAGAAAAGATGAATAAGGGAAAAAATGTCAGTGGCCTCCACCTGTAAAACAATTCTTGTTTTGGGGGTCGTCTCATTTTTGCCCATCTAGTGCACCTGCTGTTAATTTCATTAACAACCCCCTTTGCTGCTGAACTGACCAGATCAATATCCCAGGAGTTTAACTGACTTGATGCTATTCTCTGATTAAAAAATGTTCCTTTATTTTTTTTTGAGCAGTGTATAATAATGCAATGGGGGAATATTTGTGGGTCCTGAAAATGCCAAATGTCTTATGTTACCAGTAAAAAGTAGCCTGCATTATTTTAAATATATCTAGTCAGTGACAGTGTGAGAAAATATTCATCTAAAATAAATCTGTGTTTCACGGTTAGAATCATGAATATTTTTATTCTGGTGTCACCATTGTCCTGTGCATTGGGATATCAGCACCAAATCCAAGCCTATTCATTTCCACCCCCAATGTAATACCAAATTTACCATTTTAATCAACATTACATTACAGTACATTTTTTTTGTTATCCTTTTACCATATGTCTGGGAGTATCGCAATGATATTGTATAGTGAGTTCAATATCGTGATACAATATGTATCGAATTGTGACATGAGGTTATCGTTACACTCCTAATGATTACACCCCCCCCCACCCCCACATCCCTGTGATGCCCCATACCTGTTGAAATGAATGGATATAATTTTATTATCTAAACTACTGATATGCACCAGTGGTAGATTATTGTGGTGTTTATACATGTGTCTTTTATTTCTCTAAAATAAACATTACACATTTTCATTTGAATTTTTGGTTAAGCTGTGCTTTCCCGGTAGTCTTAAAGCAATCACCACTGTTTTCCACTGTACAGAATAAACTCAAAGCAGCATATGTTTTGAAGATAAAGCCTGGGGTTTATCTTGCTCTCTTTCCCGCTGAGAGCAACTTGAGGGTAAATCTTGTGCAATCTTGTGATGTACTTTAGCAGTGATGGTGATGTAATTTATGTTATATTTTAGCTCACACTTGCTTTGTGCTATTTACACTTGGACTATTTAGAGACACGGGGGCGACCATGTGCATGTAGTCTCTGAGGAAAAAAAGTGGTTGTGAAACAACACACTTTATGAATTAGTTTATACTTTTTATATTGTTTATAACATTTCTGCTGTATGACTATATTAGACACGGTTATCTCATTAGAATCTCTTTCAGATGTTAAATCCAAATTTAACATTATGAACATAATGCTAGTATCAGCATCTCTATTCATACAATCAAATCACTGCAGAAGAATCACAAAATCTGCATTCTCTTTCATCCAAATTTCATACATACCATATAACCCATTTCCATATACTTTCGCTCACCTAAGCACTTATAGTAATAAAGTAAATTATATACCTTCCATGAAAGGAAAGTGTCCTAATAGCCAGTGACATGGAGACAGTTATTTTTGCTTGACTGTAGTTTGATGCATTATGGGTTAACCAACATAATGCCTTTCACAGTTTAGTGTCGACCTTGAGAGCATTTCTGCTGTGGATCCATCCATCTCCATCAAATACCACCATCATGACACAGTGTTTTGCCTAGGAAAGCCATTAAAGGATCTAATCCCAAGGTGGGAGAATGAAATCAGACTCACTGTGAAATGATTACGCCCATTCAGAAGGCCTTGGATAAATGCTGTAATTAATTGAACTCATAAAGAATTACTATTTACCATTTATTGGACCATAAACTCTTTATAGTGTAATATATACCTTCTGCTTCAGTTCAATGCCATTATTTGAGATGTTTAGGGAATTTCTCACACACATAAAATAAAATAACAACACAAACTAATTTCATGGTAAAGGAATATTGTGCACAATGATGGATGGATGGATGGATGGATGGATGGATGGATAGGTGGAACAGAATTTGAGAAAACAAACAAACAAACAAACAAACAAACAAACAACAACAACAAAAACATATTTCATAGTGCCCTAAATAATAATGTAATTTTTGTTAAACTTTTAATAAATTGTTAAATTTCATAGGGGCCTACTATAAAGGGGAGCAGAATTACATTTACAGTCGGCATGAAATGGAAGCTGCGATGGAACTCCTGTGATGTATATACGAGTGAAACGGCTTCTGGAACAAGAAAAAAATGTAGGACGATTTTGATTTTGTCCTTGGGGAATTGATTGGATGGTTGTGGTTTGCTATTGGTCGATCTCATGTGAGTGACAGGTTATTCCAGGACGCTGACTACGCTGTACACCCATACTATAAATGATTGTTCACACACCATGCAGCTGAAGCTAAAGAGATGATGGCCAAAGGCATTTGGAGTAAGTATATCCTTTAATCTCCCTAGTTATGACAGAGGCATTCACTGGAGATCAGAGATTTCTGCTGGTCTTTTGGAAAATATAAATTAGCATGAGGACTTAAGATGCTAAATTAATATGGATTAGAGCTGTTTAGTTGCCCCCCAAAAACAGTTGTTAAAGGTGGTGTACCAAATGTCCATTTTACCAAAAGTCCAACTAGCTGACAGATAGCACTAAAATTGGTGTTGCGAGGAATTCAACCTGTCTCTGTGACAGCACTGCACTCCATAAACAGCAAAAAGAGTCAGGGGAGCGACCAAGGCTTTTCAGACAAACAGAAAACTATACATTCTGGTATATAATGCCCACTTTTCATGACCTGTCTTGTACTTTTACTCATTAAAAATATGGTTTTACTTTTTAAAATACGTCAAGTTACGAATGTGAAATGGATCCCAAATGGCAATTTAATGATTTTAACGATGTATGGTGCTGCTGCTGGTGACACAGGTGGTCCCTGCCTCGGGCCAGTGTGTACTACTAGTCACATGGTCTATGTATGTGTGTATGTGCTTGTGCATGTGTTAGCCATAATGAAATGCATACACACACCATCATAGCATGTGTGCTTGGAAGTGGCTGTAATGTATGCAAATGTGTGTTTCATAATTTGAGTGATGAGAATGTGATACTCTAACAACATAAGCACTGTAGGGACTATATCTTTAATATATTCCATAATTCTTTCAGTTTCTACATATTGAGGCTACTGTACAAAAGCATGGTTCCTCAGGCCATAAACTGTATTTACACTCAAACATGTTCCCAAAATGGGATTTGTGAGATGAAATATTGCTGCCCATGTTTCATGCTATTGGTAGATGGCATTATCTGTTATTTGCTTGACATTTTACAACCTGAAGTACATATTCTGCACCAAGTAGCACCATATTTTAGAAGAAAATGTTCAGTCAGCTTGTTTAAAACGTGAACTGATCCCATTTAAATACTACATAATGCAGATGAATTAGAACTTTCCTGGAGCTAAAGGGAAGCATTATTAGTGGGATCAGTTTATCTGATCATATTCAGTGTATTTTAATTATTCATAAACTGTGATTCTAGATAGAAGCCATACATTTTTGTATGTTGGAAACGTATATAATGTATTGAGAGCATATGGACAACTTTACAATTCGTTGTGGTTTCTAGAATATTTTTGATTCTATAATAATTATATATTTTAATGAATAAAAAAGAGTTGTGTTTGTATTTCTTTTACCATATTTCCCATTTCGTCCCTTTTAAAGCAATTAACTATTCCAATTTGTTGTTTTGTTGTCAGTAAGGGACTATCTTTGCTTATCATGCTAAACTTATCATGCTTTTGTAAAATAAACAACTGATAATTGGAAAGTGGATATTTGTAGAATTGTCATCATTAAATTATTTTTTGCAATACGCACCTTGCACTTTTACAATCTTGAGCGTGGAGCTTGAAATTACATTGTAAAATTGCCAACCCCATTACTGTCTACCCTGCAGTACATTAGCATAATTTAATCACAACATATATTAAAATGTATTAATTTATCTTGAGATTGCACAATGCAGTTTATTAAATCACATTTGGCTGATAAAATGTTTACTAGAAAGATCTTTTAATAGCCTGTTAACTGTCAGTGGAACACTTTGTATTGCCTTTATTCCCTATCACATATTTTAGTAATCAACATAAATCAGGTATCATTCGAAAGCTTAAACACTCAAAATTCAGTCTGTGAAAACCTTTTTGAAATTTGATCATTGCGTTATCATAGAAAAGGTATTGTGATAAGTTTTAGCAGGCTCGATTTTTGTGATATCAACCTCAAATTCGGAACACAACTTGGTTAGACATTAGGGATGGGCATTTTTGGCAATTTTTCATTTCGATCATCGATAGGTTTCAGAAATGGCTGTCATGGAGATTGTTAGGAAAATTAATGTTAAAAATAAAAATATGACATGAAAACCAGACTTCATGAAAACGTGATTAGAACACTGTTAGATTGATTATGATGCAGCAATGTTATTAAGAAGGAATCATCAAAAAGGAATAGCTGCCTGAGGTGAAGAGTGACTTTATGCCATTAAACTGAAGCCCGTTCTATGACATCCTATGATATTAATCAAATAACTTAGATGCATAATATAGACGTAATGTCACGATACCAGTTCTGTTTTGTTTTGTACTCTTGCACCACACCCCGGACTACATTTCCCATCATCCATTGCACTGATTACACACACACCTGCAGCCAATCACACACCCTACATAAGCCATGCACGTCCTCTCTCTTTCACTGCCAAGTATCGTTAGCATTTATGCTGTTTAGCATAGCTACGTTACGGAGCCAGTTCCCGGTCCTAGTTGGAGTTCAGTTGTAATCTAAGTCTAGTCACGTCTTGTTTTTTGCCTGTCTCCTGATTTTCTGCTTGTCTTGGATGTCTCTCTCGCCCTGCCGTTTGGACTCTGTTTGCACCTCTCTTGGACTATTGCCTGTTTTCCCTGGATTATTCTTTAGCCTAGCCCTCCTGGATATTGTTTGCCATTGATCGACCACGCTTGTCCCTGGAATACTCTGTCTTACCTACTCTATACCTGTTTACTTGTTGCCAATCCATGCCTGTTATCAACCATGTCTTTAATTAATAAAGCCTGCATATGGATCCGCATGCCTCTCATCTCAGTCGCCCCGTAACATGTAACATTACAACTTGTATCTGCACAAAAGGATGCAAATGCCAGTGAACTTGTAAGTTACACGTCATAGCGAGAGTGAAAGAGAGAAAGAGTGAAAACAGCTTGCGCCGTGATGCGCTTTCATGACAGCGCGCTGAAACACGGACAAGGACAGAATTTACTGTAGCTTTCTATAAAGTTCTCATTATAATGCCATGTTTATAGCAGATTTATTTTAATCACATTATTAAGTGATTCCATAAATCGCCTGCGCGTTTTCGAAGCCATGCAAATTATGCCATTGAATAAATATGACGGAAAAAGCAGTGCTGCATTATTATAACATCAGTATTTTTATTTTTTTTAAAGAAACATCTAAAAGCAATATGACTGTCTCAAAAAAATATCGGGCATTGCATTTGAGCATGAAACTAAACACTGATATGCAGTGCATTCAGCATCTTAATAAATGTTGACCCAACGCATCCTGTATTAGATTAATCAGATGTAGCCATTACAACTTTCATCTGCAAAAAGTTTGCGAATGCAAACGTGAGCTTGACCGAAAGCGTAACTCCGATTGCGCTTTAAAAAGTGTCACTAATATTTCAGCAATATTTTGGATTCAATTTGCACTTTCTGATCAACCAAAATGTTATTTTACAGTATGCAAATCACTGATGATTATTGCTAAATTAATTATGAATAGAATTTAAAGGATATTTTCAGCACAAGATAAAAGCTTGGCGCTGCGCAGCTTGCATTGAACTGTATTTTCATCTATCTTGTCAAAGTGAAACTAGACATCACTATGTGACTTCGAGGCCATTCTCTCTCTTCTCACGTCTTTTGACGCATGCTGTGAAAAGCTAAACAATCGGAGCTCAGGGCGCCGCCCTATAACCAATCAGGAGAAAAAAGAAAAAATACATTTCGATCATCGTTTACATGATCGATCGACGCTGTCACGGTCAAGTCCTCGAGTACTCGGTCGCTGTTGCACATCTCTATTAGACATACAATACAGTATGGCTTTGCTTTCAACGAATTGATTTTCAAGGAAAAATGGAGTTCAGATCATTTTGTAAAATATACATTTTGTATAAAATGGTTCGTTCAGTACAGTAAACTTAATCTTCTATAACTTTTTTGCACTTTTATTTTTTTTTAAATAAAATGCTTTCACTACTGCAATCATCTGTTGAGTGTCTTCTCTAAAAAGAGACCAATCTTAAAATGTAAAATACAGGTTCACTATAGAGAATTTAAAATGAAAATAAATAGAACTAATTAAAACTAAATGCATACAGTGGGATCCACTAAAAGGTTCTTTATATATAGGTTCTTGCTTGGCAGAACCCTTTGACCTTTTCGTCTAAGAGCATAATAAAACTGCATAATGTTTTGCACTAAATAACTTCAAAGCCAATAATTTATTTGGAGAAATTTCCCATGATCAGTCACATTTTCATATGATGTCACATCCTATGAACTAAGGTTAAAGTGCGACAGAAGGAAAACTGAGCAAAGCTGCTGAAAGTGACAGAAAGAGCAGGGGGAGGTGCATTTACTTCCTTGGATTGTTGGGTTTGAATGGGTGATCTATATCAGAGAGTGACATAGTGTATTAATCTAGAGGGGGGTGGCTGCCAGGGCAAGGGCATATCTCTTCTCATTGATATGTTTGCTGCAGCTCAGTAATCAATCGCAGAGAGCACTCAGCCTGCAGATTGGCTGCCGCTGACTAAATGGCAATGTACCATAATTACAAAATCTGATGGAGAAATTCCATATGCTCAAGAGCCAGCTGTGTGTACTGTGCATGTTTGGGAAGGCTGGTGTTTTTTCAAAGGTTCGGTAGGAATTTTGTTCCATTTCTAATGCATACATCCCAGACAGTATGTCTCTTCTCTCATCACAAGGTCACAAAATCTATACACTTTTTTTTTTTTTTTTTTTTTCATATTTTGTGTAATTGTGAAGTATTATAAAATATGTTACTTTGAGCTAAGTGCACAACACTTACAGAATTACCATAGCAATCAAAATAAACAAACATGGCAGCCAGACAAGTAATGAGTGTCAGGACATTTTGTTCATTTTTCAGTTTCTATTTCTGCAGCTCTTAGCTGAACTCCTCCGACCCACCTGTGAAATCTCATTGTGCCAGAATCACGCTCCTCATAATTGTACATTAAACATTCAATATGTTCTGATTGGCTGTGATTGTGCAGCAGTTTTACACTCAGCGTGGATCGACAAATTACATTCCACTGGAAACTTTGTATATGAACTAGGGCTGTCAAGTGATTCAAATTTGAATCTAATTAATTGCATGATGTGCAAATTAACTTATATAATTAATCGCAAATCAATCGCACATTAAGTTTGGCTGAGAAATTACCCCCAGAAGATAATATAAAGTCATTATTGTATTAAATGAGAAAAGCATCACATAGACATTAGAAAAAGTAGCTTTAGAAATAAATATTTTATTTGATTCAACATTGAATTTATTACACAAACTTTTAGCTTTTAGGCTAAAACGGCCAAGGTTTTTTTTTTTTTTTTCTTTTGTTTTCTGCATCTGAATTGGTATTTAAATATATTTATGGACCAAAACAGGGGTACGTTTCCCAAAGCGAACTATAGTCGCAAGTTCCGTCGTTACCAATAGAGTTCAATGGGACTAACGATGCTTTCGGGAAATGGTCCCCAGTTTGGTTACCAACATCATACAAAGCCGTCTGCTATCTAAATGTTCTCACGGTACTTTGATGAAATACACAAATTGGTCAAACACAGCTGAATGGGTCATTGAATCATTGGTTCACCCGGTTGATTTGCTCAAAAAGCGGATTCATTCTGAAACAAAACACTGCTGTTTATTGCTCTGAGACACACAACAGTTATACTCTGGCTTTATAATTTACTAGTTGGAAAAATTAAGCATAAAGAGACAATATTGTGTATAAAATATATCACAATATTAAAGGGTTAGTTCACCCAAAAATATAAATTCTGTCATTAATTACTCACCCTCATGTTGTTTTACACCCGTAAGACCTTCGTTCATCTTTGGAACACAAATTAAGATATTTTTGATAAAATCCGATGGCTCAGTGAGGCCTGCATCGCCAGCAATAACACTCCCTTTTTCAATGCCCAGAAAGCTACTAAAAAGGCGATTTCAAAACACTGCGTCATGAAGCTTCAAAGCTTAATGAATCATTTGTTTCGAATCAGAGGTCCGGAGCACGTATAAAACCGCCGAGTCACGTGAACTATTAAAGTTTCAAAACACTAACCATGTTTACATGTACAATTTTTTGTCATTCCGATTGAAAGATTTGGTGGACTGTTTACATGAGACGTTATCTAATCCGATATGGTGTTTGCATGTGCTGTCGCTTTCAGTTGGAATGAGTTTGTGCCATGCGCACATTAGCTTATGTCCTGTTTGCTGCCCTGTATTCCTGTCAACATGGAGCTCCATTATTTCTTATGCGCGCTATTTTTATGTAAAGTGTTCCTCTTAATCAAGCAGCAACAGCGTGAATTTGTAGCATATAACAGGAAAAATCAATATCACATTTGAACTTGTGTGATATTGTGCTCGTTACTTTTAACACGTTATTTTTCCATAACTAATTAATTAAATGAATGGTTTAAATTGACAGCCCTAGTATGAACACAATGGATAGAATGATTACATTGGCCAGAAGAGAGAAAAATATGTCAAATTGGTCAAATTTACTCCCTCGGCCGTCGTATTAGAATTAGAAACACCCACAGAGCAGTTATAAGTTTTCTGTAATTTAATGCCAAAGCAATAGAACACAATATTAATTTAATTAACATTAAATTTAGCATGGATCCATGTGTGTTCTTTTCCATACAACTAATGCATACTTATTACATGTTATCAAATGCAATCAAAGCTTTTAACTCTTTTAATTTGTTTACTAATAGATGATGTACTGTACTAAATTCGGTATAAGTGCTTGCTTTGGTCATGTTTTACCTAGCCTGGAGTGATTCTGGACTGCCTATTATACTGTTTGTGTGTGTGTGTGTGTGTGTGTGTGTGTGTGAGAGAGAGAGAGAGCAAGAGGAAGACAGAGCATGAGATCTAGAATAGGTGCCAAGTGGGTGTGTTGAAATATTCATGTCGAAGTTCTCGCTTGGGAAAACGAGAAGTGAATCCTCCCAGCTTGTTTTACGTGACCTAAAGGAAAAATTCAGGAGCACATCATTGTTTGCATTTGTATGTATAAATGCTCAGATTTTCAAAGCACCTAGGGGTTACTACCACCACAAACAAACAATCCCTGGGATTCATGAACACCTTATCATAAAAAAATACCCCCAAATATTATAATAATATCTTTCCTCTCACACTGCAGATGCGCACTGCATTCGGCACTGCTGTTGTGTTAAACCATGACAGGAAGCAAGATACCATCTGCCCTTCACAGACTAGAACAACTCAACATGTCGTCCTTCAATTATTGGCAATCAATGTCCATTGTCCTCCCATCTGTTTAAAGTGAAGACTGTGTTTTCTTCAGTTTATCTGCTCATAAATTGGAGACTTTTTGGTCATGCTGTGGGTGAAGTGATGGTTCTTGAATTACAGAAGCAGTAGTACATTTATGACATATTTCATGCCCTCCAGATGACACAAACATGTTATTTCCGTTGTTAAGATCCATATCCAATTCTTTACTTTATCTGTTTTCTTCCCTTATTAACTAGCCATAGGGAGCACCAGGACTAGGGAGCCAGTCGGTTGTTAAAACCAAATTCATAAACATACAAACATTTAAAAAATTCCCTTGTGAAAAAGAAGTGTGCTTAAATGTATTGGATGTGCACTAGTAGTGTACTAATGTATTAGTGTATTAATATGATATATTAAAGCACAGCATGTAAAGATCTAATAATATATATATATATATATATATATAAAAAAAATACATAATTACATTTAAAGTTAATATATTTTAAATGTAGTAAATTGAAACTTCATCATTATAATTGTGTAATTACAAATATATTGACATACTGTAGAAGTTTGAATAGAAATTAAATTAAAGTAGTCCATATTCTGAAGTACAGGGTGAAGTACTGTAAAAAAAAAAACAAAAAAAAAAACATTCTCATATTTTTATGTGAAGAATAGACTGAAAATCCCCAATGAACTTTCACTGTCAGATTCACAACTTTTGAGTTTCTGTTCCTCTGGTTAATATTATGGGATTCTACAATGTGCTACAGTACATTAGGAGAATGACAGTCATGCTTCATGCAACATCAGGAAGCTTCACATGTACGTTTTTGACCCAGATGCATATTTTTCCACAGGCTGTGATAACAACATGCTAAAGCATTCTCGTGTCTTCACCCTTTTGTAAAGGTGTAGATGTTCTTTTCTCACCTTGTCCCTATGATTGAGATCCATGAAACTGGTTCACTCAACACATTTATGTTAAAGGTAGTTAGGTAGGAAAATAACCTGAAGAATTACATATTTATAGGGTGATATGTATATAACTGAAATATATTGTATATGACACTTTGGTATGTAAAATACAGAATTGCAGATAACAGGATAATAAATCACAAGAGTAATAGTGATAGCTACAAGTAATAAAGTAAATATGTGAATGCACTTTTTAAAAAAAGGGGCCAAGTGACAAAGTATTTTCCAAAATTGCTTCAGTTTTTTTTTTTTTCCCCCAAGTAATTTTTCTGGTAAACACTGAATAAAAAGATCAAGAAGTAAAAGATCAGGAACCAGAGCCGGAAAACATTAAAACCCCGGAGTCGGCGCAAGTGGGTCAGTCCACATCAGAGCAAGGAGCGGACCTAGACCTGATAGATTTGTGGTCCGCGGATCCAGTTCCCACCCAAGTCCCCACCTTCGAGTCTTTGACTTCTTCACCGGTCCCATCCAGAAATTACCTTCTTCTGCCTGTGTCCTTGCCTGACTTACTGATCCTGTCTCCATCGCTGGTCATGGCCAGTCCCCTGGATCCGTCGGCACCACTGGTGTTGTCCAGCTCCTTGGCTCTGCCCCCGCCGCTCACTCCGTGCAGCTGATCTTCCTCGCCTTGGGCTTCCCCTCCACCAGCTCGGCATGAGACCGAGTCCCCAGCTGCACCTCGGGCCTCCAGGCCCATGTCTCCACCTCGGCCTGTCAGCCTGTCGCCATCGCTTCGGCTCACCGCTCCCCCATCACCTCACTCCAGGTCCGTTTCCAGCTCTGCCTATACCCTGCACCCCTACGGTGTCATCAGGCTCCTCCCTTCCTCCGACCTCCCCGTCGTCCTCACTCGGCCCATTCATGAATCGGTCATCTGAATCCCTGTCGCCACCTCAGTCCTGTGAGCCAGCAGCTCAGCCCCAGGCTTCCAGGCCTTCGATGTCGCCCAGGTCCGTCAGCCTCTCTGATGCGTCGGGTCCTCCTCTCACCATGGTTCCGCCTCTGCCGATCGGTCCCAGGGTTCTGTCTGCACCTTCAGTAAGGACCCCGCCCCGGATCCTCCTACCATCAGCGCCACCATGGTGCCTGTGCCAACCTACCCCAGGCTCCTATCCGTCGCCAGCTCCATGCCTTCCACCAAAGCCTCCACCCTCTTTCCTCATTCTGAACTTTTTCTATCACGATGCAAGGGGGGCTTATGTTACAGTTATGTTCTGTTTAGTTTCTGTCATGTCTGTATGAGTTCGCATTAGTTACTATGGTTTCTGATTAGTTAATCTTCGCTGTTCCTGTTTAGTTCCTGTTTTATCTTTTTTTAAATGAAATTAGAAAATATTTAAGAAATTGTTTGTTTAGTTTTATACACTGTTTTATATTAATATTTTGTTCTAATGTCACAAGTAATAATCTTAAGGTTTGCTGGGTTTTACACGATTCTTATTTGAATCTTTTGTAGCGTGGGTTTGGTGAAGTGTAATAAAAACGAACATCGACACGTGTGTGCCTTACGTCTTCTCACCGCTGCTTCCTGATGGTTTAGAGGACAATTACTCCGAGTCACCCCCTGTCATTTCAAAGAATAGTACAATGGCGAATGCGTCAAGTATAAATGCCTCATCCATTTGGGGAAGAGCGTGCACAGTCAGCGGAGGCTCATAGTGCAGAGCTAGCCAGTATGTGTTCTGCACATCAACATTCTGGTATCAAATGAAAATTCTATTTAGACAAAATTGTTTATTTTATTTTATTTTATTTTAATTTTATTTCTACAGAGAGTGTTATAGAGTTAGTTTTAGACAAACTGAATAAAACAGTTAAACTGGAAACCATGATTTTTGATTATATATAACAATATTTTTTTTTTTTTTAATTACTTAAAAATGACAGGTTTTTTAAAAACTTTTTTCATTGTATATTTCTAATTTCTTGTATATTGTGAGTGCTTTTTGGGGGCTCCTAAAAGTCACATGACATTTAGGTCAAGGCTCAAAACAACCAGGCTGCAAATCTGAGCGCCCATGAGCAAAGATGGCGGATTTCAAATCGTCTACTTCCACAGGGTTTTGCTCCAGTAAACCAGCTGTCTTTGAGAACAATAGGAATGCTAACAGATTGAATTCTCCCAGTATAATAGGCCTGCATTGACTTCCTTACTGGCTCTTTCCCCCATCATTCCTTTTTCAGTATCCTCAGACTCTCTCCATAATGCCTGTCAACTAAAGTAACACAAAGAAAGCACTTTAGTATGTACTAACAATGCTATCCTCCTAAAATTGGTTAAAAATACAAGATGGTGGTGATGATGATGGTGTACCTCCATTGCACATCTCATGAATTATGGACCCTTTTCATGAAAATCAATGAACTTGGGCCAGATCACAGAGGCTTTTCACAGCATGCACTCTTGAACTGGACGGGACAGCCAGCAGTAAAATTGTGCCTTCCTCAGCACTAATGTTGGCCACGACCCTCACATACTTAGTGTCTGTGTGCTTGAGACAGAATAAGAGATATTGAACCGCCTCAAGCGGGAATAGTCTTCATTCTCGTTTGGCCCATGTATCCCATGCCAAACCATTTGTGTGTGTGTGTATATATGTATGTGTACAGGTTTATATTACCAAATGGTCCCCACAAGGATAGCAAAACCTGAAATTACCTACATTGTGGGGATCAGCCAACAGTCCCCATGGGGGGAATGGATTAATAAACATACTAAATGATTTGAAAATGTAAAAATGGCAAAAGTTTTCTGTGATGGGTAGGTTTAGGGGTAGTGTAGGGGGATAGAATATACAATTTGTACAGTATAAAAACCATTATGTCTATGGAGAGTCCCTACATGAGTAGTAAACCAGACTGTGTGTGTTTGTTTGTGTGTGTGTGTGTTACTAAAACAGTCTAAATGAATGTGTTGTCAAAACAGGTCTAGCTTTGTAAGGATCATGTATGACTCTGAGGTACAATTTATATAGAAACTCAGGAATTGAATTCTGTGGAAGAAGTCACTTATTTTCATCTGGAGCACAAGCTCATGATATTGCTTCTTCAATATGGAGGCGCTTTTTCATTTCAAACACCCCCGATTCCACTAAAGATTGACGTGAGGCTCAAACAACCAGTGCAGCATATTGGCTCTCCCTCAGTATAAGACGTTTTTTACATCTAAAGACAACTTTATCATCTTGACAGTTAAATTAGGGGAGGTAAATCCCCCTAAAATCAATAAATTGATGCTGGAGCTAATATATTTTCTGGGCTCGTGACTGTATGGACTGTTGAAGCCTTCAGGCGAGTCGGCAGAAACCTTCACATGACTAATAGGGCCATTCAGCGTGGCACAATGTGCCAGTACTCAGGGAGTGGAACGGGTAATTGGCAAACAGTATTAATGTTATCAGCATTAGCTGTGATAGGAGCAGAGGTGGTGTGTAATTATGGCCTGCCATAAGGCTACATCTACTTAAGAGCCAACCTTTTACTGCATACTGCTGTTAAGATTACATGTGTTATCTTGTTTTGAATTCTGTTAAAGCACCACTCTGTTGTGAAGTTCATGAACTCATGAGTTCGAGTCGACTGCATGGTCATCCATATTTCATAAGCAAGATTTACAATAGCTATTAATGTTTTAAAGCTTAAATTGTACACTTTTTTTCACAAACACATTGACAGTTTAAGAAACATATTGTAATGTCACATGGATGACCACAGACACAGTGTAAAAAGTGGTAACCTGCAGTTGTCACCTTTTTTTTTTTTTTTTTTTTTTTTTTTTTAACTTGATTTTACCCATAGAAATGATATTGTTGGTATAAATTAATGTATTTAGGTTGATTCAGCAATATTAAATTATATTTTTTGACTTGAATAAAACCAGTTACTGTAATTTAGACACATGTTTTTTCTTTCTTTCTTTTTTTTTTAGTGAATGAACTGAACAAAGAAGCTTTGGTGATACTTTATTTTAACATGACATAGTTACACGTTGTAATGTTTCAGGCTGAAGATGAATATGAGGTAGGTAAAGTGGATCTAAATGCAGCAGTTACGTTATTGAATAAAACAAAAGAGTGATATCCACAAAAGAAGGTAAACAATTTAACACCAGACAATGAACTAAATGAACTTAGGACAATATACAAAAGGTAATGATCTAAAAGGAAACAGAATAAACATTTAAAAAACATAGTAACCAATAATGAGCAGGAAAATGGAGCAAATTGAAGAGGAAAAAAATGAAAAACAAATTAAATGTCCATGAAACTGAAACAATAACAGAATGTGACAAATGTCTCATGCACTTACTATAGTAATAACTATAAATTATGCACGATTACTAATAACTAACCCTAAACCAAACCCCAAACTTAATGCTACAGTAAGTGCATGTAGTTACTTATTATTACTTACTTATTTGTTTAATTACAATGTAACAACATCACCTTAAAATAAAGGGTTACACTTGTCATCGTTATTGCATTTTACATACATTTAAGTACTGAGTAATAATTATTAACTACATGTACTTACTGTAGGGTTAAGTGTGTGAAAAGACAATGCCTCCCCCCAGACAACCTCTCCTGGTTATCAAGTTTGGATTAGAAAGGACACAGAAATGCACTGGCTGGTGGACGTTTTTGATGTGGCTGATCCACTCTTAACACTAGTTTTATCTTTTTCTTCCAAAAATCTATTCTCACGGTTCTCTTATTTTCCAGTTGTAATCTGGCTATTTTCCTAAGGGCTCAGCTATAGTCCAATCCCTTGTAAGGGGTAGGTTTTAGTGATTGTTTCAAGTACAGGGATAGCCCAATTCCTCCGAATTAAGACCCCATCTGGTAAAGGGTAGGTTTTGGTAGGTCGCAGGTACAGGGATAGCCCAATTGTCTTAGAATTAGTTCATCCTCCTGTAAGGGGTAGGTTTAGGTATGTTGCCGGTACAGGGATAGCCCAATTGTCTTAGAATCAAGTCCTCCTCCTGTAAAGAGTAGGTTTAGGTGTGTCGCTGGTACAAGGATAGCTCAATTGTCTTAGAATCCAGTCCTCCTCTTGTAAGGGTTAGGGTTTGGTTTAGGGTTAGTAGCGTGCAATTATGCACGATTCATAGTAATTACATAGTAATTGCATAGTAATAATATTAACAGTAATAGGATGCAACAGTATGCTACGACTGCCATTGAAATAACTATTTTTAAATACATAAGCATCAAAATATATATTGTAAAACAAACTGGAACATCATTGAGTTCCAGAAGTTAAAAAAAAAGTTATCCACTGACAAATAGATTTTTAGCAATCTTGTAATAAAATAGTGTATGGCACTGTCATGGTTCAAATCATACTTATCTGACCGTTATCAGTTTGTAGTAGTAAACGAAGAGATGTCATATCGATCACAAGTTCAATATGGAGTACCGCAAGGCTCAGTACTAGGACCATTGCTGTTCACTCTGTACATGCTACCCTTGGGAGATATCATTAGGAAGTATGGCGTTGGTTTTCATTGTTACGCTGATGATACTCAGCTCTATATTTCTTTGTGCCCTGGCGAAACTTACCATTTCACAAAGTTAATGGAATGCATAGCTGATATAAAAAGTTGGATGACCAGTAATTTCCTACTACTAAATTCAGAAAAAACTGAGATTCTCATTTTTGGACCAAAAACTTCTTCACGTAATAACCTAGAATACTGTCTAACACTTGATGGCTGCTCTGTTAAGTCTTCGTCATCAGTTAGGAACCTGGGTGTGCTCTTTGATACCAATCTTTCATTTGAAGACCATGTTTCTAGCATCTGTAAAACCGCATTCTTCCATCTTAAAAATATATCTAAACTACGACATATGCTCTCAATGACAAATACAGAACAGTTAGTTCATGTGTTCATGACCTCAAGGCTAGATTACTATAACGCTCTACTGGGTGGTTGTTCCGCTCGCCTGATAAACAAACTACAGCTGGTCCAAAATGCAGCAGCTAGAGTTCTTACTAGAACTAGGAAGTATGACCATATTAGCCCGGTTCTGTCAACACTGCATTGGCTCCCTATTAAACATTGTATAGATTTTAAAATCTTACTACTTACCTACAAAGCACAAAATGGTTTAGCTCCCCAGTACCTGAGCGAGCTCTTAATGCATTATAGTCCTTCATGTCTATTGTGATCTCAGAATTCAGGCCAGCTGATAATAACTAGAATATCAAAATCAACTACAGGCGGTAGATCCTTCTCCTATTTGGCACCTAAACTCTGGAACAATCTTCCTAGCATTGTTCAGGAAGCAGACATACTCTGTCAGTTTAAATCTAGACTAAAAACGCATCTCTTTAACCTGGAATACACATAACACATTATCAATTTATATTTTCAAATCCGTTAAAGGATTATTAGGCTGCATAAATTAGGTCAGCCGGAACCGGGAACACTTCCTATAACACAGTACTCATTACATCAGAAGAAGAATAGCATCTACGCTAATATTAGTCTTTCTGTTTATCCCGAGGTTTACCGTAGTCAACCGGATCCGGGCCGTATCCAGGTGAGATTGAGGACCTACGCCTTGACACTACCACAACACACCCCTGAAGTATCAGCCGAGATTGAGTCAACTAGATCATCCATTGTGAAGGCCTCGTCGACACGACAGCCAGTGGCACAGTTCCTCAACAAACCATCCATACCGGCGTGATGAATACGATCCTCAGCTGGATTGAACTGGAATAAATACTTTGAATGTTGCGACCCTATCGGGCTTATGATAGCTACCTGAACTGTAACAAAGCACTGTTTGCCAGAGGAGAACTGGCCCCCCGACTAAGCCTGGTTTCTCCCAAGGTTTTATTTCTCCATTTTAACACCTATTTGCCACCTGTTTGCCACCTGATGTCACCTGTTGGAGTTTGGGTTCCTTGCCGGTGTCGTCTGTGGCTTGCTTAGTTGGGGACACTTGACATTTGATATTCAACAGTGCTTTGCATCTGCCTGCACTGACACCATTTTCTTTAAGAGCTGCTGTGCAGCCAAAATTATATACCAGTTATCACTGTAAAGCTGCTTTGACACAATCTGCATTGTAAAAAGCGCTATATAAATAAAGGTGACTTGACTTGACTTGTATAAAAAGGAGATATAAAACAATCTGCCAAGCAACAAAACAAACCCTGCAACACTACTGCAGTATTCATTTACAAATTAATTTTCCACAGAAACACTGCACTTGAGTTACTCTTTGCTACAAGCCTAGAGATGTGGCAAAACACTGTCTTATCTAGTGCTTTCTTCCTTGAGAGCCTCTTCTCTTACAAAAAAGATTGAGCTAATACATGGATGTAGCATGGCTACTTCAGTATTTTCAGAAAATTAGTCCTATAGAAGACAATATATTAAATGTGCAGTAGCTAATTTGGGAATCCCATATCAAATAAGCTTAAGATGTATAGTTGAGGCAATGGAACATGGACTGAATCCATTTTTTTTTTTTTTTTTTTTTAATCATTAGTTTCAGCTAAATAAACGATTTAAAACTTTACCTGAGAAACTGAAGGCAGACCAGCAAGTGTTATCTGCCATAATTTTTTCTTATGTTACTTTTCACTCTGCACATAAAAGAACAAAGTTTAATTTCCACATGAATATGATCGACACACATTTAGGAATCGTTTCCTTTTGGAAATAGAATTCATTGCCCTGGACTCTGTCTGAATTTAAATTGTGTGCCTTTAATAATTAGTGGATTTCATTTTTAGTAGACCAAGAGAAATTAGTACATTTTATTCAGTTTTATTACTTATTGTTTAATTTTAAAAACCTTATGGGATATGTCGCTTTATCATTCTCCTATGTGAGAGAGAGAAACTTTTTTTTTTTTTTTCCTTCTTTTTAGAAATATGGCACGAGATTGCTTCATCTTTGTCTTGGCTTCAAGTAAAAACGGTTTCATCTTATTCTCCTTAGACTGAATTTGGCAATCAGCAATAAATTGGCACATTAGAGCAATGGTTTTAAATAAATTGGATCTGAGTCTCATTCTGTGTCCTTTTGTTTTCCTCTCTCAAATGTACCACCTTCCAGAGCATTTTTTTTTTCCAGACATTTTACTTTCACTAAATACCAAATATAGGCAGATCAGTTGACTTAGATGTTACCACATGAACTACAACAAAATTTTAGTTTGACAAAATATTTTTTTATATAAAAAAAAAAAAAAAAAAAAAAAAAAAATATATATATATATATATATATATATATATATATATATATATATATATATATAATTTAAATCAAACCAACAATTTTAATCAAACCAAAAATGTTTTTGCTTCATAAATATTCAGTAAAAATAAATGTATATATTTGCATTTATTTCCATTGCACCATACTCTCTGTTTGGGAGTTAGTGCTGTTGGTAGGGCAAATACCAAAAGCTAAAGCTTGCAAACACAAAAGCACAGGTAAATATCCTGGATACAAACACTCTGAATCATGCATGAGCGTCAAAGCAAGGTGTAACTTTAAATACCTTGAGCTCACAATTACACTGAATGCTCCTGCTGGGCAGATAGCCACAAATCTGTCTCTGCCTCTTCCTCTCTCTCTTTCTTTTCCTCCCTTTTACAATATGTTCTGTCTGACCATATTGTATGCCTGCCAAGCCCACGGACACAAATATGGCCAAACAACCCTGAAAACCTCATGAATTTTAGCTGTGCTTGTTATACGGCACTGTGGCTCACCGTTTGAGGCCAGTCCTCTCAGGATCTGTTTAATTCAAACTTACCCACAATGCACGCGTGGGACGGATCCTAATGCAGGCATACAATGTCTGTGTAGAGAGTGTGCTACTTGCTTTTCTCATTTCAGCCTGCAATGGGGGAAAATTGCTCTCTTCAGAGCTATCAGAAACAGTTTGGGTGTAAGGGAACTTAAATGTGTTCTGGAAAGTAAGAAAGCCTTAGAGCCCATTTTGAACTGTCACTAACTCAAAAAAACAACAAAACAACAACAACACAAAAAAAAAAACCTAGAGCAAGTAGTGATATATCAAAATACAGAGTAAAAGCCTTATGTTTAACAGTCCGATCACACACACACACATATATACAAATTAAAGGAACACTTTGAAAACACATCAGATCTCAATGGGGAAAAAATATGCTGGATATCTATACTGATATGGACTGGGTAATGTGTTAGAAACGAAAGGATGCCACATCATTTGATGGAAATGAAAGTTATCATCCTACAGAGGACTGAATTCAAAGACACCCTGAAAATCAGAGTGAAGAAATTATGTAGCAGGCTAGTCCATTTTGCTGAAATTTCACTGCAGCAACTCAAAATGGTACTCAGTAGTTTGTATGGCCCCCACGTGCTTGAGCAAGTAGTGTCTGACAACATCAGGGCATGCTCCTAATGAGATGACGGATGGTGTCCTGGGGTATTTCCTCCCAGATCTGGACCAGGGCATCACTGAGCTCCTGTACAGTCTGAGGTGCAACCTGGCGACGTCGGATAGACCGAAACATAATGTCCCAGAGGTGTTCTATTGGATTTAGGTCAGGCGAGCGTGAGGGCCATTCAGTGGTATCAATTCCTTCATCCTCCAGGAACTGCCTGCATACTCTCACCACATGAGGCCGGGCATTGTCATGCACCAGGAGGAACCCAGGACCCAGTGCACCAGCATAGGATCTGACAATGGGTCCAAGGATTTCGATACCTAATGGCAGTCAAGGTGCCATTGTCTAGCCTGTAGAGGTCTGTGCGTCGCTCCATTGATATGCCTCCCCAGACCATCACTGACCCACCACCAAACCGGTCATGCTGAACAATGTTACAGGCAGCATAATGTTCTCCACGGGTTCTCCAGACCCTTTCACGTTTGTCACGTGCTCAGGGTGAATCTGCTCTCATCTGTGAAAAGCACAGGGCGCCAGAAAATGCCATTCGAGCTCCACAGTGCCAGGCAGTGAGCACAGGGCCCACTAGAGGACGTCAGGCCCTCAGGCCACCCTCATGAAGTCTGTTTCTGATTGTTTGGTCAGAGATGTTCCCACCAGTGGCCTGCTGGAGGTCATTTTGTAGGGTTCTAGCAGTACTCATCCTGTTCCTCCTTGCACAAAGGAGCAGACACCGGTTCTGCTGATGGGTTAAGGTCCTTTTACAGCCCTGTTCAGCTCTCCTAGAGTAACTGCCTGTCTCCTGGAATCTCCTCTATGCTCTTGAGACTGTGCTGGGAGACACAGCAAACCTTCTGGCAATGGCACGTATTGATGTGCCATCCTGGAGGAGTTGGACTGCCTGTGCAAGCTCTGTAGGGTCCAGGTATCGCCTCATGCTACCAGTAGTGACACTGACCCTAGCCAAATGCAAAACTAGTAAAAACAGATGAGTAGGGGGAAAAAAATGTCAGTGGCCTCCACCTGTAAAACCATTCCTGTTTTGGGAGTTGTCTTATTGTTGCCCATCTAGTACACCTGTTGTTAATTTCATTAACACCAAAGCAGCTGAAACTGATTAACAACCCCCTCTGCTACTTAACTGACCAGATCAATATCCCAGGAGTTTAACTGACTTGATGCTTTTCTCTGATTAAAAAGTGTTCCTTTAATTTTTTGAGCAGTGTATTGGCTCAGTAAATACAAATTTACTACTATTTATTTATGCTTTACTTGCCTGCTTGAATATTGTACTGTCTATGAATTCTATTTATGTGGGGATTTCTCAGTAAATATTTATATATGTGATTAATTTTGATTAATGAATCAGAATACTGTGTAATACATTTAATTAAAAATTGTAATCCTACTATTTATAAACAATAAAGACAGCTCAGAACATGACGTGTATGCAAGTTGTTATATATTTAATGCAAATCACACTATTCATGTCACTATCTGAAGTGGCACCCACGATCATTTGCAACTGTCACATCACGCCTGTAGCGTGACACACAAATATTTAATATTCTTGAATATGAGCCTTCAAAATCTACTATAGATACTGTGTCAGCTACAGATGTCAGTTGTCATGCTTGCAAAAATTAATCATTTTGGCAAGTCGTGTCAAGCATTATGTGCACGTCATGGTGATGTTTAGCAAAGAATCAATGATCAAACATTCAGTGAAACACAATAAGCCCAGAAGGATTGCACTCGTTGTTTGGTAAAGTTTGTCTTTAGTCAGCTGTAAATCATATTGACAATATAGCATTTACTTTGAATATTGAAAATCAGAGTTGTGCCGAGATTTAAATATTGACCTTGTAAAGAGCAATGCCTATTGGCTGCAGTATAGGATGGAGCACATCATTTAAAATGCATATGGATATCCAATTTATGTGGGAAAACATGAATATATCATAGAACCAATAAGACTTTTTGAACTTATAGATCAAGGGACAAAGTTCATAGATGGTATCTTGATATTTACCGTTTGATATGATTTGAACTCTATTTGAATAACTGCAAACTGAAAGAACACTGGTCTGACCATTACCTTTTTTTTGTATGGTGTGTGTTCAGTATAGGAATATTACTTTTGGTATGCACTGATTCATGATTCTTATATCTAATAATACTGATGTTGAAAAATATTTATATGTAATAAAATATTAGGAAGTGAAACAGAAATGTTATGGGTGTTCATGTGAGTGTTCATTAGTTTAACAACACTTTTCATTCTCTACATACTTTTCTTATACAAACATGGAAAAATTATAGTCATTATAAAGAATTATAGTCAGAAAAAAATGGATTAGCCACATAATACTGAACAATTTTTTCCCTGTGTTGCTATTCTTAACTAAAACTAAAATTATTAAAAATCATTTTCATTAATTGAAATCAAGCTGAAACTGAGATTTCTACTAATATTTCTTGATTGTCCATGTGCATAACTTTTTCAGAATAAAGGCCTTGTGACATTGATGTATATTCTTGTCGCAAATTAATACATTCCTGTTGTCATTTCTATCGATAAACAGTCACCAAATATGAAAACCACAATCTCAATGATATATTATGTCTCAATGATGGATTAATGTAGGTTTAGGAAAAAAAAAAAAATAAAAAAAATGAAACAAAGACAGATAATGCTGCATCTTGATGAATAGTTAATTATGAAAACAGCCGCATACCCAGTAAAAAATGCAGCAATTTATGTCAAGTTTTTTTGTTTGTTTGTTTGTTTTTTTCTCTCAGAAATGTTTCACTTTGGTATGGGAGCCCGTTTCCGCCACTAAATAAAAAAAAAAAAAAATTGTACAAATTGCAACTTTTTATCTTAGAATTCTGACTTTTTATCTCACAATTGCGAGTTATAAAGTCACAATTCTGAGTTATAAACTCGTAATTGCATGATATAAAGTCGCAATTCTGAGAACTAAATTTGCAATTGCGTGATATAAAGTCACAATTCTAAGATATAAACTCACAATTGCGTGATAATAAAGTCACAATTCTAAGATATAAACTCACAATTGTGTGATAATAAAGTCACAATTCTGAGATATAAATTTGCAATTGAGTGATAATAAAGTCACAATTCTGAGATATAAATTTGCAATTGAGTGATAATAAAGTCACAATTCTGAGATATAAATTTGCAATTGAGTGATAATAAAGTCACAATTCTGAGATATAAATTTGTAATTGCGTGATAATAAAGTCACAATTCTGAGATATAAATTTGCAATTGCATGATAATAAAGTCACAATTCTGAGATATAAACTTACAATTGCGTTATATAGTCACCATTCTGACTTTTTCTCGCAATTGTAAGTTTATATCTCACAAATCTCACAAAAAGTTTATATCTCACAATAAACTCGCAGTTGCGAGTTTATATCTCACAATTCTGACTTTATAACTCGCAATTGTGAGAAAAAAGTCAGAATTCTGAGATAAAAAGTTTCAATTACTGTTTATATTTTTATTTAGTGGTGGATAATAATAATAATAATAATAATAATATATAAAAAGTCTACACACCACTGTTTGGGATTTTTTTTTGGTGATGAAAAAGATAAATCATATCAAATAATATATATAACAAACAGTGGTGTGTAGACTTTTTATATCCACTATATATGTTATAATTCAAATATAATATAAAATCTTAATATATAAACAATTAGGCAGGTAAGGATGTTCACAATACTATCATGGTGAACTGAGTAGTATCTTTATAACAAGTTTCTTCTTACTATAGATAACATGAACACTATCAGTACCTCTATCCAGTAATAAATGGTTATTTCATTAATCAATGCACTGTCTGGATACTCAATCAGTGTTAAGCAATGATACCTTTAATCTCTTAAGTGATAGTGATCAATTGTTTAATGTTGGCCTGTCTCTCAGAGTAGAGTCCAAGTCAATTGATGTCTGATGTTTTTATTTATTTTATAAAATAAAAACACGGTTAGACTGCAAACAGGTACATTTGAAGTCTTGCCAAACTTAACATTCCATTATCATATTAATAGAGACACTAAATTTAAACATAACACATTAGCCCGAAGCCAGGAGGAAGCCACAAAGTACATCAAGCATCTGTTGAGTGGAAACAACTTTGAACCAACTTATATGCATCATTTTAGGTATTATTATCGTCAGGGTTGAGTGAGCTGTCTAATAAGTAGGAAAGAAGGAAATAAAGTTGACGTAAACACTGCGTCAGTTGTTTAAATCAGTGTAAAATCACTTAAATGACTTGAAATGAAAAACTGAAACCGTTTCTTTAAAAGGACAGGAAAAATAGAGAATTATTTTACACATAAATGCTGCACCTTGAGGTGAATGCAAATTATTTTGCACATAGCTATTTTCTTGGCTGCCTTTATCTGAGATTTTTTATGCGTTTTGGCCATCCATTTACACGTGCAAACGCAAACTTTTGAAAATGACTTTCAAAGTGCACGTTTTTGAAAATGATATCATTATCGTGTCCGTGTAAACTACAAAAACTTTTTTTTTTTTTTTTTTCAAATTTGTGAAAATGGTGACGTCATGTGCATGCTTATTACGTGTTCAGTCCATAGGTGCCTAGTGTTTCTTTACAAAGTGGCATCACCAAACTACTTGCTTGTCACGCAGAATACAGTGTTTTTAATCGTTTTCACGAATTCGTGTGAACAGGGATTGTTTTGAGAACAAGCAGGGGTGCCCAGTCTTGAGGAACCCTTCTCCAACACACCTGTCTGTAATTATCAAGTGCCCCTGAATTCTTAATTTGCTGGTTTAGTTGTGTGTGATCAGGGTTGGAGCTGAACTTTAGAGGGAAGTAGATCTCATAGAACTAGATTGGGCACCCCTGATTTCCTGCAGTTTAATTCCAACCCTGATCAAACTACCCTGCCTGCAACTTTCTAGCAATCCTGAAGACTGAGATTAGCTTGTTCAGGTGTGTTTGATTAGGGTTGTAGCTAAACGAGGGCTGCGTCTAAAAACGTAGGCAGCTGACTTGTTGCCTCGCTGCCTTATCAGTCACTAGGTTTGTTCGAGATGCAACGGCGCTGTGCAGACCGATCGGCGTATGACATCAAAGTACAGCAAGAACGATTCAAAAGCATAAGTAGTCGTATGCTCTCCAATCGCTCTCGCAGTACTTTGATGTCATAAGCCGATCGGTCGATCGGTCTGCGCAGTGCCGAACAAGCCTAATGGCTTTGCAGGCACACAAAGGTACCTCTTAAAACTGATTTCGGAGAGTAGAAATAAAACTGAGTAGAGAGAGCTTTGGTGATAAATCACTCTAGAAGTGGAAAATGTTGGTCAAAAACACATTTACACACAAACTGACTGCCAATCACAATTTTCCGATGCTATCTTTATTTTTTTAGCTCAACTGTCACAGAATGGAACACACATGATTGTAGGATACATCTATGCTGCCTTCAAAAATTGATCAGATGAAGGTATCTCAGGAGACTGGAAGTGAAGATAACATTGGATTCAGATGTGCCTTGATGCCTTCCTACCTATCCTCTGAAGGCAGCATTTTTAAGCTTTCGGACACATCCTTTGCTGGAAAGTGGATCTCGATGGCCAGAATTTCTCACCCCTGCTTTAAATTGAATGAATGGCTTTGCATTAGATGAGATTCTCCCCAGCTGTGTCTCGTAATCCTATTTGGTACTTGTGTATTTAAGGGTATGTTTACACAACAACGGTGTACTAAAAAACGGAAAAGTTTTTCATTGGCTTTTTACGCGTACGAATGACAATGCTGTCAAAATGATCCCTGTTCACACAGATCCTCGAAAACGACTAAAAATGCTGTATTATGCTGCCAGGCCAGTAGTTGGTGCTGTCACTTTGTAAGGAAAAACTATGTGCCTATAGACTGAACATGTACTACATGTGCATGACGTCACCGTTTTCGCAAATTTGTATTTTTGTAGTTTACACTGAGATGATAACGGTATTGTTTTACTTTGAAAGCCGTTGACAAAAGTTTAATTTTCAGGCCCCGAATACACTGTTGTTGTGTAAATGAACGGCCAAAAATGCATACAAAGTTTGCAGTTTTTTGTTGAAAACGGTATCGTGAAAACGGCCCCTAAGCCCTTATGTTTCCTTGATTCATGGTCTATTCTTATCTTTCTATTGCAGTAATACATGCGAGTCTTGTTCAGTACTTGGTGTAGTTTTATGATTTTGCATAATGCGTTTTTACAGTGGTATTTCAATTATAGACATCTCTTTCTCTCTGTCTCTCTCTCTGTCTCTGAACTCCCCACTTATAAAAGATTATGCCATTTAATTAATTTATAATTACACTTTTGTAAGGATGAAACTGCAATTTAGTACATTTTAAAATATTAAATGTAATATCAAATAACACACTGTGATTAAAATTATAACCAAGTACTTTATTTTAATTATTTAATTGTTTAAATATTTATTTTAAATGTGACTTTTAAGGTAGAAAATATTTAGTTCTCATATAATCACTAAAATAATTTAATTGCACATTATTCATATGTGAGCATCCACAATTACAACAAAATCAGCATAAATGACTAAATATATTTTGTCAATCCCGTTGTTGAAAATGTTACTCTGCCCCTTTAATGACCCTTCAAAAGCCTTTGCACCATTGTTCTGTGCATATGGTGTTAAAGGCGTCACAGCATGCAGGAGGGGACAGATCTGTCACCTCTAGAAGAGTCAACGCAGCATTCTAGGCTTCTGGGTGGATCCCGTCAATCACCTACTTGAAGGCCATGGTGTGATGGAGCCTGATGTAGATATAACCAGAGTCTGTGATAATTCATCTGGCATTTGGCCACCTCGGGGCCTGGTACTCTGGTTATACTTTGGAGGAAGTCAAGAAGGGGCTTCGTGTTTATAAGGTGACTTTGGATGATGCCGGGAAAAGCCTGTATAACAATTTCCACCCAGCGAAACAATTCTGGGCAGGAATGAGCACTGACGCAGCTTGCCAAAATGCGTTTGCATGTCATTCCTCCACCATAACAAGCACCTACAGTGTTTCACCACATGGAAATAACCATGAGCTGACCTGCTGCAGCGTCTCCAATGAGTTCCTCTGAAATGTGCCAGACTGCCTCATCAGTCAGTGTGGCGGGCACTGAAGAATACCGCTGTCTATGGCCCTATGTTGTCAGTGCTGCTGTGCCACTCTCTGCCAAGGGCGTGATCTCATCACAATTTATCAATCACATTGAGTCCACATTAGGTTGATTTGATGGGAAAGCAGCCAGACTCAACCATACATATTTGATCAGCGTTCAGGCCTCTACTCTCCTCTACTTCTCTTTGCAGGAATATTGATACCAGCCTCAGCCTCATCAGTCAAATGGACAGGACAAGACAGCCCCAAAATATGGCGTCCATTTGGTGAGCCACATGTAGATGCAAGTTTGTGCTTTGTGCGGGGTTGTGCAAAATTCTATACTGAAGAATTGGTTCCTTTTGAATTATGAATTATCAATTTGTTGCTTCGTTTTAATTAAATCATGGCCATGTCGTACCGATTTGTTCCCAGCTAACAAAAGTATGTTCTAAAAACCTATTTTTCTAATGTTCCCATTAAAATTGGCATGAAACGGAAGTTGCGGTAGTTTTTTCTTTAATATTGTGATGTATATCTGAGTGAAACAGCTTCTGGAATAAGAACAAATTTTGGGCGGGACTTGATATTTGTCCATGGGGAATTGGTTGGATAGTAGTTGTTGTTTGGTATTGGAGGATCTCATGTGAGTGAAAGGTTGTCCCGCCCTCATGCCAGTTAACACATCATCAGAGAAGAGAAGTGATGTCACTGCAAGAGGGAGGGGAAGATATATTGATTAAAGATTACAAGGACACATGAATTACATAAACAATAATAACATTTTTGGAAGGACGTTTGTTCATAATTTTGAGAGAACCTTGCCAGAACATTAGCCAAAGTTCTGAAAACGTTCTCTATTAGCTGGATTTAAATTGTGGCCACAATTTAATAGAATTAAAATGAGGGAATTAATTAGTAGACTTTTAAAAAGTCAAATCTTTCAAACAAGATTTTGTCAAGCCAACATTCATGTGATTCGAATTTCATGTCATTTTGACTCTACTTATACATATTGAAATTTGAATTTCTGCATACTGCTTGCAACCTCAAATCAAATTCTGGAACAGAATTGGAATTTAAAAGTCATTCTCAGCTTAGTTAAAAAATGCTGTAACGATTATGTTTCGTTCTGTGGACTCTTATTTTGATATTCTGTTCAGTTTTAACTAGTTCCTGTTTCCCTGCTCTGTTTAGTTTCGGTTGTCTTGTTTTCTGATCATGTAGCTGTTTGTTTCTATGGTTACTTAAGTATTATCATCAGCTATATTTAGTTCCTTGTTATCCCTGCGCATATATATATATATATATATATATATATATATATATATATATATATTCCCAGTTCATTTTAATCCTTTGTCGGTTATCATGCTTAAGTTACGTGTGTTGTTGACTAGTGTTCTCCTGTATCATTCTCCATGTTCATTAAAGACTTTGTTTATTTCTGCGTCTACGTTTGTCAAACGTTTGTCACATGTCAAATGCAGAACCCTGGTTTTGTATGATGTGAGGAAAGTGTTTACCAGATTGTTTGACCTTTCTTCATTCAGTGGTTTTCTTATGATCATAGGTGTATTGTTTAGACAGTTATGTTACTGCAACATTTTAAGATGTGGCTTATTGGATGCAAAATGTGGGTGTTGTGTTGAAGTGGTTTATGATGGAGGTGACAGAATGGGGCCAGATGGCAGATAAGAGGGCTGCTTGATGGGGAAAGGTGTTTTAGATCAGATTGCTCACTAAACAGAACATACTGTCATTTGTAAGTGCAGAATATTTACCTGCTATGCTGTTCTTAAATGTTTAGAAACCATTTGAAAACATATTTGTTTTTTAATGTGTTACTAGGTGCAAACGCAGACTTAAAAGTGACTTAATTAATACAGTTAAAGACAAAGTTTGAGATGATTTGATGCTATGAATGAGTTTCTCTTAGAAGTTTGAATTGGCGTCTTGGGGGAACTAAAACTGTTTTATGATCAAATATTACATTTTGTAAGACTTAATGGAATATCAGTGTGAAACCATTTCAAAGCAGCTATTTCCCAATCATGCATTGGTTAGCTTGGAATTTCGTAATTTTAAAACATTTGAAAACTTTCAGGAAGGCATGCATTTGCATGGCTCAGTTTTAGCATGAGGCAAATCTGTTGTAATGTCAGAGGGAGATAGACTTTGGAGGCTCATTCATTGGAGTCTTTATGCTGAATTTCTCTGCTGGAGAACAATGACAATAAAATATTGAGCAGAAAACTGCTGCGCGCTCTGAAAATCACTTTATGTTACTCTTGCATGCTGTCATTTTAATGGTCCCGAGAGTTTAGCAATAGATTATTCAGCAGAGCTCAGGTATATGAGGCTTCAACTGTGATGTACAATTAGACAAAGCACATTTCGAGTAAGGAGCATGGATTTGCTAGGCCAGGACTATTGTATAGGCCATTCATAGCACCTCTGTTCATGGAATTCAAATTTTTTCCTGAAACACACAATAGGTTATTATGCTATCACAATTCTTGCTGCTCAGGATCGCATAATTGGTTGTTCTGGGTTCAGTGTCACAGTTTTTCAACTACACAAGTGGATTTCTCAGTTGTGGCTTATTTCCCTACACAATGATCTTAAAGGAATCATTTCAAACCAGAGATGAAGATTCTGTCATTATTTACTCCAATTATTTGTTACAAATGAAAATGACTTTTATTTCTTCTGTGAAACACAAAAGGTGGCTTTTTAAAGAATACACTGGGGACATTTTTTTTTATATATAATGAGGAGGTTGCCATGCTCCAAAATGAAAAACCCAATAAATGTATTATTAAGGTAGTTCATGCAAGTCGAGCCATATTTCAAGTCATTTATGTGAACAATACACTGAAATTCTAATCATTATCAATTCAATGGAAATCTTGACATCAGCTCTAGCTGTCCTATAGGCACAGTCATGAACCAGTCTAAATGATTAATTCACATATTGGGGGCATCATTTATAAGATGTTGTGAAGGAACTGTCCAAAATTTGATTTTATAATCATTTCTCAATGTGTGTATGTGTGATTCAGAGAATGAACGTACGCACACACACACACACACACACACACACATAAAAGTGTACTCTCTGTGTGTTCTCTGTGGGAGATTTTCCCCTACGCAGCGGACTTAAGTTAAACCGGGTGTCCCAGACACCTATGAATTTATACTCTACTAAGCGTACTTCAATACCTGTTCGAGTCGGTCGATGTCTCAACCCTCAACCCGTCTCAAAAGCACGATCACTTGGGAATAAGATCTTTAGTGCTCAACTAAACATTATCACTTTAGTATGAAAGTAAGATTCTCTACTGCTGCGCAGCCTAAAAACCAAACAGACTCCAGACTATACCTTAGAATAAGCTTTAATCACAGCCGGAGGACCTCGTATCAATCACAGAGAATCCCACAAGCAAAAAGAATACAACAGTTTATATAGGATAGGAGCATGGCAAAGCATTCTACAATATGATTGGTTCTTTATATGTCAAACCCTTCTGTTACTAGGTAAAGCAAGATCTGCCCAAATCATGTTTATTAGTTTGTTGGTGTCAGACTCAGACAGAGACAGAGAGGTAAGTGTAAGCAGGTGTTTATTTAACAGAGGCACAGACACAGGAGACAACAATAAAAGGGTGAGTCAAGATGCAAGCACGTAGTTACAGTCACTTAGCTGGAGAGTAATGTAGTGTTGCCTTGATAGGTGATCGGCGGGAGAACACGGAGAACAGGACACTGGAGACGGAGTGGAGACAGCAGGATGACACCGGTAAGTAGCGGGTAAGGAGTCCAGGTATGTATCAACAAGACCAGACAATGAAGTGTGGGGAGTAAGAGTCTTTAGATGAGGTGCAGGTGCTCGTGATCAGTACTCAGGGAAGAGTGAACGAGTGGGCGGAGCGTGGAGATCTGGTGACGACACTTTGGTGTTGGTGGGTGTTGGCTGTGTCACCGTGACAGTTGGTTACTCAATATCATGGGGCTGTTATATTTAGATGGTTGTCTAGCTTAAGTTTAATTTCCTCTTTTCTTATATTTGGACATGATTCAGACACACACTGACTTAGGCCCAAGGTTTGAGGACATTTAGGTTTCAAAAGCATATAAATCTTATTCCTGCAAGGAAAAATAATGTTAGTTATGATTAATTACAAAAATTCCATCACACCTCTCTTCCACATGTGAAATTTATAAATAGCAAATTATCTTAAAATTCTGCGCAACTGAATGTTTTCAGATCTCTGCCTTGTAAACGGTGCCTAATCGATTTCATTAACATATAAAACATATCCAGATCTTTAACTTGAGAATGGCAAGCAGCAATAATTGTTTAGATTTCCAAATACCTGCAGTACACTTACTCTCTACCACAAGGAAAAGTGTGTATGTCTGCTTAGACCCTAACGTGTGCCAAGCACTTTTCCACGTCGAAGACCGTTTTTATAAATATGAACTTTGGCTTGGATTTTAGCATACACACACAAGTTCAGATCTGTGCATACACATGTTTTATGTTCTCAAAATTGGCTCAAAGATACATGGTGGTTAACCGCTTACTAGAGGAGAAGATTATCCATAAATAACGACTTAAATTTCAAGACTTAATAATAATTTTAATAAAAACCATCCCTTAAAGCGAGCAGGTCCTACTCCAAAGTCCATCTAATATTTCAAGCGTGCTGTTTTAGTGTAGCCGTTGACACCATTGGGATTCAATAAAATGGACTCTCACACTCCCTCTCTTCATTTTCTGCAAGTAGTCTTCGATAGAAGGAGTGAAAACTCATTTACCAATAATTACACGTATCATCATTACGGTAGCCAATCGTTTGACCACTAGAGCCCAACCTTCCTGCAGACCATCATGTTACCGCAATTACCTCTTTGTCACAATGCTGTTAGACAGAGGATCTATGGTGTCTCAACAGGTTAGAGGTAATCTTTCACTTTATTTCACCACCGTCACCCCTCTGTGAGCTTCAGCCTTCCCCTGTATATTCCATTCTCCCTCCCCAGCATCATTCTCCTTTATCAAGGTCTCTTATCAGTTTCTCGCTGGAGAGTCTTTGAAATATAAATCAGGTCTCATTATCTCCCCCCATTACAGTCCCCATGGTGATAAGCGCTGTATCGAGGACATCCTTGAGAGGTAATATCATCTAATATGCTTGGAGAAGACTGGGGAGGGGAAAAATGCAGATGCATTGGGTGGCGGCCGCCCGCACTGAGGGAGAGCTGCCTGTCTTAGACAAAAAGTGACATGCATGAAGAAATATGTAGCGGATATGAATGTTTCATTTCATAGGGAGGGCTCAGAAAGAAAAGAAAGATCTCTCTGCTCTGTTGAGCAATTGAAATAGGCTCAAAGATCACTGTAAGAGTTTTGTGTGAACGCAGTTGTCACTATATATAAAATAACCTACGCTGGCATTTTTACAAAACCGTAATAGAGTACAATGCATTTGTTTTGCAGCGTTCTAAAAATATATTTGCTTCCGATTAAGGCTATTGTAAAGGGTAAAACTCAATTCTGAGAAAAAGTTAATAATGCACAGTTATTATTTCCATGAGGGAGTAGCATGCGGTTGTCACAGTTTCATTCAGTTTGAACCTTGTTTTTGTTCTCACTGTTTTCCCTGCCTTGTTTGTTGTCATAGTTACAGATTTGATTTCACCACTCAGTTCAGTTGTGTGTCTCATCACCCTTGTTTGCTTGTGTATTTAAATTCTCTTTAAAAATCTAAAAATTATATACTTTTTAACCACAAATCACACACATCACGTAATCACGTTGGAAAGGTAGGCATAAGTACCACACACGTGTTTACAAAGTGAATGTGCAAAGACTAAGTCAAACAACCTTTACCAAGAACCTTTGTCAAACAACGATGTCGGACAATTTTTACGTTTTCGCCCTACCGCGGTACTTCCGCCTACGTCACACGTGACCTTTCCGACGTGGTTACGTAGTGCGTGGTGCATCGCAGAGCTAGTGCAAGATGAGTATTTGTGGTTAAAATGTGTATACATTTTTATTTTTATTTTTTTAAGAAAATGACTGATTGTTTATCTAGATAAGACCCTTATTCCTTGGCTGGGATCGTGTAGAGCCCTTTGAAGCTGCACTGAAACTGCAATTTGGAACTCGTTGGTAGATGTTGAAGTCCAGTATATGGAGAAAAATCCTGGGGCGTCGTATTGTCACAGTTTCACTCAGTTTGAACCTTGTTTTCGTTCTCACCGTTTGCCCTGCCTTGTTTGTAGTCTTAGTTACAGATTTGATTTTGTCACTCGGTTCAGGTGTTTCTTATCCTTGTTTGCCTGTGTTTTTGTTGTTTCTGTTGTTGTCAGGTCTCGTCAGTGTTTGGATGTGTGATACGCTACTCTCTTTATGAAGATTTGCCTGTGGAGTTATTAAAGACGGCCTTAATCTTCATGTTTGTGTGTGTTCTAGCAACACAATCCCTGACAGAGGTATTGATAATAATGTAGTTGCTTTTATGACAGAAGCACTCCAGCTGACATGAACAAAACCTGATGATCTTGTTATCCAGCAGAACCCAAGAGCATCTTGCATTTACAACGGAAACAAGAATGTTTGACCTTTTGTACAAAGATCAAAAAGTGCTGATTTCATTAGTGACCTAAAATTGATGCAAAATATTATTCATTCGGTAACACTTTATTTTAGGGTTTTTTAACTAGTTGCTTATTAGCATGCGTATTACAAGAATATTAGCTGTTTATTAGTAATTATTAAGCACATATTAATGCCTTATTCTGCATAACCTTATTCCACATTCTTAATCCTATCCAATACCTAAACCTAACAACTAACTTACTAACTATTAATAAGCAGTAAATTAGGAGTTTATTGAGGGAAAAGTCGTAGTTAATAGTGAATACATGTTCCCTATACTAAAGTGTTACCATTTATTCTTATGGTAACACTTTAGTATGGGGAACAATTCTCACTTTTAACTAATTGCTTATTAGCTTGTAGGGATGTAACGATACATCCGGAACCGGTTGAAAATCGATTAAAACGTGACGATTCAAGTCGGTTGAGATGCTAAATGAATCGCGATACATTTGGGGGCGGGGGTTTATATGAATGTATATCTGAGGGGAACTGACTGTGTTCAGAAAAGTTTAGATGGTATTTTCATTTCATCTTACTTCCGTACAATGCATTTTAAAGTAGTTTTTGCACACAGCTCTGCTTTGTGTACAGCACCTGCTGTCAAGACAGTGAATTTGCGTTCTCATGCAGCCCGTCTGCTGTTATGAAGTTTTATGTAAAATAATTTGGTAACACTTTAGTATAGGGAACACATATAAACTAGTAACTATGAGTTTTCCCTTAATAAACGCCTAATTTACTGCTTATTAATAGTTAGTAAGGTAGTTGTTGAGTTTAGGTATTGGGTAGGATTAAGAATGTAGAATAAGGTCATGCAGAATAAGGCATTAATATGTGCTTAATAAGTACTTATAAATAGCCAATATTCTAGTAATATGCATACTAATAAACAACTAGTTAAAATAACCTAAAATAAAGTGTTACCAATAATTTCACAAAGCTGAAGTCTGAACATTCTGTTTTTGCTTCAAATGTAAAAAAAAAATATATATATATATACAATCTAATTTAAATTAAAAACTGCTCATGCTATATATATGCAGCATCTTTGTTGGGATCGTGATTAAAATGCAGTGGTTGCCTCTAATTTTAAATGGCTACAGATAGTTCAGCCTGTAATAGAGCAAATAAACATCTTGTTCATGTACTCATATGAAGAGATTTATTTTATTTGTATTATTTATTTATTTATTTGATTTAGGATTTGTTTTAAAATTTCAATTTAGTTTTGTTATAAAGATATTTCAATTTCACAAAGAAATATGCAACATTTTGTCTGAGAAATAATAAAAAGCCACTTTCTCATTTAAATCTCATTTTGTTAAAAAAAATCGTGAGAAAATTGAATCGTGAAACCAGTATCGTGAATCGTATCGAATCGTGAGTTGAGTGAATCGTTACATCCCTATTAGCTTGTATATTGGCTGTTTATTAGTACTTATGAAGCACATATTAATGCCTTATTCTGCATGACTATATTCTACATCCCTAAATCATACCCCATACCTAAACCTAATTGCTACAACAACTACCTTATTAACTATTAATAAGCAGTAAATTAAGAGTTTATTGAGGCGAAAGTCATAGTTAATAGTGAATATGTGTTCCCCATACTAAAGTGTTACCATTCTTGTTCATAAAATGTATTTTATTATTATTGTTTTTAAAATCGTAAAACTCTGAATGCTGTTTCCAGATTTAAAAAAACAAAAAACAAAAACAAACTTGACTATGAACAACTTTTTATCTAACAACAGGATTATCTGTATGAAAGAGAGACAATCATCATCCTGTTTAAAATAATAAGATATGATAAGTGTCAGTGTAATGAGGAATGCCATCAATTCATGAAACACAGAATGGAGGGGAGGTGGTGGGAAAATTCCCATAATCCTCTCTTTCTGTCTTGGTTACTGTAAAAAGTCATCCACTTGTCATTACCTCAATGAAACAATGCTGGAATCAGACAGCAATATTAATCATCCAAATTAAACCATATGGTGTGAAATATTACTAATGAGCAACATACTTCAGTTGGTGGAAACAAAATGATAAGTGCTTGGGTTTTTTTGGCAGCTGTGAATATTTCATATTTTAAAGTATGTATGAAGACCACCTGTTCCAGCAGCTAAATGATTCACACAATGTCTTGATTTGGCAAATTCCCATCTATTTCTGTAGTCTGTGTGTAGTCTACTGTTAAAGGGCTAATTTTATCACCACACATGAGAGGCCAGCCTTGTTCATTTTTTTTTTTTTTTTTGCTACCATAGAGTGACGGCAACTCATACATTTTTGCAAGCAGTATTTGAATAAGAAGAATACGGGTGTACATTTTAAGTTTTAATGTAGAACTAATTATGAAAAGTATTATGTAAAGTAGGAAATATGAACAATTGTAATTATGTAGACAACATTTAACCCTTAAATGCATGGATGTTTTGCCAATTATTACATATTCATACGGTGAATGGTGGGCCGATAAAGACCGGAGGTATGTGTTCATGGGTTAAGGCATTGTAGGTGTGTTCAAAACTTTAGAAATGTCAGTTGTAAATATATGTAATTGAAATGTAATTAACAAAAATTACTTTGCATGAAGAGCGCTATTAATGAGAGATACTGCTTTTCTAGAGTGTTCCAGGTCAGTCACTCACAAGTATCCATCCTAGTTAGAACACTGCCTATGTTGACAGCGAGGTTTTGCATCAGAGGCACGGTGTATAGGTTTAGTACTACATAACATCCATTTAGTTTATGTAGGAAAGAGTACGATTTCTTATACAATCCATTTGAAAAACAACAAAACCACTAAACCTGATCCAAAAAGTTATATTGGAAGCTATTTCCTGTGTTTACTTTGATCAGAGTTTTTCCAGCAGCAGAGCGCATGTAGTGACTCTTAAGTGAGTCTAAAAAGCAGTGAGACAGGCTTCAGTCAATAGAGGTGAGAGCACTGATATCAAGCCCAGCGTCCCTGGACAATTGAGCTGAAGAGGTAAAGCGGAGTGCAATACTTGCTGCCTGTCCGCGATTTATATTTATTGCCTGAGAAAAAGAAATTCCCCTATGTTTCAGCAAGGCAAACACAGCCAAGAGCTACATGACAGTTTTGATGTCATGTTGAGTCAAGAGCTGCCGTTTCTTCTTTTATGATGACGAAAGAAACCGAGAGCTTAGTTCGCTGCCTAATGCATAAACACTATTGGAAAGTTCAATCAGGGATAACGATTTGCAAGAGTTGGGATGGCAGAAGGCGTAACCTCTGCCTAGGGTGCATATGCATGAGCAGATGTCTCATGGGGCCTTATTAATTGAGTGAAATCTCAATCATTCTTACATCTATTTGCATAACCTTATCATATTTGATTTTTGTGCTTAAGGGCATTATTAAGGAGTTATCTGTCTATCTCAGAGCACCTATTAGTGTACCCTTTCATATTAAAATTGAATTTCCTATTTCTCAATTAGAACAAGATTCACACTTTAATCAGAGTTTTGGAAGGAGGCTTTGATACTTTTAATTCACATGAAGATGAAAGAGACAAAGATTATATTCTGAAAGGTGTACGTAATACTAGAGAATTGATCGTTTGAGATCACTGTGTAATTCAGTTCCTGAAATCCATTTAGTTTTCCCTTTTTGAGTGTCTTCTTAAGAAACTTTTAGAAATATATTCATGAAAACTTAATAGTAACGTTTTTGTTTGAGTCTCTGTTTCATGTGATGGATTTCTTTAAGGAATGGTGACTTTGCCAAAAAGTCTTTTTGGAATCTAAAGAATGACAGTCCAGTCCTCACATTTTGATTGTTGTCTTACATTACATGCATAGCACAGTTTTGTCTGTGATAATAAAGACTATAATTAAACTTAGTTTCTATTTTAGTTTCTAGTTCTTAAAAATTAGGCAACATTATAAGGAAGTTTAAGTAATCTTTTTCTTCCCTATTGTAACATATATCTGAGTGAAATGGCTTCTCAAACAAGAAAAAAAAAAAAAAAAAACATAGGATGGGGCTTGATTTTGTCCATGGGGAATCGATTGGATGGTTGGATGGTTGTGGTTTGCTATTGGTGGCTCTCATGTGAGTGATAGGTTGTCCCGCCCTCATGCCAGTAAACACATCATCAGAGAAGAGAAGAGATGTCGCTGCAAGAGGGAAGGGAAGTTACTTTGTTGATAGATTATGAGGGCACATGTGAACAAATAAATCATTTACAATAAATACTGCAATATTCCGTAGGAAAAAAAAAAAATTCACTTTAAACTAAATATCTGGAAATAATTACAATAATTAAATTTTATTTCATCTAAAATGAAGCAGCTCCATATTTTGTCATAAGAAGAGGTAATTGTAATTTTAGTAAATAAGTAATTGCAAAATAACTAGCTGAAGTTTTGTGAATGAAGGCCTGTACACACCTGGACGAATATTGCACACGCTTATCGCCAGCGTTTTTCAAGACAGTTTTGTGTTCATACCAAAGCGATTTTTACTGAATGTGCAGATTCACTCCCTGACAGTATATGGCGCTTGTGCTGAACAGTAGTGCAAATAAACATATTTATGATATTTATAAAGTTAAAGAAGATAAAAATGACATATATGGCATATACATGACATATGAGAGATGGTAGTCAGAAACGGTAGTGCAAATAAGTCAATGACAGTAGTGCAAGTAAATGGTAGTACAAATAAAAATATTTATGAAATAGACATTCTCAATTATATTTCTTGAATGTAAAAGAAAAAAAACAAAAAAAAAAACAGTTTAAATACAGAAATAATACAAATCTAATGGTGTGGCCAAGAACTGGCAGTGCACCCATAGCATGCATCTCAATCAGCTCCTTAAGTTCAGTAGTCAGGGCACTGATCAGGGATTCGGCCACATTCATTTACACGGTATACTGATACATGACCTAGGAAGCTAGGGAGCTGATTGAGATGCAGGGATAGTTTGTAGAGGTCTTCCTTGTCTACTTACTTCCTCTTCGTCGTCTTGGTATCAGTGTGTCCTCGGCAAGACCGTTTTGTGCTTGAGTGCCACCAAGTCGTGTTTTACTGTAACTTCAGCAGCTCCACGCACATGAACAAAAGCGCCCATCTCACTGGTCGGCCAGTTTTTAACGTGGCACGCAAACCAAAAAAAACGAACCCGATGCGTTTTTTTTTTTTTTTTAATTATGCTTTTATGCCTGCCGTGTTTCATTTCGTTTTGTTTCGTTTTAGTTTTCGTTTTAATTTTCACGCCGGTGTGCACACTCACATTGGCGACCTTTGTTTATTCACAAGACGTTAAACGTCGGCGATAATCGTGCGATATTTGCCCCGGTGTGTACAGGCCTTGAGAGATGAATAATAACCAAATAAAATGTGATGGATAAAACCCAAATAAAAACTGAATGTGCTCAGAACTTCAACAGGCTTTCCAAGAAAGGAATATTTGCTTAGCACAGAAGCTGACATTCTTCTTTGAATGTCAATACATGATTATTTATGTGCTAAAACACTTCAGATCGCATCATTAATTAGAACCCATGGCACAGTGGAGGGCCCTAAACACAGCTAAACATCCCCTTGAGAGGCTGAATCACACTCAGTTGTCTTTCTATGGTTAAAAGACTCTTTAAAGACCCATTGCGTCCTCCACCAGATCTCACTGTTGCAGAGAGAAAAAGCGAAAGATGTTCTTCACCTCATCCAACCCTTTTGTGTTTTAGAATTCAGATCTTTAAAGCGGTAACACTTTACAATAAGGTTCATTTGTTAACATTAGTTAATGTATTAACTAACATGAACTAACCATGAGCAATACATTTGTTACTGTATTTGTTAATCTTTGTTAACGTTAGTTAATGAAAATACAGCAGTTCATTGTTTGTTCATGTTAGTTCACAGTGCATTAACTAATGTTAACAAATACAACTCTTGATTTTAATAATGCATTAGTAAACGTTAAAATTAACATTAACAAAGATTAATAAATGCTTTCTAAGTGCAGTTCATTATTAGTTCATGTTAAGTAATGCAGTTAACTAATGTTAACTAATGAACCTTATTGTGAAGTGTTACCTTTAAAGTTAACATCGAATGAACATTACCAAATGAAATTGCTAATATAATGAAAATGGTTTCTCGAACACAAACCCTGTCTGCCACTGGTCATGCAAACAAGTGGCCACGCCCCCAAACTCACATCATTGATTGGTTGCGATTTGCAAACAGATGAATGCTTTAATGCGGTGCACATTTCAAGGAAATCCACAAACCAATGATTATTACTGAATCTATAAGTATTAAACTTGAATAAAAGGAAACGGCACATATCACCTTAAAAATAAAATAATACTAGAATGAGGGATTCAGAGTAATTCAAGCAGTAGTTTATTATTATTATTATTATTATTTAAAGCATAACCTTAAGAGCCTAATCTGGATATAAATTTGAATATGACAAGTGATTATGATGAGATTATCCCAGAAGATCTTATATCGTCTTCTAATACTGAAGTAAGTACAGAAATTTATAGTGTATAGTTATAGTTTAAAGATTCTAAACATTACTTCATATTGTTGCTGTAATGCAGAAACCTTGTATCTCCAAATTGTTTCATAAATCATTACTATTGGTCACCTTTTACGTCTCTCTGTGGGTTTTGAAATATTTAACCAATGAAAAGTATTAAAAAGTGATTGTGACTAAACCTCGTAACTCCATTGGCTCTTCAAACTGTCAGTCAAACCTCATAACTCCGCCTGCCTCTATCGTGAATGAAGTGCCGCACGCTGTTTGGAGAAAGATCTCTGCTTGTTTACAATATTACGGTAAATAAAGAACTGTTTGTTTGAATAAGTACAACATTTTCCTTACTCAAGAAACACTATATATAAAAACGTATGTGTTTGAGGAGCAGAGAAGAGTGTCTTAGTATAGCATTTGTCACAGAGTAGCCTCTTAAATATCCTGTGTGTACTTCATTTTTGATAACATCTTTGCTTTTTTCCCCCTAATAATCTGGCATGCAGTTTTCATACTCGATACGAATATATGAAGCCTGTTTATGAAGGCCCACCCATTTTGGCTCATTGTGTGCTGTAATACTACCAAAAAAAAAAAAAAAAAAATATATATATATATATATATATATATATATATATATATATATTAGCTTAAATGTGTGATATAAATAAATAATGGTCAAAAACGGATTTAGAGTATTCTAAATTGATTCTCAATTACTGAAATGACTATACACTATTCTTTATGTTTCATGTTTATTACCTGTTTTTTTTATATTGTAATGCAAATATGTATTGGTGTTGCCATGTTGTTCATACATAATTAATTATTGAAACAATATATATATCATTCTCGCGAAACCGCATTTTTGCACGCGGATACTGTTCTGTGTGCTCCCGGTGCAGAAATGCTCCCTCGCGAGGATGGTTCTCTGCACGCGGATACTGTTCTGTGCGCGAGATTTGAGACTATTTAGATGCCATAGAAACGGTTTCTATTTCTCCGCGACGTCGCGGATTAAACAGCAACACAAAGTATGGCAATGATAATATCAGGCACTGTTTATGTGCTTTATTTAATGTCAAACGCGTCTAATGTGAGTTTGAATATCATTCTGTGTTCCCAGCTTTTTAGCTGTAATGAAAACAACACTGGCTAATTCGCCTCAGATCTTGAAAATAAATAAACGGGCACAAGAACGTTCAAACTGTCAACTCAATGCAAACAAACAAGTTTATTCTATGACAAAGATTATTTCAGTCACTCCGTATGTACTTTAAATAAAGTTTAAATGGTGTAATATTTATGAATTTTACCATGTACTTGCCCATTTTATTGTGTCTGCTCTACTCTTGCCAAGGGAACCCGCCCTATAAATATAAATATATTTATAAACTATAAATAACTATAAATATTTTTTTTTGTGCAACGGAAAGGTTCATTTTATGTTAAAGGTTCTTCATGGAACTAATAAATAACCTTTATTTTTAAGAATGTAGGTTTACCTAATTCTCTTATTCGCTGATTTAAATGTCTGAATGGGACTTTATTGATATTAAGGGACATTTTAAAAGTTGTTGAACACTAAGTATAAATAAATTCGGCATTTTGCAGAATGTTTAAATAGGAATGAACTAGATTGAAAGAAATTTTTTGTAACATTAGGACTTGATATGTTCTTTCTGTACATCCATGCAGTAGTATTTATTTATGTATTTATTTTTTAACAGCTGCACCTGTCATGAATGTAATGTACTATGTTTGAGTTAATCAACTATAGCTGGCGCTTCATGTCTAGCGTTTCAGTATGATTTATCATGTGGTATATTCATGTGACTGTGATATAGTTTCACCACCAGAGGATCAGAAATGGGGAGTTTCTTTCCCCTGGTGAATGTGAAAAGAGAACACGATTTTCTGACACAGAATTCATATTAGTTTTCTTAATTAATACTTGATATTAATTTTCAGAAGCACACTTCTACGGAGACTGGTTCGTTAGGTTTCAGAAATGGTGATAAATGACTATCAAGGGATTCATTTGCATGCGGTTCTGCTGCTCAGGTGTTAAAGCACCAAAGATGGAACGGAGAGATCGGGTCATTGCTAAAATTTCCCTTGTGCTCCTTTCTTAAACAAGAATAAATCTCAATTCTTTGCAGTGTCCTCTGTGCCTAACACTGGATACTAACCAAGCACTAATTCTATCAATAAAGCATTACAAGTGGCCTTTATGAGTCATTTATTTGTATTTAATTTAATTAAATCTTACTCTGAATCGAAAGGCCAAACCTCACCTAATTTATAGGCGATTCAATAACCTATATCCCTTTTACACGGTGAAATAGCATGCAAAGTCTCTTGTCAGAAACTGAACCTAGCCGGTAATCCTGATAAATCCACAGATTTACAAATAGTGCTCAGACGATGACCTTAAAGGTTATTATAATTTAGCTGTTGAAAACAAATCCTCTGACAGATTATTCATTACTGATGTCTCCTAATTAACCCAGCTAAATAAAACAAGAACTAATCAGGGTGCTAACCGTGATTGTAATTTCAAAAGCTATTGACACAAAATGCTCCAGACAGCTGTTGTTCCCTGCATTTACTAACAATAGTTGCATTTCACCCATTCAGACTGTGCTAACTGCCAACGGTCTGGCCAGTGAATTGTAGAAATGCCAAATTAGTAACTTCCCACCGCTATGAGATCCATTATTAGGGCAGAGAAAAACGGAGACTGCGCGCTGCACGGCTTTGACACGCAGCCAGCTTTTCAGAACCAAGGACAGCTCCCTGTTGCTGTAGACCAAAGCGAGAGCTCCATTTTGGATTCCCCAGGACAGGGAGGAGGGCTTGCCTTTTTCTGGAATTCAATTAAGCCATGTGCCGCCTGCTGAGAGGGTTGAGGGAGACCAGCACCCAGAGAGGATAGACATATTGCAATAATACCAAGCAATTAAACATACGGCCTCGACGGTATTTTTGGCCCCTCTATTTAAGTGTGTAGAGTTTCTCACAGTGTATGAGGGGACTCATCCTTTGGGGTTCAAGTGGAATGGAAAGCCTTTTATTTGGCATAAAAGAAGGCCGAGAAGCATACTGGCGATGACTGGTGCGCAACCAAATTCTCGACCTTTTTAGATGAAGCCGAAACTCTCGCTAATGTTATGGTTTTCAGGAATATGACATAAAACTTTTTAAAAAACAAAATACTGTAAAAGCTGCAGATAATGCTTGGGGAAAGATGACAGTTTTGCCCCCCCAAACAAACAAAATCATCCCTACAGAAAACAAAGCAGTAAGACACATCAAAGGGAGGAAGAAAAGATGAGAGAACAATAAAGCAAAAAGCAACTATAGCTTTTATATGCTTTTACCACAAGTAATGGGAGCTCTCAGGCACTAAAGTGGAATAAAATGTATTATATATACAGTCAAAAAATTATTCATTTATGTAAGTGAGGACAGCAAAATAAAGTAAACTGTGACATATTATACCCAAAAATTCTTCATACAGTGGACTACCAGTAAAACTGAAAAAAAAATTTCAGACACTTTGACCTGACCAAAGTGATATTTGACATAATTAAGATTTTTTTTTAAGATCTTGTCATATTGTATTACCATTTTTTTTTTTAACTATAGTGAATAAACTGTATTAATAAATGAAATGTTCAATGTCTCTGAATACATTTTGGTTTGACTGAATATATATATATATATATATAAAATCCATTTTATTCCACTTTAGTGCATGAGAGCACTTTTCCCCCATTGTATACTCACCATGGCTGCAATATTGTGAAATATTACAATTTAAAAACTTTTGAGTTTTGTATTTGAATATATTTTAAAATTTAATTTATTCCTGTGATGCAAAGCTGAATTTTCGGCATCATTACTCCAGTCTTCAGAGTCACATGATCCTTCAGAAATCATTCTAAAATGATGATTTGCTAAAGAAACATTTCCTATTACTATTAAAGGCACATTATGTAGAATTTTCGCCACTAGAAGTCGCCTATTCAAACAAAGGCGTAGCTTGATGACGCCGACTTTGAGCTCGGAATCTTGGGATATAATGTCTTCACCTCACAGCTGGAGGAAAAGAATCGGAATAGGACTCGGGCAGAAATCATGTTCATGGATGAGATTATTAACGTTACTGTAGTATGAAGCAGAGCGGGGCCGAGTACTTTGAGAGCTGAACGAGGCTGCTGGAGCGATTGCTAATGAGAGACGAGCGCGACACATGTCTCGACAGCAGAGGAACTTTTATTATGCCACAGTGCTGCTTCTGCTTCTGCTTCTTCCGATCAAGCGTATGTGGGGTGACACAGTGCTGTTTATCATAATAGATACATTTGAGTGTGTTGCTGCCAAACGAACGCTGTGAGACACTTGTTACACACTGCAGTAAGCTAGATCGATTTTAGAATATCACATTAATAAATGCTGGATGACTGCTGATAAATGGGATGCAATTAAATACAAATGTATTGTATGATGGAGACAATTCTGTATTATACTGTTACTAAAAATGAAGCTGCATCTGATTATGTTAGTTACTTTTTTTTTTTTTTTTTTTAATTGCTTATTTCTCTGGATTTAAACATTCTTGAAAGCATTGAGGATAATGTACGTACAAAAGTCAACAAAATATATAACATTGTTCTAGTGGTTTTTGAATATTTTAATCCAAAAATCCTACAAATTGTGCCTTTAATGCTGAAAACAGTTGTGCTGCTTCATATTTTTGGGGAAACTGTGATACTTTTTCCCCCATCATTCTTTGATGAATAGAAAGTTGAAAAAGTATTTTCTGTCACTTAATCACTTTAATGCTTCCTTACTGAATAAAAGTATTATTTTTTTTGAAGAAATAAAAAGGTAGTGTATAACAATGCTCAATAAACAGTCATGTGGATAATTATTATTATTATTATTATTATTAAATATATATGTTTACATATCATCCGATTAGAATATAGAGCATATACTATGTATGCTAAGAAATAAGAGTCTTAAAAAGATAAAATAAAAAGAATGAATGAATGAATTAATGAAAAATAAAATAAATAAAATGAATAAAATAAAATAAAATAAAATAATAAAATAAAACAGATCACCAGGAAGTTAAAATAAGAGAGATAAAACAAGGAATGGCTTTTTTCCACATCATTTGTTTAAAGCATATTTAATCCTTGTTGAGAATACAAATACAGATCAAAAAGCTGATTTAAATACATACATACATACATAAATGACATTGATTGAGAATAAGTACATATAAACTGTAAAATATAGCGTATGTAAAATAATTTTTGCTTGCTCAATCCAAAACACTTTTTTCGGGCAAAGCGCAGCACATAGTTCTATGACCTAGAGGAGGAAAAATTCTGATTTCATTATGAAAGAGATAATTCATCAGCATTAGAAGGTAATATTTCTTCTACTTGAAATATTGGAGTGGGCTGAATGGACTTGAAACATTAATTAAAAACAATTGGCATTAAAAGCCTTTAAAACTATACTAAACGAATCATAGTGTCAGAGCACAACACAATTGATTATTCTCAAGGTGAAATGGGTTGTGGGATGTTTCTCCAAGTGAATTCAAAGCAGAGATTCAGACGATTCTGAGGATTTCTATACTTTCTTTGCTTTTGCAATTCATGAGGCTGCAGCTCAACCATCATTCAATTGAACTTAGGAGAATGCATGAGCAGCTTCCTTTGAAGCTCCCTGATAGCACAGAGTCGGAACCTCACAGATCACCCGGAACATCCTTAACAAATCCTTAACCAGCACATGTTTAGCTGCAGATGGAGGTCAACGTCCTCACCTCAGCAGGGCCACGGGATGCAAAGTGAATGTTTGCAAGGGCTCAGGTGTCCCATCTTTACAAATAATTTGTAGGAAATGCAGATGTGCAGTGGGAACTCCCCCCAGCATGGGTCATTTCCTTCTCAAACACGTGTCTTGCATTAAAATGACAAATCAGCAGCAATAAGATGTTGTCAACAACCCCTGCGGTACACCTTGCCTCCCATTGGCTCTTCAAATATTGCATTCACAGACTTTGATCCAAGCTTTCATTTATTGTTTCCTTTAAAACTAATGAACACTTATTTATGGCACTCTTAAATTGCAGCTTTTTGCTTAATGAAATGGATCTTCGTCTCACCTACTAAGTTCAAAGAAAGAATGGGAGCAGGCCTTAATTGGCTGCATTTTTACAATATTTTGTTGTCTAATTTCTCATGTGCACAGGTGCTGCTCACATTACCATAGCAAAATTAATTGCCGTTATACAGCAACTGCTTCTTTGTTCAGAGCCTAACAACAGATAAAGATCTCCGTAAGGAGCTGGATCCACTGAGAGATACAGTAGGAGGGAGGGTGAAAAGGAGCTTTCACTACAGTAAGAGGTAGTTCATCTGTTGGGAAAAGAAATAACAAGAAAATGTAAATAAAACATTAAGGTCTTTCTTCAGCTATGGACATGTTTGAAATACATTAAATAGATTTTAAAAATGAAAACAAACAAACAAAAAAAAAAAAAAACAATAGTTTAATTTGACTGCTATTATTCTAACAGTGGAAATACATAACTACACCACAAGATGATATATGACTGAAGTATGGTTGGATTCAGCAAGAATTCAGGAATCCGAGGAGTTGACTCCTGTGAAAATAAGTCAACCACATCCACATCCATAGTTATAAGCATGTAAATATTGTTTTCACCATTAGGTGGTACTGGTAGAAAACTTCTCAGACTCCTTTAGGGCACCGTGCCGATGACCCATACCAAGTTCCGTAATGATACGTTCATGCTTTCATAAAATACAGCATTTTACTACAAAATTCAAAATGGCCGACGCCCAAAGTGGCCGATATTGGAAAATTGGATATCATTCAACTTGTCATGACACCCCAAATCTAACAAGAATCTTATTACTTTTGGACAAACCATTCAGAAGTTATAAGCAAAAACAGCCATTTTTGTATCTCCGGACCAGTAGGTGGCGCTGCACCGAAACGCACCATGTCATGCAGGTCATGCATGTGATGACATGGACCGAGTTTGGTCTGAATATGATAAAGCGTTGAGGAGATAGAGCCTTACGTCTATTTTCGCAAGCTCTACGTAAAATTCGTTCACACGTTTTCCAAAAATGGTTTGACAAATCAACTTGAATTCCATAACCTTTTGTTGGCATGGTCTGAAGATTATCTAGTTAAATCTTTGGTAAAATCGGAGTAACGACCTAGGAGGAGTTCGAAAAAGTATTTTTTTATTGTTTTCTTTATTGTTTTTTAAAAACGGCAAGATAATTTTACTAAAGGAAAATTACGTCATAGGGTGCAATTGAATTGTCTTGAGCCAAGGAATCATGAAAAAATAATAAAGACTCCAAATTTGCTATGGTGACAGTTCAAACTGGCCTCAACAGCCCGTTCAGTGGGCTGCCATGGACTTCCAGAGCGGAAGAAGAAGAAGAAGAAGAAGAGCAAAAACAAGAAGAAGCGTATACAATAGGTTCCAACACACCTTTTGGTGCTTGGCCCCTAATAATGTGACTATGTGAAAAAGAAAACTATCAGCCTATGCCCAAAGAAACACTCATAAGCCATCTTCCATGCACCACAAGAAAACTTGGTGCATTACCAAAGTGAGGAAGCCACACAAGCAACTCTGACAGATTTCACCAAAGCTGTCATTTCACTGGCTTGCTAAAAAAAGGAAAGAAAAATATCCCAACACGCGCAGATGTGCAGTTGTCCCGCTTATGTTGGCTCATTGAGATTTGGTGTAATGTGAGCGTGTACTGAACTGTGACGTTAATCATATGCCGCAGCAACCTAGTGGAAACTAGTATCTTTTCCTCAGCGAAACGATTAGAACAGTTCAAATCAGCGGATGATCGCAGACATGATATTTTGAGCCATTACGTGGGTCATTAAGTTACACTCTCATTAGCACCCTGCAATTATGGGCAATATGACCGTCTGCTGAGATCTCCCATCCGACTGTCACGGCTCTCCAGCTCGTTCAAACTCACTCACTCACTCACTCAAAATCTCTCCTCTCAGAACTCAAAGTCGTGTATGATATAACACAACCATCACCACGTGGGCACCAGAACTAAAGAATTAGAGCAGCTCCCATCCACAGGGTGTTATTGACCTTTCCGCTAAAATCGTTTCTATTTTCGCTGATGTGCAGCGTGAACAAGAGAGCAAATCTGAGCAAATGCCACAGTTTAGCCTAATTCTGACTCTGACGCATTCAGAAATCGCAGCCGTGCTGCATGCAGAAGGAGCAATTTTGAGGGATGATGCCCTGTTAATTCAGAGTTCAATACAAGACTAATTAGTCCAATAAGTGAGAGGTCTCCACGGATTTACAGGCCGATCAATTCAATTAACAATGGGAGGGCTAGTGAATGGAGGCGTGCGTCGGTAAATACCCCTCATACCTTGGGAGCAGCGCTGATTGTTTTATGGCAAAGTTGAAGATCTACAGGATAAAGGAAAGTCAAAAATCACAAGTGTACCTGTGAGGTTTTTATTTTTTATGTTTTCTGTTTTAATTTGGATTTTTGTAATTTTGTGCTTTCGGCATTTTAGTATATGACTGTGTAGTGTTTTTTTTTTTTTTTTATTATTATTATTATTATTCATTTTTATTTCAGTTTTAGAAGTTGTTTTAGTACATCAAGTTTTTAAGAAAAAAAAAAAAAGAATATGCTTGTGTTATAATTAAAGGGAGTGTTTCTATTAGCAGACTATCAGAAATGCAACATGTTCTGGTCAAGCTCCAGCTCTTTAATTATGTGTTGATTATTTACACAGTGGCAAGTAATTAACAGGTTGTCTAACAGTATGGAACATAACAGGATGGAAATAAAAGGCTAAAGAGCTATTCATTTATTTTGAACCTTTTAAAATTCTGATAACATTATAGTAATTTCTGTAATGTTATTAAACAAAAACTCTACAGAAATCATAAAATGCATTGCTACTTACCGGTGTTCCCTAATGAAAAGAAAAGAGAGAAAAAAAAAAAAAAATACTGAAATGCATTTGAAATACATTTATTTTGTGCTAAGTATACTACAAATACATTTACATATTTATGTGCTAAACAAAAATACCATGCAATTGTAATTTTGGTATTCTAAACTGGTTTACTTAAAGTTTGCTAAATTGAAGCAACTAATTTTGTAATTAATGCACTTTAATTGTGTGGAAGTAGTGCTGAGGTCCAACTAAAGCTATACTTAAATTCTCCCTGTGGTAAAAAAAAAAAAACAACAAGTTTTTAATGTTGTTTATATGTCTATGTGGTGTTTTAATATGCTTTAAGACAAACCATGTGCAAATTCATAAGTCAACCCCATTTTCTGCATTTTCTGTTTAAAACTGCAGTGACACTTTCAAAAACGCAGTTTAAAATCAATAGTGTTTGTGACGTCACAAACTACCTTGTAACCAGTCATGTCAACGTGTGGGTGGGCTTCAGCATATCATTAACCATGACCGCTCCGAAGCAGGAGAGTCTCAAGAAGCCATGTTATCCCGCTATATTTTTCTGTTTATATAAAGAATTGGGTAGATTTACCAATATAGCGGGTGTATGATGCATATTATAATGTTATGATGAACTATATGCCTTTCTCCACTGACATTCTGAGTTGTTCAAAGCGTTTCTAAGGATACAGATTTTTAGAAGGCAGACTCAGATGGTGAACAGGAACATGGTTTGTGTAACATGATCAACACATTATTAGCTGTTTGATAATGTATTCGAGCAAAAGGCTAATCATATTAATTACCGTCATGTGTCTGACATTGTAAAAAGCGATACCATTGTGCAGCGTTTAATAAGTTGATCGAGCGGATCTTTTAGCTTGTGCGAGTGAGTGGAGGCGGGGCTAATTGGCATATTCATAGATCCGCGTATACTAAATGAAGCAAGGGTGTAGAGTTACATGCATGCTATTTTAAGGCATGAATACATTTTTTAACTGGAAAAAATATTTAAATATGTCATTTTGGTGATCAAAGATGAGTTTTAAGGGATAAAATTATTGACGGATATTTGTATATTTATAATATGTATATTTGATTGTGCTAAATTGGAACTATTGCAAGCAGGTACACTTTAAATATCTTGCATTTAAAGACTAATATTATAGAAAGATTATATAGTCCTTATTAATAGTTATTAATATTAATCTACACATTTGTCACGTCTGTTCTGTGTTTGAGTTTAGTTTGTTTTGGATGTTGAGTTGGTTTTGCACCAACTGGTTTTCAGTTTCCTTTGTCCTATAGTTCATCTGTTGCTATGGTTTTTAATTTGCCCTCATGTGTCTCACCTGTGTCTAGTTAATTATTTTGTTTTGTCCCTTTGCCTGTGTATTTATAGCCCTCTGTTTGTCGTTGTTATATTGCTATTGTTATACTGTTTGCTGGTTGTTCTGTTTGTGGTTTTGAGATGCTTAAGTTTCTTTATTTTGTTTTTGTTATTAATTATAAAGACTGCTGCACATAGATTCTGTGTTTTCCCCCCATCCGTTGATGCAACCAAAGCTGACATTACACCAGACCATTTTTAATATAATGGCATATTAAATCATAAATACTCCATACATCATCATTTTTTTTTTTTTTTTTTTTGAGTTTATTCCATACAGTTCTATAATTTTCCCCCTCATAATTGTTCACAAAGGATTGGGTGTGCTATTGTTTTGTGCCCTATTTGTCTTTATGTGTGGTGCCTTAAAAGACATAAAGTAGTCATTACATTGTGTTGATATTTTAATGGCAATGTTCCATCAGTTCAGCAATCTATTGAATATAATGCTGATAGAAAACATAATGTGATTGTCATGATTATTCCAATTGTTCTCTTTTGTCACTGCAATTAAGCTACATTAAAATCATAAAGAACATTAAAATGGCAGGAGCACTCTAGCTTTCACCTGTCAGCAACTGTACTATCCACCTGCTTCTATTTATGTGTGCAAAACAGCTCCTTTGGCTATTTCCAAAGACTAATTTAGAGAAAATATGACAGAAACTGAGAAGGATGAATCAGACAATTTGGAGCACCATTGTCAGAACACATTTATAATTTACTTTGTGATTAAAAACAAGAATTTATCTATTGCTGAACTTGAATTAAAATGTTTAAAATCTGAAAATGATATTCCATCTGATAGTGAACACCTGAACTGAGTTCATACACAAAAATCAACTTGACAGCATTTGGTTAAAAGTCATTGCAAAAATGACTCATTATTGTTGTTACCTCTGAGAAATGCTTTAACATCTGTTTGCTACAGACAGACTCACTTGCTTTGACATGTTGTTACCTAATGCATTGACATTCAGACATGTTAGACCTTTCAGACTCCCAGTGCATTCTAAATATGCATATATACCTATACATTGTTGTGTCAGTTTTGTCCCAGTACAATTTAAACTTATAAAACATTCAAAACTTAATTTTAAACTTAATCTATATAACAATGGATTAATAAATATTAGAAAAATGTGAAAGTGTTAAGATTTATTTCTAAATGTTAACAGTGTTATTACCCTGTTATTACTACATTAACAAATTAAACAAATTTTGTTAATTGAGAAATTCTTTGAAATTTCAAATTACACATGACCAACAGCAAAACAAGTGTGATAGAACTAGTGTGGATTTGTGTGTGTGTGTGTGTTTTTGGATTTTCGTGATTGCATTTGGCACTTTGCCCCATGATGTCATGTTTCACGCATTAGACGAAATAAGACTACCACAGATGTATGCAGATGTTTATAATAACTCTTACATCCAAGTCATATGTGGAAGTGCCCTAACCGATCCCATACCACTTAAAATTGGCATCAAAACAGGGTGCCTGTGGAGCGCCATCAATTTCATTCTGGCGATTAACTCCTAGATGAAGCGGTTGTGCCAGTGTGCGCCAACAGGCGTTCGATCCCCAAACCCAGTGCAAGGCTATGCGGATGATGTGCAAATCTCCTCAAGAGATAAAAGTTGTATTACCAACGTACTCCTCCGCACAGATGAGTTCATAAGGTGGTCAGGTTTAGACATCAAACATACAAAATGTGCTGCATTCTATGAAAGACGCAGTGGAGGAAACAGATGGTATGAAGCAAAGTCTGATAAATCCCCTGCCTTTTCATTAATGCAGAAACCCATCCGACTGTATGAACGCCACAAAACATATCCTTATTTGGGTCATAAATTTAACATCAGTGGCGATTGGGAGGAACAGATCACAGAGTTGTGTCACAAAATGGTTTTGTCTTAATAGTTGTACAACTCGGGACATTATCTTCCAGCCGCGTAGAAATGGAGGCCTCGGTGTCCCTAACATTGAATGGCTCTACACCGCTTGCAGAACAGGACATCTTCTAAACATGCTCAACAATGACGATGTAACTGTAAGAGAACTATCATGCGAATCGCTGTTTTTAGATCTACAGCGTCACAAAATACTTGCTGCTTCTACAAACGAGTCCCAGTTTCTTGGAATTAAACTAAAGCAGAATGGAAAATTAGACATCAGAGCAGAAGGATTTGAAGTGCGCTCCAACTGGCTAGATTTAAATGATCTCTGCTGCCGTACAGGAATACAGTTGTCCTGGCTGTAGTTACTCTCAACGACGACATAATCACCAATCCGCTCGGCTCCACCCTGGCGATCTTCAATAAAGACAATACACGGTATCCATCAAAGCATGAACCCTACTGTATATTACATCCAATTCAGCAGGAAAATGAAACAGTTGCTCATATACTGCTCATATACTCATATACATATAATGGATGCTACAATTATAAAGGACTTTATGTGGCCAGACATGACCGTCTGGTTGCAAAGGATTTGCAAAAGGTACAGTGGGTACGGAAAGTATTCAGACCCCCTTAAATTTTTCACTCTTTGTTATATTGCAGCCATTTGCTAAAATCATTTAAGTTCATTTTTTTTCCTCATTAATGCACACACAGCACCCCATATTGACAGAAAAACACAGAATTGTTGACATTTTTGCAGATTTATTAAAAAAGAAAAACTGAAATATCACATGGTCCTAAGCATTCAGACCCTTTGCTCAGTATTTAGTAGAAGCACCCTTTTGATCTAATACAGCCATGAGTCTTTTTGGGAAAGATGCAACAAGTTTTTCACACCTGGATTTGGGGATCCTCTGCCATTCCTCCTTGCAGATCCTCTCCAGTTCTGTCAGGTTGGATGGTAAACGTTGGTGGACAGCCATTTTTCAGTCTCTCCAGAGATGCTCGATTGGGTTTAAGTCAGGGCTCTGGCTGGGCCATTCAAGAACAGTCACGGAGTTGTTGTGAAGCCACTCCTTCGTTATTTTAGCGGTGTGCTTAGGGTCATTGTCTTGTTGGAAGGTAAACCTTTGGCCCAGTCTGAGGTCCTGAGCACTCTGGAGAAGGTTTTCGTCCATTATATCTCTGTACTTGGCCGCATTTATCTTTCCTTCAGGTGTTTTTTAGCAAACTCCATGCGGGCTTTCGTGTGTCTTGCACTGAGGAGAGGCTTCTGTCGGGCTACTCTGCCATAAAGCCCCGACTGGTGGAGGGCTGCAGTGATGGTTGACTTTCTACAATTTTCTCCCATCTCCCGACTGCATCTCTGGAGCTCAGCCACAGTGATCTTTGGGTTCTTCTTTACCTCTCTCACCAAGGTTCTTCTCCCCCGATAGCTCAGTTTGGCCGGACGGCCAGCTCTAGGAAGGGTTCTGGTCGTCCCAAACGTCTTCCATTTAAGGATTATGGAGGCCACTGTGCTCTTAGGAACCTTAAGTGCAGCAGAAATTGTTTTGTAACCTTGGCCAGATCTGTGCCTTGCCACAATTCTGTCTCTGAGCTCTTCAGGCAGTTCCTTTGACCTCATGATTCTCATTTGCTCTGACATGCACTGTGAGCTGTAAGGTCTTATATAGACAGGTGTGTGGCTTTCCTAATCAAGTCCAATCAGTATAATCAAACACAGCTGGACTCAAATGAAGGTATAGAACCATCTCAAGGATGATCAGAAGAAATGGACAGCACCTGAGTTAAATATATGAGTGTCACAGCAAAGGGTCTGAATACTTAGGACCATGTGATATTTCAGTTTTTCTTTTTTAATAAATCTGCAAAAATGTCAACAGTTCTGTGTTTTTCTGTCAGTATGGGGTGCTGTGTGTACATTAATGAGGGAAAAAAAATTAACTTAAATGATTTTAACAAATGGCTGCAATATAACAAAGAGTAAAAAAATTAAGGGGGTCTGAATACTTTCCGTACCCACTGTAATCTATGGACATGATAGTAAGATTTACAAGCATAGTACTGTACGGTTTAACTGGTTTCATCATAACTCATCTGACAGTGATTATTTAAAAAAAAATATTCCAAATACTCCTGACATTGTAATTGTAAATGAGGTTATGAAATATGTATGTATCTTTGAGGTGGGCTGTTGTTTTGACCTGTATATGGATACTTGCTACTATTCTAAACTATTGAAATATCAACCACTGGTAGATCTCATTTACCAGCTTGGATACAACTGTAAATTAATAATTTTGGTATTTGGAAGTTTAGGCCATGTCCATAAGAATGTGATCAGGGGGATGCAGTTAGGGGGGGCTGCAAAAAAAAGGAAGCAAAAAGGCATGCAAAATTCTGCTCTGTTTCAGCCATCATAGGGAGCATGCAAATATGGAGACAGAGATGTTTTGTTTATCCTTAATGTGTTGAGTATTATAAATGGAAGAACCTGTACAAGTATGTGAGCCATGACTTGTAGATCTGTCACCTTGCCAAAGGCCCTTCCCAGAGTATTTGGATCTTGTTTTCATTATAAGGTCTGGTACTACAAAAAATGCCACCCATTTGTGTATTTGTTTGATTGTATATGAGAACGATTTGGACTTTTACACCATTTACAACCTGTAATCCATAAATTTACGTCACGGTTGGTAACGTTTTCTGTGAGTCTCCTCCTGGTGGTCTTGTGAGTCACAGGGGGCACCATTAGTCACCGAAAGCAACTTTTATGCATAATGCATGGCTGTTCCTTACTCCCTCCCCAACTTGTTTGCTGTCTTCCTTACCACTAATTTTAGTACAAAAATAGCTTGAGGGACAATTGTTCTGCTTTAAAAACCAAGAGAAAAACATTCAGTTCCATATTCATTTGCGGGTGTCTTCTGCTTGTGAAAGTAATGGAGGGCTGGCTGGGGCTTTGAAAGGATTTTAAATGAATGTCAAAAGAATATTTCTAATCTCTATCTTCAAAGGCAGCCATCTGAGGTCCCCCATCCCCCCAGCCTTGCAATGTACAAGGTTATTGGGAATTATTGATTGGCATCACTGCAACATATATACTTCGGGGAGAAGTTTTTCTTTGGTTTCATCTCCTCTTTCAGAATCATTGGTTTTATTCTTCAGTGCTGCTGATACATCGAAACAGTTTCCGTTTTCAAAACAAATGACTCACCTCCTGAAACTATTTTCACATGGTAACATTATCATGCTCAATGAAGCTAAGTGCCTGAGATAGAACTCGAGAATATATATATATGTGTGTGTGTGTGTGTGTGTGTCTGGGACATATAGATTGAAGTGCCTGTATGAACTCTTTGTTTTGTCATTATGATAAGCTTGCTTCTCAGAAGTACCTTTGATCTTCAGGTTTACGAGTACACCATGTCCTTGATTGCAAGTCCAGTTGATCTTTCATGTTCTCTCTTGTTGCACTTGTCCCATTTGTTGCCCACACACTGGGTTTCAGACTTGCATTTGTGTTATTAGTGTTTTCCCTGCATTGATATTCATTATCATTCATCTTCATTTATATAGCTCTTTTCACAATACATATTGTTTAAAAGCAGCGTCACAGTGACAGTAGGAAAATTATTATTGAGCTAAAGTTGGTTTTTGATTTAATCACTTCCGTTGTAAAAATTGTTAATTATTACTTTAAGGGCCGCTTAAATGACACCTTTCCTACTGAAAAAACGAATACCTTTAATGCATTCTTGCCATTCATTTACATGTTTAGTCTATAGGTTTGCGTGTTTCAGTGTGTATGTGTGCAGAAACTTGCTCTTTTTTTTTTTTTTTTTTTTAAGTGATATTTGCTTGTCTGGTCCGCATGATACAGAAAAAATAGTTGTGTCCGCGGATCTATGCAAACTGGAATAATTTGATAACTTTTATCTATACATAGGGAAAGGAAAGGGAAGGAGGCCTTCGCAGGGGATAGTATAGTTGAAACGTCAGGGCTGCGTTATCGTCATGTCTAGATGCAGGTCCTTCATCTCATCTGGATACGGCCTGGATCTGGTAGGCTGCGGCAAACCTTGAGATAAACAGAGAGAGAGACTAATATTAGCGTAGACGCCATTCTTCTTATGATGTAGCGAGTACATCAGGTGTTATGGGAAGTGTTCCCGGTTCCGGCTGACCTAATCTATGCAGCCTAACAATTTACATGAATTGAATTATAGAACCAACCATTCAGCTCAACCATTTAGTGCTTTGTAGGTAAGTAGTAAGATTTTAAAATCTATACAATGTTTAATAGGGAGCCAATGCAGTGTTGACAGAACCGGGCTAATATGGTCATACTTCCTGGTTCTAGTAAGAACTCTAGCTGCTGCATTTTGGACCAGCTGTAGTTTGTTTAACAGGAGAGCGGAACAACCACCCAGTAGAGCGTTACAGTAATCTAGCCTTGAGGTCATGAACACATGAACTAACTGTTCCGCATTTGTCATTGAGAGCATATGTTGTAGTTTAGATATATTTTTAAGATGGAAGAATGCGGTTTTACAGATGCTAGAAACATGGCTTTCAAATGAAAGATATGGTATCAAAGAGCACACCCAGGTTCTTAACTGACAACGATGACTTAACAGAACAGCCATCAAGTGTTAGACAGTATTCTAGGTTATTACGTGCAGAGGTTTTGGTCCAAAAATTAGTATCTCTGTTTTTTTTCTGAATTTAGTAGTAAGAAATTACTGGTCACCCAATTTTTTTTTTATATCAGCTATGCATTCTGTTCATTTTGTGAATTGGTAAGTTTCGTCAGGGCTCGAAGAAATGTAGAGCTGAGTATCATCAGCGTAACAGTGAAAACTAACACCATGCTTCCTAATGATATCTCTCAAGGGTAGCATGTACAAAGTCAAAAGCAACAGTCCTAGTACTGAGCCTTGCGGTACTCCAAATTGAACTTGTGATCGATATGACATCTCTTTGCTTACTACTACAAACTGATAACGGTCAGATAAGTAAGATTTGAACCATGCCAATGCAATTCCATTAATGCCAACATAATTTTCAAGTCTATTGAAAAGAATATTGTGGTCGATAGTGTCAAAAGCAGCACTGAGATCTAGTAACACTAACAGAGAGATACAACCACGATCGGATGATAAGAGCAAATCATTTGTAACTTTAATGAGAGCAGTCTCAGTACTATGGTACGGTCTAAATCCTGACTGGAAATCCTCACAGATACCATTTCTTTCCAAGAAGGAATGTAGTTGCGATGATACTGCCTTTTCTAGTATTGACAGAAAAGAAAGATTTGAGATTGGCCTGTAATTGACTAATTCTCTAATTCTCAAGTTGTTGTTTTTTAATAAGAAGTTTACTAATAGCCAGCTTAAAAGTTTTCGGTACATATCTTAGTGATAAAGATGAATTAACGATATTAAGAAGAGGATCTATGACCTCTAGAAGCATCTCTTTCAATAGCTTAGTCGGTATAGGGTCTAACATACATGTTATTGATTTTCATGATTTAACAAGTTTAGACAATTCTTCCTGTCCTAAAGCAACGAACGAATGGAATTTTTCCTCAGGAACACTACAGTGCACTGTCTGACACGATATAGTAGTAGACAGTTGCATGGTTATAATTTTCAATCTTGCAAGTAAATAAGTTCATAAATTCTTAACTGCTGTGCTGTTTGGAAACATCAGAAGTTGAAGCTCTATTTTTCATTAATTTAGCCACTGTATCAAATAAATACCTAGGGTTGTGTTTATTTTTTTCTAAAAGATTTGAGAAATAAGCAGATTGTCTTGGTTACCTTGAACCCTCTTCCCTGAAGGAGGGAATGGAGACATACGTCAGTAGTGACCGACGAACTGGGATATCGCTAGAGAGCCCTATCAGCTTCGAGTGAAACTAAACAAGCCAATGGAATTGGCGTGAGATATTTGCATAATGCGCACCGCCCCCGCCAGGTGGATATAAATAAGTAAGCAGATGCAATCACACTCTGTTTATTGCTGAGGAGACAACCTTGAGTCTGCACTACAGCGAAGGCACAGGAACTGTGGCGACGGGACGTACGTCTCCGTTACCTCCTTCAGGGAACGAGGGTTATATACGTAACCGAGACGTTCCCTTTCAGTCTGTCACATTCGACATACGTCAGTAGTGACCGACGAATTGGGATCCCAAATAAAGCGCCACAGTTACTGAACCCTTCCAGCGCCCAGCGTAAGCTCCAGCCACCCGGTGCACCTGGGGGGTGGAGAAGGGGGCGAGCTTACACTGAGAGAGTCTACTGCTGTTCCGCAAGATCCACTACCCATAGGGGCCATTGCGGAGGCCAAACCTACCCTGCAGGGGAGGAATTACTTGGGAATACACATATGGACTGGTCGTGGGCAGTACGCATATGGAGTCCCTGGGATGGCTCCAGCCTAGAGATAGGGGGAGACTCATATGACAGGTGACAGCAGAGCTGGCTCTGCTAAGGGAAAGACACGGGCTCACCGTGGGGAGTTGACCGTGGATAATACACATATGGGACCATTTACGTGGAGGGCTCACAACATATGGCACCCAGCCAAACCTCAACGTCAGATACGGAGATTTGGCCTGGCATCAGACACTCCACAAGGTCCAAGCCGCAACGGGGAGGCGGAGGAACTCAACAGGGTTCGCCAAGCGGGGAACTCTACTGGAGCAAATGGATGCACATATCCGGCCCAGGGGGCGGGAATGGCATTGCAAGCCGACACTAGAACGGGTTCTTCGTGCTACAGATATCTGTCAGCGAGGCGCAGTGCGCCAATGCATGCTAGTCGATGAGTTGAATCAACTCCACAGCAACTACATAAATTTATCCACTAACCATTCAGAAACATCCAGTTGCATTTTAAAAGTTGTAACTTCTTCCTGAGTCACTCCATCAGTGTCCGACTCCAGTTGCTCCAACAATGTAAGGCTGAACACTGTTACTGAAAATCGTCATTTTGGCTGCGTGAGATTCTCCAGCTTTGTTGTTGTTGAGCAACCGAAGCGTGAGCTTTTTAAGCTCCACCCACTTCTGAAAAGATGTTGGGAGCAACAGCGCATTTGCATTTAAAGGGACACACAACAACTGCATATTTTTGCTCACAACCAAACAGGGGCAAATTTGACAAGCTATAATAAATGATCTGTGGGGTATTTTGAGCTAAAACGTAACAGACACACTCTGGGGACACCAGAGATATATATTACATCTTGTAAAAGGGGCATTATAGGTCCCCTTTAATAGAACATTTCCCGTTTCAGTATAGTGTGACTCTGTATAGAGGCGAAATCCGTAAATCCGGGGGCATTCAACAGGTTGATGGTTTTGCTCCCTTTTGCGCTCAATGTTGATCGGCAAGTCCTGCAGACTGGGGTGTCTAACAAGTCATTTTCTCTAAATCCCATACTCCCATACTGGCGAGCTTACTTTTTTGGAGTGTGGGTAGAGACTCTCCACTGTCTTATCGGACGACATGATTTTGCATGGCAGTCTTCTGTTTTATGAAACATTGCGGCGTTAAGGTGCAATATCACCACCTATTGTACTTTGGGATGTCAACCAGGTATTAAGTATTAAGGTTATCGCCAATAGTGATATATTGTCACACCCTTAATTAACACAATATCGAAATTTCATGTTTTGAATATCATAGTTATCGTCAATACCCATATAACGCGACACCCCTACATTTGTGCATGTATACATCTGTCAGCTAATAGACATAGCTGTAATTTATGACATAACATCCGGTTTGATATTAAATCAAATTTGCAGCTGACTTGTTTTGGATCTACATTTAATTGAACTAATGGACGTATTGGAAGTCATTGTTCATAAATGCTTGTTCATTAGCTGACTTGGCCGTCTACTAATTCATTTCTAGAGAGAATTACAGCATATCATAAAATTACATGGCACAGACATATAATGTGAATTGGAGGAGGCCCCCAGGCTCACCTTGTTACCCATGATTCAGTTTAGTGCATGTGAGGAAGCTTGTGTTATAAATCAAACTGAGAAAAGGGACACTTCAGGCAAGGTCTACTTTAAGTACTGCTTTATTTTCTTGTCCTATCCTTTAATTTTATTATGTTTTGAGCATGACAACCACACTATTATTTCCATCTGTATTTTAAAGATTTTTATGCTGTGCTTAACATCTTTTCAAAACTAGGGTAAAGTCATTTATAACCATTGGTAAAGCAACCTTTAAAACAGGTAAACGGGGTATTTGCAATGATTTTTGAGTTTTCTCTGAATTGTGGTGCTCTACTGTTACAGCGAGTTGGTTAAACAATTAGCCAATCATAAACTGCCTCAGTGATTATCTCATTAAATATTCATGTACTTGGTACATTCATATAATCTTTCAGGCTTAGTTTAATTGTCTGAGGGGGAAAAAGTAAAAAATGCTAATTAACTGAAGTGATAAAAATACATTATTGTTTTTTGTGGGACATTTCAGAAGATTTAAGACAACCAGAGCTTATTTCATCACACTGTACAATGTTGTTAACCTCATAAATATGCAAATAATATTAAGCCAAGGTTTTCAGACGTACAGAGTGAAATATTCAAACCAAGAATTAATTATTGACCAACCCAAGGATAAAATGAAATAACATAACCCAGGATTGTGTTTACCTAGATTGAAAAATGGCATTGTTTAATCATTTCAGAAAGCCCATTTGTGACTGTCAGTAGTGAAAACTGCTTGTTTTTTGTTTCTTTTTTTTTTTTTTTCATGTAATCTTTTGATTAGCATCCTTGCATCCTGTCCACATCCAATGCATACATAAAAATTAAACTGATGAAATGAAATGAAATAAGCAATCGTAATAATTTAAGAATTTACTTAGCTCAGTAATAATTTACTTTTGACAAATGTGATTTGGTAGCATGGAATATATTTGTTTAGGGTAGAAATGATAGCCAGCTTGTTGAAGCAACATATCCAGTGTGTGTAGTGTTTTATTTGATAGCCAGGAGATTTGATATTCTTGTGTTTTGGGTCTCTTTTTAAATACACATACTTTGAAACTATGTAGATAGAATTACTGTGCAAACCTTTGTCACATTGAAGATCATTTCTCAGAGCTCTGGGTCTAGAGGTTAGAAATGAGGTGTCAGGTATGTTCTGCACTGTTTAATGTAACAGGATGACACTTGTGATGCCACCCAATTACAATAAGTGATAATTTAGCCTTGACTTAATGATGCTTTTAATGAAGTGCCATGCAAACAAACAGATAGTGTACTGCTTGCATTATTCTCTGCTTTGTTTTCTCGGTTGTTTATGACTAATAAGAACTATGCACAAAACCTAAGTCAAGATGATTTCATCTGCAGAAATAAAACACGCCCAGTAGTATATTTGCACAGGCTTTCACTTGAAACTTGCTTTAATTTAGCCTTGAGTATCTCCCAGCAGTCTCTTGGCTTAGCCAATCTTTGAATCTAAATGGGGCGACCTCAGTACCACTTTGCCCAAATCAGTTGTCATCTTCTCTTTTCTCCTTAAAATCACATGAACGAACAGTCCATTTGTATTTCACAGATGTGCACAGCTGTGCGGCTCCTGATATTCTGCCTTAACAAAACTGCAGCAAGAAATCACCTTTGGTTTGTGCCATTTTTTCACAAAATACAGAATGAAATATGATTTTGGTAGAGTGCCAGAAAAGTTTGAACCCGGGTCAACGCCACATTCGTGCTCATCGAATTGAGCTCTTAACGTAAGTGAGGAGCTCCAACCACAATATTCCAAATTCAATTATCCAAGTGTTCCATCTGAACATGGCATACATTTCTAGCTTTGAAGGGCTGAAATATGAGCTCCTCACAAGAGTTATCTCATGGATGAGAGGTGGAATTCTGTGGGAGATAGGGATTGATCCGAAGGCCCTGGCCGGAGTGCTGTTGATAGCTGTGTTCAGAAAAGGATTTCAGGGCCAAAATCATCTCTCTTTAGAGTCAGGTGAACTCTAGCCTCTTGAGAGCCCAAGACCCATTCATTCTGTTTCAAGCAATCTCTTTGATGATTCACTTTGAAGAAAAGTGACATATCTGAAACTACTCCACATGAATTTAAAGCAGTTAAGTTATGTAACATTTTCTATTTATGTCTGCTGTCCTCATAGAATTCTAAACTCAGCAAGAATCTGGTTTTGCACCCAAATATTAATTGATGCTTTGTCCCAAATAAGATTACTCACCATTTTTTTGATTACTCAACTTCATGACAAAATAACCAGTAAGGATTTTACTCTCCAGCTCAATGCCCCAGGGTCATAATCCATTAATCCTGGTTTAGGGGGCATTCAAAGCATCTCTCGGCCCCTGGAGGAAGGGAGTAATACCTAAAGACAGGACATATGAGGTAAATTGGCATTTATTAGTCCCCCGGCCTTCGGTCAGTATTCAGCTCATGATGCAATTGACCCAGACATTTAATTAAACTCCCCAATTAAATTCTCCTGTTGTGCTCTCATTGGGCCAATGCAGAGATAAGAATCCAAATTCCAGGGGCTGAAAGCAGGGCCATTGTGCTGGAAAACGAGCAGTTCTCTCTCCAGAGATCCCGGCTGCAAACATGCCCTTTTGTGGCAGACCATTGAGTGACATTAGACCAAACGTGTGTTCAGGGGAATGCACAGGCTGCTGTGATCGTTAAATCATTTTGGATGTGATGGATGTCTTCTCCATGTCCTCCAAAACGATGCCCTGGAGACAGCAATACATAAAGGAGACCGGGGATAGTTGTCACATGGGCAACATTTCAAAAATGTGTATTTAGTGATGTTTTAAGATGGTTTATTTGGATTTATTTAAGAAATACATATAAATCCTTTATCTTTGTTAAAAAGTCATGTTTTTTTTTTTTTTTTTTTTTTTTTAAAGGGGACATCGGATGCAAAATTCACTTTTACATGGTGTTTGGACATAAATGTGTGTTGGCAGTGTGTCTACACAACCACCCTATAATGACAAAAAAAAAAATCCACCCAGTGCTTTTTTTTAATCCCCACAAATCATAAGCACTTTGTCGGATCAAGCCGTTCACGGATTCTTGGCAAAGTGACGTAAATTTTAAATTAATGACGTACATTTTTTAAGGTAATGCGCCCCCGGATCTACCTATATGCGTTTATGTCTGCGCTAAAAAGTTTGTTTTGCTAAAAAGTTCCTGAAGGATGGATCAGTACCTCCAGAAGACGTGAGTAACGTTACAGGGTTTTTTTTATGAATCTTTGCAAATCACCTTTCCTAATAGTGTGCTAGTTAGCAAGATCCACGACGAATGCGGCTAAACTTAAAAGCCAGTTCACACCGCACAGATAAATGCCAACAAACATGTCTGTTGGAGTTTGTTGGATCAGGACGCAGCCTCTGAAATGAGACGCAACTAGTGTGATACCCCTGTCGGCGTCTGTTGCCATTGGTCGGAGTTTCACCCGACTGAACTTAATCGGCATTTGTTGGGTCAGGGAATGTCTGAGCAGTGTGGTATGATTTTCCAACAAACTGACATAATCTGACCTGGCCACAAACTGTTGCCATGATGATGAGGCAAGTCCCTTGCAAAGACTGCTGTTTGATCTCGCCAGCCCCTCACACACACACAACAAAGCACTACAAACGTGACATTGCAGCTTGTTCATTATCAAAATAATACAGTCGAACAAACATATATGTCGTAATTTCTATTTAGAACCTTCTCACTGTAATTCATAACTGCACATTTATAATGAACAATGCATTAAGGTCATTGTCTTATTACAAACTGTGTACATTTTATGTAAAGATAACGTGGTAACACTACAATAAGGTTTATAAAGGTGTTGGTTAATGACTAACAAGTAATTTTCAAATGTATTTTAATAGTTTTTGAGCATTTATAACTGCATTAATAAGAACGGTGAGTTCAATGCAATACCTGCCAAATAGTGTTTACAGCCCGCTCACAGAAGATAGGGGTGAGGTGAACAGTAGCTCATTATCACATAAAGGGACATGCACCGAAACGGCTCACTGTGAACAGAGCTGTTTTTGAGGTAAAAAGGGAGTTTTTTTACACAACCATTCAGAAATTTTAATCAAAGTATGTTATAGACTTTTCATGAAGACCCTAAAGAATCATACTAACTTGTGGAAAATTGGCATCCAATGTCCCCTTTAAACCTTATAGTCAAGACTTTATAAGTGCCTATACAGGAGCTGACTCCAAATTAAACCTAAAATGAGAAATATTCATTAAAGTAAAAAGTGTGACACCAAGCCCCATTCTCAGATTATCAGTAATACACTGTTTTTGGATACTGAGAACTGAGACTTAATGCACAATTTAGGTGTTACCCATTGCCTCTTTAATTATGCATAAAAAGAGGGTGGCCACAAGCCAATCAATTCTGTTACAGGATTGACTGGTTGTGACTACAGCAGTACCATTACATCAGATACTAAACACTATGGTAATCAAACTATGTGTTTTTTTGATCAACTGAGTTGGAGGTAGAGTTTAATTTTAATTTAGCTAAGGAAATTAAATTCTGTCAAGATATCATCTGGAGGTTGTCCTCAGAGGAATGAGTGTCTTTCTGCATTCAGTGATAAGGCATGTGACAAAACACAACAGATGCAAAATCAGGAGCTAAGCAAGCATGGAAGGAGTATCAGAGCATGATCATGATTTGACATAAGTTTCAGTGCAATAGTCAGTATAGCGTGGATAAAATTGGATAAAACACTATGTGACACCTTTATATCAACTTTGACAATGAGTTATATTAAAACAGTGTGAGATATCAAAACGTTTTTCATATGTTTTTGTCTGCATGGTTGGTGATGAGCTGTCCAAAATTTGGTAAAGATTGGACAACTGGTGTGGGAGGAATTCAGAGTAAAAAAAAAAAAAAAAATGGACAGGCCTGTGCAGTGGAAGTGGGCCTAAAGACCAAAGTGGAGCCAGCAGGGCAGTGAGCCAGGGCAAAGTCTGTAGGGCATGGAGCCAGGGCTGAACTGGCAGTTCAGGGAGCTAGGGGCGGAACCAGCAAAGCAAGTGGCCAAAGTGGAGCCAGTGGCCAGAGTGGAGGAGGAGGAGCAGAAGACCCCCAAGGCGGAACATGTGGAGCTGAAGACCACCGGACTTGGGAGTGCTGAGAGTAAAATAAGGGCTTTTTACACTGCGCTTAACCCTGGGTTATCGTTGTTCTAAACATCGCTTTTAACCTTGGGTAAAAGGAACGTTTCACACTTGTAACGTTTCACGCTTTTTAACCGGGGTTATGAAACCCTGCTCCGGAGCTCCGGTGTTAACTCCGCATTGCGATGCCAGACTTGTACAGTGTGAAACGATGCAGTGTTAGAATGTTACAGCTAGATGCTTAGCAACAGAAAACCAATCACGCACTTATATTTGCCTACTTTGGACAGTCACAAAACCATTGCGCATTGTATATATAAAGTAAATTCAGCGTTTGAGAAATGTCAAATGCTGACAGAAAATGCAACAATTTGAGTGAAGAAGAGATGGTTTCATTCTTAGCTTTATAGTCCAAAATGTCCATTCAGTATAAACTTGGCAGTACAGTCGGCAGTACAATGATGCACAATGCTAGAGCTATGTAAACAGGTCACCTGCTGCGTTTATCCAATCAATGACAGTGACGCTGCAAATATGCAAATAAGAATGTTAACCCAAGGTTTAGGAATGTACAATGTGAAACATCAGTTTATGAACACCGATAATTGTTAACCCCAGGTAAATTAATCCGTCCCGTTTACCCCGGGTTTAGAATGACCCAGGGTTAACTACTTTAAGTGTGAAAAGCCCTATATATTTATCATTATATTGGATCCATGCATAAGGTCTTAAAGTGACAGCAGCCTCGTATAGGATTACCTGATGCTGTCTATGTCATTAATGTTAAAGGGTTATTTCACCCAAAAATAAAAATTATGTCATTTATTACTGTCGGTCCACACCCATGAGACCTTCGTTCACCTTTGGAACACAAATTAAGATATTTTTGATGAAATCTGATGGCTTAGTGCGGCCCCCATTGGCAGCAAGATAATTAACACTTTTAAATGCCCAGAAAGCTACTAAAAACATATTTAAAACAGTTAATGTGACTACAGTGGTTCAACCTTAATGTTATGAAGCGACGAGAATACTTTTTTGTGCCAAAAAAACAAAATAATGACTTTATTCAACAATACCTAGTGATGGGCGATTTCAAAACACTGCTCCATGAAGCTTCAAAGCTTTACGCATCTTTTGTTTTGAATCAGTGGTTCGGAGCGTGTATCAAACTGCCAAAGTAACCTGAACCATTAAAATTTCAAAACATTTCGAAACGCTTATGATGTAACAAAGCCTCGCGTACTGAAATCACGTGACTTTGGCAGTTTGATACACACTCCAAACCACTGATTCGAAACAAAAGATTCATAAAGCTTCGAAGCTTCACGAAGCAGTGTTTTGAAATCGCCCATCACTAGAAATTGTTGAATAGTCATTATTTTGTTAGTTTTTTTTTTGGTAGTAAAATGAATTATCGTCGCTTCATAACATTAAGACTGAACCACTGTAGTCACATAAACTGTTAAATATGTCTTTAGTACCTTTCTGGGCATTTGAAAGTGTTAATTACCTTGCTGTCAATAGAGGCCACACTGAGCCATCAGATTTTATCAAAAATATCTTAATTTGTTTTCCGAAGATGAAGGAAGGTCTTACGGGTGTGGAACGACATGAGGGTGAGTTTTGGGTGAACTAAACCTTTAATCAAACAACAAAAGAAAATGAAAATTATTCACTGCTCTTGACTGACTACCTTTCTTTCTTTCGAATCTGTGTATAAGTAATTCATACAGTGCAGTTCATACTATGCAGTTTAATTGGTGGGCATTGTGCATGTTGTATAGAAAGGAGGCCCACTGTATTTGACTTTTAAAACCCTTGACATAGAGTTAATCATTGCTTACTAGTATTGACATCGCTCATCAACAAGCTGCATGATTAGGGGTTTCATTCATGTTCATAGTATAAACAGTGTGTAATGAGTTACATGTCAAAATGTAATACTTAAGGGTTAGTCAGGGCCATTTATCAAATCCCTAATCCAAAGCATGAACAATAGTAATGATCCTTGTCTTAGCAAACACCACCCAACACAATAACTGTTATTGTGTAATAGAATTTTTGAACCATCATGCAACAACATTAATTATGTTCTTAGACCAGCATCTTTAATTAAGTGTTAACTGTGAGCAGACAAAAATAGCATTTTGGATACAAAGCACTACTAATTAATATATTTATATTTCAGAGCACAATTCAATGCTACAGTTTTCCCGCTGTGACCATGATGAAAATATTATATATTCAGTTTTGCTATGTAAGGTTTGACTTCATAAATCTTCATAATCATAATCGGATATGTGCATAATCTTGAGTCTGTTTTGATTCTTAACATATTAAACAAAATATTTTGCTGAAAGCCTTGCTTAAGGCGAACCTTCAAGAGACACACTGTACGAACATATAAGAACAATGATACACTTACCCTGGAGTCAGCAAGAGCTACACAGCTTCCTGTGAACTAGAACTAAGACATTACAGGTGAAATGCTTGTAATTGCCTGCAGCCAGTTACTACTGTGCCTGTGTGTGTTTAAATTTATGAAATGTCAGTTGTGTCTTAAACACTCGGTTCAGCTTTTTTTGATTTCTAGCTGTGTGACTGTTCTTCAGGCCAGTGTTCATTAGGTAGGTGGAGAACACCCTTAGCCCTCCCTGTCCTTTGATCCTGTCACACTGTCCTAAATGCAGTCGGAAATACACTGTCGTCCTTCACAAAGAGGTGGAGACGCTCCTGGAAATGCCTTTCAGTGCCAGAGACTTAAAAGAGCTCCTGTATTAGTATCTTTTCCTGGCATACCAGGAAAATGGAGCTTTGGAGGTCCACCAAATCTTTTCACTCTGATGACGACAATTCAGAGTCTTCCTGTAAGATCAAAGCTTGTGGTGTCTTTTATTATTTTTGCTTTATTTTAGTGCCATAAATCACAAAACACTATAGCCTACTACAAATATTATTTGTAGGTCCTTTGGATATGCTTATATTAAATGCTATTAGTGCATTAAATCATATTCAGGGGAAGCAGTTTTGTTCATGCATGTTAAAAATTAGGCATTTAATATAATGTCAAGGATACACAGAACATGCTTTGATTAATGATGTAATTATTAACTTGAAAATGGAATACATCCGCATTATGAAATGAGCTTTAAAGGAATGTGTTATTTAATAAATCTGTGCTCTGATTAATAATTAATGCATTTTAAATAAGAATGTGAACAAACTGAAGTATGTAATTGCTCTGCTACTATACTGTAACACTTTTTACTGTTTGTATCACTCTGCTCGCTGGTTTTTACACATTGCATATAGACTGTCAGTGTTAGTGGTGGGGTTTTTCAGTAACTCATTCTGCAGGTTACACTGTTACAAGGCAAATTACTGTCTTTATTGTAAACCCCCCCTCCAAAAAACAAAACAAAAACGCTAATTCATTCAGAATGAAACAAGCAACTCAACCCTTTTGAGTGAGTCATTGAATCGTTCACTCAACAGATGTTTCAATGTGTAATAATGACAGCTAGCGGATGAACTGGCTACTGCAGTCTAAATTCAAAAATATTGAATAGGGTTTTTTTTATCCCTCTGCCCCCTCCTCTTCAGTCTCAACACTCACATGTGTTGCCAGATTGAGAACAAGCAACAGTAAAGAGCGTGATTGACAATGGAGAGCGACAAGCCTTACATTTTAAGTTGATCAGCTATAACGTATCTGAGTTTTAATATGCCTTTGGTCATAGAACTTTTTAGATGGATGCCTAGGCTTTTTAAGTCTGGTAGAATCTGCAATCTCTGACCCAGTTCCTTTGCTGGCTTTCATAACTGCAATATGCAGTGTTTTCCGCTAACTGGCAACACGGTGTGTTGAAATACTATTTGATAAATTGGCAGTGGATAGGATCACACGGACCAAAACAAAAACAGACATTCCAACACATAATGAATTTCAAAGTAAAATAAGTGGCTGTAGCATTGTTTTTCAGAGAAGCATGTTTTCCAAATCTCTGCAAACATATTATGGTATTTGTATGCTTTAGTAGAGTAAAAAAAAACTAAATAAAAACATAGAGCACCTAAAGGCTAAACTCAACCAAATGAAGAAATTGAGATACAAAGTACTTTCATATAAGAAAGCCAGATCATGTTGTTTGCAAGCCAGCATCAGTTTAGCAACAAAACCAACTCAAATGATAAGAGACACAAAACAGACAGAGGGAAAGCAATCTTTTATGAAATGTAAAAGACAGGGGGAAGGAGCAATGCAGAACAGCAGGGGGTGGAGAAAGAGACAGCAACTAGAAAAGGAACTTCCTCCTTCTGAGGTTGTTCACTAAAATAGTTTGCAAACAAGGTTTCATGCTGTTTGTGGCACTGCTGTGTTTACCTATTGAGTGAGCAACAAGCCACAGTAAAACAGATGTGTTTGTATAATCATTCTAAGTGGAAATGCAAGGTTGAAAGGGAGAAAGCCATTAATTTCTCCAAATCCTCATTACACCGAATGGGACAATTGCTTAAAGCATTAGTTCACCCACAAATGAAAGTTCTGTCAGTTATTTAGTACTGACCACAATGTCATTCCAAACCTGTATGCTACTATCTTTTTCCCAAAGAATACAAAAAGAGAATTTGACAAATCTTCAAGTTCTTTTCCACTTCTGTCAAGCTGCACAAAACGCAAAAGAAGGATCATGTAAGTGGTACATATGGAACAGACTGAATTTAACCCTATAAAGCCTACTGCATCATATTTGATGCATGAATTTCTGTCCTCTAAATTATCACCATGATTAAAACTTTACTGGATTGATAACTTATTTATTTTTTTTTTTTTACAAGTAAAAAAGGCCTCTGCCTTTTAGTATTACTGTAAAAATGTCGACCTTAAGGTTGTGATACACGTCTTTTTGCTGAATTATTTGTTCATCTCTCAATTATCATTGTATTATGTTGCATTATATGTTTTACGCCCACAATAAAAACTACAGAGCTTTGATCATAAAACTAAGCATTTAATTACCATCTTACAAAGACATATTATTGATATAGATATAGAGTGACAACTGATATTTATATGCATTTTATGCAAGTAGACTGTTATTACTGTTATAAAAATCTCATATTATTTATGTTATCAGAATTGTATAATACTTTTTGGCCATATGAATACAAAATCTGCACCAAATTGATTATTTTTGCTCAGTTTGGGCCTCTGAATAAATGAGCACTCTGAATAAATGAACACTTTTTTCTAGTATGAGCATTATAATATATATATATATATATATATATAATGTTCAATAAACTGTTCAAAAAAAATAAATAATAATAATAAAATCTGACCATTATTTCTTTTGTGAGGCTTTACAGTATTGATGTTAATTACTAAAAAGTTTCAGCAAAGGACAGGAAGCCCTTTCATCCTTATGTAGGCCTACAACACCATCACTTCCTCCTTATCATTTTCACAACAATGCTGTGATAACTAGCTGTCTTTACTGGAGTAATGACTGATGTAAATAGGATGGACATTGTTTATTTCCTTCAAGTATATAAGCATTCACTAACACACAGACAGACCAAACACATTTAATTGGACCGGTCCTTGTGTTTTTGTCACCCAGAGTCTGGTCTAATAATTACTGTGAGTGCAATGGTGTCAGGATCATTGTGTTGGCAGAAGTGAGCTTTTGTTTGTAGACACAGTGAAAAAAAAAAAAACAGCCAAGGTAGATGAAGTGAAGTCTGTTCATTAGTTTATCGGTTGTAATGGCAGAATTGTATTTGCTATTATGTCTTTCACAGGTTGGTTGTTTAGAGACTCGCAAATCAGATCAGGGCTGAATTTTCAAATAACAATGGATTTTATTATTATTTTATTTATTTTAATTTATCTCAAGTGCCCAAATGTAACAATCAATCAAATCACACATCATTGTAACTTGAGTAGTCAACCTAATTAACTGCATATAGGATTGTGAATATTTTGTGCAAAATGACTTCATTCTTTTGTGCAATCACTGCTCATCTGATGTATAATGTTTCACAAATTCATCTCTGGGTTGAGGTGCTAGCTTCCAGAGTCAGTAAAGACATACAGGCTGTGTTAATAGAGTCAGCGGTTACCCACTGAGGCCCTGTGAATGATCCTGACAATGACAAGGATATTCTGTATAATGAGGTTCACATTGATGCCAGGAGTATTCAGGGGTGCACAATAGGAAGGTGGAAGCTGCATGGTCTGTTTTATGCATGACAGCACATCATTGATAACCCCCACCCTCATTGTAATACCTAATTGTAAAACATTTGGGAATCACAGTCCAGTTGTAGTACATGATCCAACACTCAAAAATCTCTAGGAATCCTTCTGGAATTTCTGAAGGATCCTAAATGTTCTTAAAGGTACTTCACTCAAAAATAAAAAATTCTACCATCATTTACTCACTCTCGGGTTGTTTTAAACCTGTATGATTTTCTTTCTTTTGCTGAACACAAAAGAAGATATATTGAAGAATGTTGGTAAACAAACAGTTGATGGCCCCCTTGATTTCTATAGTATTTTTTCCCCATACTATGGAAGTCAATGAGGCTCACTGACTGTTTGGTTCCCAACGTGATCTTATGAGAATACGTGTGTATTTTTACATAAAGTGTGGTTCTACCATACGTACATTTACTTACGTTTTCATACACACAAAAACATACAACCTTGACGTATTTATAACACTAAAACGTAAAAATACTAACGTATTAACAGCAATAAAACGTAAATCATGTAACGTGTGAATGTAGCCTATATGAATTCCCATGTATTATTATTAGAATCGTTGCATTGTTTTAAATCTGTTGTATTTAATTGTCATATCAATACATGTTTTTAGTCAAATTTATTGAATGCAGTTTACTTATCTAGTAAATATGAAAATAACATTTCTGTTTGTGACTTTGAAACCTTATGAATACAATTTCTGTAATTGTTTAACCATTTTGTAATATTTTGTTTGTTTGCTGTGCGACACAGAAGGCGTTTTCTCCTATGCAGTGACTGACAATACAACCATAAGATACACCAAAGCACAACATAAATTCACAAATCACATCAATTTTATTTGTTTGCTGTACTCTATATATTTAGAATCCATATGTTTGTAAGGAACAGATCCGAATTCAGCCCTTTATCCATCAATCTTCATCTTCATTCTCAGCAGCAGCGACCGTCACAGTCAAAGCCCGTGCTCGTTATGATTCAAATTTGAAAATAGCACCCCCCTCGAGAAGTGTTACGACATGGTTTACGGCACTGATATCGAGCCCTCATTGGATCTAACCTGCTTCATCACAGATTGCGACATGCCGTGTTTAAGTGGATTGACATTTGAAATGAGTGCGTGTCTTCACAGACAGAAGCCAGATTCATCATATTTTCATGGATTAATAATTTAAATTCTGCTCTGTACCCTATAAAAAACTATTACCACTAGAGAGGACTGCGACTGGAACTCATCATCATTTGAACTACTTTTGGTACCACTTTTGACATTTTCGCAATAAATAAATTATTGTGATTACACTTGTCTGTCTGTTATTCTTTTATTTATAACAGTACAGATTTTTAAGAAATGGTTATGGGTAGGTTTAAGGGTAGGTGTAGGATTAGCGGCTCAAAATGTTGTTTTAATGTTATCTTTTTACTAAAATTGTCATTTTCCTACACATTTCTGTCCATTATGTTTTATTCTTTTACCATTCTGTATAAAATGGGTATGTTTAGGTTCGAATAGGGTTTAGGGATCTTACATTTATCTACAAAACGATAAAATGGAAATTATACATACATCTTTATGACATGAAAGATTCGTAAATATTTTAAGTTTTTTTTCGCTATAAAAACATAGGCCTTGGCCTAAAGAGGCCTGCAGCACAAGGGGTCTCTTCAATCCATCCAAAAGAAGCAAGAGAAGGAGGCGGAGTTGTGTGTCTCCTCTTAAGGTCTGGGAGGAGCCACACCTCTTCGGGTGGACCTGACCAATGAGCAAAGTGGAATGTCTGTAGCGGGAACTTCCTTTTTGGGGGAGTTTATGGGTCTTGACTGTGAGCGTGATTAAACTGGCTGAGCTGTTTTGAATAAACTATTAAAGATTCTTGTAATACTAATATGTGGCACAGGAATCAATATATCATATACACAATCATTTAAATCTTCAAAATACAAACTCGTAGACACCAAACCTTGTATAGGTTGGTTTACGTTAACCATTGGCTCTTATCATAAAATATGCATATAACAGATACCATGCACACAACAGTTTGCAAGACAGTTATAATAATGTCATGGGATGCATGTTCATTTATAGATCGGTTCATCTATAAGTTAATGCAGGAAAGTCTGTTTTGAGGACTATGTGTCTCTGCTCTTCCATGTGGCAACTCACATACTTCGGCGCAATAAAACTTGTAACTGAGGCCCCCTGTACAGACTGGTGTTCTCGGGGGATGGGGGGGCAGACCCCAAACTAAGATTTAAACAATTATTTGTTAAATATACAAATACTTGTGTCTGATTTGTCTCAGTCGTTTCATCTCTGATGACAAAATAACCTCATACACTAGGTGGTTGAGTACTTGGTGCATAGTATTAGAGCATAGTGCTGATATTTGTTAGCATTTTTTGTAAGTAGTCTGAAGAATTTCATCTTATTTTTTGACCACACAAATAACAACATCTGCACCAAATTGCATATGTTGTATACTTTGTGTCTGTGGAGAACATTTTAGGTATTTTTCCTCCTCAATTATGACCTTAATATTCTCTTATATCTAATATAACAAACAAGCTTAAAATCAAGTAGTCAAACATAAATGACAGGAAGCTATGATTACAAATAGGATAAAATGTCCCAGTAGAATGTTCAAAAGAATTTCAACAAAATCCTTTAGATTTTAAAGCTGCCAGTGAGTTTTCCTTTAACTCTTCCGTAGCAAAATGTCAGTCCATTTCGACAAGTAGGTTTCTGATAACGATTATACAATAACCAATAGAATTCTTGCAGATAAGAACTTAGGATTCTTTGAGGATTCTTATTTAATCCCGATAATAGTGTTTGGATGGCTTTTTACAGAAAATTGTTAGGGAAAATGAAGAAAAAGGTTTGAACAAATATGTATTATGCTTCTGTCTTCCGTCAGCTCACTTTCTGATTTGGTATTGTTTCGTTCCAAGTGAAAATCTACAGAGTGTGTGCGCATTTGTCTTCGGGGTTCCCCCATACAATTTCTGATCATAAATATTTAACATGTTAGAAATGTACATTTTAAGATTGGTGTGGCCCAACGTTCTTCCCAGCAGATTCAGTCACTCTTAACACACCTCACACCACAGGTAAATCTGATAAAATACTCTGTAGAACCATCAAGATACTTGTTGGAAGGTGAGAATTGGGCCCAAAACCGGCCTGGTTATCATGTAATGTGTGGATGCCTTAAAGGGTTGCTTCACCCAAAAATGAAAATTCTGTGATTAATTATTCACCCTCATGGCATTCCAAACCCATAAGACTTGAAATCTGAGAGCTTTCTGTCCCTCCATTGACAGCTACGCAACTGAAACTTTGACACTTCAAAAAGTTCATAAAGAGATCGGAAAACTAATCCATATGAATTTTTTTTTTTTTTTTTTTTGAAGAGACATAATCACATTATATGATGAACAGATTGAATTTAGGCTTATATTCACATATAAACATTAATCCACTCACACATCAGCTCTCAGAATTCATCAAAAATATCTTAATTTGCGTGCTGAAGATGAACAAAAGTCTTACGGGTTTGGAACGACATGGGGGTGAGTAATTAATGACATAATTTTCATTTTGGGGTGAACTACCCCTTTAAGCTGTACGGCAAATCAGAGTGATCTCTTTCACTGACGGGCTCAATTGTCCAAAAAGCTGCCAATAGGGGTCCGACTAGTGCCAATGGCACAGCGCAAAAACTGGGTCGACAGATGCTCAACTATGCCCCACATTGCCCTACGGCTGACCGTCAGCTTGGTGTGTCATGGCCTTTAGGATTGGTTTCAAACGATGATGAAATCCAAGCAGGAATCCTGTAAGCATTTCTTAAGAATTTTTGACCAGAGATTAAAATATGACCTCTCTGTCTCCATCTGTGTTTAAATACTTTAAAGAAACCATCCTACAAATGGCTTACTCAGAAGTGAACATCAAACTAGGATAGGAAGTATTGTAACATTTAAAGAAATTATATATACTTCAGTTTTAATCCAAAACTTCACAGAGCTCAACAATAATTATAGCATTCAGCTATAGTAATCATTTCTTTCCATTTAAACCCACCGGTTTTAATCCTGAATCATCATTCAAAGTCCATTTTGTGAAACAGCTGATTATTATGCACTAAATTTGGCTAGTATACAGTTTTGTATCTGCACTAAAAGACAAAAAGTTTGTAATTGTTTCCCCCAACAGTTTACCGTGGTGACAATCTCTCTGTGACTAATTGATTCCAGTGCTATGCACAGAGGCAAATAATGGCCAGACTCCCACCATTAGTGGGGCTTTTAATGATATGTAAGGCAGCTAATCTTTTCTCATTACCTGGACCAAATGCCTGCTGGGATATAACGGTGTCTGCTGGCCGGAACGCAAATTGGTCCCTGCTGCACTGTTTGGACATTCTTTCAAGCTCCCGAAAACACAAAATAGTGTGCCGAAGAAGAGACACGGCTGTAGTAATAGTTTCAGACTCAATAGAGACAATGAATATTATGCATTTTTAAGCTTTGCCTAGGCAGAAAAGCCTAGAAGGCTTGATTATTTTGCGCACCAAGATTTGTTTTTACATATATTTTTCAAATTTTGAATTAATCAGTTTCATTATATTCTCTCCTGTGCTGCATTTATTAGTTCACTTTCTTTTTTTTCTTTTTTTTTATTTGACAATCTGAATGTTCCTCAGTGCTTCATAAGTTGCACACAGAAATTTATAGCACACAGATTACTTTTTCAGTTATTTAAAATAAGCCCACATGTGAATGTTTTTTTTCTTACACATAACCTATTAATTAATTTATAATTTATTTCACTTCATTCAGACCTGCCAACCTGAAAATATTTTGAGTACTACAATACTGTAATGCTTTGTTGTTTTCATACCACTTTGGTTTTGCACATACATATATAAGTGTGAATGTATATAAATTCCCATGTATTAATATTAAAATCATGGCATTAACGTTTTAAATATGTTGTATTTAATTGTCATATCAATACATGTTTTTATTGAATTTACTGAATGCAGTTTACTCATCTACTTAAATGAAAATAACATTTCAGTTCGTGACTTGTGCTGCAAACTCGATTCAGAGGATTACATAATGTTAAACAAGACTACAATTTGAAACCTTATGAATACAATTTCTGTAATTGTTTAGCCATTTTGTAATATTTAGTTTGTTTTCTGTGCGACACAGAAGGCGTTTTCTCCTATGCAGCGACTGACAATACAACCATAAGATACACCAAAGCACAACATAAACTCACAAATCACATCAATTTTATTCGTTTGCTGTACTCCATATCTTTAGAATCCATATGTTTATAAGGAACAGATCCACATTCAGAAGATTGGGTTCAGATCAGGAGACACTGAATCATTTTCACCCTGTTCTTCTTCAGAAATCCAACAGTGGCCTTAGATATGTGTTTAGGATCATGGTCATGTTGGAAAAGTGCATGACGACCAAGGGCACGGAGTGATGGTAGCATCTTCTCTTTCAGTATAGATCAGTACATCTGTGAATTAATGATGCCATCAATGAAATGCAGCTCCACGACACCAGCAGCACTCATGCAGCCCCACATAAGGACACTGCCACCACCATGTTTCACTGTAGGCACAGTGCATTTTTCTTTGTATTCTTCACCTTTGTGACGCCATACAGTTTTGCAGCCAACAGTTCCAAAAACATTTATCTTGGTCTCATCACTCCAGAGTATAGAGTCCCAATAGACTTCAGCTTTGTCAGCATGGGACCTGGCAAACTCTAGGCGGGCTTCTTTGTGCCTGGGCTTTAGGAGAGGCTTCTTTCATGGACGGCACCCATGCATGCCATTCCTCTGAAGTGTACGCCGTATTGTGTCCTGGGAAATAGTCACCCCAGTTTGGCTTTCTACTTCTTTAGATAACTGCAGTGAACTTGCATGCCGATTTTCTTCAACCCTTCTCATCAGAAGACGCTCCTGTCGAGGTGTTAACTTCCATGGACAACCTGGACGTCTCTGTGAAATGGTTGCAGTTTCATCTTTTTAAAAATGTTGTACCACTTTTGCTACAGTATTCTGACTGATAAGTAAAGCTTTGCTGATCTTCTTGTAGCCTTCACCTTTCCGGTGTAAAGAAATGATTTTCTTTCTCAGGTCTTCTGACATTTCTCTTCCATGTGGTGCCATTGCTGACAGCATGAAATGGGAAGGGGTTTTAACACCCTTTTATAGTCAACTGTCTGCTGGACACCTGTGTAATGAAAAAAAATAGACTCACCTGTGGTTCAATTCTTGTTAAATTAGAAATTTGTAGTCTAAAATTTAGCTTTGCTCTAGAGACTTTCAGTGGGGTGTACCAGTGGTGAACGGTTTTTAACCAGGTATGCTGGGTGGTGCGTCATGTAGCCGATGCAGTTATGTCGAATGGGTTTATAGCTAATAAGCGAGACACTTGCGTTCTCTCTAGACATTGTTAGTTTACTCATTTGCTTGCTCATGACAAATAGCAGCACAGCAAAAAGTATTTCTAATATGTTGGACCTTTTACTGAGAGTAATCTACATTTACCTGAGGCGTGCCTTCACAAGCAACCGTAAGAGCTTTTGTGATGTTTGAGTCATAAAATAAGTTGAAATTATGCAAACTGATGACCTCTGATAGGCCTAGTTACAGCAAAGAACTTATACTTCTATACTCTTTGGTTACAGCAGGACTATCTTAAACAATTTATAAGTTTTCATAAAAAAATCCCTATGGAGAAAATGAAATGCTACGAAAATAGTTTTAGTTATGTTTTTTTCCCAATTTGGTTAAGTCTAGTTTTGTATCAAATACAGTGTGATTTTCAGTGATCGAGATCTGGCAGCAACAGCTCATTTTTCCTCTCGGGCAAGCTATCAGCTCACAGCTTATCCTGCTTATAAAATTCGCCATAGGCCAGCAAACCAATGAGAATGCGCTACAATGATGATGCTCCATAACAAAAGTGTGAAGGTGCAAAAGCTGCTGTTGATTGCCAATCATGTAGGCTTTATGGTACACCTTAAACAAGGGATTTAATAGTAATTTATAATGTTAATATTAATTGCCGAGTCCACGAATAGCTTGGGTATGCAGAGAATTTGCAGCTTATATAGACCGCATGCCACTGGGGTGTACTCATTTTTGCATCACCCTAATTTGAGTAAAACTGAAAAATGTGTAATCTAAGTAAATTATTAACCTTACTTACGTTATAAATTAAACAAATGTTATATTAAACTTAGTCTTGTCAACATTGTTTTTGTGGTCATTGAGATAGGGGGTGTACTCATTTACGTTGAGCACTGTATCTACAAAACGATAAAATGGAAATTATACATATATCTTTATGACATGAAAGATTTGTAAATATTTTAAGTTTTAGTGCTATAATTACGTCAATATTGTACATCTTAGCACCTTTCTAAATGTACAAAAATGTACGTTTTGTGTCTTTGAAAGTTACGTATTAACAATAAGACCAGGCTGAATTGGCACCTCTGAGTCCTGATCTTAACCTCAGTGTAAGTCTTGGGGATGTGCTGGACTAGACTTGACAGAGTGCTAACCTCTTGCATTGTCAATACAAGATCTTGACCAAAAATTGATGCACCTCTTTTTATTATTATTATTTTTTTTTTTTTTTTACTTAATGTGTACAGGTTGGCAGCTTATCTCATAACTCCATAACTCATCAAAAATACAAATATACTTTTTTTTTCTGGAAGATGCATTTAAAATAGGTTTGCTTGTGTCAAATTTAATACCTGAACATGTACTGGTGCTCCCCATGGTCTTCAGAGAAAGAAAAGGTGACAGGAGGTTTCACTTAGCCTGACACAAAGCCCCTTCCCTGTTATGATGGATCGGGTATGGGGTTAAGGCAACTCTCGGTTCACTGCAGCACGTCTTGCAGTAGTACCTGCTTGATTGCCAGAAATGATATACAGACCCCAGGGAGGAAGGCTGCTCTTAACAGGACCTGCAGATTATGAGTCAAAAGGCCTGTGCTGCTAGAAAACATCATGATGGATGGACTCAAAATCAAACCCACAGTCCATTCCCCTATTTCTCTAATTGCAAATATCGAAATGACCAGTTGAAGTCCACCCCGAAACAGTCGACAGGTTAAAGTGTAATTACTATAATGTCAAATGATTGGCAGGTTTGGCATATCATGAAATATTCATGACATTAAAGCATTGCTACTTTAAAATGATTCAATCAACACTATTTTATCAGACACAAGTGAAGGAGTCAGAAAGCAGAGGACATTTCAAGAGCTGTTATTTTATGATGTATAAAATACTATAGATTAATTTTGGTTTAAATTTGTAGCATAATTAAGATACAATACAATTCTTACTTCTTTTTTTTTTTTTTTTTTTCACACCCGAATGGTCTAAGACTCGATGAAGCACCAGGTGTAATTCAAAAAGCTATTGTTGAGACATTTTAGGATTACAGACATGAAATAAGGAACATTTGAGGGTTTGTTGTGGCCTTAAGTTCTAAAGAAACACATTTCCTCTTTGCATACGTGTATTTTTCCATTTATAAAAACTAATTTATTTTGGAATAGTGTCAGCTGATTGAACTCTAATTGTGTTTATTTAGTCTTATTTAGTCAATTTGAATTTCCTCAACCATTTCATAAACTCGTCTTCAATTTGTACTATATTATTTGATGTTCGGACTATTTTATGTGTGGTACTAAATCACACTGTACTTAGCTTTTCATTTCTAAGGACATGCAAAATTAATTTCTTGTGTTTAATCCAAACTTGAAACAATGAAGTTGATGATAAATCCCTGAGACTTACAGAGAAATACTGCTTGTTCAATTATAACTATAGTCATAAATAAATAAATACCGATATCTGGGATAGGGATAAACTAACATTTAAACATTTTTGGTTAGTAATTTATTTATTTATTTCAGTCATTACAACTCTCAGAATAGTTTTAGCATGGTATTGAATATGGCAAAGTTAATGTATTTGGTCTTGGCGGACTAGATCTACTTGCTACATAAAAATGATTCAATGATTCAATCAACACTATTTTATCCACTAAATGAGCTCATTTCAAATTCGATGCATGCTACTGGTCTCAAAAAAGGGCAACCAAATGGCTATGCTTGCTGCAGAGCAAGTATGGATTTGCTGCTGCTAATAGATACACAGAGATGCTGCTGTGAACATATGAGATATGCTGCTGCTGCATAAATAGACATACATAAATCCCATAGCAGATCTAGGCAGGTGGAGCTGGGGAAGGAGAAGGGTTTCAGTGGAATTTGGATAGCATGCTGCAGGATTAGCTTACAGCAAACACTGAAATATTTAAATATTGAGCAAGCAATCTCATTGGCTGCAGGATCAGCAGAGGCCTATCAGCCTGTGACCCCTCTAGAGTTTCATGCCTGAACTACATAGATATTTATTTGAAATAAAATAATACTTTTATTCAGCAAGGACACATTATTATGTTACATTGATAATAATAAGAAATGTTTCTTGTGTATCAAATCAGCATATTATAATGATTTCTCAAAAGAACGTGACACTGAAGAGTTGAGTAATGATACTGAAAATGCAGCTTTGCGTCACAGGAATTTTACATTTTAAAATATGCTAAAATAGAAAACAGTTATTTTGACTTGTGATACAACCTAAATTCTGGAAAAGTTGGGACTTTTTAAAAAAAAATGTGAATAAAATTAAAACTAAAAGACTTTCAAATCAATATCAGCCAATATTTTATTCACAATAGAACATAGATGACATAGCAAATGTTTAAACAGGGAAATGTTTATACTTTTATTCACTAAATGAGCTCATTTCAAATTTGATGCATGCTACTGGTCTCAAAAAAGGGCAACCAAATGGCTGAAAAAGCAAGACATTTTTAAAAGATTCAACTGGGAGAACATCTAGCAACTAATTAAGTTAATTGATATCAGGTCTGTAACATGATTAGATATAAAAGGGATCACTGCATAACTCATCAGCATGATTGTGTCAATAACATTACTAAATGGACCCAGGAATACTTCCAGAAACCACTGTTGGTAAGCAAAATCTGCCGTGCCATCTGCAGATGCCAACTAAAGCTCTATCATGCAAAAAGGAAGCCATATGTGAACATGGTCCAGTAGCACCGTCGTGTCCTGTGGGCCAAGGCTCATTTAAAATGGACTGTTTCAAAGTGGAAAAGTGTTCTATGGTCAGACGAGTCCAAATTAGACATTGTTGTTGGAAATCACGGACGCTGTGTCTTCCAGGCTAAAGAGGAGGGAGACCTTCCAGCATGTTATCAGCACTCAGTTCAAAATCCAGCATCTCTGATGGTATGGGGGTGCATAAGTGCATACGGTATGAGTAACTTGAATGTTTTGGAAGGTACTATGAATGCTGAAAGGTAAATAAATGTTTTAGAGCAACATATGCTCCCCTCCAGATGACGTCTATTTCAGGGAAGGCCTTGTGTATTACAGCAGGACAATGAAAAACCACATACTGCAGCATTTTAAACAGCATGGCTTCATCATAGAAGAGTCCGGATGCTGAATTGGCCTGCCTGCAGTCCAGATCTTTCACCTATAGAGAACATTTGGGGCATCATTAAACAAAAGACAAACATGAACTCTCCAGCTGCTGGAAACCTATATCAGGCAAGAATGAGACCAAATTCCAACACCAAAACTCCAGAAACTCATAACCTCGATTCCCAGACGTCTTCAAACTGTTTTGAAAAGAAGAGGAGATGCTACACCATGAGTAATATGCCCCCGTCCCAACTATTTTGAGACCTGTAACAGGCATCAAATTTGAAATGAGCTCATTTTGTGCATAAAATTTCTCAGTTTAAACATTTGTTATCTATGTTCTATTGTGAATAAAATATTGGCTCATGTGATTTGAAAGTCTGTTAGTCTTCATATTATTCAAATTTAAAAAACGTCCCAACTTTTTCGGAATTCGGGTTGTAATGTTTATTACTGTTTTTACTTTTTTTGGTAACACTTTACAATAAGGTTCATTAGTTAATGTATGAGCAATACATTTGTTACTGTATTTACTAATCTTTGTTAACGTAAATGAATGAAAATACAGCTGTTCATTGTTTGTTCATGTTAGTTCACAGTGCATTAACTAATGTTAACAAGATTTGAATAATGTATTAGTAAATGTTGAAATTAACATTAACAAAGATTAATAAATGCTGTATAAGTGCAGTTCAGTATTAGTTCATGTTAACTAAAGTTAACTAATGAACCTTATTGTAAAGTGCTACCTTTTTTATCAAATAAATGCAGCCTTGGGGAGCATAATAGACTTCTTTCAAAAACATTAAAATATCTTACCATCCCCAAGCTTTTGAACGGTAGTAGTTTCAAAAAAGTCCCCTGAATACTTCTTCAGTAAGAATAAGTTACAGAGATGGTTATATGTCTCCATTTCTGTACAGTATCTCACATATGTAGTTGGTATTCCAGATCAAACGGTATATGTCCAAGGAACAAGGCCAGTGGAGTAAAAGTGAATCCGCCTTGTGTCTGCTTTCACCCATCTGATAAAAGGCGTCAAGTAAGTGGAAAGGGCATTTTTGGCAGATGGGCACCTGCCCCCTGCTGGCTCAGTCTTGAATACGAACATACTATCACGCAATCAAAAAGTTTCTTTGCATCACTATGGCACTGACGGCTAATAGTTCTTGCATGCTGATGTACATTTCGTGTTCATGATTATGCTAAATATCTAGGGGCTTTGTTGTTTTGTATGTAGTTCATGTGCTATAATATGTCTACATGTATAACAGGAAGTGGCCCATGGTAAATGTAGTAAAATACATTTTACAATCACACAGTTAATGGGATGCAACAAAAAATGAGATGCATTACTATCTGAAGGAATCGTAATGCACTGTCAGTCACATTTAATTCATTTGATATGTATAATGGGTTATATTATGAATGATGTAAAACATTGTAATTTCTTTTTTTAAACTTATTTTCTTATATCTTGCATGCTATTAACAATTTACCATATACAGTGAGTCATTGAAATGGCTGAACTGTTAACGCAGATTCATTTCTCTTGTGGAGGGTAATAATCACAGCCTCCCACCATATGGCTCAGCGCATATGAAATATAGATGCAGTATGTGAGTTTATTGGGTTGCTGTGTGCGTTGAATGAGGTGGTATTAGGGCACTGAATGCAGGAGATCACCAATGACCTTTCCATTATTAAGTTCAATACTACATTGCCACATGCAATCTTTAAACTGTTTTCCTGTAGCTTTTTTTTTTTTTTTTTTTTTTCAATTCAACCTTTGGGAAAAGAGTTTATATCAAAGTACTATCTGTTTTTAAATGGCAACTGGCCTGTTCATTGTAGTGGAACCATAACCTCCCCACTGAGCTCCACAAGAAGTTTCTTCTGAAATCCCTAAGCATCTATTGCTGAATGACAAGTTCAGTTTTAGATCATCTGTTGAATTGTATTTTTTTCTATGCATGTCATGCATTCATTCTTTCTTTCGTTCATTTGTTTATTTCATAATATGTGAGGCAGAGAGGTGCCGTAACAACTATATGTGAAAACATAAGAATATTTTTGAAACTCAGGCAGGAATGTTCTGTGCAGTTGTTTTGATAAAGGGAAACAAGACACATTTCTAGTTTCAACATGATTTGTTCTTCTTTAAAAGTAAAAAGTATCATTTGTATAAAAAGTGACCCCTATTTGGGTTTTGACCCCTGAACATGTACAATTTAACAATTTACTCAAGAAGCTGCACTGAAATCCCTATATTTCTGGAAATAGGGCCTTAAAAATTAAGATACCAAATGAAAAGTATCATGAGCGTTCTTGGTTGTTTGTTAAGAATTAAAAACCCATTTCTGAACTGTCACTGTTGGCATAATAATGCAACAGAAACTGATTGCATTATATGTAAAAGTCAACAGTTTTTACTAATAGATTTACCACTATTTTTTTTTTTTTTAAATAATGATGCAGCCATCTCTCTAAATTAATTTTACTCCCCCTCTATAATTCTCCAAATCTCAGGTGAAAATTGTCATCCCCCTCTACAAAATATTGGATTACTTAGTAAATATTTATCCGTGACATTTAATATTTTGGCTTCTTCATTTATGTCTTTCACCAGAAAATAAATTGTCAAAATCCTTTTTTTTTTTTTTTTTTTTTTTTTTAGCTGCGGACTATCATCTTGCTTAAATGACAGTAGTGAGCCAAAAAAAAAAAAAAAAAATTGGGTTGTTAACGCTGATGTAAGTGACCTTTATCACACATTCTTTTGAATAGATTTGAAAACTATGTTGGCATTAGTGGAATTGCATTGGCATGGTTCAAATCATACTTATATAATAGCTGATATAAAAAATTGGATGACCAGTAATTTCCTACTACTAAACTCACAAAAAACAGAGATTCTAATTATTGGACCAAAAACCTCTGCATGTAATAACCTAGAATATTGTCTAACCCTTGATGGCTGCTCTGTTAAGTCTTCGTCGTCAGTTAGGAACCTGGGTGTGCTCTTTGATACCAATCTCTCATTTGAAAGCCATGCTTCTAGCATCTGTAAAACCGCATTCTTCCATTTTAAAAATATATCTAAACTACGACATATGCTTTCAATGAAACATGCGGAACAGTTAGTTAATGCGTTTATGACCTCAAGGCTAGATTACTGTAACGCTCTACTGTGTGATTATTCCGCTCGCTTGATAAACAAACTACAGCTGGTCCAAAATGCAGCAGCTAGAGTTCTTACTAGAACCAGGAAGTATGACCATATTAGCCTGGTTCTGTCAACACTGCATTGGCTCCCTATTAAACATCATATAGATTTTAAAATCTTGCTAATCACTTACAAAGCACAAAATGGTTTAGCTCCCCAGTATCTGAGCGAGCTCTTAACACATTATAGTCCTTCATGTCTATTGTGATCTCAGAATTCAGGCTAATTAATAATACCTAGAATATCAAAATCAACCGCAGGCGGTAGATCCTTCTCCTATTTGGCACCTAAACTCTGGAACAATCTTCCTAGCACTGTTCGGGAAGCAGACACACTGTCAGTTTAAATCTAGACTAAAAACGCATCTCTTTACTCTGGCATACACATAACACATTATCAATTTATATTTTTTAAATCTGTTACTGTTCAGCATATTATAATGATTTCTCAAAAGAATGTGACACTGAAGAGTTGAGTAATGATACTGAAAATGCAGCTGTTCTGTTCTGTTCAGCCGGAACCGGGAACATTTCCTATAACACCAGATGTACTCGTTACATCAGAAGAAGAATGGCATCTATGCTAATATTATTCTTTCTGTTTATCCTGAGGTTTACTGTAGTCAGCCAGATCCAGGCCGTATCCATATCAGATGGAGGACCTGTGCCTAGATATGACGACAACGCAGCCCTGAAGTGTCAGCAGAGATTGAGTCAACTAGATCATCCCTGTGAAGGCCTCACAGACACGACAGCCAGTGGCACAGTTCCTCAACAAACCCTCCCATACCAGCGTGATGAATATGATCTTCAACTAGATGGAACTGGACCAAATATTTTGACTGTTGCAATCCCAGTTGGACTTATGACCTGTAACGTGGCCTGAATCATAATCATGCACTGTTCGCTGTTGGCCAGAGGAGAACTGGCCCCCCGACTAAGCCTGTTTTTTTTTGTTTTTTTTTCTCCATTCTTATCACTGTTTTGTCATCTGATGTCACCTGATGGAGTTTGGGTTCCTTGCCACTGTCGCCTCTGGCTTGCTTAGTTGGGGACACTTGATATTCAACAATGTTTTTGATCTTCCTGCATTAACACCATTGTATGCGAACAGAACTGAGCTGGATGATGACATCCAGTGCTGATATATAGATAAATTAACTGATTATTGATTTTTACAACCGAATGAATCAATACTGAATTTACTTCTTTTATAAAATTATTCACCAGTTATCACTGTCAACTATATCACTGTACAATCTGCATTGTAAAAAGCGCTATATAAATAAAGGTGACTTAACTTGACTTTATCAAATAAAAATTATGAAAGTAATTTTGCAGTTTTTATCTTTGACTGACACACATTTAACATTTTAACTAGTTGTGATAACATGTTCATGTTAAAAGCAAAATGTGAAATGTAATCTAAAATAATGCTCTTTTGTGAATTATCATTGCTGCGCTTAATGGAATATTGAAAGGCACTGAGCTCCTTTCTGAAAAACTGCCCTAGGAGTTCATATCAAATCAATGGCACCTCATCACTGAATACGTCAGTGCACTTATCAGTTTAACGGCAGATCCCCAGTGCCCTCAGATTATTTCTGCTGTTTAGTTGCCATGGTTAAGTGTGCTTACGTAAAGTCTTTCTCAATATTGAGAAATCATTGCCCATGTGCAATTTTCATAATCAAAATTAGATCAATTTGTATGACACTGATCACAATAATAAGCCATCGAGGGTCATTATTTTGACAGCTACTCTCTCTGAGGATTTATAGAAGTGATTTGCTGTTTTACACGTACAGAGCTGATGGATAGACGCTTTACTGAGATGTAGTGACATCAATAATTACTTCACCAGTGACAAACAGTTCATGAAGTATAAATGACTGGCCTCATTTCCATGAAACGCAGCATATAGGGTTGTTTGGAGCTGGGAGGTCTGCATCATCCCATCTGAGAAATCATTACGATGTGTACAGTAGCTCTTTATCAGGTTCTTGGAAACCAGACACATTGTATTTTCAGAGCATGAGTGATACGGGACCTAATTAAGAAAATGGGAGGTATAATGAGAGAGTGTAATATGAAGGCTTGATTATGGTGGTGACACTCAACGCTGAAGGGAGGAGAGGTATCAACGCTCTTTAGGGACTTTTTGGATATATAGTTAGAAAAACTCTCATCTTTGAGCGTGTGTGCATCATGACTCACTTTAGGAGGAATTCGCTAAGAATGAATTGCGCTCAATATAGGGTTATAATTAAACGAAACTAAAACTATATAAAATCAAAATTAAATAAATATTATAGGGATAGTTCACTCAAAAATTATCCATTGATTTACTCACTCTCAAGCCATCCTAGGTGTAGGTTCGAACACAATCGAAATTACATTAAAAGTTGTATTCCTTGCTCTTCCAATGGCGCTCCTGATTTTGAAGTCCAAAAAAGTGCATCTATCCATCATAAAATTAATTCATACGAATCCTAAGGGGTTAATAAAGGCCTGCAGAAGTGAAGCGTTGGGTTTTTGTAAGAAAAATATCCATATTTAAAATTTTATAAACTAAAATAATAGCTTCAGGCAGACGGCCTATGCAAGTCAACTTGTGCCAAAAGAGTAACTTTTATCATTGCATATATTGTAGGATGTAGAAGAAACGTAAGCTTAGACGCCTCTCGTAGTTCAATCAAATAGGGCTGGGCAACAAACTCAAGCTCTTATTCTCTTATATCGAAATCCTTTGATATTTCTCTTTAAAGATTGTCGTTTTGGTCTTCTAATTTGTGACCGGTGTTTGCTCTATCCTCTGAGCTTCCACGTTTATCAATGCATCATGCGTCAAGTCAGATGACACTCTTTTGGCGAAAGTCGATTTGCTTAGGTTGTCTGCTAAAGGCTAGTTATTCTTCTTACAAAAATCCATTGCTTCACTTCAGAAGGCCTTTATTAAGTCCCTGGAGCCATATGGATATCCTTTATGATGGATCGATTCACTTTTTTATACTTCAAAATCAAAATCAAAATTCACTACCATTATAAAGTTTGGAAGAGCCAGGATATTTGATAATATAACTCTGACTGTGTTTGTCTAAAAGAAGATAGTCGTATACACCTAGGACGGCTTGAGGGTGAGTAAATCATGGGATAATTTTCTTTTTTGGGTGAACTATCCCTTCAACTGAAATAAAATAAACGTTTCATTTAGTTTAACTTGGTGCACTAAGCTAAAACTGAAATAAAAATAAATAAAACCTATATTAAACATAAAAATCTTAAAAAATACAACAACAACATTACTAAAATGTTTACTAAAATGAAAATAAAAATGGAAAACTATATAAAATAGTTATTTAAAATATATAAAAATACAAATTCAAAATATTATTAAAAACTATAACATTATCTCAAAGATACTAAATTAACACTGGCTCAGTTTTATTTGCACGCATCTGTGTTGTTTTAGTGCCTTATTCAGTAAAGGAATTACAGCTAACTGGATTGGTAAATATTTTCTGAACAGAATTTGCAGTGTATAATTCATCAACAATAATCCTATCAAGTTCAGTCAGAAATCTTGGGGTAATCTTTAAAGGGTTAGTTCACCCAAAAATGAAATTTCTGTCAGTAAGTACTCACCCTCATGTCGTTCCACACCCGTATTACCTTCATTCATCTACAGAACACAAATAAAGATATTTTTAATGATATTTTAAAATCCAAGAGGTTTTTATTGTTTTATATGTCCCATAGAAAGCAACAGAATTACCACATTCAAGGTCCAGAAAAGAATGTGTCCTTAATGTTATGAAGCGACGAGAATACTTTTTTTTTTGTGCAAAATCAAAACAAAAATAATGACTTTATTCAACAATTTCCTCTGTAATTCTCCTACCCAATTTATGTTGAAGACATATTGCAGAGCTTCTGTGTTCTACGTCAGAATGGCGGCTCAGTATTGGCCAGCTCCTGCGTCAGCATCACACGCATGTGTCGTGCTGCTCGCGTGAACAGCATCAGCCAATGCTGAGACAGCGTTCGGACGTAAACATGGAAGCGCTGCACTGCGTCAAACATGTAGGAGACGGACAGGTAGAGATGAAATTGTTTAATTTTGTTTTGTTTTTGCGCACAAAAAGTATTCTTATCGCTTCATAACATTAAGGTTGAACCACTGTAGTCACGTTGACTATTTTAACGATGTCTTTACTACTTCTCTGGACCTTGAATGTGGTAACTTTGTTGCTTTCTATGGGAGATTTAATAAAAAAAATTGTGTTCCGAAGTTTAACGAAGGTCTTGCGAGTTTGGAACGACATGATGGTGAGTACTAAATGACAGAAATCTCATTTTTGGGTGAACTAACCCTTTAATGACCAGCTGACCTTCAAAGACCACATTGCAGGTTTGCACTTCACTACATGAAAAAGATCAGGCCCTTTAATCAGAGCATGCTGCACAACAACTTGTCCAGGCCCTTGCCATTTCTAGGCTGGACTATTGTAATGCTCTTCTGGCTGCACTTCCATCATGTGCAATCAAACCTCTACAAATGATGCAGAGCACACATCAGCACTACTGGTCTTCAGTGAACCCAAGAGAACCCACGTCGCACCTCTGTTTATCTCTCTGCACTGGCAGTTACAGCTCGCATCATGTTCAAGACATTGATGCTTGCATATAGAACAGCCACGGGCTCTGCACCCTCCCTTACGAGTCTACATCCCCTCCAGAAGCCTGAGGTCAGTAAGTGAGCAACGCCTTGTGGTACCTTCAGCGAGAGGCACAACATCACTTTCCAGAACATTTTCATTAACTGTTCCTTGGTGGTGGAATGATCTTCAACACAGAGTCCCTGATGATATTCAAGAAACAGCTGAAAACTATTCTCTTCTGTCAGCACTTCTAGCTTGTACTATGTCTGAAACATTGTATTGCATTTCCTGTTTATTGCCTCTTTATGATGAATCGCTTGTTGTATTGCTCATTTGTAAGTCGCTTTGGATAAAAGCATCTACTAAATGAATAAATGTAAATGTAATTCCCAATCTTCAGCATCGCTCCACTACCGCGGCCCAGACACCTGATTCAGCTCTGTATAAGACTGAAACTGTGCTAATTGTGTGATAATTAGTACACTCTTCTCTATCATTTGAATAGCCACTTCACAACAGACAGAATTCAGTTTACTGCCTGCCTTTTGTTTGTAGTAATAGTGTTATGTTAATTGCACCAGGTAAATAGCACTGAATTTTATGAATAAGACGCAATTGATAATAAACAGATTTTACATAGAAAAATAGATAAGTTGGTGCTGAAAAGAATAAAAGTGACTAAATACTCACAATGCTGTTTATTTCATTTACCATAGCTCAGTTTAAAAGTAGGTAAGTGAATACGATTTTTTGCATTAAAATACTATGCATAAATATTTGACACTTGTTTTGTCTAAAGGCATAATATTTGGTCTACATCACAGCTTCTTCTGTACAAGAACCATCCGTTAGGACGGGGACAAACTGTCTCACTGGTAAATGACCAACTGTTAATCTTAACTGTAAATCAGAACTTTTGATGACATGATAATAAACAAACTGGAACATTTAGAGTTGCTTGAGAAGATTCCAACTTGTTTGAGGATGTTATTACATTTGACGACAAAATTTTGGCAACTCTGGTGACTGTAAATGTGACTTAAATGCCTCTATAGTACCAGCCAATCAGATTAGAGGTTGTGATTTTGAGATCTTTGTTAGCATAACATAGTCACTGGACATGCTATTTGAAGCTCACTGTGTTCTTCAGTCAATGGTAATTTGAATGACCCGAAAGACCCTCATTAACTGAAACAGGCTCTATGCATTTTCAGGTTAAGCTGATCTCTTTATTTCAGGATCAGTGAGTACAGGAGTCTTGTTAACAGTCGTTTGATAATAGCAGTGATGTTATATTTAACAACTAAAGCTATCACTTTATATTTAGCATTGCTTGTTTTTTAATTATTTACTTTTTTTCTGCTTCTACTTTTTTTGTGTGTAACACAAAAGAAAAATGTTCATTGCACGCTGTGCCAGGTGTGCAGAGATATTTATTTATTATAGTCTTTATTATTAATATTTTAAATTATTTTTCATTAATTTTAGTTAAAATTTTAGCAATTTTGTTCTGTGCTTTTGTCTTTTTATTTTTTTATATTTATTTATTCATTTGCTTTCATTTATTTTTTAAGTTTACAGACATTATGCATTGTAAAGAGCTGTGCAAAAGCAATTCTCAATAGAAAAAAAAAAAAAAAAAAAAGAGAAAAGTATTCCTTTAATGCGTGCTTAGTGAATAGACATTTGTCAGCACAGAGCATTGATGTGCTCAAAAATGGGCTATTTAACCAAATGTAGACATAAACGCATACATATTTTCTGCTTGGCGTATTATGGAGATAGCAGCAGTCAGGTGCGATAAATGCAGCACCAAGTGCATAGTTGCAAAAACACAAATTCACAGCCATTGCCAAGAATCACATTTACTGAGCATACGAGTGCCAGAGCATGAATCAAAGTTGCCGCATTCACAAAGAGTGGTGTATATTACATTAACCAAAGGGAATATGGTGGATAAAACTGTAGAAAGGCAGAACATAATTACCCGTGAGATAATGAAAAGGCAGGTCAATTTCCTCTTCTCTAAGAGTTTCTGAAATTACTCCTCTCAGATACTTGACAACAATGTACTGTAATTACAGACCTGGAGGCTCATGCAGAACACCCCGAGCCGCACATCGCCTGGCACCTCACACATACATGAGTACATTTATAAACAGCGTGATAACACAGACTAGACAATGTCTCCGTTCAGTGTCCATTAAGCAGGAAGACTAGTGCACCTCACTTTCAGAAACTGATACCGTCCTCGTTCTATTGTAGGATTTTGCTTTCATTAATGTGGTATGTGACAAAATATATCTAGGTCAATGACGTGACACTCATATTGTGTCTGCATCTATTAATTTAGGGCTAATTTCTGTCGTGCTGAATGTTGGACTCTGGCATGAATAAATCATGCAAATTACCTCTTCATTGTTTACTGTTTTCAGCTTTATTTGCACTGCTGTTGTTGTGTTTGCTCTTTCCTTTGAGTTATGTGTCATATCGTCGCTTAAAGGAATAGCTCACCCAGAAATGAAAATTCTGTCATGATTTTCTTTCCCTCATGATGTTCAAAATCAGTATCAGTATGACTTTCTTTCTTTTGCAGACAACAAATGGAGAAATGATGATATATGTCCCAGTTGCTCTTTCCCATACAATAGCAGTCAATAGTGACTCACTTCCAAGCTTTACAAAGGACACAAATTATCATAAAAGTAACTTGTGCCTTATATTCTGAGTCTTACAGTTTTGGTGACACAAACTAAAATTTAAAAAAAGTAATTTTCTGTGAAAACCCTGACATTAGACTACATCCCCAGTCTTCCTCATATCTCTGGCTTCACCTTGGTCCATCGTCACTCTGGCTTCCGGGTCTCTGGCTACGCCTCAACCCTCCTTCCTTCCAGTTCTGCCATTGTCCTTACTTCCACCTGCTTCTCCTTGGTTTGCCAAGTCCCCGTCTCCACTTTGGTCCCACGAGCCTGCTGCTCCACTTTGGCCCTCCAGGCCTATGGTGTCACCCTGGGTCTTCATCTCCTCAGCCCCACCTGGGTCTCTACCAGCTCCACCTCAGTCGGTTGAGCTCCTGGCTTCAACCTGGCTCCTCCCGCCATCAGTTCTGTAGTTAACCTTCAATAGCTTGAATGGCTCTGCTCTGGGTCGCTCTCTGGCTCCTCCCTCTGTTGTGTGCTCACTGGCTCCACCCTCCATCATCTGCTCCCTGGCTCCTCCCTCCAACATCTCCTCCTTGGTCCTTCCCTCTGCCGGCTCCTCCATGGAAACTTCCTCCCATTCCCCTATGGACATTTCCTCTCATTCCACCTTGGACTCTTTTGTTTTTGCCCTGAGTTTGTTTCTGTTCATCGTCCGTTATTGGCTTTTAATTTACAAAGCTGTTATGTTTGTGTTTGCCTGTATACCTGCTGGATTATGTTCATCAGACTACATCCCCAGTCTCCCTCATCCCTCTGGCTTTACCTTGGTCCATCGTAGCTATGGCTTTGCCTCTGACTTATGGGTCTCCGGCTACGCCTCAACCCTCTACTCATCGGGCTCCTCCTTCCATCTGCTTCTGCCATTGTTCTCACTCCCACCTGCTCCTCTCCAGTCTGCCAAGTCGCCGTCTCCTGCTTTGGCCCTCCAGGCCTATGGTGTCACCCCGGGTCTTCGTCTCCTCGGCTCCACCTGCCTCCACCACTCCTCACAGCTACTCTTCACAGCTCCACCTCAGTCGGTTGGGCTCCTGGCTCCACCCTGGCTACACCGTTTCTGCCTCTGCTCTGGGTCGCTCTCTGGATCCTCTCTCTGTTGTGTGCTCCCTGGTTCCTCCCTCCAACATCTCCTCCTTGATCCTCCCCTCTGTTGGCTCCCTCATGGACACTCCCATTCCCATATGATGTATTCATTACTTCAGTGAGCTCATTGTTTTTGCCTTAAATTAATACATTGCTTAAATTAATACATTGTTACCTAACTGCGTGATCTGTATATGTACATTTTTGAAAGTACATAATTTGGACATAGTCACCTCTGATAACAGATTACTCTAAATTGTAATGTTGACATGCATTTTCTGTAAAGCTGCTTTGAAACGATATGTATTGTGAAAAGCGCTATACAAATAAATATGAATTGAAATGTGAATTGAATTCCCCTATGGACATTTCCCCTCATACCACCTTGGACTCTTCCCCCTGCCCAAATGGACTTATTTCTCTTTTTGTCCTGAGTTTGTTCATTGTCCCATCTGGCTCTGCTGGGCTCCTCCTTCCCTCCAGTTCTGCCTTTGTCCTCACTCCCACCTGCTCCTCCCCGGTCTGCCAAGTCCCTGTCTCCACTTCGGTCCCATGAGCCTGGTGCTTGGCTTTGCTGCTATGGTGTCACCCTGGGTCTTTGTCTCCTAGGCTCTGCCTGGGTCTCCACCAGCTCCACCTCAGTCAGTTGGGCTCCTGGCTCCACCCTGGCTTCTGGCTTCTAGATTTAAAGACTGGAGTAATTCTGAAAATTCAGCTTTACTATCACAGGAATAAATTCTAAAATTCTAAAATATTATATATATATATTATATTCTTAACTGAAACAATATTTTACTATAATATTTATTTTTTCAAATAAATGCAACCTTGAGAATTCTTTCAATATTTAGTGTTACATTTTAGTTGCAAAATATATATATATATGTGTGTATATATATATATATATATATATATATATTACATTTTTACTGTTGACTGTTGTTGCATTTCATTCAAACAGCTTACAGTAAACCAAATGATCTAAACATTTTCTGATAGCAGCACTGTTAGGCTTTAACCTAAAACAGATGTGCTGTATGTTCAAGAAAATAATACTATTATCTAAACCGCTGTGATAGAGAGCAGGGGTGGCAGGAAACACCCTCAAGGTACAATTGCTCTCCTCAGCTATTTCATTGACTCGGGCCACAGACTTTATTCTGCTCTCTTAGTAATTTTCACAGTGGTATATTGCTGAATAACAATTTGCCACCCTTTCCATTAATTTTATCAACTTTCTCATGATCCTTGTGAAATTCAACTGTTGTGTGATATCTTTGCCCTCTGATAGTCCCATGGTCTCTATGAGACTCATAATTCTGAACATTAACATACAATTGAGAGAGGGACACAGACAGTTTTTCCAAATATAAGCCATAAGGTAAGAGAAAAAATAGTTTTTAGGGGTTTTCTGAACACTTCCTCCATCTGTCATTGGTCAGACAAACTGAGAGTCCTGCCCCAAATTTGCATCATTGGTTGAGCCACTGTTGCTGTGTCGGTATGTACAAATAAACAGAGCAATGTTTTGGTAACACTACAGAGACTGTGTTTACAGTTTTTCAGGGGAATAAACATACTAATGGATAATTCATATTTGTCTCTGCATATTAAAATAGCACAGGAGATAAGTAAGTATTTTAACACTGAAAAATTGATATGCTTCACATTTACAGTGAGGACAGAAATATTCATTAAAAGAACCTAAGATGAATGAATGACCAATCAGCATTCACAACTAAAACTCAAGATGTAGCATTTGATAAATCCATCACTGAAAGTTAAGTCTATGAAAGCATTATCAAACATCCCCGCTGTATTTCATCACTTTTGGCTGTTATCTTAGTGGGTATTTATGTCTCTTGGTAGTTATCCTTTGGTTTTAGCACAATCATCCGATCAGCATAAGCTACACAGCGGAAATCGGCCCTGAGCAAATACTCCAGTTAGCCCTGTATCCATGCCGGACAGACAGCAACATGACAGACCTGTACCCCAAAAATAAACTCCTGTCACTCAATCAAAATTCAGCACAAATCCAATAATCTCTGTGGCATGCCTGTTAAAAGAGCACAGAGAGCTGCGGATTTCATCATGACCCTCTAGAAATGATTTATGGTAGTATCCTTAATATTTGTGGAGGGTACTTCATAATATTTTAACTTAAGTATCTTCAGATTCTTACAAAAACACTGGTGGTAGCATGGCACAGTGATGATGTATAAATGTATAATATGTATGGTATATATGCCATGTTGCTGAATAATCTTTACTGTTGTTACAAGTGCAATAATAATAATAATAATAATAATTAAAGATGCATTAAATTTATCAAAAGTGACAGTAAAGACTTTTTTCTATTTTATTTCAAATTAAAATACAAAATAGTTATTTTATATAAAATGTACAATATTTCATAATATTACTGTTTTTAGTGTATTTTTGACCAAATAAATAAATGCTCTATATATTGAAAAAAGTTTTTTTTTTTTTTTTTTTTTTTTACTTTTACTCAAGTAAAATTAAAAAGAAAAATGTATTTCATCAGGATATTTGGACTTATTTAAGTACAGTCTATTTTGTCCACCACGGATTATTGAAAATAATAACATTAATTATTTTGACAAGTGGTGACTACGTATAACTGCTCTTTTACAACAGCTCCGAATGTGGCTAATCAAACTATCAGATTAAAATCAGATTTTAAGACTTTTTCATTTTATTGCTGTCTGTTCAAGGGACGGATAAGATACTGAGCCAAGGGGACCAGTGCCACGGGACCTCTGACTGCCCCAACACTTGGAAACAAGCCACAGCAGATGGAAAATTGATACAGATAGACGAACACCACTTGAATGTGTGCCAGTGACTGTTACCACAATGTAAAATAAATGGAGAAATGAAAAATGGCTGTTCTGAGCCCCTCCTCAGTCCCCTCTGAACAACTTATTGCAGATTTGATGTTGCACAATTCCAAGAATGCAAAGAACGGACTTGCATTCTTGCGGAGATGTTGAAGAACGAACTTGGAAGGATGCAAGGACACAGAAAGCATCTTTGTTAGAATTGAGATGTGCTGCGATCTTGTTGCTCGACTGACCGTCCCAGCATATTATAATTAGCGACTAATGCACATTAAATACAACGTAACAAACAAAATGTCAGACTTATTAAAACATTTCTTTCATATTATTATAGACATTATTTTCATATAATCATTTTATTTTACCATGTTTTTCTGAAAATTATGTATGTTTATGTAACGCCTCAGTCCATGGATTCATTCATCCCTCCACCAGAGGGAGCTATCATCAGAATTCTAGATCCACTTCGTTTGGCACTAGTTCACTTCCTGTTTGTAGATATTTAAACCATGCTCTTAGCAGACGTCTTTGCAAAGTATTTCCAGTTCATCTTCATACCAAGTGTTTCTATTTATTGTATCTTGTTTCATATGCCCTGTTTTGGATCGCTGTTTTTGGATTTTGTTTGCTATTGGACTGTAGTGATGCAAAGTCCGATTAATTTCCATGAACCGGTTCTTTTCTGACAGTTCGTCTCAATGATCCGATTCAAAAAGCAGATTCATAGATTCTTGACGTCATCATGCAATGAATTTCATTTCTCTGATCATTTATGTCGGAAAGCATAATTGTTTATTGTACTCTGTACAATAAACCAGAGTAAAAATTGATTAAACTCTCTCAAAAAGACAGAAAGGTTTTTGCAGGTTTTAATCAAATACTTTTTAATAACAGTAGTCATATTAAGCATACTTACAGTACGTGCCTCAGGCTTGCATGGTATAGTCAACTCCTCTGTAATCCTCGGCAAACTTTGACAGTCAGTTGGACCGGCTCATTTGGTTCTTTTTGAGTCAGACGTGCTACTTTGGCTTTGCGTCTTGCGTCATCAACCTGGAACTAAAGTTCGATTCAGTTCGGTTAGTGAACCAGCTCGAGCGGTTACTTTCTGAGAACCGGCTCAAAAGAACGATTCGTTCAAGAATCGAACATCACTATTGGAATGCCTATTTGGATTTCTTGAATTCTGCCTGGACTTTGATTACGATTTCCTGTTTGATGTTTGTTTTGATTGCCTTGGACTTGCTGATTTGTTTAATAAACTCCAGCAAGTGGATTCTAAAATGCCTCCAGTTGTAGATCCATTACATTTTAATGTTACTTATGTTTTGTCAGTGTTAAGATTATTTTTAATATGCCAATAAAAATACTGCAGGCTTTCTTCAGGTCTTTATCACTTTATTAAAATTAAGTAAAACAAATGGACAAATCTTTACTTTCACGAGCCTTCACGTATTTGCAAGCTTGCAGTGAGAATCTCTTATGTGAGAACAAGAAGTTTAAAGCTTACAGGCTTCCGTAAGGAATTTCTAATGGTTCGATTCTCTCAAGTCTGCATTCGATGCATCCTTGATATCAAGAACACATCCGGGTACTTTCATGCATCCCATTTACTTCTGTTCTTGAGTAACGGTATTGAACTTTGACGGTTGATGATGATGTAATATGACAACACAATATTTTCCTTTTCGTAATACATTTCACCCAATTTGTGTTCATTCTCATAATTTCAACTTTTTTTGTCAAATTTCATGTAATATGGACATAAAAGTCGGCATGAAATGGAAGTTGAGATAATCTTTGTGATGTATATCTGAGTGAAACGGCTTCTCAAACAAGAAAAAATATAGGACGGGACTTGGAGAATTGATTGGATGGTTGAGGTTTGCTATTGGTCGATCTCATATGAGTGACAGGTTGTCCCGCCCTCACGCCAGTAAACGCGTCATTAGAGAAGAGATAAGATGACACTGCAAGAAGGAGGGAAGATATTTTGATTCAAGATTATGAGGGCACATGAATAAAAAATAAATTTAAAAAATGGTGTGCACAGAGTTGTCATGTTGGATTTTTATGCTGACTTCACCCTGGGTCTCGCAGGAGAATAATTCATCGTTGCATCCATGTCAGACTTTTTCCTGTGTATAATTGTATTGATATTGATGAAGGGAACAATGGAAACTAATAATACATCTGTGCAGTATCACTTCTGGGAGTAATTGTATCATGAACAGAAGGTGTTGTACTTCCCTGAGGCAAAAGTGAGCAAAACAGTAGGGCTAGTAAGTTCCCCTGACACGTGGCAGCACCATTACCTCCATGACGAGCTTCCAGGCCTTCTCCGTTTCCCATCATGACTCACACTGATCAATCTTCACATGACTCCAACCTGCTTTTTGCTGTGACTCAGAAACCACCAGGGACCCAGTGTGTGGACTGCAACTAAAGTGCTCAGCTAATGCCAACCATGCCTTCCTTCATTACAGTTAAAAGGACATGCAGCAAAGGCCCGGTTTCAGAGCCACACACAGAACTGAGCTGGAGGAAAAAAAAATCAGGGCTCTGTGGGTAATTCCTAATAGCTCCCCAGTGCATTGAAATGCAGCAGAGAGCTTGACTACTCCACTGATTTACATTCAGTCCATAGCTGGCATTCATCTATGTCTCGTTCCTCAAGCACAATATCAAAATGCAGCTCTGCAAGTCATCAACAATAACATAAAGAAATTGCTTTCTACACTCTAATATGGTCTGAACAAATGGGAAACTAAGGCAGGTGGCGTCTTATTTGATGCTGATAACACCCAAGGTTAGGGTGCTTTAAAATGTGGTTTAAAAAAAACAAACAACGTCATTCAGTAAAAGAAACAATTTCCCAGGCTTTCCGTGTGGGTTTTTTTTTACATTGGATTATGCATTTGGATTGTGCTGTCACTGCCTTTTTGCACCCAATTTCCATCATAATGAAGAGAGAAGTAACTCATTATACTGTATAAATTTGCTAAACCGACAAACAAGCACACAAGTAAGCGTTTGACTGAATAACTAGCATCACGACAGTACTTAAATACTTGGCTAACGAAAACAGCTCACATTAAACTTAACAGGTTAAGCTGTTATTTGAAAATTAGGAAACTTGAACTATTTTACATTTTTGGTTCACAGCTTAATCCAACCTCTAGGAATATTTACACCATTAAATCAATGCATGGGATGATCTGCTTTGAATCATCTCAGCTTCATGTTGGGGTTCCATGACAAACAACAGGACATTTGTTTGTCATGTTGATCACTTGGTTTCTGTTTCTACAATGTTGGTCTGGTAGCCTCGTCTTGTGAAATTTCATTTTTCCGCTGTACTTTGGACATTTTGGGATGCATTTCTCAAAAGCATTGATAACCAACTAAGAAAATGTTTCTAATTCTGAGCAATATTTTCACTGTTATATGGTAGGGGGCACTATTACACATCTTCTGAAATAGTACAGCATCTCCGGATTAAAACACATGTGAAGAAGAAGTGGAAACCAGTGATAGAAGATTGTTTAGACAAATGTAAAATAATGCGATCATCATATTTATTCCATATATATATATACAAACTTCATTCTTTGTCTTTTAGTTTGTCAAGAAAATAAAAGTGCAGTTTTTAAAGACTGTGCATGTGCGAATGTGCTCTAGTACCTCTGGAAAACTATAACTCTTCTATTTTGTTGAACCAACTTAGAACAACGGATGTGCTAAAAAAGTTACTACGATTTTAGGAAACAGTCATTACTAGCTAGTTATTTCTCCAGTGATGCATCATACTATGGTTAAACAGTGAGTTACATCATTCTATGGTAAATGCACCCCTGATTGGCCTAATTTAGACACAGTATATGAGAGACATTAAACTGTCCCAGCAACGTAGGAAATCGGTTTCTTTGGTTTGTTAAATTCCAAGTCAACTGGCCAAGAGGTGTTTTCAAGAGTACTGATAAGAGCACCAAGATACTTTACTGTGTGTACCACTCTAGTTTTCCCAAAATTGTAGTAACTTTGGTCGCACATCTGTCATTCTAACCACATTGGTTCAACAAGATAATTTAGTTAGTGGATACATTTATGTACTTATTGTACTTAAGTTGATTCAGTTCGACTAGCATATACCGTCATGTTAATCTTTTGTGCCAAAAAGTTCCGCTCATACGCCTGGTTTCTCAAACTCTTTTCAAACTCTCCCGTGCATAGCAAATCACAGACATACAGTATCTATTGAGTGCGTGAAAACAATGACCAATCAGAGATGTTTACAAATCTGCTCAACAGTGCTCAAAATGCTACGGGGAAAATGCTGGTATCGTAACATTTTTTTAAATTTCAGTTCCGACTTGGTACCAAAGTTATTTTTGACACTTTTCTTTTACTTTTGGTACTTTTGACAACACTAGTGAATACTCATTGGTTCCCTTTCATGGGAACATCGACGCTCGTCGAGACAGCGTCTCGTTCTCTATTCAGGGAACCAGGGTTACAGACGTAACCCGAGACGATTTATGGTTTTGGGAAACACTGAAATATTAAACTATGTTGGTACCAACAGAACTCACAACCATAGTTGGCTAACAATGCTTTTGGGGATCGCACCCTGCTTATTTGTGATTTAAATGTCCCAGACAGTTGTAGCATCTGTGTTTTCTTTCAATCCAGGATAACTCAACAGCACTTTTGTTCACCCTTATGAAAAAGAAGTATACTTCAAGTTCATTTTATTAAGTATAATTAAGTAATGTTCAAGTATATTTTTAAGTATACTTTATGTGGTAAGTATACTAATCAATGTACTAGTAGTAAACTTGTAAGTATACAATTCAAATAGTGTTTGGGACTAAATTGGGACTAAACTTTTTAGTATATAAAGTATATGTTTAAATGTACTATAAGTGTAACAGTAGTAAACTTTAAGTGCATAAGTAGTTCACAATATGTTTCTCATTTGTACTGCATCTGTACTACAAGTAGTTTACTATTTTAATACTTGTAGCACATTTTTTAGTTTATGAAAGTACACTTTGAAGTATACTCTAAGCAAACTACTAGTTTAGTAGTTTTATGTAAGTTGCCAGTTTTCTTAACATAATATCATACTTACAGTTTACTATTTATATATTATTTTTGCACTTTAAGTATACTACTATATTCCTCTTTAGGTATATATACAAAGTTCTGTCATGAAACTCTAAATGTGCTGGCTAATAGGTCCATAACTCAACCTGCTCATATTACGTCATTATCTATAGGGCACAGATGATTGGTTCCTGCTGTATTGGTAGCCAATGAGTGTGTGTGCTCAGTCTTCAAATACATGGGTAGCATTTGCCTTAGCAGTGCAGCATGCTTCAGAAAACTCCACCTTCCCCAGCTCCACCTGTATAGATCTGCTACGGGTAATTCATGTATGTTTTATTGTACAGCAGCGTGTCGTGTATGTATTGGCAGTAGCAAGTCCCGTACTTGCTTGTTTTCGTAGCAGATCTATTCTGCCAAGACCAAACATATCAACATTGTCATACCCATTAGAATGCCAAACACTCCGAGAGTTGTCATGACAGGGGAAAAAAAAAAAAAAATAAAATAAAATAAAATAAATATATATATATATATATATATATATATATATATATAATATTATACTTTAAATATACCTTTAACTGTACTTTAACTTAGATACTTAAACATTTTATTTTAGCTTCATGTATCCTTTTTATCAACACTTGAATGTGGGTAAGTTTCATAAAAAAAAATAAATAAATAAAAAAAATGTTAACAAAAAAAGCTGAGAAAATTGATTTTTTGTTTGTTTGTTTGTTTGTTTTTTGTTAAATACTATGTCTGAATGGGATTCAGAATGATGATCAAAAGACAGACTGAGTCCATCTACACCCCAAAGCTTCACCGTTGTTTCCTTATCATGGGTTCAGCATTCCATTCAGTAACGTTAGGCAGTTTTTATTTATATGCTGTTTAATGTTGTTTGATCCTGTTATTTTACATTTGTGTAAGCAATCTTCTATCACTTGTTTCTGCTTCTTCTGTGCCTGTGTTTTGATCCAGAGATTCAGTACTCTTTCAGAAGATGCGTAAAAGTGACCCCTACCACATGACAATGAAAACATGGATAGCCAAAGTCTAAACAAGTCAAATATACATACACATTTCTATCAGTACAAGTCAAGTTTCAGTGTATTCCTGAGAAGTATATTTCTGAAAAGTACATAAAAAGTAGACTGAAAGTATACTTTCTTATGTTTAGTTACTAATAGCACACTTGAATAAACTTCTTTTTCATAAGGGCATGTAAAAAACCCATCAATATTTTCCAAGCTATCAAAAATAGGACACATATGTCACACATATTAAATTACTCAACATCCAGCCCTCAAAAACCTGGCCTAAACAATTAAGAGCTGCAGACTTTAGACATCATCTCCCTCCGTCACTCCCCGATTGCCTTCCGAACAAAGCAGTCTGTTATGACGTCCTTAGAACACAAAGTTGAAGCAGACATCCGCTGATTAAATTATTTAGGCATTTATTCTCGTCCCTTGTTCACCCAATATACTAATTGGAGGCGAACGGCACACACTGTAATCACATATCTCCAGGGCATTGCATCTGAGGTTGAGAGACCTGACACTGAATAACTCCATGTCATGTTTGCATGTTTTCCATTCTTAGGGTGTTGGCCCCATTATCAATGCAGTATCATCTTGGGTTCCAAGTGAGCGATGTCTGGCACGCTGAAGCGATCGCACCCCACGTGACACTCAGGGCGAGCTAGGATGACATGCTACGATATCTCCGGCTTTTATTACCTCTTCTAAAGGAGGTAGATTTCAGCTTGATCCATGGGGCTTGCGAGCTTTTGTCTGGAGGATATTTAAGGAATAAAAGTGTGTATAGACTGCAGCAAATTGGGAAGGAAGTGATACTCAAGATTTTTTGGAGCAGGGTTCTAATTAGATTGAAAGATGCCGGCTCTGGCCAGCAGTAGGTGGTTTTTCTTTCTGGATATTTAAAGCCCTTTTCAGTCAATGAATTAATGACTGTGAGGCTGAACAAACAACAAAACACGACCTTGTAATTCAGTGCAGCTTCCACTTCTATACTTGGAAAATCAATTATATCAACTTGATATTTTGTGGACACGCCATTAAAGTTTAAATAAGTTATCCTGGATACATTTGAAACACCTTGGTGTCACATGTTTAATGTCACCAATGTTATTTTTTATCATTAAATTAAAGGAAAATAACTGCAATATTTCTTAATGTGAATTCATTTATTTTAATTATGATATTAAATTATATAATGGGGAAAAAATAATGTTAAACTATCGATTAGAGAAAAAAAAAACCTGGAATAAGTCATTCATTTTAATCATGAAATAAAAACAACTGGAATATGTATTAATTATCAATGTAATTATAGAAATGAATTACAAATGTAATATTCAGGTATGTACAATGTAAAAACATATATGTACATATTGAGTGCATTGTATCAAATGATCAATTTAAATGTTAGTACACTGTAGTTAAAGACACTTAATATGAAGTGGGACCAATTAAATACGGTTTTCAATACATCTTCTTCAGTGTTTTCTAGCGTTTGTGGCTATGGATATGTCAAAATGTTAACAGTGTCTTCAGTGGAGCCCCTGGTCTCAGCTGGCTATAAAATGCACCACTGATGAAGAGCATCTGCAGGCTGATTCAAGTCATCCAAACCTATTTCGAACTCCAGTCAAGATTCACACACTGTTTGTTCTCCAAATCCTCCTAACTGCTGTTGGACGTGCACAACTGAAGATGCTTCATTTGCTATCACAGGCAAAGTAATTACATCAAGCTTCACACTGTGCATGTGTACAGAATAAGTAATGTGTCAGGTGAAAATTCATTTATGAAAATATAAGCATTTCCTAATGAATGGAATAGTTTGCCCCCAAATGGAAATTGTTATTATTTATTCATCTTCATGTTGTATAACTACTTTTATTCTGTGATGAAACAAATAATATATATATATATATATATATATATATATATATATATATATTTAAGGGACCATATTATGCACTTTTACGAAGTCTTGATTTTATTTATTTATTCATTTGTCTAATAGAATATATTTTCATTATTTTTCACGTTTGACATTGCTGCAGCACCTCTCTTCCCAGTCTGTCAGTAAAGCTCTGTTTAGTTCTGGTCTCTATGAAGCCCCTCCTTCTGCAAAGCACAATCTGATTGGTCAGATGGACCAGTGTGTTGTGATTGGTCAACTGCTCAGAGCGTGTTTAGGAAATGCCACTACTTTTACCATTACCGTAAGTTTCAACAAATTACACAACTTAGCCAGGCCTTGCCCTTTATTTAGCGCATGCGTTGGGCAGGAATTATTTAAATGATGGAGTTTGTGACGTATTTGCAGAATAAGACTACAACTGAGGTATTTCAGGGAGTTCAGAAACAGTGTGCACTGATATAGAGAATAACTCCCCTTGGAAGTTTGCAGACCTTTTTCCTGCTCAAACAGCAACATTACATACTAAAGGAAGTTGAAAAAAAAAAAAAAAAAAAAAAAAAAAATATATATATATATATATATATATATATATATATAGAAAGTATTCCACATTCAAAAAAAAAAAAAAAAAAAAAAAGAATAGTGTATGAGTTTTGACATTAGAGTAAGTAAATAATGATTTTAGGATCATTGTGACATCACCACAAATGAATGTTCCTGGTTTTAATGTAGACGTTCCATTATCAAATGTCTACAACACTACAGCAGAGACAAACGGAAGTTGTTATGAATAAACACTTGAAATGAATTGCATTAATGCTAACTGGAGTGTCTCATCTAATATACATTCCCTTTGATCAAAGAGCCACAGAGGAGAGAGCCTCCAAGTTTTTCTTTCATTATTAGAGGCTTATGGAAATTTGCAAGGATATTGAGCGGGAAAAACGATAATGGCTTTGCAGCTTATCCTTTATGACCACAGACCACTAAGACTATTCCAGTTTGTTCATTTACAAATAAAGTTTATGTGGTAGATGTCGCATGACATTCAGTTGCAAGAGGAAATTAAGTAATCAGTGCACACAATGATGTATTTACAAAAACGTGATGTGATACAGTTTAATACACACAACATACACCCCATTCAAGCAAAACAAAGACGCTCTGGGTAATATTTATCAGATATGATTGATTGATTGATTGATTGATTGAAATTGTCATCAATTATCCATTTGATTCATCATATGTGATCGATGCCTCATTGCACATAAATGGTCTTTTATTTCACACACAAAAAAAGCTCTTACTGAGAGTGTACATGAGTACTTCCGGGGTACAATCTTTCAACCCTTTGTTCTCAAAAGCAGAACCCCAGATTATGAAGTGTGCAGTGAGTGGAACAGAAGTTCAAAGGTTAATGTGCACATGAGTGCTAGCCCTTTCATCTGTTACTCTTACAGTTCATTGCCTCACACTTCCCAGCTTAGTAGTCACTTCAGAGAGGAAAACAAGTGGTGTGTTACCACAGCAATATTTGTATTTTTTATACAGTCTGCCACTTTAGTGTTTTTGTTATTCATTGTTAATATTATAACAGAAAATAGTATTTGCTAGATTTTTTTTCCTAGGTTCATGGGTGTCCCTAAAGATCTGTGGTATGCCATTGAATCTTATTCCTTATTCTAATATATTTTAATGTCAATTGATGTATAATAGATTTAATGCAGTGTATCCCAAGTTAACCCTGTTCCTGGAGCCACAACAACACTACTCATTTTCCAACTCTTCCTAATGAAACACACCAGAAACTCTACCTCGTTACTAGAGACTCCAACCCTGTGTCCGAAATCACCCCTATACCCTTAAACAGTGCACTATTTGAGTGGTGTCCGAAATCTTAGTGGACATTATCGAGTGCACTCATTCAATCCCACAATGCACAAGAATAACAAGTGTACAACTGATGTACACTTAATGGCTAGAGAATACCCATAATGCACTGTGAGAGTCGCGCGCTTAAATGAATTCCCACATCTCGCCAGAAGATGGCGCCTGCAGCTGAATCATCCATCCATCCATCCATCCATTCATTCATTTTACGAACTGCTTGTCCACGGCGTACGTACAGCATAGGCCTAATATAATACAGGTCTAAATTCGTTTTTAATTGATTATTAAATTGTTTATCTAAGGTTCATACATAATTTCCATGAAATAACTCAAGATAAATACTTTCATCTTACTACTGGAACTGCTAGTTTGCAAAGTTTCAATTGATTATTAAACAGCAAGCACAAACTATGCAAAAGCTGCAGCCCTTCCGGTGCACTCAGTGTCCAAATTCACTCACTAGTTTTCAGTTACTCCTTCAAGTGAACTGTATTAGTGATAGGGTGACGAGACATCCCGTTTTTCCCGGGACAGTCCCGTATTTCAGCTCTATTTTTAGTGTCCCGAGTTATTAAGAAAAAAACATGTTTGTCCCTTTCCTAAAATTTCGTTATGACTGATAGAACGAGTAGTAGTAGTAGTGATGTTCTGTCACTCAAGAATAGCCCAATCAAATTTATCGTAGAACAAAATTACCAGCCAATCACAATTCGTTATCGAACTTGTAAAGGTGGGATAGGCGGAATGACGCTGAATGAAACATACCAGAAGCGCTCTCTCTCGCGCACGATCTCTCTCTCTCTCTCTCTCTCTGTTTCTTTCCTTGCATGTGATCAGTTCTAATTGCGCCTGAATGGTCAAATGCACACATAGTTGTCAAAATGTCGTGTGGAGTATCTCATGTAAATACAGTCGGTTATGGCTTAAGTGGATGTAAACAGGTGTGTGAAAAATATGTGTGAGTATATTACATCTATGAATTCGGTCTTAAAAGGCCTAATTAAATATTTGCCTGTCATTACAGTTTTTCTCGATTGCTTAAACACATTTCTTGAAATTATGCCCCATATTCTCAAAACAGTAAACAGAAATCCATAACGTCTCACCCAATTCCCCAAACATCCTATTTTCAGGTCAAAATGAAGCTCTACACTCAAAACCATTCACTCTTGCTGAAAAACCAAACTTTGCCCTCAGACATCACACACAAGCCCTCAAAAACACACACATTACAACATAGTCTTACACACGGGTGAGATAAATTCAAAACAATACTACAAAAATCAAAAACTAAAACCAGTAATACGTTGTGTTGCTTGTGGTTTTCCCCTTCAAGGAACACACGTGTATACATTTGCACATTTTTTATTCCTTAATGTACTGTACAGTATAATACACCAAACAACAACAAAAAATATTCTGCCCCAGCATCACATGTTTGGTCTGGGACAGGCCAGAGAATCTCGTCAACATCACAGGCTGTACTGGCCCTATCCAGGCAGCGGGGAGAAAATCCTCTTGCATACCTGATCCACCCCTGACACACGTCAACTGAAATAGTACTGATTACTGTAACTGTAACACATACTTTTTACAAAATGGAGGCAGACAGAAACTCTATCTGTATGTAAGGCAATTTGATGCATGTGTTGTAACAGAGTACAGCTCTCAAAAGTTACAGTAGAGTACACCTCCCTTAAGGTTCTTATGATCGAGGCGACGGTGAAGTAACTTAAGTTTGGCTGAACTCATTGCCCAGCCTCCCTCATAGTCATACCATGGACAAGGACATGGTCAACTAGTGGCACAAATTTCATCTGAGACTCCTTGTCTCCTTGCACCTCATCCTCATCATCCTCTTCCTCTTCCTTCACCTCTTCCTCCACTCCTTACTGCTCTTGCTCATCCTCTTCCTCCTCCTCCTCCTCTCTGGTGTCCTCAACCTTTTCAATCACGTCTCTCTGGATCCATTGTTCTAAAACTGAATGAACTGACTCGGGCTCTTTTATCTCTCTATTGAAGGTTCTGATTGGTGTGTGATACATTTTGACTCTTAGTGTTTCCACATGGGTAACTATGCGCTAATTGAGCTCAAGCTATGCTGACTTGAGTGAACAATATGAATGCTAGTGCTTTCTAAATGACAACATGATGTAGGCAATGAGAAATGAAGGGATTTGTGTGAAAAGTTCTGCAGTGACAACAAATCTGATTCATGTGTCAAAACAGGGGAATAGTGTTTATAGTTTAGGGAAATGGGTGTGCTTTTTGATAAATGGTGTTATGGTTTTGAAATTTTAATTCAAAAGCCTGGTTATAGTGTTAAAGCAATCAAGAAAAACTGTAATGTTAATCACACAATAAAATATGTTAAATAAATGTATACATGGTAAATAAACCTACGGTATCTGAAAAACGAGTTTATTTAATTTGTAAATTGTATCTGTCGTATTTTTTGTAAATATCTTTTTTTATACAATAATTATTGTGAAATAAAATTTCTCATATTACAAATAAAATGGTCATATTGCCCACCAGTCCCGTATTCCACCATGAGAAATATAGTCCCCCTAATTAGTGAACATATGAAGGGAATAGTGAGGGTATAGGGGGTGATTTCGGATTCAGACCAGAAATATATGGGTAAGATAAAGGAGACACCCAAAATGTTTACTGCTGGTGTGCCTCCAGGAACAGGGTCGGGAAACACTGATCTAATGAATTATGTTAATAATGGGGTACAAATATTACTTAATTTCTTGATTTTTACGCTGTTAAGTGGTTGTATAATTCAACCCGAAAAGATTACAAATAAAAAATGTGTTCACCCTCCCCTGTTAAGATTCATAATATATGATAGACAATGTCACATGGTTCAAAGCATTTCCTTTGATTTGCTGAGCCCAGCGCACTCAGGAAAGTACAGCAGCAGCACTATAAGGAGATTGAAAAATACATCAAGGCAACATTACACCTCCCATAATCCCTCAGTTCCCAGTTAGAGCTGAGACCTGACAGGTCCATCAGGCTTTCTTCATTCTGTATGATTTGATCAACAAGGTGAAAGTCCCCGATGGCCACTCTCAATCATAGCCACAGCTGAAGTACTCTCACCCAATGGCCCACTCGCCGCTGGACCCCACACCTCTCTGACAGACATCACATTCTGTGTTATCACACACACACACACACACACACACACACACACACACACACACATACACTGTATGTTATTGTGAGATAATGGCTCAGTTCTATAATCTAGAGAGCTGCCTATGGAAACGGCATTTAAAGGCATCATAGATGAGTTTCTGACACAAATGCTGCTGCAGCATGATTACACTGTAAAAAGAAAGAAATTACATTTTATCCAGCTTGTGTGAGTCACATATACTAATATTTGTGATTACTTTGAATCTATATAACAACAACATTACCCCAACTAGCCAAACACAGTTGCAGTCTGAACAAACAAGTTAAAATTCAATATTGTTTCTGATGTAGGGTTTGTGATCTCCCAGCACTGGAATATGAACAATCTATTTTAATGCAGTTCAAGTATATTTGTAGTGCACTTTCACAATACATATTGTTTCAAAGTTCACAAAGTTTATTATAAATGATATATCTGTGCACACCATTTTTTTCCCTCAATTCCTCGTTATCAATATAACTTCCCCTCTTGCAGAGACATCTCTTCTCTGAAGATGTTTACTGGTGTGAGGGCAGGGCAACCTATCACTCATATGAAATCCATCAATAGCAAACCACAACCATCCAATCAATTCCCCATTGACAAAATCAAGTCCCGCCCTACATTTGGTCTTGTTCCAGAAGCGTTTCACTCGGATATACATCACAATAGGGAAGAAAAGACTATCACAACTTCTGTTTTATGCTGACTTAAGGATTATTGTCATATTATTTGCTGATTTTATTTTCTACCATTGTTGATTTTGTCATCACTTGTGGTTATTTATTGTGGTGTTAAGGTTGGGTTAAAGGGGAAGGGAAGAGTCAACAGTGTAATTATACCTGTAATTACAGAACTTAATTACAGATGTAATTGCATGCAGGTAATTATACAATGTAAAAAGTACAATGTAAAAACATGTATGTATACATTTAAGTGCATTGTATAAAATGATTTATTTAAATGTTAGTACATAGTGGTTAAAGACACCTAATATTAAATGGGACCAAATATTATCTATACATTGTTCATGGAACATAATTTCTCTGAAGCATTTTAATTGGATGTTCGACTATTTTTTATTTTATTTTATTTATTTTTTTACTACGTTACTACACGTTTTTAGAACATTCAGAAAACATTCAAAAGTAACATTCCCATAATGTTAAAACTGATCGCTTTATATGTTGAACAGATTTAATTTAGACTTTTACTCACATGTAAACATTGTTCAGCGAACAAACTGTAAGCAGAAGCTCAACCAAACCTGCTTCGCACGTGAGAACAAACCTCTTCCGGAAGCTCAAATGTGCTGTGTAACACTTTGGTTACGCAACATGTTTGAGCTTCTGGAAGAGGAAGCGTCAAAATGGTAGTTACAAAGGCAGTCACTGGAAGGAAATCTGACAGCATTCTGTCATCAGAAAGATCTTCATTTGTGTTTCGAAGATGAACAAAAGTCTTACGGGTTTGGAATGACATGAGGGTGAGTACTTAAAGGATTAATTCACTTTCAAATGAAAATTACCCCAAGCTTTACTCACCCTTAAGCCATCCTAGGTGTATATGACTTTCTTTCTCATCAACACAATCTGAGAAATATTAAGAAATGTCCTGACGCATCCAAGCTTTATATGGCAGTAAGCGTTACCAAATGAGTATGAGCTGAATAAATTGCATCCATCCACATTCATCCATCATAAACATTCCACTCGGCTCCGGAGGGTTAATAAAGGCCTTCTGAAGCGAAGCGATGCATTTGTGTAAAAAAAAAAAATCCATATTTAACAAGTTATGAAGTAAAATATTTATTTGAATGTGTCCCTATTACTGTGTAATTATACATATAAGTACTGAGTAATATTAATTAAGTACATGTACTTACTTTAGGGTTAGGGAAGGATTAGGGTTTGGTTTAGGGTTAGTTGCATGTAATTATGCTTAATTTATGGTTATTACTATAGTAAATACATGTAACGTGTAACAAGGACACATTAAAATAAAGTGTTACCAAAATACCTAGCTTCCAGACCGCCTTGCGTATTCTACTTACGAAGAAAGTGTAAAACTCTTGCAGTTTAAAAAGCTTATACTACATCCTACGCCTTCCCTACGCAACTTACGGAACTGACGAATGCCAGTTCCATTTTTTTTTTTTTTTTTTGGTAGTTTGAATATGGAAGGCGGTCTGGCGGAAGCTAGATATTTTACTTTGTAACTTGTTAAACTTGTTTTTTTTGTTGTTTTTTTTTTTACACAAACATATCGCTTTGCTTCAGAAGGCCTGTGGCCGTGTGGAGCCGTGTGGAATATGTTTATGATGGATGGAGACACTTTCTTCAGTCATACTCATTTGGTAATGCTTACTGCCATTATAAAGCTTGGATGCATCAGGATATTTATTAATATTTCTCTGATTATGTTCATCAGAAGGAAGCACGTCATATACACCTAGGATGGCTTGAGGGTGAGTAAAGCTTGGGCTAATTTTCATGTAAAAGTGAACTAATCCTTTAATGACAGAATTTTCATTTTGGGGTCGACTAACCCTTTAATGTGAACTTCAGCAAAGTGTTGTTAGAACATATTTTTGGTTAGCTAGGTATGTAAACTTTAGCCAGCAAGCTCACTAATTGAGACACTATGGGAACATGAGCTAAAATGTAAGGCTTTTACACAGTCTTAGTTTAATGTTTCCATTTAATTTCGTTATGGTGACCACATCTACATAAAGAATATTCCTCATAGTTTTTGTTTAGAGGTCTTTATGCTTGTGAATACAGGACTAACACATGACCATTAGAGAGTTTCATGTGTGGTCATCGACAACCTAAGTTAGATTTATGAACAACTCAACTGCAAGTCAGTGCCAAGATGTATGTCTGATGCACTAACATCTGTCTTTGTGTCATCTGTCATCGATTCTAATTCAACGTGACTGCACAGGCTCTAAATCTCCCCTGCTGTAGACATGAAACTGTCATAGGGGTACCTGACTCCAAAATAATGTACAAACCCCACCAGCAAGTGGATGCCAGTAAAATGGACCATATAGCACCTATGCAAAGTGTGATTGATTGAGAAGCTGTATTCCCTGATGCGAGGGATGGTACAGCTGGCAAATAATTGTTCAAGTAGGCATGGCTCAGCGTTCACAATTCGCAAATGTTTGCCAACTGCTGTCAGTGACAACTTATCATTCTTTTTAAGGGAAAAAGAGTTTTTATGTGTTTACATGTTGTACTGAATGTAAAAATGACAGGCTCACAAAGCACAGCGGTTGCAAGTTAAAGAAATATGCCACGTCATGTGTTACAGTGAATTTACCACATTCCATGCTCAATACAAGTTAACAGTGAAGTAGGCTATATACGATATTTTTTTTTATGTTAAAATGCATTCTCTTAACCCAGTTTATTGTCCATTGACTACTATTAGTATGCTATGTATGGGTTAATCTCTCCCAAAATTGTAAACATTGAGCCTCCCAGGGACCATCAAAACAGCAGTCCGCGCAGATCCGTCAATCACTTTTTAGCTCAACCAATAGTGAGAATGTGCTACTGTAGCAGGCTGAGCCAGAGGGTGTTTAGCCAGTTTGGAAACCGGTTACAGAAAATCAAGCCAAAAAAAACTTCAAACACTACAATGGATGCTTCAGTACCCTACAGCATCATCATGCCCCCGTTCAGAAAGACAAATTCACCATTTTATAATATTTACTTTGACGTGTCCAGTGTAGACAGCCTCAAAAAGTTATGGTGCTTCATGTCAAAAATGGGCCTGGTGCAGATACGTTGGATGGGTTTATTATAAGTTAGACACTCACGTAAAGTTGTAAAATTGGACGTGTCTTTGCACAGAAACAGTTAGTAAGTGATGAAATGTTGCATGTTCTTTGTCTTTGCAATTATTCTATTAAAGGGTTAGTTATTCTGTCATCATTTAATCACCCTCATGTCGTTCCAAACCCGTAAGAACATCTTCGGAATACAAATTCATATTTTTGATGAAATTCAAAAGCATTTTGACCCCCCTGTAGACAGCAGCGTCATAACCACTTTCAAGCCCCAGAAAAGTAGTAAAGACATCATTAAAAATAGTCCATGTGACTACAGTGGTTCAACCTTAATGTTATGAAATGACAAGTATATTTTTTTTGCGCAAAAAAAAAAAAGTAAAAACAATAATAATAATAACACTCCGTCAGCCAATACTGAGCTGCCGTTCTGACGTAGAACCCAGAAACGCTGCGCTGTGTTTACAATGTGAACAGCATAGGAGAATGACAGGGAAGAGAAAAAATATACTTCTTGCGCACAAAAAGTATTCTCATCACTTCATAACATTAAGGTTGAACCGCTGTCACGTGGACTATTTTAACAATGTCTTTACTGCCTTTCTGGGCCTTGAATGTGGTTATAACTTTGCTGTCTATGTGTGGTTCAGAAACCCTCGGATTTCATCAAAAAAATATCTTTTGTGTGACTTTTGTGTTCCGATGATGAGGGTGATTACAAGAGGGTGACTGGGTGAGTAATTAGTGACCAAAATTTCATTTTTTGGTGAACTAACCCTTTAAAACAGTAAGTATTTTAAAGTTTAAATGGCGATTTGCCCCTTAAAAGAAAAGGAGAGACAATTTGAAATTTGTTTTAGTGGTTCAGCAGTGTCATTGATTGCATTGAACCTAGAATATTTCTTTAACGGGTGTTTTAAGGCAGAATTTAGCCATGGCCAACGGTGTACCATCTGACAGGATCTAGATATTTTGAGGCTTATTTAATATGAACTGATATTTTGCAACTAGTCAAGATCACTCAGCCATGAAAACTAACTAATGCTTTCAGCACACACCTGTTTCCACCTCAGCACCTCTCTCATGTCAGATACGGTGCTCTTATTCTTTAGTTTGGACTATATTTAGATGGTACGAAGAGATCTGCATGCAGTATCCTGCAGAGGTGGAGAAGACTCTGACTCTGGCATGTCTGTGCACTTTATGGGGGAGACAGCGGGCTTCTCTAATTGGGCCACTGTCAGTCAGCTAAAAGCAGTAGGAGACATGGATTTTCACCGGTGTATGCATGGTGGTGGTCCAATATGTTTACAACCATGGCAGGAAAGAGGCACATGTGGGTGTAATCCTGTGCCTCTGCAGGAGAGCTTTCTGTCCCGGCTAAGAAGAAGATAGAGACTGTGTGTGTGTGTGAGAGAGATCTTCCTTATGCTGAGCCACAAGCAGTCAAGTGTTGCAGTTTAGCACATAATGGAAGCTGCAGGGAGTCATATGACGAAAATAAATAAATCTGCAGTCGTCATGGTGTGGGTCTGTGCACACCAGTGCACCGATCCATTTCAGGGAACACAGACTATATGGCATGCAGATGAAATACTCTCAAGTTATTGTCATGGGAAAAAGTGTGCCTTCAAGCTGAGGTGGCACGTGCCATTTTAACTCCATCATTTGATTTTCTGTCATTTATGACACAAAGCTTCCCCACCATTGCCAAGTTCTTCCGGCAATCTATGTTTTCACGATAGGGGGCACTATTACAGATCTCCTGAAATGGTACAGCATCTTCAGATCCAAAAACTATTGAAGAAGAAGATCTGTGTAAACCAGAAGGAGCAGAGAAATAGGCTGCATCCAAGATTGCATACTCTCTTAAGTAGAGTAAATAATTACTTTTACAACCACAAAGAAAGTACACTATATTGCAAAAAGTATTGGGACACCCCTCCAAATCATCAAATTCAGGTGCTCCAATCACTTTTATGGCCACAGGTGTATAAAATCAAGCACCTAGGTATGCAGACTGCTTCTACAAACATTTGTGAAAGAATGGGTCGCTCTCAGGAGCTCAGTGAATTCAAGCGTGGTACCGTGATAGGTTGCCACCTGTGCAATAAGTCCATTTGTGAAATTTCCTCACTACTAAATATTCCATGGTCAACCGTTAGTGGTATCATAACAAAGTGGAAGCAATTGGAAACAACAGCAACTCAGCCACGAAATGGTAGGCCACGTAAAATCACAGAGCGGGGTCAGCACATGCTGAGGCACACAGTGCGCAGAAGTCGCCAACTTTCTGCAGAGTCAATAGCTACAGACCTCCAAACTTCATTTGGCCTTCAGATTAGCTCAAGAACAGTGCATAGAGAGCTTCATGGAATGGGTTTTCCATGGCTGAGCAGCTGCATCCAAGCCTTACATCACCAAGTGCAATGCAAAGCATGGGATGCAGTGGTGTAAAGCATGCTTCTCTGTCTGGCAATCCGATGGACAAGTCTGGGTTTGGCGGTTGCCAGGACAACAGTACTTGCCTGACTGCATTGTGCCAAGTGTAAAGTTTGGTGGAGGGGGGATTATGGTGTGGGGGTATTTTTTTAGGGGTTGGGCTTGGCCCCTTAGTTCCAGTGAAAGGAACTCTTAATGCTTCAGCATACCGATACATTTTGGACAATTTCATGCTCCCAACTTTGTGGGAACAGTTTGGGGATGGCCCCTTCCTGTTCCAACATGACTGCGCACCAGTGCACAAAGAAAGGTCCATAAAGACATGGATGAGCGAGTTTGGTGTGGAGGAACTTGACTGGCCTGCACAGAGTCCTGACCTCAACCCGATAAAACACCTTTGGGATGAATTAGAGTGGAGACTGCGAGCCAGGCCTTCTCGCCAACATCACTGCCTGAACTCACAAATGCACTCCTAGGAGAATGGTCAAAAATTCCCATAAACACATTTTTAAACCTTGTTGAAAGCCTTCTCAGAAGAGTTGAAGCTGTAATAGCTGCAAAGGGTGGGCCAACTCCATATTAAACCCTATGGATTCAGCATATAAATCAAAACTGCCTAATGTTACCGAGAAAAAATGTTGACGCCACAAAGAGGTATAGGGCAGCGCAAGCTTTGTGGGTGTTGATCTATGTTTTGATCATCATTCTGAATCCAATCTGGATGCGATTTTCTTATCTTTTTATTCTTAGCTTTGCGTGTGTGTTGATTAAGAAAGGAATGACTTTAGATGCACTAAGTGTAAATAGCAACAAAAAGTATTTTTTTATACAAAGTAAAAACAGCAGTATTTCTTTGCAGTAAGTGTAAGTGTAAATAGTAGTTAGTTGCTATATTTATACTTGGTACAAATAATGGCAAATTTGTACCTCAGTGTATTGTAGTATATTATAAACACACACACATATATTACAATATTACAATAGAGTTCTAATTAAAATGTCGAAACTGCTCTTTAACCAAATAGCACACTGAAAGAAAAAAAAAAGAAAAAAAAAGAAAAAATGCAATCTGACACCAAAAAAGGTCTATAAAAAATGAGTCTTTAATTTTACTTAGTGCAAAGTGTATTAAAAATGAGAGAGAGAAAATGTTTCAGCCCATAGCTTTCTTCAGTGCTCTTTTCTCTTGAATGCTTTTTTCCTAAAAATGCATGAATGTCTGAAAGTCACTAAATGTCAGCTCAGTTTTGCTTTGTTAAAAAGAAAAAAGATAACAGTTGTAATGCATGCTAAATCCAAATTTAATCACTGTGCCTTATACACTCATGCAACAAACTAATATGGCTTTCTTTTTTTCTTTTTTTTAACTTTGGTCACATCTTGTCTGCAGAGCAAAGTGAGCCATGGGCATAATTAAATGGAAAAAGTTATTGGTTATCAACAGGTAAAACTACACATTACAGATTTGATGTTGGCTATGCACAGATTGAAATCATGAAAATAAAATCTTATTCGTATGGATCAAACATATTTTGCCTTACTCCATTTCTTTTTTTGAACATCTACTTATGAGGAAAAAAAAAAAAATCTTTTTAAGACTCAAGAGGGACAGATTTTTCATTTTTCAGGTCTGAGAAGCGCAGCAGTAAAGTAGAGAAGTGGGCTGCACAGCAGCTGCTGCCAATGCAGTACACTTCAAGAAAATGCTTATGAAAGACTTAGGACTTAAAATGTATGATATCCTAAAGCTGATCACATCCTGTCCAATAAGAAATAGTACTATCAAATACAAAACAACAAAATACTGAGACAAAACTGCATTGCAAATGCTGTGTTTTGACATAAACAGACAGCTGATCAGCTCATAGAAAAAAAAAAAAAAAATAGAATCTATGCTTATAGAATCTTTGGTCCAAATTAATATTAGATGGCCTTAACTACTATGTACTTACAATAAACCTTTGTGTACATACATGTTTTTACATTGTACTTATATAAAAAAAAAAAATAAAAAAAAATGTAATTACATCTGTAATTAATCGCTGTGATTACATTTATAATTACACTGTTGACCCATCCCCTACACCTTAACCCACCCTTAAACCTACCCATACCTCCAAACCTGTCCCTAACCATATCCATATCTCACCTCAGTAGCATCAAAAGTGTTTTGCAATACAAAGTGAACATAATAAGTACATTGGCTAGGGTGTTCTGAGTGGTTACTAGGACATTGCTAGGTGGTTGCTAAGGGCTTTTGGGTGGTTATTTCCAATATCCACATATGCACTGTTAATAATTCTAATGATGATAAAAAATAAACAACAAAAATGATTGGGTGAACTATTCCTGTAACTAACAAATAAATAAATAAAGTACGGTGTACATTAATTGTACAGGGACTGTCAGGACATTTTTGTTGTATCATGTCATAATGTATTAATTTTGAACTGTGTTCATGTTTCAAAACACATGCAGTATTAACATTCTGATCAATATTTTATGTTCAGTTTTGTCTTCTTAAAGACCAGATTAACACATTATATCGACTACAATGAAACAGCACACAAACTATGGCTCTGCTCCAAAACCTAGTGAACTGTCTGCTTAGACAGCATAAGAAAGTCAACTTAATTATGCCGCCTTCTGAGATACTTCATTTTAGCCAAGTTTTATGGCAGTATTGCATGTATCTTTTTATTTCATTCAATACTAAAAAAAAATATTTATAAAATGTAGGTCAGTATGTTTAGTATTTTTGCCAATATGTATGTAGGCCGTGTATTGTTATGCTTTTTAGAGAATCACACCATTAATTTAGCAACATGCCTAAGCCTGGTGTCAGGACCTCTTTCCTGAATCCTCCCTCAAAAGAATGACAGTCTTCAGATCCACCTTCTCCTGAGGGGTCTTCGGGAGAGAGTGCTGTCTCGACGCCAAGCTTGTTGAGGGGGCACTCAAGAAAAAAACAAAAATAGCTGGGGCCGCTCCCTGGCAGCAGCTCCTGGGGCTGGCAAGGGATATATTTCTGGAATGCCATTGACTGTCGTGAAATCGTTTTCATGAAACAACCGAACTGAATTCGTCACCGAAGAGGGCAGGAGGATACAACGGGGCATCCAGGAGGAATGATTTATCTTTCTCCTTTATTTCATAAAGATTTAACCAGAGGTGTCTCTCTGTAGCCACCAGAGCTGTCATGGAGTCCATCTCCTCAGAGGGCCAGAAATACATGTCTGTGGCCTAACGCAGCTCTTTAATCGTGTCGTGGCTGACCCCCTGGCCTTCGTTCAGGTCCCTAAGCAGGTCAGCCTGGTATGCCTGCAAGAATAGCCATTGTGTGAAGGCATGGACCAGCCTGACTTGCTGCCATGCAAACCTTCCCCACCAAAGAAGAAATAGCTCTACATGGTTTGGTGGACAGGGTCGGAGCCTTGAGGGACGATGCAGACTCAGGGGAGAGATGGCACGCCAGTATCTCTTTAACCCTGGGCATCATCTCATATCCATATTCCTTTATCCCCATGATCGAAGCATATTGGAGATTTTGGAGTTGGAAATACAGGAGAAGAACAGCTTATTCCAGGATCTCAACACCTCTGTGTGGAGGTCTGGAAAGAAAGGAAGGCCCCTACGTCCATCTTGCTCTTATGACTGGCCAGTCAATATTAAACTTAGCCACAGCAAAAGTAACAACCTCCACCAGCTCCTCGTAAGCAGGGGATAGAGGTGTCGAATCCTCTAACTCCCCTGCCTCGATGCTTACGAGATCCACCTCCTCGGAGCTGGATAACGCTAAAATATCAGGCTCTTATTTAGGGTAGAAGAAGCTGTAGAGCAGGCTTCCGGATCGTGGGTGAAAGCACTGGAGCCTGCAGGTAAGAGCTAAGAAAGGCCTGTACCCCCATGACCCAAACCACTTGCCCGCTCTTATCAAAGAGGGCCAGGCAGGAGCAGAGTGTCCTGAGTGGCAGGCGCTCACAGTGAGCGCAGTCAGCCCCCTCAAGTGCTGACTGTGCATGCTCCACTCCCATGCAGCTTACACAAAGATTGCATGTGTCCCCATCCATAATGTAATGGGGGCAGGAAGTCACACATGATCTAAACTGCTTATTCACCATATCACTATTTTTATTTGGCCTACGGGACAATAAATAGGATGGACAGAAAAGAGCGCTTGCTGAAGACCAGGTATCCTTTAGAGCTTTCACGTACGACATGGCCAATAAGGATTGGAATAGTTGCAAACTTGCTTCAGATGCAGTCACGCTGAGGCGTTCCCCCATAGTCGACGCCCCTCTGATTGGTCGGCTGGACCAGTGTGTTGTGATTGGTCAACCGCTTTGAGCGTGTTTTGGAAATGTCAATGTCACTGCTAACTAACTCAACCAGGCCTCACCCCTTTTTTCTGTGTATGCCTTGTAATTATTTCAGTTAGGAACATTGTGACACGTTTGTGCCCGGAATAAAACTCAAGACTACACCTGAAGTGTCTCAGGGAGTTCAGAAACAGTACTTACTCATATAGAGAATAAGTCCCTTTGGAGTGATTTTGTGCTTTGTAACTTTGCAGACCTTGTTCATGCTCAAACAGCAACATTACACAATAAAGAAAGTTGAAAATGTAAAAAGCATAATAGGTCCTCTATAAATAAACCTAACAAGGCTGTGCAACAGTTACCATCTGACCCACCAGTAATAGCACAAATAATATGTCATTCCTTTCCTTCAGCAAACAGTAATTACACACTTTTGCTGAGTGTGGTTTTGAGAGCAGATATTCCTGGTGGGGTTCTGGAGGGCCATACATTCTCCGGCTGATGACATTTTCAATGAATACATATCGGAAACCAACATCAGTCCAGGCTCACCTGTGGTCAAGTGGCCCACTTATCACCCACATTCACTATTAGGCTGTGACTGTCATGTGCCCCCAAGAAAACAAACAAGCATCCACCCCCATCATAGCTCAAAGGAAACTGGTATGATGTATTCTGAACTGATATGTAACAATCATAGAGAAATTAATGTTCTACCAGGAAGACTGTCACGTCATCATTCATAATAATAAGTTTGGCCAATCATTGCTTGACACTTTGTATAAATGAGCACCAAATTCTCTGTTTCACGTTCGCAGTTGATGACTGTGACTGACATTCCCCTCCATCCTCTCCACCACCACCAGGTTGGCCCTGTCCATCCATCAGTGGTAGGATCCGCCCCTGCCTTCATCTTCAGGCAGGATCAGCCAAACCTGCATCCCCAGGATTCGGACTAAGGATGGAGCCTACACTAAAGAACTTTTCTGTATGACTAAACATGAAACACTGTACCTCACTACCACCTCCACCTGCCCTCTGAGTCTTTATGGTAGAAATATTTTATTATCCACAGATTCCACACCATATGTGTATGTTACAGCTTCATCAGAATGGCAGAGCCATTTTCTCTTAATATTTTCTTTGCCAAGTGAACAAATCAGAAGCGTTACCTCAGACTGAGGCCTCTGGAGATATGCAATTCTATTAACAAGAGTTTCAATTTAATATGTATTTGATCATGCTGAGAACACACTGTAATCTAATCCTAGTTAAAAGAAGAGGCCTTCAGTCTTTAATATATTTATCCTTTTTGCATTTCTTTTAAGATGGGTTTATTTGCATACAATAACACTGAACTCCACTCTTGATTACATTTGAACAGAAGCTTGTGATTTCTCAAGGTTTGTGTACTCAGAGTATTCAAATATTGTCAGATCTTTGTGTCAAAATCCAAGAACAAATTTTGGTTACACTTTATTTTGACTGTCCCCTTTAGACATTCTGTTACCTATAAGTAATGTTGCACATACATGTCATTTAACTTTCATTAGATTATTAGTTGAGTATTAGTAAACTGCTAGGGGTAGGGTTCGGGTTTGTAGAATAAGGGGTTGGGGTTAGTAGAATATGTTGACATGCACTTGCAAAGAAACTGTCAGTAGAATGTCTGTTGGGGGAGCATCTAAAAGTGCTAGCAGATATTAAGAGAGTCTACTCTCTACTCAACCAATAGTCTACTAATACTCTAGAGTTATTTGATGTATGTAAAATGTTACTATAGTCAACAGAATGTCTAAAGGGGATCATCAAATTTTCACCAAAATTTGCATTTTAAATAAGGGACTGTTAAATGGGTAACACTTTACAATAAGGTTCCATTTGTTACCTAATAAAATACATCAAAAATATTTATTAATCTTAGTTAATTTTAAAACTTACTAATTCATTATTAAAATTCAAAGTTGTATCTGTCAGTATTATTTAAGGTACCTGAGCTGAGATGAACTAACATGAACAGCTGTATTTTTGGTAATACTTTAGATTAGGTACACATATTCACTATTAACTAGTTGCTCATTAGCATATTGGCTGTTTATTAGTACTTATAAAGCACATATTAATGCCTTATTATGCATGACTATATTCTACATCCCTTAACCTACCCCATACCCAAACATAACCACTGCAACAACTAACTTACTTAGTCTTAGTTAACTCCTAGTTAATAGTGAATATGTGTACCCTAATCTAAAGTGTGACAGTTTTTTAAAGTTAACAAAGATGAATAAATAGCCTACTGTAACAAATATATTGCTCATTGTTAGTTAATGTTTGTTAATGCATTAACCAACATTAACTAGTGGAACCTTATAGTTGTCATGGGTTGTTGTAGGCAGACAGATGAAGACAGAAGAAAAAAGTTCCAACATGAGTTTAATAACAAATATCCAAAAGGTAAACAGATGCTGGCAATACACATAATGGTAAACGTGACCAGAATGAGAATGAACGTGAGAGTACAACTTAAATAAGAACTCAAACAAGATGATTAATAGAACACAGCTGAACCAAACAAACTCATAATGACGGTGACCATGGTAACAGAGTGGTGGGAAAATCAAACAAAGGGAAAATCAAACAAAGGAACACATGTGATGAAGCTAAAACTGTCCCACTTTATATTAGGTGGCCATAACTACTATGTACTTACATTTAAATTATTAATTTGACATAATGCACTTATTTTGTACGTTTTTACATTGTACTTATATTTTTAAAAATACTTACATATAATTACATCTGTAATTAAGTTCTGTGATTACGTTAATAATTGCACTGTTGACACATCCCTTACACCTAACCCACCCTTAAACCTATCCATACCACCAAAACTGTACTCCCAAAACTGTACTCCCCCCTCCGGCAAGGCACAACCTTGCGCTGAAACGAATGATGAGTAGATGGAGGGATGGTGGGGGCTCTGGAGGGGGGTGAGGAGATGGCAAAAGATGGTGAGAGCAGGCAGTGCCGATGGGATGATGGTGAGTGGACAATGATCTGCTGGCACAGACCCAGAGCCAAACAGTGCTGATAGCCAAGGCGGAGTCGAGGGAGGGAGGAGGACAAGGCCAATGGATCCATAGGCGCAGATGGAAAGCCAATGGAAATGAGTGACATCGCTGGCGCTGGAGACCTAGGTGATGCCGCGGCGACTAGCGTCTGAGGCGGAGCCAGAGTACCTGAGGGCTGAGGCGGAGCCGGTTCGAAGGGAAGGAGGACCCGCTGCAGCTGTAGGGGTGGAGGGACATAGTGCAGCGGATGACCCACAAGTTAGTGGCAGAAGTAGAGTGACGACTAACAAAGAGGGAGCTGGTGGGACGAGGGAACCCGGTGGAGCCGCATGGCCGAGGGTCTCCAGTGGAGCCGAAGGTGGGAGGAGCCGACAGGTCGACGGGCCGAGATGGAGCAAAGAGATCAGAGGCAGAGCCAGAGGATTCTCTCGCACAGGCACTGCTGGTGGTTGCTCGATGTCACAGTAAGGAATCCCCAGAGATGGTGCAGCTATGAAATACATCAATGAAACAGCTTGTAAACATTAGCATGTATAGCATTTACCTCAGAAATGCCATTCAGTGTCCCCCACAGCTTGTTAGTTCGCTAGAGAAATGAACTCTTTTGCTACATATATGCACTATATTAGCTTATATATTCATTATATTTATATCTTGCTTAACCTTTTATGTTTAAATAAATCTGTCATGAAAACAAGTTATGACGGCCACTGTATAAATAAATAGATTTTAACAAAGAAACAGATTTTGAAGTTAATGCAAAAACTGCCTTATATGCATTTTACATGTTTATATCTAAAAATAAATCAAACTTAATTTAAGAGTTTGGGCTCTATTGTTAATTGTAACCTTATTTATAGTTATAGTAAGAAAGGGCTCCCTATATATAGTTTACAGCATTAGCAGAGATAGATTTATTATCCTTAAAGGGGACCTAATATGCCCCCATTTACAAGATGTAAAATAAGTCTCTGATATCCCCACAGCGTGTATGTGAAGTTTTAGCTCAAAATATATAGCATGTTAAAATGGCCACTTTTTAGGGTTGAGCAAAAACGCACGTTTCAGTGTGTGACCTTTAAATGCAAATGAGCTGCTGCGCTCGGCCTAAGAGGGTGGAGCTTCAAGAGCTCGTTCTCCCCTGTCAGGAATCAGTCAGGACGCACTGTAATGTCAGAAACTGCGAATATATGCTGCATGGAGATAGAACAGGTATAGTTTAGTTCAAATACGGTTATAACTTATATTGTCTTCTTGTTTTTATCCACTATATTAGTACGAGCCTGTTTACCGATGAGATTTATAACGTTTATTGTACTTAACAAATATGAAACCACTGTTCTAGAGTGAAGACATATGTCTCAAACTCAATTCCTGGACGGCCACAGCTCTGCACAGTTTTGCTCCAACCCTAATCAAACATACCTGATCCAACTAATCAAGGTCTTCAGGAGTTACTAGAAACTTCCAAACAGGTGTGAGTTGAAGCTGGTTGGAGCTAAACTGTGCAGAGCTGTGGCCCTCCAGGAATTGAGTTTGAGACCACTGCTCTAGAAAATCACTGTAAGAGCTTAATAAAACAGTGCAAGTGTGCATTAAAATATTATCTATAAACTCTCTCTCTCACCCTTGCATTATCATGAAGATACACAGTGAAGTACACAGAAACACTCGTTGAAACTAACAGTAACAGACATTATGCCTTTTTGGGTGGTGCTTAATAAACTGGTAAACTTTATATCCGTAAATCAACTCTGATGAACTGTAATAAAGTGCCCTCACCTTCATTACTGCTGTATCCAGTATCACTCTGGAAACTGTATTTTTTGTATTATCCCTTTGTATTGATCGGACAGTCCGGTGTAAAATGATTCACGCAGACATAAACAAATTTTGGTAGAGTTGAGGGAGCATTTTCTTCAAAAACAAAATGAATCCACCTCATCTTCAGCGGCTCAGATTTAGGGAGTAAATGGAGAGAGATATGTGGATTAATCCATCCAGCTACAGAACAATTAAAACGCTTGGGAGACATTCTCGTCAGTGCAGAAATGGCGGACTGTACAACTGGCTGTGAACTCACTCAGGGCGGTTCTATGTTAAAACGGCAGTGTCTGTCAACATTTGTGGGCGGGGCCTGTGGCTTTTCTAACGTCACACTGCCAGGGATCTGGAAACAGTTTGTTCTGAGACACTGCTTATGATTTATGGGGATTAAAAAAAAAAAAAAAAGGAGTGGTTGGATTTTTATCATTATAGGGTGGTTGTGTACAGGCCCAAACAGAACATAACTGTGACAATAGTAACGTGTTATTATTAATTGTTATTTTATATATGAATTGCATTCAATTATGTATATTTTATTTGTTCAGACTAAGCTTCACTAATGAATCATTTACCAATTCAATGGCTCAGTTGACCCAATCCTGCAGAAAAATACATACATACATACATCCTAAACTGCTCACCAATGTCACAGTCACACCAGGCTCTTCCTCACTCTACCAGCGATCACAGTCCCCGGAGTTTTAATCACACGCACCTGTCACTCATCACAGCCCATCAGCAGCACTATAAAACACGTTCACACACAGCAGTTGGTGTCTGGCCCTGCAGAGCATGCAGACTCACTTACCTGCCTTACCAAAAGATTCCTTTCATTACCTAACCAAAGTCTTCCAAGTGACCTTCAAGGTCTTCCAAGTTTTCTTCAAAGTCTTCCCAGTCATCGTCCTGACAAGTCGGTTATATCCTCGTCTCGTCTGCTTCCCTCGTGTGTTGTTGTCATCTTTGTCCAACCGAGATAAGACTGTATCACTGTCCATCAAATTATTCTGAAATCATCTGTCAGTCTCTACTCACCTGCTATTGTGTCTGTTTCTGCCATTTCCACAATAAACGTACCTTTTGTTGATTTTTACATCTGTTGTCATCATTGTGTCTGTGCCAAACCGAGACAACCTAGTTTCCTTTAGCCTTAACTGGATTAACATGGACTTTTAGCTTGGAAAAATGGGTCTTTAGCTGGGCAGCTAGTTTCCCAGTCTGAAAAATGCCCCAAACAATTCTACATTTAATCAGTTTCCTCTGTGCCTCTATATGACCATTTGCAGAGAGTGAAGTAAAATTATTTGAATTCATTTTATTTTTGACAGCACAACAATTTCAGAGAAGCCTGCCCCTAAATGGCACATTAAAATAAAATTAACTCTGTTGGTTGCTTTACTTGTCTGTTAGATTGCTCTTGCTGTATAAGTGTGCAGTTCTTAACAAGAACAAACTGCAAACTGGACTAATCCTGCAAGGCAAAAGTATGGTTATGCAATACTAACTGTTAAAACTGTTACCTAACTAAAATTTAAAGTGAATTCCAAAATATGGGCTGAAAGTATTGCAGGTTTAGCTCAAAGCACATGTTAAACCTTTATTAAACATTTATTTGAATGCTGAATATTCTGACAGTTATTCAAGCTTCAATTAGCTTTAAAAAAATAAATTAAATTAAAAAAAGTTTAGACTATTTGCAAATTGTAGAAGCTTGTGCAGTCAAAGCTGAGAGGCCATTATTGGTATGGCCACTCACAATAATAAATCGCATCCAGAATCCTGAGTCCTGTGTTTTTGTTTGTTTCAGCAGAACAAAGAATAAATGTAATTTTTCCTCAGAAAAATATTCCTTCTGTTGCCAGAAAGTTGTATCGGTGTAGGACTTTGATCTACATTTCAGCCCACTGAGAGAGTGGGAACTGAATTGCAAGCACAAGCCTGATATGAAAGTGTGACATGTTTGGCCCACAAAATTGTGCAGGTTTTGTAAGCTTATTTCCGGCATGATGTACATTCAGCAGATTTCAGTGTGAGTCAGGTCACTGGTGTGCCTATTCACATGGAAAATAGAGTCAAGGAATAACCGCTTTCTCTCTCTCTCTTTGCATAGATTATCTAGAGTTGTTATTTCTAGTTATTCACCATTAAGCAGCAAGTTTTTAGACACACATACACACACACACACACACACACACACACACAGACAATCATGCGAACACGTATGCAAACATGCGTAACAAATGCATAAAAGCTTTTTAATGTACTATTTAACCTCAAGGGGATATATGTGTTAAACTCTCTGCAACCTAATACAAATCAGTATTTTTTGCCTTGTATACCTTGACAAAACATATGCAGGATTTTTTTTTTATTTAGGCTCTTTATTACTATTATTACATTTAATCATTATTTTATGACCACTTTATTATTTTATTATTATTATTTTATTATTTTATGACCGCTTTTATTTCTCGTAATACACATTCCTGCTTTTATTGAATAATTTGAATAAATTATGTTATGCATGTTATTCCAAATATTAAAATATATAATAATAATAATAATAATACATTTGTTTTGTAATTTTACATTAATGTGTAGTTTTGTGTATACTAGCAAAACAAACAATCAAACAAACACATATTTAATTATGTCAGTTTTCATTAAAACACCAAAGAAAAAATGAAATTAAGAAAATTAGCAGTAACCATTAGCAGTAAAATTTTGATAGTCCACTTTAGACATTCTACTAACTATAAGTAACTTTGCAACTACATTTAAACTAAAGTATCAGTAGACTGTCTGCTCAATACCTGCTGACACTTTATTTTAGTCCGCTTTAGACATTCTACTGACTATAAGTAACTTTTTAAGTTTCATGTTAACTTATTCTACTAACCCTAACCTAACAGTATACTAATACTCTGAGAGTTAGTTACTTGAGATAGTAGATGTAGTTACAAAGTAAATAAGCTAGTAAAATCTTGAGTCTACAAAATAAGTAAGCTCGGTGTTTTGTTACTTTAGATAAGAAACAAAGTCTCATCCCTCAAATTCTGTCCATTTATGATGAAATTCAAACAATAAATTCCATTTTGACTTTAATGCGCCCTGACAGATCACTGTATAGGCAGCGTGTTCAAGAGGCAGCATGGAGTGCGAGTGAACGTGATCATCTCTTCCTCGTTAATACTAGTTATGAAATAAACTTGAATGAACATCTGAAGGTGTGTTGAAAGATATAGTACAACTTACTGAAACATATCTCATGTAATTGCTCAGTCAGTGTTTCAACCGCAGAAAGACATCAATGATATTTATTTTAGTCCACTTTAGACATTCTACTGACTATAAATAACTTTTTAAGTTTCATGTCAACTTATTCTACTAACCCTAACTTAACAGTGTACTAATACTCTGAGAGTTATTTACTTGAGATAGTAGATGTAGTTACAAAGTAAATAAGCTAGTAAAATGTTGAGTCTACAAAATAAAGTGTAACCAAATTAGCTTGTCACCAAATATATTTATATTTATTCATTTCAATTTATGCTTATTTAACTAGACAAACATCACGGAGAACTGCAGGCGAATAACAAGGCTTCCACATATAAACAAAAGACAACACTGAACAATGAACAGAAACAACTGAGGGCTTAAATACACACAGGGATAAATACGGACGTTGTTGCCGGTTCACTCGCCTAGACTCTCTGTGGGGCTCAGGCTCCGGGATGAATGGCCTCAATCGTATCACCTGGCATGGTTTTCGTGGCAGGTTCAGGCTTTGAGTCTACAGTGGGCTCAGGCTTTTTGTTCGGCTTGGCTCTGGGTCCGGAGTGGAGCTAGTGGTGTCCTCTTCCTGGTTGCATGCTGCTCAAAACATGGTAAGTCTTTATTGGGGTTCAATGTTCTATCACACTACACTGTGGCTTTCCAACATCCACAATTTAGGAAACAAAAGAAACTGTCTTTATTTGAAGGGGACATATCATGAAACATGATTTTTTCCATGTTTAAGTGCTATAATTGAGTCCCATCTACCAACCTAGAAAACATGAAAAAGGACAACCCAGTAACTTTGTTTTAGCAAGCCTTTCTCTGCAAGCATGTGAAAAAAAACAAAAAAAAACCCGATCTGCTCAGATTTCACTCCCCCTTGTGACGTAGGAATCTTATTATAATATTACCGCCCCTTAATCTACACGTTTCCACCCACGGCACCGTCATTTTGTTTTGGAAGCGAAAACGGTGTACCAGTTCGGTGTAAAGCATGCTAACTGTTCTGTCATTGGCTGCACAGACAAGCCTCGTGTGTATGGCTCTGTTTGGCAAACAGGTATGTTATAGTGGGTGTCCATACAGGTTTTGCACAAAAGATTAACATGATTAACACATGCTAGTCGATGAGTTGAATCAACTCCACAGCAACTACATTAACCATTCAGAAACATCCAGTTCCATTCTAAAAGTTGTAACTTTTTCCTGAGTCTCTCCATCAGTGTCCGACTCTGGTTTGAACAATGTAAGGCTGAACATTGTTACTGACAATCATCATTTTGGCTGTGTGAGATTCTCCAGCTTTGTTGTTGTTGAGCAACCGATGCACGACTGTTAAAGCTCCGCCCTCTTTTGGAAAGCGGGCTGAGAGCAGAAGCTCATTTGCATTTAAAGGGACACACACAAAAATGGTTTGTCTTTGCTCACACCGAAATAGGGGAAAATTTAACAAGCTGTAATAAATTATATGTGGGGTATTTTTAGCTGAAACTTCACAGACACATTTTGGGGACACCAGAGACTTATACTACATCTTGAGACATAATAGGTCTCCTTTAACTAGACTAACACTACAAGCAGATAGCAAGGTTTTCTACACATAAATAAAAGACGACACTGAACAATAAACAAAAAGAACTAAAGGCTTAAATACACACGGATAAATAACAGAACAAGAAACAGGTGCGTAACTTAATCAGAAACCAAGATACAAACTAGCAACAAGAACACAGGAAAACAGTAACATGGAACAATTAAAATGGAACAAAACACTTAACATGGTTATGTTAAGTTTTTTGTTCTATTTTAATTGTTCCCTGTCACTGTTTTATCCAACATTAATCAATATTATTCAAACATGTTAAAGGTCCATTAATAATTGTGTCTGTTTGTATCAAATAATAGTGATAAAATGATGCGTGTAACTTTAGTTCAGTATCAACATAAAACTAAAACTTCAGTACCATCAACATTAACATTTCCTGCCAAATGTGTTCATGCACTTGAAAGGCACATGATAAGTAGAGCAACTTTGCCAAAAACTGACTTTGCAAAAATGCTAAAGTATGGACATTCACACTAAAACGGGACTGACTTTACAAATATACTTGAAATTTGACATCCAGGAAAAATGGTTTGAAATTACAATGATCAGAGGAAATAATGTGGTCGGTTTTGTAGTAGCATTTCATATCTTGAGAAGTGTCATAGAGCAAATAGTCACAAATGGCTGGTTTAATGTTATGAGGTCACGTTAAAACACAATGCTCAACAGCTGAGACAGACCATCACTGTCAAAAGCAGACAAGCAATGAATTTTGATATTACTGCACCGGTATGCAATAGTGGCTGCATTTGAGCTTCAAATGGGATGATTAAAAGCCACACTTCAATTTTTTGATAACCTCAGCGTTTACTCATTCATGTATATTAGCATGTGTGTGTGTGTGTGTGTCACACACAGGTGCACAGCTTTTCAAGTAGGACTAATCAAGTTAGTGTGATCCGCATTCCCCGAAAACACATAAGGACGATAAATGTGCTCTATGAATCTGTTATGTGTAGAGATATTAGTGCTGTTCCACTTTGTAAAGATTACAGGCATCTGGTGTGATCAATTCACATCAATACACATACACATGTTACCCATTAATCAAGTCAAAGAGCTTGAATGGTAAAACATTCATATGTTCATGTGTTATGATGGCCGACAGCCAAAAAAAAAAAAAAAGAAAATTGACTACAACCATTTCTTTAACAAAATGTTTAGAAATAACAAGAATTATAAAATAAGTAAAACCAGGAATATGTTCAGAATGGCAAACTATCCTCGTGCTGATTTTGTAATGTGGCACAATGTGCACGTTAATGCACATGTCATGTTCTTAAGGAAAACAAATCCATCTCCACCTATGCTGTAAACTATACAGGGAACCCCTTTTTTGGTACTATAATACTGAAGGTTAAATTAAATAATAGAGCCCAAAATATTAAATTCAGTTGCTATTTCTTTTTAGATATAATAATCAACACTCAAACAAACAAACAAACAAACAAAGAACATTTACATTGCACATAAGGCATTGTTTAACTTAACACTTTACAATAAGGTCTCATTTGTTGAACTAACAATGAGCAATACATTTGTTACAGTAGTTACAGTTGCGTTTGACATGCTATGGGGAACGCCTCCTCATAAACCGGTGTTTGAAAACAATTATCAAATCACGACAGTCCTTTTGGCTGGCGACAGCTTATGACATCATCATTGCGCAAGTATATAAGGAGCGCCTAGAGAAGCAGTCAGTACCTTATCTGAAGAGACTGTTTTAGCAGGCAACCCCGATGTATGGCAGGTAAAGCAGTGTCTCGTTCCCTGTTCTCAGGGAACCATGGTTACATACGTAACCTGAGACGTTCCCTTTTTGAAAGGGAATTCAACACTGCATTTGACACGCTATAGGGAACGATATACCCATGCTGCCATGCTTGAGGGGAGTGCATGCCAAAAAATGGCTAGACAAACGTCAGAACTAGCAGTTTCAACTGAAATGCCAGAACAACTCCCCCTACGGGTCATACATAGGCTGTCAGTGACAGCATTCCCTATGGCCAACAGCCCCAGCTATAAGCCTTAAAGAGGCCTTTCACAGAAGGCCTACCAAGGCCGCTCAAAGGCTTCTGGAACCAAGCTTCTTTTCAAAGAAAAGAGGGTACCTTTAAGAGAATGTAGCCAGGGGGCCTGAGGGAACCCTGGCCAGTCACTTGTCAGGGGAATGTACTTGACCCTGACTGCCACCAGGGAGGCCGACCTGGTCTAACAGAAACCTAGTCTTGGCCAACAACCTGTCTGATCACAGAGTCTCAATTCACATTCTTCAGAGAAGATATCCAGTAAGAAGGACTGCAAAGAAGCAGTAACCAACTCAGACCAGATCGCAGAGAAGGGCACGACTCAGCTCAATCCTAGGATCTACTCAGCGCTTTATTATTTGCACTGAGGAGGCTGTGCACCCTAAAGGGACTCAAACAAGGGGAGTACAACCAGCCTAGGGGCCAGTCTTCAACAAGGAGGCCTCAGAGAGGCCTTCAGCCACTAACCAGACTTAGGGAGCTAAGTACTATGTAGAACATGCAACATGAAGTAATTCTACACAATCTAGAATATATCACAGCAGCCTTACAAAGGCCAACCATGTGAAAACTACATGCTTAATCTGGGGATTCACTTACAGGATGGCCTGTGAAGGCCACACACCTTAAAGCAACTCAATTGCTGATAATGCAAGAGCCCGCAAAACATGGGAACACGTTCTGATTGAAACCGAGGTTAACTAGCAGATAAGACTGTAGAGTGCCAACACATTCCAACAAGAAGTGTACTCAGTAAAAACACTTTTTACTCTTTAATCAAGAGGAGTACAAACTTACGCCATCATTCCTCATTCCTGAAGGAGGCCCAAACAGGACCTGCGACTTCAGAATGATACGGGAGTCAGCCAGTGGCAGTGTCTAAGCTCTAAGGGAGCCAAATCTGAGAACCAAACTATCCAGTGAGGTTAACTAGTTTAACTCAACCTGAGCTTAATTTTATCCACACATTCCACCAGGCAATGTACTCAGTAAAAACACGTTTTACTCTTTAAGCAAGAGGAGTACAAACGTACACCACCATATTCTGAGGGATGTCCAAACACCTACCAACAAGCTTTGTAATACAATAAGATATTGTGCTCTGAAGGAGGCCCAACCAGAGCCTTCTACTTCAAACAACACAAGTGTCAGCTTGTGGCAGTGTTCAAGCTCTAAGGGAGCCAACTATGAAACCCAACTATTTAGTGAGGTTAACCTTATTAAACTCAACCTGAGCTTATACATTCCAACAGGCAATATACTCAGTAAAAACACTTTTTACCCTTTAGTAAGGGGATTACAAACTACGTCATCATAATCTCAAGGAGGCCAAAGTCAGGCCTACTACTCCAGAACACACGGGTGCTAGCCTGTGGCAGTATTAGAGTTTACTAAGCTCACATAGTGTAGGGCAAGAATCAGAACTAAAGTAATAAAGTCCAACAACCTCGAATAACAAGGGAGTACTATAAATTCAACCCTGAAAAATACAGGGTGGGTACTTCATAACAGAAATTCTCACCGAAAACAGATACAATCTGTACTGAACCCTAGGGAACAGGAGCTTTCATAAAAAGCTACAACCATATCACTCAAGCTTGAACATAGTTCAAGGGGTTCAGGGGAAAAACTGAAGTCAAAGTACCACTAGGTAGTTCTGGGGGAGCGGGACCACAGCAACAAAGTTTCTATTCACATAGTGAAAAAGGGGCCTACACCGCCTGAGACAACGGCACCAGGGAGACTTAGCAATAGTCTGCTACCTTAGCTGCTATCTATTTTGCACCTACACCAAGAGGACAATAGGCCTTGGCCTGACAACTCTGATAAGACGAGGCCAGAACTAGGAAAAACTACACTCACATAATAGGGGTAGTATAAAAAAGGTGTAAAATGCTTCTAGCAGACCCTAGTTCTAGCCTAGGCCAGCTATAGCTGTGGGCCTATAAGGCCAACACATAAGCATAGATCTGCCTGGGGCTAAGAAACAACAGCCTCTACCAATGACTCTCAATTGAGAGGAGGCAAACTGTGAGAATACTATATTTCTACAATAAAGCTCAGAGGAGCAAAGCTCAACCCAAGCACACAATGTCAGGTGGCCTGTAAGGCCGACACTGAACATAGATCTATATGAAGTTAGTGAAAACAAATCTCAAAACTCTAGCATTAACCAGATGAGAAAGCTAATTTACCATGAGGTGGCTAACAGTGCGACTTAGTTAAAGCCCACATCTGAATACATATGAACGGTAGCTTCAGTGTCTTCAGTGAATTCTGCACAGAATGAAGCCAACACATCCTTAAAGGGGACTAACAAAGTACTACCCTTAATAATATATTGTTTCAGCCAACCTAATGGAACTTCAGTGCCCTTAAACCGGAAACCTCGGTTTCCTAAACAGGAAACTGAGGTTTTTTATAAATATATAGAGACCTACCAAGCCAATTTCAGCAGGTCCAACTGAAATACTTACAAACAGACATTGTGTGTAAAGCAACACCAGCCTGACCTGCTGCCGCGTATAGAGTGTTGGAACCTGCCTATATCACAAGATAGTTGCACCCATCTTGTCAGTAGGAGGCATCGACGCGTACCCATACTCACTCCATCAACACCAGCAAATTAACCTGGCTGGCTGGAGGATTATGGCCAAAAAGGAACCGTTTGTCGAACAATCCGTGAGCGGTTTCTTTCTTAACCTGCTCCATTGGCAGCTGCAGTCTGCCAGAGGCGCGTTCTATAATCTTGAACAGCTGTATATACGCGGGGGATTCAGGAGGCTCACCATCTTCATCCTCATCAGCCATCTCCTGCTCTCTTGTTTGGCTTAGAACAAAAAGAGCAATCGCTGCTGGATCTAATGATGTCAAAGACAACACATCATCATAATCCCACAGCTCTCTTCCATCAGCCATCAAAGGGGGAACTCAAACTTTCGAAAGGGAACTCAAACTTTTACAAATGGGTTTCAAAGTGCAAGTTTTTGAAAACTGTTATCGTCTCCTTGTAAACTACAAAAACATTGTGTGAATGTCATACGTCTGTGTATTACATGTTCAGTCTAGGTATGTACTGCTTCTTTACAAAGTGGCATCGCCAAATACTGGCAAGCAGCATAATACAGCGTTTTTAGTCATTTCCGTGGATCCGTGTGAACGGAGGACATTTTGTCAACGGTGTTGTCTGTATACGTGAAAAACGCAAAGGAAAAGCTTTTCCGTTTTTAGTCATTTAAACATATCCTAAATGTGTTTCCTGAGGTAAACATTGAAACCTGTTGTTCACAAGCTGTTTTATTGATGTCTCTCCATGGTTCTCATATAATTGAGCAATTATATGAGAAATTATATGTTTATTTGATATATTCATGTTTATTTTGTGCAGCTCACATGTCACTTGGATTGTGCTGTCTTGTAAAATTAAACTTTATGATAAAAGTGATAGAATTTTGAAGCCGAGAGTTTGTTTCTTATGAAAAGTGACAAAACAAGAAGAAGAAGAAGAAATGGTTATTGTAATTATTGAATGGGAGTCACTCTAGAAATTATGTTTAGTTAAGTTTTATTGATGCATCAACTGAAAACAGCATACAAGATCGGTCTTGGGATTTAAGTGATTTAAGAACAACAGTATACAACAACAATGTAATGAATGAACTAGAATCAACTGTGATTAACACCTCTTGCTTTTATTATTACTTTCTGGTAGCACTTTATTTTACAGTCCTGTTTCACATGTACATACTATGTACTTATTATAGTAATTAAATGGGTAATAACTAGGCACTAACCCTGAACCTACCCCTAAACCTAACCTTAACCCATGTAGTTACCTTATATTACCCACACTGTAAAATAAAGTGCAACCTAACTTTTATATCATGTATTCATTAACTGATCAGTCTGGCTAATGTTAAAAATGCAAAATAACCCTATTTATAGATTAAATTACTGTTTACTAACAAATGCTTGACAGTAACAGGTTTTAGACCTGTTTCAGATTAGCAGTGCATTCAAATACAGCTGAAAATGACCAAAAAGTGCAGTGTGTTTGAAACCAAAGGGTCTGGGTTTGGCTGGTCCTGGTGAACTATATTGTACTACCAAAACACATCTTTTCCCACTGATGGTCATTCAAAAGTAGGGCTGCTTGACTTTTTTTTAATTTTATTTATTTTTTTAATTTTCCTGATAAAAAAATTGTGATTTAAAATGTTATTTAAGTCAATGAAATCAAAACGGACAATTCCTATTTTTTATGACATATTGCAATATGTATTATAAATGATTTATCAGTGCACATCATTATTTTATATTTATATATTTTTAATACATGTGCCCTCGTAATCTTTAATCAAATTAACTTCCCCTCCCTCTTGCATCTCTTCTCTGATGACGTGTTTACTGGCACAAGGGCGGGACAACCTGTCACTCACACGAGATTCACCAATAGCAAGCCACAACCATCCAACCGTCCAATCAATTCCCTATGACAAAAGAAGTCCCGCCCTACATTTTTTTTCTTGTTCGAGAAGCTGTTTTACTTTGTCACAACAGGGAAGAAAAATACTTGTGTTTCATGACACACACACAAAAAAAAAAAAACATTGCTCAAGGTTTGCTTTGCTTGTTTGTAGTTCTGCAAACTTTGGCCAAAATGTTGTGACTATATCAATATGACTATATAATAATAATAATAATTAGTGACAAACTCAGATTATGATTTTGTTTTATTATGATTAATTGTGAAGCCTACTAGGGCTTTTCACACTTGAAATAGTTAACCCTGGGTCATTCTAAACCCCAGATAAATGGAATCTTAGGAATTCTCACGTTTCACACTGCTCATAATTTACCCAGTGTTAACAATTATTCCTGGGTATTCATAAGCTTATGTTTTACATTGTACACACTGTAAACCCTAATGCTCAAAATACTTAATTGGTTTGAGTAGGACAAACTTAAATTGAACACATTAGTTCAGTTAAATTAACTGTATGAATATTTTGCTCAACACTTTACCACAATGGTAACCCCAAAACTATTAACATAACAGGAACTTTTAAATACCAACATAATAGAAACTAAACATTAAAAAGTCTCTCCATTTTCTCATCTTGCAAAAAACTGCTTAAAATAACACTTTTTTCAACATTTACTCTCCCAGATCAGCCCCTTTGCAAAGCATGATGGGAAGTGAAAGTCCTGTTTGATTGAGTCCTGATTGAGTTAACTTGATGTTTTCATATTAAAATAACATGTTTCAATCAAGTAAAGTCAAAAAGTAATCGTTTCAAGTCAATTTAACATGAAGCAATTAAATTTGAACCAGAAACTTAATATAATGGTGTTGAATCAAAATAAGTTGTTTAAATAAAGTGAACAGCATCAAAAATCATTTTTATGAGTGTAGTTGTAACATTCTAACACGGCATTGTTTCACAATGTACAAGTTTGGTACTGCAATGCGGGATTAACACTGCAAATCCATGCTAACCATGCTCCAGAGCAGGGTTTCATAACCCTGGTAAAAAAGCTTTGCTAAGCCTGCTTATAAAAGACAAAAAGTGTGAAAGGTTCCTTTACCCAGGGTTAAAAACCTGGGGTTAAACGCAGTGTGCTGTGTAGTATCTACACTAGCATCCAATCTGAACATATAATCTAGGTCTGATATCAGCTGATGCAGTTCATTATCAAAACAGAGGCTTGCCTCACTAAAAAGACACTGATTAAAAACTGCAGCAGGAATGTATTTTATGTAGACTCTGAATGTTGATATTAACAGAGATGTCATAATTAGCTCTCTTAATGCTATTATCATCTCCTCCAGATGCCTACTCTCTGTCTAAAGTACTGAAATCACACAATTTCAAACATTATAGAACAGCTGAATATCAACAGCTTGACTTTGTGAGGAAACCAGACAAGTGTGGTTAAGTTGTTTTGATATGTGTACCCATTGAAAGCAGCCTTAATGAGCACCCAAAGGGAGGTTCATTTGCGTTCTTGGTGAAGTCATATGATTGGGCATAAAGTAATTACACAAGCGCCATTAATAGCACAGCAGACAATATGACACAGCTGTTATTGGAGATTAATCTGAGGAAGCAAACCTGAGTAAACAGAAATAAACAGTGAGGCAGACAGCGTGGCTCTGTCGAGACGTCCTCACAGCTGCTCTCGCCACACTGAACTCAGATTTACTGATATGCATTCACACAGAACGCCCATTGCTAGCTTTGCCATCAGGCACGGTTCATTCTTGTAGCTGCTGGTGGGACGTTTTGGAACATTCTGTCTCCAGATAATGTGCTATTATATTCATATGAACATCAGATCTGAATTTAGAGGGAAGACCTGTGTGACTCATGATATGAAAAAGATCCAGCAAGGTTATTCAAGAGTCACAGTTGAGCTTCTGACTTTGTTTGCTATTATATATTCTGCAGTATAATCTTTTTCACACTGAAAAAAAAAAAAAATGTTGGCCCCTTAATCTTATATTTCTGAATAGCTGCAGTAAAGATAGTGAGATGTATTTGGACAAAAAAGTCACACTTAAAAATGTATGAATTTCATTACAGATAACAAAAATCAAATGACTTTTCGAAGTCATTGTTGGAGAGACTTTTAATCAACTGCTGTTTTTTAGGCTGTTTCCACCTGGTATTAAGATGTGTTTTGGTCGATCGGATCACAAGTAGATGAGACAGACATATTCCCGTTTACACCTGGTATTTTAATCTGTCTCTTTTGTCCACTTTCGACCATTTCTATCATGATTTCTTCAAGGGGAGGGTCTATGGATGGTAAATGTATTGGCTTTTTCAGATCTATGATTTCAAAATAAGCTTGTGCAATTTACATATGAATGCACACGGAGAACAGCAGCTTTCCCTACAGCCGCAAGACCATGTCGAACACAGTGAGTGTGTGTTAGACACCAGGAATGGTGAGAGAACATTGTGCTTGGTACATTTTTCATCTTCAAACCAAAGTTGTGTCTTTACCCGACAAAGTTTAAATCCCATCTGGCTAGCGTGCTTCCCATAATGTTTACGCATTAGGTCAGTAGTTGGAGAGTAGATGGTCTTTTGTGGCTGTTCGAACATATTCGATCACATGAGTGTCTACACTACGAAAGCAATCCGGTCAAATGCTTTTTTGACTGCCTCTGGAAATAGTCAAAAAAAAAAAAAAATAAATAAATAAAAAAATTCCACACAAACAACACCATATTTGAATGATGGCTGGGGGTGGGGGTTCATCTTGCCCCAGGGGGCATCTTACCCCAACCTACCCACACACACAAGTTGACTTCTACTTTTAATTTTTTGCAATATATACATACAGTCACTGTTCTTGTTTTGTCTATTTTATTAGCATATTTCCAGAGTCATGTTTTGAGCACTGACAAATCTGCAGATTGATATTGAAGCGTATGACAGAATTGATGAGTGTCTAAGTTAAAGGGTAAAGTCCCTTTAGTCTGCTGGTGGTTGCCTGTGTCCTGCAGGTGGGAGACAGTTAAACACTGCTTCCCGCCGCTCCGCAGGACGAGCCCTTTAAACAGGGCTCTGATGTTGGGCCTGAGCTCATCCATCTCTGTCACACATTCCATTTTGCAGCCCAAGCCTGTCCCGTTATATCCTGCTGCCTCCATTCCCCTTCCCGGCAGACACATCATAATCTCAGCCATACCCCGCGTTCCTGCTTCATTTCACACACATGCACACACACACACACGCATGCACGCACACACACACACGCACACAGTGTCTTGAGTAAACAGCAAGAGTGCTACAGCACTGTTTGTGCCGAGTACACTATGACTAGGTAAAAAGACACAATACAAGCTCCCGCTAAGTTATTTTTTTTCCCCCCATCATATCACTAGACCCACATAGCCATACTTTATGAGTATATATACTATAGTAAGTCTGGTTGACCTTTTTTTTTTTATTCTTATAAGTTTATTCTTTCCAAGCTGACCATTTTCTGATCTTCACTGAAAAAAAAAAATAAAAAAAAAATGTCCTGTTAAATTAACAGTAAAAACGGCAGCAGTGGATTCCAAAAATTCAACGTAAACAATAACTGCCCTAGCAACCATTTAGCAATACCTTAGCAACCACCCAGTACACCCTAGTAACCAGGGAAAAGTCCTAGTAATCACCAAGTACACCCCAGCTAGCAAAGCCCAAGCAACAACCCAGAACAACAAAACACCAGAACAACAATTTAGCAAAAACATATCAGCCACTCAGTACACCCTAGCAAACAGAGAAAAAAAACCCTAGTAACCACCCAGGCCAACAAAACACTAGAGCAACTGTTTAGCAATAACCACTCAGTGCACCCTAGCAACTAGAGAATGAATGATGAGTGTCTCAGCTACACCATATAAACCACCCAGTACACCCTATTAACCAGAGCAAATCCCTACCAACTACCCAGTACACCTTCACAACCATTGACAAAGCTCTAGCAACCACCCAATACACTCTAACAACCACCCAAGCAACCATGTAGCAACACCCTACCAATCACCCAGTATGCCCTAGTAGCCAGAGCAAAGCCCTACCAACCACTCAGTACACCCTAGTAACCAGACTAAAGCCTTTGCAACCACCCGTACACATTAGTGACCAGCCCAAGCAACCACTCAGAACAAAAAAACACCAGAGCAATCGTTTAGCAATAACCTAGCAACCACCAGTACACCCTATTAACCAGAGTAAAGCCCTAGCAACTACACAGTATGCCCTAGCAACCATCAAGGAAAGCTCTAGCAACCACAGAAAACAACAAAACACCATAGCAGCAGTTAAGCAATACACCCTATCAACCAGAGCAAAGCCATAGCAACCACCCAGAACAACAAAACACCAGAGCTACCATTTAGCAATACCCTAGGAACCACCCAGTACACCCTAATAGCTAGGGCAAAGCCCTACCCTAGCACCCACCCTAGTAGCCAGAGCAAAGCCCTAGCAACAATCAATAATCCAGAAACAAAAGAACACCAGATAAACCTTTTCAGTGCTCTAGCAACCTCCCAGTACACCCTACCAACAACCTACAGTAGCAACCATACAGTAAAGTCCTAACAACCACCCAGAACAACATATTTGATACTGTGAATATTTTGGTAAATCCAGTGATTCTTCCTTTGGAAGCGATCACTAGCAGCCTGGAAACATGCAAACCCACTGATAAAATCCTGTGCACTCTGACGAAAATTGTGAAGAAGCCAACAAATCAGATTCAAACAGCCTATTTCAGCCTTTCATTTCCTAACATGTTTTGTGCAACATGCATCAGACAGTCCATGAATAGTTAGTGACATGTCAGTAGATGTGCCATCTGAGGCCGAGTGTGTATTATTCCCAACTCAACTATCCCCCACATTATGGCTTCATCCACTCCGGCCAGGTGCAGCGGTCTTACCCTGTGAGTAATGTACCACTGAGAGCTCCATGGCCCGCTATAACAATTAGCTCACTGCTGTCTGTAGTCTACAGCTATTTGGCCTCTACCAGATGCCCCACCCTCAATCTGTCCACCACCTCCACAGCTGGGTTTCACCATTAATCCGGCCTAATAGACCTCATGTGATCAGACGTGTCATTGAAATGGAGAAAAAATATGAGCACTTCAAGACTTTCTCACACTTACGAATTGTTCATGCTGTTCATTTTACAGTATTTACCTTTCTATTAGCACCATTCCCTGCTCTGAAACCTTATTCTGACACTTTTGCCATTTCACAGGCTGTAGGATCATTTTCAATAAGCTAATGAACCCTGAAGTGTAGCTGCTTGCCTGTTTAACAAGTCAAAATTGCGTTGGAGCCTGGTGGGTAGAGCACGTTGCACAGAAGTGCTTGTGTGTGGGTGACCCAAACTCGAATATGGTTTGGGTCATTAACCACAACCCACCCCATTAGAAATGCCCTTGAATTAACAATCCTGCTATGCACCTATTTTTTTTTTTTTTTTGAGGCGGCACTAGTGGCAATCCTGGCAAATCCAATGTTTTGAGCAGTGACAAATCTACAGATTGATACTGAAGCATATGCCAGAATTGATGAGTGTCTCAGTTAATGTGTAAAGTGTCTTTTAGTCTGCTGCTGGTTGAACACTGCTATATATATATAGGACTGTCAATAGATTTAAAATTTTAATCACAATTAATTACACCCTTTTCACTTATAGTGAATTTAAGCATACATTTATCTTGTTTAATATGTTTAAATATATATATATATATATATATATATATATATTTTTTTTTTTTTTTTTTTTTTTTTTTTTTTCATCATTTGCTATATCCAGCCAAGTAAACCATCAGATTGAAGGGTGATTCTCATGAAACTGTATTTTCTGCAAGCTTTTTTCAAGGTAAATTTTGGTGTCTTTCCAGAAAAGGACACTTGGAGACTCCTAAAGGACATCACATAACCAAATGATATAAGGAGTCCATATAATTCATAAATTTATGCACACCAAATCACCCATGAAAAAAAGAGAAAACATTACAGAAAAAAAAAAAAAAATTCAGAATTCACAGTGTATATATAGTATGTGTACAGTACAACAGCAAAGAGCTTGTTTACATTTTAGACAAGTCAAGTTGTGATGTCAATCAATCAATCAATCAGTCAGTCAATCAATCAGTCAATCACATTGACATGACTGCAAATACATGGATCCATTCAGAATTACTAAACACAGCAACGTACACATGACAAATCAAAACATCCTATCATAAATGTGTGTGGAAACAACATGAATGTACTAAAATTTATCTGTGCATAAATACAATGTGTGATCAGTGCATCAAGTGCACACATACACTGTTTGCGCATCAATATAATGGACTCACTTGTGCTTACTGTACGAATCCTGTATGTCACCGCAATTGTCTTTACCATGATTGCAATCCTCGTCCATCAAAACTTTAAGTTAAGTCAAGTCACCTTTATTTATATAGCGCTTTTTACAATGCAGATTGTGGCAAAGCAGCTTTACAGTGATAACTGGTATATAATTTTGGCTGCACAGCAGCTCTTAAAGAAAATGGTGTCATTGTCCAGCTTAAGTAAATTCAGTATTGATTCATTCGGTTGTAAGAATCAATAGTTATTAATTTAGTTAATTTATCTATATCAGCACTGGAGTAAACAGTGATGACATCATCCAGCTCAGTTCAGTTTGCATACAAGGGTGTCGATGCAGGCAGATCAAAACATTGTTAAATATCAAATGTCAAGTGTCCCCAACAAAGAAAGCCAAAGGCGACAGCGGCAAGGAACCCAAACTCCAATAGGTTACATCAGGTGACAAACATGTGTTAAAATGGAGAAAAAAACCTTGGGAGAAACCAGGTAGGGGGGCCAGTTCTCCTCTGGCCAACAGCAAACAGTGCATGATTATGATTCAGGCAGCTTTCATAAGTCCGATTGGGATCGCAACAGTCAAAGTATTTATTCCAGTTACATCTAGTTGAGGATTATATTCATCACAACTTTATGGGACGGTATGTTGAGGATCTGTGCCACTGGCTGTCGTGTCGATGAGGCCTTCACAGGGAATGATCTAGTTGACACAATCTCTGTTGACACTTCAGGGCTGCGTTGTCGTCGTGTCTAGGTGCAGGTCCTCGATCTCACCTAGATACGGCCCAGATCTGGCTGACTACGGTAAACCTCGGGATAAACAGAGAGACTAATATTAACGTAGATGCCATTCTTCTTCTGATGTAACGAGTACATCTGGTGTTATAGGAAGTGTTCCCGGTTCCGGCTGACCTAATTTATGCAGCCTAACAACTTTAACGGATTTGAAAACATAAATTGATAATGTGTTTGTGTATGCCAGATTAAAGAGATGTGTTTTTAGTCTAGATTTAAACTGACAGAGTGTGTCTGTTTCCCGAACAATGCTAGGAAGATTGTTCCAGAGTTTAGGTGCCAAATAGGAGAAGGATCTACCGCCTGTGGTTGATTTTGATATTCTAGGTATTCGATCAACTTCAATCATATTATCAACTGGCCTGGATTCTGAGATCGCAATAGATGCAAAGGACTATAATGCGTTAAAAGCTCGCTCAGGTACTAGGGAGCTCAACCATTTAGTACTTTGTAAGCAATTAGCAAGATTTTAAAATCTATATGATGTTTAACAGGGAGCCAATGCAGTGTTGACAGAACCGGGCTAATATGGTCATACTTCCTGGTTCTAGTAAAAACTCTAGCTGCTGCATTTTGTACAAGCTGTAGTTTGTTTATCAAGCAGGCAGGACAACCACCCAGTAGAGCGTTACAGTAATCTAGTCTTTACTAGCGAGACACTGGTTTTCTTTATTCAGCCGAAAAAACAGTTTGCGTATTATCTGGCCATACAGCTGCTTGCGATGCTTGCTCAAATCTTGCTCTTGTGATGCTGTTGCCGATGAAGCATCATTACTGTCATCCTAAACGTAATGATAACCCCATGAATATATTTAATCTGTGCAGATGTATGAAGAGAGACAGTGGGTCTAAACATGCCTGTGGTCCCTAATGTCACAAAATGCCATTGCACACACAGATGGAGGAATTCTGGGCTGTTCCCTCAGGGGTGTTCTGAACACCAGCACACATTAACTACTAGCACACAGATGGTCACACAACATGACCCCAGTCAGGGGCTGCTCTCACACAGGTCCTGGAAATGACACAGGGAAGACCAACAAGCTTCTAGTTTAAAATAACTGTGCATGGATGTGTGAGGTGAAGCTCTGACAGCAATTACCATGCTTTGGAAAAGATCAAGGAGGTCAAAGCTAACTGCTCTAAATCATACTAAACCTATGTTTATCTCATCTAATTGGAAACAGCAGAAGTTCATGAGTTTTAGTGCTGCTTGCTCAGGAAAACATCACTAATATTGTTGCTTATGTTTTTTTCACTTAAAACTTGTAACTCATCATTTATATAATTTACGTTTAGAGTTATCCCAACTCAATTTCAAGGTACCACCCAGAATTTCACCTTAACCAATCAGATTTATCATTTGCATGATTCATCATTGCTGTCACTTCAGTACTCAGTATTTAACCATGTAACAAATCCTAACAATCACCTTTCAGTACCCTAGCAACAGTCTAGCAAAGCCCTGCTCAGACCACATGTACTAGATGTGGGCCAGATTCGGCCCAGATGCTGTCTGGGTAGCAACCACCCAGAACACCATAGCAACTACTAAGCAATGCCCTAGCAACAGTCAGTCAAAGCCCTAACAACCACCTAAAACATGATATCAACTGTACCAACCAATTGGAACACCTTAGCAACCGCACAACAACACCCTGTCAACACCTCACATCCTAACCTCCTTTGAGTTTTGCATTGGCAAACATTTCTTCAGAAAATGTAAAAAAACAAAAAAAATAGTTAATTTATGCTGTTATTCTCAAAGCAGCCAAATGATTTTGGTGTAAAAAGCTGTAAAACACACAATGTCACAAACACACACACACACACACACACACACACACACACACACACAAACACAAATAACTAATATGAACTTGTATAACCTCAGAGTTTTGTCATTAATTCTCTGCATTCATTCTTGTTTACAAGACACTGAAGTTCTCTTTAAGGACTCTCGAAAAGGCATCAAACATCCTCGGAGTGCTGCACGGCAGCTGGCTGGAGCTGTTGTGTACTGTAAGTAATGAAGGCTCTGAACACAACATTCATCATGTATTTATTGGTGGCTACTGAATCTCTATGCCACCATCATGCATTTATATTTCGTATGCTCTTGCATATTATTTCAGACCATGGCCTCTAATGACTGCGGAAACATAACACCTAACACCTTAGAAACAACACAGCTCTGAACCCTTTTCTGGCACCTTATTAGACATATCACTTATATCAGCAATCAGGTCGAAGCCTTAAATCGGATTTCAGCCTCATCCACATGCACTTTTTTTTCATCCATCGATCCAATTGGCTTATCATCAGGTGAACAGATAAAGGCCAACAGCTGTGTATCTGGTGAAGATAGACCTCTAACAGCAACACTGACAAATAAGCAACAAGACGACTGATAAGAGTATTACAAAAAAAAAATAAAAAATACTGATGGTTAAAACAAGTGGGGAAGCTAATTAAAAAAAAAAAAATCTTACAATAAATTATAAGCAATTTTAACATGACTGTCTGTGTAGGTCGAAGCATGTTAATCTGAATAATCGTTCAATATGTGTACCTCATTTTGCAAAAAAACCTGGGAAATGAATCATATATATATATATATATATATATATATATATATATATATATATATATATATGTATCACTTTTCTCTTACATCATTAATTAATAAATAAAATAAAAAAGTCTAATTTTTTATCAAAATAATCCAATAGCATTAAATCTATAAAGAATGGTTAAAAGTAATCTAATGTAAATGCAAATATTTTATAAATAAAAATAACATAAAATAAATAAAATAAAATATATTTGTGGGCATAGAACATACTGTTTGTTTAGAACATAAAACATACATTGTTTTGCGAATGTCACTATTCATGCATTCAGTTGATCACTTAGATTTCATTATGATGTTTCTAATTAAATGTACCCATTTATAAAAAATTTCCTGAATCAAGCACTAGTTGAATAAATGTATCTTGTTCATCTAACCATGTCTGTCTCCACATGAAATAGTAATTTTGTTTTTAATTTTATTATACTTATTCTGATGAATAGGATTTCAGTGTGGTATCTAATGTGTAAATGTGTAAAATACTACTTAACCTTATTCATCTCACTTAGCGAGAAATTGGACTGCTACTTAATGAATTAGTCAGGATTTTAGAGCATATATTTTCTTTATGGCACATACATATGGCTATAAGTGAAGCTTTTCGGAGGTGCCAAACGTAAAGATGATTAACCCTTTCAACTATTGATTTGTTAAGACACAACGACTTCACTGTGAAACCATGAGATTTTTTCCCCCTTACGAAGGAGCTGAAGGCTGTGTAGTTTTCATCCCACTTCTCAAAATGGAGTTGTGTTCGGTCGATAAAATGACCTTTAGAAAGCTCCTTGTGTTTGCCTGTGGAATGCAGGACAAAAGAAGAAGATGGAGAGCTCTTTATCACATCGGTCTATATAAGCCTCATCCTTGAGTTAGCGCCAACTCCGACAGAACAAGAAAGTGAATGGCTTTGTCAGAGAAATTGTCTCTAATACTAATCCCATTTCATACCAGCTTGTTCCCACTCCCTAGAAAATCGGAAAGTTGCACAAAAAACTGCTGCTGAGGAAATTACACAGTTGAAATTCTCCCGCCACAAAGTCTATCAAAGCTGCAATTGGACATGGTCGACTTTGCAGGGCCCCTTTGCTGTGAAGATCTAGTCTGCTTCCATAGCTTCACTTTAAGCAAGGTATCAGCCTAAAGCTTGTTTCACAGTGGCACACATTTGCGAGTCCTTTCAGTACTGATCTTCTTTTTTCCCCTTCAACATATGTGTAACCCCTCACCCAGGTCCTACTCACCCCGCTCTGCGTGGGCCTCGAACCTGGGTCTCCAGCATGGGAGTCGGATGCTCTAACAAAATCACTTTAAACAGCAGAAATGCTGCCAGCCTAAAAGTTGTATCGTCTCTTATGTGCGTAATGTGAAACAGGTCTAACTCAAATATAAACCAATTGTTTGATTCTATCCCATTTTGCTTTTATAAAAACAGTTTATCGCAGGGATTTTGGAAACCCATTTGTATGTTCAAACTTAAAAACAAATGTATCCTTCATTCATTTGTTTCATTCAGCTCTGAGAAGTGCGAAGCTCAATATGTATGCCAAAAAAAAAAAAAAAAAAAAAAAAATTCCTGCTGTCTGAATAGTTCTTTTCCAAGACCTTTGGATTGTTTGGTGGCAATATTAGTTTGATGAAGAATGATGAAAACAAATGAGCACTGCAGAATGCCTTGAGCAAGATTTCAGATGTTATTTTCTTTTACCAAAACAGCAGACGCTGGTTTAATACAAAACCAGTTCAGTGTGTTGCCCTGCAGGACAGGAAACAGATTTCATTCAAAATAGTTTTGCAAATGTTGAAAAATCAGGGCATCAGAGGTGTTTTTACCTAATGTGACCTAATGCAAAATTCCAATAAGTAACATTGTAATAAGGTTCCCTGTCATAAAATAGAGGTCCTTGCCACCTATATCTTTTTTGTGTTTATTATATAACCATCCTACAGCTAATAACCCAGTGTCAAAAGTAATTTGAACAAAAACAAATGCCACTCACCTTTTTCTTACATCAATAATTATACAAAAAATAATTAAAAGTCTAATTCCTTATCAAAATAATCCAATAGCATTAAACCTCTAAAAATGGTTAAAAGTAGTCTAATATAGATACAAAAATTTTATAAATATTTAATTAAATAAAAAAATAAAAATAAAAAAAATAAAAAAAGGTAATTCATAGCAACAATCAACATAATTAAAGCATACATTGTCCATTTTAATACACATTACTATGCAAACTTTCTGCAAACAAAGCTTACATGTAGTGTCCTTGATAGAGGTCTTTGCAGAATTGTGGCAAACAAACACAAGGACTGTTTTGATTGAACTGTAAATCCCATCAACATAAGTGAATTAAACTCTGTCTATCATCTCTGCGCTGGTGTATGTGAGCCCCTCCAGTCTGTTATCTGAGCATCCATACTGTGCTTGTTGTGGAGATCATGAACAAATGGAGCTGAGGATCTTATGCTAGTTGGACCACAAGACTCACCATGTTTGGGAACATAATCCTGAACAGATTGTACAAGAGGATGAGAGAAAATGATCAGCGTGTGGACATTGGCAGAAAAGGTTCAGCGGCTCAGTGTGACCCAGTTCAGGAAGTGTACAGAAATTATCTTGTGTAAAGAAATGTATGTAAAAAAAAAAAAAATAAATAAATAAATAATAATAATAATAAAAAAAGGCTGGACATCACTTTTGGCCACTTCTGTATATCAACACAAGAAAGAAAAAAATAAACCATTTTACTGGGTCTTCAATGAGTATAATGCTCTCAAATTTTTCATAAATCTCCTCCCCCAAAAGATTCAGTTTTGCCCTACTGATATGCATTTGACATCTATGCAGAGTTTGTCAGTACTGTCACAATGCAGCTGTCAGTACAGGTAAGTATTTGGAAGTGTATCTTTAGGGGCTTTCGCACCAGGTAGTTATAGGAACTTAGTTATAGGAACTACATAGCCACCAGGGTGTTTTCCCCAGAAATAAATGTTCCTCTGGGGCTATTTTCCTGGTTGCATTTGCACCGTAGGTAGGAACTCTGAAGTGACGTAAGCCACGCTTGTTGTTGTGACTTTTATTTTGATGGTGCTGAGAATGCCTGAGAACACAGCACTCTCGTTCTCTGCCTTCATTAGTTTTATGATCTGTTTAACAGGCCTTTGTAATACGTTATTAGATAGAACTGATATACAAAGCAAATAAACAGTATATGAAAAAGTATTAGCATTTGCCGTGTGATACCCAGTGTTTGCTTGGTCCCTTCAAAGTCACGTTGGATTTTCTTCTTACCGTAAAGGCTGAGAGGTCCATTTAACACTGTTTTTTATGTTCGTAGAATTCGTGGAGTAAATATATAGGCTATAAACTATGTGTATACACAGGTTTTGTTTTGTTTTTTTGGTGGGTGCTGGTGTTTGGCCAATCAGTGTACAATTATGCCACTGGTAATTTATATTGTGCTGGGTTAGACCCTATACTCTGAAGTAGGAGCTAATTTATTTCCCCAAAAAGGCGTTCCTAAAACTAAAATCATTCCCAGTTCCTGCAGTAAGAATATTCCAAAAAGTGTGTACTTCCGGCATTAGTTCTAGGAACTATGAAAAGGTTCATCGGGTGTGAAAGCCCCTTTATTTGCATGGGCAGTGTGCAGCTCAGTTACTGTACTTTCATTGTTATCTTCTTCAGATATGGCAATAAGAAGCAGTTCAAATGACCTATTATCTTCCTGCCAACCACAATACACCCCCCAAAAAAACATGCCACTGTTTCCTAAAGACAGGACTCTTAAACAACATCACAAAGCAATACCAAAGAGATCGAATAGAGTTGAAGCCTATATAATGCTCAAGGCAGAGCCGTGCTGGTGGAGATGGGGATGTTAAAAAATAAATAAATGAAAATACTTGGCTGGCTCCACAGAGGCAATAACAAGCTTCTCGCTATTATGAAAGGCGAGGCAGTGGAGGGTTTGGTCCCACGAGACATCATAATGTGTTTTCACTGCAGCTCTTTGACAACTGCAGCCAGGTATCCAACTCTCCAGTCATGATTTCCCCCACCTTTTATTCACGCTGTATCAGTTTTATTGCTGAAAGGGGAACATGGGCTGTGAGATTCTATCTGAAGCCTCGTGCAGTCATGCAGGACATGTTTACTTTTAGTACATGCAATCCACCTCCACATGCAGGAGATCTTACACTGCGCATCTAAATATAAATTATTATTTGATAAGTTAATTTGGTGCTTCTCAAGTCCATGCCGTTCTTTGACTTTCCAGAATACCTGCATTGTTTCTATGGCAATGGCATTGCATTGGTAGGCATACGCCAAAAACAACTACAACAACCAAACTTGGAGGGGTTTGCAATACATATGTTGTCTTATTTACAATATGACAATGTGTAGTACTACTTTGTCTTCTGAAGCAGTGGCAGAAACATAGGAGGCTGGTATGTATGGCTTTATTCCATGCTTTCATCTCTGGTGATGTAAAAACATGCCATTAAATTGTATTTTCTGCTTGTCCGGCCTGCAGCCACTTTCAGCATATTTCCTATAATAACGTCTGACGTTTACATTTTACGTGGCGTGAGAAAGTCACATGAACCACACAAAATTCCGATCAGAGCATTCAGACCGAAACGGATTTCCAAAAATGGAAAAATTTCAAACCACATATGAATGTAGCTCGAAACAGATTTGTAAAAGTAGCATTTAATGTGATTTTTATGACGATTTTCAGTAACAGCGTTCAGCCTTACATTGTTCAAACCGGAGTCGGACACTGATGGAGAGGCTCAGGAAGAGGTTTCAACTTTTAGAATGCAACTGGACGTTTCTGAATGGTTAGTGGAGAAATTTATGAAGTTGCTGTGGAGCAACTCATCGACTAGCATGTGCCGTCCTGTTAATCTTTTGTGCAAATCCAGCGTTGAATTGACCCTCATTCATGAAGCAGTCCGGCGTAAAATGACCTTATGGTAACAACACTTTACTACAACAACTCTTGCTCTTCTCTAAAACAGCCCAACATGGCCTCCCCTCATTTGTTGCGTGTTCTCGGGGGCAGGGTTTATGTACATTTTGGGGTTTGTGATGTCACCAACCTGGGAAGAAACTCGTCCCTACCAGCCATTTGTTGTAGTCTTTAAAAAGCGATTTCTGTAAAAGAAAATATCTTCCGTTATATTGAACTTTGAGCATCGTAACTTTGCAGATGTTGATGCGTTAACAGCAACATTATACACTAACTAAAGTTAAAACAAAATGTGAAATCATAATCAAGGACCCCTTCAAAAATATTATGGCATTGAAAGTGTTTAATAAATGCCATTGATTAAATACAATTAACCTATTTATTTTGTGATCCCAAACTACTGTATATATGATTATATATTTAATGATATTTCATTAGTTGCATATTGCTTTGTTTTGTCCCTGCTGTCTGCTATCAGAACAGACCTTGCAACCCATCAACTGAGAACCAGAAGTTAAACTACTCTAAGATGAGAAATGAACTGTGGAATAGATTGCAGTAAACTGTTTGTAGTCTACTGTCACTTTCTTTTTAACTTTTGCTGAATTCGATTTGAACGTCTGACCTCATATGTTCATTTTTATAACGATGAATGACATCAGTGTGTGCTGATAGCAAAGTTCTTCCTTTATCACTCAATTTGGTCTGATATATCAGTGAACTGTCCCCCACATGATGAAGGAGAGGAGTTTGTCTGTGCCAAAGCAAGCAAAATTAATGACCCTCACAGGAAGGAATGCTAATAGTCATCTCGCTGCTGCAGGGGGAAAGAGGTGTTTGTGTTGTCCATCAACATTAGGGTGAACGAAAGAGAGTGAGTGAAAAGACATAGATAGAGAAAGAGAGAATAAAGTGGCTGCCTTTAAGCATTCTTAGATTAGAGCAAAATAGATGGGGCACCAGGAGTTAAAAGTTTTTACATTGGTGCTACACAAACTAACCCAGTTCTCAGCTCTGTTGGGAGAAACCAAAATTTAAAAACATCAGCATCATGTTAGATTAAATTGCAACAGTCATGAGCCTTTAAGAAGACAATCTTCTGAAGCAGGTTGGTCAAAATGGCAAATCGGAGGCCATCTTGGTATACACCCTGGCTGAGTTTAAGTCCAATTTTTTATGCCCTTCCCTTTAGTCAATCTCGTTCACTGAGATGTACATCATTACTTACGTTGCACAAGTGCCCACTACTGGCGGAACCCTTGCAATGTGTTTAAATGGAACACTCTAAGCTCTTGATCACTTGGAATCTGCAATGGAGCTGATTTTTTATTTACATTTTTTCCCCTTATGAATTTGTTTTACACACCATTATGTATGTATGCTTAGGCTGTTGGAGAGAATATAAAAAATTACACAGATGAAAATGATAAAAATACAATAAACTATAACAGTCGGCTTAAGGTAGCTTCAAGTATTATGTCAAAATAACTCCAATATCATTGTTGTGTGGGGTGGGGGTAAATTAAGCACGATCTGCTGTGATGTGACAATCATGTTGCATTGTGGTCTATGGGTCTGCATGAAGTGTACGTATCGAGTAAACTTGGTCAAAATCGAGGGGATGAGGGTCTCTCCAATAAACTTCCCTCACTCACTTGACGAAGTTGAACGCACTTCAGAATGGTGGCATGGGGACGTGAGTTTGTGAGTATGTGTCTAAAATTGGAGTTAAACGCAGCCCCTGTCAGCTACAGTATTTCCAGTCATACAACTCACCAAGTCAGGGTTTGGATAGTTAGCATATCAACACATAAACAATAATATGATATAATGTTCTCAGAACTTTGGCGAATGTTCTCTCAAAGTTATAAACACACATTTATCATTATCAATAAACTGTTTGTTTAAAGTTTTCTGGTATTTTATAATGCTCTCAAAATGTTAACACAAAAACATTATCTATACATTGTTTACATTGTACATGGACCTTTTTTTCCCTACATTTTTTAAAATGTTACTACTTGTTTCAGAATGTTATGAGAACATTCAAAAGAAATGTTCCCATAATGTTTGCAAAATGATCAAACTGAATGTAAAAATGAGAATTACGCAAATAACTGCAATTGCAGGTTTCAAACAGAGGTGGCGACAAAAAGGCAAAAGTTACGGACTGCATCTGTAAAATATGTCATTGCCATTGTTTTGTCTCAAGATGCACACCAGTAATGTTTTTTTCTAAGGCAATATAAATAAGGTTTTCACAACTTAATGGGAATGTTTGCAAAATGTTCTTAGAACATATTTTTGTTCGGTGGGTTTAACTCAAACTGTATTTTTCAGGTTAGTTATGCTAATGTGCATAAACTTTCTAGAACAGGGGTGTCCAAACGTGCTCATGGAGGACCACTGTCCTGCAGAGTTTAGCTCCAACTCCAAATTAACACACCTGCACCAGCAAATCAAGGTTTCACTAGGCATACTAGAAACTTCCAGGCAGGTGTGTTGAGGCAAATTAGATCTAAACTCTCCAGGACAGTGGCCCTCCAGGAGCAGGTTTGGACACCCCTGCAAAGCCTTTACCAATAAGGCAATTGTCTTTCTTAATTGAAAGGTAGAACATATTTTCCTGCTGAGCATTGCTATTTTTCATATTCATTTCCCCTGTTTTCCTCCATTTGCGGCCCATAAGGATTTGAACCATTAAGTTGATATTGCTCAAACATACTAATTTTACTTTGGCACTTAATTGTGCCCTATCTTTCAGAGTATAATAATAATTATTAATCACATGCTTTAAATATTTTGAATTCTTTACAGATGGAAAGCTTGTAGATGTGCTATAATTTCCATCACATATGCCTTGTGATAACCACATTACTTTTGTCCACAATACATAAATCATATGCAATGGATCTACAGCTGTGAGGTAAAATTCCCTTAGACAAGTTAGACTGGAGAACTACAGATGAATCCATTAAAAGGAAATTATGAAGAGAAATGCATGAGCCACAGCTTGAATGAATTGTGAATGACAGTCCTAGAAAAGTGAGGCAACTTAGTGTGTGCGTGTGTGTGTATGTGTGCATGTTTTTTAAAACTTTTCATGCCTATTTGCTATGTTTTTTAGTAACATGGTATCGTCATATGTATATTATAACATTATAAGTGCCATGGTATTACTGTCTGATACCATCACTGCCCCACGTTACTGTCACAGTGCTTATATTTTTTAAGGACACTTACAAACCACAAGTCTGCAAGTTTCATGTTACCGACCGTTTTATTTCGAATAAAACCAGATAGCTTGTTACAAATCACTCTGACACTTCATTTTTGGGAAACTGTCTTGCTTGCTTGGTAGTCAACTAATTGTCTCCCCGGTCTGTGTATGGAAATCCCAATAGTTATTAAGATATGCACACTGCATTGCAAAGAGCTTCCACTATCATGCCACATCCTGAGCAGAGTAAGCCAGCAACTCTTGCTATATTATGCCCTGAGTGACAGTAATTGTACGACATTCAGCCTTCCCTGGAAATGGCAGGAGATATGGAGAAAAGAGGGATAACAGTAAGAGGACTAAAGGTCAGTATAATTTTGTTGGTGGTATGGAGTTGTTCTGTTTGTGTTTGCTTTGTGAAAGAGGACAGAGGTTGCATTTTTCTAACCTCTGCATATTTTCGCTGACCTTCATGTGGTATGTCTCAGGGGAGATGAGGCAAACAAGGACTGTTTGGGATGATAAATATATCTATTAAAATTTAGAGCCATGTTTAAGGTCTGTTTTGTTTGTGATCGATACAAAAGTGTGTAAGGATGCATTCTTATCTTGTATGATTATTAGTAAAGTGCCATGTAGTTGAATACTTAGAAATATCTAAATGTGCATACATAACTTTTTTTTCACCAACAAAAGTAGGGAATCAGGGCCCATGACCTCCATAAAGTCTTTATCAGGGTTTCCCAAAACAGGGGTTCATGAACTGATAACAGTGTTTTCAGACTGTCTCAGTTCACAGTATGAGTCTCATGAACTCCTTATACAAGCACTGTGTTAATGTGCATTTGGGAACACAGTTTTGCACCAGATTGACTTTCTTCTTCTTCTTCTTCTTACATTTTTGTGGAGAGAAGTTTACAGCATTTCACCAATACTCTGCTAAAAAAGTAAATGAAATAATAATAATAAAACATTTGAAAGTGAATAATTTAATATTTGTATAATAACTTGTAGTGTTGGGAGCAGAGTCTATGTTCCTTGTGAATATCTCAGCAGAAGCAATATGAGAATTTCATATGAAATGAAATGTCATTGCATTTCAAATAAAGAATCAAAGAAAATAATCTCAATATAATGGCCATTTTTGTCAAAGTGTATATAATATATACTCACTGGCCACTTTATTAGGTACACCTGCTCATTAATGCAAATATCTAATCAGCCAATCACATGGCAGCAATTCATGGCTGAAGTTCAAACTGAGCATCACAATGGGAAAGAAAGGTGATTTAAGTGACTTTGAATGTGGCATGGTTGTTGGTGGCAGATGGGCGGATCTGAGTATTTCAGAAACTGATGAAATCTATTGGGAAATTCATGTGCAATCATATCTAGGGTTTATAGAGAACGATCTTAAAAAAAGAAAATATTCAGTGAGATGTAGTTATGTGGGCGAAAATGACTTGTTGATGTTGTTTTGAGCTGATTGAAAGGCAACAGTAACTCCAATAACTATTCCTTACAACCGAGGTCTGCAGAAGAGGAGGTCTGCAGAAGAGCATCTCTGAACGCACAGCACTTCAAACCTTGAAGCAGATGAGCTACAGCAGCAGAAGACACATCAGTGTCACTCCTGTCAGCTAAGAACAGGAAACTGAGGCTACAATTTGCATGGGCTCACCAAAATTGTACAATAGAAGACTGGAAAAACATTGCCTGGTCAGTTTTGGCTCCAACAATCAGATAGCAGGGTCAGAATTTGGTGTAAACAGCCTACTTGAGTATTGTTGTTGACCATGTCCGTCCCTTTATGACCATATCCCATCTTCTGAAGTACGCACCAGGATAATGATGTCACAAAGCTCAAATCATCTCAAACTGGTTTCTTGAACATGACAAGGAGTTCACTATACTCAAATGGTTTCCACAGTCACCAGATCTCAATCTAATAAAGCACCTTTGGGAAATGCGCATCATGGATGTGCAGACGACAAATCTGCAGAAACTGCGTGATGCTATCCTGTCAATATGGACCAAATTCCGGAGGAATGTTTCCAGCACCTTGTTGAATCTATGCCATGAAGAATTAAGGCAGTTCTGAAGGCAAAATAGGGTCCAACCTGGTACTAGCAAGGGGTACCTAAGTGGCTGGTGAGTTAGGATGAAAAACATTTTTTTTTAATCTGTCTATTTGCATATCATGTGACCATTAACTGTCATCATGCAGATGTGTCACTGAATTTTTGAAATACTATCTTAAAATCTATTAAATATTTTACATCTAAGGAGTTGACACAAACATTTAGGAACCCCTGGTCTATATTATGCACTTTTTGAATGCCTTCACACAATTTCAGAAGACTCAAGTAAATTAGCCTGTCACAATACAACTTATGTATACTATCATCACAACACAGAGTGTCCAGGTAATAAGATATTTTTTTCAATGAGTAAAACATATATGAAGCTAAACTTCAAATAAGGTATTTCGTACAAGAAATTACTCTTTACACAGTTGAATATGCAGTTGATTTGTGTTTCCATTCCCAGGTTCCTGTCATCGAGTTAAGCCTCTTCTCAATTTCCACATTTATAAAATCTGTTTGGCTTATTGTCAGCTTATTGTCTTCCTCGCACAAGCCGAACACCCACATCCTAGGCTGAGGTATCATTCCTAAGGTAAATTGTCGCTCAAAGAGTTTCAATGCAGGCAAACAAGTTTGCAGAACTTTATCCTGGATCCATTGCATGCTAAAAAAAAAAAAAAAAAAAAAAGAGAAGCATACAACTGAATCCCAAGTCTACTCTTTTGAGTACTCTTCTAGTTGTCTTTTTACTGGAGGATGTTGAGTAGATGGGTCTTTGGAGTGGCCTTGTCAATATTCTTTACCTTTAATCAGCACCTTCCTTCCTTTTAATTGTTTCACTGTGTTTTCAGAGTGAATATCGCAGCTTTGCTAAATTGAGCCTGTACCGCCTGAACTGATCCACTTAATTTTGCCCTCATTGATTTTGTGTCCCTTTCATTTAGATCATTCTGTCGCAGGTTTGCACATAGTTTACACTTCTATAGATGAGGACAGACGAATTACCACCAGCACCCATTTTGATACGAGACACAGTACAAAGCCTATGAATAGCCACTTTGAAACAGATTGTTCTTGATGTTGTTGTTGTTTTATTCTAAACATCCCAGGATTTTCACAAGCCAACAAGAATTGAGTAAACATACAGATGAAATTCCTTGATGTTCTGATGCGGATGACAGTTGGGGGACAATTAGTTTCAAAACCCACAGGGAGTTTGAAATGATTACTTCACTCAAACATTTTAATTTGGTATTTATTTACTCACCCTCGTGTCATTCAAACCAATTAAAATTTCTTTCATCTTTAGAACAAAAATGAAGATACATTTAATATTCTTCCATCATTTTATTCGATCTATTGAAAGTCCACATAACCAAAACTTTACAGCATCAAGAATTACATAAATAAATTTTAAAAGTAATCCATATGAAGCAAGTGTTTAATCCAAGTCTTCTGAAGAGATTGCTTTATATGATGAACAGATTTAATTTAGGATGCACATACATAAAACGATTAAAATATGATTAACACGGAAGCTCAAACGTACTTGCTTGACCAAGGGAAGAAACCTCATTGGTTTCCGTGCATCATATAGATTACTTTTACAAAGTCTTTTTGTATGTTTTGGTTACTTGAACTTTCTATGCATAGACAAAAATGATTGGAGAAAAAAAAAAAAAAAAATCTTAATTTGTGTTCCAAAGATGAAATTAACTCTTATGGATTTAGAACAACATGAGGCTGAATAATCAATGACAAAACTGTCATTTCTGGGTGAACTATCCTTTTAAACGGCTTTAATAGTTTGTCTATGCTAATTTATTCTGGCTAATTCTAAAAATAATAAATAAATGAAAATATGATAAGACAAAAATAGAATTAGTCATGCCCTGTGACCTATATGTAAATTCCGTAAAAAGGAACTGTACTAAACATTAGAGCGATTTCTTCAAGCTGACATGTTTACAGCTGCCTCACCAAACACAATTACCAAAGACGTCAGTCTGCAAAATATTGCTGACAGAATACAAGAAATCATCTACATGTCATGTAATTAATTCAATTAAAATGTTTAATCAATAAACACAGCCCTACTTTTTTCCTTAAATCCTTAAAACTTTCACATGAGCCTCCATAAATTGCTAAAAATGTAACTAAAGGGTAGCAATCAAGTTTCAAGAATCATCTGAATGTGTCAGAAGTAAAAGTGATAAAAGCTTTAACTCACATTTTCAGGGGTGCGTGAAGATACAACATTTTATCCTTCAGCTTTAACAGTTACATCAAGTGGCAGTAAAAACATAAATCTCTTAAAATAAACTGTAATGTTATATGTATGTGCAAAGGTGTGCAGGAGAGGTTGCCTACACCCGCCCCCTTGAAAGGTTATCCACTGCTACCACATAGAAGAAAATAGCCCAAATATCTCTGCTCCGACTTGCCAAAGAGGTTGGCAACAGTATGCACAGAACTTGCTGTTATACCAAGAGAAAAACTGTCTTTAACTATTTTCCACTAACATGGAAATGGAAAAATAAGGCAAACAGGAAGAAAAGAGAAATGTAATGTAACGCCAAAGGCATTGTGAAGATTGTTCACATTGCAGGCAAGTTGCATTAGAAAATCTTCAAATCAAGTCATGTTAATAAACCATTATGATCTTGATTCCTCCCACAGTACCAAATCATCCAGATAGCTTCAGACTAAAAACGTATCCATATTTAAAACTTCATTAACTATAATATCTAGCTTCCGGCAGACAGCTGTACGCATCAATTTGTGTCTGAAGAGTGACACACCCATTGTCTGACACACCCATTTCAGGTCTTGGAGTCTGTACTAATGAGGTCATGATCTGAATCAGGTGTGTTTAATAAAGGAGACATGGAAAACATGCAGTGTTGAGGGGCCTCCAGGAATGTGGTTGGGACTGTATGACTATCCTACGTCATACATCGCATCACGGTATACTCTTGTGGCACAAGTCGACTTGCGTAGTATGTATACGGTCATCTGCCGGAAGCTAGTTATTTTAGTTTTTAAATTTTTAAATATGGATATTTTTCTAACAAAAACCCATCACTTTGCTTCAAAATTTGCTTAATATTAATGTTTTAATGTCTTTATTATAGGCCTTATGGATTAATGTTATGATGGATGGATGCATTTTTTTGGGCTTCAAAATCACCCCCCCCCCCCCCCCGGCTTGGAAGAGCCAGGATATTTTAAAATTTATCTTTAAAATTGTGTTTGTCTGAAAGAAGATAGTGTGTTTGCTGCTACAACCTACGTCTACTGACTAGCTAATAAAAATGCAACATGACATGGCGCACTGGTCTTTGCGACATGGTGCTAAAATTTAAAACTGCCTCTTCCCTAGCCATGGCCCCATCCATATTCTCCTCTTTTGCTTCCTCTGCTTTTTTTCAGCGCACATAAAAACCATTGAAGAACTATTCATCTTGCTCCATTTGTTTACCTCTAGCTCATGCCGTTTTATTTTTCTATACTAATTTGCGTCGTAGCCTGCGATTCAGTATTTGTCATCATGCAGTCTACACACGTCGTACCCAAGTTTATTAGATCCATGTCATACAGTGATTTGTATTGATTTTATAGGATTTCTGAAATCGCTCCGTAGCAGGCACAAGACTGTCAAACTCAGACGTTGTTCTCTCAGTGGTTGTAAAGAAACTGCACCTCCAAAAACTTTGGATAGCCTTCCTAAAGATCCAATATTTACAAATGCATGGCTGAAGTTTATTTTTAATGGCGTACCTGAGAATTTCACAATGGAATGTTTTGTGAATTATTCTCAACATTCTGCCGGTGTTTCAAAATATCTTTTATTGAAAGATGTGGCAGTGCCAAGCATTTTGTCTTCAGAGGAAACACTGGTAAGTACATTTATTTTTAATCTCACCCTGTCTACACTGGACACGACAAAGGGAACATTTCAAATCCATTTGTCCTTTGTGTCAGAAGTAGTGCAAGTGCTTTGAGTACGTCAGAAATAAAATGAGGCATCAGTTTACTGTAAGGGATTTGTCGTGTCGTGCTGCATCCAGTGTAGACAGAATCGCTGATTATAATGAATTCAATGTTTGTTTTTTGTTGCGTCATGTCATGCCCATAAAACAATAACCTGGGCCACATAGAGTTAGTAATAATTGTGTGAGTAAATAATGACTTCTGAGAAACTGAATGAACAATAGAAACTGTAACTTTGAGCATGATATGAGATTTCCACACTGTCCAACATACACAACAGAATGGTGATAAATAATATTGCACATCATCCACATTCAGCCGTGTGTTAATAAATGCTTTATCCCCATCATCCTCAATGTTGATTATGAAAAGAGTGTGTATGAGTGATTGTGTGAGAGTGTTTGCGCTAAGGACTAATAACCTCATCTGTGAGAGGCAGTAGAGCATGTCTTTCTATATGAGGGATGGATCCATCTGTGAATTTTCCTAATATTGGAAGCTGAACAACATCAGTTTGTGATGCACATCATGACCTATACCTTACAGAGTATTCATTTGTGGATGTAACTATTTTCCCTTGGATTACAGAAATAGGAAATCCTGTTGCTAGAAAATGCTATAAAAAGTTTTCTACCTGAATGAATGAAATATAATCCACAAGCTCAATACAACACTACCACTCCAGTCAGGGGTCTAAAATATATAATATGCAAGAAAATAGTCTCTGTACTTTACAGAGAATATGAAAACTGTAACAGGGGTTATCTTCCTTTAAAATTATTACAGTAACACTTTATTTTAGGGTTTTTTAACTAGTTGCTTATTAGCATGCGTATTACAAGAATATTAGCTGTTTATTAGTACTTATTAAGCACATATTAATGCCTTGTTCTGCATGACCTTATTCTACATTCTTAATCCTACCCAATACCTAAACCTAACAACTACCTTACTAACAACTACCTAATTTACTACTAATATGTAGTAAATTAGGAGTTTATTGAGGGAAAAGTCATAGTTAATAGTGAATACATGTTCCCTATACTAAAGTGTTACCATTATTATAATGCTGTAAATGTCTTAACCCTAATATTATGTTCAAATTCTGGGTACCATTTTTTTAACACTTTAGCACACTACACATCTAACATCAACTTTAACAAACACATTTGTCACTTCCCTGAAATACAACCCATAGAAGCGTTTACTAAAGTTGCACCCCTATTGACAACAGTATACAACAATAGGCAATCATGTGATCATACAATCGTGGGTTCGATCCCAGGGAACGAATGTGCTCATAAAGTGTATAAATCACTAAGGGTAGGTTTAGGGTTGGGGTAGTTAATAGTTTTGGACAAATGGCGGGTAAGGGACAGTAAAAAGTCCACACATTGCATTTAAATGAACACGCATTTTGATTGGTCACGACGGTCATACGTCATTTCATGAAGACATACGTAATACGACACTGTCATTATTTTTACACCAGCTAGAGGGCGCATGATTTTTTAAAATGTAAATATAGGTCAAGGTGCTTGAAAAAAACAACCTAAAGGATCTTATTTTAGAGGAGGACAGTCTCTTAAATTAACATGCATGAATTGATAAAAACATATCTTCAACACAGTGCACATTTATTAGGATAAAAGCATCAGCCAAATGCATAAATTAATATACCCAAAAGGTATTTAAGGAGCTGGCACAAACAAAATAAAAATAAATAAACAATAGGTTTACCAGTATTTCCAACTATTTAAAAATCAATTTGGGTCAAATTGACATAAGTTGTCTAAACAAAAGTTGAAGTGTGTCATTTCTGTGCTGCATTTTTTTTATTTATTTATTTATTTATTTTTTATTATATATATATATATATATATATATATATATATATATATAATGTAATTTGAATTGTATTCCAGCACTCTCCATTTGCCATTGATCAGAAAAACACAGATAGCCCCACCCCAAACGTACAGCATTGGTTGGATAAGTGTTGCTGTGTCAGGCTGGTCAGGATGCTCAAACAAACAATGTTTTGATAGCTAAGAAGACTTAGGGGCCATTTACATGACATCGTTTTCAACTAAAAACAGAAAACTTTTGGCCACAATTTTGACACTGATGGGGTAAAAACTGCAATATAGGTATTTTTGATATTATTTGATAATTTAGTAGCAGGTATATTAGGCTGCTGTCACTTTAAGACCTGATGAACAGATCCATTATACTGTTACACATGCGTTCACTTTTCCAACTATTTATGTTCACTTAAAACATAACTGACTGTGTTTACGTGAATACTCGTCAAGATTGGCATTTTGACATTATATTCTATGTATTTGACAGTTTAAGTGCAATAAGCAGCGAAAAAGTACTCAATTTAGTACTGAGAGGTGGCTTTATGTGTGCGTACTTTGGTTGTGACCACAAAATCTGCAGGAATAAGTAAAATTATGCGCAAAAGCCCTGTAACACCAACAATATTCATCCGGAGAAAATGAAATGAGGAGGCAGGTATTGTGTATCTATTCTGTGGAAAATGAGTATTGGAAGCGTTTCAGATATTTCAGTATCGATATGTATCGACAAATCTATATATTTGTCAACACTACATTGCACTTAGTTTATTATTTCAGGTGCCTATTTAAAAGACTACTATTGAAAAATGGGTATATTATATAAAATTCAACCCGCTAAAGTGGCTGGTAGACACTGCGTTACACGCCACTGCTGAAATCCACCCACATTTGGCAGGTTGGCGGGTGTTAATGTCAAGCCCTGTGTTCAGTCTGTAGGCGCATAGTTTTTCTTTAGAAAGTGACATTGCCAACTACTGGCCTGGCATGCATAATACAGCGTTTCTAGTACTTTTCATAACTTTTGTTTAAATATATTTTTAAAGAAGACTTGGGCTGGAGTGCTTCTGTTTCCACCAGGGATAGAGTATGCACAACATGTAGGAGACATTGTGTAAAAATCTGCTGGAAGTTGTGAAAGGTCATACATTATTGTGCAAGAGAGGGCAGGTAGAAACATCTCTGCACACTGGCGGGCACATGTGAGAGGAAAGTTAACATTGTAGGTATTAAAATAGAAATGCAGTAAAACCTAAATGCTTCTAATAGCTAATATTTACACAAATCAGGAATAGTCATATTAGCATCTCATTGAAATTACAATACATAGTGTATAGGAAAATTTTTCTCTCTCTCTTTTTCACATGGCAGCAGTTTCAATGTGCATCAGGAAAGCTGTTCTTGCTGCCTTAATCCAATTTTGTAGCTGCACATGAATATGATAAGGGATGCAGTTTTCAATAGGATGATATTGCACCTGCACATCTTTACAACATTACAAGATTATCTATAGAAAGTCAAAAGACATGTGTAGACAAATGTACTTTTGCAATAAACGAACAGTTTTATTGTGAAACTGAATTTGTAAATGTTGTAAATAAAACTAAGATTATTGGAGTACTTTTTAGAGGAAAATACTATTTCAGTCTTTCTACTTCAAAATGTCATGTTTAATTCAATGTGTTACTTGTTGTTTCATTGTAATTATTTCTGAAATTTACTAGCAATTTCTGAGGTGTGTGTGTGTATGTGTGTGTGTGTGTGTACATAACAATTTAGCTGAACAAAAAGTCATGTTATGCATGTGTAAGTCCTGCTTTATAAACGTTACACTTTATTAGCAGCTCTCTTCAGGTCAGCACTGTTTAGAGAACTCTCTTTTGTATTTCTCTATCATCTCATTACCGAGGACCTAGCTCAATTAAGCACATTACTGTAAGTTAGCTAATTGCCAATGCTATTTAAGGTAATACCTGTGGTTTTTCAGAGGTGGGTAATTTCATATCAATCTAAACACATATGGCTCATGTCCAGGCAGAGTTATTAAAACAATATTAAATATCGGTGAATCAATTTCAGTCAACAGATGTGGGTCTACAATCTGATTTGAAACAGCTGTTTCTCCATGAACATCTCCAACAGATAGACATCAGTTCTGCTCATTAAATAAGCGAAAAACAATATTCTGTTTTTTTTTGTGTTTTTTTGTTTTTGTTTTTTGTAACATGGCTGAATGTTCGCCCGTTATTGTAAATAGTGTACATACTGTAATATCACATCATTTTAGTTGTAGGTGTTGGGTGCCTATTTATTTTTATTATATTTTTAATATTATTATTATTATTTTATTATTTTAGTCAGAAAGTCAGATTAGTTCCTTTCTTTTCTTTTGTTCAATTTTCTTTTCATTAGAGTAGTTTGTTGTTTTTGTGGGAAGATAGTTTTGGTTTGGCCTTTGCCCAACCCGGAAGTTAAATTTGTTTCCATTTTGTACTGCGGTGATGGTTGTGAAGATAATGATAATAATATATATATTTTTAAAATACATAAAATAAAATAAAAAATACAGTCAGTTGAATAAATTAACAATATTCATGTATGTAATATCTCCCTGACCCTAGACCGGGGAAGTAACATAAAATTATGGGCTCATCTGGGATTTGAACCCGGGACCTCTCACACCCCAAGAGCGACTCATGTCCCTATAGACTAGGGATGTCTGTAGGAAAATGTCCTATGCAATTTTTTGGTTATAAGATTTTTGTTAACCACAGATCACATCGATTATTAAAACAATTATCTGTCCTTAGTTTAATTTACAGCAGTATTGTGAAAAATGTCTCCACTCTCCACTCTCCACAAACAATACTGCTTCCTCTAGGTCAGCAGAAACACGGGTTTGTGCATGTTCTGCTGAAACTGTCAGGTGAAGGATGTCAATCTGCATGTGCTGATATCACTGTGCATTTAAATTATGTGTTTTCCATATCAACATTATTTATCATTGCTGTGTGTACATGTAGTCTGAGGATGAATTTTCTGTTGATATGAGAAACAAATAAACATAAATACACATGCCTTCTCTCATACCATAAACATATACCTCCTTTTATGGATTTTGTTTAAAACATCAACCACAAAGGCAGGTTGAGCTCATTTACATATATATTACAGTGTTTTCATTTACTGTAATTACACATACCTCCATTACAATTACACAGACTATGTGAACTTTTAGTTTAATTATACAGTATCCGACTCAATTATATTATAAATCTAACTGACACAGGTCATTTTTGACTTGTCATAAGAGCATAGAATGCACCCCTTGTTATGTAAAATCAATGTAATGGATATACTGGTAAAATAAATCTATATTAAACTGAAGATTGAGTTATTCTTAAAAAATAATGTGAAAATAGCATTTAGTTCTCAAAGTACCATGTGAGAAAGAAAGAAAGAAAGAAAGAAAGAAAGAAAGAAAGAAAGAAAGAAAGAAAGAAAGAAAGAAAGAAAGAAAGAAAGAAAGAAAGAAAGAGAGAAAGAAAGAAAGACTTCACTGAGTGCTAATCAGAACTTCCAATTTGTCTGGGTAACAATGGACCTCCTCTGACATGTAATCACGATGCTCTGAGCCTTCACAAAGGGTCATTTTACCGCTTAATTACAGATCCATTATTCCAGCAAATTTTTATAAAAAGTTGCTTGACAAAGTAGGAACAGCTGCATTAATCATATGTCAGTGCGACAATGGAAAGGAGTGAAAGGAAATTATGTAAAAAAGAAAGAAAAAAAAAAAAAAGATAAATGACAAGTAACCGAAATTCATATGGCCAGTTATTCACACTAGGCAGGCAGAAAAGATTGTAAAGAGGAGGGGAAATCTGATAAAAGCACTAACAACAGTTGTTGTTGTTGTTTTCACACTTAAACAACCCATTTTCTGACTGTGAACTAAATCTGACCTCTACATTTTCAAGCTAGCATCTCTCGCTTCCTGCTCTCTGTAGGGAAATTACATAACAAGGTGATATGCTAAAGCTGTGATGCTGACCAAAGTAAATGAGAGTCAGCTCAGACTGACAGACGGAGACAGACTGTGTGGTTTCTGGTTTTCAAAACACGTCTGAGCCTTGGGAAATATGTTATGTGACCGGGGTTACATTACTCTGCAGTTTTAAGATAGGACTTGAAATATGGTAGTAAAGAAGCTTATGTATAAGAACACACCTTGATCGAATAGACTGTTCCAGAAGTGTATGAGCTCTTTGTGTCTGTGTTTGAAAAGTGCCAAGGTTAGAGGGACATTCTACATCAACCCTCCACAACTATCAAATAACACTTTGAATGATGCAATGACATAAGAAAACACCTGAAGAGTGGACCTGAAGTTCTTCTGTCCACTCAAAGGATGACTGAAAGGTCCCTGCATCTCGGATTTTTCTCTTGAGAAAAACAAAAATACTAATATGACTTGTTTCTCCTCTACAGTTTCAGAAAAATGTCACAACAATGTCAAAACTTGTGTTAGCAGACTTTTTGGCATATGTCAGTGATTTCATAAACTCATCCAATGCATCTGAGACCAACTAACACCTTTCAAAATCACTTGGGTTTCACTTTATTTTAAGGTTATGTTGTTACAGTGTAATTACTACTTTTCCTACTATGGTAGTTAATGGGGGGCGAGATCTGCTTGGTTACAAACATTTTAAATATCTTCTTACAGCATGCAGAACAAAGAAATGTATACAGGTTTGGAACAACTTGAGGGTGAGTAAATGATGACAGAATTTTGGGTGAACTATCCCTTTAAAGCAGGGGTGGGGAACGTTGATCCTGGAGGGATATTGTTCTGCAGAGTTTAGCTCCAGCCCTAATTAAACACACCTGAAGCTAATAAAGGTCTTCAGGATTACTAAAGTTACAGGCAGGTGAGGTTTTTTTTTTTTTTTTTTTTCTTTTTTTCAGGGTTGGAGCTAAACTCTGCAGGACAATGGCCCTCCAGGATCAATGTTCCCCACCCCTGCTTTAAGGTAAGGCACCCCAGGGGAATCTACTTCCCCAGTTGATTGATTACGAATTGACTTTTCTTCTTTTTTTTTCTGTTTTTGTATTACGTAAGTAATAAGTTTTCAGAAATGTTATGTTTATGTATGCAAATGAGGCATTATCTAATTAAATATGCAATAATTTACATATATTTCCAGAGCAGAAACTGAACATTGGATAAAGCCAGGTTCAAAATTTCATTAGGTTTAGGTTCTTGTTTCATTATGTTTACATATCAGAGTCAGTTTTTACAGAGGGGATTTTAGGGTATCTCTCTCTCTTTTTTCAACTAGGGAAAAAAAAAATCACCATGTTTTCAGGAATAAAATGTCTAAAATCAAGCAAATGTTATAAACAAACTCTTTTATAAAAACCTACAGAAAAATAGAAAACTGAAATGTCTGGTAAATGCTGCTGAAGTAGAGATTTCTGGCTCAGTGTATGAGAAAGATATGTATTGTAATTGAAACAATACATATTTGTGCATCTACATGCACTAATAGATAAAGTGCAATTAATTAAACACTTAAAGGGAAAGTTCAACCAAAAATGAAAATTCGCTCCTCATTTACTCACGCTCAAGTTGTTCTAAACCTGTATGAGTTTCTTTGTTATACTGAACACAAAACAAGTGTTTTTTTGTTTTGTTTTGTTTTGTTTTCATATTATAGATGTCAATGGGGACCAGCAGCTGTTTGGTTAGCAACATTTTAGTTCAACAGAACAAAGAAAATCATACAGGTTTGGAAAAACTTGGGGGTGAGTAAAGGATGACAGAATTTTCATTTTTGGGTGACCATCCCTGAGTATTTTAGAAGTTTGCAAAAAAACACATTATGATAACCCAAAATGCAAAAACGGTTAAATGCAGAGTACAAATTCCGAGTATGGTTTACCATACTTGGCTGTCACATTTCACTTACGTCACTCACAATGTCAAAATGTCAAGATGACCAGTGCATTAAAAAACAATGTTTAGCCTGTAGTGTCTTGCCTCAAATTAAACAGAACTGAGAACTTAATTATGTCTTTTTTTAACTGAACAAGATGACCAATCATCTTGGATATGTCTACAAATGAGCCTTGACCCCACTGGAACTGTTTGTGGAATCCCAGGGTGCCCATGTGGCCCAGAACCAGATAAACCACAAATTTGGAACAATGGAACCCAAAACGGGGAGATGAAAGAACAATAAAATGAAAGAGCAATAACTTTTGTCCTCAAGGCACCATTGTGCGGTAAACATCTAAAGAAAGTGCTATTTAAAGCACTCACTGTCTTTTTTTTTTCTTTTTTTCTCAAGTCGTGGGACATGCTCCCAGAATGAAGGAACAATAAAAGGGTAGATGATTTCTAAACAGTTTAAGCAAGCTTCTCATGATATCAATATGAGGAATCCCTGTCCTAAAACAACAACCCTCCGACAACAGGGTCTATCACAACTGATGCAGATAAAATAAGCCTGATTAAGAAAAAAAAAAAAAGAAAGAAAGAAAGAAAAACTGTGGAATTTCCCTGTTGGATTGTGTTGTAGAGAGTGTGAACAGCCTCGGAAAGTGAGCACAATCTCAGTCCCTGCACTGGCATCAATACCATAGATGGTTAACCTCATTGTAGCCATCCATCTTCACATTCAGAAGTGTCTGAGACCGTTCATTGTCGGTTGGGATCAATGATTTGCAGGTGCATTGAGTGTGATCCAAACATACTTCATCGAAATAAGAAAAGACAAACAGGGGGTGAAGAAAAGGAACTAGCACTTGTGTGCGGTGGACGAGTAAAGAGCTGTCAGACATCGAGAGCTCAGTGGAAAAAAAAGGCAGCGAAGATCTGCAAGCAATTCCTGCAGTGTTTTACTTCAGTAGCTTTTAAAAGTGTTGCACATCACTGATATCACTGACTTGGACTGCTTGCTTTTCACCTCACACTGCACACACATATTCTGGGCCTGAATTACTTCGTGTGAGGACTTGGAGTCTAAAAATAGCTGTCATTTACATATGCTGGTTCAAATATCCAAGGCTTCTCATATCGCGGCTTTGAGGTTGATTTACCTGTCCCTGCGGGGATAGGGAGTGTTCGTCCATTCAAGCAGATCCTGTGTGTGTGTGTTATCGCTGAAGCGCTGATTATCGGGTAGAGGATCAGGTGAGGGGTATCTCAAGGCTATTACTGTCTCAAATTAGGCAATCAAGCTTTGCTATGCAATTCATTTGAGCTAGTACACTGCCGTCTGATGACAAGACCTGTGCCATACTAATAAAGAGATAAATTCAGCGCTTAACCAAAACATGTAAAGTATGAAACGTGTAAGAGGATGTCATGTTAAAATGCTAAAATAATAAAATAAAATTATTAAAACGGAAGCTCAAATGCTTACATGCTAAAATAATAAATCAAATTCTCAATTCTTTCATTTAGGGTAGCATAAATATTAACAAAAGTGACATGAAATGTAATTTGTGTTTGATATTTTGTTTTCAATCCAAGACAACCCTGCCATAATTAAACTATAAATACTGATAAATTATATTATATATATATATATATATATATATATATATATATATATATATTTACCAATACTTAGATTGTGGGTTAAATTCTCTGGGAAAACATACTGAAAAGAAAATTGCTTTAAATGTATTGAGAGTCATTAGCATCTGCCATAAACATTTTTTAGGATGGCTGAACGCTATGTTGACCAATAAGCATCCGAAAATAAAACTATATATATATATATATATATATATATTATATATAATTAGTCAATATCACACAAGCAAGAAGTGCCATTGTTATCAGAGCAGCTGTGATTTGGCCGCAGGTAAGCAGTTTTGATATTTGGTAAAAACAGCATGATTGCAAATATGATACTGCACTGCTAATGAAAATAGTTCAAACAGCCACAGCAAAATGAAGCGATGGGCAAAACATTCACTTAATTTTTCTTCCTGAAATAAATCAGTTAGCAATTTGAACTCATCAGTTCAGTGAATTATTCAATGACTCACACAAAAGTTACTTGTCTCATGCATAAATGAATCAGCAGTTTTTAACTGGTTGAATGAATGAATCAGTGACTCACATCCCTCAATTCACTCCTGAACGAATCAGCATTTTTGAAGGAATTGTTTGAAAAAAAATGTAATGAGTCACTCATTAAGATAATCACTTGCCGCTCACTAGCATACCAGTGTAACTTGCAGAAATTGCAACACAGGCTCATTGGAAAAACGTACCTGGGTCAACATTTTTGCAAAACGCAAAATACGTACCAATACGTACATATCACTGCAGTTTCTAGCAGAAATGAACACTAGAGGCAGTAAAACAGCAAGCACCTTTAATCATTTTTATACACAATTATTATTACAGGGCCAGATTATAGATTAATAAAGACTTGTTTTCACACGGCTCCTTGCACAATAATGTTATTACCTCAAAACACTTTTTACCATAGTGCATGATTTGTAAACGAATATATTATGGGCTCACTATATCGCTCACCCAGCTCCAAATGTTCAGTTTTATTGATGGTACAAGCTTTCTCGGTAGCTCAGCTGGTACAGAATTGTACTTGCGATGCGAAGAGCTCAGGTATGAATCCCATAAAAGATGAGTCACATTAAAAGAGTTTAAAGACAAGAGTTCAAAAACAAGCTTAAAAGCCATGGTTATGATTGTGTTTTTTTTTTTTTTTTTTTATGTCACATTTGCTTTTGGTAACACTACCGGGTAGGTTTAGGGTTTAGTGTTGGTGTACGTTATTAAACATGACGGAGTATTAAGCTTTTAGCGCCTCTCACCAGACATTTCAAATTAGAACTGCGGTGATACCTACAAACTTTGCCATATTCATGTTCATCTGTTCCGGAAAAAAACTAAACACACTTTTAGCGCCACTCACTGGACATTTCGCTTTAAAACTGTCGCGGAACATGCACGACGCAACGTATATTGCGTTTTGCAAAAATGTTGACACAGGTATGTTTTTTCTAATTCTCACAACTAAGGATGTGCTATTGGAAAGTCAGCACTTAATAAATTTACTAAATAAAATAACATTAAAATGGAACTATTAATATTTGTATAATGTATTAACAGCAAAAAGGCCTTCAGTGCCATATTAAAAGTATGTGAATACGCTTATTGCTAAAGGGGTTTCGGGCCCATGTGCATTGTACCTAGCAATGCCCTTTAGCAATGACGGTGTTCATAATTCACAACACTAGTTAATTGCTTAATTTTGATGGAAAATGTAGCATTATGGAAAAAAGTTAAGAAATTAGCATTTCAATTTGATAAAGCTATTAGCATTTCATAAAATCAGTACGTAAATGTTCTTTGTTATTGAGCAGAATACAGAACACTGATTACAGGGACTGTCAAGATGAACCTGGGGTCAAACACAACACTGGAGGATGGGATAAAACCCACAAACTGTGTATTAGATCCTTGACCAGTTGTCACTGAGTGTAACCATGGAGCAGGTAGGTAATTAAGTGTATCACTGAACTGCTGTTTTTCAAGCGCATGCCAATAAAACAGGCCTTGAATTAAAGTTAAAGCTGATGTGAACAATATTTCCCGTGTTAAAACACTTTCTTTTATCTGAATGTGCAGAGTCAACTATAAGTATACTGTGTAAGCCATTTGTAGGTTGAGTTCCCTGAAAAGTGTAAACAAATCCCAACCCAGCAACCTCAGCTAATGAGTTTTGAAGTCATGATTTCAATAAAACAGCTCTACTGTTCATCAGTGAAATACTGTATGCGATTTGGGACGCAGACTTAGTTTATTCACATATGAGTGGGGGAAAAAATCTCAGCTTCAGTTGCCACTGGTCAACAGATTTTTTAATGAGCCATTTTTCTTTCACATTGGGTAAATAAAGTGTTATTACTCCAATGCATCAGTCAGAATAACAACATAATCCCAGTCAAATGTCATTGTGCATTATATGTTAAAGCTATTATGTTAAAATGCATTAATATAATTTGGAGAAAATACTGGATTTTAATATGAAAGCTGCAAACTGCACACCCATTAGTGTTAATATAATCCAATTTTTTTCCTCAGCCAATTTTTTACATTTTTATTAAATTTAAGTACAGCACTTACAAATAAAAGCATGTGATGGTACTGTACTTCGAAAATGCTATTATGCATAACAGTAGAAATCTTGCCCCCCAATTACGATCACTTACCGATCCCACAAAACAACTTATTAACAGTTCAAGTGAGATTAGTGTGAAGCAAATCAGGTGTGTATGCGCATGTCACTCTGAGAGGAGCTCCACTTTAATTTCGCCGTCTGGCCAACATGCAGTTCAACTGATAATGAATCCGTCAGTGTTGTCATTACTAAGGAGCTCTGACAATGCTGCAATGGAAGGTTAATAAACTACAGCCTTTCAAAATTAGCAGCAAAGAATGATTTTAATGTATTTTTAATTCAATAATAAGTCTCACAGTTGTGTACGATATTAGATTTCTGGACCAGAGGCATGCAGCCACTAACATTCTCATAAAAGCCTGAAATCAACTGCTTATGAATTTGCTTCTGGCAAAACTAGAATGAAAGCTTAATAAGATGCATATCTGTGGTGTGATACATGAGTCATAGCAGAGACTTTAGAGAACGCTAAGGCACAGATAATGTCCGTAGTTTAATGAATTAACGCTAGGCAGATGAGAAATCTGCATCACCTTCTCATCAGGTGAAATTAAATTCAACCCATGTGACCAAACTAGACAAAATATTTAAAGGGGACCTATAATTCAAAATTCACTTTTATAAGGTGTTTGAACACAGATGTGAGTCTACAGTGTATGAGAACAACCAGCCTATAATGGTAAATACCATTCACTCCTTTTTTTAATAATGCCATAAATCATAAACAGTATATCCAAATGAGCTTACGTAAGAGTAGTGGGAAGCCCCGCCCATGACTGGCGAGGGAATCTGCCCTATTAGCTTAGCTCCTCCCGAGTGAGCTGTATACAGTCAGCCATGTTTATCTCCTCACCAGAGCATTTAACAGCAGCAGAAATGTATTCTTATTAAAGCTACTAAAGTTATTTAATCAAGAGCAGTGAGTGATTTTCTGTTTTTCTTTTGTCGTTTGGTTCATATTACCAGCATATACATTAGCATTAGGTAGCCTACTATATATTACGCTGCTGCCTGCTGTCACTTTAATACATGGATTAAAGACATAACCGACTGTGTTTATGTGAACTTTGTGTGTTTTTGACATAACCTTGTGTGTATTTGACAGTTTAAGTGCAATGAAATCAGTTTAACACTCACAGGACACGCCGTCTGAGCATGCTTCGGGTGTGTGCGCTCAGAAAAACATATATCAGAACTTTAAACCGTTTAAACGCATGCAGATAATTAACTTTAATGATGACAAAGAACTGAAATGTCATGTGAGCGTGGCCTTGATAGAGATGACACATGTTTTGTTGGCTTTTGACAGAGTATTTGAGCCACAAGTTATACAGGCTCTGCCCTCTTCTGTAAAACAGGGTGTGGAGCAGCAGCTCATTTGCATTTAAAGACACATGCATGAAAACAGCATGTTTTTCCTTCCACTCAAAAATGAGCATTTACAACAGGTTATAATAAATGATATGTAAAGTATTTTGAGTTGAAACATCACATACACATTCTGGGGGTACCTGAGACAATTCAACCCTCTCCATTGACTTTGTATTGCGTGAAGCTGCCTCCTTGTCATTTCTGACTTATAACAAAAAACACAACAATGTCTAAAAGCTGCTGTGAGACAGTGTGTACAGAAAACAAGTTAAACAACCTAAGCTAAAAAAGTTTTTATAAGCTGTCGACCCAAAAAAAAAAAAAAAAGTGGACACAGGCAATTAAGACAGAGCAACGTGTCATATTACTCTGATAACTACGCCCACTGGAGGGGAGCATAATCAGAGACAGGATATGCAAAAAAATAAAAAAAGGATAAAAATAAATTGTATCGTATCCTGCGCCTGCTGTTTCCTTCTACTCCCCACCAGAGGTCACCATTGAGACCTTTTCATGGCACACACAGTCACACGTCACTCTGGACTACATTTCCCACAATTCCCCAGCTAGGCGCTAATCACACATTTACACCTGTTTCCCATCAGTGACTCTTTATAAGCTGCACTCAGACACACACTCTTGGCTGAGTATTGTTTAGCCTTTGTTTTACTTTGTTCTCTGTGTTCCTTGTCTTTGCCTAGCCTTGCCTGTGTTTTGACTCTGGACTGTTTCCTTGTTTGATGATTGTTTGCTGCCTGCCTTGACCATTGCCTGTTTTTGGATTACTTTTTTGCCTTGCCTTCCTGTTTCTGTTTGCTGGTGTTTGACCTACTTGCCTGTATGACTACGCTCTCCTGTAAATAAAGCCTGCATGTGGATCTCCAACTCCGTTGTCCCGTCCCATACGTTACAACTGTACACGTAGCCATACTGATTGTCAAGATCCCACAATTTAACCATTCTTCCTGCTGTTGCTTCATGTCTTAAAGACTGGCTTTTACAGTTCTGTACCTTATAAAAACTTAGTTCTGGGTTGTTGTTGTTTTTTTAGCTTGTTTGCTGTACACCCTGTCACACAGCAGCTTTTAGGCATTGTTCTGTCTTTTATTAGAAGCAAGAAATGACAAGGAGGCTATACAGTCTATAGTCTCAAATATGCTTTATAATCAGTCATAACAGTGTAATTTTACCTCATCTGTCGACTTGATGTCGGTGAATTGCAGAGCTGGTGCAAATATATACACATCGCTATGATCAGATTCTTTCTTAACTGCCGCTTTCCCACGTATATAATTTTTGTTGTGTGTTTATTTTGTTATTGCGAGGAAAGTGCGCAGCACATTACATATTCGTCTTAACGTCACTGAAGCATTGAATCATGTTCAGTCTCTTATACATTACGTGTGCACTGGCAATACTTTGCTGGCTGCAGTTCACTTAATGGTCACCAGTGTCACTAACAACAAGGGTTTTTTGAATTCTACATATAGCTCCTTTAAAGGGGACTTGTAACTGTATTGTACAAGAATTCATTGAATTGCATGTGATTCACTCGTCAAATTATTTAACACTGAACTGTATATGTGTGACACACTGAGACACTGAAATGCAGATAAAAAGAGACATATGAACATGTCCTTCAGATATCGCTGACCTTAAGATATCATTTCACTTATTGATTCAGCTCTTGCGAGCTACAGCATATAGTCTCTGATTTCTCTGGCCTAGTGCTTTGAACTGACCTACACTGTGACATTTAAAATATATTTATTAATTGATTCTCAGATATCTTATGATGTACCCTTAAACAATATTTTAAATAATGCAACACAGTTTTCAGGTTGCCCTATTGTTTGGCAATAATGTCTGGTTTAGAAGATAACCAGTGAATCCCATTTTATGTTTTATCCATTATTTATTAAGTCATAAATAATTTCAAGACTACTGGTTGTTTTTTTTATTTTATTTTATTTTTTTATTTTTTGGGGTGGGGGGGGGGGGGGGGGGGCATTTATGTTTCAAGAAATGCTGATGTAAATGTCTCCTTTGTTTTATTCTTTCTCTTTGGAATAACAAACAAGTACAACAGGATTACCTCTTAATGAACTCTTTAGATTTTATTTCAGGCATGGCTGCACATCTCTGTCAATCTCAAAGCTGAGTACAACTTCCTTAATGTGTGACCTCATGATTGCCAAACTAAAATTAACCTTGCCTGACGTGAAGAAATCCCACCAATACTATTATGTCCGTTAGTGCAGAAAAAATGAGGTTTATAGACGAATGCAGCTCCTGGAGCTTGCATTAAAAATGCATTTTAACGGCCGTGTTTAACAGAGGGGCTCTAATCTAGAGCGATGATCTACTCATACATACACTCAAGGTCACCCAGGCTTGGCAAAATGCTCAAATTGCTAATGGTGAGTGTGTGCTGCTCTAATTCCAAATCATTTATAACAGGTGCTGGGTTAAGATGCACAGGTTTAGCCGGATCATCATGGCTGACTGCGACTGGGACTAGCTTTTTTCATTTAAACTGCTCTTAAGGGGGCTCAGTGCGCAGCCTTGAATGTGGTACCAAAAGCTCAGTCACGGCCTGCAGAACTTTTCGCTTGTCCATACCTGGTGACTGAGCCTCCACTGTGGGTCACACTTAATGGCTGAACATCAGGGAATTCACTACTGAAATCTGCACTCAGTAAGACAGACATACCTGTACACATACTAATGTACCAAATTTCTTGATCAAACATTTTTTTTTCTTCAAACTGTGAACTGGATCCTATCTGTCTGTCTGTCTGATCGATCAATCGTCTGTCTAACTGTTTGTCTGTCTGTCTGTCTTTCTGTTAATCGATCAATTGTCTGTCTATCTATCTGTCTGTCTATCTCTCTATCTATCTATCTCTCTATCTATCTATCTATCTATCTATCATCTGTCTATCTGTCTGTCTGTCTGTCTGTCTGATCGATCAATCGTCTGTCTATCTGTTTGTCTGTCTGTCTGTCTTTCTGTCGATTGATCAATTGTCTGTCTATCTGTCTGTCTATCTATCTGTCTCTCTGTCAATTGATCATCTGTCTGTCTGTGTCGATCTATCATCTGTCTGTCTGTCTGTCTGTCTATCTATCTATCTATCTATCTATCTATCTATCTATCTATCTATCTATCTATCTATCTATCTATCTATCGGTCTGTCTGTATGCCTGTATGCCTGTCTAACTATCTATCTGTCTGTTTGTCTGTCTGTCTGTCGATCGATCGATCGTCTGTCTATTTAAATTAATGGAAAGCTCAGCCAAAAAATAAAAAAAAATAAAATAAATGTATAATTACTTATATTGTGGTTAGTTCCTCATACAAACATTTGGATATAGGTCACAAATTGTTTATGATAATTCAAATTTTTTTAATGATAATTCAGATATTTTTTTAATCAGTTTTGGAGCATTACAGCCCCTAAATCACAATTTAATTTTGTTTTATGTAAAAGTACAATGTAAACATCTTACCAAACATCTCCTTTTGTGGCTTACAAAAGAAAAAAGAAAAGTCATAAATTCATAACATGATGTCATAAAAACTGCATGTGTAATAAATGTTTAATATCTTTTTCTGTATAGTTCATTAAATATTATTATAAAGAAAAGGGGAGTTTATTGTGTTTATAAAAATGTTTATAATCTGCCATTAAAATGTAATTTACTGTATTTCTCTGCAACTTTTTATTTTTTTTTAATTTTTTTTTACAATACCACTTTTTTTAAAAGCCAATTGAATTCTGGTGTATGAAATCAAGTCCCACACTACATTTATTCCACTAAACAAATGTCAGTGTGATGTTTCAGTTTGGACTGACCATCTGTCCAGGGTGTCCTATCTTCAGCCCGAGACACTGGAATAGACTCCAGCATTCCCGCGACACTACATAGGACAAGTGGTTTGGAAAACGGATGGATGTTTCAGTTTGTTTTAAAGTTATCTTTAAAAGCACCTTCCAACACTTCGTGTAAACCTCTTACATTGTGAGTTTTCACTCCATTTTCTTAAAGTAATATATTTATATGTCAGCAGGAATGTGCAAATGAGGCCATATGAATAGGCCAAATCCCAGGTCTAAATCTGTACTGATGTCAGTGAGCCGTTGGGGGCCTTTAGAAAGGTTACACAAGATTCAAAGATCATACTGGGTGAAAATAACTCCATTTGTGCTGCCTCACTGCACTATTTGAGGATGATTTGAAGCCAGTCAAGCTTTGCACTTCTCTGATGAATATGAAACATTGTCTCATGTAACAGACATAATTCTTTTAAGATTAATTGATGGTAAGATTAAGGGTAATAGGTCTACTTTTAAGATAAAAAAAAAACTATAGCAGGAAAAAAAGAACTTCTTTCAAAATCATTCAAAAGTCTGGGGTCGGTAAGACTTTTAATGATTTTGAACGTTAAAAGGCTGCATTTATTTGATCAAAAGCAGTAAACAAAAAAAAAACAAAAAAAAAACAGTAATATTGTGAAACATCCTTTAGCCTATTTTAATATATGTTAAATTGTAATGTATTAGAGCAAGTGAGACAAAGTGAACACACACCTGTAGAGGTGCAAGTTAAAGAAAAAAAAACAAAAAAAAAACTATAGCTTAATTGAAGGAGAACAACTGCACATGCTTGTAAAAAGGCATAGAATTTGACCTGACCGTTGCTTTTTTAATGGTTTCCAAAATCTACAAGAGTCTGAAGTGGATGTGGTCAATAAAAAGGCATCAGGAAATAATATACACGCTTGTGTTTTGCGGAAGAAAGAAATTCATACAGGTTTGGAACAACTTGAGGGTGAGTAAATGATGACATCATTTTCATTTTTGGTTGAACTATCCCTTTAACGAGTTCTATATATTGTTTATCCTGCCTGGAATGACCATAAACATTGCAGATAACATTCAAATGATCAATTAAAGTACATATATCTTTAAAAACTATTCATGTGCGACTGATATGCTGCAAATCAGGTGATTTTAGATCAATGTTTTGACTGTAAGTCAGCGATGCCCTCCGTCAGCAGGGAATTGTAAGACGGCCGCTCGAACACTCCCAGTGGCTTCACCACCTGCTGACAGTTTAGAACACAATGAGCAAACCAGTCATTTATATAGACCATGTATTCCTGTAATGTTAAAGCTGAATTTTCAGCATCATTACTCCAGTCTTCAGTGTCATTCTAGTGTATGACCCTTAAAATAAATTTCAGTGATGCAGTAAGGCTGATTCATTCATATAAAATGACATTTGTCACTTTCATTAACCAGTTAAGTTTGTTACCTTATGAAACACATTTTAGGTTAGCTAAAAATAGCCAACCTTTTTTTCACAGTACAGTATAGGCAAAAAAATGATATGCATAAACCTTTAAGATGCAAATGATTCTTGATTTCCCCCCATGACTCTTCATGGTAATCACCTCTAATTTATGTAACTCGCTTGTAATTTGAAGGATTGTGTGATTTCAGAGAAGACAATGTTTGTTAAAAGTCTGAATGCATTACCCACTAGAGCAGAAATAAAACATATGTTCGATTTCCTCTGACGTCTTCAAAATCCATTCATTCAACTCAAAATATAATCCTGCTGTGCTCTGGAGATTACGATATTTTGCATGCTAATACCCTCCTGTGCAATTTTAAGCATTAATAACTAAAGAGATTACGTTCTGACATGCTTCTCGGTCTCTCTCCTCTTACAATCTGTCCTGCAACAATACGCATATAGTCTGAGATGAGTTGAGCAGCCCTAGAGCACTTAAGGTCAAGCGAAGTTTGAGTTATGCAGAAGTTTAAGAGCCTTTTGTAATATAATACAGTGTGCGGGCCCTTCTGCGTATGTGTGAGAATGTGGGATAAGGATCTTTGATAGATAATGCTTATGAAATAAATGCTTGTAATGCTTAAACTGGATTTAGATTGAATCAGTTTGCTGCCTGTCAGGGATATATCTGGTAAAATGTAATTGAATGTAAACAAATTACATGCCTTTGGTTGTAAAGTTTACAGTCAAATGTGCTATTCAGCCAGTCATTGTTGTCAGCATGTCATTTTCCTGCAGCTTCAGGGTGATAAGTTACCAGAGTTATTTTAGTATACTATTATACAGTATCAGTCAGTCACGTTTGACGTTACGTCGTAAGTGACTGACATATTAAGATCTCGATACGTCAGTCACTTATGATGTAACATCTCTGTTCCCTCCCCCAGGAGGAGTGTCTTGAATGTTGTTATTTTTATATTTTTTATTTCCATTTTAGTTGCAGTTTTGTTGTATGGTTTTGTTATTATTAAGTAACTGTTTTTCACCAAAAAATATGGGGCAACACAACTGTTTTCAACACTGATATTAATAAGAATTGTTACCTGAGCAGCAAATCATCATATTAGACTGATTTCTGAAGGATCATGTGACACTGAAGACTGGAGTAATGATGCTGAAAATTCAGCTTTGATCACAGAAATAAATAACATTTTAAAATATATTCAAATATATATATATATATATTCAAAGAAAACAATTTCAATTGGAGAGAAAAAAATGTATTTAAATTAACAAAAATGTTTTTAATGCTTTTAGTTTTAGTAAACTAAGTCACATAATGATTACAGCTCAGCTGATTAGCTCAACATTAATTATTAATTATTCATCATTAATTATACCTCATGCCTCCAAACCCGTAAGACTTTCGTTAGTCTTCAGAACACAAATTAAGATCTTTTTGATGAAATCTGAGAGCTTTCTGTTCCTCCATTTACTGCCTTTGCAACGACCACTTTGACACTTCAAAAAGCTCAAAAGGGATCGGAAAACTAATTCATATGAATTGAGAGGTTTCATCCAAATTTTCTAAAGAGACTCGATCACTTGCTCAATTCATATGAATTAGTTTTCCGATCTCTTTATGAGCTTTTTGAAGCGTCAAAGTAGTCGTTGCAAACACAGTCAGTTGAGAGCTCTCAGATTTCATCAAAAATATCTTAATTTGTGTTCCGAAGATGAGCGAAAGTCTTACGAGTTTCGAACGACATGAGGGTGAGTAATTAATGACAGAATTTTCATTTTGGGGTGAACTAACCCTTTCATGTATTATAGTCCTCAGTGATTCATGAAGCAAAACATTTAAGCCCAGTATGCTCCAGTGGCAACTGTCCACCATAAGACACTTTGGATATAAGCATCTGCTAAATGACTGTTTACTTACAGTGAAACGTAAAAGAGTTGCCAGGGTCATTTTGAGGAACTCAAGAAGGTGAGAGATTGTGATTGTACTGCTATCAACCGTGTACCCCGAGGAACTTGGAAAGGTTTCTGTTTTTCTCTCACCTGACTGCCTCCTTACTAGTTCAGCTAAACAAGAGTGAGGGTTTCTGGGAGCTCCGGGTCCAGATGGCAAAAAAAGTAGCATAATTATTCAGCCCATTAGCCAGCCTAATTAAACAGTCACCTCACACAGCTCCATCAGCATCACACACACACTTATCTCAGCCTGCATCATAGCTTATAGGCTACACACTTTAATCACATGCTATTTATTTATTTATTGGTTTTATCTCTCAATGGGCTTGAAGTCAACATGAAGATAGTATTAGGGCAGATGCAGCTTTTACTAGCTTGCCTCCATTATACTCATTCCCCTGGCCTCAAGAGGCGCACTACTGACGCTAGAGACTGCGGTCTTTGCGCTCTCGAATCCCTTTCGGAGTGGATCGAGTAGGACTGGGTACAAAATTGTGGGGGCAGTTGTGGCCTAATGGTTAAAGAGTCGGACTTGTAAACCAAAAGTTGTGGGTTCAAGTCTCAGTACTGGTAGGAAATGTAGGTGGGGGGAGTGAATGAACAGTGCTATCTTCTACTCTCATTACCCACAACTGAGGTGCCCTTGAGCAAGGCACCTAATCCCCAATCACTCCCCAGGCACCGCAGCAAAATATGACTGACCAATGCTCTCTGTGTGTATACTCAATACTGTGAGTGGGTGAAATGCACAGCACAAATTCCAAGTATGGGATGTCACTTCACTTCAGGTTTTTAAAGAGCAGTGTTGGGGAAAGCTGTAGCTCACTAGGTTACAGGCTAGTCGTAATTTAGGGTACATTTACATGACAACTATTTACTAAAAACTTAAAAGTTTTTTGCATTTTCAGGTACAGGCGACAATGTTTTCAAAACGATCCCCATTCACACTGAATGAAAATTACTAAAAATGCTGTATTATGCTGCCAGGCAAGTAGCTAAAGACTGAACACACAATACACATACGTGTAACCCCTCCTGTTAAAACTGCCCGCTCTAAGCGGGTCTCGAACCTATGTCGGCCAGCATGGAAGTCAGGTGCTCTAACAAGGAGGCTAAAGATCACAGTCTCTAGCATCAGTAACTAGAGCACCTCTTGAGATCAGAGGAGTGAGGTTTACATGCACAGCTCTTACTGGCCTACATCCCTACAGTCACTGCTGAAAAGGTTTCAAATATGCAGAAGATGCTGGAAAACCAAAGAATCTGCAGGACCTGAAGGATTTTTTTGAAGAACAGAGTTCAGTTTAACTGCTCAGAACAAACAAGGGACTCATTAAGAACCGTCACAAAACAAAATAATAGTCGTAGATCATCCAGGTAACCACACTCAGTAATAAGAATCAAGGGTATGTAAACTTTTGAACTTTTGAATTTTTATAAATTCAGCTATTTATTTATTTTTTTGTCTTGTGGACTTTATGTAAACAACTGTTTTGTGAAATAGTTTATTAAGGACAGTACTAAATAAAAAATAACATGCAATTTTCATGATCCTTCTTATTTTGTTAAAATGATTCACATTTTTCTAGATTCTGCAAGGGGTATGTAAACTTTTGAGCTCAACTGTATATATATATATATATATATATATATATATTGTTATTTATGTATTCATTTATTTTAGGTATTTCCATTTATCATTTATGTTTTCATTTTAAGCTCTATAAGCAATTAGCTTAATGACAGCATTAAACTAAAATAACACACTAATAAATTGTTTATACAACTAATAAACTATACTCTGTGAGTAAAAAAAAAAGTAGTGATGAAATAAATAGGTTTAATTAAATACAATTTTTTTTTTTTTTTTTTTTTAATACAGCCCAACATTAACTTCTGTGCAGGGGGCTCAAATCAGAATGAATTGGTTATTTCTAAACTGATTTATTTACAAAAAAAAAACAAAAACAAAAAAACATCTGAACAAATTGATTCACAAAAACAAATCAGACTTTCCACTGAGAGATGACATTTTAGAAGAGTCTGCATATTGATGTATGTAAAGTATTGCTTTGCTGCACCACTATTTGTAAGAGAGAGAAAAAAAAAATGATTGTTACAGGAAAATCTACACTGTTAAACAACAGCATGCTACTGAATAACACATGCATGTCATGTGAAGCTTCCTGTTTTGAAATTGTTTGCGTCCAGGGACTTCCAGGTTTCAATCGCACTGTGCAGTGAATCGAAAAATGACTACCAGTATCATAGGGGAAAGGGAACTGACAATTTCCTGGACATCTAAAAAATATTGGACTTTATGTTGCTTATGAAGGTGACTCATGTCAAGACCTAAAAAGACAAACACCTGAGGAACTTTTTGAATTTAATTCCCCAGTTTATAGAAGTCTTAAAGTCAGGGACTGTTTCATCTGTTAATAAGTATAAGACATATGAAGCGATTCTGATGCTGAGGTTTCTCATTGTGATGACTTCATATGTTTTATGTATGAGTGCAAAGAAAACAAACAAAGAAAAGTAAATGCCAAGTTACCTTTTTGAGCAATGTCAACAGTGAAGACAGACACTTTTAAGCGCTCCCTGAAGACCTGTGTTCAATTTCATCTTTTAACACAGAGACCTTATTCTCTCAAAGGTGCATCTCTGAATCTGTTTTTACTTTGTTTTGTTGGAATAATAATGCATTGTATTTGATTGCAAATAGCATAAAAAAAAACTTAAAGTGATTAAACAAAGAAATTATTATATATAATAATTACAGTGGGTACGGAAAGTATTCAGACCCCCTTAAATTTTTCACTCTTTGTTATATTGCAGCCATTTGCTAAAATCATTTAAGTTAATTTTTTTTCCTCATTAATGTACACACAGCACCCCATATTGACAGAAAAACACAGAATTGTTGACATTTTTGCAGATTTATTAAAAAAGAAAAACTGAAATATCACATGGTCCTAAGTATTCAGACCCTTTGCTCAGTATTTAGTAGAAGCACCCTTTTGATCTAATACAGCCATGAGTCTTTTTGGGAAAGATGCAACAAGTTTTTCACACCTGGATTTGGGGATCCTCTGCCATTCCTCCTTGCAGATCCTCTCCAGTTCTGTCAGGTTGGATGGTAAACGTTGGTGGACAGCCATTTTTAGGTCTCTCCAGAGATGCTCAATTGGGTTTAAGTCAGGGCTCTGGCTGGGCCATTCAAGAACAGTCACAGAGTTGTTGTGAAGCCACTCCTTCGTTATTTTAGCTGTGTGCTTAGGGTCATTGTCTTGTTGGAAGGTAAACCGTCGGCCCAGTCTGAGGTCCTGAGCACTCTGGAGAAGGTTTTCGTCCAGGATATCCCTGTACTTGGCCGCATTCATCTTTCCCTCGATTGCAACCAGTCGCCCTGTCCCTGCAGCTGAAAAACACCCCCACAGCATGATGCTGCCACCACCATGCTTCACTGTTGGGACTGTATTGGACAGGTGATGAGCAGTGCCTGGTTTTCTCCACACATACCGCTTAGAAACAAGGCCAAAAAGTTCTATCTTGGTCACATCAGACCAGAGAATCTTATTTCTCACCATCTTGGAGTCCTTCAGGTGTTTTTTAGCAAACTCCATGCAGGCTTTCATGTGTCTTGCACTGAGGAGAGGCTTCTGTCGGGCCACTCTGCCATAAAGCCCCGACTGGTGGAGGGCTGCAGTGATGGTTGACTTTCTACAACTTTCTCCCATCTCCCGACTGCATCTCTAGAGCTCAGCCACAGTGATCTTTGGGTTCTTCTTTACCTCTCTTACCAAGGCTCTTCTCCCCCGATAGCTCAGTTTGGCCGGACGGCCAGCTCTAGGAAGGGTTCTGGTCGTCCTAAACGTCTTCCATTTAAGGATTATGAAGGCCACTGTGCTCTTAGGAACCTTAAGTGCAGCAGAAATTTTTTGTAACCTTGGTGAGATCTGTGCCTTGCCACAATTCTGTCTCTGAGCTCTTCAGGCAGTTCCTTTGACCTCATGATTCTCATTTGCTCTGACATGCACTGTGAGCTGTAAGGTCTTATATAGACAGGTGTGTGGCTTTCCTAATCAAGTCCAATCAGTATAATCAAACACAGCTGGACTCAAATGAAGGTATAGAATCATCTCGAGGATGATCAGAAGAAATGGACAGCACCTGAGTTAAATATATGAGTGTCACAGCAAAGGGTCTGAATACTTAGGACCATGTGATATTTCAGTTTTTCTTTTTTAATAAATCTGCAAAAATGTCAACAATCCTGTGTTTTTCTGTCAACATGGGGTGCTGTGTGTACATTAATGAGGGAAAAAAATGAACTTAAATGATTTTAGCAAATGGCTGCAATATAACAAAGAGTGAAACATTTAAGGGGGTCTGAATACTTTCCGTACCCACTGTATATATAACACAGTTGCATTGTTGTATTTCCTTAACATTACCTTAACAAGATGAACAAAAGAAATAAAAAATAAAACAACCTTTAAATAACATTGATGAAACATTACATAAACGTTAAATGTGTTTCATAGTCTTCAAATCTTCAATCTTGTATGATAGGGCCCAATGACTTAAGCCCCAGGTATACTTCACTTTCCTCATCTGGACGCTTCCCGCGCGCAGTCGTGTCCACGCATCTTTCAAAGTATACTAAACCACAGATTCGCGCGGATGACCGAGTTCGACACATGCGCAGTACATTTTTTTCTATACTCTTTACCATACATCGTGTCATCAACGGGACATTCGCTGGGCAGGATTGGAGGAGAAAATAGTGCATCCACCATTGCAACATAGTTACACCAAGAGAACAGGAATCAAAAACGATGGAGAATGCTTCTGAGTTTACTTGTCTTGTTTTTGAATCGCTCTTTACACACTCTTCTTTGACGACTGCACATTGTGCTCAGTACTGTGCGTATTGCCACCTAGTGGACTCTTCTGTCTTGCTTGCGCATGCGCTGTTGGGTGCGGTCTTGAAATTTGGGCTGCAAGAAAAATTACGTCATGCGGATGGTGCACGATTGCGGACGGCTTAAGTATACCCTGGGTTTTACTCATTAAGACATTTATCGCCACCTACTGGCAGTAACATTTTTGTTATAGATCGTTAGAGGGAATAAGCGTAAGGAAAAGGGCAGCAATGACAGTACTGAGGAAGGAATTTTCTGACCCTTCTTCAACAAACATCCAACCCCAATCAAATAAGAGTGCATAATGAAAGTGACTATGCTAGCACCTCTAAAGCTTGTTAAAACACTGTATGCAAAACAATCCTTCATTTATTAGTTGCACTGTTTGGCAGCCTGTTTTGTCTAATTAGCGTACAATGACTGTGCTCTAATCACTGAAAATAACCCCTCAACATAATGAAGAGTTAAATATTTAATTTTTCGACAAAAGGAACTATCTGAAACAAACCCACTTTGTCAGCCCTAATGAGTTTTCCCTTAATCTTCCAGCAAATGTTTACTCTTTCAACTATCTACCTGACACAGGGCCAAGTAAATTAATGCCTAATGCCATTGGATTTCACTCTTAGCTTCTTAGTCTTTATTGTGACATAATGTAACAAAAATGTAGGGCGGAGACTTGGTCAGTTCATTGGTTGATCATTGAATGGAGGCAAAACTGAATGTGAGCTTTCAAAGAAAAGGGCGGGTTGAAGCGGACGAAATGATTGGCATAGCGGAAGATCAAGTTATGACATTTTGGTTAAAAATTATAATACAGAAAGAAAAATAAACATATGCATGGATGAATAAATCACAATAATATCAATAACATGCATTTAGAAAATTCCCATTTCATGTCGACTTTAAGAGCCTTCCAAAAAAAAAAAAAAAAAAAAAAGAAACAGAAGAAAGAAACAGGCCCTTGTAAAAAAAAACTACTGTGTATAATGCAAATAATTACTGATATATGTTGCTTTCACATAAATAAATAAAAACATTCAGAATACATGCAAATTATGAATAAACATTTGTTATTTTTAGAAGCAGAGTGTGTAGCCACAACATCTGCTAACAGAAGCTAATGGGGCCATGCTAACCAGCCAGCCAGCCCTTGACCACTTGAAAATATCTCCAGCTCTTCCATTTCCGCTGATGTTTCCACTGTGTGCATAAAGTGAATAATCAATCCGGATCACAACACGCTAATGTAGATACACACTTTAGGGCCCTTCCATATGATGAAGCGATTCAAGTTTGAAATAATCAGTCTAATTAGATTAGGCCATATTCTTATGGGCTGTTCTGAGTGATGTCAGAAAGCCAGGAATGACCTTGGGGAGTCTGTGCTCCAGACCTTAAATGACAGATGACAGAGTGGGTGGTTTTGTGTGGTGATCAATGCTGAATGCAGATGAGCTGGCAGTCCGGAAGGCTCTTTCGGTTCCCAGGGGAGGTGCTGGGTTAGACTTCAGGGAAAGATCAAAGGCTTTTGGGGAACTGACATTGATTTGTGTTCCTTCCAAGGAGTCAGGGTTTGGCTGGTTAGCATGATCCAGTTAGCCTCTGCTGGTAGATGTCGATAACTACACTATCCTGGGGGGAAAAAGCCTCTTTCTCTGTTGTCAGCCACAGACAGAAGACCCGTGTTTTGCAAGGAATATGTAAGTTCTGAATATCTCATAATATTACAAAAGATGATTTTGACTCTTAAATGCATTATTGTAGTGCTTTTTCATTTTTGTAATTTTACTGTCATTTTTAGCTCCAGTGCAATTAGTCACATGGCATTTAGGCTCAGTAGACTGACTCAAAATAATAAAACAAAACAAAAAATAAATAAATAAATAAACAAAATAAAATAAAATAAAAAATAAATTAAATGGTCTAATCTGTCCAGGGTAAATTAAATTATGAAATAAAATAATAAAGGCAAAAAAGACAGAATTTAATTGCATACTTCACTAAAATAAAAAATAAAAATAAAAATACATTTTAAATTAAATTAAATTAAATTAAATTAAATTAAATTAAATTAAATTAAATTAAATTAAATTAAATTAAATTAAATTAAATTAAATTAAATTAAATTAAATTAAATTAAATTAAATTAAATTACTGTTTAGACTGCCCATCTGTCCAGGGTAAAGTACAACGAAACTAAAGAAAAAAAAGAAAAAAAAAGAAAAGCAATAAATGTAAAGATGGCAGAATTCAAATTGCATACTTTGCAAGACGTCATGCCCCAGTCAAGAAACTTTCATTGAAATGCATATGAATGCTAATGGATAGCATTCTTCATGCATTATAGGCCTCTTTGGTTCCTTCTGTATCATGTTTGTTCTTTTAGAGATAATAATATATATATATATATATATATATATATATATATATTAAGTGCATTAGCTAGACGTCCTTCATTATTATGAAGGCATTTAATGAATTAAAGTAATTATTCTCCAATGCTTAGAAACTTGCAGTAAAATATCTTGAAATTGTGACACTAAGCATTTTCTCATGTAAGGCTTTGTGCCATATATATGATTTCAAAGCAGTGTGAGATCTCACGAAAGAATATCGTCTAAGGAAAGTTCCGACCCAAAGGAAACATCTTTTGAAAACTTCCCTGAACGTTTGAGCCAGAAAAGCATCTAAAAGCTGGCTTATGCCTACTTCATAATCTGGTAATGATTTGATCCCTAGTGCTGGATTCTTTAAATACCCTGCTAAAGGCAAGAGAAATAATGCATCGGAGCGATTACTGCCAACCACGTCTTATCTGCTATTAGACTCCTTAGCATTTGGGGCCGTAAATAATCCACGCAAGCTATGTTAATCATGACACCTTAAGACATCAAACATATATAGATTTCAGTTGTCTTCATTTGCTATGCTTTCTTAAGCCTAGCATGAAGAATAATGTGCTGGAGGCATAACATCCAGGCATTGCCGGAAATTGCTAAAGCAAGCAATCGTAGACAGATTGGGGAATGCTGGATACAATGGAGGTGAAAATGTGCAAATCTTCTATAGAGTAATGGAGGATGTCAATTCATACTCAAATAGAATGTGACACGTGCGGTAAGTGCTGGTGAGGGGGATATAGTGCTCGAGGCTTTTCACTATGTCTTTGGCAATTCTCCAGGCAACGCAGCCAAGCCCAGAAAGGTAATGCGCTTAGTGCTCGAGTTGCACCTTCCATGTAATCAGAAAATTAATTTTTTTCTTCTTCAAACACCTTCTTTTGGAAGGATAAGAAATTATTAGGACACAGTCAAAATGCACTCCTCATTTTCATAATAAATCATGGATCTGATTTGTATTTGCTGTTTTGTCATTTGTAATATCACAATATACTACATTGATATATCACAGATATGTGATGTTTAATTGTGTGTGAATTATTTTTACAAGATGTAAAATAATTCTTTGATGTCCCCAGAGTGTGTATGTGAAGTTTTAGCTCAAAATACAAAATATTATTATTTTTTTATAGCATGTTAAAATTGCCACTTTTTTGGGGGTGAGCAAAAACACCTTTAAATGCAAATGAGCTGCTGCTCCCTATCAAGAAGAGGGCGGAGCTTCAAGAGCTCATGCAACAAACAAACAGGACAATCTCATGCACTAAAAGTGTTCAGTTCAAACCGGAGTCGGACAATGATGCCTACAGAGCCAGAGAATATAAGCTGCTATCTATAAGATAGAACAGGTATAGTTTAGTTTAATTACAGTTTTAACTTATGTTGTCATCTTGCTTTTATCCACTATTAGTACAAGCCTGTTCTAGCAGACCCCGTCCGAATGATGGCCAAAACTTTACTGATGAAGTTTGTGAAGTTTATTGTACGTAACACAAAAGATCCATTTTCACTGCAGGAAATCACACGCTTTAAAGTCTTAACCATAAACTCTCTCTCTCTCTCTCTCTCTCTCTGCATTATTATCAACATACACAGTGATAGAAATACAAAATACAAAAACACTCATTACAACTAACAGTAAACAAATATATACAAACCTTAGAATCTGCAAACGGCTTGTTCTGAGACACTGCTTATGAATTATGTGGATAAAAAAAAAAAAAAAAAAAATGAGGAGTGGGTGGATTTTTATCATTAGAGTGGTTGTGTTAGCACACTGCCAACACACATTTATGTTCAAACACCATGTAAAAGTTATTTTTTTGCATAATAGGTGCCCTTTAAGTCTTTTTTTTAACATGGAAGTTGGATAGCAAAGTGACCAATTAATCAAAGTACTTTTTTTTAATTATTTTGTCAGGGTTTGACACAGGTTATTTTGCAGTTTATTTTATTGTAACAGTCATGTGTTGCAATAAAATACTTTATTTGTGTAAAATCAATACTACCATTCAAAAGTTTGTGGTCGTTTTTTTATGTATCCTAAAAAAACATCTTATGCTCACCAAGGCTGCATTTATTTGATGAAAAATACAGTAAGAACACTAATATTGTGAAATATTATTATAACATGAAATAATTGTTTTCTATTTTAATATATTTTAAAATGTAATTTAGTGATCAAAAGCTGAATTTTCAGCATCATTACTTGTCACGGTCATGCTAGGCTCTCCCTCATTTATGTGACGTCACACTCGCCATAATACTGAACATGAACTACATTTCCCATCATCCTCTTTGGCCCGCAATCACACACAGACCTGACACTTATCAGACCTCATCATTGACACTATACATAGAGCACATACTTTCAGTCACTGGCCTTCTCTGATGTTACAGACCACTTACCTGCTACTTGCCTGTTTACCTTGATTGCTAATCCTGTTATTGCTTCCAAGTCGATCTCCAGTCAGCTCGTTCACCTCAGGATTTGCAAGTACTCTAAACTGTTATCCAGTCATCTCCTGTCTAAATGTGTCTCCCTTGTGTGTGTGTGCTGTCTGCGATCTGTAAGCAAAAGACTCAAAGTTAACAATAACATCTACTCCAGGGTTCCTCAAAATTTGCCTTGGAGGGCCAATACCCTGCAGAGTTTAATTCCAACCCTGATCAAACACACTTGAGCAAGCTAGTCAAGGTCTTTAGAGTTACTAGAAAATCACAGGTAGGTGAGTTTGGTCAGGGTTTCTGCAGGGCAGTGGCCCTCCAGGACTGGATTTGAGGAACCCTGATCTATTCTACAATCTCTAGAATCATAACTTATCTGCTTTTCGACGGTGTTCCTGCCAAAACTGACACTGTTTACTATTTCAGTGGTCCACTTTGGCATTCTACTAACTATAAGTAAATGGGCTATATGCATGTAGCGTTCTTTAGAACTTCTGCAATAATATAAGCCAGCTCAAACTTCTGGTGAGATGTCATTTGCTGGTGTGTTGAGCATCAGTAGTGTAATACTTAGTTTATAATCAGAATATAGTCACTTAAATAGTCAGGCATAGCATTAATTTAGTTATTCAAATATAAGACAGCATAAAAAAATAAATAAATAAAGACGTAGGCTACCTCATTGTTATTCATCAGTTTTCACACTGTTATGTGAAAAAAAAGCTTCAAAAATTAAATATTTGTTGTGCACTTTAGTTAGATTAATTGAATAAAATGTGTGTTTTTACAAGTGTAATCAAGTGAAATCACTGATCTTGCGCTGCACTGACTGATAGCTGCTGTGTTTACAAAGGGAAAGTGCGGCGCTCGCTTTCTGTCATTCATTCACAAGAAAAGTTATTGTTAGAATTGAGTATTTCATACTTCACATTGACAAAATATATTTTTAAACCTAGTTATTTTATAATGTTTAATATTTAGTAGTCCCAGGGATAAAGCCTATATATAAGTGTAAAGTATAAAGTATAGAGGTTTTGTCCCGGGCACCTTGTATGTAAATGTTAGCCCTGATTAGGGCCTTATAGGGATGTATACAAAACTTATTTAGAATTAATAGAGGTTTTTTAAGTCTCTTCAGTGTCGTTGATGTTTTGCTGTAGATGGTTGTTTTATTTGAAGGCACCATTATGGTGATTAATGTTCCCTTTTTGCTGGGACCTTGTTTAGTTTTAATTTATTCTCTCTACTACTGTAAGACTGTGAAAGCAGCTGGTGTATGGGTATGTGGCCACTGTGATTTTGCCAAGTAAGACATGTCCCTGGATCAATATGGTCCTGGAACAACATTCCTATCTGAAAATTGAGTTTCTCAGGTGGTCATCTAGCATATCAAGAGCACTAAATATGGCGCATTATGAGCAAATATGTGTACTGTGTATACTTGCAATGTAGAATGGTCTGGAGCATCCATTTCCCCCCACAGTATATAAGCAGCTTTTGGCACATCCATATAAAAGCTATAAAGCACCTCAGTCATAGTTTGATTTAAATCCTCTTGGCTTGGTTTTAAGTAGATCTCTCTCACATTCTACTATGGGATCTTCAGTAAGAAGGGCTATGTAGTGCCGCCCTCACCATCTTATGTTCTTTTCAGAGCAATTAATCTCTCTTTACAAAAGAAAATACACTTTCGGTGCATTACAAGGTTAAGCAGTCATCAGGTTGAAAAATGGTACTTAATAATGACTTTAGTTCAGTAATTACTTATTCAATTGCATGTCATTTGCTTATCACCTACAGAAACACTTCTAATGTGATAAACTTGCAACTCATTATTTTGTAATTGGATATGGACGTGGCCCTGTTTTTCTTGTATTGAACCCTAATAGATGAAACCTATTATCACATGCCGTGGTTACTCGCATTAATACAGCATTAAGAAAGTTTTTTTTTTTTTTTTTTTGTGGTGAGTGGTGACATCTTTAGTGAACAATTTTGGGTTCGGTACGATTTATTTTTATTTTATTCTACAAGGATGTATTAAATGTCAATCAAACGTGACAGTAAAGACTTCTTAAAAATCAATTTCAAATAAACACGGTTCTTTTTAACTTTCTGTTCATCAGAGAATCCTGGAAAAAAAAAAAAAAAAATAATAATAACAAATGCATCATGCTTTCCACAAAAAATAAAAAGCAGCACAACTGATTTCAACATAATCATCAGCAGAAAATGAGCATATTAGAATGATTTCTGAAGGATCATGTGACACTGAAGACTGGAGTAATGATGCTGATCAAAAGCACAGCATTTATTTGAAATATAAATCTTTTGTAACATTATAAATGCCTTTACTGTCACGTTTGATCAAATGAATGTATTCTTACCTGAGTAATTTGGTTAGTTAATTTATTTTTCTTCCTTTTTTATGTTTACCCCAAACCCTTTGAATGGTAGTGTAAATATTATATAGTAAATATTATATAGCACAAACTCTGTCTAAGAACAAATTAATAATTACTCATTATTTGGCATAAATACACACACATATATGTTATTAGAGGGGACAGTGCATATCAAGCTCCGGTGGCCACAGAGCTTGGCAAATCAAGATCACCACCATGTAAAGTGATGCTCGCTACTCTTGTGCTACATGTACCTTGCTGTCCTGTAGTTCCTGCACCAGAGCCAGTTCACAACATGATCGCCACATCAGAGCCTGTTTACAGCATGGCTGCTACACCAGAGCCTGTGCACAAGATGGCCGCCACAACAGAGCCTCCAGCCGTCATGGCCGCCATGCCAGAATCTCTAGCCATCATGGACACCACGTTAAAGTCTTCAGCAGTCATGGACGCCACATCGGTGTTCCCGGTTGTCATGAACACTGCACATGAGGACAATAAGGCTGTCCCAAGGTACTTGAGACTGGCTTCAAGCTTTGAGGACAGACCGCTGACATCGGTGCTTGTAGCCAGTATCCCTAGACCAGCGCTATCCCTAGACCACTGGCCTCAACGCTCTCAAGCCTGCTGGTGCCCACGCCGTCCATCCCAGAGGCTGTTCCCTTGTGCTCTGTTCACCCCATCACTGCAATGGCCCTTTTGTGTGTTTGGGCCACACACTGCTCTCCAGTCCATGAGTCCACTCCAGAGTTCACTCCAGTCCCAAAGCCCAGCCTTGTAACCTATGAACTTTCTGTCTGCCCTGATGAGACTGTGGAGGTTACCCCTGAGTTCCCTGGCTGAATCCCAAATGGCACACTTCTATGCACTTTCGGTCCTGTGGATGCCATGTGCGCTGCCATGTGTGTGTGTCCGTTAAATCCACGAGACCATAGGGTATTCCATTCATCATTGTAGATTTCAGAAGGGTGCTCGCGAGCGCCCCCTTTGCAGCCGCTATGCGCCCTCGATGTGAACTTCAGCTGAGCCCGCAAGTTTGCGAGCTCATATATATATATATATATATATATATATATATGTATATATATTATATCCTGTATTGTATATCTGAATGACTTTGAAATGACAATGTAACATGTATAAATAAAAAATGTAACAGGACTGGAATTTGAACTGGTCACATCCAGCAAGATTGTAAATTGGAATTTCAGCTGGAATGAGAGGGAGATAAATTTAAAGACATTCAACAGGCCAAAGTTTGTGCAACCAAACAAACACTTACATTATTAATTTTGGCTAATTACACTTTATGATCCCACTGAGCTCTGCACAATGCATTCTGGGATCGGCACTCCATGAAGGATGCTGCCTCTGAGTTTGACGAGGCTCTCTCAAGGCAGCGTAATTAAGCTCCCTGCTCTTTGGAGGGCCAGTGATGCTGTCGAATGCTGCCCCCATAGGCAGATAACTAGGCTTTTGAAGACAACGACGATCTTCCATCTGTGCTCGACAGAAGCTCGTATCTGTCACGTAGGATGGATTAGACAATTGCTTGTGCTATCCTTTTGTGAGCACCCCATTTTCTACTGTTACAGGTATAATTATAATCACAATGAAAAATAGGCAGAACCCCTACCGCGACACTCTGTGGAGGCCAATGATGGTAATTAAGTAATGAGCTTGGTAGCGTTGCCCCTATCCCCTGTCTCCTCTGCAAGTTCACAGTGACCTATTTAACTTTTGTTCCCTCTTCTTGCATCCTGGCTTATTTGCATAAGGTACTGTGTCAATGGGCCTCATTAATACATTCATTAATGTCAGGAAAATCTAATTTAGAGAGCTGAATTATTTAAGATCCCAAAGACACCCACTCTACACTCCTGTGGATGGCCATGTGCTGAACAATACATCGGCCCGCTGTTTATATGAGGACTGCGCCACAGATTTGAGCTCATCTGACATGTATAATGTGTAATTATAAATGTTTTGTTTGGGAACCAGCTCACGATGATGGTTGTTTATCATATCCAAATGTTAAGCTTCACATAATTGCCAATGATGTTTATGATTTCTGAGGACAGTAGCCTACGCAAAACTGTGATTTAGTACAGGAGGCAAAAGGTCAGGTATTATTCACAGTACAAACGTCCTGTGACATTTCAGCTTTAGGAAACTGACTGGCATAAATAACAGTTTATTGAGAAATGATCGAGTTGCCTCTGGTCTTTGCTTTGCGGTTTGGAAATTCTTCCTTCACAAGGCCTGTAGACACAATTATCGTTTTAGAGTATTGGTGGATTTAAATGAATACTGCTCTTCCATTATGTGCCGTTTCATCTGAGTGATTTTGAAAATGACAATGTAACATGTAACATTTAAAGTCCCTTCTTCTGATTTAGAGTTTGCGCAGCTTGTCTTTTCATTTGCAGCGGTAATGTAAGTGTCTGTGCTTGCTATATATCATGTGGCAAAGATAAAAAAAAATAAAAAAAAAGACATCATGTAACAGGACTGGAATTTGAACTAGTCACATCCGGCAGGATTGTTGTATTAAACTTTGAGAAATATCATGTAATGAATGTTGTGCATATGATGAACACCTATTAGTAATCCATGCTGAATTATTTACAATTACAACTCCACATCCTTTTGAAAGGCATGTGGATTGGTGAGGATTAGCACTTGTGATAAGAAAAGGTTTCATTCTAACAGAACTATAAGTCAAGAAAGAACTTTTTAAAAAAAAAATAAGTGTGTGATTAAGAACATCAGTCTTGTGCATGGATGTTGTGCTTGTGAATTACCAACACGGCACCCAAAATAACACAAAATCTCCTACGTTTGATAACAAACATTTCACAACTGCAACGTATGTTCTATGAAGAAGTATAAATGCAATTCAGACTGCAGCCAACATGTTGGAATTGTCATGTGACGGACCCTGCAATTCACAACTCCTCTCCTGTGGCCTCATGGGATAGTAAAGTGTCCACTGATTGCGCACTTTAGAATCTCAGCGGAATATAGTACTGAAGTAGGCATATTTGGTGGCAGGACTAGTTAAACATTATGGTCTAGTGCAGCTAGGAAGTACATGAGACCTTTTTTTTTTTTTTTTCATTTAATTGAGGATCAAAAGAGAGAAAAGGATGAGTGCACCAGTCCATTTCCTGTTCATATAACTGAGCAGTCTGAGCTTTGACTAGCCCTGTGATGCTTCTTCAGCCATGTCAAATCCTAGGGCTGACCATATGTGCATTTATTGTGGTGCTGTCCATGGTGCTGGAAGTCCAAACTTGTGTGTACTGGAGCAGGAGTGAATGATGTGCAGAGGCCCCACAGAATGGAACTCAGAATAAACACAATCAGTTCATTTCACAGTGTTTCAAATCAAGTCACCATTTACTTTTTATAGCGCTTTATGCAATACAGATTGTTTCAAAGAATCGATAATGCAATCTTCATCAAATAACTCGGCTGTAAAGCAGCTCTGCAAAGACAATAGCATCATTATTCAATGTTAATTCAATTCAGTTCAATAACTGTGTTTCAGTGTGGCCTTATGGTTAGAGAGTCAGACTTGTAACCTGAAGGTCACAGGTTCGAGTTTCAGTACCTGCAGGAAACGTAGATGGGTGGGGGGAGTGAATGAACAGTGCTCTCTTCCACTCTCATTACCCACAACTGAGGTGCCCTTGAGCAAGGCACCTAACCCCCAATCACTCCACGGGTGCTGCAGTAAAAATGGCTTCCCACTGCTCCGTGTGTGTGTGTGTGTTCAATACTCACTGCTGTGTGTGTGCACCGAGTATTAAACGCCATTCTTGGCTAGCAATTATTGCAATTATGAAATAAGTTCAGTTCAGCTACAAGCAGCTCTACAGAAGATAGTGTTTATTCAGCTCGGGTCAATTCAATATTGATTCAATTCAGTTCATTAACCATGTCAGAGTTGCAAAATGTGTCAATTATGAAACAAATTTTAATTAAGCTTTTTGAGAGCCTACTATGCTCTGATTGGTCAGATGGCTCATTCTGTTGTGATTGGTCGACCACTTACAGAGTGTGTTGGAAGCTATACGGCCATTACTATATCTAAATTTCAGCTCTGGAATTTCCTCAGCGCTTAATACACAGTGATACGAACATTAGTGATGGTGTCGGCTTTACTGTATCAGTTTGAGTGCGAGTCCTCATTCTTTTGATGTGCATGCAAAGTAGAATTACCTTTGCAGAAAACAGCGTTTTCTCAACATGTCCACAACACAAACCAAACTCTTCCAGGCCTCAGCTACAACAACAGCATTTGAGGGTCAAAGACAATGTTGTTCATGGGCATCCAGTGACTACCACTGGTTGGCATTATGCAAATTTGTTACAAACCTACATAAGTTCGAGTAGGAAGTAAAACTGGAATTGCTGACGAATTGTTTCAGGCAGTTTAGAATAAGTTCTTTATTTTGGGAGGCAGTAATGTTATTAATCATGCACTTTGATCTTTGAAACTTTCCAGACTTTTCACAATCACAAACGGCTATATTACACATGATGGGTAATTTCTGAAGAATCATAATAGGGAAATAGGCAGTAAATTCTGGCAATATAGCTTAAGATCTGCACACAAAACAGAACCTTCCTGACCTCATTTAAATCCCAAAGCCACTTTTCTGGGAACTTTAGTGTTTAAAGGCCATTTATTTTCTGTTTCGCACATAACTTTGATGACTCATTTAACAAGCTCACTTTTTAATGGAGTGTTTTGTAACTGACAGACTCAAGAATCCATTTGATTCACAAATGAAACATCTTCATTAGCACTGTGATGTAAATTGGAGCCATCTCAAATACGTTGTCAGACACCGGTGTACAACTTAATTGGAGCCCTCCATATCATTACAGCCAATGGCCACTACTCTGGCACGATTAATTGGGATTCTACCCAAACATTACGGCTTCATCTGCCACAGTGGTCAAAGTGTTTCCAGAGTTAACCTTTATTAAAAGGCAAGACCAGTCAGGCAAAGACAGGCAAAGAAATCTCTCTTAGCCAGAGGTAGAAAAGGACAAGTCTATTTGCCACATGCGCTCAGAGGCAGTTGCTTTGTTGTGGGCGTGGTGCTTTCCTGAATTTCCTAACAACTTCCCTACAGTTAAATGAGTAGGCGGCCCTGTTGGATCATGGATACTTCACTTGACATCATGTCTGGAGGGGTGAGCGCGGGTTGTACTCTTCAAGTCACTTTAATTATGGCACAGCGACAGACCCAGCAGCCTTTAAGGGATGGCAAACTTCACATCACAAACAAGATAAATGATAGATTACCACAGAAGTGAAAACTTGTGAATCATCTCATGTCGAGGACTCTGACTCAGATAACGTGAATGTCAGCTTCTCTGGGCTCACACGTTGAAGGACTCGTGTACAAAGAGTACATAAAACACACAACACCAGAAAGCGACTTAACATAACAGCCTACGTGACACTGTATGTGTGAATGTGGAGGTTGTGTGAAGATCAGGCTTAAGGTAAGCATCTCTGCAGTAGATGTAATGATACATTTTCTGAGCTGCCGCATTAGCATATTTCGCTGAATTTTGCCCACTGCGTGGCTCATGCTTCTGCGGCCTATATACTGTATATCACCAACATTAGTTAAACATTGACCGACAACTTCACTGACTGATCTGATTGGCCAACCTGGGCTGCCTTTCCCAAAAGCACTGTTAGCCAACTATGGTCGCAGATTCCGTTGTTACGGAACTATTCCATAGTTTAAAGATTTGGTGTTTTCCGAAACCATAGTTCTATGAACATTCGTAAACAGCATTGCAAAGTTGTGTGGTTGGAACTATAGCTTTTGTCCTGTGGTTCTTGTATGACATGTTGACATACATAGATCATGCTCTTAAGCAAAATAAGCAAGCAACATGCATTACATTCTATATCTTTCATTCCAAATATATACAAATTCCATTCTACGTTATTTCGTTTGTCAAGAGAATTAAAGGGTTAGTTCACCCAAAAATGAAAATAATGACATTTATTTCTTTATTTCAAAACACTGCTTCTGATCGTTCCAAATCTTTTGTGTCGAATCAGTGATTCGGATCGCGTATCAAACCACCAAACTGCTGAAATCACGTGACTTTGGCACTCCGAACCACTGATTTGATTCGTAAAGCTCCGAAGCTTCATGAAGCAGTGTTTTGAAATCGGCCATCATTAGATATTGTTAAAAAGTTATTCTTGTCGCTTTATAATATCAAGGTAGAACCACTGTACTCATATGAACTGATTTAAATATGTTTTTAGTACCTTTATGGATCTTGAGAGAGAAAGTACCATTGCTGGCAATGCAGGCCTCACTGAGCCATCAGATTTCATCAAAAATATCTTAATTTGTGTTCCGAAGATGAACAAAGGTCTTACGAGTGTAGAACGGCATGAGGGTGAGTAATAAATGACATACATATATAATAAAATTATATATTTAAGTATTTTGAGAGTAGGGTGAGCGACTCTATTACATCATTTGTGGTGCTTCATGGGAGTGGGCGGAGCTAAAGAGATATTTTGGTGCATTTGACTTGTTTTGACTCTGTGATTGGTAGAATTTTCGGTACAGCATCATGGGTAATGTAGTTTTCCATTACGAATTCTGCTGTTAAACATGATTATTTTAAAAATGAGTTGATATAATGCAGACTGACGGCTTCAACAGAAGCAAATAACATTGATTAACAATTTCCTAGCTCACAGTAGAGCTAAATTTAACAGTTTATAAGCTGTTGTTAAAAATCCCTATGGAGAAAATGAAAAATGAAATGAAAAAAAAAAAGTTTTTACTTCCAGAACCTGACTGTTGTGCTCTATTACTTCACCACCTGTGTGACGTCATTAACAATATTGTTGAAATATTGTGGTTCGGAATGTGGATGTGCGATAAAGTTGTTTTCGGAAAAAAAACTGTTGTGACTAGCTAGTTCAACAATAGTGTTCGTACAATGGTGGTTAAGCAGTGAGTTACGTTGTTGTATGGGAAATGTACTCCAGGTCAATAAGTGAAATTAAGTGATTTTAAAGTCACAAAAAGAAAGGCCTCTGTGAAATGAAATAAAAAACAAAAGTATAAAATAAATATTAATTAAAAAAATCACTAGTTTTGAAAATGTAATAATTCATTTTTATGATGGATCATCACAGTTTAATATTGAAATTCTGGGTCTGGGACAAGGGTAAACAATAAAATCTATACATAAATGTCTTTTGAAAAGTTATGACAGGATGGAGGTTTCCAGGACTACACAAGTTTTAATGAAGAAGAAGGAGAATAAGGAGAATAAGGAGAATAAGGAGAATAAGGAGAATAAGGAGAAATCTTGCTCAAAGATTAAATTAATGCAAAACGGAAAAAACAATTTTGTTTTAAACACTCATGCTCTGACGCATCTAACAACATTTCCAAGAACACAGAAAGATTCTTGGCCTTCATATCTATAATATGCTGTTCTCTGCACTGAGATGACATGGGTTTCTATGGTAACCCATTGAGACACTGTAGCAAACTCTAGACACACTAAAGACAACAATAAATTAGCCTGTCAGAACTCTAAAGGCCTACAGAATGCAGAATAGAGCATGCTGGTGAAATACGAAAGTTGTAATTAGTAATTAGAGCATTAGTAATAGTGTAGTCTTTTATGTGCACTGGAGAAGAAATAGAACTTAAAAACACCAATACATCAGGAAAAAAGAAGAAAAAAAACAAAACAACAAAAAACATCATATTTAAGGAATTTAACATAGTAATTAATACAGTCTGAACACAAAGTCCCTAACGGGCACACTTTGTTGAGAACTGCACCCCTGACCTACCATCAATGAATCACCTCAAATTGTGCCTGTCTCAGTGCCTAAGTATGTGTTGAGTTGTGTTGATAGCATTCATTTGCAGTTGGTGAATGAAACAAAGCTTATCCAAGAGCAATACCTACATTCAGGCATTGCATGAAGCAGAACTTTTGTGTGTATAATTAATCATGGAGCAGATATACCGCAGACACCAAAAGAAGTAACCATGGAAACCTGGTGACAAAGCTGTGTGTGCATGGTACATGGTGCTGACTATGGGGTAGGGTTTTTTTTTTTTTTTTTTTTTCTTTCAAAAGAATGTCAGAGATTTCTCTCTGTATCTTAGTAAGTCTAACCCCAGATTTAAGGTGTGAGCTGAACCATGGCTGCATTTTAATAAGGGACTTATTGTACACTTTTGAAGCATTTTTCCCTACTTATGTTAGTTCAGCTTTTTTTGCAGCAAAATCCGTTAGTTTCACATGACCATTTACAATGACCCTTACAATGAAACTTACTGTACCATCAAGACATCTTAAAGTTACAGTAGCAGTTACACTTAATGTTCACACTCACATTTTCTTTGTTAAACTACAGTACATCAAAAAAAAAAAAAAAAAAAGTTAATGTTTTTAAGTGTTTTTACATTTATTCTTAAATAATAACTAAAAGCAGGTATAATAATTTGAACAATGTATTTTATTTGTGAATTGGTGATGGTTATTGTACTAGACTATAATAATATGAGCATGCATTTACTCATTTCACTTGCACAAAAACAGATTCAGTATTCCTCAAAATGAATAAAAACCGTGAAATGCAACTTGGAAAATTACAAAAACCTGCAATGTTTAAATGTTAAATAACACAAATATATTTAATGTATTTAATCTCACTTTATTAACTGTCTTTCTCAACCACACTCAGCAAAACATGGCTTTTTATTATTATTATTATTATTATTATTGTTGAAGTAAGAGTGTTGAACTTTCTTCTCTTGCGTCCTATTCTTCTGCAATCCAGCAGCACAGCTAAAAGGATTGTTTGAGCTGCGCCCTCTACTGTACAGGTGTGAATTTTCATTTCTTTCAGCCTGAAGCTTATTTCACTTTTGGTGCACTGTAAACCCAAGTTTGAGTAGGACAAACTTAAATTAAACAGTTAGTTCAGTTAAATTAACTGTTATGAGTATTTAGAACCTTTTTTCTTTTGAGAAAAACTGAACTGTTTAATTGTTTTAAGTTGTTTGAACTAATTTCTTTTAATTTAGTCTAACTTAAATTTATCTGAAACTGGGCTGGGATTTCTATTTCTCACATTATTAGTAACGTAATATTATTGTAATGCAATACTTTTAGAAGTATTTGTGTTACAAGAGTGTACAGTGTCAAATTTGGATTGGTCCCATCTGACCGATACCCAATCCGCCGTACCAGTGATGCAGAATGTCGGATTGGTGCGTTCCAACATTTACAACAGACAACTAGTTTGAAATCAAGCCTGTACCTTTCCTCCAAGGAGCCATGCGGCAATGTCAGAACACAATGTCACTAGACTTTTCACTTTGTTTCATCAAATTTAGTAGCTCAGTTGTTTTGAACAAAGTCTTCTGTTTAGTCTTCTATGAGCAGAAACAGTGTAGTGTGTGTGATTTACAACAAACTACAGTCTCGGATACAAGCTCCCCTGCGGTTTTTCAAAGCCTTTGCTTATTGGTGATCTTACATTTATATAGTTGGCCTTTCAGGCTGTGAAGTTCTGAAATATAAGTCTGCAGTATTCATTAGAGATCCATATAATCTACAGAAGGCTCTCTGCAGTGTAATCGATCTAGTTTGCTTCCTGCTAAAGCTGTAACCAAGCAAATAATACAGATACTACAGCAACAGGAAATTATGGCTAGTGTGTTTTGACAAAAACTAATTTACAGGCTGAATTTAAGTATTAATATTTGAGGGAATTATTTCACAGGTGAAATGTCTGGGCAGGGAGTTTTGTTTCACAGGTGCTTAGTACAAATGATAATTTGTTAATTACGCTGTGCAACATGATTGTATTGAATGCTCAGCTGAACTCATTGAACAGTTTTCTGAGATATGACTCCTTGTTGTTGTGGTGACAATGTACCAGGTGAATGGCAGTCACAATGGTGTATTTTGTGGTGTGCTGAGACTAGGCATTATAAAAAAAAATGTTTTTTTTTTTTTTTTGTTTGTTTTTTTTTTTCCTCGAAGTTGTAAATAAAAAAGATTATTGGAGTAAGTTTTACAAGAAAATACCATCTCATTCCTTCTATTTTAAAACTGTATGTTTATTTCAACGTGTTACGTGCCATTTAAAATACATAATAAGGTTACACTTTATTTTAATAGTCCTTTTTAGACATTCTACTAACTATAAGTAACATCTTGGTTACAGAGGTAACCCTCGATCCCTGAAGAAGGGAACGGACACGTACGTCGGACAGACCGACGAATAGAAATCTCGCTAAAGAGGCCAATCTGCTTTGAGTGTAACTAAACGAGCCAATGCACACTGGCATGCAATCATATGCAGAAGTTGCTCTCCTCGCAGCGTGAGTATTGAATGAGCAGCAGGTGCGCTGCATCTTCAGGTTTTCGCTGAGGAGCCGAACAGGTTAGGCGGCAGCATCAGCGAGGTACAGCGACTGTAGTGACGGGACGTACGTCTCTGTTCCCTCCTTCAGGGAACGAGGGTTACCTTTGTAACTGAGACATTCCCATTCAGTTGGTCACGTTTGACGTACGTGAATACCTACCAAAGCGCCACAGGAGCTGCCCCCTTCCAGCACTCTGTTGCAAGCCTCCTGTACCCCCTTGCCTAAGGACAGTGGGAAAGGGCTAATACAGAGAGTGTTGATCACTGCTGTTCCCAGGGATGCAAACAGGTAAGGTAATAAAGAGGTAATAAAAAATAAATGAAAAAATCCCTTAATGTCCAAAACTGTAATTTTTGCGCAAAAAAATTAACATATTGTTGCAACATTTTACCAAAAATCAATATTTGGTTAAAATCTCATGTTATAAATAACGAAATGCTATGCAGGATACTTAAGACAATAGTGGCTGATTAGACTGCAGTACTGTTTGCCACATCTCAGACCTCAAATACATAAAATATTACCCATTATAGACATAGTTTTTAAAGTAAAGAGTAAAGGAAACACTGTACAGTACTTATTGAAATAACCAGTTCTTTATTTACCCTTGTTGTTATCTACCCCCCATAAAACACTTTGCTGAGGCCGACACTAAGCCGAGGCCTCTCCGTGCCTCTGACCTGTGGTGAGAACATGGGAGGAGACTGGCTCAACACGAAGGCTATAGAATCTAGCGAACGTGTTAAGTGTCGCCCAGCCCGCAGCTCTACAGATATCTGTCAGCGAGGCGTCTCGAGCCAGCGCCCAGGAGGATGCAACACCTCTCGTAGAGTGAGCATGCAACCTGAGCGGGCAGGGCACACCTTGGCTTACTAAGCATGTCCACTAACCAGTGGGCCATCCTCTGCTTGGAGACAGCCTTTCCCTTCCGCTGGCCTCTGTAACAGACAAAGAGCTGGTCTGAGGTCCTGAGGCTTTGAGTTCTGTCTATGTACAGTCGCAAAGCGCGTACTGGACAGGGCAAAGCCAGGGCTCCTCCGGGGGCACAATTTGTCGACCGAAAATGACTGCAGGTCCCCTACCCTCTTGATGGAGGCCAATGCAACCAGCAGCAAAGTCTTCATAGACAGAATCTTTAAGTCTGCTGACTACAAGGGCTCAAAGGGAGCATTCTGGAGTGCTCGAAGCACCAGAGCAAGGTCCCCGTCTCGCCCCCCTAAGGAACCTGACGACCAGGTCATGTTTACCAACAGAATTGAGGGTGGAGGGAGACAGCCTATGCTCCAACCCTTGCTGCAAGAACAAAAGCACGACTCTGTTCGAACATCTTTGGGGGTCTTCTCGTGAAAAGAACACCAGTCGACGAACAGGTTCCACTTCAAGGCGTAAGCACACTCATAGACGGTGCACATGCCTAAGTGATGGCGTAAAGTACCTTAGGGGGTAAGTCACCTAGAACCCCCGCGTCCCGTCCAGGGACCAGACATGGAGTTTCCAGAGGTCTGGACATGGGTGCCAAAGGGTGCCCCGTCTCTGAGAAAGAAGGTCCTTCCTCAGAGGAATGTGACACGGAGGGGCTGTCGCGAGGAGTGAGAGTTCCGGGAACCAGATCTGGTTGGGCCAATAAGGCGCAACTAGCAGGACCTGCTCCTCATCCTCTCTGACTTTGCACAAGGTCTGTGCAAATAGGCTCATTGGGGGAAACGCATATTTGCGAAAGCCCCAGGGCCAGCTGTGCGCCAGTGCATCTGTACCAAGTGTTCCCTTGGACAGGGAGTAAAACATCTGGCAGTAGGAGGTTTCTGGGGAGGCAAACAGGTCTACCTGAGCCTCTCCGAACTCTCTCCAAATCAGCTGGACCACCTGGGGGTGGAGTCGCCACTCTTCCTGCAGCTCAGCTCATTAGAGCTCGTCGGCCACACGGTTGAGCACACCGGGGACATGAATGGCGTGAAGTGACCTCAGATGCTTCTGACTCCAAAGGAGGAGATGGCGGGCGAGTCGCGACATGTGACGGGAGCAGTGTTGTCTGTACGGACCACACTCTAACGGCCCTTTCAGGCGGCTCCGGGCAAGACATACTGCTAGCAACTTGAGGCAGTGCCAATGTGCCAATGCAGCTTGTCGTCGTCGAGATAGTTGAGGATGCGAACACCCTGTTCTCTCATTGGAACAAGGGCTCCCTCCATAACTTTCGTGAAGACACGGGGAGACAGGGCCAGCCCGAAGGGGTCCCAACCATCTCTGGGTCGCCTGTCCTAGGGCCTCTTGCCCTTGGCTTTGTCGCCCTTCTTGGCGGGGGCTTGGATGGGCCGGGCACCCCGCTTGCAACTGGCTACGCTGCGCCGCTTGGATGGAGGCTGCTGCTGCAGAGGGGGAGTGTGGGCAGCTGCAGGGGGGCGCCCTCGGCGATGAGCAGGATGAGGCACTGACGGTGGTAGATGGGTGGACGCAGCAGCTGACCGCCACGGCAGGATGTGGCTGATGGCCTCAGACTGCTTCTGTACAGCTGAGAACTGCTGGGTGAAGTTCTCGACCGTGTCGCCAAAGAGGCCGGTCTGGGACATGGGGGAATTAAGAAATCTGACTTTGTCGGTATCCCTCACGTTGGCCAGACACAGCCAGAGATGGCGTTCCTGGACCACTATAGTGGACATTGCGTGACCCAAGTTCTCCAGGAACTCGGTGCCAGGTAACAACCGCATCCAGAAACACACAAGTAGAATGTCATCTTTAAAAAGACGCAAGCTATACTTCTGCAAGCTCTACTTCTGCAAGCTCTTTCAGGAACTTACTCTAAAAAGGGACATGGTGGGAAATGGGAAAAGTAATGTCAGTTCTTTTGCATTATCTCACAAATGTTTTGAGTTCCCCCGAGAAATTAAGCGTTACAAAATAAAAATAAAGAATCTGAACGAAATATGTGTAACACTTTATTCAACCCGATTTCGTGGGTATTGGATTTGGTATATTACAGGGTCAGATTATGGATTAATAAAGACATGTTTTCACATCTCCTTGCACAATATTATAATATGATCTCAAAACAAAGTTATGAAAGTGCATGATTTGTAAACGAATACATTTTGAACTTTGAACTTAATCAGCTCCATATGTTTCGCTTTTCTAACGTAACAAGCTTGCTCGGTAGCTCAGCTGATACGGAACTGTAGGATGCGGAAGCCTTGGGTATGAATTCCGTGAAACATGATGTTCTGCATGTACATACTATGTACTTACTGTAGTAATAACAATAACTGAGTGATAACTAGGTACTAACTCTGAACCAACCCCTAAACCTAATCTTAACCCGTGTAGTTACCTTATATTACTCATTACTTCTTTGGGTAAATACACTGTAAATACATTGAAAGTGCACATACTGTAAAATAAAATGCAGCCAAAAAATGCATTCAGTATTTCAGTATTAAATTCTAAATCTATGTTATTTAAAGGTTTAAACTACATTTTGAATTCCAGATTTTCAGACTTCCGGACCCCATTATACACCTGTGAAGACACCAGCAGGTCACTGAGCACTTTCTTTGAGTTCATGCCATCCAGACTGGCAGCCTTTCAAACATTTCACCTTCAGCAAGGTTTTCCTGCCCTCTAAAAACAATTCAGTGGATTTATCACTATAATAAATAACTACCTTAATAAAATCTCTGAATACCACTTATGCCTAAAAATCCAACAGTTACATCTATTATTTAAGTTTTTTGTTTTTTTCTCACAACAATAAATTAGTATTTGACTAATTATTTTAAGATATACTTAATATTTCAACATTTCAATTAAAATATTTGAGAATAGAGAAGTTATACTGATTAGTTTCAAGAACTACAATTATTACTCATTCCATATCAATATATTTTGTCTTTAACAGCTTTTCAAAACTAAGTAAGTTGGAAACAATTAACAATTGCATGCAAAGAGAGGGAAATCTGATTTCCCCAACAATAAATGTTGACATTTTGTTATTGTGTGTTGTTTTATATTAAAGAAATAATTAGTTATATTAACACATACAGTCAAACCAAAATTTATTCAGACACCTTAAACATTTAATTCATTAATACAGTTTATTCACTATAATTTAAAAAATGGCAATAAAATATGACAAGATCTCAGAGTTAAATTGTGTCAGGAAAAAAAAAAAAAAAATCTTATATCAGATAACACTTAAGCAAAACATGGTCAGGTCAACGTGTCTGAATAATTTTTGGTTCCAAATTATTATCAATTTTACTGGTAGTCCACTGTATGAAAAATTTTTGGGTATAATATGTCACAGTTTACTTTTTGCTATGCTCACTTACATAAATTAACTATAGTGTCCCTGCACGCACTAGTAAAAATATATAAAAAATATCAAAAATGTCTGAATAATTTTTGGTTTGGCTGTATATGTACACCGGTGTTAGGTAATAGTTATTTATAAACTAAATATTTTTTAAGTGTAAAGAAATGAGTACATCATAATTCAGTTGCGAATGCAACTGAAACACCAGGCATTACGTGACCCCATGATATAGCCTACATTTTTAATAGTAAAATATGAAAATATATTCAGGATTTGGCAAGTCAACACGAGAATATTTAGACAGTCAGCTCCTGGTTGCCTGAAGGAGCAGCAGTATTCACAGCTGGCCTGGTTTTGAATGCTTCAAATGAATGCATAATGTTCATACCTCTAAGTGATAACCTTTTTAGGTTGTTCGAAAATTATTTATTACCACTGTTATTATTGTTATTAAAACAAAATTTGAGCATGCACCACAACTCACATACTGCAATGCCTTTTTGTGATAAATGTACATTTAAAATCCTTGAAACGGCCTGATTATTGGTTTAAACTTTAGACATTTTCTGTGTGGACACGCTACCTATTGAAACAAGAAAGGGACATCACTTTTTATTTATTTATTTTATTTATTATATATATATTTTTTTTTCAAAATACCCTTTAGTTTAGCTCACAGTCGTGGAACATGATTTGCAAAAGACACGGATTAAAAGAACAACTTTCATGGAGTGTTTATCACCTCCTCTTCTTAATGAGCCACAGGGGGGGTTTACCACACACTCAATAAAAAGAAGGACATTGCCATGTGTTTATCAGTCTTTTCAGTCCTTTGTAATCCATACTGTGTGCGTTTCAAAGCTACCATGTGGTCACGTTTAACAGCCCCCTTAATTTCCCAGCATGCAACACGTTTGCACTTTTGTTTACAGCAAGTGCAGTTATTTAGAGCAGTGGTTTCCAAATTTTTTAAAGTGGAGTACCCCCTGAGGCATTTACCATCCTTCTGCGTACCCCCTCTCTTCCACTTAGACTGCACCTTTTCTATTAAGGAACAATATTTGCCCCCTAAATTGACTTTCCAGTGCATTTTTTTTTATTTTTTATTTTTTTATCTTTATATATACCTTTACAACATTAGTAATGTTTTAAATAATAATAATAAAAAGTTCAATAGAGAAATATGCAATAATAAAACTTGAAAAGCGATTATTTTAAATATAAAACCGCCAGTAGATGTCGGTAAATCACTGTCTTAATGCATGAGTCATCGTGTCGTTCGTTCAACAAAGCAAGGTGTATTTACGAATGAATAATTAAATCACGAATATTTCAATCAAATCCGCAGATTCGTTCACGGAACACTGCTGTGTGTTGTTCTGTGGCTTTCGCTGGAGCTATTATTTAGTTGCAAATTAGAGCAAATACTGACAATTTTGCGAAGAACATCACTTAATATTACCCTTTTGTTTGTTGAAATGTTGTATAAAATCAATATCACATTTGCAGTCGTGTGGATATTTGGATTTGCATTCTTGATTGTATAATATTATCAACATTAAAAACAAGAACTCACAAAAGGTATGTTTTTGTATCAAGAGTTTGAATCTTAAATTGATCTCTATGCACATTTTGTGCCAGGCTATTTAAGTGCTAAAACTACAGGTACATTGTCGAGAGCGGCAGTAATGTAACGCAATTTGCTCAGGCAGCAGACTGCACGCAACCTGCACCCATACGCTGTCAGATTTGACCGCAAAATATGTGGTATTTTGATTGGATGTATTTAAGTATTCATGCATTTATGGCATTGTGCCTGTTAGAAAATATATGGTCGGTTTTAATGTTATTTTAAAGTGGGGAAGAATTAAGTGAATGGCAACATTCAGCATTTTGTTTGCGTACCCCCTCTGTCACCTCACTTTTGGGAACCGCTGATTTAGAGAAACAAAGTGGATTATGGTGGTATTTCAACAACATTTAGAGGTTAATTGAATGTGGGTGCAATGTTCATTTTTTGAGTTGATTGTTTCAGCGTAGCATCGCTACAGGCGTTCATCTACCAAACATGCTTCACTTTTCCTCCAGCCACTTTCGCGTTATTTGGGTGCATTACAATCAAACCCATTTAAGATCACTTTCACATGGTTAAATGGTATTTATTTGTTAAATAACTATTTGATAATGTAACATTAGCAAACTTTCCTGGTGTGAATACACTCTGAAAACTGTTTTACAGTTCACTTGCTTTGGTCCGGACCAAATACAATGTTTAATTATTTTTTATTATTTTTTATTTATTTTTTATTTTTTTGGTGTGGTTCACTTTTACACTGCCCTTTTTGCAAGTGAACTACATTTTTTAAACAAAACCACACGTGTGCTAAGGCAAAGTCCCTTTAATTTCACTTGACGGCCATCATTGAAACACCTCTTGGGCATGCAAGTGCAGCTCCTATTCTCCAAAGCTGTTCGCCAAGCTTTCGATTAAATTTCATATTTGAAATCAACAATGAAATCTGACAACAACTGTCTCATACATTTTGTTAATGAACTAAACAAAAAATGGCATTTTTCAGGCTGGATCAAGCTAATATGCATGCGCAGTCCTAAGCACGCATCTATAGGCCTACACACTGTAAGTTTCAGGAGTGACAACTGCATTTAAATGCAGGAGTGAATCCCCTAAATTATCGTTACATGTGTGCATAAAACACGACTCACTCTCGAAAATGTGATGATTGACAGCTTGGAAACCATAGCGACATTCTGGCATCTCTCCTGTTTGGTTTATTGTGACCAAAGTAATATTACAGTGACAAAACACTTGTTATTTTCAGCAATTTAACTAAACACACTAACACAGTTGACGGAGACTCGTGTTTTGTTTATGCATGTACAGCCCGTTTTACACAGGGCGCTCTTTGTGTGTTGCCATGATCACTCATTATAAGCGTTTTTTGGGCTTGTTGTTTAAGTTCGTCTCAAAGCGAACGGGTTTATTGAGTTATTAAAGTGAGGACATGAATCGCGATATTTTAGTCTTATTTTCAGCATAAAGCATTTGAATTTATTTCGGTTTATTATGGGCTTATTCTTCTTCGCTGATTTTTCTAGCAAGATCTGGCAACTCGAATGAGTCAAGGCTCGTGCTTTCCCTGTGATTCACCGCACATACAGAAGAGAGACATATCTCCGATGGACGTTAAAAAACGTCAATAACAACTAGTTGTTCAGTTCGGTTCCATACACACTGCATAGAATTTCTGTAATGCGGTTGTCACTACCTGTATTTTGCGGGAGTTAAATTCAGTTGTAGAATGCGGTTGTCACTCCCGTATTTTACTGAACTGTGTGTGTACAGAACGCGATTAAGCACTAAAAGGTGAACTGACAACCGAATTTAGATGCAGTGTGTACTTGGCCTATAAGAAGCGAGCATCTGACTGTTTCTATATGAACCGGAGCTTCTAACGCCAGCTGCAGTGATGTGACGACTTTACCAATCGGCGTTTGGCTCCTATTTAAAAAAGTGAGACGTATTCCGACATTTATACGACATTATACAACATTTTCTCCTATTCATAATAATACAAGTGCACCGTCTTTCTATACATAAAGTCTTTGGCTAAGATCATCCATTCATTGGACAAAAATTTTCAAGCAGAGAACCGTACCAGACTTTGTTTGGAACCAGACCGTGGTGACCTCCTCAGCTGGGTCTTGGTACAGTTGTTTGGTCCACACAAAAAGTGCAATTTCTGTATTCACACCTTCCCAAAAATATCTACCCCAAGGGGGGAAATTACCTTGAGTTCGATTCAATCGAACCAAACAAGACAGGTATGAATACACCCTAACTTTCAGTGGTGTTCATTTCAAAAACTAAAAAGCTAGTTAAAATACCGTTTTCCTTTTATCTAACATGTGTATCTTGTGTTTATCAAGACATATCTCAAGAAATGTCTAATGGAGTATTACCACAATTAATGATAAGACCCAATTAGATTCTTGAACCTTTGCTGCAGTGAAATACGCTTCTCCTCTCCTGGCACATTTTGTTGTTAAGGGACATTACTTATTCAACTTTTATAGGGACAAGGTGGAATTTTCCTTCCTTTATGTCACATTATTGTACTTTACCAACAGTGTTTATCTAGCAGACTGTGAAAAGACGGAGGCCTGAATCCACCAGGGATTGCGGCAGAGAAAACAACCGATTCTAAATCATTCAAAGCTCAGAGAACATTGCACGGGAGTTCCACTGGGCCTTGAAATGGACCTCCATGTCCTTTTGGATCATTTCAGAGACCAGTGAGCAAGTAAGCCCAAATAAACCAGCGTTCAGTGCATGTGTACATGCTCATCTAGGTGACTCAATAGCAAGCTACAAGAAACACACAAAACATCCTGCTAGAGATACACTGCCTCGGTAATGCCTAGTGTTCATATTGTTAATGATAACATTTTTATGATGAAATTACATAAAAGATGAGATATGATGGAAATGTTCATTAAAAATTAATATCGCTAACAAATAAACAATGAACGAAATGACTTTGAAAATTAAAAAGTATTAACCACAAGAAAATGATTTTAAATCATCAACATGCATGCATCAGAAGCTGTGTGCAGAGCTAGATTTAAACTTGTTTGTGCCTCTGGACATTAACACCAAGAGATAACAAATGGACAAATGATTACCGGACGTTTATGATATGTTAAGGAAATGCATAAATAACACTCAATAATTCCTGAAATGGACACTGTGGGACAGACAGAACAGTGAGTAATACAGGCCCGCACACAAGACTGCATAATAGCATGCAATTTATCAACAATTTACAGAGGAAGTTACAATTTTGTTGCATGCTGGAGGTCTTTGTGTAGGCAGCAACTCTACACGGCTAGCGCACAGCCCTGAACACTGCAGTAGTTACTAATAGTAACTATTGCACGCAACACAGTAGGCTATGAGCAATCGATTAGATTACAAACTTACCTCAGAAATATGAGGAGTAAAAGGCACAATAGCTTTTCTGTACAAAATCTGAACATGATGCTTTACAAAAAACATCAATAGAAAAAGAATTAGGCTGAGAAAGGCTGCACCCAATAGCTACTCCGATCAATTTTAGAACCAGTGAACCCACTTGCATGATATACTGTATGTTTTAACAGTATTATCACCTAAGACTTTTTTACACTAAAAGGATTGATACCCGAGGATTGAAATCTGCCTCAGCAACCTTTATAAAATTGTATATAAAATTGTATTGTGTATATATATATAAATAATATGTTTTTATTATTTTTTTATTTTTTTATTGCAGCTAAAGTTTACTGCCAGTGATCACCATGCATTTTTGCTGGATGTTCAAGAGCAGCTTTGACATTTTGATAACCATGCCCTTTGTGGGGAACAAGTCATACGAGCTTGGAGTGATATTTAGGCGGACAGAGAAGATGACAGAATTTTAAGGTTAAAGCAAATGATCTGTGGGAGGTGTGACTTGGATTTGTGGGAGGTGTGACTTGACCAAATTTAGATACATCAATGGGTAATTGCTGTCATAGCATTTTAGACAATTGCAGGTTTAAAAAAAAAGGTGGTTAGAACTTAATTTTTAAAAGATACTGTTTGGAAGGTGTTTTTTTTTTTTTTTTTTTTTTTTTGCATCCTCAAAAATCACAGTGGCCACGTTTGAATGAGCATAGTCTCAGACTTAAGGCTCAAATATACTCATGGCAAAGTTCTTTTTAGTTCTTCGAAATACTTAAGCAGCGATATACTGTTAGCGAACATCCGATGCCGCCCACTCGGCTGAGAGTGGCGTTTAGATGAATATGCAAATATGCACACTTTCCTCTCAATAACAAAATAAACACACAACAAACAGCAAGCATTTTTTTTAATAAAGCATAAGAAAAGCATCTGATCATAGCAACTGAGCGCTGCAATTCGGCACTCTAGTAAAGTCACGTCAAGTTTATTTATACAATAGATTGCTTAAAGTCAAGCAGCTTTACCATATTAAACATGAAAAACGGTGTCAATGTCTCGTTTAATCAGAAATACAACTTAATTTTCTCATATAAAGCAGTTCTCCAGTGTGTTCGTTTTTACTTGCAGACATTTGACCTCGAAGGACTTAACGGGAGAAATGAACCGGAAAATATTTCCACGTGAAAGAAGGCGGTGACTCCATGCACACTTACCGATTACATAATGGCCATGGACCAATGGTAGTAATGGTGTTTACCAGCCGTAGCAAACTTTTCTAGAAAGTTCTCCAAAAACGTTCTCCAAAGAAACTTCGTTTTGACCTAATTTTGTTTGAAATTATGTCACATCAGTTCATTCTTCGACTTCGCTAGATGTATATTGGGGCCTTTAGACATCACACCCATGGACCGTTGGCTGAACATTTGATGCATAAGGCACACAAAATAGCTTGTTTGCAGTCACGTGATTCTGATGATGTGCGAAATTCAGATGGAGGGCAGGAAGAGAAAAGCAGAATGGACGAGATGGAGGAAAGTCCTTAATGTACTGGTTTAGACACTATTACAAGAGAGGCAACAGAAAATCACAACATATATTGGACATAATCCTTGCGTTATAAAAAGGAGCAATTTTTCTACTGAACTGGAATATTTACCTGTCATTGAGACGGTAAGCAACTTCTCCAGTGCCCGGTTGTGTAAAGAACCTTATCAACTATGAGACTTGATTTCCCCTTACCAATGGGAATGACTTAAGGGTGTTGCATATAAAATCTTAAACAGTTTAATCCCTTAAACAGTTCTCTAAGGGAAACCTCTAAGTGATTCACGACAGCGACCCAGGTTTTGCCGTTATGAAAATTCTATTGCTGCCATGGACAAGTTATTTGTTAATACAGATAGGGTATGCTACATATGTAATTTGATCAATGTTTATGTGAATAAACATTTCAATTAAAACATTTATCATACAAAGCAGCCGATCATGTCTCATTAGAAGACTTAGATTGAACCTGCTCGCTCCGTTTAACATTTAACACACTGAACTATCCTTTTAAGTTTTGACAAAGTGGTCACTGCGCGCTTTATCTGACTCGGCTCCTCCCGACCGATTACAAACCACTTTTTCCTGCATTTTTCAGTCAATTTCTTGCATTTTCCCCCCTGATGAACAACTTTTGGTACACAATAAAAAGATCCTTGTAGTTTCTTGGTTTGATTGAGTAGAGCAACCATAACTGACACAAAACATAGTCATTCATAGTGCTTCCCTATGTATAAAATCCCTTCTTGCCCTCCATTTGCATTTCACACCACCCTGTGACATCATGTGCAAACAACCTATTGATAACACTTAGGGAGTTTCCAAGTCGTAATCTGATTGGTTGAATTCTACAGGATTTCCGAAGAGACGTGTGATGTGTTCTTTAACGGACTGCCTGGAAACAAAGCCGTAGTGATGCCAAACCCCCTTATTGAAAAGAAGAAAAAAAAAGCTGTTGTGTTTACAACTGTGACAATGAGCACTTATCAGGATCAACTAAATGCTGCATTTTCAAAAGACTCACTAAAACATGCCAGAGAGTTTATCCAATAAGTGCACAACATTGTTGAATAATTGATTTATTGGTTGCAGGCCAGTCAGTTATTGAAGAGACATCAACTTTATATTTACATGGCAATAAACATGATGCTGAATAAAACAAAATTGTGATTGGTTGCTTTACAGTAAGTCAGGCAACCTTTTGGGTGGTCCTTGGCCAATGAAAGCTGCTATGGTGCCCAGATCTTTTGCTACATGAAGGGTTAGGGACTAGCATGAGCAGGATGGCCCAATAAACTTTAAAGTTGGCATGAAACATAAGTTGCGACAATCTTGTCTTCCCTATTGTGACATATATCTGAGTAAAATGGCTTCTGGAACAAGAAAAAATATGTGGGGCAAGACTTGATTTTGTCCATGGGGAATTGATTGGATGGTTGTGGTTTGCTATTGCTGTAATGTGAGTGACAGGTTGTTCCGACCTCACGCCAGTAAACACGTCATCAAAGTAGAGAAGAGAGGTCGCTGCAAGACAGAGGGGAATTTATTTTGATTAAAGATTACAAGGGCACATAAATATTTTTTTATTTTTTTATTATGTTTAAGGATAAATCATTTATTATACATACCACAATATTCCATAAAAGAAAAAAAAAAAAGAAAAAAAAATCAATTTTGAATTCATGGTGACTTTAATCTTGGGTATCAAGGATGGTTGCAAAGCCTTGGGCAAAGCAAATATTGGGCAAAGCAAAGGTTTTGTTTTGGCTCTAAATTGTGTCATATGTAATTGTGTCATGTGCATAAACAATGTAGCTATCCCAAACATATCACATGAAATAACTGTCAAGTCATGTTTGATCAAAGTTGAAAGTGTTAGTGCTGTTCTGTGCTAAAGGCCATGTGACATATTGATTTGACTGTTCTTCCCTGATATATAATTGCCTCTGACTACCCTAATATTGTGACTACCAGCCAGCAGATACAGCATTTGATCATATCTCTCTATTGGCTATTACAGCACTGCAAGAACTGCTCCCCATTTAAATGATAGAGGTTGTTCCATTTGAGATCTGTTGTGATACAGAAATCCGTCAGAATAAATATACAACATTCCCTTGATGCTCTGTTGGTGCATTTAGAAAACACAATATATTTATTCCAGTATTAGCTTAAAAATTTAAATAAAATAAGAAGCAGAAATGGACAGCAATCAATCAGGTAAAAAAGTGGACATTTAACCAAAACCTTCTTGTTGTTTTCCACTAAAGTCCTTTGGCTGGCTAGAGTGCCTTTAAGATCATTTGTCCTTATCCTGTTGGACTTCTACTCTCTCGAATTACATTAGCTAACCACTGGTGTACCTCAGGGTTCGGTACTGTACGCCCTTCTTGTTGATACACACAATATCACTGGTTTTCTATCACTGGTACACCAACAACACCTGTACTACCTGTCATTCAAGCCCAACGATCCCACAGTTGTTGCATGGATCTCAGCCTGCATACAGTAGATGTCCTACCACAAATTTACTTGCTGCGCTACCTAGCAGATTTGTGCTCTACAATAGTTGTGATCTACATCAGGAATATTCAACATAATGATTATTTTTATGCATTTACATAAAGTGTGGTTCTAAAACACATACATATACTTACGCTGGCAGAGACACAGCATGTGTCCACCATGTGACTTTTGGTGCCAACTAATTTCAGGATTACATTGTTTCAGACAAGACATCCTTAATGTGAGTAAAATTTCTGTAATTGTTTAACAATTACTTATGTAATATTATGTAAAGTTTTTGGACTTAACAATAAACAACAATAAAATATACCACAAATGCACCATAAAATAATCATGAAAGTAATCTAGTTATTTGGAATCCAAATCTTTAGCATCCATGAGATTGCTTTATGTGAGAAATAGACCCAAATCCAAGTATTTATTCAATGATCTTCATTTCCATCCTCAGTAGAGACTGTAATCATCAAATTCACAAAATTCTAAACTTGTCACCTCAAGAAGCACTACGATAAATGTTTTACATCAGGTAATGTCAATGCTCATTGGCTCTTAAATGCTTCGTCAGCAATAACAACATGTGTGTTTCGGATGATGTATGTTAGGACGAGTTATGTGCACATTAAAAGAGTAGATCAGGATAAGCTTTTTCAGCAACTAAATATTAGCCTTTTGAGCTGCTGGTATTGGTGAGATACCTCACTGGGAAAAGGATTTATTGCTTTGGAGTACAGGAGAATATTGCAGAATGGCTTGCTTCCCACAAATGAAAAGTTGTTATCTAGAGAGGATTGATCAGGTGTTATTTTTATAAAACAATATTCCTGTCCAAATTGCAAAGACAACCAAGAAGTGGCTTGAAAACAAGTCCATCAGGCTCATGTTTTGGCCTGGTCAGAGTCCAGATATGACCCCTATAATGAATATTTAGTCTCACTTTAAACTTGGTGTATGACATCAAGTGCAATTCAAAAGCATACAGAGTACTAGTCCTGTACTAGTCCTTAGAAATATTCATTTTGTGTATTCTCAATAACCCATGGATATACTTAATTGTCTCCTTGCTGCATCTGTGCATGTATGCTGTCATCATGAGAAGGTGGCAAAGCATGCATGCAACACTAACAGTAAGTGTCATATACTCTACCTCAACTACAGAGTACTATAGACTACACCAGGGGTCGGCAATTAAGTTTTAACCACTTTTACCACAACATTTTTACCACTAGATGGCGGGCCAGAACATAGTCAAAGGATAATTTGAATTAATTAATGAAAAAATGCAACTAGGATTGCCTGTAACAGACTGTTACAGTGTCTTTTGTAACTGGTAGTGAGCTGTTATTCTGTGTTAAATCCTGTAGTAGGACAGTCATTAACAAAAAGCCACATTTGTGTGGCGGTGTCCGGGTTTTACACTGGGTAAATTAATAAAGTGGAGTAGTGACCAGGCAGACCGCCTTGCTAAAACACACATGTGGGAGATGCGGAATGGATAAAAATAACTCAAAAAATAAAAGAGGACTTGAATAAGCCCATTAATGGCATGTTTGAGTCATGCTCTTAATGAACTATGTTTTATTTCCTCTTTCCATATTGTGAATAATAATTGTGTATCGTTTTAATTTGCTTGTTACACAATGGAGCCTAACTTATTGTAATAATTATTTGATGTAGCCTACTTTTACACTCAATTATTCCTTGGCATCCCTTATGTACTAAACTGCATTTATTTAAATTGTTTGTATGCTGGAGGTATGCTGTTACGTCATGTGCAGAGTGATGTTAACATTTAAGCTAGCTGGTGAGAGAAAATGGCACTATCAAAGAGTCTAAAGAGGAAAGTTGTCAGCAAAAACGGGGCATACAAAGAAGAATGGAAAGACAACTATGAGTTCTTACCTAGTTTTGTGAATGCAAAGCTGGTGTGTCTTATCTGCAACAAAGTTTTCAAAAAATATAACACCGTGTCTACACCGGACGCGAGCGGCGCGATGCAACACGTCAAAAGATAATAGAACCCATTATAATCAGTGATATTGACTATACACCGGATGCGAAAAAGTCATGTCTGGTATAGACACGGTGATAATATTAGATGAAGATCTATTTCAGAACCAGCTGTTATCAAAATAACATGGCTGCGGGCACGGGCCAGTTTTGGCCCACAGGCCGCCTATTACTGACCACTGGACTACACTAAACCTGCTCATGAAAATGACCTGGCCTCCTGTTGTGAGCTTCTTTAATTATGTTGAACTTCTCCAATTTATCAATATAATATTTAGTTACAACTTATGATGTGCCTTAGCAGGGTGGAACAAGTCCTCAGGGAGTTCACAGCAGATTCACTGCATTACAACTGAAGTGCAGAGAAAATACCTGGCATGCAGCCATGCAGCCAGAGATGCAGTGTTTCTAAATTGCCCTCCCTACAGTCATATTAGTTACCACAGGAGAGAAATACCATAACTAAACTGTCTGGTCCACTGCTGTAGCAAAACAATATGGAAAATGACATCCTAGTCCAACTGGTTAGGCAGTCATTATGGGTGAAAAGTGTTTCTCCTCTTGATTCCACTGCTTAAAATGACATAAAAGGAAAAAAAAAAAAAAAAAAACTATGCTTGAGGAGTGCTGCCTTTGTTTTATCTGGTGAAGTTGACATTATCTGAATAAAGAATATAAAATATGACAACATATGTCATTAAAAACTAAGGTAAATAAGTAACGAAACAAGTAACATTTATACACCGATAACTGTTTGGCAAGTCCCATTGGAATGTGCTGTCAAAATGATCCTTGTCTTATCTGATGGCTGATTTACCAATCCATTTTGTGTGTACTTGAAAGAACTAAATTTGCAGCTCCTGAAGCAAATGCTAGGAAATGCTTTTATTGCTTTGATAGCAAGAGAAGAACAGTGTTAGTTTTAGGCAAGCTGAAGTTCAATTTACTTTTTTTATGCTGATCAAAATGTCAAGATACTTACAAGGGACCGACCTATTATGCAACATTCACTTTTATATTGTGTTTTTTTTTTTTTTTTTTTTTTAAACATAATTATGTGTCCGCAGTGTGTTTACACAATCACCCTATCGTGGTAAAAATACATCCATTCCATTCATAATTTTCCTGAAACAGTGAATAATCTGAAACATTGTCACAAAATGAACCGTTCAACAATGTTCTCCAATGTGATGTCACATTGGAACAGGCCCCACCCACTACTGGTGACGGAATATGTCCTATTATCTTAGCTCCTCCCCTGAGTAAGCTGTTCATAGTCCACAAGCAGGTACTGTAGTGCATATTATGTTGCTGTCACTTTAATACACAGATCTAATATACACATGCAATTTCTTTTCCTGCTGTTTACATTCACAGACATAACTGACTGTGTTTATATGAACTTTGTGTGTTTTTGAAATAACCTTTTGCGCATTTGATAGTTTATGCGCAGTAAGACGTGCAAGAGAACTTGGTTTAATACTCGCACGATGTGTCGTCTGACACCCAGCTTTCTGTGCGTGTGCTTCGAATGTGTGAGTTCAGAAAACCATATCAGAAGTGATATAGATTTAAAACACATGCAAATAAACTTTTATGATAACGAAGAACTGCGATCACTCATGAGCGTGAGATTATAATCAAAACCAAACAGATGTTTTGTTAGTTTTTGGCAGAGTATCCGAGGCATAAGCTGTAAAGGCACATTGCTATTCTGGGGGTGGGAAGCAGCAGCACATTTGCATTTAAAGACACATGGATGAAAACAGCATGTTTTTGCTAAGGGCAGCGCTTGCCCTCTAATATAAAGGCTGCAATGTGTTTGCATAATGAAATGTTATACTGAGCACAGCCAGTTTTCTCAGTTTTCCAATTTCCGTTTTTTTTTTTTTTCATCACACTCCATATTTTCACGTTAAGAGCAAAGGTAAAACCACATATGCTTTTATGTATGAGACACAGGACCTGCATCATAGTATATTAGACATGTGCCCAGTAAATTTGAATTATCGATTTGAGAGAAGTTTTCTGGTACACTAATGAAAACAGCACATTACAGTCAGGCTATGAATCTATTAAATGTCTCATGAGTGTGAGATTAAAATCAAAACCAAACAGATGTTTTGTTAGTTTTTGGCAGAGTATCCGAGGCATAAGCTGTAAAGGCACATCGCTATTCTGGATAGGGGGTGGGGAGCAGCAGCACATTTGCATTTAAAGACACATGGACGGAAACAGCATGTTTTTGCTTCCACTCAAAATGGGCATTTACAACATGGTATAATAAATTATCTGTGGGGAATTTTGAGCTGAAACTTCACAGACACATACTTATATTACATCATGTAAAAATGGGCATAATATGTCCCCTTTAAGTGTTGTGTTTAACATAGATCATTTAAATAAAATCAAGAATGTTATTGTATGAACTGGACTTGTATGGCACATTAAATTAAGCAATATTGAGACTACTTTTGCACTGAATATCAACATTTGAATTGGTCATAAATATTCACAGTTGTGCTGATATTGATATTTGTGTTAATAATTGACCACATTTTGCTCTGCAAAAGAAAATATTTCAAAATATTTTTGAAAGCTTAAAGTTTCTCATGTCACCAAGCAAAAATAAAAACATTAATTTTAAAATATAGATATTGTAGTGTATGTAGTCTGTCATTAGAGCCTAATTCTCTATCATTAAAACAACAGAAGGGTGCAGGTATGGCGTCAGAGCCTAGAAGAATAATTCAGTATTGCTTCCTTCGAGAGTTTGCTATGGGGTTTTATAATGGGTTTTTTCGATTTATGTGTAAAATAAAGCCTGTGGTAAACATAACTTTATTATACTTTGACGTTTTGTTCTACAATGTAAATTACACACATAAATTGAGAAACCCCATTATAAAACCCCACAAGAAAATCTCGAAGTAACCAGCAGCAAATTAGAGTTCCAGGTTCTGATATCATGCCAGAATGAATTTTGGCTTGTTTGGCTCTTCATATTTTCCACAACCTGGGATACAAATACCAATACACAGAAGGTGCACACAGTCACAGTGTCATAAAACACCATCATGGTAACAAAGATGACACTAAAATAATGCAATAAACATTAATTTGACATCATAAGATGTGCATGTGCATAACTGATGTGATGGGAATGTCAGTTTTTCATTGTAAATTATAAGATGACCTATATTTTCACTTCCAAACACTTTAAATGTACTATTGTCTGAAATGTCCCATTAGACTGACAACAGATTTTCACAGTATACACTTGCTGTTAACCAATTAAAAGTTTTTACTGTAGCATTTTTACAGTGTTTTACCATTAAAATTGTGATTGTTTTTATACAGACACAGAGCATGCAGATTTTGGAATTTTCTCTTCTGAAGCGCACATCGCATCAGCATATCGAGACTGCAAGCCACCGTAGATTAAGCAAAGGTCACTGTTCTACAAGCAAATAACTTCCCAAATCTTCAGAGAGAACCTTGTTTTAGTCAGCCGATAACTGCTCTGCTCTGCATTTTATTTCAATTGAGTTGATGTTCATGCATTATGGGATTTCATATCTAAAATTAAAATGACACAGGTGACCTGTCAGTATAATGTTGATTCATGTTATGATATTAGTTTCTAGAGTTCAGAGCAGTAAACGTAACAGTGATTCTCACAAAAACAGGCCAACAATGCCCTTATTTCAAAATAGAAAAAAAAAAAAAAAAAATATATATATATATATATATATATATAACGAAATGTACTTAACTGTCATGAAAATAATGTCATGATATATAAAACATTAATTGTCATAACTTTGAATGCCTTATGATCAAAGATCTGTGGCTGCATGTCTGGATTCTAGCATGACCTTTTCTTGTTCACAGTCCTGCTGCAACGTGTGAAGTCAAATCAGCACATACATCATGTACACACTCATGTACAGCACTTGCCCTCTAATATAAAGGATGCAATGTCTTTGCATAATGTTATACTGAGCACAGCCAGTTATTTCTCAGTTTTCCATTTTTCAGTTTTTTTTTTTTTTTTTTATCACACTCCATATTTTCACGCTAAAAGCAAAGGTAAAACCACATATGCTTTTATGTATGAGACACAGGACCTGCATCATAGTATATTAGACATGTGCCTAGTAAATTTGAATTATTGATTTGAGAGAAGTTTTCTGGTACACTAATGAAAACAGCACATTACAGTCAGGCCATGAATCTATTAAAGAAGGCCAACTCCAACAGGACCCTTTTCTGCTTTACACAGCAAACATACCTGCTTCAGCTAATCATGACCCACAGGGTATCTGCCGAATTGAGTCAGATGTTTTAGATTAAGTCTAAAGCAACACTGAGTGGGGTGTTGGCTTAGAATAAAGCAAGCTAAGCATTTATTTATTTAGTTAGTTAGTTAGTTTTTATATTTTAAAGGAACATTTCCAAAAATGTCTTTATTCACTCATTCATGTCGTTCCAAACTTGCATGACATCGTTTATTTTGTGGACGTGGAGTCTAGCACACACTGGTTGAGCCAATGTTGTTCTGTCAAGCTGAGGTTGGTTTCCCGCAAGCTTTGGGAAACGCACCCCTGGTTGGGATGCTTAACCAAACAGAAATGTTTTGATAGCACTTTTAGACGTAATCACTCTACGGTGGGTTTATTTACAGTAATTTAATTTAGGGTTCATTTATAATCATTATCAAAATTTACTCACAGTAACTTAAAGAGATAGTTCACCAAAAAAGACAATTCTGTCATCATTTATTCAGCCTCAAGTTGTTCCAAACCTACGGAGCCCCTAAAGGGACCTTTGAAAAAAAATAAAAAAAATAAACAGAGTTTCGCGTGCGCACGAGTACTATAACCTATTTCATTTGTGCGTCACTGCCTATGAAGAAAGTGAGAGTATGGATGCGCATGAATTAATAAAGCTGTAGCCTTTTTGCTCAAAATTTGACTTTCTTAGACCAGTTCGTCTAGGATGAATCTAGCTAATTATTTGTTTTCATTTTTTTAAACATGTGCCTTTATATCTAAAGTCCTTTATGTCTATGGCTCTGCTCGCAATAAGCGCTGTTAGAACCGAATGAAGAAAATAAGCTTTTCTCTGCCACCTGTAAGGATGTGTTAAATCCAACAAAGTGGTTTAATAAAGGGGCGTTTGATCTTGTGAAATATGAAATTTTAGTAGGCCTACATTTTACAGTTCCAATATTTTTTATGGTACAATATAAATATGGCCTACTGCCCTAACGAAATACAAATTATTTTTACTGTACCAGTGTTTTTTCATGAACCATTAAACGTGGCATTATTACAATGCACACTGAGCCCATTTCCCAGCGCGATTTCTTGGCCACCTCAAAGTTAAATTTGTTAAAATGGACATAAGTCCTTGAAATATGACGCACTGCCCTGAAGAAAGTCACATTTTGAGCACTTTTTACTGTATCAGCCTTTTGTTTTAACTTTGCAAAAAGAACAATGAACACAGCCATCAGCCCATTCATGTCACGGTTTCCCTGCCGTCACAGAGAATGTTTTAAAGCGGACATAAGGCCGATACTGCCCCACGAAAGCCACATTTTCAGCAAATAGATCTTTATTAATTCATGCACATCCATACTTGCATTTTCTGCAAAACTGAGCCCATAGATCATTATAAATTCATCCACACTCGCATTTTCTTCATAATTTTGAGCAAATAGATCTTTATTAATTCATGCACATCCTTACTCACATTTTCTTCATAATTCTGAGTGAATAGATCTTTATTGATTCATGCGCATCCGTACTCTTGCTTTCTTCATAGGCAGTGAAGCACAAATGAAATAGGTTATACAAACCGGAAATTGTAACGAAACTCTTTATATTTTTTTTATTTGTGCAAAGGTCCCTTTTAGGGGCTCCGTACAAACCTATATGGATTTCTTTTGAAGAAGAAATATTTTTGGAAGAAAAAAAAAAAAAAGAAGAATAAAAACAGACCTGTTTTAATTAACTATATTAAATTACACAAATATACTTTATGTACTTAATCTCACTTTATTAACCAATGTCTTTGCTGCTGACCTTCAATGATTCAATTCAACCATACTAATAAGCAAAAATTACTTTAGATTAGATTTAGAAATAAGAGTGTTGAACTTCCTTTTTCTGTATCCTTTTCTTCTTCAATCCAGATTGGCAGCACAGCTGAAAGGTTTGTTTGAGCTGCGCCCTCTACTGTACAGGCGTAAATATGCATTTTCTTTAGCCTGAGGCTTATTCATTTCACTTTTGGTGTGAAAGGGCTTTAACATTTGCCAAAACTATAACTTTTTTTTGCTGTTATTAAAAACAAACAAACAAACAAGCCCAGCCCAGATGAAAAAAAAAGTAATGCAAAAGTAATGTAACGCATTACTTTTCATAAAAACGCAATTAGTTACTTTTTTTAGGTAGTAACGCAATATTGTAATGCATTTCTTTTAAAAGTAACTTTCCCAGCACTGCTTGAGGGTAAATTATGACAGATTTTTTATTATTATTATTATTATTATTATTTTTAAAGAAACCTAGGGATGGATCAAAATGATTTGTGTTAATCAACATTACGGTACAAATGCTGTTCACTGAGATTCAAGTCCTTTAAATTCAAAATGACAAATCTGCTCTAAAAGTGACAAAAAAAAGATAACAAATAATATTTTTTGAACATTTTTTTTTTTTTTTTTTAATGTTCTTGCCAAATAGTAAACTCACAACTCGTTAATATGATTTCTTCTTTTTGAACATGTAGAGGTTAGCAAATTATAACAGAGGTTATTTTCATATAGAAGAGAGAGTTTAAAGAAGTTCTAAATAAATGACTGACCATGTTTTTGCCAAGCACTGTAGGACGTGCTTGGCAAAACACGTTCCCCCAACATCTCTGAACAAGATCTTTTGTTGGTCCTTGACCGACAACCCAAAACATTAACAGAAGGCAATGAAAAGGTTGATAGGAATGTTGTTGAAGTCATAACTCCTAACCTTAAATCTCTTTGGTTAATAAGAATCAGGATGTTGTTCCAGCAACACATTCTACATTGCAAAATCACGTTCACCTTATGACGGACTGCATGGTAAAAAAAAAAAAAATTAAAAGCTACACAACAAGAACACCCCTTTCAAATGACAGAATTCAACACCCACACAACAAGACCTCATGGCAGAGTGTAAACCAAAACCTGCTCAATGCATTCATCAAATGTCCCATGCTTGCCCTGATGACTTGATGTCTTTATCCCACATACACAAAGACCTTTGACCTTTTGAGCTTGCTAATACTTAAATCAGCAGACATTTAGAAAAGTGATGTGGAAAATTCACCAAAAAGTCTTCATCTTTGTTTAGCTGAGTGCAGCACGTCGAAGCGCTTGCTGATAAACTGGAGCTTGGTGCTGTCATGTGAAGGCAGCTTGTTAAACAGATGATGTTCCAGCAGAGATCGCAGAAGCTACAGCAGCAGGATACTGTTCTACAAATGGTTCAACCACAGTAAAAGCCAAAGACAATATCATTATACATACTTAATCAGCACTGTGATTTACTCCCCTGCCCATGTGCAGGCTAAAAAGCAAGCCAAAAGATGAAATTACCAAACGCAAATTAAATGCTAGAATGTAGGGAAGATATACAATCCAAAAGAAGTTTAAAAGGGGCCATATGATGCTTTTTAATCTTTTCCTTAAGTGAGTAATTTATCTGTTTGTGTATGTATACGATCTGCAAAGTCTCCCACAAAGGGATTTATTCTGTCAGAGAACACTGATCCAGACCTGCCTAAAATGCCTTGATCAAAGTCCAGATATTACTTCTGCAAGCATCTACATCACAATGTGAAATGATTTGCCTGATAAATCTAAATCTAAATTTTTATATCATTTTTGAGAACTTGATTACAAAAATAAAAGTCTCATCTTTACAAGCCATGTCACATGCCACTGTACCACGACCACTGTGTCTATAACCAGATGCAGCAGTTTTTTGAGGTATGGCGTCTTATGCTTGTGACATGACAAGTCAGGGAACAGTTCAATAAGCGATACGGGTCTGCCTGTGAGAAGTGCTACCTCAAAGACTCTGACATGATCAGTGATGTGAGTGGGATTTTGTTAGATGTGCCAGTTATACCTTTGAAGCTCTGTTAGGCTGGGTTGGATATTAGTTTTAATTTAATTATGATATTCTTATCTTTCATGCAACCACTCACAGCATATAATCAGATTACGAAGGCGATGGCAATTAAAATCTGAGAACTAACGAGATGATCCGCCCTTCACGCTTGGTTTGTGAGAAACAGTGCTCAATCTGGTTTCAGTTAGTCAGCTCTGTTGCTATGGAAGCCTCCAATGGATGTGTCTTCCAGATACATGGCTGTAAATATACTCCCCAAAAGTGGCATAAATAACTATCTTAGCTCATAAATCAGAGATCTTTCATCTATTAACTTATTTAATAAAACCTTTCATTTAAGTTCAGGAATTTGAGTGTGTGTGAGGAAACTGCAGAGGTTGTGATTTGATTAAAAGCTAATAATTAATTACAAATAAAAATAAATAATTTGATTTAAAATAAATCATTTTTAAGTAAAATTTATATTATATTTATTATGTTATGTTATATTATATTGTATTGCATGTCATTAACTGACATCAGATATCCGTGATGAACATGTGAATGTGTTGTTAAATTATTGAAACATTTATTTAAAATGTCAGGGTGTACTTCAAGTAAATATTTTAGGTCAAAGGGGCTCGACTGACAAAAAAAAAAAAAAAAGAATCCCTGCATTGTAAAACTCAACAGATTAAATTAAGTAATTTAGTTTGAGGAAAAAAAACTAAGTTAGAGGGGGAAAAAAACACACTTATAAGTACTTAGGGCTGGGCGATAGGGCAAAAAAAAAAAAAAAAAATCACGATAACAATAATAAATGACAAATCTTTATTTCTTTATTTCTTTAGTTTAAAGGCAGATTTTTGCTCCTCAGCTGTAGAAACCAGAAATTTGATTTTAAACTACTCTTTATTGTCAAAACATAAAAAAAACTTGCCAAACAGGTAAACATCTCAAATATGAGGTAGAATATTCAAAACATTTATAATGATAAAATATTTTTGATCAAAATATTCAAGATTAAACTTAAGTAAAATCCTTTTTCAGTATTTTTTTTCTCCCTTAAAATAAAAACTTAATAGGAAAAATCATTTCTTAATTTCTGCATGTTCTAACGGGTGATAGTTTGTGTATCCTGACTTTGATAAAGCATATTTTCAGCACAGTTTGCAGTGCAGGCTGTAATATCATTAATATTACATGTTTTGTCTCTTAGAAATGCACATTTGACAGTAGCTTGAGGATGCAGATGTAAATTTATTTCCATCATCAAATACAGTAACATCTGTAAAAATGTAAACAAACTTATAGGGTAAAATATAATATTTAAATATATGAGCCAGCCAATTAGTGCTACTACAGTAAATCTATGGTAAATGATGGTGATTTGTAGATTGAAAAGCCTTCTAACTGGATTGTTCATGGCACATTGTTTCTCAGGCTTGTCAGTGCTGTTGAGAATGGTGTTTCATCTGTTTCAAACTAGCTTAAATCACAGAGACATTTTATGTTCTTCGCTGAATTCTCAAGCGCTGTTTAGTTGTCTGTGTGATCGAAACAGATAAGCAAGTAAAATAATTTGCTCTAGTAAACTGCTGCCGTTTGAGCCGAGTGGATAAATGATCCATGATCTAGTAGCGCTGTTTCGTTCCGCCTTTGCCATGTACACATTTGATCAAACATTTATTGTACTTGTGTTATAATTGTATCATGGAAAATTATATCGCGATCATTATCGTTATCAAACATTTATTGTACTTGTGTTATAATTGTATCATGGAAAATTATATCGCGATCATCATCGTTATTGTTTTATCGCCCAGCCCTATAAGTACTGTGAACTTTTTTTTGCACACACTGCATTGCACAGCCTCTTGTGGCTTATTGTATCATATGCACTGACACAGAAAAAAAAAAAAAACTAATCCTGAGAATCCATCAGAATATGTGAGATGCTGGTGAGAGACAGCAGCCATCTCCACGTCTAATCAGACAATACTGCCTTCATGAGGCTGCAGAAACTGTTCTGAAAGACTGGCATTGCCATCGGGGGGAAATGAAGCATGGCAGGGGGACACTCTCCAGGCATGTCAGTCCCTGCTCCCCCTCCGCCTCACAATCAGTCAAGGGGAATTAAACGAGCAAGGCACTGTGTACTTCTGCATGATTGATGCTTGTCAACAAGAGCAGTCCAGGGCAGAAGAATCATCCTCAAAGACTCTTGTACATTTTGACGCAGAGAACGATCTTCTGACTTGGAGGTTGATCTTGGACCTGTCCAGACTGGTGCCGAAAATGATTTAAAAGGTTTCTCATGGCTGTTTTGTTGGGATGAAAATTATTTTATTCCTGTCAATTTTAGAAAGATCTCAATCTATGATCTCCCTGACAGCATGGAATTATTCTCAAAATTGGCACAACATAGCAATCTTCACAAATAAAATTCTGAGCATTGCAATCCAAATGATATCCAATGAAATTGGACAGGGTACAGATAATATGTTACATCCACCAGCTGGAGTGCCCATGATCTCCACCAGAGGGCACTCCTCCTGACTCCCTTGCTTTCCCATCATCAACTTCAATTTCCATAACCCATTGCCTGGACTCATTATTGCCTGTGTCTCATTATCTGGTTAAAGGCTATCTATATAAGCCCTGTATTTTCACTCATTCTTTGCAAAGTCTTGCATGTTGTTACACTTCATTTCTGAGTGTTATCCTGGTTTCCTGTGTCTTGTTTTTTTTTTTTTATTCTCTGCACATATTCTGGATTAACCTTTTTGTCTGTGTTTTTGCTTAAGTGTCTAAAGATTCACTTTAAATGTTGGCTTGATCAGTGTTTTTTTTTTTTTTTTTTTTTTAAGTAATGTATTACATTTTGTTACTTAGTTACTTTTTTAATGGAAAGTAATGCATTATGTTATTTTTGCACTATTTTTTTTTTCTCACCATGCTGAGGCTTGCTTTCTTTCAGACCTTGCAGTTTTTTTTTTTGTTTTTTTTTTTACTGAACATGTTTCTTTGAACATGTTTGTTTTCTTTCAAAAACACATTTAGAATATTTTTCTGATCATTATTTCTATGTTTTATTATTTTTTTTTGCATTATTAAAAAATATTTAAATTTGAATTGAATAATTGTTTTATTACTTTTATATTTTTTTGTCTTTTTGTGCACATGTGCAACATGCATGCATACTGTAGGGCTGGGACAATACTATGGATGCATTGTGATTCATGGATCATTTCTGATATTTTCCAAATGCATAACAAATCGATTCTGAGCTTAGTTTTTAACAGCAGATGGTGCTCTTGGCTATTTTTAACTGCATGCTCAAATGCTCATGAAAAAGAGCGCTCGTGCGTTCGGCTGACCCTGCGTTCCATTCGGAAGGGCTCATCCCTTCAAAGGGTTTACCCTCCGGAGTGAGAGCTTTGCAGGGATGAAGGGTGTAGGGGTCAAAAAAACTCTTTTTTTTGGAACGCACTTCTGCATCATCTTAACGAGACAATCAAGGAGGCAAAAGATTGTGCAAGCTGTGCCTTTTGTTTAACGTTAGTTTGTTTGTTTATTTATTTATTCATTTTTGATTTATCGCACCTTATTGTATATTGTGTCTATGTATTTAAAACATTTGAATGGGCTGATAAAGGTAGCTGTGAAGTATTTTTGTTGAAGTACAATGTTGTTTTGACCATAATAATGGTCCAAATCTAACTCGTATAAATATTACAATAGTATAGAAAAATACTATTCATACATTTATAGGTAAAATCGAACTGTACCCTTTCTGTGACACCAAACAACTTCTCCGTGCAAAGAATAATGGGGGCCTGAAGTGTCCATCTGTTGTACCCTTTGAAATCCTTCATTCCAAAGGGCCCTTTGAAGTGACCAGTTTTGAGCACTTCGGTTTGGTATGACCCTTCAATATGGCAGCCATGATTGTTTTCACTCCGACGTGCCCTTTCGGAGGGCGATATATCCCTTTTGGAACGCACCGTGAGTCTGAGAATGTATTTGCACCTTAGAATGCTTTTATGACGCGAGATTAATGTAAACAGCCTACTGCAAACACCCCTGTAATTCACTTCAACCTTTTCAAACTATAAGGTTCAAGTGGTGTGTGTGAGGAAATGGAAGGAAGCAGAATACGGCTGTTTCTAAAGCACGCAGGCGATCTGCTGTTGAAATCTAAGCTCAGAATCGATTTGAGAGGGAATCGCGATACATACGGAAAATATCAGAATCGATCCAGAATGATTTCTCGATTCGCGATGCATCGAGGTATTGTCCCAGCCCTAGCATACTGTATGTCTTAGTGACTATGTTATGGAGAAAAAAGAAAATTTTAATGCATTATATTTAAAAAAATGTTTAAGCAAATTAATTAAACTGAAAAGAAACATGCATTATGTAATCAGGGGCTTGTTTTGTACCTTTTTTTAAAAAGTGATGCAAATATTAAGGTGTAAATTTACAAAGTAATGCATGACTTTACTTGTTATAATCAAAAAAGTAATCTGATTATGTAATGCGTTACACTCAACACAGGTGTAACGAAGCGGAACTCAGGGTAGGATCCATTTGCAAGCTTTATTAAACAGAGTTCATAGTCAAACAGGCAATGGTGGAACAACAGCAAACAGGTATGGCAGAGAGCAGGCAGAATCGTAGTCGAGGAACAGGCAATGGGTCAGGGCTGGCAGTAAGTCCAAAACAGAGCAAATTGTCCAAAGGGCAGGAAGCAGAGAATCGTACACGGGGAACGGATCAGGATCAGGATCAGGATCAGGCAACCAACCACAATGAAGAACGCTCAGAATTGCCACAAGAGTAACCAAGACCTCACAAAGTATGTCAGGATGTGAGTGGCTTAAATAGTCCAGATAACTGGTATTACTGATTGGTGAAGTGAGTGCAGGTGAAGGCCAGGAAGGATCATGGGAAATGAAGTCCGGGAATGACTGGGAACGTGACAACAGGGCTTAACAAAGACAGACAAACAAAGTGTGTTGGGACAAAACAAATATCAATGTTTTCCCAGATCTCAATCTCTCCCCTGCATTTAAACAAATGAAATTGACACTACAGAGTGAATGGATAACTTAACATTGCCCTCGTAAACCTGCTAAATTGCTTTGATCCTCTTTCTAATCAGACACAATCTGCTTTTTAGAAACTGGAAATTGTATTAGGCGATTTCATTGTGGAAAATCCTGGACGGCTCCCCATCTCCTGCTGAGACTAAGCAGGCTCTCCAAAAAAGCCAGTTCATACACACGCATATGGGAGACGGAGATGCAAGCAATAGGCCTGCAAATCCTGCCAGTATGACAAATCTGCATTATGCATTTTCCCTCTTTTTGAAGCCATTCAATTAATTGGGCCATTGGAATCAGAAAATGGAGAAGAATTAGAGAGCTCGTAGACAGACGCAAGGATCTCTGCAGGCCAGGAAATGAAGGAAACAGCATCATGACCATATCTGAGAGGCTGCAGTTTAGTGGGTTCATATATATTTGCCTTTGTTACATAAAAAACCCATTTTTGTATCAGACCATATGGGAGAGATGGAAATAGATTGAGTCTCTTGAGGTAAGAGGGAGCCAAAAAATTCCCCAGATCGACTTGACTCACTCATTATCAAAGTCCCTCAAGTGGCCTTCTGCCCTCCTTTAGTCAGGAAGTGGAGGTGATAAAGACTCCACATTTGCTGAGGAAAGTAGCCCTTCATGCTGACACCAGGCCAGTTTTACTGTGACGGGTTAGATTGGGGTCCAGCTCTCTCTCAGGATCAACACACAGAGACACAAATATAAACCTCAGTAAATGATAATTTATGCTAATTGCAGCTTTCAAGAAAACAGCTTTGAGAACTGAATTTGTACTATGCAATAGCAATGTTATAATGTCAGATGTAAAGTTGTCAATGTCAATGCTATAATGTCAGATGTAAAGTTGGCAGGGTTAGGGGAGGTAAACCTTAAAGAAAGGGCTTGGCTTTTAATATAAAATTATAATATTGTGAAATATTATTAAAATTTAAAGTATCTGTTGTCTGTAATTTATTCCTCTGATTTTCAGAATCATTACTCCAGTCTTCAGTGTCACATGATCCTTCAGATATCATTCTAATATGCTGATTTGATGCTCAAGAAACATTACCAATGTTAAAAAAAAAAAAATGATTGTGGAAAACATGATGCATCCCCCCCAAGAAAACATGATACATTTCTGATGTATATAAAGTTCAAATGGACAGCATTTATTTAAAATACAAATCTTTTGTAAAATTATAAATATATTTACTGTCACTTCTGATTAATTTAATGAGCTCTCACTGAATAAAAAATTATTTCTTAAAAAAAATATCGGTAACACTTTAGTATAGGGAACATGTATTCACTATTAACTACGACTTTTCCCTCAATAAAATCCTAATTTACTGCTTATTAATAGTTAGTAAGTTAGTTGTTTAGGTTTAAGTATTGGGTAGGATTAAGAATGTAGAATAAGGTTATGCAGAATAAGGCATTAATATATGCTTAATAAGTACTAATAAACAGCTAATATTCTAGTAATATGCATGCTAATAAGCAACTAGATAAAAGACCCTAAAATAAAGTCTTACCAAAATATCTTACTGACAGTGATGTACATACACAAAACAAATACTAAAAGGTAACTACTGAACTATTAAAGAAGAAGGGAAACAATGAAAGGCAAAAATCAAAACGTAATTGTCAGCAGTCCAATGAGGGGATATCAATTGTTAAAACGACTCTAATTCAGTTACAATAAATTATATATCTCATAATCTGAAAAATCATTATAATTATAACGATCTAACATTATAATCAATGTTAGATCATTTTCTAGGCTTATTTCTGACTGAAACTAGTACAGTGTTCTTCCACAAGGAAAAACTGCTTACATATATGAGTTGTGTGTGCTTTATTTTCCATTTGACTTCTTTAATTAAAATGTTTCATTCATTCATTTTTTTTTTTTTTTTTTTCTCTTTTACACTTGCATTATTGCTGTTTAATGGGAAGATACTACTTCTCTTGATATTGTGGTAAATGGAATGAAAACATGACTCCAGGCCTCTAAGGTTCGCTGTTTATTATGTGCCATTAGTTTAGGAATAAAGTTATTTTGAGTCACAAGCACTGGGTACAGAGGGATTTTAACAAGCTCAGCCACAGCATAATTGCAGTGGCCTTTTTATATGACACAGTTTATGAGATGACTTACTGGAAGAAAGCACTTCTCCTCAATGGATTTTATTCGCAATGTATCATGCACAATTATTGAATGACATACTGAGATGGCTATCTTTTGATTTGATGGGCATGCCAGCATATATTTTAATCTGGTGTGATACTTTTATCTGTATGAACTTGTGTCTGTTCACAGAGTCACAGGAAACCAACATTGCTGCAAGGAAATTCTTGATTTAATCACTTGCAATGTGTGTTAGAAACCACAGGGGACTAGATTATAGTACTAATGACTGTGAATATCCTAGATGCTGCGTGTGCCTTTGTATTTGCAGGTGTCTAATTATGAAGCACTTAAAGTCCCCTTCATTAAGGACTCATGATTGGTGATCATTAACAAATGTTTTAAGTCAATGTTTGAGTTTGCGGAAAGTAAGTTTGGGATTACATCCATTCGTTTGAAAGACATGTTTCCAAAATCACATTCTCTCAAACAAGCAAAATTTGGCAGCCCCCCAGGGTTATAATTATGTTATCCAAGGGATTCCTTATTCTTTTGTTTCACCAATGGTGCACCTGCAGCATATTGTTGTACAAAATATTGTATCCACTAACACTCCAAAATCTAAATCATCCTAATTTGACCCACAGCCTCCCACACGTAAGTTGTTTCTGAGAGGTTTTTTTTTTTTTTTTTAAACATATTCAGAGGCAGATAGCCTCATACTCCTGAGCTATTTTATGTTAATAGCTCATGATCAATTCATGAGCAATTTGGTTCATTCTAGCTAGGCAGTCTTGTTACAGTATTTTTCAACTTCCTCAAATTACCTCCAAGGCACTTTGAATGCACTTGATTATTCTTAGGTCATGAACCTTCAACACTGAGTCAAGTTAATAAACCTGTTGTGCTCTAGGGAAATGGGGTCAGTGCTTTAATCAGCTATACACACGTACTTTTTTTTTTTTTTTTTTTCAGATAGATTGTGTGCAAACATTGTGAAAATCCACTCAAGGCGACATTTCTGTGAAACTTGGATGCCCTATTTGCTAGTGCAGTTAAAATTATTTTTACCAAGCCGTACCTGTACGTTGATTGTTTTAGGTAAAATATGAAAAAAAAAAAAAAAAAGTTGATTACTATGTATCAGGATTTTTGTATCTACTGTATGTCTGACTGGTGAGTTAAAGTCAGCATGAAACAAAAGTTGTGATTGTCTTTTTTTTTTCCCTATTGTGACATACACTATATTGCCAAAAGTATTGGGACACCCCTCCAAATCATGGAATTCAGTTTGAATTCAGGTGTACCAATCACTTCCATGACCACAGGTGTATAAAATCAAGCACCTAGGCATGCAGACTACTTCTACAAACATTTGTGAAAGAATGGGTCGCTCTCAGAAGCTCAGTGAATTCAAGCGTGGTACCGTGATAGGTGATTCGTGAAATTTCCTCACTACTAAATATTCCACGGTCAACTGTTAGTGGTATCATAACAAAGTGGAAGCAATTGGAAACAACAGCAACTCAGCCACAAAGTACGTGGTAGGCCACGTAAAATCACAGAGCGCATGCTGAGGAGCACAGCGTGCAGAAGTCGCCAACTTTCTGCAGAGTCAGTAGCTACAGACCTCCAAACTTCATGTGGCTTTCAGATTAGCTCAAGAACAGAGCTTCATGAAATGGGTTTCCATGGCCGAGCAGCCTCATCCAAGCCTTACATCACCAAGTGCAATGCAAAGCGTTGGATGCAGTGGTGTAAAGCACACCACCACTGGACTCTAGAGCAGTGGAGACGTGTTCTCTGGAGTGACAAATCACTCTTCTCTGTTTGGCAATCCGATGGACAAGTCTGGGTTTGGCAGTTGCCAGGAGAACAGTACTTGCCTGACTGCATTGTGCCAAAGTTTGGTGGAGGGGGGATTATGGTGTGGGGTTGTCTTTCAGGGGTTGGGCTTGGCCCCTTAGTTCCAGAGAAAGGAACTCTTAATGCTTCAGCATACCAAGACATTTTGGACAATTTCATGCTCCCAACTTTGTGGGAACAGTTTGGGGATGGCCCCTTCCTGTTCCAACATGACTGCGCACCAGTGCACAAAGCAAGGTCCATAAAGACATGGATGAGCGAGTTTGGTGTAGAGGAACTTGACTGGCCTGCACAGAGTCCTGATCTCAACCTGACAGAACACCTTTGGGATGAATTAGAGTGGAGACTGTGAGCCAGGCGTTCTCGCCAACATCACTGCCTGACCTCACAAATGGGCTTCTAGAAGAATGTTCCCATAAACACACTCATAAACCTTGTGGAAAGCCTTCTCAGAAGAACTGAAGCTGTTATAGCTGCAAAGGGTGAGCCAACTCCCTACGGATTAAGAAGGTTTAACGGATTAAATTCATGTGCACGTAAAGGCAGGCGTCCCAAAACTTTTGGCAGTATAGTGCATATCCAAGTGGCTTCTTGAACAAGAATAAAATGTAGGGTGGGACTTGTTTTGGTCCATGATGAATTGATTGGATGGATGGTTGTGGTTTGCTATTGTTGTGATCTCATGAGAGTGACAGGTTGTCCTGACCTTCGTGCCGAAAAACTTGGGACCCAAGTTTGAGTCATGTCCTGATCCCACTCCCCCTCGCCCACCCCTGCTTCCTTCACTATATTTGACTGTCTTGTAAAAGAAAATGGCCAAAAAATAATAATAATGGGAAAAAAAGCTTTATAACATGTTGGCTGGTGTAGGTGTAGCCACTGGTGTATGAAGCATCCCAGCAGCCCCTAAACAGTGTTTTTAATGTTTATCTGTGACACACAGAGCGCAATAAAGTTTTCTTTTAGCCCGCCCTGAGATACGTGTTTTAAAAATGTCAAAATACTAGTAAACAAAAATAAATCTGAGTGCTTCCGAAGAATTCAGTTGCACAGAATTTGGTTGCTGCATCAGAGGGTGTGGCGGTGCAGTTGCTCTGTCCTGGAGCAAAAGTATCTACATGTTTCCTTATAAAAAATGAATGGAACAACTACAGCAGTTACTTTTTACAATTAGTAGCACAATATTGTAATGTAATATTCTCCAACACTGTTGAAGTCATTCATTCATTCATTCATTCATTCATTCATTCATTTGTAAACTTTTTTGTGTACTTTAATGTTTTGTAAAGCTCCTTGATCAAAGGAAAAAAATAAAGCAGGGGTCTTCAACAGGGGGTCTAAAGTTTAAATGCAGGGAGTCTGCTAATTGTTTTTTTGTTTTTTTTTATCTCAAAACATTTTTTCTCCAAAAAAAAAAGAAAAAAAAAAAAGAAATGTGTGGAAAATACAGCATTAACTTTTATCTAATATGCTATGTAAGGGTAACACTATAGTTTAGGGTCCAATTCTCACTATTAACTAGTTGCTTATTAGTATGCATATTACTAGCATATTGGCTGTTCATTAGTATATATAAAGCTGATATTAATGCCTTATTCTGCATGACCATATTCTACATCCCTTAATCCTACCCAATACCTAAACTTAACTACCTCACTAACTATTAATAAGCAGTAAATTAGGAGTTTATTGAGGCAAAAGGCATAGTTAATAGTTAGTTAATAGTGAGAATTGGACCCTAATCTAAAGTGTGACTGTAAGTTTTATCCAATATCCAGGATGTTTCTACTTAGGGCTGGGCAATATGGCAAAAACATAAAAATCTATATTGATTTTTGTTTATTTATTTATTTATTTTTAATATGTATGTATGTATATATATATATATATATATATATATATATATATATATATATATAAGAACAAAGTGAGTGCTTTGAAGAACAGAGAAACGTATAAAGAACAAAGAAACACAACACACACATCTGTTGCTGCAAAAAGAGAAAGAGAGCTTTGCTTTCAATCACTGAAGGTGTCAGTCTGTTGCCAAAACACCTGTTATAATCAAAAAAGTTTTCAACAATGGATCTTAGTAAAATTGTATTTACACTTTGTCGGTTAAATTAAATAATTTGTGAGTGTGTAAAACACATAGTCCAAACACTAACAGCAGTATTAGATTCTGACTAACTTAAACACGTCAACAGACATGTCTATGCTACAATGCTCTATGCTGTTAAAACATGTAAAAAAAAAAATAAAAAATTCACACTCTTCACAGAACCCTTACAGGTGCATTTGAGTGAAATTGTCATATTTGTATAATTGACTTTTTTAGTTTTAAAATTATCACATTATTTAAACTTGCCTAATTTTATACTGTCATCAAAATTATCACAATAATATTGCTAATATTTAATGTATCGCCCAGTCATATCCCTGCTCCATCTTTCTATCCACTAAGTGGCCTGAAAAGTACAGTATAAAGTAAAAATAAGACTGTATTATTAGTAACTTGGTCAAATTGCAAGACATTAAGACTGGCTGGTCAGATGATCTCAATGTTGACCATTAGGGGGTCAAGGTTTGGCTAGTTAGTTTCAGCAGTTAGTACATCTTAACTATTACAGTATGTGGGCAAAAAACAAAACAAAAAAAAAAAACACCTTTCATCATTGTCGGCCTTTCAAAATGCATTCAGGCAAAATTTAATTCACTCAATGTCAAACCGTGGATTACAGTTCACTGACACACTGGTGTGGATTTTAGATAACTAAGTATTGTAATAATGAGAATGTAATGGATGTCTGTCAAGTGAATATTTGAGGAGTTAAATAAGTTAATGACATGCGCCATCACCAGATGCGGTCCACTCCGACCCTTAAACTTAATGCTAGAGATACTTCATCAGCTTGGCCTAGTTTTAATTCAGTGCTGCACCTTTTCTCTCTTTCTATCTGGTTTTAATTTCAAAGAGAGAAAGAACCTTCAAAGGCCACTGACTGTATTTCAGATTCATTAAATCTTGCATAATGGTGAGTCATGTTTAAAGAAGAATCACTGTCTGGACTTCCATGAAAACAGGTCATATTCGTACCTCATTATATCCTCTATATTTGTGGGAGCCTCTGAATTTATGCATTGAAGCTACACAATGTTTAATGAAATGTCGAAGCTAATTACTTAGCTCTTCATCTAATTCCAAGCTCAGAGATTCTCAGTATAACTGAAGGGCATTGCTTGGCAGCATCTTTGTCATTCCCTGCTTTTTTACACTTGAGGTCATATGACTGAGAGTTTGTATATTTCTATTTTTTGTGTTTTCGCTTTAAAAGGCCTCAATTTCTTCATCATCTTGTTTTTAGACTTTCAATTTAAAACGTCAAACACATAGATAAAACTATAATTAATTCATAAATGAAATACAATAAAACAAACAAAGAAACAAGTGGTAGTCTGAGGCGAATCTGAAGCAAATCGAAGTATACAGGGGAAGCTGGCAGTCACCTTGTGAGGTTGTGCCTGGAGTAGTAAACACACGCGAAGCATACGGTGTCTTCAGTATCCCAAAGATGCCGTGGCAGATGGCCGCACATCTCATTACGGAATGCCAGCACCCTTGGCACTGGCGCTCTAAATGCCATTGTTGCTGCTCATGCGAGAGCTGTGCAGGGTCAGCGCTTCTAACCTTGCAAAAGCTGCCATAATCCCTTGCTCAATAGCCTGTCATTTCGCCCTGTTACCTGGAGTTAAAGTTAAGAGGGTCCTCCATCTGTAAGAGCTGATGCTACGTTCAAATTTTCTCAGCTCTACCTTCTTTTTCCAGTCAGTTGGGCATGCAGTGGGAAAGCATGGAGACTCTAAAGGATACTGGGCATGTTGAAGCTGCTGGATCTAAGCGCGTAATTTCCCCGTAATATACTTCGCAGATCTTAGTGTGGGTGAAGTGTTTACTCTACTTAAAAGGAGCCAGGATATTCACAAGTTCAATCTCACAAAAACATGTGGTCACATTTTACCCTCAAAAAAAAAAAAAAAAAAAAAATCAATCTTGGCTTGTGACATTAATTTTTGTAACAATTCTCACATTCTCATTCCTGTTATGACTCCAGAGGTAGGCAAGTAATTTATTATTATTTTCTATTTATTTATTTTTCAATTCATTGGAGAGATTACTTTATACATTTTTTATTATTATTTAAATAAGCATAAATTAAATGCAGCAAATACAGTAAAAAAAAAAAAAAAAAAAGGGTAAGAAAAAGCCAACGGGGAAGAAAAATAAACTTTATTTAAAGGGAAAACAAGTTATTTTTTATCCCATTGGCAGATATCTGTTATTGCATTGAGCAGTCTTTTTTTTTTTTTTTTTTTTCACAAAATAAGACTTAATATCTTATGTCATCTTATTTTGCTACTCAAGTAAATTTGTCTTTGTTTAAGAATTGGATGTTTTACAGGAAAACAAAACAAAAAAAAATATTTGTTTAGAAAATCTTTTTTTTTTCTTTTTTGCAGTGTGCTACCATTATGCACAATACAGTACTACCATTATTTACAAATTATAGGCTTTTAGTATCTCAGTATCCCACATACTGCATGCATAGTGTTATAGTTTAAGCTTTGTTCATCTTTAGAGTTTGTTTTTGATCTGTTTTTTTTTTTTTTCTTCTGTTCTGTTCATGTCTATGTTTCTAGGGCTGCGTTCCACTGTGACATCACAGCAGATCGTGCTTAACTGAAGTGTATGATATATTGATTATTTTGAAAATTAATCACATAATAATGTATAATATATTAATTATGTTGAGATTAAATCGCATAATACTTGTGTTCACATTCAAAGTTTATACTCTTGATTTATTTTATTTTTTTCCCGTTTGTGTAATTTTATTTTTCTCCAACAGCTCATATACCTATAGGATTTTATATATTTTCTCTATCAACTTATATGCATATAGAATGGTGCATTAAACAAATTCATAAGAAAAAAGGGGGTTTCAAATAATAAATCAGCCATAGTGAATTCCAAGTGATCAAGGGCTTAGTGCATTTCATTTAAGCCTTATGCACGAGTTCCACCAGTAGTGGGCCTCCATGTAATGTGAGCAATGACGCACATCCGAGTCCACAAGATGGAGGGAAGTCCCATTGAACTCTATTGGTAATGACAGAACTTGCGACCATAGTTTGCTTTGGGAAACGCACCCCTGTTTGTCACTATAGTTACTAATTTATTAGAGTTTCAGTTTCACTAAATGTCAATGGCTTCAAACAGTTCATGAGTAGTTAAAAAAAAAAAATGTCTCCCAGTTCGTTTGAGTTTAATGTGAGACCAAATATTCATTATAGAGTTCAAATCTGGACTCTGATTAGGCTAAAACATGAGACTGATAGACTTGTTCTCAAGCCACTTGTCTTTGTAATTTGGGCAGGAGCATTGTCTTCTCGAATAGTAACATCTTAGCATTCCTCTTTAGATAACGACTTTTCATTTGTTGGATGCAAGCCATTCTGCAATATTCTCCTGTATTCCAAAGCATTAAAGGATCTTCACAATGAAGTAGCTCACCAATACCAGCAGCTAAAAAGGCCCCCCACACACTTCCTCCATGCTTCACTGTGGTATAGATGCATTTATTATTATATTTCTCACAAGATTTCTGAAGACGCCACTCTGGAGCATCATCATGCAACTCATATTTCATTGTGATTCATCACACCACACAACTCTGCTGAACCACTCTGAATCAAACTTCCCATATTCTGCCAAAAACTTCATTCTGTCTTTGATGTTTGTCTGAGACAGCAATGGCTTTTATAAGTATTGCATTTGCTTATTTATAGCTAATTTCTTGACCAATAATTTGTGGTCAAGACAATTAAAAGCTTAGAGTTTAGTCATTTTGGGCTTGACCCTATGGCCCTAGGCTTACTCCTAAAGGGATTAAAACTATCAATGGCTCATTAGGCACAGATTCTGTCCAATCGAAAGCTCTCTAGAATGTGAATGCATTATATTTTTTATAATAATATACAACAGTAAGGGATAGAGCTTAAGAATTAACCTTTTAATATGCCTCTGGTTTCAATAGGAAATATTTCAACACAGGAACTGTCATGCAATGTTTTTTTTTTTTTTTTTTGGAGGGGGGAGGGGGGGGTCTTTTGGTGACCTCCTCTTATATCCAAAGATGATTTATTTTCCTAATGCAGTGAGAATCTGGTGGAAGGACTGTAAAAGCAAAATAATTTATCCAGCACTAGCAGATTCATTATGAAGAGCTCTTCACTGAATGTACAGAACTTGTTTTACTCAGCACGCCTCATTCTCATGGTGTTCTTCATTAACACCACAGTTAGAATCCAGCATGACTATGGAAATATCACCACACAGTCACACGCCAGATGAACAACAGTGTTGGTGTTTGTTTCCTTTTCCTGTCGCTGATTTATCACTACAGATTGTTTATTTTCTTCCTTCTGTTCCATTTACTTCTGTTCTGGTTGAATATACGGTTTGAAATAAACGACAAAAAGTGATTTCTCATATCAAAAAGCCTTGTATCAACAATTACATTTTTTTCCCCCTGCAGTTCATGTATAAACTCAGTTCTTTCTTTTTTTTCACTCAAAACTAGAGCTGCAGGATTAATTGTTAAAAGATTGCAATCTCAATTCAAACACCCACGCGATATTACTCCTACATGCAAATCATTGTCATTTGTCTATTAAAACACTGACAAAATTATACCGGGACATTCAAATCTGCGTTGCCGCTGCCACTGAGCGAGAGAGAGCAGTTGTCATGTTACGGTAAGAAACAGCTTCACAAACAGTCTTTTCAACCACATATACCATTATTTCTGTGTTACAAATATTCAAATGATCACAGACATACTGAGATAAAAGTTTATAGCTCAGATATAAACACTGATGACTATGGTATCGATCAAACTAGAGCAAATCGCATTTTGAAAGTAACTTGGCACTTCAAATAACCACTGTATCATTTACATTGTTTTGCTACTTGATGGCCATGACAAGTGACTGTTAAAAAAATGTATTTGTCATTTAATCATTCATTCAAAAGATTTGTTTAAAAACTATTCATCCAGTAATGAAACAACTGAAGTAGCATTTGAGTAATCCATTCAAACCGATTTTTATTTTAAAAATAATAATAATAATAATAATTAATTTGAATTATTTAATTTAATTTTTATTTTTTTTTTTATTTTTTTTATAGACTGCAGCAATAAATATTTTGTCAGAAGCACAAGTAAATTACATGGCATTTTGTTTAGTTGTCTGTTCAGAGTCATAGGGTGAACTGTTATCACTAAAAAAAAGATTCTCAGTTTATCCATAATCATGCAGCTCTACTCAAAACCATGTCCCATTAATCAGTTTTTGCTTCTGTGCCTTTAAGACATCTATGTGAACATGGCCTCTTTATTCTGATTTACTGTAAATTCTGATTTACAGTATGTATGGTAACACTTTATTTTAGGGTTTTTTAACTAGTTGCTTATTAGCATGCATATTACAATAATATTAGCTGTTTATTAATATTAACATATTAATGCCTTATTCTGCATGACCTTATTCTACATTCTTAATCCTACCCAATAACTAAACCTAACAACTACCTTACTAACTATTAATAAGTAGTAAATTAGGAGTTTATTGAGGGAAAAGTCATAGTTAATAGTGAATACATGTTCCCTATACTAAAGTGTTACCATGTATTCAAAGTAGAATAAAAAAAAAGTTCAGTATTTTGGCCTTCCCTGATGAACAGCATAGCAAAAATCAGTTAATGGAGCTAAGCAAAATTATAACATGTATACATTTATTGTACTCAATCAATCTATCAATCAACCAATCAACAAATCAAATGTTACAAAAGAGAGATGTAAAATATGGCCTCATAACTGAGTATTCACAGTTTGCTGACAGCCCAACCGAGAAAATACAGTGGGGCACTTATTATTTTCACGGTTTTGTTGAGTGAGCAGACTGCACAGTCATTTTTTTTTTTTTTTTCAAAGGAATCTTTACAAAAATGGTCAGAGTAATTACATTCTCTACATCCATACACTGCTAAGTTCATCCATACAGACTATAACATCAGTTTCAGATCGGTTCATTGGACCAGCTGAGGAAAGAGAAAGGAAGTTGGCATGATGCTGTGTACAACATTGCCTCGCTCAGCAGGTATAGTGTAATGGGATTTCACAGTGTAGCCAAGCACTTGCAGGGGTTTGATCGACTCAGACTAAGACACATATTCTAGGACACTTGAATTTCTCTATATTTTGAAAGAGATACAAATAAGAGAGAAAAAAAGAAAAAAAGTTTCTCAGCCCAAACTGAGTAAATCAAGTAGTTCTATAAAAAAGTTATACCAAAGTTTTCCCAAAATAAATAATTCATTTTGTGTGGTTTATGCCAATTATGTTGTGTATTGCTTTGAGATCATGTGCCACTAAGGGTTACAGTTTCCAACTAAATGACCACACTTTACCCATTTTCCACTCAGAAAGTGATACTAAATGCACTCTACCTTTTTGAACATAGATTTATTTATTTATTTTTTTGTTCTCACAGTGCCTCTAATGGCCTGCCACTTGCAGCAACTAAAGATTGATTTTTACGACAGTCTAACAATGCCTGTACCTGTGGCTGCCGAGGAATCAAAGTGCTATGACTCTGGAATTAAAAGATCCCCTTGAGTTGTTTTGCTTTAAGCATAAAAGCCACTCTGAACATAATCCATTTCCCCCATGTGTCAGATCTGCCTCCACTTGCTGACTACCAAGCTCAAAACAGACGTCTAAGTATTCCACACGTGTAAGGGTTAAGTGGACCACATCAAGTTCCCCTAATCAAACACTTGTGTCCTCACAGCCTTTTCCCTACGGTCAAGTCATCTTTCCACAGCTGCTGGAGTCAGCGCGGCGGCGCACATTAGTTCATTTTGTCATAGTCCACACCTGGCTCTCCGGCAGAGCCTGAGCCCATTATTGCCATATGGCAGGGTTCCATCAAGCCCTCTGCATGGAGGCTTCCCCATAATGCAACACTGGGACGACGGGAGGACACAAGCTCAGCAGTCATCGAGAGAGACTGTTTTCAACTCCTACTGCTTGCTTTCTTCCTCCCTGCTAGCCCCAATCCCTCATTTTCGTAGTAACATCTTTCTAGGCAAACTCGAAAGCCCTTTCCCATGACCTGGAGTAAGAGTCAATTTTCCCAAGCCTCGGATAGTTGAGAACCTGATGTATAAAACTTAAATCCCTGCTCTCTAAGCGCAATACTATTTTATTTATTTCTTTTTTTCAGTTTGGAAATGTAATATTGTTGCCTCGTCTGCAGGCGAGTTGTCATAACCAGTTGGAGCAGGGTCATGGAGATAGTCTTAACCCTGCTGGTTTTTTTATGTAACCATAGTAATGAAAAATTAAATCTCTGGCTGAAAATATATGAGGCATGTTTTGGAAGAATTCTTCCGCTACATTACTTTAATGCAGTGGAGGCATCTCTTAAAACCCTTGTGAGTATCAGGAGAATTCAGTTTATTACAGCACGCCCCCATTCTCAGACTGCAAATTCAAGTGAATATATTTGAAAACTCTCCAAATAAGCAAATGAGATTCAGAATAAACGCTGAGTTTCTCAGTGCCACCCAGGGGTATTGTGCACAGCTGTCTCGCAGAGGGAGTTTTGTGGGCGAATATGTGCGCGGGAAACAAAGGCACATGTTTGTCCTTGATTGAAGCCGCAGCTTGCTAAAACTGTCATGCTGGTCTCAGCTAGCTGAATGTCCCCCCACCCTCCTGGAAATCTTGTCGATCAATTAATTGGTGGCCTTCGTGGTTCGCACATTCAGACCTTTTGTAGGAAAAATAACCTTGGTTGTGAATGCTGGGAGAAGCCCAACAAAAGCGTGGGGTGACATTGCCCACTTCATCTTGTCGAACACCCTTTTACAACTGCAGCTCAGTCTCCTAATAGATCAGCCCACACAGTGAGTGAGGCGAAGCTTTGAATAGAAGATTTTCCCAAGGCGCGTTGTAACTGAAGGTCGGCCAGACAATGGCCAACTTATCTATAAGTTGTACGTTTTGCAATCTGTATTTCTGTTCATGTAACAGGCACCTTTGCCCTGTGGTCTTTACCAAGTGAATTCAGGTGCATGGGAGTATTTAAAAGCAAACACAAAGGAACGTCAGATTATATCTTTTGTAACTGCTAAAGACAGACTTGTCCTTGACCAACTTGCTAGCAGAGGTGACACACTCCCATGAACACAGTTACAATGAGAAATTGTTCCAGGATCAATCAGCGTTCCATCTTTCGGCAAATCCTCAGAACCTCTAGGACCTCCACAACAAGAGCTTAAAAAAGCCTCAAATAATGCAGTGTACTGAAATCAATTGGTCCTGGTCACTCAAAAATCAATGCACTTTTTAAAAAGTTATTCATGACCTGTGTTAAGATCATAATAGACACTTGCGGCAAGGGTCTGTCATTGAATACACGGCATGTGAAGTCAATTCTGACCTTCACAGTTCTAAGAAGTGGAGGATAAAGTGGTACTTAAGAAAGATTAGACTCGCACCTCTGTTCTCAAGCAGAGCTGAAACACGGCACATACTTTTTTCTCTCTCTCTCGAATGATGTCTCAACACGCAGCAGAAATGGGTCTTGGAGAGAAAAATCAAAAATCTCCCATGAACCTCATCTCCCCTAGCCGCATGTGGCTGCTCCCTTGACGTATTATATTAATTAGGAAAAGACTCTGTCAGAGACATTACTCTGACTCTGTTACTTTAATGATTTCAACCTCAGCACCCAATCTAATTTTAATATTGTTTTATTTTAATTCGCACTTAATTGAATCGGAAATACACCAGACAATCCCCACCGGCATCTGTCCACCCTGACTGAAATACTTTTACAGAGATTTTTTGTGAGGAACTGCTTCTTTCCTTATAAAAGTTGAGCTACTGGGAGCTACTGTTCTCGTAATGAGCTTTTAAACTCCATTATTCATTCTATTTATGGGCTCATCAAATCGGTTTCAAAGAAAAAAAAATCTTGAAACATGAATCTTTTCTAATGTATGGGCATGTGTTTTTCTAAACAACTGCTCAAGGCGGTTTACTACTCTCTACTAATTCATAGTTTTTACATAGTCACACACTCAGGTAGGAAAGCCCACCTGGAGGGCAAAACGAGGTTTTCCTCCATTGCCCGCCAGTGATTTTTACCAGGTTTGTACATGAAGTTAGACAGTATGCATTATCAATAAGGTGTATATTGAATTTGGTCTAATATTACTATGTACAGGCAAGCAGATAAATCCAGAATATAAAAAGAACACAGTTTTTCGTTAGGTGTTTTTCCATAGAAAACCATTATAAAGAGCATGCTTAACCATTTTACACATAGCGTTCATATTATGGGCTCATCTGCCCTGTATATAGCATTCATCATCAATAAGGTGTTTACTGAATTTGGTCTTTTAATATCACTGTTTTAGTACATTAAGGCACTCTAAGTGTTTTTCATTTTAAGCGTTTTAAAACATCTCGCTGTTTTTAGTGACTGAAATTCTGCAGCAGGTGCTAGATAAGTATCACAGGTGCCCACAACTTGCATTTTATTCACATATTTTTTGTTTTTTCTTCTTTTAAGATGAAATATTGACAGGCCTGTAATGCAATTCTATGGATGTTTTGCCTGCCCGGTCTCCATGCCAGTCACATGACTGAAAACTGTGTTATGAAGCTCACTCAAGCTCACTCAAATGGACTGTTAGAATGTGCATTTTGGGGCAGTTGAGATATGGTGATGTTATATACACACATGCATATAATAAATATATTTTAAAATATTTTACAATTTATTTTAAGTTGATGTTCTGTACTGTATATATTCGGATACACTGTATAGAAAACATCCATCCATTCATTCTTCAAACCACCTGTCCTATGTAGGGTTGTGAGGATAAAATAATTGAAATCTTTTTAAAGCATAACAAAAATAGTGATAATAATAACTAATCATTAGGACCGAAAATAAAATAAAAGCCAAAGTGTTTGGCTAAACAAACCTTCTGAAACTACCAAAAAGATGGGTAAATCTAGAATCTGAATCACTAAGAATAAATTGCACTGGCCGTTTTTAGCATTTCATTCACTAAAGAAATTATGCAAATCAAGTAACAGTTCAAATGGGCCAAAAATATACGCAATTTTCACACTGCAGCTTTCTATTTTTCAGGTCGTTTGTGCTAGTTTGTGAAAGCATACTTTACTGCAATCCAGGCAGCTGAATCGGCTCTGTAAAATGCATAAAGTGCGCTTGTTTGTATTGCACACCTGGACTTAAGCCCAGTTAAAATGCATTTGATCAGGTTTTGATAAATCACTTTTGTCGCCTGAAAACAAAAATAATTGTCTTTTTTAAATAAAATTCTGTTTACCTGCCTTCCTCTCACTGTAATAGCACATTTATTGCACCAAGCAAAAACTTTTTGTGACAATGTGTTTAGTGGATAGATAGTCTCAGCTTCAGACGTCACACCCACAGACCACTGGCTGAATGTCTGATGCATATAGCACACAAAATTGGAGACATTTCAGTTATTTCAGTCGTCATCTGACTGGTTGAATTTTACAGGATTTCCTGGAGACGTGCGTGTCACATTCTTTGCTGTTGTGACGCCAAACCCTCTCACAGAAGAAGAAAAGCATCATGTTTACAACTGTGACAATGAACGCTTATCAAGATAAACTAAACGCTGGTCTGTCTAAAGTATGTAAAGTATGTAAAAAAATATGGTATAGACTCTTTAAAATACATCAGAGAGTTTTAGATGCCAGTCCGTTATTGTAGGGACATCTACTTTACATTTCCACACCCCTAAACATGATGCTGATCAAAACAAACTGGGATTGGTTGCTTTATATATCAGTCAGGCGGCCTCTTGGGCGGTCCCTGGCCTATTAAAGCTTAAAACTTTCTAGAATTCAGATTTAGGCAGATCTGACAGGCACCCTGTTCTACAAACTCTTCAACCCACTGTGATCAAACTGAGGACTCACTCACTGCCTGTTTCTGTTGATCAGGTGAGGAGGGAGCTAAGGAAGCCTTGCATAAGCAAAGTTATTAGCCTTGATGCTGTCTTAAGCCCCTTGGTGCTAAAGGCATATGCTAGTCAGCTTTGTAGAGTCCTTCAGCAGCTGCTTTAAATTTGCCTTTGCTTAGAAAGTTACTTCCAGTTCTGGAAGACATCCGCATTGTTCCAGTGGCATAGATGGGACCCATTCAAAACAGTCAGGACCTAAAGAACAGTAGTTGCACTGTCCTGAATCAACTGTATTAAAACCATCTAGGTTCATTGTGCAGATCATGTACTCCAATAAATCTAACATGTAATTTACTAGAAGTTACAGTAAATTCGTCCCTTTGGAATTATAAAATTCTATCTGACAATTGGAAATTGAAAATTGAGTTCCCTTTCGAAAGGGAACTAGCACAGCTTCCTAGAACGCATATGGGGAATGCCCTCGCGTGACATGTGTCTGCAGCGATAGTCAAATCACGCTAATCCTATTGGCCGGCGACAGCCTATAACCTCATACTAGTGCGACCAGACAGTATATAAGGGGTGCCTTGAGAACGTCATCCTCTTTTCGTCTTCAGTGACTGTTTTTGTCTGTTGCGATTGTTGTGTCAACGTAAGCCAACTAACAATGTCTGAGAAGCATTTCAAGCATTTTGCTGATCCGTGTCTGATATATCTGACACCAGAGGACACACACGACTTGTACGTGTGGCGATGCCCCCTATCGATCTCGTTGGTGGTGGATCGTCAACTTCAAGCATACCAGGCTGATCTGTTGAAAGATTTGGACCAGGGCCAGGGTTTTTCCCATGATGTGGTGGCTGAGCTGTGCCGCTCCACAGATCTGGCTCTCAGCGCCACCAAACAAATTGCTGCTGCGATTGCTCGATCAGTGGCAACGGAGAGACACCTGTGGGTGAACTTGGCTCGCCTCTTGAGTTTTTCGGGACTTTCATTAAGGCGGTGGTTGGAAAGTTTAAGGAGGCGAGGGTGTGCTCGGCGGCTTTTAAATCTTGTATACCGCGCTGGTCTGAATCTGCACCCAGGCAATCAGGGGGACCTGGCCCGTCATGGTCCGTGGATCATAGACAGGGCCAGAGGTCTAGTGTTGCCTCTTGGGCCCCTCCTTCTCAGAGGAGGAGTAGGTCCCAGAGAAGGCGTGATGCTAGAAAGAAGAAGCAGGATTTAAAAGAAGTTATACAAAGCCGGCATGCTGAGCCCCACTGAATATTGCTTCTCTTTTTGAGGGTTTTCCATCTCCCTCTCCTCTTCTTCTTCTTCTTCTTCTTCTTTCCCCTGTACCCTTCCTTGCCCTGTGCACGCTCTGACATCAGGCCTGAAGCCTGGGCTCGATGATGAGTTTGTTCCTTTCCTGGAACTCCTTCTGAGGGTCCGGCTTAGTGCTTGATATGGAACGCAGCCTTTTTCAGACTGCTTGAGTATGGTAGGCCACTTTTACATTCTGCCTCTACTCTTTTTGGTCTCAGGTGAGCTTAGCTGGTCACTTCCCCGCTAAGGGAGGTTTGGAGTCCTGGTCCTGGAGTAACCCCAGCACTGCACATTTTAGGGGCCGTTTACACTACATCATTTTCAACTAAAAACAATAATGAGTGTACAACTGATGCAGGGTCACGCTGAATTAATTCCTGCATCTCGCCAGAAGATGGCGCCTTGCAGCTGAATCATCCATCCATTTTCCAAACCGCTGGACCAATGTGGGTGCAGCGTAATATCATACAGGTATAAATTCATATTTAATTGATTATTAAATTGTTTAAATGAGGTTTCTACATAGGTTCCATGACAGAGTTCAAAATAAATCATTTTATTACTACTGGGGCTGCTAAGTTTCAAATAATTATTAAACAGCAAGCACAAACTATGCAAACGTGGCAGCTCTTCTGGTGCACTCAAAGTCTGAATTCACTCACTTTCACGATTCACGATTTCAAACACAGACATCGTGTTTGGGGTCCTCCAGGACTAGGATTGGGAACCACTGTTTTAAAGCTTCTGGTGTGCAACATGTTTTACTTTACCTGCTGGAGAAACAAATGTGGGAACAAGCAGAGCAGCTCCATTATAGTCCTGAATTTGGATTCAATGCCTGAAGAAGATGCAGAGTTGTATTCTTTTCGAAATAAACCTACACTTGCTTTGCACACTGCTCTATTTTGGGGAACTTGTTTGCATCAGCTTTTCCCCCCCAAAAAAGTGTACCTTTTGGCCACTGGGGATCTGTAATGCCTGCCATGAAACATTACAACACTTCTTCTACTCTGCCTCCACACCCACTCGTATGTTACTCCAGGCTGTTACCCTGGTGAGGAGTAATTATATTGCATTAGGAGACTTCCTTTCATTAAAAGGGACCTATTATGCCCCTTTTTACAAGATGTAATATATATCTCATGTAAATGTGTCTATGAATTTTCAGCTCAAAATACCCCATTCCCACCCCATTTTCCAAAAGAGGGCAGAGCCTAAAGGTCAACTCTTAACTTCAAACATGAAATATGTTTTCATTAATGTTTTCATTTCATTATTTGTGACCCTGGACCACAAAACCAGTCATAAGTTAAATATTATTTGGTCATAAAATTAAATATTAACTTAAATATTGAGTTCGTGTGACATTTTCATTTTAAAGTGATTTTTTTTGATTAATTCAAACTTTCTGGCAATTAAGTAAGCACCACTTAAAAAGTAGGGTATAATTTCACTGTACTTATTTCTATGTTTCAACATTAGTATGTGCATCTGACATCAGTAACATCAGTAACCATGAGACGTTGATTCAGTGGCACTGGGGGGAAAAAAAACTGTTAAAATAAAACATCCATTCAATCAAGGTTGAAATGAGGTTCAGAAGTTGACACATCAACGTGTACCACTGATCAATTTGGTTAAAATCATTCATAATTCTTGTTCCATTTTGAAATTTGGCTGCAGAAGTCGGAGTTCTGCGCATGCGCATTATTTGAACTGTATAGCGGTCAGTTACCTCTGTCCACTGAAGTAAAGGTAAGCAAAGATGTCTTCTTATGTTAAATGCCACTTTATAGTTTTATATTTTAAAGCAAAATGTTCTGCTTCATAGGTTTGTAACTTATCGTCTTACAAACTCTCAGGTAAACATTTTTACTTTAAAACATTTTATTTTATCTTTCAATGTCTTTTATAATTACTAAACAAAGGAAAGGAAACCGATATGTTGTCACATTTCTTTCTGCTAAAGAGATAACCTCCCCCACACACACACCCACCCCCACCCCCACCCCCACAACCACAGATAAATCGGAAAGTAATGAGTCATAGTACATTCAAAGTATCAGATGGTGAAGCACAGTGGAATGCTAATTGGGGAACTTTTCAAATTTAACACACATTTAATTAAATAACTGTGATGACAATTTAAAGAGCTGCATCGGGAAAGCTCAGGGCTGGTGGATTAAAGACAGTTTTGAAGGTTAGGGGTGCTCAAGGTTGAGTATATTGTGTTCACCAAAAAGAAAGCAAGAGAGAGAATGAAAAATGAATTGTGACAGAGAAAGAGGCGGACAGAGAGGTGAAAAATAAATAACCCTGAATGTATGCATATTTAATGGTCGTTATCAAAGTGCAGCTCTGAACTGAATGAAAGTTTGAACAGGACAAATGCTTAATGTGTCCCAACTTTAGAATTTTAGAGTTGGCTTTCTTTCAATTCCTAACCTGGAATTTGAGTTAAATTGGCCACACGTCACAGGATGTTGAATTAGAATTTGAATTGGGATGACAAGAAGAAGAATTGACTGATTTACAATTCAAACAAATTAGACACAACACAACAACAAAATGTGCGAGAAGGTGTTTGGTCTATGGTTTCCATCTTGAAAGTCTTTCATGTTCGTTTTCTCCATTTTGGGTTTAAATTAGAGCAGTCTGGAAAATGAGGTGTTCTTCAACAATGTTCCATAAAAACATTATCTTATTAAATTGAATAAAATATAAGGGGGTCCTAAAATATATTTATACAAACTTATTGTTTTGGACAAAAAGTCAAATTTTTTACATTATATGAATATATGATAACATGAACTAACAATGAGCAATTCATTTTTGCAACATTCATTATTCTTTGTTAATGTTAGTTATTACAAATGCAATTGTTGATTGTTTGTTCATGTTAGTTCACAGTGCATTAATGTTAACACATACAACTTTTTACTGTTTTAATGTATCAGTAAACGTTGAAATTAACATTAAAGGATTAGTTCACTCACTTTAAAATGAAAATTACCCCATGATTTACTCACCCTCAAGCCATCCTAGATGTATATGGCTTTCTTCTTTCAGACGAATACAATCAGAGTTATATTAATAATCCCCCCGATGCTCCCAAGCTTAGCAGTGCATGGAAACCACCTGTTTGAAGCTCAAAAAAGTGCATCCATTCATCCATCCATTATAAATGTACTCCACACGGCTTCAGGGGGTTAATAAAGGCCTTCTGAAGTGAAGCGATGCGTTTGTGTAAGAAAAATATCCATATTTAACACTCAGGCTAGCCAGGCATATTCTACCAATGCAACCACATCACGTTCCCCATATTCTGGAACGAAGCTGAAGTTCTGGAAGATGACCGGCAATGGTGGAGAGACCTTGTCGCCTGATGAGCCAAACAGTACGGGATGATCTAAGTAAGTAATTATCCTGCATTATAGATTTCAAATGTATCAAAAAATTTGGCAGTTCTATACATTTTACTTTATATTGTTTAATTAAATTCAAATTTTAAATTGCAGTTGTACATCATGGTTGCTGTCCAGGGTTTTTCCTGCATTGAAAATATTTTGGCAGCTGCCAAAATGAATCTTTGTCCCGCCAAAGATTTAGTCAATCATTTAATGTGACGATGCCGATACCGGTATACCCCCTAATAGCCGGCTGCTTTAAAACACTCCTGTGAGTGTTTGTGTAAGTGCTCTGTGAAAAGCATCAAAGGTTTCTATTTACAGCATGTTTTTGCAGCATTGAGCAATGTAGCTAATCTCATGCATATCTGTTGAGCACCAGAATGCAATGAATCCCCTCAAGACCACTTAAAATGGCATAGTTTTTGTTCAGCGTGAGTTCTGCATACTCATGAATGCTTTCATTATAACCAACAAAGTATAATCAAGATGTTAATAAGAGATTCATTTGCACAGCTTCATTGATTATAATAGGAATTTTTACAAGAGCGCATCTTTGTGTACCTTGCATTGTAATTGACAGCTTCAGTAATTATAATAGCAGCGATCTTCGTTTGCTTTCTTTCGTTTTATATAAGTCAAACCAAAATGTATTCAGACACCTTGAACATTTCATTCATTAATACAGTTTATTCACTATAGTTCAAAAAAAAAAAAAAAAAAAAAATGGTAATAAAATATAAGAAGATCTTAAACTAAAGAAATCTTAATTATGTCAGATAAATTAAGCAAAACATGGTCAAAGTGTCTGAATAATTTTTGGTTCCAAATTTTTATCAATTTTACTGGTAGTCCACTGTATGAAGAATGTTTGGGTATAATATGTCACAATTTAATTTATTTTGCTATCCTTACTTACATAAATGAACTATAGTGTCCTGCACCCACTAGTAACAAATAAAAAAAAAAAAAAAAAATTATATCTAGTGTCTGAATAATTTTTGGTTTGACTGTATATTATATATATATATATATATATATATATATATATATGCTAATCACATATATAAATGTGCAATTGAATCCAATAAACAATGATAACCATTGCAATGGAAAACAATCTGATACTGTGTGTCAAATGATCTGTGCATTAAGTGTAAATGCAAAATAACAGACCTGCAACTTTTTGTATGTAATATGTCGTGTTACTTTGTTGTTCACTTATCAGTCACTCAGTGACTTTTTACATTTAAATGTACATATTTTTAAATATAAAATAGTTCTAAGCACTTTCTTTTATGATCTATTCTGACAGTGATTATTTTTATTTCATGATTAGATGAGTTAATATTACAAAGTGTTTCTTTGCATTTATTTTGGATTTATTGTCAGTATCTGGGCTTGCAGTTCGCATGGGTAGGTTACTTCTTACCCTGTGTGTGGATGTTCATCTGTCACCACCGAAGACCATTTTTGACCCAGGAAAAACCCTGCTGTCTGAAAGGAAATGCAATGTCATGCTCTGGTCACCAGCTGTTAGACTGTCAATGAGTTCAGTGCCTCCTGCCCATCATCTCAAAGGTCATTGACGAGTTGAGTACCACAGAACAAACACTCTTGATGCAGAGAATAAGCACCTGTCTCCACACTTGGAGTGAAGTGCAGAATTTAGACGTTATAGTGCCGGGAGGTGAAGCGTTCAAATTTGACCTCCCTCCCCCCAACACCACCACTCAACCATCCATCTTATTTGAAATGCACATAAAGCTTTCATCCTCTCCAACAAGTGCATACAGGACTTAATCAGATCATTCAGTATGGGGAGCGAAGTGAGCTGAGTGTTTTATTCTGATGTGTTGGTAGAGAAATCTAAGGAAACCAAATTACATGAATGGAAAGGGGAGGTTGTACTTCAGCATGCAGCCTTGTCTCTCAGTGGAGAATGCTGCCTTTGTAGTTTCTACCCATCAGTTGCATTGCTGCTGATGAGGTCATTTTTTATTCAAGGCTTGGTTCCACTAAGGTTGAGGACTGGCTTGTGGAGATAAAACTCTGAATGGTATATTTAGCACAGCAACTATCTCTTTAATGCCTTTTGCAGAGACTCTCTATTCGTTCTGGTGATGTGAAATCACAAAACAAAATGCACAAAATCGTGTCCCAGCTCTTAATATGCAATCGTTTACATGTGCACCAATAATGCGATTATTTCTCATAATCAGAGTAAGGTCTTAATCGCAGTAAGATGGTTACATGACACAAGCAGAACTCTTCACTCCAGTTTACATGCGATTTTCATTACTCAATCACCATTGGTAGCACGATTTATTGTAATGCTTTTTTTCTCAGTTAGTCAAAACAAAAGTGGCAGATTTGTTACTTGTTCAGATGATATTGTGGTGAAAATTCATATTTTGGTTTTACTTCTAAGACTACAATCTGTGATTCTGAAGTACAGTATCCACCGGTGTGGTGACTGACAGCCACACATTCTCCTAAAACATTAGATTCATCTGTGCTAAGGAGCCGAAAATTCCACAAATAACTGCAATTGCAGGTTTCAAACAGAGATGGTGACAAAGAGGCAGAACTTAAAGACTGCAGCTTTAACTGTGTTTATAAACAGTCATGACATCTATCATTTTATTTAATTCATATTATATTATTATTATCTGCAAGTATAAGCAGTGCTTCTTAAATCTGTCCTTGGGACTAACACACCATTGCACATTTTGGATGTTTCCCTCATCAGACACCTAATTCAAGTTTTGCAGTCTATATGTATGAGCTGATGAGTTGAATCAGGTGTTATATGAGGGAGACATACAAAATGTGCAGTGGTGGGGGTGGGGGGGTCCCCAGGACAGGTTTGAGAAGCAATGACCTAAAGTATCATTTCATTGTTTTGGTCTCTCCATTTTGATTGAATTACAGAAACAACAACTTGTGGTGACCTTCTGTTTTCTGTTTTGTTAAAAAAAAGATGCTAGCCTTCATGACCTTTGTCTTCAGCTTATCATTCAATATGCTGCCCTGATGTGTGCTCCGGTTCGACCAAGCTGAATCACTTATCAGATAACTCTGGGAAAAAAAAAGGTTGAGTAAAAACGAGGCAACCCTAAACTTTCCCCTCAGTGACCTGAAATGCACTTTTATTTTGAACTCGCAAACAATAGCGTCCTTGCCGCTGTGCTTCTGTGAATGGTTAAAACCTCTTTTGTATTTGCACTTTTATTCGGTCCGTTGAATGCACAGATGAAAGAATCATCCAAGTTCACCTTGCCAAGTGTTGAGCGATGCTGAGCTGTGAAGAGGCTTTGACTTGATATGATTCACTTGCCGCTGAGAAAAAAAAAAGCAGCGTTATTGAATGTTACTGCAAGGTAACAGAATAACAGAAGACTCATGTGCTCCGACTGGTGTAAATAAGTGCTATAAAATACCTCAACACTACATGAAACGGCTTTCTGCTGTAGGCATAACTTAGTCAGGAAACAGGCTGACATAATTTGTAGCCGTGGAGGAATTTCGTATTGTGGAGCAACGGAATAGCATTTTGTGCAAGAAAATACAATAACCAGCATTCAGGACATGACCGGAACCATACCAAATTTATACTTGCAGATGCAGAAATTGAAAAAAGATGTAACCTACTTTAACCCTGAGGAAAACTAACAAACACACATAAGGACAGAGACATGGGTTTCATAGAATAATTATTCTTCATTATAATTATGACATTTCTTTAAATATCTTATATAGTTGCAGCCGACAGCCTTGTATGCAGTGCTCTGACATGTAGCGATTTAATAAAAAGATCCTTGAGCCAGGACAAGAACTCGGGTCACCGAAAGTACTTTCGAAAGTACAACGAAAGTTTCGGTGACCCGAGTTCTTTCCTGTTTCCTGTTCCTAATAAATAAAAAAAAATACCAAGAGAAATAAAATATATTCCAATCTTTGTTATCAACAACATGAAGTGCATTAAATATTACGTTACATCAGGGTTTCCCAGACTGGGGGTTTGTAATGGAACTGCAATGGGTTTGTGAGTTTAATGAAAAACTATTAAGTAATTAAATCATAAAATTAAAATAAATAAATAAAACACTACTAATAAAATATTTAATATATATTTATATATATTTGCCTGCATGTATGACCATTAACCAACATTAGGTCAAAAGTAATCTAAAAGTAATCCAAAAGTATTCAGATTACATTACTTTCAATATGTAATGTAAAGGATTATGTTACTAACTACAATTTTTGTTGTGTAATTTGTAATCCGTAACTGATTACAATAGTAATCTACCCAGCTCTGATTACTGCCTGTATACTTGCCTTTAATAGGCTGATGATTTTTGTTCATGGTATTCAGCTGCAACAGAATACTTTGCAAAAATACATTTAAATGCAAAAAATATATAAATGTTTGACTTATTTTTTTGTACAGTTTTGGAATCAAAACTGGGAATCAAATAGCAAAATCGGAATCGACCAACCCTAACAGTTATTGCATAATTATTTTAGATGTTTGTGTATAATATTGTACTGTGCCCTGGCTCACTTTGTTAACCAGCAAACACGAGGACTAAGTGCTGAATATTTTCCTTATTATTCGGTAGAATTCATTATTCTTTTTCAAGCCATTTTCCGTGTTGTTCCGAATAAGGTATTCGGTTTTGCACACATCCCTAAATTCCACATTCATGAATATGGTGGACTAAAATGTTAACTTGCTCACTTATTCTCTATTCAAAGTCAATGACACATGTGAATATAACTGAACAAATTCAGACAGACTGCGGTTTGTGTATGATGTTAGTCATGTTGCCTCCGGAATGGAAAGAAAAAGAAAAAAAAAGTGAGTGTCACTATGCAGGGTATTACTCTCTTACATGTACATACAAAGTACATCTTTAACTTCATTTTATTTTTGATAATATGTGCATATAGCTGTTAATATTTCTGGTACAGGGTTATTTTAGTATCACTTACAGTATATACTATTATTACTATTTTTTTTATAGTTTCATTTAAATTTTTGTTAAAGTTTAAGTATTTTTTATTAGTTTTTTTTTTTTTTATATCTATATAGTTTTTAATTAATTTTTATTTCTGTTTTAGTGAGCTATAATAACCCCATGATAAAAACATAACATGAAACGCTTACATTAAATGTGGCTTTACTGTGACCTATTAATTAAAATATATTTTAACTTGCATACTGTTTGTAAACTGAACAAATATGAAAATATATTTTCCATATAGAATATTTTCCATTTGTACAATCTTTAGGCATACAAGACCGAACTGTTGTAAAGCCATTTTAAAACTGCAGGTAAAGTAATAGGATTCAGTAGTTCTCTATTATTTGAAACAACCCTTCGAGTAGTGTCCCTTCAAAAAGCAGTTTGTATTATGATTGATTGATTGATTGATTGATTGATTGATTGATGCTCAGAGTACAAACAATTAAATGGGTACAGGTAAGTTATGCAACAAAATCAGATTTGATGAATTAAGGCAACATGTAACATTGCAGAAAATTCTACTCTTAATTATGGGTCACTAAAACTGTCTCCGTTAAAAAAGAATAAACTGTCAGCAAACCTTTCAAATTTGCAGTTTCTTAGAGGAGACGTTATATACTGTACCTCTCTAATCATGCATTTCTCTTTTTATCTTAACTGCATCGAGAAACAGAACATGTATTTCCAGACTTTTGGCGGAAGATTTTCTATTTATAACCACACAGCTTAATACTGTTGGAGATACTGCCTTAATGCAACCTGCTTTTTCAATCTTTGTTGGTAGTTTCCTGGAAGGTTTCTCTCAGTTCCCGGAAACCCCTGTCTTGCTGCTCACTTGATTAGCCATTGTATGTCATAGAGTTTGTGGACTCCTTACTAGTACATTCCACAAGGTATTGACATGAATCTGAGAATCGATAAAATAAAAGACAGACCTCATTTCTTATCAGCTCTCCCTCAGTCACGATATAGATTTAAAGGATTGGTTTTACCCATTCCACAGTGAGGACACAAAAGCTTTTGTGTTCTCTTTTCCCTTGTAAATTGTCTCTACATTGTACATGAAGGCCACTTTCGTCTCTTGCAGTATAATATGAAAGGCCTTCAAAGATCAATATAATGACCATTAGCATTTCAAAAGTCTTTGAGGTTTGCACTTCTTGTAGGGCTTTAGCACAGGCAATATCAGTCAGAACAGCATACTCAGACTTCAGTAGTCCATGTAATCCATTTCTTTAAATAAGATCACTTAGGCCAATTTTCTCTCAAGAGAGACTCTGTGCAATAGAACAATCATGCATAGTAGTTTGGTTAATTGGAAACCTTTTTATTAGGCGCATGCACAAAAATGCGTTCTCTAGTTCACTGCTCAGTTTTTTAGTGTTACACATTAGTTGTAATGATAACCAGTCAAACATCAGTTGTGCACTTAATGATTCTAAACTCTTACCCACCAATGTAATTGAAAGACTCATGTGACCTTGCTTGTTTGGCTAATTGGGTAATTAACTAAACCCATGATTCATTAACATCTTAAAGGGGACCTATTATGCCCCTTTTCACAAGATGTAATATAAGTCTCTGGTGTCCCCAGAATGTGTCTGTGAAGTTTCAGCTCACAACACCCCACAGATAATTTATTATAGCTTGTCAAATTTTCCCCTATTTGGGTGTGAGCAAAATAAGCTGCTGCTCCCGGCCTGCACTCCAAAAGAGGGCGGAGCTTTAACAGCTTGCGCTTCAGTTCCTCAACAATAACAAAGCTGGAGAAACTCACACAACCAGAATGTTGATTGTCGGTAACGGTGTTCAGCTTTACATTGTTCAAACCAAAGTCGGACACTGATGGAGAGACTAAGTTATAACTTTTAGAATTCAACTGGAAATTTCTGAATGGTTAGTGGATAAATTTATGTAGCTGCTGTAGAGTTGATTCAATTCATCAACTAGCATGTGCTGTCATATTAATCAATTGTGCAAATCCAGCATTGAATTGACCCTTGTTTGTGAAGTAATCCGACGTTAAATCCGACGGCATGGTAACAACACTCTACTACAACAACTCTTCCTCTTCTCTAAAGCAGCCCAACATGGCCTTGCCCCCTTTATTGCATGTTCCCCTGGGGCAGGGTTTATATAAATTTTGGGGTTTGTGATGTCACCAACCCAGGAAGAAGCTTGTTGTAGTCCCTACCAGCAGTTTGCTGTGGTCTATAAAAAGCGATTTCTGTAAAAGAAAATTTGCATTGAACTTTGAACTTTGCAGATGTTGTTTATGCTCAAACAGGAACATTACACACTAACTAAAGTTAAATCAGTGAAATCATAGTCAAGGACCCCTTTAAGAAATTGAGAGAGAATGATATATCTGATGTGTAACCTGTTCTTGCTCCCAAGGCGTCTGACATCTAGGAGCTCTGGCATCACTATACAGACTCCAAAAGCACCCTATCTTTATTTACTTTTGTCTTTTATGTGAAATTGCTAGGTTTAGGGCTAGGGGTCAGGTTAACTATATTTTTTTAGGACAACCTACAAAAGCATCCACCCTGGTTCCCTCGACAAAACCCAAACTGATTTTTCCATTGGGCTTTGGATTGCAGAAAATAAGCTTATGATCTTTATGATTTTGTTCAGCATGATCTTCACAAATGAACACAGCTTTTTCGGATTCTGAAGCCTAAATAATCATCCAAACATAGTTTAGATTAAAGCTAAACATAGGCTATAAACAAACTACACCACGGTCACATAACTTTAAGGTCACCATCACTACGCTTTCCTTAACTCTTTCAGTAACTCTGACAGTTTGAGTTATAATAGTTTGCAAGAGCATGAAAGTGAACTATAGTGAGTAGATGAGTTTTCCTGTTCAGCCTGATGACTTTTAATGTTCTAGATAGCCTAAGCAGTCCCTTTTAGCCAGTTGTTAGCAACTGCCTTAACAAGATACATAAAAAGTAAAATAAATAAATAAATAAAAATCACAATTGTGCATTACTTAAGTATTTTAGGTCGTAGAGTAAAACATCTTGAGCTTATGTTCACCACAGACCTTCAAAACACCTGACTGACGTTGTAATGATGAAACCAGAAGTGCTAAAATGCTAACTAGTTTGTGGCTTTAGGCCTACAAAGGCCTATGGGATTTAGGACCCTATAGGTCATCCACATACAAACTTTTTTGTGGCTGTTCAATTTGAAAATCAGACCCAAACAAAGCATGTCATAAATTGAAAATTATACTCCAACAATACGGTTAGAATGATAAAACTCATGTCCTTCTAATTTGTGGTTTCTCATTACCGATCCTGTCACAATAAATGCACTTTAGGATGTCTAAATAGGACGCCTTTTGTGTTAGTCTATTGTATTCAACCATAAAAAAAAGTATTGTACTTTTGGATAAATGCCAGTTTTATCATACCATTATAATGATAACATTTGAGAATGCATTTGTCTACATGCTCAAAAGCTCAACCGCTGTGTTTTTTTTTTTTTTTTTCTTGAGTTGTTAATAGAAAGTAGGTCATCTCATTTTATTCACCAGCATTGAGAGTGTCAGTGGACAGAATTGAAAGGAAAATCTCCATTATTTTGCCCCTTTACTTATTCTTTCAAGGAAGAATTCATTACTTTGAAATTGTTCTCCAACTATCTTTTACGCTCAGAGTTATAAGGCTCTCTGCTTGTTAGTGTAAAATTATCCATGCAGCACATATTGAGTGAAAATGTTCCTTTTTAAAAATCTACATGTACAAGTGCAATTCGTTCAGGAGCACAGTAGAGTCGAATAAAGAGTGTCAGGTTTAACAAAACACAATTTTTCTACCAAATGGCCTTATCTAAACTAAAACAATAGTGTCAATCCAAGCAAAATGCAACAATAACATACCATCATGATAGAAGATCCTTACAGGTCCCTGACATCTATCTATAAATTTCTATATATGCGGTTACTACAGTATATCATGTATTTAACATGGCTGGACAGAAACTATCTGCCTAATGAAATGCAGTATAGTGGTTCTAGTCAAAATGAAACAAGTCATTTCCTGCTCCGTTTGACTTGGGGGAAGAAACACAGTAGTCCATCCATCATGATTTTGTCTGCCATGTCTACAGCTATGCTTACACAATCGTATCCAGTTTGCTCTGCTGTACATTCAAGTCACCTTTATTTTTATAGTTATTTATACAATACATATTGTTTCAAAGCGGCTTTACAGAGATCAACAGGAAAATAGTAGCTCAGTGATGCAAACATAGTTCAATTTTGCTGTAAAGCAGTTTAAAAACGTGTCATTGTTCAGCCGAAGTCAGTTCAGTGTTGATTCAGTTCCGCTGTAAAAATGATCAATTATTAAATTCGGCTCAATAGTTCAATTCGGCTATAAAAAAGCTCTGTGGAAAACAGTAATGTCATCATCCAGCTCAGTTCAGTTCTCATCAAATAGTGTCAGTGTAGTCAGATTAATAATATAACAGGGCTACGGATACCTTTAAGTATGGAACTGCTGCATGGCACACAACTCCAAGACATCAGCGATAACCTCATTGAGGCTTGCTCATTTTAAGAGGATAGGGTGAGCTCTTGGCCACTGGTGTGGCAAGAATATTGGCTATGTCAGCTCCTGCTAGAGGAAATCTTGTTCCCAGTTTGTGGCCTCTGGATTATCTGGTGCAGCAAGTTCAGTGTACCAGTCTTTGAAATTAAACCTCAATATCTGCTGGTAATGCATTGGTCATTGTGTCATGTTGAACTGCTGTTGGTGCGTGACAGGGTGGGTCCCCATGAAGGACATCAGTTGGTGGAGAATGAAGGAATGTCCTAGGAATTCCAGAAGCCTGAGGTGATACATCATCTGGAAAGACTAGAAATTGTGAGCATCATCTTTATGCTAGGGCAACAAGAGCAATGCAGTGGTTGCATGATAGAGTTAATGTTAGGAAGTCATTTCACCTACAACTCACCCTCTTGCACCTTTGTTCTCCTTCTAAAGGTGAAGTAAGAAGCTAACAGATTGATGCCAGCTGGGTTTCTTTCCACTGCCACTGCCCTTGTGCCGGTCGGCACACAGTAGACACTCAGCCATCAGACGAGTTATGGGGAATCTGGGTTGTTAAACTTTATACCTTTAATTCTTCCCGCCTGCCATTTTGAAAGATGTCAGCTGGAGTTTTTCATTTTTATTCCAAACCTTGGAGTAAAAGTCTTTTAATGTTTTAGTGCTAAAACTTGTAAGAAAAAAAAAATGACTCATGAAATTGATGTTGGAAGAGACAATTGTATGATTAAAACAAATGGCAGGGTATCACTGATTTAATGAGATTTAAAAAAAATATTATCTTGCTCTTTTCTTCCTTAAAAGGTGCTTTGATCGATTTCAGAGGTTTGCTAACTTCCCTGAGCCACATTTGCAGTGTGTTACACCTCTCTTTTAGACGCACACTCACAAACTTCTCTAAGCACTTTCCCTCAGGGAAATCCCTGCTGTCATTTTGGAGTTTGTTCCACCAAGTTTATAGGGACAGACCCTTGACCCCTCGATTGAGTCAACTCGTATGTACGCTTCAGGCAGCTTCATAGACCACAATTCAACATGATTTTGATGTCACAGCAGATTACGCCTAATTTACCCCACATTTTACATTTAATCAAATAAGGAGAGCAATAGAAGCAATCAAGCTAACAAAAGGGGCAACAATATGCAAGTGCTGTGACTAGTCCCAGTTAGTCTAGCACAGTACACATAGCAAGTTATTCTTTATGGATATATAGAATAGTAAGTGTTCATATTAAAAGTTGTGTCTTCAGCTGTTTCTTGAAAATGGCTAAAGACTCGGGTTGAGTTTGGAAGCTTAGGTTGAGTTAGGCAGGTCATTCCACCAGCTTGGAGCAGTCAAGGTAAAGGTCAGTGAAAGTGATTTAGTGCCTCTTTGGGATGGCACCACAATGCATTGTTCAAATGCAGAATGCAAATTTCTGGAGAGCACATAAGTCTGAAGCAATGTGTTTAGGTATAGGGGTGCAGAGTCAGTGGTTGTTCTGTAGGCAAACGTCGGTGCCTTGAATTTGATGTGAGTGTTAGTTGGCAACCAGTGCAATTTTTTGAGAAGAGGTGTGACTTGTGCTCTGTTAGGCTTGGTAAAGACCACTCTTGCTGCAGCATTCTGGATCAGTTGCAGAGGTTTGACAGTGCATGCTGGAAGGCCTGCCAAGAAAGCATTACAATAGTCCGGTCTGGACAGAACAAGAGCTTGGACAAGGAGTTGTGTAGCATGCTCCAAAAATAAAAGGCCTGATCTTCTTATTAATGTATAAGGCAAATCTGCAGGACCGGGCAGTTCTAGCAATGTGGTCTGTGAAGTTTAACTGATCATCAGTCACAACTACAAGGTTCCTGGCTGTCCTGGAGGGAGTTATGGTTGACGAACCTAGCTGAATAGAGAAATTGTGATGAAGTAATGTGTTGGCTGAGACAACAAGCAAAGTTCAGCTCCAATCCTGATCAAACGCAAATTAAGCAGCTAATTAATATATTCAGGAGAACTTGATAATTACAGACAGGTGTGTTGGATCTGAATTCTGCAAGTAGGTAGATCTCAAGGAACAGAATTGGGCACCACACCTATTGACATATATATTGGGCCATTCAAGCAAATTCATAAGGAAAAAAGGAGATGTAAATTATAAATCAGCTTATAGCAGAGTCCAAATGTGTTCAAGGGCTTAGAAAGTTCAATTTCAATCCATTGCATGGGTTCCGCCAGTAGTGGCCACTCATACAACATAAACAATGACATACATTCATATCAATGAGAAGTCAACTAGGAAAAGGCATACACATGTGAAGTGGAATGCAGCTATACTCTCCATAAATATCACCCCTCCAAAGTTTTTGGCAAATCTGAATGAACAAAATGAATCACAGACAGACAGCATTTCTGATAGACTAGTTTTATGAATCATCTCACATTTGTGGTTTTCGAGAAACTATTGCTTAAGTGCTTTTAACTTGAGGCCCCATTGTCCAAGACAATATTTGAAGATACTTCCTCTAGAATTTCTCCTATAATTACGACAAAGCTGCATGTTTTATTAATAGAAACTGGGAGTTTTGATTTATCACATTATTTAACAATAATTAATTTTGTGGTGACAGGATATTCTGTGTTCTTCAATAAAAACAATCCCCTTAAGTTTGATGTAACACATCAAAATTTCTGGATCCAAGCACTATATCAGATCCCAAAAGCAAACAACTAGCAAACTTATACACTCACGGTATGCTGTAATACTTAAGAAATATCATGATCCTCACCTCTATTTTCGTTGGCCAGACAGTGATTCATCTTTTCTGAATCTCTAAAATATTGGCCTAATATAAAAATAAGCCCTAAAACTGTAGTAGACACCGCAAGTTTTTTAAAAGCTTGGATTACATGTGTGCTGTAAATAAATAGTGCTCATAAACAGTAGTATTCTCACTTGAGTGTATTTATTCAAACTGAGTGTATTTATTATTATTATTATTATTATTATTATTAATGCAGAGGCTTCCTGGTTTACAGCACCTTTAAAACAATAAGGACAAACTGAATAAAGGTGAAATTTGCTGCATGTTTTACACATGCACCTTTACAATCAAAGTGCATTTGTTAGTTCATACGAGAAAACAAACTCATCAGCAGGTACCAGACACTTCTTAAAGGTATTGACCCAACAAACAGTTTGATGAATCTACCGCTGTTGGAAATGAAGCCCCTACAGAGTCTGTATAGCTCGCTGTAGAGATCCCAGCGGGAGAGTGGAGTGTCGTGTTTATGTGAGCATGTTTGCTTCAATATAGCCTTATACAGTCCGGTAACATCACTATCACTCGCCTGCCCACATGTGATGCCATATTTACTGCACACTGTGCTGCCGTAATTCGAGAAGTGAATTTGAATAGCAAAGTGAGTGTGACTTGTGCTCTGTTAGGCTTGGTAAAGACCACTCTTGCTGCAGCATTCTGGATCAGTTGCAGAGGTTTGACAGTGCATGCTGGAAGGCCTGCCAAGAAAGCATTACAATAGTCCGGTCTGGACAGAACAAGAGCTTGGACAAGGAGTTGTGTAGCATGCTCCAAACATAAAGGCCTGATCTTCTTATTGATGTATAAGGCAAATCTGCAGGACCGGGCAGTTCTAGCAATGTGGTCTGTGAAGTTTAACTGATCATCAGTCACAACTACAAGGTTCCTGGCTGTCCTGGAGGGAGTTATGGTTGACGAACCTAGCTGAATAGAGAAGTTGTGATGAAGTGTTGGGAGACAACAAGCAGTTCTCTCTTCGTAAGGTTGAGTTGAAGGCGGTGGTCCTTCATCCTGCAAAAATGTCTGTCAGGCAGGCCGAGATGTGGGCAGCTACTGTTAGTTCATACGAGAAAACAAACTCATCAACAGGTACCAGACACTTCTTAAAGGTATTGACCCAACAAACAGTTTGATGAATCTACCGCTGTTGGAAATGAAGCCCCTACAGAGTCTGTATAGCTTGCTGTAGAGATCCCAGCGGGAGAGTTGAGTGTCGTGTTTATGTGAGCATGTTTGCTTCAATATAGCCTTATACAGTCCGGTAACATCACTATCACTCGCCTGCCCACATGTGATGCCATATTTACTGCACACTGTGCTGCCGTAATTCGAGAAGTGAATTTGAATAGCAAAGTGAGGGATTGGTTTTCTCATTTGGCACTTAAAAATTGATTGGGGTCAGTAATATCCAGAATGAAAAATCCCCCCCTACTTGGCCTGTCTATCAGCGAGCATGTTCAGGGTCTCTGCAAATTGACTAACTTCTATGGCTTTTCCTCTCACCTCCTGTTGCCCTGACAACTGACTGTGAACTGAAAGATCGTTGTTATGAATGTCTTTAGACAGAAACCGGACCCTAAGGATGCCAACATAGTCAATTAAAATAGTGAAGATGGTTAGGAGCGACACACATGGAATCAATACTCATTTTCTTTCTGCTAGAGATCACTCAAACTAAAGTTTGGTGTTTTACCCGGTCAGCCAAATTTTTTCTTATATTGAAACGAATTGGATAATACAGTGAATTGGACTTCAGCTGGACCCCAGAGATACATGGCTAAATGACAGGGTAATTAAGGAGGTGTAAAGAGTTTAATAAAGACATAACAAAATGTAATTAATTTCAAATTAACCACACTTGACTGAATAGAAATTCTTTCATACAGTTGAAAAGTCTCACTCAGCTTGGGTTCTTCATTAGCTATGTTTCCATCCAAAGTTGTGAATTTAACTTATGCACAAAATTGGAATATCACATAAAACATTTGTGAATAAAGCACCGCTTCCATCCAGTGAGATGAAGAGAACAAACTCATCACTTCCTGATAAACTGGCGTTAAATATCAAAGTTGTTGCAGTAGGAGAAGCCACTGTATATAATAGTTTAATATATAATAAATTACTTGCACCTGAGAGAGCGCACAATACACAATAACGTTATCTTGCTTTTGGAGGTGAATGCCTGCTGTTTGGGAACACAGTCATGTAAGACAGTTCTGGGAGGTAATTATACTGAACCACTTTGATGACAGACTTTGATTTCAGAACAATGTGCAATGAGATCAGTCTGCTGGCTGGTTCAGTTATGCCGTCCCATCGCAAAGTCACATCTTTTTTGATGCGCATCTAGGAACTTATTTGGTAATTGTGTTTCCAATATAATTTATGTGCATTTTTTCGACTTAATTGAGTGCATACATTTTTTTTTTTTTTTTTTTTTAGAATTTATGCGCATGTTGGCGTTTTCATTCAGCGATATCCCAAAATGTGCATAAAAATAGGTGATCTTTGGACTTAATAGCTATGTTTCCATCACCCTGTTTTTATGCGTATTTTGAAGCATCACATTAGAAACGAGTGATGGAAACGGCACATTTCAGAAAAAAAAAAAAAAATTGTCCCTTAATTCACAAAAAAAGTTTTGTACGCTCACTTGAGCTGGTTTTTGGTGGTTTTGCGAAAAAGAGTTAATGCGAATAGGGAGATGGAAACATATTTGACGAATAAATTCTGATAGTGAACATTAAACCCACATGACTAATCAGCTGATTTTGCTGATGGTGTTTTATTTACAGTCGTTTACTAGGTTACCAATACCACCGTCATCCGCTCAAAGAGCTTGATGGAAACACACTTTTTTTTTTTTTTTTTTGTGAACTTTCGCTCCACATTTGTATGGAAATCTAGCTAATGATAAACATCAGCCAAATCTTTAGTACTTAAAGCATTTAGTCACAATTTTAGCTTTAGTTTACATAATTTAATTCATAGAGAAAAAAAAAAAAAAAAGGAGTGAAATACTCAACAAAGTGGCATTCAAATATTCAATCCAGCAGCTTCATTTTAGTACCTTCTCCTGGAGCAGGTACTAAAATGCTCCGGTGTCCCTGATGTAGTTTTGGAGAGATTTCCAAGGCAAACAACACAGAAGCTTTTAACATAGTCATGCATCTCCTTTTTGCACCTGTTTAGCTTCTGATTCAGTGCACTTGGGTGCTCCGTTACGTCACATCAAAATGCAAAATTATCCAGAATTTGTCCACTCTGTAAAATGTGAGATCTTTCTAAAAATGAGAAAACTCATTAAAACCGTTGTACCATCTTTTGCTTGAAAAACATCCAGTTTCTAATTTACCAGCAGGTTACCACCTTTTACTCCTCTTTCAGCAACTGCAAGTGAAAATGGAACAAATTCGGTCTTTTCTTCAGTGCTTGCAGACACTGTAAAGCTTCTCCCTGAAACAACTAACTGACAAACATTTCTTACTCTTTGGGGCAGATTCACTCACACACTTTTAGTGTGTACTGTTTAAAAATGCACCCTCAGAGAAAGGTTTTGCTGTTCTTTCTTACACTAAATCTTGTTTGTCTTTGCATGATACACACCATACTGGGTGCGAAAACATTTCTTACAATCTCTTTAGCTTCATTCCCTTTTTTATAAATCATGACTACATTCACATATTTAGCTCAGTGCATTATCTCATAACAAAAATTGTAATTATGTTCTGTCATTTCTTTAACAATGTTTAAATAGTTGACTCGCCTGTTTCTCTATATTAGAGACAAACATGTACTTAGTTTCACACATTTATTTTCCACCAACTTCTCATTCCTGAGTGTTTTATCATTACTTTTTTTTTTTTTTCAGTGAAAGCCTGTCAGGATTGTGCATTAAAACATTCAAAGGAAGAAAAGAAGAAAAAAAAAAAAAAAATTGTGGCATGACAGCTTTCACAAAGCAGGCTGGATTTGAAATTGGGGATTATTATAAATACATTTACTAAGAATGAATGCCTGTTGATAACGCCATTTATTTAATGCACTTTCTGTGTTGTACACCACTAGTGCCTTGAAGTGGATTGGAGGTGGTTAGATAATAAGATGCAGGCTTTTGCACTAAAATACTGTGAGCAAACAAGCACAGTTGTTTAGTGAATTCTCCTCAGAAATGATAGAAAGCATTTACAATATGTCACCTTGGAATTATAAGGTTCTATTTGACATTTTTGTCAAAATTTAGTTATTCGCATATTCTTATTCTGTGACAACTTAGAGTATTTACATTGTGATGTTTTTTTAAGTTGTGTAGATTTTTTTTTTTTTTACTTGTTTTTTTAGAAAACAAGAAAAAGGTTCTACCTACAAAAGAGTATGGAATGCAAAACTTTGAAGCTTCTCAAAACTGCTTAGAATGCAGATAGAACCTTATAATTCCATTGTGGTTATATCTTAGACTTGACTGGATAGTTTTCATGGAAAATTGCATCCATACATCACTCGCCTGTGTGTGTTTCGTCATATCCGTAAATAGAGAAAGGTTGCTCTGGCTACTTTGACATGAGTATGGTGTGGGAGTGCCATAGGTTAGCTGTCACAACGAGTGAGAAAGGTTGGCATGGGGCCTGCTAAATCTCCAACCTGTTTAAAAAAAAAAAAAAAGTGATTAGAGCTATATAAATAAAACGAGAATCAGCATAGGCTTGGCTTTGTAAGAGTGTAAAAGTGACGCGGAGGTGGCATTTTTATTAAGGTATTTTATTGAACTGATAAATTGGCATATGTGGCTCTCAAACAGAGTTCATTGTAAAGCTTTATCTATTGTGAAGGCTCATTTCATTATGGTTGTTGTAGTGCTGTGCTGGAATTTATTTTAAGTACCATGTCTAATAATGGGTAAAGCTACAGTAACATCTTCAGCTCATCTTGAGATCGTTTTCATCTAAACTATACTTATATCACTTAAGCCTAGTAGTGGATGTTTTATGAGCAGTAGGATAATCTCTCTCTCTATCAGTGATATTAGTCAAAACAATGGCATTTACATGCGCAAATGATAACGTCTCGGTTACGACTGTAACCTTAGTTCCCTGAAGAGGGAACGAGACGTTGCGTCGAGAAATTGACGCTTTGGGAACGCAACGCGTGATGTCGTCATGAAGCACGTGTGAAATCAGTCCAATGGTGTGTCGAGACGTCAGAAGCGGGTGACGTCACGGCCAGGAAGCTATAAAGCACGCTCAAACAAAGCAACGCTAGCTTAAAGTGTCTGAGGTAAGCGCTGACAGGCGTGCCGGAAGTATGGCAGGGCGACGCAACGTCTCGTTCCCTCTTCAGGGAACTAAGGTTACAGTCGTAACCGAGACGTTCCCTTTCGAGGGAACTCGCGTTGAGAAATTGACGCTTTGGGAACGTTAATACCCACGCCGCCATAGTTACAAGGGCCTGTCTGGTGTGGCTCGTCAGTCGCCAGAGAGAACCCGGGCCCCGGGGGAGCTGAGGTCAAGTTGGTAAAACCTGACGAATGTGTGCGCTGAGGACCAGCCTGCCGCATCACAGACGTCGTGTAGAGAGGCTCCCGAAAGGAGGGCTTTGGAGGCCGCCATACTCCTGGTAGAGTGGGCTCGGCCTGCTAGAGGTGAAGGCAGTCCGGCCGACTCGTAAGCAAGTGAGATAGCCTCGACTAACCACTTACTCATCCTCTGCTTAGACGCCGGGGCCCCTTTATTGGGGGACCCGAAGAGGATGAACAATTGCTCAGTCTTACGCCACAGGGCAGCTCTGTGGACGTAAGCGTCTAGGGCCCGAACAGGGCAAAGCAAATTAAGGCGCTCCTGGTCTGACGTCCTGAAGGGAGGAGGACAGAAGGCCTGCAGTACAATGGGCCTAGCCACATTAGTGGGAACTTTAGGAATGTTACCAGGTCTGGGATGAAGGAAGGCTTTCACCATGCCAGGTGCAAATTCCAGGCACGAGGGGGCAACCGAAAGGGCCTGTAGATCTCCTATTCTTTTCAAGGAAGATATGGCGAGGAGGAACAGTGTTTTTAGGGTCAAAAATTTAACTGGAACCTCCTCAATCGGTTCAAAGGGGGCTAGGGATAGGCCTTGGAGCACCACGGCCAAATCCCACGCCGGAACCCTCGTGCGTACCGCGGGCCTCAGCCTCAGGGTGCCACGGAGGAAGCGAGTAATAAGTGGGTCTCTACCAAGAGAAGAGCCAGCCAAGGGTATGTGGTAAGCCGCAATGGCCGCCACATAAACCTTTAGCGTGGAGGGAGATAACCCTGCAGTGAACCGTTCCTGCAGAAATTCCAAAACCGTACCAACGGGACAGGAAACTGGATCAAACTGACGACTGCTGCACCAAGAAGTGAAAAGTTTCCACTTCAGGGCGTATAGCTTCCTCGTGGAGGGAGCTCTAGATTGGAGAATGGTCCCTACAACCTCGGTTGAGAGACCGGAATTTATGAGCTGGGCCCCCTCAGAGGCCAAGCCCACAGGCTCCAGAGCTCTGGGCGGGGGTGGAAAATCGTGCCCCCTGCCTGGGACAGAAGGTCCCTCCTGACCGGAATCTCCCAGGGAGAGCCGTCCAGGAGAGATACTAGGTCCGAGAACCACACTCTGCCCGGCCAGCGCGGGGCAATCAAGGTGAGCCGGACGTGGTCCGGCCAGGAGGCGTAAGCGGGGCGTCCAGCAGGAAGTGCTTGTCCTTGTCTTTGATGGTACTGAGGTTTAGCCATAAATGCCTCTCCGTGGCCACCAGGGCTGCCATAGCACGACCGACAGACTTGGCCGTCTCCTTGGTGGCCCGGAGAGATAAATCAGCTGCCCGACGTAGCTCGTCAACTACGTCGGGAGTAATTCCCCCGCCCTCGTCAATATACCCCAAAAGTTCAGCCTGGTAGGCCTGCAGCACGCCCATGGTGTGAAGGCATGCCGCAGCCTGACCCGAGGCCTGATAAGCTTTGCCCACCAAGCTAGATGTAACCCTCACAGGCTTGGTGGGCAGTGTCAGGGCCTTTAGGGGCGATGCCGATTGTGGAGAGAGATAGCTAGCAAGCGTCTCCTCCACCTTTGGCATCGTCCCATAACCGTGCTCCTTGAGCCCCACTATCGATGCATAGTGCGTGGTTTGAGCACTATGCACGCGATAGGAGGCCGGTTTCTTCCAGGACCTCGACACCTCAGTGTGGAGGTCTGGAAAGAAAGGGAGACCCCGACGAGGAGGCTGCGCTCGCGAGGGCAGGAAGCGCTCATCCAGCTTACTTTTAGGACGAACGTCCTGCCTTTCCGCTGGCCAGTCGATATTTAATTTGGCCACAGCGCGAGTTATGACCTCCACCAGCTCCTCATAAGTCCTCACTCTCTGCTACGTCGGTGCTCTCCACATCCAGCTCATCGGAGCTGGATACGTTGAGCACCGGTGCTTCACCCAGTGTGGAAGGAACCGCAAAGCGTGCTTCCAAACACTGAGAAAAAGCACTGGACCTGTCAGGTGAGGGCTGAGATAGGGCGGGGCCCGTCTCAAACCCCTCTGATAGATCCATTTGCGATCCCCAAGATCTGGATCGACGCTGTGCCTCGGCAGCAGCTGGACCCGAACCCTGGGGAACGCGAGCCTGAGCGCCCTCATCGAAAAGCGGCAGGCGGGAGCGGAGCGTCCGCAATGGAAAACGATCGCAGTGCTCACAGCCAGCACCCTCGAGTGCTGACCGGGCATGCTCCGCTCCCAAGCAGGCAACACAAAGATCATGTGTATCCCCGCCCGTGATGTAACGTGGGCAGGGATGAACACAAGATCTAAACTGCTTATCAGCCATAATAGAGATAATATGTGAGACAGACAACACCAAATAAGACATACGAGACACAGAGCGCAACTGAAGACACAGAAGCTAGCGTTGCTTTGTTTGAGCGTGCTTTATAGCTTCCTGGCTGTGACGTCACCCGCTTCTGACGTCTCGACACACCATTGGACTGATTTCACACGTGCTTCATGACGACATCACGCGTTGCGTTCCCAAAGCGTCAATTTCTCGACGCAACGCGAGTTCCCTTGAAAGGGAACTTTTTTTTAGGTTTTCCATGGCTGCATCTAAAATCGCATACTTCCCTATTATATAGTAGGTGAAAACAGTATGGGCCCTATCGTACACCCGGCACAATACGTCCAGCACCCACGTTGTTTAAATAGCAAATGCACTCGTGCCCATCTGTTCGCCCATGGACGTGCTGGTCTGAAAATGATGTGTGTTCAGGCGCATTGTTGGCGTGTTGCTATTTTGAGGTAACTGAAAACAACTGTGCCATTGACCAACAAAAACTTGGTCTAAGGTCAATGGTGCAGTATTTATTTATTTATTATTAAAGGGCGTGTTATTAATGTGCACCTATAGGCGGGTGCACAACACGCATACACTCTGCTTGCACACAAACATGCCAAATATTAAAAATAAAAGGATGACCATGTAAAAGATTATTATTGTGTACATAAAGATAAAAATGCCTACATGTCATAATGGATAGTCATTCCATGTATCAGAATTATCTACTTGCAGTAATAATGAATGAAATTGACTAATTATTTGACCAATCGTGGTAATACACACATGTATTTAAACTTACTCGTAAGGGTGAGGGTGTCTATATTCCACCATGTAAATAGCAATCCGCCATGGTGCAAGCGCATGGTGCAAGGGAATGGGAGATGACACTCTGATTGGTTTATTGCACGTTACGCCCAAAACACACCCATGACTCATAAAGGTACAACCCTTTTGGACTATGCGCCTGGCGCGCCGACCATTTTTTCCATCGTTAAACTAGCAAAAGTGGATTCGGACACACCCTAAGTGCATCTGCGCCATACGCTTCAGACCATGCGATTAGATCATTAAAATAGGGTCCTGTGTGACAAAATAAGTATGTCCGAATTCACAGTACACATAAAAAAAGAGCAAACAATATCCCATGAGGCCACAGGAGAGGATTTGTGAATGGCAGTGAATTGACACAGCTGATACTGGTAGGTCACATGATAATGGCAGGCTAATGTTTTATGTCCAGATTACATTCTTACTACACACACTCATACTATATAAAAGGTAATTTTAGTGGTCATGAAGCAATTACTTATTCAAAATAAGTATGTGATTTCGGTCGCAACCCATGTGTTCACAAGTTCTGCAAACCATATTCATCTGCACAGTTCTGTAGAGCCAACACACAACCAAAACAATGTTCTTTCTCAAAATGCATGTTTTTTTTTTTTGGTTTTTTTTTTAACCGCTACAGTGCATAAAGTTACATAGTGTACCTTTAATAAGTAATATTTGGTATAACTGATATTTTACTGCTCTTCTGGCCTGTAATCTTCTCAATTTGCATATTGAAACCAGTTTGTTTTATGAACATTCAAATCATGGCAGACAGGTGTTTGGGTAGTTTCCATGCATAATGTCAGGTTGGTCTGATATTAGCCAAAGAGCAATGGGAAGGAATAAAACAATAGCTGGTTGGAAAATTACCAAAGCAAATATGCTGTATTTATACAGGACTCCCACTAATATTTCTACAATTCAGTGACATTCTAGATGCTTTAATTGATTTTGACAGCACAGACCCTGCCAATCTAGCCCACATGCTAATTTCAAAAGCCGTTAGATCAGATCGGAGCAATTCAATGGCATGTCAAACACCCACAAGAGTAAGTTGTAGCCTTCTCGTTGGATTTAACACCTGTTTTTGGATATGTGGATGAATGGAACCCTCTTTCAATCAATTTTCACCAGTTCATTCAGGCACTACCAAGGTTCACAGTATGGAACAAAGTGCCAGTGATAGAATATGTCTCTCAGTAAAGCTCTCCTGAAAATGTACTAACAGTTTCTAAGTAAAAATTGTTCCAGGAAATCATACACAACATTTTGTGTGTGTGTGTGTGTGTGTGTAGATAAATGCATTTGATATAAAATTTAACCCAATTAAAATCAAGTTTTGAATTTTAGTTTTAAGTTTGATTTTATGTTTTAAGGAAATCAAAGTGTTGCCTGAGTTAATGTACAGCTGATTAGTTCATTGCACTCAAACTTTGAAAACTATAACAAAAAAGCAGAAACTGATGATTTTAGCTCTAAAAAGTTGTAAATATATATATATATAAAAATATCAGTCAAAAATAATGCTCATCATCATTACAATCTGAAATCATAAATGGAAAAGGAGGAGAACATGAAAGCAGTGATGTAAACATACTGGCTTAAGGATGTCATCATCTCCAACCTCAGAACTGAAAGTGGTGTGAAATGTGTTTGAAACATTACAGGCGATGAGAGATGTAGATTCCGTTCACTTTTCGATAACAGTTCTCAAAACGGTCGCTGGATGATACAACAATCAAATCGTATTATTTAATTAAAAAAGTTTCACTAAATCGTTATAACTTGCTTAAAGCTTCATATCGGCTTGGATAAAGAAAATAAGAGTTTTGCAAACTGATCACTTGTTCTCAGATTTCCATTCCCACTCCTTTTTTAATAAGAGAAGTTTCTTACGATGATACCCAGAGGGAGCTGCTGGAGGGATGAAAGTCTGTGGTCAGTGGAGCAGATGCTGTGTTAATTAGCCGTCTTTCCGCTGAGATGCTGAGTACATGTACTATAGATCTCAGGTTAACCATTGCCTCAGCTAACAGCTGTGGAGAACTTCACTTTTGACATGTTTATCACCACTGCCTCTAATTGAGACCTGCACAATATATTCACAAAAAAAAAAAAAAAAAAAAAAAAAAAATATATATATATATATATAATTATTTATTTTATTTTTTTTCATGCCTTAAAACATTAAAATAACCTTGAATAATGACTATAGAAAAACATTAATAGTTTTTTCTGGGCAATGCATGCTAAATATATATATATATAATATTAATTCATTTATTTATTTATTTATTATTTATAGATAAAAAAAAAAGTCTGGATACGGGTACAACCCAAAAATAATGAATTGATTGCAAATTTAATTTTAATTTTAATTTAATTTAATTTAATTTAATCTTAAGAATGATTAAAAAGACATAATTTAAATATTTCTTAAACTGTTCTTTAAAAATAATTTAAAACTAGGATAATATATATTAATTATTATATTATATTATATTATATTATATTATATTATATTATATTATATTATATTATATTATATTATATTATATTATATTATATTATATTATATTTATTATATACTTGCTATCCAAGAGAGGATAGCAAAATAAAGTAAACTGTGACATATTATTTTCACAGTCACCAGCTCAGTCACCAGCACCGGCACTACATTTCCCAGTGTCCCTCCCGTTCCTCACCGGCACACGATCTCCAATCACCGGCACCTGCAAGTCATCACCTCTCATCAGCACTCCCTAGATAAGCAATCACCATCCTCACCACAGGGTATGTCTGTTGTTGTGTCGTGTCGTGTTCGTTGCTTTCCTCCCGTTGGATTGCCAAGTAAAGACTTATTTGAATGTATCTTCTTCGTCGTGTGTTTCCTACACAAGCAACGCGTTACAATTATACCTAAAAATTCTTCATACAGTGGACTACCAGTAAAATTGATAAAAATTTGGAACCAAAAATTATTCAGACACTTTGACCTGACCATGTTTTGCTTAAGTGTTATCTGACATAATTAAGAATAAATATTTTATTACTTTTTTTTTTTTTAACTATAGTGAATAAAATGTATTAATGAATGAAACGTTCAAGGTGTCTGAATAAAGTTTGATCTATCTATCTATCTATCTATCTATCTATCTATCTATCTATCTATCTATCTATCTATCTATCTATCTATCTATCTATCTATCTATCTATCTATCTATCTATCTATCTATCTATCATCTATCTATCATCTATCTATCTATCATCTATCTATCATCTATCTATCTATCATCTATCTATCATCTATCTATCTATCTAATCATCTATATCAATACACTAGAAAGCAAAAAAAAAAAAAAAAAATGGAGACGTGGCAGTTTACTCATTTAATTATCAGTGCTGTATCTGTTTAAACTTTTTATGGTAATAAAATAATGGAACTTTTTTGTAATCACTTTTTTTTTCTGACTAAAAATTGAAATGCTAATTGCACAGGAAGTTATGACCATCCCTGAGGCACTTTAACAAACTTCAAGCTAAATAAACTGACAAGCATCTTTTAACATGGTTGGTTAAAAACACAGACAGAAGCTGCCAATTGCAATTAGAAGATTCAAACAGTGTGAATCCATTAACCGTCTGACTCTTCCTGACATCCTATAGAAAAAAGAAAAAAACGCTGCGATGAAAGAACCAAAATCTCCTCCACCACTGACTCATAACAACAACAACACACAGACACACACACACACACACACCAAGGTGACCTCAGGCTTCAATCTGCCCGTGGAATCGTTGATAAACACTTCATCATTCCACAAAAAGGAGTCGGGGAAAAAAGTGGGAGGGCCAGAAAAGTGTTGTTTGTTTAAATAATAGAGTGAGAGCCACAGTCTTGTCAGTTCACATTGTCATGCTGTCAGGCCAAAACCCTCCCCTAACTGACAGCCTGACATTATGCCAGCTGAGATCAATCGTCTGCTGTGAGGGACAAAAGAAGTGTAACCTTTGTAATTGCAGTCATTAGCCACGTAGCTTCAGCGCTGAGATGGTGGCAACCTCACAGTGCACGCCTGTCGTCATCTGGAGCCGTAATGAAGAAGGAAAACGGTGGGGATCATAACTTTTTCCGTTGCACGATGTGTGGGGGATTTATGACACCATGACCCCTTTTCAAAATGGCTAAGGAGGAAATTTCATTAATGGGTCTCCTTGTCATGGCAGAGAGGCTTTCAATGTAATGGACATCATGGAGTTTCACTTAAGCATCTATGGTAGATGTATCCTAGTGCTCGATTTAAAATCAAATGCAAGAAATGTTGACATAGGCTGTGTGAAAACTTGTTAAACTTGTAAAACTGTAAATGGTGTTGTGTGCAAAATGTTTAGCTACAGATTATGAAGATTACAGAATGGAAAATTCAGTAATAAGTGTGGCAATGTGTTTATTTGTATGTGAGAAACTTTACTTCCCTTTCAAGGGAACTCGCGTTGCGTCGAGAAATTGACGCTTTGGGAACGCAACGCGTGATGTCGTCATGAAGCACGTGTGAAATCAGTCCAATGGTGTGTCGAGACGTCAGAAGCGGGTGACGTCATGGCCAGGAAGCTATAAAGCACGCTCAAACAAAGCAACGCTAGCTTCTGTGTCTTCAGTTGCGCTCTGTGTCTCGTATGTCTTATTTGGTGTTGTTTGTCAGTATCTCCCTTCGTTATTATGGCTGAGAAACAGTTTAGATCTTGTGTTCATCCCTGCCCACGTTACATCACGGGCGGGGATACACATGATCTTTGTGTTGCCTGCTTGGGAGCGGAGCATGCCCGGTCAGCACTCGAGGGTGCTGGCTGTGAGCACTGCGACCGTCTTCCATTGCGGACGCTCCGCTCCCGCCTGGCGCTTTTTGATGAGGCCGCTCAGGCTCGCGTTCCCCAGGGTTCGGGTCCCGCTGCTGCCGAGGCACAGCGTCGATCCAGATCTTGGGGATCGCAGATGGATCTGTCAGAGGGGTTTGAGACGGGCCCCGCCCTATCTCAGCCCTCACCTGACAGATCCAGTGCTTTTTCTCAGTGTTTGGAAGCACGCTTTGCGGTTCCTTCCACACTGGGTGAAGCACCGGTGCTCAACGTGTCCAGCTCCGAGGAGCTGGATGTGGAGAGCACCGACGTAGCAGAGAGTGAGGACTCGCCATCCCACTCTCCGGCTTATGAGGAGCTGGTAGAGGTCATAACTCGCGCCATGGCCAAATTAAATATCGACTGGCCGGCGGAGAGGCAGGACGTTCGTCCTAAAAGTAAATTAGATGAGCGCTTCCTGCCCTCGCGAGCGCAGCCTCCCCGTCGGGGTCTCCCTTTCTTTCCAGACCTCCACACTGAGGTGTCGAGGTCCTGGAAGAAACCGGCCTCCTATCGCGTGCATAGTGCTCAAACCACGCACTATGCATCGATAGTGGGGCTCAAGGAGCACGGGTATGGGACGATGCCAAAGGTGGAGGAGACGCTTGCTAGCTATCTCTCTCCACAATCGGCATCGCCCCTAAAGGCCCCAACACTGCCCACCAAGCCCGTGAGGGTTACATCTAGCTTGGTGGGCAAAGCTTATCAGGCCGAGCTTTTGGGGGATATTGATGAGGGCGGGGGAATGACTCCCGACGTAGTCGATGAGCTACGTCGGGCAGCTGATTTATCTCTCCGGGCCACCAAGGAGACGGCCAAATCTGTCGGTCGTGCTATGGCAGCCCTTGTGGCCACGGAGAGGCATTTATGGCTCATCCACACAACAACATCGTGCTGCTCAGAAGCAGAGCGTTACCACCCGTACTCCCCCTCAGCGACACGGGGGGACGGGTGGTCGGTCTCAACCGCAGCCTTCGAGGGGTAGGATGGATCTGCGATCCGTCCTTATCGCCAACAAGGCTGCGGGGAAAAAGCCCTGATGCCAGCAGCGTCAGGACATTGAGGGCAGTCCCCTCCGGAGAGAGGTGTGTTATACCTCAGCGCACAGCGCTCACTTCTTTTCGGTGCCCTCAGGGGACCGTTCTGCCAACCCTGCCATCTCGGGTATTCCAGGGCGCAGCGGCCCCCAGCGAACATTCACTCAAGCATCCGCCCGCAAGTTTAGCGGTGCTGGGGTGTTCGCTCCCTCCGAGGAGGGTCTCAGAGCGATCAGTTCGGTTGCCCCCTGCCGGTGCGCCGCATCGGGGCACCGAACTGCTTATTCAAGATATACCAGAGGCCAGTCTCGAGAGACTGGTTCCCTTAGTAGAATATCTGACAGCGTGGAAGCTACTGCCAAATATTTCTCAATGGGTCCTGCGTACAATCGAAAAAGGTTATGCCATTCAGTTCGGGTCTCGCCCGCCCCGGTTTATGGGGGTCCTACCCACTGTGGTGGGCCCCGAGCAGGCTCTGGTTCTGGAACAAGAAGTAAAAACTCTATTGGAGAAAGGAGCCATAGATTATGTACTTCCCTCCGACGCAGAGAACGGTTTCTACAGCCGTTACTTCATTGTTCCAAAGAAGGATGGTGGGCTGCGTCCTATTCTAGATCTTCGTCAACTGAACCAGTCCGTTATGAAACTCAAGTTCAAGATGTTGACACTGAGGCAGATCGTATCTCAAATCAGGTCCGAGGACTGGTTTGTTACGATCGACCTCAAGGACGCATACTTTCATATCTCCATCCTTCCACATCACAGGAAGTTCCTGAGGTTTGCTTTTGGGGGCAAAGCTTACCAATATCGTGTTCTTCCATTTGGCCTAGCGTTATCACCCCGCACATTCACCAAATGTATGGATGCAGCTCTCGCACCTCTACGTCTTCAGGGCATTCGCGTCCTCAATTATATAGACGATTGGTTGATTCTGGCTCATTCACAACAGTTAGCGGCTCGGCATCGAGATGTCGTCCTCGCTCACATGAAGAGCCTGGGGTTGAGGCTCAACGCCAAGAAGAGTATGCTTTCTCCAGTTCAGAGAACCACTTTTCTGGGCGTGGTTTGGGACTCTGTTGCGATGCAGGCGCGTCTTTCTCCTGCTCGCATCGAATCAATCCTTTCTACCGTAAGCCGGTTAAAGCTAGGCCAGTCACTCACTGTAAAACAGTTTCAGAGGCTGTTGGGGCTGATGGCAGCGGCATCCAACGTGATACCTTTTGGTCTGCTGCACATGAGACCCCTGCAGTGGTGGCTCAGAACCAGGGGATTCTCCCTGAGGGGAAATCCTTTTCGCATGATCAAGGTCACGCGGCGTTGTTTACGTGCCCTGGCCATTTGGAAGAAGTCCTGGTTCCTATCCCAAGGGCCCGTGCTGGGAGCTCCTTGTCGTCGCAAAATGCTAACGACAGATGCTTCCCTCACGGGCTGGGGAGCGGTCCTAGACGGACGCTCGACTCAAGGTCTGTGGGGCGCTCACCACCTCTCCTGGCACATCAACTGCCTGGAGATGCTGGCTGTCTTTCTGGCCCTCAAGACTTTTCTCTCAGATCTCAGGGGCCACCATGTTCTTGTCCGGTCAGACAACACATCGGTAGTCACCTATATAAATCATCAGGGGGGTCTGCGGTCACGCCCACTCTCCAAGTTGGCATGCCGAATCCTCCTGTGGTCCCAGGGGAAATTTATGTCACTCAGGGCAGCTTATATCCCCGGGGTCCAGAATGTTGGAGCAGACGTCCTGTCGAGGCAGGGGCTGAGGCCCGGGGAATGGAGGCTCCACCCCGAGGTGGTGGAGCAAATTTGGGAAAGGTTCGGCCAGGCTCAGGTGGATCTGTTTGCATCTCGAGAGACTTCTCACTGTCCACTCTGGTTCTCCCTCACGCATCCAGCTCCTCTCGGACTGGATGCTATGGTACAGACGTGGCCGAGGCTTCGTCTGTACGCATTTCCCCCGATCGCTCTGCTCCCGGGAGTTCTAGAAAGAGTTCGCCGGGACCACGTCCGGCTCACCTTGATAGCCCCGCGCTGGCCGGGCAGAGTGTGGTTCTCGGACCTAGTATCTCTCCTGGACGGCTCTCCCTGGGAGATTCCGGTCAGGAGGGACCTTCTGTCCCAGGCAGGGGGCACGATTTTCCACCCCCACCCAGAGCTCTGGAGCCTGTGGGCTTGGCCTCTGAGGGGGCCCAGCTCATAAATTCCGGTCTCTCAACCAAGGTTGTAGGGACCATTCTCCAATCTAGAGCTCCCTCCACGAGGAAGCTATACGCCCTGAAGTGGAAACTTTTCACTTCTTGGTGCAGTAGTCGTCAGTTTGATCCAGTTTCCTGTCCCGTTGGTACGGTCTTGGAATTTCTGCAGGAACGGTTCACTGCAGGGTTATCTCCCTCCATGCTAAAGGTTTATGTGGCGGCCATTGCGGCTTACCACATACCCTTGGCTGGTTCTTCTCTTGGTAGAGACCCACTTATTACTCGCTTCCTCCGTGGCACCCTGAGGCTGAGGCCCGCGGTACGCACGAGGGTTCCGGCATGGGATTTGGCCGTGGTGCTCCAAGGCCTATCCCTAGCCCCCTTTGAACCGATTGAGGAGGTTCCAGTTGAGTTTTTGACCCTAAAAACACTATTCCTCCTCGCCATATCTTCCTTGAAAAGAATAGGAGATCTACAGGCCCTTTCGGTTGCTCCCTCGTGCTTGGAATTTGCACCTGGTATGGTGAAAGCCTTCCTTCATCCCAGACCTGGCTACATTCCTAAAGTTCCCACTAATGTGGCTAGCCCCATTGTACTGCAGGCCTTCTGTCCTCCTCCCTTCAGGACGTCAGACCAGGAACGCCTTAATTTGCTTTGCCCTGTTCGGGCCCTAGATGCTTACGTCCACAGAGCTGCCCTGTGGCGTAAGACTGAGCAATTGTTTATCCTCTTCGGGTCCCCCAATAAAGGGGCCCCGGCGTCTAAGCAGAGGATGAGTAAGTGGTTAGTCGAGGCTATCTCACTTGCTTACAAGTCGGCCGGACTGCCGTCACCTCTAGCAGTCCGAGCCCACTCTACCAGGAGTATGGCGGCCTCCAAAGCCCTTCTTTCGGGAGCCTCTTTACACGATGTTTGTGATGCGGCAGGCTGGTCCTCACCGCACACATTCGTCAGGTTTTATCAACTTGACCTTAGCTCCCCCGGGGCCCGGGTTCTCTCTGGCGACTGACGAGCCACACCAGACAGGCCCTTGTAACTATGGCGGCGTGGGTATTAACGTTCCCAAAGCGTCAATTTCTCGACGCAACGCGAGTTCCCTTGAAAGGGAACGTCTCGGTTACGACTGTAACCTTAGTTCCCTGAAGAGGGAACGAGACGTTGCGTCGCCCTGCCATACTTCCGGCACGCCTGTCAGCGCTTACCTCAGACACTTTAAGCTAGCGTTGCTTTGTTTGAGCGTGCTTTATAGCTTCCTGGCCGTGACGTCACCCGCTTCTGACGTCTCGACACACCATTGGACTGATTTCACACGTGCTTCATGACGACATCACGCGTTGCGTTCCCAAAGCGTCAATTTCTCGACGCAACGCGAGTTCCCTTGAAAGGGAACTAAGGTTACAGTCGTAACCGAGACGTTCACTTCATCAGTAGGCATGTTGACATGCACAAATTCCTGTCTGGCTGAATCCAATTCGATTTCAGATTCTGAAAGTTCTGTTTATACGGAACCTGAACTCTGCAATCCGATTCACATTTTTGTTCACATGTATTTTGAACGAAACATCAGCACATGTGTGGTACCCAGTTGGCTGAACAGTTTGTAAGACGTAAATAAACATATGCATGTTAGCAAGAAGTAAAACTCACTATAAAATATATGCACTGCACATCTGCACAACGTATATTGGTTACACTTTATTCCGATAGTCCACTTTAGACATTCTACTAACTACAGGCGGTCTGGCGGAAGATATTTTAGATATTTAACTTCATAACTTGTTAAATATGGATATTGTTATACGCATCGCTTCGCTTTAGAAGGCCTTTATTAACCCCCCGGAGCCGTGTGAAGTAGGTTTATGATGGATGGATGTAGATGGAGGCACTTTCTTCAGCTCATACTCGTTGATATTTATTAATATATCTCCGATTGTGTTCATCAGAAAGAAGAGAGTCATATGGCTTGAGGGTGAGTAATGCTTGGGGTAATTTTCATTTGTAAGTGAACTAATCCTTTAAATGTTTAATTACACTGTAACAAGGGCACCTTAAAATGAAATGTAACTACACATTTTTATTAATTTCAATACGTAAAGTGCAGCACACAGAGCGCCTGGTTAACGTATATGTGAATTTTTACAGGTAAAATCCAGTCATTTCAATAAGAATCCACACAATCTGGAATTTAGCATAACAAATGGGTTCAAGGCAGTCACCTGAATTCTCCGCATTGACCAACAGAAAGCTGCTTGGTTTGAAAATGACTTCTATGTGAGCTGTGCTTCAAATATCATAACATTATTGACAATAAACAATTTTTTGCCCACAAAATTCCACTAATGCGACCTGACCTTAAAATGCAGTACTTTGTGCCAACATGAAGCAAAGTGAAATGCATGTTTACAAATCTATTCTGAGATTGAAGGGACATTTTATAACTTATATGGGATGGTATTGAAAGTATGAAGCCAAGTATAGTTTTTAAACTTGATATAGAAGGTCAGTGGATACTTGAGGGAATTCCACTACTTCCACTGAACCGACCATATTCATTACATATATTAGCGTAAAGCTTGCCTGTCAGAACTGATTATGGTTTTAAATAACCATTAAACACATTTTACAAAAATGACAAAATGGCTTTATTTTATGAAAGAAAAGTTTCTCCAATTGTTACATTAAACTCTCTAAAAAATGTGGTAATGAATTTTGAATTATTTCTCTAAGGCATTCTCATGATAAAATTATTCCTAACACTGTGGGGGATGTCGCCCTTAATGGATTCCCCCAGCAAACTTTTGCAGTATATCCTAATGGCACTGTGATATTACCCATGTCATTAAATGGCATACAATTATGCAAATGAATGGCTTCATGTATACAGTCAGAAACAGACTGGTTGGCCTGCTTATTCAGATTTTCAGAACAGAAACTCGGGCGTCTTCATCATACCGCAGAGAGCCCACACATGGGCAAATGAGGCCCTTTATGAGGATGTTCTGTCAGAGACTGCAACTGGAGCTGATGCAAATGTCTGCAAAAATAAAAAAAAAAATAAAAGGGGAAATACTGGAGCAGAGCAATCCATATCACACCCACTGCAAAACTGAGATCTATGTCACAGGCAGGCAAGCGGGACTCTGGAAGTGCTGAGGAAACTGGTAAAAAATCATTTTCCTTAGGATGGGAACTGCTGCGGCCTTCAATATGACTTACTTTGTTCTCGCTGCGGAGTCAATTACGTAAAGCTCAGACATCACTGTTTGTGCAAATCAGATGACTAGCCCTGATCAGCTTATAGAAACAATGGACTAGTCATGCTCTGATTTAGTTGTGCCATTTTAACATGATTGTAACACTTTCTTTGAAGCCTGTACATCACTTACAATGCATCATAAAGATATTCTTGACACATTTTAATGCACCTTATAATCAGATAGGTCACACTTTGTATTGACTTTTTATAGTAATTACTATGTACTTACATCAAAAAAAAAAAAAAAAAAAAAAAAAAAAAAAAAAAAAATCTTAGGTACAATGTAGTTATTCATGTTGTATTTCAAAACACTTGTGCTGCTATTGAGGTGGGATACAGGTTTGGTGGTATGGGTAAGTTTAAGGGTGGGTTAAGGTTTACAGGAAGATCAGCAGTGTAATTACAGATGTAATTGCATGCAGGTATTTTAAATAGAAGTACAATGTAAAACATGTATGTACACAAGTGCACTGAATCAAATGATCAGTTTATTTACACTTATAATAAAGACACACACAATATAAAGCGGGTCTACCAGGTGTAAGATCATGGAAAAAACTGTAAATACAGTTATAATGCATATTAATAAATATTAATGGTAACAGTACAACTTTAAAGTGCATCAGCACTAAAATCAACACTAACTTTGTACTAATGTATTCTTTGTGTTGATATAATCTATATTTTGGTTGAGGTGTGTCCATGAAGTGGTTATATTGTAATTTCTAACTGCGGTTATTTCTGAAAATATTTATTGAATTGCAATGCGCATAAAGCTTTTGAATATCTGTTTAATGCATATAAAGTGGGCCTGCAAAGTATTTGTCACATTTAAAAAATGTCTGAATGTCATTGCATTAAATAAAATAAAAAAGATCAAAGATGCAGCTTCAAACAAATGTAAATTCTGTTCTCAGAACTAACTTAACTTTTTGGAGCCATTTTTGCAGTGACATTTAAGCAACTGGTGCCAAGGTGATATTGTAGATATGCATACTTCCTACTAAATATACTGTAGAAAAAAGTATCAAATAATAGGATGCCTGGATACGTATTCATGAAGCAGAATACCTGGATGACCTACTGTATCTGCTGAGATTCTGAAGGGTGGAATCAGTGGACACTTTTCTATCCCATGGGGCCACAAGAGCTGAGGAGCTGTCAGATTTGAGAAATTGAAAAATAGAAAAAAAGCAGAGAACTGTGAGCTGGGTGTTGAGTTAACATGAGTTAAATTCATGTTTTAAGTTGTTAGTATGTTGAAGAACATGTGGGCCAAAGGACAATGCACTAAGATGTCGTACTGTATGTAGTGTGTCCATGTGTTCAAACTACACAACTGTATAACTAAACAATGGACTCCATCAATAGTTGAGATGTAAGTCTTTCGATGAATACAGTAGATGCTGTGATTGTACAGGAATTCAGGCAACGCAACTGTATGAAGTCAGTTCTCTTCAAGTTCTCAGGTGTTCATTCAGAGGAACCATATATTAACCCATCATTTTAAAGGGTTAGTTCACCCAAAAAATGAAAATTCTGTCATTAATTACTCACCCTCGTGTTGTTCCACACCTGTAAGACTTTCGTTCATCTTCGGAACACAAATGAAGATCTTTTTGATGAAATCTGAGAGCTTTCTGTCTACGCTACTACCACTTTGACGCTTCAAAAAGTTCATAAAGAGATCATAAATCTAATCCATATGAATTGAGCGGTTTAGTCCAAATTTTCATCAAAAAGATCTTCATTTGTGTTCTGAAGATGAACGAAAGTTCAGGTTTAGAACGACATGAGGGTGAGTAATTAAGTGAGTAATTAATAACAGAATTTTTGGGTAAACCATCTCTTTAACTATATCAACATGGTTCAGTAACAACTGAAAAAGTGTCACAATACTTCAGGAAAAGGCTATATGCTATAACTGGCTACTGGTGAAAAATTTCATAACTTTGAATCAACTTTTTTAATTTACCAGTTCATTTTAATGGTAATATAAGTTTCTTTAGGTGTGGGGAATAGGGAATAGGTCCCAAAATTAACACTTGCCAAGTGCCAAATGCGAGTAAAAATCGGTGTTGGCTAGTATATGATACTGTGTCAGCCGCTAGATGGCCGGTAACATTTTTATGAATTCTAACAATGCGATGTTATGAAAAACATGAACGTGAAAGATGCTCTGTACAGTTGACGGTCAGTGCTGCATCATCATGAAAGTTTAAGGCTTTCCACTGTAAATAAGGGAATTTGTTACTCATGTGCTATGTGTGAAGTTCAACATCCGAAACATCTGAAACGCACGCTCTGAAAGCCGCGTCTCTGACAGTGTGCAAATACTAAATTGAACTATTTTTATGATTACGGACAAATTCACATAGATGTCAAAAAATGTCCGTCTCGGGGAGTTACAGAGTTATGTTTTCAGTTAAGAAAGAAAATGCATGACAGCATCCTATTAATTATGCTGCTATGCTGTCTGCATTTTATTGTTAACCAAACAACAAAGGGAAGAAAAAAAAAAAAAAAAAAAAAATCACTCGCTGCTCTTGAACTTTAAAGAGGATATGAAGACTATGCAGTGTGCTTTATTTGATTAGCCTACTTTATTCAATTTCTGTACCTGAATGCTGTAAGACCTGCATGAAAAGCAGTTTATTTATTTGTATATTTGTGGCATTGCATTTATTTGTGATATTACTTGTAATTTGATCTTTTTTTTTATTTTATTTTTTTTATTACTGACTGTTTACATGTCTTTAAAAAATATAGGCTATTAAAATTATATTAAGCTAGTAGTTTTATGTGTAGTAGGCCTATCAAAATGGGAAAAGGGTATTGTGAATTTTCACTACCTAAAATATAGGTGTCATAAATGCCTGTCTTTGTTTTGGCTGGTAAAAAAAAAAAAAAAAAAAAAAAAAAGCTTTGGCCAGTAATTTTTCTTAAGTCACCGGCAATTGGCAGGTGTGGCAAAAAAGTTAGTGGTAACACTTTAGTATAGGGAACATGTATTCACTATTAACTATGACTTTTCCCTCAATAAACTCCTAATTTACTGCTTATTAATAGTTAGTGAGGTAGTTAAGTTTAGGTATTGGGTAGGATTAAGAATGTAGAATATGGTCATGGAGAATAAGGCATTACTATGTGCTTAATAAGTACTAATAAACAGCTAATATTCTTGTAATACGCATGCTAATAAGCAACTAGTTAAAAAACCCTAAAATAAAGTGTTACCAAGTTAGTTTTAGGCCCTTGAATAGGTATTTCTACTATTTTCAGACATGAGTGTTTGATTTCACACATCCCTTTTATCAGCTCACTGAAGAGAAAAGAAAGGTTAAAGTGTCTTTCTGAATAGTTGCTGCTGCTGGGCCTGTACTGCTATTACTTGAAAAAAATAAAAAAATAAAAAATAAGATGCTGTCTAGTTAAATACACACTTTGAGCAGACCTGACTAGACATTTACAACAGAGTAAATGTTTCTGCTCTTATTTGCTTGCATGCAAAATTGGATTTTTATCATAGCAATTTATTTGCTCTTCAGAAGCACTGCAAATCCAAAGGTCCATAAATATTTATTTCACCTTAAACTATTTGGTGCCTCATCTTTTAATTAAGAGAACATTTAAAAGAGATTTAAGATGAGTAGTCTAAAGTCGACAGGAAATCCCTCTTATGAACCATTTTAGATTTGTTACGGAAATGTGAACATATTTTGTAGACATTTATTTATTTTCCTCTATGTCGACAGTAATGCTTAGTCTGAAAAAAATAAATAAATAAATATCACACTTCAGTCTAATAAACGGTTCTCTTGTAATTGGCCGACAGGCTTCTGAGGTGTACGACCGCTAATTAGTGCCCTGCTTTTGTGCCGTTTCTGAGCTGTTGATAGTTTGCCAGTGTTCTTAAATAAGTGTGCTCTTACTCTAAACTACAGACAGCTAATCAAGTCTCCCTCAGGACTGCTTTCTCTAATGATAATTGCTATAAGGTTCAGTGATGAAACGCATCGCTGCCTCAGTGATCTGAAACCAGTGATGAAGTTTCTCTAACAACGTCTGCGATTACAATTTATGGTAGCAACAGCATTTTCTAGGACTTGCGTAACAGACCCAACTTAAACTGTTTTCCTTAACGTCGAGCTCTTAGATAAGAGTCACAATGGGCACTTTGCAATACAATCTCTATCTGCAATTACACAGAAGAGGCCTCAATCACTTTTGTATGAGATGCTGTAACACAGCGAAAAAGGTGGAAAGGAAAAGCCCAGGTAATTGTGAGGGCCTATCTTTGATGCCAAGGGAGAGATTGTCAAAGTACTATGGAAATTTAATATCCGGTTGATAAATCATTCCTTGCCTCTGGTGCTCAATCACAGTGGATGTGAAAGACAAAGGCAAGATGGTTTCCTTTCACTGTTCTGCTAATTTAGTAAAGCGGTAATGAATTTCAGCTCATCACAAGTGCTAGAAATATCCCTCTCTCATTTTCACAGAATGTCTTATGCCAGAACTTTTTGATGTAAAGGACCCCCAAATCTGATCTTTCCTTTGCCAGGGAAACCCTTTCTAAATAACTGGATTTTGTCACAATTTACTGAAAACTAAAGCAAATTATTAAAATATTATCCAAGAAAATCTTCAGTTCAAATTTCAAGTCAATTCAATATGAATTGTAATTCAGATGAACACGATATATATTTAAACAAATATATGCACATTTGTTTTGTATTGATGAAAACTTTCAATAAATAATTTGATTATTAAAGTAAAATAAATTAAATGTATATTTAAATGACTAAATAGACTATTTTTGTGTAATAAATTCTGTTGAATCAAAATATTTATTTCTAAAGCTATTTTAGCTACTGTTAAATGTTTAAACCTGAAGAGAAACATTCAGTTCACATGTATTTGTATAGTCGTGTACACACACACACACACACACACACACACACACACACACACACGGTTTTGTTCAATCCTTTCTCTGTCTCTTAAATTTTGAGTCCAGTTTGAAAAGCCCTATACGACGGCACCTGCATTAAAGTGCCATTTCTACTCAGAAACAAAGAACTTTAATATTTAAAACAAATCATTACGTTTAGAAGAGCTGCACAGCCTATTTTTAAACATGTACAGAAATTCACTCTGAATCATTCATTTAGTACAACGAATAGGACTAGTTTGTGGGAAAAGAACAGGTAGTTCTTAGAAAAATAAGAAACTTGTAGGCTTATGTTTGAATACTCAGAGGAAATGACAGTACAGTTGTCTTTGGCAGGGATGATCTGTTTTATCTTTAAAGTACGATGTTGCAAGGCTTAATAGAGACACAAAAGGTAATGAAAATATGTTCTACTTATGCTCTTATTTCACCTACACTTAATATGGTTGTGGACATAATGTTGTTGACTTGTTGACATAAGATTGTTACAATAATAAATGCTTGTTGTCATATTATTCATTCACACCGTTCCGGATGTGTCCCCCTCAGTTGAAATCGTGTACCGCAATACAGCCAAAAGGGCACTGTACTATTGGCTCAAGCACCCCCTCCCCCTGCTGTTTATTTGAGCATTCACTCAACCAGGGGCGTTTCCTCCGAGGAGGCAAGGGAGGCAGTGCCTCCTCAAAAAAAAAAAAATAGGATAATAAAATAATCCATATTACATATAAAACAACACAAATATTACAAATTACGATATTAAAAAGAGCGCAAGTCACTCGTATTACTAAAGGAACATTGCCCAACAGCGACACCCGCAAGTAAAGTTACTGCAGGAGTCATGCCTCCCTTTCCACTCATAGAAAACCATTAGACCCCCTATAGCGTGTAGTGGGTTTTGTGGGGGGTAATTGAGAATGAATGGGGGAAAGTCACGTGAGAGGAGGCAATGTCTCCATCGCGCTATGATTGGATGTAATTGGTTATGATTGGTTTGTGTGATAAATCCCGCCTCTTGTTTACGTGCACGCGTGTCAGTTTGAATGAATAAATTATGGCGTCAATGGGAAGACTAATTGAAAAGTAAGTAAACAGATCACCCAGTTAGATATCACCGCTTTATGTGATGTCAAAATCAAACTTGAAATGGACTGAAAATATGATTTTTAGTGCAATCAGCTTGGTGAAATTAAAAATACATCTTCGTGTCTGTAACAGACGGTGTTTACGGAGCATTACTGATGATCCAAAATAGCCTAAGTTGACTATTAAAAAGAAAAACATCAATACACAAATAAAATATATTGTTTAAATTGTTATAGCATTTAGTTATTATTTTGGAATGAATGTAGAAATGCTTAGAACACTAACTTGATGAGATTGACTTGGTTTTGATAAATAGAACATTTATTACAATACATTGTTAATGTAAAATTACAAAATAGAATTGTATTTGGTTTCTTTTTTGATGTAATGTAAAGTAATGTTCATTTAACAAGGAAGATGTGTCAACGTTAAGAGTAATGCACATGAATTTACATTTGATTATATGATAAATAAATAAAAAATGTGCCTCCTCAGTCCCTGAAGATGGTAAGAAACTGACTGCTTCTCTAGACGCTTCTTTATACTTCCGGGTCGCGTCTATAATGACATCATAGGCTGTAGGATTGGTGAGATTTGATAGTTGCATTCAGACAGTGGTTCACATGATGACGTTCCCCAAATGCGTTTCAAACGAAAGGGAACTAAAACATTACATTATTTTTTTGCAATTCCAATTGATGCCACTAGGGGCAGTCACAATGCAATGCACAACAGTAACAAACATACAGAAATCAGTGCAATACCATGGAGAATTGGTTTGATTCATAGGAATTCGTAACGACTTTATGGTTTCCGTAACAAATTGTCATCACCAGAATTACAGCTACCTTGCATTGCCCACTAAATGAGACCTCTCTGTCAATAATTCCCTCTTGATTTGGAAAATTATACGTATTCATCTAACGTTACAACAGTTTACTGACTCACTGACAGCTAGAAGTTTCCAGAGGAGCCAATATCCTTCTAAATCAGGCGAGCTGGGCCGTGATTATGAGCTATCCCACTGCTGCAATATTAATGGAGAGTGTGAGGCAGTCCCTGGGCAAGCTTAATCACCGACTCTCACTCTCTCTCCTCGCTGCCTATGAGACAGCTGTGAGGAAAAAGCCTTGTCTGAGGCTGTGTGTGAGTGCCATCCAGACCTGCATTGAGTCCCAGTGCTGACATTTCCTAAATGGCACATGTTTGTCAGCAATGTCACACGAATAAAAGCTCCTGCAGCATTCAACAGGCTGCTCATCTGCACGAAAGCCAGAATTACGCATTACATTTCCAGAAAAAAATAAACAAACAGTGAATCAGACATCCGTCATGGCGGAAGTGGTGTCATATGAAGAATCATGACTGAGCTGCTTTCCTACAAACCCACATCAATTAATGCTGCGTAACTGATGTGACAACAGAGCGCAACAGCTCACAAAGTCATTTATGAAATGTTTAATACATACCTACCAAACTCCAAAATTCATAATAATAGACAGTAATTTATTCTTGTGTTCCAAAGCTGAATTTTCATCATCATTACTCCAGTCTTCAGTGTCACATGATCCTTCAGAAATCATTCTAATATGCTGTTTTGCTGCTCATTTCTTATTATTATCAGTGTTGAAAACAGTATAATATTTTTGTGTAAACCATGATATATTACTATTCAAATGTTTGGGGTAAGATTACAAAACAAAAATGATTAAATAAATAAATAATATTTTTATTCATTATAGACAGTGAATTGATCAAAAGTGACAGGGAGATTTCTGTTTCAATTAAATGCTGTTTAAGTTTTTATTCATCTAAGAATCATGAAGAAAAAAAAAAAATCAGTTTCCATAAAAATATTAAGCAGTAAATACTGCTTTACAATTTAAATATATTTAAAGATATTAAATATTTAATCAAATAAATTTAACCTTGGTGAGCAGAAGAGACTTCTTTCAAAAACATCTTAATTATTCCAAACGTGTGACCACCAGTTTATATAATATATATCAAGTTAATATTAATATGTATGATATTTTATATTTTCAATTAAGCTGGTTGGTTTGTTTCAAGGCTTAGAACTCTTTAGAAGACTGTTTTGAAATCCTTATGAAGAAAATGAATGGGAATTACTTCAAGAACCAAGAGACTTCAGAGGGAGAGATTACCAAAATTCTCAAGTGTGGGTTGGAAAAATGACTTACAAAGTGGGTTAGGAGGTGAAATTGTTTAAGTGGATGCTTAGCTGTGAGGATACTGTCACAGTCACATGCTGACGTCATACTGAGCAAGCTTTACATGCGCTGAAGACGAAGCCCATCTCTCTGCCCTCCAAGGGCCGGTTGCACCAGCTGGACATAAAAAAAAAATGGAGCTGTAAGCTCTACGCTGGGCTCAGCATCCAGCCTTCCAATAAATATTTACACTTGTTGCACCAACTAACGAGTCTGCTTTTTTATATCTGAACTCCCCGTACATCGCAAACGTCCTAAGCATGTAAATGGTAAAGTCAGGAATTGTCCCTGCTATTTAAAACTGTGAGTGAGCTACATATAAGCCAACTGCAGAGCAGGGCTACATATTGAAAAACACCAATGCATATCAGCCCAAATAGGCCTAATCTTGCCCGTTTAAAAAAAAAAAAAAAAACACGTGTTAGAATTATTAAGCTTCTGTATATTGTTAGTTAAAGCTGTTAAAGTTATTAAGCAATATCTCAAGTAGGATGTTTCCTTTGTGTTTTATATAATGACCACTAGGAGGTGCTTTAGGCATATGTTTTCTTTGATTGGGTTTCCCTGAAGAAATATTCATTGTTGAGTGACGCAGGTTTGTTGTGATTTATCGTGAAATTAGTGTTATGTGTCTTTATTAAAATCAACAGTCCGAAAAAGTCATAACTTTTCACTTTACACCTGCCTTTGACTAGACATAAGATTTAGTCATCATACGTCATCAGAGTGTTTCATGCACAAGTAGCAGCCACCTTTTACAGTTCCTACCATTTAAAAACAACAAGCTTATGCTGTGTTCACACCATAACTACTGTAATTAAGAGATGGCAACCCATGACGTTCTAACCAGAGCTGTTCATGTCCTCAGACTCTGAATTATGTGTTTCAATGTCAACAGTATCAACACAGAAATGAATCTGCAGCAGTCAGGTACAAGCTCTCTAAGTTGTTTACGTTTATTACCATTGTAATGTTATGTGCTTTGAGACATGAGGTAGTTTAACACTCTTGTGGCACTTCATGTGTTTTGGAGGAGGCATGGCTTTGGATAGCGCTCTGAAGGGAGGGTGGGATATTATGATTTGAAAGCTAGCTTGCTATTGCTAGCCTCTCCGAAAATGTCCTATTGCACCTTTAACTGTTTAAAATGCATTTTACATCCAGCCTTGTCTTACAAACTGGGGTATGTCCAGCTGGTGCAATCGGCCTCCGAAGCTGCCAGAGCACACTGATAAGAGAGGAAGAGAGAGATTTACAGAACATGCCCAAAAAGAGAAAGTTTCAAGTCTTTTTTTGAAGAAACACACAGGCCCCCATTCACCAAAGCAGTGCTTAAAGTGTGCAGAGCAGTCACATGATGACGGTCATGCTCCCTGCTGTGGCCCTTCCTCCTGAATCTCAGTGTGTATCACGGCCTTGGCATTAAACTTGATTCCTCATCCCCTTTGCCTCGAGCTTGATCCCAGGCACAAACATGCTTACCGCAGCTTTTTCTGTCACATTCTAAGGTTAGAAGATTGTTGACTCACTAAATCAGACGGGCAAAAATATGTAAGATTTTACAAAAAGACACTTTTCAACAGCATGAAAATAGTAATAATGATTAAAAAAAAAAAAAAAAAAAAAAAAAAAACTGGGTCACAAAACTTTAAGCACAAAAATTTATTTTTGACTCTCTGCTAAAGTCTATGGAAGCTTGTTTCCACCAGGGAATAATAATAATAATAATTTTTTTCTCTCACAATTCAGATTTTTTCCCCCTCACAATTGAGAGATATAAATTTGTAATTCTAAGAGAAAAAAGATGAGATACAGTATTGTCACGAATATGGTCATTGCAATAAGATGCATGACACAGAATTGTCAAACAAACATACTTTAATCAACACTCAGAAATTAACAATCACTTTAAGCAAAGACGAGAACCAACAATAAACTGAACAGGAAAGGGAGCATATAAACAGAGATAATAAGAGAACTAAACAAGACACTGGTGACATAATCATTAACTAATTAGTAACTAAGGAAACTAACTAGGGTACAGAAAATGCTAAATGCAGGGGATCTGTCTCGCAGAGCTGAGCTAGTGCAGAGGTGACCTGAGGTCCTGAGGAGAGCTGGTGGGAGTCTGCGGTGAGGGCAGAGCCAAGGTGCTGGGAGACACCAGTGGAGCAGGTGATGAGTGGATGGAGCCAGTGGAGATGGAGACAATGGAGTGGGTAGGTGACAGGGTGGGAGAGGATCATCTAAAGGGTTTGAGGGACTAGGCAGAGCCAACAGTGTTGGAGACAATGGGGTGGGTGTGGGGGTGGGGGGTTACAGGTGGGAGAGGATTGTCTAGATCAGATTACCTGGAGTGTATACAGTGATATGAATAAGGGTGGAAGATAACTCCATGGTGAGGTCAATGAGCCAGTGCTCCTCGGCTGGCTCTGGAGAGGACTGCCCCCACCACACGGACTCCAGGATGGACCTGGTGATGGGCTTTAGCCTTGGGATGGTGGTTGTTTCCAGTTCTAGCTCTGGGATGCATTGGCAGGCTCTGGCACTGTGGTGGGAGGTGGCTCTTGCACATGGTCCATGATGAGAATTGGCTCTGGCTCAATATCCATGGCAGGCTTGAGCGTCGGGGTCAGGTCCATGGTGGATAATTTCTCATGCCTTCCGGGACACTCCAGGCTGGGACGACAAGTTCTGTCTGGAGCAGGCAGAGAGATGGTTTATGGTGATGGAATATGTGCCAGGGAGTCGGAGGTGATGGTGGCATCATTCTCTTTGACATAAGGTTTAGTCCACAAACTCGGTGAAAGGAGAGTTATCCTCCCCCAACAGCAACATCTGGCCAAGGAGTCTGTCCATCCTGCACTAGTAGAGCGGTTTCAAAGTCTCATTGTCCCAGTGTGCTTTGTTGTAGAGCTGCCGAAAGCCCTCCACATATTCCTACGACATCTGGCCGGATTAGAAGAAAACAGTCTTCCTCTATTTCGGTTTTGGTTGGTTCTTCTGTCACAAATATGGTCGTTACCAAGATGCAAATACAAGAACCCAGCAATGAACTAAACTGAACAGGGAGCATAAATACACAAGTAAACGAGTAAATGAGGAAACTAAACACAACACAGGTGATATAATCTTTAACTAATAAATAACCAAGAAAATTAACTAGAGTACGGAGAATGCAATATATTTAAGAAACAATGATATGTGAAAAAAAACACAATAAAAATATACAGAACCCTGACAGATATAAACTCAAGAAATAATGTCAGAATTTTGAGATAAAAAGTCACAATTACCTTTTTTTTTTATTACATGACAGAAGATTCCATAAATGTCTGTATTCACAGTGAATGATTATGAATTTGTTTGTATTATTTTAATTAAATGTATTAATTTGATATGAATACACTTGTGTGTTTATTGAAATATAACAATATACACATTTTAATACATTTTCACCCCCTTGTGGTGCAGACTTCTAGAGATCATAGGAAAGGGGGAATTTTTATTTTATTTTATTTGTTGTTATTGTTATCTCCGCTATTGCTATCGTTATTGTTGACGTTGTTGTTTTTATGTTACTATTTTTGTGCATTTTAGCACAGGGCTGCCAGTAGAGTTTACCTTGTTCTGAACCCATAACATTCCATTAATATGAGACTGTAGGTTTTATCAGAAGTGCTAAAATGCCTCCTCTTTTGGCATGGGCATAACTGCTATCATAGAGGGGAAAAGCAATGTACTGAAGACAGTGCTCCTTTCAGCCACAGACTGTGAATTCAGCAGAAAGAGTGTGATGTCTTGAAACACAGCTAGACAAAGGTGATTCAGGAGATGATGAAGACGAAGCAACAATAAGCTAAAGTTGGGTCTGTGCATGTTAGAGGCCTTAGCCACCTTATTGCCTTTTAGTGTTTTGTTTTTTTCTTGGCTTACTGTGGTAATGTTTAAAATGACAGGCGTGCCTCTGGAATATGCTATTTCATGAGCAATCGAAAGTTGTCCAGTTTAGCTGGGAGACGTATTGAGCGGATCTACACCAGGGTCAGCAAGAGCTTTTCATTATTGATTAATACTACATGAGGGTCTGGCAAGTATTTCAGTCACAGAAAGTTCTGGGAATTTTCAGGAAACACTGAATGAAACATTGAGGACCACATGGATGCTATACAAGAATGCACGATGTGGTAATGCTCTTCGGGAACATGTCCAAACAGGCCCTTGTTTTCTCTCTCTCACACAGCACTTCAAACAGAGGAAATCCATATTGCTGTGGAACTGTCGCCCGTTGGGGATGAACTATTTGAGTTTGCTGCTCTCCACTTCTCATCTCTGGCAAGCCCAGTAAATAAGAACCAGAGTTCTAAGTGAGTTGCTGCACAAGGCCAGACAAAGATGAATCTTGCAACACTCTAGACTGGACTGCGGGGAGTCCATCACTCACGCTTCCATTGGATAGGAGAAAAAAAAAGCCCATGCCAATCTGAAAGAAGCTCTCTTTTCTTCTGGCTTGCATTCCCCAACTAATGATGGACCAGCATTGAAAACTACATTTGCATTTGAATTTCCAGAGGAAAATACTAGGGCTAGCAGGCAGTCCAAGGTTTTAAAAAACTGCTTAAATTTGATTTTTTTTGCCCCAAACATCAGGGCCGTACCTAGAAAATGCATGATTTATCGGGCTGGAAAAGGGTTTCACATGAGGACTATGTGGGGTGGCAACACCAATGCAAAAGTCCATGCATAGTGCTTGTGGATTTTTTGGCCTATACATTCATGTCCATAAACAGTTGAATTTTCCGCAGAAAAACCTTACTGTGCTGTGGAAAATAATGCATACATTTCCAAGATTAAAACTTTATATTTAATGCAATTAAATGATACGTTTGCAGATTTATTAAACAGTATTGTTACAATGTTAGCATATATAAATGAAATCAAAAAGGGTAGAATCACTCTTCCGTAGATCTGTAAAAGCTGGAGCTTTTTTTCCCCTTAAAAGAACAGAATGATCTGCACATCTTTTCTTATTTTGTAATTTTGAATAATTGAGCACAGCACGTACATAACAGACGTTTCGGTTATTTGCCATCTGCAGTGAATCATGTAAAACTAAAAGTTAGAAAATAAGAAAAGTATGTGCAAATGAACAATGTGAACTCTGTCTCCATTTTACCTGCACCTAGATATCCCTGTTTATTTGTCAGCTATAGCGTTTCTACTGCATAGACAGCAAAGTTTTTATTTTTTATTTTTTAAATCGCATCTTGGGAGTAGTGAATTACCTCTTTACTGCAGAATCAATTTTCCCTACTTCCTGTGTTAAGCGTTTTATGCTTCAGCTCGACAAAGCGACATAAGGAGGTCGCATTTTGTCTAATTTCTGAAAAGTAACATAAAATTAACTGTTATTACATGTGAGGCATAAATTACTGTAATTTCATTCTTTCTTTAGAATGTAATAGTTACGTTCTGAAAGATGCACATGCAGCAGACAAATATCACAACTAGAGGGTGTGGCCTTTGTATTTAGACACAGCAAGAGAAACCAAAGATGCACAGACCCTATACTAGGCCACAGACGTAAGACACGTGTGTAGGATGTCTGGACATGATTGTCTCAAAAACACACAGGCAATATGAAAAGATACTAACGCTGCATTGAGATGGTTGATGTATGTTAGGTGTGATTACTTGTGATAAACTACAGAACGACCTAATTTAATCATAAAACCTTTGATCCGTGGATAGAAGAAACAAATAAAGAACAAACTGATATAAGACAACAGCAAAGAAATGAGAAAGAAATTAATATTGCATTTTTGTACATATAAAAATAGCAAAACACAAAACAACTGTCAAGTTTGTGTGAAACATGACTAGCAATGTAGACTATATGTTGTTATAATGCAAGATCATACCTTCTGTCTTCCTAAGGAATTACTTGCGAGTCACGCTCAACGATTTCCCACAGATAGCTTCTGTGCTGCCGGTTTCCCACGTTTCTTTTATGAATAATAAAAACAAACATAGTGGGCAAGTTTGCATCTTTATTTCATCCAGAGAGCATGTTCCTATTCCATGTTCCAATTACCAGCATGCCATGGGCGGCAGAATGATGACACGCATAGGAGGTTAAGGGTGAAATGTCTTGCACAAGGCAAGAACAGCAATAGCCAGAGGATGAGCATGGACATTAGAAACATCTGCCCTTTAATGCTATGTCAAGACCCCTGCTCACCCTGAACAGGATGTGAACAGCTAAATCATCAATTACTTACAGAGTTAACACTTATTTTGCCCAATCCTTCACCAAGATATACAAATGTGCAATTTACTTTCCAATATTTTACCAGTGGATGTTCTAAAAGTATTTTAAAATTGACTTCAACGTGTTTTTCTTTTCTTTCACATAGGCATTTGTAATGCATATTCCATTCCCATTATGTATGAAATGCGAAAAAAAAAGTAAACTATTGACATATTGCAGATTTTATTTCTTGTCTTTTATTTTTATTTATGTAGAACCACATCGAAATTCCACAATCTTGGGTTTTTCCCCACATTTGTCACAATTGGTATTTTTCATCATTGTATTTCTGATGACATTTCACAAATTTCGTCTTTCTTTAATTTTGACTGCTAAAATGTTTTAAACATGAAGGCACATTATGGGAAGTTAGCGTTGATCTGGACGCAGTCAATGGTCTATCAAAACAATAACGCGACACCATGTTGAGGAGAGTACGGAGCAAGAGCAAATCCAGACCCTGACTTTCAAAGCTCTCATTGCTCAAGGGAAAATCATAACACTCTGTCATGAGTTTCACACTTGCATGTCTCCCTTGCATTAAACATCCTGCCTTCTTCTGATATGAATGAATATGTCTGTAATCCATGAGCTTTAGATGACAACAGATAAACAGAGGTTACACTTTGATGCAGAGCGAGTCAAATATTAAGATTGGCAATTAGCAAAAACCAGACAGCACACTATTTGTGAACACAGACTGAGCCATGAGACACTGTCGCTCTGAAGCAAAGCATGAGGACTGGATGAAGGACATGAGAAGCGACATCAAACATCTCACTTGTTTTTTTTTGTTTTTTTTTTCCTTCCATGAGCAGATTGCAATAAAAGCCTCTTCCTTTTAGGGTGAATTAGCGGATAATGGTGCCAGTTGGAGGCCTGTGACAGTCCTTTTAGTAGATGTTTATAAAATGTGTCAAATCTTGAAGGGTGGGCAGGTGGAACATTCAAGTGAATTAGACGGTGGAGCCAGACGAAAGGCCGCAAAATACAAATGAGGCAGTGACTTGGAATAAGCAGAAAAGTGAGAAAAAGGGAGAAGGAGCACTGTCTCGGAATGCAGCTCATCGCACTTGAAGCTCACTGCAGGCATATTTTTAATTGCCAGCCTGTGCCACATGAAAGCAGGGTTTCTGGTGGCCACCTACATTGATGTAAGGGGGAACAAAGAAGAAGTGGACATAAAATAAAACAACTGTTTTCCTTCTGTTTGTGTTGGTCACAAGCATATGTTGTGTTCTTACCAGGCTTTCTTGGTTTGTTCAACAGGCTGGCCCCTACATAATATTCCTGGTTTGCTATTTCCTTTTTGCATAGAGCATAAATATTTCAAGGACCAGAAGATGCAAAACCAAGGCTCCATAATATGCATTTCTCCCATGCCAGTGTTTGTGATTCCTTCAACTTTGAGTCTCTTTTATCCAGGCATGAGAACACATGGGATAGTTAGTGGCAACAGCTCAAGAAGCTTCACAAATTGCACAGGGGGGAGTAGCTAGAGCCCAAAGATGCGTCCGATGCCAAGGAACCATCTGAAAGTAGTCCATAATCTTTATAGCTGCTGAACTGCACTGGAACACGGTTTACGAGCACACAGAAAGAATGCTGCATCAAAATAACATTGATTTGCTTGCCTCATGTTGCTTGGGATAGTGTGGCAAGATCTCGGCATAAAGTTGTTCCACTCTTGTGCCAACACGTCATCAGAGAAGAGAGGTCACTGCAAGAGGGAGGGGGAGTTATTTTGATAAAACATCACAAGTTACTTGGATTAAAACGGATAAATCATTTATAATAAACACTGCAATACTCCATAAAAAACAGGACCTTTAAATTTTGATCTCATGGTGACTTTAAGAGAAACAGATGAAATCTTCATATCAACTTGCAAATCTAAAGGTACAAATTACACGGCTGCTGGTGGACTGCAATCAGTCATGGGCATATACTTAGACAGAGGCCAGATGGAAGTGAGATGCATCGACATGCAAGATGCAGTTATGTGCTCCTCATAAAGCAGCATTTAATAAACTAATAAAAAGCCTCAAAGGGCTTTATGAGAAAACAGACGAGAGCTTGAGATGCCACCCTTAACCTTCACCAGGGGTTGGAGTGAATAAATCAGTCATTACGATTTCTACTGGGTTCGATAAGCATGTGGGACCTCATCTCAGAACATGTGCTGTAAAATTCAATGAATCATGACCTTTGTTTGGAAAAACTCGTGTGGTGGTTTATCGCTGCCCAGTAACTGTAAGGGCTGCTGCACATCCATGTTCATCTCCCAAAAGGTCACGCTGGTTAACTCGGGTCGGTTAACCCCTGCTGGGAGACTGTGACTTGGTGTTTCTTCATCTATGCATTTTTGGCACTGTGGAGTTAAAACACTTTTCATACTCTTACTAGTTTACTTAATACAGTGTAAACACATACTTCACAAGAAGATCCCAAATCAATTTACTTTTTTTTTCTTTTATGAAAGTCATGAAAAGGAATGTATGGGAGGTGTCCTCCTAAGGCCAGGGGCCCCTAGTGATGCGTTTGTGTAAGAAAAATATCCATATTTAATAAGTTATAAAGTAAAAAAACTAGCTTCCGCCAGACCGCCTTCAACTTACAAAGAAAGTGTAAAACGCTTGCAGTTCAAAACGCTTACGCTACGTCCTATATTCAAATTACGAAAAAAAAAAAAAAAAAAGAGTCGCTTTGCTTCAGAAGGCCTTTATTTAACCCCCCCCTCCCTGGAGCTGTGTGGAGTACGTTTATAATGAATGGATGCACTTTGGATGCACTGATATTTATTAATATAACTCTGATTGTGTTCATGAAAGAAGAAAGTCATATACACCTAAGATGGCTTGAGGGTGAGTAAAGCTTGGGGTAATTTTCCTTTTAAAGTGAATTAATCCTTTAAGTTTTAAAATCATGTACGGGGGAAGTTTGTTCTCATCAGCAAGGCACGCAAACACGAGTCATGCGATTCTTAGACGGTAAGCCTTTCTTTGACTTTGTCCTTTTGCGCTCGCAATCTTCTAACATTACACTCTGACACACTGTATTTCTTGGCACACTCATTTTACGTGTATTGTTGCAGGTGTATTATTGATATGTAAAAGTCTAGACCCTGAATATAAGATGAACCCGTTTTTTTTTTTCTTTTTTTTTTTTTCTAAGAAAAAAAACATTGTCTTATACACTGCCCGGCCAAAAAAATAAGTCGCTGTTTGGATTTTAATATGCAAATACTAATACTAATAGTCTATGGATGGATCTATAATTTGCTTTATTTCTTATTGTATATTCTTATACCTTTTATAATGGCTATTACTGATCATTAAAACTGACATTTAACAAAAAGAGACAGGGTTGTGTTATATTTCATTTTATTACAGTGAAGATCAGAGTATGCACATATATTCATTTTTAATATTTTTGAAATGTAAACGAAAAGAGGCAGGGTTGTTTAATATTTGGTTTTGTTATAAATACTGTATGCAGACATAGAAGATAATCAATGAACACGTTTCCTGAACCACATTTGTGAGGCTTTTTTTTTTTTTTTTTTTTTTTTTAAATCAAACAAAAAGAGGCAGAGTGGTGTTTAACACATTTCGTTTTATTGTTGCCTGAAATATACATACAGAGATCTTATACACCGCCCGGCCAAAAAAATAAGTCGCTGTTTGGATTTTAATATGCAAATACTTAAGAGTTTATGGATGGATCATTATTACAGTGATTATTTTTTTTTTCTAGCATGTTATATGTTTGGCAACAGTTCTTTTAACCCTAAAAGATGGAGTGTGTAGCTTTTCATTTCTTAAACAACCATCTATTAAGATGTATCATGGCCATATTCCAGGATGACAAAGTCAAGATTCATCAGGCTCAAATTGCGAAAGAATTGTTGGAAGTATTATTTTCAGTGTAAGTTTTTGGGATGTGCTGGAGGAGACTTTACAGAGTGCTCACCTCTTGCATTGTCAATACAAGATCTTAATCAAAAAATGATGCACCTCTAGATGGAAATAAATGTGATGTTATTTCCATCAAGAGGTGCATCAATTTTTGGTCAAGATCTTTATTGACAATACAAGAGGTGAGCACTCTTTAAAGTCTACTCCAGCACATCCACAAGGTCTGGACTCAGAGGTGCCAATTCATGTGTGAAAATGATTCTTCATGCTCTCTGAACCATTCTTTAACAATTTTAACACTGGTGAATCTTAACATTGTCATCCTGGAATATGGACATGATGTGTCTTCCTACATGGTTGTTTAAGAAATGAAAAGCTACACACTCCATCTTTAAGGGTTAAAAGAACCCTTGACAAACATATAACAAGCTAGAAACATAATAATCACTGTAATAATGATCCATTCATAGATTCTTAAGTATTTGCTTATTAAAATCCAAACATTTTTTTTTTTTTTGCCAGGCAGTGTATTTGGAACAATACAGTGATGGACAAAATAAGCATCAGCTTTCGTTTCTGCCCTGATATCCACAAGACCATGCCGAATGCTGTGAGTGTGTGTTAAAAATCAGGAATGATGATCATTTTGCTTAGTACGTTTTCGTCTTCAAACCAAACTTGGGTCTCCAGCTGACACAGTTTAAATCCTGTCTGGCTAGCTGTTTACGCATTAGATCAGTAGGCAGAGAGTAGATGGTCTTTTGTGGCTGTTCGAGGTCTTGCTATGTGAGACTAGAGCCATTTCTCAATATGTGTTCTTGTCTGTACTTGTGTTCTTGTGGACTTGTGAAATGTCATCAGTCGCTGCCCAAGTACTGTTCCAATTCAAAGTTCAAATCCCCGGATGTGTTCTTGATCCACTCCTTTTATCGAGGATGCATTGAGAGGTGACTTGTGTGGACTTGAGATAGCCAGGTATCCCAGAATGCATTTCGCACTAACCAGCAAGCGTCAATAGTAAAGGAGAAAATCTACGTAATTTAAACATATCACTGTTTTTATGTCATGATATGTAGTTTTAAGAGTTATTTCAGGTGAGAATGTACTGGTTTAAAGCTCAAATCTGTGATTTATTGATAAAGATAGCGCCTTTCTGATCTGACGTCGGAGTTGTGGGATCCAGACGATCACCAGGCGCTCGCGCTCATGTACTCTGTCGAGAGCAGCATTACCTCTGGCTCTGATGTCTCTGTAGCGGTTAGACATGACATAATTAGTCTTTTGTATATCTAACGGGCGATCTTTGGTCTCATGAATCTATAATTTGTTCCGTGGCAAATCGTTTTGGCTGAGGGCAAAGTGACATTTCATAACTTTACCGTTGTAGCCTACTAAAGCGCTGATTTTGTACGTTTGAATTGTTTGCTTTATTTCTTATTGTATATTCTTATACCTTTTATAATGGCTATTACTGATCATTAAAACTGACATTTAACAAAAAGAGACAGGGTTGTGTTATATTTCATTTTATTACAGTGAAGATCAGAGTATGCACATATATTCATTTTTAATATTTTTGAAATGTAAACGAAGAGAGGCAGGGTTGTTTAATATTTGGTTTTGTTATAAATACTGTATGCAGACATAGAAGATAATCAATGAACACGTTTCCTGAACCACATTTGTGAGGCTATATTTTTATTTATTTTTTTTTTAATCAAACAAAAAGAGGCAGAGTGGTGTTTTATAACACATTTCGTTTTATTGTTGCCTGAAATATACATACAGAGATAACCGGAGTAGCCAGAGCGAGCTGAGTGACGTTATCAAGTACGCTGCTGTGCCATTTGCAGAATCACCGGGCTTGTGTCCTCCCGTCCACTGGAGTCCGTTCTCCTGAGTCGAACTTAACAAGTCTTAACTACCAAGCAAGTCCGAACTTTGCGAACTTGGTATTGAGAAACGCCTCATGAGTTAGCTACCTGTCCTCTAAGCAGGAAGTGGAATATCAACCAGTCTAGTAAAAGTATTAAATAGCAAGACAGCGGGGTCACGCCTGGCCAGCAACCTATAAGCAAAGTTATGAGTGTATCATGTTAGCCCTGCTGGACTTTTATCTGCGGTGGTCACATAGCAGGAAGCAGCAGCCATGAAGTTATTTAGAATTAAATGCAGGAGTCAAAGCGAATCAGGCCAGAGGAACATTTGTTGACACTGTCCTTTTCCACTGTATGACTCCAACAATCTCTCTCTCTCTCTCTCTCCGTGGGTGAGCTTACAAAGCCATGTCTGAAGCAAGCTCGCAAGCACTGTGTATACCCTTTAATAACTTTCCTGATGGCAAAGTTTTGAAATCAAACAGCGGAAGCCCTGTGGAAAAACTTTTGGTATAAAGCTGAAGGATGGGTGCATGAACTCAAGCTGAGCAGAAGAAGATGTGAAGATAATTGACAGCATGGCTCTGCTCAATAAAGGAGAAAACACCAGTGGACAAAAACGTTTTTTCTTCTGGTCCCTTTCCTCTGTTGTCCCTCTTTCTTAAAGTACACAGACCTTCACACACAGTCATGAGAAGACTTCACTACAGGCTTAGCCATTCATTTCCATAGTAATGGGAGAATAAAAGACACCTATACTTCTTTCAGAATCTTCCACTTTTTTATCTCTCCTCTTCTGTTACTTTCACCTCTAACAATGATTGAGCAAAAGAGTCAAAGGATCTCTTAGAGGGCACCTCTGAACGACTATGTGTGAATTGAAATTACTCTTTTTGGAATAAAACAAAAAAGCAATCATGCAAGGGCATTAGAGAAGTTTACTGTGTCTGTAAAAAAGAGAAAAAAAATCACACATATAGGCCTGGTTTCACAGACAGGCCTTAGTTTAATTAGGTCATTTAAGTAGCTTTTATAAGTGTGATTTAGAAAAAAGAAAAAAACCTTACTGTTGTGCATCTTGAGAAAAAACGATGACAGTCATATATTTTAAGATATGTCAGTGCAGGTTGTCAGTGAAACCGGAGGACAATCTCTTAAATATTTCAATTGTTTCAAATGGAGAGCAAATGGTGACTTTTGCTCAAGTTTCCTGCTTCTCTGAATTTTGCTCTTAAAAAAAAAAAAAAAAATTGTCAGATGAGATCTCAATATACTGTCTCAAACTGTGCTCAAATGCTAAAGACTGCAATCAAAAACCAGAGGAGCAAATTCAAGATGATGTTGGGCCATTTTATCATGCAGTATTTCAAGATCCTGCATCTCATTAACTAACCACCCACAATACACTATTAACCAGACAATATTTGCTCTCGCTGTGCTGTGAGTATTTAAATTAGGTAGGCTGTGAACTGATTAATAATAATAATAATACTAAATTGCACAGTGATTTCTGTGGTTAATTACAATTCATCAGATATAAACTCAAAATCGCATGTTATAAAGTCAGAATTGCGTGATATAAAGTCACAATTGCATGTTATAAAGTCAGAATTGAGATATAAACTTCTAATTTTGAGAAAAAAAGAATTAGAATTAGAGTTTATAACTCGCAACTGTGAATTTATATCTCGCAATTCTGACTTTATCGCAATTGCGAGTTTATATACCGCAATTCTGACTTTATAACTTGTAATTGTTTATATCACACTATTCTGACTTTATAACAAACAATTGCGAGTTTATATCACTTAATTCTGACTTTATAATTCACAATTGTGACTTTATATCATGCAATTCTGAAAAAAAAGTCAGAGTTGTGAGATATGAACTCGCAATTGTGAGAAAAAAAGTCAGAATTGCCTTTTTATTTGTTTTATTCAGTGGTGGAAATAAGCTTCCATTACCAGCCTGTGCTTTTGGCACTAGCTAAAAGATGTTTACAATGTTTATATTTTGCACTTTTTACTCAAATGTACACCTCTAAATAATTTCATAGATGTAAACCAAGTGCATAGTTAATATTTTTTAACTTTATTTTATCTAAGTGAACAGGTATTTTTTGTATAGATTGCACATATATTAGAGATGTTTGCTGCCACTATTTTAATAAGTTACAAGACAACCTAACTAGCTACCTAGGCAGAAAAGGCAAGTTTTCGCAGTGAAAAGTTTGTTATTCTATTTTTGTTACTAAACAAAATTTAAAAAAGAAATAATGAACTCCAGCTTCAGTCATTGTCGGGATACTCAAGCTGGCAGCATTATCAAATTATATATTGTGATAAATATAGTTATTGATCCATATGGAAAAAATATCGGGTCACACTTTATATTAGGTGTCTTTAACTACTATGTACTTACATAAAAAAAAAAATAAGTACAATATACTTGTTTCTATTGTATTGCAAAACACGTGCTGCTGTGTATATATATATATATATATATATATATACACATACATACATTTTTTTTTCATATAAGTACAATGTAAACACATGTACACAATAAGTGCATTGAATCAAATGATTATTTTTTAAATATTAATGTTAAAGACACCTAATTTAAAGTGGGACCAAATATTGCAATCATATTTTTTGACATGTCGCTTTGCTCTACTATGGTGTAGATATGCACACTTTTAGTATTTTCAAGAGCTGGTTTAGATTACTGGACTGAAGTGGTGGAGTAACATAGTTGATGAATGAAACATAACCAAGAACGCCAATGAGTCTCCTGAGCTACAGAACAGCAGCGTCTCCGCAATTACAGTTTCCTCTGGGTGATTGTGTCTTCAACATGCTTATCTTTGAATGATGACAGTCACATCATGGTTTGTGCACAGAGAATGCGTGGTGTCCTTTGAGTGAACAAGGTGACAAAGAGGCCAGTTCAGAGCTCTGCTGTTGAAGAGGTCATCATTCCTAGATGAGGTATAGATTGCACTGTCAAACAGGATGAAGTTCAACATACTTCCATGACTAAATTTGCCTCACAAGTCTTCCATCACCGGTCAAACCAAGGGCAAAGAGGCCATGGTGGCTGCATAAAAAAATCAGTAGAAGTCAATAAATAGCACAATTACCAGTCTACAAGCAGAAATGACACCCAGTGTCCATTCGGATATCTGCAAACATTCTGTGCGGCACATGATGGGGAATGTTTTGTAAATATCAATAAAACTTTCATGTCACCTCTGGCTCAATGCATCTAGAAACAATTGTTCATTCACTTGGTGAAGATAGCAAATCTGTTTCCTCAATTAAAACAATGCAACTGAAATATTAGTGTAAACGCAATGGTATTCATTTGCTATGCCACATAATCAATACTACATTTCACTGTAGGGTGAGCACATACTACCATCTATCTGTTACACATCCCTGTTTCTGATCCAGACACACATTATCCACAGGAGCAACGATTGCAGGTGGTATCCATAAAGCTCCTACCGCAATCATAATAATCATAATATGTTGTTACATCCTGGTATGAGAGCCACATACCTGGATTTATGTAAAATTGCAGTGTTAGCAAAGTCTTAGCCATTTGTAGCCACACTTTGATTTATTCTGGTCAATATCTACTCATGTGGACAGGAAGAGACCATCTGTTCAATGTGTTAATCAACAAATCACAGTTCATTTTTATCTTACATGCTATTTAGAATTGGGTGAGTATGAAATCCTTGACACCACAATAATGAATTGGCTGGGAAATAACTAATTGCACAGAACTGTTGGTTGGCAAATAGCTAAACAGAAAATATTGAAGTAATAGGTGTGTTTACACTTCATAATCACAATTTATGTCCATCCAAATGTAATAAAGAACAATTATTTTGTAAACATAACATGCAAAACAAAGCGTTTGATTATGCTAACCTGGACAATTTTGACATTAATTAGTTATTGTTATTGAGATGGTAAGGTCCTGCATTAAAATAACTTTTTGATGATTTTTCTTTTCTCTTCAGTATGCTGTTTCACTCAGAAATATGTCATGATATCTATCTATCTATCTATACAAAGTTCTGTCATGAAACTCTAGATGGCGCAGGCTAGTAGGTCCTTTAACTCAACCTGCTCGTAATCACATCATTATCTATAGGACACAGCTGATTGGTTCCTGCTGTATCAGTAGCCAATGAGTTCGCATGCTCAACCTTCAAATACATGAGTAGCATTTGCCTTAGCAGTGCAGCGTGCTTTCAGAAACCCTCTACCTTCCCCAGTTCCATCTGTATAGATGTGCTACAGGTAATTCATGTACTGTGCGTTATATTGTACAGCAGCAGCATGTCTTACTTGCTCACAGCAGCGTGTCATGTATGTATTGGCAGTAGCAAGTCCTGTACTTACTCTGCAGCTGATCTGTTGATTATTGCTGCTTCAGAGCAACTACAGGAATAAAATAAAGCAAGAAAAAAAAACAATAAAAGCAGCAGCAGCAGCGTAGCAGATCTATTCCACCAAGACCAAACATATCAACATTGTCAAACCCATTACCATGCCAAACACTTGAGAGATAAATATATTGTCACTGAGACGAACTCCGTGGTTCCCTCCTCTGACCATCGGAGGGAGCCCTTGCCCGAATATTGACACACACACGCATACACTACATTTCCCATCAGCCCATACCTTGGACCAATCATCATCACGTACAACTGAAACCCATTACCCAGACTATTTAAGACTCACACACACTCCACCTCTTTGCGAGGTCTTGTATTGCCCCGGTGTACATTACTGAGCGTTATTGTTCTGTCTGCCTGTTGGTGATCCTGTTTGCCACCCGTTTACGATTCTCTGCGCCTGCCTCTGACCTGTGCTTTGTTCCCTGTCCTGTGACTGATATCTACCAGCTTTGTACTACTGCCTGTATACTGACCACGATTCTGTCTGTCCCCTGTATACCTGTTTGCTCCTGTTTGACCTTGCCTGTTCGACCACGCTCTGCTCTAATAAAAGCATGCAAATGGATCCCAGCCTGAGTGACGATTCATTACATATATACTGTATTTGTGTGGGTGAGGGTGATCATACTATGTGACATTGTAACCACTTGTAACCACCTTGTAACCTTGTCAAAAAATGTTTGACATTTAATATTTTATGAGACTTGTTGACCTTGATAAGGTCTACAGGAGTCCTCTCTAATATAATTTTCTGTTTTGTGATTTTCTTTTTCTTTTCTTTTTTTTTTTTTTTGAATGTTGGTTGCATCACATGACTTTGATTTTGCAGATAGTTCTCTTTTTCAATATTAATAAGCAGTCTTGCTTTCTGCAAAATAATAAGTTCAAAAGGGCTTTCCATTTTTGTGTGCAATATGTGCCAGACGTTTAAAAGACTGGGCTGTCTGAGGCTGACAATAGCAGGTCCTTGTCCCCAAACCCAGCGCCTGGCTCTTGGTGAAGGAGTCTCCAGTTATTCAGAGAGCTATTTGGCTGTCTTTGCAACTTATCCAAGGATAAAAAAGATGCATCGTGCCCTTCACTGTAATTCCACACAGTTACCTTCCTCACATGTGCATCTTCACAATGGGACACATGTTACGCCAAACGCTATTCCATTCATGCATTGGTGGTAATCTGGTCCCCTGTGAGAAAATGTGTTCGATTTAGCTGGACATGAAAACCTATTGTGTGGGTCTTTATGATGAACAGGTTTGACAGATGGAGTTTGGTGTGTCTGCTGTGACTGTGGGACAAATACTGGCATCGTTCATTTTGAAGCACAAATGTATGTTGTGTATGGTGTTTGACCCTAATTATGCATTTCCCTCGATAATATCCGATTATGCAGGTGGAGTTCCCTTTGCTGGTGTCTGCCAATATTAAACATGCCTCACCTGTGCTTTCCCTTCTCAAGTCTTGCCAATTCCTACTGTGAACAGATTCTGCAGAGTCTTTTACATCAAACATGATCCACCGTATGAGTTGAGGATTTTATATTGAAGTCATTTTTAACCTATCTAAAGAATTCAAGCTTCGTTTTAACCCATCTGAAGAATTCCCTTGAAGTCCCTTGGTACAAAACATGTGATTCAAAGAACCAAATTTTCACCTCAACATGTTATCTGACAGATGTGCTGCTTGGGGAAATAAGAGGAATTTTTTTTTTGCTTTAACAAAAGATTGACTCATTCAAGGCTTGTGTTTGGCTTTATTCATTTATTCATTGCATCGGGTACAGCAGATAGAATAAATTCTGAATGTAACTGAGGCCGACTGGCTAATTCAATTGCAAATTTATACAGCTCTGACAGATAACCATGAAGTGACTGCACAAAAAAATCCATCAAAGCACAAGTAGTATAAAAGGAGTCATCAAGCTTTTCAAAACGGGGATTAATTTTATCCCATGTTTTGCATTTTGGATAATAGGTATGCAGTTACCTGCAAACATATTTTCAATGTTTAGCCTAACACAAGATGATCACAAAATGTCCTTGCTGAGTATTTTTGTGGCTTTTTGTATCAGGTATCTTTTTAGGATTTTTTTTTTTTTTTTTTTTTTTTTTTTTGACGACACAAATTCCTTTATAGTAATTACTTTTGGATAATACCAGTCAGCCGCAGCAGATATGCAAAGCCTATTCAAACGAAGTACAAAAATATGCAATATTACTGTAAGTTTTTTAAATAAAACAATACATCTCTGGTGACCATTTTGCTCTATTTACTGTAGAGCATTAAACCGTTACACTGCCTCAGAAGCTGGTCTGAAATCAGTTTCATAAGATACCTTTGTGCGCAAATTCTGCCTGCAAAGTCATTGCCTATAAGGCAGTGAGGCAACAAGTCAAGTATTTGGTCATACCATATGTTACATATTCCCTGTGTTTGCCCCTGGACTTACACTATATTGCCAAAAGTTTTGGGACACCTGCCTTTACGTGCACATGAATTTTAATGACATTTAATGAGTTGGCCCACCCTTTGCAGCTATAACAGCCTCAACTCTTCTGAGAAGGCTTTCCACAAGGTTTAGGAGAGTGTTTATGGGAATTTTTGACCATTCTTCTAGAAGCACATTCGTGATGTCAAGCAGTGATGTTGGCGAGAAGGCCTGGCTCGCAGTCTTGGCTCTAATTCATCCCAAAGGTGTTCTGTCAGGTTGAGGTCAGGACTCTGTGCAGGCCAGTCAAGTTCCTACACACCAAACTCGCTCGTCCATGTCTTTATGGACCCCTGCTTTGTGCACTGGTGCACAGTCATGTTGGAACAGGAAGGGGCGATCACCAAACTGTTCCCACAAAGTTGGGAGCATGAAATTGTCCAAAATGTCTTGGTATGCTGAAGCATTAAGAGTTCCTTTCACTGAAACTAAGGGGCCAAGCCCAACCCCACACCATAATCCCTGCTCCACCAAACTTTACACTCGGCACAATGCAGTCAGGCAAGTACCGTTCTCCTGGCAACTGCTAAACCCAGACTTGTCTATCAGATTGCCAGACAGAGAAGCGTGATTCGTCACTGCACATTACACATTCCACTGCTCTAGAGTCCAGTGGTGGCGTGCTTTATACCACTGCATCAGACACTGATGCTCTCTACGCACTGTTCTTGAACTAATCTGAAGGCCACATGAAGTTTGGAGGTCTGTAGCTATTGACTCTGCAGAAAGTTGGCGACTTCTGCGTACTGTGCGCCTCAGCATGTGCTGACCCCGCTCTGTGATTTTACGTGGCCTACCACTTTGTGGCTGAATTGCTGTTGTTCCCAATTGCTTCCACTTTATGATACCACTAACAGTTGACCGTGGAATATTTAGTAGTGAGGAAATTTCACAAATGGACTTATTGCACAGGTGGCAACCTATCACAGTACCACGCTTGAATTCACTGAACTCCTGCAGAGTGACCCATTCTTTCACAAATGTTTGTAGAAGCAGTCTGCATGCCTAGGTGCTTGATTTTATACGCCTGTGGCCATGGAAGTGATTGGAAAACCTGAATTCAATGATTTGGAGGGGTGTCCCAATACTTTTGGCAATATAGTGTAATTTAAAGTGTTTCCTGTTCCTTGTGCCATGGTTATAGTCATTTGTTTGGATCCGCCTCATCTCACCTTCCCATGTCCCAGTGTCACAGACTAATAACACTAATAACTACAGGAAAATGGCATTACTTATCAATAATATATGGGTGGAAATGGATTGAATAGCGAGAGTAATTTTATTCATTACACTTGGAAATGACACACAGAAATCACTTTGAAATCACTTTAAAACCCCACACATTTGATGATTTTAAAGAGCTTTTCTCACTAAAGTGAAGCAGGCTGGATCCATGCAACCAGATGTTCCTGAATGTGTCAAAATGGGTGGCACTCTTAGGTGAAGACGACAGCAGAGTGAAACATGTTCCACTATGAAATAAATAAATCTTGTTCTAGATGAATCATGTATAACATTTCAGCAATGTTCTCTGCTAATGTATAACCTCATTTTTTAGGGAGCTGTCACCTGAACCCCATGCTGCACTAAAAAGTATAACTTTTTCCATCAGGGATATTTAAAATACATATTCTTCACCATGGTGAATGGATAAATGACATTTACTACTGTATGTGTAGATTCTGCTGCACAGACTTTAATCTTCTAATATAATATGGTCATTTTGTCTCATGTCAAATAATTTTGCAAATAACTCCGCTTGCGTAAGGGTCATAGAGCAGATATTATAACGTGGGAATAATCACAATGCAGGATTCAATGTATTCACTCAAACATTATATGGTCATTTTTGTTAATTCAAAGAATTATATGCCATTCTAGATCTTAGTAATTGGACAGTAACAGCCAATTCAGAACTTGATGGAATCAAGCTAGTGACAGAAAAGTGAAGTACTATGGTTCAACAAACCAAAAACATAAAACAGAGATCAAAAATTGGGTAACACTTTACAATAAGGTTCATTAGTTAAACATTAGTTAATGTATTAACTAACATGAACTAACCGTGAGCAATACATTTGTTACTGTATTTACTAATCTTCGTTAACGTTAGTTACAGTTTTTCGCTTTACAGGTTTTTTTTTTTTTCTTCGGCACATTTCTCAGATCAGAACTGAAATTCTCAAAACTACTTGTTTAACCACCAAATCATCTAGTTTCTCATTCTTTTGAACAAATTGCAAATGCTTTAGTACATTCAGGCAATTGATTATGTACAATTGTCTGCTGTTTCCTACATTATCAATTGCTAATGTCATGTTGCACAAAATGTATTATATGGTTCTCTGCTGAATTGTCTTACCCCTCAAAACATCTAGTCATTAGTTCATCACACAAGTCATTAAATGCAAAATGGTTGACCTAGTTGTCACAATGTGTCAAGTATATTATATATACATTTCTATTAGACTTTTGTAAATGTGTCCTGAATTGATGAATTTTGCAGGTGAATCCTGAATTTCACTAATGTATTCAGGGGAATGTAAAGCATTAGATCAACCAATGACCTAACCAGTTCTCTAAAACAGTTCAAAAATGCATGTCATGAATCTTCAGTTGGAAAGCATATACAGACAGAGCACAACACAAGAGTTACAATTTCTGATAATGGAAGAACATCATGGAAACAAACAGGGTCAACAGCTGGAAAGAAGAAGAGGAGTAAGGATGTGTGGTAGAAGGGTAGGGAGGAAAAACAGAGGATGAACCATAAACCATGTTCTCAGTCATGACCTTACAAAGGCTTATGCGGGTCTAAAGGTGCAGCTGAACGTTTGGAGAAAAACCTTTTCCTCAATCATTTAAGCATTTCATAGACATAACAGGTATGTATTTCAGCAATTTGCACTGCACTCTAATATGGTATGCATGCTATAATCTTAATATTACAGTAGCATGTTACACTTGCTTTACACTTACAGTATAGTGGGCTAAATGAACTTTATATATACTATACACATGAATACATATATACAATGTATGTATATAGTCTTGTCTTTTTTATCACAAGGGCATTTTACAATGATTTGTTGACAGACCAACAGTAAATACAAAACTGTGAATCCTGTCCAGTCTTTTGCAATCAATCTCCCATATACAGTAATGTGTCCATTTGTACTGTTAAAATGTATATATGCCATACAGACAAAGTGCAGTCTTGTGCAGTTTCAATCGCTGTCATAAAAACTGTAGCCATAGTTTACATCTAAAATATATCCATCACTGTTATATTGACAACATGGCTAAGCATTTTGACTATATTGTTCGAGAACAATGACACAAGGACTTTCTGATGGCACTGATATGTTCATTGACATACAGTATCTCACAGAAATGAGTACACCCCTTACATTTTTTGTAAATATTTTATTTTAACTTTTCATGTGACAACACTAAAGAAAATACACTTTGCTACAATGTAAAGTAGTGAGTGTACAGCTTGTATAACAGTGTAAATTTGCTGTCCCCTCAAAATAACTCAACACACAGCCATTAATGTCTCAACCGCTGGCCACAAAAGTGAGTACACCCCTAAGTAAAAATGTCCAAATTGGGCCCAATTAGCCATTTTCTCTCCCTCGTGTCACGTGACTCATTAGTGTTACAAGGTCTCAGGTGTGAATGGGGAGCAGGTGTGTTAAATTTGGTGTTATCGCTCTCACTCTCATAATACTGGTCACTGGAAGTTCAACATGGCACCTCATGGCAAAGAACTATATATATATAGTTGGTGTTCCATGTTATGTAAGTATATACAATTTGTTTGATTGACTTTGATATTTGACTCTTATTTTGCAGGTAATCCACTATGTTGTGATGTTTGTACGAATTGTTTCGAGAAATGAACATACTGTTTTGCAAATTTTAAGGATGATTCGAGAAATGTGCCAAAGCAACTGAGAAAAACTGTAATGAAAATACAGTTGTTCATTGTTTGTTCATGTTAGTTTGTGGTGCATTAATGTATTAGTAAATGCTGAAATTAACATTAACAAAGATTAATAAATGCTGTCTAAGTGCAGTTCATTATTAGTTCATATTAACTAATGAACCTTATTGTAAAGTGTTACCAAAAATTGTAATATCCCTAGTGCACAATTGAAAGAACAATGTTGCTGTTTGATGACTGACACAAATTGGCCTACTGTCAACCCTAAAACTAAGTAACAGAGAAAATGAGCACCCTCAGTCCCACTTTAAATAAATAAATGCTGTCAGTTCTTTAACAGGGTCTAACTTTTTGTTAAACCTGCAATGTGAGTGTAACAAAATACCAGACTCAGAGACAGGATTATAATCAAACCCAAACAGGTATTTATTGAACAGATGGAATGTACAGATGAAGCAGGTGAGTGATAGTGAAGTTAGAGTCCTTTCCTTTTACCAGGTAGCTTGGGATGAGTCGATGTGAGTGGAGGAGAGTGGAAATCACACACTTCTTGGATAGTTGGAACAGGTGAGAAAACACAGGTATGTAATTGGAGAGTCTACCAGAGAGTCTATTAACTTGGAATTCACAGGAGGCAACTTCATGTAGATCAGTGTGAAGACAGTAGATCAGGTTAGAAATCAGTTGGAGACCAGATAATGAGTAACTGAGAAGTGTGTGCTCTTATACTGTGGTTGATAGTTGATTGAACATATTCTGCAGAGTCTTTTATCCCTGCTGAAATTATAATATTTTTTTGTTTTGTTTTTTTCAACAGGGATATCAAACATGATATACTGTATGAGTTGAGGTTTTAGGGAATGTTTTCAAGACAATAAAGTAATAAAAACAAAAAAACTCCTTTGTATGTTTACATTTTTTTTTGCATGGCAATGTTGTCAAAGAGCTCTCGTTCACAAGGATCTGCAAAAACGACTACAAGTACAGTATTATTCATGCCAGGCCAGTAGTTGGCGATGTCACTCTGTAAAGAAGAACTACATACCTGTACACATATGCAGAAAGAAAGAAAGAAAGAAAGAAAGAGAGAAAGAAAAGAAAAGAGAGAGCGAGCCATATCACCATGTAGCCCAAGAGTGGTTGCCCACTGAAGCTAAGTGGGGCTGAGCCTGGTTAGTACCTGGATGGGAGACCTCCTGGGAAAACTAGGTTGCTGCTGGAAGAGGTGTTCATGAGGCTAGCAGGGGGTGCTCATCCTGTGGTCTATGTGGGTCCTAACACCCCAGTATAGTGACACTATAGGGACACTATACTGTCAAAAAGCACCGTCCTTCGGATGAGACGTTAAACAGACGTTTAAAAATCCCAGGATGTCCTTCGAAACGACTAGGGGTGTCATCCTGGCCAAATTTGCCCATTGGCCTCTGTCCATTATGGCCTCCTAATCATCCCCATACACTGATTGGCTTCATCACTCTGTCTCCTCTCCACCAATCAGCTGGTGTGTGGTGGGCGTTCTGGCGCAATATGGCTGCCGTCCAGGTGGATGCTGCACATTGGTGGTGGTTGAGGAGATTCCCCCTTCCCGTACCGTATCAAGAAAAGTGCTATATAAATGTAAGGAATTATTATTATTATAAAGAACAGCATTTTGCATTACCTTCAAATATAATAATAACAATAATAATAATAAGATTTGGATTGCTAAATTGAAGAAAAAAAAAAAAAGACTGGCATATATTTCTTTGTATTTAGAGCTTGGCAAGTGATCATTTGGCAGCTTGCAGAGCATGCATCGAGGCCAACAATTAACCTTAATTCACATGTCTAGAATTACATCTTAATGAAAAGGTACTTAGGAAATTAGCTTAATAAAATAAAGTTGTAATGGAAATTTGTGTTCTTTAGTATTAGTATTATAAGTAGCCATTTTATTCAGGCAATAGGTCACTTGATGCAGTGATGGCAAAATGCATATAGACTCTTATTTCTAATTGCTGAAACATAACTCACTATTACAATAAAATCTGGAAGCTTTCTGATAAAATTCATGAAACCTTTGTTAAATGTGAATAGAACTCCTCTTTCAATTAGTGTCCTTTTCAAAGTGCATCTGAAATCATTTCAAAAGAACACGTCTACAAATCGTCAGACTTTAGTTTTCACTCATTGTGCAGATTGTGATGTTTTTTTTGTGGCGTGAAAAAGAGCTGATCCCAAAAAGCCAAGAATAAGCCAAGAGAGATTGGGACTCCATAACAATAACCACATTGTTTTTTCAATCTGACATGAGTTTGAAATGTTTCACTTCATTGTGTCAGTCATAAGTAAGGCTTAATTGTCAGATATTGTTTCCTTGGTTTTTCTAATTAATTCTGATTTTTTGGGGGGGAGTCTGGCACAGCATTGTTATGCAGAATTGTTTTGACATGTTAATGAGCAATTAGAATATTTAGCAACTTTAAAAAGACACATTTTTGTTATGTTTCAGAAGCATATAATTTTATAATGACAACAGTTGTCAACACATAACACAAAACAATAAAAGTGCTACCTAAAACAGCTTTTCTAAATGTTAATTAAAGCAATAAGACACACAAGGCCAGTGTGAATTTACCATGTACAGCTGTTGCCAGAGGATTTTAGACAAAGTAATTTAGGCCCTGTTTAAACCTGGTATTCGGATGTGTTTTGGTCAACCAGATCAGAAGTAGATGAGGCAGACACATACCCATTTACACCTGGTGTTTTAATCCATCTCTTTGGTCCAGTTTCAACTACTTCTGTCCTGATTTCTTTGAGGGGATGGTCTATGGGCAGGTATATATATATAATTTTTTTTTTTTTTTTTTTCCAGATCTTTCGATCTAATAGACGAAATAAGCCCACACATTTTTCACATGAACTCGACCGGAGATGACTGAAAAACATACAAAGAGCATCAGTTTTCGTTTCTGCTCTGACAGCCGCAAGACCATACCGAACACTTCGAGTGCGTGTCAGAAATCAGGAACAGTGACAGATCATTGTGCTTGTTTTTCGCCTTCAAACCAAACTTGGGTGACCCAGGCTCCCATCTAGCTAGCGCGATTCCCATAATGTTTATGTATTAGGTCAGTATAGCAGAGAGTAGGAGTCTTTTGTGGCTGATTGAACACATTCGACCACATGAGCGTCTACACTACGAAAGCAATCCGGTCAAATGTGTTTTCGACTACCTCTGGAAGTGGTTTAAAGTGGATGAGCTCAAAACATTTTAGCATTGTCCACTTGTAATCCGATCGACGAGAACGATGACAAGAAAAAAAACAGGTATGCTTGAGCTGTCTGTCCTATTTAGGGTCGCAACCTGTTTTGATTTGTTTATATGTCTTTAGTCCATGTTGCTTACATATTTCAGTCAAACCGCACCAGAGTTCATTTGGAAGTGAACTGCGGCCCCCTAAAAAGGTTGCTTGTCTAGTGTGCACCAGGGTTTGGATGGCAGCGTTAACATTTATTCAAATGAACCACACTAACAGAGCAATCACACAAGTTTGAGTTTGTTTTAACTGGGGGGAAAAACTGCCAAGTGTGAACACACCCTTAAGGAAGACTATAGTAGTTTAAATAGACTAGTTTTGGAAACAGTTCTTAGGGAACATTTACATAAGATTCATTCTTGTGTTCAAAAACAGATTTTTTACATTTACATTTACATTTAGCCGACACTTTTCTCCAAAGCGACTTACAAATGAGAATAGTAGAAGCACAAATGAGAATAGTAGAAGATGCAACATATTGTACAGAAATCAGATTTAGGGAATTCATCTCAAGACTTTAAAATTTTTTGAGAGTCTACCCATTTGCAAATAACAAAATACTACAAAGATGATATATATAGAGCACATAAAGAAGTATATAAAGTGACCTTACATGGTGTCATTAAAGTTTTCTTAGGTTTAGACCCAAATCTCAGGCGTCAGACATGAGGCATGAGCTTGCAGCAGGATTCACAATAGCCCTTCTAATAAGTGTCTTTGGGAGTCCAGAGAAATAGTTCCATCCTCTCCCTGTCCAGAGCTGACTCCTATCACTGATTTTCAGCTGGCAAGGCCAATTTTCCTTCTTAAAACCCAATCCGATCTGTTTAACTCACTGCCTCGCACAGATGGATACAGATGGGCCAGTGAGGTCCTGATGAAGAAATATGCCCTCTTACCACACACCTCACAACGTTGATTGATGGCTAACTTAACAAAGCATTTAAGAGTTTCCCCTGGTGCAAACTCTACTTGACTGACGACAGGCTGGTAAAATAAATCACCCTTCAAAAAGTCACACTTTAAAAACACTTCAACACACCTTATAGTTCAAACGCTGAATTTTACAAGAAATTTCTAACATTTACATGAGGACAAATTCTGTGTCTGGGGAAACAGTCCTTTCTGTAAGTAAAGCAAGAAATATCCTATTACTTTCCCTGTTGAAAAAAAAAAAAAAAAGAAACAGCATATGCTGGTTAGGTATGTTTTGAAACATGGAAGCTGGTTTGAGCTGGTTTATGCTGGTCCTTAGCTGGTCATGAGCTTGTTTGAGCAACCAGCTCAGGAGCATCTTAGGACCAGCACTTGACCAGCTTAAACCAGCTCATGACCAGCTAGGGACCAGCATAAACCAGCTCAAATCAGCTCATGACCAGCTAGGGACCAGCATAAACCAGCTCAAACCAGCTTTCATGCTTCAAAACATACCTAACCAGCATATGTTTAAATTTATAAAATAATTAACAATTTCTTTTGCATCCACATAAAAAAAAAAAAAACTGTTTTATATAAATAAACTGTTTCATTTGGCACAACAACAGCAAATATGATCATTACACCTCCTCTGCAACACCTTCGTCAGCCTTACAGCAAGTTCCATAAATCCCCTCCAGCATGTCCAAAAAGCTGCAGCTCAACTGGTTTTAACCTCCTCAAATTCACATTACACCACTACTCAGGTCTGTCTACCATTTAATACTGGCTGGAATTAAATTCAAGACAAAAAGCTGCTAATGGCTCAGCCTTCCACAATATTCTATCATTTATCAAATTCAGCAGGTCTGGTACGATCAGCCAGTTTTGGTCACCTAGTCCCTTCATCTCCATTAAACATTTAGCACATTTAGTGCACAAGTCCAATTTTTTTTTTTTTTTTTTTTTGGCAAGTTTTATTTGCAACTACCCTACAACTAAAAAAAAAAAAAAAAAAAAAACGGGCTGTAATTAAGGAAATCATAAAGTCTCAATTTCTTTACCCCTGAGGTCCACTATAAGGTTAGTCAGGGCTTTTGCACCAAAAGAGGAGTCATAATGACAATTCTTAAATAGGCTGCCTTTCAGACTCCTATGTGAAGTCATCTTTGCATGTGAAATCAATAACCCTATTCCATTTAACTCATAAAGTCTGTATTTCCCATTTCCTACTTCACAAAATACTGTAAGCCCAGGCTCAACAATTGTTTTGCAAAACCATATTTCTTTGCTTTTGCATGTTTCGCACAACTGTCAAAGCTCACTGGAGCTCACTGGATATACCTGATGCTAAAGAAACCATGCCATTTAAGCTTGATTCTACATGTCTTTTATCGTGACTCATATTTTACTGGATTTGTACCCAAGAGCTTTGCATATCAAGTGCAGTGTTGTACCAGGTGAGCTACTGAGCAAGTTTACTATATCAGAAAAGCCATACATATAGAGTTGTTTGTGATGCAAACATCAAAATGTATTAGTTTACAAATCATGCACTATGATAAAAGTGTTTTGAGGTCATAACATAGTATTGTACAATGAACTTTGTGGAAATAAGTCTTTATTAATTGATAATCTGTCCCTGTAATCATAATTTGTGTGAAAATGAATATAAATTGTTGGTGTTTTACTGCATTCAGTGTTCATATAAGCTGAAAACTGCACTGAATTGTATATATAGGTACATTTTTTAGGAGTTTAGCAAACATGTAGTTAGAGGCATGCTTTTCCAAGATTGTCTACTGTAGGTTGAAAAAGGTGCAACAGAAATTGGAAGAAACTTGAAATCTGGAACTCTGCAGAGATGCAGGTGTGTGACTCAAACACACAACGCCCAGTGAGATGTATGCAGTTAATGATAAACATTAACATTTATGCAAATGAAATGCATGAATGAGTCAAAGTTAAATTCAATTATGAAAAAAAACCCTGTGTAACAGAGAAAGGTGTTTAAAACAGTAAATTATCCTCTTTGTTGCTCATTTTATACCTGCAAAACTAATGTTAGCATTGCATAGCATTTGCTAGGACACTTGTTTGTTGACAACATTGACGTATTGCCAATCATAAATATTCTTCCGACTGTCAGGCAATGGAACGCCTTTATGGAAGTCAAAGATATCAAGTAGGAGTATCCCACATCTGACTTTGAATAAAATGCAGCATTACTCACAAGCCGCTGCTTCTCTGTCAGGTCCGTTATAGTTTATGCTGCCCATCCTTCAATAACAGCCTCTTTTCAAAGCCGACATTACATTGTGACAGGTTCACAAAACAACCCATGCTGAAATATGACACACAAGCTCTTACGAATGGACTGTCTATCCTATTTCCTTCTTATTGCCTCAGCATGACTGGGTGGGCCAAGCTGCCGAATGCCAGCGGTCATCATTGATGTGCAAATATGGGCTATCATCTGCAAATGTAGCCTATTGGAGATCAAGGAAAATCCAATTTCTCATGATATGACCTCCATGCACTTTCCTTTTAGCTTCTCAAAACACGGCCTTATCACTGTTTAGCAGTGTTTCAATTATGCCACTTTATGGTAACTAATCACACCTGACAAACAAGAGTTGGGAACATGCTGTTGCAAGGTGTAGTTTAGTCTAACTGAAACAAAAACACTTTCAACATTAGGTAAGTGGTTGGCTTTCTCTGCAGGGACTCGAGAGAAAAAGCGAACAGCAAACATTTACTTAGTCCAAAAGTACACTCCCCAATGGAGTTAAATACAGTAGTGTTTCTGGCTTCAGTAGAGCACCATGGTTTCATAAAACAGGCTATATTCTATAGATTATTAAAATAAGAACTGTTTACTTTGGTTCTTTGGTGAACAAAAAATGGTTCCTCTATAGCAAACAATAAATACATTTATTAAGTGTATTTATATGAAATAAATGATACTACAGTAAGGTACACCTCACAATACCACAATTGTAGAGAAGCCATTATCATTAAATGTATCTGTTGCAATGGTAAAATAATAATGTAATTAGACAGAACTGGATGTGGGCGGAGCTTAAACTGGAAGTGCGACAAAAGTCACATTTCAGTCACATTTTAGACGCCTTTATTTAATTTATAGCTTCCATAAAGCAAATGTATGCCTACAGACACATTTTTTTTTTTTTTTTTTACTTGACTATTGCATTTTTAGAATACTGTACCACTGCAAAAGATGTGAGACAAGTGCAGCGGTCAAATACATGACTGTATCTTTGTTATTTTATAAGCTGGACATCTCTCGCCCGCTTGAAAACTTTATAACATACAGTTCTACAAGTGCATATCTTGATTGCTGCTGCTGCTAATGGTGTTCACACTTGTTTGGTTCTCTTGGTTTTTTTGGTCCGGACCAAAAAAGAAAATAATACATTTAGTCCTGGGGCCAATTTCAATAACTTAATCTGAAAGGGGAAACTCTGAGTTTTCTGTTTCAGAACAGCTGAATTGAATTAGTTCAATCGACTCGGAGTCGTTGACTCCGAGTAAAGTGCGTGCACCACAACTATGAAAAGCTATTATCAATGGAGCTCCGATAGTACGATTCACCATGGCAACAGCATGTGACAAAATGACGTCAATGCAAGTTCAAAGGTGAAAACTGGCAGAACAGTAATTTTGCAAATTATGTTCTATTTACAATGTAGTAGGCTAAAAGTAGCAGTTCTTTGCAATAAGTGTAAATAGTAATTAGATGCTATCTATATTTTATACTGGCAGATACATACTATTTGCACCTCAGTATTGTTGTACATTAACATGATGCAATAATAACAGAGTGTAAATGATTTTATCATTATTAAACACTCATTAGGCAAATTACTTCCACTTTTAGAACATTTTCTTCATTTTTATTGAAAATAAATGCCTTTCTGATGTGATATGTGATGGGAAAAGGGAGAAGAGCGAGCTCGGCAGAAGGCGGATTCGAACCCAGGCAATTGCGTCATAAGTTATTTTCCGCGCTCAACACGATACTGCCTACACCACTGAAGCCATTAATCACATCTGTACTTTTTAACCATTTTTAACCTTGTATGACATTGGCAGAGCTACTGTAAATTTGAACTTAGTAACAGACACTCCAAATAATCTTGTTTTCCGTTTGCATTAAGATTATTTTTTATTACCACACTGGCAAATATTGATAATTTTACTTAAGTAAAATGCACTTTTAGATCCCCCCAGGAAACAAGACTAAATATCTTACATCAAATCCATTTTGATTTAATAATTTTTTAGATATTTGTACTTGAAATAGGACAAAAAATACTGAATGAATGAACTATTTAAACATCACTTGCACTTTAAAAAGGGGAAGGAGACCGGAGGAAACTCTGGGTTTACCGAAGAAAACCTGCTCCTGACCAGATTAGGTTCACAGAGTAAGTTACCATGGTAACTGAGTATAAGTTACCTCTCTTTCAGAAACGGGCTTGACTTACCCTGCTTTCTCGGGTTTGACATACCTCCCATTTTGAAACGGAAAACCCAGAGTTTCCCTTATTTCAGGGTTAACATACTCAGAGTTTTCACTTAACCTCCTTTCTGAAACAGGCCCCTGGTCTGCTTAGTGTTCACACTGTCGTGTTTATCACCAAACCTAAAGGTACAAAACAGAACAAAACAAAAAAGGCTTTTATGACATATATTTTGCGATGCAACAAACATTTACAACAATTCTGTGTGCGGACATATGACTCATGAGGAGTATATAAAATGTGTAAATGAGTCAAAACAGCACCAGGAATTCCTTGTCACACACACAAATGAAGATCTGCTGCAAGTAGACTTTGCCTGTACCAAAGTGTAATGGGCTATGTAGCGCCTATGAAAAAAAAAACACAGGTATGCTTTAGCACTCTGCCCTTTTTGGAGTCACATCTTGTGACATCACGTCCTGTTGTTTGTTCGTTTAGATGTTTTTGGTCCATGTTGCGTTTGAATTTCAGTCGAACCACACCAGAGTTTGTTTGGAACTCCTGTTTGGTGCGCACCAGGGTTCGGATATCAGCATTCACACTTATTCAAATGAACCACACTAACAGAGCAATCGCACAAAACCTGCCAAGTGTGAACACACCCCAAAAGCCTCACACAAACACTGAAGATGAATTGGTGTGATTAAATGATTATGTGGTGTTTCAGCACAAATATTCATCCTCAATCACACAAATTGTGTGGGCCGATTTGTGCCACTACCCAATTTGCATAATTCCTCAAGTGAATTTGATGGTAAAACAACACAAACGACCTGTGCGTATAAACACTACTGTCAGCAATGGTGCAATTTAGTCATAGTGAATTTTGACTTAAGTATCTTTCAAAGTTTCAGGGATGGATTCTTTCTCACTAGCACTAAAACATCAACAGAGTACCATTTAAATACAATTTTGTTTCCTGGCACACCTGAGCATCCAGACTCATGGAAGCTGTTGTGCAAGCCAATCTGATTTCAGATTCCCATTCATTACTGTCCAGTTTGGTTTACAATATGCATCAAAGATTCATGTGAACATATTGTGGGTAATGTGAGCTGACAATACAAAAAAACTAAAGATTGCTGTCAGCATCTACAATCAGCTGAAATTTGCTTTTGGAAATGAAGACAGTATAACAAAGTCTCTATAGCAAAGCATTAAGAATGTTTCTGTTTCCTTGCACCATTATGTATTCAAAATACAGTTATGCATTTACAGTCGGGTAGACTTAAGCATGTGAATCCATTTTACTTTCTTACAGGTGCTGACATAATCTACTAACATGTCATATGAGCCATGAAAAAAAAGAAAGAAAGAAACCTTTGTAGAGATGTAAATATGTTTAAATCCACTATTTTCCATTTCTTATTTCCTCATGAATGAATTATACTTTCATAACTGCAGTCACAGAAAACAGAAAGCCTGAGACTAATTTGTGATTATATATGATTCATAATGGCGTTGACCTAAGTGGTATATGAAAGCACTCAATGCAAATTATAGTAATTAGTTGCCAAACTATTAATTTTGCACTTCTATCCCTCCCACACTGCAAAAAGCTAAATCTTAAGGCATGCTCTACACAAGTACAAGAATGCAAGCTCAGTTTCGTGTTTTGTGTTCTGAAATGTGTCAATATAATGCAACACAATATGTGTCATGGTTTCATTTTTGGAAATCAGTTTGATTTTCAAATCATTCTGATGGTACCCTGACTTCTAATAAGGTAACTGGCTTCTGTTTTCCTGTCAGTGGAGAGCTCTGCTCATGTTTTTTTTTTTTTTTTTTTTTGCATAATGATTCATTTAATAGCTAATGGCCAAATGCATCTGTTTTGCTATTGTACTATTATTACCTTTTAGTTTAAGTAAATGTGGTTGCAGATAAAAACATAGCACAGATACCATTAAATAAACATTATTTGTCAGGTTAGATATTTGCTGTGTTTATGCTGTTCACGTCATCGGACTTAGAATTATGCATTTTGTATGGCAACACAAACAATGCCAAAATTTAGGGCAAGTGGTACAGTAATCATGTGGTACAAGTCAAAAAATTACAAGTTATATGAGGACATAAACGCTTTTTACAAATCATAATCTCGTAATTACAGTAATTACGACATGGCGTGAATGTGCCTATTGATTATTAATGACTAATTAAGAGACCTTTCAGGGCGTCTCTACTAACCGTTGGTCTCGCAAACATCCAACATGTTTGTAGTTCTTTTTATTTGTTGTTATTTTTATTTGTTTTCAGTTCTGAACCGAATCCTACTCCAAACCGCATTGGGTTATGGGCAATATCAGCTGTTAGAGTGTAGTGTTGTCAAAAGTACCGACTTCTATACCAAGTCGGTACTGAACTTTTAAAAATGTGACACTTTGAGTGCTGTTGAGCAGATTCTTAAACGCCTCTGATTGGCCATTGTGTTCAAGCACTCATCAGATATGTCTGTGATTGGCTACACTAATCAAGGCATGGGAGCGTTTGAAAGCACACAAGTGTTTCAAGTGAATTTGAAAACGTTTTGAAACAGTCCTGTGTGTATCTGTGTAAGCACTCAGTGAAGAGCGTCATTGATGTCTATTAACAACATATTTTTGAAGCGTTGATCATTGTAGCCAATCACAGACATATCTGATGAGTGTCACATTTTCAAAATTTTGACAACACTATTAAAGTGTGCTCAGATTCATTCTTGGAAAGTCTAAATCTAAAAAATCTCGGAAATAGTGTAATGGGTGGCTTTATAAATCAAACAACTAGACTACAAAAGAAAAAAAACTTTAATTTAAGTTAAAATAGGAAACACTGGAGATCACAGAATAACAACAGAAATACAACCAGAAAAATGTAATTGAGAACTGACCAGGGACTAAAACAGGTAGTGTACAATATAGGTGCAGATAATATGTAACCATACGAACAAACGAGAACATAATCAGAAACAAAGGAACACGAAACTAAACAGAGCAGGGATACAGGAACTAAAGGAAGCAAAACAGAATATCAAAATAAGAGTCCATAATTGTAGACCATCCAGGGAATTTTGGTGTACACTTTTCAATGTACTCTACTTTTGGACACACTTATCTAATCTCACATACTATTTAGAATAGATAATATGCGAATTGGGATGCAGGAATAGCTTTATTGCTCGTTTCCACTGAACGGTACGGTTCAGTTCAGTACAGTACAGTACAATTCAGGGCGACAAACCCTGATCCGGCTTGAATTTCCACTGCCAACAGTACCCAAGTGGTACTCGCTGCAGATAGGTGTGGTGTATGCCGGAAAGTAGCGATCGACGTCATTCTCACGTGAAGAAGAAAGTGACCGTAAACAACAATGGAGGACATACAGCAGCTTTGTTTGAGCAAAGGCTGAAGGCTGCAAGGAAAAACAGCCAATAAATACACATTGTGTTGCAACAGTACTGTGTTGTCATTCACCTTGTAGCATGCGCAAGTAACGATTCTTTGTCAACCAATCAACATGCTGCCATGAACCTAGCTCCACCCGTTTGGTACCTGTACTATTGGTACTACTGTGCTAAGGTACCCCAACGGAAGGGTCCCAAACATGGTTCGGAATTTGGGTACCATTCACAACTTCTGACAATGGAAACAGCAAAAGTTGCGTACTGTACTGAACCGTACTGCTCGGTACCATTGTTTTTTTTTTTTTTTGATTAGTTACCTGATTGTCACCAAGTGTGTCTTGTTACTTTATTACCCTTTGTGTATATAAGCCCTTGTGTTCCTGTGTTTGTTTGTCTGGTCTTTTCCTTTGGTGGATGTTACATTGTGGTTTGTTAATATTCCAATAAATTTCTCTGCATTCACTGTTCTCTGAGAGCTCGTTGTGAAAGCTAAGAGATCAAAAAGAATGTTGATGAAGGAAAATTAGCTGAATTGTATTGTGTTTTTACCTTTGATGTTTGGCTGTGTTATGAGAGCTCGATCATAAGTCAGTCCAATTCCCAATTAAACTTTGATTTAAGTTGTAATATTCTCTGGCTAGGCTAGGGTTATGTTATAGCAGACTACTATCCTTACTATCCATTTGCTGTACTTGTCTGTCTCATGACTAAAGTAAAAAAAAAACTAAAAAAAAACATGTGACAGCAGAGTGGACCTCCCTGCCAGTTTTACTGTATTTATGAAAGACAACAACATAGGCTATAGGTGTTGCCCCCATCTCACAGAGTTTTGTAGTTTGTCAGGGATGTCAATAGTTACCTAACAATTGCATGCAAATAAATACATCTTAAGTAAGCTTTGAAAGTTTGAAACCTATCTATGCTAGCTTGTAAAAGTTTATACAAGGGGTATCCAAACTAGTATTAGGATTATATGGCTTGGATGCTCTTCCAAAGGCTGCTGCACAATAAAACATTGACATGAATATGACAATTTAGAAGTGAACTTTCCCATCTGAATGAGTGACACTGTCTTCAACAGAAGAAAGCAGCTGTAATGCAGTTGCTGCGGTCTTGGGCATTAGCACTAGAACCTGTGCTGCTCCGCCTGTCACCAGAGTCGCAGCTCCAGATGGGGTGAGTTAAGAACCCTGCCTGCTTTGGCTGAGGAACAGAGAGACTTGGTAAGACTGAATATGTTGCATGGCATTGACTAGGAGAAGAATCTGAAGGAGGGAGAGCCAGAAAGAGAGAGAGAGAGAGAGAGAACTCAGCAGGGCTTTTATCTGCTTGTCTGTGCTGTGTTCAAGGCCCAGCTGTAAGGAGAGAAAAGCAGATATCACGAGCAGCTCATAGAATTCTTGTTGATTAGCCCACTGCAGCGAACACATGAGAGAGAGAGAGACTGCACATACTGGAAAGGAAAAAGCAAAAGAAAACTGAGGGGGGTGGAATCAATGTTGTATCTGCATTCCAATGCCTTAAATTCATTTTGGCTGAGGATAACTGTATTCACTGTTCCTTTATTTATGTATTAATTAATATACTTGCTATCACCAAGCTAATCCCTTTTATGTAGTTTATCAGCACTAAAAATAGGATGTTAAACTAGAATTGGACTTAATTTATCCCAGTCTGTTTTTGTTTTTTTTCCTCTCTTGACCATAGTGAAAAATAAATATACTAAAATGTATTTGAGATACCAACGCTATCTCACAATTAATTCATACGCATTTTATGAGGTGGCTAATTTGTACAAATTCACACGAATCTGGCAACTCATAAAATACGTACGATTTAAAAAAAAAAAAAAAAAAAAAAAGTACAAGTGAGATCATACAAATTCATACAAATTAGCCACCTCATAAAATATGAGATTGGGTTGGAAATATATTTATTTCATGCTAAGTATACTACTAATCCATTTGCATATTTATGTAGTTCATAAAAATACCATGCAATTATGCTTTTGGTATACTAAACTGGTATACTTAAAGTCTGCTAAATTGGAACAACTAATTTTGTACTTAATGCACTCTAATTGTGTCAGGGACACAGACGGAGGCAGGCAGGTAAGTGTTAAACAGGTAGTTTATTTTGAACAAAGGCACGGACATTAACAGATGGAGAATTCAGGTGAGTGAATGAACAAGCACACTGGAACAGTCACTTAGCTGGAGTGTAACAGATGATGTCTTTGTAGGTATCTAAGGATCAACGAGGAACAGAGAATAGACGAATGGAAGAGGATATGGGAATCTCGGGTGAGCAACAGGTAAGGAGTCCAGGGACATGACACATAGTGCTTTCCACTGACAAGACCAGACACTGTGGTGCAGGGAGTGAGAGTCTTTATAGTGTGTGTTTGATGAGTGGATGGCTTGCAGGTGCAGGTGATTGGTGACTGAGTGCAGGTGAGGAACCAGAGGGATGCTGGGAAGTGGAGTCCGGCGAAGGTGAGACAGACGGTGACTGTGACAAATTGTGTGGAAGTAGTGCTGAGATCCAACTAAAGATATACTTCGATTGTGCTAAAGTGGAACTATTGCAAGTACACTTACTTTAGCTACACTTTAAATATATTTCATTTAAAGACTAATATTATTCAAATTTCCTACAATCCTTATTAATATTGACATTAACACAGGCTTAATATTAAGAAATGTGCATTGTGCGCAAGTACTCCAAATAAAGTAGCTCCAAATATAAGTTAGTCTCAAGCGATGTCAGTAAATGTGTTAATATAGTTGAACTAGTCTATACATAGTATGAAGTAAATGCATTTTAAATATATAACTTTTTCACTAGGGGAGTTTGTGGCTTTTAGTTTAGCTTTAGTTTTGCTTTGTAAAGGTCTTTGCACACTGAGTCCGAAATTCGCGTCCGAAATTTTTGCACGTTAAAAAATAAATACGACCTCACGTTGTGTCAATCACGTTTACACGCTGCCTCCGAAACTTTCGTCCGTCATAAAAAAATAAAAAAAAATCGGATAAGGTTAGATTTTCTGCGTTTTTCGCATCCGTGGCACACATTTTGAAAGGCGTTTTGACAATTCAGAGCCACCATACAAGTGAACGCCAAAATGCCATCTGACAAGTTTATTCACATTCTCTACAGCACAAAGCAGCAGCACTGAATGACAAACAAAGTGTGGAAAGAGACAGAATATAAAGACAGATTGTGCCAGTATCGCTAGCAAAGCATCAAACTGAGCCACTGACATCCTGAAGAAAACTTTGAAACGCTCGGGATAATCCCGCAGCTCCTTGATGAGATGGAACTCTCCTTCCTCTCTACCCAATCTCGGGATTGGATGGACCCAATATTTCCTCTTTCTTTTTGTCTTTTTAAGAAGAGAGAGGACAACTAAATCATGCTCACTGCTTGAAGACTTCATTTTGTATTGTTTTGCGAATTTTTTCGCAACGGATTCATTAATACGCATCGGACTCGGTGTGCAAGGTCTCTGTGCGTGAAGAATTTTTAGGATCACGAATACGAAAATTTCGGACTCACTTAAGCTATATGCTTAAGGCTATTTACGTCATAAACAAATGTCTTTTTTTGTTTTAAAGGACATGAAGCTGAGTAAACAATGACAGAATTGTCAGTTTTGGGTGAACTATCCCTTTATGTTCTTTATTAATAAACAACTGTGGATTTATTAATTTAGTTCATCAATGTGTGTATAGATGGATGGATGGATAGATAGAGCGAGCTCTGAGATGATTTCTTCTTCTAATGTCACCAATGCCACAGGGAGAAATTAATATTCACCTCACCCGTCCAATCAAATCGTGATGTATAAAACTAATCCTGCCCTATATTTAATGCCATTTTATTTTGTATTTAATACTCTTGTGGTACTTTTCACTCAGCAGCTTATGTATTCATGTCATGGTTTGTGGTGCAACAGGGTCAATACCAGGAGAAAAAAAAAAAAAAATGTGTCTCAATTAAATTAGGGAAGCGATTCATCCTTTTTTCTTTCAGTGGTTTGCATTCATAACATCGGCAAAGTAAAAATGTCTTTGTTCGTGGCCAGGGTAACCTTACAAGAGTATTGAGAATAGCCCTTTGTAGTCATTGGTACCTTCTTGCATCAAATGACGCACAGAGTAAAACATACATACAATAACACTAACAATAAAGACCATGTACCACGTCACTTCAGAGCTCAAGTGGGCCGCCCACCGCTTCAGCTGGAGGACGCAGTGAGCGCTCTCCCACTCATCGGCCCCCGCAATCTGCCTCTCTATCTCTTTATTTTCCAGGTTTTACTGCTTGTGTTGTCGTACACCGAGCACAACCTTGACAAGCAGTCATTGGCTGCCATGTTCTCTGCAGCCTGTCTCCATATGCAGTCGCAACGTTCCTCGAATTCCCCAACACCTCAAAATGTCGTCCTTGTGCAATTTTAGTTTCTCTAATGTTATTTTCTACTTTGTTGCTATGGAGCAACAGACTGGCACAGTGTTAAAACAGATAACGGATTCAACTGTAGCTTAGTATTAAATGGTTTAACTTGTCAGTGATGTATAATATAAATCAATAGCTGCAACGTGGATATTGTCTGAACATGAAATATTAAACATGAAAAGAAATGACTAAATTATTTAAAGCTCACTACAGGATACGCATAATGTTATTACAGACGCCATTATGCACTACACGGGCCACATGCTGTTCATACATGTTCAAAGCAGTGTTATTTTAGTATTGAGATTCCTTTTGATTAATATTTAGAATTTTTCTGTTTTCATCTTAATTTTAGTTAAACTTTTAGCAATTTTGATGTGTGTTGTCATTTTTTTTTTTATGTCTATATACATTTTACTCATTATTATTTGTAGTTTTTAGTTTAAACTGATGCACTGATATAACTGAAAGAAAATGAGAATGAGTTGACATAAAATAAGGGTAACACTACCCTTATAAAACATATTTAAATGCAACTAACCCTAAATTAAACTTTAGCCCTAATTATATAGAAACTACATGTTGTTAAATAATATTTCTTACATTTATATTTACACTGTAACAAAGCTTAAAATAAAGTGTAACCAAAATAAGTTATTACAAGTATGGGTCATTGACAAATAAGTTTTTTGTAAAAGTGTAAAAAAAAAAAAAAAAAAAAAACATAATGGAGATATAATTTTGAAATTGTATTAAGTGTTAACAATGAGATGATGTGGTTTTTATAATCAATTAACATTGCTTTTGTCATTTTTTACAAAATTTCAGTTTTACCAAATGACATCTTTGGTTATACCGAAGGACAATGTTTTTAAACAATGCTAACAGGCTGATATCTAGCTAGATAGATAGATAGTTAGCTTGCTAGCTAGCTAACAAAAGGACGATCAAACATTTTATATTTGGTACAAGTTTTTAAAATATTACAAAATGTTTCATGTTTTATAGCGGTTGTACAGAATGACCTGATGTTTCGGGATGTGAACAAGTGAAAACATGAATTTTTCAAATGGTTAAAAGAGGGTTAGTTACATTGCTTCACGACCATGTGGTCCTTTGCAGGTGTCTGAATGATGTCACATCCTGTCACATGATATTGACCGCATGACTTGATTCAAAGTGGTTACTCCAAATGACATCAATGAAATTAATTTTTCCGGAGATTCTTTCTCATAACAAAGCAAAGACTTCTACACATAATTTTAATACCATTTTGCACTATGTTGATAGATGATGTTATAAAATCATGCCAGAATAAAAATATATATACATTTATTATATTTTAAGATACACTATATTGCCGAAAGTATTGGGACACCCCTCCAAATCATTGAATTCAGATGTACCAATCACTTCCATGGCCACAGGTGTATAAAATCAAGCACCTAGGCATGCAGACTGCTTCTACAAACATTTGTGAAAGAATGAGTCGCTCTCAGGAGCTCAGTGAATTCAAGCGTGGTACTGTGATAGGTTGCCACCTGTGCAATAAGTCCATTTGTGAAATTTCCTCACTATTAAATATTCCACGGTCAACTGTTAGTGGTATCATAACAAAGTGGAAGCAATTGGGAACAACAGCAACTTATGTTCCCATAAACACACTCCTAAACCTTGTGGAAAGGGTGGGCCAACTTCATATTAAACCCTATGGATTAAGAATGGGATGTTCATGTGCATGTAAAGGTAGGCGTACCAAAACTTTTGGCAATATAGTGTATTTTAACCACAAATGAAATGGCTGTATTGGCCTTTGGATGGTTAAACCAAATTACCTTGACACTTTATCTTTAAAATACATTTATATGTAGCAAAATATAATTAAAACCTTTTGGATTCAATAAAAGAGATCTAGTTGTGCTACCTTACATACTGTGGGTGTCATATCTTTGTTTTTTATTATTATTGGGGCCTTTGGACCAAAAAATGACCCGTCACGTCACTGACCCATATATATATATATATATATATATATATATATATATATATATGTGTGTGTGTGTATATATTAGTTTTTTTGAGGTAAAGATTCATTTTAAATAACAGAAGTTTTTTATGGTTTTTGTTTTAGTTAACTACTGTATAATAACCCTGGTTCAAAGGAACGAACAGCAAAATCCACATTCCTGTTTTAAAAGTAATAATGAAATAAAATTGCAAAGCTCTTCATGTTTTTGACTGCATATCTTGCTTGCCCCCCTCCCCCCATGTTATTCCCTCTGCAGCGAATATGCGTATGACTTTTGGGGTTGCCTCACCTGAGACGGACGGAGGAACTCTTGGTGTCCATGAACCCTACTGTATGTTTGCTTTAGAGCTGGGTCCCGCAGGAGCTCTGCTTCTGACAGGCTGACAGGAAGATTGCGTGGGCAGCCAGCACAAAGCCTGAATCTCCGTGCTGCCATGGTAGCCAAGGCCGCAAGGGAATACCGGCCGTGCTGTCACAGAGACAACAGGTAACAGCGATGATTATGGAATGCATCGTCCTCACAACGCCCACCACGGCCAGTATTTCTGTTCTTAGATTTCCCCTTGATATTAGTGCACTAAGAGTGGTCCTTTAACCTCATTTAGCATACAGTTAATTAAACTGTAGGCTATTGTAAAGTTATAAATTATGCAATAAAGTCTTTACAGCACTGCCCATTTTTCACAATTGTCCCCTTTAAAAAAACAAATAGCAGTAAGTCTATATACAAGGAAAGTTCAGTATTTTCCTGTATCGTCAGACTCTGTTTTCAGTAGAGATGTCATTATGCAACTAAGACCAGGAAGCCCTGCTGGGGTGTTACGGTTAAACTTCTGTCACGTTTAGTGGGGGTTACTGGCAAACAAATCTTGTGAAGTTTCGTTTTACAGGAGAAGAAAGAGCAAGCTACAGAAAGCATGACAGATATGTGGGAATATCAGAGAGAAAGAGAGAGAGAGAGAGAGAGAGAGAGAGAGAAAACATATTTGCTGGGGAATAGTGTAAATCTTGTATCAAATAACGTACTTGAATCTACGAACACAGAAAAAAAAGTTTATTTCTGTTTCATAATGTTTTCATAAACACTACATAGACTATATATACATATATATATATATATATATATATATATATATATATATATATATATATCTAAAGATCTAGTCAATGACGATAAAATTTACACATGGAACCGCTAGTAAAATTCAGCCAATTAACACTAAAACATACTTATAATTTGATTGATTATTATTGTATGTGTATGTGTGAAAGTATGCGTGTATGCGTACATGAAAAACGAGTAAAATGAATTTGACTTAAGCTAACAGGATTTTTAAAATGTATTTATTTATTTTTTACAAATATCATGAATCATTCATTCATTTATTTATTTATTTATTTAATATCATTAATCATTTATTTATTTATTTTTTAGAGTTCAGAGGAGTTGCATCACATGTAATGTTATAAAATACCACTTGATGACAAACCTTCAGTTTGGAAACTTTTCGAACTCTGATTTCACCAAGATACGGGTATATGAACTGAACTCAGACTAACACCTTTACTGGAGCATCAGTGAGTCAAAGGCTATGTTTAGACTGTAGGCAAATCAGATTTTTCTCAAATAAGATTTGTGTGTCCAGACATAGCCAACCTATCTGCATATGTTGTTTTGGTAACGACATATACTCATACCCACATATGTGACAAGGCTTTTAAAATGGATGCAGGGAAAATGGAGGTGTATCATCTTGTTCTCCAAATAAGCGCCATGTTGAGTCATGGTGCAGAACTTTTCCGTTGCACAAGAAAATGCCAAAATATTTTGACATTCTGTTTAAACACTTTATGAATACTTCTAGCATTTCCATCAGTTTTGATGTTACCGTTGTGTGTTGCATTAAGAGGGACACAAAAGACAATTTTAAATCTGATCTGAGCAGCCAGAGTGTCCAGACTGACTTCCCAAGTCCAGACTTTCAAAAACCCATCTGGATAAAATCTGGATATGCAAAAAATCTGATTTTTTGCTGGAGTATGAAAATAGCCAAAGTTCCTACATTACATGAAAATAAAAGCTGTTTAACAAACATTTCCAGAGACAGATGTGTTCAACATGGTAAATGATTCTCTCTGTTGATAATTATACACCTGCAAAACAAATGCTGGCAATGAAATAGCATCATTTATCCTCCACAATTCAGTTTACACTTTTTTGTGTGTGATCAGTCGAACACCTGCAAAGTAAACGGCAGCATTGACTTTTTTTTTTTTTTTTTTTTATGCGTCATCTTCCTCAACACAGAGGAAGGTATCATAATATGAAGGTATCAAATAGGAACATCTCACATCTCTCTTTGGATTAGAATAATAGGTAAAAAAATGTCAACTATTTCAAAATTTATATCCTATCTATCACATAAATGTCATAATTTTGATTAGGAGACCCATGATTAATACTGTAATATTTTAATCAATTACTTCAATATCTTTTAACAGCTGTTATTAGTGAGAGCAGCAAGCAACATCAAACAGTCAAAAGCACAGCTGGGTAAATAGATCGATATAACCCACCATCAGATTTACTCTGATAGCTACACGCAGACTGACTCTGAACAAATCTGAGAACTGATTCACTGCGACAAATCCGGCCTTGAGTCTGGACTGTTCCTTCCCCCACGTTGCATCTGAAAGAAAGTCAGGTGAATTATTTCTAAAAAGAAGGATGTCTAGCCACTTTATTGACTGAATAGATATTAAGAAGATTGTGTGCTTGTTTTTTGGCATCTGTCTTCCTGTCAGATCTGGTAGTTGGAAGCTATCTGATAGGCTGTCCCGTAGTTTTAAAGCACTTTTCTGTTTCTTAAAACTAAGGTGGGAAATTAACTTTTTGCCCATGCTGCCAACACACTGATCCTCCTCAGAACTTCATACACAGTAATACGAACAGTAACTAAAGCCGTTGGTTGTATTGTATCAATTTGAGCGCAAGCCCATGCGAAGTGGATTTGCTTTTGGAGCGCTGAAACCAACGTCTTCTCGACAAGTCGACAACTGCAGTGTTTGAGAGCGGGACAAAGTATATGTCCATGGACAGTAAATGAAGACCATAGCATTATGCAAATTTGTTACAAACCTAAGTAGGTTCATGCATGAAGAAAGACTGGAATTACTGACAACTAATTTCAGGCAGTTTAGAATCGGTTCTTTCTTTTGGAAACGAAAACTTTTAAAGGGGACATATCATGAAAATCTTTTTCCATGCTTAAGTGCTATAATCGGGTCCCCGGTGCATCTACCAACCCAGAAAACATGAAAAAGGACAACCCAGTAACTTTGTTTTGGTAAGCCTTTCTCTGCAAGCATGTGGAAAAAATTAGCCGTTCAGATTTCGCTCCCTTTGTGATGAAGGAAGGGGATCTTATTATAATATTACCGCCCCTTAATCTTATTATGGCTGCGTTCCACTCCACTTTTAGACACGCACTTGCAAACTTCCCTAAGCACTTCCCCTTGGGGCAATCCCTGCCGCCATTTTGAAGTGCGTTCCTCTTCATGAAGTTGACGAGGGAAGTTTATAAGGACAGACCCCCGCTCCCTCGATTTTGACCAAGGGAGCGAGTCAACTTCATATGTACACTTCAGGCAGCTCCATATACCACAATGCAACACAATTGTGACGTCACCACATACTGTGTTTAATTTACGCCACCACAAACAAGTCTATGAGATATATACATATACAATTATATATATATATATATATATATATATATATATATATATATATATATAATTTCTTTTCTTTTTTTTTCTTTTTTTTTTAATATTTAAAACAACCCAAACACGCCTATATACATATAGAATGCTGCATTAAACAATTTTGTAAGGGAAAAAAAATTAATAATAAATCAACTCAGTGGATTCCAAGTGATCAAGAGCTTAGGACGTTCCATTCAGCCCATTGCAAAGGTTCCGCCAGTAGTGGGCACTCATGCAATGTAAACAATGATGTACATCCGATTCAACGAGACTGAGAAAAGTTAGCAAGGGAAGGGCATAAAAAATAATTAAAAAAACGGAACGCAGCCCTTAATATTATGGCCCCTTAATCTGTGTGTTTAATCATAATGCCGCCATTTTGTTTTTGCAAGTGACAGCGGTGTACCAGTAACTCTGGTACTGGAGTGCAGCTGTCCTGCACAGTTTAGCTACAACCCTGATCAAACACACTTGAATGTCTTCAGGATTACTAAAGCAATGTAAAGGAAGGTGAGTTGTATCAGAGCAAAACTCTGCAGGACAGCAGCACTCAAGAACGTCCGTCCCTGAGCTTATGATATGTCTCAGCTATGTAAACATTATCACTGATCTGTTAATGGCTATAATAGTAAACATATCAGTGTCCATAAACTCCTGGCATCTGAGCCACCAAGGATGCAGTGGTGTCATTTTATTTATGAAGGGAATGTGTCAAAATAAATTCATATACCAGTAAGTGCAAGTCATTTTACACCAGACCTCTTTGCACACAAGGGTCAGTAAAACAAGTTGATTCTCAAAGATGGATCGATACCAACTGTTCATGATCCAATTTCATATATGTTTTGTGATGTCTGGAAATTGTCTTTCTGAATGTGTTTTGTTATCACTTTGCTAATGTACTGTTAAATGTGACTAAAGTTACCATTGTGTTCACAGAGACCAGAGCCATGTCGTTATTTTCATTTTTAACCCGAAAACACTTCCAGTCTGTTTAATTAACATCTTCATTTTTATTGAATCTCTCCAACAATGTGTAGCTTTAGCCATGTTGTCTGTGCAGCACAGTATCAAACTCATTCAGAATCAAATGTTAGCAAACATCCACAAAATACATGCCATATGTGATATGATATGCTGCATCATGAACGGTTGTAATGATCAGTTTTGAGAGTTATATTTGCTGTGTGAGCTTCTCCTGAATTATTTATGCCTCAATGTATTGGAATCGTGAGCTTAGGGGCAGGGAGCATTAGCTCATTTACATTTAAAGGTACACACACCAAATCAGTGCATCTTATAGGGGCATAATAGGTCACCTTTAAACTTTGCAGACCTTTTACATTCACAAACAGCTATATTGCACACTACATGAAACATAATATCTGAAAAAGCATAAAAGGGCACTTTAAATGTAATTGCATGAACTGATAATATTTATACTGTCAATGCAATGTATATCGCTCTGGATAAAAGTGTTTTCCAATTTAATTATGCATGCAGTTTCTACTTTTAAAAGTCAAACATTCAGCTTAAAGTCGCATAGTAAGTGTGACTTCATGTGCCCTTGTACTATTCAGAACACCATATGAGACACTATATAAAACCAACTAAAAATGGATAGACATATGCTATTGATGAAACATACTAACGGTGTGCGAAACATAATTTGTTTCAAAGAACATCAAAGCAGCTCTGGCCTTAGCTGTGGATGAAATTGCAGGTCTTTGTTGTATGAATAGTCAGTCCTATGAGAAGTGGATTAGCTGGTCATAACATTACCTTGCTGATTATTCTGGCTTGAATTAAAAGCAGTGTTTGAATATCTGGCTCAATATTCGCTCAGTGCGCCAACAAAAGCTTGTCATTTCATGCATCAATGTGGAATCTCTGTATGGCTCGTGCCTTCAGTCCATGAAAAGACTGAATCCATTACCAAGGTCACGTCAATTATTAACTGTGAATTGACTGATCCATGAATGCCTACACTGATATTTAAAAGAAACAGTGTGTCCTCAACATAAGGCTTGAAGGTAAACATTCTAGATATTTCACTTTGTGAGAACATCTTGTACTTAGTCAAGAGCCAGCCATGTGGTTTGCTATGAAGAATTCAATAGATGGCCACAGTGTCAAACTAATTTATAATGGAACCTCAATGCAAGCAGTGTTCCTGTACAAATTTAATTCACTACCCTTGATCATGTTAGGGAAGTCTGCATGGTTTTATCAAATTGTTTTATTTATTGTGGTTATGCTTAAAATCCTTTACATGAATTTATGAAACACTGACTACATTATTTACCCATTTCACATAAAATTAGTAAAGTTACTCTAAGATTAGTCTCAGCCTCAGACACCCACGGACCATTGGTTGAAAGTCTAATGCTGTTACATTCACATGGACTTTCTGTTTGTTGTTTTCATCTGTCACGTGTTCCTTTGTTCTAGTTTCCCGCCACAATCTGTCACCATGGACATTAATCACATTCATCTCAGCTGTTCGTCATTTGAGTTCTATCATCAGTGTATTTAAGTTCCAGTTTCTGTTGAGTAGGTTGTCGGGTATCGTTTGGATGTTTGTGTTCGTGGTTATGCTGGTGTATGTTCCTGTCTGTTCTTGTATTCTCCTATCAGATTTTCTAGTAAAGACTATTAGCTCTATCCCCTCGTTCGTGTGCTTAATACCCCAGTGTTATTTTAACGAATGCATAAATCACACAAAATATGGGAAACACTTCAGAAGCTTCAAAGTTGTCATCTGATTGGTTGAATTCTACAGGATTTCAGGGAGACATGTGAAGAAAGCTGTCGTGTTTACAACTGTGATAATGAACGCTTATCAGGACCAACTGAATGCTGGATTTTTTTTAAAGTATGTGAAGTTCACTGCGCCACTCATGCAGAAAACTTGCACAACCTTCTTGAATGAATAATTTATTAGATGCACGCCGTTCTGTTATCGTAGCCACATCGACTTCACATTTTCATGCCCCTAAACATGACGTGGAACAAAATAAACTGTGATTGTTTGCTTTACATGTCGGATAGACGTCCTCTTGGGCGGTCCTTGGCTGAGATGGAGTCCAGAACTTCTGCTGTCAGTCTGAAGGTCTGGCTACACAAGACAACTCTAAAGCCGCATTTCCACCGCAGGAACTTTCCCCAGGAACTAGGAACTTTGGGGTGGTACCCGGGTATAAATGAAGTTACGGGTAAAAATTTCCCCCTCAGAAAGTCCCTGCTCGCAAGGTAGTACTTTTTCAAAGTTCAGAAACTTTAGGGAGTGGGACTTGGGTGCTGAACATGCTGATTGGTTGAGTTCACACAGCATTTTGATTGGTTGACTCCACGTAGCATTTTATTTCAACCAGTATTTTTAAAAATCCGTTGTGGTGCATTCAGTAAGAGTTGTTTGCTATTCGAATCAACAATGGAGTTTAAAAAAAATATGACTGATGGACCGACGACAAGGTTCAGGCTTTAATATGCAGAGGACAAAATCCAGCAGGAACTGGAAATTCACGTGCAGTCCTAATTCATCTACATGGTACTTTAGACCGCGATGGAAATGCAGACAGCAGCAGGTCTAAGGAAAAAAAAAGTTCTGGGAACAAATTGTTCTGGGTAATTTTGGTGGAAATGTGGCGTAAGGCGGTCATTCTCAACCATTGGGTTATGACCCAAAATTGCCTTTTAGACCACTGACAGAACTTTTACTAATTCTTGAGTGCAATCAGCTGAAGTTCATGTTACACAACTCAAATGTCTTGTGAAAGGATGAAATGAGGATAAACGTGGTTTGTGCCGACCCCATTGTATTTTTTTGTTTCTGTTTTTGAATTATTGGCCTCCGAAAGCACTTAGAAATTCAACATTTAGAAAACAAAATTTAGATTTAGAAAATTTAGAAATGAATTGCTTATTAATTACCATTACCATTATTTTTCTCAATAAATAATTTTGCTTCCATACTGGGTCTCCGCCAGGGTTATTATCATTAACTAAAGCTATTAAAAGAATTTTTGTTAATTTTTGTAAACTAAAATTAGTTGAAACACTAAAATCGATAACTAGAAGTAGATAAAAACTAAAACTGAAATGAAAACAAATTAAACCTAAATAGTAATAATTACAATAAAATTGACTAAATAACATAATAAATTTATCACAAATTAAGATAACAATTTTAAGATAAAAATTTAATTGAAAATATTAGTAATATAAAATACTAGTATATATAAATAAAAAACACTGATCTCCACTTCAAGCAAAAAACAGCTGAGAACCACTACACTATAATGTTTACATTTAAGAAATACATGTAGCATTTGCCAGATTTATTAAGCGCCACTGACAAGGCAGGAAATTGCTCTTCCTGCTATGCTGACATCAGCTGTAAACACGACATTACAGAAACACAACCCTCCAAACTGGATTTTCAGCCACCAATTCATGATTTTAAATTGTGTTTATGATTCCATGAAAATTAAGCATGCCCACATCCATACTCAATGTCAGCTCAATTTTAAACACCTATCTCGCAACACAAAGTTCAGCGAACAGCAGGACAAGACCATGAATCACAGGAGTCCTAATGAGCTTTCGTTAGGATGTCAACAGCGTGAGCTCAGGGGGGAGATCAGACTTCTAGCTCTTTGTTCTTATTTTACAGAGGTTATACTGCTCCCTTGCTCATAGATTTAGAAAGTTCTCATATATGTGTGCAGTGCTGACCAAGCAGGAATTTTTACCTCTCAGCAAAAGTTTTTTTTTTTTGTTTTGTTTTGTTTCAGGTGTTGGTGTTCCGAAGACAAATTCGACAAAAGTTCCAGTTTTCATTCTAAATGCAGCCTTGGTGAGCTTCTTTCAAAAACATTTAACCTAACCAACCTCAAACTGTTGAATAGTAGTGTATTATTATATTTTTGCATGGGGAAAATCTGTCAAGTGACAATGCACAAAAGCTTCTTTTTTTTTTTTTTTTCTTTTTTTTTTGAATCATGACCCAGACATTCTTCATTGATTCATTCTACATCCAGACATGATTATTATCACCACTCTAGTGTTACCAAGTGATGTCTAAATTGTGTAATTTAAGAAAGCTGAGTTCATTCTAACACAAAAGAAACCCAAGCTTGTTGAGCTGATTTCTGGTGCTGGGAAAAGCCTTTTTGCCTTTTAATCTGTTTTGCACTTGGTAGCATGCTGAGTGTGAGTGTGTCTGTGTGAGAGTTTGAGAGCCTGTGGAGATTGATTATCTCAGAGGACCAGATAAATACAGTGTATTGGAGATACAAGAAAAAGGCCAGCGGTTTGGATGTACAATAGCAACACCGGAACTCCTGTGCCAATCACATGAAAACATTGTGCAATTAGACCACATAACAAATTACAGTTTTACATTTTCTGAACAAAATGTGAGCAGTTGCTAGGATGTTCTCAGTGGTTGCTCACTAGCAAAGTCAAAGGACAGCGAGTCTCTCAAAACAATATGAATATCTCCATCAGAAATAATAATACCCTCTCATTTCTCTTAGTTTTCACAAACATATTGTAATCCAGCACATATTGAGATCCAGTCTCACACTGAATATCTTGATATTTGTGAAAAAACGTCAACGTGAATAAAGTAAACAGAAGCTGAGTTTCAATAGCCCATGTGACAAATAATAAATAATATATGAGATAAAGTAAATGTCACAAAATCACTTAGTTCCATTGCAATACAGCGGAACATTGTACTCCATGTTTTACCAAGTATTGTGCGCATTCTCTAGAGTTGTAGGCTATTATCAAAATGATTAATTTAGCTATGGGAACAGTTCGCTGTTGATGATTGATATATATTGAATACGCACATATTTGTGCCTTCAGTTGAATCTGATAGATACAGTTCTTGGAAATATATACAGTACCAGTGTAGTATTTTTTTATTGAAATTTATTGAAAAACAGACATACTGCAGACATACACGTTTCAATGTATGATTCTGCAGGTGTCTTTTGGCATCTTGTCACTGAACTGCTAACATCACTGAAACCTTAGCTTTTAATCATTTGGTTGGCAAGAAAAAAGTATTTTAGTGTTTTTTTTTTTGTTTTTTTTTAGTGTGCACAACACAATCAAAAAGCAAACATAAGTTCACAACACAACAAAAAAGCCACAGCACAACGGAAACAAGCCACAACACAACGAAATCAAGCCACAACAAAGCGAAATCGAACTACAACACAACGAAATCAAGCCACAACACAATAGAAATGCTCCCGACCACTAGGGGGCTCTCAGAGCTCGGTAAAGTTAGATTTCCTTGCCACTGTTCTATAGAGTCGACAGTCTTACAAAGATATCAATACCATGATTAGTTTTAAGTATGTAAACATTGTATATCGACATGAAATATTAATTCAAAATCATCCACGTGCACAATAGCTTCATATTTATACCTGTGAATGATTTGATGCGCTACCACAGCGCATGATGAAGGGAACGTCTGCCAATTCCACCAAGTGGTTAAAACGAATAATTTGTATTCATTACAATGACTTTGTTTTAACATTTAAAAACAGACATGTTCAAATTCCAAAGCTTGTTAGTTCTGACTGATTTACTACAGGTGGCATTGTGTCAATACCTCCCTTCATGTACTTACAATAAACAATTATTTTCAGGAAAAAAATCACTGTCATTCACCAAAAGTTTTTTTTTTTGTTTGTTTGTTTTTATACATTTTTTGGTCCCACTTTATATTAGGTGGCCTTAACTACTATGTACTTACATCAAAAAATAAGTACAATGTACGTATTGGGTTCGTATTGAATTGCAAAACACTTTTGCAGCTATGAGGTGGGATACTGGTAAGGTTAGGGAAAGCTTTGGTGGTATGGGTAGGGTAGCGGTAAGATGTAAGGTGTGGGTCAACAGTGTAATTATAAATGTAATTATAGAAATTAATTACAGATGTAATTACATGCAGGTGTTTTTACATGCAGGTGTTCAGTTGAGTCATTCAAGATTTAGCGAACCAAACTTGCGAACGTTTGGGCTTTACTTAAATATTTAAGATTCCAACATCAATAAAAAGATCTAGAGATTAGTTTTTTTAAAAGACAAACTTGAGCGCCGCAATTTTAGAATGTCGAGTAATGCACGTGACGCTGCAAAAGAAGAACAGCTCTCTTTCAAACCAAGCAGCTTTCTGTTGGTCAACTAGGCTAATTCGTGTGTGCAATTAGAATGCAAGCGAAATTTGCATAGAAAACTCCCAGTTGTGAGGATTTTAGTGAAATTTTTGGCCGGCAAAATTTCACAGAGCAATGGTAAATGTGACAGCACCCTTAGACATATTTTATTTTCTTAAAATCGCCATCAATTGGAAAATGTCTCAAATGAGAATAAACAGTTAACTGTGTTAGCCCGTGCAAAAGCGCATTCATGCTTTATTGCTGGTTAGCTATATCTATCATTTTCGACACATAACCAATAATATAAAATGACGACAATGAAAATAAACTTCTGCCAAAATGTTTGAAATTTCTGCCATCATTCCAAATTCTTCATGTCATTCCAAAACCAAATTACTCCAAATTATAACCAAATTATTATTATTATTTTTTTTTTGCTGTGGAGTTTAAAATTTGACTTTTTGAACAATATCCTGACTGTTTTATTCCATATATTGAAAGTGAATGGAAACTGAGTCTGCGGTGCTCCAAAAAATGACAACAAAGCACTATAAAAGTATCATAAATGTTGTCCAAGTATCACTTTCTATAATTGGACACCTCGCAATTTGAGGTATAATCGGATAGTGGTTTGTTCCAGTCCCTCATGAGGAGCAGAAACAGTGAAATCTGCAGTCAAAAGTCTCAATATGAACTCAAACATTTCTCATCAAATTCTTCAAAGGCCAAATGATCAGAGCTACAGTATTATCCACCTTGAACAGATAAATTTACTAATGATTTATCCCAGTAGCTTGGCTTCTATTTTATTCATCTGAATCACTTTTTCTTTGATCCATTCAAATTGTTTGATTAAATAAAAAAAATCATCACATAAATCACATTTGGTGTTTTGGTGTCAAACACCAATTACATCACTGCAAACCATTAGAATTCACCCTGAACCTATTCCTCCCCTGAGCGAGCCAGCTACTAAGCATGAATGTTTCAGTCTTTGCAAATTTTGTATGCACTGCAAAATGAAGCACTTCAACAGACTTTGGACTTCCTTCCATTCTCGAGTCAAATTAAATTGATCTTCAGTAGGCTTTTTAAAAGTCATTATCCAGTGGGTGACACGCAAGACCCCCTTCTCTCTCTGTCAAGCGGTCTGTGCTGACAGAGGGTGAGAAATACCTGCCCTGTGGCTGAGTGCATTATCAGTAGACTTGAAGACTTCCTTAAGCAGCACACGGCACATTCCCACCCACATTACTTATTTAAACGTCTTCCAACCTCATTATGTGTTGAATAGATTGGGGATTTGGCAACAACGCAGTCAAAAGCACAGGATCAAGGTGATGTTCTATAAGAGTAATACATATATATATATATATATATATATATATATATATATATATATATACACACACATACACACACATAGATCAAAGTTAATTAGGTGCCAGTGCAGTAAGTCTATTGTCCTTTAGACCTCTTCTGTATTTGATTAATGCATGCCTAAACAAACTTTTGTTTTAAAGTTTAAAAAAGGCAGAATAAAAGCATTAGCACAAGAATGCACTGCTGAGTCTCCGGATCTAATCAACGGCGTTCTTGGGATCCAAGTGGAAGAAATATTGTTGAGTATGTGTTTTGCTCTGAATTTCTTTAATAAAGACATTTAAGTGGACCCAAATGAGCACATATACAGCCTCCTCTGAGTAATTGTTACTATATATGAGCAGGCTTTCCATATTTTAGACCAATTCTTCTTACAAATTAAAAATGTGCATCTAATTTATACTCTGACTTGGTTCTGTAAGGGAGGCCTATTTTGCATCATTCACTGTGTTTCATTACCTTTAAAAGTCTAACTTTTCAGATATTATTTGATGCCAAGAATAAAATTATATTTAGTAGCCTACTTTGTGTGTCAGCTAGCTTTTTAAAAAGAATAACTTGACTGTGGTTGACTTGTAGACTTGGCAAAGCTAGTTTCTCCAATACGGATGCTAAGCCAATAGACAGAACTGTAGGTAAGCTATAGTGTCTGTTGTCCCAAATGGGATGATGGAGCAAACCAGACATCATGTCATATCCACTTTGAAATGCTTTGTTTCCTTTGTTTCCATGGCAGAATAATCCTCCGCTGCAGCGAGCTGTCATAAAACAGCAAAACTCTGTTAGACAACACACTTTCATATGCATATCAAGGGAACGTGAGTTTTTCTTTAAGCTACAAAATTATTGAGTAGTTGAAGTTTCTTTGTTCAGAGCAACTCCCTATTTGCTGATGTGCCGTAATCTTTGCAAAATTACTGAAGTTTTGTTCTGTTGCGGTGAATGATGTGTGTTGTTCTGTCAGTGCTTGGCATTGTAACCAGATAAAATTCATGACAACTCTCTCATCCTTAGTTTATCCCTAAGGCCTGTAAAACAAAATATAAATAGGCCATTATAAGATAATAAGAATGACAATGATCCAGCATATCAGGAATATTTATCTATTTTTGACGCCTTCTCAGCATAGAAAACAGAGCTAGAATGCAAATGAGAATCGGATGATTAAATAAAACAACATCAACCACAGGATGTTTTTTTTGTTCCCCTAAGCCACAGGTGAAATAAGGTTGAAGGCAAACAGTCATTATATGCTGCTCTGACAGTGGAACAGATGTGAAATATCTCCAGCGAACACAAAAAGAGAAATGTTGGGGGATGGCAAGCTAACAAAGCTAGGCATAGTGGGGGACTCGTCAGCAATGACAGCCTGAATAAATAATAAAAGGAGGGACATTAGCTCACACACAAGACCATAAGACAGCTGTATGTTTCAGAGCAACCAGAAAGCATATGAACTATTTTTCATGATCTTATTATAAATCATATAATAATTTGAGTAAATTAGGTTCCGCCATGAAATAAAACAAATAAAAAAAGGTAATTGTCACAATTTTTTATCTCACAATTATGAGAAAAAAAGGAGAAAAAAAAAAAACAAAACTTGGAATTGTGATAAATCTAATGAGAAGTCGCATGAGATAAAAAGTTGCAATTACATTTTTTCATCTCACAATTCTGAGAAAAAAAGGAGAAAATAGTGAGTTATTATGTGATTAGTTTTGTTGCTACACACACACACACACACACACACACACACACACACATATATATATATATATATATATATATATATATATATATAGTATTTGACATGTAAACAAGCTTTATGAATGTTTTCATCTATGTATATCTATGCATAATGCATATCTCAGACTTGGTGGCATAGAGACTTTAATCATAGATGTTTGTGGATACACACATAAGTACACATACACACAGCAGGACACACAAGATTTTTAAATGATGTATTTTAATTTTACATTTTATAATTTAATAATTATTAGCTTATCATTAACTCACAAACCTTCCACCATGCCCTTCGACCTGCAGAAAACCTGTAAAAAAAAAAAAAAAATAATAATAATAATAAAAGCAAATTTATTCATATTTCATTGTTATATAGACGTTAATTATATATTATAATAAATTTTCAAGTTTGATGTGGTTACACTTTATTTTAAGGTGTTTGTGTTACAGTGTAATTACACATTTACATACCAAGTAATAGTAATTAACTTTAGCGTTTGGTTTATAGTTAGTTGCATGCAATTATGTATACTTTATAGTTACTACTACAGTTACTACATGTAACAAGTGGAATAAGGACACTGATAATATTTCTAGGTTACTGCATTAGTCAACTTTCAGCTCTCCAGTCTATTACATTGGCAACTTTCTAGATTATTCCATTATTGAACAACAGTATTAGGGAGGGCTGCTTTGTTGCTGTGTGACTTGTCTAATGACTTCCTACATGATTTGCTAGAGATTTGCTTGAGGAATTGCTAACTGACACAGTTTCATCAGGCTCTCTCACCACTAAACGTTCCTAATAACCTGATCACCGGCACCTTTCATCAATCAACTCACCTCTTCAACCACCACATAAAAGCACACACCTCAGTTCAGTCATTTGTCTGGACTTGAACAAGGACCCATTAACACAATCTCCAGTCGAATTCTTGTTCCTGTGAATGATCTCCAGTGTACTCACCTGTTATATCCCTTGTGTTTCTCAAAGTGTGTTTATACACTTCAGCAATACTTCCCTGTGCTCTGTTCTCTGCCAAACTACTGTGCTCCATCGGTCTAATCGGCATTCCATCCATCTACAAACTGTAAGAGAGAGAAGAGACTTTGATTAATATTTATGCCAGCATTCCTATCTTGCACTAATTTACATTTACTCACTTGTTTGCTCCTGCACTCGCTGTGTGACAAAGTTTGTTTGGATTAACTCACCTACTTGCTCAGTATGTATATCCTGACACTGACTGGTTATTTTATAGTGGCCTCATTTAATTATAATAATTAATTTTAATATTTTGATAATCCAAGAACTGAGCATGTACGTTTATTTTTAAGACTAAAGAAACCGATTTGGAAGATAATTTCAGAGTCAGGCATCATTGTTCTGACCAGACGACCTGTAGCCATCATCCAATCTGGACGAGCAGCAATTTCACCCTGCATTAAGAAAACCTGCAGGAAGCGGCTAGTGGCGTGATTTGATTGATAATGAGCGCCACCTGCGCGCTGCACAAGTCTTGTATCTCACAGAGGAGCTCGGAAGCATAAAAAGAGGAGCGATGACAGTGAAGGACTAGAGAGGACCAGGCCTGGACTTTATTTTTTGTTTATGTGTGTTCGGTAGTCGTCCGTGAGGGGCCGCCGCTTTTACTTTCGTTTGTTGTTTGTTTAATTTATGATTAAAGTACATTGAACATTTGCCGGTTCCCACCTCCTTCTTCCCAGATCTACTAACCTTTCTACAATGGTGCCGAAACCCGGGAGGAAGGAGGAACGCGCTGTCATAGAGTCCTTGCCGCTGTGGGGAATCCGCGGTGCCATCGAGCATGGCTGTGCAGAGTTTGCCGCCATGGACGCTCGAGGTGGTGGGCTGGAGTAGGTTGCCGTGGGACAGACTAACTCGCTGCTAGCTGCCTAAGTTGTGGAGGGGCGGCTGCCATTCGTGAGGGAGCGGAGGAGTCATTGCCGTTCGCCGTGGGCTGGAGCCTGCTGCCATGATGGGAAGGAGCAGTGAATGGGGGACTCCTGCCGACTGCCCGAACCCGGAGGAGCTGTCGCTGTCCACCAGGCGGTGGAGGAGGGTCAAGCCATCCACCGAGGGCTATCCAGGCATCGCGGGCTAGTTCAACCAGCTGGTGGAGGACCGGATGGCAGTGCATTTTGGGAACCGGAACAAGTTTTTTTTTCCTTTTTTTTCATCTCTCATCTCTGTCTTTCCTGATGCTTCCATCTCCTTTTCTCTCGCGTAGTCTGTCCTTGCTGCGGCTGCCATGACGGGTCCCCCCAGAAGGGGGGAGTAGAGCGCAATCTCGTGGGTACTCCCCGGCCTCCGAGGGGCAATGGGGGTATGTGGCAAGCAGGACAAGGCTAAGGGGCATGAGAACAGCGTGATTGATAATGAGCGCCACCTGCACACCACACCGGTCTTGTATCTCACGGAGAAGTTTGGAAGCATAAAAGGAGGAGCGACGACAGTGAATGACGAGAGAGGACCAGGCCTGGACGTTTTATGTCTTTAAGCCTACGAGGGGCAATGGGGGCTGAGGGCCGTGAGAATGGCCGTACCGGCCCGGCCGCACCGGTCTTATATCTCAAAAAGGAGCTCTGAAGCATAAAAAGAGGGGCGTCAACAGTGAAGGAAGAGAGGGGACCAGGCCTGGACTTTACTTTATGTTTTGTTTACGTGTGTCCAGCAGATGTCCGTGAGGGGCTGATGCATTTACTTTCATTTTGTTGTTTAACTACTCTACTCTACTACTCTGCATATAAAGAAGTTTTTTGGGTTGAAAAAAATGATAAAAACAACTTACTGTGATGAACTACACTTGGGGTTACCCTGATAGGACACCTGTGAGAACTTAAAGAGAACTTATACAGCGTTCTTGCCAAGACATAATTACTGTAAATAAAGCTCCTTATGCTTTCAAATTGCTCTTGCAGTAATTTGATGTCATACACCGATTGGTCTCCACAGCACCGCTTCGAGTGGAATCTGCAGTTAAATCTGCAGTGGTCAGGTGGTATACATTTTCACATGTGGCTCAAGTGTCCAAATACTTTCTGAGGTCACTGTACACATACACATGTCCTAATTCCACAAGTCATGAAATGTTAATACAGTCCTATGCAATGGCCAAATGTTACGGTGAAATCTGACCCAAGGCTTACTTGAAGCCTGTGAGAAATCATCTTTCTTAAAACCTCATATTGTCAGGCATTAATGTAAGCTATAGCCACAGTTTGAACAAGCAGCAAATGCAGTTTCGATTTGAGGTTCAAAGCCTTTAACCCCTGCCATTTCATGAATTATGTTTGCAAAACGGTACCTGTCTTTGTCAGTAAGAGAATATCACTAGTCAATATCAGAAACCTTGTAATTACTTCTTATATATCCATCCAAACAAAAGTATCAAGCCTCATAAAAGCTCTTCTTTGTTTTGTCCCATTATTTTGATCAATTTCAAATCAGTAAGCCAGCGCACCATTCAGAAATGCATTTACTGGGGTCAGGTCAGTTACTAGCAACAATGAGGAGCATTAAAAGCAATCTGCTTTTCTTTCAATGCCTTTATATCTGTAAATGTGGCTCTATCAAAGCACATGGCTATTGTGGCTTTTTCTTTCCAACACAAGACACTATTGTAGCAAAATCTCTTTCTATCATATTTTTATTTGACAGAAATGTATTTGGAAAGACTAATTGAGAAATGTAGACAGATCTTGTAATTATGTTGGTCCATCTTGAAATAATGAAGCCAAGGTGAAATGGCAGCCCTGCAATTCAGTCCTTGTGTCCATGGATTTACTGTAGTAACAGTTCATGTGTCAAGCAGGGAAAATGATTATCGGGTAGGTATACGGTAATCCCCACCATCAGACAAGGATTTAATAGTAATATTTTACTGGGGCACAGTGGTACTTAATTGTGGCTCATGCCATAGTAAAAAGGGTTTATTGATGCTATTGTTGTGAAGCCTAAGGTAGAGTAATGCTAACTATACAATAGCCCTTGCTGCCAAAGTAAACCCAGCTAACAAGAATATGTTCTGAGAACATTTTGCTAACATTTCCATATTTTCCATATAAGGAACTTTGCAACTACAAGTCAACTAACTCTCATTAAAGTATTAGTAGAGTGTCTACTCAATATCTGCTAACACTTTATTGTGATGGTCCTTCAACAGACATTCTACTGACTATAAGTAACTTTGCAACTACATGTAAACTTATTCTAACCCTAACCCTACCAGTCTACCAATTCTGTTTTACAATTTGATTTATAGTAACAAAATAACCTTAATTCATCATGAACATCATTGATTGACATTAATTAATCAGAATGTATCTGTGTATGTTATAAAAATTGAATGTTTTAAAGTATTAACCCTTAAATGCATGAATGTTTCGCCAATCGTTATTACATATCTAGGTCTTTAGCGACCCGGATCTACAGTATATCTAACATGTATTAATCTCTAACTGTCGCAATAGTAGGTATAAAACTCTCTCCTTATATTTTATTAACAGAATAAAATAATAAAATAAAGCATGTTACCTTTTGGAACTTGAAAGGTTTCAAAATAGGAAAAATGCCTCCTCAAGAGTACAAACTCACATTCAGAACTGATCCCATTCTGGTATGAAACACATTCTGGTATGAAACACATTCTTCTCAATCTAATAAATTCCCAACATCTAGAATAAATAAAATATGCTAAAAACGTGTCATATTTTCAAAGTTAAATGGCTTGTTTATGCTCATTCATGTATGTCGATGTTAAACTAACAATGAGGAACTATCTATAGTTTTACCTGTGGTTACTGTGCAAATATATAGCAATTGGTAACTGTGGTTATTGTGCAAAAAATATTACATTTTTAGAAGAGAGAGTGTTGATAGTGATAGGAGTATGGTTACTGTGGTTTCGGTAAACACAATAGTTGGCCTTATTTTACTTTACCCAAATTTGCATTTGTGGTTCCTGATGTAGGTCGGTTTCCTCACAGTCTTCACATCTTCTCATTTTCTGCACAGCCAGCCAGTATCACGCCAAGTTTTATTCATACTGATGACAGAAAGTTTCAAATCCCTATTGTGCTCTTTCATTGGCTTTGAGACAGAATTTGTAATAAGTGCTAGGTATACGAACCTTTCATCCGCTTCTGCTGTACATGCTACCTTTCCCTCTGATTTTCCAGGTCATACAAAAGCTTTGCAGTAAAGGGAATCTGAAATAAGCTATATGTGGAGCATTTGCACAAAACTGTAGATAAGACCATCAAATAACAGTATTCTTTTATTACATTCATATTTTTCATTTACGATACCACCTCATTTTTATTTTATTTTATTTTTTTCATTATTTATTTTTTTCACTCTTTATGCAAAGAGATTCAAACTGAGATTATTTTAGTGTAGCTTATATGAAGCTTGGAATATGGTGATAATAGTTACTTAAAGTTTAAAACAGTGAATCTTGAATGTTTTTTTGTTTTTTTTTTTCTTTAGGAACAAAATCTTGTATTGGACATCAAATGAGTAATTGTATTTTTATTTTTTTATTTTTTTCATTTCACACCGATTTTTTTCCTTGCTGTCTGAACAGATCTGCGACCTGCCACTTGTGAACGAGAACTATGTCTTTCTCTGCCACATTCAACCCTAGAAATAAGATGTGTGGAGCATGAGGTGTCTGAAAGGCAAAGTGTGAATTACTTTCAGACCATAACATCGACTCCAGCTGTTTAATGGAGCAGTTCGGTTTAAATGTCTTGACTTGGAGCCATATTGCATTTCGAGTGCTACCAAAATGATTGCACACACATGCATGTCAGTATCAACACACATGAGAATCAAAGCCCATGTTTATCAGCAGGAAGTTCTTTTTCACATGAAACATGGCAGTGTTACTGTATATTGTAGGGTATTTCACCATAACATTACATACACGTTTTGTAGAAATGGCATAGTGTAGTGCTAAGTATAGTGCAACAGGAGGGCTTCAGAACATTTACATTCATGGGTTTGGTCGATGTTTTTATCCAAGGCAACTTACAGCACATTCAAGATATACATTTTTATCAGTTCATGCATTCCCCGAGAACCAAACCCACAATCTTGGCATCATGTTGTGCTCAATATTGTTTGAGCTACAGGAACAATCCCATTCACTTTCTCAGTAGAGAGATGTTTTTAACCATATAAACCTGTAGGGTAGTCTTAAATAATTTTATGTTTCTGTAGAAGCAACTAATATTTACTAATTTTAAGCATCATTACTCCAGTCTTCAGTGTCACATGATCCTTTTGAACAGTAATGTATTTCAGAGAGTTCAATTATTTTATTGATTGATTTATTTATTTATTCATTCATTCATATTTCTTTACAGGGATACATATGTGTTTAATAGCTAAATTCCTAATTCAGAACTACACTACCCATACTCCTGAAGAGCTGTGGGTCAAAATCATAGACCCATTTACTATAACCCTGTTCCATGTGTCAGCAGTACTAAAAGATTCCCAACGTACAAACTTTTTGTACCTTTTTATTATTTTTATTATTATTATTATGATTATTATTTTCAGATTTTCAAACACTTTGTTGCTTCATATCAAAGTTTGTAATGTTGTGATTCATTCAGCGCTGTTTGGTTTGATTCACAGCTCTTTATTGAAGACTTTTTAGAAATCCCTATAGAGAAATAAATGGGAAAAAGACTCCAGAACAAGGCCGTTAACAAAAAAAAAAACAAAAAAAAAAAAAACAGATGGTCACTGTATAGTACGGCTATATTTCTAGCATTTTACAGTGTGCCCAAGCTTATCTGTCTTGCAACACTGCTGCAACTCACATGCATTAGCTCTGTTTCACTTTAATGGCTTGACACAGAAGCACAAACAGGCTGAATGAGAAAATATGGCTCTAAGTAATAGGGTCACAACTGAGCACAGCTTTCCTATTCTCTATGCTCAAATTAGGTATACTCAAATAGCAGGTTAAAAAAAGACAGGAGGAGAGCAAGAGCATCCCAGACGTCCCTCATGAAATAAAGTGTGCGTGTAATGAGGATGTTGCATATTCATCTCACAGGTTTGTCAATGTAAGCCAGCAGATAAGTTGCCGTTATCACCGTGCAGCAATAGCAACCTGTGTCAAGGTCTTTTTGAGAAGTCATTTATAACCTGCCAAACGCCGCCTCCGCCTGCAGTGTTTGCAAGTGGACCAGGTCATGAAACAGGGTAGCCAGCCTGCCCGGTGTTCCCTGCTAATTTGGTTTTCACCCACAGGGGATGTGTGTGCCCCTGTAGTATTAATATTTGGACAAGTGGCATTACAACTTTATATAACAATCTGACAGACGGAGAGTATGACGCAAACTAAAGCAATGATTCGTAAACTGAGCCTCTCTCTATTAGGTCACCAATTGGTTGGTTCAATACAGCACTGACAGATTGATAAGATTATCAAGACTTAATTAAATTGGGCCTGGAGGGACAGCGCTATAGCATTAGCCAAATAAACAAAATTGACAACCCACAACTTACTGAAAGAAAACGCGACATTGAGTTCTTACCATACTGCATTAAATGACAAAGATAAATCTATTTAATCTTCGAGCAGGCATCTAATCTAGATTTAATCAAGGGTGGATTATGGACTGGGCCAATGAGGCCCGTACTCCGGGGCCTCTGAGTGTTGGGCCTTCAAACTGAGGGCAGCTCAGTAACACTTTCGATGATCTGTGAATTTCGATGATCCTCGATTATACATTCTGTTGACTATAAGAAATATTGCACCTACATATCAATTGACTTTCATTAGTGAAATAAAGTAGATTCACTCTACAAGTGATTATTGAACATTAGTGATGAACACTTGCTGTTAACAAGCAGAATCGCTAAAGATGGGAGGAACAACAAGAATGAAAAAAAAAAGAGATAAGCAGAAACACAACAACTACATCTGACTACACACAGCCTTAGATTAAATCAACTGCAAATAAAATCAATATCACACAAGAGGATGGTTAAACAACTCTGAAAACAGCATTGCCATATTCACTTATTACAAAAACAGTTTGGCTTTATTTCTTTGGTACATATACAAAGGTTGTTGAAGTCTGTTTGCCATTATGTCACCATTATGGTAATTAGTGTTCCATTTAGTTGGGGACTTATATTGACTTAATTATCTTTCAGCAATTGTTGAAAGTGCATGTTATCAACAATATTTCATGCTCCTGACTGCAATGACAGACCTTTTAATATGTACACTTTTTGGAATCAGTGACTGACAGCTGGACACTTGTGAGTTCCCAAATGAGTAATATGAGTCTTTAAAAACAGCAACTTTCAGTTTTGAACTTTAATTGTCAAGTTGTTATTAACTGTCCCATTGAAAGAGCTCTTCTCATAACTCCTGTAATTGAACAAACTGCTTATGATTATGCTTTAATTAGACATTTTTCTTGGTTTTTATCTCTCAATGTTTTTGTTTTGCAATGTACACAAGCACTTTTTAACTTATTTTAACTGATTTGTGTATAGATCTTTTGAAACAGGAGACATTTCCCTTGATGCTTTGAAATGTTTTACCAGTGACATTGACTAATAATGTATTCATAACTAAAACAATTACAATTTTCAGTTCTGCTTTCAGCAGAAGTAGCAAAATAAGTTATAATCATATAATTCAATAAATCATATTTTTTAACCTTATATTGTTTTTCCTTTACATCATTAATGTGTTAGATATAGAAATATGCAAGCAAAATCAATGCCTGTCTCCAAAACACTGCTTGCATACAGACAGTCGGCCTACTTATACTCAATTCCTGCAAGACCATGCTGGTGAACCAGCTTCACCAGCTCCGTTTTGCTTGAGAACAGCATAAATATAGTTGGACCAGCACTATACCGGCACTGAATCCATGCTGGTTTATGTTGGATTTTGCAGCAGGGATAACTGCCATTAAAGAATCATTAGGGGCTTTCGCACCAGAGGAAACTTTTCATAGTTCCAAGAACTATTGGCCGGATTTTTCCATGTTTGCACTGCAGGAACTAGGAATGATTTTAGTACTAGGAACTCCTTTCGGGGGAACTAAATTTGCTCCTAGTAGGGTCTAAACCAGTGCTATAGGAACTAATAGTGACATAAGCATGTCAAACACTGGCACCCGGCTGTTTTAAAAAGCTGTGTAAACATATTTACTTCACAAACATGGAAAACAGTGATAACGGCATATACCTGTTGTCTGCAGGGTTGTGTTCTTTTTTCATCGCCTCGATGATTAGTAATACTGAAAGTTGTCATAGGAGATTTTGTCTCTTAGACTCATTTTTTGCTCTTTCAGTCGCGTAAATTATGTTTACATTCCATCTCCTTTATCACGAAACCCATGACACAACAAACACAACTCTGATCACAGCATCCTCAGCGTTCATATTCCCGGTGAGAATGCAACCAGGAACATGGCCCGGGGGAGAAATTAGTTCATTGGGAACTACTCTAGTGGCCTATCCTAGAGTTTCTAGAACTATTCAGTGCTAACCACTTTTATTTTTAGAGAAGCTCTTAAAAGTGTCTGTGAGTGTTGGCAGTTAGTGCAGTCATATCTAGGCAGATGACAAAAATAAATAAATAAAGAATTGTTGTTATGTATGATATGTTCATTTCCATAACAGGAAGTTTTTTATATCTCTTTATTTTGCATATTTGTGATGTATTTTTCTTGTTATTTGAGCATTGCATTTGTAATTGTGGCAAGGGGAGGCAGTCACCTAGGTTGGTACTCTGGGGCTTCACAGGATCACAATCTTGGTTTTAATTTGGACAAATGTGCATAAAACATATCAAGAATGTTTTTCTTTTTTTTTTTTTTTTTTTTTTTTTTGCCGACTTGTGTTGGCTTTGCTAGAGGTGTTGCATTGTGCCCTCAGGGCCACCAAACACTGCCTTTGAAAATCGAGTTACCCTATCATCAAAACCTCACCTTTTTCATAAAAAAAAAAAAAAAACATTTTTCCTCATTAAACTATGTAGAAAGGAAATGCAAATTATAAACCATACCTCTTAAGGCATCGTGGACAGGGAAATATTCCGAAATTGCAGTTCACATAAATATGAACAAGCCTAGAATAAAAAGCGGAAGGACTTTGAAAACAAGCCTGAAGGAGCGCATCTCAATAACTTCTTTTCTCTTTCTTTTAGGAATTTACTGTCATGTTTGGCTGCCAAAGTTGCAGGCAGAATAACAATTGCAGGAGGGCAATTACTGTCAGCAAGGGGATAGATGCTTTGCCGATAAGTTCGGCTGTCACATTTAAAGTGACAGCCATTCAGCTTCTCCTGATAAGTGGCAAACGATATTGTCATCATTAAGTTTTAATGGATATGAGGTTATGCGCTTCCAGCCACATGAACAAGAATAATGCTGAGAGGGGAAAAAAAAACACGGCTGGCGCACAACACTGCCAAGTCCAAAATTGTTAAATGGACCCTGTGTGCCATATAGCCTTGGCTGAATTTCATCAAAGATGTCCCTGTACAGTTTGTGTGTAGGCATCACTTGAGTTACGGCCAGACATGCATTTTTAATACCGACGGTTTATGCGCTGTACTCTTCATCATTCTTTCATATCAAAGTACCAGAGAATGGAGAAAAACAGAGTTAGCGTGTTTTTCTGAGCGCTGCTTAAAGTTCTGAAAGAGAACAGGGCTGAAGTTAGTTCTCTGTGATGTGTGCGTATGAAAATTGCATGTTGTAGAGATCAGGCTGGCTTCTACTCATTATAGTTTATCTCAGCAGGAGCTGAGTTTGTTCCTTGCCTTGTCTAGTGAAAAGTGCCACAGCTCACAACATTCTCAACACCCTCCTTCAATAGATAAGATGAACCGTTTCGATGCATATACTATCTCATAATCAATGCCTCAGGCACACTTCATTTCCATGCTTTTCCATCTGGAAACCTGCCTCTCTATCATGCAGCACGGTACATGAAAAATGTAATTTACAAGGCAAATGACATAGACAGAAAAAGCAAGGCATCCATCTTGAAATTTATGACATTATAAACTTCCAATTAGATTCCAGATTATATATATATATATATAATCTAAAAGCATTATCTCTTATGTCTTAAGTGAACTATTTTAAAGTTTGAACAACTTTTACGATACAAAGATCAATACAAATTGATTGGCCTTTCCATGGGTATGTTCAGAATAGCTTAGGCTACTACTCTGCTACCCTTACTATGTTTGTCAAAATATGCAGAACAGTACATTGTGTACAAAAGTGTGTCCCACAATTCAAAGCTCTCAACTTGACCTTCTTGTTCTAGTGTGATGAATTAACCTTAAAGCTAAGGCTAGCAATAGCAAGCTAGCTTTGAAAGCATAAGATCCCAACCTCCCTTCACAGCACTCCCCAAAGCCACGCCTTCTCCAAAACACGTGAACTTGCTCAGCCAAAGTAGAGTCTGCAAAGCGTCACTATAGAGTGTTAAATTACCACATAACGTTACAATAATAATGAGTGTAAACAACTTACCGAGCTCTGATTTGTATCACCTGACTGCTGCAGATTAATTTTGCGATTGATGGTGTGCTATAGATATGCTTAAATCCAAGTCTGAGGACGGCTTCAGCTCCCGGTAGAACGTAACGGGTTGACATCTTGTAATTACGGTTATGACATGGTGTGAACGCAGCATAAGCTCATTATTTTGGTTAAGGAGGAACTGTGAAAAGTTGGCTGCTGTTTGTTTGGAAAGGTCGGACATGCTATCATTGCATTGCATGGTGGACTGTCTCTATGAACCTGGCAATCGGCTCCAGTCTCGGGAAGGATGCAGTGGACACTGGGGTGGACACTGTGGTTGGCTCTCTCTCCTGGGAAGGAGGGGGCTCAAGCTTGTGGTCCACGGCAGACGCTGGCTCAGACTCTAGTTCCATGGGGGGCATGGGTGTTATCTCTGGATCTGTTGTGGGAGATCTCTCAGTGTTGCCAGGACACTATGAACTAGGACGATGTGTTCTTTCTGGAGTGGGCAGAGAGATGGCTGCTGGAGATATTGAGAGTTGAGTCAAAGTTGATGGTGGTATCTTTCTCAATGACTGCCGCGGTGAGAGAGGATCCACACACTCACAAGGCATAATCGATAAACTTAATGAAAGAAAGGTGATCCTCCCTCAACAGCAGCATCTGTCGAATAATGTCGTGCTTCAAAGTCTCATCATCCCAGCATGCCTCGTGAAAGTGTTCCAGGAACTCCTCCACATACTCCTCAAGCAAGTGGCCATTCTGCGAGTAATGGCGCATTTCAGGGTTACTCATGGATGGTGGTAGACAAGAGATGCATGATGCAGAATAGATAATTTAAAGGGAACCTATTATGCAAAATTTACTTTTATGTGGTGTTTAAACACAGATGTGTCCACAGTTTGTGTAAACAACCAGCCCATAATGGCAAGAATCCACCCACTCTATTTTTATAATCCCCATAAATCATAAACAGTCTCTCCAAATGCACTGTTCTAGATTTCCCCCTACTCTTATGTAAGAGTAGAGAAGATCCATCCATGACTGGTGACGATTTGCCCTGTTAGCATAGATACCGCCCTGAGTGAGCCGCAGCATTTCTGTTTACTCGCTGTAGCAGCTGGACATATACAAAGTCTGGCAGGGACATGCTCAAATATTTTGGGGGGCAGGGGCTCAAGTGGAAAAAAGCACTTTCGGTATTGACAGTGCTACAGATATCTTTACCAGGGTTCAAAACGCAATGCATAGCACATTAAAATAATTGAAATTATAATATGACGTCTATCAAATCAGGCAGATGCGTTGCTGGTGGTCAAATTATTAATGCGTCGTTAAACGTATAAATAATCTTAGCCTTAAATAGCCAAAACGTTCACATGTTTGTGAACATACATAAGCTTCCTGAAAGAGATGCACGGGATTCATCTAGGGCTTTATTCTTTTTCGATTCTCATTGCCAGACAGCTGTTGTCTTTTCCCGGGCATAGTTGTCACAAGTTGTTGTCAGCCAACAGCAAACACGAGGTGAGGTGGGGCGGGGTGCACGGGAATGGCTTGTCGCGGAGGGAGGGCATCGACAAAGCCGACCTGATCTATAGTATTTTTTTATGCAGTAAATATATTTCTTTGACAGGGAAGCTGTGCTCAAACAGGAATATATATTAATTTATTAAAATAAAATAACACCCCAGAAAAAAGGGCACTTTCTTTCGAGGAAGAAAAAGGGCAGGTGCTCAAGCCCCTTTTATGTCTATGTGTGCACGTGCCTGATGTCGGCACCAAATAACATGACAAGTGTTCTGTTATTGGATGTACCAACAAACATAAGAGTCTCCATAGAATCTCTGCATCTGAGTCACTGAGGAAACCATGTTTGAATTTCATTTATGAAGGAAATGTGCTGAAGAAAGTCGGTAAAGTGTTATATATTTCATTTATATAAATCATTTTATGCCCGACTGAATGAAACGTCCAGTTGCATTCTAAAAGTTGTAACTTCTTCCCGAGTCTCTCCATCAGTTTCTGACTCCAGTTTGAACAATGTAAGGCTGAACATCGCTACTGACAAACGCCATTCTGGCTGCGTAAGATTCTCCAGCTTTGTTGTTGTTGAACAACCGAAGCGCGAGCTGTTGAAGCTCCACCCTCTTCTGGAAAGCAGGCCGGAAGCAGCAGCTCATTTGCATTTAAAGGGACACACACGAAAATTGCGTGTTTTTGCTCACACCCAAATTTGACAAGCTATAATAAATGATCTATGGGGTATTTTGAGCTGTGAACGTCACAGACACATTCTGAGGACACCAGAGACTTATATTACATCTTGTGAAAATGGGCATAATAGGTCCCCTTTAATAAACAAGGAGAGTATAACCAGAATAATAACACTAACCACACTAAATCACAAGAACCGACCAGATTGAACAAAAAAGGGAGTACTTATACACAGAACTAAACTAGATACAGGTGGGATTATTACATAACCTAGGCGGGTCATTCCGTGTCAAATCAACAAGAGGTCCCCATTGGATTTTGATCTTCTTTTTTTTTTTTTTTTCCTGGTGAAAGAAATACATACATGAAGAAGAAAGCTAAAATATTAAATGTCATGAATGTATATTTAATTAGTAATTCACTATTTTGAAGAGGGGAGTCAAAATTACAATTTTCACCAGAGATTTGGAGCCAAAGGTAAAAATGACTTTAGAAAGATGACAGCATCATTATGTTGTAAATAACATTTTTATACAACTTTTTTTTATAGATAACATTTTTACTTATAGTTAGAAGAATGTCTAAAATGGACTATCGAAATGAAGTTTTATTTATATACTAAATAAATAAACTCATGCTGTACTGTACTGTACTGTATATGAGAATGGGGGAAGAAAAATTAGGTGTATACTACAAATGTTTTAATACCAGACGTCCTCTCTCTGTATAGCTTCTGCAGAGTGAATGTGAGAATGCAGAGAATGTGAGCTCTGGTCTTGAATGGCATGTAGGATTAGCAAATGATTTGAAGACCCAGGGGAAAAATGCAGCTTCCAGGACGTGACCGTAGATTCAGTCAGCTGATTCGAAATTATGACGATTCATTTAAGAACACACAGAGGAGAAGTTTTGCTGCAGCACAGAGGGATTCAGTCATTAATGGGTGCATTGCAAGCCCTCCAGCTATGGAAACAAATAGTGCTGATTTTCTAGAAGGTGTCTGTATTTATTTATTTATTTATTTATTTATTTGTTCGCTTATTTATGTTTAGCAAAGCAAGGAACATTATACTGAATAATACTTCTCTTTTCAGATGGAACAATATGCCCAAATATGAGAGTAACATTCTAGGAAATGCAGACATTGTGTGCGTATCCTGGGTAATGAAATGTTTAAAAAGCATTTGGAAACACTGTGCAAATGTTGTGTCATGATCTCCCAAAGAAACAACCTGCATGCTTCCTCACACTTCTTTTTATCTCGCAAAGAGGAAAATCTTATACCGTTTTCTGCAAGACAGGTTGAGGATACCCACCCATTGGAGAACACATTGCTTTTGAAGTGCTGTAATGCGGACTAGACCAGACACTGAAGCGTATCAAAGAGAAGTGCACAGTTGTCAGAGTATGGGTTAAATTAAGGACTGCTGTGTCCATTTGAATGTGCTCCACTTTTGCAGCTGTTGTCTATGTTTATGACATGAATTTTTGTCTCTCTCTCTCTCTCTCTCTCTTTTTTTTCTTCTTTTGTTGTTTTCTTTTCTTTTTCCCATGGGTGGTACTGGCTCAACATTTCACTGAACAATATGTGGCCAAATGTCTTGTGTAATAATGTTTGTGGAGTTCTTTAGTGTGTCGAGTGATTCTCTTCAAGCTACTTAGATGGAAATAACATGTCTTTCTCGGAAGAAATAAAAAACACCCAGAACTGTCAGCACAGTGCAGGGTTATTAGAGTTTAAAAAAACTAAAATAAAAACAGAAAAAAATGTTACTTGAAATATCATAAACTTTAACTGAAATAAAATAAACATAAAAAATGTATACTTATTTTATTAAACTAGGTGCTCAAACAACATTTCTTATTTTCATTTAGTTTAACTTGATGCACTAAAATAACTAAAAGTAAAAATGAAATAAAAATGAATAAAAATATATAGACATTTAAAAAAAACACTTTATTTTACACTGTCAGTTACATATGTTACATGTAGTTACGATAGTAAATTATGCATAATTACATGCAACTAACCCTCAACCAAACTAAACCCTAAACCTAACCTTATAGTAAGTACATGCAGTTAATTAATATTATTCAGTACTTAAATGTATAATTACAGTGTAACAAAGACACCTTAAAATAAAGTGTAACCATAAAAATAATAATAATAATAATAATAATAATTCAAAAGAAAGAAGATTAATTTATTTGAATTAAAGTCACCATGAATTCACAATTAACAGTTTATTATTATTATTATTATTATTATTGTTTTATGGAATAATGCAGTATATATTATTAGAAAGGATGTATATGTGCACAACATTATTATTATTTTTTTAATACATGTTCCTCATAATCTTTAATTAAAATAACTTCCCCTCTCAGTGATATCTCTATCTTCTCTGATGATGCTGGTGCGAATGTGGGACAACCTGTCACTCACATGAGACTGGCCAAGAGCAAACCACAACCATCCATCCAAACAATTCCCCAGGGACAAAATCAAGTCCCGTCCTACATTATTTCTTGTTCAAGAATCTGTTTCGCTTCGATATACGTCACAATAGTGGAAAAAAAAGAGACAAAACTTCCATTTCATACTGACTTTAAAATTAACTAGTGTGGCATGTTCACTGTAAAAAGATATTGTCTTGATTTTACTCAAAAAATTTATTTACTCAAATAAATAAATAAAATAATAATTGAGGCAACTATTTGTAACAGACTTCTAAGTATTTTTAAATCATCTAATTTGTTTGACCGAATAAACTTTACATGGCTTCAACATGCACCCTTAAGTAATTTCAACTCAATTTTCCTTATAAACACAACTCAAATACTTTGTGTAGCAGAAACATAATTTATAATTTCATATGATGCACTGCGCCTACCTGTCATAAGCCTAATGTCAGGCTCCACTCGTTACCACGACAGTATTGAACAAAACAGGGAGTACTTATACACAGAACTAAACTAGATACAGGTGGGATTATTACATAACCTAGGCGGGTCATTCCATGTCAACTCAACAAGAGGTCCCCAGCTAAAACAATTGGATTTTGGTCTTCTTCTTTTTTTTTTTTTCTTCTGGTGAAAGAAATACATACATGAAGAAGAAAGCCAAAATATTAAATGTCATGAATGTATATTTAATTAGTAATTCACTATTTTGTAGAGGGGAGTCAAAATTACAATTTTCACCAGAGATTTGTCGCCAAATCTGAAGCCAAAGGTAAAAATGTCTTTAGAAAGATGGCAGCATCATTATGTTGTAAATAACATTTTTATATAACTGACAGTAACCCCTAAAACAATAACCCCTAAAACTCCAACATGACAAAAACTTTTCTAAATCTCAATTTAATAGAACATTAAACAATAATAACAAGCCTTAGTTCATCTTGCTTAAAAACAAATGAAGATAAAAACTTCAACATTTTCTCTCCCATTTAAATCCCATGCAAATGATTCTGGGAACTTTACATATCCTTACCCAATTAAGTAGATTGTACACAATAAAATTAAGTTGTGACAAAATGTTAATTTAAATATAATACTGAACAAGCAGCAAACATCCTCATTTCAGCTGCAAAAAATAATAATAATAAATAAATAAAAAAATAAAACTTTCCAAACAAGGGAATAAATAAAGACAAGATCACAGCAAGATGCTAGCAGCACATCACGACACGTCAAAAGCAAGAAATCATTATAATTAGTGATTCTACTGGATGCTGTGCAGCGCGATGAGACAGTAAATGGATGCCCTGTAGTATACCTGAGGTAATCCACGCGATTGTGAAGCTTCCAACAGCAGAACTAATGGATTTGGAAAAGTCAACATATAGGGAGAACATGCAAACTTCACACAGAAAGGCTTCCTGGCTCCAAACCAGGAACCTCGTTACCACCCAAACTCATGACAGCTAAACTGAGTGCAAGAAAGGCGCTACTGTAAAGATGTGACAGTTCATTCTACCCATGACGTCAATGAGCTAAGCCAACCTGTCCTCAAATCAGAGGCTAATAAAGCCTGAATTACTTTTAGCACCACAGCCCCAAGCGACAGGCTTGGCAAATGTCTATTAAAATCAAATTAATGGTTTACGTGGAAGTTCTTTATCTAAAGCATTTCCATAGCAAAGCAATACTGCAACAAAAAGCTATCTTCCAACTGATAAAACATCCAACTTTGCTTTTGAAAGATCTGCCGGTGTGTCCTGTCACCACGGCTTTAAATCACCCCCCACTTTTTAATGAGAAACTGCGACTCTATCGCAGGTAATTAAAAATCGGCCAATCTGATTCATCCCAGACAATGCCATTGACTAAATTAAAAACTAAAAGGGGAACTGTGCTAATATTGCGCACAGACTGGCAGGACTAAAAGAAGTGCATAAGCTCAAATAAACAAACCCTTTGGCAAATAGGACTCAGTAAAACACTTAATTTAAAAGGAGCTGACGATGGAGTCATGCTTGAGAAGGGAAATGTTAGCAGGTTGGTAAAAACCCATACTTAATCATTGTCCGTTCCAAATTGTTACCCAATTACCTTGTTGCAGCTGGAAGGAGTGAAATGCTCTGCCCAAACGAGCACATCAAAACAAGATACCCTGTCTAATGCCTCATTTTATGGACTAATTATAGTTTTGTTTTAATAACACTCTCGTCCAGCTTCTCTCAATGCTGGTATCTCTCTGCATCAGATGATTTTAATAATGGAGAATAGCCTGATTAAAATGTCCCGATTTCCCCATGACATTTTCATGCATTAAGATGGCTTCGGTGTTTAATTTGAAGGGAGTGCCAGTACTGCAGTCGACTCACAGCGCTGTTAAATTAAATGCTTGCGGGCGAAGCTAAAGCATTGTTCACATTTCCTGTGAGTTCAACAGGTAAATGACAAAGTGGAAGCCTTTCTTTCTCACACACAAACTCACACACACTTTGTTCTGCTCAGTGAAAATCAAACATCAATCTTGGGAGGTCACCAGCAACCTTGTAGGATTCTGGCTTTTGATTCATTGAAGGCTTCAGCTTAAATGCTCCTGAAGGGTGATGTTAATAGAGTAAGGGAGATGCCATATATTTGTGTCAGAATGTACGTTTTCTTCACTCTTTATGTTTTGTCATTTACCGTAAATGCTCTTGGCAAGCTAGTCGCTCATCAGTTAAAGTAACATATTTGATATTGTTTAGCCTGACTTTAGCCTGCCTTGTTGCAGGGTCACTGTGCAAGGGATATGTGTTGAAGTGCATGCCATTTGGCAAAATTAATTCAAAGCTTTGCAATGTCATAAACAGACAACACTTGAGTTGAGCAAATAAGGGATTTCTAGTATGAAGACATCATATACAGAGGCGAGGTTTACTATGAAAATATATGGGATTAGGTTCACATTAACTTCCTTGAAGTGATATATCAATGTGCAGTTGCTACCTTAGCAAATGTCCCCTTCTGATTTGAAATTCGATATGTAGTTCCCCCTAAAAATGTTCATTTTAGGATGAACTGTTTCTTTAAGGTGTCCAAATCAGTGGTGACAGTAACAAAGTATTTCTCCTTTGTTACTGTACTTAAGTACATTTTTCAAATATCTGCTTTATCAGAGCTTTTTTAATTTTGGGAAACTTTTACTTTTGTTTCACTACATTCCAAAGCAAAATAATATTGTACTGTTTATTCCACTACATTCCAAAAAAATATATCGTTCTTCATTATTTCGAACTGATGAAATCAACACCCCCCTCTGAGATGAGATAGTGATGTCTGATTCGTGAACACGTTGATCCTTTCCAATGAACCTGCTTAATTTGTTAACAAATAACATTGAATTATTCATTTGCAAGTCAGACTGATCCAATTGCAGCTGTTCTTGAGTCAACAACTCACTGATTCAAGGATCTGGTCAAAAATGAGACTAGAACAGGTATATTGGCTGCCTTTAAGTTCCCTCGCCAATTTCCCTTCGTCTCGTTCACTCGGATGTACGCCATTGCGTACGTTGCACAAGTACCCACTACTAGCGGAACCTTTGCAATGTGTTTATATGAAACGCCCTAAGCCCTTGGTCACTTGGAATTCTCAGTGGAGCTTATTTACTTTAATTTTTTTTTTTTTTCCTTTTTTTTTTTCTGTATGCATTTGTTTTATGCACCATTCTATAGGTCTGTATGTTTGCTTGGGCTGTTGGAAATATACATATAAAATTACACAAACAAAAATGATAATACAATATACTATAGCAGTCAGTTTAAGGTAGCCTAGCTACAAGTATTATGCAGGTCAATGTCAAAATAACCCCAATATCATACACTAGATTTGTGTAGGATGGGGGTAAATTAAGCGTGATCTGCTGTGCCGTAACAATCAACTTGACGAAGATGAACACACTTCAAAATTTTAGATAAAATAATCAAATAATGTCCATGCATCCTCCCCGCTGCTATAGCAGTTCCAAATGATCTAAGCTAGTATGTCTGCATACGGTTCCTTTTAAAAAGATAATGCATTTTGCCCCATGTGACGTCTATACATCTTTTTCTTTTTTTAGTATTTGTCGCCACATATTTGCACAAAATTAGTTTATCACCTACTTTTAAAATACTGTTATATTATTTCACTACTTTGCACAATTGAATTACCAGTAAGTGACTTAAATATTTCAGTATAGTAGAATTTAACATTTTTATAGTGTGTCATAAGTGCTTGTAATAAAAAATAAAACATTTGCTTATTTGCAATAAATATTAAATGTATGCACTACTCAGTGCTGACTGATGACTAGCACTGGCTACAATAAATATATGGTTCATCAATCAGTACTTTTCACATTTAATACTTCTGTATGTTAACAATCAAGTACTTTTGTAATTTTACTCAATTAACCCCAAAAATGAGTATTTATACTTTTACTGGAATAATATTTTAATAGGGTATCTGTGCTTTTACTCTAGTATTTGATTTGTGTACTTGGCTTATCCACATTGTGTGCATGAAATAGATGCTGACACAGTCGAAACACACCATCGTTGCCGAAATTTTGGCACATCTCTAAATGGGACTCTTGGAAAACAACTATAATATATGTTTCATATCTCTGCTTACCTTTCATAGTCATGTTTTCTATTGTTCTTAAGTTGTTTTCAAATGAGCTCTGGTATTGTCTTATCTTACACTCTTACAAGAAATTTTATTTATATTCTTGCATGCAGATGAAGGCTTCCTCCTACAATTCCCATACGTTTTATTGAATCATCAAGTCTGTTACAGTTTTTCCCAATTACTTAGACACAATTCTGGGAACAACTCACCATTTTCTCAAATCTTCACGCACAATTTTAAAAACTCACACCTAACAGTACAAACAGCTAACTTCTGAATCCCAATTTTAACTTTGCCATCAGACAATACAAACAAACTGTCAAAAGCACAGACTACATGACTGTTTTTTACACGCTGTAGGGATACATTCAAAACACTGCTACCGAATGCTTTACAAGTTTTCTGATCAATAATTTGGAACTTAGTGAAATCACAGCACTGACAAATAACTCTTTCAGAAGCAACCCTGACAAAAAAAATAAATAAATAAAAAGCAAAACAGTACTGTTTTATACGTTTATGTGCTTACATAATTGGATAAAGCAAAACTGTATATGCCGTTTTGGACAAAAAGCTGACCTTTGAAATGTCACACTGACAAAACATGTAAGGAAGAGTCCATGCAGAGTATAATACTTTTACAGTATTTCCAAAGGCAGCAAATGTACAGGTTACTCAGCAACAGCATCAGCATCAACATCTCGTCTCAGGTCTGGGTCAGGCCACAATTTCTCATCAACATCACACATTATGTTTGCTCTTGCGAGGCAGCGTGATAAAAATGCTCTTGTGTGCCTTATATGACCCTGGATAGACTGCACAGACATCTCCACAGGCGTCCAGCATTGCTTCCAGTAGGTTTTGGTGTATGTAGGGGTTGCGGTCATATACTTTCCACCACCATGCTGAGAAAAATTCCTCAATCAGATTCAGAAATGGGGAATATGCTGGTAAAAAAAAGAACAGTGAACCTGGGGTGGGCATTGAACCAGGAGTAAACCAGAGCAGCAAGATGGAAACTCACGTTATTCCAAATGACAACATATTGGACCTGATCTAGTTGCCCTGGTTGCCCTGGTTCCCCCGGCTCCCCTTCCTGTTACAGAATGTTATCATGCAGCTGATTTAGATATTGAAGGAGTTGCGCCATGTTGTATGGACCCAGTTTGGCATCTCCCCTCCCCCTTACGGTGACCAAGGATGTTGCGCCTTTTTGTCAGGTTGAACACTGCCTCATCAATGAAGATGTACTCATGGGGGTCAGCAATTGCATCCAGCTCAAAGATCCTCTACAGAAGTAAAAATAATAATAATAATAATAATACAGTACTGTACTACAAATACAGTACTGTATTGATGTGCAGGAGATATTCTACACACTGTAAAAAATTCTGTACTGTATATCAGTTACCTGCACATATTGGAATTGTTGCTCCTTAACTCTGTTTGAATTCCTTTCATAAGGCACACGGTACAGCTGCTTTGTCCTTATTTGGTTCCTCTGAATGATCCGTTCAATAGTGGAAATGCTGATGCTGTCATTTCCTTGGAAGACTACCTGGTCTATTTGGGTTTGAATTTCTTTCAAACGGATGGCATTATTGGCAATTACCATATTCACCAGGGCAGTCTCCTGCTCAGCTGTGAGAAGTCTTCTCCTACCTCCTATAGATGGCCACCTCTCAGTTCTGCAACAATGAAAGGACCATTACTGAATTATGATCATCCATGACTGTGGTAAAAACTACACTGAAAAAAAAAAAGTGGGGATTCAATCTATATGTACTACAGCATTACATATATCACAGTAACAAAGCAAATTACCCATTTCCCTCCTGAAAGTACGGACAATGGATGCAACCGTGTAACGGCTTAGGTTTGGTTGCACTAACTGTCCAGCTTCTTTCATAATCCTCCCATGTATGAGCACATGATGAACTAGGGTGGCACGGATTTCATCAGAGATTACTTGTCTTTGTCTTCCTCTTCCTTTTCCTCTTCCATGATGTTGTCTTACAACATCAGCATTGTTAGGATCCATTGTTTAAAGGCACATGGACATTGCTCCAGGTCCCATTTAATGACCATTTAATTCTGACTGGTGTGTTACGTTTTTTTTTTTGTTTTTGTTTTTCAACTGCTTACACACAAAACTTTGCCTCTTTTTTTCAAAACTTTGCCTCTTTTTTTCAAAACTTTACACGCAAATCCAAGAATTGCACACACAAAACGCAAAATGCCTCACTTCTCTTGCAAAATGAATTACTGCATTCAAAATATCACAAACACATCCCAAAAGCAAACATTTGTCTTACTTTTCAAACACATTTGCCATAATATTCTATCATATACACACAGTTATTCAAAACCTAAAGCTCTTCTTTCATAAGCTGCTATGTACATTTCTGTACAAGATTGAAAGTAATTGGCAGAAAGATGTTGAAAAGTTCACGGTAAACAGGAAAGCAATATTGAAACCAATATTTTTTTTTTTTTTTTTACTGTAAGCATTTGTGGTTCTGAATACAGTATTGCAAAGTACGTAAGAAAATATAATACATCAACCATGTGTAGTTGGACAAAAAAAAAAAAAAAAAAAAACTAGCATAATTTTGAAAAAGATGAATATTCCAAAGGAATGGTGTGTATGTGTGTCCTGGTAGGGGACCAAATGTCCTCACAAGTATAGTAATACCAGTGCATTTTGACTTCGTGGGGACATTTATATACAGAATATACAGTATAAAAACCATTATGCCTATGGAATGTCCCCATAGAACATGGAAACCCAACATGTGTGTGTGTGTGTGTTTGTTAGTGGGCGAGATGGTTGGGTGTATCTAGGCTCCATCTCTCCTCCTGGCTGGATCCGGCCACAATACTTCATCCACGTCACATGCTATGTTCTCTCTTGCGTATCCAACCTTGGATAGAGGCAGTGTCAGAGTCTCCACATGCCTCCTCCATTGCCTGGAGAAGTGTTATGTTGACATAGGGACGACGATCATGCACTTTCCAGCACCGTGTGGAGAAAAATTCCTCAATAGGGTTTAGAAATGATGAATATTGAAGCAAGTAAACAACAGAAAAGTTGTTCAAAACCTATAACTTGACCTTTGGCCTATTTATAGGCCTATTCTAAAGCCATGATCGGTTGATGTTAAGTAAAGCAATGAGTGTTTGCACATGTGAGGAGTTAGTGTGAGGCACTGATGAATTAGTGTGGCATTTTGATTGGTTGTGTTTGAAAAAGGAAATCAAGATACTTCCTGTTAGATTTTTGTGTGTTACATAGAGAATTGTGTGTTGTGTTTTGCAAAAAGTGTTTTATGAAATTGAAAACCGAGTTGAAGGCCAAGAATTAGTGTATGGTTTTGCTGTTTGAGTGTCAGGTTTCAGAAATTGTGTGACAAGTAAAGATTTTGTGTGTAAGCAGTTGAAAAAACTGTAACAATTGTGAGTCTTAGTGTTTGCACCTGGAGAAAGGTGTGCTCTTTGATGACTCTCTTCTGATGACTTCAGTTAATTATATTGAGAGCATGTGTTTGGTGAATGAACTTACAGTGCAATGAATGATTTATTTGACCACTTTTGTGAAAGTTTTTACAGAATGAGTTTTGAATATTGAAGCATGTGTGAAAACAGGTGAATAGGGTTTACAGTTGTGGGAAATGCATGTGTGTGTTTGGGAATGACATAAGCGTATCTGTTTTTGTGCTATAGAAACCAGTTTTTGTGTTTAAGCAATTGAGAAAAACGTCTCGGTTACGACTGTAACCTTAGTTCCCTGAAGAGGGAACTCGCGTTGCGTCGAGAAATTGACGCTTTGGGAATGCAACGCGTGATGTCGTCATGAAGCACGTGTGAAATCAGTCCAATGGTGTGTCGAGACGTCAGAAGCGGGTGACGTCACGGCCAGGAAGCTATAAAGCACGCTCAAACAAAGCAACGCTAGCTTAAAGTGTCTGAGGTAAGCGCTGACAGGCGTGCCGGAAGTATGGCAGGGCGACGCAACGTCTCGTTCCCTCTTCAGGGAACTAAGGTTACAGTCGTAACCGAGACGTTCCCTTTCAAGGGAACTCGCATTGCGTCGAGAAATTGACGCTTTGGGAACGTTAATACCCACACCGCCATAGTTACAAGGGCCTGTCTGGTGTGGCTCGTCAGTCGCCAGAGAGAACCCGGGCCCCGGGGAAGCTAAGGTCAAGTGAATAAAACCTGACGAATGTGTGCGGTGAGGACCAGCCTGCCGCATCACAGACGTCGTGTAGAGAGGCTCCCGAAAGAAGGGCTTTGGAGGCCGCCATACTTCTGGTAGAGTGGGCTCGGACTGCTAGAGGTGACGGCAGTCCGACCGACTCGTAAGCAAGTGAGATAGCCTCGACTAACCACTTACTCATCCTCTGCTTAGACGCCGGGGCCCCTTTATTGGGGGACCCGAAGAGGATAAACAATTGCTCAGTCTTACGCCACAGGGCAGCTCTGTGGACGTAAGCATCTAGGGCCCGAACAGGGCAAAGCAAATTAAGGCGTTCCTGGTCTGACGTCCTGAAGGGAGGAGGACAGAAGGCCTGCAGTACAATGGGGCTAACCACATTAGTGGGATCTTTAGGAATGTAGCCAGGTCTGGGATGAAGGAAGGCTTTCACCATACCAGGTGCAAATTCCAAGCACGAGGGAGCAACCGAAAGGGCCTGTAGATCTCCTATTCTTTTCAAGGAAGATATGGCGAGGAGGAACAGTGTTTTTAGGGTCAAAAACTTAACTGGAACCTCCTCAATCGGTTCAAAGGGGGCTAGGGATAGGCCTTGGAGCACCACGGCCAAATCCCATGCCGGAACCCTCGTGCGTACCGCGGGCCTCAGCCTCAGGGTGCCACGGAGGAAGCGAGTAATAAGTGGGTCTCTACCAAGAGAAGAACCAGCCAAGGGTATGTGGTAAGCCGCAATGGCCGCCACATAAACCTTTAGCGTGGAGGGAGATAACCCTGCAGTGAACCGTTCCTGCAGAAATTCCAAGACCGTACCAATGGGACAGGAAACTGGATCAAACTGACGACTACTGCACTAAGAAGTGAAAAGTTTCCACTTCAGGGTGTATAGCTTCCTCGTGGAGGGAGCTCTAGATTGGAGAATGGTCCCTACAACCTCGGTTGAGAGACCGGAATCTATGAGCTGGGCCCCCTCAGAGGCCAAGCCCACAGGCTCCAGAGCTCTGGGCGGGGGTGGAAAATTGTGCCCCCTGCCTGGGACAGAAGGTCCCTCCTGACGGGAATCTCCCAGGGAGAGCCGTCCAGGAGAGATACTAGGTCCGAGAACCGCACTCTGCCTGGCCAGCGCGGGGCTATCAAGGTGAGCCGGACGTGGTCCCGGCGAACTCTTTCTAGATCTCCCGGGAGCAGAGCGATCGGGGGAAATGCGTACAGACGAAGCCTCGGCCACGTCTGTACCATAGCATCCAGTCCGAGAGGAGCTGGATGCGTGAGGGAGAACCAGAGTGGAGAGTGAGAAGTCTCTCGAGATGCAAACAGATCCACCTGAGCCTGGCCGAACCTTTCCCATATTTGCTCCACCACCTCGGGGTGGAGCCTCCATTCCCCGGGCCTCAGCCCCTGCCTCGACAGGACGTCTGCTCCAACGTTCTGGACCCCGGGGATATAAGCTGCCCTGAGTGACAGAAATTTCCCCTGGGACCACAGGAGGATTCGGCGCGCCAACTTGGAGAGTGGACGTGACCGCAGACCCCCCTGATGATTTATATAGGCGACTACCGATGTGTTGTCTGACAGGACAAGAACATGGTGGCCCCTGAGATCTGAGAGAAAAGTCTTGAGGGCCAGAAAGACAGCCAGCATCTCCAGGCAGTTGATGTGCCAGGAGAGGTGGTGAGCGCCCCACAGACCTTGGGTCGAGCGTCCGTCTAAGACCGCTCCCCAGCCCGTGAGGGAAGCATCTGTCGTTAGCATTTTGCAACGACAAGGAGCTCCCAGCACGGGCCCTTGGGATAGAAACCAGGACTTCTTCCAAATGGCCAGGGCCTGTAGACAACGCCACGTGACCTTGATCATGCGAAAAGGATTTCCCCTCGGGGAGAATCCCCTGGTTCTGAGCCACCACTGCAGGGGTCTCATGTGCAGCAGACCAAAAGGTATCACGTTGGATGCCGCTGCCATCAGCCCCAACAGCCTCTGAAACTGTTTTACAGTGAGTGACTGGCCTAGCTTTAACCGGCTTACGGTAGAAAGGATTGATTCGATGCGAGCAGGAGAAAGACGCGCCTGCATCGCAACAGAGTCCCAAACCACGCCCAGAAAAGTGGTTCTCTGAACTGGAGAAAGCATACTCTTCTTGGCGTTGAGCCTCAACCCCAGGCTCTTCATGTGAGCGAGGACGACATCTCGATGCCGAGCCGCTAACTGTTGTGAATGAGCCAGAATCAACCAATCGTCTATATAATTGAGGACGCGAATGCCCTGGAGACGTAGAGGTGCAAGAGCTGCATCCATACATTTGGTGAATGTGCGGGGTGATAACGCTAGGCCGAATGGAAGAACCCGATATTGGTAAGCTTTGCCCCCAAAAGCAAACCTCAGGAACTTCCTGTGATGTGGAAGGATGGAGATATGAAAGTATGCGTCCTTGAGGTCGATCGTAACAAACCAGTCCTCGGACCTGATTTGAGATACGATCTGCCTCAGTGTCAACATCTTGAACTTGAGTTTCATAACAGACTGGTTCAGTTGACGAAGATCTAGAATAGGACGCAGCCCGCCATCCTTCTTTGGAACAATAAAGTAACGGCTGTAGAAACCGTTCTCTGCATCGGAGGGAAGTACATAATCTATGGCTCCTTTCTCCAATAGAGTTTTTACTTCTTGTTCCAGAACCAGAGCCTGCTCGGGGCCCACCACAGTGGGTAGGACCCCCATAAACCGGGGCGGGCGAGACCCGAACTGAATGGCATAACCTTTTTCGATTGTACGCAGGACCCATTGAGAAATATTTGGCAGTAGCTTCCACGCTGTCAGATATTCTACTAAGGGAACCAGTCTCTCGAGACTGGCCTCTGGTATATCTTGAATAACCAGTTCGGTGCCCCGATGCGGCGCACCGGCAGGGGGCAACCGAACTGATCGCTCTGAGACCCTCCTCAGAGGGAGCGAACACCCCAGCACCGCTAAACTTACGGGCGGATGCTTGAGTGAATGTTCGCTGGGGGCCGCTGCGCCCTGGAATACCCAAGATGGCAGGGTTGGCAGAACGGTCCCCTGAGGGCACCGAAGAGAAGTGAGCGCCGTGCGCTGAGGTGTAAAACACCTCTCTCCGGAGGGGACTGCCCTCAAAGTCCTGACGCTGCTGGCGTCAGGGCTTTTTCCCCGCAGCCTTCTTGGCGATAAGGACGGATCGCAGATCCATCCTACCCCTCGAAGGCTGCGGTTGAGACCGACCACCCGTCCCCCCGTGTCGCTGAGGGGGAGTACGGGTGGTAACGCTCTGCTTCTGGGCAGCACGATGCTTTTGCTGTTGTGAGGAGCTGGCTTTAGAAGTGTGGGGCTGCTGGTGTTGTTGAGCAGCCCCGGGGGTATGAGAGCGGCGGGGGAGGAGCTTCTGGAACGCCGCCGCTTGTTTATTAGCCTCCTGGAACCTCTCGACGACCGTATTGACAGCGTCGCCGAAGAGGCCAGGAGGCATAAGCGGGGCGTACAACAGGAAATGTTTATCTTTATCTTTTATGGAGCTAAGGTTCAGCCATAAATGCCTCTCCGTGGCCACCAGGGCTGCCATGGCACGACCGACAGATTTGGCCGTCTCCTTGGTGGCCCGGAGAGATAAATCAGCTGCCCGACGCAGCTCATCAACTACGTCGGGAGTCATTCCCCCGCCCTCATCAATATCCCCCAAAAGTTCGGCTTGGTAGGCCTGCAGCACGCCCATAGTATGAAGGCATGCCGCAGCCTGACCAGAGGCCTGATAAGCTTTGCCCACCAAGCTAGATGTAACCCTCACAGGCTTGGTGGGCAGTGTCGGGGCCTTTAGGGGCGATGCTGATTGTGGAGAGAGATAGCTAGCAAGCGTCTCCTCCACTTTTGGCATCGTCCCATACCCGTGCTCCTTGAGCCCCACTATCGATGCATAGTGCGTGGTTTGAGCACTATGCACCCGATAGGAGGCCGGTTTCTTCCAGGACCTCGACACCTCAGTGTGGAGGTCTGGGAAGAAGGGGAGACCCCGACGGGGAGGCTGCGCTCGCGAGGGCAGGAAGCGCTCATCCAGTTTACTTTTAGGACGAACGTCCTGCCTCTCCGCCGGCCAGTCGATGTTTAGTTTGGCCACGGCGCGAGTTATGACCTCTACCAGCTCCTCATAAGCCGGAGAGTGGGATGGCGAGTCCTCACTCTCTGCTACGTCGGTGCTCTCCACATCCAGCTCCTCGGAGCTGGACACGTTAAGCACCGGTGCTTCACCCAGTGTGGAAGGAACCGCAAAGCGTGCTTCCAGGCACTGAGAAAAAGCACTGGATCTGTCAGGTGAGGGCTGAGATAGGGCGGGGCCCGTCTCAAACCCCTCTGACAAATCCATTTGCGATCCCCAAGATCTGGATCGGCGCTGTGCCTCGGCAGCAGCGGGACCCGAACCCTGGGGAACGCGAGCCTGAGCGCCCTCATCAAACAGCGCCAGGCGGGAGCGGAGCGTCCGCAATGGAAGGCGGTCGCAGTGCTCACAGCCAGCACCCTCGAGTGCTGACCGGGCATGCTCCGCTCCCAAGCAGGCAACACAAAGATCATGTGTATCCCCGCCCGTGATGTAACGTGGGCAGGGAGGAACACAAGATCTGAACTGCTTCTCGGCCATAATAAAGGGTAGTAATGACAAACAACACCAAATAGGACATACGAGACACAGAGCGCAACTGAAGACACAGAAGCTAGCGTTGCTTTGTTTGAGCGTGCTTTATAGCTTCCTGGCCGTGACGTCACCCGCTTCTGACGTCTCGACACACCATTGGACTGATTTCACACGTGCTTCATGACGACATCACGCGTTGCGTTCCCAAAGCGTCAATTTCTCGACGCAACGCGAGTTCCCTTGAAAGGGAACTGTAAATCCATAAGGACATGTAAATCTTTCAAATAGGATGCAAGCAGTGGTTGATATTGATAGCAGTTCTATAGTATAACATAACAGAAGACTTTGGCCCTAAGAGCAATATTTAATGACATTGCGAATACATTGAGAATTTGATGAAGTACCTTTTATTTAACTCTTTTGTTTGAATTGATTGAGCGGACAGCTTTTCTGCCAAAACCAACTTTTAGCTGAAATGTTACTTTTTTTACACATTTGACAAGGCTTTTGCAGAAGACTCAAAGGGTTTGGCTCTTACATCGACATCCTGTCGGTTTAAAATCTCTGCTTCTTCTTCTTTTAGAGAGGCAGAGGAACACTTAAAAAAGATCTCTGATCACATCACATGGCATTATAAGCTGTCATGCGAATAGAGAAGCAGAGGTTATGATTATTGTTAAATGGATGCAGTTAAAATCCACTTCAAGTTCTTCAAGTGTGTGTGGGTGTGTTGTCATGGTAAACCCTACGTTATGGGGGCAACATATCCCAAAAATTGAAATTTTTTTGGTCCCCATGGGGAAAACACTCTCTCTCTCTCTCTCTCTCTCTCTCTTTGTGTGTGTGTGTGTGTGTGTGTGTGTAATGTAAATTGTTCACTGTATAGGAAAGAGCAGCAGGGACATTTTTGTAGTGTGCCGAAAAAAGAATGTGACATGAAAAAAGAATATGACATGCGACTAAATGATGACAGATTTTCATTTTGCACTGAACTGTCCTATTTATTCAATCAGTCCTTCCACATTCTCCATCTCAAACTTTCATTCTCCTTGTCTCTCTTCTTTTCCTTGCAGCTGTCTGTCAAAATACCCTCTCATCAACCCATTTCCACCCACACAGCTCTCTCTCTCTCTCACACACAGGCCATTATGTTAAAAGATGTGGTCCATTAGATGGCAGACAATGCAATCAGTTGATTAAAAGCTGTTTCGACCACCAGCATCAATCAGTCTCAGCATGGAGAGCCCCGGAGGCTGTTGTGTGATTTTGTAGAGTCCTGTGACCCTTGCAGTGACCCATGTCATGTGACATGGACAGGTGTCTCTCTATCAGATTGTTGAAGGGCTGCCTTGAACCATGCCATGAATTCCTGCATTTCACATGATCAGCACCTTGTGCTTTCTGCTGCCATCACACCTATACATAATTATGTTTGATGTTTTAATTTTAATGTCTTCATAAAAAGGACAGTTAAACTTTTACCTGAAAATAAGCCAAAGATGTAAAATAGACAAATCAATTTGGCATTATGAGTGTTGCCTTGGAAACAGAAATTTCTATGGCTAGTACAATGTCTGAGTAGTTACAGTTACTGTATTTCCTGATGTAAACGTAAAATAAGCCATGCATGGAACGTATGACCACAGAAAGCTTTTTTGCCCATCTTTTATGTGTTCATTTACTAATTGTCAGGACACAGACGAAGGCAGAGGGGTGAGTGAACACTGATGTTTATTTAAACAGAGGCATGAACACAGGTAATGGAGATTGCAGGTGAGTAGATGAACAAGCACTTTTAAAACAGTCACTTAGCTGATAGTAATGAGAGTTCTTTCTCGTAGGTTGGGAACACAACGTGGAGCAGACGACTGGAGATGGAAGACGATGGGAGGAAGACGCAGGTAAGTAGCAGGTAAGTAGCAGGTAAGTAGTCCATGTAAGTCTGACGAGACCAGACACTGAGTGCAGGGAGTGAGTGTCTTTTAAAGTGTCACTGGTGATGAGGTGCAGGTGATCAGAACTCAGGGGATTGTGAACGAGTGGCTGGAGCGTGAAGATCTGGTGACGATGTGTTGTGATTGGAGGGTGTAGGCTGTGACTCCGTGACAGTACCCCCCCTCCACGGAGCAGGACGGTCCGGGTGTTCAGCGCGGAATTGAGTAAGGAGTGAGGGGTCAAGGATGTTGTGACGGTTGACCCAGGAACGTTCCTCTGGGCCATAGTCCTCCCAGTCAACGAGGTATTCGATTTGGGCACCCCGTCATCGGGAGTCGAGGATCGCCCGCATCCGGTAGATGGTCTCCTCTTCGGCAATGTCAGGAGGAGGAGGTACCGGTAGGTGACTTCGTTGAGCTGCCTCTGTATGGTAAAGGGACCTATGTACCGGAGACAGATGTCCCGTGTTAAGAGCCATACCTTCTGGCCAGGTTGGTACTGAGGAGTGGGGCCTCTTCTGGCGTCAGCGTGCCTCTTGTGTCTCCGGACTGCCTGCTGGAGATGGACATGAGCCGTGTCACACACTCTCTCGCTCTACTAGAACCTCCGAGGGCTCACTCGACCAGGGGAAGAGTGGTGGTTGGTAGCCCAGGATACACTGGAACGGGGTGAGCCCGGTGGTGGTCTGCCGGAGGGAATTCTGGGCATACTCCGCCCAGGGTAGGAACTGGCTCCAGCTGTCCTGGTTCTAGTGGCAGTAGACTCTCAGGTATCTCCTGATTTCCTGGATCTTGTGCTCAGTCTGGCCGTTGGTCTGCAGGTGGTAACCGGATGACAGGCTGATGGACACTCCTAGGAGTCTGAAGAAGGCTTGCCACACTCTAGATATGAACTGAGGTCCACGGTCGGAAATGATGTCTTCGGGAATGCCGAAATGATGGAAGACATTCTTGAACAATGCTTCGGCGGCATCGAATGCAGCCCTTGAGGGGTACGAGTTTGCAAGCCTTGGAGAATCGATCCACTATTACCTATACACAGGTGTAGCCTTTAGAGGATGGTAGATCTGTCATGAAGTCGATGCCCATATGTGTCCACGGTCTACGGGGTATTGGTAGAGGAACTAGTTTACCCTTCGGAAGCCTCCTAGGAGTGTCGGCAACGGCACAGACTGAGCATCCCCTGATGTAACAGGAGACATCCTGAGACATGGAGGGCCACCAGTAGTGTTGCCGCAGGAGCGAGAGGGTACGTAAACTGCCTGGGTGTCCAGAGCCCGGAGAGGTGTGAGCTAAGTCCATGAGGGGCTGACGGTGGACCAGTGGAACATAGAGAAGCCCCTCAGGACCTCCCGGTGGAGCTGGCTCGGAGCGGTTATCTTGGGAGATGCATTGATTGATGGACCACAGGATAGGGCTGACAATCATGGCTGGAAGGAGGATAGGTTCAGGTTTGGGATTGTCTGGATCAGGTTGATACAGCCAGGATAAGGCATCAGCTTTGCAGTTCTTGGTTCCTGGGCGGTAGGAGACTGTGAAGTTGAATCTAGTGAAGAAGAGGGCCCAGCGGGCTTGACAAGGGTTCAACCGTTTGGCATCACGCAGATATTCCAGGTAACAATGATCGGTGATCACCTCAAACTGATGTTTCGCTCCCTCCAGCCAGTGTCTCCACTCTTCCAAAGTTAACTTGATGGCGAGGAGCTCTCTGTTCCCGATGTCATAATTTTGCTCTGCCGGGGATAGCTTCTTGGAGAAGAAGGCACATGGATGGAGTCGTGGTGGGTCACCCTGCCACTGTGATAACACCGCCCTGACCCCGGTGGAGGATGCGTTGACTTTGACGATGAACGGAAGATCAGGGTTCGGATGGACCAGGATCACAGCGGTGAGGAAGGCCTCATGGAGCTGGTGGAAGGCTCCTTGGGCAGATGGAATCCAGGACAGAGACTTGGGCCGGCCTTTGAGGAGCTAGGTGAGGGGTGCACTGAGGAGACTGTAGTTGTGGATTAAGCGACGGTAGAAATTTGCAAACCCCAGGAAATATCATAGCTCCTTGATTGTTGAGGTTACTAGCCACCTTCCTCTGGTCCATCTGGATGCCGTGTTGGTCTATGACATAGCCCAGGAAGTATATGGAGGTGGTATGGAACTCTCACTTCTCCAGCTTGAGGTATAGATGGTGTTGGCGGAGCTTCGAGGACCTGGGAGACGTGTTGGCGATGTTCGGCCAGGTTCCGGGAGTAAATGAGGATGTCGTCAAGGTAGACCACCACAAACCGGTTGAGGAACTCCCGGAAGACCTCATTCATGTAGTTCTGGAACACGGAGGGAGAGTTGAACAGGCCACACGGCATGACCCGGTATTCGTAGTGTCCAGACAGTGTTATGAAGGCAGTTTTCCACTCATCCCCCCGGCATATACGAATGAGGTTATACGTGCTTCGCAGATCCAGCTTGGAGAAGGTGCAAGCTCCATGTAGCTGTTCCAGAGCCACCGGGACCAGAGGAAGGGGATAGCTGAATTTAACTGTTCAGATGATGGTAATCAATGCACGGCCTCAAGCCTCCATCCTTCTCAGCCATGAAGAAGAAGCTTGAAGCGGCAGGGGACGTCGAGGGTCTGATGAAATGTTGTTTTAGTGCCTCCTGGACATACTCCTCCATGGCCTTTTATTCCGGGATGGACAGTGGGTAAACCCTACCCTTGGGTAGGAGCGAGTGGGTGGACGCAGTACAAACACAATACTGACTGTTTTTGTTCTATTTCAGCAGCGAAAATAGTTCCAAACAAAGATTACAGCAGAACCATAGCGCATCTCTCACAGCGACACTCAGTTGCATTTTATTAGTGAATGATTCAGCATTTTAAACGAATCGGTTGAGTCAAAGATTCAATGGCCCACTCCAAAACACCTGCCTCATTTTTGAATGAATCAGCCATTTGAATGAATCATTTGAATGAATGACTAGGACAGTCACTTGCCACCACCTACTGGCGGTTCAGTTTCATGTTTAAAAGCAGAATTTTCCCAGCTTTTCTTATTGTATATTCAAAAATATTTAAAGAATATCATAACATTATTTAGTGCAGTTGTAATTTTTCAGGGTAAATTATTTAATTTGATTTGTATCAGTCCTGCCTTATTTTTCTTATTGAATTTATTGATCAAATGTACAAATGTGAAATAAAAGATGTAATAAGATTAGGGGGGAAAATGCCATTGGGGTAAATATCACAAATATGCAGATATTAATATGTAAAAGCTGATGGAACACTGTTGAGAATATTGCTTCAGAATAAATTATATTTACACCACAAAAAAAATCTATTTTTTCCAGACAAGCAACTTTTTTGCTCGGACAAGTGACCAATTTACTTGTCCGAAGGAAAAGCACATGACAAGGCTTAATGTCGAACCCTGTATTTTGTATTGATATGCCTACAGAAAGATTTTATTGTCATCAGATGTAGCTTTATACACTGCCAACATCTAGAATGATTTTGATCTGCATTTTAGTGTTCATAGCAGAGGGCTCTGTCGACTTATATTTTACAGTTTGTCAACTGATAAGATTTTGTAGGCTTTGCATACACATGTGCACTCCTTGAAAGCCTGAAACCACAGAGCCCCCCCACATAACAAATCCCAATTTAACCCCTGTGTATATGTATTTACAGTGTACTTACCTAAGAAAGTATTGTGTAATTTATGGTAACTACATGGTTTAAGGTTAGGTTTAGGGGTAGGTTCAGGGTAAGAACCTAGTTATTACCCAGTTATTGTAATTATTATATGTGTAAGCATATATAGATATGCAGAACAAGTAAAATAAAGTGATGCCCAGTTTCGGTTACAATTGACTTCCATTATATGGAACTAACACTTTTATGCTCCACAAAAGAAACAGATTTGGAATGACATAATGGTGAGTAAATGATGACAGAATTTTTAGGTGAACTATCCCTTTAAGTGCTTAATATATCACAACCTCAGATTTGTAATGTTTCATGTAAACATCTACAGAAGCCACATACCAAATCTCCCTCCACTCAGTAAGTCCCACTCAGAGTCAACTACTCAATGCCTCGAGTACATATGAATATCCAGACAGGCTTGTGATCAGCCTGAAGTCAAGCTCAGTTCTGAAGGGATATAGGCATGCTATGTGATGATAGATACGAATGCAGCATAAGCCACAAATCCGCATTTTCATGCCAAAGGCACACGTGTTTTGTTAGATATACACTCAGTAGCTATATCAGTTGGCCTGTAGTTTATTTGCATGTATGTAAGCATGACTGCATGCATAATATATTAAATGGACTGAGAAGGATTTATAATTTGTGTTTACTGAAGTTTCTGAAGAGTGAAGGATCGCATCAGTGTGCGTCTCCCCCGCCCTCAGAGTTTACATACAAAGGAATGATTGATTTCTTTACAAGTAAATGAGACATCAGTGATTTAAATAAGGCTGGGTTTATCCATCTCACGTTATGAAGTAATTAGCAATTACATTATATGTGTGTGGTGTAAGGTTTACTCTGTTGAGTAGAACAAATAAAATGTTAAAGGTCACCTGTAGGGGAGAAAAAAATGACAAATGAGATTTCCAAGACACCAGTAAGATGGATGGAGAGCAAATGGAGATCTTTCCTTAAGCATCCTACATCTTAGAGCCATAGTAAGAGTTTCAGAAGAGATCTCAACAATGTCTCCAAAGTCTGGAATCAAATGTCAGAGATTTCCAAATAAATAGTTCTCATTAAATTTGTCAAATGCTATACCTCTATATTTGTATTTCATGTCAGGAATTGTTTATTTCTCCTTAAACATCTTAGGAGAAACATCTGAAACAAAGATATGACATATAACTGAGCAGTCTCTTGAGCTATAAAAAAGCAACCTCTGAGCAATAAAATGTTCCTCTAGTCTTTAGCAAACTAAACAGTATTTCAAAGCATGTGTAAATTTATTATAAATGTGAATATATTGTTATTCAAAACATACTGTAAGCTTTTAAAGGTATTCCTTGGAGCTAAGAGTGTGGCATCTTTCTCCTGTTTCCCACTTTTTCCTATCCAATAGTGCATAGACAGCTATTAGGTAGCCATTTGTAAGTTGACTTCCCCAATAGTATAAAAACTTGTTTTAAAACATAATGAAAATATTGCTCTATTTGCTTGAGAGGTCAAATGTGTCAATTTTGGCTCTGCCAATGGCAGATGCCAATGAGACGGGATAACCTATAATTCAATAGAGCACTGCGTTGATGTCGTATTTTTAACGCAAAAGTTAACATCACCCTGTTTCCCTTGATAAAAACCCAATAGATTTTTTTCTACTGGCTTTTGGAGTATTGCACAAAATAAGTTCTGAAACCAACAAAAGTTTGATTCTTACATTGATTCTTACTTATCAAGATAATCTTTACAAATGGTTTTTGAAGCCTAAATCCAATCAGCAGAAGTAAAAAGCTAAATGTAGACTGTAAACGAACTACGCTGCAGTCGCATGACTTCAACGCCACCACTAGCTTATGAAAACTCTTTCAATCTTCATATAAAATCTACAAGTTGGAAAGTTTGAGTTAGAATAGTTTGAAAGAGCTTGTTTATAAACACAACAAGGTAATGAATGTGACATGTGCGTAGATGAGTTTCCCTGATTGGTGGTGTGTAATGTCCCCAACAACCTCTGTATTCCCATTTAGCCACTTATTAGCAACAGCTATTCAAGACAAGTAAAATCTTCAAAAATCATGTGTATGTATTTTATGTCTTAGGATAAAATATGAAATACTTGTTAACCACAGACCTTATTTTAGGTTTTTAAACAAAACCCATTCAAAACAACCACTGACTAAATGACAGTGGAACCAGAAGTGCAAAAATGCTAACTAGCTTCCAGGTTTTAGGATTCATTATTGCAGCACTTTAGTGGGGAGCTGACTGAACTATGGCAGATGGATAGTGGATGGAGTAGTGCCAAAATCATACACAGCAGCATTAAGCATTGCCTCAGAGTTCAAGAGCCCTTACAAAGTGACTTTATATTGTATATTGGTTGTGCACGTGTTTAGCTACACTGTAAAAAATCAAAAGTTGAGGAAACTTTAAAGTTTAAGGCAACAAACTTCAGCAGATTTTTGAGTTTTCTCAACTTTTTATTTTTTTACAGTGTAGTTCATTCCTTAAACTTGTTTGAACACTTTCTTGGAAGTGTGTACAAGTCTTCAATAAACTCTTTGGATTCATTTCAAACAAAGACTGTGAGTTTTCATTGGATTCTATTGGATTGGAGTTTAATTTGGATATACAGCAAGATCCACTGTTTGGACAGACTTCACCGCAGCAATAAAGCACATGAATAAGACAGTCTGTTACTATATGAATATATGAAAACTCTATTGCTCAGTGTCAAAGGTTGCTCTTTCATAGCTCAAGGAGACTGGGAGTGCTCAGTTAATTTTCAAGTTTCATTAATAACTTTATCTCAGATGTTTCTTATAAATTATTTAGGGGAAATTGAAATACACAAATGAGACAATTACTGACATACAGTCATCCTATAGAGCTATAAAATGAATGTGTATAGAATAGCTAAGATAATTTGGTGTTGCAAGAGTTTGAGAAATTACTGACATAATTGAGTAAATAAAAGACTAAATTCAATCTGTTCATCATATAAAGCAATCGAGTCGTGTACTAAACCGCTCAATTCATATGGATTAATTTTTACAATCTCTTTATGAACTTTTTGAAGCATCAATTGCGTCAAGTTGCATAGCTGTCAACAAAGGGACAGAAAGCTCTCAGATTTCATCAACATGATCTTCATTTGTGTTCCGAAGATGAACGAAATGTTTGCAATGACATGAGGGTGAGTAATAATGACATTCATTTTCATTTTTGGGTAAACTATCAATTTAATGCTCTATCACATTTAAAATTAACTTACCACCTACACTAAACCTAACCAGTTAACAAAAGCAAATGCATTTAAAAATGTTTCACATCACAAGTGTAATGTTGTACCAGCTGAGCTACAGAGCAAGTTTACGAAGTCATAAAAGCCACACATGGAGCTGGTTATGTGATGCAAACACTGAAATTTAATATTTTAAAATTCATACACTATGATAAAAGTGTTCAAAGAGGTCATAACACAGTATTGTGCAAGGAACCGTGCAAAAATAAGTCTTTATTAATCAATAATCTGCCCCTGTAATCATAATTTGTGTGAAAATTAATAAAAGTTGTGTTTTAGCTACTGCCAATGTTCATTTCAGCTGGAAACTGCACTCACCTTAAAACCAGCATCTGTCTCACACACATTCACAGCCACACTCACACATGCATATGGCTCTCGAGCGCCCCTCATTTCACACTAGCTTTAGAGAAAGAATAAGGGAAAGACAGAGAGAATGAGGGTGAGATATGGAATATGAGGAGGAGGAAAGCACCACTCTTTTTACGGTTATGACTGTTGCCATGTTATTGGATGCAGTCCAGGTGATCTAGGCTCTTGTTGGGGACACCAAAGGGCCAGAACTCTTGTTTACCGACACCAGTAATGATCCATCTGTAACTCTTGACAATCTGCAGCCGCTCTGCCATTATCGTATTGTTCTCTACTCATCCCGTCAACAGCGCAATTCTTCCCCAGAGGGTTATTGAAATGAAACCAGCAACTGGTGATACTGTAAAACATAAATCAATATTGCGAGCGCTGTGGTTGTTTCAATGCATTTTATATTTGTTCAATAGTTGCATTAAAACATAAAAAAAATATTAAAATTATTACTATATTCACAATGTTGATTAATTGGTCTGTGTCTGGTCTGCCATAATTTTACTCCACCTTTCTCATCAACAGCGTAATTCTTCCCCCGAGGGTCATTTAAATGAAACCAGTTCGGAATGTCCTTGTTTAATCTCTCTTCCTCATACCAACTGGCATATTATTAGGGCTGAATGACATATTAAATATTCTTAAAGTGTCTGTGATAAAATTAAGAAATATTGTGAATATCACAATAATTTGAATGCTTGATTTTATTTTTAAGTTTCCTGAGGACTCGTTTCAAGATACTTCCTTGATCTGCAAGTGCATGCATGAATTAGTTATTTTCAATGAATTGATTAAAAACTGACTCAACTCATTTGCATCACCACTAAAAAATGTTCACAGATGTATCTGCAAGGCATCTACAATATTAAAAATATGTAGATAAGTGTTGATGTTTATTGTTATACTGGTGCATATAAATAAAAATGAATAAAAACAATATTATGTGCATTAAATGAAAAAGAAATGGATATATTTTAACTAGATTTTACTGTATTTTATTGTAACATTTAATGAACTTAGGTAAACATGATGAATTTAATTGGCGACAATAGCTGTTTATAAATACATCACTTCATATATACACCGATCGGGCATAACATTATGAGCACTGACAGGTGAAGTGAATAACACTGATTATCTCTACAACACAGCACCTGTTAGTGGGTGGGATATATTAGGCAGCAAGTGAGCATTTTGTCCTCAAAGTTGATGTGTAAGAAGCAGGAAAAATGGGCAAGCATAAGGATTTGAGTGAGTTTGACAAGTGAAAGTGACACGTGAAATCCAAGTATGGTATGGTATGGTAACCCATACTCAGAATTTGTCCTCTGCATTTAACCCATCCAAGTTAGTGCACACACATTAGGAACAGAGTAGTGAGTAGTGCACACACACACTGCAAACGTGATACACACCCGGAGCAGTGGGCAGCCTTTTTTATGCTGTGGCGCCCGGGGAGCGATTGGGGGTTAGGTGCCTTGCTCAAGGGCACCTCAATCATTTCCTGCCAGCTGGAATTGAACCAAAAACCTTTGGGTTACCAGTCGGACTCCCTAACCATTAGGCTACGACTGCCCCTATGACAAGGGCCAAATTGTGATGGCTAGATGACACGTTTTCTTTTACATCACGTGGATGGCCTGGTGCGTGTGTGTCGCTTACCTGGGGAACACATGGCACCAGGATGCACTAAGGGAAGAAGGGAAGAAGGCAAGCCGGCGGAGGCAGTATGATGCTTTGGACAATGTTCTGCTGGAAAACCTTGGGTCCTGCCATCCATGTTGATGTTACTTCGACACGTACCACCTACCTAAGCATTGTTGCAGACCATGTACACCCTTTCATGGAAACGGTATTCCCTGGTGGCTGTGGCCTCTTTCAGCAGAATAATGCGCCTTGCCACAAAGCAAAAAATGGTTCAGGAATGGTTTGAGGAGCACAACAACGAGTTTGAGGTGCTGACTTGGCCTCCAAATTCCCCAGATCTCAATCCAATGGAGCATCTGTGGGATGTGCTGAACAAAGAAGTCCGATCTTTGGAGGCCCCACCTCGCAACTTACAGGACTTAAATGATCTGCTGCTAACATCTTGGTGCCAGATACCACAGCACACTTTCAGGGGTCTAGTGGAGTCCATGCCTCGACGGTTCAGGGCTGTTTTGGCAGCAAAAGGAAGGTGTTCATAATGTTATGCCTTATTGGTGTGTATTATATATATATATATATATATATATATATATATATATATATATATATATATATATGTGTGTGTGTGTGTGTGTGTGTGTATGTATATAGTGTTGGGGAAAGTTACTTTTGAAAGTAATGCATTATAATATTGTGTTACTGCCTAAAAAGTAACTAATTGTGTTACTTTTTATTTTACTTAGTTACATTACTTTTGCATTACTTTTTCTCACCTGGTCTGGACTTGCTTGTTTGATTTTTTATAACAACAAAAAAGTTATATTTTTGGCAAATATCAAGGCCCTTTCATACCAAAAGTGAAATGAATAAGCCTCAGGCTGAAGGAAATGCAAATTCACACCTAGAGGGCGCAGCTTAAACAAACCTTTCAGCTGTGCTCCCATTCTGGATTGAAGAAGAATGGCACACAGGAGAAGAAAGTTCAACACTCTTATTTCAGCAATAAAAAATATATATAAATAAATAAAAAAACAAATGTGACAAATGTTTATCTAAAGTCATTTTTGCTTATTAGTATGATTGAATTGAATCATCGAAGGTCAGAAGCAAAGACCTTGATTAATAAAGTGAGATTAAATACATAAAGTATATTTGTTTAATTTAATATATTTAATTATTGCAGGTTTGTGCAATGTTCTAAGATTGCATTTCACTGTTTTTATTCATTCTGAGGAATACTGACTGTTTTTGTGCAAGTGACATGAGTAAATGCTCACAAAATTAGTCTAGAATTACAATATCCATCATGTTCACACACAACATATCTGAACTTACAATTTCTCTCAACATGAGGACAGGAGAGCTGTCAGTCAATACATAGGAAAACAAAGTAACTTGCATTACCTATTTGAAAAAGTATCTTAGATATTTTGATGTAATTTTGTTGTAAATTTAAAAGTGCGTTACTTTAGTAGTTACTTTGAAAAAAATAATCTGATTACGTAACTCAAGTTCCTTGTAATGCATTACCCCCACACTATAATATATATATATATATATATATATATATATATATATATATATATACACATACATACATACGCACACACACACACAAAGAGAGAGATAGAGAGAGAGGGGGGGGCACATTGTACCCTTTGGATTGTATGTATCCCTACATATCAATAAAGATGGGTGAAACAGACCCCGCTCTGCCAAATGAATGCTATAATTGTATTACACAGTTTGATTGGGAACTATTGTTTTAAATGAACAAACAACAGGCAACTGCAGGGCCCTCACAGTGCTTCACTTTGACATAAGTGCCATCTGCTGGACGCAAGAGACCACTATTCCACTTCTGCCGTCTGTTAGCCGGTACAAAAAGATGCGGACTGCGTCAGACAACAGCTCCCAGGCCAGCACAAGGGCGATTAAGCTGTTGCGGTAAATGTTTTAGTGATGCAGCTCAGCATAGAGCCACATCTTGATGGGTGTCATGCTGACGTACACATCTATACAGAAACAAACTCAAGTGTTCATTCTTTCTTAGAGGAGTTTAAATATATGACACACTCATCCAGGCAGCATTCACTGCAGACCACAGCAGTCAATCTAAGTGTAATCTTGTGTGATCTGAATCCTTCACATTTGTGAGTGCCAAGAAGCGGGTTGGTTCATGATGCCGGCTGTGTTAGTGGACTGGCGGCCTCAGTAACTGTAGCATCCTAAACTCAGGAGTGAGTTTGCAGTGCCCCTGACCTCTTTTCAGGTGCCTACATAGTGTCTTCCACCTCACCATTGAGGACTTGGCCCAGAATACGGAATTAGAAAGCAGCTCAGACGTCTTTTTTAGTGTCTTCTTTCATCCAAAGACTAATTTTCACCAACTGAGACCTCAAAACGTCGGCCTGGCCCACAATTTATGGCGAAATAGAAAATGAGTCCAAAATGGTGTACACACGCTGTTTAGAGATATAAGTATCTGTCAGACCCCACAACAAAAATAAGCGTCTTGAATAACTTTGCACTATTGAAAAATATATCAAAGTAAACATTTTACAGTAAAAACTGGCAGCTGTGGTTGTCAGAAGTTTTTAAAAAATGGTAACACATTACAATAAGGTTCATTAGTTAAACATTAGGTAATGTATCAACTAACATGAACTAACCATGAGCAATACATTTGTTACTGTATGTATTTACTAATCTTTGTTAATGTTAGTTAATGAAAGTACAGTTGTTCATTGTTTGTTCATGTTAGTTCACAGTGCATTAACTAATGTTAACAAGATTTTAATAATGTATTAGTAAATGTTGAAATTAATATTAACAAAGATTAATAAATGCTGTATGAGTGCAGTTCAATATTAGTTCATGTTAAAAAAAATACAGTGACAGTGGCATTTTCCAAATATAGCATATATTTTGCACACATTATAATTTTAAAAAATGCAAAAACATTTTTTACATTTTTATAGTTAACTGTAATGATCATTTTAGTTGTATTGTTTATTTCATAAATTTCTTTATTTTATTTTAAAATTAATATAATAGAGTTCTATTTCAAATAAATACTGTTCATTTTACTTTCTATTCATCAAAGAATCATGAAAAAATGTATCGGTTTTCACGAAAATATTAAGCAGCATAACTGTTTTAAACATTTATATTAATAAGAACCATTATAGATAATTGAGCACCAATAATAATTTAAAGTAACTGAGCATTTAAAATATAATAACATAGAAAACAGCTATTTTAAATTGTAATAATATTATACTGTTTTTAGTGTATTTTTGATCAAATAAATGCAGCTTTGTTCAGCATAAGATAAGATTTCAACATTGAACCATCTTAATAATTCCAAACTTTTGACTGGTAGTGTATATCAAAATAAAGTACTGTAAGTTTTTTTTTTTTTTTTTTTCAGTTTAATCATAATTATTAATTTTTCAATTTGCTGTTTTTAATTAGACAATTTTACAGTATCTGCTAGTCTTTGAATGACTAATGGAATTTAGAAGGTATTTTATGGTATTATTAGGCTATAAACATCCTTTGCATTAGGGAAATAGCTATCGACGTCCATGTCATTTTCTGCACAGCCACCTTGCTAAAATGACAGTCACCTTGCTAATGTGTCAGAACAGTCCGCATGCAAGCGAGACGCACTCAGTCTCTTCTCTGTCCTCATGTTCCATGACCTGCCAGTAAACACAATGACAATCTGGTACAGCAGGCTTTAAACCGTGATGGGCATCTCTCCCACTCAAGATGATGAAAGCTGTGCTGCGACCGCTCAAACAGAAAGACGAGGCCCGAGCTGTCTCGCGCACACACCGAGCGAGATTCAACCCATCATTTCTCTTCCTGACTCTCCTTCAAGATGGAATCTGACTCCAGCTGTGATCCCAACTCACTGCTTCTTCTCTTTTTTTCCCCCTTCGTTTTAGTCTCTCTCTTTTGACGTGCACACAGATTCCCTTTACCGTCTCAGACTCACCCACGGTGCTCGCTGGATCGGGTCCAGATTGGAGAGGGAAGGGCGGGGTTGGGTCAGGATTGAGGTCCTCTCCCAGCTGAGACAGAGGAAGAGAACAAACCGTGCCTCCTTTACCCTGTGCTGCTACTCCTGCCTCTCTTATCTTACACATGTATACACACACACATACACACGCATGCACACACACACACACACATGCACACACACACACACACACACGCCTGCTATCAAGCTTCAACCAGTAGTGCAGGTCCTGGGAGGCAGTGTAACTTACTGAACACATTTCCACACTCTCAATGCTGAATTTTTGATGTGGTTGGGATTCTAAATAGGAATCGTAAGAAATATAACAGATCTGATTCACTTGACGATTTTGGTTTCTTAAAAGTTCCATAAATGAATAAACTATAAGTAAATAAATAAAATGGTTAAAGTAAAAATTTTAAAGTTAAATTGGTTGTGCTGTGGCATCAGAAGTTAAAGGGATAGTTTTGTCATCATATACTCCCTATGTTCCAAACCTGTATACATTTCTTTGTTCTGCTGTATGCAAGGGAAGATATTTGGAAGAATGTTTGTAACCAAACAGATCTCACCCCCCACTGACTACCATAGTAGGGGTGAAAAAATACTATGGTAGTCAATGTCACAAACATTCTTCCAGATAGCAGAACATATAAATTTACAGGTTTCGAACAACTTGAGGGTGAGTAAATGATGACAAAATTTTCATTTTTGGGTGAACTTTAAGGCCGTTCACACTAAAAACGATAACTATAACGATAACTATATTTGCGTCCACACCAGTGCATGATAACAGTCTGTTTATTCTAAGCTCATGCGCTGTGGTTTCAAAGTTTGTACAACATGTTTTTGCTGTTCTTGTTGCATTTACATGGCTTTAACCAGCAGATGTCCTAAGCATGCTATGTTTTGAGTAAATAGCTAGTGCAATCGATCTCATCTAACAGTGAATTTACCTGACGAAAAACAATGCCTAACGTTAGTCTTTTTCACTGCAACTTCAAAGGAAGCAAGACAATGTTATTGAAGCTAGTGCAATGTTGTCTGCCATTTTAAATGTGCGAGCCATTAAATTAGAATGGATTCTGATTGGCTGTCAGTGTTTTATCATTCAACAGCTGGGGAAAAAAAATCATTCTGAAAGTGATCCCAATGGTATTATTCCTCTATCGTTATCGTTATAGCTGTGGCGTGGACAGTGCTATTCTTTTATATTTAGAAATATTTTTAGAACTATATCTTTATCGTTATTTTTATAGTTATCGTTCTTGATGTGAACAGGCCTTTACAGTGACAGTCATATTTTTCACCATTTATGATAACTTCCTGTGAATCAAACTACAGCATTTAACAAATGATTTGCATAAGAAATCGAATGGATAGTACAAGCACCCACACAAATTGTCTTCAAATACATATTAATCAACAATACTAAGAACATACTAAAAACATTCCCATTCCTTATTTTTTATTAGATTTTAATTAAATTACCTTGATTACACTTTATTTGGTAACACTTTATCATTATTATAAATGTTACATGTACTTACCATAGTGATAACAGCAAATTATGCATTATTACATGCAAATACATGCCTAATCCTGCCCTAACTTTATGTTGTTAATTAATATTACTCAGTACTTAAATATATAATTACAATGTAAAAATGACACATTGGAATGAAGTTTATTTTAAGGTGTCCTTGTTACAGTGTAATTATACATTTAGGTATTGTAATATGAACCCTTAAATGCATGAATGTTTTGCAAATCATTATTACATTTTTGGGTCTTTAGCGACCTGAATCTATATCTAACATGGATGGCTATCTAACTGTTGCAATAGTAGGTATACAGCTCTCCTGATATTTTAGTAACAATTAATTAAAAACAAAATAATAAAATAAATCATAGGGTTAGGGTTACTATAGGGTTAGGGTAAAGATTAGGTTTGAGTTTAGGGTATGCAAAATTTATAGTTAATACTACATGTAACATGTAACAAGGACCCTGCAAAAGAAATCGTTACCATTACTTTTTACTTTACTTTTTTTTTTTTTTTTTGTCCCAATGTTTTTTACTATACATAAATGAACAACCAGCCAGTAACAACACAACAACACTGAGTTAGGTCTGACAAGTCTTAGGATACACACACATAACATTTATTTTTTTAGAATTTTATAATGTTATTGTGTTATGCCATTAAAACTGTTCTTAGTTGTTTCAAGTTTAAAATACAATGAAAATATTGACTTGTGGTTCAATGAATGAATCTTAAAAATTGTTAGATCCATTTAAACTGACAAATGAGACTATTTTGTGAGTGTTTTGCAATTAGAGACAGAGAATCGAACTAATGATTCTGGTTCTTTCACGATTCCATCATCGAACCATTTATTTATTTGGAAGATGACTCACTATCAACAGCAGAAGAGCAGTGTAAGAAACATTGATTCTGGTATTTTCTTAAAATTCGAACAAGTTCTGAATATATTATCATTACAAACAACAGTTTTCATCTTATGTAATCAAAATAAACAGAACCCTCCATATAATGTGCTCGTGATGTGTAATCTAAAATTTATTTTGATCTACCAAACTGTTCAAAATAATAAAGCAGTGGAAATCCTTTGATTGGCCCAACAATTTCACATCCCAAGCACGTCACCAAGCTTTAAAAAAATACATTTGCATGTATTAATATGCTTAGCAAATTCTTGTCCTTCTTGGGAATTCAAATGAGGTCACATCCAACCAAACGGCTCCTAAAACAAAGCTTGCTGTAAGCTCTCGCTCATATTTCTCCCCAGAGATCTAAAAAAGTGGTTCAAAACTGGAGTGGAAACGTCAAGACAGCCCCACGTGGGGTTCCAAGTCAGGAGAAGTCAGTGAGCTCTTGGCTAGGATGAGAGTTTTTCTTCTTCTTCTTCCATGGAATCATCCTTGTGAATGGGTATGGAGGACGCAGGCAGTAGATTTAGGGCGTTGTGAACTCAGAGAAGTGTGATTTCCTCTTCCTGGCTGCAGAGCTAGCAGAGGAGAGAGGTAGGTAATCCTGGCTCAGGATGGAAGAGTTGGACCGGGATGAAAGAAGAGACCTCAGCGGAGAAGAGAGAAGGAATTAGGCTTTACCACAGGGGGGGCTCCTGGATCATGACTGCTGGAGAAGCAATGTGAGGAAGTGTTTGTCGGGGAGCCGGAGATATGAGAAGACTTTGTTGAGAAGAAGCTGACATAATCTTACTTGGATGTTCGTGAGGGTTTCAGAATAAACCTCATGCTGATTCCCAATACCTTCTGAATCTTCTCGCTGTCTTCGTATTCACTCATAAAAGCAGTCTTGAATGCAATATTTATTGTAGATGAATTTATTATTCATTGTAGACCTTCAAAATCTTCATACGTCACCATTTTTTAGCCAGAAAGCTTGGGAAGAAAGAAAAATAAATAATTAGTGCCATTTACTCTGCATATTGAATAAAGACAACCTAAAAATGCCTGATGCTTATGAAACATTCTGAAAAATTAAAACCCTTTGTTAGAGCAACTACTTGTTGTGTCCGAGGGTCTTTATCACTGACGTCAACTCATACTGAATTTCTGAAATTAAAATGGGAAGGGGTCATTGAGTTGAAAACATCATAAAAACATCTGTGCAGCAAGGAGCTTCTTCAATAATGAGTCAGTGTAATCCGTCTTCTCATTTTACATTTCTTTGATTAAAGCATTTGTCTTAGACAAGTCTTGTACATTTAATGAGTGCTGTATAATTTGCTGGCAAAGAAAACTTTCATGGCATTACTAGGATGGCACAGCACCTGCTAAAGAAGATGTCCAGCTGTGTGATGAGTTTTACCAAATAAATCTGATCACACAATGAGTAAAACTTCCATATTGAATTAACTTTATAGTTAAAAAGCTTGTGTCTTGTCATATACTTCATATTATCAAAGGACATGAGTATCGCATCAAAGATGGCAGCACACTTAAAATACAACTATGTGATACATACACATAAAATGATTTTGACTTAGTTCGTAAAAAAAAGCATTGACAATCTAGCAGGCTAAAACAGGCTAAAATATGAAGCAAAAAATAATGACAGCTGAAATAATGAAAGTATTTTAATTACAAAAAAAGTATTTACTTGGATAGTATATATATATATATATATATATATATATACACAATAGTTCTTTGTAGTTCTCGAATCTGGCATAATGATAACAGCACTCCTACCTTTTCACCGTTTGTATCACTCCGCTTGAAGCAACTGCCGTGGCGGCTGAGCACATCCACCTTTTTTTTACAAATACTACTCTTGTAAAATGTAAATTTTTTTAAGGCAAGAATGTAGTTGTTTAGACCTGAAATATGTGACTCGTATTTAATCATAGCGCCCATTTTACAGTTTGTTTAGATGCTTTCAGAGAAGCAAGCTCCAGGCAGTCAGCGGCCATTCAGTGCCCGTGTACCCACCGAGAACAGCTTCATCTTGGCCAGTGCTTCGGGGATTTGCCGCTGGCTCTTATATTGGTTAAACATGAGATATAATTCATTTTGGGTACATAAAACCATCTTATTAATCTATTACTTGTTCCAGAGCAAATCGAATTACGCTGTTAAATTTAATAATTTAATATTAAGGCTATATTTAACTTACATCCTGTAGAGCACTGCTTTTGCACCTTTGACTTAATTGTACAATGAGTCATCCAATGAGTCAATCGCAAGAGACTTTTAAATTGAAAGGGACTTTTGCAAACAAAGGAAGTTGTTTTAGCACTGTATGTTATGGAAAATTCTTTCAGCTGTAAAAAGGACAAATACAAGGCTCATATATATATATATATATATATATATATATATATATATATATATATATATATATATATAGCAACCAGTCCCTACCCTGATTTCAACTCACATTTTACTGCATTTTTCTGAGACACTAAAACAAACCAAGTATTTTGTATGGGAATCTGACTAGACTGGTTTGAATCAATATGTATTGTGAAAACTGCTATACAAACAAATATTGACTTGATTGGTTGCAACTCATGGTCTTGATTCAGTAAAAAGAACTGACTCTCATAAAGACTCATTTTGTTCTGAAAAGGCCAATTCTGCACAAGTGTGATCAGTTGTAGTACATTTAAGGCCAACACACCACATTAAAAGACACAGACAATCACCAGATTATGCTACATCACTTTTCAGACATTGCACAACCCGACAAACACTGTTTCTTGCATCTGTTGGGTCATGGATGTCTGAGAAATGACTTGGCATAATCTGGTGATTGTCCGCTTCTTTTGATGCAGTGCGTTGGCCTTTTGCTGGGTTCAGACTACACAATATTTTTATTTGTTAAGATAGCCACTGTGTCAGATTATGTGATTTTGACTCCAAAATTCTTGTCTTGTCATAAACAAGAAACATGTCAGACTGCTTCCTCCTGACCAATCATCGCTAGCCGTCTTTAACAATGTGTGTGATGTCATTGAGAAGGCGGAACTAGTAATTGACTTCACAAAACTGTAAACAAACAATGGTTGTACTAGCCTAATGCTAATTCCAGTTTTTGAAACGTTATTTGGTTCAGGTATTTAAAAAAAAAAAAAAGAGCCCTTTTTGAAGAAATGTCTTTAACTAAGCATTCTTTTGAGTCTAAAGAGAAAAGAACAGGTGTAAGTTACCCTGAGATGATATTGAATCAAAGGTGTCCGGGTAGAGGACACTCCTGGTTGTATTTTACCGGATATATTGTTGGCAATTGCTGCTATTAACTTGTGTCAGCGATCTCATATTGAACCATGAAGGACAGCATTATCTTTTCTCTCCTCATGGAAGGTTTGTTTCATTACTTGTAGACTATGTGTTCAATGTTTTCTTGCCCTAAGGGGTTTTCTATGTAATTGGGTGTATATTGAACTCTCTCCCCTTGAGTTTTGCACTCTAAACTTTTACATTACTGCAGTCCATCGCAACTTTTGAGACCTTGTGCTTAGTTTGAGATTAAAACTGATTAAATTAGAATCAGAATAAATTAAAATAGCATTATGCAAACATTAAATCAAAGCCATTTTTTTATATATATATTTTTTTTTAAATCCTGATCAGCAGCACACACTGTTCAGCATTCAGCACTAAGAACAACCAAGGCACAACACCCACCATGTGTGCGGTCTGCTAACAGAAGCACAGCCTATTGCTCTGGGCTATAAACCCCTCTAGTTATAAGGGTACCTTCAGCCCTCCAGACCTCCAACTGGCTGCAAGCATCAGGTGTATAATGAGGCAATAGCCAGAGGGGCTGGAGAAACGTGATGAGAAGAACATTTTCAGGCTTGATGTAGACCGATGGGTCTCCAAGCAAAACGGCTACAGCTGGGCGGAGCTTCAACATGACATACAAGAGAACAGATAGTGCTGAAAAAGAGTCCCGGTTTGGCTGCTCTGCTTCCTGTAGTTTGCTCAGTAGTTGCATCACCACCATTCATTTATGATGAAAGGACAACCACCAAAATCTGAAGTGTGGAGGCAAAGAAATGTGGAGAATAGAAATTTTACAAGCTTAAATATGTCCTTAAAGACCCCATGAAATTGTTTTATAAGCACAGTTGGCTATCCTTTGCTGACATATTTTGTACTGACCAAAGCAAGTTTATCTTTTTTTTTTCTTTCTTTTTTTTTCAAATAGCCAAGTAAATTCAACTGTCCTGATAATATGCAACAAAGGGGTCGAGGCCATGTTGGGCTGCTTTAGAGAAGAGGGAGTGTTGTTGTAGTAGAGTGTTGTTACTATGCCGTCATTTTACACCAGACTGCTTCAGAAAAGAGTGTCAATTCATCGCTGGATTTTCACAAAACATTAACATGATGGCACATGCTAGTCGATGAGTTGAATCAACTCCACAGCAGCTACATAAATTTATCCACTAACCATTCAGAAATGTCCAGTTGCATTCTAAAAGTTCTTCCTGAGTCTCTCCATCAGTTTCCGACTCCGGTTTGAACAATGTTATTGACAATTGTCATTTTAGCTGCATGAGATTCTCCAGCTTTGTTATTGTTGAGCAACTGAAGCGCGAAAGTGGGCCAGGAGCAGCATCTCATTTACATTGAAAGGGACACACAAATTTGGAAAGCTATAATAGATTATCTGTGGGGTATTTTGAACGGAAACTTCACAGATATCCTGGGGACACCAGAGACTTATATTACATCTTGTGAAAAGAGGGAATAGTAGGTTCCCTTTAATTCATGTTTATTAGTTGGAGGATATGATAGGTTCACTTGTCACTTGAACTGAGACGTTACAGCGATTTGTCATAACATATTAAAGAGCCACAAAACGGTATTTATTGTTTAAATTTCTTAAAAAAACGACAATTTGAAAGCTAAGTCTTTGTTTCATACCAACAGTAACCTGCTCTGTCTTGTCTGTTGGCACGTTGTCAGTGTCTTCTTTGCTCTGCAATGTATTTTTTACTTTGAACAAGATGTGTGGCGTGAGAGTGCCATGGCTTGTTAGACAAAGCAACAGTTACTAAGGGGGGCGGGTCTTTGCGAAGGGTCAAGTGCATTGCAAGGTTAGTTTGGGTTGTAAAATGTGGTGCAGCTGCCCAAAACTACACTCTAAAAATTGATGGGTTGTTTCAACCCATGTTTGGGTCAAATATGGACAAACCCAACCGCTGGGTTTAAAATGTCCTATTAATTTCTTTGGAATGGCAGAGGAAGATGTTAAACGTATATTACATGTAACAAGTTGCGACTTTGTCAACCCGCACCTGATGAGCATCAGCTCTGCTTATTTGTGACCCAACGCTAATTTGCACTGCTCTTGGTAGATTGCGTTGGTCATTATGTAAATGATTTGACTGTGTCTGTGTTCTTTAATTTGCACGTCAGCAGTAGATCACGTGCAAAACTTGCCACTCCCATCGGTACATTTGTGGAATTGCGCTCTCACGCTAACTTGCCCCGTTTAGTAAATCTGGCCCTATGTTTCTAACATTTATTAAACTAGACACTCATTGAACCTTGTTTAAAAAGAATCTTGTTTTAATTCCACAGTGTATCCATGTATAATGTTTCATATCAAATCACACATGGCCTTTGATGTGATGTACACATTTAACCATCTTTGAGATGTGCACAAGCGTTGGCTAGCCCTTGTGGAACTGAGCAGCTTGTGAGAATCATCACAGTGCCAGGTTGGGTTAGGTAATAACTGTGAAGTGCGGCATGGCTGGCAGTGCCAGGCTGGCAGGCAAACCTCCTACTCCAGCCCCTTCTTTTTGTGCCAGTTGTTTTGGGAATTGCCAAAGGGTTGTCGCACTGGACCGTAGTGAATGCTTTAAGACTAATTGGTTGGAAGGTGCTATATTTAGTCCTTTATAGGGGTAAATATGACTAGACAAGAAGAAAGAGTTAGTAAGTCTGTTTCTTATCAGGCTGTAATAAATGTATAGCCTCAGAAGTTATTCATAGATTAAAGTGTCATATTAAGCTTTCTTTGCGGAAATGGTGGATTCTTCAGTGTTTTAAGAAAAGGACAGAACCTGCTTTTTTCTACTCCCTTGCCCTTTTTTGACCATAATGAGGATAAAGTGTTACTATAGCAACTGAAGTACTCAGGTACAATTTATCTTTGTGAGGCCCAGTTCTAGTAAGCACAATGAAGCTTCTCATATGTGGAAAAGAGGAAAATCAGAAGCTTGACAGAAAAAAAGCACCCTACATCTGTAAGGCTTATGTGGATAAAAAATCAATTAATTTGCTGCTAATCACAAACATACAAGCATCAGCTTTTTTATACGCCCAACAGGAGAAACCTTGCTGCACGCTAGGTTTTTGTTAATGAGCTAAGACTGCTCATTTTGGATCCATCAGTTATCTGTCTTCACTCCACAGCTGCACATCAGAAACTGCTCATGCATTGATAAGTCTTATTTCTCCAGATGTCTCATGTAAATCACAAATGACTGCATGTTCAGGCAAAGAACTCCCAAAATATTCATGAAATTCTATTTTTTTTAATAAACATTTTACAATATTTTGTCTCATCTGTGCACATTATTTTAAAGGTAGGGTAGGCACTTTGTTCTTCACATCCTGATAGCAATCAATAATAGAAAAATGTCCTACCTGCCTATCTACATATGTATTTCCATACCTCCGCGCAGAGATCACACGTCATAAGCGCGTTCCGTAAGGCTATGCAGAATTGTAGACAGACAGTCACGGAGAACCACAAACAAACAGCAGCACCTTTTACAGTTCCTCTTGAACCAAAACAACAAGCTTATGCTGTTTTCACAGTATGTCATAATTACATAATTACAACCCGTGATATTCTACCCAGAGCTGTTTCACATCCTCAGACTTGGATTTATGCGTTTCTATGTCAACAATATCAACGGCAAAATGAATCTGCAGCAGTCAGGTGCTACAAGTAAAGCCCTAAGTATACTTCCCTTTTTACATGTACGCGAGGTTCAGCGTACAGTGCGCATGGCGCAAATTTCGTCATCAAAAGGGGTTGCTCGTACAATACGTGTCCTACTTGAACCTGGGTCTCCGGCGTGGGAGTCGGACGCTCTAACAAGGAGGCTAAAGGCTGCAACCTCTAGCGTTAGTCGCTAGAGCATCTCATGAGATCAGAGGAGTGAGGTTTACTAGCACAGCGACTACTAGCTGGCCTCTGTTACATATGCACGCCACCGGATTTTTGTAACAATGACTTTGTAGGTCGCACATGCGCATTTATTTATTTATTTTTTTGCAGTAATTAGTTTATCCACAAGGTGGCAACCATGCCCTGGGGGCGTCAATTCACAAGGTAGTCGAAGAAAAACTGTATAAACAGAACAGATGGGAATGCATTGCAGCTATAGCGACAATAGAAGCCTACATAGACAAGAGATTGTGCGAAGAGGTTAGAAAATACCCTAATTTTTACAACTTTACCATGAAAGAATACAAATATTTACATGGGTTGTAACTCGTGATAAGAGATTGCTCAAAACTGCACATGCATCAAATGCCTGTGTATGCAGTACGATCGACTGTAAAAAAAAAAAACTAAGTATACTTTGGGCTTTGGAGTTCTGTAGGTTGTTTACGTTCATTATTATTGTAATGTTATGTGCTTTGAGACATGAGGTAATTTAACACCTTACATCTCTCATCTTGTGGCGCTTTGCAGACTCTGCTGTGCGCGTTCATGTGTTTTGGAGGAGGCGTGGCTTTGGAGACGCTCTGAAGGGAGGGTGGGATCTCAGATGCTCCAAACTGCCACGGGTCAATAAAACACAGGAAAAACATTATAAACACTAAAGTGACCTCAGACGAAATGGCCTCAGACTAAATGACCACGACCAAATGTATCAGACCAAACAGAATCGGATGAAACAGACTTAACTAAAGTCTTATCTCAAATGCCACCCTTTGCCCATTCACTCCTCCTATGAGTCTACACTCTTAGACTGTTTGAAATCAGCTGTTTTGTTGTCTTCATACATATTATTGTAATGTTATGTGCTTTGAGACATGAGGTAATTTAATGCCTTACATCTCTCATCTCATGGCACTTTGCAGACTCTGCTGTGCGCGTTCATGTGTTTTGGAGGAGGCATGGCTTTGGAGACGCTCTGAAGGGAGGGTGGGATCTCATTCTTTCAAAGCTAGCTTGCTATTGCTAGCCTCTCTGAAATAGCCTACCCTAAGTTGTTTAATCAAAGTGTCTCATAAATTGCCTCTTATTTTGGCTAAAATCACAAATCAAGGAGGTCTACACTAACATAAAATGAAAAAAAAGGTAGTGACACTTTATTTTAAGGTGACGTGACACATTACTACATGAACTTACAATAGTAATAACAGTACATTATGCATAATTAAGTCACTAACCCTAACTCTATAGTAAGTACATGTAGTTAATTATTTTAATAAGTACAATGTAACTATGTCACCTTTAAAAAAAAAATAAAAAAAAATGTGTTGCTTTTCTGATTTCTGACTTGTAAACGGAGCAGCTGAATAATGAATAATGTTTGATATGGTGTGACTGAAACCTTCTCAGGCTTTCCCGTGGTTCTGCCGTGCATGCAAGTCAGGCTGTCAGAATATGTTACTGTAATTTGACTTAAGCTCTGAGCCCAAGGGAAAGAGGTTTGTTACCTTTGCAGAATATTGCAGGCAACTCTTTTGATGGCTAGAGGACACAAGAGAGCAATGGAGAAGAAATGAGTGAAGTAATATCCAGAGAGTGTGGTTCAGTCAGCTAGTAACCTTTGAGTTACCTCTGGCCTCATGGTTCTGCAAGCTTTTCTGATACAGTTTACTTTTCAGGACATCCTCAGACCTCAGTGATAATCATCAGATGCTCCAAACTGCCACGGACAATAAAACACAGGAAAAACATTATAAACACTAAAGTGACCTCAGACGAAATGGCCTCAGACTAAATGACCACGACCCAATGTATCAGACCAAACAGCATCAGGTGAAACAGACTTAACTAAAGTCTTATCTCAAATGCCACCCTTTGCCCATTCACTCCTCCTATGAGTCCACACTCTTAGACTGTTTGAAATCAGCTGTTTTGTTGTCTTCATGCATATGCAAACAGCGGTCATCACCAGGGCCATTTCTAGCCATTTTGGTGCCCTATAGCAAAGTGCATGTTTTGTAACACTTTAAAATTGAAATTTCCAGTGAGTACATGTTCAGCATGTTCAAACAAAAGATTGTGAATGTGTCAACATTTTATAACACTGGTTATTGTATTGTATTGTATTCTGCAGTGAGATATGAAAGATGTGTTGGCCTTAAATACAGCTTTTCTACTGACGACAGTGATATAACTGACCTAGGAATGACGCAACGGACTAATAAGAATCAAGAATCCGTGTAATAAGTCTTTATTAACTGATAACCTGCCCCTGTAATCATAATTTGTGTAAAAAGATTTTATTTCAATTCAGATGGAAACTGCAGTGAAGTTTTTGGAGTTCTATAGAGGCACTTTCCACTGAGCCTATGAAACACACCTGAACCAGGTAAACAAGATCTTCAGGGCCTCTACTAGAAACGTTCTTGCAGGCGAAGGTTGGAGGTAAACTCTGCAGGAGGTTGGCCCCTTCAGGAGCAGGATTGGACACCCCTGGGATAGGGCCTTTGAAGAACCTGATGAAACAGTCTTTGAAATATGAAATGGCATTAATAACTTACATTTTACTCAAAATTGTGTCTTTTACAGAGTTTTGGAAGCATGGAAGCTTTTTTTAGAGGCTATGAAACTCAACTTTGCTCTGAGGCCACCTTGTATAACTGTACAAAACTTTTATATTTCTGCATGTTTTTTTTCTGGAGACCTGAAGGATTTTTGTCAAGGCATAATGCAGTTTTGTCTGAAGGCTGTGGCCTGACGCTGTGGTTTGAGGATGTTCTGAAATATATTATAGATTTGATCAGCTCAAACAGATTTGCTCAGCTCAACATGCCCACGCTAAACCTTGTCCTTTTGTCGCCGTCAGCAGTCTTTTTCATGTAGTATGCAGTGGTTCCTGATGCTTCCATGTTTTACAGTTTATAAATATGCTGTTATGTGCACATTTTTGTGCTGCTGTTGTTCAAGATGTTTCATTAAAACATTATGCTGCATTATAGACAATTTGAAACTCCTACTGTACATACTCTTGGAATTGCACTCAAGGTTCAACATCCATCTTGAAAAAAGTGTGATTTGATGTCGTGTGAAATATCAAAATATCATTTTTATGTAGGGTCAGTGTAGGGCGATAGAAAATATGGTTTGTACAGTAAAACCATTACGCCTATAGAATGTCCCTACAATTCACATAAACAAACTTGTGTGTATATATATATATATATGAAGAATGTAAAAGTTATGTTAGGTTTCTGTAACGGGTAGGGTTAGGGAAGTGTAGGGAAGGGCCATACTATAGTAACTTTCAAGATTCTGTCAAACATTCTTATATGATATTTAGGATGTTGTCTTTGTGGAGTCTGACTAAAGGACCCCACAATGTCGTAAATTCCTCATCTTACTATCTTAGTGTGTTCATTTGGACCCACAAAGTAGTATAAACAAGGATGTGTATGTGTGTGCGTGCATGGATGCGTGTGTGCGTATTGTTAGAAAAATATGAAATCTGCAATTTTGACAGTGCACAATGAACAAATAGCCTATTTCTGAGTATGGTTTATGTTAATATAATTTGATATGTAAGTTCAGTGCATTTTGTGTTCATGGATTTTGTTTGTGCCATAATTGGAATAGGAAAATGAATTTTCTTGGTGAGTCATGCTACTGTATTGTTTTGTTTACATTAGACTATGGCATATGATTCACTTTGAGTATTTCCGCCTCCAATTTCATCTGGAACATGGCATTAGCTTTGTAGTTGTAGAAATCAGACCACAAAGGTAGTGGCTCTAAAATAAGCAATCAATTTAGTGGTAGAGATCTCAAAGCCCGGATTTAATTATGGTTTATTTTGAGAGCTGTGCTAATTTGAGCTTGAAAATGGAGCCACAGAAGTGGCTGCAAATATGAAATGCTCTGTTGTTCTTGGAGTTGGAGTGAAATTAAAAAAAAAAATATGCATAAAACTTGCATTCCCATCTTCCCTGGTCTTTTCAAATACATGCTGTGAGCAGTTCATGACTGATTATGCCGTGTGGGTTAGCTAATGCTATGTGCTGAATATGCATCACCAGGTCTCTTTTCTTCAGGAGTTCGACACCTTCTGAGCTTCAGGCGCCTGACAACCAGTTGGAGGGTTTCGCAGCAGCCATTTTGCAGCAAGAATGCTTCCCACACATTAGTTTAATTTGTTTACTAGCTATTTCACACATGGGGGCACTTAACGCTACACTAGCATTTAGCACAGTGCATGTGTTTGAAAGAAAAGAGAGAGGGGAACAGAATGGTCCAAAAACAACTTAATTGAGAGAAGCTGAATCTCAGTTCACATTGATATAGGGGAGCGCGGGGCACAAACTAACGCAGGTTAGTTGTAACACACGTGGTTTAAATACTTCCACACATGCTAGCATGAAGAAACTTAGCGTATTTACTAGTTGCCATATCGACAATATATAGAGAAAAAAATTGTGCCAAAATTTAAAAAAAAAAAAAAACTTTGGAAGATATCACTGAACATTTATTTAACAATAGCAAGAGTACATTTCTTACTTAAGCAAATTTTTCATCCATATTTTTTGTTTTTATTCAAAATTAGACAAATCTGATTTTATTTTAAACTCCAATCTCTTGTTTAGCAGTTTGGGTAGTTCTGTATTGCTTCACTAACTAGCAGATAGGGTTTGTTGTAACACTTCGTTTCTATTCTATACAGTTACAATATAACTGGCATAATTAACTTTTATGAAATTCTGTTGAAAAAAAGGTGAATAAAGACTGAGAGGAAGAACCTGAACATCCAGAAAATATTATTTCAATAAATGTTTAGCATTTGTACTGTCTTGTCTATTTATCTCGTGTTCTGTGAGGGCTGTGAGTGGAGGAAGAGGAGTGTTTTGTTCAGCTCTGTGTTTTTCTGAATGTCTAATGTATTTCTTCATCTGTTTGGGTGTATTGTTTCGACCAGTGCTGTATAGCTGTGTTTTGCAGAGTGTTCATTGTCAGACTACAAAATTATTTAAATTTGAATGTCTTTTATTGACAAAATATTTTAGTTTGTCATGTATAGTTTTTTAATTAAGTCAGATACAATTTTTAGCTGTCATATGGTCATGTTACAACGTGCCCCACCTATGGGGCATGATGTCACATTTCACTTCCCTTTTTTCGGGGTAAATAAAGAAAAAAGTATACACTGTATTAATGATATAATGAGTTCCAGTCCTGAAATACAACAATCTAGCCATTCTAAAACCCATGATATAAATACACATTTTTGTACAGCAAGGTCCTGTCAGAGACTATCCTGTAGGTACAAATGCCAAACAACACAGATGATGCCTACGCAGGGGACTTTGAAGGGAGAACGATCATGTTGTGGGGTCATTCCAAACGGAAGATCTCAAAAATAACTGCTCAAAAAGCCCTTCGTTTTCTGTGGGATCAACAGATGGTCACTTTACTTCCAAGATTCTTTGCACTGCAACGAAACATATTCCAGACAAATCGTCATAAATCTGCACGTGTAACATAAACCAGCTGCACCTGCAAACAAGCTTTTGTTTTGAAGTAAAACTGTGAAAACCTTTGATGTTTCATAATTTCATAGAAGTCTATTATTATTTTTTAACTTTTAAAACCTCTTAAACCCCTGGCTTTCTGTTGCTTTTCTGATGTATAATTTCATTTGATCTCTTACTCTAATTAAGAAGAGTAAAAAAGTACACACAATGTTTCGTTTATTCAATAATCGGTACACTGCTGAACTACTGACCTACAATTTTCAGTTTTATTAGCTGAACTCATTTTTTGTACTGAATGTAACATATTACAATAACTATTTAGTAAACTACATAAAACAAAAAGATTTTAAAAAGAAACCATTCATAAATCTAACAGTATGAAAGCATTTATTATCAGTTTGCATTCAAAAAGTGAATATTAATGAGGCAAAATCATATGTAAAGACTGATGTTCATTAATGATACACTATATTGCCAAAAGTATTGGGACACCCCTCCAAATCATTGAATTCAGGTGTTCCAATCACTTCCATGGCCACAGGTGTATAAAATCAAGCATGCAGACTGCTTCTACAAACATTTGTGAAAGAATGGGTCGCTCTCAGGAGCTCAGTGAATTCAAGCGTGGTACCGTGATAGGTTGCCACCTGTGCAATAAGTCCATTCGGGAAATTTCCTCACTACTCAATATTCCACGGTCAACTGTTAGTGGTATCATAACAAAGTGGAAGCAATTGGGAACAACAGCAACTCAGCCACAAAGTGGTAGGCCACATAAAATCACAGAGCGGGGTCAGCGCGTGCTGAGGCACACAGTGCGCAGAAGTCGCATACTTTCTGCAGAGTCAATAGGTACAGACCTCCAAACCTTTGTGTGGCCTTCAGATTAGCTCAAGAACAGTGCGTAGAGAGCTTCATGGAATGGGTTTCCATGGCTGAGCAGCTGCATCCAAGCATTACATCACCAAGTGCAATGCAAAGCATCGGATGCAGTGGTGTAAAGCACGCCGCTACTGGACTCTAGAGCAGTGGAGACGTGTTCTCTGGAGTGACGAATCACGCTTCTCTGTCTGGCAATCCGATGGACGAGTCTGGGTTTGGCAGTTGCCAGTTGCCAGGAGAATGGTACTTGCCTGATTGCATTGTGCCAAGTGTAAAGTTTGGTGGGGTTGTTTTTCAGGGGTTGGGCTTGGCCCCTTAGTTCCAGTGAAAGGAACTCTTAATGCTTCAGCACCAAGACATTTTGGACAATTTTATGCTCCTAACTTTGTGGGAATGGCCCCTTCTAAAGTCCATAAAGACATGGATGAGCGAGTTTGGTGTGGAGGAACTTAACTGGCCTGCCTCAACCCGACAGAACACATTTGGGATGAATTAGAGTGGAGACTGTGAGCCAGGCCCATAAATGCACTCTTAAACCTTGTGGAAAGCCTTCCCAGAAGACTTGAAGCTGTTATAGCTGCAGAGGGTGGGCCAACTCTATATTAAACCCTACGGATTAAGAATGGGATGTCATTAAAGTTCATGTGCACATAAAGGCAGGCGTCACAAAACTTTTGGCAATATAGTGTAAATAACTGGAATGGTAACAAAGACACTTCGGAACTCTTAAGAACGAAGGGTTCTGCCAATCATCCATGAGTGTTTACGTGAAGAAGGTCCGGCTACTGTGATAACATTTTTCAGATTGGCTGCAAATGTACTTTAGCCGTGACTATATTAAAAATATTGCAATATATGCTTTATTTGTTCATTTTAGAGGCTGCAGTTATTTTTTTTTTGTAGAGCATTTTTTTACGTGTCGACACTGAGCATTTCAAGTTTGCTTGGAGACAATAGGAAGGGGATATTACCTACTGTATTCTAATTATTTTTCAGAAATCTATACCTTTGAGCTCATGGCTTAGCAGTCCCTGGGGTGTTTTCCGAAAGTTTGAGCAGATGCTAAATGATCATTTCTCCAGCAGCGACTCAAAATGAGTGAGGTTGCCTCAGTAATCCCTTTTATTGAACGCCGCCGGTTTTCAGACTGAGTTCTGTCTTTTATCGAACTGGTAAAAAGGGAATATATATGGAGTTAAACTAAAAAGATATCTTGACAGTTCACCCAAACTCACTGAATGTCTAATAAAGAACTATTAATTATTTACAAAATAAAATTGCTGAAGGCCGGACACAGAATGATGTTTCACACTGTACCGTCTCAGTACTTTTCGTGCAGATTGAAAGATAACCTGCCACCATTATCAATCTGGTGGGATTTTAGTTGCTTCATTACGGTGCAATATCATTGTTTGTATCCAGAGGTATGAATTTTGTATGATGAGCCCTGCTCTGCCACAGCAACACGCTCTGAATATTCAAACTCCTGGAGCCCTTGAGAAATCTTGGATGCTTTCTTTTTTTTTCCCCCTTCAAATTTGTCTTTATGCCATGTGTGTTTAAATCTTCATGTCATGCATTTTTAAATCTGTTTCATCTTTGCCATTAATCTGAGGCAACCTAGGTGGGTTATTTTGCCATGTGTAAGATGATTCTCTCAAGACACAAACAATTCATTTCCCGTTCCGACATAATGCATTTGTCCTGTTGTTAATTTGTAATTGGTCTTTAAATTTAGATGAATGCTTTGTTTTAAACAACTTTTACTTATTTCTGCATGCCAGTGATTTCAGCAAATGTCTACAGCGATACCTTTTCTTGGACTTGAGTACAATGAAATCCAATTTATTGTTGACTTGAAGGGATAGTTTACCCCCCAAAATAAGTTCATTTACTCACCCTCATGTCTTTCTAAACCTATATGACTCATTTTTGCAGAACACAGACCAAATATTTAAGCAATTTTAACAGTAAAATCATGGCATTCTTATCATGGTGGCCTTATCTTTTGTCTTTCAAAAAAGACAAAAGTTGTTTTGTTTTTTTTTTTTCCCAGATGTTTGATTCACATTCTCATATGCATTAGAGGTGGGTAAAATGACCAATATCTTATTTCATGATATGATTAATTTTATTTCTATATATCAAAATGTATTTATTTTTGTTATTTTATTTTATATTAAAAATAAGAACAAAGCAAATTAAATAAAATTAAGTTTTCAGGTACAGTAGATTTATTTAACATGCAGTGAGAAATACTACAGAAATTGAATAAGCAAATGTATGTAAATAAAACACTGCATAGTCTTTACTTTATTTAAATCTAAATAGATGGCAAATTGTTGGCTAGAATATTAAATGCAGCAAATTTAATGCTGATAGTCACATCTTTGGCTTGTGAGAGTGACAGGACAGACTGTCTTGTAGAGAGTTTATGAAGTGCTGCTAGCACTCAATAATTATTTCTGGAACTCTGAACAGACAGTGATCAATGGCCCACTTTAAACATTTTGGAAGAGTGTCTTTATGATAATGAAAGTTATTTGGTTTATTTATGCTGCTGAACTAAACAAAATGTTGTATTACATTTTTAGAGCTGTGGCGAGACCCAAAATCTCCAAGTTGGTAAATTTGGGTGAACTAGGGACCTCTATTCTGTGCTTCTTCTCACATTTCTTTGTATAGTATGTAGTATTATGTTTTTACCTGTAAAAGGTTGGCCTTGGGCTCCTGGGGTAAAAACCACCACAGTTATTAAATTAAATTCATAATTAACAAATACAGTTAATATAGGGATGACGCTTAATCGGTTATATATAGATATTAGATTGGACAAGGATCAACAAGATTTGGTTTAAAACTTTTCTATTCAAGCTCAATTCAGATCATGATATCACATCTCAGTTCAGTAAATCGTATAAAACATAAATAAAATTGTGTTTTGTGTATGCTCCGAGAAACTTTGCGTTCACTCGCAAAATGATTGAGTTCCCCCCAGAAACTTTGTGTCAGCTTTCAAAACTTTCTTTGTGAATATTTCTTATGTAAATTTTGTCAGTGGGAATGCAAAAGTTTTGCAAGTGAACACAAAAGTTTTGAATTATTATTATTAATTTTTTCCCATCTCACATATGTGCTCTGTATGTGTGTTGCACGCAATTAAGCTGTATACACCACTAATGTACTAACAACATTTCAAATGTCCACTTTTTCTCCTTATCAGTACTGTAAGAGTATATATTCTGAGAATATTCACCAAAGGGAGAACACATGGATAGCATGGACCCAATTATATCCACGACTAAACCTGAACGACTCACTGGGAAACACTGTAAAGACCGAAAGATGCATAAAGTACTCAAAACTTTTTCAATAACCAGCCTGTATCAAAAGCATCCCTTGGTGACTGCTTAAAGTGGTGCCATTATGCATGATGACTGTACTGTTATTTCACTTTGATAGTACATATACAGTAGAAGTTGAGCATCAGTATCCAGCTTTCAGTTGCTAGGTCATCAGTAAACTTTATCGTCACTTTGGTAGGAAAGTGTCAGCAAAAAGCATAAATATAAATGAACCTTGATAGAGGATCTGCCAACAACAGGGTGTTTAGCAGTGGCTGGAGATGCTTTAGCACAGTACAGGATGAAAGGAAGATAATGCCTGAAGCAACTATCAATTGCTGGTTCTGCTGAGTTCTACTGCGTCGCAGTGTGTCAGGACGTACACTAACTTTGCCCTGTAGGGCACGGCAAGAGCCAGCTAAAGTCTAGCAAATGTTTTGGCTGGGTGCCACATTAGCCAGGAGCAGTATTAGGGCTCCAACAGTGTAAAACAAAATGTGTTCTTAGAGCTTAAGATGATGAAGTAACAACTATGCATGTATTTTTTTTTAACTGAATTAATTCATGCAAATGTAGTGCAGTCAAAATTAACATTTTAATTTTTGCAATTCATTTTAAATATTTAATGTGTCAAAAAAATAGACAAATAACAGAGCTGTGTTCTTTTTTATATATATAAATGTATGACAGAAATAGTATGAGTAGTATGCTAGTATACATTTCTGAATTTAGCCTATAGGTGCAGTCACATTAGCAGTATTTCAGCAAAATATCACAGGCAAAAAAGTTCTATTGTCAGCAGAGTAGTACTGTATGAAGCACAGCTTACACAGAAGTCACTTTTAAACCAAGCAGGCTACTGTTGGTCATCCGTGTGACCAATTTGAACCTGTTCCAAAATCTGCGCTGGGAAATCTTTCACTCCAGACAAAACTCCAGATAGCTTGGATTGCTATTGAAATTACTGGATTTTGTCAATGGTATCAAACAATGATAAATGTAATCTTATGGTTTGGGATGATATGTGCACCATCAAACCAAACCATCCTGGCAAAAGATGGATCACCACAAGTTTTAGGTAGGAAGTTTAACTTCAAAGAGTTGTCTGATGGATCTTTGGAGAAAACAAAAGTAATCTTCACAGTTTGCGAAGCCAAAAATTACCACAGAATTAATTCTTTTTTTTTTTCTTTTTTCTTTTTTTAATTATCTCAACAGGACTTCGGCAATCTAAATTACAAGAGTGTGTTACTTTTGGGCAGAAAACAAAATCTGTAAGTGAGAAGGTAACTAATGCTTTATTAATTGGGCAGTTTTTAGCTACCCAATAAGCCACAGTAAATGACAATGGACTAAGAGAAATCATTTGGACACTCCTGTAATGATCTGCCCTCAAGAAAAAGCATTGTGTCAAGAATACAAGACTTTGTATGAAAGTGAGAGATAACGAAGGATAAACATGCTTGAGCAATGAAAGTTAGTCACTCTAATGGGAGACCTTGACTTCTGAAAGAAATGATACCATACTTGTCTGTCACAGCTCATTTCAATCATAATTTGAAACTCTGAGTAAAACAGAAGAGTGACGCTATGCAGAGGCACATGCTGGTCATCTTTTGGATGTCGCAAAAGGATGGAACATTCAGGCAAAGTTAAACACACAGTACTGACACTGTTTGTGACATACCTGCAGCCACAGTCTGGAAAGAATGGCCATGGCTTCCCTTCACAACAAGTGGCCAGATGTTTCAATATTGTCAGGCACCTTAAACATATTCCAACAAATGAGTTAACAGAACAGCAAGTTGCACTTGGACAGAAGTAGAATGTCTTGTTCAGGACGTTACAACAAGATGGAATTCGACCCTAGAGTTGGCTTTCGTGGCCACGTGTTCTTTGACATTGGCTTGTTGTGTCACAGCCTTTACTCTCAGGTCACATTATCCAAAAGAAGAGAGCTGCTTTGACCTTTGATAATGTGAACAGAGTGGTCTGTCTCAGTAAGTTTGTATTCGGGTTTAGCTGGCTCTCTTTGTTCCAGTATTACCGGTGGTTTTAGACCCTATACTGACACCAGTTTGCCTGGATGCATGAAGTTTGTTTATGAACTACTGCTGCTTTATACCAAAGACATTCTTTTCTGTTTCATACAACACATATCCATATAATTTACATTACTGCTGTCACGATCACCAGCTGGAGAGCCCTTGAAAACCAGGGGGCACTCAATCACACTATTGACTAGTGTCATTCTCTTACGGACTTCATTCCCCATAATTCATTGCCTGGACTCATCAGCACTCATTGCTTTCAGCTGTGTCTTATTTACCTTGTTTGTTTAGCCTATATAAGTATTGTCAATTCTGTCATTCATTGCTTGTATGTGTCTGTACTGCATTTCTTAGCATTCTCTCTGGTTTCATGTCTCTTGGTTTTTGTATTCTCTGCCTGTTCCCTTGGGTTTCTCTGTTTTGCCTCAGCCTGTTATTCACTTATCGTTTGGTTTGTTTGTTTGCATACGACCTTTTGCCTGGAGGTGGATTACAATTGCGGATTACTCTTTTAATAAATACTGCATTTGGATCCTCAACCTTCCATCTCAACTATATTCTGTAGTATAACTTAAGTTACTTTAAAGTTTACTGAAAATATATATTTTTATATTATTTTAAATTGATAATTTTTTTTTTCTTATTAGAATTGCTTTTTAATCTTAAACTACTCCCATAACAATAACACCTTCAATACCTTCAAACGCCACACACTTCAACACTTGGTACGTGAAACACAACAAGGGTAGCAATCAATCAGCTTATAATTTTAAGTACAAGGACAAACCCACACTGTATGTACACTGAACAAAATTATAAACGCAACACTTTTGTTTTTGCCCCCATTTTTCATGAGCTGAACTCACTAAAAGACTTTTTCTATGTACACAAAAGGCCTATTTCTCTCAAATATTGTTCACAAATCTGTCTAAATCTGTGTTAGTGACCACTTTTCCTTTTCTGAGATAATCCATCCACCTCACAGGTGTGGCATATCAAGATGCTGATTAGACAGCATGATTATGACACAGGTGTGCCTTAAGATGGCCACAATAAAAGGCCACTCTAAAATGACACAGCACAATGCCATAGATGTCAAGTTTTGAGGGAGCGTGCAATTGGCATGCTGACTGCAGGTATGTCCACCAGAGCTGTTGCTCGTGAATTGAATGTTCATTTCTCTACCATAAGCCGTCTCCAAAGGCGTTTCAGAGAATTTGGCAGTACATCCAACCGGCCTCACAACCGCAGACCACGTGTAACCACACCAGCCCAGGACCTCCACATTCAGCATCTTCACCTCCAAGATCGTCTGAGACCAGTCACCCGGACAGCTGCTGCAACAATTGGTTTGCATAACCAAAGAATTTCTGTACAAACTGTCATAAACCGTCTCAGGGAAGCTCATCTGCATGCTTGTCATCCTTATCAGGGTCTCAACCTGACTGCAGTTTGTCGTACAACAGTGTGTTCCAGTTCCTGCCAATATCCAGCAACTTCACACAGCCATTTAAGAGGAGTGGATCAACATTCCACAGGCCACAATCAACAACCTGATCAACTCTATGCGAAGAAGATGTGTTGCACTGCGTGAGGCAAATGGTTTTCACACCAGATACTGACTGGTTTTCAGACTAACCCGGACCCCCCCCCCAATATAGTAAAACTGCACATTTTAGAGTGGCCTTTTATTGTGGCCAGCCTAAGGCACACCTGTGCAATAATCATGCTGTCTAATCAGCATCTTGATATGCCACACCTGTGAGGTGGATGGATTATCTCGGCAAAGGAGAAGTGCTCACTAACACAGATTTAGACAGATTTGTGAACATATATATATATATATATATATATATATATATATATATATATATATATATATATATATATATATATAATATACATATATCTCCAAATCTTCATGACTGTGCTCTTGAAGTTGCTATCAGTTCTTTCTTCAGCACTTTTCATTTGATCTAGAATTATTTTCTGCAGTGCATGTATATTTGGAACCAAGGCCAATTGTGAGGCAAACCCTCTTAATTCATCTATTATTTTGAATATATATTTCAGCCATTAAAAACACAATAAATTCTCAGTGCTGAACCCTTATTAGCATTTTGCAGGGCTCGCACTTCACTGTGTTTTGTTTTGTCTTCACAGTTCTCCATGTTTGCTGGGTGATTTCTGCTGCAGAGAGCTGGTTTATAGGGACATAAAGTGAGAAACTGACGGTGCTAAAAAATACTGTCATTCAGGCCTGATAGTATCACATTTTACATAACAACTACAGAACCTCATCCTCCAGTTATTCATAAGAAATGGTCTTTTCCACCATCTGGTCATTATAAAAGATCAAGACACAATGCATAAAACCTAACAAATCATATTATAAATATACAACACTACTAAATGCTGTGACGTTGCCATCTAAGAGGCAAAAGGCAAGAAAAAAATAGGTAATGTGCCTCAAGAGTGTCATTACAATAAATACAAACTCTTTATCTTTATCACACCATTGTTTTTATTGAAGCAACCAAAACTGCAATTATAACAAGCATGTCATTTTACCATGTTAACAAGGAGCAGGTATGATTCATGATCTAATCTAAAAAATCCATCAAGCTACTTCTAGACGTAGAAGCACAATTCATGTTTTTCAATATACATATAGATATTGTATGAAGACTTGTTCAGAACACTTAGAATGAAGAGCATGAGTCATATGAACCAACCCTGTACTAATTCACTTTTATTACATTGAAACAAGAGACCAGTTCAACTGTATTAAGGTGTGATTTAATCAAAGCTCTAGGCAGGTAATATTATTCACATGAACGCTCACAACGATGGAATGCGCATGTGTTTCTGCTCATAAAAAAATAAAATGTGCTAATTATCCATTTAGTCAGTGCAGGCACGAAATCAAAGCTTTTTTATGCCCGACATGCCATTTTAGATCTGAAATATGCACATCTCTAATTATACTTGCTGTCCAGCAGTCTCACATTACATCATACAAGAAAAAATTGGTGATGCTTTTAAAATCAACTGAATTTTGCTTAATCTTGCAGGTGATTTGAGGATAGTGGGTCTCATTCACTAACCATGCATTAAATCTGCATACGAACATTTTCATGAACAAATAATGATTAATCTATCAAAAGTTTTGAATTAACTTAATATTGGAATAGCGCATTAACATTTGCGAATAAAGCACCATTTCCATCCTAGTGTATGTGTTCAAGACAACAAAATCGTCACTTCTTGGGAAACTGGCACAAAATATCTGTAATAAAACTGAAAGTTGCTGTAATTGGGGAAGAAACTGTGGCTCTATTGTTTTTCTACAGCATAAATGACTTACACACAGACGAAACGCAATAAATGTTGACATGTTATCTTGAGTTCGGATTCCTGGTGTTTGGGAATGCAATAGTGTGAGACACTTCTGGGAGGGAATTAAACCAAATCATTTTAAAGACAGACTTCAGCTCAGGCATTTCAGAATAATCAAACCAACATTGCTGTGCAATGAAATTGTTTCTCTGGTTAGTCCAGTTTTTCATTCAAATCAGTTGAGTTTGTTGTTGTGCATTGAGGGATTTATTCAGTAAATGTGTTTCCATCATAAATTATGCGCATGTCTTCTTATCAGATAAAAATATTATCCACTTCAATTGAGTGCATAGGTTTTATATGTGTATTTTTAGGATTTATGCCCATTTTGGTATTTCCATCCAGCGTTTTTGTGTTATATCCCAAAATATGCATAAAAATAACTGGATGTAATATTTGTACTAAAATGTATTCTAAATTAACTTTTAAATGTAGTATCAACTGAATAAAAAATACAACATATACCCAAAACTCATGTACTCTGGGTGGCCTGAAATTTAAACATAGATATTTCATTTAAAATACTCGATAATTCTAATTCTAGTTTTTGTTTATTAAATTATATACTTGTCTGCCACAATAGTGTAACATATTTATCTTTATTTGTGGGGGTTTTCCCAACAAATACTGAGCAAAATATTTTGAGCTGGTTCAGCTGGTTCATTAAAAAGATTTATCAAATTATTTATTTGTAGATCAGATATTCCTTGATGTAATAACGTGCTCAAGTTTCCAACTTGTAATATAAACCATTATTTGTTAGCCCACATGTCACCCAATGTAAAACGCTAGCCAAAAATGCTTGAGATCTACAGTAGATGACATATACAGGCCCTTTTCTGATTAGTTCATTGACAGACTCTGGGCTCATTTTACATGCTGTTTACACTCTCCCTGACAGTTTCAATAGCTTTGGTGGAAAGCATCACGGAAGAGTCAGCCAGCTAGCGGCTCTCAACTTCATTAGCTTCATTAGCATTAAAATACATGGCCTAGTGCCTATCAAGTACCTGTGTACGATTAAGAGAATGGCTTCACTTTCATAACTTCAATCCTTCCTCATTCTCTATTTGAGAGGAATCACCAGAGAGTGAATTCTCTCAGAGCTGGGAGGCCACAAACCCAAAACCACACTCTTAGAAAACAGGTTCAGTAGGGTCCTATATAGAACCCTAGCGTTCTCAACTAATTTTAAGGAACCTTTATGCCAAAAAAGGCTCTATATCAGGAGAAATGTCTTAAATGATTGTAGACTATAATGTATGGAAGCTTGTTTCCGCCATGAAATAAAAAAGGTAATTGCGACTTTTTATTTCACTTTTTTTTTTTTTCTCAGAATTGTGAGATATAAACTAACAAATTGCGAGTTTTAAAGTCAGAATTGCAAGATATAAAGTCAGAATTGTGAGATATAAACTCAATTCTGAGGAAAAAAAGCAAGATGTAAACTCACAATTCTGAGAAAAAAGTCAGAATTGTGAGATATAATTACCTTTTTTATAAAACGCAATTGCGAGTTTATATCATGCAATTCTGACTTTATAACTCGCAATTGTGAGTTTATATCTTGCAATGAGAAAAAAAGTCAGAATTGTGAAATATAAAGTCAGAATTGCATAATAAAAACTCGCAATTGTGAGTTTAAATCTTGCAGTGCTGAGAAAAAAAGTCAGAATTGTGAGATGCAAACTTGCAGTTGTGAGAAAAAGCTTCCATAATAATGCTTTCATGTTTAACATAAAATGTAATTGGGACCTAATGGTTAGAGAGTCAGGCTGGTAACCCAAAGATTGCGGGTTTGATTCTCAATACCGGCGGGAAATTAGTGAGTGCTCTTGGGCAAGGCACCTAAGCCCCAATCGCTCCCTGGGTGCCACAGCCAAAATGGCTGCCTGTTGCTCTAAGTGTGTGTGTGCACTAACTGGATGGGTGAAATGCAGGGGACAAATTCTGAGTATAGGTTACCATACATGGCCTTCACATGTCACAGAAAAGGTTCTATATATGAAGTGCATGACATAGCCCTTTACTCTTTTCTTGACATTGATTGCATTTGCGACTCTCAGATGTCTCACTGCCCAATAAATGGCTGCTTACTCCATCAATTGTTGCATCTAAAGGTCCCACTTAGCAGCAGGAAGTTGCTTGGAATGTGAATGGTAAAAAGCTGATTTGCTTCTCAAAGAATATTGTTTATTTTCACTTTCTAAAAGTCTTGAAAAATCAAAGATCAAGTACCCGTGCATTACTTGCTTGTTTAATTGAAGTAAATGCTGTTTGATATGTACTAAAGAATATGTTAATTCTCACAAGACAGTAATTTGCTTCCCCTGCTGTGGCGATGACTTTCCTAGACAGCCAACTATTTCACGGAAGAAAGAGAAGGCCTTTTGGCCTTATAATCAGGCGGTTCGTGGGTCGACTTATTGATAAACAGCTCCACAAGCTTGATGGATGACAACGAGATCTCCCAAATTCTTTTGTGTGGCTGCATGTAGTCAGTGTGGATTAAAACATTAATCAAATTAATGTTAAAGTGTCATAAGAGCCAGGGGAGCAGGACTTTGTTCGTTAGAAAAGAAACAAAGTAATAAGCACCTAACTGTGAAGTCTGTGGCTATTTAGAAAAGGGTTGTGTTTCTGAGGGATCCCCTTAATGGTTTTCAGAAATCCAAGCGCGTGATAATGCTCAGCGACAAGCTATTCTTCACATTTGCCCAGCATGAGCTTGCTTTGAACAGGAACAGACCCCCATTGTTTATGTTTGTAGTCGATCAATACTACGAACTACCGAAATGAAGATTCTTCTTTCTAAATGCCAATACCGAAGCGTCGCCATTTGCTCTACACATTGCAGAGATGGATTCATTAAAGTGCTTTTTTTGTATCCACAGTGAGAACTCTTTATGTATCTGCCATCTATTATGGCTGTTTCTAGCTTAGGCAACTAACAGTTGGTGGAAAGCGAGCCTGGATGGAGTTCCCACGAGCCCTTAAATCCTGCAGGAACTATAGCAGTTACCATAGCCCTGATTAAAAGTTGTACTTATCGCAGTGCATTCATGTGAGTAATTGACTCAAGCTATATACTGAACACTCACACATATGCTCAAGCTTTCGTCAGCTGCCAGACTAACACCTTGTAAATTGCAAAGCCCTATTAAAATATAGTATGGACAAGCATTTATGCATTTGAGAAAAGGTCAAAAGTCTGGAAAAAAGTAAAAATATATATATATATATTTCTAATGTTCTCTGTGCATTGAGATCATAACTGTGGAGAGATGTCATGAGCAGAGGAAAAATGTCCAATTTTCGGTCTCCTTGCACAATGACAGATATTCTCAGCTGTTGTAGAAGAAAGGCATCATGCTGACGCTTAAATTATGACTACTGCAGCCGCTCTAGATATATTGAATACTGGCTAAACTGTATGAACAAACAGAGCGGATTTCATCACTTGCAAAATGACAGTGTTGACAATCAGTCCTAAAGATTGGATTTGAAAACCAAATTGGATTTGTGTGCAGTGTGAACAAAGCCTTATATGCAATGTACATTCATTTTCTTCATTTTAGTAACTCCAATGTGTCAAAGAAAAGAGATATGTATTTTATTTTTATTTTTTTCAACCAAAGGCCTTTACACCATTCAAGCAGACAGGAGGTTTACATCACTAGAAAAGGACTTCACTTTACTAGAAAATAGCTCCTAAGGGGTTTTAACAGGATGGCTGTCAAGTGAACCATTGAGTGGTGGCCAGTGATCACCTCAAACATTAGTAGTTGTTTGGTTCAGGGTAATTATAGTTAACTAAAAATAGTTACTTCTAAAAAAAAAAAAAGAGAGAGAGAGAGAGACTAAAAAACACAATATTACAACAAAAAACAAACAAATTAAAACTGAAAATATAAAAATGAAATTCAAATACTATATTATTTTGATTTAGTTATTTTAGTATTTTAATCTAGTTTTGTTTAAAAAAGCAATCTTAGCTTTGGCAGGCCGATCAACTATTTAAAAAGTGTCACTTAATATTGCTTTAAATTTAGTCATCGCTCTTCATATGTAAGGTCAAGTACAGCATGTTTCATTGTGGTACAAAATCACAGATAATGCAGGAAGCATGGTAATATGCCATTTTAAACCTACCTACCCTGTGGCTACTGCAACAAAGATGGCAGCCAGAAAATGAGCCAAAGCCTTGTGTATACACAGAGAGTCCGATAATAGAGAGCTCTACAGAGCCTGTGCTCTACATTTCCGCTGTGGCCACAAGGGTTTGCTAAAGCTGAGCTTATTTAATAAAGCTTCCGTTTGTCAGTTTCCCTCAAACCTTCCAATCTCCAGAGTATCAAAAATAATTACCCTACGGCAAGAACACTGACCTCAGGCCTCAGCAATATTCATAAGACCTTCTGTTGTACATAATGAATGACCCGAATACGTTAACACCAAAAATGTATAACTGACTTCCAAGTCCCATATCCCTGAGTGCTTGAGAAAAATCTTGCTGAGAGGCTTTGTTCACGTGGGAGGTTAACCTCCATGTCTGTCGCACAAACATCTTATCAGCTCATTGGCAGAAATGTTTTAGGCCCTATAGTATATATTTTGACCAAAAAACATTCTATTGATTTGTTTACCATATTTTACTTTACCAAAACCTTGTCAGCTGCCTCATTGTATACCGTAATTTTCATCATCAGCATAATCTGATTTCCAAGTACATGCGCTCAGTGATTTGAGCCCCTAAATAGAAAGTCCCACTAGATGGTTTGCAGATGCCAAATTCATCCATTTGGGCTCATGGCCAATGGAGTATACTTTATACAAATACAAAGTTCTGTCATAACACTTTAGATGGCGCAGGCTAATATGTCATTAACACAACCTGCTTGCAATCACATCATTCTTTATAGGGCACAGCTGATTGGTTCCTGATTTATCAGTAGCCAATGAGCTCGCTGCTCAGCCTTCAAATACCTGGTCAGCATTTGCCTTAGCAGTGCAGCGCGGTTTCAAAAAACCCTCTACCTTCCCCAGCTCCACCTGTACAGATCTGTTACAGGTAATTCATGTATGTTATATTGTACAGCAGCAGCATGTCTTACTTGCTCACAGCAGCGTGTTGTGTATGTATTGGCAGTAGCAAGTCCCATACTTACTCTGCAGCAGCAGCAGCAGCAATAACCAACAGCAGCAGCAGCAGCATAGCAGATCTATTCTGCCAAGACCAAACATATGAACATTGTCATATCCATTACCATGCCAAACACTGACAGTACTGTGCAGGATATGGAGCAAATGCAGAAGATGAAGTGTAGAGGTGTAGTTACATTAGCCATTGTTCTGCAAATTTTGCAAAAATACAGTCATAATCCCCCAACTCACCCCACCCCCGGTTACAAACTGCCAAATTTTCACCTCAAGCTCTGTTTGCTATTAGAATAATAAAAGTTTTCAAATCAAACTTTTCACAGATACCGAACATGAATTCCAGTTTTTAACAGTTAAAGAGATTTAAATAGCTGAGCATTTAATATGACAACTGTTTTATCAGCGCTATCCAGTGATGCAAACTAGCTCTAGTTCAAATTTCAGCATAATTTAAAAAAATATATATATATATATAGGCAGAAACATTTGTGTGATTTGTGTAATTCATAGATGAATGTAATGAGACAAGAAACATTTTGCCACTTCACGTTTTTGACATATTAGGCATATGAATGAGTGTGAATGTTTATTTTAAATTATTTTTTTTTTTATTTTTTTTTTAAATACTTAAAAATACTTTGCAAAAGGTAACAACCCACCCACACGTCCATCTGCAAAATTAAAGACATGGTTATGGCCCTTGTTAATAAGCATAAATATATTGCAAAATCAAATATTTGTTACAATTATACATTTTTTTTTTTTTTTTTTTTTTTTTCTGTACTTTTTGACATGTAATGGCCTCATGTCAATTGCCCACATGGATTTCATGCAGCATTGCACTTTGTACTAGGTGTGCCCCAACAGGGCAACATGCCCAAGACTCATCTCAGCCCCAGCTTTAACATTTATGTGGGTATTACATGGTGACTACATGAGCTTAAAATACGGGTTGTATGTGGGTTCCATAACGACCCCATGCAACTTACCCATGTAGATTTTATGCAGGATTTTCAGGCTTTAGGTGGGATCCAGCTAGGCAACATGTGCAGGACCCATCTCAGCCCCAGCTTTAACTTGTGGAAACTTTTTTCATTTGCACAGATTCATGGCATTCATGTACTGTGGGTAACAGAGTTAGGCTGAACTGGATTCTGACACTTCTTTTGTTCTTCCCACTAAAGAACTTTTATTAGCGCTGAGTGTTTGCAATTTTGCCACCTGCTGTTTGTCCGTCTGACTGTGTATAACATTACCCAGGGTGACACCGACACTGAGGGCTTGCCCTCACAGCTCACAACTTAAAATGGGGTCAGAAAAGTGTTTTCATTTTCAAACACTGTGGCAAATTTTAATAATTAGCATGTAATCTCAAAGAAGTGCCTCATATGCTGTTTATCAGAAACTGCCAGATTGCACTTTTCCCCTCCACAGCAATCTATCATTCATTGGCTGAACATTAACATTCAAAGCTTGTCATCACCATGACACCAGACTACTTCATCCACATTTGCCTCTTTAAATGCAGGGTGGCTCCTCACCATGCCAAATGCATTATTAAGCACTCGTTCACTTGGGGCGATTTCAGTCATGGCACATCTCTCGGTCGCTGTTATGTCACGATGCATTTTTCCTCTGCACCTAATTTTGCTCACTATTAACAATGTATATAATACTTGCAATAGCTCAGGCTAATGAACATCCCAAAAAATCCCTCTGCAGTCTGGAGAGCATCAAACTGAGCATTCTGGACATCTCTTTCATGAGAGTTGGATTACAAAAGGATGAAGGGAAAGATAAGTGTTTAACCTCTTGAAGGAACATTGGCACTTCACCTGAAGTGGCACAGAGATTTATAATCCACTGTTTTGATTTAGCAAATTGAAGCTGAACTGGAAATTGTTTCCAGTGAGCTCATTATTTTGATTACAAACACAATAATCTATCCATCTATCTTGCATTTTTCTCCTCATTCTGCACAGGACTGACACAACATCAGTTAGATAGACTAATTAAACCTTAATTTGTAAAACCTCAGTCTCTTATCTAACAGCTCACCACCCATGTTTCCCTCCCTTACTGAATTTGTGCAGGGATGCGTGTCCAAACATAATCTCACTATTGCTAAATTGTAAGGGAAATAAACAAATTATAAATAAATGGAGAGTCTCATCATACCTGTGAATGTAATACATCAAAGCATCAATATTTTTAACAATTTAAGTACTTCACCTACCCATTCCCTTCATTTTAACACGTTGTCCTACTCTGCAGTGAGTCATCCTATTCAAACAAGCCTTTTTATATAATTGATAGCCTCTGTTTGGCTCTTCCACTGACATCCTTATTAAATAAAAACGAATGGAGGAGAAAGCAGCAAAAATCCCCTTGCCCACCCTCTCTACATCATTCCTCATCCAGCTGCGTTTTACCACCAGTCCACCAGATTCAATCAGAAGCTAATGCCTTTTACCCTTGGTTGCCCTGTGGAGAAACACACTTGTTTTAGTGCAATCCTTCACCGGGTGTCAGTGGAATGCTGTAGAATGAGTGGTCTGCATTTCAACACTGGGTTTCATGCTAAATTAGTCTCTGGTGAGATAGCTTTGTTTGTTTTTTCCTCTTTTTTCACGTGCTTGCCAGACAGCATGAAAAACGGATTTGCGGTGGCGCGGTGAATTCTCACCTGAGGAGCAATCTGTCGCACTGCCTAATGTGCTGCCGTCAGTGCTGCTGCATAGGGGCAGAAACTGCAGAAACACAAATACTGTAAACCGTTCACAGTGGTGGGCGTGAAGAATTTGCAGGCAACTAATTAAGCTTATGCTATATTGAAAGTCTACTGAGTATATTAGACATCATTACGATTTGTTAGGCAACAAGAGGTACCTGTATCTTTCCTCAGTTTGGAACCAGAACCAGTTTGCCTTTTTCTTGCTCCCTGTTTTGCTTGAAAATTTATTTTCTTTCAAATAAATAACTGCCACTTCATTTGGCAATATGTTATCTGATGTTTGGCTTAAAGGGTTAGTTCACCCAAAAATGAAAATAATGTAATTTATTACTCACCCTCATGTCGTTCTACACCCGTAAGACCTTTGTTCATCTTCGGAACACAAATGAAGTTATTTTTGATGAAATCCGATGGCTATAGACAGCAATGTCATTGAACTTCTCAAGATCCAGAAAGGTACTAAAAACATATTTAAAACAGTTCATGTGAGTTCAGTGGTTCAATCCTAATATTATAAAGCAACGAGAAAACTTTTTGTGCGCCAAAAAAACCCCAACTTTTTAACGATATTAGGATATCTAGTGATGGCCGATTTCAAAACACTGCTTCGAATCTTTTGTTTCAAATCAGTAATTCAGAGCGCCAAAGTCACATGATTTCAGCAGTTTGACAAAAGATTCAAAGCAGTGTTTTGAAATTGGCCATCACTAGATATCATTAAAAAGATGCACTTTTTTGGGCTTCAAAATTGTGAGCGCCATTCACTACCATTATGAAGCTTGAAAGAGCAAGGATATATTTTTAATATAACTCAAATTGTGTTCTTCTTAAAGAAGATAGTCATTTACCTAGGATTGCTTGAGGGTGAGTAAACCATGGGATAAATTTCATTTTTGGGTGAACTATCCCTTTAAGTGTTTTTATTTAAAGATCTCCTTCCATTTTCTTTCTTTTTTTTTTTTTTTAATAAACAGTAAGACGGTTCATCTAACCCACAACAAATAAATAAAAATAAAAAATATACAAGCAGTAAGGGATGCAATTGTTAAAAAAATAATTTTAAGTAGTTCATCTCTGATCATTGTCCTCAATATACAGTGGTAAATGATTTATAATAAATTATTATTTTTTGTTTGATATTGAAAGCTGTTTATATAATTATTTTAACTGGACAATATGGGCCTAAAACTAATGACAATGGCCGGTGCGGTGACTCAAGAAAATTTACCGCCCATAAATTTTTTTTTACCAGCAATGAAACATAGATTTAAGATCAAGAGCTGTGAGTGAATTTTCTTTGTCTTTTGTTGTTTGATTAAAATTAAAAATACAAATAGTCACCAGGTTCGTTCAAAGATTTAAAGTTATTATGCAAAGTAAAAATCTTAGCCTAAAATAAAAAGTGCCTTGATGTAATATTTAGTATATGTTAATTTAATAGGAATGGAGTTGGAGAGCAGAATATATTGATGTGCTGGGAATACATCTGAAAATCATTTGAAATTGATGATACAGACCTCAGCAGGTCTGAGTTTCAATAGTAATAGTACAGACATTTCTCCTCTACCTATTGAAAATCCACTCTGGGGACACTTAGCACTGACTTCACATCAACAGGAAACTGTTTCTTATTTTCAGTGCATTTACGAGAACTTTTTGCATATGCCCGTACAGCATCGTGGGAAACAATAGCGCTTGGTTTTATTTGATTTCCTATGGGAGATTCATGAAGATTAATGATTTTATTTCCCAAGCTCATATACCTCAGCTAGTCTCTGTTTTTTCTTATGTTAATTTGATTTCCTCAGCTCCTCTGGGTAGACAATGTCATTTAAAATATGCACCCTCGACATTCGAGCACAACATTTGTTCCATTCAAACAGAAGACTTCTGTGTTCCCTGCTTGATATTACTCATCTAGATAACCAGGCAATTTAGCTGTTATTTATACCCCACAATTCAAGTTTTAATGTACTCTGTGGTGCTGCTAAATTTTTAGAGCAGACAATTTGTGAAGAAGAAGAATAAAAACTGATTTATGCAAAAGGAAGTGAAGTAATTGCATGAGTTTCTTTACGACTCTCAGACACGAAACTCCGCAGAGGACTGAGGCAAATATACCCTAATCATGCTGTAGTGTTTTAATTTTAGTAACATTTAGTATTAATATATAGATATATAAACTTAGAATATCAGTCCTATGACTACTTACCTTAGATAATGAATGTCCTATATAAAGCATGAAGTGGATATTTATGCAGGTAAGTGGTATATGTCTGTGTGTGTCTTTTCAAATTTTATTTTTAAATATTTATTAAAACACCTTCCTTCTCTATTAGTGGAGGTTTTCATTTTACTATGAACCTGTTCACCAAAAGGTTCATTCAGATTCATTCACTGACTTATTCAGTGACTCTTATAGGTTATATCATTACAAAATAACTGTAAGTAGTAAAGCAATACAAAAGCAAACGGGAGTTTTAAGTTTAGAAACATTTTGAGTCACCCCTCCCTTGCCTCACAGTGGTTTGGTCCACCGTGCACGTGACACTTGTGTGTGTACAAGTCCGGCGGCGCCGGCGGGAGACAACGGTTCTTCAGACAGTAGTTGAGAGGAGCTCCAGTAAGTAGGCTGTCAAGGCTATTTTATTCAAAAACATCGGATGAAGTGATTATTTAAAAAAAAAAAAAAAAAAACTGATGATAACTGATTTTTTCCGTGAGTCAGCTATGTTAGCGATCATAATGTTACCTAGCTTGTTTGGTAGCTTGTTTACGATAGCTTGTTGTATAGTAAGTCACCCACACCAACAACAACTAACATTGTGATAAGTATATGTGTGAACTGTAATAAGGCTAATAGATTAACTGTCGTGTGTTGGGTTTTGCTCATTGTGTATTCATCATATTTTGGTGACTTGGTTGTAAACAACTTCAAAAAAATTGCAATAAATAAATGGTTTTGAAGAATATTTTGGTCAATATTTTTTTTTCATTGAACCAATCTCCATGCTAGACTAATAATAGTAGTAAGGTTTTCTTCTGTGTAACATTAAATATATCCTTTATAAGTAAAATTGTATTAATTTTGGCTGTATTATTTGTGTCCCCTTCAAAAATTGTTCTTGAGAAATTTTATGTTCACTTTCCTCCCCAACTGTCAGATGCAATTTACGCCCCTGGTTAGCATAAGCAGTGCTGGAAGACTGTGGTAAAGCCACTTTAAGGCAAGCCTCCAAGGTTAGCAAAAAAAAATAAAAAGTTTAATGCAGGGAAGGAGACCAGAGGCCGATTTTTAATGGATGTCAATGGAAGAGAGTCCTCATTATGCTGAATAAACTGCTTTTGTGGGAAAAGCTTATCATTTAATGAATCGATAACCTTTCGACTAATCTTCAACATGTTTGCCATTAAAAATTAATTTTCAATCAATCTATTTTTAGAGTTTACATCAGAAAAAAAAAAAAAAAAAAGTTTTATGAACAGAATTTTGCGACAGGTTGACTGTTGTACAACTCAATGACATTATAAGCTGTAATGTGATTGGTTATTAAGGCAGATGTTATCAAAGTTAGCTGTTATGCTTTCTCCAATAGTAGAGCCACGGACCCTCGTATCTTCCAATAATAAGACCATCTCTGACTGTTGCTGTGTCTGAAAGCTTAGGCAGCTGACTTGTCTCACTGTTCTATCAGGCAATGACTTAGCAAGTAGCGTTTGTGCATGAAGGCATCTCAAGAAGTCTTCAGACAGACTTCTGAGGCAGCATAACAGTTTAATGATCTACAACAAAATAGAGCAAGCTTTGGTGATAACTAAGCGAATATTTAATTACTATATTAGTAATTTCTCAGTAGAAATAACATCAAAAATTGGGAAAAGTTGGTCAAAATTGTACTTTTACACACAAACTGACCACCAACTGCAACTTTCAAACACCATATTAGATTTTTTTCAGCTTAACTGTCATGGAACGCACAGGATTGTGGGATGCAAAAGGCAGCAAAGGATTCATCTATGCTGCCTTCAAATAACTGATCAGATAAAGGTATCTCAGGAGAGAGGAAGCTAATATAAGATTTGGACGTGCCTTGATGCCTTACCTTGGAATGCATCCTCTGAAGGAAAAAGTGAGGATAAAGTAGTAGTTTGTATACATTATCATTTGCTGTTCTGTTCAATGTCTATTAATGCAGTTGTGAATATCAACTGTTGTGGATAATAATAATCTGCTTGTTTTTAAATAATTTTATTAACAGAGAATATGTACATACAGTAGGCCTACAGAAAAAAAAAAAGATGCATTAAGAAAAAAGCATTACAACAAACATTATTTTAAAGCCTTTTAGAGAGAATATTCCTTTCTTTATTTGTAGCAAGTAAACTAAACATTTAATAAAAAATGTTTTAGCTTGATCTAAAGTGAAAATTCTACTTAAATTCTACTCTCAAGTTATTGCAAACTTAGCTTTTGTTTATGGTGAAATTGAGTTGTAAAATGCCAATGTGTATTATATTGACCTACATGTGTTTTGTCATGTGTCAAAGTATATTGATTGGTATATTTTTATAATAAATAATGTTATGCTTTGTATGAATTTAAGATTTGACCCCAACCATAAATATAATTAGAGAAAACTTTTTTAAAGTACAAATTTAAAGTATTTTTAAGTTGGTCCAAAGTATATATTTTTTTCAGTGTACATATTATTCACTCAATTCAATTATAGATTCCAGAATTAGTGTTTAAACACCATAAGCCTTTTCTCCTCAAAAAAAGACTTGCACGCCAAATGGAAGAAAAAACATGCCCCCTGCCATTTAGTTATTGTCTGTAAGCAAATCCTCATTTGCCCCCAATCCACTTGGTTTACAATGTCTCTTTCGGTGGCCCTCCACTCACTCCCGTTAAAGTACGTTTTGAGACAAAAAGCCATCAAAACAGTCACATGCTTTACAAAGTAGGAACTTGCAAATCAATGCAGGCATGAAAGTGAACAAGTATGATTTGTTGGCTTAAAAGATTCGTTCAAAATAACTAGTAATCCATTCTCCATCATTTATTTATCCGTCTTCGCCTCAGCCTGTCCATCTTCTCTTTAATCTTTTCACCTCACCTTACCTCTCTGCCTCTCTATCTGCCCTCTTGCCTTCACACAGCCTGTGTGGCCAGCTAAAAATTAGTCTAAAAGCATGAAGCTATTGCCTCTGGCTGTGGGGTGCTGTGTTATTATACCCTTCTCACAGTGGCATCACTCGCACACATCCATGCAGAGCCAACGTGGCCATCGTTTCGCCTCCATCAACGCCTGGAGTCGGCTTGGCCGAGGTCAAGCTCTAATGTGGCAGGCAGAGATAATAGCACAGCTGCGCATTCATAACCAACCCACACAAACAAACACACACACTTCCTTGCTGGACATGATAGTTGTCTCCGCTCCCACCCCCCATGGCGGTGCCAGAGAACAGCAGATGCCACCCCTGCATAAGGACTGTTGCCCTTATTGTGTTAGGTTAGTGAGAAGGGGCAGGCCAGTCTTGGCATCCTCTGTGTTGCGAAATGCCCTCTGGGTTGATGGGGGCTGACTGGAAAGCTGTTCAGGGCCAGAAATGAATATTAATGTGAATATAGATATGGAAACTGTAAATGGATTTCTCAAAAAAGACACACTTTTGGAGCATTTAAGGACATATGGGTATAATGTGATCAGTTGTTGCTGTAGATGAGCATGTTTTGCATGCTGTACTTAATGGGTTAAAGGTTTAGCTTACACCCAGAACCGAAATAAAGTTTTAATTTAGCTGAAAACTGACACAGAAAATAAAGATTATAATTAATTAATCAATTTTTTTTTTTTTTTTTTGATAATCACTCAAATAAAACCTGAGTTGTCAATCCGATCTCACGGCAATTCGTACATATTTTACGAGGTGTCTAATTCGTACAAATTCATACGACCTCACTCGTACGAATTCATACGTTTTTTGCTAAATCGTATGTATTTTACGAGATGACAAATTCGTATGAATTCATACGAATGACCTACCCCAATCCCCGCCCCTAAACCTAACCATCACTGGAGTTTAGACAAATGGTCGTACGAATTCATACGAATTAGCCACCTCATAAAATACGTACGAATTGGTCATGAGATAGTGTTGGAGTTGTATATAAGCATTGAAACTGCACATAAGACCATTTTTATTGTTAATTTTTTTATAATTATGTTTCAACTCCAATTCGTTGTTAAAATATAAATGTTTAAACAGTGGCAGTAATAAAAACTTGTTTTCATGACAGATATGGGTAAAACTTTATTTATACAGACACAGCAAACCTTCTGGCAATAACACGTATTGATGTGCCATCCTGGAGGAGTTGGACTGCCTGTGCAAGCTCTGTAGGGTCCAGGTATCGCCTCATACTACCAGTAGTGACACTGACCTAGCCAAATGCAAAACTAGTGAAAAACAGTCAGAAAAGATGAGTAGGGGGAAAAAATGTCAGTGGCCTCCACCTGTAAAACCATTCCTGTTTTGGGATTCATCTCATTGTTGCCCATATAGTGCAACTGTTGTTAATTTCATTAACACCAAAGCAGCTGAAACTGATTAACAACCCCCTCTGCTACTTAAAGGGGCTCTATGTAAGAATGACAGCTAGTGGTTGAAATGGGTACTGCAGTTCAAATTCAAAATATTGTTCGCCCCACCTCCTCCTACTCAGGATTGACGCTCTCGCGGGTTGCTAGTTTGAAGACACGCGACAGGAGCGACATTGGAAGGCGAGGTGACTTACACACTGTAAGATAATTAGTTGATTTATTGATTTATGATGAGCTGATATCGCGTTTTAATATGCTCCCATTCGTAGAGATTTTTAGATGGATGCTGAGGCTTTTTAGGTGGGTAGAATCTGTGATCTCTGACCCAGTTTGTTCACTGGCTTCCATTGCTGCAATTCCCTGCATGTGTTTTCCGCCAACTGGCAACCCGGGGTGGAAAAATACTACTGGGTAAATTAGCAACGTGCGGTCTTGCAGAGGCCAAAACAAAAACAGAAATTTTTAAAGTAAAATAACTGGCTGTAGCACTGGTTTTCAGAGAAACAAGTATGTGAACTGAGCATGTTTAATAAATATCTGCAAACATATTATGGTATTTTTATGCTTTAGTACAGTCAAAAACTTACATAGAGCCTCTTTAACTGACCAGATCAATATCCCAGGAGTTTAACTGACTTGATGCTATTAAAAAGTGTCCCTTTAATTTTTTTGAGCAGTGTAGTTATAGTTACAGTACCTTTATAGTTATCGTTCTTGGTGTGAAGTCTGTCTACTAATACTCTAATAAGAGTTAGTTGACATCTAGTTGCAAAGTTACGTATAGAATGTCTAAAGTGAACTGTTGGTTTGTGGTTGTTTGAATTGCTGGGTTATGCCATATTTCATATCTATTCCACTACATACAGCAGGTTATTTGAGTTGCCTTCTAAGACTTTTACAAGCCAACAACGAAAGAAGATTTACATTCAGATTCTCCTGCTTGCTTCTTATTCCCATCTCCAAAATCAGTTCCCAAAAGTCTGCCCTCTGCCTAGGGCCATGATGGACATTCTGAATTCATCAGTGCAGTATGCGGCAGCCATGTTACTTCACACTTAACCTTCTTGTGAAATCGCCCAGACAACTTTTGCCCCAATTTTTGAGGAAACACAGTCACCCAGGCACTTTGTAAAGCAGCATAGCATTCACTCTGCAAATATCAGCGCCTGAGGGGCTGTTTGTTTGCCACTTTAATGCCTTTCTCTGTAAATCCATCACTCATACCATGACATAAATGTTTGGAGAGACCAAACTCAGCTTCTGCACTTCGCACACGCTCAGTGTTGAGACTGTTAATTAGATAAATTGAATATAGCATTGACTGCCATATGAAAACAGGAGGGAGAATATCAGGTGTACTGTTGTCAGAATGTCAGTGTTTGTGAGAGGACTGGACCCGAGCGTCTCTGTGGCGTATTATGTGATGTGAGCTGGTCAGGGTTGATCAGTCGTGGATCTCTGATGGGTGGAACTTTTGATCTTGTCGATTCATAGAATAGAGCTTGTAGTTAATTAGTGGCACTGATCAAAGATCTGAGTCATCTCTTTCTCTCACTGCATGTAGTCCTTTCCTGAGATAATCTGTCATTGCTAATTCAGTAGCATTGGAGCGATTTAGCCTTTAGCTTACTGAATGTATAATTACAGATCTGCAGTATAGCGTTTGGGCTCTGTAACTTGCCATTAAAAAAATAATAATATGCCTGTGTTGTAGTTTAAGAAATAATCAGAAAAACTGAAATGGTGCTGGTATTTTTATGCCAGGACATTATCTGTGACTACAGACGGTAATTCAAATTACAGGTAAAACATGTGTGAAAAATCAACATGGAAAATTCCTTCATATTAAAACAGTATATTGTGCCATATTTGTAGAGTGTATAAGTGTATGCTCTTGGCAGAAATATGCGCTGACACATATACTTATTGTACTAATTATGACTTGATTATTTACACAAAGATACAAAAATGAACAGGGCACCTAAAAGAAATAAAGATCTAAAGTTAGCATTGCTCAGTGATGGCAATTTACATACCAATAAGACAAGCCAACTAATAACATAAAACATCACAAAATTCATTAAATCTATTGCTACTAATACCACCCAAATTCTGTAAATGTTAGGACGTTTTTTTTTAATTTGAATAAAATGAAAACTAAAAGACTTTCAAGTCACACGAGCCAATATTTTATTCACAACAGAACACAGATAACATAAATGTTTAAACTGAGAAATTTTACAATTTTATGCACAAAATGAGCTCATTTCAAATTTGATGCCTGCTACAGGTCTCAAAATAGTTGGGACGGGGACATGTTTACCATGGTGTAGCATCTCCTCTTCTTTTCAAAGCAGTTTAAAGACATCTTGGTATCGAGGTTATGAATTTCTGGAGATTTGGTGTTGGAATTTGGTCCCATTCTTGCCTGATATTTCTGCTGAAGAGTTTGTGGTCGTCTTTGACGTATTTTTCTCTATAGGTGAAAGATCTGGACTGCAGGCAGGCCAATTCAGCACCCAGACTCTTCTACGTCGAAGCCATGCTATTGTAATAGCTGCAGTATTAGGTTTTGCATTGTCCTGCTGAAATACACAAGGCCTTCCCTGAAATAGACATCATCTGAAAGGGAGCATATGTTGCTCTAAAACAGTTATATACCTTTCAGCATTCATAGTGCCTTCCAAAACATGCAAGCTGCCCATACCGTATGCACTTATGCACCCCCATACCATCAGAGATGCTGGCTTTTGAACTGAACGCTGATAACACAGGTCTCCCTCCTCTTTAGCCCGAAGGGCATGGTGTCCGTGATTTCCAACAAGAATGTCAAATTTGAACTCGTCTGACACTTTTACACTTTGAAAATGAGCCTTGGCCCACAGGACACGACGGCGCTCCTGGACCATGTTCACATATGGCTTCCTTTTTGCATGATAGAGCTTCAGTTGGCATCTGCAGATGGCACGACGGATTGTGTTTACCGACAGTGGTTTCTGGAAGTATTCCTGGGCCCATTTAGTAATGTCATTGACACAATCATGTTAATGAGTGATGCAGTGTCATCTGAGGGCCTTGTCCCTTACGCACAGAGATTTCTCCAGTTTCTCTGAATCAGATTTGCAAAGCCATTGCAATTTGACGTTGAGGAACATTTGTTTTTAAAGCATTCCACAATCTTTTTACACACTCTTTCACAGCTCTGCCCATCTTTACTTCTAAGAGAGTCTGCCTCTCTAAGACATCCCTTTTATAGCTAATCATGTTACAGACCTGATATCAATTAACTTAATTAGTTGCTAGATGTTCTACCAGCTGAATATTTGCTGTCTCAGCCAATTTTTTTGAGACCTGTAGCAGGTATCAAATTTGAAATTGATCTCTACATCTTTAAAGACATTTTTAAAGGCACACCACACAAGTATGTACCAGCATAAAAGGAATGACCAAAATGCCCTCAGTTACTTAAAAAACTATTTAATTGACTGTTAACTTTAAAGCTGTGTTAGGCTTGTGATGTCTTTCAATGTATTGTTCTATTGATCTCATTCTTCACTGACTCTGAAATGGCCATCCCATTAATGGCACACACACACAAACAGATGATCAAAAGATGAGTATAGCATTGATTATGGCATCAGAATATATAAATAAGTGAGTGTCACTTTTCATTTTGAGCTGTTGCCAGAGCAAACAGAACATTAAAAAAGTTTACGATGAACCATCATATCACTCTAGATCAAGAGAGGTGATATATTTAAGACCGAGATGCTGTTGATCTTTCACCCAGTATTAATTATTTTAAAGATAAATGCCATTGCAGGGATGTAAATGACAGCAATGCCTTGGCCACTGATCCTCCAGCAGTCACACTCTGGGTGATTTATTATTATAATACACACAGACACAATGAACAAGCTCCCAATAAGTATGGGCCTAGATTTAGATTTGTACAATCCATTTTCAGTTCTGCAGCATTTAGCAAATTTGTTGTTATTTTTCTTCAAAAGTAAATCCAGCTTTTGTCTCTGGTTACAGAGCTAATATTGTAAAATTACTAACAAAAATGTTCACTATTAAAAGGTTTTTATGATTGTGTCTGTAATTAAATGATTTAATAAAAATATCCTTTTGAGGAAGATATGACAAGGAAAAAAAATGAACACTGTTTACAGTACAACAGGTCTTCTAGAGTAAATGTGGTCATTTTGGCCACTCAGATCAGTTATCTGTGCAGTCGAATATCACATAAGCAACTAAACAGTAGGCAATCATGTTTGGTAATTAACCTTTTATTCACTGTAGAGCTCTGTAGATCGTAATGGGCTTAAATTGCAATATTGGGATATACTTTATTTCATTATTTCATATAATTGAGTTTTAGTCTTAAATTGCTTGGGGAAAAAAAAAAATAAGTCTGGTCAATTCAAGAACAATGATTTATTGGCATTTTAGTTTTGCCCCTCCCCTAAAAATGCAAGAATGGCCACTTAGTTTAACAGAAAAATCCCAGTTTGAACAAAAGAAAATGGATCTTGAGAGTATTATTGTCATCTCTCAGAAGATATATCTCTAATGATGTGACATATTAAAGGGTTAGTTAAAAAAAAAAAAAAGTGAATAAAAGCCTAAATTCAAGCATATGAAGCGAAAAAATTTGGACTAAACCACTCATACGGATTAGTTTTACGATCTCTTTATGAGCGCTTTAAAATGTCAAAGTGTCAGTTGTGTAGCTATCTATGGAGGGACAAAAAGCTCTCAGACTTCAACAAAAGATCTTCATTTGTGTTCCAAAGATGAACGAAAGTCTTGTGGGTTTAGAACGGCATGTGAGTAATTAATGACAGAATTTTCATTTTTGGGTGAACTATCCCTTTAAAGGCTATGTGCCCTTACAACCCACCCCTGATGGTGCTTAACAACATGAGCAGCCAGATCACAGCACCACTCACACATGGTGATTTCTGAGTAACCTTGCAATGGCATTGTTTCTAAGAAAATCAAATTATGGTCATCCACCTTTCTTTTTATAACTGCTTTCCATACGGAATGGAAACTAGGAGTAATACTTTTCCTGCCATCTCTCATGTGTTGTAATTAAGGCCTTTCCAATCTCCAGAAAAGCGATGGAGCTGTAAGCAACCATTGTGATCAACGGAAGAGTGGCAAATGAGCCTTTCTCCTCTGGCTCCCTCAGCCCCTGATGCTCAGATGTGACTCATTCTGGTCCCACCAGCCCATTGCCAGTGATGGTGATAAATATCCAGCAATAAGCATGTGTGATCCGAGCGACGTGAGTTGGCTGTGCGTGGGTGGGTGAGACTGTGAGGTGGGCACAGTGCGCAGTGGCTGCTGTGTAATTAAGAGGATGCTAATTGTCACGGCTGTTGCCGTAGTGACAGAGGACAGGAGCCGTGATCTGAGTCTGTCCCAAGAGGCTGGAGTCATTGAAGGGTCCAGATGGAGGGTTCAGGTAGGCAGCAGTGTGCCACATGGTACTGCAGCATGCTACCCAAGTGACCTATATTGGACAGACATTGAGGAATCTATTAACTCCAAACAAGACTTTAGCAAAAATGTGTGTCGTGGACCTCTAGAAGATCTCAGTAATCCAGGAACTGAGGTGTATGGGAACTCAGCAATCGTATTACGCAAGCACTAAGTAGGCATGAATGAGCCTGCACCCTCAATGAAACAGTAGGGGCCCCAGAAGACAAAGGATTCAGCTTGTTAATGAAGAGGATCAGGTTCCGCTTACAGTCATAATTGTAGCTCCAAAAGGACCGGATTGAGCCACAATGTGGTCGCCAGTAGGTTTGGTCCAAGGTACGGACAGCATCCCAATCCTGATGCCCAATCCGAACTGCACTACGCCAGAGGATATGGCTCATTTGTCAGCTATTTGTCTCTGAGCCAAAGTGAAAAGAGACAGAGCTCCATTAGCCAAGTGACAGACAGCCCAATATATTACTCATCTGCTTGGGGATTCATTACTGGGCTGCAAGGGTCCTAATTTGCGCAGAGCCTTATTTAACTGGCACGGCTATGGCGTCATGCCCCCATGCCACACTTGGAACCAAGGAGGAGAAAGCTGGATTTAGAAAGACACCAAATAAACAAGGCATTTGGGCCAGCACATCTGCCGCATAATCAAGGAACGGATGCCTCCAAGATAATTTACTATCTCCTCTTTACTGCTGAGTAAATAATTCCTGTGATTTATTGAGGTTTAAGACTGTACGGCCGATGGTGATTCTTCATTTTGAACTTGGATGGAAGCAAGCCAAAAATATCAACTTCAAACCGGCCACGCAAATATCTACAGATGAGTCAGGTGCAGTGTGAGGTGGGAGCTGAGCGAGGAGGGAAAAGGCAGGAGAGTTCGCCATCATTCTGAAGGGTGAATCAGAGGAAGCGGGCCTGCGTTGTGGGAGCGCTTCTGGGGTGAGCGCCTGTCTCCAGTTGAAACCTAGCCAATTATTCCCTACCCACCCACCTCCTCTGCAGGCAAGAAATGTGTAAGAGCAAGGACGGAGCATTGTGAAGCAGAGGCGATGGTTTTGTTTTGTGTTTACACTGGCCAATTACTACGCCGCAACTGCTGTTTTGGAGATCGGTCATGACACTTCCGACAACTGTCAGGCAAACTTGCTTTAGTGTAAGCGTGGTGTATTATTAGATCAGTATCGATGGTGAAATGGCCTGTCATTACCACAGTGTGCCAGGTGGGCTGTGCCATGATGTTTAGGAGGTTTAAGCCGTCACGCAGCATGATTAAGAAGCCCTCCCTGCAAGAGCTCACCCACTCTGTAACACATGGATAGAGGCAACAGAGATGTTAATGGTAGTCCCCATCAACGGCAAGCAGCTTCCAGCTTACAGTAGCTAAAAATAAGTTGTCAACTGCCCTTGATGCTTCAGTTGAAATGCTCTGATTCTTGCTGTAACATTGGAATAAAGACACCCGAGAGAACGTTTTATTGCCCGAAAGGTTGCTCATTCAGCTCAGGAGAATTCAGAAGACCATTCAGACCCTGTGTCTATCACTTTTCTCTGGTGTTTTTTGTCCCAAACAAATTGTAAATGATTGCTAGCCTGGATGTCACTTAGTAATTTAGTAACTACATGAAAAATAGTAATTCATTTTAAATTTGATGTCCATTGTAATGTTGTAATATTAATCAGGGACATAAAATTTTAATCTAGGACCTTGCATGAACTTATTATTTATTATTAATAATTACTTTAAGTCTTTTCAAACTGTACAAAATATGTTATTATTATTTATTGATTGATTAATATAGCTGCATTTAGAGTAGAACTAAAGCATGGTTATGCTGTATATGGAATCTAATTTGGATCTGATCGGGTTAACTCATGAGTTTCACACTAAATTAAATAAAAACAGACAAGACAATTGTTGTCATGCAGGAGTTTGAAGATATTGAATGCGGATAGCAGCTCACATAATATGGTCTTGGAAGGATTTGATAAGAAATATTTGTGTTCATATTGAGATCTCTGATGTTTCATTGCAGACTTTGGTGTCTTGGTTAATCTGAGCACAGTAAGGCATTGTTGAGATCTCTTCTGAAACTCTAAAGTGGCACTGGACTGTTTTGTTGTTGTTGTTGTTGTTGTTTCTTCTTTTCTTCAGGAGACAAAATCAGAGAGGCAGAAGTCTTTGTCATGCGCTCCATTTAATCTTGTTGACGGTGAGGAGAAACAACAAAGATACTGATGAGATCTCATTTGAGATTTTTCTTTCCTATGGTCAGTAGAAGCAGCAAAGGAAGTCAAGAGTTAGCAATGGGGTTTAGGGGGATGGAAAGGTTGGCTAGCTCCATTATCTGGAAGTCTGCTTGTCCTGGAGCTTGAGTTGAGACTTCAAAGGAGATCCAAGGCCCATTGTTGAAGGGATACTACACTATTAGGATTAGCAAATCATAATGCTAGTATCAGACTTCTCTGGGGAGAGGGAAAGAGGGTGTCTTTGAAGTCCCTACATAAACTTATATCTCATTCTTAAGTTGTGCATTAGTAATAGTGATCAGACAGACAAATGAGAGACTGAGGGGATGAAATTAATGGGCAAGGGCACAAGTAGACTGTAAGTAGGGGGAAAAAACAGCTCAGTTAAAAAAAGCAGATAAGTCATTTTTTGGGAATGGACCCCAGGGTGTCTTTATAGTCTATCTATATCTCTGTGTCTTACTCTGTAAGTCTGACTTTAATATATTTTTCTTTCTTTCAATATATAATCCCCAGTGTCTTACCCCAAAGGGAATCAGAATGACGGGATCCATCCAATAACCTTTAATCCAACAGGCTGAGATTTGTGCAGTTCAGAGGAGAAGAAACAAGGACATCGCTGCCCCAAAATTTAAGATTATCCAAATCTAACTCTATCCTGTCAGTGTTGGTCAGAGAGCCACCACACATTAGGAATTCAAATCAATCTCAATAAACAAACGTGCAATAACTTCATCAGACACCTGTAGATTACCAGGAAACTCATTTATCAGTCTGCACCATGTGTCTCTGGCTTCCTGCAAATGCTACTGGCAGGTTGAGGGCATTAACAAAAATGTGATGAGTTTAGCTTCATTCCCCTTTTTCTCCTCACATCTCATACACTTTTGTCAATGAAACTACTAGCTTGTAGTTGTTGATTTTTCTTTCTTTCACAAGTAATCAATCCCCTACCAGCCACCATAGCCAAACTTTACCATACCCCAGGGTTTGATACCTGGCACAGGGCACATCCTCTACCATACCATCCACCACCACTGGAACTCAAGAGATATTATTCCAAAGCCAGGGAGACGAACTGAGAGAGAAAGGAAAATATGAAATTTTAATTTCTGTGACATACTGCTGGGAGTGTTGGCTAATTTTATTCCCTCATTTCTCCAGATAATGCAAAGGCAGACAATGAAGTGTAGGCATTATGTGATCTGTGACATATGAGCCGGATTTAAGAATGTCCTTTAATGTATGTCTGGTCAGATTTGACATGTTTCAATCAGAAATTCATATTACTCAATGGAAAGAAGTAGAGCGGTGTCAGAGCTGCAGAGAAGTGGGTGCATATGCTCATGACATGTGATACCAATAAAAGTGTCAATGAGAAAAAAAATCTAGTTTAAATCACATGTATTCATATTTGGGGCGGGGGACATGACCAGACCCCAGCCTGGTCATGTCCCAGTCCCCTCCTATTTACTAAATTACCTTGTAAAATAAAGGATCTCAGAAAAAGAAAAAAGTGTGTTTTAAGTGTAGACGCAAGTGTTTGAAGTGCAACCGCTGAACTTTTACCTCTCAGATGTATTCTCTCTTATACATATCACATGCTCCTGTTTCCAAGGTAACTGATATTAATTCAGTTCAACATTGATCCAAAGTCATATTTATTTATTTACCTCTTCCACAGAGCATCTCTGATGAGCAATATTAAACACCCAAGAAAGAAATTAGTGTGTAGATCGAGAAGCATTGTTAACCCTTTTAAATCAAGGCACTGTTGTAACGCAGCAAACTCCCACATCGCTGTCTGCGTTTGCTGTTACATACTGAGACAAGAGAAATTCCTCTCAGATTATCAAATTTGGTCCTCAGTTTAATACACATTCAAACCCCAAGACAGACTTTGCGGAAGGGTCCCAGGTATACACAAATACTACCATCAATTTTATTTGTACAGAAAAAAAGCCTAGAACATATTCTGTGTGAACACCAATGCTTCTAGCTACACATACTCAATGTCATGCATGTTTCGAAATGTGTCAGAGCACAATTTATACTGCAAGTTCATCTGTACATCCAGTTTTGCAGTGTTGCAGTACTCAAGTCTGTCCAAGACCATATTTTCTATGAATATTTGAGACCAGATCATTCGAATCTGAGGCTAGGCTGCAACAAGCATTTTCTCCATGCGTGGCCGTTCAAAAGTAGGCATGTATTTTGACAAAATTAACATTTTTTAAGTATATAATTTGTATAAATCTTGTTGTTGTTTTTTTTTTAAAAAAGTGCCTGTTTTTTAGGGAGGCTCTTAAAAGAATATTTCACCCCAAAAAATGTAAATTCACAACATCGTGTTGTCCCAAACCTTTCTTGCTTTCTTCTGTGGTGAAGTCAGTGTGGTCCAAATCAACACTGACCGAACCCAACTCACTTTTATTGTATCACTCATTTAACTTTTTTTTTTTTTAAGTATCTGTGCTTTTACATCAAAGGAACCATGGAAATCAGTCATCACACCAGAATGTTTTAAAAGTATTAGAGAGAGAGGAAGAAAAAATATATTCATAAAGCTACCAAAATATATGGCCACTTAAACCCAGCGAGTTCATTAATGTGTATAACTATTATGTTGAGGTGTTTCCTCATTGAAAGAGGTGAACATTGGGGGTCATTTGTCCTCATTTCTGCCATACACAGAGCTTCAGAAATTAAACCATTTCAAGAATCACACAATTTGCTCTGTCTCTGGTGGCACACTGTGCTCTTTAATGAGAGGCAATAACGTGGTAAAAGTAATGTACTGCATTGTCCAGCTCGACAGTGGTTATTGGAATTCCGTTCAGTTTTTAATGTAAACTCCGTTGAACATGTTGCCGTCCGGGTTCATTAAGGAAGCAAAGCCTTCGTATCCCAATCCCCAAGTGATGGTGTATGTATACCCTTCTCATTAGCTAAAAAGGTACTCTATTTAGACATATTTCCACATTCTCATGAGGGAGACAATGCAACACATTGATCCACATTATCCATATTGAAGCAGTGGCAAAATATTGTAATCTTTCCCTTCCTTTATACTCTGGTCGCATTGGTTTGACTCTGAGCAGGTAAAAAAGAGAGGAAGACCAGACTCTAATGTGGGTTTTCTAAAAAGCTGTTTCTTCTACCTGTCATTTAATAGGAGAGACAGAGCATCATCTACTGGAGAGACCATGAAAGACAGACAGACTCTGAGCTGAAGTATTGACACTCCATCTATGTACACTGAGGTTTGCTGGTTAAAACCCATTTACACTTGGGATTAAAGGATTAGTTCCCCCCAAATTTATTTTTTTTTTTTTTCTTATACTCTTCCTCATTATGTTCCAAACGTGACTGGCACACAAAAGAAGATATTTAACAGAATGTTAATGCTGATCTTTTCAGTGTAAGAATATATGGCCTGTCAAGGACAACATCCATCTTGGGATCACAAGTGGTCAGTGCACAATTCAAACCACATCTAAACATATAGTCAGAAATGCACACTTTGGATTGTGACCACATTACTTTCTGTTGCATCCAAGTCAAAAGTGAAGGACTGCCTACTAAAATAAGAAGTAGCCTATACTCCTTGCTCAAAAACAATGGTCTTACACCAACGATATTACATTGTTTCTTGCATGTTCGCATTGTTGCACTGAGCCTATGGTGTTTTAAACTTTTCAAGCTTCAAATAATGTACAATGGTTTGAGTAAAAAAAAAAAAATATGGTTACACTTTATTTTAAGGTGTCCTTGTTACATTGTAATTATACATTTAAGTACTGAGTAATATAAATCACTACAAGTACTTACTACGAGGTTAGGATTAAGTTTGTTTTTTAGTTATTACTATAGTAATTACATGTAACATTTATAACAAAAATACATACACAATATGCACTGTAAAAAATACTGCCTTGATTTTACTCAAAGAAAATTGAGGCAACTATTTGTATTTGTAAGTATTTTGAACTCATCTAATTTGTGTTTGACCAAATAGCTTTTACATGTCTTCAACATGCACCCTTAAGTAATTTCTACTAAATTTTCCTCATAAAAATAACTCATAATAATTCAACTTAGTAAACACCAGTTCATCTTAAATAACTTCAGTAAACAACAGACTTCATTTAAACATGCACAATTGCCATTTTATTGTTTGATATAAGCAGCATGCTGTGGAAACAAATCACTTTACAGCTTCACTGCTAACAATTACTCATTGAGTAGCTAACATTTCATATGATGCAAAACTGTCATCGACTCGTCACCACGACAATAACCCCCAAAACTCCCAACATGACAAAAACTTTTCTAAATCCCACCTTAATAGAACATTAAACAATAATAACAAGTCTTCTACTTATTTATGTTGCTTAAAAACACATGAAGATAAACAAATTCAACATTTTCTCTTCGAATTGAATCCCATGCAAAGCATTTTAGGAACTAGAAAACTTTTTACCCCCAGTAAGTAGATTATACACAATTAGGCCTGTCGCGATAGTCGATATATCGACTTGTCGCACGATATATGGACATGACCTCGATCATTTTTGGTGACGCGATATATTGCCCATTATGTTTACACAAAAATAAATGTCACAGAGCTGACATCGACAGGTGGAAAAATGCGGCAAGAAAATGTAACTGGTGCTGCGTTCGTTCTGTAAGTAGAATAGGGAAGGCGTAGAACATACAGTGTAAGCTTTTTGAAGAATACGAAAGTACGGTTTTGGTGGAAGCACTAGGAAGGCGATCATTTGTTTATATAAAGCTTATACATTTACATTTTTTTCCGAAAATGACCGATCGTTTCGCTAGATAAGACCCTTATTTCTCGTCTGGTATCGTTTAAAGCCCTTTGAAGCTGCACTGAAACTATAATTTTGACCTTCAACCGTTTGGAGGCCATTGAAGTCCACTATAATATAATCCTGGAATGTTTTCATCAAAAACCTTAATTTCTTTTCGACTGAAGAAAGAAAAATCTTGAATGACATGGGGGTGAGTAAATTATCAGGCCATACCTGACTGCTAAATTTGTCTTTGTTCATATGGACATCTGACAATAGCGTGCACCCTTACTTTACTGAGAAAAGTCAAAAGGTCAGGGAAAAACCTGTAGATGGAAAATCTCCATATAAGTGCCATTTGTGCATTTGCAAGTGTTTTTTTGTTTTTTTTTTTCTACTTGTTATTTTGCAGTTTTTGTTAGCAAAGGTTTATTTATTAACATTATTATTTTTTTGACGCTTCAATACCAGTATCTAAATATTCTTAAGAGTAGGGTGACCAGACGGCCCGTTTTTCCCGGGACAGTCTTGTATTTCAACTCTATTTTTAGTGTCCCGACTTATTAAGAAACAAATCATGTTTTGTCCCGTATTTCATCTTTCCCAAAATTTCGTTACAACTGGGTGATCATAGAACGAGTTAGGGGTGCGTTTCCCAAAGCGAACTATGGTCGCAAGTTCCGTTGTTGCCAATAGAGTTCAATGGGACTTACGACCATAGTTGACTAACGATGCTTTCGGGAAACGCACCCCAGAACAGCCCAATCAATTAGTCGTAGTACAAAATTACCATCCAATCACAATTCGTTATCGATTAACTTGCAGTTAGTGAAGACGGGATAGGCGGAATCGTGCTGAATGACACACAACAGAAGCGCTCTCTCGCGTGCGCTCTTTCTCTCTCTCTCTCTTTTCTTGAAGAAACCATTACAATCATTTAAATACGATGCGGTGCAGCGCGATGAGACCGTAAACGGATACCCTGTATACCTGAGGTAATGCACGTGGTTGCGAAGCTTCCAACAGCAGACAGGATTTGTAAGGTTCGCACTGATGTGTCGTGTAGACTGCTAAGATGTCTATGGACTGTTTTTAAGCTGTTGCGGTGTGGTGTGAAACAACAACGGTCACGGCTGTTGCTGACAACAGGGTAAAAAATTACCCTAAAATATTAAATATGAGAAAAATTGCTAGATTTATGTTGCAATATACGTCGTCACAATGTGAAAAGGGCTGATTGCATCAGCCAAATCCAGCAGTAAATATTTTAAGTAAAAGTTACTTAAATAGTATGTTGGAAATGCACATGTTTACAAAGCCTTGTCTAGATTATACAAAATATGTATAATCCAAATTACAATTGCAAATTAAGTGAGCTACTCAAGCTACTCAAGCTTTTTTATGTTACACTTACAGCCTCAATGATTCATTTTTATCAGTGTGCACAAAACTTTGCTAATCATCTTCACTAAAGTTCACATTTTTAGAGCAATAGTGTGCCAACTTTATGTTAATACCATGTTGTGTCTCTCATTATTGCTGATTAAACAGGGCAAGGATTCCAAACCCTTTTGATCTGGAATAATGTGTATACTGTACATGAAGTAACTTGTGATATTTTAAGTTAATATTTGAATCATTTAACAACACATTTGCATGTTCACGGCTCTCTTAAAACTGTTTATTAATTGTATTTTTATATTTTTTATGATTTAATTAATTCATCAATTCACAAAGCTCCTGCAGCTCATTCGTTTGTTCATCAGTTTGAAACTCGGAAATAGGGAAACTACCACACTGGAGTAAAACTGAAACATTACTTTATTCCTGTTATAGAGAGTCATGCCAGTTTTCAAAAGGCACTTTGTCTTGAACTAAAAGCCCCCCAGAATAAGAGAAATAGGATGGGAATTAAGGTATGTCACTGCTGCATTAAGATCGGAGAGAAGATAGATGTAATTTCACATTTGGAGAATCCTTGCGCAGAGGCAATTATCAAATGACATTAGGATGTGACAGACTGTGGGGGTTATCAAGAGGTCCTTAAAGCCCTGCAAGACTGTTATAACTTAGCTCAGTTCATCTGAGGACCCAGAGTTGTATCCGCATCACCTACATCAGCCAGTCTTCACACAGATGCACAAGTCTTGATTGAGAGATAAGAGTAGAAAAACTTTGTAGGTCAGTGCGCACAGGTCAAGTTAAACTTCAACGGTCTGAAGTTTAAGATGAGGAAGTCAATGAAGAAAAACAGTAAAGTTGCTCTTCTGTAGCCCTTTTTTTTTTATTTGTTAACACAGTTAACTGCATGGAATCATTCCAGTAATGCAGGGTTTTATGAGATAGTGATAGAAATGTCGGTTGCACTTTTTTTTATTTTACCGTACGTGTACTTACAGTGTACTTACCTAAAAATTACTGGGTAATATAAGGTAACTACAGGGGTTAAGGTTAGGTTTAAGGGTAGGTTCAGGGTTATTACCTAGTTATTACCCAGTTATTGTAATAGCTGAAATTAGTACATCGTATGTACATGAGAAACAGGACTGTAAAATAAAGTGTTACTGAAATGTCAATGCCAATAAGAAATGTCTGAGCAGTAAATCAGCATATTAGAATGATTTCTGAAGGATCATGTGACACAGAAGACTGGAGTAATGATACTGAAAATTTCGTTTTGTATCGCAGGAAAGTCAAAATCTAATTAGTAATAATCTGTGAAATGGTGTTTTAGAACATTTAGGAGGCAAAATGTTTGGGAACTCTTGAAGTAAATACATACATGAAATGTAATGCTTAAAATGTTTTTGCACACTCAATCATTTTGTTATACTGTGTGATTGTCGATCAATCATAATCAGTTTGTTTCTTTTTTATTTATATTTGTAAATATACACTATGATCTGCTAAATATAACCAATGTTTCTTTTATTAATCATTGATATCAGATTTGCTATAACTATCTGTCTGTCTCAGTGTCTTTTATGAAATCATGTTTATGAATCTGAATATTCTGTCATCACTCATTATGATGAGCCATCATCACCCTCTGAAAGCCTAAGTGAAGAGAGCAGCTCCTGTAAGAGAAACAGAGGGAGAAATTCATGACGACCTGAAAGACCAAACAAGACTAATGATGAGAATGACTAGTGAACACAGTCACTAACTCTTGTGTTCAGGTTGTTTTCCATTTAAATATGTAAATGTATTAGAGACCAGCTAGTAAAAGCTGTGGGAGTAAACCTCACTCCCTTAGCCTCAAGAGGCACACTAGCAACTGACCCTTAGAGGCTGCAGTCTCTATGTCCTTGTTAGCGCCCCCGCCCCCCATGCCAGAGACGCCAGTTCAAATCCTGTTTAGAGCAGTGCGAGTAGGACCGGAGGGGTTACATTGGTGCCATGACCCGGATGGGAGTGAGGTTTAGGGGGGTGAGTGTAACGGAGGCCAGCTAGCAAGAGCTGTACGTGTAAACCTCACTTTCCTTGGCCTAAAGAGGCACATTAGCGAATAACACTAGAGACAGTGGTCTTTACGTCCTTGTTAGCACGGCCGCCTCCCATGCCGAAGACAACGGTTTGAATTCCCCTAGCCTAAAGAGGCGCACGAGCGGCTGACCCTAGAGGCCGCAGTATTTACATGATGTTTTATTAACAAAATTCGGGTGGAGCACTTTCAAATGATCCTTTCAATCATCACTTCATTCCAACCAGCTGTCAGCAATCAGTAATCAACATGTCCACCCAATCAGCATAAGTGGAGAACACTATAAATACGCAGTCGACTCACCCATGTTCCTCGACAGCATCCCTCCACCACTCCGTCTCCTCACACTCGCACGGTTATCTTCCTAACCAAATCTCACACTCGCCTGGTTATCTTCCTTAACCAGAATACGGGGGGAGTACTCTGTGCTCGGAGCCCTCTCCTCAGACAGCACGCCAAATATGCATACTATTTATTTATCTGACTTATTTGCAAGTGTAAACTCATGAAGTACTTATTAGCGTGCCAGCCTCCCATGCCGCAGACGCCGGTTCGAATCCCCAAGTAGGAACGGAGGGGATACATTGATGCCGTGACCCGGGTGGGAGTGAGGTTTAACGGGTTGAGTGTAACGGACTCCAATTAGTAAGAGCTGTGCAAGGAAACTTCACTCCCCTGGCCTAAGGAGGTACACTAGCAACTGACGCTAGAGGCTGTGGTCTTTACGTCCTTGTTAGCATGCCCACCTCCCAGGCCGGATAAAGACCAGATAACATTGAACAAATGTTCTATTAATGTTACTGGAAGAAAGTTTGTGCATGACTTTGACAGGAACTTTCTGAGAACATTCCCTGTTAGCTGGATAGTTGTTGTTGGAGAAAAAGAAGAAAGAAAAGAAGCAGGGTTTGGAAGTCGATTGAATTTGCTGCTGTGGGTGATCACTGTCTAGATCTCTCTCCGCAATTCACGTTTCCACAGTAACAGTAATTTCTCTGGTTTCAGGTTCTTGCTTCAGGGTTACTGGTAGCAATTTTATAAACCAACAAGATGCTTTCAGCAAGCAGCAATTCAAAAAAAAAAAAAAAAAAAAAAAAAACTTTTTCTTTTTTTTTTTTCTTTGAAAGCATTGGTTTCATGCCTCTGTGGTCTTGTGGACATTTAGAAATTAAACTCTCTGCTCTGTACTGCTCAAACTCACTGTTTATTTAATTTGTCTACAACTTTACTTCTGCTCCTGAAGGTCCTGTAATTTTAAATAATCCTGAAGACTGATTGATTAGCTTTTGCAGGTGTGTTTGATTACAGTGGAACTCCAGGAGCTGAAATGAAGAACCTCTACTAAGATTCTCCAGCATTGTATACAAATCAATCACAGAAGAATTGTGTTATTTTAGTAGAATATTGGGTAACATTTTACAATACGGACACATTATTTAACGTTAGTTAATGCAATAACTAACATTAACTTACAATGAGCAATACATTTGTTATTTATTTATCTTTGTTAACCTTAGTTATTCAAAATACAATTGTTCATTGTTTATGTTAGCCCAGTTTCATTAAAAATAAACAAATACATTGATTTTAATAGTGTTAGTAAATGTTGAAATTAGCATTTACTAAGACAAATAATTGCTTTAGAAGTATTTTTACTTCATATTGTTATTTTGAACTAATTTTAAAGCCCTCATTTTGTAGTTGAAATGACAGCGGTGGAAATCACATTAAGCATTTTTAGAATAAAATAACCAAGTGTCCTAAATATATGAAATTAAGTATTTTGTTTTTAACTTTTTTTTGTTTTTCAGACTTTACAAAATGATTGCACATTGACACGCAATGGCAATCTTTATACATGATCATTAAATAAGTAAAATAATTATTAATTTTTAAAATGGGCATATTAGAGTTTAGGATTGAAAGTCTGAGTCTGGGACGAGGCAAAAAGAATAAAATTGATAGATGAATGCATTTGAAAAATATCAAAGTAAATAATTTAGCTTGTTAAAAACATTCTAAATGTTTAATGTGATGTGACTTTCATATGAGGAAAAGAAAAAATGAAATCTGTTCAAATGAAAATCACACCTGGGACATAAAACTGTCCATAGTTGAAGAAACACCCTAATATGTTGAAGTAGTAGTGGTGGAAAAGTCCCGTTTAATTAAAACTTCTTTGGGGAGCTGAATGTAATTTTACTAAGAACTATGATTTTTATTTTCTTTTATGCACAGGGTCTGCCCCAGTCTGTCTGTCTATAACTAGGGAAAAAAGATAAAACAGAGTGGGTAAAAAAAAAAAACTTAGGTCTGATAGAGGCAAACACAAATACTGCAGATGCAGAGTTACTGCATGATGCATAGACACACATCTCATATACCACACTAATCTCTGGGCAAACACAAATAACTGCACGGCCATAAATGGAGCTGTGTGAAGGAGACCGGCCTGTGTGTGATAGCATCACAGACTCATCTCAGTCGAGCAGGAGGGCTGAGCAAATACAATCACGCCGCTCAATCGGACCCTCTGCCCAGCCCATTCACTTCACAGAGACCACAAGACACACACAACGTCTAGAGCACTCCGTGTGTGCGAGCATGTAGGCGGATGGCAGATGAGGACATCAAGACAGATGATGAGTTATTCTCATTCAGCCACATGTGCAAGAGCAAAACAATAATGACCGCCGTACTTACTCACTGTCATGAGAGCTGATGCGCTGATTGCGTGTAATAATAGTTAATATATGACCTTTTAGCAAGTATGTATAACTCTGATGGAAGGAACTATATAACACTCAATATGGCTGCCGTCTTTTTGCTTGCTGGACTTTTTCCTCTGGTATTTCTTACTTAAATGCCTTAATAGGGCTGTGTATTCCATAGTAGCTTATAATAGTTTTTTTTTTTTTTTTTTACATAATTGCTTACTTTTATTAAGTGTTTCATTTATATTAAGACATTGTCAAAGTACTTTTTTTCAACATTTTTCTTTTTTCCCATTCATGGCAGCCATTTCTGAACGTGAAGATTACAAGTGTGCCTGTTTAAAGACCATTTTTAGCCTTTTCTAACAATGTCTAAGGTTTGTGTGTGTGTGTGTGTGTGTGTTCATATAGCAAGTGTCACCAAAAAGTCAAAGTTTCATACAGTTCTGATGAAGTAAAGATTTTTTTTTTTTTGGTCTGCAATGACCAAGGACCACCAGAGTCTTAATGATACTTCATTTTAAAGTCACCATGAAATCAAAATTAACAGTTCTTATTTTCTTTTCTTTTTCAATATTGCATTTATTGTCTGTGCACATCATTTCTTTTTAAGAATGGGACAACCTGTCACTCACATTCGATCCACTAATACCAGACCACAACCATTCAATCAATTGCTCATGGACAAAATCAACATCTACATGTTTTCTTGTTCATGAAGCCGTTTCACTTGAATATATGTCACAATAAGGAAGAAAATCTTCTGTGTAGTGGCAACTTTAAGAATGAATTACCACTAATAATCTATGCAAGTACGCAAACACAAGCATTTGGCCAATTCATTGCCAGCTCACCCATCTGGTAAAGCATGGCTTGCTGAACAGACAAACTTTTTAATAATAACCAAATGATTGAGATTTCTATTAATAAAGTACGCTTTCGATTTTCTATCCATATCAGTGCTTTATTCTAAAATCCAGTGTTCAAAACTATCTCCCGATTCACAACGGTAATCTTGTAATAATGTGTTCTAATCCGAGTGGTACTGGTGAGTTTCCAGTTGATTTGAGCATGCCGGCGTTCATCTTTGCATCATTATGTTACATCTGTTTACATAAAGAAGGAGTCCCAGCTAGGCTATATCGCATGTGAGGCGGATAATTTATAGCCTTTTCTCACAGCTGCTGGAATAATTAAATGTATAATTTTTATGGCGGATTGTATGGTATGACAAATTAGACTGTACAGACATTGAAATCTACAGGTAGCTAATACACACTAAATACATGTAGTTATGCAGTGCTGATGTTGTTAACATTAACAATTTGGGAACAATGTAAAAACAATACAGGGCTCTCAAGTCTCACGCATTCACCGTGAGATACGCGCATTTCAACCAGTTCACACGCTCACATGCCACACCTTGTTTTTCTCATGCTGAGAAGTAAGGATAACTTGTCCCGCTATATACAATTAATGGACGAGGCTATTATACATCGTGCATTCGGAACTATTATAAGCACCAAGTTCCCTTACGAATGGAACGGACCAATTATCTGCGGAACATGACTGAAGCCCGGTTTATTTAATTGTGCATGCGCTTCAAAAGTGTGATAAGATTTGTGCAAGCCGTTCCTATCGCGACGCTGAGAAAACATCATCCTGCACCAACACAAATTAGAAAGACCTCCTTTACTAGAATGTATCACGTTCTATTGTATTTACTGTGGTAAACTGACTAACTTGTAGAATTTATAATAGATTATCTGTTAAGGGAATAGATTTTTCACTAAAGATTTATATTACAACTGTGGTGTGGTTATAGGCTGCTATTACCTGTAATTATATCCTTATTGTAATAAATGCTATAAATATATTACAAGACAATCACAAGAACTATACTTTTTAATAAGGCCAAGTACAAGTTAGAATCAAGACAAAAGTCTGAAACTAAGGAATGTTGCGACAGGTAGGACTCATTTACAGCATTACCAACAGCAAATGTGCCGCATTTCTGTTTAACAGATAGATGTTGTGTAAAAGCCACTGGAAGGCAAGCCTGCAACCTTTAGCCAAAAAAGCGTAACGGCTAATGCTAAGGCTCCGGCTGTGGCGGTACACAGGGAAGGAGTTTTGAAAGGCAGGCAATGATGTTACTGCCATTACACAATAGGCTGAGAGGTGCCGCATGTGATTAAGTTAGCCGTTACGCTTTCTCTAATGGTAAGAGATACAGACCCTCTCATCTCCCTATAATATACAATCTCTGGCACGTTATAGAGGCTCTGCTTTATTTCTATGAGCTGAAGGGAGGCACAGAGACGCGGACTCCCCGCTGTAACTTTACCTGCGGGTGTCGCTGTTTGACAGTGTTTCTTTAGAAAAACGAGTGACTTTCACACTTTTTAATGTCAAATTTTATAACATTTGCGTTGTTTTATTTATGTAATATTGATTATTTTCTCATCCAGTTTCTTTGAGGAGGCACTGCCTCCCTTGCCTCCTCGGAGGAAACGCCCCTTAAAGCAGAGCTCTCTGGCTATCATTTCAGTAATGTTTAATATCCTGTCAATACATCCATTAATCATTGCATTTGTTTATTTCAAAGATGTCAGGGAAAAAGCAAAAGAGTATTATTTCATTCTGGGCACCAAAGGGTCAGCCCCCTAAAAAGGTTGCCAGATCAGAGGAGGAGGCAAAGACGGTGGAGAAGACAGTAAGAGAGACAGTTGGGGAGAAAGTAGAAGAGACCATAGAGGAGACAGTGGACAAGACAAGGGAAGAAGAAGAAAGCGTTAAGTGGAGCAGCCACCAGGTATACTTTTAAAAGTGAGTGATCAACCAAATGGCCATTCATTACCATAGGCACCACCAGATCCTACTACTGGTGTTCAGTTTGCAGACAGGAGAACTCATGTGCCCATCAAGTTGTGACAGATGTGAGCAGGCATATAAAACATAAAGGGCATCAGGCCAAAGAACAGGCACTTCAGTCAACAAGCAGCATCATTTGTGCTGGTCAGTTATGAGAGAATTGGGTGGGGCCGAGGGGCCGCTGCTGAAAATATTTGAGTGGCTCCTCCCCTAACAGATTAACTTTTGATAAAACTTGAGAGCCCTGACAATAATAATAATTTGCACGGTTTGATGTGATATGACAACGTGATCTCATGAGAATACGTGTGTATTTTTATGTAAATTGTGGTTCTACCACACGTGCATTTACTTACGTTTTCATACACACAAAAACATACAATATTGATGTATTTATAGCATTAAAACGTAAAAATACGTATTAACAGCAAAAAAACGTAAATCATTTACGTATCCAAGTGTGAATGTGTATAAATTCCCATGTATTAATATTAAAATCATGACACTAATGTTTTAAATCTGTTGTATTCAATTGTCATATCAAAACTGTTTTACAATAATGTTTTAGTCGCATTTATTAAATGCATTTTATTCATCTACTTAATATAAAAAAACATTTCTGTTCGTGACTTGCGATGCAAACTCGGTTCGGAGGATTACATAATGTTAAACAAGACTACAATTTGAAACCTTAAAATGAATAAAATTTCTGTAATTGTTTAACCATTTTGTAATGTTTAACTGTTTGTTTGTTTTCTGTGCGACACAGAAGGCGTTTTCTCCTATGCAGCGACTGACGATACAACCATAAGATACACCAAAGCACAACATAAATTCACAGATCACATCAATTTTATTTGTTTGCTGTACTCCATATCTTTAGAATCCATATGTTTGTAAGGAAAAGATCCGAATTCAGCCCTTTATCCATCAATCTTCATCTTCATTCTCAGCAACAGCGACCGTCACAGTCAAAGCCCGTGCTCGTTATGATTCAAATTTGAAAGTTGCGCCCTCAAGAACCTTTACGACATGGTTTACGGCACTGATATCGAACGCTCATTGGTTCTCACTTGCTTCGTCACAGATTGCAACATGCCATGTTTCAGTGGACTGACATTTGAAATGAGTGCGTGTCTCCATCATATTTTCATGAATTAATAAGTTAAATTGTACCCTATAAAAAACAATTACCGCCAGAGAGGACTGCAACTGCAACATTTGAGCTACTTTTGGTACCACTTTTGACATATTTGCAATAAATCAATTATTGTGATAACTCTTGTTTGTCTGTTATTCTTTCATTTATAACAGTATAGTTTTAAGAAATGGTTATGGGTAGGTTTAGGGGTAGGTGTAGGATTACTTAAAATATTGTTTTAATTTTATATTTTTACTAAAATTGTCATTTTCCTACACACTTCTGTCCATTATGTTTTATTCTTTTAATATTCTGTATTAATTGGGTATGTTTAGGTTTGGGATGGGGTTTAGGGATCTTACATTTATCTATGAAATGATAAAAGGGAAATTATACATATATCTTTATGACATGAAAGATTTGTAAGTATTTTACATTTTTTCGCTGTAAAAACTTAAGTTTCAGCACCTTTTTAAATGTACAAAAATGTATGTTTTATCTTTGAAAGTTACATATTTATACCTACGTATTAACATTGAGACCAGGCTGGATATGAGCTAAGTGATTGTTAGACTTAATCACCATTGGTAGCACAATTTATTGTAATGCTTTTTGCTCTCAGTTGGTCAGAACAAAAGTTGCAGATTTTTTACTTACGTGTTCAGATGACATTTTCTGGTGCAAATTCTTAATTTGGTCCTACTTCCAAGACTATCTGTGATTCCAAAGTACAGTATCCACACCGGTACGGTGACTGAAAGAAAACAAACATTAGATTCATTCGCGCTGAGGAGCCATGCCGATGCACAACCCACGTAAAGATGATAATTCCGCAAATAAATGCAATTGCAGGTTTCAAACAGAGATGGCGACAAAGAGACAAAACTTACGGACTGCAGCTTTAAGAAAAATGCTATGAATACCACAGTAAAGATTTTGTACAATAAGACAAATATCAGGAAATATTGTGTTGTAGACATGTCCATGCACTTTTCCTACTTTAGTAATATGTTTCATACATAAATGTCCATTTTTTCTTTTTAACATCACCTGTTTTCATAAATGAAGAGGTTTAAGTAACTGTTTACAGAATACAGCATGTAGCCTACTTGCATTATGCTTCAAACTTAACACGAAATATTGTGAAACATCACTTTTTGTTTCAAAGGAGATTCAAAATAGTACATTCTGTAAATATTTTCATTTTAAATGTGGACAACTTGGCATATAAATGTAAACACTTTATATCTCACTGCTATGACTGTGTTTAATCTGTATGTTACAAACGATTTTTATGTAATTTTAGTCTCTTATGTGAAGTTTAGACAAAGAGTCACTTTGTATCAACATATACTCATTAAAACAACTGATAGAAACCTTATATATGTGCATCTTATGGCATCTCTAGCAGTGATGTTTATTTTCTCCCCTACTCACTGCAGCATGCGTGAGGTTGTAAAGGACGGGACACAGCTACATCTAGTGGTGAGGAACGGCACTGGGGACAAGGACAAGATTAATGATCTGCCTCTTATACAGAGCCTTTGGGCGCTTTTTCTCTTCTTGATTCATTCCTTATTTATGTCAGATATTGTTAACTTGACCTCAGAGCAAGAAGGTAAAGGTGAAGGAAAAGATCTTGGAAAGGTTACAACAGCATTTAAGTTCTGCGGACACTGACGAATCATCATACTGCTCAGTTTACGAGTAAACAGCACGTGAGGTCACAAACTTTATTTTATTTTCAGCATGATTGTTGAAAGCAAGACCCCGTTTCCTTTGACCCATCTTTCTTTGGCCCGTGTGTGCAGAGGGTCAAATGCTTATATGTGTTGACCTACTTCTAACAAAAAACTCTTCTAATTCACAAGGCGCTGAAAAAAACTGCTGGGTTGTGACCCAAAAATTATTATTAATGTCATGATTTTTAATTTCATGTCAGCGATTATTAATTCATTCTGTGAACAAAAGTGTCTATTAATAGTGTGGTTATTGAGATAAAGTGAGAACTTAAATATGAGTGGACATCAATTTAAATAGATCCTCAAACGATTAAATTCTCTATATTTCTTTATGGATGCAACTTGTGCACTGTTAAAGGCACAATATGTAAGATCTTTAGATTAAAATATTCAAAAACCACTAGAACAGTGTTATATGTTATTTTGTTGACTTGTGTACTCTCAATGACATCATATCAGCATTACCCTTGATTTCCAGTTTTACTTCCGTAGAAACCATGGAAATACCAAAAATGCTTTAATATATAATGTTTTATTAGGCAGGTGAGCAACTGTTTAGATACATTTATCATAAGGAAACTAATGATTGTTATATAGCTCAACACAGATAGTCTTATTGTTTGAATCTCTTGTTTTCTTGATTCACCGTGTATAGGCTATAACATGTTTATCAAGCCTCAGAGCAATGCTATTTTGTCAAGTGGCTAACATAGCCACAGTAACAGTAACAGTAATGCAGCATTTCCTCCATCATATACTATATATTAAAATGAACTGCATGCTATTTAGCAACAAGTCATCCAGCTTTTATCAATATGATATTTTAATATCAGTCTAGCTTACTGCAGTGTACAACAGTGTGCATTCACTCGGAGGCTGCTATGAGACAGAGTGACATTAACATAAATTTCAACACACTTGAGTTTTTAGTATGATTGTCCGATGACTCCCATGATTCCACGCTCATTCATGACATCATCAAGCTACGCCTTTGTTTTGAATAAGCGACCTCTAGTAGCGATGGTTAGTGAACATGGTTGTACCGACCACAATATGTAAATATTGGCAGTGAATATTGGCTGCTAAGAGTATGAAATCATTAAAATTCAATAGACATTCAGAAAGAAAACCCTCAAACTATAAAGAAAGCCTGTTTTTCAAACAACAAATCATTAAAATTGTCCTGAAAATGTGAAGTTTTCCACCATGATATAAAAAAATGTAAAATATTTTTTTAATTCTGACTTTATGACTCACAACTGTGACTTTATATCACACAATTCCAAAAAAAAAAAAAAAAAAAAAATATATATATATATATATATATATATGTAAACTCTCAATTGCAAGAAAAAAAGTCAGAATTGTGGGATAAAAAGTCGCAATTGCCTTTTTTAGTGGTAATTCAGTGTCAGAAACAAGCTTCCATAATGCTTCCCCGCCACTGATGGAATTTTCTGTCAATCAATATTTTAACTGTTATACAGTAGGGGGTGCAATTACACTTTTTCTGAAGGAGTTTGGTTTGTGTTGTCGACATGTCGAGAAGTCACTGTTTTCTGCACTGTGAAAGCAAATCCACTTTGATTCACTTCCAAAGAATGAGGACTCACGCTCGAATTAATGTGGTAAAAATGTCATTGTTACTCTTCGTATCACTTTGTATCAAGTGCTTAGGAAGAACCGGAGCTAAAATTCAGATATGGTAATGGGCGTTTGGTTTCCGACACATGCAGTAAACATGTAGACCAATGATGGAATTTTCTAGCAATCAATATTTTAACTGTTATACAGTAGGGGGCGCAATTACACATCTTCTGAAAGAGTACAGAATCTCTGGATCAAAACACAGGTGAAGAAGCAGAAACAAGTGTTAAAGCATTGCTTATGCAAATGTGAAGAACACAATCATCAAACTTTAAACAGCATATAAATCATAGCATTATACGCTTTGTTGTGTCTAGTGACAAAATGACCTCAAGCTGTTGTGTCTAAAATAGTTTTTCGTACAAGTCAAATCATTACTTTTTAGAAGCACAAAGCAGATATTACAAAAGCGTATGCATGAGATTGTACAAATTCACTACCAGTTCACCAAAACATAAAATATGAATTGACATTAGTTTATAACTGGTTTATAAGATGCGCCTAAAACATTCCTCAGTACAATAAGTGCACTGCATTCTACAAGAGAGGAAAAAATGAGTGCAGTGAGGAGCACCATGAGCCTTTTTCAATCTCTTGAGAGACATACTTGAACTGTTTGTGTGCGAGCGTCTGTATAATCCGTCCCTGTTGCTCGCAGCATCTGTACATCTCATCACATGGAGAAAGTCCTGTGTGTGACCCTGATATCTCATCTCTCTACCTCTGACCTGCTGCTCTGATGGGTTGTAACTAGAGCCTGCTTTCCTCTTTGGAGTTTGAGGTTGAGGAAGGCAGACTAATTTACTGTGGAGGTCCCATACTGTGGCCTACATTTCAAACTGAGATCTCCTTCATGGTCATAGCCTGGGGATACCGGAAAGAAGCCAGATAAAGCACAGAGGAGCTTTTACATACTAGCGATAAGCTTGGTTAACACTAGTTAATCAAACCAATGTCTGATCTTTTAATATCTCAAGGGAGACTATGGATCTTTATTGCACTTTGCATTAAGAAGCATATAGGCCTAGTTGGTACATGAAGATAGCAGATTTTTACTCTCTGTTAAGTCATATCACACACATGAGCTGCCAAAGAGAAACTGTTCATAAAACAGTGCAAAGCTTTTTATCTACTGAAGTTCTAATGAAACTCACACAGGACAAACCCAATCATGTTAAATACACTATATTGCCAAAAGTATTGGGACACCCCTCCAAATCATTGAATTCAGGTGTTTCAATCACTTTCATGGCCACAGGTGTATAAAATCAAGCACCTAGGCATGCAGACTGCTTCTACAAACATTTGTAAAAGAATGGGTCGCTCTCAGGAGCTCAGTCAATTCAAGCATGGTACCCTGATAGGTTGCCACCTGTACAATAAGTCCATTCGTGAAATTGGGGACACTACTAAATATTCCACAGTCAACTGTTAGTGGTATCATAACAAAGTGGAAGCAATTGGGAACAACAGCAACTCAGCTACGAAGTGGTAGGCCACGTAAAATCACAGAGCGGGGTCAGCGCATGCTGAGGCGCACAGTGCGCAGAAGTCGCCAACTTTATGCAGAGTCAATAGCTACAGAGCTCCAAACTTCGTGTGGCCTTCAGATTAGCTCAAAAACAGTGCGCAAATACGCATACTACTTTACTCTACCTGATTATTTGTAAGTGTGAACTTGTGAAACAAAAGCTAACTGAAAACAAAAAGAAATTATTAACCATTTTTTAGGTTCAGTTATATAATGTGACAAGTCAATTAAAAGACATAAACGAACATATTTTCATGATTAGGAATAAATTCACCATAAAGCAATTCTCTATCATTTATAATCAGGCACCAAATAAAGTGTCTGCTTGCCAAGCACAGATTTGCCTACAAATTTTAAGATCCCTCGTAAGCTGAGCCCCAAGCTACCCTCAAGATAATGCTTTCAGTGATGCTCCATCATAGGTGATGTTAGATCAGATGCACTGCATGCATGAGCTAACATGTCCGTCACCTTACACTGGAATGCACGTAGCATTGTGCCAGCTTGCCTCTGAGGAGTGATTATTTTCTGCATCCTATCCAACTTCAATGAGGTGTTTAATATGAGCATCATATTGCTTGTGAAATGTTAGTTTGGATGAGTTCACTGCACTGCACAAAAAGTGCACCTATTATGCTTTTTTTTTTCAGAAATAACCTTTCATGCAGTGTTAGAAGTTTCAAAGATCAAAGTGCACAACATCAGTAATTCCAGTCTTACTTTGCAAATTTGCATAATGCCAGCCTATGGTCTTCACTGGCTGCCCCACGAACAATGTCTACTTTGATCTGCCCTCAAACGCTGCAGTTGTAGCTGAAAGTTTGGAAGAGTTTGTGTTGTCGACATGTCGAGACGTCACTGTTTTCTGCACTGTGAAAGCAAATCCACTTTGATGCACTTCCAAAGACTCATGCTTGAATTAATGCGGTAAAAATGTTGCCATTGTTACTCTTCGTATCACTTTGTATCAAATGCTTAGGAAGAACTGGAGCTGAAATTCAGATATGGTAATGGGTGTTAGGTTTTACGATACACGCAGTTTCGTAAACATTAGACCAATCACAACAGACTGGGCCATCTGACCAATGGGAGCCAAGTAGGCTCTCAGAAAGTAGGGGTTTAGAGAGACTAAATCTTTTATCGAACCATTTCAGACAGTGTGAGAAATGTGTTTTTTTTTTTTTTTTGTTGTTGTTGTTGTTTTTACCTTGGATGCATGCAAACCTATTCTAAGTGACCTGCGAAACAAAAGGAACTTAAATAACATAAATGGGGCACTTTAAGACTCTTTAAGAGAAGCGATTGTGGCTTTGAGTGACACAGAGCCTTGTAGTTCCTTTCCATATGTATAGAAACATACATCTCACATTGCGTGCACGTTCTTGCCGAGGGCAAAGTTATGTACAGCTAAGCAGCTGTCTGCATGCGTTTGCATGAGAGACACGCCTTGACGTGAGCTATGTTGAGATGTAAAACATCTCTGACCAGAAGAACATTATTTTGTACATATCACACACCCTTCAACGAGGCAGTGTCACAGCCTCTCAATGTCTGCTGCATGGATGCGGGTAAAAAAGACAGAGACACAAATTTGAATGCTTAAGGTTTCGCTGTAAACCAGCACTGAGGCCAGTGGATGTGAGAACTGAAAAATATTTAATTTATGCCCTTGCATCTGGGAATAAAACAATTCCGTGCATCTGATTAAAATGTGAGGCGTCTTACGTCAGCAGTTGCATTTGTGTTTGTTATTCACAGTTTACCACACATTGGGAAAGTATCACAGTTATCTAGAAAATTAAACACAAGGGAGTAACAACTAATAGGAGCTGAGGGGAACAGGAGGCAAAATGTGTTGTTGTTGTTGTTGTTGCTATTACGTCCAGATTACACAGGCCTAGTCCCCCATCTGCCATAGTCATAAGCATGAGTGGTGCACATCTAGCCTAGGGGCCTCCATATGTACACGCTTCCCCTAAGTCATTATTATGAGCCTCACTATCTAACACTGATTACAGCCTAAACAAACATGTGCAAGTACAATGACTGTAATGCTAAACTAAGTCTGCGGCTGCATTAACACTTCAAGACCCATCTGTTTATATTTACTTAAAGATTTAGTTCACCCAAAAATAAAAATTCTGTCATTAATTACTCACCCTCATGTCATTCCAAACCCATAAGACTTTCATTCATCTTCGGAACACAAATTAAGGTCTTTTTGATTAAATCGGAGAGCTTTCTGTCCCTACCATTGACAACTGACACTTTGATGCTTCAAAAAGGCCATTTAGAGATTGTAAAATCATTTTGTCAAAATTCTCTGAAGAGATTTGGTCACTTCAGATGATGAACAGATTTAATTTAGGCTTGTATTCACATTTAAACATTGATTAGTGAACATAAACAGAAGTTCAACCGAACCTGCTTGGTGCGTGAGAACAAACTGCTTCCAGAAGCTCAAACGTGTTGAGTAACCAGCCTGGTCTTATTGTTAATACGTAGGTACGTAATGAGCGTTCAATATCAGTGCCGTAAACCATGATGTAAAGCTTTTTGAGGGCGCAACGGGCTTTGACCTTGATAATCGCTGCTGAGAATGAAGATCGCTGGATAAAGGGCTGAATTTTACAGAGCCCCGGACATGACATGCAGGAAATAAATAGTAGGCTAAATCGTGCGCACGAGTTACTAATTTGTTCCCTCGATTTACTAAAACGTGCGCACGATTTACTAATTCGTGCGCACAATTTACTAATTCGTTCCCTCGATTTACTAAAACGTGCGCACAATTGACTATTTCGTTCCCTCGATTTACTAAAACGTGCGCACGATTTACTAATTCGTTCCCTCAATTTACTAAAACGTGTGCAAGAACGTGTGCACGATTTACTAAAACGATTTAGTAAATCGAGGGCACAATTTAATTTTTTTCCCCTTGCATGTCATGTGCGGGGCTCCGTAGAATTTAGATTTGTTCCTTGCAAACATGGATTCTAAAGATATGGAGTACAGCGAACAAATAAAATTGATGTGATTTGTGAATTTATGTTGTGCTTTAGTGTATCTTATGGTTGTATTGTCAGTCGCTTTATAGGAGAAAACACCTTTTGTGACACAGCAAACTAAATATTACAAAATGGATAAACAATTACAGAAATGTTTTTCATTTTAAGGTTTTAAAGTGTAGTCTTGTTTAACATTATGTAATCCTCTGAAACGAGTTTGCAGCAGTTCACGAACAGAAATGTTATTTTATATTAAGTAGATGAGTAAACTGCATTTAATAAATTAATAAATTAGTTAAATAGAACAGAATCAAAACATTAATGCCCCACAATTTTAATAGTAATACATGAGAATTCATACACATTCGCTCTTGGATACGTAAGTATTTTACGTTTTAGTGCTATAAATACGTCAATATTGTACATTTTTGTGTGTATGAAAACTTAAGTAAATGTACGTGTGGTAGAACCACACTTTACATAAAAATACACATGTATTCTGGTGAGATCACGTTGGCGTAAAACACAAGAATGAACCTCATTGGGTCTTGCACGTCAAGTGAACATGCTTGAGCTTCCGTTTATCACAACTGATGTGTGAGTTAATCAGTGTTTTATATGCGAATAAAAACCATAAATTCAATCATATCAAGCAATCGTGTCTCTTCAGACAAATTAAAGTCTAGATATTGGTTAAGAAATCTGAATTAGCTGACAATGTGAATTACTAACAGTAACGGCGGAAACAGAATGAGCAACAGCTAGCAAAAATTGTGTGGAGACAATCTGAACCACTGGTTCCTGTAAAAGCGATCAGGACATGAGAATGGAAAGCACTCAGCAACAGAGGCTGGTGCTGGGGGAGCTCAGTGCTCGTTTATATTGCCTGAAAGAAGGATGGTGTACATGTGTGCTTTGAGGGTTTCACATCAGATGGTTTCCACATCAACTCTCCCCGGACCATCCGGTGAACAGCCATCCTGACGGGCAGATACAGTAGTGCGGTTTGGAGATATTGAGGATGACCAAGGTGAACTGTGGGTAATAACACACACACACTGAATGAGCATCTGGAAAGTGTAGATAACACACAAGAAAAAAAAATGTGTTCTGTGTATCTGATTTTTACATTGGGCAACTTCACTCTCAAATGTTTTCTAATTTGAATCACAGGATGAATGTGGATACTCTTGATCTTTCTAGACACAGTCCAAAAAACAAGATCAAATGAAAATATGAGTGGACAAAATGTCAGTGATGTTTACTCATGCAAAAACCTGCACCAAAATGCACACTTTAAGAAGAACATTCATAGAAAAACGGAAAAGGTACTGGTAACTTACTGCCAGGACTTTATCTGTTAGTTTACAGACATTTCCTTTAACCTTAAAACACAATGTATATTCAAAGTATGAGTAAAACACCTGTGAAAAATCAAAACTGATTTTTTTTTCCATATTAATAAAGAACATTGTGAACTATTTTTACAGACTTTTCTTGCAAGGGTAGTTGCCTGGATTAAGATTAAAAAGGAAGAAACCTTTGGGGTTTTACTGCAATCATTTAATAAATAAGTGGATATTGGTTTTGTAAATTGGTTGAGCAAACTGCAAGAGTGCAGTGTCTGTTTTCCAGCAAAATGTTGTCAGAGTGATTGCTTACTTTTATGACTAAGAAAAAAAAAAAAAAAAAAAGTATATTAACTCTATCTATAAACTTTATCTAAGGGACACAAAAAATGCATTTGGCATCCCCCAAAAAAAAGTTTAATAAAATGACCTGAAATGTGTCTACCTCCACTTTAGAAAACTCTGTAGCTATCTGAAGAAGGTATCAATGCAGCATTTAGACATGGGCCAGAAGCCAAATTCCTGCTGCCATGTTCTCTCTACACTGCACAGGTCTTCAACCAGAATCCTTTCTGTGATGCGCCTTCATCCTTCTGGACAGCTGCCAAAACACAGCGCTGGCCAGCCACTGAAGAATGCCAGGTAGGCTGAAAGAATCAGAGCTTCTGATGCAGGCTTGTCAAAATGTTTGATGTTCTCCCAGTGTTGGTATTGTCTGTTGACAGCAGATCTCAGAAAGAGTTGATAACACAGATTCCAAAGCCACTGAGATCCATCTTCATGTTGTAATGAAGTATATGCTTGAGCTGGAATTGTGGCCTGTTTCTGAAGACTAACAGCCTGCCCTTTCAGCAGCTCATTATATAGAAGCAAGACTCATTCATTTCTCAAACCCAACATGACTATAAGACTAAATATACCAGATGGTATAGAACTGTTAACTAGATTTTTACATTTTATGAAGAAAATATGAGGTGTTTATAATGTGCTACTACCAATACATTTTTATTCTTAAGGAAAAAATTAATAATGGTAACACGGTGGTCCACTTTAGACATTCTACTAATTATAAGGTTCTGTTTACACCTGGTATAAAGATGCATTTTTGTCAATCAGATCACAAGTGGACAATGCTAAATACAGGTGTAAACAGGGTCTAAAACGTTTTGAGCTCGTCCACTTTCAACCACTTCCAGGGGTCGAAAATGCATGCAACCGGATTGCTTTCATAGTGCAAATGCTCATGTGGACTTATTTCATCCATTAGATTGAAAAATCTGGGTCAGAAAAATCTGACCCTCCCTTCGAAGAAATCAAGACAGAAGTGATTTAAAGAGAACAAAAGAGACAGGAATATGTCTCCCTCGTTATCTAATCGGCTAAAATGCATTTTAATACCAGGTATAAACAAGGCCTAAGTAATTTTGCAACTTATTAGTAGACTGTCTGCTTTATATCTGCTAACACTTTATTTTGATGCTTCCCCAATAAACATTCTACTAACTTTGCAACTACATGTCAACTTATTACCCAAACCCTAACCTCTACCTAACAGTCTACTACAGTCTAATAATACCGGTGCTCCAATGAGAGTTGACATGTAGTTGCAAAGTTATTTATAGTTAGTAGAATGTCTATAGTGGATCATCGAAATAAAGTGTAACCAAAATAATAATGGACTTATTTTAAAAAAATAAAAAAATAAATAAAAATAAATCTTTAAAGAATTGCCTTCATTCTGAACATTCTTGCAAAATTTGTATAATTTATCCTATGAACTTTCTTATTTTTTTTTTTAAGAAGATTTTCATGAATTCAGCCCCTGTTCTCTATATATGGCTCATGTGCCTCTTTCATTGAAATTTAAGTTTTGTTACAGGATTTTATTTCCCTGCCAAAAAGTTCCTGAAATAAGTGCCTGATTACTTATAAAAAATTAGAGCACACCTTCCCTCAACAAGCCAACAAAAGTCTTATGGGTTTGGAATGACATGAGGGTGAGTAAATAATGACAGAATTTTAATTTTTTTGGGTGAACTTTCTCTTAAATATCTTGTATGTGTTTACTCATGCTTTGAACCCTGGCTAACATGCTACGCAGATAGCGCCGTAAGCTTGTGCAGCGCTGTTAGAGGCAACCTGTCTATGAAATAAATGTATTTAAAAAAAGTAATATTTTGCAGTTTATTTAGTAATCGTTTAAGGCCCTGGACCCCCAGGGTTTTTCTCGGATTTACACAATTCACGTGGGTCATACTGCTCAGGTCGGAAAATACAGAAATCCGTATAAATACGGAAAAATCACATCCCTGATAGAGTTAGAATTTTTGGCTGAACTATCCCTTTAAGAAGCACTGTTAATGGCAAATAAATTTCCATTTTCTTGATCTTTGGAACGTTGCTTGCATTGATCTAAGACATTAATTCACAGCCAATTCTAAAATTCTTTTGGCCAGATTGTTAATTAAATTGGGTTCTTCAGCACAGAAAAATGACCTACTTTGCCATTTGAGTTCTGAAAAATGCTGTCTTATGAGACTCTTTGCCCCATTTGAGAAATCCTCCTGTAAACTCCACCATGTGTGCTACTCTAAGCCCAGAAGAACCCTGCTTAAATCAGTGATCCCCTGACAACAGCTATAAAACCCAACCTAAAGCAGTGTTGTGTCATTTAGCATGCATGCTATCAGTGTTTTCATGGGACTATTATAGCCTGCTGCTCAACCCAACATAGAGGCTTATAAAAGCAGATAGGACCATTCTTTAGAGACATCCAAATCCTTCCAAGAGTCTTTATTATCTTCAAGACACTAGTAACCTCAAGATCACCCTTTTTGAGACGTTCCAGGGTATTTCCCATCTCTCTCGCCTCTTCTCTCTCCTATGGAAGCAATTATCATTGGCTCTTCTCCTCAACTCCTCTTGCACTACACACAAAGCATTTTTCAGGCATGGACAATCAAAGCTGGTGCTCAGCAGAGGTCCTCAGGCGGTGATACAAGGGGTCTTGCCCCTGTGAGGCAGGTGGGAGTTATTAAAAGTGTGCAGTTGCCAAATCCTTTCACAGTTTTCATCTGGAAGTGATGAAGTGTTGTATGGCAGGGCAACACCTGTTGGCACACCTACTGAACCCTGGGAACAGGATGAGGCTTTTCTTCCCTCAGGAACTGGAGGTCTTGGCATGAAAGACATATCAGTCACTGTTGCGAGAGGTTCTTGGTGTGTTTTTGTTTGCTGGGTGTGATATATTGATGAATGTTTTCATTATTGAGACTGAAGCTACAATGCAACACAAAAATAATTGTTTCTTTCCTACTTGGTTAGGTCATTAGCACAGTTATTAACTTTATACATCTAGCCTGTACTTTTGACAACACTAGTGGTGATGGATGATGGTTTAAGCTTCACAGATCACATCGCTACAACGGCCCGGTCCTGCAGATTTGCTCTATACAACATTAGGAAGATTAGACCCTTCCTATCGGAGCATTCCACACAAATTCTTGTCCAAGCTCTTGTTCTATCTAGACTGGACTATTGTAATGCTCTCTTGGCAGGCCTTCCAGCATGCACTTTCAAGCCCCTACAACTGACCCAGAATGCTGCAGCAAGACTGGTCTTTAACGAACCGAAGAGAGCGCATGTCACACCTCTCTTCATCAGTTTGCATTGGCTGCCAATAGCTGCTCGCATCCAATTCAAGGCTCTGATGTTTGCCTACAGAACAACCACTGGCTCTGCACCGCTATACCTAAACTATACTTCAGACTTATGCGCCCTCCAGAAGCTTGCGTTCTGCAAGTGAACGGTGTCTTGTGGTGCCATCCCAAAGGGGCACAAAATCACTCTCACAGACCTTCTCCTGGTCTGTTCCTGGTTGGTGGAATGACCTACCACGCTCTATCCGAGCAGCTGAGTCTTTAGCCATTTTCAAAAAACTGCTAAAGACATATCTTTTTCGTCAACACTTGACCCAGTAATATAAAACTTTTTATTTATATTTTACTCTTTCTTTTTCAACTTTCTATTCTTTCTCCATCTATTTGCGTATATATTTAAAAAAAAACTTTACTACGAGCACTTTACTGATGAAACTGTGACTTGACACGGCACTTACGTACTGTTTTTGTATTGTACTCATGTTGATTCGACTGCTTCTAATATTCTCATTTGTAAGTCGCTTTGGAGAAAAGCGTCGGCTAAATGACTAAATGTAGTGGGAACTCAAAAATTATATTTGCTGTAGTTTCCGTTCACAACTATGAAAACTTTTGCTTCTGAGAACCCAGGAAATGTGAAAAGGGTCCATGATCTAGACTCATGTTGACATGCACTGCTGTTAATTATTGAAAAATGTATGCGCTTTGAATAATTCCACATAAAAAAAAAAAAAATGTCACTGGATTTGATTTCTACGCTAGTAACTCCATCTGTCTGCAGTCCTCTACTCTCTTCAATAAAACTGTGGAAACACCGCACCACTGATGAATGAGCTATCAAACCAGCATATGGAAAGCTGTTCTTTTCAACAAAAAAATTATATATTTAAGTAAACTCGGCTGGCTTTTTGACCATATTCTCAACTAAAGACCCTCAAATATCAAAAGTATACATGCATAGGTAGCGTGAGTTACGGGACCTAGATCCCAGAGAGATTTACAGGCAGCTCAGTAATGGTGGGAAGAGCATGACAGCCCAGCAGCCTCATCAGGCCATGGATTATGTTCTTCTGGAAATGCTCGACAGATCACCACAGCTGCTCAGACTTATCATGCCAAGAGTTGTCGTCCTGGCTAGGGTCCACTGGCAAGGAGAGAAAAACCAGCAGCTGGTCTTTGTTATACACATTTCCATTTCCCTAGTTCTTCAAGAGAGGAACCAAACCACCTTGTTGAAAATGGACTAATGCATATTGCAGCAAATGAGATGTGGGTATTTTGCGTTGCGTGATTGTGAGACCCCATGATTGATGAACTTTGTTGGCAGTTCTGAACATATTTTAGGTTAAAAAGTCAAAAACTTTGTTGTGTAAAGCTCAGTGGTTTTTAATCCAAGAGTAAGGAATGCTTCCACCATCCACCACAGGACAGGTGCTTGCAATAGACCAGTGGTCCCTGGTCCTGGACTCTGTACGAAATCACCCCTATATCCTCATTCACTATTCTCTACATTAGTCCACTAATATAGTTCACTTAAGGGAGTGAATGAAAACAAGTGTGTGAATTTGGACACTGACTGCATCGGAAGGGCTGCAGCTTTTGCATAGTTTGTGCTTGCTTTTTAATAATCATTTGAAAATTAGCAATCTGGCAGCTCCAGTAGTAAGATGAACAGATTTATCTTGAACTCTGCCATTATGTATAAACATTAATTAAACAATATTTATTAATATTATTAATTAATAATCATTAGTATAATAATATACCTACATTGGTCCAGCAGTTTGGAAAATGGATTGATGGATGATTCAGCTGCGGCCGCCATCTTCTGGTCAGACGCGACTCTCACAGTGCATTATGGGTGTTCTCTGGCCGTCGAGTGTACATCAGTTGTACACTTGTTTTTGGGGTGCATTGTGGGATTGAATGAGTGCACTCAATAACATCAACTATGTTTTCATTGCAAAAGACTCTAAGGCCTCAAATGGGTGTGTTGGATAAGAGAGACATCCAAAATTTGCAGTGTTGGGGGGCTCCAGGACCAGGATTGGGGAATCACTGCAATAAACCATTAACTGAGGTCACATGAAAAAACATTTTGTTTTGTAGTGCATAGGCACTTGTTTACAGGTAATGTGTGTAATTGCTGCAGTGCCCAACAGAATTTCAAAAATAATGACCATTTTTATTTGATCTGTTTGCTCATTAACCTATGAAATTGCTTACTTATTAAGCATTAGTAAGCATGTTGTTTAAGTGTTGCATTACATAAAGCTAAGGTAAGCATCATTATTGATGTATATATGCTTATACTAAGGGCTAGGGGGTTTTTCCCTGCATACCTCGTAAGGCTTTGTTCTATGTTGGGGCATAACGGTACATGTATTCGCCCCGAACCATCACGGTAAGGACGTCACAGTTCGGTACAATCAGACGGTGAATACAGTCAGTCAAAGTAAAGGCTGCATATAATACATGATTATGATAAACCTCAAACTTGCTGATCAATAAATATAAGTCAAAGAAAAGACAGTCATTTGCGATTTATTGAAAACAAAACAAATCTGTTAGAAGGGGTAAAAGATGGAGAGAAATGATGCCCACTAAAACACATAAGCATTCATTCTCGTGTCTTCTGCAAACAAATATTAACAGAGCATTTAAGCAATTTGGCCTCCCCTCAGGACGTTCTTCCATCTACTTTATCACACGGAATTGCTCACAACATCGCCATCAATCCCCCTTCCCTTTGTTTGGATAGCTATAAATACCACTTGCTGTTTCCATCAACCCCTTGGAGAACTTTCCCCTTCCACACTTCTACAGGTTGTAAATGAACTTGCCACACACTTGAGAGAAGACAGAATTGATAATGCATCACTTCTATGGAAATTAATGAGCATCTAGTAGAAGTGTAATGGATGGTCTTCACTGAGAAGGTAGTGAATTATCAGTGCTTATTGCCCACAGCTAAGAGTCTGTCTTTTCCAATAACGTTGTCCAGCAATCTCTGGTCTAATTCGCCGATTAAACTGTTGATTCTCCACTGCTGGTGATAAGTGAGACCTAGACTAAAATGAAAGGTGTCTTATGCAAAGAGGCCCTGGAGGTCTTTTCGATACCATTTTGGTGAAGTTTTCAAATCAGAACCTGATGCAGGTCCTCACACTTTCATTAGACCTAATTATAATTTCAAATTGACAAGGTAAATAAATAGAAATATTAGAAGCTGCTGAATGCTTAATTGAATTCATTTGGGTAATTTGGCACAGAGATGAAAAATCTGACTGCCGTTATTACAGGAAGTCACCAGCTGTATTAGTATTCCAGTTGGTAAGGACTAAAACAACCAGTAGATATGAAAATGACTCAAGTAATCTCAAAATAGTCTGTTGATTTTATTGCAGTAATAAAGGTCGTGGCTCTGAGGAAATTACACATCTGGTCGCAATTTAAAGTTATTAGCAGTGTGTGACTAAATATTGTTTATCGAGGGAGAGCCACAAAACATTAACTTAACTTGCAGCCAAACAAAATAATTGCTCTCTGCCAAGGTTCTTCTCACCTTTATTTAAAACAGGGCCATTATTTGTACGTTCTCATCTAGCCCTTGACGACCTGGTTTCCTGTCTCCAGGAACCTTTAATATGCATATGCATTTTAATAACAAGAAATGGCAGCCATATCTAAAGTAGCATACACTGATAAAAATGATCCTGCGGTGAAGTAAATACTATCAAAGTTAATATCAAAGTAAAAAAAAAAAAAGTCAAATTAAGTCAAATCTACTTAAATTTCCCATTATGCACTGGGGCATGAATAATTAATAAGGGGTGAATTTTTCATTGTTTTCCATCTGTATTTACACTGTTTTATCATTGCTTTTGTTGTTAGGTTTAGTTACTTGCTGTTTTGTGACATCTAGAGTTCATTTTCATCCATTGATTGTTACCGTTATTGTGTATTATGTACCAAGTATTGAGGTCTATGTGTTCAGGTGGGCACCATATTACTTATCATATAGATATGTTGTGTACATAATATCTACTGTATTATTTACTTTAGTGTTTCTAAGTAAAGCAAATACTTTACATTGTTTAAATAAAATTTACAAAGAAAGAGTGAGTAAAATTTAGTTGAAACACAGCATATCAAAGTAAATTTCTAATGAGTAGAAATTACTCAACAAACTATAACTGGCCAAAATGAATTTACTTATTCTCTTTGATAATTTTATACAATTTGGTTGAGTAGATTTTACTTAACCTTCCAGTGTTGTTCGCATTTCAGTCAAAAATGACAGATTGTATTATTTCAACAAAATGATTGTAAAATCAGGACAAAAGCATGCATATCACTGCCAAAAATATGCTCAAAGTGAAATGATTGTACTATATTTTAGTTTTATATATATATATATATATATATATATATATATATATATATATATATATATATATAAAATAGTATTTTTAGGGGATTTTATGGTACTAAATTATATTTATGCAATAGTTATAATCCATTTACTCACTTTTTGAGCATGGACCTGAAAATTTAATTTCAAACTTAAACTGTCATAAATCTTGAATGCTTTGGAGCACAGACTTAAGTTTGATCTCTTTTTATTATTGCTGACATGAAAAAGTTAAAAAAAATTACATTTACATTACATAAATTACATTTATTGTTATGAAAAATGCACAAAAATACAATTTTCAGTTTTTATATGAAGTATATATTTTCCAAAACAGAGAAAATCAGAGCCATAAATCTAAACAAACGGTGTTCAAAATTTGAGGTCAAATTTGAGGTTATTTGAGGATATCTCAAAAAAATGATCTATTAGTAAGAATTTGTTTGTGTGCACTACCAAACATTTCTAATAGATGGAATTTGTCTCCCATTCATTTGCAATTTGTGCATTTGTGTGTGTGTGTGTGTGTGTGTGTGTGTTCACACAGCAAGTGTGAAAACCTTTACCAAGTTTCATACCATTCCAATTGTGTAAAAAATTCTAAAAAAAAAACAAAACATAATATATCTTTTGGTAAAAAATGACCCAACAGCACAGTGTCACCAGTATGTTCAGTTTAGTTTTGTTCATTGACTTTTAGTTTGTAATTCTTCAGTTCCTGTGTTCCTTTGTTTGATTTTCCCGCCAGTAATCTGTTACCATGGACACTAACTATCACCACAGCTGTTTGTCGTTTAGCTCATCACCATTTGTTTATTTAAGTTCCTGCTGTTCACTTAGTCTTTGTCTGGTAACATTTGTGTTATGGCTTTTGTTGGATTACTTTTCCTGTTTGGATTAAATTTTGTTTGGATTTTCATCCATTTGACTCTTCATCTGTTTGTCTGCCTGCACACACATCTGAAAGTGTGACACAAAGGATTTATGAAACTTGCAAAAGAAAAATTAAGTAAATTAAGTTTTGAACAGAACTTTTCCTTTAAGCATGATAATTTGTTTGGGCAACATCTAACATATAATCTCCAAATCTAAAACTTGTTTATGATCAAAGCTAACATATCTGATCCATCCAGCCACTTCTCTAAACAACAAGCGCTGTATTAATTCAAGGTGTATTAATTCTGTCTCAAAGACAGACTGGTATAACTGATTGGCTCTAGAACACAATACAATCCCAGTACCAGCACTAATAACAGCGTACATAAGGGAGCCAGGGAAGAAAGACTGTTGATTACGCACAGTGAACTTGGTCCAGCACATTAGAAAGCATATAAATGCAGTTAGCTTCCTCAGGGAAATAATATATATCTGTGATCAGATGAGCCATATCTCAGTGGTTTGTTAGGATTTCAGGCACGGGATACCATGCTAGTTCAGCACTCATGGGTATTATGCTCAGTCCTGGTTAATGAGCAGAGAAGGCTGGAGGAATCTGAGATCTGTGTTTGGTGGCAGCCAGAGGCTACTTGGCTCAATCCCTGCTGCCCACGCCGTCCGCCTACACCGCGAAGCACACACTGAAATCTATGTATTCTCAGCGCTAACCTCTCTCTGTCCCTTATTAGTTGCGGAGACCAGTAATTAATATCTGCTTACCCATATTAATAAACCTGTGTAATGATCAGTGATATGAAATATTAAGAGGTAATCACAGCAGTGCTGATATACATCCATAATGCAACGCTTACCAGCAATATTGCATAGGCTCAAGAGACAAGCATGTAACTAAAAGAGCAAAAACATTTCGGGTTACTTGTGTAACCCTGGTTCCCTAAATAGGAATCGAGATGTTGCGTTGAGACGCATTGGGAACGCTCCTGCGTGATTGTGTCATGAAGCACTTGTAAAATCAAACCAATGGCGTGACGGAATGTCAGAGGCGGGTGACGTCAAAGACCAGGAAACTATAAGGCATGCCCAGAACAAAGAACCTTAGCTTCTGATTCGCTGAAGCAATGCGCTCACAGGCATGCAGGGAGTATGGCAAGGCGACGCAGCGTCTCGTTCCCTGTTCAGGGAACCAGGGTTACACAAGTAACCCGAGACGTTCCCTTTCAAGGGAACTTCGAGCTGCATCGAGACGCATTGGAAACCCTATCCCAGCTACGCCATAATGCCAAGTGCCTGTCTGTTATCTTACGACAAAAGCACAGCAGACCCTGGAGTGGAGCCAAGTCAAGGTTATAAAACCTGAAGAACGCATGCTGAGAAGACCACCCAGCCGCATCACATATATCATGGAGGGGGATGACAAGGAGCTGTCCTTGGGACAGGAACCAAGGCTTTTTCCACATGACTAAGGCATGAAGGTATTGCCGTGTGACCTTGATTATGCGAAATGGATTTCCCCTCGGAGAAAACCCCTTGGTCCTGAGCCACCACTGTAAGGGTCTGATGTGCAGCAGGCCAAAAGGTATCACGTTGGACGCAGCTGCCATGAGACCCAACAGTCTCTGAAACTGTTTTACAGTGAGTGACTGGCCTAGTTTCACCCCATTCACGGCTGAGAGAATGGAATTCACATGAGCAGGAGATAGATGTGCCTGCAGCAGGCTATCTCTCACTACGGTCCACCACCGTAGGGAGGACCCCGTTGAACTGGGGCAGGTGAGACCCGAACTGAATTCTGTAATCCTTTTCTATTGTGAGCAGTACCCATTGAGAAATATTTGGAAGAAGATTCCATTCTGCCAGAAATTCTACTAAAGGAACCAATCTCTTGAGACTGGCCCCTGGTGGTTTTTGAGCATTCGACTCGGCACCCTGAAGCGGCGAACCCGCAGGGAACAAACGAATCAAATGTCGACCGGCCCTCCTCAGAGGGTGGCAGGGTTGGCAGAACAGGCACTGAAGAGTGGTGGATACCCTGGAGTGTGATATAGGACCCTCTTCGGAGGGGGGTGCCCTCGAAGGTCCCAAGCCACTCGTGTCAGGACCTCTTCGAAGCCTTCTTGGCGATAATAACAGTCCTCAGATCTGCCTTATCCCGAGAAGACTTCGGCTATGTTGCCCATCCCTGTCCCCAAGCCTTTTGCGGTGGAGCACGGGTGGCGACACTCTGCTTTTGTTGCGCTCCGTGCGCTAAGGAGCTGGCTGACGGCCGAGACTGCTCCTGCCCAGCAGTCTCAGGGGGTTGAGAGCGGCGGGGAAGAAACCTTTGGAAGGCTGCAGACTGTTTCTTTGTCTTTGTATCTTTGTACTTGGAACCTCTCGACGACAGATGTAACTGAGTCGCCGAAGAGGCCCAGGGGAGATAGCGACACATCCAGGAGGATGTTCTTGTCTTTATCTCTGATATCTGACAGGTTTAACCATAGGTGCCACTCCGTGGCCGATTGTTTTGGCCATCTCCTTGGTGGCCCGGAGATACAGATCAGTAGCTTTCCTTAACTCCTGGATGGCTTCAAACCTAGCTTCCCTGCTCTCATAAATTTCCCTCAGCAGGTCAGCCTGATAGGCTTGTAAGATCGACATCATATGTAAACATGCCGCTGCCTGACCTGCTGCCGCATAAGCTTTACCCACCAGCGCTGATGTTGTTCTTGACGGCTTGGCGGGCAGTGTCGGCGATTTGAGGGACGATGCAGACTCGGGTGAGAGATAGCCTGCAGGCGTCTCTTCAACCCAAGGCATCGCCCCATAACCGTGTTGTTTCAGCCCCATAATGTTTGAATATGTCGATGTTTGAGGACTGAAAACTCTGTACTGTACCGGTCTCTTCCACGACCTCGACACTTCAATTGAGATGGTGAGTCCTCATCTCCAGCGTCGACACTCACAACATCCAATTCCTCAGAGCTGGATAGTTGAAGAGCCAGTGCCTCTCTCTGGGGGGAAGAAACCGCAGCGCGTGCTTCCACCACCAGAGGAGAGACACTGGGTCTTGCAGGTGAGGGCAGAGAAAGGGCTGGGCCCATCTCTAACCCCTCTGTCAGATCCATTTGTGAACCCCATGAATGAAGCCACCGCTCTGCCTCCATGGGCAACACTGGCCGAGGTGCCCTCTTTATTTTCAAAGAGCACCCGACGAGAACGGAGTGCTGTGCACACACAGACAGCTCCCTCGAGAGCTGCCTGGGCATGCTCCGCTCCCAGACAAACTACACACAACTCATGTGTATCCCCACCCGTAATAAAACGAGGGCAGGGATGAACACACTTAGTGAACTGCTGTTTGTCTTTACTCGCCATTATAGTGTCTTTATATATATATATGTTTGTGTATAAATAATGAATATAAATATATATGTGTGTGGTGTGATAATACTCTTGTCCTCAAACAAAGAGATCGCTTCTGTATGTGTAACAGACAGACAACACCAAATAAGACACACAATAACACAGAGCGCTTGCTAAAGACACAGACGCTAACGTTCTCTTTTCTGGGTATGTTTTATAGTTTCCTGGTCTGTGACGTCACCCGCCTCTGACGTTCCGTCACGCCATTGGTTTGATTTCACAAGTGCTTCATGACACAATCACGCAGGAGCATTCCCAATGCTTTTTGACGCAGCTCAAAGTTCCCATTAAAGGGAACTAAGGAATATTCCTAAAGGCCCTGATGTATTTCAAATGAAAGAGAAGGATGAACTGGCGTGATGTAATTTCCAATAAATTAAAGCCAAAATTAAGAACATTTGGAGTTTCAAAACAGCTTGCCAAAGCGCCATCTCTACCACTGATCTGTATGGAAGCTTGTTTCCGCCACAAAAAATAAAAGATAATTACGACTTTTTGATCTCACAATTGTAAGTTTACATCTCACAAATCTGACTTTTTTGTTGCAATTGCAAGTTATAAAGTCAGAATTTGTGTGATAAAATCAGAATTGCGTGATATAAAGTCAGAATTGTGATTTTTTTTTTTTTTTCTTCTCACAATTCTGGCTTCTTTTCTTTTGTGAGTTATAAACTCCAATTCTAAGGGGGGAAAAAATACTTTTTTTCTCTGAATTGTGAGTTTATTTCTCGCAATTCTGACTTTATAACTCAGAATTGAGTTTATATCACACAACTGTAACTTTATAACTCACAATTGTGAGTTTATATTATGAAATTCTGCAAAAAAAAAAAAAAAAAAAAGACAGAATTGTGAGATGTAAACTCGCAATTGCCAGAAAAGAAGCCACCTTCTGAAATCTAAAATGGTGAATGGGACACCCTGCTGTCTCGTTGACTTAACTGACACGGCAGCCATTGTAAGTCCACAAGACCGAAAGTGCATAGAAGTGTGCCATTTGGGATTCAGCCATAGATGAAATTGAAGTTGTTTTGAACAAATCATTTGAATGATTGGTCCATTGACTCTCATTGCTTAATGAATGAATCAGATTTTTTGAATGAATTGGTTAAATGAATAATGCAATGACTCATTCAGTGGCTGCGTCCGAAACCGCCTACTCAATGAGTAGGTACTTAATTTCAATAAGTACTTACTTAACAAGCACTAAAACAGTAGGTACTTAATAGTTCATCTTGTTGAGTATGAATGTGATCCGGACATAATCCGCCATGTTGACGTTATCATGTGACTTACGACGTTATCACAAGCGCAACAACTTAAAAGATATGAGTGACAGGTTTAATTCATCTCTCTGTAAATATCTTGATTTTGATCAAACTTGCTCATTTTGTGGTCTTGTTGAAGAAACAGCTGCCCATTAATTTTGTGATGTAGTACAACTAATATATTTTTTGTTAATTTAAATTCTTATATTTTTAACTACTAATATGACCCACAGTTTATTTTTTGTTACGAAAACCCAAATTCGTGTGAATATGTTGTTAATTTTTTTATTTTATATGCAAAAATGTTCATCCACAAGCAAAAGTGGCATAAATCTATTTTGTTTTCCTCTTTATCTTGTTGAATTAGCTCTAGTTTCATTGCTCAGGCTTATAAATAATAAACAAAAAATAAACACAAAGAAGACATCGGACAGCTGCTCGAAGATCTCGTCTTCTCTCCTAAAAAAACGTTAAAAAAGTATAAACTACTTAAAAATTAAGATTACCCCAGAATGAATTGCTTTGCTAGCCCACCTCAACACATACACACAATAATATTGATAAATGCTGACCAAAACTTAATTATATTACTTTTTGTTTTACTTCTTTAGACAATAAATAAATGCATATACAAGTAAATAACACATTAAACAAAGCTTTATTCAAACTTATTGTTCTAACAATCACGTATTTGCAGGCAGTGATCCCCACATCTCACTCAACACAGCTGTGCCCATTCTGCGGCTTTATTTTGATGAAGCAGCTGACCACCGTGAACACCTTCGCCTGTCTTTACCATCTATTATGTCCCTCGTTGCTGCTCTTCTCAATGGGGACATCATGATGATGGACCCCTGAACCCCACAACTTTGAAGCAAGAGTGGGAGAAGATGTTCGGGACAGTCTGGCTGCCGCTGTGTCTGCGCCAAACATTTATTCATCTCCGCAGCCATCACCACCAGTGTGTCCTTGAGCAAGACACTTTACTCCAGGTTGCTCCACAGGGATCGTCCCTGTAATAAGTGCACTGTAAGTCATGTTGGATAAAAACATCTGCCAAATGTGCAAATGTAAATTAGATTTTTGTAAATCCTTTTTTGTTAGTGTCTGGGGCACAGCTGCTTATTTCTTAAAGTTTACTTTTTCAAGGTACTACTATAACATAAATGCATACATACATTTCATACAATTTCTATTTGGGGGCATAAAGGGTTAGTTCACCCAAACATATAAATTCAGTCATTATTTACTCGTTACCCTCACACTGTTCAATTGTTAATAATTTTTTTTTTTTTTTTTTTTTTCTGAACACAAAAGGTGATTTTGGTCAAGTTTGTCCTGCTAGTTTCTGTTCATACAATATCAGTCAATGGAGCCTGACTTCCAGAAGCTTCATGACATTATTTGATGATGTTTTTGAAGCTTCTGAAAGTCATGCTCCATTGTATGAACAGAAACCAATAGAACAAACTTGACCAAAATCACATCATCAATCTTTTGGTCTTTTTCTAGATGCTCTCGCTGGCTCTGGGCTCACTGAGGAAGAAGAGACCACAGCAACATCTGGGCCAGATGAGGCAGTAAGGGCAGGTGGAGTGATGGAGGGTCTCCTCCATGGCACTGTACCATTTCCAGGATGGCTGCTGTTGTTCTCCATCCTCATGGCTCACACCAGTCTGAGGACATTTCACATCCTACAAAAATGCAATAATTTTAATAGCACAATGTCGTTTGATTTCTGTATTAGAAGTAACAAAATTATCTTTCTATTTTGGTTTCAGGTTTTCCGCCTTTTTTTTTTTTTTTTTTTTCACAAATGCCTTGCAGGTCCTGCTCCACCACAAAGCTCTGCAGCAAATGCACAGAAATCAAGAATCAGAAATTACAATAATTTGAAATTACAATAGTTCAAATAAACTACAACTTAAGATTTAAGTAGATTTTTTATTCATTTCTGTAGTATACTCACTCAAAGCCTTTGATGGCAACGTTCCTTCATCAGTCTCTCTCTACCGGATAAAGTTTCCTCTGAGATTTATGTGCTCAATACTACATTTACATTTTGAGGTAGCTGATGATGTGTTAACTCACTTTATATCCAATACAAATGTTCCTTATTTTATCAACACTACTGATTGACAAATACAATAGATAACTTATGTTTATTTTATGTAGATTTATTTATTTACATTATTTTCATTCATTCATGTAATGTAAACAGTGCTGACAACAGTGAATTCTACATAATAGCACATGTACATCACTCATAGTACATAATCCATCACTCATAAGTCATAATACTTAAAGAAGATTTTCTTGTCAGATGTTAAATAAACGTTTAGAATGTGTAAATATGTGTGTTTACTAGAGCTCCCCTGTTATCTATACATAATAAAATGTGTTTTTACTGCAAAATCACAACTATACTGTCTAGCATCATGAATACTAAGGTTTCGGACATACTTATTCGCTTGCCTACTGCTTTTCCCCTACTTTATAGTAGACGCACATCCGAATCTCATGAGAATTAGTACGTCACCCAGGCAATTCTTGCCTACTCTTTTTTGAATACTAAGGATTCGGACATACGCTGACCTACTGCTTTTCGCCTACTATATAGCAGAGAAGTAGGCGGTTTCGGACGCAGCGAGTAAGTGGCTGTGTCCGAAATTGCATACTGAATCAGCTTTTTTTTTTAATAAATCAGTTAAATGAATGATTCAAATAATAACTTGTTGGGTGCTTCTCAATAACAATGAGATGACTTATAAACTCATAAAGGTTTCTGTCTCACAGTCATGGCACAAAAATACTACTAAAATCAATTATGGAAAAATACTTTATATTAAAAACCCTGTGGTTTACATTATGGACATTAAGTAAATAATTTACAACAAAACAAATAATTTTTTGTCTTCCATTTCAAAATGAATTTGGACAAGCTCTTTTTTGTGAAGTGTAATGTGTAAAGAATTGTGGGTGACTGGAGGATGTGAAGGATACACCTGATGCATGCTTCAAAGTAAGCAGAATGAAGGACGCAAAGCAAAGGCTGCCTTTCAAGGATCCTTCAGATTGAGACAGCCTTCAACGGCACTTGATGACATGGCAGTCGAGATATGCAGCCTTATGAGGACACAACCTTCGAATTGAGAAGCAGTTGTTTTGTTTTGTATTTTGTGGCAGTTCTAGCACATACAAAACTCACTGTCACTATGCTAGGGTGTTTTGGGTGGTTGCTAGGGCATTGTTAGGTTGCTGACCTATACACCAAAGTACAGCTACTTTCACACCATATATTTACTACCAGGTGTGATTCTCATACAACAAAAGCAGTTCTAAAACAGCCTGTATGAGTGAATAATGTCAAGCCCCTTGTAACAATGTTCTTAAGTAAGAAAGGAAGAGGACAGGGTTGGCTTGACTGCTGCTGGTGGCTTTATTAGGTTTTCTCACTCAAAACAGAACGTCACGCTCACAGCGCTCAAAATCACATAAATTATCAATAACATAAACTTCAGCTCTCCATAGGTCTTGGGTTTTCCAGCACTCCACCAGACAGCAGTCTGTCTCTCTCTGCCAGCTTCTGATTCTCCTGATCTTTTATGCGGTCTCTCCACGCCAATTACTGTAACAAGACACAGGTGTTTGTTATTTGCACATAACCCACTTACTCACCGCTCATCTCCCAACTCTCTCTCCAGCGGGAGACTTTGCTGAACCACGCCCCCCTCGCCACACCCCTATTCTCCTAAGCCATATGATTTCAGTTATCCTTCATGTCCATAGCATAAACAGTGCTGGATTAATTACACTGCAAAGTTTAATTCTAAGAATTAAGGGTTTATTCAAATCCATTGCATATTCAAGGGACTTTTTGTCACTGATTTGTCAAATCGTTAGAACAAAAACATTAGACAAATACACCGTAAAATCGAATAAGTTGCGCTAACTCAAAAAATGTGTAATCAGTTACATCAAATTTTTTGAGTTATGATATTCCCAATTTTAAGTAAGCAGAACTATCAAGTTTTGAGTTTGTAGTACTCATGCATGTTAATTCCTTCTAACTTGAAGTAGCTAACATTTTGATAGCAGTTAACATAAAAGATTTAGTTTACTTTTTTATTTTGAGTTTTTAAGTTCACTGAAAACCTTAAGAAAATACAGAAAATGCTAATTTGCTAACATGTTAACAATAACATGGTATAACATTTACAAGATAAGCACAGCAACTTAAAACATGTAACTTACCTGTTCTCAAACCAAGCCATATGCACCACTTGTCACCATGATGGTAACTCTCCAAAAAACCCATATTAACAGAAACTCTTCTAAATTAGCATAACAAAACATTAATCACTACTAAATCTCCCTTACCATTAATCTTGCACAAAAAAACATTATTTAACACTTCATTTTAGCATTTACTCTCCCTTTCGAGTGCCATGGGCAAAGCATGCTGGGAAATAGAAATCTCAGCCCAGTTTCAGTTAAACTTAAGTTAGTTTAAGAGAAATTAGTTCATACAACTCAAAACAGTTCAGTTTACTTAAAATATGTCAGTGCTGTGAACTCAAAAGAAAAAGAAAGTTCTAAATACTCATAGCAGTTAATTTACCTGAACTAATTTGTTCAATTTAAGTTTGTCCTACTCAAAACAATTAAGTATTTTGAGGTTTACAGTGTATCTGTCACTGAAAATCAAATCCACAAAGAATATAATTTTAAAAGATTACAGAAATGCTTAGTTATATCACCACATTTCCATCTGATAAACAGTCCAACCACCAATCACACATTTGCTCTCAAAATAGTATGTTTTCAGGCGGTTGACTAAGCTTGCTGTGATTGAATTTCTCAGTGCTCTTTGCCTCTATTCTGGCGTATAATGAGTTGTATAATGAGATATTATGCAAAGCCCCTTCTCCAGCCACCAACAGGGCGCTTCAAGCTGTTCTTAGTTGAAATAAAAAATAACACACATTTACCATTGCATTGTTTTATGTAACTTCCTTCTAAAATTATTATTTAATTTCAAAAATACTTCCAGATACAAACTTGATAAAACTTCTTAGGCCCTGTAAGATAATCTCAGAGTCGGTCTTTACTAAATTTCCCTTTTTTTTTTCTTCTTTTTTTTCCTTCTTTTGTTTTATGGATGGGCCCCCTCTCCAGACCCAATGAGTATATGCCATAGAAGACCTTATTGGACCCTGATTACACATGCAGTATTTAATTTTGAGGCCTAAAGCTGTTTCCCAGTGCTGAAAAGAATGTCGTGGGAAATGTAACAGAAGTTTTTTTCTGTAAGGTGAGAGCGCTCACAGTCCACTTGCTTCCTTCACTGCTCTCATTCCCTTGTTGCTGTCTAAGCTTGATAATTAACATTCCTTTAGTGTGTTTAACATTGTTTGATTGCTGAAACAACCCTTTAGGGTGCAGTAACAATCAAAAATATGTCAATTACAGTATTAAGCAATGCTTTTTTACAATTTGAAGCATAATAACTCACATGGCAAGAGACCAACTTGTGTCATGAATGCTATTCTTTGTTATTGTATGAATCTTTCTTTTTCTTCTTCTTCTTTTTTTCAGGGAGAGGAGGCCCAATTGTGACTTCAGTAAACTCATTAGCCTACCTATGCAGGAGGTAGTGTGCTTGGATGCTCTGTATGTCCTCAGGTAAAGGTTTCTCAAGGTTTCCCCCAACTGTCTGATTGTTTTGGCTCCATGCTCTGTGTTCAAATGCGACTCTGAGCTGCAGTGTAGAAAGCACCTAAATTAATTTGCCAGCTGTGGCTGAGAGACAAGGCTGGAATGATGAAAAGCATGCATTTCCTCCCGCTGTTGGAGGACAGCAGAGAGAGGGGGGGGGATCGTGAAAAGAAAGCAAAATGAAGGATCCATATGCGCCCCACAGGGTGCGAAAAAAAGGGAGGAATGCAGCCTCTGATGGGCACATGCAGGATTAAGAAAAGCTGTGATATTTAATGTGACACTGTAAGAATGTATTGTTTGTAAAGTGTTAATGTGGAGTACAAGTATGTTGTCAGTTTCTGAGACAAAGATGATAGATAGATGGGTTTTCAGTTAAGGTATGCTAGTCTAGCAGTTTGGGCTGTTGTTTAATAGGACCCGTGAAATAAGTGCTACCTCTCATTCTGTTCAAAAGATCTAAAATAGTGCTAATTCAGTAGTATGGCTTAACAAAAAATTGTTCTGGGCTCAATAAAAGTTGAGCGCTATGATTACAAAACAAATATGGCTTGTCCTTCAGTTTGAAAAACAAGCACATGCACATGCACTTAAAATTTCAATATGGGTAAACACCTCGCTGGGATAAAAATTACAAAACATACATTTTTAGAAGTATGATAAAAAATACCAACACAATGTCATGAGAATTGTAACTATCTTACAAATACATTTTGACAAATTGGTGTAACACAGCGAACTCATAGACAAGGGAAAGATCTAAATGCTTAAGTTTTATTAAAGTAATATCAAAATACAAATAACTCAGCAACTGGAAAACAAAACACAAAGAGACTGAACTGAGATCAACAACATAGCCTACAGCCATAGTGGGTTCTCTGTGAACCCACGAATCATGCAAATTCACCCCAGCGGTGAACAATTGGGCAATTGCCCATGCACGGTTTTTACACATTTGTTATTTTTATACATTTGTAGACGTTTTAATGAGATATTTGTATAATTAAAAGGAATAATTTAAAGTTAAAGGTAGGGTAGGCAATTTCAGAAAGGCACAGCAGATTCTGCAAAGCATCACAAGAGATGGCTACAAACTACCTCATGTCTCAAAGCACATAACATTACAATAATAATGAACGTAAAAAACGTACAGAGCTCTTGTACCACCTGACTGCTGCAGATTCATTTCGGCATTCATAGCGTTGACATAGAAGCACATAAATCCAAGTCTGAGGAAGTCTGAGTTTGTGTTGCATTTACACTGTTTTGACTAGCAAGCATCACTAGCGTGTGGTGTTTCGAAAGCTCTGAAACAGTGAATCATTTTGCGAAGCAATTGGTTCATTGAAAAGCTCCCATCCATCACAATCTCATTCGTATGTTTTTGTATTATCTCTTTACTCGCCAGTATACCTGCACAGTTAATGGTTAAAAGATCACAATCACAACCTCATTCCTAATAAATAAACCTTTGACAAAATCACAACGGAACATTCAAATCTGCTTTGACCAGTTATCATGTATATATGAAACAGTTATTTCAATGTTACAAATATTCAAATTATCACAGAAATACTGGGATAAAAGTTTAAAGTTTGGATATAAACGCTGATGTCTTCGGAAGACATCTTTGTTTCACAACTATTGTATCATTACATCATAACACCACTAGGTAGCGACAAATGCCTGTTAAATAATGTATTTTTCATTGAATCGTTCATTCAAGAGATGGACTTTAATGCTAACTTTCTAAAAATCATATTTATGTATGACTGACATTGAATTCATATGAAAATGCCACCTCGTAAAATAGTAAGTAAGAACAGGTTGACTTTACCCTTATATATAGTGCACTATTTGAGGAAACAGTCATTTGTTGATGTGTCTGAAGCCATAGTGGACATTACCAATTGCAGTCATTCATTTCCAAAATGTAGTTCAATTAAGATTGTGTAACCAATGTAATACCCGGTGAAAAAATACGGCGTGCCATCTTACAATAAGATGGCGTCTATGTAACTTCCGGCGCACTCAGTGTCCGAATTCACTTCATTCACTCATTCAGTAGAATATATTAGTAGAATAATGTATAAAATAGTGAATGGGGGTGTAGGGGGCAGTTTTGTATACAGCCTCACACTCTCTGGTTTTATACAAATTCAACTGGCACCATCTTGTGTCTCAGACAGTTATCGGTTGTCGCAAATATGCTAGGCTTATTGTAGTGGACTTTTTTTTGTTTGTTTGTTTGTTTTAGCAAAAGACTTACCACAAAATACAGATAAAAAAAGTTTTCTCAAATATAGTATAGTCGAATATTATGGCATTATCGAAGGGCTCACTGTACATAAATCATCTCTTACCCCTGCTGAAGAAAAAAAAAAAGAAACAGAAAAAAAGGTAAAACCAGTGTAGGCTGATCTTAGCTGGTTTAAGCTGGAAGTAGCTGGTTTGAGCTGGTCTCCCAGGCTGGTTTTAGCTGGTCTCACAGCTTGACCAGCTAAGACCAGCCCAGCAAGATAAAAAAAAAAAGTGGCCAAAACCCCTCTAAAACCAGCCCAGGAGACCAGCTAAAACCATCCAACCACTTAGGCATGATACTGTAAAGCATGTAAAACTGGATACAAGAATACCAGAATACGAGGAAGGAAATGGAAATTTCGCATTTCTGCCCTCTAGGCTTCCATTGTCAATGCATTACTGAGGGACAAGTCAAAATTATTTTCTGTTGCAACCGACAAAAACAGAACCACAGAAAAATGAATCGTCCTTCAGTTTGAGCCTAGAACCTTTCATTCCTTTGCCCGAGGTTACGAAATGAGTACAATTACATTGTGCCTTTTTGACAGTGAACTTTCATGATACTCTTTCCCATTAATTTATTCAATGACTAGTTGATTTGATTAATATTTTGCAAACAATAGTTTTGTCACTGGCAATTAGTCTCTCATGCATTAATTATGCTTTAGAAAATAAGCTCTCGTGGCCTTTTAAAAGTTCATGGAACAACAGCTGGAGACAGAACAGAAGGGGGAATGATAAACAGAATGTGAATGTCTGAAACCGAAAAGGAGTGCGAGTGGGACACACTGAGGTGAACATGTCATTAATGTGTTTGAAAGTGAGAAAACAGAACAATGAGTAAGAGAAGAGTGGAGTTAGAAGAGAGCAAAGTGCAGGCACCAGGAGAAAGAGAAACATTGGGAAAGAAACAACTTCAGCTACATATCAGGAAGCACAGGTAATGGAGGAAGAGAGGGGATGGATGGAAGCCAAGTCTCTCAACATTCCCTCCCCCTGTACAGGCCAGTTCAGAGGAGGAGTGTAGGTGGGAGTTAAGTACTTCTCCAGATGTAGTTGACTGCTGCTCCTGAAGTCTGACTTTCTCCAGATAAGCCTCCATCCTTTAGAGCTCCCAACAGTTCCTGCTCAGTCAAGTACAGGGATAAACAAAATTACGGAACTTTTACAAGTCATCTGCAAACAATTACACACTTCGTCTTCACCTGTAACGTTTTCTCAGCAGGAATCTTGAGGTAAGACGCAATATTTGTTCCAAGGTACTCAAGTTGAGATCTGTCTCAGCATCTAATTATCACAAATAGCATACCATTTTTTTTCCCCCTTCAGAACGTTCTTGGTCATAAATATTTCAGTGCATATTGAAAAGTTCACTGTAGTTCCCCTTGGACATTAGGGGGAACTTAGTGGTTTCATTAGAATCTGAGTTTTATCCTATTCAAATAAATTCACATAAATTTTGACTTATGACCTTGCATATTAAGTGGAAATGAAGCCTGAGCAAAAGTTAACTTCAAAAGAAGTGTTGAGGTTTGATGATCTTTTAAATGGCTTTGATATTATTATGTATGAATTTAGTTAATATTTTAAAAGTGAAGGGAATCTCCGTCTTGAGATCCAGGGCAATCAGCCTGTATTCCACAGTAATTCAAGCCACCAAAGATCAATTTGAATTAATTTCAACATAAATTATGCCCTCAAAAGTCAAAACAGAACTAATTTGTATAAAACTTTAATATTACTAGAGACTCTATCATTTGCAAGATATAGTAAACTTATTATTATGCTTTGCTGCATAAGCTGCCACTAAATCCTTTCTGCAGGAAAGAGAAATATTAATGTAAAACATGAGTTTAGAGGTGGAGTGCAAGTAGTTTTCAATGCAAGTAGGGTGTGAAACAGCAATTAGGCCAATCATAATGCATTCAAATACCAATCCAGAAAATACTGGATGTAAATTGTTGGGTTTATTTACAGGCCCATGTAAATATTCATTTAGTCAGTATCCTGAAATAGAGTAGTTATCCTACCAGCAGATGGACGCAGCATGAAAGAGACAGGAATGTGGCGAGAATAAAATTGTCTAAAATCATCATGGGTCATCATCGGGCCTCTGTCAGATGAATAAATCATGCCTGACGTTTCACCTTTTTGGCCGCTCTGCACTAAACAGCACATTTAAGCAAACCCAAGCTGGCAGAAAAGTAATAAAAATGCAAAACAGGCATTTCTGTGTCTCGAAATCTAAACATTCTTCTATTTAGGAAGTGCAACACTTGTCTTCTTCCTCTTAAATGTAGTTTGTGTAATTAAACTGTGGAAGAGTTGCCAGGTTGTGGTAGGAAACCCATGCAATGCTCTTCCTGACAGACATTTGAGCAAATGTTTTGTGTAAATAACATACCAACATATAGGTATGTACAACACTCTAAATATTCATAAATATGTGCAGTAATTATAATTAGTGAAATTAGGTCACACTTCACAATGTCTAAAGATTAATATTAATAAATAACTTCATTTTAGATTATTTAGTGAAACAAAGTGCTTGCACATTGTTATTAGAATTGATTAACTTGTGTAATGTATAAAATGATGTGTAGTATGTTCCTTGAATCACATGTTCCTCTGTAATTCTTTCAAATGTTTAAAAAAAAAAAAAAAAAAATGCATGGCAGACTAACGATATGTTGCAATATGTTTTCTGTGCCAGTCAGGCATGGGCAAAACTTTATGAGTCATCACACTTCAGGTGTATTGTCACATGGCAATTAAAAAGCTTTTACGAGACATTCAACATCAATCCAACATAAACTCAAATGTTTTTAGTTTTACTTCATTTTAACTGTCAGTTATTTCTAGCTTTTGCAATTAAAATTGTAGCCTGATTGCTGTTATTTGTATCAACAAAACTTACATTGTACTGTATGTGATGTAAAACTGCTTTTCACTCACACTCTTCCTAAACCAGATAATGGCATGAGAGGGACATGGCTCCAGTGGGTGTACCTACTCTCCTGATGTTGGCAGCTCTGTATCTGCTGCTCATCTTGTCCTCGAGCTGCCTGTATGCGTGCCCAAGGTCCTGCAGTTGCCCCAGCCCTAAGGAAGTGCACTGTACCTTCCGTCACCTCCCCTCTACCCCACGAAACCTACCCCAGGACACAGAGAGACTCAACTTAGGGTAAGCTACTGTGTTGTTGGCTTTAACTTTTAGTTTAAAGGACCATTGGTAACATTTAGCAGACTGAACATGTTCATGATTAAATACAAATATGCATATGGAAGCCCCAAGAAGAAAGGGATAGTTCACGTAAAAATGAAAATTCTGTCATCATTTACTCACCCTTATGTTGTTCCAAACCTGTATGAGTTTCTTTCTTCTGTTGAACAAAAAAGAAGATATTTTGAAGAATGTTGGCAACCACTTGACGGTAGCCATTGACTTCCGTAGTAGGAAAAAATGCTATGGAAGTCAGTGGCTACTGTCAACTGTCTGGTTACCAACATTCTTCAAAATATCTTTTTTTGTTTTCAATAGAAGAAAGAAACTCATACAGTTATGGAACAACATAAGGGTGAGTAAATGATGACAGAATTTTCATTTTTGAGTGAACTATACCTTTAAATCACACAGCATAACCATACTTTTTAAGCAAAAGCCTTGACAAAAAGAAGTTGATAAACTCAAAATGAAGGGAAAGAAAGTATTGTGACACTTTGTGGCTGTCAAACGTTCATGTCGTTCCAAACCTGTATGGTTTTCTTTCCTCTGTGGAACACAAAAGAAGATTTTTTTTCCCCCTATACAGTAGTAGTCATATCTAACCAGAACTGTTTAACTATCCCTGTAATGTGCTAAACTAAACCTGTTTGAACTAGATGAGAATTGAATTCATATATGCCCTAAAATCACCAAAACACTAGTTAGTTAAAAGTCATTGCATTCCATTATTGATTTTTTGGCGCCATTGTGAATCGAATGATATTCAAAATTGGTATTGATTACTCAGCATCTTACAAAATGAAGGGGTGACCAATGTGATATGTCTTAAGCTAACATTTTTCCATAATCCTCTTTGTCTACTGCAAAGCTATAACAGCATTGGCACTGTTGGGTCTTCAGATTTTGTGACCCTACGGCAATTGGAAATGCTCATGCTTCATGGAAACGATATCTCCTCTGTGTCTTCCGGATCCTTTTACCACCTCCGTTCCCTCCAGGTATATATTCATATATGGTTATATGAGATGTACATTAAACAGTATATTCATCTATAGCATATTTGTGTCTTTAATTTCCCGTAAAACTATATAAATATTTATGAGACATGACTTTGAAATAACATTGGGGTAATTGATGCTCTTCTTTGGCACAGATACTAAAGTTGAGCTACAACAAACTCAAAAGAGTTGACCCTAGTTTGTTTGAGGGGTTGAAAAGCCTCGTACGGCTTCATTTAGACCACAACCACATTGACTTCATTGAGCCCTTTTCATTCAATGGACTCACATCACTGAAGCTATTGCAACTGGAGGGGAACAGACTGCAGGACCTCCACTCTCACACATTTATTACTGTCTCAGTCCTGGGCACATTTTGGAGCTCAGGACTGCGGCACCTGCACCTGGCAGACAACCAACTAGAATACCTGCTGCCTGGAACTCTGCAGCACTTACACAGGCTGGAAGTCCTATCCCTGCATGGAAACCCCTGGGCCTGTGACTGCCACTTACAATGGCTCTTGGAGTGGGACAAAAATCATGAGGGTGAAACTACTTTGATTGTATTTTCCAACCTTTGCACCACTCTTTCAGAATTTGATGTAATGGCAATAAAAAAAAAAAATTAAAAAAAAAACATTGCACACAAATATGTTGAACTTCTATGTTGTTCATTATTCAAAATAGTCATCATTGAATGAGTACAACTCTACTGACTGCAAATAACTTTTTTTTTTTCTTACTGAAACATTCTCTAACCCTCTCTCTTTCTAGGAGTTATTAAGTGCAAAAAGGACCGTGACTCTGGAGATGCTGGCAACTGTGCTGCATGTGCCTCACCACAGCCTTTGAATAACAGCCAGATCCTGCAGCTTTCAACCAATCAGCTCATCTGTGACCGACCCTCCCTTCAGTCTCCTCTAAAAATTGGAGACAGTAGCGTGTGGGAAGATCAGGAGCCAGATTCCCCCTACATCAAGGACTTGGAGCGTCCTCTTGGCCACCTGACCTTCATTCTCTCTGACAGTCATGGGAATCGGGCACACGTGGCTTGTAATGTAACACGCCCTGTTGAAGACACCTCCATGGTGTGGGAGCCAGTAAGGAGAAAAGATGAGATTGCTGTAAATGTGACTCTACATACACTGTTAGAGTGTGAGATCGATAGAGATGCTCTTCAAAACCTTTGGAGGTTAGTTGCCTACTACTATGAGAGCCCGGCTATTTTGGAACGGGGAACCATACTTGGAAATTCTTCCAAGGTGACTTTTCAATACTCTCAAGCCACAACTGAGGAATCACCATACTTTACAGAGCTCAAAGGACACTTGATGGCTGAACCAGCCTGGCTTTTACAACCAAGGGTCACCCTTCAGCTGAACAGGCGCAAAACCACGACTAAAAAACTGGTGCTGAACTTCTCCACTTTTATATCAAAGAACATCATTGGAAGAGGGGATGAGGAGGATGTGGTCTCCTCCTGGGCTATGATCCAAAGAGGAGCCCCAGGGAGAATCCAGTCAGTATTAGAACACTCTGAAGTCAGTCTAGATTGTAGCGTGCTCAGCACAGGGCATCATCCTGTGGAGTGGATGCTTCCAGACTTAACAACAGTGGATCAAACTGATTCCCATAAATTAAGGTTGGAGAATTACAGGCTAGTAATCAAAAACGCAAGTATAGCAGACTCTGGACTTTATCATTGCTTTGTGAAGACTGACACTAATGTAGACATCGTCTCCTACAGACTCACAGTCAGGATGCGTCTCTTAAGTCCCAGTGATTTAAATGGAAAGAAGATATCTGTGGAGAATGGGGACACTCTTAGTCTTCCCTGTTTAGTAACGTCTCCACATCCAATTGAGACAAGATGGTACCTACCAAACAATCAGATTCTCAAAGCATCAGGCATGAAAGGAAGGGTGTACGTGTCACAGAACAACACTTTGATAATAAAAAAATTGACTTACGAGGATACTGGAGAGTATAGCTGTTTAGCAGCTAACCTCTATGGGGCTGATATGTTGTCTCATTTAATTGTTGTTACTGGTGAAAAGGAAGAAGCACAAAAAGGTGTTACGGTGGCTAAGAGCGAATTACCGCTTTTTGAGAGTGAGGACAGTGAAGGGTCAGGATATGAAGAAATCAAACGACCAGCTGCTAAACTAACACCTCAGAGAGTCAGTGGGAAACACAGAGGTGGCATTGTTCGACAAAATGCAAAAGAAAAGAAAATAAAGGAGACTGTGAGAAAACCGAATAACTCTGTCAAAGAGCTTGACCCCAGCCGCTGGGAGCAGATTCTTGCAAAAGCTAATGCTAAACTCTCAACATTACCACCAGTTACAATGCAACTAGAAATTACTAAAACTTCAAAAACAGTGACAGAAACTTCAATGGCTACAACCACCACCCGTCCGTCAGCTGACACCATTCAAACTACTCAAACAGATGTTACAGCAAGCAGTACCAGCATAAGTTCAAGCATACACAATTTCAATGTGAAACAGCTGGAACCACCACCCCACATTTATCATGTAAAACAAGAAACTACACATGGAGAAAAATCTAATCACAAGACAAGTGATTCTAACATTTCAGATTTGACTAACATAGACTCAACAGCAGTACCTGAACCTGAGACCCAGCTGGTAAAACAGGTAGACAGACACACAATAGAAGAGAAAATAAGGGTTAACAATAATTCCATCTGGAACCAAAGACGAAGATTCCCATATAGGCACCGTAGGCCTCCATCACGTAGACCACGTCCAAAAAGACCAAATTTCACTCTAGCTCCCACTACAGCAGTACCATCCACTCAATCTCCAGTCAAGACTGTGACCGCTAACTCTTATTCTTCTGCCCAAAACAAAACATCGATGACTTTAGAAGTTTCTCCTACTCATTACCCAGTAATTGAAAGCTTAACCATGGCAATCACAGAGGTACCTATAACAACATTCAAGAAAAAGGAGAAGCTTACAACACCTCTGCAAGAAACTGAAGTAGTTCCTGCTACACTTGCCCCCAGACAGATTAACAGGTATGTGCATGAAAACAGAGATATAATTTTTAGCCACCCAAATGGCAATAAGACAAGGCAGATTTCAGCAACAGCCATCCCTAATCTTCAAACCAGCAACACAAATCCTTCAGAGTCAAAAAGAGCACATACGACTGAGAAACCAACCTTAACTAATGTGAATCAACAGAATGTTTACAATTGGGGAATGCATCCTGAAGGTGTACCTATTCACCCCTGGCTAATCCAAAAGAATACACCCAAAAAACAAATCTCAGTTACTCCACATCCCTACACTCAGTCTCCCTTCTGGGCCAAGAACTATGGCATTCCCTTCTGGCCCACAGTTCATAGCTCAAGGCACCACCACTCCCAAGACAAAACTTGGTATTTCCTACAAACAGGAGGCAGGGGTGCAGGGGTCACCAACTGGCCTGAAATCACTGCTCAAACAGCAAAGCCCACAGCTTACCTTTCTGGGCCAGCAACAGCTTCCTTTCCGAGGACCATAGCTCCACATGTCAGCTCATCTCGTGTACGTGACCACTTACTTTTCAACAGACTCAGAAACAGATATAGACAATCACAGCTTGATGCATATCGACAAGCCCAGCTGGGAAAACTTGTCACTTCTAAGCCAAGGACATATCATCCCACTCCACAGCCTCACCAAGCTCCAAATTTCCAAAGCATCTACAAGCCTGTGACTCCCCCATCCGTACTAGCATATACAAACAAACCACCCTCCACAGCAAGCATACCATATGGTAGTCGCTGGCACTACAGCCATTTTGGAGCAAAGAAATTGAGCACTGCTATTCCCTTTCCAAACCTGATGGGCAGTGGCATCAAACCCAGGATCGCAGCAGCTGAATCTGTTACTGTATCTGCTCTAGCAGAGGCAGATGTGCTCTTGTCCTGCAGATCATCTGGGGACCCCAAACCTGTTGTTTCATGGACCAAAGTTTCAACAGGTTAGGCAATTTTTCATTACAAAACTTTTGTGGGTGCATTTATCTGAATGGAAGATGAGAACCCCTTTCAGAGTGGCCATAGAGGTAGAATCACATTTCTTTGGCCAACTATATTAGCCAAATTTAACACACATGTGACAGTTTTCACTTGGTGTAAAATTCTTGAAATTAAAACTATAAAATACTTAGACAGACTTCTAATATTAGAATGATTATTGCAGCTTCTCTTTGTGGGATAGGTTGGTCTGCATGCTATTTTCAATTTTGAGTGATGACTGCAACTGAAAGCATATTAGAAGATTATGTAAATTATGAAAATAGCTGAAGCTATTTAATGACAAATATTTGTAATCATTAATCATAAAAGTGAACGGTCATTTTGAGTTTGACCTAGTGGTTGAAAGGCTGCAATCTAATGTTTGCAATGACAAACTGTATTTGTCAATACAACACTCATATGTGTGACATCAATGTCATGTCATACATGTACATTTTTGGTTAAATATACATTAAAACAGATAAATTTGTCTTGTCCTAGAGGTCACTCTACATACCCCTGTTTTGGAAGTTCACTAGCAGCTATAAAAAAGCTGAAAGACCTCATTGTGAGAGCTTAGCATAATTTGGTCCTGCTTTATATTTGGTGTCTTTAATTACTATGTACTAACATTTAAATTAATGATTTGGGTTACACTTTATTTTAAGGTGTCAGTATTACAGTGTAATTATACATTTAAGTACTGAGTAATAACAGTTAACTGCAGTTAACTGCATGTTCTTAAAGTAGCTGGTGTAGGGTTGGGGTGAGGGTTTAGTTTAGGGTTAATTGCATGTAATTATGCATATTTTATAGTTATCACTACAGTAATTACATGTAACGTGTAACAATGACACTGTAAAATAAAGTGTTATCATTTCATACAATGCACATTTAAAAACATACTTGCATGTAATTAATTTCTGTAACACTCTTGACCTTCCTTTACAACTTGACCCTTAAACCTACAGTTGTGGTCAGAATTATTGGCATCCTTGGTAAATATGATTTAAAGATGACTATAAAAATAAATCTGCATTGTTTATACTTTTGATCTTTAATTCATAAAATTAGCAATAATCTAACCTTTCATTGAAGGAAAATAATAAAGTGGAGGGAGGAAATCACATCACACAATAAATGTTTTTCTCCAAAAAACGTTGGCCACAATTATTGGCACCCCTAGAATTTTTTTATGAGTAAAATATCTCTGATATATATTACCATTCATATTTACATTTTTTAGGATGATCATGAACATGAAATTGTCTAGCCATGACTTCCTGTTCCACAGTAGTATGAACATAAGGAAACACAAAGGCCAAATTCCCTTAATCTTTCATCACAATGATCAAAACCAAAGAATATAGTTCTGATGTGCAAAAGATTGTTGAGCTTCACAAAAGAGAAAGTGGCTGTAAGAAAATAACTAAAGCATTGAAAATCCCCATTTCCACTATCAGGGCAATAATTAGGAAGTTCCAATCAACTAAAGATGTTACAAATCTGCCCGGAAGAGGACGTGTGTCTAAATTGTCCTAATGCGCGGTGAGGAGGAAAGTTTGAGTGGCCAAAGACTCTCCAGGGATCACAGCTAGAGAACTGCAAAGATTAGTTGAGTCTTGAATCTCAGAAAAAAATATACCAACAGATTAAAAATCAAAACCTGACCGCTTCTGCTAGAAATCCAATAATGGGCCGTGGTTGGATCTTCCATCAGGACAATGATCCAAAACAAACATCAAAACCAACACAAAACTATGTCACTGAGCACAAAATGAAGCTTCTGCTATGGCCATCCCAGTCCCCTGACCTGAACCCTAAAGAAAATGAGTGGGAGTGAACTGAAGAGAAAAAGCAACATGGAGCTGGGAATCTGAAGGATCTGTAGAGATTCTGCATGAAGGAATGGTCTCTGATCTCTTGTCAGGTGTTCTCCAAACTCATCAGGCATTATAGGTGAAAACTCAGAGCTGTTATCTTGGCAAAAGGAGGTTGCAAAAAAAATATTGAATAAAAGGGTGCCAATAATTGTGGCCAATGTGTTTTGGAGAAAACATTTATTTCATAATGTGATTTCCCCCCCACTTTCAATTCTTTTCCTTCAATGAAAAGTTAGATTTTAATCTTATGAATTAAAGATCAAAAGGATAAACAATGCAGATTTATTTTTACAGTCATCTTTGATCATATTTATCAAGGGTACCAATAATTCTGACCACAACTGTATACCGCCAAACCAGTCCCTAACCTTACCCGTTACCCACCCCAAAATCAGTACAAGTGTTTTGCAATAAAATATGAACACAAGAAATACATTGTACTTATTTTTTGATGCAAGTGCATAGAAGTTAATGACCTATAATTTAAATTCAAAACATACAGTTTAGGATGTACAGTATGATTGTCTGAGAATGTGTCAAACTGACATTTGGACATTTTTATTATTTTCTTGATGTTTATACTTGATTCTTTTTTCCAACTACTTTACAGGTGCAACAATTCAGACCAACACAAAACTTGGACAAAGATTTGAGGTCCTTTCAAATGGTACTTTTGTGATTAAGAATGTCCAGCTGCAAGACAGAGGTCAGTACCTCTGCACGGCTCAAAACAATTTTGGCTCAGACCGCATGGTAGTTACCCTTGTTGTCCAGACTCAGCCTCCAAAAATCATGAGTTCAAGGGCCAGAGATGTCTCAGTGTTTTTGGGGAACCCAGTCAGCTTGGACTGTATTGCGTTGGGTAAACCAGAAGCTCAGATTTCATGGATTCTTCCAGATAGGACGTTTGTGCGGGACATTGGTACCCTTGACCGAAGAATATCTCTTTTTCCAAATGGAACACTGAGTATTCATTCAGCAAATTTTTCCAATAAAGGTGATTATAAGTGTATTGCCAGCAATGCAGCAGGAGCTGATACACTCACATACCACATTCGTGTTGCAGCCCTACCTCCAATAATTGTTGAGATGTCATATGAGACTATGTTTATGAATGTTGGAAGAAACATATATATGGATTGCACTGCTAAAGGAGAGCCATTTCCTCTTATTAAGTGGGTTCTCCCTGATGGTTCACAAATGAAGCCCACACAGTTTATTGGAAGCCGGATATTTATTTTTCCAAATGGAACACTTTATATAAAGCATGTCACTCCCAATGATTCAGGGAGGTATGAGTGCTCAGCAACCAACCCAGTGGGTTTTGCTAAAAGAACGGTGCAGATGGATGTTAGGCAAGAGGCTCCAGGCCCCTGGAAAGGCCTATACCAGCAACACAGTGTCACAGCAACATATGGATCCACAGTTTTCCTGCATTGTCCAGAGTCCATAGGCTCCCACAGAGGTACAGTCTGGAGACTGCCATCTAAAATCATACTGGAACATCAGTACAGGTAGCATGTTTTATGCTATTGAATATAAGCTAAAAGTATAAATGTTCTATCTAGCTAGATTTAAACATTTCTTCTAATATAAAATTATGTTTCCCCTTCATAACAACCCTACAGAGGGATTATTTAAGTCAAGCTGTCACAGCTGTACTGTCATTTCTCCTTTATTAATAGTTCTACTTTTCTCTTTTGAGCAATTATTGGTCCTCACTGCTCACACTGACATACGCTCTCAAACTCACAGCAGGCCAACTTCATCACGTGTGGAATTCAAACAATGTCTGGTGTAGATTAAACAAGCAGTCTGTCTCAGCCCAAACAACCCCTGCTGATCCAGACAATACAGTAACTGAGCGGGACGCAAGGGCAATTTGTCTACTTCAAATGCTCAGTCAGCTATACAACAGGCTACTTAAAGGGTTAGTTCACCCAAAAATGAAATTGATCCCATAATTTACTCACCCTTAAACCATCCTAGGTGTATATTACTTTCTTCTTTCAGTCAAACACAATCAAAGTTATATTAAACAATATTCTGGCTCTTCCAAGCTTTATAATGGGAGTGAATGGTACCCTAGATTTTGAAGACCAAAAAAAGCGCATCCATCCACCATAAAAGTAATCCATATGGCTCCAGGTGGTTATTAAAGGCCTTCTGAAGCGAAACGATGCGTTTTTGTAAGAAAAATATCCATATTTATAAACTTTAATCACAGGCTTCCGTTAACGGCTGTACACGAGTCTAGTGAACGCAGAAGCGCAGAGGATAGAGTAAAACAAGAATTTTTAAAGAGAAATGTTGGGTACTATTCACTCCCATATTAGGGCTTGGAAGAGCCAGGATATTTTTTAATATAACTCAGACTTTGTAAGTCATATACACCTAGGATGGCTTGAGGGTGAGTAAATTATGGGATAATTTTCACTTTTGGTTGAACTATCCCTTTAAAGCAATTAGATAACAAATGTTTAACATTAGTCAGTCATTACTATGCCTAGAACTAAAATTTATCAAAATTAAATTATATTAAAAAAATAAATAAAATTAATTAATTAAAATTAATTCAGTCATGCAATGTGACTTCAGCTACAACAATTTAATGAAGAACCAATCCACCTTTTTCCTGATGAGCCTACAGAGTATTGAATTATGGGTGACACTTCCAGTTTGAGGAACTTCCATTTAAATAGAATGAAACAAATGATTTAGAATAATAAGGTTGCACTACAAATAATCCTTTTCAGCCAGTTTGACAGAATGAGCTGTCATTTACCCTTCATGTTTTTTTTAGACATCAGAAAAATAACGTAACACTTGGTATTTTAATGTGATATGGTATCACAAGATCTGTGGCAAGAGCTCTTTTCAGTCACTAAATTCTTTTCTCCTGATTATCTTCTTTTTCTTTGTATTCTGCTCTAACAGTATGAAAAAAGACAACATATACTGAGCATCTGTGGTCTGCTCTCCCAATTTGATTTACAATATATGCTATGAATAATTCACTGGAGTGCACTAGAATCTCTTGTTTTTCTCTCTAAATCCTCATTTCTCTTCCCAGGTTTGTTTTCAAACAAATGCTTTAAAATGTAATTGTTTCCCTTTTTCACTTCTAATCTCTATTAGCAATGTTTACTTAAATACTTTACGATATTTCTTATCTGTCAAAATGACAGAAAGCACTTTAAGATAATATCACTCAGTGCTAAAGTTAATGAACTTTTTTGATTAAGGTAATGTGTTACATAATACATACATATATTACTACAGTGATATTTAACATGTCTGTAATATTTCTCTGGAAATAATCGTGCTTTTGGGGTTATTCATGGTCTGTTAGTAATTTGTTAATGCTTTTACACTTTTAAATTTCCTTTTAATGTTCGATGGTTGAAGGGTGAGTAAAATAATATCTCATTGTACCCAGTTTTTTTTTTCTTTTTTTTTTTTTTAAGCACACACACGCACAAAAAGCTTATTATTGCATTCATAGAGCAAACAATCACTGATTGTTTACAGATTAAAGGAAGTTAATCCCATAATTTGTAATAATAATAATTTGTAATAATAAGGTGCATAGGAGCACAGCAATTCATGATGATGGTGATGTGTATGTATGTGTGTGTGTGTGTGTGTGTGTGTGTGCGTGTGCGTGTGCCTGTGTGTGTGTGTGCCTCTGTGTGTGTGTGCCTCTGTGTGTGTGTGCCTCTGTGTGTGTGTGCATGTGTCTCTGTATGTTTGGTTTAGGAAACCCTACGTTCTTGGGACAAAATGTGAGAGAGAGAGAGAGAGAGAGAGAGAGAGAGAGAGATTCAGTTAAAAATCTAGTTTGTCTACTGTATACTTGCTCAGAACAATTAGTACTCCACAAAAAAACACTTTTTTAAAAACTTTCAAACAAAGCTTTGTGAAGTGAACATTCAAAGTTTGTCTTGACGGGAAACACAAACATTGAAGTAGTCCTCAGATGCCATGTTCTTTACAGCAGCATTTCAGGGAAATAACCTTGTGGAGAAAGCGGCTGACTGAATGAACCACAATTATACAAGGGTACATGGCATTTAATGTATATGGCATTTAAATACTAATTGTTAACGTGATAAAAAAAATCTTTCTATTGTTTGCAGTTAATGTAATATTATGTAAATTAACAATCTCGAAATTGATTAATTAGCAGGTACCGACACTCCTATATGTTAAGCCAATGTGGTTCAAATAACAGAGGTGCGACCATGTTACTATGGTTTCGGAAAAAAAGTTGTAATTAGCTAGTTAGTTTCTACATGATGCATAGTACTCTAGTGGTTATGCAGTGAGTTACGTAATTGTACGGGAAACACACCCTTGAATGGATGTGGACTGCCTAGTCAGCGCTGTCAATCATGACCAAAATTGTAGATGTATCACACAGTCTGATTAAGCCTAGATGTCATACTGTCCAGCTTAGCTTTTATGCAAAATCCCATTGGACTCATATGTGACAAAATCTGACAAGTAACAATTGTATAGGACAGGGAAAAGAAATTGCACAGTGTGCAGTCAGCTTAAGAAGAATTCTATGAGCTCTTTTATTCTGTCATAGTTAATTACTATGAAAGAGTTCAGCTGTCACAGAAAGATGTAAACAATTTCTCTCTTTTTGTTCTCAGTCCACAAAGGCACATCACTGCTTTCCCCAATGGCACTCTGAGAATTCTGAGACTGACTGAGAAAGATGGAGGCAATTATCTGTGTATGTACCAAAGACCAAATGGTGAGGACATGGAGCTTTTCCAGGTAGAGGTTCTCATGAGGCCACCAAAGATAGAGAACACTGGGGCACAACATAAAAGAGTTGCTAATGGAGACAACTTCCTGGTGGACTGTGTAGCTTCAGGCCTTCCAGACCCTGAGGTTTCATGGAGCCTCCCAGATGGCACCATGATCAACAATGCCCTCCAGTCAGATGACAGCGGAACCCATAACCGCCGCTATATCATCTTTGGGAATGGAACGCTATTGTTGCAACAAATGGGGAAAAGGGATGAAGGCAATTATACATGCTACGCTAAGAACACCCTGGGGGAGGATGCAATGAAAGTAAGTGTCCAAGTGGTGCCAAACTCACCCCAAATATCTTCTAAAGAGCTGGTATCTATGCAGGCACCTTTTGGGCAATCAGTCCAAATGAAGTGTGATGCTACAGGTGTTCTACCACCTATGATCATCTGGATCTCACCAAGAAATGAGATAATTACCTCATCTTCGGTCAAATACCAAATCCTAAACGATGGGACTCTGATCATTAAAAAACTTACTTTGGCTGACCAGGGAAAGTATGCCTGTGTGGCACGGAACCCAGCCGGAGATAACATCAAGAATGTGAAGCTTCTAGTTGAGGTTAAAGGGCCGCAAATCAATGGACAGAGTGGGCGAACAGAGAGCAAAGTTTTAGCAGTCTATTACCAGACACTGCTGCTGGACTGCAAAGCAGAGGGTATGCCAGAGCCACAGATCACCTGGACCACACCTTATAGCATGTCTCTACCCACCCCATATTTGGGAGGCAGGTTCCAAGTCCACAAGAATGGCACTCTTGAATTGAGGGGCATTCGAAAGACTGATGAAGGTCGGTTTCTGTGCATAGCCAAGAATTTCTTAGGGGAAGCAAGTCTAGCAGTTGACCTGGAAGTTGCATCACTTGCTGAGAAGCCGAGCTTTCCAGTGCCAAACATAGAGGTTCTTCCACTCAAACCAGATGGTGATGACGTATCTTTGGAGTGCCGTGCTACAGGAAAACCAAAGCCAGAGTTTCTTTGGATTCTACCCAATGGAACAGCACTGAATCCAGGCATGAAACTTCAACGGTTCATTCACTACCTGGGAAATGGGACTTTACACATAACACAATCAAGTGTTATTGACAAAGGTGTATATCGATGCCTGGCCAAAAATGTAGCTGGACAAGCAGAAAAGCGCTATGCTTTAGAACCTGGACAGAAGCCTCAAATTAGAAGCACTGCTGCTACAATGAAGATTTCATTTGGGCAAACACTAAATATGCCATGCAATGCGGATGGTTGGCCTCAGGCAACAATTACCTGGACTCTTCCAAATGGCCTGGTCTTGGACAAGCCTCAAGTTATTGGAAGAGTGACATATTTATCTAACGGCACACTTCAGGTAAAAGAAACTTCCAAATTTGACAGAGGAACATATACCTGCAAAGCCACAAACACATTTGGATCATCAACATTGTCATATCCAGTGAGTATTATGGTGTTTCCACCTCAAATCACTCATGCTCCACCTTCAATAACCAGAGTTAACAGGGGGTCTCCTGTGATTCTGAACTGCATAGCTGCTGGCATACCCAAACCAGACATTTCTTGGACTCTGCCTGGACGTACCACACTTGTACCAAATAGTCGCTTCACAGCACAGGGTGGAATTCACATGACAGAGGAGGGACATTTGGTCATACAGGACCCAGGCCTCATGAACTCAGGGATTTACAAATGTAATGCTAGAAATGCCTTGGGAACTGACTTCAAAGCAACATACCTCCAAGTGATCTGAGCAATTGACAGAAATCCATTAATAGCATTTAGCTTTGCAATAGAAAAAAATAATAATAATAATGGACACCTTTCTGAGAAAAAAAAGTATATTATAATATATATATATATATATATATATATATATATATATATATATATATATATATATATATATATATATATTGTAGGTAAAAATGTATTAAGTGCACCAAAGCACTTAAAATACCCTCATCTATGTTGTTAAATGTTTTTTTTAAATGTTTACTTTTTTTAAACTGTTGTGATTTATTAGCTTTGGATCTGCCCATTCATTGACCCAAGGATAATATGTCTTTGGTATTCTGTATTTAATTTATAAAAAATATTGGTTTGTACATATTTATATATTCCACAGAGTAAACAGTCATTTTACATACCTTTTTCTAACATAAATTGTACATAAAACATTCCAGAATGTCTGCAATTTGTCTGATATGTACTCTGTTGAATTTCTTGCATTCTTTAGTGTGTTAGAACAAAATGGCCTTGTCAGAGTAGAATGAGGCAATGTATGGTACAAATGTTGCTATTGATGTGGTAGCTGTACAAAAAATAAGACAATAACACAATTATGTAAGATACTTACTGCCACACTGGGCAAATAAATAAATCTGACTTATGGTCTTTTTGTTCCAACTCTTTTACATTTCATAAAATGCCACAATTGCAAAATACTAGTAAATTAATGTGAGCCTACATTAATTTGAGATCTATTACATTTTAAATGTAAGACGCAACAGTACTTCATGTATAGGTCATAAAAATCAAAGTGAGATATGTGTTTATTTGAGTCTCAACAATCTGTGCAATAGATTTGCCAAGATACTAAAGTTTGTAAACAAAAGTCAGATTTCATTATGAACTCAAATATTTCTTATTAAATTAAGTAGAGACTAAACTATCTGAGCTATTCTATACACATTATGGCTAAGTACTCTTACTGTATATTAACAATTGTCAATATTTTTTTCAATTGATACTTAATGAATACATAAATGAACTCCATAAATCTATAATCTATGATAGAGTGATAAAATATGGTTAAGGGACTGAAAATGAAAATTCTGTAATTATTGACTCATGCAGCAATAATTGCAATTAAATGTCTTTCTCCATTCCACATATTAGAGGGCACCTATTATGCAAAATTCACTTTTGCATGGTGTTTGGCTATAAATGTGTGTTGGCAGTGTGTGTACACAACCACCCTATAATGATAAAAATCCAACCACTACTTTTTTTCTAATCCCCATAAATCATAAGCAGTGTTTTTGTATATTTGTTTACTGTTGGTTGTAAAGAGTGTTTCTGTGTAATTCACTATGTATGTTGATGATAATGCAAGAGTGAAAACAGACACTTCATCTTTTGTGTGAAGTACAAGAAACGTCATAAAACTCATCGGTAAAGTCGAACGGGGTCAGTACAACAGGCTTGTACTAATATAGTGGATAAAAACTTTTTTTGAGCTAAAACTTCACATACACACTCTGGGGACATCAGAGACGTATTTTACATCATGTAAAATGGGGCATAATAGATCCCCTTTAAAACTGAAGTGCCATGCTCAATTATGACACATCTGAGAAATGGCAAGTGTAGACAAAGTCATCAAAACTTGTCGTACTATTTTTTAATTCTGACAAATGCGCATAACATAACAGTTTCACAGAGGGGTATTTTCCGTCAATAACAACTTATTTGTTGGTCTGTTTCTCACACTGTAAGCAATCTTATGACTTCAGAAGACTTGCGCCATAGAGCATGAGTCATATGGAGTTCTTTTTGGACACTTTTATAATGTTTTGTTGACAGACGTGATCACTATGAACTGTCTGGAAAAGAGCTGCATAAAGATTCTTCCAAAATTATTTTGCATTTCTCTGCAATAATACCAGCAAGTCTGGAATAATAAGAGAGTAAACTAATGACAGAATTTTGGGTGAACTATCCCTTTAAATTTAACCAGCGTACCCATGTAGTCATTTATATTCAACACAAGGGTAAAGTATCATTTATTTTTCAGCTATTTTACGATTTTATTTGCGTTTAAAAGAAGGCTACTGCATCTGCTGGCACACACTTGTCAGTCTATGTAAACTCCCTGCATCTGCAAAGGGAGTGGATCTGCCATCCCTTCCCCCATCACCACCACCATCATCACCGCCGGACCAGTGAGCACCAGGCTCGGTACATCATTTCACCGTTATGGCAAATGAATTCCCACAAAACAGAGAAGGAACTGCCAACTCACGCCATGCCAATCTCACGTCGTCTCTAGACCTGAGCACGTCTCTAGATCACAGCGTGCAGACGCGGATTTTTAAAATCATTGTCATCGGGGACTCAAATGTGGGTAAGACCTGTTTAACCTTCCGCTTCACCGGCGGAGCCTTCCCCTGCAAGACTGAAGCCACAATCGGCGTGGATTTCAGGGAGAAAGCCGTGGAGATCGAGGGCGAGAAAATAAAGGTGGGATTTATTGTCGGGGCTGTTCTCGTCCCGAAGGCCGATATCTCGTTGTATCACGATTGTATTGTGTGTTTGGGTGGACGCGTGACAGCAGCATCATGAAGAAACAATGTTTACATTCTTAGTAACTGCATTAATTCCTCTTCCTGATAGCATTTTGCATCAAAGGCGTTTGGTCCACGTCTTTCATTTTAGACTAATCAAATTACATGCCATAATGTCTACAATTTAAAAAAATAAAAAGGACTCTATCATCACACCTGTAATTTCCTGCTGGAAAATACACCTTAAGATGGTAGCTGGTGTTTTGGAAAATGGTAACTGGTTTTTACTTGGTCCAAGATGGTCATTACCTGTTTTAAACTGGTCATTAGCTGGTCCAAACTGTCGTTGTCAGGTGGAAACTGATATATCATGTTGCAGATACACCTTATGTTCATACCATAACATAAAGTGATGAATATAGTTTTGGATATAGTTGCTAGTCAGCCATCTAGAAACTATCATGTTCCACAGCTACCATCTTAAAGGGTTAGTTCACCCAAAAATGAAATTTCTGTCATTAATTACTTACCCTCATGTCGTTCCAAACCCGTAAGACCTTCGTTTATCTTTGGAACACAAATTAAGGTGTTTTTGATGAAATCCAAGCGGTGTTTTATCCATTATAGAAAGCAACGTACTTACTGTCATTCAAGGTCTAGAAAAGTAGTAAAGGCATCGTTAAAATAGTTATCAAGTGACAAGAATACTTTTTGTGTGCATAAACAACAAAAATAACGACTTTATTAAACAAATTCGTCAAATTCCTACTCTAAGTTTAGCACTTCCAGGTTGTACGTCAGAACGTACATACTCCGTGTTGGCCGGCTCCAGTGTCAGCATCACATGTATGCGTCATGCTGCTCACGTGAACAGAGCCGGCCAATACTGAGATAGCGTTCTGACGTAGAACCTGGAAGTGCTGAACGTAAATGGTGTAGGAGAATGATGGGAGAAACTAATTTGTTGAATAAAGTCATTATTTTTGTTTTGTTCTTGCGCACAAAAAAGTATTTTTGTCGCTTCATAACATTGAGGTTGAACCACTGCAGTCAAATTGACTATTTTAACAATGTCTTTTACTACTTTTCTGGACCTTGAATGACGGTAATTATGTTGCTTTCTATGGGGGATAAAAAAAATAATAAAAAATTGGATTTCATCAAAAATATCTAAATTTGTGTTCTGAAGACGAACAAATGTCTTACGGGTGTGGAACCACATGAGGGTGAGTAATTAATGACAGAAATTTCATTTTTGGGTGAACTAACCCTTTAAGTCAGATTGTCCAATAGATAGTCTATGGTACTGTTCAACAATATCTTGTATTTTCATTTATTGTTATTCATACAACACAAAACAATAGACTGGTGCAAAGGGTGTGGCACATTACATAAATAACACATAAAGCACACATAAACAATCTCTATCCATCTATCTGTCTATCTATTGTTCTATTGTTCTATCGTCTGTCTGTCTGTGTGTGTGTATATATATATATATATATATATATACACAAACACACACATATAGGTGTGTGTATTCAGTCAGTTGAGTTCATTTACCCCTTTGATGTCTTTTGTATATTTTTATAAATGTATTTTGAGAAAGTTACACATCCATCTAATGCAATTGAAGCCATTACTAAACATTCCAGATGCATCAACACTAAAATGATCTTTATGTTGAGCCAATTTATGTTTAAAAAAAGAGAAACACTATGACATTTAAAGAGCACAGTCATATACAGTTATGAGTTAAGTTCAAAGCTATGATCAGTAATCGTTTGAATTTAACATCACATCCTGAATCCTTTTTAAAAAAGTAGAGATTTATCTATTATCATGCTTGTTTATTTCTGATGCTTCGGTTTTCTCCTTTAACTTCTCTGCAACCTTAAAACTAGTTTTTGTCTTGTTTCTTCTCTAACAGGTACAAGTATGGGACACAGCGGGGCAGGAGCGCTTTCGGAAGAGCATGGTGGAGCACTACTACCGCAATGTGCATGCTGTCGTATTTGTCTACGACGTCACAAAAATGGCCTCATTCCAGAACCTAAAGACCTGGATTCAGGAGTGTAATGGGCACGGGGTGTCATCCTCAGTCCCTCGTGTTCTGGTGGGAAACAAATGCGATCTAGTTGACCAGATCCAGGTCCCTTCCAACACTGCCCTTAAGTTTGCCGATTCCCATAACATGCTACTGTTTGAAACATCAGCCAAAGATCCCAAGGAGAGCCAGAACGTGGACTCCATTTTCATGTGCCTCGCATGTCGTCTAAAAGCCCAAAAGTCCCTGATCTACAGAGACGTGGAGAGAGAAGATGGCAGAGTGAGGCTGACACATCAGCCTGATCCTAAGAGTAATTGTCCATGCTGAGGACCTTAAACTGTGAAATTATTAACACTGATGATAATTCACAATGCAAGAATGTGCCTGCAACTAATTTTAGTTACTTTATGACAGCTGCTCCATGAACTATCCTTGTTTCTGTGTGTGTGTGTGTGTGTGTGTGTGTGTGTCTGTGTCTGTGTCTGTGTGTGTGTATCTTCCATGGTAAATCCCACAAAACCAGTCAAGAATATGTCCGGGTCATATTTTATCTCAAAATCAAAAGAAAGAAATGAGAAATAAAATAATGCCACATTTGCATTGTGACATTATTTTCATGACAATTAAGCACATTTCCCCCAAAATTCATATTACTGTAATAAAAAAAAAAATCTTATTTTCATTATTGTAATGCAAAACAATTTATATATTATTGTTGTTATTATTATTATTATTATTATTAAGTAACACATGTTGTTCTTCCTTTAATTTTTGCTGATTTAAATAAAACAATATTGAATAAATAGAATCTTATGACAATCATCATTTACTCAAAAGTAAAACATCAGGTGCATTATTTTGAGATTTTTGGCGAGGAAAAATGAGAAGAAAAATCTGCAAAAATATAATGGCCCTACAATATGCTTCATTTTCATCATCAAAAGAATAATGTGAGCTTGACAGGTTTACTCAATATTTCACCCATGTGTAGAAGAATGATTTTCGATCCCTCATACTTAATTTAGCAAGCAATTTATATGCAAAATACCACTTAAAAGTAACCTTTAAATGATTGAAGAGACGTGACATTTGTTATTTGGTTCTTTCACACATTCATTTGAGTTCATCCATCAGCACATAACATCTCCAACATCATTGGCTGATGGTCTTAAAGGGATAGTTCATCCAAAAATAAAAGTTCTGTCATCAATTATTCACTCTCAAGTTGTTCTAAACCTGTATGAGTTCCTTTGTTCTGATGAACACACACACATACACATACAAATAATAATATTTTGAAGAATGTGGAACTGTTTCTGGTCCCCAGTGACTTCCATAGTATTTTTTAAAACAATGGAAGTCAATGGGGACCGGCAACTTGTCGGCTACCCACATTCTTCAAAATATCTTTGTGTGTGTGTGTTTGTGTGTTTTCAACATAGAACATAGAAACATACACATTTGGAACAAAATGAGGGTGAGAATTTTCTTTTTTTTTTTTTTTAGATGTCCGGGAACTGCACATGGAATCCAAACCCTTCAGCACTGCATGAGAGTTTTTACAATGATCATTCAAATGTTTGTGTTGCCTTAAAACATATTTATTTGTTGTTGTTGTTGTTGTTTTTCCCCTAGCCATCTAGTTACTCCTGGCTAAAATATTTCTAACATTAACCCTCACTAACAGCATGGATGTATTAGAAACTCATTGAAATTATGGAACTATTAAAACGTATTCTGATAGTTGGCATTAAATAGTTTAGTGACCCAACAAAATGCTTAATGTAATCAGATGCCACTCATAATTCACATGCACCTTGTGAACGAGTGTAACCGTGTGGGAAGTTTTTTGTAGCATCACACAATATTTCACCAGCTTAAAGTGGTTCTTCCAAATGCATAAAGACTCAAATATCTACAAAAGCAAGGTTCAAACAGGCTAATGATTGTTACATTTATATTCAAAAGAACCAGAAAATGATATTACCATGACAGAATGGCAGTGTGAGTGTTTGTGGAAAATGTTGATTATGGAATAAGAGAGTGTACCTTTGTTTGATTTGTTATTATAAGCTCTATCCACTGCCTATTGTTTTGTTCCATTCTTTTGGTTCTATAGAAGAAGTTGCAGTTTTTTGTGTGTGTGGTTTCAAATGTATTCAGAATTATAAGAGAATTCTTTGGTTTCAATAGTTTTAGCCTTATATCTGATGAAGACATTGAAGCCTTATGATTTGTCTTGTTTTGTGCCATTATATGCTGTGTGACATGTCACAATATGTATGTTAGGTTTTGAGCACCAAATTAAATCTCACATATCCTGAAGCACCAGCCATTTCATTAGCTAAATGTATAAAGCATCAACAATTATTGGAGTTCATATTTTGTCTTAGAAAAATGATGAACCAATTAAATGGATTTTTAGGATGTAGAAGGAATCATTTTTCACTGTACTAAATATTAACAAGTGGAAAAACCCATAATAAATCTTACCCATGCTTATGGAATCAGTTGTATATTCAAATGAATAAATAATATAGAAACTTAGACTGATGTGCGGAATTTAAAAGTGAAATTAAACTTTAGTCGAAGTGCCTATGGTTAAGATATACTCTCAGTGTACTCTCAGAGTTAAACAATGGCTTCAAAATCTCTCTAGAGGCTATATGAATAAAAATAAATATAAAATACATAAATAATATAATTTATATAATAAATATAAAATTACAAAAGCCTATTTATTGCATTTCAAAAACAACGTGTAAGGTATTTGCATATTAAATAATGTTCTATAGAGATATATTTAAATTTAAAGTTAAACTATGGGGGTAGGATTGTAACAAAATTCCAAATAAATAGATTATGATCCACAAATAAATGTAAAGATACTCACAAAAAATAATTGTATGCACAAATGAATAGAATGAGATCCACAAATATATGTTAGGTGTGTCACAAATATTAATTAAATTGACAAATAAAATGAGATTTGCTAATAAAAAACATATTCACAAATATGTTTTTATGTCACAAGCACAACTCTTGCCTGCATTTATTTGTGAATCACCACCTGTACATTTGTGAATTGCTTTCTCTGCATTTATGGATCTCTTCCTGCGTATTTGTGAATCACCTTGCTCATTTCTGGATTCTGAAACAATTCTAGGGTCAAGACTGCAGACAAATCCTCAAATAGGTCGACTCCACCCACCGACTACTTAAGCCAATCAGATAACGGCCACGTTGCGCTGACCAATCGCGGCACACTCTCGCTACAACCAATCACGTTTTGCTCTACAATTGGGGCGGGAACAGACTCTGAAAGGAGCTCCGTAGTACTATTCCACCATGGGTGCTTCGTTCGAAGCTGTTTGTGTGATAAAAACACCCTGTTTACAAAATATAATCATAATCTATTTATTTTGAATTTTGCTACAATCCTACCCCATATTAAATTCATTATTCATTTGATGCCCATAATAAATAATAATGCCAAAAAAGCACATAATCAACACATAAACTAATATATCTCTTTAAGATTATTAACAGAGGGGTAGGCCTACCAAAAAAGCGCCATTTTTGTCACTGTCAATTTTTCACTTTGTCTTTTTATGTACAGTAATTCATGTGCTATTTAAAATGGAGAAACAAGCTGCTGTAACTGCTGTGTTACAAACTTTTAAAACGCGTTTAAACCATTTCATTTTAATCTGTGTTTATTCTAAAAGCCCGTTCCCCTGTCATTTCCTTTCATGAACACAGAGTGGCGTGCTGGTGAAGATGAAATGCGTTGATGACACACGGCACCAGTAGATGTCGCTGTTTACACGTTCTCCATCATGACTCAGCGTGAGAGACTTTTATTTTGAAACACAGTTGGTCGTTCGCTTTACTCTGATTCACTTGGTAGCAGTACTCGTTCGGCAGCGGTGGTAGCAGGGTACTGTGGGCTTGGTTCTGTCGCTGTGGACGGGCCGGAGATGGCGGAGTACAGTCAGACGGGTATATTAACGGCCCTGCTGCTGTTTACTGTGGTAACACTGAGGGATATTTATGTGGGCCGCAACAGCATGACTCAACAAGACAGCGCCGGACCCGACATGCTCACACAGAGACCGAACAAACACACGTTCTACACGGGTCCGGTTCTCAAGTTCCAGTTCTGGTGAGAGACTCCACAGACATTCGTGTTATTCAGTGTTTTCACTGTCTGTTTAAAGCCCACAGTGTATGCTAAGCTAATACGGCTAACGTAGCTTGCAGGAAGGTTAAAAAATAATGCGTATTCTAATATTTAAATGGATAAATGTGCATTAAAATGATTGTAACCTGCATAATAAGTTTATTTACACCACAAAGATGATGAATTGAGATAATTTGGACTGTCAACCACCGCAATTTACGTCAACCCACCCTGCAAATACGTTATAATCATAAAGCTTCTTTTACAACACATGCAAATGTATGTACGTTACATAATATTATTGCTGCGAAAAGTTAGTGCTCAGGTTATCGTGCATTATTGTCTGAAATGTGTTGAAATCAGCAGATAATTATAAATCCGATTAAAGCTAGTATGGATTGTATTGCTCCTGTTAGAACACAAAATATCAAAATACAATAGAAAAGAGCGACATATTAGACTTTCTAAAAAACAGTTAGATGTTTGTTATCTAAGTAAAAGTTTTTTTAAATCTTATTTTTGTAGCATTTTTTTCTCTCTTACAAAGCATTTTTACTAAGACTATGTATATGTATAATCTGTGCCAACTATTTACACTTTCTCTGGCTTTCTACTGTAGTTTTAAAGTCACCATGAAACATATTGACAAATTTTCATGGTGTATTGCAGCATTTATTATAAATGAGTTATCCGTAAAATCCATGTGCGCACATAATCTAAAATCAAAATAACTTCCCGTCCCTCTTGCAGTGACATCTCTTTTTTTCTGATGATGATGTTATACTGGCATGAGAGTGGAACAACCTGTCACTCACATGAGGTCGACCAATAGCAAACCACAACCTTCCAATCAATTCCCCAGAGACAAAATCAAGCCCCGCCCTACTTTTTTTTCTAGTTCAAGAAGTCGTTTCTCTCTGATATACATCAACAGGGAAGAAAAGAATATCGCAACTTCAGTTTCATGCCGACTTTAAGACTTCTATATGTAAATTACCTCTGTTACGGTTGGATGACCTCATGTACTAGTGTAGTTCACTCATTTTGTCATCCTAACCGATGAAGAGGATGCATAGGTTTTTATATTTAAATGTAGGCAATAGGCATCAATATTTTAAAGTCGCAATGAAACGGAAGTAGCGAGATTTTGACGTACATCTGAGTGTAACATATTCTTGAGGAAGAAATAATGTAGGCCGGGACTTAGTTCTATGTACCGGTTGTTGATTGGATGTTTAGATGTGAGCATGGCACTCAAAAGTGTAAGAGGTTTGAGGATTAAATGATTGGAGAAGACCTGCATATGTCACCAGAGAGAGGGTACACAAGATCTATAAAATGCATTTAGAAAATGGATTGTAATTTTAATTTCATGCTGACCTGTTCACGGACTTAATATTCATGACCATTTCTAAAGTGATTTATCACAGCTGTTAACTGTGTTTGTTTTCAGTATTTCCTGAGGGTACAATAAGGTGTTCCAGGAGTACTCCCGGTCCATCAGCCAGCTGTACCCAGACATCCGAATCGAGGGAGAGAATTACCCTCCCAAACCCATCAACAAGTGAGTGCATTTTTTTCAGAGGTTATGGAATGGACACTGTCAGACAGTGGTTTAGTCCTGACTAAACTTTTCATGCGTCTTCCTCTGCAGATACGTAGGAAACTTCATCTCCTATTTCAAACTCCTTGCCATTGCTTTGATTGTGACTGGACAAAATCCTTTCCAAATGTTTGGAATGAACACTCCAAGAATATGGTCCTGGGGTCAGGAGAATAAGGTAATGTTGTTAAAAAAAGCTCTTGGACTCTAACCTGGTTTTATTGAGGAGTCGAGGCTGAAGATAAACTTGCACTGTCACTGTGTCATAGTTGAACTGACACAAATCCTGTTTTGAGGAATGAGCAGCATTTCAGAGCCGTAATCACGTCATTCAGTTTGAAGGGCATGAATTGGCAGAAACGTCTATGTTAAAGACGTTAAATCAACTTTTTATAGGAGACACTGGTTATATGAGTAGGTAAGTCATTTCAAAGTTAGATGTTCATTTCAAGGAACAATTATGAAAACAAACTCTTTGTTTTTGTTTGGAAAAACATGCACTGATGAATCATGCTCCATGAGCCCACAGGGAAATATGCCATATTATGTCACATATTACAGTCTTTAATCAAAGGTGGGACAGGTTTCACATCATGACATTTGGTGTTATTGATGCTTATCCCGCACTTTATTTTATTGTATGGTTACATTAATTATTTGACAATAAAGTCGATGTAATGGAAGTAGCACCAGAACTTTTTTTTAAGTATTTCGACATGTATATATGAGTAATATGGATTATCGAAGAAGAAAATGTAAGGCCGAACTTGATTCTGTGCATCGGTTGTTGACTGGATGGAGGCAGATCTAAATGAAAGCTTGCAGCTGACTGTCAGAAAGGGGCGGGTTTAAGCAGACAAAATATTTGGAGAAGTCTAGCATATGTCAACATAGAGAAGTCTGTCATTTCACTGGAAGATTTTCTTTAAGAAGTACAAGATCTAAAAGAATTAAAAACTAGAATTGCCATTGGCTAATACATTTTTCAGATTACTCACCAGATTTATACCAAATCAGCTTATCTTTGTAAAATGGCACAGCTTTTTTACATTAAGATACAAAGCAAAACAACTGTACTTTTAACATCAATCAGTCAAGCATTTTTTTTATGATAGAACGTAAGTAATTAGAACTAAAATGTGGTATCCAAACCATGTATAAATGCATATTTGTCATTTTAACAGAAATTGGGGTCGATGTTGGTCATTCAGTTTTTCTGTAGAAAAAAAAAACAATAATACTGACACGATAGTAATACTACCAATAACAATATAAAACACGCTTAGGTCTGATGAGCTGCTGGGTTAATTAATATTAATCACATTGTCTGTGTTTGATCAAACTGATTTGTTGAAATCAAAACAGGGACAGTAATAGGTGAGTGCTTGCGCATTAGATCCGCCCACTTCGTTTTCGCTTTAGTTTCTGCTCTAATAGCTGCAAGACCATGCTGAACGCTGTGAGTGTGTGTTAGAAATCAGGAATGGTGAGAGAACATTGTGCTTGGTACGTTTTTCATCGGACAAAGTTTAAATCCTGCCTGGCTAGCGCACTTCCCCTAATGTTTACGCATTAAGTCAGTAGGCGGTCTTTTGTGGCTGTTCGAACACATTCGATCACATGAACTACAAGCGGTCAAAAGTGGACAAGCTCAAAATGGTTCAGACCCCGTTTACACCTGTATTTAGCGTCGTACACTTGTGATCCGATCGACTAAAATGCATCTTAATACCAGGGGTAAACAGGGCCATAGTGTTCAAGACGAGTGAAGGTGAAAAAAAAAATGTGCTAAACTTATACTTAGCCTCTAACTTAAACACTGGTGAGTAAAATATTACAATTTATTAGCCATTGGCTAATGACAGTAATTATTTAGTGGTCTTGCTTGAAAATGTAGTCACATATAAGAGTGATTTACTTGCATTGTAGAGTTTATAAGATCAATTACAGAGATGGGGTGAATTTTCATTTAATGCCAATTGCATTTTGTCCACTATCTGCATAGTGCTTTTAATTGAAAGTAATCTAAACCTGGAGGAAATTTTCTCACAGTTGATGGTCTATTTTGCAGATTTTCTCCTGCCTTATGGCATTCTTCCTTAGTAACATGTTGGAGACCCATTTCCTCTCGACAGGAGCTTTTGAGATTACACTGAATGGTAATGTCACTTGGATGACCACTCTACTTGGGGGGGAAAAACAACAACTTTAAAGTATATATTTATATATACATATATGAGCGATATATGTATGTATGTATGTCACTGATGCATTGCTGTCTTTCTGTTTTAGATGTACCAATTTGGTCCAAGTTGCAATCAGGATATGTGCCCAACATTCAGGAGCTTTTCCAGATCTTGGATAACCACCTTAAGATGAATCAGGTTGACAAGATGAACTTTCCCTCACCGTAGTGCTGTTGTTTTTGCCAAGAGACATGTGAGTGGTCAAACATGTACTATGACGTCACTATGTGTGTCACAGCATGTACAAGCATAGCAGGTGTTTAACAAACACTTTTCTGTTGTTGTTGCTTTCAGTACAGGTGTTTCCCTTTGACTTACAGATCATATGCAAAATTTGATTTTGTTGCTTACATGGCATTTCAAAATGGAATTTTGGAATTTACACTACTGTTCAATAGTTTGAGGTTGGAAAGATTATAAATGTTTTTGAAAAGCCCTATTTTCGGAAACTGCTATCAGTATCAAACACTGCCCATTTTAATATCGTGCCCGATAAGAGCAAGATACTTTCTCGGCTCGTTTATGCAAGTTTATTATAAAAAGCTATAAACTTGTGAAGTTTACTTAAATAGGGTTTTTATTATAAATTAAATTATTTAGACCTACCACAGGGCAGTAGAATGCTTGAATCTGATTGGTTGATGCACGTTCTAAGGTGTGCATTATGTGCAGTTATTTTCAGGGAAACGTTATATGAACAAACAATAAATAAAAGACATATATGTCATACATGATACAGGCAAGCACAGCAGATGACCATCTGTAACGCCCATATATAGAAAACACACACTCCCATCTCTGTAATAAATACAGAGATGTTAGTCCCGTCCGAATCGGTCCATGAAATTTTTTTGTTTTTGAAGAAGTCTCTTATGCTTACTAAGGCTGCAATTATTTATCAAAAGTACAGTAAAAACAGCAATATTGTGAAATATTACCACTTAAAATATAACAGTGTTCTGCAGTTATATTTGAGAAACACAGGCCTGTGTGAATAAGCGATGTGAGCACAGCTTCAGCAGCAAACGTTTTCTGTGATTGATTGGTATCTTTCAGCATTTGCATATGATCTGATGAGCAGAAGAAAGTTCTATACTATACAGTTATTAGCTAACCGTTTATTTTTCTGCTTCAAAGCTTTTTTTAGACATTAAATGTCATGCTAAATAAATAAAATCACTAAATAAAATCATAAAAAAATAAAAGAAAACACCTTAGTTTTGATATTTCAAAAGCTCGAGTTATTTGCTCATGAGTCGGACTAAACAGCTTATGCTGTATGTTTGGTTTAATATGCGTTTTTCAAAATAGAGATGCGTTTTCCTGCCATTATTTTTGCTGTACTCTGCCTTTTTATTTCCTAGCATTCAGTTCAGACAGCAAAAATCACATTCACAGCGATTTAGTTTACCGTGGCTATGGAGATTCAGCAGTTGCAGCTATGGAAGCTTGTTTTCGCCATGAAATAAAGGTAATTGCGACTCTTTATCTCACAATTATGACTTTTTTTTTCTCATAATTGCGAGATATGAACTCACAATTGTGATATAAACTTACAATTGTGTAATATAAAGTCAAAATTTTGAGATATAAAGTCAGAATTGTGAGATATAAATTCACAATTATGTCCAATTGTGAAGGAAAAAAGACTGACGTTTTTTCTCAAAATTGCGAGTTTATATCTCACAATTCTGACTTTATAACTCAGTTGCATGTCATAGAGTCAGAATTGCATGACAAACTCGCAATTGCGAGAAGAAAAGTCAGAATTGTAATGACCTTTTTTAATTTTTTTATTTAGTGGCGGAAACAATCTTCCATATGCAGCATATAGATTTTCCTTTCTAGGAAAATAGTAAAAGTCTAGTTCTCCTGTCCCCAATGTATGCATTTTTTAAAACTTCAGTAAAAACTATTTTAAAAACTGCTTTTGTCAGTACTTGATTCTGTGTTGCACCTGTTTAGGACACTGTGTCAATCAACATGCATAATTCAACCCAAGAGCAGTATCAAGTGTCCTCCTCTCGTCCTCAGGTCTCTGGAGCTGTTTCTCTGGTCGGCGGGACTGTAGACTGTGGCATAATGAAGGCCTGCGCTGCAAACAGCACGCTGTGAGCGCAGACTGGATGCTCGGCCACCGCACACACTCCTTCTGCCCGGCGACACACACCTTTGGATCGACTACATCTCTTCAGAGCATCAGACTTCATGCATTTGTAGTAGGAGAGTCACATGAGAGCTAAAGGCACTACATTTATTACTGAATGCTGAAGTTAGGGTTTTTTTTTTTTGTTTGTTTTTGTTTTGTTTTGTTTTTTTGGCCAGGCTAGTTCTGTTTGTAACTGAAATCATATGGAATGTTCCATCTTTCTCAAGGGCAACTGTGATGTTTTCTTAACGTAAATGTCTTTAAATGACCTTTAACATGATCATGTGTTTGCACTGGTTTAGACTGTACTGTACTTGGGGTAGGCCTATCTGACTTTTTTTAATTAGTGAGAATGTTTGTGTACTGCTGAATCATGCAGTTTTGTTAGAGTGAGTTTAACTGAGTTTAAATGCTTGAAGTGGTACATTTTTGTTGCGTTTATCACAGGTTCGCTGGTTAGATTCATAAGTACTGGGAATTATTAAGGCCAGATCTTCTGCTTAGACTTGCCAGAGCACTGCCAGAGTAATCTGTGGAATTGTTTTAATGATGGTGTGATTGAGTGTTGCATATCAGAAGATGTGAATGGGAATTCCAAAGACAACCTGTATTTTTCCAGCTCTCTCCATATAGACATGGCGGCAAGCAATGTACCCCTGATATTTTAGTGTACCTCTCTGTGAATTTGTAACAACAGTGAATACCGATAGTTGGGATTAAGTTGCATTGAGAAAATATATTTTACTTTGTTTCACAGTGATGTAAAATCAAGATTCCAGTAAATAAAAATGTGATTGTGAATTATTTTCATAATCTGTTTTCATATATAATTGAGTAACATGATTGTTAATGTGGGGTCTGTTTTTGTTTGTGCTTGATTTAATTATTATTGAATAACATGAAATAAGTGAAAATCAGAATAACGTGAAAGAAACTTAAAGAAGATAATAGTGTCTGAAATGACAGCTTTCACTCAGAGATCTCCCCCCATTTTCCCAGACAACAAAACATTTGTTTACTCTTTAAAGCCAATTAGATGATAAAATTCATCCTTTTTTTTTTTTTTCTATTAGAAACATTTCATGCAAAAAAAAAAAAAAAAATACAATTTCACATTTAAATATTAATGGTACATTAACACATGACCAAAGTCTATTCCATTGTCTTGCTCTGAATTTTTGTCTAAATTTAAAATCCCAGTCACTCCTAAAAAATATGCTATGGTTGTGGATGCTGTTCCCTCTGCTGTTCTTCTTCCCATATTAAGCATAATCAACATATTCAGTCTCTTTTTCAAACGGATTTTGTCTCTAGTCCTCCTATTATAACTTTCTGGAATGGTCGTATTGATGGTCTGAAATGGTATAAAATTTGGAAATTACCTCATATTTATTTAATCACTAACAAAATAAAAGACATTTCTTTCAAACTTAATAATACTACTCCAGCAATTATTTCATTGTAACAGATTAAACAGATTCAGGTATGATGTTGATATTTAATATAAAAATGTGTTCATTTTGTAAAATACATGCAGAAACTTTTTTTTTTCTTCTTTTTTTAATTCAACCAGATTTTGGTTAGATTTCTGCTTATTTGTTAGCGATCATATCATGCCCAGCTTTCAACTTTGTTTTGAAATTGTTTAATTTGTCTTTTTCACTTATGACATGTCTCAGGGAATATTATTTAAATTAATTTGTTACTTCTGTTGGGAAAATGTAGTATACATAAATGTAAGTATAGTGGTCATAAAAACTTAAAAAAAAAAAAAAAAAAACTTATGTACTAGCATAGCATAAAGATGCCTGAATTAGCCTGCATGTATTCACAATCATCTCCAATGTAATTGTGTTAAATTAAGTGTTAGCTAAATGTCCAAATATTTCAGTTATAAAAAGAATGTAATGATGTTCAATTATCCATAATTATTAATTAATTAACAGTTGCTTTAAGTCAAAACTGCTCAAACATGTATTTTAGCTTAAGCCTTGTTTGTAAAACCAGGGGTTAGTGTGTTATATTAGGTGCCTTGCTTAAATGCAAACACACCCGGGCATCCATTTTTGCCGCAGCACCGGGGGAGCGATTGGGGGTTAGGTGCCTTGCTCAAGGGCACCTCAGTTGTGGCCAATGAGAGTGGAGGAAAGCGCTGTTTATTCACATCCCCCACATACATTCTCGCTGGTACTGAGACTCGAACCTACAACCTTCAAGTTACAAGTCCGAGTCTCAAGCCGTTGGGCCACAACTGCCCCATGCTGTTGTGGAGCAGCATCATCGTTGCTGCTCTTTCTCATCGGAGGTGCTGAGCTTTTTACTCCCATGCTGAGAAACATTCAGTGCAGTGGGCATCCATTTTTGCCGCAGCACCTGGGGAGCGATTGGGGGTTAGGTGCCTTGCTCAAGGGCACCTCAGTTGTGGCCAATGAGAGTGGAGGAAAGCGCTGTTTATTCACTCCCCCCCACCTACATTCTCGCTGGTACTGAGACTCAAACCCACAACCTTCAGGTTACAAGTCTGAGTCTCAAGCCGTTGGGCCACAACTGCCCCATGCTGTGGTGGAGCAGCATCATCATTGCTGCTCTTTCTCATTGGAATATTTCAAAAAATAATTTGAGAAATATTCTGTTAAGTTGTCTTCATCAGATATCTTTCCATAGAAATAAACATATCAGATGACCTACTAAAAAACCTCTGAGGTGGCTTAGAAATCTTCCAAGGTGGCTCAACAGAAATCCTCCCAGATGACCCAGCCTCATCATTGTCATCAAATAAGTTTGCACACCTGAGAGCAGCCTCTTTAAGCTCCTCGGGCGAGGGTTCTTCTTCGGGCTCCGTTGAAGAAGGCTCGTCCACAATGTCAAGGTAAAACATCTTACGTGGTCTGGTATTTGGTATTTCTGGGGGTACCCACCACCACTCCTCCTCCTTTTTAAACAAGGCATTTTTCAAGTGCTTCCAATGCCTTATACTCTTATGCCCAGTCAGATGGAATCGAACATCATCGTAAATCCAATCGTCCCTCCATTCCCAATTAAAGCGCCTGGGTCTTTTCATTTTGTTAATGGATGCTGTCCATTCTTCCTCTTTTCTTTTCACGAAATCTTGAACAAGCCTAATCTTATTCCCAATGCCATGGATTATCTTAATAATCACTGGGGTTGTTTCTGGATCCAACATTGTTGCAAAAGTATGTCACAGCAAAGTATCAGGAGAAATCACAACAGACCAACTGGCTCAATAACTCGTAAACTCACTGTAGAGGAACTCGAGGTTTGCACGGCTTTTATATAGGCCTGTCCCGCGGCCAGCGCTGACGCTGTGACGTCAGGCGTACTGTGACGTCACAGTCACTCCAGAGCAGCTGCTAGTCTGGCCATGCACACATTTCTGAAGACCCATCCAATAAAGTTGAGCTGCATTCATTATCAACCAATACAATAATGCGAAACGTAAGTAAAACAACAACAGTGCGCAATGAAAACATGCTTATTGCGTGTTCATCTATTACATATTACGTATTTTTATGAACAATATTATCTAAGATTGTCACATGAATAGCGAGTGAGCAGGTAAAATTCAATAATAATATTGTTAAACAAATAAAAGAGTGGCCAATCATTTATATCTATTTATTTTTAATGGGAACAAGCTGAGAGTTCATCATAACGAGATAGCATGGCGAATCTGACTAGCAAAACATGAGCAACTTGGCTAAAAAGGGATGATTACATTATACCCAGATTTTATGTTAATGTACAAGAATTAAACGCGTTTTATTGCAGTCATCGTGAGTATCAAAAACCTCACTGAATTTGGAGACTATACATATTAATATATCTGCATAAAATGTTAAACGTGAAGTGACTTTCACTGTTGTGTTGTGAAAACCTGATCTACGCTTCCAGGATGGGGTAGTATGCTAGTTTAAGTGCATGTAGTGCATGTTACAAATGAACTGCTGTCACGAAACGAGCTTCTATTTAACACTATTTTATATGGAAAGCTTTGTTGTTGTTGTTTTTACATCGTATGAAAGTGCATCTGTGCAAATCTGCAATAACGTGGACAATATAGTGTACGCTATAAAAAAAATTATGTAGTTTTAAGGGTATCTGTCACAGTGCTGATTTATTTAAAAATTGCTTGATATTGATGAAGGAAAGCTAAACGAACAATTGTTTTTAGAGTGAATAAACAGAATCTTTCCAGATGGCATCTATTACAGTTTGATTTATTACAAAGTAATTTTTGGTTTTCAGGCAAAATGCCCATGCGAGTAGGCCCAATGTCATGAGTTTGACTACAAGGATTTTGAGTCATAAAATTCTATCAGAAATGCAGAGAAAAGCTGCATTTTTTTTTTTTTTTTTTTGGTCAAACACAAATTAGTTAAGTTCAAAGTACACAGGAGTATGATGCAGATAGTTGCCTCAGTTTGAGTAAAACCAAGGCGATATATATATATATATATATATATTTTTTTTTTTTTTTTTCAGTGCATGGGCAAATTTTGCTTATTTCTGTATGTACCTTATTCTCATCTCTTCTGCCTGTAGATTAAAAAAAGATTTGACCGTTCATGATATTTGCAACAAAGTAAAATAGTTTCACCTGTAAAAAGAGCTAGGGAACAGGTTGTTTTTGATCGTGCAGTGCAACCCAATTCATGCGATGCAGCATAACAAATAAATGATTATTAAAATACTATATGTGACCCTGGACCACAAAACCAGTCAATTTTATACATCAACTGAAAGCTGAAGCTGATAAATAAGCTTCCCATTGATGTATGGTTTGTTACAATAGTACAATATTTGGCCGAGATACAACTATTTGAAAATCTTTTAAATATGATTTTTATTTTTACATGAATATTTTAACATCTTATTGCTAACATTTCGTTCATTTCTTGTATTCACTGAAGCACTTTCAAATCTATTCAATTATTTCTTGATATATACATATTATTGTCTATAATTCTTGGTAAATTTAACAATTAAGGGTTTTAAATGCATGAAACAAGTTTTATAATACAGACAAATATAATTTTGTTGGGTTTATCAGACAAAAAGAATCTTAGTTTAAGAGCATTTTGAAGTTTGTCATTTAAACTATTTAAAATATCAAATTTGAATGTAATGTTTATGATTGTGTCTGAATAGCAGAATATTTTCAAAATACAGTTAATGAAATGATCATTTAAATTAGTTTTCTTATAAAAATCATCACAATATAATCATCAATTTACGAGTCAAGTTATCATAGTCAAGTCAAGTTATCATAATTTCTACAGTTGTTCATGTCTTCTTGAGTGTGTGTGTGTGTGTGTGTTTGTGTGTGTGTGCGTTTGTGCAGCTGGTCCCGCAGTGAAGCCCTCCGTGTCTCTGCCGCAGCCCTCTTTTCTGCAGATCTCTGGAGACTCAGCCGCACTGCTCTGCCTGCTCAGCTCTTACTCTGCACTGGGGGCGACGGTGAGCTGGACGGGTCAGAGGTCATTAAGGGGGTTCATACCAGCGCAGAGAGCAATCGGGACTGACGCCACGGCCACAGCAGCGCCCTGAGCCTCAGCAAAGCACGCTGGGAAGACACAGAGCGCTTTGTCTGCAGTTGCTTACGAGGCCTCGTTCCTCAAGAGCTCCGAGTGCTGATGTTTCTCCAGTCAAGACGAGCCGTATCTGAGCGCCCGGCAGGATTCACAGCAGTCACGTGATTTACAGCTCAATACTGAAGCAGTCTTTCAATGTGCTGCCATTGCTGTTCATTCAATAAAGCTTCTGAACGCATTACATTTGTGTTTGACTGCATCTTTGATCAGTGTGTCGTTCATTCAAAGTCCTTCTCTAAAGTTTCAGTTTAAGTTTAGTCAACCAGTGCAAATATACTTCTTTTGACTGATTAGAGCTTCACTATGACTATAATGAATACGACCGCAAAAAGAATAAGGCAAAACCCCACAATTCACCTGTACTGGACATAGAAACACACAAGATCTTATTGTGCTGTACTGTGATCGTGTTTCTGCATTGTTGAGTGTGTGTGTTTGAGCAGCTACAGTATCTGTCAATGTATCAGTTCAGTCACTGTGACTCTGACTGACGGAGGTTTTTGTACAACCCTTTAACACCCAGTCATCGTTGATGCTATGTACGCTCTTACAGTATTAATAATGTCCAGCATCTTCAGTCTGGACTCCACTGATGGTCAGAGTGAAATCAGTCCCAGATTGTTCTCCATTCCCACTGAATCGACTGAAACTCTCATCATAGAGATCATTTACCCCAGTAATGATGAGTTTAGGAGCTTCTCCGTGTTTCTGCTGATACCAAGCTAAACCATAGCCGCTTATTCCAGCATCAGTTTTACAGTCTATAGTGGTGGTTTTTCCTTCAGTCACAACATAAGGCTGTCGCAGTGATTCCTCTGGATGCTGTTGACAACAACATTAACATGTTTAATCAAATTAAATGAACATTAAAGACTTTAATGTCTGTTACCTGGAATGAAAGCTGGCAGAATCCAGATGAAGCTGCTGAAGAGATTCATGGAGTTTGTTGGTTTTGTACCATGGTAAACAGCAGTGTGATATAAAGTGTTCGAGTCTGAACGCTATAAACACCCCACTAAGCAAAGTTATGTCCAGAAGAGGTCTTTTTCATAAAAGTCATACGTTGAAAAGACGTCCACTGAGGAGCCAGAATAAAACTTTTTTTTTTTTTTTTTCTCCCAATAAAGAGCCTCAATTTGTTACAATTCCCCTCGACATGATGATACCCTACGGATGATACCGAGATCTCTGTCATTACTCCAGTTCACCACACGAGGTCTCCATCAGCACACTTCTATCCGTCTGTTGCTATAGTAACAGCAGCCTGTTTCAGGCTCTGGTTCATGTCTGTTTGTTTTTGTTGTGGGTCACATGAGGGGCTACGGAAACTTTAAAAGGACATGGTGATGGGAGAAAAAATGAATTTGAATGCTTTTTCCTTCACTCGCACTTCCATTTTCAGTTTCATTTAAACAATCAAACCCCTACTGAGGCACTAAAAGGGCGTGGCCATGGGAAAAGAAAAAAAGAAATGGGAGAAAAATGTTTTTTTATTTAATGCTTTCGCGTTCTCTTACAAAGGTTTTGCCCTCCCACAAGAAACTTAAATTATTTGAGAATTAACACAAGTTTCTTAGGGGAAATAAAAAAATTTACAGTTAAAGACCCAAAGACTAGATAAAAAGACCCAGAGTCAGAGTTAAAAAAAATAAATAAATAAATTGAAGAAAATTTTACTGAAGAATAGTTTGCAGTTTCATCAGCAGAAGTCAGTTTCAACACTCACAAGGAGTTTGTAGGCCGCTCTGCATATATTCTTCCACAACAATTATACTTTACACAGGTCACTAAGCTACAATTCAAGTTGAATTATTCTGATTGGTTAAGAAATAGATAAACTTTCCGCATATAGAAAAAAAAATGTAGATAGACATAAGCATACTGATGACACAAGGATCCTGGCTTAGGCACGAAGTGACCCACCAAGGTCATGTATCAGCATTTCTAGGCTCCATTTTGTCTAAAAGATAGTTATTTCAACTTGCCTGGATGTCAGTTGTTCACAATGTCAGGACCTGTAACTATGGATACTGACAGTGGATTCCAGAATCCACCCTCTTCAAAGGGTACAACAGCTTACCCTTAAAACTGCAACTTTGTACCTTATCTACCCCTAAAAGTTTCACAGTAGTACCTTAAGGTATGTATTGTTACTATTGTTATTTTTTATTGTCACCTTTTAGGAAGTACCGCAGAACCCTACCCTACGGTGGAGCCCAAGAAAAAATGTCCTCTTACTTTAAAACGGATGCTTAGTTTGTGGTTCATTATATATTTTATTTTATTTTTATGAAAACACAACAACAATAAAAGAAAGACAAACTCACTTATGTTAAACGAAGAAATGCAACTTTTATTAACAAAAGTTCGATTGAGCTTTAACCTCAGCCATCGTCCTGTCAGTCATTGCGTCTCACTCTTGTCACGTGACTCCTGCGGCTCTGAGATACGTCTTCTCCATAGAGCAAGAGAAGCAGTGCACTTTATAATAACTGTAGCGTCTGTTGTCCAACTGAACTAAATAGATTTTATTTCTATAAAAAATGCAAAATGATGGAATGGGCAGTGGGCAAATAATGTAATCTGTGTATGACTGAACACCGTGTAACAACAACTACCGCGCTAAGCCTACTATGCAGGCTCATAACTTCAATCCTGGCAAAACTCGTCCCCCTTCCCCTATAAACACAAAATTTCTTCTCACAGATGTCCTTTTAAGGGTACTTCCCCAATGACAAGCTGTTGTACCCCTTTTTTTCAATTTTTTTCAATTTTTTTTTTTTCATGAGTGACGTTTCTAGTAATGTCTGACAGCTGAATATGCTGGAGTTTGTTTTTGGATGAGAGCAGAGGATTTTTCTTGAAACCCTCCTAAAGAACATGTGGTGATGCAGGTGTTACAGAGTTACAAGTTAAAGTGGCTGCACCCGCTCTTACATGAAAAATAAGGTGGATAGTGCATATAATAAGCAAAATGCTCTTTCTAGTTGACTAACAGGTTTAATGTTTTTTTTCTCAGGTGAATGTAACGTTACATGACATATTGTTCACAAGTTGTTTCATTGACTTCTTTCCGCAGTTGAAACACTGAGCGATTATATGAGGCATGATACATTTCGGTAAATTGTACAGCGGTCCCCAACTGAGTACCGTAGGTCCCGAGCTCCGAGACCTCCCCGCTTGAGATCGCCAGTCTACCCTCCGAAAGACGAGGGGATATTCCAAAATGCTTAACCTGAAAAATGCTCATCATGATTAAAGGGTTAAGTTCACGTAAAAAATGAAAATGATCCCATAATTTACACCATCAAGCTATCCTAGGTCTATATGACTTTCTTCTTTCAGCCAAACACAATTGGAGTTATTAAGAAAAATTCTGTCTCTTCCAAGCTTTGTAATTGGAGGGAATGCTGCCCAAGATTTTGAATTTTGAAGCCCAAAAAAACACATCCATCCATCATAAAAGTAATCCATATGGCTCCAGGAAGTTAATGAATGCCTTCTGAAGTGAAACAATGCATTTTTGTAAGAAAATGGATATTTAAATATATCCATATTTAAAACTTTACTAACTATAATCACCAGTTTCCAGTAACGGCCCTACACGAGTCGAGTTCCGGCAGAAGAGTGACCTCTGACCCGGCGTATGATGCAATGACGAATGCAGAAACACAGAGAAGAGAGCAAAACAAAATACCGGTCACGAATTAGAAGTCTAAAACAAGAATTTTTAAAGAGAAATGTCAGCGGTTCAAACAAATAGGGCTGGGCAACAAACTCAAGGTCCTCTTCACTCATATCGAAATGATATGAGTGAAGAGAAGCTTGAGTTTGTTGCCCAGCCCTATTTGTTTGAACCGCGAGAGGTGTCTAAGCTTACGATACTCCTACATCCTACGTCATGTGACAGGTCAGTCTTCCGCCGGAACTCGACTTCCATACAGCCATTATCAGAAGCTAGTGATTATGGTTTATAAAGTTTTAAAAATGGATCTTTTTCTTACAAAAATGCATTGTTTCACTTCGCTTCAGAAGGCCTTTATTAAAGGAAACCTATTATGCCCATTTTTACAAGATTAAATTTAAGTCTCAGGTGTCGCCAGAATGTGTATGTGAAGTTTCAGCTTAAAATACCTCACAGATCATTTATAAACCCATGTTGTATATACCCATACAGTCAAGAACAGGCTGTTTTCGTGCATGTGCCTTTAAATGCAAATTATCTGCTGTGCCCCGCCCCCTCTCCGCGATCACAGTTCCTGCCTCAATTGGATTCTCTGACGAATACTGAAGACATCTGCTTGGTTTTGATTATCATCTATATCGATCACTCTCACGGATAGCATAGTTCTTCTTTCATCATTAAAGTTTATTATTTCCACGCGTTTTAAAGCTATATCATTTTGAACTTCTAATGGATCGTTTTCTGAGCGCACTTATCTGAAGCGCACAGCTGGCTGTCAGACGTCAAGTCTCGTGAGTAACTTCTCTTTCACATTTTTTGTTTTGTTTATCAAATACACACAAGGTTCTGTCAAAAACACACACATAGTTCATATAAACACAGTCAGTTATGTCTATGAATGTAAATAGCAGGCAACGTTACAGAAATCGTATGTGTATATTAGATTTGTAGTGCATTCAGCCGCTCAGATGTAGGTAAATGAAGACTGTTATGTTCACTCTTACATCCAACATCAAAACATCTTCGTTACTTACCAGACATTGTCTTACCACAAGTTTCCTATGCCCCATGAGGCATTGCATCAAAAGTGGGAGTGTCTTCCGGTTCGAAGTAAACAATTGGGAGGTGGCACTCATTCATTCAACAGTTGACAGTCATTCATGATTTAGCAATCCAAACTTGCAAATGTTTGGCTTTTACTTAAAGATTTAAGATTCCAGCATCAATATTTGAACAATGTTTTACAATAAAAAATGTTACAGTAACAGTATTTTATTAATTTATGGTAGGAGCATCAATCATGTTAAATCTAACTGATATTCAGTTGCACCTGCTTCCATTTATTTACGATCACAAGAATGCACAAAACAACTGCAATGAGGCTTTAAGTCCAAAGGCTTACACATTTAGAAATATATTGATAACATACCCTATGTTTACGTCACTTTTCTGTGCATTTCTATTACTTTTCCTCTAAATTATACAATGATTGCAATCCAAAGACGTTTGCGCGATCTCTCCCGTCTATCTATCCTGATCCTTTCAGCCAGAGCAACAGAGGGAGCTCATGAGAGGAAAACAGGAGTTATGAGTTATAAGAGTTAACCGGAGTGTGTGAATCTGTGAAAGTTATGCGTCTGCATTAGTCCGGTATCAACAAAGGCACAGGGAAGAGACAGATAAAACATTAAACCAAATAAATTCATAATTATAATCATATAAGAATTGTCTACGTTCCTCAAGCAGTCTCTGGTATTTTCTATAAATGTGTGTATTTATTATTGCAATGGTTACCATAAGTAGCATTTAGCATCGATCACATATGACAGTGGAAACGCGACTGGATCTGGCACGCACGACACCAATAGGAGTGAAATATCACATCATAAAGCTTTGGTGCTAGCATCAGTAACAGGTGAAGAACAGACAGCGTGTTGTTCATGTGTTGCAGGGCCAGGATGCTTGTAGTCATGCAGCAGCACTTTTGTGGAAGGTCAGTAAAGGGCACGAAAACTGTTTATTGTATTGTGATATTATTAACTAATAAATGTACTAAACTGAAATGTTATCCCTGAGTGCCGTAATGACATCTCTCATAAAGATTTGCAACTTTACAAAGTAAACAATGATCCGGAAAAACACTTAGCCTCTTCGCTAATTAACACACAAAATACCATTGGTATGCTACTTCCGCCGCCTCACCAGAAGTTGTATCCACGTTCTTTTGTTACAGTAGCGCCCCGCGGAAACAGGTGGATAGGTTTCGTTGCACATTACGTCATTGTTGCACGTGAAATGCGTCTGGAGGGCAAGGAGTGATTTTTCTATATAGGAATCCTATCACAAACTCAAAATTTCTGTGTTTGGCGTCATTTATGGTTGCTCAGATCTATCAAACCGAGAAACCACAATGAGCTTTTATCGTTTATGTAACTTATATCGTTTTTAAAAGTCACCTTTTATAGCGTTTTGTGTCTGCTGATACTGAAATTATTATGGATACCTGCTTACCTTTTTTGTTTTTGACTTGGTTAAATAATCACATTCTTCATGGTATCATTTGCAGGGAAGAGAAGATATTTTATCCCATTGCATGATCATTTGGTGTTTTCACTTCAGTTTTGTAGCATTCCGTTTACAACGTTGATCTTACCGTGAAAACAGTGTCACGCGCTGGGCACGTGCTGCTGCTTCAGCCATCATATGGTAGAAAATGTCCAAATAAAAAATGTGTTCAACAAGCTGACAGAAGTCGATCCATTTCTTTGTTGGAAGGGTGTAAAACTGTAGTTTTACTTAATATTCACTTTCCCATATGACCACGGAAGACAATCAGCGGACAGACACTCGACACTGTATTTATTTTTATTTTTTTTATTTCAACAATTGACTACCAAAATCAAACCCATAGAAGCTTGTGAACAGTTATACTCATTCACAAGCCAAGTGAGAGTCATACTCGCAAATGTAATGTTAATTATTAAACCAAACAAAATACAACACTTTCATAAACACTCAGCTTTGTGATTATTTTATTGAGTGATAGGGATTGGGTTCAATCAGTGACTATACGGCGTCTCCCCGTCACCACCTCAACCTGCTTAGTGTTTTTATACGTAGAAAAGGCGAAAATTGTATTACACCGTCCAGTTTTTTCCCTGAACGATGATGTGAGCTCCTGTTGCAATTTTCGATTTAGCATAAATGACCTACAATGGCGACATTTTTCACAATCACAACAGAAAATCAAAAATACTGCATACTTAATGGCACTAGTAGAAAGGCAGCGCAAAACAAGCCCAGACCTGAACGCGGCGTGATGGCAGCTTCACATTCTCTGCATCTACCTCCTCGATGGCAGTCAAGTCTTTCAATTCAGTAGAAAAATCGCTCCTCTTCATAACATAAGGGTCACATCCAAAATATGTTGTGATTTTCTGTTTATACCTTTCTAAACCAGCATAGTACAGACTTTCCCCCATCTCTTCCATTCTAATTTTCACTGCTTGACCTCCACATTAATTTCGCGCGTCACAACCACGTGATTGAAAACTGAGACTTTATGAGAAATAATATAAAGTTCACACGATTCTTATGAAGTCTGAGATTATATTGTAGTTTATATCATTAACTAATCAAAATCGCAAGTGAGTCTTCCGTGCAATGAAGCCAGAGGACTTTGACAGGACAACTCAGGCTGTCAGAATTACAGATAGACCTAAACCGAACCAGGACAACACAAACCTCAAAGAAGGCAGAAGAAAGCCTGTCAGCAGACTGTTCTGTGCTTTTCCATGAGACCTCGTCTGCCTATTATTATGATATTATTATACGACTTATATGATTGTACTATTCACTATTTTATTTGCTATTTTTATTTTATTGACTATATTATTTTACAATTTATGATATACTATCTGCTATTTTATTCATAGTTATTATATTACTACTACATTATACTATATTTTACTGTTTTTATACTCAATTGTATGTTTAGGCTATTTATAATAATAATATAGGCTAATGATAATAATACGCTATAGAATAAAACCACTTGTACTGTAATTGTACTAAAAACGTTCTACCGCTGTATCTCATGTTTTACTGGATCTATTAAGATTGTCTTATAATAAGTAGCACAAGTTGTGCTTTTAATGTTAAAGGATTAGAAATCTTTTAAGCCTAATCATTTTATATCTTGTTGCAATCCATTTGAATCGAGAAAAAAAATAAAAATAATAATTTAGTACATTAACTATGGTGTACTGACATTAAATCTGTGAAATGCTTAGGCCTATAGATAATTAAACGATTAATAAGGTTTTGAGATGCAAATTATCTTCATATTCATTTGAAATTGTCCTGTGACATCCTGTGATGTGATTCAAGAGGAAAAGCTAAAGGCATGTGGGAAAAAGCTAAAATGCCATTGTTGTAGACAAAAAAAGCATTTCCACAATTAAAATCAATGTGCACATTTCATGTACATTAAATTATATTGCATTAAGAACATCTCCACAATTATTAACCTTTAAAAATAAACTAAATCTATGCTTGAGAAGTGTGAGTTTTCACAATTCCTTATGACGATAAATAATTTTCAAGTTCAAACTAGCGAGATTCTGAGTAATTGGAGACGAAACCTTTTTTGTACTCCAAGCAGATCATAAACCGTTGGAATCGGTTGAGAAATGTAAACTTTATTGCGCTTTTTGTCCAAAAAAGCCGCAGCTCTCTGTTGACTTGCGTTTGTTTATTGAGGAGTCTTCCCCGCACAAAATGGCGGACTTGTTGATGTATCGCAGCAACAGTCCAAAGCGGCCAATAGGGCGTCTATTTATTTATTATGTCTATGGCGGAAACTATGGTAATACAGGACTGTCAGTCATCGGTTGTGGGCGGGGCCTGAACAGTGTGACGTCACATTGCTCAGAGAATCAAAACGGCTTGTCTAATGAGACTGCTTTGGTTTAATGGGGATTAAAAAAATGAGTGGGTGGATTTTTATCATTGTAGGGTGGTTGTGTACACACACTGCCAACACACATTTGTATTCAAACACCTTGTAAAAGTGGATTTTGCATAATAGGTGCCCATTAACTCCCTGGAGCTGTATGAATTACTTTTATGATGGATGTTTTCTTTTTCTTTTTTTCCCCCCATTATGAAGCTTGGAAGAGCCATGATATTTTATAATATAACTCTGATTGTGTTCGTCTGAAAGAAGAAAGTCATATACACATAGGATGGCTTGAAGGTGAGTAAATTATGGGATAATTTTTGGGTGAACTATGCCTTTAATTTAACTCAGTGATTTTAAAAGATCAAATTCAGTATACTACCTATAAAACTTATTTTCTTACAGCTGTTGATTGAATGTAGATCCTCTTGTTTCCCCACAAGGTGTCACCCTAAACACAATTTATGAAGTAGCGGGAATAAGTGGGAAGAAAATCATTACCATGGCAACATAACAGCCCACTCATAGTGAGTAGGTCCCTCTGAATATTGCTTCAGTAAGAAATCAAATGAGAGTTGCTTTCCTGGTTCTGATGGCTGACGGTCGCCGGTTGATATTTATTATTGTCAGGCCTCTCTGCGGCTTTGTGTTTGCACCTGTCAGTTTCTCAACATCAATGCTGCGGATGAAAGTCTCATTTTATTTCATGATCTGCTGCCTTTACATATGATATTTATAGAACACTTGTTATGTTATGAAAAGTGTTCGCAGCTGTGAGCGTGGTTATGTGAAATTGCAGTTTGGAGTGTTTATGTACGTATGCGAGTTAATCACGGAATGTTTAATGTATGTATATATGAATTTATAATTATGAATTAAGCATTTTGTGTGTTTATTGTGAATACATTGCGGATAATTGTGTGTGTGAGATTCTGAAATCTGAATTTTTAGATATACTCTAAAACACTGCTCGATAAAGACGTCTTTATTGAGTTAAAAAAATTAGGCAAGAAACATTTCAGGATTGAATTTAAGCAGATTTATCACACTGCAGCCACTATTAATGGTGTTTTATTTTCCTGATATCCAAGCACTGTATTCATCATGTGTGATTTATTTCTCTTCAGATGTAAAGGTACAAAAGAAAAAGCTGAAAGCAAACGGAATGTGATGGAACCACAGGACAGGTTTAGTCACCGTCATTAGCATGTTTCCTCTTCCCGCTGACCTCTCACACTGCCTGATGGATGTTTGCTGTAGGCCTCAGCCCCATAATAATGATGCATGACTGTGTTCAACATCACTTTGATAGTCTGTGATAATCTGCCCCTCTATAATGGCAGTTAGTAAAGTGTCGCTCATTAAATCCGTGCTCCTTTGCCGTGCTGATCAGATCCTGAAATAAGCCCTGGACCCACGCATTCTCCTTAGTATGATTGTGCCACCCACGTCCAACCCAGCGTTCGCTCATTTCTCAGAGAAATCAGTCTGTTCTGCTGAGGTTGGTCCACTGAGAGCCGAGCATTTAAATATCACACAACATTTGATTCAAACATCAAACGGTAGGGTCGCTCATCTACATGTCACATGATGGTCACTGCACACAATTTTCAGATGAAAACAATATGCTCGACTTCAAAGAGCACTATTAAAATCAATGCACGAAAACAATGCACGCAAGCCAAGTCTGGTGTTAAATTAGTAAATGGGCCTGGGGATTTCTTTTCGAACATTTTAATCTAGATTTTGATCTGTGTCTGAGACACTGATTTAACAGAATAATAAGTTTAAAACAGGCATGCTTTGACAAGTATAATTAGGTTATAAACCCAGGCTTTGCACAGTAAATGGCCCTAAAATTAGATGGGTGAATCACTGGCTGTACACCAATTTGCAAATTCTACTACATACTAAAAGTGTGTAAACCTCACTGGCAATAGTACACATGCACTTCTGAGTTTGTATTGCTTACTTTTCTTCTGTATTCAGCTTTCTTTAGTGTGTAATGTTGGTGTTTGAGCACGAAAAAGGTCTGCAAAGTTACAAAGCACAAAGTCACTCCAAAGGGCATTATTCTCTATATCAGTGTGCACTGTATCTGAACTCCCTGAAATGCCTCGAATGTAGTCTTGCGTTTTCTTCTGGGAATAAACATGTCACAATAATTAATTCCCGTCAAAAGCATAAGCAAAATAAAGGGATGAGGCAGTGGCATGGTAGAGTTATGCCAAAGACTATAGAATAACACAAGATGCGTTACTCGTATTGTTTTGAATGGGAGAAAGTGCAACGCGCAATATGGCGGAATAAGTCCCACCTTCTAAATAAGAGCCAGTTGCCGATTGGTAAAGTAATTGTGTCACTGCAGCTGCCTTTTAGAAGCTCTGGTTCCTATAAAAACAGTCAGTACCTATAGCACTTAGGACTGCGCATGCGCATTAGCTTGATCCAGCCTGAAAAATTTAATTTTTTTGTCATGATTCGAGCATTTAGAAACAAAAATGTATAATGTCAGATTTCATTGGTGATTTAAAATATGAAATTTAATCGAAAGCTTGTCAAACAGCTTTGGAGAATTTAATGTTTCCCCATTCAAAGAGATAGGAGCTGCACTTGCATGCCCGAGAGACATTTCAAAGATGGCTGTCGAGTGAAATTACATGTCTTAAAGGGACTTTGGTTATGCTGCCTTCACGTGCTATGGGAAATTTGAAGTCATGATGAGAAGTCATGAGCTCATTGAAATGGGAGGACGATCATGTGCATTTTTTTACCTAGGAAACTCGTATTTACGATAATTCTGAAAGCATGTGAAAGCAGCATTAGTAATGTGTTGAAATGCAGTTATGGTAAGGGGCAGGACATTTCAGAAACATGTTCGAAGTGGTGGACCAATCACAACACACTGGTCCAGCTGACCAATCAGAGCACATTGCTCTTTTCTGAAGGAGGGGCTTCATAGAGACAGGAACTAAGAAGAGCGTTACTGGCAGTCTGGGAAGAGAGTCAACAAAACTAATAAATATGACAAAGGAACAAATTACTAAAACCTGAACTTAAATAAAATAAAAAGGAATACACAAAATAATACTAAAAAAGAAAATAACACCATCACAGATTCACAGCACACAACCACATTTTAAATAAATAAATACTTGGTTAATGCAACAGCTCACATTGTTTAATTATAATATATCTTCTATAATAAAAATATAGAATATGTGACCCTGGACATAAGTCGCACGGGTATATTTGTAGCAATAGCCAACAATGCATTGTATGAGTCAAAATTATCGATTTTTCTTTTATGCCAAAAATAATTAGGACATTAAGTAAAGATCATATTCCATGAAGATATTTTGTAAATTCCTACCGTAAATATACCAAAAATCTATTTTTGTGAGTGGATAAGCATTGCAAAGGACTTCATTTGGACAACTTTAAAGGTGATTTTTTTTTATTTTTTTTTTTTTATTGCACCCTCAGATTCCAGAGTTTCAAATATCTCGGCCAAATATTGTCCTATCCTAACAAACCATACATCAATGGAAAGCTTATCAGCTTGCAGATGATCAAAACAACCCTTATGACTGGTTCTGTGGTCCAGGCTCACATATAGTCTGAATACAGAGCTCTTTTTAATTGGCTGTCAATGGTAAAAGATTTTTCAGTCAGATGGTGTAATTACAACATCCACCTCTTGGTTGAGCCCCCATACTACTAGTGTTTGCTAAGGCTTGTGCACAAGAGGTTATGGTAAGTATGAGCCCAAAAAGCATGCAGGATGTATACTTCAAAAATGTTTTTTTTTTTACTCTGGATACCTTTGCATACTATTTTCATAGTAGTATGATTTGGGATGGGAATTATCCTCTTGCATTTGCACATTAGGATGCAAAGGACATCTACAGGCGCATCTCAATAAATTAGAATGTCGTAGAAAAGTTCATTTATTTCAGTAATTCAACTCAAATTGTGGAACTCGTGTATTAAATAAATTTAATGCACACAGACTGAAGTATTTTAAGTCTTTGGTTCTTTTAATTGTGATGATTTTGGCTCACATTTAACAAAAACCCACCAATTCACTATCTCAAAAAATTAGAATACTTTATAAGACATATTCAATTTTTAGTTAATTGTTGGCCTTCTGGAAAGTATGTTCATTTACTGTATATGTACTCAATACTTGGTAGGGGCTCCTTTTGCTTTAATTGCTGCCTCAATTCGGCGTGGCATCAGTCTGGTTTCTTTGACAGTGGCCTTCAGCTCATCTGCATTGTTGGGTCTGGTGTCTCTCATCTTCCTCTTGACAAAAAGGTTCAGGTCTGGTGAGTTTGATGGCCAGTCAAGCACAGTAACACCATGGTCATTGAACCAGCTTTTGGTACCTTTGGCAGTGTGGGCAGGTGCCAAATCCTGCTGAAAAATGAAATCAGCATCTCCATAAAGCTTGTCAGCAGAAGGAAGCATGAAGTGCTCTAAAATTTCCTGGTAGATGACTGTGGTCTTCAGAAAAAACAGTGGACCAATACCAGCAGATGACATGGCACCCAAAATCATCACAGACTGTGGAAACTTCACACTGGACTTCAAGCAACATGGTTTCTGTGCCTCTCCACTCCTCCTCCAGACTCTGGGACCTTGATTTCCAAAGGAAATGCAAAATTTACTTTCATCTGAAAAGAGGACTTTGGACCACTGAGCAACAGGCCAGTTCTTTTTCTCCTTAGCCCAGGTAAGACGCTTCTGACGTTGTCTTTGGTTCAGAAGTGGCTGGGTAAGTGGAATGTGACAGTTGTAGCCCATTTCCTGAAGACGTCTGTGTGCGGTGGCTCTTGATGCACTGACTCCAGCTTCAGTCCACTCCTTTTGAAGCTCTCCTAAGTTCTTAAATCAGCTTCGCCTGACAATCTTCTCAAGCCTGCGGTCATTCCTTTCACTTGTACACCTTTTCCTTCCAGTCAACTTTCCATGAATATGCTTTGGCACAGCACTCTGCGAACAGCCAGCACTTTCAGCAATGACCCTCTGTGGCTTACCCTCATTGTAGAGGGTTTTGATGATCGTCTTCTGGACAACTGTCAAGTCAGCCAACTTCCTCATGACTGCTGTTGGGATTACTGACCTAAACCCAGTATTTATACCCTGAGAATGCTAATTTAATAGAACTTGAAATTTAATATTCTATTAATTTGAGATACTGATTTTTTTTTTTTGATGAGCAGCAAGCTGTAATCATTAAAATGAAAACAAAAAAGTCTGGAAATATTTTACTTTATGTCTAATAAATACTTTTTGAATTAAATTACAGAAAAAACAAAAAACTTTTTCATGATATTCTAATTTATTGAGATGCACCTGTATACTCATCTGGAGAGATGGTGATCAGGGAACTAATGAGAGAAATCATAATAACCATTGTGCTAAAAATAAGTATTGCACATAGCAGTGTTTCAATATATCCATGCAGAAATAATACCTGCAGTAGTTCACAGATAATAAAAGAAAGTCTAAGTCAAAGTGGAGATTGTTTTGGGATCATAATATCAAGCTATGAAACCTAAGCTACGAAAGAAATCTTTCTACAAAGTCAATTTCACAGGAGAAAACAATTTGTCTTCCTCTGAGGGTCCAAACACTCTGAAAAAAGCTTGTATTTTATATTCAGTGTTATTTCAAGTCATTTCGTTGCAATTGTTTTTCTCAGGATGCCAAATGGCCTCATCTGAAATCAAATCCTTGTTTCAATATCACTTCATTTCTGTAGTCTCTGAATACAGACCAGCTGAATACAGACCAGCAAGTTTCCATCTGACCGTGCCACACAAAGGTTAAAGAGAAAAAGTGGGATTGTGGTGGCGAGTAATTGTGAAGAAAAAATGGTTCTGACAATCCTTGCCTTGGCGCTGGCACGGAGCCTGGGGTACGACTGAAAGGAACGAGTGGGTGGACAGGAGGCAAAAGCTTTCGAATTACACCACATTTGGCATCTGTCGAGATGAACTGAATGCCCTGCACCCAATTGTGCCATTGTTTTTCAGTGCACAATGAATTCATTACACATTTTGTTTGTGACATTATCATTGGAGAACACTAAATGCATCAGCCAATAAGTGACTTCACATGCTATTCACAATATAATACAGCCTCTTTTACCCTATATAAAAATAAATACATGAAAATGGTAGACAAATTCAAAGTCGTGATGAAACAGAAGTTGCGACTGGATATGATATGAGTGACAGGTTGCCCCGCCCTCATGCAAGTAAACACATCATCAGAGAAGAGAAGAGATGTTGCTGCAAGTTATTTTGATTAAAGATTATGAGGGCACATAGATACAGATAAATCATTTAATAATAAATAATAAATACTGCAATATTCCATAAAACAATAAGAATGGTTACTTTTGATTTAAACAGCACTGAAATATATATATATTTTTTTAATCTTTGCACTAGAAGAAAACAGTTCCTGAAATGTAAACTAAGTTAATAGTTGTCTTTTATAAGGCCATATTGACAATAGTCGTTACTATTTCAGGGGTTCACATGTACATATAATCAGACAGGGTAAAGAGTAGGCATATTTGGCTTTCTGTCCTCGAGATTTGGTCCCGAACCCGAAACACTCCCATTGGACTTCTCTGGCTTCTCCTGCCGAGAGTGCGGAGTTGGGGTGGTGGAGGGATACTGGAAAACTGTCAACGAATGGAGCTGAGAGGCAGCTATTTATAGGCTTCCTCTTTTGCTGATTGCCTGGATTATCTGAATATGTTCATCCCGAACTTTGTTACATAAACTCCATGTTGTCATTTTGGCACAGCTGGAATGCTGTATCGGTATGGAACACTAAGCCACACTGAAATCAAAATCTAGTCACACACTCAGTGGGCATGTAAATGGCCCTTTAGACCATTTGCTAAAACATTGCTAAAGCAGAAATCTGCGATGAGCAACATCCATGTATGTATATACATCCATGTATGAATCACTAACCACTAATTAGCAAACACATACTTTATATTAACACATACTTGACAATTGATATTTGATATTCAACAGTGCTTTGATCTACCTGCATTAAAACTATTCTTTAAGAGCTGCTGTGCAGCCAAAATAATGTACCAGTTATCAATGTAAAGCTGCTTTGACATAATCTACATTGTAAAAAGCGCTATATAAATAAAGGTGACTTGACTTGACTATTAATAGGAGATAGATCTAGATATCAGAAGTTGCACAAAAAAAAAAAAAAAAAATTATTTGCAGCAAAGATTGCAATGTTTGGCAAGGATTTGCTAAAACATGGCTGTATTGGCACCATCCTGGCAGAAACTATTACTTTGTGGAAAACATGGAATCCATCTGTGACAGTGTTTGCCAAGAGTTTGCTGTACAATACTGAATTCCTGTAATGGTATACCATAGTGAATACCATAGTGCCAGTTCCTTCCTTCCTTCCTTCCTTCTTCCTAACAATTTAAACAATATTTTTTATTTGTGAACTAATGTTGTAATAGACACAAAGATGTACCTTTAATTTCCCCAAGCTGATTTCGAAAAAAAAAAACAAAAAAAAAAAACAGTCTGTTTCAAGTTTGATTTTGATGTGACATAAAGTGGTGATATCTAAATGGTTGAGTTGTTTACTTAATTTTTTTAATTAATCTTCCCATTAACACCATCATTGTCTTTATTTAGGTGGATTTGAGAATGCGCACAAAATCAAGAGGCGGGATTTATCGCATGAACCAATCACATCCAATCATAGCGCCTTATATTCTTACGTGACTTTCCCCTATTCATTCTCAATTGACCCTTCGCCGGGAGTTTGAATGACAGGCGATCTAACCAATCATAAAGCCGAATTCGCCATTTTGTCCGACAAAGCAGTCAGGGGAGTTAGTAGATTAACGATGGTGGACTTGAACTTGAAAAATGATGTGTACTGACCTCTTTCTGTGGTTGAAAAGTGGTTCGTTCATGTTTGTTTGATGATATAAATTAACTAGGGAGAAGAGATGATCGGTTCATGAGGCGCTACAGCGATCTGTCACAACACATTAAAGAGCCACAAAATGGTATTTATTGTTTAAATTTCTTTAAATTTACAAAATTTAAGACTTTGTTTCATATGAAAAGTAACCTGCTCTGTCTTGTCTGTCGATACGTTTTCAGTGTCCTCTTTGCTCCGCAATGTATTTTTCACTGTGTGAGAACATGATGTGTGGCATGAAAGCGGCATGGCTTGTCGGACATAGCAACAGTAACTAAAGGAGGCGGGTCTTTGCGAACAGTCAATTACCCCCCTACCAAACCCAGCACATGCTTTAGGGGGTCTGTTTAAAGACAATGGCCTCAGGGGAGGCAAGCCTCCCGCTGTAACTTTACCTGCTGTTGTTGTTGGACAGTGTTACTTTATAAAAACGAGTGACTTTTACACTTTTTAATGTCACATTTTGTAATATTTGTGTTGTTTTATTTTTATAATATCAATTATTTTCTCATTTTTTTGTCATTGTCTCCCTTGCCTCCTCGGAGGAAATTACCCTGATCAATATAGAACCTTTTTGGCATAAAGTGTTCTTTAAAATTGAGTCAAGAACCAAAGAGTTCTATATAGACCTTATATAGCCCCACCCCTTTTCAGTGCTGCGCTCGTTGTGTTTTGTCCTCCGGTTTGTATTTCCACAGCATGAAAGTTAGATCTTTCCGCAATTTTAGCAGCATAGTTTGCCTGACTCTACATAGGACACATAATTTGGAGAATGGATAGGTTTGTGTAAACCGTTCTCTGCTTGATTTGAAACTTTATCCACCTGGTCAGGGGATTTTAACATAAGTAAGTGATTTATCTTGTAATTGGTTTTGTAAATAAAGGCATCTGCCAAGAGTTTAATTGTAAACGTAAATTAATTTACCATGATAAAGCAACTCTCCTGCACAACCATTGCCAACTAATTATCAAAAAAACTTTTGACAATTCTTCTTTTTCTACTTTTCACAATGTACTTACTTATGATACAGCAGGGTGTTTCCTGCCAATATGCATCTTTTGCCTCGTTCATTTTGGAAAGTAAAGCTAAAGGTTGGTTCATTTCTGTTGCCTCTCCTCCCTCTTTCTGGAGCAGTTCCCTGGGGCAATTACAAAACAAGCCAGCAAAGAGGGGCTTTGCCATATTGAATTTGCAATCAAATCAGTCAATTTAAAAAGGTGCCCGATGTCTTAAAAAGGCTTTGCTCTTTTCTCTGCTTTTACTCCCAATTACCTGAGCAGCATTCCACAGCATGAGTAATAGGATGCAAAGTGGTCCGTCTGCCTCGGCCACATCTCTGGAAAGCACTTACATCCTCATGCACACACACACACAAAACCATGCATGCATGGAAAGACACACATGCATAAACAGTGCATCACGCACCCATAACATAGCATAGACGTACGCTATTCCTCTCTTGCTTTTTTAAGTGAATTTCCACATCTCTTGATGTAATCAGCCGATGTTGCACAAACACTGCCAAAGCTCTTTGATTACTGCAGTACATTTTGTTTTAGCTGACTGATTAAATGCCGATATATACTGACTTCGCTCCACAGCCTTGGGCAGTTTTTCTGGATTACCAGGGTCATTCCTCTAATGTAGCACCTTCAGAACCTTGTAAATGAAAATGCTTGTGTTGTTTTTTAAGGATGTATAGTATCTAATCAATCTCAGACACATTTGAAATTCATTAATTAAAATTATTTGATTTATCATACATGATGTTTTTGAATGTTAATCGCATCTAATGACTATTCCCTATCATGCCAGATGGAAACCTCAGGAACAAGATACGGATACGGATGTGACCCCCTGGGTCGGTCTTATATCAGACACACGAAGGTCATTCATCACACCTTGCTCCTCATCATAACGCTTATCAGCCCGGTGCCACCCGCAATGCAATATCCTGCTCTGACGACTGCTGGCATTATCCAACTCAGTGCTGCAGATGTGTATTAATACTGTCTTTATGACAGGAACAAGCCATGTGCGGTTTTCATAACAGGCAAGTGTGCACATATGAACATAATGACTCATTATTACTTTTTTCTTGGAATAAAATGTCTATTTCTTCATCTTGAGCTAAAATTAAACTGAACTTGCACTGTCTGTTTTCCCTTATTCTTTATCCACCCAATCAAATCAAAAAGTTTTTTCAAAGAACACATTGCCGTTCACTGTCTTTCCACACAGTGCTGGATATAAATAGACTGTAAATGAGTATTGTTTCATAAATTCTTCATGCTTTGCCAGATTTATGTTAGTTCTCCAGTCGTTTGGTCCACCAGCTAATTGTCTCCATGTCTCAGATCTTACCTGCTATAATTAGAACAATGCCAGAATGCTCAAATCGACATCTGGCCACAGCTGTCGCTGATCTCAGATCAGAGGAACTTCAGACTTTGTGAAATGCTAACTAAACTGAGTCCTGCTGATGCCTGCAGTAATTTGGCTCCATGCCTGTGTGTGAAGGATCTAGCTGTTTTCTGCTGTTTTCTTCGGTCATACATATGCTTATAAAACAAGCACACATTATAAACCTACACTTTTTACACCAGTTGTAAACAATAGTTGTGATAACTGTAAATGCAGTAAAGGCCCCAATATATTTCAAGCGAAATCAAAGAATGAACTGATGTGACTTCATTTCGAACTAAATAAAACAAAGTTTGTTTAGAGTTCGTTTTGGGAGTTCGAAACAGCTTGCCAAAGGGAACTTTCCGGAAAAGTTCGCTACGGCGGGTAAACACCTTTGTTACCTACCATTGGTCCGTGGCGATTACGTAATAGGTAGGTGTGAGCGGAGGCTCTGCCTTCTATCACATGGAAATCTTTTGATGAAACACTAACACTGTTTTTCATGTTTAATACAGTAAAGCTGCTTGATTTTAAGAAATCTATTGTAGTGCTAAATATACAAACATGACGTGACTTTACTAGACAGGCCCAGCGCCTCGAGGTGGCAAAAGGGGGCATTGCCCCCTCAGATCTAATTTGTGACCCCCAGTTTCAATTTGTCCCCCACCCCCTAAACGTGACTCCCAACAGGGACATGGTGGCCCCCTCAAGAATTATAAATGCCCCTTGACTTTGTGTGTTCTGGCTTTGGCACTGTTTTTAGAGTGCCAATTTGCAGAGTTTGTGCAAACATATACACGTCGCTATGACCATATGCTTTTCTTATGCTTTATATTAAAAAAAAGCTTGCCGTTTTCTTAACTTTGTTTATTTTGATATTGAGAGGAAAGCGCACATATTCATCTAAAATCCGCTGGTGTTGGATGTTGGCTAATATCGCTGCTCACGTATTTTGAATTTCATTTTACCCCTATAAGTGAAGAACAAAAAAGAATAGTGGTTATATCAGGGCCTATCCATCTTAGTTTGGAATGTGAAAGTAGGCTAAGCTATTTACTATAAATGTGCAAGACTTATGATTCATTAGCCGCCATATAGATAAATACTAGAAGAAAAATATTTGTGCTACAACCAATGTGTTTGAATACAATAATAAATTAAACTAAATGATAAAAAGAAGCGGACTGTTTTTTTTTTTTGTTTTTTTTTATATTCATATTATTCATCCATCATATCAATTATGGCCTAATACACTCTTTTGTAGCGCTGATTTATATAAGTATATTTTATTAATATGATCAGTGCTTTTTAGTGTGAAAACAAGAATTGCTTTTATACAGAAGCTCAATTGACAAGTATGTACAAAAGCCAATGATTTTTTCAAAATACTCTCTTGTGTGTGGAAGTATTCTTTCTTATGGTGCAGTACATTTACTGTTGTTCTGTCATTTCAACAAGAATCCGTGGGATCAGGAATTTCAAAATATTTCCCCACACAGATTTCGCATTAGGTTCATTTAGTCATGTGAATGTACTGTCTTGACCAACAGAAAGCTGTTTGGTTTGAAAGTAACTGCGAGCTGTGTTTCATACATCACTACACTATATAGACAATTTGAGCTTTTTTTCCCGTAATTGTTCAGTAATGGCTGCTAAATTGTGTGATAGGCCTAAAATGCTTTTAAGTTTAATACTGGGCGTCTTAGATTTTAAACAGGAGGTTATTGCAAGTTACTTTGTTTTGCTCCACTAATAAAAATAGTTACAAACAAAACCACAGCAGAACCATATAGCAGTTTTTCCTTCCTGTTTGTTTGAATGAATGATTCACTTATTAATACAGTATCTCATTTCCTTGGTGAATTGGTTGAGTGAATGATTAAATGCCTCACTTATAAAAGACAGTCACCTGTTTCTTTCCTGAATGAATCCTCACTTTTTAAAATAATTGTTTGAATAAATGATTAATGATTCAGTCATAAACACGTTCATTTTCCACCACCTACTAGCATAAGGTTGTAAAAAGTCTCTGTGCTGTTGAACTGTTAGCACTTGGAACATTGCTTGACCTGCAAGAAATAATTACAAATTGAAGACTATTTTAGGACCATTAAGAATTTTACATTGTAATATTATTTATGAAAATGTCATAATTTCATCCCAATTTGTTCTAATACACAAAAATTAATTATCATTGTCATAACATGAAAAACTTTTATCAGTCCATCTATTAGTCTGTCCAAATATTTATATCCCATTTAATGATGCATGTCAAAAATGCTAACATATTATACTGCATGAACCATGAAATACCCTATGGATTTATTACTCCTTTAGGAATTGTTCTCTAATGACCGCATGTGACATTATCTGCTGATCTAAAAAGCTTCAGGAAGACTAAATGTCCTGCTCACCTGCTCGGCTCTCTAAAAGCTGCATGTGGGTTCGATTTGATTCCTGCCAACTGAACCATGAACTAATCTAACCCTTCCTGACAGGTGCAGTAAGGGCAAACACAGTCTCATCAGTTAGTAATTTGTGTGCCTGTGTGTGTGCGTGTGTATTTTTGTGCTTGCACACATGAATGCTTACATGTATGAATATTTCCAGGGCTGTTGTTTGTCAAATGCAAAAGGGCACAAAGAAAAAAAGTAAACTTATATATCTCTTATAGCTCAATAGATGACTTTGTCTCAGATGTTTCTCCTCAAATTTAAGTGAAATCTGTAAATATGAGACAACTTTTGACAGACAGTAAGATTATACTGAAGAACTATAAAATAATGTGCATACACTCTTAAAAATAAATGTTCTTTACTGGCATTTATAGTTCCACGAACAATCTTTAACATCCATGGAACATTTCCATTCCACAAAAGGTTCTTTATAGTGGGAATAGTTTCTTTAGATTTTTAAAATGTTCTACACACTAAGAAAAAAAATGGTTCTTTTAAAGGCCGACTAAAGTGCCTTGAAATGCGCAGAATTATTCAATGGGCCCTATCATGGCGCAATGCGGCGCTAGGCACGACACAAGCATTTTTTGCTAGTTTCAGCCCGACATGCTGCGCCGCATTGTTCAAATAGCAATACATTTGCTCCCATTGTGTGCTCATGGGTGTGCTGGTCTAAATGATTTGTGTTCAGGCGCATTGTTGGGGCGTTGCTGTCTTGAGGCAACTGAAATAGACTGCGCCATTGACCAACTGAAACCTGGTCTAAAGTCAAATGCCCAATATATATATATATCCCGTTATTTAAAGAGTATGTTACTGTAACAGACGTAGGCTAGTAAGAGCTGTGCATGTAAACCTCACTCCCCTGAACTCAAGAAGTGCTCTAGCAACTGACGCTAAAGACCGTGGTCTTTAGCTTCTTTGTTAGAGCACCCACCACCTATGCGGGCGGGCCCGGGTTCACGTGCCGCTTGGAGCGGGCAGGTGCGAACTAGAGGGGCTACATTGGTGCCGTGACCCAGATGGGAGTGAGATTTAGGGGGGTGAGTGTAACAGACGTAGGCTAGTAAGAGCTGTGTGTGTAAACCTCACTCCCCTGAACTCAAGAGGTGCTCTAGAGACTGTGGTCTTTAGCCTCCTTTTTAGAGTGCCTACCTTCCAATGTGGACGGGCCTGGGTTCACGTCCGGCTTGGAGTGGGCAGGTGCGAACTAGAGGGGCTACATTGGTGCCATGACCCGGATGGGAGTGAGGTTTAGGGGGGTGAGTGTAACAGACATAGGCTAGTAAGAGCTGTGTGTGTAAACCTCACTCCCCTGAACTTAAGAGGTGCTCTAGCAACTGACGCTAGAGACTGCGGTCTTTAGCCTCCTTGTTAGAACGCCCACCTCCCATGCGAAGGGGCCCAGGTTTGTGTCCTGTTTGGAGCAGGCAGGTGCGAACTGGAGGGGCTACATTAGTAATATGCGCCTATAGGTGTGTGCACAACGCGCATACACAGCTTATTACACACACAGGGATGTGTAGCAGCACACAAACATGACAAATATTACAAATAAAAGGATTACAATGTAAAAGATTATTATTGTGTGCATAAAGCTAAAAATGCTTTAGTGGAATCCGGCTTTTCTTGTAGATAGTCTGCTCACATGCTTTCCGTTTCCTCTCTAGAGAAGCATTGCAAATTCCACCATGTAAATAGCAAATCTGCCATTGGCGTGAGTGCAACTGGCTTTTAAAGGGAATGGGAGATGAGACTCTGACTAATTTATTGTACGTTATGCCAAAAACACACCTGTTACTCATTAAGAGAATAGGGACAACCCTTTTAGACCCTGCGCCAGGCGCACCGACCATTTTTCCCATCGTTAAACTAACAAAAGTGGATTCGGACACGCGCTAAGAGCACTTGCGCCGTGCGCTTTAGACCATGTGCTTAGATCATTAAACTAGGGCCCATCATGTTGACGTAATTTCCACTGAAATGGGAAGACAGGGAGGGACATATAGAACAGCTCCTCCCCTTTTTAAAAATAACCAATAGCGTTTCATTTATATCACTACTCTGCCAAACACGCAAAACTCAGTAAAGCCTGCAGTTTCTCTTAATATCCTCTATTATTGTTTTAAAGGGTTAGTTCACCCAAAAATGAAAATTATGTCATTAATTACTCACCCTCATGTTGTTCCAATGAGTAATTAATGACATTATTTTCATTTTTGGGTGAACTAGCTCTTTAAAATATAGCATTCTTTGCAAAATTCAGATGGGTCCGATATGTTTTGTGGCATGCGTGGACTCGTGCATATGATCTGCTCTATGTCTGTGGTGGTTCACGTGAAACCAGACTTCATTCGCCCCAGTGGAAAGCATATTTTCACTGTCATTCCCTATCCCTTATATAGTGCCATTCAGCATGCAGAAAATAGTAAATGCATGAACAAGTGATCGATTTTAGCCGCAGCTTCAATGCCTATTTATAATGTAGGGGGCGGGACACTTCAGATTCTAGAGAGCAGTTGATTGGACAGAAAATCTAAGAAGCTGAAGTGCAACATGATGTCATCAAAATCATTTATCCATATTGACGGAAGTGAGAGATTGTACATTTTGAACGCTTATATCTTTAAATATGAATTTTGTCATTGTTTTGGAGCATACTTGCTTATAGATATAAGTAAGGCTAACATATTCATACTAAAAGCCAGAAAACTTCAAGTTTGTTTACATGGTGACTTTAAGAACTATTCACTGAAAGCTTCTTTGGGGAACCAAAAATAGTTCTACAGTAGTGATGAGCTTTCTTTCCAACCCGCGGGTCCCGCTTTTATGAAATTATTTGCCTGCCCCGCCCCACACCACTGTATCTATTTTTACAACCCGCCCCACACCCTTAAATAGACATACTAAGCATTTTAATGTAAATGAAAACAGCCTTTATTTCAGCCTGATATTTTGAGACGTGTCACTGTCGTCCTTTTTCTTAGACCCCCCACAAATATGTCTTGACATGCTGGAAGTGCCCGTTTTGTGGCTCTCGTGTTTGTATATTTTTCACACGAGTTGCACTTCACGTAGCCGATACTGCTGTTGTCTCCTGCTGCAACTATTTCTGAGAACCGGTCCCAAACATTAGATTTAGCAGCCTGACCTTTTTTTTATCATTTAATTATGTAAATTCCCAACCTCAGTTTCTCCCTCACCTCGTCTTCCATCTTCACTTTTATTTCTCCATTTTTGTTGTCGTGGCTGGCGGCGGGAGCTGCTTGGCGCACCGCTTTCGTGACGTGTCACGTGACGCCAAAATTTTGGGGACATCACGCAAGTTACGTTGCTACGGCCTTCGCATTGTAACCTTATCATAGAACCTAATAAAATATGAAAATAGATATTCCCAAATATTTCATATAGACTATAGGGAATTGTACGCAACATACATGGATTTTTTTATTTTATTTTGTTTTTAATGACCCGCCCCGCAAATAAAGTGACGATTCCTTTCCCCGCCCCAACCCGAGCCCCGGGGTCCACGGGTTATGAGACGAACATCACTATTCTACAGCATCATTACGAATACACCCTTTTGGAACCTTTATTTTTAGCAGCTCAGGCTGTTTAGTCAGACTTTGCCTCAGTTTGATCTCAATCTCATTGCTGCATAGGGGAAACAACTGAGATAAACATTTCATTGTGAACTTTTTTTTTTTTTTTTTAAGGTGCACACAATCAGATATTTCTGTCAGGTACGAGCTGTCTGCACGTCCGTGAATCAGTGGTTAATCAGTTTCGGCATGAGTGCACCAAACAGCAGTTGGTCCCCAGGTTTATTTTGACTCAATCAAAACTAATCAGCTTTCATGCTATCACCTCCAGTTTCATATTCCTCTGCTTTGACAGTTGGGTGATAACTTCCAATAGGTTATGCTGGTGTGTGGGTGTGTTAATCTATTTTTGTTTATTTGGATTCCCCAATAGCTGTCAGAGCTGTGAATGCTTGACTTGTTGAGTGTGTGTGTGTGTGTGTGTCCCTGTCTGTTTTCATTTTGTATTTTTGCTCATGGGATTCCTTCCGCCATCTTGTCTGGCTCTCGCTGACAGTTCTAAAGAGAGAGAGGCAGGATTCCCTCATCCATGATTTTAACATCTGTTCCTGATTCTGTGCCACCCTGCAGTTTACATTCAGATCTGCTTTCCAGACAGCGAGGCATCTCCAATTCCTTCTCAGTTTTACAGCTGACTGTCTAATTAAAAAAAAAAAAAAATTGTTTTGTGTGAGAATTTTGGTTATTAATTATTTTAATTTGGAATAGTAAATGAAAGCTGTAAACCACAAGAGGCCATGAGTCTCAGTGGCTTCACTACGGTTGAAATCCAAATTGGTCGCATTAACTTTCTTGTGCATGATTAATCAGTGCACATTATTCAAAATAATTAAAATGCGTGTTTGTAATATTTCATCAAAATGTAGTAATTAGCTTTGCCTCTGAAATGGTTTACCTTTTGGCTCTCATCACTAATGCCTTTTTTAACTCCACCCCTCGAGTATATGGAACACTCACTGATTTGTATTATTACAATACAAATCATTACATTTATAAATGTATTATTATCATGAATTATACAAGTACAGCTTGTTAAATACCCCCTGTGGTGAAAATAAAGTTGTTAATGTTGTTTATATGTCTACATGGTGTTTTTAATATGCTTTAAGACAAACCATTTGCAAAAGCATCAGTTTACCAAAGACAAGGTGTCTCAGTCAGCTCCCTACTTAGTGAATCAGTATATCATGTACATGAATTCAGGCACTGGTAAGGACAGTAATGACCCTGGCTCACTTTGGGACACTGATGGTGACATGACAACATCCTAGTTGTACAACGTCACCAGTGGTATTTATGAACAACAGCAGAACTGATATTTTCTTTGACATTTTTTTTTTAATGTTATTTAAAGTACTTTATAATAAATACTCTAATTGTTACATATAAAGTACACTATTTTAGCCACTAATTAAGTATTTTAGCTAGATAATGTTCAGTATCCCTACCTGTCTAAAGGCCCGTTCATACCAAGGACGATATCTATAATGATAATGATAAAGATATGGTTCTAAAAATCGTTCTCAGTATTAAAGTATAGCAGAATTCGCACCACAGCTACAACGATAACAGCACAGAGAAACAATATCATTGGAATCACTTTCAGAATGATTTTATCCAGCTGATGAACGATAAAAACATTGACAGCCAATCAGAATCTGGCTTGAGCTGGCTTGCTTGATTTATATTTCGCGCTTCAGAACTTCTGTTAAGGAAGTAAACATTTTAGTTCATTGGAAGGATTTTGGATTGAGACAGCCCTTCAAAATGGCCGACTCTCTGCTCAGTGCCCTGACTGCTGAACTAAGGAGCTGATTGAGACGCAACTATAGACTGCATCTGAAATCGCATACATCCCAACTGTATAGCAGGCGAAAAACAGTATGTGACAAAAAAAGTATGTCCGAATTCACAGTACTTCAAAAGTGTAGGCAAAAAGTACCCGGATGACCTCCAGTACTTCTGACGAGATTCTGAAGTGTGCATACGATGAACACTTTACTATCCCATGAGGCCACGGGAGAAGATTTGTGAATGGCAGTGAAGCGACGCAACTGACGCTGGTAGGTCACATGATAATGACAACATGGCAAATGTAGTATCTCCTAATTCCATTCATACGACACACATTCATACCTTTTTAGTACTCGCAAAGTATGTACTTAATTAAAATAAGTACCTACTCAAGAAAGTATGTGATTTCAGATGCAGCCAGCGTCTCGAAAACATGGTTTAAAAACCACCTGTTTCCTGCCGTCACAAACATCTACAGGAATCAATCCCATCAACGTGTGGGGCTTTTCCAGGGACATGTGAATTATAATGTATATTACAATGTTTTTATGAACTATATGCCTTCCTCCACTGATGTTCTAAGTTTGTAAGGATACTGATTTTTAGAAGGCAGCTGTCTGACTATGAGATGCTAATGTTACACAAACCATATTTCCATTCATCAAGACATTTGCCGTTTGATAACTTAATCAAGCCAAAAGCTAATCATATCAGTTGCCATTATGTGTCCAACATTGTAGAGAGAATTACATTAAACACATTATCATTCTGATACATCAACTTGTAGACAAGCCTGTATAATTCACTCTTCCTCTTCTTCTGAATCAGTTTCTGGATCAAACACATATGTGACCCTGGACCACAAAACCAGTCATAAGTCTCACAGGTATATTTGTAGCAATAGCCAACAATACATTAAGTAAAGATCATGTTCCATGAAGATATTTTGTAAATTTCCTACCGTAAATATATAAAAAATGTATTTTTGTGAGAGGATATGCATTGCTAAGGACTTCATTTGGAAAAGATGATTTTCTCAATATTTCGATTTTTTTGCACACTCAGATTCCAGATATTCAAATAGTTGTATCTCGGCCAAATATTGTCTTATCCTAACAAACCATACATCAATGGAAAGCTTATTTATTCAGCTTGCAGATACATTGACCCGTATGACTGGTTTTGTGGTCCAGGGTCACATATGGCTGACCAATATTTCTACTTCCCATTGTGTAGCATTTACTACAGCCAGCCGAGTGGATCAGGTAGTGTGCATTTGCATAATTTGCATATTCATTATCTAATTTGAATTGGGTATACTAAATGAAGCAGGGGTGTAGAGTTACATTCAAGTTATTTTAAGGCATGAAGAAATTATTTTCACAGAAAAAACATTTATATATATCATTTTGATGATCAAAGATGAGTTTTAAAGGATAAAATTATTGACTGCAGGGGGCTTTAAGGTTATAAGATGGATACGATTGTTGTCATTTTATTCCCAGTTTGAAATATGTAAATTGTGCTTCTTTGAAATAACTAACAAAATCAATCAACCAACCAACAAATAAAAAAAAAATAGCCTATTGTAATACTTTGTATTATTGCATAAAGAAATTGAACAACGGTAAGTACGAGCAGGGGTGTATAATAGGGATGTATTCCTTAACAAGTCACCTCTAAACAACTAATACAGATCATTATTCCATCTATAGACTGTTTATATGCAGTTGCCAGGCAACATAGCAGTCGCATGTCTTTACAAGTTGGTTATCACTTGGCATTCTGGTGTAAGTTTTTTCATAAATATACTTTCTATGTTTAGAAGTTATAAATATAGTTGTAGTCATATGGCTAGATGCAATCCAATTTTTTCACTAATTACAATTAATCACACTTCATTAATGAAATTTACAGATTATATTGGCGAAAATGATACGAGGGATGGGCTGCCACAGTTGCTGACCCCATCACGTTCCTCTCAGATCTGCTGTCTTCCCGAATTGAGATGTGGGCACTTTAGCTCTGGTGTTGGCATGGCAACTGCTAGACTTGTCAGAATGATAAGCTTTTTATAACCACAAGTTTACAAACTAGTGCTCTTTTATCTCTCGAGACCATCGTGAAGAGAATACTTACACGCTGGGAAAACAATTCAAGTGCATGTCGAACCTTGAGTGTTTTTCAGGCGTATTGTACCATCCTTCAAGTTTTATAGCTGTTAAGAAATAAACAACTTAAAGTCTAATTTAAAAAATGTTTGATTTAGTTTTTAAAATAGTATATTACTGAGTTAGGTGGTGCATGCTCAGGCACACTGTATATGTCATTAGTACTTTTTCTCATGCTGTACATATAATACCTTATATCATGCAAAAGGTTTGTGATTTCTGAGAGACACTGTTGCTATTAGAACCAAACAAAACTAACACACCCCTCCCTTCAATGCTCCGCCCACAAAATACACGTAAAGCAAGAGTGGATTTCTTTTTGTCATATAGCAATAATGCTTCGCAAAAAAATAAAGCAAAGATGATGAGCAAAAACTGACAAGGAAGAACAAAAAAAATTAACATACAGTACACAAGAGTATAATACATGCAAGAGTCTGTTGTTAGTCGCCAGCAGCTCACCAGATTCAGACAATAGCCCCTTTAACACATACACCCTTTAAATTACCAGTAAATTACTGTTAAGAGATCATGTGTAAACAGCACATTTGTGTCATTCTGGTCATTTTACATTCATTTCTTGGGATTACTGTGTGAAAGGGGCTAGTGACACTCAAAATTGTCCTGTTACTTTAGCTAACATTATAACAACAGCATATCTTGGTTCTGTGAAACATAGCAAAACCAATGTTTGCTAATGGAGCAGAAAGAACACAACCTCAGCATCTGTTTTCAGGCCTTCCTGCTCCAGTCTCCAGCGCTGGAAAGCTTTTCTAATATTAATGTGGGTCCTAAAGCTCTTGCCTGATAACCCTTCTTTTTCCAGTGACCTTTTCTTTTTCTCTCCTCACCCATCATGAATGGACACGCCCCCTATTGCTGATTGGCTCACTCTCTCTCCTCCCCCATTATGAATGGAGACATCCCCTACTGCTAATTGGGTCACTCTCACTCCTCACCTATCATGAATGGACACGCCCCCTACTGCTAATTGGCTCACTCTCCTCACCTATCATGAATGGACACGCCCCTATTGCTGATTGGCTTACTCTCTCTCCTCCCCCATCATGAATGGACACATCCCCTACTGCTAATTGGGCCACTCTCTCTCCTCACCTATCATGAATGGACACATCCCCTACTGCTAATTGGCTTACTCTCTCTCCTCCCCCATCATGAATGGACACATCCCCTACTGCTAATTGGCTCACTCTCTGTTTCCTCACCTATCATGAATGGACACGCCCCCTACTGCTAATTGGCTCACTCTCTCTCCTCCCCCATCATGAATGGACACATCCCCTACTGCTAATTGGCTCACTCTCTCTCCTCACCTATCATGAATGGACACGCCCCCTACTGCTAATTGGCTCACTCTCCTCACCTATCATGAATGGACAAGCCCCCTGTCGCTGATTGGCTTACTCTCTCTCCTCCCCCATTATGAATGGACACATCCCCTACTTCTAATTGGCTCATTCTCTCTCCTCCCCCATCATGAATGGACACATCCCCTACTGCTAATTGGCTCACTCTCTCTCCTCACCTATCATGAATGGACACATCCCCTACTGCTAATTGGCTTACTCTCTCTCCTCCCCCATCATGAATGGACACATCCCCTACTGCTAACTGGCTCACTCTCTTTCCTCACCTATCATGAATGGACACGCCCCCTATTGCTGATTGGCTCACTCTCTCTCCTCCCCCATCATGAATGGACACATCCCCTATGCTAATTGGCTCACTCTCTCTCCTCACCTATCATGAATGGACACGCCCCCTGCTGCTGATTGGCTCAACAGCGTTTCTCAGAAATCACTTACTGCACCTTTAAGTGATCAAAATGATCAAATTTTTTTTCTTCCGAAAATATTTATAATACTGGATATAAAAGTTAATAAATTATTGTCCATTTTCAAAATTACATATGGCTATGACATTGAGACTCTTTTATACCTTTATAGCATTTTATGTCCTCATTAAAGCTCACAAAAAGCCTTTTTACAACATCTTTCTGCAAGTGGCAGATTTTCTGGGCATGAAGAATCTTGTATGGGCAAAGGAGCTGGGGGCGTCTGTCCTGCCAGGCCCCCGCGATACAGGTCCATATGCCACAGCGCCAGATGCCAAGAACAAAGGCATGGCAGCCGGAGCGCTCTCTAATGTCCTTGTCTGAGGCAGCCTGGTGCAGCCGAGAGAGGACGAGACAGCTAGAACTAATGAAAAACTAACAAGGACTGAGACTAAACCGTCTAACCGAGAAGCTGAGCTCTGCATGCGTCCTGGAGTCACGTTCTAAAACCGACAACTCACCCCAGCAGCATTTAACATCACAAACAAGATAAATAATCTTTCTCGGCATGTGTAAATAAAAGCAAATAAATAAATAAAAATAATTTTTGGGTGAACTAACCCTTTAATGGTTGTTAATAATAATAATAATAATAATAAATTATAACAAACACAATTAAATAAATGCTGTATTATAATTAACAACAACAATTATTAAATGAACAATTTATAATAATAATAATAATAATAATAAGTATTATTATTATTATTAAAAGCAACATCTGTTGTCTTTGAATGTATTTCTTTGAACATAAATGTAATAATTTCAACTTATTATTTGACTTACTATACTATAATGATATGTGTGAGGGGAAAAAAAAATCATAAATAGCTAATTGGTGGCGAAAGACATTTTAGGATATTTTTTTTTTTATGATTTATAATTACCTTAATAATAATAATAATAGTAATTAGTATTATTATTTTAAAAAGTATTTTGAATTGTATGTGGTTATATGTGGTTATTTTGGTAACACTTTATTTTAGGGTTTTTTAACTAGTTGCTTATTAGCATGCGTATTACAAGAATATTAGCTGTTTATTAGTACTTATTAAGCACATATCAATGCCTTATTCTGCATGACCTTATTCTACATTCTTAATCCTACCAAATACCTAAACCGAACAACTACCTTACTAACTATTAATAAGCGGTAAATTAGGAGTTTATTGAGGGAAAAGTCGTAGTTAATAGTGAATACATGTTCCCTATACTAAAGTGTTACCGTTATTATAAATGGCCGGTGAAAGAGAAAGATGTTTTTAGTCAGAAGGTATAGTTGTAACATCTGGCGGTGCAAGATTTGGGGACAGGAAAGTAGTTTTGGAAACCTGTTTGGAAACAGTCATTAATTCCATTCAGTGCCACTAGCCACATCATTACTTAATAAATCAAACCTCGCCAGCATCTTCTTTGACTCTCCAGCATTGTACGTGCTTATTCAAGCATTGTTTCCAATGACGCCAAAAATAAGACATGACCGAGCCACTTGAACATGAGTTTGCATGCCAGGTTTCCTAGCAACAGCAAATAAAGTAGTACCATTACGTCCATGGCCAATTTGCTTTTAAAATACCAGCGTTTGCCAAGACTCCCACCTCTGGTATCAGCTACCAAAATATCAGCCTCACCATGGTTGATGACGATATGACTCCTGAAGGATAAAAGTGTCATTTAGAAGCTGGTGGCCCTAAAAAAAAAGCCCCACTCATGTTGTTGTCATTCTTCGCTTTGCTCCTGTCACGGGAAGCTTAGCTGCACAAACTAGAAAATCCCCTCTTTCTACCGTTACCAAGGAAACTATTTACTGAGACTCTTTCCCCCCACAGCATTCATTCTCAGTTTCCAAATCAAGAAAAGTACTTACGTTTTGACTTCCACTCTGTGCATAATAAGTCTATTACAAGCACAATGTGTTATCTGCCTGAAATGTCAGAGGATCGCAGGCCTGTGAGGACTTACCACAAACTGACGCTTTCTTATTGTGTTCCCTGTCGAATGCTGAATTGATTGTAATTGCTGATGTCTCGGACGTGTATTAGCAAAGTGGCTTCTGAAGTCTGTCATGGTTTGAAAAGGTTTAAAGGATTATTGTGGAAAAGGAGCATGAGCTCTAAATGACTCCATTTATTATTTCACCAACAATGAAGCCGTATAATAGTGCATCAACATTTATGAGTACAAGTGACTTGTGGATCTATCTGGGTCAGTGCTCAAATCAAGGAAAATGGGTCAAGAGACATCAGAGAGACAGAAAGAGTATATTCTTTATGCCATGCCCTTGATAACAATAAGAGCACAGACAGAATTAAAGTGTAAAAATTACAGAATGATTTTCTGGGGAATCTAATCTCATCTCAGTAGAATGTCTGTAATTTTGGATCTTGTATGCTTCATAATGCATCTCATTTATTTTTGTTAAATGCCGTAAAAGCTAGTGCTTTTGCTAAAAAGCTAATAAAAAAGCTGATAAAAGCTAATGCTTTTTTGTTAATGCTAAAGCTAATGTTCTGACAGCGCTGTGTTCATTACGGATGTGTGGATATTTCTCGATAAATAACAATTATTTAAAGACTTTATATAGAAAGACGGTGCAGAAAGTGCAATGCGCAATATGGCAGAATAAGTCCCGCCTTTTAAATAAGAGCCAATCACCAATTAATAAAGTCATTGTGTCACTGCAGTGGCCGTTAGAAGCTCTGGTTCCTATAGAAACAGTCAGACGTGATTCTTATAAAGACGCGCGTTTAGGACTGTGCATTCACATTAGCTTGATCCAGCCTGATTCGAGAGTTTAGAAACAAAATTTATGAGACAGTTGTTGTCAGATTTCATTAGTGATTTCAAATATGAAATTTAATCGAAAGCTTGGCGAACAGCTTTGGAGAATTTGATGTTTCCCCATTCAAAGAGACAGGAGCTGCACTTGCATGCCCGAGAGGCGTTTCAAAGATAGCCGCCGAGTGAAATTACCAGTATCGGTATCGGCCCGACATCAAGCTCATATACTTGTACTTGTACTCGTAAAAATACCCCCGATACCAAAGACCAATACCTCACGTGACGTAACTGACAGAATTTTCTGTGCACCGACACCGGCGGCAGTAGCAGAAACAATGTCAGCCTCAGGGGTGTAGAAATACTTCAAAATTAATGATAACAACACAAACACATTGCGAACTGCATGCTTTCATTCACAATTCGTTATCGCTTAGTGAAGACGGGATAGGCGGAATCGCACTGAATGACACAGACCAGAAGTGCTCTCTCTCTCTCGCACGCTCTCTCTCTTTCTTGCGTGCGATCCCAGTTCTCCAGACAGCACTCGATCGGTTCTCTTTGCGCCTGAATGGTCAAATGCACACATAGTTGTCAAAATGTCCATCGTCTGGAGTATCTCACGTAAATACAGTTGTTCATGTTTTCATTTGGGTGAAAACAGGATATGTGTCAGTATCCATGGATTCGGTCTTAAAGGGACCGTAGCTTATATTTGTCATTAATGTTAATAAAACAACAAAAGATGTTAAATAAATGTATACATGGTAAATAAACCTACTGTATCTGAAAAACAAGTTTATTTAATTTGTATCTCTATAGTATTTGTTGTATTGTTTGTAAATTTATTTTTATATAACAACATATATATTGGTAATTATGCCCTTTGAAGGTTATTGGACACTGTGAAGTTTTTGTTCTTTAAGTTTGTGACAAGCACATACATTTTTTTTTTTTTTTTTCTCATTAGAGTAATAATAAAGAAGCTGTTCTACATTCATTAGTCTCTCTGTGTTGTGCTTGGAAAACTGCAACATCAAAAAAAAAAAAAAAAAGAGAGAGAGAGAGATTAATAAATGTATAGGCATCGGTATCGGTGAGTGCTAAAGAAAAAGTATCGGTACTCGTACTCGGTCCTTAAAAAACGGTATCGGTGCATCCCTAATAGAGATAGCCTACTGCTGGAATTCATCTGATGTAAAAAGAAATTAAAAAACAGAGAGTCAGAAACCACTCACAACTAAGAACAACTTTTGTAGCGAAAGTAGTCAGGTATATGATCTTGATGAACTATGATCAATGAATAATTTCTTAACTTAAACTTGGCATGAAATGGAAGTTGCTATAATCTTTTTTTCATTATTGTGACGAATATCTGAGTGAAACGGCTTCTCGAACAAGAAAAAATGTAGGGCGGGACTTGATTTTGTCCATCTGGAATTGATTGGATGGTTGTGGTTTGCTATTTGTCGATCTCATGTGAGTGACAGGTTGCCCCGCCCTCACACTACTAACATGTCATCAGAGAAGAGAAGAGATGCTGCTGCACGAGGGAGGGGAAGTTATTTTGATTAAAGATTACAAGGGCAAATCTTATTTTTTATATGAAAAAAAAAAAATAAATAAATAAGATTTGTCAGTTTTGACTTCAGTGTGACTTTAAAAGGTCCACAACAGAATTATTTTAATATACAGACTTTTTTTTTTTTTATCATCTATTTCAAATAAATGCTTTCAAATATTCCTTTGAACTTTTTTTTCAAACAATCCTGAAAAAAATTATAAATTCAAAATCAACATATTAGAATGATTTCTGAAGGATCGTGTGACACTGAAGACTGGAGTAATTATGCTAAAAAATCCATCAGAGGAATACATTTCGTGGACAAGAAACATGTCAGACCGCATGTTGTTTACCAACCTATCATCGCTTGCCATCTTTGACGACGTGTGTGATGTCATTAATAAGGTGGAACTAGTGAAACAAGAGCGTAAACAAACAATGGCTAGCGAAGCTGCGTGTTTTATACTGGCTGTCATGCTAGCTTAATGCTAATTTCATGAAACTTTCCTCCATTGCATAATTCCACCTAACAATACCATCATCTCTCTTTCGTTTCGCCATGTTTGAAAGCTGTGTACAGAAGAGCTCCTGTGCTCCTATTGGTCAATGTCACAGATTTGATGTAACCCGTGATGGTTGCTAGTCATGCTAGTCTTTCTGTCGGGATGTCGTGAAACGTCCACTATGACACACTATATGAGATAAAATGATTGATTCTTGCGTCCCGATGCCCTATGTCAAACGGATCATGCCAAAATCAGCCTGATATCGAGAAGTCTGAACTGGCACAAACCCAAATTTCAGAATCATAGTGTGTATGTATAGATTTACTATAAAAATATATTCATGACACAATATTTTCAATAGGCATGAAGTGAGAGCTCCACACCAGAAGAATGAAGTGTGCCCACATTTGTCTATGCTCTGCTATGCTATCCATAAATAATGTTTTCTATGTGTGCGTTCACTCAAGCACCCGCTCTCCTGTGTGTTTGTGTGCAATCTTGCATGAGCCAATATGAGCTGATGTGTATGTAAGCACGCATGTGCCCGCTGCTGCTGTCTGTGTGTTTTATAAACACATACGAGGTCAGTGTTATGTACCGAAACTAGACAAGGACACAGGGATCCCTCGACACGCTTGACATCTGCCTCTCTGGCTAATGCCTGAAATCAACTGAGCAACCTCCAAACAGCATCTAAGCAACATCTGAACAATGTCCCAGCTGAACTCCCCTCAGGGGATGAAGTCTGCGCTCACCCTCACCTGCCACTCAGAAGGACTGTGCTCTGTTTCACTAAGGTGATAAACACACTTCACACAGCATGCTGGACACAATGAAAGGCAAGAGGAAAAGGTTCTGCCTTAGAGAAACGAGGGGCACGATGAGACATCGTTGATGAACTTGAGAATAACTTTACGAATCTGAGATGACTTGTGCTTGTGCATGAATTTACTTCTCATACAGCAAGTTGATATATTGTCATTTTTCTTCTGCATGTCAAAGTCAACTTTATTGTTATTTTTAGCACATTGCATGGCAATAGTTAAAAACGAAACAGTTCCTTCAGGGAACAACGGTGACACTCATAGTGGATGTTTACAAGGACTAAGAGAACACAACAGTAAATATAGCTGCAAGCAACAATTATTGGGGTTCAGGCACTTTAAGGCCTTAAAACACATGCGTTAAAAGGTATAATGTTTTAATTCGTGTTTAAACATTAATTCAATGTTTCAATATTTAATGAACAATTCGAAGGACAGCGGCGTTCTTAGAGGCAAAGTTGCTCAGAATGAGGAGTTCTACGATGTGGTATGAAGGTTGTGGATGTGTGCGAAAAATCGCATTATACAATCCTTTATTCACATGAAAAACGCAAAGGCACCCGTGGTGGCTGATTTCTTTCGAATTTCTCACAGGTCTGTAGGGTCGTGATTCAAACAGGCCCAGTAAGTTTCATTCCGATCGGCCTCTGTTAACCTTGTCTGATAGGTGCTTAAACTTCATTGGCCGATGGTGGCCATGTTTTTTGAGATACACGAATGTCCTCATAGACAATCATGACACCTTGGACAAAGACACTGCATGCCAATTTTGGTCAATCGGACTAACGATTAAGTAGTTATCGCCATTTCCATGTTTTTTTCATGTTATAGTGCCACCAGTTAACCTTTTTGCTCACCAGCCACTGTGGCTAGTGGTTTTCCAAAGTTACTTGCCACTCAACATTTTCACTGGCCACAATTTTGACATTGCTACCATGGGGAAAAACTTCCATATGATTTTATAGTGAAGTAAATACTACAGAAAAAACAAATGTAATATTTACATTAAAAAGTTAGTTCAGGCAAGAATTTAAAAATAGATTAAATAGACTAAGTAATTTCTATATTAGTACTCAATTTAAGTTTATAGAAATTAAAGAATAAATATCAACATTATAAAATTAAGTAAAACTACTCAACTTTTCTGATACTGGTGTTACCATCATGCACTAGGCCTTGAATAATTAATGAGGTCGATTTTTCACTGTTTTCCAGCTGTTTTTACATTGTTTTATAATTGCTTTTGTGGTTATGTTTAGTAACTTGCCATTTTGTGTCATTTTCTACTCAAAATGCCACATTCACACAAAAATGATCCATCGAATGTTACCGTCATTGTGTATTGTGTACCAAGTATTGAGGTCTCTGTGTTCAGGTGCCGTGTTATTTCTAATATGTAGATATGGTGTCTACACAATATCTATTGTATTATTTACTTAGATTTTTTTTAAGTAAAGTATGCACTTTAAAAGCATGGTTTGTTTCAGTGTTATATTGTGTGAGTAAAATGTATTGCAAAAGAAACTTCAGCTAAGTAGAAATTACTCAACTTTTTACTGGCCAAGTTAAAATGACTTATTTTCTTTGTTAATTTTACTTAACTTAGTTAAGTAGAGTTACTTAATTCCATATTTGAAATGTGAAAACCTGCAAAAGAAAAATTAAGTAAATTTTACTACAGTGTAGATATGTTTAATATTATCTCATAATTTGACAGTAGGTACTGCAGTAGGGGCTGCTGTCACTTTAAGACCTGACGCACTGATCCATTATACCGTTACACATGCATTTTCTTTCTCAATTTACGTTCACTTAAATAAACGTAAACATAAATGACTACGTGATTACTCTCCAAGACCAGCATTTTGACATTATTTTGTGTGTATTTGACTGTTTAGGCACAATAAGTACAGAAAAAGAACTCAATTTAGCACTGAGAGTCGGCTTTACGTGTGCGCGCTTTGGGTATGAGCACAAAATCTGCGGGAATGAGTAAAATTATGTGCAATACGAACAATCCCACGCCCTGTAACAATATTCATCCAGAGCAAATGAAAGGAGTGAGTGAGGGAAGGTGGGTTTGTGTCAACTCGCTGTCAGAGAGATGAGAGAGAGAGAGAGAGAGAGAGAGAGAGAGAGAAAGAAAGCGCAGATGGTATTGTGTGTTTATTCTGCGGAAAATGAGTATTGGAAGTTTTTCATATATTATCGATACATATCAAAAAATTTATATTTATAACACTACATTGCACTTAGTTTATTATTTCAGATGCCCTTTTAAACTGTGTAAAAGTTACTTAATATTCTGAATATCAGTCTGGCTTGCGTGATAAAGTTCTACTTTATAAAGTTGTGCTGTGAGCACAAATGTACCAACATGGCTTTCACTTGTATCAATGCTTCCTTGAAGAACAATTATCACTGCTTCACCTCCACAGTAATGGCAAACAGACGAGTTCTTTAATGTTGCCCCTCATCAGCTGAGGCTCATTTCTTACCGTCTGAACTCCGGTCGCCTCCTCTCCACTCCTCTCTGATGGAACCTGTTATGATGTCCAGGGAGATTACAGTTCTGTATCATTCACACAAACTCCAGTCAATAAATGAGTCCCTGCTGTCTGCTTGTAATGTGATGTGATGATTCATTATTGATGCACCTTCAGCTATCAGTTCTAATGATATTGAGAACAGCACTTCTTGCTACCATAATGGGTCACTAATAAAAGCAGCAACAAGCATGTATGCAAATAAACCAGACGTGGTCCTAACCACCAGCGTGATGGCAATAATACAAAAGATTGCAGAAATTAATATGGGTGTTACTGCACATTTAGACAAACATTTTCTGGCTCATTTAAGAGTTTTAATATTTCACCAGAAGTATGTTATACAAACAAATGGTTCACACAGATTATATGTGCCGCTTAACCCAACCTGAACTTTGACCCCAGTGATACTAGTGTTTTCCTTGCCAAATGTATGACAGGAATTTGTAAGAGATAATTAAAACTACTCCCAGTTTGTTTTCGTCATTAAAGGGATAGTTCAACCAAAAATGAGAATTGTCATCATTTACTCACCCTCATATTGTTCCAAACCTGTAAGAGTTTCTTTTTTCTGTTGAACACAGAAGAAGGTATTTTAAAGAATGTTGGTAAATGATGACAGAATTTTCATTTTTGGGTGAACTATCCCTTTAAGTAGATTAATTTTTGTCTCTCACAGTACTATAAAATAGAAATACACTTACTATAGAAACAGACCTCCTGTTTTATTAATATTTTCAATTTCTAAATATTAATTATTTTTTCATACCTTATTATTTGATAGATGGATACAATTTTTCTTGGTAATTTCATCCACTTGAAGACCTCATTAAACTGAAGGGCTTTTATAAAAGTAAAATACCTTCAGTAGGAAATACAACACAAGAAATTCTTACTTTGCAGAATCACCACCAATAAATCGTAAACGTTTTAGGTCACATTAGGTCTCTGCAGTGTTGGGGAAAGTTACTTTTAAAAGTATGCATTAAAGTATTGCGTTACTCCCTAAAAAAAAGTAACTAATTGCATTACTTAGTTACTTTTAATGAAAAGTAATGTGATACGTCACTTTTGCGTTACTTTACTTGTTACTTGAAAAAAGTAATCTGATCACATAACTCGCATTACCTGCATTACTGAGACGTACGTGAACCACAAGAAATAAGTGTGTGTCAATGTAAATAAGGAGATATCTAATGCAATGTCAAGATAAAGAACATCCCATAAAGTTTCCAGTCACTAATGCATCATCCGTTTATAAAGTTTACCACAGCTCTTTCGGGAATCAGGCAACTTTAAATCAGACAACTCCTCTAAAGTCAGTCAGAGTCTGATGATGGTAGTTCTACAACCTACAATGACTAACGACTAAAATCGCTCAATAAATCTACCTGTGACGTTAATGTCTTTTCTCCTCATGACTTCTCGCAGAAGATACTTCATCATTGCACTGTAACAGTCTCCCATATGCACTCTGAGCCGTTATAATTGTGAAATTAGCTTTGTGATTATGCCTCAGGTGCACCCGAGGCATGTCGTGGGTTCTGTCGGGAATATATTACTCCCACAGTGCTCTCAGCTATATGGAAGTGTTGAAGGTGGAAATTTTATTTCAGATTGCGTTGTAGGCTAATGACGAGCGGAGAATTCTAGGGTGATAGAAAGTTCAAGAGAACTTTATGACTTCAAGGCTGCATTTATTGAATCAAAAATACAGTTATATTGTGAAATATTATTACAATTTAAAAGAACTGTTTTCTATTTGAATATATTTAAAAATGTAATTTATTCCTGTGATCAAAGCGGAATTTTCCGCATCATTACTCCAGTCTTCAATGTCACATGATCCTTCAGAAATCATTCTAATATGCTGATTTGCTGCTTAATAAACATTTCTGATTATTATCACTGTTGAAAACTGTTGTGCTGCTAATGATATTGTTGAAACCGCAATACATTTTTTCCCCCAGATTCTTTAATGAATGACAAGTCCAAAAGAACAGCATTTATTTAAAACAGAAATATTTTGTGACAATTTAAATGACTTTTCTTTTCTGATCAGTTGAATGTGTCCTTGCTGAATAAAAGCAACTTTTGAATGGTATATGTTATATAATACTTTTAACTTTTAAATTTCAAAAAAATATATTTTAATATTTGTTCTGGGGGATCAAATGTAATGTTTTAGGACCCATATTGATGTTTATAGCTAAAGTCAAATTCTGTTCAAGGCCATTTCAGCTTTTTTTTTTTTTTTTTTTGTCATCTTTTTGCAGAATATTAGATATCCGAAGCTTCTCCAAGGTAAACTGCAACAAAACAATGTCTTGAGTTTCTAGAAAGTCAGAAAAAGAATAAAAAATGCTCAATTTTGTGTGCAGAGCACCTTATCTGTGCTGTCAACAAAAAACTCACGGACACGCTGTTTTCTCATATCATACAGGCCACTGCCCCAGGAGAAGAGTTCTCATAAGTGTATCTGGTGAGACATCAATATATTATTTTAAGGATGTCTTGAGGTATGTCACAAGTTTCGGTATGAGTGAGAAGCTGGTGGGTTTGCTGTAGAAGGATTAGTAGTGAGTATTTATGACAGTACTCTCAAGACAAGTGCAGCACCTACACACACAAACGCATGACACACACAAGAGACCGCACCGCGGCCGAGCTGTACATGACACACCGCAGAATTATGTCACATCGGTGCTGCGGATGAGATGGATAGAATCATTTATCTGCCAAATGAGAAGAGGGAGACAGGGAGGAGAGAGAGGCCAGAGAAAAGATAGATGTCAGATGTGTGTGTATGTGTGTAAAAGAGAAATGAAAATATAGTATGCTGCAGCGGTTCAGTGTCACTGAGGTAAATTTTCTGTCAGTTATGGAAAGAAAGGAGCTGTGGAGGATGTCAGGTCTGGTGTCTCGTCTTTGCATGATGTGTTTGGAGTCCATCAGATCGGATCTGAGCGCTGACAGATTCTCTAAACACTGACTATACAAACTTTCTATATCTGCGTTATTCTGAAGAAGGCTGGATTATGAACTGGACCAGAGGTCTTGGTCTGTCAGGGGCCTCTAAAGCATCTCCAAAACCGCATGTCCAGAGGTCTTGCAGGATATGATCTGATAAAAATTATATACTGTATTTAACCGGATACTGACCTAAGTCACATTATTTACTAGATGTACCAGTTTAGAATGTAATACTTGTTTTCCATCCATATCAGTTTCATCAGAACTAATTTATTTCTCCATTTACTTGTATTATAATTTAATAAGTTTAACAGAATCCAGTTTGGCCTAAATTAAGCTTTAATTTAAAATTAAAATGTTATGCTACCATAGTTTATTATTTTGAGTGCACTTTCTGTTAAACCCATTTGTGACATTTCATCTTTCTGACATCATACATGTATTTAAAGGGATAGTTCACCCAAAAATGAAAGTTCTGTCATTAATTACTCACCCTCGTGTCGTTCCACACCTGTAAGACTTTAGTTCATCTTTAGAACACAAATGAAGATCTTTTTTATGAAATCTGAGCGCTTTCTGTCCTTCTATAGACAGCTACGCAACTGACACTTTGACGCTTCAAAAAGTTCATAAAGAGATCGTAAAACTGATCCATATGAATTGAGCGGTTTAGTCCAAATTTTCTGAAGAGACTTGATCGCTCGCTTTGATGAACAGATTGAATTTAGGCTTTTATTTATTTTATTTACTTTATTGTGTTCCGAAGATGAACGAAAGTCTTATGGGTTTGAAACGAAATGAGGGTGAGTAATTAATGACAGAATTTTTAATTTTGGGTGAACTATCCCTTTAAGGAAAAGACACCACAGACTATTTTTGACCATGTGGTTTACTGTTATGGGGGAAAGAAAATACAGTCAGTATAGTTTTTAATTTTTGTGAATAAATGCAAAGTTTCTCAGGGGATCGCAAAACTTTTGCGAGAGAATGCAAAAGCACTGACATATTTTCCCTCCCATCTCATTTTTTTTTTTCCCATCACCATGTCCCTTTAGGGGCTCCGTATGAAAGTGGGAAATATTATACTTAATTTATCAGCAGTAACTCTTCAAATAAAATGATAAAGTAAAAAAAAAAAAAAAGTTTTTAGCAAAAATAGCACCACTTCCTGATAATGACCCACTTATACTTTACTCAGAATGCTGCACTCAGCTGTGTTTCTAATGGACAAGGGTAGTAATTTATGTTGCACAATATCTCTATTACCAAACCGCATTATAAACCACACACACACATTGTGTTCTGGCCTTCAGTCAGCACTGAAGGATTAGTTTCCTCTCCAAGCGCTGACTGATTTTTCAAAGCACAAACAAAACTCTTTTTCTGCTATTATGGTAACAGAAACAGTTTAGCAAACCAACAATCTTAGAGGCAATTCCATCTTCAGTCTGTTGGGGTGTGTTTTTTGAAGAGCAGTTTTCAATCATAGCAAAGCAAACCACAATCTGGTTTTCTCTACAGTGTCACTGGGTTCATGTTTTATATTCCTTACAAATTAACCTTTTGCTACACCCGCCAACTGGCAAGTAACCCTGTTTTATTTAAAAAGCCAGCTTTTTCTCTCTTTTTTTTTTTTTTTTTTCTGTGGTGAAAGTAATTTTGGACTCTGTAGGCAGCATTATGGAAATAATCGAGAAAGCCATTCATGAAGTTGAGTTTACAGGCCTCTTGTCCTCTATGTGAATGCCCACTTTGAGAGAAGTGAAAGGTAAAGGATATGTGGAGGGTGTCCATGTCTTGCACAGGTTTCTGGACCGGAATTAGATTGAATTAAATTTGGCAGCACATTCAAATCCATCAACCCCTGACAAGTTAAATCCAATTTTCAACCTCTCCATGTCTGTCACTATTGCTTTCCGTTACGTTGGACATTTAAACACTGAGAGGTTATCTACTCACTGGAGAATTTGTAGTTTCAGCAGAAGGGTAAAATAATTATTGGACTGTTGTGCCTGGGTCACTGTTATAGATCTTGAAAAGATTTTTGATTGATTAAATCTTTGATTGATTGTAAAGACACTTTTCTTCTTTGATGACGTGTTTACTGGGGCAAGGGTGGGACAACCTGTCACTCACATGAGATCCACCAATAGCAAACCACAACCATCTAATCATTTTTTTTTTTTTCAGTAACACTTTAGAATAATTGTTCGCCATTAATAAGTAACTATGCAGGAAGTAATGCAGGACTAATGAGTAGTACTACATTAACACTTCAGCTACTACTATTAACCTATATAGAAACAAGCTTAAATAATCAGTAAGTAATATCAAATTTAGGACTAACATAGTTCCTTATTAGCTAATCAATAATTAGAGACTGAGATTGGCCTTATTAAGAACTAATAGAATATAAAGAATTACTAATTAATTACTAATCACAACATTAAAGTGTCTGAGATGTGAGCAATTGTCTTTTTTTACTCTCAACGTGGTCATAAAATGCATCATTAATTACTCAAGTGTTACCTGGTCACTATGCAGGAACTACTAGTGATCAGGACCATTATTTTAAAGTGAAAAACATCTTTTTTACTTTAAAATAATGGTCCAGATCACTAGTAGTTCTTGAAGATTGTCCTTTTTTACTCTCAATGTGGTCATAAAATGCATCACTAATTACTCAAGTACCTAGTCATTCTTACTACTAGTGATCTGGACCATTATTTTAAAGTAAAAAAGATGTTTTTCACTTTAAAACAATGGTCCTGATCACTAGTAGTTCCTGCATAGTGACTAGGGAACACATGATTAATTAATGATGCATTTTATGACTATATTCAGAGTAAAAATGATGACTGATTACGTCTCAGACACATGATAATGTTCTTTACAATTTGTCCGTTAGTTAATAGTTATTAATAATGGTAATCTCAATAGGTAATTAGTGATTAGCTAATAAGGAACTATCTTCTAAATTTGATATTACTTACTGGTTAGTTAAGCTTGTTTCTATATTAGTTAATAGTAGTAGCTGAAGTGTTAATGTAGTACTACTCATTAGTCCTGCATTACTTCCTGCATAGTTACTTATTAATGACGGACCATTATTCTAAAGTGTTACCTTTTTTTCTTGTTCAGAAAGCAGTTTCACTCCAATATATAACAATAGGGAAGAAAAGATCCATCCATCAATGAGATGAGATGACTGACAGTTATTGTGCAGTTAACAAATAACCTAGATATCATCAACTGCATATTCAGTGAGATCTGCACCTGCAACGGTTTCCAAAATCAGAATAATTCAGAGCAAAAATATCAGTAAACTTACTATTCTGCATCTATGAAAAGCAAAGTTTAGCAACACTGGAGCTGCATCCGTCTACGTGCATTTCTCCAACAATGCAGATAAAAGCGTATGAGTCAGGCCTTCAAATGGCTCTTGGTTTGAAAGGAGATACGCAAACACACTCTGTGAAGATGTGACCATGGAGTGTGTGTTCTCGCTTCACAGATGCTGTTCTGTTCGCTTTCACTCTTCATGGCTGAGCAAATAATTAATGACAAACAGGATGAGTTTTGCTTTACGTGATGTGCAAAAACACATTCAACTCCTCCCCTCCTAACACAACCTAGATTTGAAAAGCTCATCTGGACAATTTGCATGCAAATGACGCGTCATTTTTCTTTTGATATTTATTGCTTACAGTGTCTCCGCATTTGCAAGTCTGTATATAAAAAAAAAAATCTCAGTGTGGAGCGAACAATTACGTGAGGCGAAATAGGAATGATTAGAGATGCTGCGAAACAGTATCGTGTAAGTTGGTGTTGTTATTATGTGTTCACATTGACCTTTTTCTCTTTAGTTATGAGGATTTGCATAATGACTGACTTGGGAAGCTATTCAAGCTAAGATGCTGGATAACTTTATGACTTCATAAATGACAACTTTTAACATTTAAGATGGAATCAGGCCTCTTTTAAAAAAAGTAGGCTAACCACAACCTTTAGCTAATAAATCCTCATTTAACTGCAATATGGTAATTTCGCCTTGTTAGTGGATAGTGCATTAATCCTAATTTACTTAACTAGACACAACAGCACTTACCACTGACCTTTACATTTCATTGCTAAAGATGCTGCTTTTATATTAATCTTTAATCAGATCTCTCAAGGAAAGGGAGAGTGGGGACAGTTGCAAGACTTTTTGCATTTCCTTCAGTTTTTCAGACACTGTTTGTATTGGAAGGCCAACATTTTAATACATTAAACCCACACCTGTCAGCTATCCACCCACACTGCTGTAACATGTACTTATGATAAAATATGTACAATTTATGCATGAATAGACAAAGTCATATGTTGCGTCTGACCCCATAATAGGGGACGGTTGCAACAGTCCACAGGGGCAGTATCAGCATTCATTAAAATGTAATAAATGGTCACATGTGCCTCCAAAGGAATGGTCACATGTGCCTGCTTTTTTTCCAGGTAGGAGGAGGGGATAACTGAGCATGTGCAATTTAAATATCATTACTGTAGCTTATTCCTGATTGGAGGAATAAGCCATGTTGCAACTGCCCCTTGTTGCAACCGTCCCCACTCTCCTCTACTAAAAATAGACCACCAGTCACATTGGCAATTAAACTGATACTTGAGCTAATCAGCCTTGCCGAAACTACTGGAAAAGCCCAATTAATTGAGCTTGTGAAATTCTAATCATAGTTTCATTCTAGTGACGTTAACGCCAAGTAAACTGCCACACATTAATTTGGCTTCATTTTCATTAGCTTGCTTGATAGTGCAACGGAAACAGTAGCCTTTCCATTTCACTTAGCTTTCCATTAAATCAACAAATTAAAATGTCAGGGTGATGATCAGTCAAGCTGTTGGTTTAGCTACAAAACTGGTTAAATGGAACTTTAATGTGATCTTTTAAACAAGCAAAACCATTGCAGCACTGATTTGCTCGCAGCTAATGGGCAAAAAAACATTCTGTTGATCGGTCATGGAGATCCATCGCACATTCGCTCAATCCCCAAAGGCATTTGATAACAAATCTAGCCAAGCCAAAGGAAAAAAGACACAAGAAAAGCAATCATTTATTTGAAGCGCAGTGCATTCCGCCAAAAAGGCCACAGAGCAGCAGATAGCGTTGACAGCTACACAAAAACATTTGAGCGCCTTTTTAAAGGCAGACTGGATCTGTTATGCTGGTGACAACTTAACCGTCAGGCATCTATCACATCCTTGGAAATGGCTCTCCTATTTGCGAGCACCAGCTGACGCACAAAGACAACAATCTGTTTAGCGTGGCTCTTGCAGGGTGTATGGCGGGTCGCTGCTGTGCTTGTTCAGTGGAGTAATGAGGAAGAGTTTGCAAGTGACGGTTCTCGCTTTGTCATAGTGACGCATGAAAGAGGTTGAAAATAGTCAACCTGGAAAAAACAGGATAAAAAGTCTGTGCGGAGAAATAGCTTGACAATTCACTTTATTAAAGCACTAGTTCAATTTGTGAATGACAAAAGATGTCTTGCAGAATGGCAGAATATACACACTACAACCATTCAAAAGTTTGGGGTCAGTAAGCAGAGACATATAATATAAAAATATAAAGCAGTACAACTGTTTTCAACATTGATAATAATAAGAAATGTTTCTTAAACAGCAAATCAGCATATATTAGAATGATTTCTGAAGGATCATGTGACACTGAAGACTGGAGTAATGATGCTGAAAATTCAGCTTTGATCAGACTTTTTAAAAATAGACTCAAATAATAAAAAATAAAAAAAAGGTATTTTAAATGGTAATAATATTTCATAATATATAATTTTTCTGTCTCAAATAAAACCCATTGTGCCTGAAAAAATGACAAAGAGCTTGACTTCACTTAACTTGGCAAATGATGATTTATGAGCTTTAAGTCCATAAATTTGGATTTGTGGGTTGGCTCATTCAGAGTCTGAAATCTCATCTTTAACTCCCTCCTCATGGTGACATTTTCAAAAATGTCACAAGTGAGAATCATATGAAGTCCCTAGTGTGAGCGAACCAAAGCCACACTGCAATAACAGCAGCAGCAGCAGCTTTTGTTCCATCTCAAGGGTGAAGAAAATCTCCACAAGCACAGTTACATAATTGCTTTTTGGACCTATTTGACCTTTTGAAATTCATGACAATCATATGTTCCTGTAAAGAAGATTCACTGTCTTGAAATTCTTAATGCCAGAAGCACATTTGCTGCTAAGATGTGTTTCTTATATGTAATATTTACAGGCTTCTAACACGTCAGTCTGCAATCAACAAGTTCAAAAGCTAGTTTAGCTTTGGCAAGAAAAAAAAAAAAAGTGATTTTAAGATTCTGTTTCTGGGATGTTTGTAGATGTTGGGACTGGAAGATTTTGTAGTCATATTAATGCTCTGCAATTTTAAACAGCCATCGACGGATTTAGCAGCAGCTGTACATGTGGCCTTTGACATTATATTTTACAATGTATGCGTACTGATGAATTTAATGCTGAAATTTATTTAGTTTAGGCTTAAATAACTTGCAAAATTGTTGAAAGTGTGCAGCTAGACAAAATCAACAATACATAAATTCTCTCTACACTCTTGAAAAAATAAAAATAAATAAAAGAGCCCCTGCTTTAAATGTTGTGTCGACTGACAAATGGGGTCTCACTTGGGAGCCCCAATCACCTCAGTTTCATAAAAACGGCCAATGGAATTGGTGAGTGGAATTTGCATGCCAAGCCAAGCCTCATATATATGGGTATATAAGATGGCGGCACACATCCACGTTCAGTGGGCTAATCCAGGGCTGTGGCAGGAGGGATATAAGTTCTTTATTTTCTCCATCAGGCAGTAACCAAGACGCTCCCTATCTGTCAGTCACTATGACGTTATGTCGACTGACAAATGGAGTCTCTATGGAAAGCAGCACAACCACTGAACTGTATTACGAGTGTTGGCGAAGCAGATGCTGGCAAGCTGTAATATGCCCTTTTGGCAACTGCTGCCGCTAAGTCGTAACCTACCCAGTGCCCCATGTAAGCCCAAAAATGTAGTCCTCCATGCCTACAGGGTGGAAGAGACATGGAGACAGTCGTAGCTGCTGTTCCTTTTGCATGTTACTTCATGGAAGAGTGCCTTAGCTCTCACATGGAGAGCATAGAAGGCACTCATATCCACCCCTTAGAGCGGAATGGTGCTGCAAGCGAAACATGAGCCAGCCTTCCCGCACTTTACCTGTTTGTACCCAACACACGGAAAGAAAACAGCTTAACCTGAAGATTGTAGAATCTCTTGAAGGTGCTCTGCATATGGCTACCAGAGAAGGGTCTGCGCGGCAATGCCCAGGAGGAGGCAACACTCTTAGTGGAGTGCCTTGGGTATGGTACACTAATGCGATGGCATCCATTATCCAGTGGGCCAGCCTCTGCTTGGAGACAGCCTTTCCAGAGTGGACCACAGGGAGATCCCAGGAAGGGATGAGGCACGGGTTTCGCCTCTTGGCGCCTCTCTGGAACCTAATGACCAGGTCATGCTTTCCCAGTGATCTACGGTCTACTGCAACATGATGTGATGTGCTGTGATGGCGGCCACATACACTTTCAAGGTGGAGGGGGGACAGCTTTAGCTCCATCTTGCAGAAAGGAAAGCACAGAACTGATCGGGGATCTCCAGGGGTCTTCCTGGCAGGAAGAGCACCACTCAGCGAACAGACACCACTTCAAAGCATAAGCTCGCCTAGTATAGGGAGCATTGGTTGTAGGCCACTTAAGTCCTTAATGTCCCATCCAGAAGCCACACATAGAGGTTCCAGAGGTCTGGATGTGGGTGCCATATGGTACACCATTCCTGAGAAAGAAAGTTCTTACTCAGGGTAATCCACCAGGGAGGGGCTGTCGTGAGGAGCATCAGGTTCGAGAACCAGGTCCGGGTAGGCCAGTAAGGCATAACCATAAAGACCTGCTTCTCGTCCTCCCTGACCTTGCACAGTGTCTGTGCAAACAGGCTCACTGGGGCAAGCTGTGTGCCAGCGTGTCCATGCTGAGGGATGCCTCTGTCAGGGAGCAAAAGAGCGGGCAGTGGGAGAATTCCTGGGAAGCAAACATGTCTACCTGTGCGTCCCCGACTTGACTCCAGATCAGCTGGACCACCTGGGGATGAAGCCACCATTCTCTCAGAAGTGTGAGCTGTCGTGAGAGCATGTTGGCTGCAAGATTGAGCTCGCCCGGGATATGAATGGTGTGGAGCGACCTGAGCCGCTGCTGACTCCAGAGGAGGAGATGGCAGGCAAGTTGTGACATGCGAAGTGAGCGATATATGCAACCGTCACAGTGTTGTCCATCTAGATTGAGTGGGGTGGGGGTAAATTAACCGTGACCTGCTGTAACATCAAGTTGTGTTGCATTGTGGGCTATGGATCTGCCTGAAATGTATATATTGAGTAGACTCACTCCCTCTGTCAAAATTAAGGGGGTTGAGGGTCTGTCCAAATAAAGGGAAGTTCACGAGTGTATGTCTAAAAGTGGAGTTAAAAGCAGCCCTGGTTTGCACAGATCTTTTTCTTCGCTTGTTTTTTCCAAGGAATATTTCGGTGAACAGTTCTTAAAGGCACAATATGGAACAATTTTTGGATTAAAATATCCAAAAACGAATCATTGTCCTTATATATAATTGTAATATATTATATAACGTTATAACATAACACTCAAATATATTTTTTAGTATGATTGTTTTGACCAAGTAAAATAGTGCTGCGTTACCCCACAAATTGAATTAATCAAATAAAGTGACCTGTATGTGTAGTAATTCAGCACTTTCGGCTATTTTATTAGAATGAAATAACATGTACGTAAATTTAAGTGATCAAATGTAACTGTAACAAAGTTTAAGTTCAGGGAAGGAGGTGTAACGTTAAACAAAACTTGAATCATAAAATGAACATAAACAGCAAAACAAAAGTCAGTGACCGACGGCAGCATATAAGCATAATAAAACAGCAACGTAAAATGCCCCAGGCCTGGTCCTCTATCGCTCTTCTCTGTCATGATTCCATGGGACTGGAGACCAGTGTGTCGCTCAAGTTTCTATCATTAGCATTCGCTACACTGGCCTCGTTCTGCTCCCAAGGTTCTCAAACCCGCCCTGCTTCATGCCACAGCAACTTTAATAAAACTTTAATATGTTAGCTCATCCATTAAAAATGATTTTTGCCTGAGTCACGTCCGATTACTTTCCAGATATGGAGGTGAAGATGACAACTCCCATGATTCCACGCTCATTCACGGCATCAAGCTACGCCTTTGTTATTGTTTTAAATAAGCGACCTCTAGTAACTTAAATAATGTGACTTTAAAAAACATTTTTCATAGTGTGAAGAACATTTAAAAAAATCTAAATAACCTATATACCCACTATAAAGAACCTCCTTTGCAATAGAAATGTTAGATGGATGTTAAAGGTTCTTCATAGAATCATAAATGTCAATAAAGGACCTTTATTTTTAAGAGTGTAGCCTAAATTAAGGGCCATAATCCTTGGTATTGTTAGACAGGAGCCGTCTTTCAATGTCATCGGGCCCTTCCTCTGCTGACTGATGAAGGATAACGACCTATTCCTCTTCCTCCTCGCCCATTTTTAGAACTCCATTTAATGGTTATTCTTTAATCAGTCAGAATGAAGCGCCTGGTGCTGCTCGGGAAAACAGCAGCCTTGTCAGAAACGAGACCTCATCTGGATTCCCCTGCCCTCAATTTCATGTGTGATGCCGGGTCACGTATGAAAAAGCCAAGATGCCTGGTTCTGCAATCTGGTTTGACAACCGTACAACAGGTTGGGCTTTGAAAATACTAGTTTTAAAATCCCATAAAATAGATGAACAAAGGCAGAACAAAAGGTGGATCAAATTTCACCACAAGATCAAAAGGGGGAAAAAATGAAGAAAATTAAGCCTATTTGTTACATTTTCTTGATAATTATGCATATTTCAGATAGTTGCATTATATTACAGTAAAAATTACTAATTAAAAACAGCAGAACTAATATTAGGAATTAGCTATCAAAGAATTTATGCCTAAATTTAAATGTTTATTTCATAATTGAATATAATTTAAGATTTATTTATTTGAATTGCATATAAAATGACCATCCATTTGCATTGCACAGTTTTAACATAAACAAATTTTGCCAATCATTATTACATATTCGGGTCTTTAGAGACCCGGATCTATATCTAATATGGATGGATCTCTACCTGCCAGGATAATATAAAACTCTCCAGATATTAGAGTAACAATTACAGAAGAGTAAAATAAAGTATATTTTGTTACCTTTTGGAGCTTGGAAGGGTTCAGTTTGAGCAGATGTTTTAATACCATCAGCAGTGTCCAAGTCAGAGCTCATTTCCTCAGTACATTCAGCATCTGGCTCATATTCACGATCTCAAACATATTCTCAAAAGTGTCATTTTTAACATCTTCAAAATCAATATTTTGATTGCTGACAGCTTCTTCACCACATCCCCCATTAAGTGACAGTCACACTAATATTTAATTGCGTACAATAAATCGCCGAGTGGTTTCAAGTTTTGCTGATGATTCTTCCTTTTCTTTTTTTTCTGCCTGCACTAACTATGAGTGAAATGTCACATCATCATTGTATATCAGACATTGCAAAGCAGGTAAACTGCACTTAGTCATCAAAGTTTCAATTACTGTTGTGCAGAAAAAAAACATACTTACACTGTTACAAACTTCTGGTTGTTAGCAACCCTATACCAGGGAATACCGTTTCGACTGGATTTTTATTTTATTTTTTGTTTTAGATTTCTCTCATGCATTTGTCACTGAGAGTATGGGGGAAATGTCTTCTATTAATTGTCACAAATAACTGTAATGATGTACAAATCATAATGTTTCTAAACATAGGCTTTACTATGTTATAAAATACTTTTTTTTTTTTTCCCTTTACTCTGACCCAGACAATGTTCTTGACAGGTTTGCTGTGCTGTATGGACGGAGACTGTGCACTTTATTAACTGAGGTCAAGGCAAATGGATTAAATAAATAAATAAACTAATCTGAGGCACTGGCTTAGAAATCGTTGGTCATTAACTTCCTGCCCTCAGTGTCTTGCTAATGGAATTGTCTCCTGGATCTGACGGTGGATCTCAGAGCTTCAGAGTCTTCAGAGTTAAGCTGAGGTACGGAGAGAAGCCTAAAATCAATCTGAATGTGAAGTTAGCTGAAGTATCGCATGTCACGCTCATAGTATTTAATTCCTCTGACCCCACTGAGAAGTTTTGGAAGGAAATCCCTGTGTCTGATGATGTAATTCCATGAGCTCATTTCCTGAAGTGTATATGCTCTTGTCATGCTGTAAGATTTTTCAAAAAAATTCATAGATCTATTTATTCTTTATAAGGTGAAATTTTTCTAAGATACTCTTGATATACTTCTTAACTAGTGGGTTGCGAGTCAAAAATTGAGGGTTTAAAAAAAATAAATAAATAAATAAAAAAACATTAATTAAATAGAACTAACCATATAATCATAGGATAGCAAAATCTTATCAGGTTTTAAAGGGAAGGAGAAAACAGTACTTACATCTTTTGCAACTGATGCATCAAATCAAATTCTACAGTATTCATATCACAGCCTTTGACCAAGAACTTATTGCGGTTATCGTGCAACATGGCATGAAATAATGTCAAATAACAGCAAAAGAAATATACAGCATCATGTATTTTAACAGTAGGCCTACTGAAAAATGAAAAACAATATAACGCCCTAAAAAAATGTATGAATGAATGAATCAGACATGAATATATTTGTTCTTGTTGTTTATTTAGCAAGAAGCTGTTGAAAGAGTAAGTAGAATGACGTTTGAAAGAGAGAGTACCAATATTTAGAAAACGAGTCCCAGCTGTTGAAGGACTTGAAGCGATTCAGTTGTTCTGGTCATGTGCCCAAATTCACATTTACATTATAGGAAACAACATATTATATAGAAGGGTAACATACATTAGTGAGAACTTAGCTGGTCTTGGTGATTCATTTGCAAAGATTTACAAACTTACTGATTCTTCTTCACATTTTCAATTAAAGAAAAAGTTCACCCAAAATGAAAATACTGTCATTTAGAGTATGTTTACATGACAACGTACATACAGACGACATTTTACGACGTTTACATACAGACGACAACCCTGTCAAAATGATCGCCGTTCACACGGATCTGCGAAAATGACTGAAAACTTATTCTGCGTGCCAGGCCAGTAGTTGGCGATGTCACTTTGTAAAGAAACACTACGCACCTATAGACTGAACACATAATACACACATGACGTCACTGTTTTCACAAATTCCCATTTTTGTAGTTTACATGGAGACGAGAATGGTATAGTTGCACTTTAAAACTTGTATTTAAAAGTTTGAGTTTTCAGGCCCCCAAAATGCTGTTGGTGTATAAATAAATGGCCAAAATGCATATGTTTTCTGTTTTTAGTTGAAAATAGTGTTGTGTAAACGCCACATTATACTCACCCTCATATTGTTCCAAACTTGTATGCTGGTATTTTTCCTGAGGGTCTCAAAAGGAATAAAATCTTCATGCATCTTCATAGTGACCATGTCTGTAAAGCTCCAAAAAACAACAAAAATAACAGCATATGTGTTTAGAACATCATATATGTGGGTTCAGAATTGAGGACAGAATTTAAATTTTTGGATGTAATGTTCCTTTAAATAATAATGAAGCTGATTGACAGCTCAGTTGTAACATCTAAAAAAAAAAAAAAAAAAAAAATTCAAACATTCTGTTCAAAACATCCCATCTGAGAACATGGATGTTTCATATGGGATGTATGAGAGAGAGAGTAAGAGCTATACATTCTGTTTGTGGAAAGTTCTTTTCCATACAGGAAGTTTACATGTTACCACTTTTTTTTTTTTTTTTTTTTTTATTGCTCAAACAGTTTATGCATAACGAAGATGCAACCATCATTCAATACAATCAAAGCAATGTAAAAATTAAAGCAGAGCTCCAAATGATATTGTATCACACAGAAAATAGATTTAATATGATAGCATGTCAAATAATACTGAGAAATAAATTAATATGTATATATTTCAATAAATATATAGTTAAATAAATATTTAGAAACATATTGACACTTTAAGATGAATTCAAACATTAGAAAAGTATATTTTTTATAACGAATAAATTAACAATAATAAATAGTGCTAAATAATTGTAACAACAATGTATACCATTCCAGAACAATTTTGTCATTTTCTATAGAGCCAAGCAGGCTGCAGCATGCTTAAATGAACATCATCTTTCCCTTATAAATAACTTAAAACTGACAAAAAAAAAAAAAACAAAAAAAAAACAAGAAACTCTGCAATGCTTATTTTTTTGTGTGTGTGTGTGTGTAAAAAACTGTACAAACAGACAGCATAAGACATTACACACAAGTGTACAACAACACCAACATGAACAAATATTCCTTACATATATACAAAAAAAAAAAAAAAAAAAAAATGTTGTCTACTCTGTGACAGATATTTTGGATTTATAGAATTCAGTCAGTGACATTTCTATGATTTTACTGCATTATATTTTGTACATAAAATTTCAGGAATATTCAGCTTCATTTTGGAGGGTAAACAATTGTAGTAAACATGCAATAGTTGAAGCACTTCGGTCTTTTGGTCCAAAAAGAACACTGTAAGAGTTCGATAAGAGGAAAGCACAGTGGCAAAATGAGAAAATTACTGAACATGAATTCATCATATATATATATATATATATATATATGTATATATATATTCTAACGTGTTCACTAATTTCCTTAGATCCAGCATGAAAGATGAAGTGTGCCATTTCTGCATCACTTGCGCCACCAGTCGGATTGTTTCCAAACACTTCCCCTGTCTGCCATTGGTTGAAATACAAATAGCCCCGCCCACATCATGCTACTTAAAGTTCTGAAAGTGCCACAAAGCCAAAGTGTTCACACTCTTTAAGGAGACAACCTATAATTACTGTATACAGGTTATAAACCTAAAGCCATATAATTGTGTCTGCATATTACACCTGGACAAGGAGAAAGTATTTAAACTTCAAGAAAGGGTGTGAGGAAAGCTCAACCTGCTGTCATTTATTACCTTAGACTAATGAAAGATGGACGACGCATCTCCACTTATTCCACTGTAGAAAAATGAAGCCAAAATATCCCAGAAATGGTCGTTGTTGATTATGTCATTCGTAGCCACGCAGTAGTGATCCTGATGTCGAGCCGCGGTACCAAGGTCCTACCCACACTCCCGCAGACTCAATCGTAAACACAGCTGTCAATCATGATGTTACACCCTGATTTTATATCAACTAAAAACAAACGTACTAGAAAAATAAACAATTGAACAAGATAAGAAGTACCTAAAATGACAGAAACCATCTAAAATAGTTTGAAGTGTAATTGGAGTTAAGTTTGGCTCACGTCCCATTTGATTACATGGAGAGGGCGGGGTTTATGACCTATACTGCGGCCAGCCACCAGGGGTCGATTGAAATGTTACATTTAAAGTCATATGGAATGAAAATGGACCCCATTTCAAAAGAAATGAGCTAATCCTAAGCTTTCACCAATATATATTTGCTCTGTCTCTGAAACAAATCTTTGCATCTTTGTTGGCTAAAATCACTAAACCTTGTTTTTAACAATGCAATAAATTCCTGATGGGTAAAATCAAATCCCAGCTTGCACTGCGTTCTTGTTGAGAAGTTTTACTCATAACTTAACAATTGATATTTGATATTCAACAGTGCTTTGATCTACCTGCATTGACACTATTCCTTAAGAGCTGCTGTGCAGCCAAAATAATGTACCAGTTATCACTGTAAAGCTGCTTTGACACAATCTACATTGTAAAAAGCGCTATATAAATAAAGGTGACTTGACTTGACTTGATAAATAGGGCATAATATGGCATGCAATTGCAGTGTCTTGACTTCAAAGTTCAGGTTGCATGAGCTTCCCACACCACCCTAATATATGCTGCTGCATTAGAGACCTTTATAAAGGGATGTAGAGTCAAACAAATGAACAGTAAACAGATTGAAAATCATTATCATCCAAAATGCAGTTAATAGAACATTCCTGGTTTAACAGAAGAAAATAAAATCACATACGGTAAATATACAGCAATGTATGTAAACGGTTGATTTCATGTTTTTTTTTTTTTTTTTTGTGTATGGGCCCAGCACAAAATATCAGACCATAAGCACAAAAGAGCTTGGTCTTTTAAATATATATATTAAAAAAAGGCTAGTCAAAAACAAGCACCATCACGGAAAATCGTAACGTTTACACCAAATAAATAAATGGTGACACTTTATTTCTTTAGACATTCTGTTGACTATCAGTATAAGTAACACTGCACCTACATGTCAACTAACTCTCATTAGAGTATTAGTAGACTGTCTGCTTAATATCTGCTAACACTTTATTTTGATTCTCCCAAAACAGACATTTTTTTCTAACTTTGTAAATACATATCAACTTATTCTACAAACTCTAACCTAACAGTCTACTAATACTCTAATGAGAGCTAGTTTATATGTAGCTGCAAAATTACTTGCAGTTAGTGGAATGTTTAAAGTGGACTATCGAAATAAAGTGTAACTAAATGAATAAATAAATAAATAAATAAATCACTATAATTTGCTAATCTATATCACAGAGAGAGGTCCACAGTCAGATTCTCACAGGGCAAAACACGTCAAACCAAACGTAACACATCATTTTCACTACGTACATATGTACAAAGGCAAATGTCATTTTAAAAGCACTGCTGAAAAAGCTGTAGAAAAGAGCGACGAGAGATAGAGAGAGATAGAAAGGCATCTTGCAACAATCCACGACATGTCTGTCTGGAGCAGATGGGAAAGAGCGTCGGAGCGTGATTATATTCAGAGTCCCTGGGTGGTTTTGGCCGAGTCTTTAGTCTTGCTTAGAGGAACCCATCGCAACCCTGGACGCCGTCTAATAAGAAGGCACCATGTCTTTGATCACGGGTTCTCTGTTCAAATACGTCGCCCAGTAAACCAGGTTGAATGTCCCGAAAAGAACTGGGAACATGATACGAGACATGCGGTCGATTTTACTCACGCTGTTGAAGGTTTTCTTCGCCTCAGCTGGTTTCCCGTCGGCTTTCGTCTTTCCCGGTTCGGCTACACTCCCCTTGGCGATGGTGGGGAGGACCGTGTCCTTGGTGATGTTGGGGGCGTAGTTCGCCACGGCGACGGCATAGGCGTTGTTCTTCTTGATGACTGAAGCTTTCTCCTTTTTCTGTGGGAGATTGAGAGTTTGTCACTTTTAAGAAGTCAAAACTTTAAAATTAAAATGAAAAATAGGTCTTTTATATGCAAGCAATCACATCATTACCGCATGGTACAAGCTTATTGTCCTCTGCTGATCCTGCAGCCAATGCTTGTTCAACATTTAAATAGTCTGGTTCATTGTTTGCTGTAAGCTGGTCCTGCAGCACTCAGTTCCCCCTCCACCTCCCCAGCTCCACTTGCCTAGACCTGCTATGGGATTCATGTATGTCTATTTATGCAGCAGCAGTAAATCTTAAGCCTTGTTTACACTGCACACTTAAGCAAGTTTCCAGTAGCGACGTGGCTACCGGAGCTGATCTACGGCCACTCTAGTCAATGCTTGTGTTTACACCAGCCGTGCCGTGGCATGTTTCAGAAGCATCCCAGCCGCTTCGCTAAAGATAGGTTTCTTGCCTATTTTTGACGGAAACCGTGTCAAAGCCGCGAAGCTCAAACACAAAATAAAGTCAAAATAATCACCCTGTGTAGACTCCCGCTCATATTTCACATCACTAGGAGGCCAGAAATTGATGAGAAGAGATTTGAAGTTGAAAAACTTGAAATATTTTTGTTCTTGTCATCCATAACTGTATTAACTTCGTCTGTAGGCTACAGCAAAATAAAGTATGTCATAGCAAAAAACACAATTGATCCGGACAAAATATAACCATTTAGCCATTAAAAACATAAAAAAATCAAGGAAAACAGTGTCAGACAGGCAAATTTTGTGGTCTCGAGAATACAGCCACTTCACTTCTGAAATGCTTCTGGTGTGAGTTGACACTGTGTAGATGATGGAACAAAACCTTGCCGGATATATCCGTAACGTGCCGCAGATGCGTGCAGTGTAAACGTGGCTTTACATGCTTACAGCCAGTGTTGGGCGTAACGCATTACAAGTAATGCGAGTTACGTAATCAGATTACTTTTTTCATGTAACTAGTAAAGTGACACGTTACTTTTGAATTTACAACAAAATATCCGTGTTACTTTTTCAAACAAGTAACGCATGTTACTTTGTTGTCCCATTTATTGACTGACAGCTTTCCTGTCCCCATGTTGAGAGAAATCAGGAGTAAGTACAGAGGCGTTGTGTGCGCTGTGTAAACATGGTGGTTATTCTAGACGAGTTCTAGACTAAATGTGACCATACATTTACTCATTTACTTCTTCTGCGTCCTATTCTTCTTTATTCCACAGCGGAATTTTGAGTTTGAATTGCGTCCTCTATTGTATAGGCATGAATTTACATTTCCTTCAGCCTGAGGCTTATTCATTTCACTCTTGGGCTGCGTTCCACTGCACTTTTAGACACACACTTGCAAACTTCCCTATGCACTTCCCCTCGGGGGAATCCCTACCGCCATTTTGAAGTGTTCTCCATTTCCTGAAGTGGATGAGGGAAGTTTATATGGACAGACCCTCGTCCCCTCGATTTTGAGCGAATCTACTCTGATATACACTTCAAGCTGCTCTTTATCCCTCAATTCAGCGTGTTTGTGACATCACAGCAGATCACGCTTAACTGAAGTGTATGATATATTGATTATTTTAAGAATTAAACGCATAATAGTGTATAATATATTAATCATGTTGAGATTTAATCGCATAATACTTGTAGGCCCGGTTTCACAGACAAGGCTTAGACTAAGCCAGGATTAGGCCTTAGTTCAATTAGGACATTTAAGTAGTTTTAATAAATGTACCCTAGACAAAAACATTTGCTTTCAGTTAAAACAGCTCAAACATGCATTTTAGTCTAGGACTAGCTTAAGCCTTGTCTGTGAAACCTTATATTCACAGTTTATATTACTGATATTTTGTGTAATTTTATTTTTCTCCAACAGCTCATATACCTATAGGATATTTTCTCCAACAACTTATAAGCATATAGAATGTTGCATAAAACTAATTTAAAAGTACAAAAGGGGTTTAAATAATAAATCAGCTCCATAGTGAATTCCAAGTGATCGAGGGCTTAGTGCATTCCATTTAAACCTTATGCACGAGTTCTGCCAGTAGTGGGCACTCGTACAACATAAGCAATGACACACATCTGAGTCCACGAGACGGAGGGAGGTTAGCAAGTGAAGGGCATTAAAATTTAGAGTGGAATGCAGCTAAGGTGTAAAAGGCCCTTTACATTTTCCAAAAATAGAACTTTTGTTGTTGTTATAAAAACGCAAAGTAACGCAAAAGTAACTCAACACAATTAGTTACTTTTCTTAGGGAGTAACACAGTATTGCAATGCATTACTTTTAAAAGTAACTTTCCCCAACACTGATCACAGCAGCGTCTCTGTGTATCTATTAGCAGTAGCAAATCCATACTTGATCTGCAGAAGCAGCAGAAGAGTAGCAAGAGTCTGCCAAGACCAAATACATTAACATTGCTGTATTCAATAACATGCTTAAACTGAACTGGAAATATAAAAGCTCATTTAAAAATATTAAATACTATAATAGTATATAACCTATTTGGCATTTTCACCAACTTACAGGTTAAACTTTATTGTAGTTATGTGGGCGCTCAGTTTTTTCTGTCATTTGGCAGGATCATATTATAAAAGATGAAGCGCTTCACACAGACTATTTAAGACAGTATTGGCTGTGACTCGACAACAAATGTTAGACTAAGACATACTTCTCCACTCCTCTAATACATAAAACATTAGCCCTATATTACCCAGGCCTATATGTGTGAACTGCACGTGTCTCTTCATGTTTGTGCACTAATGGAGAAAGAAAGTTGTTATTAATGACTGTTTGTCATGTGTGGGATCTTGTGGCTTTGGAGACGCTCTGAAGGGAGGGTGGGATCTCATTCTTATTTTTCTGTGTGCGAGCGGCACCGGCACAGCGGAATTTTCCCGCTGCTGTTATGACAAGAACTTATTGAATCATGAATCTTCCTCCCTGTTCTTCATCATTAGCCTGCTCATCCTCGACACCTCCAGTTGTCCCATCAACTCCTCATCATAATACCGCTCATGTTTTACAACTACTGTGGTTTATCCGGCAAGTGGATGATGTATAACACACAAAGGCAGCATTCCCACAGTGTTTGGGATTGACAACCATATTTGAGGCTCAAATTGTCCTAGGGACTGGAGCAGATTGAATACTGTCAGTGTGGACAATGGCCAATACTCTTATTTAACTCACATAGGTGGTACAACAATTAGATAATGTTAATAGTATCATAGCTATTTGGCATTGTTTTAGCAAACTCGCATTCAGTATGGCTTCATTCTGGTGTGTAATGCCAAAGACTATAGAATAACACAAGACATGTCACTCGTATTGTTTTAAAATTACTCAATTACTTAGAAGACATGTTAGGGTTCTTTAGAGATATAATGTTCCAGCAAGTCTGCTTAATCAATTACCAAAGAAGCATGTCAAAATTTTTCAGGAAAATAAGATTCTCTTATCAAGGTGATACAATGTTCTGTAGCAAAAATGAGTAAACCCTCCTAAAAGTTACTAAATAAAACTGAATAAATTTCTGGTGTAAGTTTAAGGCAATGTTTGATCAACAGCTAAGTATGTTGAACCAAAACATTTAAAGAGAAGTAATTCCTTGACAATTAAAAGTGTTATATAGCCCACTGAATCATTCTCAGACTTAATGCTGACAACAATGGAAGCACTTGGAAGAGAACTGTCAGGAGACTTATTTCTTAGCACAAAAGAGGACAGTGGTACAAGAGGATTAACAAATCATTGTTTTAAGTGTGAAAATATAGCAAAAGTAGTGTTACTTTTGCTATATTCAAAAACAATGGACTTGTGACAAGGCCCCTGAAATAATCAGGCCTTCATTTTAAGCTTTCATTTAGTGATGATGGATTTTTTTGCTAGACAAAGAGCAGGAAAAATACCAAGCAAGTGTCTCAGAGCCAGGGAAAGCTATGAAAAGAGTGACTGTTTATCACAGAGTAAGATGCAGCCTGCAGAAATGACATGCATGGTTGTTGTTCTCATTGGAACTACCTACTGTAGCCAAAGCACAAAGTCAGTTAGCCATTTCCAAAGCCCATATTTACAAAATATAGATTCTGGGAATCAATACTCTGGTCTCATGAGACCAAATCAATAATTTTGGATCTAACAGCATACAAAATTTTATAGTGTTGCTAGAGGAGGAGTACAGTGAGAAGTGCCTGGTTCCCACAGTAAAGTTCAGTGGTAGTAAAGCTCTTATATAGGGATGTATGAGTGCTGAAGGTGTGAGGGAATTGTGTTTTATCAGTGCTGTCATGAATTCCCACACCACTGTGTAATTTAATACACAAACTTGAAACAGAGGATGTTACCCTTTCCTCATTCCCTGCATTGTTGGGCATTTTTTCAACATAACAATGAGGATATGCATTCTCCCAAGGTGAAAAACCTTCTGTGGACATGTATTGCACTCAATTTTCACACTCTTGAACGCCTGTGGGGGATTCTGTAGAGACGAGTTGAGCAACACTCCCCATTAAAGATCAGGGCATTTAAGGAGCTCATCATCCAGGAGTTAAACAGGACAGATGTGACAATTTGTCATGAACTTGTACACTCCGTGCCAAGAAGGGTCAAATTATGGAGGGCATATTAAGTGCTATAATATTATACATTTGCTGAATTAAATCTAGGGTGTACTCATCTGCAATCCTTAATTTAAACAAAATTGACAAATTTACTTATTTTATGGCTATTAATGACATCTATTTCTCAGTTTTTATTATGTATATGTTTAATACATTTTACTTTTGCCTTCTTTTGTATTTGTTCAGAGGGGGTGTACTCATTTATGCTGTGCACTGTATATGATGATTATATTGTGATGCCTTTCTCCACTGACGTTCTAAATTGTTCATAGCGTTTCTAAGGATGCTGATTTTTAGAAGGCAGACTATTAATATTAATTACCGTTATGTGTCCGAAGTTGTAAAGAGTGATACCATTGTGCAGCGTTCACTACAGTAACTTGAGTAAAAGTTGATCGAGTGGATCTCTGAGCTGGTGTGAGTGGGTGGAGATGGGTCTAATTTGCATATTCATGGCTCTGCGTATACTAAATGAGGCAAGAATGTAGAGTTACATTCAAGCTATTTTAAGGCATGAATAATTCTTTTTTTTTCCACAGGAAAAAGAAAACAAAAAACAATTAAATATGTCATTTTGGTGATCAAATATGTGTTTTAAGGAATAAAATTATTGACTACAGGGGGACTTTAAAGGGAAAGTCCTGCCTGATACGAGTAATACGAGATACGTCCTTAGTGATACGAGATGACACAGCAGTGAAACAGAACTGACTCTCACAGGTGTTTTGATGGCGAATGCGCCGAGCATTAAGTCTGTTTCCCCAGCTGGGTTTTTGGCACATGCCCGCAGGCCCTGCTCTCATTCCCGGTGTTTCAAAACGCCACAGACATCCACCTCCACCTCCCCCTCATCCGAAAGCTGCACCTCTCCCTGACGTGCTGATGAATGCGCTTCGGGAAGCAGCGCTGTGGTAATTAAAGAGAGTGACAGGAACTAGTAATGCATCAGTCTAAACGCAGGATGGTTATTAAGAGAGGCCGTTTGCTACACTGTCAGCTCAAACACTACTGAAATTCAGATGAAGATGAAGAGCAAACCAGGACTAAAACAATGAATGATCACTGGAAATGAGTTTGACTGCTTGCTACTCCCTAGAAGTCACTTGGATGCCTTGAATCAAATCAGTGAAGATCTCCTAAAGGTTCTGAGTGTCAGGTCAGAGTGTAATACACGGTTTGATAGCATCTAAAATCAACCTTGTTAAACTGAGCTTGTTAAAATGACACTGACAACGTGAACACAACCTGTCAAACAGCCCTCAGTGAAACAAATGAAATGACAATTTAAAATCCCACAGAGCCTATTTCATGCTTAAATTATTTATTTATATGTTATTTCAGAAAATGTATGTGGCAGCTTCTGAATAAACTATAGGAAATTAATCTCACAAAATCATAGTTCACCCCAAAATCAAAAGCTAAAAATGCTATATATGTGTATGTACACACACACACACACAATAAATATTATGTATTTATTTACATAAAGAAAATTAAGCCTTTTTTTTTTTTTTTTTTTTTTTGCCATTTAAAATATTTTTGAATTGTGATTTTTTTTTTTTTTTTCCATTAATTATGCCATGCAATATTAAAAACAAATCTGTTGGCGTTACATTGATGAGAACGAAATTTATTTGCATTATGGCAATGCGAATAAGGCTTCCGCTTTTTTTAATGAAACAACTTTGCTTCGCTTTTTGGAGTGAAAACATGACTTGGACATTATCTTGACAGGTTAAGTAAGATTCACCATATCTATTAGATTGATTAGATCCATTTCTATTGCATCAGACACCAAAAGACCTTTAAAATAAGAAATGTAGGTCTACTTTCTGTGACTGTGACAGAGGAAGACAGTGCCAAAATCTGCATAAACATACCAATTCTACAGGCTGTCATTTCTGATTGGCTGACTGACCTTTAGTGGGAAGAATGTGATTTGTGGAGAAGATTTGTAAGCTAATGAATAAGCAATGATCTTGTGCTACAGAGTATGACTAGGGAAGGAAGGAGACCCTTATAAAAACCGATATTAATCAATCCTAGATAATGAGAATAAGACTCCAGATTTGATTGTGTGGATGTGATGACAGTCTGTCAGAGATTCAGAGTGATGGTAAATTTCAGGGTTGACCTCACTGGATTACAATAATTCTTTGCAGAGCATTAAAATCTCAATAGTCATTAAAATCATTTAACTGGAAAATAGCATATAATGCAGTTTTGCTTTGGATTAATTTTAACTGAATGTGCTGTCATAAGCCTTGGCTGCAAATAAATGTCTCTTACTGTATATTCTGGTCTATAAATCTTGGATCGTCTTTCCATTAATGGTTTATAAGTTTTAAAACCGCTAAGCCCAAGTATTAAACTTTGGAGCATAACTTGTACTGTTTGTACACCAAACATAAATGACATATCAAACCATATCTGCATCATGAACCATATCTAGACCACAATATCATAGAGATTTTTAACTTTGGCCATAGGAACTTTTGGAACACAGGAAGTTCCTGAGGTTCGCTTTCAGGGGCGAAGTGTACCAATATCAGGTTCTTCCCTTCGGCCTAGCTTTATCTCCCCGCACCTTCACAAAATGCATGGATGCAGCTCTTGCTCCGTTGCGACTCCAGGGCATCCGTGTGTTGAATTACACAGACGACTAGCTCATCCTGGCACAGTAAGAGCAGTTAGTGGTTCAGCATCGAGATGCTGTTCTCGCCTACATGAAGCGTCTGGGGTTATGGCTAAATGCAAAAAAGAGTGTGCTATATCCAGCTCAGAGATCCTCTTTTCTAGGTGTGGTTTGGGATTCGGTCTCGATGATCTTTGGGATCTCCGGCTCGCGTAGAGGCGATTATCACAGCCATAAACAAGCTGAAGCTAGGCCAGTCACTCTCTGTGAAACAGTTTCAGGCACTGTTAGGTCTGATGGCAGACCTTTTGGCCTGCTGTACGTAAGACTTTTACAGTGGTGGCTCAAAACCAAGGGGATTTCCCTGAGGGGAAATCCATTTCGCATGATCATGCGGCGATGCCTTCGTGCTTGTGCCATGTGGAAGAAACCAAGGTTTTTTTCTCAAGGGCCGGTGTTGGGAGCTCTTTGTCGTTGTGTAATGCTTACGATGGATGCGTCCCTCACCGGCTGGGGGGGTGATCATGAGTGGTCACTCGGCTCAAGGTCTGTGGAGGGGTCATTATCTTTCCTCGCATATAAACCAGTTGGAGATGATGGCTGTGTTCCTGGCACTCAAAAACTTCCTCCTAGATCTCAGGGGCCATCATGTGTTGGTCCGCACCGACAATACAGTGGTGGTCTCGTATTTAAACCATCAGGGGGGTCTGCATTCGTTCCCCCTTATGCAAGTTGGCACACCAGATCCTCCTGTGGGCCCAAGGGAAGTTGCTGTCAGTCAGGGCAGTATACATTCCAGGGCATCTGAATCAGGAAGCAGACACCCTGTCGAGGCAGGGGCTGAGGCCCGGGGAGTGGAGACTTCACCCCGAGGTGGTAGAGCTCCTTTTGGAGCACTTTGGGAACGCGGAAGTGGATCTGCTTGCGCCTCGAGAGACGACTCACTGTCCTTTGTATTTCTCCCTCACGTATCCAGCCCCTCTGGGGTTGGATGCGATGGTACAGATGTGGCCGAAGCTGCGACCTGTACGCCTTTCCCCTGATTGCTCTGCTTCCGGAAGTTTTGGAGAGAGTGCACCAGTACGGGGTCCAGTTGCTACTAATAGCCCCATTTTGGCCGGGCCGAGTTTGGTTTTCAGACCTGATGTATCTCCTTGACGGCTCTCCCCTCGAGATTCTGGTCAGGAGGGACCTACTCTCACAAGCGGGGGGCTCACTCCTTCACTTCCTCTGGAGTTGTAGAAACTGTGGGAGTGGCCTCTGAGGAGGCACAGCTCATAGATTCGGGTCTCCCTACTGAGGTAGTGAAGGCCATACTCCAGTCCAGAGCTCCCTCCACAAGGAGGCTTTATTATCTGAAGTGGAACGTCTTCTCTTCTTGGTGTAGAGAGCGTACAGTTGATCCTGTTAACTGCCCAGTTGGTACAGTTCTGGAGTTTCTTCAAGGAAATTTCTCTTCAGGGTTATCCCCTTCTACACTTAAGGTTCACGTGGAGGCCATTGCGGCTTACCACATTCCTGTAGAGGGTGCTTCTCTGGGAAGACACTCATGGGTTACTCGCTTCCTTCGTGGTACGTTAAGGCTGAGGCCTGCGGCATGTCAGAGAGTTCCGACCTGGGATTTGGCCATAGTGTTGGAGGGCCTGTCTACAGCTCCATTTGAGCCCATCGAAGAGGTTCATGAGAAGTTCCTCACTCTTAAAACTCTTTTCCTCCTCGCTATCTCATCTCTTAAGAGAATTGGAGACCTCCAAGCCCTTTTGGTCTCTCCCTCTTGCTTGGACTTTGCGCCAGGCATGGTTAAAGCCTTCCTCTAATGTGGCGGGCCCCATTATGCTGCAGGCCTTCTGTCATCCTCCTTTAATCTGCTCTGTCCTGTCAGGGCTTTGGATGCTTATGTCCACAGAGCTGCCCTGTGGTGTACGACTGATTTTTGTCTGTTTCGGGGCCCCACGTAAGGGGCACCCAAACAAACGCTAAGCAAGTGGATAGTCGAGGCTATCTCGCTGGCTTATGAGCTGGCCGGCCAACCGTCACCTCTTAAGCTCCGTGCTCACTCTACCCCGAGTATGGCTGCCTCTTTGGCATTACTGTCTGGAGTGTCCCTCCAGGAAGTCTGTGATGCGGCAGGGAGGTCCTCGCCTCATACCTTTGTTAGGTTTTATAACCTAGATGTGGCCTCGACCCCAGGGTCACGAGTGCTTGTGTCTTAGTGTATCCTGTTTCACACAGACAGGCACTTGATTTTATGGCGGCGTGGGTATTTCGTTCCCAAAGCGCTTGACTAGCGCTTGCCATACTCCCAGCATGCCTGTGACCGACTTACTTCGACTTTCAGAAGCTAACTCTGTTTGGTTCAGGTGTGCTTTATAGTTTCCTGGTCATGACGTCACCCGCCTATGACGTTCCATCATGCCATTGGACTGATTTCACATGTGCTTCACGACGCAATCACGCAGAGGCGTTCTCAAAGCGCTTGACGCAGCGTCTCGTTCCCTCTCAGGGAACCATGGTTACATAAGTAACTGGAGACGTTTTCTTTATTTTATTAAAATATTTATCTTTATTTTATGAAATCCAATTGATCACGCAGGCACCTCACTCACACACGCAGACGCTACATATCAGTTATAGTGTTGCTAACTTTACATTTATCAGCAAACAAAAATGCAGACAAAGTTAACACTGCTCAGTTTAACCAAACACAATTTGGCGCATGCGAAGGATGATGTTTTACGTGGATATTGAAACAAGAGTGAAATAGACAGCAACATTAGTTGAGCAAGCAATAAATGTTACATCACGAATATGGAAACGTTTGGATCTACCCGAATGAGAGAGGCAGCCTATGTGAGCCCAATTCAGTTTTGCTTTAAATAAAAAATAAAAAAAACTGCTTTATAATGAATGCCACTATAGCCTAATTTGTGTTTCAACTTATAATATATAGATACTTATTTTTCGTTCTTGTTCTGTTCTGAATAAAATAAATTTGAAGGATTTTCTGTGGAATGAGGTACTAAAATAACCAAGTTTATATATTAATAATGTTTGTAAGTAGCCTGTTTAGTTTTATTTACCAGTATTTTTATTTAAATGAATTGTATTGTTTGCAATTACGAGGTCGAGGGGTGTTTTTAGAGTAAGATAAATTTCTTTTTCATGCGATTACTTCCTCTTCATGGCCGGGTTACATTTCTCTGTGTCATAAACTATAAGGCGAGGCTTCTAAAATTTGGGGCGTGACATTTAAATGACGACTGTTTCTAGCCACCACATTTATCAACACCTGTTCGTTTGTGTGACACAATTGGCCGCATACAAAAGTTTAATGAATCACACGTGAGCGTTGTCCTAAGCTGATTTTTTTGTTCGGATGTATGCTGGTTTCTACGTTCGTTTGATAAATGAGGGCCATTGAACATGAAGAATCATTTTCACACATGAAATGGCACCTCTAAGTTCAGACCTTAAATTCATTGAAAGTCTTTGGGATGTGCTGGAGGAGACTTTACAGAGTGCTTGACTCTTGCATTGTCATATTACAAGATCTTGATAAAAAATGAATGCACCTCTTGATGGAAATAAATGTTGTGATGTTATTTCCATCAAGAGTTGCATCAATTTTTGGTCAAGAACTTGTATTGACAATGCAAGAAACATAAAAATTGGTAGTGAATTGTATCTGGTCCAACAGCTGTGTCATGGGATTTTGGCTTATTATAGCTCTTCCAATGAAAAAAGCTTGTTGTATGGCTCTGTATTACTAGAGCTAAAGTTAATGTTCTCCTTCCCTTGTTGAGCATGAAAAGTTCGGAAATCATGAAGACAGTTCTCAACTGATGAATTATCTTGCAATTTCTTGTTTTGAAGTCGAGAGTGAATCATGAAGTGTTGTATTTGAGGACCCTTCATTTTTCATATCAGGTTCCATATTTTGTTTGATGGAGTACTTGTTGACAATCTGAAAACAAATTTTCACCAGCTTTCCTTTTTAACTTCATTTATAATTCTTCTTGCTTGTGCTCTACTTGAATTTGATAAGCACTTCTGTTGATGGATGTCTGAAGAAATGTCTTTTTTTTTCTCTCTCTTTTATAGCTTCCTTACGTTTATCATCAAACCATGAAATTTGTCTAGAGTTTTTGTGTAGATATGTTCTTGGGACTGTAACATTTACTATAGATATAAGCGTTTGTGTGAAATTCTACATAGCACAGATCGCTGTCCTCTGGAAAGCGTGCAAATCTCTCATAACAGAGTTATTCAACTGATACCAGTTTGCTTTTTTCGCCATCTTTGTACTTTTGATTCTTCCTCCCTTCCTTTAATAGTTACAATTATTGGGAAATGGTCACTTCCACAAAGGTCATGATATACTTTCCATGATTTAAAAAAAACAGATTGTTAAGCCGATTGCGGAGTATGTTCCATGTGCTGGATGTAAACAAGTATTCAATCCATTATTTAAAAGACATGAGGTATGGTTATCTTTAAAATCTTCAGTCTTCTTTCCATTTGTATTGCAATGATTACTGCCACACAAAGTTATGGCTATTAAAATCTCCCATTAGTATAAAAGGAGATGGGAGCTGAGTGATATGTGTGTCAAATTTAAATCGGGAGGAATGTAAATAGAACAGACTGTAATGGTTTTCTGCAGCATCAGTAGTACTGCTGTCACCTGTATATTACTGTTAATATTAATATGACTATGAATCACATAATTTCTTATTAAAATGGCTGTACCACTGGAGGCCAGCTTGTTATTAAGGCAAATTTTTAAAAAGAGAAAGCATAATCTGATGATAAGTGTATCTCCTGAAGACAAACAACAGGAGGATTAATAACTGCAGTAAAATTAGCCCTGACACCACAACAGTTCCATTGGATGATAACATTACCTATTAGAAAGAATAGGAGCAGTTGTCCTAATTCTGCCTTTAGGAGATGGGCTTCTACTATGGTGTTCACTCTCTTTCAATTCCACGTCTTTAATTTGTCTTGCCTTTGAAGTTTCATCTTTTGATTGTGAAGAGCTTGTCTTTCTGTTATTTTTATTTGCCTTTTGGTTCTCAGTTGTTGAACTCCGATGAATGTCATTTGAAAGAGTTTCACTCTGAATTCCTGTATTCTTTGTCCTTGAGAGAAGATTACTATAGTTAACAGTTTGAGGTTTATCTTTATGCATCCAGGTGATATCTGTCTGGCAATCTATTGTTCTCATAATTTTATTTGACAGCATAGGCAAATGTTTTATTCAAAGTAAAAACAGGTGCAGCAGCCACCATTTTCTTTGCTCCGGGGTAACTGATCCTCTTTGTATATCTGACCTTCTGTATTTCTTTTTCTTTGATCCACATGGGACACTGTTTTGATGTAGCTGAATGATCACCTGTGCAATTGCAACATTTAGATTGTTTTTCACAACTCTCCTTGTCATGGCCTTTCTCACCACAATTACTACAGATGTGTTTGCTGTTGCAGCCATTAGACCCGTGTCTGTACTTCTGACAACTGAAGTAAAACCTCCATTCATTTTCTCCATAAGGAAATTGATTTTGAACGATGACTTATAAACCTTTAAAGACAGACCAACTGTAAGCTGTGAGGTTGTTAAATCATGGTATTTGATTGCTAAAGCCATCAACCCGCCTTATTTCAGCTTATTTTTATAATAATTGCGTTTAACAGTGGAATTCCTGGTGAAAAACTACATTACCCATGAAAATTAAACCAATCAGAGAGTTGAAAAAAGCAACACACTCCAAAATAGCTCTTTAGCTCCGTTCACTCCCATGAAGCACTATGAATGACATAATCGAGTCAATCTCTCTACTCTCAAAATACTTAAATGTTTGTGTGTGTGTGTGTGTGTGTGTGTGTATATGTATATATATAAAATCATATTTTGCAATAAACTTAAAATATGTTGTTTTTATACAGTCAAACCAAAAATTATTCTGATATTTTTGATATATTTTTACTAGTGGGTGCAGGACACTATAGTTAATTTGTGTAAGTGAGGATAGCAAAATAAAGTAAACTGTGACATATTATACCCAGAAATTCTTCATACAGTGGACTACCAGTAAAACTGATAAAAATTTGGAACCAAAAATTATTCAGACACTTTGACCTGACCATGTTGTTTTGCTTAAGTGTTATCTGACATAATTAAGATAATTTTTTTCTGACACAGTTTAACTCTGAGATCTTGTCATATTTTATTACCATTTTTTTAAACTATAGTGAATAAACTGTATTTATAAATGAGATGTTAAAGGTGTCTGAATACATTTTGGTTTGACTGTATAATCAACATTTGTAAATGAGTAGTTTTATACTTCTCTATAAAACATCGTTTTGAATTCGATTATGCTGTTTGCAATGCTTCATGGGAATGTAGTTCCCTGACTATACTGTTAAGTACGCAGTCTTGTACCTTTGTCTTTTTTGCTTCAAATCAAAGTTTGTAGTGTTGTGATTCACCTTTTCTTGGTGAATTCTTTCTGGGTATCGGCTTATTAAAAGTAATGATGTATGTATTAGTTTTTAATCATGCTTTATTCCTTCATCCACATCATCCAACTCTCTGGTACAGATTACCCCTTTACTGTAGTTCAAAGTTGGATGAGGAAATGTCTTTATATGTACTCCAGCATGTAACAGGTTTTCAGCATTGGCTTTTTTACAGCATTCCACAATAATTTGTCCAGTTCCTAACTTTTTTTTACTTCTTGTACTGTTCCTGCTATTCCTGCAATGGTGCATGGTGATTGGAAGATCTGGAGAAGAAGCTTCAATGATGAGAAATTTTGGCCAGTCATCATTACTCAGCATAGAAACACATTCCTGAAGTACTGTCAGTATCCAGATCCATGAAATGCTTTTTGAAGGTGTGTTTTGTAGCCATGTTTCGAGTTTTCAGTTTCATCATCTCTACTCCCCACCAACCTTGGAGCCCAAAAAGAGAGGAATGCACAGCATCACGGATATAGAGATGATATAACAACTAGTTTCTCAAATCATTTGACCCTTAGTCAACGCCTCCTGGGGGGTCTGAAAATTATTAGATGTTCAGTTATCTCAGAGGGCATGCTTTGGCCAGCTGATTGATTGGATCGAGCCATTCCAACCTCCCATCTAGGTGAAGCAGGCACCAAAGTACTGTGTTGAAATAATGGAAGCCACAGCAAACCACATATCTCAGGGACCAGGATCTCTTCCTCCACCGACACGGGTTGCAACTCAAGGCAAGCAAGTAATCCCTTTTCCTGTTTCTTATAACAGTATTGGGATAACAGGGATCTATCATACTCTGAGTCCCTACAGAGTGATGAAAAAAAGGGTTCTACTAAGGGATACAGAAATGTAATAGTAAATATATATTATGAGAAGATCCTATAGCACAACGGAGGGAAGGAGCATGCCACTGTTCCTTTCACGGAATACCATCATAAAGCTGGGTCCCGTGCCAAAACCAGGTACTAACTGATCTAGATGAACTCTATGTGTAATATGACCTTCTGCAGTTTTCCTCGGCTTAAATGAACAGGATATATGTAGCGCTCCATGATAAAATCATAATGACTATTCTGTGGTTATCTCATCCTGACCTGCAGCAGAAATACAGACAAATATCATAGACGGCGGTTGATTCTATCAGCATCGCTTTACAGTCAGGACATGAGTGAACTGGTGGAGAAGAAATTACTTCACAGATTAACACACAATCGAGTGAGATCGTACAGCTGTTGTTCAGCATATAAAATGAACACCTATATATTTTACAAAAGTAAACCATAATGAGAGACATCGCTTTTTCTAAGGCACACTAAACAGATGGAAAAACATATTGGATATATACAATGATAAAATATAAAATGGTAAAAGAAAATAATGGTTGATTTACATAAGTATTCATTTAGGTATCAGCTTTGTCTGACAAATGATCATTTAAGATAAATTTGACAAGAAATGTTTGAGTTCATATCGAGATCTTAGACTTTTGATGGTAAACTTGCTTGGCAAATCTGAGCAGCATTTGAGCACTTTAGAGATTTCCTAGAGGAGACATGTGAGATCATTATGGCCTGTTGATGAGGAGAAACATCTGAGAGCACATTTTATGGCTCATATAGTCTGATATAGTGAGAATATGGAGAAAAAAAACACCTAATTTTTATTCAGAGGCCAAAACTGAGCAGAAATATGCAATTTGGTGCAGTTGTTGATATTTATATGGCCATATGGATTTTTATGGCAGTATAACAAACTACTTACATAGAATGCATATAAATATTAGTCGTCACTCTATATATCCCAATAATATCTCTTAGTAAGATGACAGTGCTAAGTTTTATGATGAATGTTTAAGCTGATGCTCTCCGTATGTTTTTCTGTCATCTTCGGTGCGTTCATATGTAAATTGCGCAAGCTTATTTTAACCTTTTAGATTGAAATATCTGAAAAAACCTACACATTTACCCACCCATACACCCTCCCCTCGAAGAAATCAGGACAGAAGTGGTTGAAAGTGGACAAAAGAGACAGATTAAAACACCAGGTGTAAACGGGAATATTTCTCTCTCATCTACTTGTGATCCGATCGATCAAAAACGCATTTTAATACCAGGTGGAAACAGGGCCTAAATGAATCTTCCTCAAAACCTGATGTATCATATTTGATACTTATATTTATAAATGATTTTCTATATAAATATATATATATATGTATATTATATATATATAAATAATCAAGTAAACTTAAGTTGCTTCAGGCCAGCAAATGTTCATCTTAAAATATTACTAACAATATAAAAGTTACATTTACTCCAGTAAAAATCAATAAAGATTCCACAGCAAAAGACACGTGAACCACGAGCTGAAGGGGGACATCCTTTTTTAAAACTATTACTAAAAGGCCTTTTACTTGCTAAAAAAAATATTAAATATAAATCAGACAAGGGGAAGGCATGTAATATAGATTGTATACAACAGGTTTTTTTTAGCAAAGTTTTGATCATTTAGAAGCCTTAGAAATTTGCATATCAAATATGATACAGTAGTGTTAATCAAGCTGTTGTCTAGGAGAAAGAATTGCAATATCCAGGTCATCTCATATGTTTCTTTTTTTCTTTTCTATGGAACAAGCCAAATCCACATCAATCTGATGTGCTCTTACTTCCAGGCTTGAATTTACTGTCAGTCATTTCATTTGTCACCTGAGACGTCACATTACTCAAAAATTTAACGCACTGTCACCAAGTCAATCAATCCGATCCATACCCCACCCCACCCCACCTGAACAACACAAAGCATGCTGGGAGATGATTAATGATCATTACCTTGTCATTGACCACGCTCTTGCCATCCCAAGCCCATCCGCGCTTGGTGAAGTAGTTGACTGTAGCAAACTCAATCAGGGCGGAGAAGACAAAGGCGTAACACACGGCGATGAACCAATCCATGGCTGTGGCGTAGGCGACCTTTGGCAGGGAGTTACGAGCGCTGATACTCAAAGTGGTCATAGTCAGTACAGTGGTCACACCTGAGGAGAATATAAACAATAAAAATGCAATGCAAATTACTATAATAAAGCTCAGTTCAACTTAGAATTCATGAAGTTAAATGTCCATCTCATGCTGAAATACAACCTGAAAGTTTTCACCAAGAAGCAGTTGTATGGCATCACATGAACGTGGCAGAACTTAGTTTCAACATGACATGAAAAATAAAACCACTTTAGCAAACGTTTGCAGAGAACAAATGCTGTATTGTGTAGCATAATTTCTGGAGTAAACCATAAACCGACTTTTTCTTTCTTTAAATTCCTAGTTTATATGTAAACTCACAATTGCAAGAAAAAAAATGGAATTGTGAGATTAAAAAAAGTCACAATTACCTTTTATACTTTTTTATTCTGTGGCAGAAAGAAAAAAAGCTTCCATAGTAACCAAAGGCCATGTATGTTGGATTTGGTGTTGTTGGCAGCAATTTCATGTTTTGATTTTAATAAAAGCTTCATGTAAAGCTTTTACTACAACAATTCCAGTACCACTGTTCCAGAATAAGCAATCTGCGTAAGGCACCAAGGGGACAACATCCCACCCTCTATGAGGGCTCCATCAACACCCCAACCCACCCCCAGAAAGCCATTTCAACCAATGATGCAACTGAAGTTCTGCATAGGGGACCCATTTGACCAGTGGCTGCCCCAAGCAATTCTGCTGCAAGTACTGGTAAATGCTTAAATAAATAAAAAAATATTTTTTAAACAAACTGGTCCAAATTGTTCACAAAATCATCTTCCATTGGTTGGACAATATGGAGTGATAAATAAATAAAATTATACATAAATAAACAAAAATGAATAAAAACCGGTCGAACTGGTAAAAATTGTTACACAAAACATTGTTTGGACAATACAGAAAACGGATGGATGAATGGATAGATGTCTTGTTCGACTTGGACCAAGGTCCACATGAGCACAGCAGCTCTTTATACATGCAAACCAACACACCAACCGGAGAAAGGTCACAGGAGAAAGTATTTTAACATCACAAAATAAAATGACATACTGCAACATCAATGACTTTGAAAGAAATTTTCAGAAAGCGCCTTGTGAGTTACAAGAAAAAGGCCTTAAATAATTTTGTTTTTGAGGGAATAATATAACAATATGACAGCCTTCTTTGGTCTGGGACCGGAGAGACAATAACCTTAATGAGAATCCTCTGGCACTTTCATGACTTTCAGCGTGCTATTGCTCTGAATGACTCGCTGACATCGTAAAGGGATTCTGGAGAGGAACCTGTTCGTTCCTGACTCACGTCTGCAATGACAGATTCGCCTGACATACGGCAAGCTTGGGGACTCTGGTTGCGACCATGCAAGTAAACAAATGCCTCCAATTAATTTCCATCACCATCAAACCCTTCAGCATTCAATCCCGGGTGGGACGAGCATGACAGCATTGAACGAATGTTGGTTTAAAATGGTTTGACAACCAGAGAACTGCAGACGAGGAGTTTTGGATGGATCACCTTCCCCTGACTATCAGAAATCTTGAGGCAAAATGCAGATATCCATCCACTGACAAAGCATGTGACAATGCATCAGTCATAACCTAAAAAAGACACCACAGTGAAAGTAATCAGCGAAAGAGGTCAGTAACCACACACAAAGTTTACTTTTCAAATGGCCATCTAGTTCACCCAAAAATGAAAATTCTGTCATTAATTACTCACCCTCATGTCGTTCCAAACCCGTAAGACCTTTGTTGGAACGAAATCTTTGGAACACAAATTAAGATGAAAAGTTTGAACCACTGTAGTCACATGGACTATTTTAACAAGGTATTTACTATCTTTCTGGGCCTTGAAATTTGTTATGACATTGCTGTGTATAGGGAGATCAGAAACATCTCAGATTTTATCAAAAATATCTTAATTTGTGTTCCGAAGATGAATGAAGGTCTTACGGGTTTGGAACAACATGAGGATGAGTAATTAAAGACAGAAATTGTATTTTTTGGTGAACTACCCCTTTAAATGATATCCCAAAACATAGGAAGTGTATTTGCTAATATGCAAACAGCATATGGAACAAATTTACACAGGAAGTGGAGAGATATTTACCCATTAATCATTGTGTACCATCTCATTTGTCCTTCTACTCAAAGTATGACTAAAATAAATGGTTACTATATAAGTGTACTAGTTTAAACCGCTCCTGTTATGTGATTATAATTTAATAAATAATAAAATAAAATTTGTATAATAAAATTTGAAATTTTTTGTCATTTGTTTATATGAAACATCACAACAGTCACTTAATGTAAGGTTTAAGTAAATGAATAAATAGTTAAAGTCCAACAGTTATGTGATTAATGGTTTTTGTGATCGTAGATATAAAAATTGGTTAATTTACAGCATGTCTTTTTATTTATTAATCACTAAATGTCGGGGAATAAATAAATAAATATTTAACAAAATAAATAAATGGGTACTCATTTAAAGTGGAATATATATAGAAGTATGTTAGATTATAATTTATTTAATATTGAGTATTATGCAGGTGTATAGGAAGCAGTAGAGAAGCGCAGAGACCTTGATTGCCTGGGTAGCAGGTGATTTGCTTGCTGAAGTGTTCAAATGTTTAATCATGTCATTCGTAGAGATGCTGTCAGACACTAGACTGCAGGATGGAAAAGTATCAGTTATGGCATGAAGAGAAATGTAATCGAACAAACTTCAGCACTTCAAGGAGATGAAGGGAAATCCATAATGCCTGCAATGACTTCAAATGCTTCTGTTATCATTTTTAAAAAAGCAAAGCACCATCTGAAAACCATCATCCTAAATTTAGGTTATAAAATGGCATGGTGACCAGTAGAATGGCTGAATTCCGTGTAATTATTTTTCAGTTTTCATCAAGTATCATTATCGACTGAGCTGCAAATAAACCCAGCTGATACTATCCAGAGGCATCATACACAGCAAGACCAGTCACGTTCTTCTCCGCAGTAAAGTTCAGATGCTTTCATTTCCTTATTTAAATGAACAGTTTTCTTATTTAAAGGAATTATCAAGCAATAAAATTCTATTCAATTTACTCACACATGTCGCTCCAAACCGTTTGACTTTTTCCTTTTGCGGAGCACAAAAGTAGATGTTTGGCAGAATGGCTGTATATTTCCATTCAACAAAAGTGAATGTGTATGGATGTGCTGTCAATCTCCAAAAAAGAACAAACAAAGTACCACCGAATTAGTCCATTGACTCATGCACTATATTTCTAGTCTTCTGAAGTCATATGATAGCTGTGTGTGAGGAACGGACTGAAATTTAAGTCATTTATTCACCAAAAAATCTTGCCTTCCATCATTTTCACATCCGTTTATTCAAACTTGCCACATTGCAATCATTCACAATATGTGAAAACCCAAGGCATCTGGCATCACTGTCATCAAACCTGGTGCAATGCATTTTCAGCACACCATATTTGAGCTGAACGTGTTTGAAGATTCGAGAGTTGTCGCCGATGGCAAGATTTCACACAAAAGACGCAATTTTGGCGTGTTCCTCACACAAAGCCATTGCATCACATCAGAAGACTAGAGAATATAACGCGTGAGTCATACGGACTACTTTTATGGGGCTTTTTTTTGTTATTTCTGGAGCTCGAAAGCCCCAGTCCCCATTATGAAAAGCACTTTGGGCATTCGGCAATGTAACTGCCTTTGTGTTCCATGAAAGAAAGAAACTCTTCTGGGTTTGCAACAGCATGAGGATGAGCAAATGATAGCATTTTCATTTTCGGTTGGTCTAATCCTTTAATACTTTAGTAATGCAACAAACTGAAAAACACATGACCGCTCAGTGTACATACAAGCATCATAATAAAGTATACATTAGATAACACTCCGGAGCTTTTTAGCCTGGAGCAAGTTTTCAATTATGCAGCTCTCGAGCCGTCTTCACGCACATCTGAGCTCCATTTTAATGTCATTCTCTCTATTTCAACTTTGATATCTCAACACATCATAAAACTCTAATCAGCTATCCACGACATGGTAAAAAATCATGTGATGTTCTACAATTAACGAGTGGCATTAATATACTTACTTTCTTTGGGTTATTATTTGAGAATACAAGATCTCTTTTGGGAACGCTAGCTCTGAAAATTTGCCTTATGGCAGGTTGTTTAAAACGCTCGTATAATAGATGGATAGAGTGAGAAAGATAAGAGACAGAAAGAGAGGCTGGGACAGCTGAAGAACTGCCAGAAAGACTCTAAGGAGAGAGAGAGAGAGAGAGAGAGAGAGAGAGAGAGAGAGAGAGAGAGAGAGAGAGAGACACAGACGGCAGAATAAAGACAAAGACAAAAAGAGAGACAGACAGTAGGGGCAGAAAGACATCTGAACCTGTGCCCAGGAGGGCTCATCTCCTCAACGTTACCTGCTTAGCAACACAGAGCTCAGGGAATCTCCACAGTAACCAAATTGTTCCGTACCTGAGCTCCATAAATCCTCACAGAAACGATTTACCCGGCTTTCCCGGTCTCTAATCTGGGGCAGAGGACTCTGGAGCCAGGGGCTCCCAGGGCTCCTTGTGAATTGTATGGCTTGAAGGTCAATCCAACTTCTTCAGCTATAGTAGTGTTTCTCAGCCCTGATCCTGGAGTACACCGACAATGCACATTTTGTTGCAATGTTTTCAATACTTAAAATGACCAATTTAGGGAAACGAGACTCTACTAAGGAACTACTATCAGGTGTACTGGTTTATTGGAAAACATGCTCCAGTTTCTAGCACCAAAAAGTCACACTTTCATATTTCATGACCATGGCCATACACACCATTAGTATTTTTTCATTGGTGTATAAAGAAAGTCGTGAAATAATTGCCTAATAAAAACTGTACATCGGTGCTGCAAAGATATCAGACAATGCCAAGATAAATGACTTTCTCATCTGAGCTGATCATATATAAAGTCTGCAGTGACTGAATTTAAATAGCACCTGTTTAGCCCCCCCAAGCAGTTGAGATGGACTGTTTTTTGATATAGAAGACATGAGTGCAGGTAGGAAACCCTGTCTCTGAGGGGGCCAAAGACGGAGAAAAGAAAGAGCCAAGACATGAGGGAGAGCAGGAGTAGTTTGTTGCTGCTGTTAGCTGCTCAACAGGTGCAGCCACAGCCAGCACTAGCATAGCTATCGCGCCGACTGATTTGAGCCAGTCACCAGTGGAAGAACCAAGACACCCTCTTCGACGGCAGCAACCTCTGCGTCATGTGAGCGTAGTTTCCCAAGGGGCCGTTCACACAGAACGCGATTTTCCATTCCAATGCGCTACTTTTCCATTGTTTTTCTATTTAAACGCGCTAGATGGACGTGCAAAAACCGTTGCGCTCATGTCTTGCATCTTTTGCAGCATCCCACGCATGACATGTCATTCTAAAAAGGCGGCATTTAAATTAAAATCAGTTCAACTTTTAAAAAACGCGTTTTTTACCCATATTCCACTGGCCGCGTCTCACGTTTTTCAAAGCAAAAACGCATTCAGGTGGCTAAAAATGCTTTGGTGGACACACGGCCCAAGATGTGAAATGTTTAATTTAAGTGTAAAGTCTGATTATGCATACATATGTATTGTGTTGCTAATATAATTTAAAGCCACACTTCTGTTGAATGTGGTGTGTACCATAGCTGCTTTTATTAAAAAAAAAAACACAAAAAAAATGACAATTTCTTTATGAAGTACTCTGACGCCATGAATATCGATTATTTTCTTAGCACCCCCACATATTGGTCTAGCCCTACTTTAGCACCGGTAGAGAAAAAATGATGGCGCCGTGCATGAAAGTCTGGAGCCATGTTTACACCTGGTATTAAGATGCGTTTTGGTCGATCACAAGTAGATGCGGAAGACACATTCCCGTTTATACCCGATGTCTCTTTTGCCCACTTTCAACCACTTCTATCCTGATTTCTTCAAGGATCTTTCAATCTAATGCACCCAATTTACATATGAACGCTCCCAGAGACCACACCCAATGCTGTGAGTATGTGTTAGAAATCAGGAATGGAGAGAACATTGTGCTTGATATGTTTTTTGTTTTCAAACTAAATCTGGGTCTTCAGGCGACACAGTTTAAATCCTGTCTGGCTAGAGCGCTTCCCATAATGCTTACGCATTAGGTCAGTAGGCGGAGAGTATGCGGTCTTTTGTGGCTGTTCGAATGCATTTGACCACATGAGTGTTTGCACTATGAAAGCAATCCGGTCGAATGCATTTTCAACTACCTCTGGAAGTGTCGAAAGTAGATACCTGTATTTAGCATCGTCCACATGTGATCTCATTAACCAAAACACATCTTAATATAAGGTGTAAACAGGGACTGGGATTCAAAGTGTGGGATTCACAGAAACATTTGTTGATTTTTTTTAATTTTATTCTAGAAAAGTAAAATTATTTTTTCTAATGATAGTTAAAACTTGTAAACTTCACTTCAATTTTCCCCTGAATAGGTAACTATGCCAACTGGGATTTTTCAATATATACATACAGTACATCTATCTATTGTTAGAACTGAAAATCTAGATTCAATCTCCACCATGCTGATTTTAATCTAAAATCAAACCTTCATTCAGGTCAGTGTGACCTTAGTCCTCCATTAATCTGTCAGAGTAAATTAATTTATGCAGATTTTCTGCATCAGTTTGGTTGGAGGCCAACAGTACGTCATAAAATTTTGCAGAAGTCAGAATATCAGTTTGGCAACAGCGAGTTTTTAACTGTAATCAAGCATTTTATTTAAACCTCAATATATTATACAATATATTGATAAAAACACTCAAAATGTTGGTCTCCAATCATTACGTTCCATTTATGATACTAAAAGTAAAACTAACTGTAGCTATAAAATTCTATTATAGTGTCATATGTAGTAGCGTCCAAAGTTTGAAATATTCCAAAAGCCCAGATCACTCTGAAGTTTGTAAGTAAGTTTGAGATTCACTCAGAGATTAAACTCACCAAATACAGTTCGGGCTGGAACAGACTCTCGGTTCAGCCAGAAGGACACCTGGGATAGGATGACGGTCATGATGCACGGCAAGTACGTCTGAATCACAAAATAACCAATCTTCCTCTTCAGATGGAAGTGGGCTGTCATCACAGTGTACTCACCTGTGGGGAAAAATTGTCTTTGTTGAGTAAATAAAAAACAAGCGTATCTACCAGATTCTTCAACATAATACATAATATAAATACTAAGTGATGTGAGCGATTCAAATCAGACATACAAGTGGTTACTTGAAAAATCTGTTACTGACACATGACTTTTACTTCAGTGGAAAATTCATCCATTGAATGTTTATCTGGGAAACCAGAAGTTATTCTATAAAAATAATTTACACAATTATGTTTTACGCAATTATGTTTAAAAAGTTAGCGTCCTCCTAAATAGCTTTGATATAGTTAACTACTTTTGCAAAAGGATTGACTATTATTTAACTTTTTTTTACTTTAAATTGTGGTTTGGAAAGTAAAAGTGGAAAAAAGTGGAAAGTGAAAGTGACATGAAGGTCAAGTATGGTACCCCATACTCAGAATTTGTCCTCCACATTTAACCCATCCAAGTTAGTGCATACTCATTATGAGTAGTGAGTAGTGAACACACACACACCCCCGGAGCAGTGGGCAGACATTTTTGCTGTGGCGCCCAGGGAGTGATTGGGGGTTAGGTGCCTTGCTCAAGGGCATCTCAGTCATTTCCTGCTGGTATTGAGAATCGAACCCACAACCTTCAGGTTACCAGTCTGACTCTCTAATCATTAGACCATGACTGACTCAAAAAAAAAAAAAAAAGCTGCTGATGCACTGCTGAAGAATTTAACAAATATGAGGATCAAAATCATGATGGATCTCAATGTTCAATTTAAAGTTTCCCTTGTCGAGTCAACAACTGATATATTATTAATGGAATGATACAAAATACAGTTTCATGATCATTAAAAGTTTTACGGCTGATAAAATTCCCCAATTCAGTCGCCGTCAGCAAGTGTTAAAAAAAATCTAAGGTTACACTTTATTTCGATAGTCCACTTTAGACATTCTATTAACTGTGAGTAACTCTGCAACTACATGTTAACCAGCTCTCATTAGAGTATTAGTAGTGTTAGCAGATATTAAGCAGACAGTCTACTAATACTCTAATGACTGCTAGTTGACATGTAGTTGACAAAGTTAGTTATAATTAGTAGAATGTCTAAAGTTGGATATCAACATAAAGTGTTAGCAAATCTAATTTTGGATCCTGATGGGAAATCATAAGTAAAATGGGGCCAGGTGAGGAAGCGGCTCTCTGTAAATAGAACATCAAAGAACAAATTATGAAACACACATTACGACTGAGAATATTCTGAAAGCGCTTATGTCACAAAGCAGGAGAGGGAAAGATGAATGTAATTATAAGCAGGAAGCTCTTTGAGGTAAGCCACAATTACACCTCATCTCATGAAGACCCGGATGAAAAGATCAGGTCAATCTGAACAGACTCTACGGAGACAGTTTGTTACCAATAAAAATGACAAAGAAAGAAAATCTCCTCGACATCATCATGAGGTTTTTTAACCTCATTATCACAGAGCATTATTCCAACCGCTCACAGAGACACAGAAATTGAGAATCCCTGCTGGCAAAAGGCCCACGAGACAGAGAAAGAGAGGGACGGCATAACCAAAGGATGGAGGAAGACATTGGTTGCCCATGGCAACAGAAGAGAGAAATCTATCTGGTGCCTTTGGATGTTGGTGGAGGATGCCGTGCTGGTGCCATTTGGCAGAGGGGGAATCTCCTCATCCTTTTAGCAGAGGAAGCACTGACGGATTTTAGCCAGGTCTAATCCTGTAAATCCCACTCTTTGCTTCCCTTGTTCAAGTGCACACGACACCCTGTCAGGGACGTTTCCTTCTTTCACGAGCACCGGTTAGCTCAGCACAGATGAGGATGAACAACGTCTGCTTTAATTTAATTAACAGCAGTCCACTAGAAAAACACCATGATGAAACGTAAATGTGCATAGAATGAGAGTTCAGGCACGCATGTGTGTGTGAGAGAGAATGTCTCTACTGAATAAAAAGAGAAATAAGACTGTGGATAAAGACAACTGATCTCTTTCAGGATTTTAAAGCATCATCTTGTTTGTTAACTGAAATAAAGATGAAATTAAATAAAATATAAATATTAGATAAAAAAAAGACTTTCAACGAAAATTATAAATGACTTTAAGTTGAAGCACTAAAATTAACTGGAAATAAAAACTAAAATTTAAATAAAAATAAATTAAACCTAAACACTAATATATATATATATATATATATATATATATATATATATATATGTATGTATACACTAATAAAATACATATATATCAATAAAAAAAGACAAAAGCTAAAATTATAAAAATATAAAAAATAAAGCTAAAATAAAATATAAATATTACATATTATATTTCTAAACTAAATAGAAATATTGCTTTGGGAACTAACTGAAGTAAATTGAAGAAATAAAATGACTAACTGCAAATAAATTAAAAAAAATTTAACTAATACTAAAATTTAAATAAAAAAATTAAATCTATATAGTAATATATATATATATATATATATATATATATATATATATATATATATATATATATAAAAACATACATTTAAACAAAATTACACTAAAATTAAATTGAAAATTGAAAATATAAAAATAAAAGCAAATTCAAAGTATTAATAAAAACTATAATAATATATAAATAATACTAAAATAACATTTTGGCAAGGAGATTACAATCCCAGAATGCCAAAAAACAGCTAGCGTGTGTGTGTGTGGACGCATTTTTGTGACATATCAGGACACAAATTTGTATAATGACATGGGTATGACATAGGTATTACAAGGAGAGGGTGACTTATGAGGACATTACCCCATGTCATTCAAAAGGCTTATAAATCATACAGAATGAGAAAGTAAAAACGGTTTCCTGTGATGGGTGGGTTTAGGGTTAGGGGTAGTGGTAGTGTAGGGTGATAGAAAATACAGTTTGTACAGTTATAAAAACCATTATGCCTATGTAATGTCCTAACAATTCACAAAAACAAACATACGTGTGTATGTGTGTATGTGTGTGTGTGTGTGTTTGTTTGTCAGTGGGCACTCTGCCGCTGTCTGTGCACCGTGAAGATGTTAATTAAAGCGTGAAGATGATGATCGGTCACAGGAGGTCACAGGAGATGCCGTGATTCTCTCTGGAAAGCAGAGATTCCAGAACACACACTGGCTCGGTTCCAAACCCTACAGTGAGCTGCTGTGCTGTCTACTATCAACACAAGCAGCAGCTTTATAAAACAGCATCATAATCAAAATCAAACCCCAAGAGTGGCTGAACTAAACTGCTCTGCAAATACAGCAAGTCCATTAATGCTCACCCAGGCATGCCACACAAATAGAGTGAATAGAATAGAATAGAATAGAATAGAATAGAATAGAATAGAATAGAATAGAATAGAATAGAATAGGGAGTGTGCATGATGTCTAATGTTGTCTAGATAGACTGCTCCCTGGGGTTTAGAACGGAGCTTATATATTACAGCAACACTACACTTGACACAAAGATTCTCATTAAGGAGCCTGACCTCATCCTGACCTGGAGACCGACGCAGGTAATAACGAGAAAGACTATCGTATTTTTCACACATCATTTATTGAAGACAAAGAAATAGCCCTCTGAGACACAACTATATTTCGGGTCTTCTGAAAGAGGTGTGACGCAGCAATAAAACGGCCTTCAACCTAGCACAATGTAATCTTCTGAAAAGCCTCTTATACGAACATACACAAAGTGCATTTAATGAATTAGACACGACTGTAAAATGGCAGTGGGGTTAGAAAAATAATCCAATAATATTTGTTTTATTACTTAACTGAGATATATGTTCTTGTTTTAAGCATAAACTCACTTAATTTAGAGATTTTTATTTTTCAAAAAGCAAGACTTAATATCTTAAGTCATTGTGTTTCTCAAGTAAATTCATCTTGATTTTAGAATGTTTAGATATTTGCACCGGAAAACAAGACAAAAATACTGAGTGTGAAAATGGCAAATTCTTGTGGTATCAACTATTTCAGATTCTATTACCAATAAACGTCACATTAACCCTCTGGAGTCGGCAGACCACACAAACTTTTTTCAAAAACACAAATGCTGCTCACATATTATTGTAGCACAGTTTGTGCTGAATACAGTGTAACTAGACTGAAAAGTTTGTAACAAACATTGATGCATAAATTTTGAAAGATTTATAAGCTTTAAATTGAGTAAAGTGGAAAGAGAAAGACATTGCTAACATGAATTAACATGTTTTAACACATTGCTAGCTTGAATTAACATATTTGAGCACATTGCTAGCATGATAGCGTGTTTTAACATGTTGATAACATTAATTATCATGCGGCTAGAATGTTTTAGCACGTTGCTAGCATTTTTTAGTACATTTCTAGCATGAATTAGCATGTTTCTAGCATGTTTTATTACACTGCTAACAAATTAGCATGTAGTTAGCATGTTTTAGCATTTTGCTAGCATGATTTAACACTGGTAGCATGAATTATCATGATAACATGGATTAGCATGTTGCTAGCATGTTTTAACATGCTGATAAGATGAATTATCAGCGGCGCTGCTAGCATGTTTTACAACATTGATAGCATGAATTAACATGTTGCTAGCATGTTTTAGCATGCTGTCCTTGGATAGTCATTAAGCTTTGCTAGTGTTGGACAGCTTAACTACTTCCTAGACCCCCTTTGTAATTTTGATCGTCTGTTTTAATGAAAATCGGAAGTCGTATCAGAAAAGATATAGTACTACAAGTCAGAACAGTCTGAAGGTCTGAGACGAGTTTGGTGGTTGTAGCTTGAAAGCCCTGAGATACTGTTTCAAATTTAGTCTCAGAAGAAGAATAAGCTTAAATAGTAGAGCATTAGCCATTAAAATGTTATAAGTAATGAAATAAGCACAAATGTAAGGGTGCCAAAGTAACTCCAGTGCCACAATAACACCTTATAGAACAAAAGGTTCTATAATAAGGAGAAATGTCTTAAATGATTGCATTATACTTTCATGTTTAACAGGTTATTTAAAATGTTTTCTAGTGATAAAGTATGTTTACCTTGTTTAGCTGACAGAACCCTTTAAGGTTCTATCTATAGAACCTCTTCTTCTAAGAGTGTGGACTCCACTTAAAACAAAATGAATTGTGGTTGGTCACTTTTACATGGTTGTTTATCAAACAATCTCTTCATGGGTGTTTTTTGGCCAGAATAAGCTGTAATGAGGACTAGAATCAAATGTCTGGTTACGTCGACCTACGTACACATACACACACTGCAAATGATGACAGATCCGCACCACTAATTATCGCCCTCTCCCACCGTAACCGTGATGCTGATCGCCATGGTGATGGCTGCCTGGGATCCAGATGTCTCAACTTCTGAGCACGATGTCAGTGACAGCGTGCCAACATAATTTGATCATTCCTGTTCTCTCTCTATACGTCTCTCATTTTCCATCTTTTCGCAGGGGAAACCCGGCCTCTTTGATGAAGCTATCGTCATCAGGCATGTTCGCAATCTCAAAAACATCAAGATGGACAGAAAAGGGGTGAACAGAACTGAGAGAGGGGTAATTTTGATTAAAGCAACAGTTCACCCAAAAATAAACAAGAGAAATCTGTCATTTACTCACTGCCATGTTGTTCCAACCCCATACCAGTTTCGGTGGTGCTTTTGTGTCATTTTGTCTACATTTTACCATAAAGATTTAAAAGTACATTAGGGTGAATAAAATAATAACTGAATTATCATTATTGGGTGAACTAGACCATAAACAATTGCTGTGAATGAGGGAATCTGATGAAAAGATCATTTTTTATGACATTTTTTCACATTGCTAACAAATTAGCATGTTATTAGCAAGTTGTTGTTTTGTGTGTGTGGGGTTAAAAATGTTAACCCTACTGACTTTTTAAAATATCTTTTTTTGTGTGTGTTTGTGTTCCACAGAAAATATTTTGGAATGACCATTTTCATTTTATGTGCAGCATTGTGACATTATTTTCACGATAATTAAGCACATTTCCCCCTCATTATTCTCATTACTGTAATGCGTCCGCACAACATTTTTTTTTTTTTTTTTTATGTGTGTAATTCTCATTATTCTCAATGGTGCTTCTCATTAGATTCTCATTAATGTAATACACAAAATCTTAATGGTCCTAAAAATAGGGTTCATTTTTTGGCTGAAATATGACCAGGAAAGAAGATTCACTCATTGTCTGTTAAGTCTGTACTGACTCTGAGTGTGTATCCACTGTTAACTTAAAGCCATTATCACAACACAGATAAGCCAGAATAACACATGGGCGTCACGCACCCCGACATTGTGTTTAAGTGCTCACCTGACACTACACCTCTCAACCACACTTGTTTTTTGTAAACACACCCCTTCATTGCATCATTAATCAATGCGAAAACACACACACACACAGATACACAAACCTGAAGTGGCTTTACTCTAAGTGGTTTCCGAGCCTGTGGCCTCAAGTAAGAAAGGTATTAAAAAATCCTTCAGATATTGCGGACACTCAAGTGTGCAAAATGTAGTGCACACTCAAGTGTGGCAGATGACCCAATTTCCCTCAGACGGCATGTTCACGCTGTTGTAATGAATGATTAATATCACGTCACATGATAGGGACTTACAAGAGCCCCAGGAGAAAAGGACCAAAGGCTCATGAATGTGTGTTTTAATGCACACGTGTGTGTTTGTGTGAGCGTGCCGCCGGTACCGGTTTGAGTACATCCACTTACTATGGGTGATGTAAATAGCACTTAACAAATGGGTCTGAACAGAAGACACCAATCCAACAGAACATGGCACAGCAAAGCCATTGTTCAGACTTGGGTAGTCTGTCTTAGGAAATTAAATGGAAACAATTAACAAGTGTATTTCAGCTTCAGAAAGGTTTATGATTCAATTAAGTATGTGCAACCACTTTCATGATACAATTCATTCCCGAGCAGCCTTACATAGAAGGTTCTGATATACTTACAGGAAAGTTCTTTTCTGTTCTTCGCTCAGGGGCAAAACGATATTCGAAATAGCTTTGCAGCGATATACGGTTAGCGAATATCCTGATTGCTCAGAGCTGTGTTTAGATGACAGTGGTGAGAAAACAGCAGTTAAGAAAGAATATGATCTTAGTGATGTATTTGCCCCAGCCCTGCAATTCACCACTACAGTAAAGTCAAGTCAGGTTTATTTATAAAGCACTTGGTATGGTACGCTTGTGTCGTAAATATGACAAAGTGTCTTCTGGGTGTTGTACAGTCCCTCTGGTTTCTCTCTGCTCAACAGAAGTGGAATATCTTGTACGTGCTCTGGCCTCGGTCTCGCCCCACGTCAAAGATGTATTCGCTTTACTGAGCTACCAAATGCCAACACGCAAGAAATGTCACAGCAACCCAAAGATGTGCGCAAGAGAGAGAGAAAGACAGTGAGAGTGAACCAGAGGAAGTGACAGACAAGGTTTGTTGAGTCTTGCCCAGAGATCGTGTTAAAGCACATATAGCAGATGTAGCTGGACAGAACAAATGTGCACTTGACAAACTATGATAGAATGAAGGACAAATCTGCTGTGACATCAGACAATTCTTCAAAATCATCCTCATATATCCAATATGTCTGTTCAGTGTCTACGGCTTTCTTTTCAGGACAAACTTAACCAAAAATGTAACTTCTGTCATAATTTACTCACTGTCATGTTGTTCCATTTGAATGACTTTGGAAGAATTAACCTTATGACAGATAAATGACTGACAGGCTAAGAAGCCTTATTGCCATCCACCATTTTGTCAGTCAAGTTTTGAAGTCTGTTAAGCTCAAGCAAAATTGCTCTGAATATGGTAAAAAAGGTGCTGTTATGGCACTTGTAAATCCAATACTAGGTAAAGTGGCTATTTAGTGGAGTTTAATTTGTTCTGGTCCTGAAATCAGCCAGTAATCTTAAACAATGCGAGCCTTGGATTGGACTTGTCATTCTTTATGACACTGACCTTTGTTAATTTTACACTTCCGTGATTCTGTGATGTTTTCCCCATTAAATAAAAAGACTATACAAATGAAGCTTGTATGTTTGGACAGTTTTCATTAACAAGATCCAATTTCAGCGATTACATGCGAGTCTTATATGACAGTGAAAAATTCATCAGAAAAATTGAACATGATATTTGGTCTATTTCCTCCATAAATTTCTGTCTACTGTTAGAGTGAACATCTGTATGCTGAATGCACACAGCGTTCATTCAAGATATATGTGCCTCTGTTGATTTCATCTTACTTGTGGATTATTTGGTTTTATTTGTAAAAAAACAGAAGCATGCTGAATGGACTCTGGTGTGAATCTCCGGTTTCAACAGCTCTGATATGTAATATCATATGCCACATTTAACTAGTATTTAAAAAAAAAAAAACAAAAAAAAAAACATTATTTACCTATTTGCATCTGCAAAGTAACAAAGCTTGTGCTTTCAGATTTTTGTGTGAAAAACTGCATTTTAACTCTTTCCAGCCATTTTCCAGCTTCCTGTGATTTCACTGTTATATAGAAGGGGGCGCTATTGCGCATCTTCTGAAAGAGTATAGAATCTCCGGATCAAAACACATGCAAAAAAGAAGCAGAAATGAGCGATAAAAGCATTGCTTATGCATGTTGTATTCTTTGAAATAAGCTTGCTTTTCTCAGCTTTTTGTTCAAAATGTTGCTTTTTTTTATTAAACTTACCCACATTCAAGTGTTGATAAAAACAGAATGCATGAAGCTAGAATACTTTTTTTTTTTTTTTAAACAGCCCCTATTATGCTTTTTCAAATATTACCTTTCATGTAGTGTGTTATACAGCTCTTTGTGAATGTAAAAGGTCTGCAAAGTTTTAAAGATCAAATTCTCATTGTTTCCCCCAAAGAAAGAATTGATTCTGAACTGCCGGACTGAGTCATCAGTAATTCCAGTCTTACTTCCGTAACATTCATACGTAACAATAAAACAAATTTGCATAATGCCAACCTATGGTCTTCACTGGCTGCCCGTAAACACTATAGCTGGTTTGTGTTGTATACATGTTGAGAAGATGCTGTTTTCTGCTCTGCAAAAGCAAATTCTCGATGTGAAGAGTCAGTGTTTAAAATTACCACAGCGATGGGATTTTCAATATATTTTGTGATATATTGCATGTTCAGATATTTATACAGCAAAATATTCTGGGGGCCATGACAATTTTGAGAAAATTATCAAAAATGCTGGCAGTGGCTGGCAACTTTTTAAAAAAAAGTGCTGGTGGGGAAAGAGTTAAGTAATTTATTCCAAAATCTTCATGTACGTCAGCGAGCCAGCTCAGGCTATCATTTTGTTTAATGGACATAGATGGAGAATCCACCCTTGAAAGCATTACCTAACCACTATCGTAAGAGGAACTTGAACTTCTTGAAGAATCTCTGCTTTTTTTCCATATAATGAAACCCTATTGTGACTAGTGAATCTCAATCTCTAAGTTTCGAACTCACCAGTGCTGGATCTGATGGTTTCATTTCCCACAGTTTGTCCCAGTAGGTCATACTGGTTCAGTCTAGAGCTCTCTTCTTCTACCACCACAGAGTTGGATGCGTTCTTCGTCCAGGTGTACGTCACTTCTGTCGTTGTGTAAGCATCTGTAGGGATGATTTCAGTGGGGCCACAATTAAAACTTTGCAGTTTGAAATTTTAAACCAATCAGTACAAAAAAAGTCACTTCATAATGCTTTGGTGAACAAAACCAGCTGTTACTCACAGCTGCCGAATTTAAGCGGACAGGAGTGGAAGTCCATGGGGAAATCTTCAAGATGCATCGGACACTCAGCATGCACTGTCAACCTGTGATTTACATGTACAAACACAACAAAAAGGAGACATTTTATGCCATCATCATTACTATATATAAAGTCAAACCAAAAATTATTCAGACCTTTTTGATATATTTTTACTAGTGTGTGAAGGACACTATAGTTCATTTATGTAAGTGAGGATAGCACTGTGAGGAAGTGAACTGTGACATATTATACCCAAAAATTCTTCATACAGTGGACTACCAGTAAAATTGATAAAAATCTGGGACCAAACATTATTCAGACATGTTGACCTGACCATGTTTCACTTAACATCGTGTCTACACCAGACGCGACATTTATCTCGTCGCGCTGCAACAGCTAAAAGCTATCTACATTGAACGCGACAAGACAACCGTTGGAAAGTACTTGGACTACATCAGAAATAGAACGGGGAATCTGTTTACTGTCGGGAATTTGTCGCGTCACATCCAGTGTAGACAATTTTACGGATTATAATGGGTTCTATTGTTATTTGACACGTTGCACCGCTCGCGTCCGGTGTAGACACGGTGTAAGTGTTATCTGACATAATTAAGATACATTTTTTCTGACACAGTTTCACTCTGAGATCTTATGTTATTACCATTTTTTTTTAACTATACTGAATAAACTGTAATAATAAATTAAATGTTCAAGGTAAATTTTGGTTTGACTGTATATGGCAAGGACAAATTGATGGATTAAAAGTGACAGTAAAGACATTTAGAATGTTACAAAAGATTTATTTTTCAAATAAACGCTTTTGAACGCTTTTTATCTAAAAATGCTGAAAAAAAAATTACAGTTTCCACAAAAATATGAAGCAGCACAACTGTTTTCAACATTGATAATAATCAGAAATGTTTCTTAAGCAGCAAATCAGCTTATTAGAAAGATCGTGTGACACTGAAGACTGGAATAATGATTCTGAAAATTCAGCTTTGATCACAGGAATAAATTACATTTCAAAATATGTATTTTTAAAATATTAAAATAGAAAGTTATTTTAAATTGTAATAATAATTCACAATATTACTGTTTTCACTGTATTTTGACCAAATCTATCAAAAATTAAAAATCTAAAAACACTAAAAAAACTGCTAAAATCAAGTAATAAATATTTAAAGCATGTTTGCCACACTGTTTTTACTAAATGAACAAAAGGAATAATATTTCCTCTTTTTTATGTTTTAACAATCCAATAAAATGCCACAAGATTTCTGTCAACATTTGAGTGATGACGCAAACAAATCTGATTCACAAACAATTATTGAATTTTAACCTGCTTATAGGTTTAAATCAAAGCTTTCTAATACAAAGTTATATCTGAAATGTACAATAACAAATCGAGTGCAGCATTAGTTCAGTCAGGCCACGTAGGCATAGTGCTGTGACCAGCTGATGCGGTCAGCTGTCAAATCGCTCCAATCACTACCATTCTCCTATTAGACACGGGACATATATACGTGGCATTACTGCTCGGTAAGTATGCTCAAACTGCTCGCAACCCTCCCTCCCTCCCTCCCCATTATAAGCCTGAGCACATTACTGTGCACCTTCTGGTTGTCGTCTTCTTTTATTTCAGATCACTAAGGCTTTAAAGTCCCAGCTGGCATGGACCTCACTGCTGAGAGACACTCATCCTCATAACCAAGCTATAGACATCCTACTGCCATATCTACACGATTACCATGTTCGCTTTTAAAGACATTACTAAGTGTCTTAATTGTCTATGTATTTCCAAGCTGATGGTTCCGGGGGGTTCATGTTAAAGCTCTTGTATGTTCAATTAATTCTGGAGCAAGAACCCCCATAAGGAATCATACCGCCAAAGATAAATTGTGTTTCAATAAACTCATGTAACTTGCCAAAGTGGTCCTGTCTGAAATGCACGTTACTATATCGATTGCAATAGTATGTTGAGTTTAATTTATTGAAATATAACTTTTAATGTGTTTTATAAGATAGTTTCATCTTTTTATTTTTGCGTCAGTGAATAAATATGTCGATCTTTCTTCAGTGTTTGTATGTCCTAATGGTCTGATGGGAGAATTTTAGCTAAGCATGCCAGAGGTTCAGGGTTCTAATCTGGCCTTGCATATATATATATATATATATATATATATATTTTTTTTTTTTTTACCTCTCTCAATAAAACCAAAGTCAGTAATCACTGATTGTATATCAAGAGTGGGGACACCTTTGTTCGCATTTTGTTTTGTGATTTCACCAGAACGAATAGAGTGTCCAGAACAGCCTTAAAGCCATAAATTGGAGCATTCGTCTGTGTGAAGACTGTGAAGTGTGCGTACGAGCCCCCAGAGAACGGTGTTACCTTCCGCCACTGATAACAGTGGCAACAAACACTCAGCATGATTCAAAAACAACACATTCCAGCGCCAGATAGCCTTATTTAAAGGGATAGTTCACCCAAAAATAAAAATGTTGTCATTATTTACTCAACCTCAAGTTGTTGCAAACCTGTATGTTTCTTTTTTCTGTTGAATATAAAAGAAGATATTTTGAATGTTGGTAATCAAACAGTTGACGGTAGCCATTGACTTCCATAGTAGGAAAAAAATACTATGGAAGTCAATGTCTACCGTAAACTGTTTGATTACCAATATTCTTCAAAACATCTTCTTTTGTGTTCAAGAGAAGAATGAAACTCATACTAGTTTGGAACAACTTGAAGGTGAGTAAATGATGACAAAATTTTCATTTTTGGGTGAACAATCCCTTTAACACAAATGAACAAATTTAATACTCTGCTAGTCAACTAGAGATGCCTGCTTTATTAGATCCATCCATGCTGCAAGATTTTTTAAAAAGTAAAGGGGACTATATCAGCCCAGGCAAAAATTGGTGAGGACATTTCCAACCCGTTCCACCCGCAAATTATGCCTATATGCTTATCACTCTCATACTTGTAAAATTAGTGTAATGACATGCTCTTTAGCAAATTTAATGGCCAAATACAAAGAGCATTAAAATCACTGTGATATTCAATTGTATATTCTCAATATTATTGTGATTATTCAATATATCGACCATCCTAATTACTGGTAGTCCTATACATGTAAGTTCTGGATATCCATTTTCACATTAATTTCTCCTCTCTTTCACTGCTTCTTTCTCTTTCTCAGTCTCTCTCTCAGTTGTCTCCTTTTTTCTTCCTGCGCTTCACGGCTGAGTCAGGCTCTCATTGATTTGGCAGCGGAGAGGAGCATTTGTGCTCACAGGAAGGGCTGGGAGCGAGAGAGCGAGAGAAAAAAGCAAGAGAAAATTGAGAGGGTACATGTTGGAGAGTGCTCGGCAGCGGTATCAGGATGAACAGAGGCGAGAGTCATTATGAAAGGCTGTGTTGTTTGGGGTTTGTGTACATGACACACGACAATATATCACAGCTTCTGCTCTTCCTGTTTCGTCTGCAGGTAATTAGGGAGATTGATGATCAGACTCTTGAATATGTCGATTATAATGAGAACTGTACTTTACTAAGAAGTCGTCACTGGTTATAACAAAATCGGCTCTTACAAAAGTGAGTGTCACATTTCTGAAAAGAGATGAAACATCTTAATTAGTGGCTAAATCGATACAGCCTCCTGCATGAAGATTGTCATACTGTGGGAGTCAGTGAGGGATGAATTATCCTAATTCTCGGGAATACAAGGTGATTCAGGGATTTACATGAAGAATGACTCCATTAGCCACCCACAATATGAGCTAAATGGATCGTTTACCAAAAATATAAATTCTGATAACATCATGTGAATCAGATCAAATTAAAGTCATTATTCACTGGAAAGTTCACTGGAGGGCAAAATGTATTCAATTTGGGTGTGTTTCTTACAGAAAACTTGGATTATAGTTCAAAAGATCACATCTTGATAGGCTAGATCTGTTTTTTGACAGTGTGAACAGACAATATGACCAAAAATCTGATACTTTTAAATCCAATCTGATTGTCAGACTTAAAACTTTAGGCTAGATTCAGGCCCAATTTCACAGACAGGTCTTAGGTTAAGCCAGGATTAGGCCTTAGATTAATTAGGACATTCAAGAAGCTTTTATAAACATGCCTTAGAAAAAAAACAAAAAAAAAACATCATTGGTATGCATCGTGAGACAAAAAAAATGACCGTAACATACACTATATTGCCAAAAGTATTGGGACACCCCTCCAAATCATTGAATTCAGGTGTTCCAATCACTTTCATGGCCACAGGTGTATGAAATCAAGCACCTAGGCATGCAGACTGCTTCTACAAACATTTGTGAAAAAATGGGTCGCTCTCAGGAGCTCAGTGAATTCAAGTGTGGTACCGTGATAGGTTGTCACCTGTGCAATAAGTCCATTCGTGAAATTTCCTCACTGCTAAATATTCCATGGTCAACTGTTAGTGGTATCATAACAAAGAAGCAGTTGGGAACAACAGCAACTCAGCCACAAAGTGGTAGGCCACGTAAAATCACAGAGCGCATGCTGAGGAGCACAGCGTGCAGAAGTTGCCAACTTTCTGCAGAGTCAATAGCTACAGACCTCCAAACTTCATGTGCTCAAGAACAGTGCGTAGAGAGCTTCATGGAATGGGTTTCCATGGCCGAGCAGCTGCATCCAAGCCTTACATCACCAAGTGCAATGCAAAGCGTTGGATACAGTGGTGTAAAGCACGCCGCCACTGGACTCTAGAGCAGTGGAGACGTGTTCTCTAGAGTGACAAATCATGCTTCTGTCTGGCAATCCGGTTGCCAAGAGAACGGTACTTGCCTGACTGCATTGAGCCAAAGTTTGGTGGAGGGGGGATTATGGTGTGGGGTTGTCTTTCAGGGGTTGGGCTTGGCCCCTTAATTGCAGTGAAAGGAACTCTTAATGCTTCAGCATACCGAGCATTTCATGCTCCCAACTTTGTGGGAACAGTTTGGGGATGGCCTCTTCCTGTTCCAACATGACTGCGCACCAGTGCACAAAGAAAGGTCCATAAAGACATGGATGAGCGAGTTTGGTGTGGAGGAACTTGACTGGCCTGCACAGAGTCCTGACCTCAACCCGATAAAACACCTTTGGGATGAATTAGAGTGGAGACTGCAAGCCAGGCCTTCTTGCCAACATCACTGCCTGACCTTACAAATGCGCTTCTAGAAGAATGGTCAAAAATTCCCATAAACACAGTCCTAAACCTTGTGGAAAGCCTTCCCAGAAGAGTTGAGGCTGTTATAGCTGCAAAGGGTGTGCCAACTCCATATTAAACCCTATGGATTGAGAATAGGATGTCATTAAAGTTCATGTGCACGTAAAGGCAGGCGTCCCAAACTTTTGGCAATATAGTGTATTTTAAGATATGTCAGTGCAAGGTGCTTTCAGTTAAAACAGCTCAAACATGCATTTTAGTCTGGGATTTGCCTTAAGCCTTGTCTGTGAAACTGACAGTCATATGTTCTGTTCACATCATGAATCTGTTTGAGTAAGTTTTATTAATTCAAAACAAATTTTAAAAAGTTAAAAGCTTTAAGTTTACTTTAAGTAAACCTATTTAGATTAAGAAATAAAGGGTTTCACACAAAAACACTGCTGTAAATTAAGCATTTTAAAGCATTATTTTTGCGTGCAGACCTTTCTTTATTTATTAATTTCATTCATTTTACACACCATTTGTGTGGAGCGCTGTCTTTAAATTTACTACATCTATTTTTGATTTAATAAATAACACACAAAAAATTTGAAAATTAGCAAATTAGTACATTAGATAGGAGTTCTAAAGGTCCTTGCACAACTCCGAGTCCGAAATTCTCGTCTGAAATTTTTGCACGTTAAAAAATAAATACGGCCTCACGTTTATAAATACGTCAGTCATGTTTACACACTGCCTCCGAAACTTTCGTTCGTCATAAAAAAATTCGGATCGGGTACAATTTTCTGCGTTTTTCACATCCGTACCAAGCATTTTGAGAGATGTTTTGACAATTCAGAGTTATCGTACAAGCAAATGCCAAAATCTAGAATGGCGTCTGAGAAGTTGATCCACTTTGTCTCGCAGCACAAAACACACTGAATGACAAACAAAGTGCAGAATACAAAAAGACAGAATATAGAGACAGATTGTGGAACAGCTTGGAAAACAGGATGGTAGGTACTGATTTCAAAACAAAGAGTGTACAGTATTGTGCTCAAGTTAGCTTAACATCAAACTGAGCAACTGACATCCTGAAGTAAACTTTGAATCACTCGGGATAATCCCGCAGCTCCTTGATAAGGAGGTGGAACTCTCCTTCCTCTCTATACAATCTCAGGATTGGATGGACCCAATATTTCCTCTTTCTTTTCTCTTATTAAAAAGAGAGGACAACAGAATTATCCTCACTGCTTGAAGACTCCATTTTGTATTGTTTTACGAATTTTTTCACAACGGATTAATTAATACACATTGGACTCAGTGTGCAAGGTTTCTGTGTTTGATGAATTTTTAGGGTGACGAATACAAAAAATGCATATAAAAAACTTCGGACTCAGTGTGCAAGGACCTTAACTAACAACCAACAAGTTTCCAGTTACAAGCAGTTTGACCACAGCGAACATGAAACTGCTGTGATGTGACACACTCGCAGCCAATCAGAACAGAGTTGATTGGCATAGTTAGAATTTTTTAGGTTTAACAGTGGGTGGAGCTACAAAACACTTCAACACTATAAGCTGATCTACAAGTTGGTTAATTTAACACACCATCTGAAAGAGTGTAGAGTGCTGTCTTTAAATTCACTACATCTAAAATTAGTAAATTAGCAAATTAGTACATTAGTACGGAGCCCTTAAAAGGACATGGTGGCTGAAAAAACATTTGCAAAAAACTCAAAAGTTTTGTGAGCGAACACAAAGTTTCTCGGGAGAGCAAAAAATATTTGCGAGAGAACGCAAAATCACTGCCATGTAATTTTTCCTCCCATCTCATTTTTTTTTCCATCACCATTACATTAGTACAAATAGAACCTTGCTTACCTCATGGTGTACAGCAGGGTACCGTCATCTTGGATACGCAGCAGTTTGTTGGGCATGGTCATGTTATGTGCGACAGATTTCTTCCCGTTGTGAAAGAATGTGTCTGGAGTCCAGATCTTACTGGCCATCAGGTTGTTTAAACGCAGAATGTTCATTGGTCCCTCGAACTTCAGTCGTTCATCCTTCCAGCTCTGCCTGAAGAACACATCAATGGTGTACTCCTGCCAAAAGATGAAATCACAGCACATTTTAGGATTTACAAGGTTCTGTTAGATGTTTTCTCTCGCTAAGGGCTCGGATGGTGTTTTGTTTGTGATAATTGGGCGCACAATACCCTCTTACACTGATTGACTGGCAGTGAATTTGCTGTTGTATTCACAATTGTTACAATCCAATCAATTGGATGAGCTGCATCAGGGTTTTTGTTCCTCTTGCATTGCACGCAATTCAATTCAAGCATTTTTTTGCCCACAAAAGACCCAGTGTCTGTAGTGTAACATTTTCTTTATCCACTTATTGTTGCTGTGGTGGATAAACACCGTTTGCCAAATGATTTGCAAATGGAGTTTAATGCATTTGAGACTCAAACCCTGCAGAGGAGAGTCAATTGCTCAAACCTTTAACTAGTGCTGAGGGTGATCAGATCACACTCTCGGCTCCAAAAGAGACTTGTGCTACCCAGAGATATCATTACAAGATCATTACAGATGGTAGAACAGGGAAAACATTTAAAGTACTTTAAAGAAAGATTAGGAGTCAGTTTTAAAAAGGGGAAAAGGTGAAGTTGTTGTAACTAACAACCAAGCAGATAAGCAGTTTGGCCACAGTGAACATGCTGTGACAAAACACTTCAACACTATACACTGATCTGGCAGGTAAAATTGTTATTATAGTTATCGAACTATACTTGAATATTTCAAGTATACTTGAAATTAAATAAACATTAACTTGAATAAAAATTATGCCCCTTTATGCCCCTTTTCACAAGATGTAATACGAGTCTCTGGTGTCCCCAGAATGTGTCTGTGAAGTTTCAGCTCAAAATACCCCACAGTTCATTTATTATAGCTTGTCAAATTTGCCCCTATTTAGGTGCAAAACATGCCGTTTTTGTGTGTCAGAAACTTTTAGAATGCAACTGGACGTTTCTGAATGGTTAGTGGATAAATTTATGTAGTTGCTGTGGAGTTGTTTCAACTAATCGACTAGCGTTTGCCTTCATGTTTATCTTTTGTGCAAATCCAGCGTTGAATTGACCCTCGTTTGTGAAGCCGTCCGGCATACACAACACTCTATTACAACAACTCTTCCTCTTCTCTAAAGCAGCCCAACATGGCCTCGCCTCCCTTGTTGTGTGTTCTCGGGGGCAGGGTTTATGTAAATCCTGTGTTTGTGATGTCACCAGTCCGAGAAATAGCTTGTTGTAGTCCACCAGCCATTTGTTGTAGTCCTTAAAAAGCGATTTCTATAAAAGGAAATATTTCCCTTTGCACTGAACTTTGAGCGTTGTAACTTTGCAGATGCTATTTACGCTCAAACAGCAACATTACACACTAACTAAAGTAAAAAAAAAAAAAGAAAAAGAAAAAGTAAAATCATAGTCAAGGACCCCTTTAAAGCAATTTGAAATTCACAGAAAATGCAGTTCTAAAAAAGAAAAAAAAAAAACCCTTCTAAAATGAGAGTAAATGTAGAGTGGAAGTCTTTCTAGACTCAAAACAACTCTACAATTAAAGCAGCTCCAGACTAAAATGACAGCATTTCAAGAATAAAAACAGTTTGACAGTTCCTGATTTAAAAAAATAAATTAAATAAATTCTCCATTGAAACTTCCAGACTAAGAGTTCTCGTTTAAAGCAGTTCCATACTGAAGTGCCACACTGCAAGCAGTTAAGACAGAAGCACTGCGACAGAAGTTTTATTACTGCTCAGACAGTGTCAGAACACTGCAGTGCCTGTATCCCGATTCCTCCCGTAGCTGCAGGTGCTGTTTTTGATGGATGTACAGCTCATTCTCTGGCACATCTCTGAGATCTGGACGTTCTGTCCAGTCAGCACTCTGAGAGGGTTATGACGGTCTAATTTCAGTCAAGGGGCTTGTATTGTCCCGACTGAGGAGGGTTTATATGAACATCCATTAACAAGGGATGAACCATTAAACCCCACCACCATGCAAACCCTGCACTCACATTATTACACATACTCCCACAACATACATGTGCACACACACACATAGTAGGTGGTGAGGTCAGGAATGAGTGTTTATGAGATTGCCTCACTGAGTATGTATTTACACTAGATTATTCATAGACACATCATTTATGAATGTGTGTGTACACTACTGTTCATAAGTTTGGGGGTGGTATGATTTTCTAGTGTTTTTGAAAGAAGTCTCTAATGCTCACCCAGGCTGCATTTCTTTGATCAAAAATACAGTAAAAACAGTTGTATTGTGAAATATTATTATAGATGATTTTAAAGCGGACCTATTATTCAAAATTCACTTTTGCATGGTGTTCGGACATGTGTGTTGGCAGTGTGTGTACACAACCACCCTATAATGATAAAAATCCAACCACTCCTTTTTTTTTAATCCCCATTAATCATAAGCAGTGTCTCAGAACAAGCCGTTTCTAGATCCCTGACAGTGTCACACACTACAGTTTTAACATAGAACCGCCCTGAGTGAGTTCACAGCCAGTTGTACAGTCCGCCATTACTGCACTGACGAGAATGTCTCCCAAGCGTTTTAGGTGTTTTGTAGCTGGATGGATTAATCCACATAGCTCTCTCCATTTACTCCAGAAATCTGAGCCGCTGAAGGATTAATTTTGTTTTTGAAGAAAATGCTCCCTCAACTCTACCGAAATTTGTTTATGTCTGCTCGAATCATTTCACACCGGACTGCTTTGTGAAGAATGTCAATACAAAGGGACAATACAAAACATACAGTCTCCAGAGTGATACTGGATACGGCAGTGATAAAGGTGAGGGCATTTTATTACAGTTCATCAGAGTTGATTTACAGATATAAAGTTTACCAGTTTATTAAGCACCACTCGAAAAGGCATAATGCCTTTTATATTTGTTTACTGTTAGTTGTAACAAGTGTTTCTGTGTACTTCGCTGTGTATCTTGATGATAATGCAAGGGAGAGAGAGAGAGAGAGAGAGAGAGAGAGAGAGTTTATGGATAATATTTTAATGCACACTTGCACTGTGTTTTAAGCTCTTACGGTGATTTTCTAGAGTGAAGACAGACGCTTCATCTTTTGTGTGAAGTACAATAAACGTTATAAAACTCATCGGTAAACGGGCTTGTACTAATATAGTGGATAAAAACAAGAAGACAATATAAGTTATAACCGTAATTGAACTAAACTATACCTGTTCTATCTCCATGCAGCATGTTTTCGCAGTTTCTGACATTATAGTGCGTCCTGACTGACTCCTGACAGGGGAGAACCAGAGCCATTTAAAAACAAGAGTTGCACACTCCCACAGACTTCCATAAGAACTTTGGAATGCGGAAGTTAAAGGTGATGTTGCACTACATTGTATTGAGATTGGTTTCTTATTTAAATACATGAGGTGGCCAGAATATTAAACACATCATATTCTGAAAATATTCTATCAATATTCTATCAATATTCTGAAAAATAATCACCCAGTTTCTTCCATAATGTTATTGTGTGGAAGAATAAAAATTTGAATAACAATAGTGGTTTGTATATAGATATTTATTTTTTTTCTCATTTAATTTCAAAATCTGTACTGGAGTACGGAGCCAATATAACAGAAATCATGACAAATGTCCAAATAGTTATGGCCCTAACTGTAGGTGTGTGCTCTTACTTCTGTAATGTCAACCTCGTGAAAATGTTTGGGAATTGTGTATTTAATCTGTCCTTCAATGTATTAACCTTAACACCGTTTCCTCATTCTTTACAACTCCTAGTTCTCTCCAGCAACAACAGGCTTGACTCAACTCCAGACCTGGTCTCCTCTGGGGCCTATGAAACAGGCCCTGTTTCCACCTGGAGTTAAGATGCATTTTGGTCGATCGGATCACAAGTGGACAAGGGAGACACATACACATTTACACCTGGTTTTTAAATCCATCTCTTTTGTCCTCTTTCAACCACTTCCGTCCTGATTTCTTTGAGGAGGTTTGTGCTTGGTACGTTTTTCATCTTCAAACCAAACTTGGGTCTTCAGCCAACAAAGTTTAAATCCTGTCTGGCTAGAGCGCTTCCCATAATGTTAACGCATTAGGTCAGTAGATGGAGAGTAGATGGTCTTTTGTGGCTGTTCGAACACATTCGACCACATGAGCATTTATACTACGAAAGCAGTCCGGTCAAATGCATTTTCGACTACTTTTGGAAGTGGTCGAAAGTGGACAAACTCAAACTGTTTTAGACCCTGTTTACACCTGTATTTAATGTCGTCCACTTGTGATCCGATCAGCCAAAGCGCATCTTAATAACAGGTGGAAACAGGCCCACAGTCTGCTTCTGGAAGTGGAATGCTCTCACCCAAAAATTCAAGTAACTATAGCATTACTTATAGTGTGGAGTTTGAATGCTTTTGTTATCCATGTATGATTCTTGATTCACCACCAGGTCTCCAGATCATCCTACAGCCGCGCTGGAAGAATGTAATGGCTATTGTGAACACTTATATTCCTTTTCTGGCCTGCTTTCTGCCATCTTTCTCTCCCTGTAGGAAGTCGAATGAGTTTCTTTAAAGACAGAACATTCAAGGAAAACGTACCTACCCTCTCCCTGGATATAATATATAATTAAATGTTTTGTTGAATGCCATTGTTTGCCTTGTATATTTTTCACTGTTGACCAAACTTCTTTCTTGACTTAAACTAAGCAGCTTCATTCATTGATATTCACTTGTTGTGCATGTTTATGTGAATGTATCTTAACATAACACAACATTAGTATGTTAGTAATTATGACCATAGAAGCACGGGAAAAATATGTACAGTACATGCTGTAAATGTATACCTTATGGGAGCAGCCCCCCTTCCCTCTAAAATTAAAACACACAAAAAAAATTGAGCCCCTGCCCCTTTGATTGCGAAAGTGAATGTGCCCTTTGCGGTCACATCGCGGTGGCCCCACGTTCCCATTTCACCTCCCTCGGAACGTGATTTCTACCGAGGGAGATCCACAAATAACTGTCTTTACTCTTATTTTTGCATCCTATTATCTATTTAATGCATCCTTGCTGAATAAAGGTACACATTACACAAAAAGGTACACAAAAAAACCTTACTCACCTCAAACTTTTGAACGGTAATGTGAGGATTGACATAGTAAAAAATGTAACAATTCTGGTTCTTGAATGGTAGTGATTGCATCAATGATCATTTTAGTGCTTTTAAGAAAGCTACTGGTCCTCACTGTATAAACACAAAATAAAAATCACACACAAAAACAATTTATTACATCGAAACCAAGATATTCCTAAAAAACCCCATAAAGGGTTGGAACGACACAAGGCTGAGAAAACAGTGAGCTAATCCTTGTCTCACTAGTCCTAAGTGCACAAAACAGCAGCAGTTCTCGATTCACTTTTACATGATAAAAGTAAAATTAAAAGGAAATAAAACCAGTAATACTGAAACCAGTACTTAGACTGAAAACAGTTCCACACTGCAGTTTAAGAATAACAGGTGGAGTTTTAAACTCACAACACTTGTAGACTGAAAGCAGGCCTAATAGAAATCACTTCTCAACTGAAAAATAGCATTTTAAGAATTAAAGCAGCATCACTAGAAACCATTCCAGATTTTAAAAAGGCAGTGCTAGTGTTCTGGACTAAGAGTTCTTGCTCTAAAGCAGTTCCAGGTTACAGACAAAAGCACTGCTACACAAGCCTGTTTTATGACTGCTCAGACACCATCAGAACACTGCAGTGACCGTAGCAGGATTCATTAAAGATGTGTTGTCTACATATTGCTTTGTATTATTTAGCAGTGCACACTCTTCTCTAAACCCATTCAATTAAGACTCCAAACTCACAGCTCATGTAAAACTGTCACAGTTCCCTTCCGTTCTGGACTCCAACTCCCATCATCCTCCCTGTCTCTCACCTGCACGCACTTCCCAATCGGCACTCCATCAGCACGGATTCCCCACACCTGGATCACCTTGTTATCTCTCCCTTATAATGGACTCACTCCCTGCACTCCCTTGTCGGTTCTATTGTTTGCTTTATGTTGTGTTGTAGCTCTCCTTTGGTGATCAAACCCCTTTTATGTTGAAGTCCGTGTCCGTGTCCATGCTAATACAACCAACTGTAACAGAAGAACCGACCAAAACCAACTGGACTTCTGCACCTAATGATGGGTATTTTCCTGGTCCCTGTACCCCCAAAGAACCACCAGCGCAAACTCACTGCGGAGGACCGCCTCTGGATTCTCAGGCAGGGCGGCCACCCGCTGGAGAAGTATGTGGAGGAATTTGCTGAGCTTTCTTGCAAGGTGAACTAGTCAGATGCTATTCTTAACACCTGTTTTCTGAGGGGTCTGGGCGAGGATACGATCCGGTATATTGAACCTGCATGTTTCTTTTTCCTAGTCGAGTCTATTAATCTGATTCTCTTTCTAAATGGTTCCGAGTTCGAAATTGAAGAGGTTCAAAAGAAATCGTATGTTCCTCGTTCAGCCCCCTCAGAGACACAGGCGGCCTGGCCAGTTCACCAGCCTCCGGTTTCCTCCACATGCCCCTCCAGTGGGTGTTCCCCTGTGTTCCTGCCTGATCCTGAGTACAAACCACCCAAGAGGAGAGCAACCACGAGGCCCAGACGGTCTAAGAAGACGGCCGCTGCCTCACCCGAGCCTCCAGTGAATCATGCCGCCCAGCCTGAGCCCTCACCAGGGGAGGCGGATTGGCTCATCGACTTTTGGGCGGAACGAGCCCGCTCCAGCAGCCTTCTACGAGCCCGCTTTCCACGAGCCAGCTCCAGCCCTCCTACACGTTTCTGCCCACATATCACTACCTGCCACTACAGAACCCCCCAAGAAAATTTTGGGTGGGGGCCATATACCTGTGGGTGTGGAACTTGTGGGTGGGTCACCTGACCCGCCATGGCCGCCCATGGCCCCTGACCCGCCATGGCCACCCAAGGCTCCAGATCCGCCCTGGAGACCTCTGTATCTGCCTGCACTCCCCTCACTCATTGTTAGGTCTCCAGGGCGCCCACCCCCCCTTCCCAGTTGTTCTCTCTACGTCGCGAGGCAGCGCCTACTGGGAGGGGGAGGTAATGTAAAAAAATCACAGTTCCCTTCCTTTCTGGACTCCAACTCCCATCATCCTCCCTGTCTCTCACCTGCACGCACTTCCCAATCGGCACTCCATCAGCACGGATTCCCCACACCTGGATCACCTCATTATCTCTCCCTTATAATGGACTCACTCCCTGCACTCCCTTGTCGGTTCTATTGTTTGCTTTATGTTGTAGCTCTCCTTTGGTGATTAAACCCCTTTTATGTTGAAGTCCGTGTCTGTGCCTGTGCCTTTGGTAATACAACCAACTGTAACAAAAACATTACTTACTTTACTGTGGCGCTACTGAATCTACCACTGAGTATGTCTCTACTGTCTTCTATCTGCATCAGTAGAAAAATGCAGATGTTAGTTTAAAGGTGTTGTATATCATTTTACTAAAGCATAAAAATACCACCAATATGTTTGCAGAGATTTATATTTCTATTTTATTAAGAGGTTTAAATGTTGGTCGGTTTCATTCTATTAAGAGATTTAATGTTGGTGGGTTTTTATTCTGTTAAGAGATTTAAATATAGTTCGGTTTTGCTCAAAGTGAGCGTAAGTGATTCTCAAAAAGTATTAATGAAAAGTTGAAAAGTCTGTAACGCCATGAAAACATTCTGACCCCGTATTTTATTTATTTATTTATTTTTTAAATGGATTCCTAACCATAAATGTGGGTGCGTCTGTAAGTGCAGCTTGGCAGCAGATATCAGTTAAGCTGAATCTTAGCTGTCCTCATCTCACCCCAGCAGTATACAGAGGCCGTAGGGCAGCACAAGGGCCAAACAAATACTACTCCATCTCTAACCTCTCTCTCCACTTTCCTTGTTGTCCGTCCATCTCATTCGCCTCCTATTCCATACCGTCTGCTCAATGGCTCAGAGGCACACAGCATTAATAGACATGATGACCTTCTGCACTGGTGTGTGTGCATCTTGGCTTTGTTTAGGCCAGATAAAGCAGCACCGGAGGCTCAGTGCAGAGCAGGTTTATCAGGATACAGAACCACCCGGGTTCACCCTCATCCATCACGGCCAGACATCCTGCATGAGGATGCTGTTGGTTTAAGATTCTCAGTGCTACCCACAAGTCATATCTGTCACTGCACCTGCTGACGGAAACTAATAATTATAAAGAGAAGGAGACATGATAGAAAAAGAGATATCATGGATCCCATAAGAAAGAGAAATCATAAATGAAATCTCTTAACCCTATAAAGCCTACAGTATCATAAATGATACTCAAATTTCTAAGGCCTCTAAATGATCAACATGATCAAAACTTTGCTAAAAAACCTGTTGTACACAATCTACTACATGACTTCTGTTGTCTGATTGATAGTTTATACTTTTTTAGAAATTAAAAGTCCTTTTAGTCTAATTCTTAAAGCATCCCCCTTCAGGTCGTGGTCCACATGTCTTTTTGCTGTGAAATTTTTACTGATTAAGGGTTGTGAAGGGGGGTGGTGGTCGCTTATTTTTGAACCCAAAAATAATGTATCCATCCTTAAAAAAAAAAAGAAATCCATATGACTCCAGGGGGTTAATGAATGCCTTCTGAAGTGAAGCAATGCATTTTTGTTAGAAAAATATCCATATTTAAAACTTCATAAATTCAAATAACTAACTTCTGGCAGATGACCGTATGCAGTATGCACAAGTCGACTTGCGGCAAATGAGTAATCCTCTGGATGTATGATACAGGATGTAGGAGTATCGTAAGTTTAGACGTCTCTTGCGGTTCAAACAAATAGGTCTGTACGACAAATTTAAGCTCCTCTTCTCATATATCGAAATCCTCTGACATTTCTCTTTAAAAATGATTGTTTTAGACTTATATATTTGTTTTGCTCTATCCTCTGCACCTCTACGTTCGTCATTACGTTGTAATGCAAATCGACTTGAGCATTCTGCATACGATCGTCCACCGGAAGCTAGTTATTTGAATTTAAAAATGTTTAAATATGGATATTTTTCTTACAAAAATGCATTGCTTTGTATCAGAAGGCCTTCATTAACCCACTGGAGCCGTATGGATTACTTTTTTTATGGATGGATGCATTATTTTTGGCTTTAAAACGCAGGATATTTTTTAATATATCTCTGATTGTGTTTGTCTAAAAGAATATAGTCATATACACCTAGGATGGCTTTAGGGTGAGTAAATTTTTGGTGAACTAACCCTTTAAAATGTATGTATCAAATATGACATCAAGTTTTGCAGAACGTATACATCTCTCAGTCATCATTGTGTTGCATTGCATTATTGTCCCCCACAATAAAAACTAGGGTATTGGTCATAAAACTAAGCATACATTTTAAATATCATCTTACAAAGACATTATTGGCAGATAAGTGATATTTATATTTATATATATTGCATTTTAAGCAAGAAGCCTGCTATACTATTATAAAGATCTCATTCATTTACATTGTTTCAACTTCTGTTTGGGCCATATAAATATCAGCAACAGCACCAAAATACATATTTTTGCTGAATAAAACAGGGTTTTTTTTCCACCTCGAGTATGAGCTCCATAGTCAATATATGCAAACTTTGAATTTTGATGGCAGACTTTGGTATCCTCACATGTCTGAGCACAGGTTGAGGTCTTTTCCTCAGGAAAAATATATGAAGAGCATGAGACTTCAGCAAATGTCTCCATTTGATCTCCATTTCAATCACAATGCTGTCTAGGAGAAACAATTGAGATAGCAATGAAATTGATGATTTCTGCTGAATCCTGAGTTGATTCTGCTGAATCCTTCTGTCAAAGCTATTTGTGTCACCTACAATTTAAACACAGTCACCCTGGTACTGATTCACATATTCTAATAAACCCCCTCTAACCGATGTCAACCTGACTGCAAACATGCTAACGCTCAGCAGCCACACCTACCTGACCTCTTCAGCTCATTACCCACGAGTCTCTTCACTCAGCTGTTTACCTGAGTGTCACACGGTTCCCAACAGGGTCAGCTCTAATGATGAGGGTTAGCATGGCCACAGGGCATTGAGACCGAGAAAGAGAGACAGGCCTTCATTGCAAACCCACAGTGCAGAAAACGAAATCCACAGGCTTTTCTAAACAGCTCAAAGCTCTTGATATAACAATGTGACCTCTGACTTGAAGCGAAATCACAAAACAACAAGCAAATGACATTGTCACTTGTTTACCAGCTATTTACAAACTAAAGAATCAAACTTTTATGTTTTAGAGTACGCTACACTCGCTGTAGCCATTTCTATGAATTATTGACATGAATTATTCATTACAGACGACTGTAAAGGATTCATAAATGGCTTTTCTTGAGGTGAGTATACAATAGCTCTTGAAATGGAAACACATACCTTTCTACAAGGTATTAAAAACCAGGGCCTTAAAATAACACTCGCCAAGAACCAAATGCGAGTAAAAAAAATGGAGATGACAAGTATATGAAACGGTGTCAATCGCCAGTTTGCTAGTAACATTTTTATGAATTCTAACAATGCAATGTTGTGAGAACATTAACATGAACAAACATGAACGATGCTCGGGACAGATGGTGTGTCGACCGAAAGGGAAATCAATCCGTTTCTCACGCACACATCCAAAGCGCGCATGAATACTGAATTGAGTTCTCTTTCACGTCTTCTTGTGCTTGAACAGACATATTCAAACTAAATTATGTCAAAATGCCTGTCTTGGTAAGTATCCTCATAAACATAGTCTGTTATGCCTTAAGTGAACGTAAAGAGATGAGAAATAAAATGCATGTGTATCAATACATTGGATCAGTGCATTAGCTCTTAAAGTGACAGCAGACTAATATTCCTGCTGCTGTCTGTGTTTTTAATTTTATTAAGACAAATCAACAATCAAACAGCATGATGAAAAAAGCATTATTCACATGAAGCACATAAAAGAAACACCCTAATACTTTTAAAAAATAAAATTATAATTAAAAAACAATATAATGTAAGGATGGATTTTTACTAAGACTGAATTACTGAATTCAAGATTCCTATCCTGTAATAAAACAATAAAAATCTCTAATCTGAAGAGAGGATCTGCGAGAAAGAGCACAGGACAACACCTGGTTCAACCTCCTCTCTTCCCCCCCATGCTGAGTTCCTGACTCCTCACACCCTCTCCTTCCCTTCAGGCCATGCAAGTCTCACAAATCTGCTATCTTAGTTGTTTTAAGTGACATCAGTGAAAATACTTCTGGTGCGATTGGTAAGAGGGTTTCACTCCCACAACAATAGAACAGACAAGAATAAAGAAAACAAAACCTGTTCTCCTGGGGTGGGAGATGTCCCAATAAAGATTCTTATTAACCATTTGATTGGATCCCCAAAAACAGGCGTGTGACCCTTTGGGGCACGAGAAAAGGTCCAGCAAAAGCTGCATAAATATTTGGGTGCTAAATGTTTATAGCCCTTTTGTTATAACTTGGGGTATTTAAAGGGATTTGGCAAACCACTCAGGGAAGCATCTGCATTCAGAACTTCCCGCACAATTGCTGTGTGTATCTCTGTATTCGCCAGGTATGCTGACTTTTAATATTTTGTTGTGAGTTGTACTTTGCATTTTATGCTGATCAGTTGTGTGATGTATTCTTTGTAATTCTATTAATTGATGATTTATCCTGCCTGGCAAAAACAATAAATGTTAATCTTGATTTATCTTGGATTCCTCTAAAATCATTATGACTAGTAGATTATTAGAGTCCTTCACTTCTGTAAATCTGCGTCAGGACAGGTCAAACTAGAGAGCCCCATGAAAGGAGCATGGGAGCACATCATGGGACTTTTTGAGTTTGTCTGTTATTGAATTAGCAAGTTGCAGTATTGTGACTAAGAAAACTGTATTTTTGTATGAACAAGCATGTGGCAGTTCGACTCAAATGCATTAGTAAACTCTGCACCCTCTGACTAAGAATCATAAACTGGCGAATTTATGTCGTGAGAACGCAGACGGCCGCTGCGAAATTCTCTAAGTGGTGATTCGGTCCGTAATGAACGAATAATTGACATTATGAGGTATCCAGAATGATCAAAGACCTAAATTAAACCACAACTAATCTCATGATCAGTTGTTACATTGGAAAAATTGTGAAACTAAGAGTCAGTTATATTTGGAGTCAGATAAAATTATTTACGAAGTCAGAATTGAATTAGAAACCAAAGTTGTATTAAATTAAGATGAATTTTACAGAAGTGCCAGAGGACGCACACGCGAAATACGTTTGACCAGACCACTAGATGCCGTCGTTGGGCTAGTGGGTGGAACCTTACAGTAATGATCAATGTATTTTATCAATAAATTTTGGCAATGAATGAAATATACATTAAATATTCTGCTAAACAAGGCTACATTTATTTGATCAAAAATACGGTAAAAATATTATTATAAATATTCATATTGTGAAATATGAAATATTATTATAATTTAAAGTTATTGTTTGAATAAATGTAATTTATTCCTGTGATCAAAGCTGAATTTTCATCATTACTCCAGTCTTCAGTGTCACATGATCCTTCAGAAATCATCCTGATATACTAATTTCCTGCTCAAGAAATATTTCTGATTATTATCAATCTTGAAGATTTTTGTGGAAACCATTATACTTTTTTTTACTTTTTATTATTGAAATTCACTATTCTCTGATGAATAGTGAATTTCAAGACAACAGCATTTATTTGAAATATAATTTTTTGAAACAATATTCAATGTATTTACTGTCACTTTAAATCAATTTAATACATTCTGACTAAATAATTTCTTTAAAAAATGAATGGTAGTGTATCTCGGCACAAAAATTCTGATGTTTTAGGAATGATTCCCAAATTTACTCATGTCATTCCAAAACTGTATTAATTTTAAAATGAATTATTTTAAAAGAATTTATGGGAGAGAATTGCATGAACAATTAAAGTGTATAATGACAATGAGAAACCAAGGAACACATGCAGTAAATTCTGTCTTATAAAGTCATTATGAGCATTATTGTTTTGTTGTAGCTCTCATATCAATTTGAAATGTTGAAAACAGTTGCACTGCTTAATATTTTTGTGGAAACTGACACATTTTTTCAGGATTCTTTGATAATTAGAAAGTTCAAAATAACAGCATTTATTAGAAATAGACATATTTTGTAACACTCTTATATATAACATTTCTCCTGCCATCTTGGATGAATTTGGATGGACTTGAATGAACTCAACTTGTTGCAGTGAATTTTGGAATTGCCTTTTCTGAAATTAAAATGCTGTCTAGGTAGGCAGGTCACTAGGTTTCAGAGCAGAGCTGACATTGATGCTGATATGTGTATTTGCATGTTGAATTCATAATGAAAGCGTAATAGGGAGAACAGCTATGATTCAGTGAGGCAGAATGAGTTCTTTTAAATAATTGATAGAGCAAAGATTTGTGTGCAGAATGAGGAAGGACTATCTGCAAGTACATTGAGAGGGAATCTATTTCAAAAGGAGAGGAGAGAAGAAAAAAAAAATGGCCGTCAACTGTCAGAGCACTTGAAAAGAAAAAAGCGAGAAGGATGGTGTGGCAGAGGAGAATGATAAGCTCCGGGGAAATGTGGAGAGGCAAAGAAATGGAACAATTTGTCTTTGAAAATGAAAAAAATATATCAAAGACTTAGATGTGCTCTCCCTCCTGCGAGACAGGGTCAGCATGCTAACGTGTGAAGGCAGAGCAAAGACGTTGCTATACAATGGATAATGCCATGCATTGTATGTTTCAATACAGAAGAACAGCTAGTAGAACATTCACTGACTCAAATGCGGAGGGTGAGGGAAAAGAAGGAAGAGTAGATAGCAGAAGAAGAAGCAGACAGAAAGTGAGAGATAGCGGGATGGAAAGAGGAACAGCGGTATGCTTTCTTGGGTCTGAAAAACAGAAGGTGTAGCATCTGGGTCTAATCTCAAAGACACAGGAGATGAGGGTTGAGACGCTCACACTGAGACACTGGTGAGTGGACACATGGACGCACAGCACACACACACACACACACAAATGTACCATGGTATCCATAGTTTCCAGCAAAAATGCCATCCTGACTTACACTGTTTGACAGAGATCCCAAGTCCTAAATTCTTGAGAAATGCGTATTTGTATTCATTCAGAACTCAAGAAATATATATATCCATCCATCCATCCATCCATCCATCTCTCTCTCTCGCTTAAATGGTCAAATACATACGAAATTATGTCAAAATGCCCGTCTTGGCGATTATTCAGATAAACACAGTCAGTTTTGGATGGTTAAATAGCTAAGAAATAGAACGCACGTTGTGTAACAGTATTGGGTCCGTTCATAAACTCTTAAAGGGACAGCAGTCCAATATTCCTGCTGCTGTCTGTCATGTTAATCAAAGAACAAAAGACAAAGAAAATCACTTTCTGCTCTTGACTAAATACATTTTAGAACTTTAATGGTAAAAATAAATCTGTATTTAATATTTACAATAAAGAATACAGAAATTAAGGTAACCAATGTAAAATAGCACTACAATTTCTGTAGTATTTCTTACCTGAATAAAAACCTACTTAACCTGAAAAACATTTTTTTTTTCATTGCTCTCTTAATTCTATTGCATGTATTTGTGCTGTTGTGCTTATTTTATTACTGACTTTTTACCTTTTTTTTTTTTTTTTATGAAAATAAAACTTTGCGTTGAAGAAAAGTAGATTTTTGTATTATAGTTCTTCGGAATCGGCCAAGAAAATTGCAATTGGCGCATCTCTATTCTATATAGTACGAAATTACGAATGTGTGTAGTATGAATATAATCCGGACATACTACATTTGCCATGTTGTCATTATCATGTGACCTACCAGCGTCAGTTACGTCGCTTCACTGCTATTTACAAATCCTCTCCTGTAGCCTCATGGGATAGTAAAGTGTTCATCGTATGCACACTTCAGAATCTCGTTGGAAGCAGTAGTTCATCAGGGGACTTTATGCCAAATCTTTTATGAGTACTGTGAAATTGGACATAATACTCTTGTCAAATACTGTTTTCGCCTACTATATAGTAGGGAAGTATGGGATTTCAATCAGCTCCCTAGTTCAGTAGTCAGGGCACTGATCAGGGAGTCGGCCATTTTAAGGGCTGTCTCAATCACAGAATCCTTCCAGTGCACTGGATCGTTAGCTCCCTAAAAAGTCCCACAATGCACGGCAAAACCCAAAACAAAATGGCTTCCTGCATTTATCACTGACTTTTATTTTGCTGACAATGTTGTCAAATATTATTATACATAAAAATAAATTAATATCTATAAATTAATGAATTACATTATACTAATAATGTTTTAAAACAAAACTGTTTCACTGTTTTTCATACATATTTAAGGAAATAAGAATTGTTTGCAACCTCTAAACAGTTACATCATATAAATTATTTTTCACTAAGTGCCACAAAAAAAAAAAAAACCCAACATAAATTGCATTTTCATTTTAAAACTGATAAGATTCATTAATGCCATTATCTTTAAACACTGCATTTTTAATATATTGACCTAAACACTACTGTGATATTTTGCAGATACATTTCTGTAATGAAAAGCATGAGCAAGCTAATACACGAAAGCCAAGCCAGACTAGTGCAGCTGCATGAGTTGATTGTTAATTTGCTTTGTTAGTTTGTTTGCAGCTGAATCAAAGTTTCATTTAATTTAATGGCTTTCGATTAAAGTTCATTTGAAGCTCCAGGGTGGGCTGTTAAGAATGCGTGTAACGTACATCATGTGCGAGAACAATCAGTCCCCATTGTTAGCACACAGCTAACGTGCTTCATATTCAAAGCAGCTTACACAAGTCATATTTTATCTCCTCAGAACAAAAACTCCATTAAGAAGCTCTGAATCAACTGAGAAGTGTCAGAGTGACGGCGTGAGTCACAGGCACCAATTCAGAATGTCACGGATGCAGTCAGGTGGCAAAGCCTTTCATTTCCTGCCTCGATTCCGGCGGATATGAAACTCATCCGGGTCACCATGGACCACTGGTTATTTAGTACTGACCGCTTTCCAAACAGAGCTCGTTGTCACAGCTTGATATGTGTGGACATAAATGCATTAGCAGTGGCACTGTTCGAAAAATGACACCTGTACAGATGGCGCCCCTCTGTAGGCAGTAGTTAGATAAAAGACTGATCAGCTGTTGTGTTATTCACATTTATGCATTTGGCAGATGCTTTCATGCAAAGAGACTTATATTGCATTCAAGGCGCATTCTCTGGTATTCAAACCCATGACCTGGCCATGCTCTACTGTTTGAGCTACATTAGAAGTCATCACTAGACATAAAGTCTCAGATGGCATGTCTATGCATACAAATCATCTGATGCATACAAAAATAGCTCTAATCTCAGTGGCTGGCTTCTATTCATTTTATTAATTTATTGTTATTATTGTTGTTGTTGTTGCTGTTATTAAATTCAGTGGCTAAATTTAATCACATGGGTAACACTTTATAACTAGACAAGTAAAGTTCGTAAACAAACTTTGAAGTTGGCTTGAGAAAGCTAAAAAAGAAATTTGAAGTAGTTTTAACAGCTTATGTTTACACTTTAAATTTAAGTTTATACTTTGTAAATTACAAATGACAATGAATGAAGAACTCACTATTTGTATATAGTCTATTAATGTATTAACTACAGTTTATAAACTATTAATTCACTATAAACTAATGTTTGTGCTGTCCCAAACAGACAAAATAATTTACTACATAGCAGAGCTAGTTTAAAGTTCTTTCTTTTCACTTTTCACAAATGGAAATTTGGACCACAACGTTCACTCATTTTAACCATTTGCACAGGCGATTGAGGTACACTACTTTTTTTCTTTTTTTTTTTTTAAATACACTATATTGCCAAAAGTTTTGGGACACCTGCCTTTACATGCACATGAACTTTAATGACATCCCATTCTTAATCCGTAGGGTTTAATATGGAGTTGGCCCACCCTTTGCAGCTGTAATAGCTTCAACTCTTCTGGGAAGGCTTTCCATAAGGTTTAGGAGTGTGTTTATGGGAATTTTTGACCATTCTTCTAGAAGCGCATTTGCGAGGTCAGGCACCGATGTTGGATGAGAAGGCCTGGCTCGCAGTCTCCGCTCTAATTCATCCCAAAGGTGTTTTATCGGGTTGAGGTCAGGACTCTGTGCAGGCCAGTCAAGTTCCTCCACACCAAACTCGCTCATCCATGTCTTTATGGACCTTGCTTTGTGCACTGGTGCGCAGTCATGTTGGAACAGGAAGAGGCCATCCCCAAACTGTTCCCACAAAGTTGGGAGCATGAAATTGTCCAAAATGTCTTGGTATGCTGAAGCATTAAGAGTTCCTTTCACTGGAAATAAGGGGCAAAGCTCAACCCCTGAAAAACAACCCCCCCTCCACCAAACTTTACACTTGGCACAATGCAGTCAGGCAAGTACCGTTCTCCTGGCAACTGCCAAACCCAGACTCGTCCATCGGATTGCCAGACAGAGAAGCATGATTCGTCACTCCAGAGAACAGAGGGCTCTAAAGTCCAGTGGCGGCGTGCTTTACACCACTGCATCCAACGCTTTGCATTGCACTTGGTGATGTAAGGCTTGGATGCAGCTGCTCGGCCACGGAAACCCATTCCATGAAGCTCTCTATGCACTGTTCTTGAGCTAATCTGAAGGCCACATGAAGTTTGGAGGTCTGTAGCTATTGACTCTGCAGAAAGTTGGCGACTTCTGCGCACTGTGTGCCTCAGCATGTGTTGACCCCGCTCTGTGATTTTATGTGGCCTACCACTTTGTGGCTGAGTTGCTGTTGTTCCCAATTGCTTCCACTTTATGAAAACACTAACAGTTGACCATGGAATATTTAGTAGTGAGGAAATTTCCCGAATGGACTTATTGCACAGGTGGCAACCTATCACGGTACCACACTTGAATTCACTGAGCTCCTGAGAGCGACCCATTCTTTCACAAATGTTTGTAAAAGCAGTCTGCATGCCTAGGTGCTTGATTTTATACACCTGTGGCCATGGAAGTGATTGGAACACCTGAATTCAATGATTTGGAGGGGTGTCCCAATACTTTTGGCAATATAGTGTATGTTAAATATTACTTTTATTCTGCAAGGATGCATTAAATTGCTCAGAAGTGACTGTGACTTACAAAAGATTTGTATTTCAAATAAATGGTGTTCTTTTGAACTTTCTATTCATCAAAGAATTCTGACATAAATATGAAGCCGCACAACTGTTTTCAACATTGATAATAACCAGAAATATTTCTTCAGCAGCAAATCAGCATTTTAGGTGCATATCACATGACAATGAAGACTTGAGTAATGAAGCTGAAAATTCAGCTTTGCATCATAGGAATAAGTTGCATTGTTAAAAATATATTCAAATTGAAAACAGATATTTTAATTTGTAATAATATTTCACAATATTACTTTTTTACTACATTTCTATTAAATAAATGCAGCTTAGGTGAGCAGAAAAGACTTAAGACTTTGTCAAATGCATTAAAAAAAAAAAAAAAAATTCTGACCTCAAACTTTTGAACAGCAGCGTAGTTGCACTCCAGTCTTTTATTGCACTGTAAATGATTTCAGATTCACAAGCCCCTATACAGGTAAACAATCTGTGGATGACCAGACTGCCTAGGTAGGTGGTTCTTGGCTTGAAAATCGTGCAAAGCGCTGGTCCAAGAGGCTGACAGTGATGCTATTCATCCACCTGTGACAAATAATATGCCAAAAAATAAATTACACTCACCATATCTGTGTCTGAAACAGGGCCAAAACTGGTGACGTAGATGTCCGTCTTCACTGTGGTAACTCGATCTGGGGAAACATCAAAAATGACCAGTGTTATTTTCCCAGAGTGCAACAGCGACAGCCCTGTCTCATCTACCTTGTAAGGGGCATCTTTATAAAACCTCAGAAATGGATTGTGAATCTCACATTTTCTTTACAGTTTCACTGCAGAAAGAGCATCTTTCTCTCTCTAGCCCTTTTGAGATGAAAGTGTCCATTAGGCAGGGGGTAAATGTGCTTGCATTTATTTGGCCCAGTGTTAGGTTGGCTAGTAATCAAATCTTTCTGTTCCTGCTTCAATATATTCATATGTTGTCCTCCTTTATCTGAGCTTTCTATTTTCTTTTCTTTTCATTCAAAAGAGCTAGTGATATTTCCTCTGCTCGCTGCACTTAACAACACAGGGACACAGTAAGTGGATTCAGTCAGAGAGCGAAGTATTATAGACAGAACTACAACACAGACTATTAAAAACATAACACAGCCTTAGAAATACATGAATGCACACATAACCTATTGCATTTTTTCACTGACTTAAATAACTGTTGTTTTACTTAGCAGAACCCCAAAAATTGATTTTGAAATACAAATAATGATACAGCGATACAAATTTTGCTTTGATCTACAAAAAAAAAAAAAAAAGTTTCGAAGGCAAACAAATGCAGAACAGCACTTTGTCCTATATGCGGATAAATATCAGAATGAATGATATATTGCAGATTCTCATAAATGAGATCAAAGCGACAGCCCGGGGTTCTTCAGCGGTTCTTTAGTGCTTAAAAGTGGCGAGTGTTCTGGGCTTCGAGATTGTATTAATAGCTGTCTAATGTAGGAGTGGTTTTTTCCTCTGAGCTGGAGGAGAGATGCTTGGAGACTTTTTCTGGGGGTTTTTTTATTCACTCTCCTGTTTCATAACTACAATACAAGCAAAAAAAAAAAATGCAGACTAATCACCCAACGACAACAGCAATCAAACAAAAAAGAAGAAATTACTGCTCATCTTAAAAACAATGTCACTCTCTCTCTCTCTGTCTGTCTCTCTCACGTCTCTAAAATTGCCCTAATTATACAATGTTGCATGCTCGTCTGGGCACCATCCCAACGAGGATAAAAAAAAAGGGGAAAAAATGCATTGATATTCATCTCTGACTAGATTTTGCATACCGTTTTTGCACAGAATCAATAGACTGCTAGGAAAGTATGAAAAAACATAGAAAAACATTGAATTTTTATGCAAAACTAGAAGATTTCGGAGTTGTGTTTGCATGTATAAAACTTGTCCATCACAATTTTACAGTGTTAAAGGTAGTTGCTATAGTGTTGCTATGTAGTTGCTAAAGTGTCGGGAGTGGGTTTTTTTTATTGGAACGCATTATGGCTTAGCCATTGCGAATATCAAACCACAAAGTCTGCGATTTCATTAAATAAATGCACTGCCTGTTTCAGAGTGAAATGCAAAATTGTGTTCATTTACATGCAAGCAGCTCACAATCCAGTGTTTTCAGTGTTTCACCATTCACCTTTCCACCATATTTGTTATAAAAAGTGTTTATAAACTTTAAAGGGTTTGCTGCGCTTCTCCGCCAAAATAAAAGCTTGATGGTTTAAAGTTTGAACATGAAGAATTTAAGACATAAATATTAAAGTCCCCCCAAAATCAAAATTCAAGTTTTTTAGCTTTCAGTATGAATATGTTATTAATAAGCTGGTGTGTTCCAAAACAATGACAAAATTCACATTTAGGAGATATAAACATTCAAAACTTAAAGTGAGACACTTCCGCTAAATCGGATTACGGATTTTCATGACATCACCGCGAACTTCAGCTTCTCATCAAATCTTCTGTCCAATCAAATGCTCTCTAGAATCTGAAGTCCCACCCCCTCCTACACTATAAACAGCCGCTGAAACTGCAGCTGAAATCGGTCATTTGTTCACACATTTACTAGTCTCTACATATAGGGCCCTATGATTTCCGCAATGCAGAAAACACGGACTGAATCGCGGAATCCAGGCATAAAAACGGAATTTGTTATATAACGCGGAATGTCACGGAAGTTTTCAAAATTTTGATTAATGAATAAAAAGCAGGTCAGTACACTTAAATCAAATTACGATATAGACTAGTGTCCGTGAGTATTAAAAATACTATTTAAATATGAATCCTGCATGTCTGTATGCCTCTGAAATGAATGATGCGAAAGCGTGGTTTCATTTACCTCACACACACACTCGCACGCACACACACTGAAGCACGTGCCACGCTCACGATGTTTTCATCCTCTGTCGCCTCACTATATGAGGAAATGAATGCACGAAATTCATCTCCAGAGCCGCTCTGAAAGTCACTTCATCAGCATTTAACTGCTTCGTTTGAAAAACTATCGTCATAAACACAGAGAAACTTAAAGCTCTCGGCAACCCGTCAAAATAAAAGTTCGATTTAACTTGACAGAAACATATTGGTAGAATTTAGATAAATTATTTTAATAATAAATTATTAAAACTATCTTTTTAAGAAATAATCTTCCATGTTTTAATTTTAACATTAAAGCTCCGTTGTGCAGCACATTGTTTGACAAAAAAGTTTAATTTCATGATTAAAAGATAAATGAAATGGTATGTGTTCATTTGATTGCCGGAAAAATTAAAATACGGAACAGAATTTCTGAAAAAAAATAAATAAATAAATACTTTTATTTTATTATTAAATGTTGTTGTTTTTAAGAATTCTAATTAATTAGACATGCTTTTTGATTATTATGTAATTAAACCATTAAAATGGAATCCAGAAAAGTTAAAACAGAAAACAGGCCCTAAAAAACTTTTAATAAATTGTTGATAAATTGGACAAGTTTCATTATTTCAATTAATTAGACATGCTTTTTTGTTACATGTTTGATGTTAAAAATGGGATATTCTCATAACATTTAAGCGAGACAACTGTTACCAGGTGTGGTGCAGATCAAAGGTGGTACAAACAGGGTAGTTTTTTAAAAGGGATTTACTTTGGCGATGTTGAGTTTTACAAAGAATTGAGAGAATGAGAAAAAAAAAAAGAAAACATTAAACAGAGGAAACAGGAGTGTCACCCAAATGAAAGAAATAAACAAAATAAACCAATCCTTACAACTAACCTCTAAACTAACTAACAAAAGAAAATATAAAATAAAACCGAAATCTTCGGCGTATACGACGCCCGAACTAAGCTATTATAATCTACAAACAAAAATACAAGGGTGGTGCGACACTCACAAACCTAGGCTAACATAATACAAATTAACCTAACCACACAACAAGCTCATGGCTACGTTCTCGAGTTCTTGTCGTTAACTCGACACGCACAATGGCAAAACTCCAACACGGACATTGTTAAACAAATCTATAAATAGATCAAATCTCACGTCACAAAGCAAGACTACACAAAGTGAGTTAACCGGAGAAATAAATGTCAGTAGCCCGAAACAACTGGCCGCGTTGAAGCACGATGTACGCTGGCCTGGCGCACACCACACACGGTCAAATCAAGTCCTTAAATGCAGCTGGCGCGCCGGCAAATGGGCAGGACATCATGACGTCGGAAATGATGATTGACAGTCGAAGCAGCCAGTAAACACCGACTTACAAGCAGAGGGAAAATACGAGGACAGAAGAGCGTAAAAGTGTACACATAACACAGGTAGAACGTAACATTTTTGATTACTAAAATTTAATTTAATTTTAGTCCCAAAAAAATTCAACTGAAAAAAATAAAATAAAATAAAATAAAATAACGGAATCCAGAAAAATTTAAATGGAAAAAATGGAATTTGGGAAAAAATAAAACAGATTTCATAGGGCCCTATACATAGTGAATGGCACATAATGTACTATATAGGGGATAGGGAACTATTCAGACAGTGTAAATATGCTTTCCATTGACGCAAATGAAGTCCGTTTTCGTGTCAGTGTCACGTGAACCGCCACAGCGCGAGCACAGTCTGCTGTGGTCCAGAGACACGAGAGCACAGAGAGGATCATATCCGCGGACCGTGAGTCACAAAAGGTATCAGACCCATTTGAATTCTGCACAGAATGCTGTATTTTAAAGATATATAGAGGAGATTAGGATGAGAAACGGTTAGAGATTAGAAGAAAACCGAGTTTAACAGCTCTGGCTGAGCTGTGGTATAAAAAAGGGGTGGAGCTGTTCGTTATGTCTCGCCCTGTCTTCCTGTTTCAGTTAAAATTATGTCAACACATTGAATAATGCTGCACGTTTCAAGGCAATTTAGTGGGCCTTTAATATTGTAATTTATCATGATTGTTTGAAACAGTAAAACACAAACAGTGTTGAAACAGTATTATTACAACAGTAATATTTCGTATTTTAATATGTTATTTCATAATAATAAATAATTATAACAAAATTTTGCTTACTGACTCAAGTCAAAAGCGTTCACCCTCAAATCTTTATGATATTCTAGTCTTGGCCCCTCCTTCAGTGTATAAGTCTATGAGATTTTCTTCATTCATTCACTAGCTAAAAATTGTAAGTCTTTTTTTTTCTCTCTTTTTTTTTTTTTTTTTTTAGAAAACTAAATAAGCAGTTTTAATATAATACAACTATAAGAAATAGTAATAATATAGTCCAGAAACGCCACTAACAATTAAGACTATCTTTAAAACAATGTTTGTCTCGCTCTCTAAAATTGCCCTAATTACTCAATGCCACACAAGCGTCTTGGCGCCTTCCCAACAAGGATAAAAAGGGAAAAAAATACAGAAATCTCTGAGTTGAAAGACTGCTGGGAAGGCATACAAAAAGCTTTTATAAACCGCAGCTTCTATTGTGCGTGGCTATCAGGTGCCATTATTCTGTGAGGTTAGACGGTTGTGTTGTTAGCGGTCTGTGTGTCTGAGTGAATGTAAAGTGGCTCAGCCTGGTCTCAGAGGGACGGGGGAAGGGTTGAGAGTCCGTCTGAAATGAGACTGGGGGAGGTTTATAAAGAAGTGCTCTTATATACATGAGATTATTCACATATGCAGCAGAGCGATCCGTAACGCGGGCAGCGTCTGAGGGAATGCTCTTTTTGTTTGACTTCACCTCTCTCTCTCCTTCCTTCAGCTTCATCCTGTGAGACCAAAACCTAGTGAACTGCCTTGGTGTTTACTTTCTAGGCCTACATAGGCAGCTGCCTTTTAAGGATGCATTCTAACTGAAAGGGAACCTAAGGAAATGATTTGGAACGCTATACATAGGTGGCACCTCGGAAGGTGGAAACTCGACTCAGTTTGGTGTTAGCATGTTGCTAAGCTAACAATGTGATACTATAAAAAGTAGATATATGATGAATGAATGGAGTGCATTCTGAGATTGCATTCTCTGCAAAGATTTATGTGATGCTAGAAACCATCACAATTTGATAGACATTGGTAACACTTTATTTTAGGATCTTTTAACAAGTTGCTTATTAGCATGCATATTACTAGAATATTGGCTGTTTATTAGTACGTAAGCACATAATCTACATGACCTTATTCTACATTCTTAAAGGGTTAGTTCACCCCAAAATAAAATTCTGTCATTAATTACTCACCCTAACGTCGTTACAACCCCGTAAGACTTTCATTCATCTTCAGAACATAAATGAAGATCTTTTTGATGACAGAATGCTGTCAGATTTCCTTCCATTGACTGCCTTTGTAACTACCACTTTGACACTTCAAAAACTCCATAAAGAGATCGGAAAACGAATCTATATGAATCGAGCGGTTTAGTCCAAATTTTCTGAAGAGAATCGATCGCTTGTTATGATGAATAGATATAATTTAGGCTTTTACTCACATGTAAACATTGATCAGTGAACATAAGCAGAAGCTCAACCAAACCTGCTACATGCGCAAAAACAAACCTCTTCCGGAAGCTCAAACATGCTGCGTAACCAATGAGGTTCATTCTTGTGTGTCATTAATATAATTATTTTTTTAAAACTTAAATTAATAAAAAAGTGTATTACTATCGCAATACAGTTTTTCTCAAGAGGTTTAATGAGTGAGAGGTTTCATTTAATGAGTGAAAGGTTTTTGAAGAGGATAGAGGAATGGTAATGTTGAGAGGGAGAGGTATAAAAAAAATGAGGGGAAAGGAATAGATGGTTTAGGTAGAGGAGATGGAGCAAGAAGAGTTGAGGATGTAGGAGAAGCAAGAAGAGCTGAGGATGTACTGTAGGAGAAGAGGGAGGAGTAGAGGGAGATGAGATGGGCAGAGTGGAAGATAATGTATTAGTGGAAAGAGCAAGAGAAGAAAATATAAGAAGACATGGACAGAGGGAAAGGAGAAAGCAAGGTGTAAGAGGAGGGAGGAGAGGTAGAAGGATAGGGTACAGATGAGTTTCAAATAAAAGAAGAGCCAACCTAATTTACCATGTCATAAATGATGGTCTTTCCTATAAACATCGTGCCACAGTCAATGTCCCTGGACAAGTGCTGCAATCCACTGGTAGTGTGGCACACAACGCTGTCTTGTGGCTGCACAACATAGAAAGGCTCCTAAATGTTTTAAACTCCCTCAATGAAATCCACTTGGTGATCCGCTTTGTGATCAAGAGCAAATTTGTGTAGTTGTGTGGAACAATGTCCACTTTCACCATTCAGCACTGGTGCAAGAGTGGTTTAAGCATCACCCACAATTCAGGATAGTGTTCCTTCCAGCATATTAGATGGAAAGTATATAACCACAACCCTTACAACCAATAAGTCTTCTCCAAGAGGCCTGGAGAAGTTAAGGCACAAGGATCGATCCAGCATTCAAAACTTTTTTTTCCCATGACTTGTGAAAATATATGCTGTGATGCTGATGACAATCTTTGGCCAGATGTAAATGAGAGGCAAGATCTATAAAGTTAATTGATTCAATGATTGCAGTACATTTATTTATGTATTTACTTATTTTATTTTGGGGGGTTTATACGACTAGACTTGTCAGTAACACTTTACAATAAGGTTCATTAGTTAAACATTAGTTAATGAAAATGCAGTTGTTCATTGTTTAGTTAATGCACTGTGAACTAACATGAACAATGTTAACAAGATTTTAATAATGTATAAGTAAATGTTGAAATTAATATTAACAAAGATTAATAAATGCTGTATAAGTGCAGTTCATTATTAGTTCATGTTAACTAATGTCCAAAAATGAAATTTCTGTCATTAATCCGTGGTTCGGAGCATGTATGAACTGCCAAAGTCACGTGATTTCAGTAAGCGAGGCTTTGTTACATCATAAACGTTTCGAAATTTCAATAGTTCATGTGACTTTGGCAGTTTGACTCAAGCTCTGAACCACTGATTCGAAACAACAGATTCGTAAAGCTTCGAAGCTTCACAAAGCAGTGTTTTGAAATCTCCCATCACTAGATATTGTTGAATAAAGTCGTTATTTTGTATTTTGGCGCACAAAAAGTATTCTCGTCGCTTCATAACATTAAGGTCGAATCACTGTAGTCACATGAACTGTTTTAAATATGTCTTTACTACCTTTCTGGGCATTTGAAAGTGTAAATTAGCTTGTTGTCAATGCAGGCCTCACTGAGCCATTGGATTTTATCAAAAATATCTTAATTTGTGTTCCAAAGATGAGCGAAGGTCTTACGGGTGTGGAACGACAAGTAAATAATGACAGAATTTTCATATTTGGGTGAACTATCTTTTTAACTAATGAACCTTATTTTAAAGTGTTACCAACTTTAAAAAACACAATTAAAGAACATGAAAAACAAGTATTTTCCATTCATGTATTTGTGTATCTACAGCTAAATTTGTTATCAAATCAACAAATAACATGCTTGTAGTTTTGATGTTAGTATTTATTTTAATAAATGCATTACATGAATAAACTGCAGTGCTTCATTATACAGTGAATACTGAACTGTTTTGCTAACATAAGAGTGTGCTTAGTTTGCTGTGTTAATTGTTTTGAGAGCAACGACATTCATTTGGAGAAATGTATCAAATCGACTGAGAAAAACTGTAATACTATTGTAAAATAAAAAATAAGTATTTAATAATAATAATAAACAACAGTAAATAATATTATAATACTAATATGCATGCTGTCCTTATTTTTTCTTGTTAAATATTAAACCATAGAGCTTTTATTTTGCCGCAAAACCGCAGAGACCTTGATGCTTTTCTTTTGTTGACAACAGACTTATAAAAGATCATCATTACAAATTTGGGAAGGTGGTTGATGTGTGCATGTGAATGAACACAGTGCAGCGCTTTACTCGTTAAAGGTCATCTAGCGAGCATCACCATTTCATACACTTGGTGAGTGATAATTTTGGACTCTGGCTAAGATGGCTAAGATGTCCTGCACACAGCCGCTAGATTACACCACATCCCTGAATATTTCATTTTAGATTTTACTGTTTTACTTTTTTTTTGGGTAATCATATCAAATCTTGTTACTGAAGTAAAACCACTGTCTTACAAGGCAGCATCATTATGAACATTGCTTCTATGATTACTTTAAATGCTGCCTAGTCAGGCAGCTCACTAGCTTTTGGCACAGAGCTTAAATTTCTTTCGTTTACCGTACAGATCACAATGAATGATTCAGTCTGATTCATTTTGGGATGCTCTCTGTATTTGTTTTGCAGCAGAAAAGCGAAAAAGACTACCAGCTGCTTTTCAATCTTTATAAACCTAGAATCAGAAATAGCAAACACTCTAAAAACATGTGTGAAAACGCTCGCAATGGCAATAACAACACCATGAATTCACCTTGAACTAAATCAATAGCCTCTTGAGGGCAAAATGATTATCCGAGTCTGGTTTATGCTTCTTCTAAATGTTCCATTTATTAGGTCATTATATCCTCATTCCAGCAGAGGTAAACTCCTCTACACACCGAAAGAGATGCTCTTTGATTCACTCACAAAAGTTAATCAGCCATAAACATGAATGGGATAACAACACATTCAGATTTACTGACACGTTCAGCCAATCTGAGATTGACTGGCTGATGTATTGGATGGAGGAACAGGGGGTTTGTGAGAGCTTGGCCTGAGGAATGATGAGTAGCCTACATCGACCGCTCTGACTGTTTTCCCCTGAGCCTTGGTGCTGTGAATGGATAGGCGTATATATATATTTACATAAACAAACCCATGATTTACTGGATTAACCATTGTACAAACCAATATATATATATATATATATATATATATATATATATATATGAGAGAGAGAGAGAGAGAATAGAACAGAAATCAGGTGATTTAAAAGATGACTATGAAAGCTTGTTTCTGCCACTAAGTATAAAATAAAAAAGATAACTGTAATTTTTTCTCACAATTCTGGCTTTTTTTCCTCATTAAAATAAAGAAATAAATTCGGAATTGCGAGTCATAAACTCACAGTTGCACGTTATACACCCACAAAATATGCACCTTTTTGCACTATTTTTTTTTTATATAAATCCAATTGTGTTTGTCTGAAAGAAGGTAGTCATATACACCTAGGATGACTTGAGGAAAAGTAAATCATGGGATAATTTTCATTTTGGGGTGAACTAACCCTTTAAGTATTTAAGTTAAATTAGGGGGATTTTCTTTTTGCAGTGCACTATAACCTGACAGTTACTCCAAGACCACTACAGAGGAGAGATGCTATCAAAATTTCCTGAGAAACCCTAAGGTTTGCAAAACATGTGACTAGTTACAGTAATTCCTGCAAGTCATTGATTCGATTATTGATTTTTTGATGAAATGTTGACAGGATGCTGGTGGAAACATACAAACGGATCTTTGACCGTGAAACAATGACCTCTAGCATTGAGCATCATCTCACTAATGACGCAAGACAGTTCACTTGGTTCACATAAACAAACAAGCCAGACCTAGCACTTGATCCCAGGATTAATGAGCCGGTCTGGCTGGACCTGGGGTCAAAGTTCAAATTAGAACTGAGCAGAGCTGAGAGAGAATTGAGATTCAACACGTGTCGAGTATAAACAGCTCATTCAGCTATGCCGTTAAAAACGGTTCAAAGGATGTGAAGAGATGAAAAGATTCAGCCCTCCTCTCTCCTGAAAATATGCTCGTCTTTGAACGGCTGGAATATTATTACTTATTCATTCTGCTTTGTCTTTTCAAGCTCTCGTATCATCACTAAAGTGTCAACGGTAGGTAAGTTTTATATCAGTTGGATCTTTAATATGCTAAGACCAGCGTGACAAAAAAACGTGAAGACCGTACCTGCCTAAAAGGATGCTTCATTGCTCAGAAGTTGTTCTTTCCTATGAGATTTAACCCTTAAATTGTAACGGTGGTGGCTGCCCTTAACTTAAATAAATAATTTATTTTTCAAAACTTCGGGTGCCAGACAGTTTTCTTAAAACTGCCAAAACAAAAATTAACAACCCAGATAGCAAAGGAAAACACCAATTACACAAGGAAATACAAAAATGTGTTTATTTATTATGTCCATAAACATAATAATAAAAAACATTTTTAAAAAAACCAAAATCCAAAAAAAAAAAAAAAAATTAACAACCAAGAGCGAAAACATATCAGCGTAACAGTTCAGTATGTGTTATCCACACGAAAAATCATGAAAAAAAAACAAAAAACAGAATAAATCCCATACTGGTTACACTGGAACTTGGGTTCCACACTGGCAGATTAGTGTGTCCACCTTCTCGCCAACTTTGCACATAATTTAAAAAAAAAAAAAACACTTTGAATAAACACTTTGAAGTTGAGAAAAACAAAACAAAATCCAATCTCAAATTAGCAATAAGCACGGATAAACAATAAACCAATGTGCAAATGTGAATGAAATGCATGTGTGTGTTAGCATGTGAAACTGTGAATGCATGTCGGCGTGAGACTGCGTGCGGCGTCGGGGCACACTGACCAATTTGGCGTGACTGGAGAGTTTAGTGGGACTTTGTCAGGCTCCAGGATGGATGGTAACAAGATGAACTCATCTTGTGAACAGCTCCTCAAGAATAACCGGTCGAAGTGCGTCGCTATAGAATCGCCAGACTCCGCGTCGCACCAGACAGAGTGCACAGGAAGCATTAGACGAACAAGCGGCCGTCTTTCCTTCACACGGTAACCATATCCTTCACTCTCCCATTTTCTTACAAACCAGGCCAACATACATTGGTGATGTGTCCTCTTTTCACCTCACAGGTGAAACAGACCTCGCCCCTATTTCTATTTCCGCTGTTAATTGACACTCCACCCTTTCCGTTAAAAGTGAAATTGAAGTTACCTTCAAACTAAACACTGCTGTATAGTTTACTGCACTGTCACAAAATGCGTAAATGTTTCACCAATCATTATTACATATTCGGGTCTTTATCGACCCTTGATTTTCATCTAACACAGATGGATCTCTACCTCTCGGGATAATATAAAACTCTGCTGATATTAGAGTAACAGTTACATAAGAATAAAATAAAGCTTATTTTGTTACCTTTTGGAGCTTGGAAGGGTTCAGTTTGAGCAGATGTTTTATACCATCATCGCTGTCCTCATCAGAGGTCATTTCCCAGTACATTCAGCATCTGGCTCATATTCGCAATTTCAAATATATTCTCAAAAGTGTAATTCTAATTGATTGCGTACAGTAAATAGCTGAGCCATTTCAAGTTTTGCTGATGATTCTTCCTATTCTTTTGTTTTCTGCCTGCGATAACTATGAGTGAAACGTCACACCATCGTTGTGTATCAGACATTGTCACCCTGTGGAATAAAGGTGAATTGAGCTTATTTAGTCATCTAAGATTAAATTATTGTTGTGCAGAAATAATATATACACTGTTACACACCTTGGGTCGTTAGCAACCCTATACAATTTTTACAAAAAATTTATGGGAAAACAGGCATTCTTTTATTTTATTCTTATTTATTTTATTTTATTATTTTTTCTTCTTGTTATATTGTTTATAATGAATTGGTTGAGAAATACTAAGAAGGTCTAACTTTGATGGAAGTAGGGAATGATGTCACGGTCACAAAAGACCCGAGGTATGTGTTTAAGGGTTAATGGCATTCTCAGATATGATTCATTTAGGTATCAACAGTGTTGGGGAAAACTCAAATTATTGATGCTACTAACTAAGCTACATTTTTCAGTAGTTTGACAAGAGCTCATTTTTTCCTGAGGCAGTAATCAAACACACATTTTCAAAGCTGTTTCCGTTCTCTCATGTAGCCCTAAGAAGTAAGTGACGTTTTATTATGATTGAACGAATCGTTTTGGTGAACCGAATCAAATAATTTAAATGAATCATGTGATTCAATTTAAAAAAAGTAGGCTCATTTGAGATTTAAAAAAGTAGATGAGAGTATAGGCACCTTCAGTCTGTATTTCACTGAGGAGTGAAATACAGTAAATGCAGTCAAGATGGACAGTGCTTTGTTGTAATAAATTGAATATAATTTAAATTTTATATGAAAATAATTATGATGAACAAGACACCCAAAGTACCAGTTATTTAAATGTCAACAATCATCTGTCCATACAGAGATCACACTGTCAGTGTTTAAATCAAACGTTTTAGAAGAGAATAAAACATCACGGTTGATTAAACCAATGAGCATTACACTGTGTCGTCAGCAAGTCACTTCCCATCATGCCTTTTTTCAGCGGGGGAAAGCATCTGTGCCTGACTGTGCCATCTGGCACATTTTTTTTGACGTCAGTATGACATCAGAGCAAGTTGGGCCACACTTGGACACATTTCTAACCGAAATGCATCTTTTGGTGATCACCGGAATTGGTTTTGAACCGATTTTGCTCATCTCGAATGAGTCTAGTGATTCAAATGAATTAAATAATTCAAATAAATGAAATTATTCAAATTACTAAACTACAGGGATAAATCAGAATCCCTACCACTAGTAAATGTATCTGTTCAAGAAGGTGGATAGTAGCTCAGATCATTTAGACTTGAAAGAATTTGATGAGAAATGTTTGAGTTCATATTAAGACCTCTGATTTTTGAAAGCAGACTTTGGAAACATTTCAGCGCAGTTTGAGACATTGCTAAAATCTGCTCTAAAAATCTAAAGGTGAGATTAAGAGATTGTTAGATGTGTTAGTTTGGGAACTTGGGTTTGAGGTTTTGTTTCGAGTTCTCCTTTGTTTTTGGTTTGGTTTGCTTTGCTTTGCTTTGCTGAGGCTTTTGGTCTGTTTTTGGTTTGTCTTTGGTTTTGTTTTGGGTTTTGCTTTTACATTTTTCAACACTGCAACAGCACATTACAGATTCATTCAGACACCTTGCCTTACACACTGATGAAACTGATGCTAACAGAAACATTGTTTTCATTTTATTATTCTCTTGTTTTTGGAATTAATGTTTGATTAATAAAGTTTTTTTTTTTTTACCTTTTGAGCTCAGCTATGGTTGTGTGTGTTCCTTTTTGTTGCCTCCCTGTGAGCCAGGGAGGCAACATTTGACAAAGAAACCGCATGTGTAACAGTATATTGGATCCATGCAGCTCTTAAAGTGGCAGCAGCCTAATTCCTGCTGCCGTCTCTATAATAACGTTAATCAAACAATAAAAGACAATGAGAAAATTCACTTGTTGTTCTTGACTGACAAACTTTTGTAACTATATTTGTAATGTATATTTTTTTTATAAAGTGCAGTGTTATTTTACATTTCATTACAGTTTCTGTACTGAATACCTGAAAGTCTTAAAACTGTTTATTTCAATCATTTCGTTGTTCAGTTGTATTTAGGCTATTTGGGCCCTATCATACACCCTATGCAATGCAACGGCAGGCACGACACAAGTGTATTTTGCTAGTTTCAGCCCAACGCAGTTTACGGTTTCACGTCCAGCACCTCGTTGTTTAAATAGCAAATGCACTTATGCCCATCTGTTTGCCCATGGGCATGCTGGTCTGAAAACGAAGCATGTTCAGGTGCATTGTTGGCGTATTGCTATTTTGAGGCAACTGAAAACGACTGTGCCATTGACCAACAAAAACCTGGTCTAAAGTCAATGGCGCAAGTTTAAAAAAATATATATATATATATTTAAAGGGCATTATTAATATGCGCCTATAGGCGAGTGCACAACGCATGTACACTCTGCTTGTTACACACACACAGGGACACGCAGCACACAACTATTTTTAAATATTAAAAATAAAAGGATTCCTCTTGGGAGAAGCGTTCAGTCTTTCCACTTGCAAATTCCGCCACGTAAATAGTGAATCTGACATGGTGCGAGCGCAATTGGCTTTTAAGGGGGATGAAAGATGAGACTCTGATTGGTTTATTGCATGTTACGCCCAAAACACACCCATGACTCGTTAAGAGATGAGGTACAACCCTTTTGGACCATGCGCTTGGTGCGCTGACCATTTTTTTTGTCATTAAACTAGCAAAAGAGGATTCGGACACGTCCTAAATGCGCTTCAGACCATGCGCTTAGATCATTAAAATACGGCCCTTTGTGTGTAATTTGTTTATTTGTTGTTGTTTTTTGTTGTTGAGTGTTTACTTGTCTTTAATAATGCTTGAAATGTATATTAGTCAGGCTAGTTGTTTTTGCTATGGTATTTTTATACCATATGCAAAACTTTCTTGTCTAAGTGTTCTTTAGCCTGCTGATTTTTCTTCATGGTATTCAGCTACAATGAAATGTTTTCCAGTAAGAATAAACCTTACTACTTACTTTTACCTTACTGGAATCAAAATTAGGAATCGATAATAATCAGAATCGATAAGCAGAATCAGAATTGGAATCATTAAAATTCAAACGATACCCAACCCTAGACAATGCTGTGAGCTCACAGTCCTTCTACGCCTATTAAAGGATGGATGACTACAGCAACAGACAGATCCATAAGGTTCAGTGAAATCCCGCATGCCATTACAGCCTTTGTTAGCTAAACTAATCTGCTAATGGAAAAATGTCAGTGACACTTAAGTAGTGACAAAACATTTGAAAAATGCTTTCTTTTATGTCAGCCAATAAAGAGCTGCTTCATAATAGCACTGTGTACATGACCACACAAATCAATAAAAACAGGTGCTCTGTATCTCTCTAATCTGGGCTAATGTACTTCTGTTGTCAACGTAAGCACCATAATGTGCTCCTGGCTTCATCGTCATAACATCAGACCCAAACTACACTGATAAAACTGCTAGAGATATGCTAGATCCAAATGCACTGAAGGTTAATTCGTAGAGTAAGTGCCAAGCTTTGTTCAAATCCATTGCGCTACAGACAGAATGATACTTGAGGAAACATAAACTCAACTCTGGAGAAGAGCAAGGATAATTTCAGCCTTCATATCTGGTCCTTATGGCATCTTTCACTTGCTCTTTCAAGCAAGTCATTTAATTCACACACTACTATAACTCACCTCCAAGTCCGGGTCTCAGCCGGTTGTCGTATCCGTCCAGCAGGCGGTCCAGGATGCGTGTGAAGAGTGTGATGTTGTTTTTGAAGGCATCTGTTGTGGCATCTGCGGACACTGACCTACACAACAAAGGCGCAAACGTCAAGAGTACGTGTGAACTTAACAGTGTCATCATGAACAGGGTGGGAAAGACTTCAAAGATGATGAAAAAAATTAAAGCGGTGAATCTACAGACTGGCTAAAATTAAGAAAATACCTGATCTTCAATATGCTCTTGACGTCTTTTTGACTTTAATTATTCTAGTTTCATAAACTGCAAGTTACAGTTCTCATCTAAGATGTTCTGAGAATCATTGTACTGGATTCAAAATTCAATTTTAAATCATAGTCGCAGACTTGGGGAAGCTACTTTGAAGACAACATTATGGTCAAGCTATAGGCTTTAAAAAATAGTAAGCTGCAGTACAAGCTAGTAAAACAAAATAGCTAACTACAATAAAGTTATTTAAAGTTAAAGTTAAGTTATTTATTTTTATGATACAAAAAGTGTAAGGACATCAATATGCCAGCCACATATAATGTATTTACACTAGTGTGATTTTTTTTTTTTTGGCCAAATAATTTTCTCAGATAAATACCTTAATTAAGTTTAATGTTTTGTTCTTCCCTCATATTTAAAATATTTAAAAAATATAATATATTTTCCTCATATTTTGATGGTTTACTCAAACTTGTAGGGTTGTTAAAAACAAATATTCCTTCCAGACATCATCTGTACATACATACATACATACATTCATACATACATTAAATGACAGGCAGGCGATTTTGTATGTGATGACAATATTCTTATACAACTTCACTGAACTGAAAAGACTAAAATAGTTTTGATGAAATGAATAGGACTTGACAGAGAGAGAACTATTCTAGGAGATTGCTTTGATTACTGCCTTAGTTTGCTTGTGCACAATACAATAAAACATAAAAAAGCAAGTGTTTTGTCAGACTACATTGCTACTTTTTGAAAAAAAGCTGCTACAGTAACTCCCCAACACCGCTATAAGATCTTTCATTCTGTTCCACATGTTCTACTTACAGGAAAGTTTATGTGAAACACTGCTCAGGAATATAATTAACATACTTAAGCATAATTGGCTTAATTAGCATAAGCAATCATGCATGCATTATGAGCGTCAACTTGATCTGTTTGCTAGCTGACTGTTAAACCTTTAAATGTAAGAACACACTCTCCTTGTTCCAAAGCCTAGTGAGCTACCTACATAATCAGCATTTTGAGACACTTGGCCAAATTTTACAACCCGAATTCCGTTTTTTAAATTTGAATAAAATGAAAACTAAAAGACTTTCAAATCACATGAACCAATATTTAATTCACAATAGAACATAGATAGATTTTTAAACTGAGAAATTTTACAATTTTATGCACAAAATGAGCTCATTTCAAATTTGATGCCTGCTACAGGTTTTTTTAAAAATTGTCACGGGGGCAACAAATGGCTGAAAAAGCATGAAAAATAAATTTTGAAAAGATTTATCTGGAAGAACATCTAGCAGCTAATTAAGTTAATTGATATCAGGTCTGATTAGCTATAAAAGGGATGTATTAGAGAGGCAGAGTCTCTCAGAAGTAAAGATGGGCAGAGCTGTGAAAGAGTGTGTAAAAAGATTGGGGAATACTTTAAAAGCCAAATTGCAAATGCTTTTTTAAATCTCATCATCTACAGTGCATAACATCATCAAAAGATTCAGAGAAACTGGAGAAATCTCTGTGCGTAAGGGACGCCCTGTCCCTTTATTGGATGCCCTTTATTGGATGCCTGTGGTCTTCGGGCCCTCAGATGACACTGCATCAGTTATCGGCAGCATTGTGTCAATGACATTACTAAATGGGCCCAGGAATACTTCCAGAAACCACTGTTGGTAAACACAATCCGCTGTGCCATCTGCAGATGCCAACTAAAGCTCTATCTCCGAAAATTCCCAGCTTACAAGTAGTAATTACGAGCTCTACGAGGAATGCTTTTTATGAGTTGAAATCTTGTAATTACAGTAATTATGACATGGCATAAAAGCACCTTTAATACACTTTAAATATATGAATACTAAAAAAGTATCAATAAAATCCCATTAAAATAGACTATTTAATCCAATATTTTTGTATGCTATGTATTTTATGCTTTTTAGAGTAACTCTTAGTAAATCTTCTTAAAAAACCAAGGAAGCTGTCTATGTAGGCAGCAACAAGGAAGCTCACTAGGTTTTGGAACAGAGCCATAGATTGTAAATGGACATGACTGTGCAAGTTGCTCTAAATGTGATTTCCATCCAAAACGCACCAAAGTAGTTCAACTGGCAAATCACCATATGTATAAATCTGCGCTCTGCCACGGGGTGATACCTCATTATAGGGCAAATTTGTAGCTAATTCCTATATAGGCCTGACATACATCAAGAGTATTTAATATGAGCTAATTACATGGCTTTGAAGCCAGTCATAATGTTAGCATCTGGGTGAGGGTAAAGCATAAGAAACCTGAAGAGATGTTTTGTTTTGTTTTGTTTTGTTTTATAATACCAACCCATTTAGAGTTATAGAAAGCACTCTGTTCTTCCGGTTCCTCTTCAGTTGGAGGACAAACCTCCCCCTCGTGCTCCTTTCTCAGGGCACACCATGCATGACCCAGATTAGGGGGAGGTTTATCTGATCCCATCCCGATTCCACAGTTATTCAGAGTGAATTCAATTCTCGTGGAAACCAGTAAAGCATATTTCATGAATCGACTTTATGACACAAGCAGGAGGATGGGGTTGCTTATCACATACATTATCTAGATTTATATGATATTGGTTTATTGATTGGTATGGCATGATGTGGCCATGTTCAGTCCCAGGAGAGGGGTCTAAGTCAATGATTTAATATGAATAAAAAGAAAACAGGCCATTGCAATAAGTTCAAATTAAATTGGCATGAACCTGTGCTGAATGTAAGTATCAGAGTAATTATAATCCATGTGGTCACTATTTAATCATGGGTTTGCAATTAAATCAAGGCTAACCCTTTTAATTGTAATATTTAATTTTAATATTTGATCACTAGGATCAAAACAAACAAAATTTAGGCCAAAAACACTCACTGGCTACTCCATAACACACACACATGCTGCTGTTATACACTCAAAGGGAGATACTACAAGTGTAAAGGACCATTCTGGTTGGATTTTACATTTTTGACTTTCCACAATATTTTGCAACTATCCCAAACTTTCCAAAACATCCAGAAAATCAGACAATGTATAATATTTCCAATTATTTATGTCACATTGGCATCAGAACAGGCAATTTTCTTGCTCACATATTAAGCATATAATTAATGTTAGAGCACCCTAATTTATGAAATTGCAGGTTTGACATTTTCCATTATTATGAAAAGGCCAGAAATTCATGATTAGTCTATTAGGTGTCATTCACAAACAACATGTATTATTATTCAATGTTTGGAAATTACTTTTTATTACAAAAGATATTTTTTTCTTTGCCATTGTACCTAATATAAGACAAAAACATGTTCATATACACTTGTATGTATATAAATGTATTTTATTTTTATATAAAATATTTTGTTAAATAAACAACCTTTTGACAAGTGGTTAAGGCAATTACCAACCGCTGGGATCACGATTACAAAAACAAGTGACATTTCCTGTATGATGTATGTTTAAGATGTTTAATGTGAATATGATATGCATAACCAGAATGTAAACGCTTGACTACATTTCTTTAGCTTTTAATGTTAATTTAAAAAAAAAAAAAAAAGAAAGAAAGAAAGAAAGAAAAATAAATCAGCCTATGCACCTGTAGTACCTTCCCAGAATGGGAAAGCGCTCCTCGCGGTTCCACACACGTTGTTCTGCACCACCTAGAGGATTCACCCACGATCATGTACAAAATTCGATGATTTCACGAAGCCTCTCCAACAACCAAACATAATTGCATGAATTAAACTTGCATTAATTAATGTCTCATCAAATAAACATGTCTATGTCAGTCTTTGTGAGAGGAGCGATTTCTTTTGGTGACCACCGGAGTCGTGCGCCGCGTAAAAGTCTCCAGTTACGCACGGACACAAGAGGCTTGGTGTCAATCCCACATTCCAGAAACGTGATAAAACAATGGATATATATTTATGTTATGTTGGTGTATTATAATGCAAAACATCCCCAAGCCCATTTAAAGAGCGAAACCAAGTCAGTCCTACCTGGTGTGCCAAAACAGCGTCAACACGAAGATGAGAAGATGAAGCGCGAACCTCTCCCTCATTTCTGCCGCTCAAACCTGTGTTTAAGAAGACAAAAGACTGAATCTATAAATCAGTGAAGAAACGGAGGTTTGTTTCAGTGAAAAACTGCCGATCACACAATGACGAGTTAAGTTGGTCCATCAGCGCACACGGGTCCATACGATCCACCTGATGATGGATCCCACACATTTCATTAATATTTACAGCGTGGAACAATTCATGATATGAATATCAATATCTCTTACAAACATTTCAATTCATAAGATGGGAAAAACATGACCAAGTGTCCGCGACTCGCGCTGTGATGATGACCTCCATGTAAATGGCAACATATGGCTGATCATTTCCACACATGGCCAGAAACACAAAATCCAGAATGGTGCTGTACTCTATGGAACGGACACCCACCTGTGATCCACTAGATCCGCTCTGTCCTTATGAATAAAGGCTGATAATTAAAAACCGGGAAGTGAAAGTTTATTGCCAGCCGATGAAACAAGATCACGAGTGTTATTACGCGCACGTGGATCGGGAACGAGCCTTAATGAATTCCCATAATAATTCACTATAATATCAGATGCGAAGAATGAGGGTCTCTGATTCTCCACCGCGCCTCTCTCTCTTTAACTAACGCACAGACGCGCCTTGACGCCCCGTGATCTCAGATCTTCTTTACTGAATCTCATACTGCTCACTATTTTTTTTTTTTTTCTCTTGAAAGAAAGAAAAGGGGGGATAACTACAAAGAAAGGGACAGACAGAGAACTGGGTCCTAAAGACAGTTATATTAGGGTGCTGATTGCTCGCGCACGCTCTTGTACACATTCACATCACGAAGCACAAATATGACATGTTTTGTGATGGTGTATTTTTCTTTGTAGTATACAGTGCTCAGCGTAATGGAGTACACCCCTTTGAAAAGTAACATTTAAACAATATCTTAATGAACACAAAAACACTTTCCAAAATGTTGACAAGACTAAGTTTTATATAACATCTGTTTAACTTATAACATGGAAGTAAGGTTAATAATATAACTTTGAGTACAATTTTTTAGTTTTACTCAAATTAGGGTGATGCAAAAATGAGTACGCCTCTGAAAGTCTCTGGAGCAATGCTAAATTTTAGACTATAAATGTCTATTTTAACAAGAATTCAACCACAGGTGAGTCTATTTTTTTATTTTTTTTCATTACACAGGTGTCCAGCAGACAGTTGACTATAAAAAGGTGTTAAAACCCCTTCCCATTTCATGCTGTTAGCAATGGCACCACATTGAAGAGAAATGTCACCTGAGAATCATTTCTTTACACCAGAAAGGTGAAGGCCAGAAGAAGATCAGCAAAGCTTTACTTATCAGTCAGAATACTGTAGCAAAAGTGGTACAAAAATTTTAAAAAGATGGAACTGCAACTATCTCACAGAGACGTCCAGGTCGTCCACGGAAGTTAACACTTCGACAGGAGCGTCTTCTGATGAGAAGGGTTGAAGAAAATCGGCATGCAAGTTCACTGCAGTTATCTAAAGAAGTAGAAATCCAAACCGGGGTGACCATTTCCCAGGACACAATACGGTGTACACTGCAGAGGAATGGCATGCATGGGTGCCGTCCACGAAAGAAGCCTCTCCTAAAGGCACAAAAAAAGCCCGCCTAGAGTGTGCCAGGGCCCATGCTGACAAAGATGAAGACTACTGGGACTCTATACTCTGGAGTGATGAGACCAAGATAAACGTTTTTGGAATTGATGGCTTCAAAACTGTATGGCGTCGCAAAGGTGAGGAATACAAAGAAAAATGCACTGTGCCTACAGTGAAACATGGTGGTGGCAGTGTCCTTATGTGGGGCTGCATGAGTGCTGCTGGTGTCGAGGAGCTGCATTTCATTGATGGCATCATGAATTCAAAGATGTACTGATCTATACCATCACTCCGTGCCCTTGGTCGTCGTGTACTTTTCCAACATGACCATGATCCTAAACATACATCTAAGGCCACTGTTGGATTTCTGAAGAAGAACAGGGTGAAAATGACTCAGTGGCTCCTGATCTGAACCCAATCGAACACCTATGGGGAATTCTGAAGAGACAAATTGAGCATCACTCTCCATCCAGCATCCAGTCTCTAAAAGAGGTCATTCTTGAAGAATGGAAAAAGATAAATGTTGCAAAATGTCGTCAACTTGTTCATTCCATGCCTAGAAGACTTGGTGCTGTCATTAAAAATCATGGATGCCATCATGGAGACCATAGCTGTAGTAGTTTTTGTTGTGGGGTGTACTCTAATTTGAGTAAAACTGAAAAATGTGTAATCTAAGTTATATTATTAACCTTACTCTCATGTTATAAGTTAAACAGATGTTATATTAAACTTAGTCTTGTCAACATTTTGGAAATTGTTTTTGTGTTCATTGAGATATTGTTTAAAATGTTAATTTTCAAAGGGGGTGTACTCATTTATGCTGAGCACTGTAACTTCTTTAATAATATAGATTAATATATAATACAAAATACAAATTATGTAATTATTTACTCACACTCATGTTGTTCCAAACCTGTAAGCTGATATTTTTGTTTGTGAAAAACACAAAAGAAATTTTAAAGTCCCCTTGTAGTCGATCGCTTTATCCCCTAAAACTCATCTTTGATCACCAAAATGACATATTTAAACTTTTTTTTTTTCCTGTGGAAAATAAATAAATAAATATTCATGTCTCAAAATAGCTTTAATGTAACTCTACACCCTTGCTTCATTTAGTATACAGGGATACATGAATATGCTAATTAGCCCCGCCTCCATGAGCATGAGCTCAAAGATCCACTTGGTCAACTTGCTGAGGTAAACGCTGCACAATGGTGTCACTCTTTACAACGTCGGATACATAACTGTAATAAATATGACTAGCCTTCTGCTTGACTAAGTTATCAAACAGATAATAATGTGTTGCAGTGTTACACAAACCATGTACCCGTTTGCCATCTTAAAGTCAGACAGCTGCCTTCTAACAATCAGTATCCTTAGAAATGCTTTGAACAACTCAGAACGTCATTGGAATAAGGCATATGGTTCATCATAACATCGTAATATACATCATACACTATTGCTAAATCTACCTGATTTTTCATATCAACAGAAAAACATAGCGGGATAACCTGGCTTCTCTTTAGACTTAGTTAGTTAGGTTAGTTCACCCAAAAATGAAAATTCTGTCATTAATTACTCTGTCAATGTTTTTCTGTCATTAATCCTCATGTCGTTCCACACCCGTAAGACCTTCCTTCATCTTCGGAACACAAATTAGGATATTTTTGATAAAATCCGAGAAAGGTAAAATGCCCAGAAAGGTAGTCAAGACATATTTAAAACAGTTCATGTGACTACAGTGGTTCAACCTTAATGTTATGAAATGACAAGAATACTTTTTGTGCGCCAAAAAAATAAAATAAATAAACGACTTTATTCAACAATATCTAGTGACGGGCGATTTCAAAACACTGCTTTGTGAAGCTTCAAAGCTTTACGAACCTTTTGTTTTGAATCAGTGGTTTGGAGCATTGCCAAAGTCACGTGAACCATTGAAATTTCGAAACACTTATGACGTAACAAAGCCTCGTTTACTGAAATCACGTGACTTTGTCAGTTTGAGATCGTTTGAAACACGCTCCGAACCACTGATTTGAAACAAAAGATTCGTAAAGCTTTGAAGCTTCATGAAGCAGTGTTTTGAAATCGCCCTTCACTATTGTTTAATAAAGTTGTTATTTTGTATTTTGGCGCACAAAAAGTATTCTCGTCACTTCATAACATTAAGGTTGAACCACTGTAGTCACATGAACTGTTTTAAATGTCTTTACTACCTTTCTGGGCGTTTGAAAGTGTAAATTAACTTTCTGTCAATGCAGGCCTCACTGAGCCATCAGATTTGATCAAATATATCTTAATTTGTGTTCTGATAATAAACGAAGGTCTTACGGGTGTGGAACGACCTGAGGGTGAGTAAATAATGACAGAATTTTCATTTTTTGGTGAACTAACTCTTTAATGATATGCTAAAGTCCACCCGCACATTGACGTGATTGATTACAAGGTAGTTTGTGACGTCAGAAACACCATCAATTTCAAACCATGTTTTTGAGACTGTCTTTAGATCACTGCTGTTTCAAAGAGAAAATACTCAATAATGGCGTTGACTTATGAATTTGCACATGGTTTGTCTTAAAGCATATTAAAACACCACATAGATATATAAGACTTGATTTTCACCACAGGGGGACTTTAAAGAATATTTACACATTGTTTTACATTTAAATTGCATGATTATAGGTATTAAAAAAAAATGTTTGTAAAATACATTGTAGCCATTCTTAAGCACTGTGGTAGAAATCACACATGCAGGTCACACCTTCTACAGATTGTTCTCATATGGAACACAAACAGAGTTATTATCAAAATGACAAACGCTGCCTTTTGCATACAACAAAAAAACATGGTGATTACTGGCTGTCAAGTTAATTTGCAATATCATTCATTTATTTAAACAAACAAAATACCCACAGTTGTGTTGGACCAATCCCAAACATAAACAGTGTTTGCCTCATAAATATGAATGCATTTTGAATAGTTGCAGAAACTTAATGCAATGTGTTTAGTTTCAGTGCCTGAAAGAAGCATTTAATAGAATGATAAACATCTTCCCAGATGGAAAGCGGTTATTAAAAAATGGTCATTTACTGTGCTTGCCCAAACAATGGTTTAAACCTTGTAAATATGCAAATAAGAACATTAACCCAGTATTGAAATCATGAAACCTGATAACACAGGAATAATTACTAACTCAGCATAAAGTAAGAAAAAGTGTAAAACCACACTTAGAAAAAAATGGTTCAGTAGGGTTCTATAGAACTCTAAAGTTCTTGATTAAATTTTAAAGAACACTTTATGCCAAAAAGATTCTATATAAGGAGAAATGTCTCAAAAGATATACATATATATATATATATATATATATATATATATATAACCAAAACAAAACCAAAGAGTGTGGAACAAGATAACCCAGAATTATGTTAAGCAGGGTTAAACATGACCCCCAAAAATGGCACAAAAAGCTCATATTGAGCGATTATTTTAAAAAATATTAAATATATAAATATAAAAAATATATAAATATATAAATTTAAATATAAAAAATATATTTAAAAAAATCTAGATTATAATTTTAAATTCATCAGCACTGCAGGATGTGGTTGGATTCTAAAAATGTTAAGTCGCTGTCCATCTGTCTGTTAAACAGAGGTCTAAGATCAGGTCTTTCAGTTATTTATTATTAATGCTGAATAAAATGATTTCCACATGAAACAAGTCCTTTATCCAATCTCTCTCTCTCTCTCTCTCTCTCTCTCTCTCTCCTAGGAATATTTGATGTCCCCCTGTGATATCAATAGCAGGGGGTATCGCAGTAAAAATGTATGTGTGTGGGCACATGCTGAATCACATAACCAGACGTGCAAACTTTATCTTAATCTAGCAAATCTGCAATAAACATCATACCGTTCAATAATATTTTATGACCCTATCTGCCTCATAATATTTATTTATACTGGGGTGGCATTCATAAATAATCCAACAGACACAATGAGATCCTGCAATGCTAATATGAAAATAGGAGACAGCCAATAACTTTTCCCAGAATCTTCTAGAAGTCTATAGCATCTTGAAACTCAACAAATCTCACTATTATGCCAGTCCAAATATTCAGTAATTTAATTGCAAATGGCTGTATTCTCCACTAATTGTGTCTGTCTGCTGACTCTAAACGCGCAAGTATGTAACTTCTCTTAAAAGCATTGTATTTAGTAACCTGTATTAGCTATTGATCAGGTCCAGATGATGCATTTGTAATTGCCCCCTTGTCCCCTCCAGATTCTGCATAAATATTTAAAGCAAAAAGGCAGCCGTGTTGGCCTCCGGCCCCAAGAAGACAGATGAGAGTGTAAAGCTAAATGCCAATGCAATTGCCAGTGCACATTCTGCAGTAGTATAAGAGAGTAGCATTTGATGCAACATTGTGTTGCTGTGAAAAACAGTGTTTCTAAGCACTGATGCTTTGTCAAATTTTTGTTTCAGCTCAAAATTTGTAATATCATCTTGACTCATTTTTTCAACCAGGCTGTTGAGAGTTAAAGACATTTTCACATGAAATTGGATTAGAAAGGATAAACATCATTTATTTTAGTGGAGATAATAAATTAAACATGCATGTGTCCACAATATAGCATGCAAATATTTAATCATTGCATATTGCAAACTGTTTTTGCATATTAATCCCCGCCATTGACGGAATTTTCCGGAGACAATTGGTGCATTCAAAATTGCATACTTCCCTATTATATAGTAGGCAAAAAAAAAAAACACTATGTGATAAAAGTAGTATGTGCAAATTCACAGAGTAGGCAAAAAGTACCCGGATGACCTACTTCGAGATTCTAAGCGTGTATACCATGGACACTTTACTATCCCTTGAGGCCACGGGGGAGGATTTATGAATAACGGTGAAGCGAAGCAACGCAACTGGCACTGGTAGGTCACATGATAATGACAACATGGCAAATGTAGTATGTACGTGTTACATTCATACTACACTCTAAAAAAATGCTTCGTTAAAAACAACCCAAGCTGGGTTAAAAAATGTACAAACCCAGCAGTTGGGTTAAATGTTTACCCCAACTGTTTTATTGAACTCAATTATTGTTGAATTATTGAACTCAAAAATTACTATATTGCTTGCATTTATTAATAAGTTTAATGAGTAATAAATAAACAATAAACATTTATTAAATAGCTTGTTAATAAATGTTCACCTTTTGATTATTATTGTTGCCTATAGTAATTATGTGTCTGATTTTTAATTTCCAATCTATTTTGGGTAAATTTTAAGCCAGCTATATAGTCATTTTTAAACAAGAGTTGGGTTAAATAAAACTGCCCAGCACCGTGGGTAAACCTTCCATTTGTCCGGCTTTCTGTGTTTTCAATGTTATATGGTAGGGGGGCGCTATTACGCAACTTCAGAAAGACAGAATCTCTGGATCTAAAACAGGCAAAAAAGGAGCAGAAACAAGTGATAAAAGCATTGCTTATGCTTATGCACATACAAAAATAAATTTACCCACATTCAAGTGATATATTGCATGTTTAGATATTCAAACAAAATATTATGGGGGCCATTACATTTTTGTGAAAATTTTTAAAGATTTTGGTGGTAGCTGGCAGCTTTTTAAAAAAACACTGGCAGGGAAAGAGTTAAGTGTAGGCCTACTGTACAGAGCGCTCGATCAATCATTAAAAGATCACGATCTTGATTCAAACACCCATGCGATCTTATTCCTAAATGACAACTATTCGTCTATGTCTATTAAACCTTTGACAAGTACAATCACAGCGAACATTCAAATCTGCGTTGGCACTGCCGTTGATCCAGAGAGAGCAGTTGTCATGTATAGGTATAAAACAGTTTCACAAATAGTCTTTTCAGCCACACAGTATCATTATTTCTGTGTTACAATCATTGAAATGATCAAAGAAGCACTGGTAGAAAAGTTTATATTTCGGATATAAACACTGATGTCTAGTGAGTAAAATAGAGTAAAATCACCTTTTGAAAGTAACTTGATGCTTCAAATAAAGATTAAACAGTTACACCATAACAATCATTTAATGTATATTAAATAAATAATTTATATATATATATATATATATATATATATATATATATATATATATATATATATATATATATTAAATTAATCATTTAATATATATTTATCATTTAATCAGAAGAGATTTATTCAAAAAAGCTGATTCATCCAGAAACGAAACAAGTTAAGTCTTTATGAGTGATTCATTGAATCGTTTGTTCAAACCATTAAATATATATATATATTAAATATTATTATTATTATTATTATTAAACATTAAATTAAATATTTTTAAATAGACTGCAGCAATTAACAATTTGTCAGAACCTCCAGTAAATTACATGTTATTTTGTTTAGTTGTCTATTCAAAATCATGATCTCTATTTTAAACAAAAAAAAAAAAAAAAAAAAATGTGATTCTCAATTTAACAGCTTATAACAGACTATCCAGCAAACTCTAAGCAGTGTTTGCATTTTATATTATAAGCAGTTTCTTCATGAAGGTTTTTAGTCACTAAATTTGTAAATTATTATAGATAATATAAAATGGTCCAAAATGTATCTCAACAAGAGTGTTTTCACATCACACCATGCAAAAAAAGCCAACTGACAACAATCAACTTTTATCTCGTCAACCAGAACATTGAGAAAACAGTGCACTTAAACGTAATGACTACCACGATGCCGTCATTAGCATCTTTCCTCTCAGTTTCGTCTCCCATTCAGCTCTCATAATCACTTCACTATTGTGTTATGAAGCACACCGGCTCCATTCGAGTCATCAAGCATCCCATAAGGTGCACGGGTGATGACGGCATCTAATTGAAGCAGTTATAGTGGGGTGAAATTTGCTTGGCTGTGTGTGATTAACCTGGAAAATGCCTGAGCTCCAACTGTACATAAAGCATGACCTGCAATGACCTTTTCTTCGCGACGCCCTCCTGGCTGAACACTAGTGTTTGGTTTTGCAGAGCAAAACAGGCTGCGTTTTGAGTATATTCGATTAGAGGAGATGCTGGAGTGAGCTAGTTTGTGCTTCACTGCCTTAGTGGAAGTAACTCAAAAGTGTGATCTTCTGAAACGAAAACAGCCTTGTATTTGCAATGTTCACTGATCCTTAGATAAAGTGGTGGTCAAATGCTCTCTTTTGGTGCAGCAAGTCAAAATGATTATCGACCTTATTTTGTAACATATGAGTGAATGCAGCCATTTTGTCACTTCCTAAGAAATGTTCTCAAATCTTTGGCTAACATTCTGGCAAGGTTTGTTGAAAGTTGTTTGCTCAAACTTTATTCTAGTAGGCTAATGTTAAAAGGATAGTTCAACCAAAAATGAAAATACCCTTTCAGGTATTTTGGATTTTCTGAAAAACCTACTTTTGTGAACTAGTCCTAGTTTGTTGGCCTGATCAGAACCAAACCAGTGCAGCAAGATTCTCTGGAGTCTGATTGTCAACAATTATAAAAAATAAATAAATATTCACGGTCTCTAAAGCCCGGAACACACCAAGCTGGCGGCGACGAACTAGTGGCAACAAAAGCAGACTGCGGGGTTGGCTCACGTCGGCAGCATCTGGGTCCAAAGTTGCCCTGACACACCAAACCGACGCTCAACACCCGACGACCAAGTAGCATATCTGTTCTGCGCCTGCATAAGAAGAAATGCTTTTCTGTACCAGCAGGTGGCAGTAGCTGAACAGCCAATCAGAATGATCAGATGGCTCGACTGACCGACGAGCTCTGACGCCGATTCAACATTTCGAAACGGCCCAAAAAAAGCAGACGAGGACCAACTTAAGTCGACGGTGCGGAACACACTGAGAAAACTTAGTCGGCTAAAGAATAAAAACTGACTGACGGCCGACAGTCGACTTGGTGTGTTCCAGGCTTAAGGGCTGCCAAAACATTTGAAGTGGGCAGAGCCAGTTTTACTAAAATGGCTAACTCATGAATGGAATTAAATATTTTCACCAAACTTGGCACACATATTTAAGAGCTCATTCTGAGGTTGAGTAAAAAAGGACACAGCGAATGGCCAATTGTTGGCGCTATAAAAAAAACATGAAGATGGCTATATTTATCCAACCATTAGTCCAATTGACATAAAAATCGGTATGCAGTGTCTTTGTCCAAGATGCCATGATTGTCTATGAGGACATTGTCATATCTCAAAAAACATGTCCGCCATCGGCCAATGAAATCTGAGCAGCTATCAGACAAGGTTAATGCAGGCCGATCGGAACAAAACTAGCTGGGCCTGTTTGACTCATGGCTTGTGAGATTTTTTTCTTAAAATCAGCCACCAGGGGGTGCCTTTGTGGTTTTTTTTCACATGCGTAAGGAATTGCGTATCATGCGATTTTTCGCACACGCCCACGACATTCGTACCACATGGTAGAACTCCACATTCTGAGCAACTTTGCCTCTAGGACCGCCACTGTCCATCAAATTGTTCGGTAAATATTGGAGATTATTTCAAAGACCAACTTTGCCGAACTAGTCCTCGGTTTTTGGCTCAACCTCGATAACTGTTAAAAAGCTTTAAAAAACATGTATTTCCTATGGTAAATTGCCTGTATTGGCTGTAAGTTGTCTTTTCCATCTATGATCAAGATGGTTACAGGCTTGCTAATTAAAACATAATACCTTTTTACACGTGCTTAAAGGCCTTAAAGCGCTTGAACCCCAATAATTGCTGCTTGCAGATATATTTTAATTTATTATCATAAACACATTTGTAGCGCAAATAGTTTTACCATTTACTTCACTTTGTTATTCTTCTAGTTATTTCCCAATAGCGGCTAATGAACCGGAAGTCTCGCACATTCACAGAAAATAGCTTACTTCCGCGTCGCAAGATAAGATGGATACAGTCATCTGGACACCGAATGCACCGCTTTTCACTTGTGAAAATGTATGCAATCTGCCTCTTCTGTGAGCGCGCGTCCCATTAGGTCTGGCACGAGCGCTCAGGTGTTCAGTTTCACACGGTTATGCACATGTCATCGTTGGCACCGAGTGGCCGACACACAGAGTCAGACTGACTCCAGCAGAGCCACTCACTGACCACCAAAATGTCACGGGCCACACTCTTCCGGAGATTTCCGATGAGATATAGGTGTCTGGAACACAACAGAACAGTTTAATTTGAATTTATGAGGTTGTGTGGGACTACAGTCAGGTACACTGCTGCTTAATAACATGCTTTATTTGGATCCTTACCTTTGCAACACGACTGAGGTTGGTAGGAGGTGTTTTGTTTTAGCACACACAGAGACATATTATATAAAAAGTGCAATGAGTCACAGTTAGTAGCCTAACAACCAGTCTGAGATCCATGTATTCAAACTTCGCCTTAAAGGAACAGCTCAATTAAAAAATACAAATCATAATCATTTAATCAGCCCCATGTTGTTCGAAACTCAATATGATTTTTAGGGGTTCAAGCGTGTAGTGCTAAAACCCTCCTGTACTTGTTAGAATTTCCAAGGATCAGCAATCTCCCCTAAAAGCGATCGGGCAGACCAAAAGTAAGTAACCCGTAAGTTGTAGAGACTTGAAACTTTAAGGGATGGTAGTACCCACCCCGTCTAAAAAGTCACCAAGGCTCCCTCCAATCGGCCAGATGGTGGCGCTACAGTGTTCAAAAGTACATAATGGCTCATAACTCCTAAACTGTTTGTTGCAGGCTCAGGTGTCTTATATCGTTGAAATCCTGCCTCAAGATTCAGATCGTCACCCTGGATACATTTTTGGGTATTTTGGATTTTTCTAACTAGTCCTAGTTTTTCGCCTGACCGGTACCAAACCAGTCCAGAAAGATTCTCTGGAGTTTGATAGTCAATAATTATCAAAAACAAACAAACAAATAATAAAAAAAAATGTCAAATTTCGATTCACATCCGCAACGGGACGCCAAAACGTTAGAAGTGGGTGTGGCCACTTTTATTAAAAAGTTTATCACTCTTGTACAGAATGAGATAATTTCACCAAACTCGGTACCCCTATGTACAACCTTGGTCTGTGTTCGCATGAAAAAAGATGTGGCAACTGGCCACTTGGTGGCGCTATAAAATAAAATAAAAAATGAAAACAGCTACAGCTACAAACAGTCAGTCTGATAGACTTGAAAACTGGCATGTGGTGTCTTTGTGCAAGGTGCTGCGATCATCTAAGAGGACATTCGTGTCTCTTGAAAAACACGGCCACCGTCGGCCAATGAATGTCGAGTGGCTGCCAGACGAGGTTAACGGGGGTTAGATCGGAACGAAACTCGCTGGGCTTGTTTGACTCACGGCCCTAGAGGCCTGTGAGAAATTCGAAAGAAATCGGCCAGCTGGGGGCACCTTTGCATTTTTCATGTGCATAAAGGATTGCATATCACGTGATTTTTCACACATGATCACAACATTCATACCATATGGTAGAACATTCTTAGCAACTTTGCCTCTAGGACTGCCGCTGTCAATCAAATCGTTCCCTAAAAGGGGGGGTCTAATGCTATTTCATGCATTCTGACTTTACAATGTTAAAGAGTTGCATCCTCATGCTAAACGTGGCCAAAGTTCCAAAACACGAGTTGGACGTATGACGGAGTATTTCTGTGCCAAATATACAACTTCCGGTTGTGGACATGTCTCGCCAATTTTTTTTCGAGTATGGCCCTTTATCACGTAATGAAGAGGGGAATTCCTTGTATAGGCACTCCCTGATAAGCGTGCACACACACACCACCCAAAGCAAGAGCACGCCCATCAACACACTTCGTTCAGGATACAGAAGCCGAGAGATGTCACCAAAGGAGTGTGTTTTTGGTTGTGAGAGAAAGACTACCTTTTTCAGCTTCCCAGAGAACCAAGGGAACAGTAGATGAAGTTTGTTTTTCCAGGGCATCAACGGAGTTGCACACGTTTGTTCCCAGAATTTCAGTGCTGGATTTGCAGATCGCGGGCGGTAAGTAAAACTCCATCAGATGTCTGTGTTTTGTGGCAATCGGCACGCAAGTGCATAAAAATATAAACAACACAAACGTTTTTGTTCCCTTTTTATTTATAATGATGTCGCAGCTTGCAGACGATCTCTACGCAAAAGCTGCACGCACTCGGTAGAGCGTATGTATCTTTTATAAATATGATAAAACTAAAGACTTTTCAGAGATATTAAGGATGCAAAACTACTCTATAGGTACACAAAAACGGCAGAAACGGTGTGTGATCCCCCCCCCCCCCCCCCTTTAAATATTAAAAAAAAAAAAATTTAAAACTTACTTTCGCGAACTAGTCCTAGGTTTCTGGTTCAACCTCAATAACAGTTAAAAAACTTTAAAACACATATATTTCCTTATTAAATTGCATGTTTTGGCTATAAATTGGTCCTTTGCATCTATGATCTCAGTGGTTACAAGCTTGCTAAATAAAACATAATACCTGTTTATGCATGTGATTAAAGGCCTTAAAGCACCTGAACCCCGATAATTGCTGCTTGCATCTCTTTTTTTTTTTTTTTTTTTTTACTTCTGTGGAAAACAGTTTTGCAGAATATTATTATTCTCTCCAAATTGTAAATTGACCACATGCTGTCAAGCTACAAATTAGATAAAAAGGCAATTAAAAGTATTCTAAAAAAAAAATCAATAAAAAAAAAAAATCAATATGATTCGTGCACTGTATTCTAAGATCATCTGAAGCTATACAATAGTTTGGTTTGATCAACAGACATTATTCACTAATACATTTCCTTCTCAAATCTCATTCATATATTCTGATTGGTCAAACTTGATATGTTGTGTTCAGTTACAAGATGCAAGAATTATTGGCTTGTATATATGGCGACACTCAACAACAAATCTTGAGTCTTGCCGTGCAAAGTTTCAGTATGCATGTGAGAATGAGTTATGAGAGCTACATCAAGAACATTGCTGCATGTGTCTACGTTCACAAGTTTCTGTGGTGCTTTTTATTGATTGCTCCTTGTCATTATATGCCTTCATTGTATGGGAAAGAACTGCATGAACATTCTTTGAAATCTCCTTTTAAAAGTAATACAATTTTGGAATGGCATGAGCATAATTTGGGTGAAGTAGCATCAGAATTTTTGTGCCAAGATACACTACCAATCTTTTTTTTATTTATTTTTTTTTTATTTCAGAAATCAATGCTTTTATTCAGTCAAAATGCATTAAATTGATCAAAAGTGACAGTAAAGTCATAAAGTCACTTCAATTTTTTGTTTTAAAAAAAATATATTTCAAATAAATGCTGTTCTCTTGAACTTTCTATTCATCAAAGAATGCTGAAAATGTATCAAGGTTTCCACAAAAATATTAACTGTTTTCATCACTGATAATAAGAAATATTTCTTGAGCAGCAAATTTCAGGATCATGTGACACTGAAGACTGGAGTAATGATGCTGAAAATTCAGCTTTGATCACAGGAATAAATTACATTGTAAAAGATATTAAAGTAGAAGACATTTAATTTGTAATAATATTTCATAATATTCCTGTTTTTACTGTATTTTTGATTAAATAAATGCAGCCTTGATCAGCATAGAAGACTTTTAAAACATTTTTAAAAATCTTACCGACCCCAAATGTTTGAACTGTAGTGTATCATCCATAAATACTTCGGAAATGACAGACTCTAGCTGAAAATGCACGTTCCATGTAGGTGAACAACATCTGATTATATCTTGTCATATGTTTAAAACGCATTAACTCTAAGTATTGCACATTGTACATACCTTTCTGCTGGAGTGAGTAGTGATATTTAAACTCACTTTTCTCTCTGAGTAACTCAGGAGAGACATGCCATCGTAAACCAGTGGAACCTCAGAGGAATTTTTCATGCAGTCTTGACAATACTAAGTACATATGTCAGTTTTTTAATCTGATATTCCTTTATGACCATATGGACACATTTGTTCAGCTTTTAACAGCCCTCATAAGATTTGTTTGAGATGATTTACTGAAACCCAACTGAGAGTGTGTTTGGTGTATGTCTTCATCTGATTCAGGCTTCTATATTTCAGCTAAAATCCCACGGGAGGTGTTTTTCTGTGCGACTCGATGTGAACATACGTCTTGCCGTGCCTCTGAAGTACGGTAACACACATGCTCCTTGGTTCCTGCGAGGAATGTGGGCGTCCAAACATCATTTCCTGGGCTAATAAATAAGGTTTTCCTTTTTTGAAACTCTGCTGCAATTTTGATCTTTCTCTAATTGTGTTTTCTGATTTTTCCCCATCTCTCCCTAAGCAATACCTCTTATCAGAAAAATCTGAAGACTAATATAAGAAATCTTTTATTGCTTTCTGTCTCATGTAATGGTTTAAAATCACAAATTTTCAATGGCTGCACAATTTTGGACTGATAAGATATAAGAAATAAGATTTTCCTCTGTAAAGTCATATGCAAACACAGGCTAATGGGTTCTTTGTGTTGTCGCCATGTTGATGTGGAGCTCATATGCATGTAGGCGGGTGAGTTAATTTTAGAGGTTAAAAGAAAAGTTCGACTGAAATGGCAAGCTAACCCTATAACAATTTACTAGTATCACTATAGGTTAAAGACTCAAACCATTAAATTCTAAGTATTAAACTTAAGCACACAGTGTTATATTTAGCTTTATTAATACATTGTTAGCTAACTGCATGATTTGTATATGTACATTTCTGAAATTACATCATTTGCACACAGTCACCCAACAGATTACTCTAAATTGTAATCTTAACATGCATTTTCTGTAAAGCTGCTTTAAAACGATATGTATTGTGAAAAGTGCTATAAAAGTAAATGTGAATTGAATTGAATATAGCATTTATTTTTAGTCATTTGTATTATTATTATTATTATTTTGTTTTTTAGTACTTATAATAGCAACTTATTCAACAATATCTAGTAATGGTCGATTTCAAAACACTGCTTCATGAAGCTTCAAAGCTTTACGAATCCTTTGTTTCAAATCAGTGGTTCAGAGCACCAAAATCACGTGATTCAGTAAACGAGGCTTTGTTACGCACTCCGAACCACTGATTCGAAACAAAAGATTGATATGTTTTAAGTCTGGATGTCCTGTAAAGAGCACATTCAGGGCTTTTCAGAGATACCAAATGTTCTGAGGTTTCAGCATGAGCACTCCCTCTCCTTGGTCTTTAAAAAAGCCTGACATTAATTTAGTGATCAAATTTAATACCCTTATGGAAATATGAAATATTTTGTTATTATCATTTACATCTGACTAATTTTCAAATTGTTTTTCATAAAGCAACATCTTATGGGGTTTCAAATCAAAATATGACTTTCTGTTACGAAACAGGACATTGATTTTTAAAGCATATTTATCGGGCATTTTGGGAGACACAACAAGTGAATAAGGAAAGAAATTATATATATATATTCCTATGAAATATGTAAGCAATAAGGTAATCGAGGCTGTGCTGTATCGTGAATAAGTCACAGCTGAAGGGCGTTGTTAGGCACGACGTGAAGCGGAGCACTAGCCTCGACTACCTTATTGCTTTTATAAAACGGTCACCACACAATACAAATATTAAAGCCAAAAATATGTATCAATGCAACTTTCATGAATTAAACTTTAACCAAAAGCCTTCCTTCCGCCCGAAAAAATAGTCCCTGACCGTGAACAGCAACAGAAGTTACATTATTACACCATTAGATGGCTGCAAAGACTGTCTTTATGAATGTGTCAGTCAGTAGTGAAGACTTTTACATTGAAAAGACTGAATTGTTGTGAACACGGAACAAGACGCAACTGACAAATGCTTTGACTAGTGCTGTCAGTCACGGGAAAACCCCATAACTGTTAAAAGGACAAGATAATACAGCGGACATTTAAACATTTTTTATTATGAACAAAGGACTGACCTGAAGAAAAATGCTAAATCTGAATGCAGGTAATAAACTCGCTCACTCGATCTCTTTCTCACAATACTCTTCTACATAATACGGTAGGCTTAAATGAACAATATCAATTGAGAACATACAGTTTACATTGCTAAGAGTGGTTGCTAAGGGTGTTGTGTAGTGATACACAGAACTGTTGGGTGAAGTGGTCATAGCCGTGTTTTATTGTGAATAAAACAGCTATTGACCAATCAGAATCAAGGACAGGAACCATTTTATAATAGATATTATTATGAAAATCTTGCCAATTATTACTCCCATTATTACACTTCTTTTTTTTATTACATGTTGCTCCAAAAAAACCACATTAATATGCAAATTACATACAGTGTGTAGATACATTGTATATAATGAAAAAAAAATGTATGGTCATTTTACTCACATTTTGCATAAAGCAAAACGGTATATCAAATCATTCTGTTGTATCTTTCATAACATAGCTGACAATCATGTTTATACAAAAAATCCTGAAACCTAAAAATTGATTGGTGATTTAAAAAAAAAAAAAAAAAAATCCCATTGTTTTTGCCTTTTCATTTCTATTCATGTCTTTTTTTTTATTATTTTTTTTTTATTTTTTATTTTTTTATTTTATTATTATTTTTAAATAACTGAGTCCTGGCATAGCATAACATATGAATAAAATATAATTTTTCAAAAAACAAATTTTTTTTTTCCATATTTTTCTTATGCTCTAAACAATGTAATGAGAAAAAAAATACTGAATTCACAAAACTTTTTTTTTTTTTTTTTTTGGTAGTCAGGTTATAGCTATGTTTATACTGGTATTGTGCCTGTTAAGATATGTTATTGTACACTCTTCATATCACTGTCCTGCAAAGATGAAAGAAAATTTACTCGCAATTACTGTCCTGCAGCAAAACATGATGGCAGTTGCGTCTTAAACCAAACATATAATGGTGATTGAGTTCGGGCATGGACTCATCAGTGAATGATGAGAGATTTTGCTAAATAAAATGATCCTACCAGAAGAATTGCTTGAGAACTTTATTTTGTCTGTCTCATCTGTATCATCGCAGTGAGCTTTTACGCATGCGCAGTAAAGTGAATTCAGCGTTTTCTCACGTTTCAGTGTGTATGAGAAACTTTTGGAAAATGCTTCGAAACACTAGTGTGGACGGAGAGTGTTTTGAAATGGAAACACCGTTTTCAAATGTATCTAGATTAATGTAGACATAGCCTAAAAATCTACATTAGTTCTCTGAAAAGAAAAAGAAGAAGAAACAAACAGATTACTTATTCTTTTTAGACCAGGAACATTGTGTTAAATAATGTAAGGATTCTTTCAGATAACTCTTTTTGAAAACCATTGTGTCTAATTGTGCACAACAGAACACATTAATCCTGCAGCCACTCTGAGAGGCGAAAATCCCATTTGGTCCCTTAAAAAATATGAAGTGTTTAGCATATGCAAGGGCATAATGTGTTACTCAATAAGTGGAGTGGGAGGGACAAATATTGAAGCAGGAGAAAAGAAATAGTGTCTTGTAGGTGCCAGGATTAACCCAGAGCTCCTTCAGTTCAATCAATGAATCAATAGTGGCCACAACACACACACTGCAGTCATTCCTCATGACATTTTAAGACTAAAGTGTCACAATACTATTTAAGATATACAGATCTTTTTTTATCTATCTGGTTCTATCATTTAAACCAATCAAACGTCTTTCTTTGTGAAATGTTTGGCTTAAAAAGGGTTGCACTCGGTTGCAGTGACATTCAAAACACTTTTAGGGCCACTGCACTGATTATCCTGGTCTGGGTTATGTAGTGTGTGTGTGTGTGTGTGTGTGTGTGACAATGAGTGTTGTGTTGTCTGTGCTTTACCTGAAGGCTGTCTGTACCCTCAGGATGGGCCGCACCGACCCCAGAACCTTCATTCCAAATGCTGTCAGTCACGATTCACTCAGTTCTCATGCTCCACTTCATCAATTCTGAGTTCAGCCTGACCACTAAATATCACAATTACACCCGCTTTCATTCGAGTAGATGCCCTGTGTGACATGAGATGCAAAACAGACAAATATTTAAAACATGGACTCATAGCAGATGGGGAAGTTATTCTTGCATTTTTTTCAGTGCTGTCAAGTCGATTAATCACATCTAACATAAAAGTTTGTAAATATATAGTATATGTGTGTGTTTATAAGGTGCAGCTGTCATGCACACAAATATAAAACACCATTATGGTAACACACGTGATATTCTTAAATATTAATTATTAATTAATGCTGGGCAAACGATTAATAGCAATTAATCGCATCAAAAATAAAAGTTTGTGTTTACATATTATATGTGTGTGTGCTGTGTATAATTATTATGCATTATGCAATTATTATTATGAGGGTGAGTAAAGCTTGGGCTGATTTTAATTTGAAAGTGAACTAGTCCTTTAAGAGTTTTGCTTTTTGTGATATCTGGCGACCCTTCACTGGAGCTTTAATAGAGGGAACAGTTCAGGTGTATGCAATGTGAATAGCAGCTACGGATAGTGCAGTTATTTAATAAGGTAATCATGCACACCTTGTAACCGCATTATTATTTTACTCAAGCCCGGTGGAGACTTCGTGAGACGCCGTCGCTGCTCAGCCTTTCATATTCGCCTTTCACGGCGTGAGCACGCACGGGTCTTTTGTTTTGCATCATTAAAATATGTGATTATTAGCTGGTACTGATCAGTAGCCGATCTTTTAGAGTTAGAAAAAAATATAATACGCGCCGTTACATTCTCAGTATTTAGTTATTTAGCTTCAGATATATTCATATCCTTTACAAGAAGGTATTGTTCGTTACCACGTTCGTTACTTCTCGTGTGTAAAACGTAAAAAAATAAAATAAAATAAAATAAAATAAAGTGTGTCAGTAATTATACATTATTCAAGGGTATGTTCTATTCATTAAAATATTGATAACTGATATTGTTGTTGTCAAGTAAGTTTTTATTTGTCCCCAGTTGTAAGCCTGTGCGCTCATTAAACTGTCCGGGTGCTGCATTGTTCTTTGTTCCGTCAACAAACACAATACAAATATTAAAGCCAAATATACGTATTAGTGCAACTTTTATGAAGTAAAATCACTAAAGCCCGGGATACACTGGCCGATTTTAGCAATATATAAGATCATTACTTTATCACACTGTGCGACATGCATATAGACTGTACGATCATGATACCTATCGGGGTTATGCGCAATCTAACTTCCGTATTCTGTAAAACAGATCAGATCGCTTCCGGTTTAGGTATTTTGTATGTGCTTCATGAAAAAAATTGCTGTTTTATTCAAGATAACTTAAAAGGAGCGAGCAAACATGAGCATAACTGATGTCCCCCGCATATGCAGATTGATACTTAAAAGCTTTTTTCATTTTTCTTCTTCACACTAACATTTAGATATTTAATAGAATAAAACACCTATAACAATGTGAACTAGGTAGTTTCGCTGATTACCTTAAAAGTCCATAGTCCATATGCCGTCAGTTCATACTGCTGTTAACACTTTCTCTGAGTTTTGGTCATGTGACGTTCGACATATACCCTATAGACTCGTAGGCTACAATGCAAATTTCTATAGAAGAATAAAACGTCATCAGCATGCGCTAGTGGTAAACAAAACACTATGTTGAATCACACTTTGGCAGTTGTAGTTGTTATGTGTGCTGAAAATAAAAAGGAAGTGGCGAAAGAAGAAGGGAAAAGAATTTGAGGTAAGTAGTTTTAAGTTTTAGTGCCATGTCACTTTGATTTCATGTCGCATTTTTATTGGCTGGTTAGTAAACGTAGGTCATAGCAGCAAACACTGTGCGTTGATCATGCTGAATTTCTGACACGGTCAGAAATCTATAGTAGGCTATCTTTGGTCGCAAGACCCGGAGAACGGCCGTCTTTGAACCTCTCTCACTGTATGACGTAGGACCACTTAAGAGCCACGATCACAGAAATCGCCACGATTGTTTCACGATGGCAATCTTTCGTCTGGGACAGCCAAAAATCGTGCAGTGTATCCTGGGCTTAAGGCCCGGTTTCACAGACAGGGTTAGGCCTTATTTCAATTAGGGTATTTAAGTAGCTTTTATAAACATACTCTAGAAAAAAACACTACTGGTGTGCATCTTAAGACAAAACAATGGTTCTGATATTTTAAGATATGTCAGTGCAAGTTGCTTTCAGCTCAAACATGCATTTTAGTTTAGGACTAGCTTAAGCCTGGTCTGTGAAACCGGGGGTAAAAGCCTTCCTTCCGCTGGAAAAAAATAGTCCCTAACCATGAACAGCAACAGAAGTTACCTTTATTACGCCATTAGATGGCGGCAAAGATTGTCTTTATGAGCGAGTCACTCAGTCGCAAAGACTTTTATATTGAAACTTGTTGTGAACTACAGAGCCCCGGACATGACATGCAGGAAAAAATAGTAAGCTAAATTGTGCACGCGATTTACTAATTCGTTCCCTGGATTTACTAAAACGTGCGCACGATTTAGTAAATCAAGGGAACGAATTAGTGAATTGTGTGCACAATTAAAAAATTTTTTTCTTGCATGTCATGTGCACGGAACAAGATGCAAATGAAAAATGATTTGACTATAGCGCTGTCAGTGTCAGCAGGGCATGGGGCATAAATACATTAACTGTTAAAAGGACAAGATCGCAGCGGACATTCAAATGGATTTTTTATTATGAACATAGACTGACTTGAAGGAAAATGCTAAATCTGAATGCAGGTAATACACTCGGTCACTGGATATCTCTCTCTCACAATACTCTCCTACATAATACAGTAAGCTTCAATGAACAAACTTATTTTTACGTTGCTAAGAGTGTTGTGCAGTGATACACATGGTGAAGCGTCATAGCCGTGTTTTATCGTTAATAAAACACAGCTATTGACCAATCAGAATCAAGGACTGGAAGTAACCGTTTTATAATATCGATTTTTGAAATGTATGAATTGATTTGAATTGTTAGAAGATAGAATCACGATTCATATGTGAACAGACCCCCCCACCACCCCTAATATCATACATTTGCTTTATAATTTAAATAATAAAAAAGAATATCTTGATTATCAGGATCTGAAATGTGAATAATTGCCATGGAATTAGTGTCATAATGCGAAAAAAAAAAAAAAAAACTATATTATTTAATTATATTAATAAAATAGGCTTAATTTTTCTTTATTAAAGTTTTTTTTCTTTGAAAATAGACTCTAAATAAATAAATACAATTCTGATACATGATAATTATTCATATTCAAACCTATCCCCTAAAGTACAGCAAAACCTAAAGTGTTTGCTCGATTTCAACATTTCTCTTTTATTTAAATAATGTCTTAGATGTGACATATTCCCGCTCTGTTGCACAAATGTCAATAGACTGCATAAGCAAACACTGAACGTGAAATGATCAATTATGTATGAAATGTTCTAATCTATCCAATTACCTTAATTCACAGTGAGACGGGCTGTTTGACATCACTCAAGCTTTCTGCTGCTGTAAACGGGAACACCGGTGGTTTCAGGTCCAATCCCCCCACCTGAGAGCCAAGGGCCCCTGCTGAGCGAATACGCCACCTGAATGCAAACTCTTCGTTTGTGATCATAACAGTTCAGCTCTTTTCGCTGCACCAAATTACATCACCATCTGCACCACTTAACACACCTGTTTGGAATGATAATGTAGAGACCATAAATACTTTGTTACAGTTTAGCTCATCACAGCGGTATAGCGACGAGGGTCACCTCTGAGATAATGGCACACATTTCTCATTTGAGTTTCATGCACTGAACCTCTTCATGCAAATGACTGTAAATCACAGCAAGTTCTTCTAACGGTTCAGCTACCAGCTGTTAGGAAACAGTGTCCTCTAGTGGTTGCATTAATAAGTGCACATTACAAAAAGGAAGGCCATAACTATTACTATAGGCACATTACTTTTGCACATACTTTTAAGCAATCAGATTTGCAATCACCTGACGGACAATAAAATAAGTGAAAAAATCCTATAGACTTATATTAAGGGAGGAACCTGAGTCATATAAAGACCACAACATTTTAGAGACTTTAGGGTGGACTTGGACCAGTAAACAAGCACCTACACTGTAAAAAAAAAATGATTGTTGCAATTAGTTATAACAACTTAAAAAATGTTGTGTTTTTTGTTGTGATGACTCAAAATTCTAAGTTGGTTAAATTTAAAATTTTAAGCAACTAGCCAAAACACCTAGCAACAATCTAACAACTATCCAAAATACCCTAACCACCTAGCAACCAGCCAGAACACCCTAGCAACAATCTTACAACCACCTAGCAGTCTAACATTGGCTTTGCACAGCAAACACCACTCACTTTTTTATGGCTACATGTAAATATCTTGTTTGTTTCTGTTTTAGTGATGGTTTTGACAGGCTGCCGCATATGCATAGAGAGCTGCTCTACACTGAATTCATTTAATTCCACGAAGATTGATGGACTACATACTCAACTTGAATTTGATCTGTGTCCTGAGCTGTTACAGTATATTAATCACTGAAAAACAAGTAAGTGTGCTTCCATTACATATCTCCTGAGAACAGTTTTGCTGCAGTTGGGGCAATGGTAATGAGGCTTATTTCTATGGAAGCTTGTTTCCACCACTGAATTTAAAAAAAAGGTAATTGCGACTTTTTATCTCACAATTCTGACTTCTTTTTTTTCTTCACAATTGCAAGTTTACATCTCGCAATTCTGACTTTTTTCTCAGAATTGCATGATATAAACTCGCACTTGCATTGTTATAAAGTCAGAATTGCGTGATATAAAGTCGCAGTTGAGAGAAAAAAAGTCAGAATTGCACATTCTGACTTTATTTCTGGCAATTGCGAGTTTATATACCACAATTCTGTCTTGTGGTATATAATGTTCGTGGTGTAAAACTACATTACCCATAATACTGTACATAAAAATCCACCAATCAGAGAGTCGAAACAAGAAAAACGTGCCAAAATAGCTGTTTAGCTCTGCCCACTCCCATGAAGTACTAGGGTCTCCCTACACTCTTTAAATACCTAAATATTTCGATATATAGTCCAGTCCAATGATTTTGCTAAAAACTCAATATATATATATATATATATATATATATATATATATATATATATATATATATATATATATATATATATATATATATAAATAATCAACATTTTTGCTTAGTTTTATATTTCTCCATCATTTTTAATTCATTGATGCTGTTTGCAATGCTTCATGGGATTGTAGTTCTTTACCTCACTAAAACCGTTACACAGCCTTTGTCTTTTTGTCATATTTTCAAATACTTTTTTCAAATACTTCAAATTACACTCTCAGAAAAAGCCCTAGGGTACAAAAGTGAAAAATCTCTGTACCTCTCTTACCCCTAAATGGTACATATTAGTACTTTAAAAGTACGTATTAGTACCTTTTCACTTTTGTACCTTAGGGTACTGCCCCAGTGACAAGCACTGTACCTTTTTTTCTGACAGTGATTTAACATTTGTAATGTTGTGATTCACTGGTTGGTTTGGCCTTAAAGAAAAGACTTTTTAAAATCCCTGTGGGAAAAATTAATAGAAAAAATACTCCCAGAACCAGCGCCGCTGAAAAAGTAGACAGGCACTGTTGTACTCTATTACTATTTGACAGCGCTGCCATAGAAATATACAAAGCTACAGCAAAAATGGAAGTTCAAACATAAAATTCTAAACATGGCAGCGCGCATTTCTCTGGCGCATAAGGTCTAAAGAAGGTCATTAAAAAAAGAAATGCAACACCATAGACCCTTCAGAGCGTCAACAAAAGAGTATTTGTCATCTTATGAAGGATACAGTGTACTGGTTTTCAAACACTCTCATCACATGCTCGTATGAACAGCATGACAATCAGCTGATCTCTGGTACTGATGCTGCTGTTTCCAACTCTGTTGCCTGGGTAACAGCATCACTCAAAGTGAAGGAGGAGGGGAACACAAAGAGAGAGAGAATCACTCATCCATAATCTTCCATTAAACTACAGCATTAGATAAACTATACCACCATCAAATAACCATAAATGTCCTTCTGCTCAACAAAAGCTATAAATCATTATTAGAAATAATGGACAATGTTCATTTGAGATACATGTGTACTTTGTCATTTTAATACATTACATAAAGGAGGAACAAAAGGTAATGAAAAATGGAGCAGTGTATCTAGATAGGAGACTGGGGCTAGTTGTGAAAAAGGCCTGTAGCTCAGTAACTAAGGTTTTTAGTCAAAATTACAATAACATTTTTTTTTTTTTTTTTTTTTCACTAGCAGTGGTTTTGTATGTTGGTTTTCTATTTTTGCTATAGCTGTTGAGTAACAGGTGGATGCAATAAAACCATTAATATAATGAATGAAATATATATATATATATATATATTGACAACATACACTGTATTCGTTTTATTTTATTTATTTTATGATGCATTGCTTTACTAAGAATCGCTCTCCAGACCATTACACTCACTAATACATAATAAATTCACTTGTGCAGCAGATCACTTTTTAAACAAGTTATAATTCAGCAAAATTTGTACATTATACTCAAGAGGAACAAATAAAAATACTGTTTATTTATAATGAAACTAGTGCTGTCAGATCGATCAATCGTGACTTGGCTGCCCATGATCCTGTCGCTGGTTCACCACTGTTCCTTCCTTGGACCACTTCTGATAGATACTGACCACTGCAGACCGGGAACACCCCACAACAGCTGCACACACACATTTTATATATATATATATATATATATATATATATATATATATAACTTTTATGTTGGATGCGATTAATCACAATCAATTTGACAGCCATAAACGAAACCAAAATCACTTTCTTTACTTAATGCAACAACAAGCTTCTTAAAAAGCAATACTCCAATAGGCTTGTGTAACACTTTTCCAAGGAAGAAGATGATTTCAATATTAAACATGATTTATTAAATAACTCAGAACAGTAATGCAAACAACAATATGAAATAGTGTGCTGTGCACAAATAATACCAGACAAAGAGTGATTCAAAATGAAGGGCTTAAATACACAAATGGTGATGAACAATTACAAACAGCTGTGCTCATTAAATGAATAACCATGACAATAGATAGATTGAGGGGAAACTGAACAAAGGAACACATGTGACTGAAAATAACAAACTAAAAGTAATGAAACAGACAGAACATAAGTGTGACAGCTTCAGTAGTTACAAAAACTGAAGCTTTGCTGTGATCTTAAGACAACCATAACCCTAATATTAAAGTGTTATTTTACCCAAAAATTCTGTCATTAATTACTCACCCTCATCTCATTCCAAACCCTTAAGACATTCGTTCATCTTCAGAACAAAAATGAAATCTGAGAGCTTTCTGTCCTCCACTGACAGCTACATAACTACCACTTTCAAGCTTCAAGCCCCAGAAAGGTAGTAAAGACTTCATTAAAGTAATCCATGTGATTTCAATGGTTTAACTTAAATTTTATGAAGAGACGTGAATGCTTTGTGCAAAAAAAAAAAAAAACATAATTTACCACTTTATTTATAAAATATTAATCTTCTACATGTGTTCACACAACAACATCTGCTCTCATGTCAACACAAAATGCGTGCGAATTGGTGCTCTCGTGAATGAGCATTGGAGATTAATATTTTGTAAATAAAGTGGTAAATTATGTTTGGGGTTTTTTGCACAAAGCATTCACGTCTCTTCATAAATTTTAAGTTAAACCACTGAAGTCACATGGATTACTTTAATGATGTCTTTACTACCTTTCTGGTGCTTGAAAGTGGTAGTTGTGTTGCTGTCAGTGGAGGGACAGAAAGCTCTCAGATTTCATCTAAAAGATCTTAATGAAGATAAACGAATGTCTTACAGGTTTAACCCTTTAAACTACAGAACAACTCATCCTGAAGATCTTGTGTGAACGTGAATGTCGTCAGATTCTTTCTAAGAAATTGGACTTTTGATTTTTGCTTGTTGGATGATAAAATGGGCAAAAATCTGAAAGAAAAAAAATACTTATAAATAAATATATAAATAAATATTATTGAAGTACATATTGAAAGAAAATACTTTTTCAGTTCTACTTCAGAATTGCATGTATAGTTCAGTGTGTTATATGTCATTTCTTGTAATTATTTGTGAAATTTACTCAAAATTCACTGAAAAATTTAAGTGTAATCTTCATATACAACATTTTTAAAATACATATAATGAGCACATAACATATTGTACAAAACAACCTGGTAAAACAAATAAAAGCCAGTGAAACAAAATCATTCCTACATCAACAACAATGGTGCTTCATTGGTCAGAATGACAGAACAAATCCTCTTTGTTTGCTAATAAAAGCACAATATGCAGACAGTCCTATTCACGGGCTTCACCGATGGGGTTTTCTCAGCACTTTTAATTGCTAATTCACTTCTGAGTGGTTTCCAAGGGAACGGTTACTATGGACTCACTGTGACTGTCAGATTTATCAAGCTTTGCTACGTGTTGCATCACACGATAGAAACAGACCGTCAGAAAGCAACATGCTCACATACAGTACAACATTAGAATATCGCACAAACGACAATTTCCGACAGATCTTCTGTTGTATTATAAATCTTAATGAAATATGCATTATATTATAGATTAATGTGGTTTCATGCATATGCATAAGCGTTGTCATGGAGATGCAATTCAAGTAAATGAGAAGAAACGAGATATATGAGCAGTCTTCTGTGTGGGTAGTTCTGATGTGTGTGTGTTTGTGTGTGTGTGTGTGTGTATGTTGGGGGGGGGGGGGGGGTATTCTGAAATCCACATGAATATGAGTGTATGTGGGGGCAGAATGTGTGAGAATGTGAGAACATGTGCTCGAACGTGTGTGCGTGTTATTCATGCACTTGTTCAAGAAGACACGGAAAACATTTCCCTCATAGAGCATAATTACCGTAAGTGAGTTGAGATTCAGACACAATCTGAAGTGCGGCCAACCTGCGCCTACTCTTGACAGCTCAGCATATGATCTAACAGAGGCAAACGCCCACCGCTATCCTCTCCCTCAGATGCCTGAACCAAGAGCATTTAAAGTACAAAAATAACCTTCACAGCTGTATGCCAGGAGCCCTTTAACTTCTAAATGTACCTAGCTTGATTGCTGTCATGGCCAATAAGAATACATGGCTTCAACTTCAGCCTGTACTGTCATGTTTGCCTGTGAATTTAGTGTTTTAGTTTTATTGTGATATATGTGAGGTCTGAGTTTATATCTAAACGTATACTGTAGTTGTCCTGGATGACAGTTGATCAGTGTTCTAGCAAACAACTATACGACACAAAACACCAGTTCACCAGCTACTGTATGACTGCAGCTGCTCTCAAATTTCATTCACATGTCAGGCACTATATCTTACAGCTAATACAGATTGTGTGACTGGAATTTTTATTCTAAAAGCAGAGAAGGCAATACTTGTAATTATAAAAGCTTAGAGCACTGCTAAATGTAATGCTAAATTTATGATACAGATTGGAAACTCATTTCCACCACATAAGAAAAAAAAAAAAAATCATGCTTTGGTAATTCAAAATTATGAGATACTATGTCATAAAAAAGTCATAAAGATGAAAAGTTTAAATTAATAACAACAAAAGCCCATTTCTACTACATAAGAAAAAAAAATAATGCGTTGGTAATTTAAAATTATGGGATACTAAGTCATAATTATGACATAAAAAGTCATAAAGATGAAAAGTTGCATATATATATACTTACTTGAATACTGAATCCCACAATTCGATCCCACAACTTGACCCTCTTTTTCCGCTGTGATGATTTCCTGCATGCTCACTTTTATCCCGAAAGTAGAAAGACGGCTATTAACAGTTGTTTCCTGCTTCGTTATTTGCTTGGACTTCCAAATCTTGGAATTAAATTGAAAAATAAATGTGTTTATTTTCAAGATGGCAACTAGCGATGAGGTCACGTGATTACAGTGTAGCATGTTACTGTTTAAAATGTTTTTCATGAAATTATGGCTGTTGTTTCACCTAATATTTGTAAATACACAGGGTATACTGTGCAGTATTCATCAGTAAGTATTTAATATTCCATTCTGATCCATTATGAATGTGTACGTGTCGGGCTTTATATCATGGCAATTAATTGATTAATTTACTTATTTTATTTTAATTGAAAATTGTTTTTTTATATTTTTTATTATGTAGAAATCATTATAAAAGCAATACAGCACTCAAAGATGTGTAGATTGTAATGTGGAGATAATGCTTAAGCAAACCCTTTAGTGTGATTTTTATTTACAATCCTCTTGTATTGTATTACTTCAAGGGGACCAATTATGTAAAATTCACTTTTATAAGGTGTTTGAACACAGATGTATGTCTAGAGTGTGTGTAAACAACCACCCTATAATGGAAAAAATCTACCCACTGCTTTTTTTTTAATAATAATTCTCATAAATAATAAGCAGTCTGTCCAAACAAGCAGTTTCAGATTTCCCCCTACTCTTACGTAAGAGTAGCAGGAAGCCCCACCCATGACTGGCGACAGAATCTGCCCTGTTAGCTTAGCTCCTCCCCTGAGTGAGCTGTACACAGTCCGCCTTGTTTATCTCCTCGCCAGAGCGTTTAACGGCAGCATTCAAGTAAGAAATGTACTGTGCAGAGCCCCGCACATGACATGCAGGAAAAAGTAGTAGTAGGCTTACTCGTGCGCACGATTCAATAACAACCAGAACCATACGTCTGCGTTCACGCCAGACGCGAATGAAGCGTTAAGCGCGAGTGATTTACATGTTATGTCAATGCAAAGACGCGATAGACATCCTGTGGCGCGATTTGTGCCAATAAGGCGGTGCGAATGACGCGATTCACGCAAATGACGTCGCGAATTGAGTGTTTCGGGCGAGGTGAAAAACCTGAACTTTGGCGAATATTCGTTAACCAATCAGGAGCTTTTTCTAGTAGTGACGTGATTATGACGTAACGAGCGGAGGCAGAAATCCGAAACAACAATGGAGGACAAAATCATTGTCGCTGTATGTGGATTCCCAGAGCTGTACGATACATCTTCGTACTTTTATAGAAACAGGAATAAAAAGGATCTTGCTTGGAAGAAAGTGAGTGAGGAGGTTGGACAATCTGGTAAGTTGTAAAAAATGCTCTTTACTCAATTTGAGCTATATATATATACATATTGAGACTACAAGCTAGCTAAAGCCGGCAAATTGAGCTTATTCGCCGTATTTTACAACTACTTTCCCACTGACGAGTTGATGTGTTTATTCAGAGGAAGTGTGCAGAAACGAGATGAGCTGCCTGGCAGAAGCCCCTCTCATGGCACGAATTCGCGTCTGTTGTGAAGTGAATTTCACGCACGAATGAAGCGAGTAAACTCGATGTTCAAGCGTCCAACTACATGTGAATAGCGCGATTTATTTTCGCAAGTCGTGTCTGGTGTGAACGCCCCATAACAGTCTGAGGCCGGAAGTGGGCGGCGTAACAGTCTCACATCGGATGTGGGCGGAGTTAGCAACAAAAACAATCACGGTGGAAGAAGAGAACACGGTAAAAAGTTTATTTGTGTTGTGTATTTAATCGATCGTTAACAGTTAACATGACTAATATTTTTGTAAATGGGCTTTGAGATGAAGTCACTTTATCACGTCTTTTAATATTTTACAAATAGATTGTTTCACGTTGTTTGGTTACATATTCATGGTTTGTGATTTTACGCTGTATTTTGTTTCATTAGTTACATTTTCCAATACTGACCAATGTTTATGTGGATTTTCAGAGGCATATTCAGGGGCATGTCTAGAGGGGTGGCACGGGGTGGCTAGTAGTAACTTCGGCAATACTGCAAGCACAATAAACGTCACAAGGATCAAAAATGGGTTACTAGTAGTTTCCCATAGACTGAAATGAGACCATAGACGTCTCTCGAGGTGTTGCGATGTTTATGGTGCTCTATGGTCACCCCAGACTGCTGTAGCGATTCAGTTCAAAGCAGAGAGCACGTGAACCGGTCATGTCTTCCGCTTTACTAGTTAGGCTACAACACGAAATAAACATGAATGAACATCCGAAGATATGTTGAAAAATACAGTATAACTTACTGAAATCAGTATCATGTCACGTGTCGATCAATCAGCGTTTCAACCGCGGAAAGCCATCAATAAATCATCTTGTAAAAATGTTTCACAAGATGTTTACCGTCACATTTACCTCAGTAAAGCTGTTCAGTGTCCAAAAACTCGTTAGTCAGCTACAAAAATGAACTTAGAGAGGAGCATTTTGCTGAATATATGCACGATAGGTAGGCTATTCATATTCATTGTATTTGTACTTAACATACATTTTTTTTCTTCAATATTGAATGTATAAATCTGTTTTATGACAGCCCCCATTTAAATGTTTAGGTTTAAAAATGAGTAGAAACCTAATTGTAACCTAATTAACGTTATTATAAAATCTTCCTTATGTGCAATTTATATGAAAGTAGCTTACAAATCAATTAATTGTAACCGTTAATATTATAAAGATGTACCAACTGTGGTTCCCTGTATAGTTTACAGCATTAGTTGATTTTTTTTTTTTTTGAGGAAATTTGCCATGTACTGTACGTCACCTGATAGGCCCCAAATTAATTAATATCGAACGTAATTTGTTGCTGTTGTTGTTTGTTTTTTATTTGAAGCAAATGTTGTTGTTGTTTTGGGTTTTTTTTGTTTATTTACTTGTCAGAGTGCACCAGAATGCTTCGTTAACATGATAAAATCACAAAAATTAAGTTTGCAGATATGATTAGTACACACAAGGGCATTGCACAACATTTGGGAAATCACTTCATGCTTTCTACGCCAGTATTTATTTCCAGTTTAATTTTCTAATTAATTTCTGATTAATTTTCTGATTTTCTGATTCCCATGGGCCCCCCCTGACTGGTCCCGATCTTCATGTTAATGGTAAGAAAAAGAAGGGAATGTTAAAAGTTTTTAAAAATTTATGAACTTCTCTTTTCATTAAAATGAAAAACAAACATGAGGGCTTTTCATACTTTAAATAGTTAACCGTGGGTGATTGTCCTGAATTGTCCTAAATGGACATTTCAGACTATAAAAGAATTAAACAGGATTTTCTGCACTGCAATTGGTGCATTTTCTGTCAGCACTGGTTGTTTTTTCTTTTCAATGCTGAATTTACTATTTATATACAATGCACAGTGTTTCTGTGACTGTCAAAAGCACATAAATATACAAGCGTGGAGCGTTACTTTACCCACGGTTAAACGTGGTGTTTAGGACGACGATAACTCGGGGTTAAGTGCAGTGTGAAAAGCCATGTGAATTGCTTGCCTTTTAAAAATAAATAAATAAATAAATAAACTGAACATGATTGATTAATTTCATTAGTGACAGGGTATGATTTACAGTGGGTACGGAAAGTATTCAGACCCCCTTAAACTTTTCACTCTTTGTTATATTGCAGCCATTTGTTAAAATCATTTAAGTTCATTTTTTTTCCTCATTAATGTACACACAGCACCCCATATTGGCAGAAAAACACAGAATTGTTGACATTTTTGCAGATTTATTCAAAAAGAAAAACTGAAATATCACATGGTCCTAAGTATTCAGACCCTTTGCTCAGTATTTAGTAGAAGCACCCTTTTGATCTAATACAGCCATGAGTCTTTTTGGGAAAGATGCAACAAGTTTTTCACACCTGGATTCGGGGATCCTCTGCCATTCCTCCTTGCAGATCCTCTCCAGTTCTGTCAGGTTGGATGGTAAACGTTGGTGGACAGCCATTCTTAGGTGTCTCCAGAGATGCTCAATTGGGTTTAAGTCAGGGCTCTGGCTGGGCCATTCAAGAACAGTCACGGAGTTGTTGTGAAGCCACTCCTTCGTTATTTTAGCTGTGTGCTTAGGGTCATTGTCTTGTTGGAAGGTAAACCTTCGGCCCAATCTGAGGTCCTGAGCACTCTGGAGAAGGTTTTCGTCCAGGATATGCCTGTACTTGGCTGCATTTATCTTTCCCTCGATTGTAACCAGTCGTCCTGTCCCTGCAGCTGAAAAACACCCCCACAGCATGATGCTGCCACCACCATGCTTCACTGTTGGGACTGTATTGGACAGGTGATGAGCAGTGCCTGGTTTTCTCCACACATACCGCTTAGAATTAAGGCCAAAAAGTTCTATCTTGGTCTCATCAGACCAGAGAATCTTATTTCTCACCATCTTGGAGTCCTTCAGGTGTTTTTTAGCAAACTCCAAGCGGGCTTTTATGTGTCTTGCACTGAGGAGAGGTTTCCGTCGGGCCACTCTGCCATAAAGCCCCGACTGGTGGAGGGCTGCAGTGATGGTTGACTTTCTACAACTTTCTCCCATCTCCCGACTGCATCTCTGGAGCTCAGCCACAGTGATCTTTGGGTTCTTCTTTACCTCTCTCACCAAGGCTCTTCTCCCCCGATAGCTCAGTTTCGCCGGACGGCCAGCTCTAGGAAGGGTTCTGGTCGTCCCGAACGTCTTCCATTTAAGGATTATGGAGGCCACTGTGCTCTTAGGAACCTTAAGTGCAGCAGAAATTTTTTGTAACCTTGGCCAGATCTGTGCCTTGCCACAATTCTGTCTCTGAGCTCTTCAGGCAGTTCCTTTGACCTCATGATTCTCATTTGCTCTGACATGCACTGTGAGCTGTAAGGTCTTATATAGACAGGTGTGTGGCTTTCCTAATCAAGTCCAATAAGTATAATCAAACACAGCTGGACTCAAATGAAGGTATAGAACCATCTCACGGATGATCAGAAGAAATGGACAGCACCTGAGTTAAATATATGAGTGTCACAGCAAAGGGTCTGAATACTTAGGACCATGTGATATTTCAGTTTTTCTTTTTTAATAAATCTGCAAAAATGTCAACAATTCTGTGTTTTTCTGTCAATATGGGGTGCTGTGTGTACATTAATGAGGAACAAAAATGAACTTAAATGATTTTAGCAAATGGCTGCAATATAACAAAGAGTGAAAAATGTAAGGGGGTCTGAATACTTTCCGTATCCACTGTATGTCTTCAGTATATAAACATGAGAAAAACAGAATGTCAAAACTTTATTATACATGCTGTGCTACATCCTGACTACAACACAAAGTATTGTTAAATACACTTCCAACATTTCATCCCATTTGTTTGTACCCTTCTCTCATGAAGGAGTTACGGATCACAGAAGACCTCTGCGCTGCACTTGAATGGCTGCACAACAAACAAAAGTCTTCAAAGGTTTAGTAGAAGAGCTGTGCTTTCTGATATTGAAAGAGGAGGACCAGGAACAGGCTGAAACGGATGACGATAGACAACTGGCCAAAGAGCCTTTAGTGTTTTGCTTCCAAATTAAGGATAATATGGAATTTTTTCTTAGTGAGTGTCTGGACAAAAGAAGTCTTGAAATGAATGTTTATGGAGATTTTTTTTTTTTTTTTTTTTTAAGATTTAATTTGTCATCATGTACCTGCTGTGCAATAATTTGTTCAATTTACTCTCTTTGGTTTGTACTTTTTCAGAGCAAAGCACAGCTAGTATATGATGCTTTTGCTACTTAGGGTTGAAAAGTTCATTTTTATTAAAATTAAATAACTTTTGTGTTTTGTTTTTGGGTCTGAATGTGCTTAATTCATGTAATCTAGTGTACAACTATGTAATGTGTATTATGTACTATGAAAAAAATGGTTCATTCTGAAATGCTTGAGTAAAATATACATTTTATGTCAAATAAATATTGTTTGTTAAATACAATATTGTTTGTTGTTGTTTGTAATATATGTTTGTCATTTTTGTTTAAGCTTTGTGTTCAATTTTTATTCAGTTAATCATTTAAGACAAAACAAGTTGAACTTTTAACTTTAAAAATATTTAAAAGGTTACAAAGGGGTTTAATACACACACACACACACACACACACACACATTTATATATCCTTGTAACTTTTGTGTGTATGTGTGTGTATATATTTATATGATTAAGCTATTAACAAAATGTGAGTATCTGTCTATCATTTATCTATCTATCATCTATCATTTCAGTTAGATCGTTTTAATAAAATATTTGACATTAACATGGTTTTAAACTTTAAAACGCTCCAAATGGAGCAATGTCTACAAAGATAAATTTGCTCCGCCCACTTCCGGCCTCAGACTGTTAGTCTGGCGCTGTCGTCCTCAGACTGTCATGACGTATGGTTCTGCGGTTCTGCAGTTAGTCCTATCTCGCACGATTGACTAATTCGGAGCGAAATAGTGAAACGTCTGCGTGATTTAGCAAATCGAGGGAATGAGATAGTAAATTGTGCACACAATTTAGTAAATTGAGGGAATGAATTAGTAAATCATGCACACAGTTTACTTTTTTTTTTTTCTTGCATGTCATGTGTGGGGCTCTGTAGTATTCTTATTAAAGCTACTAAAGTTATTTAATCAAGAGCAGTGAATGATTTTCTGTTTTTCTTTAGTTTTTTTATTCATATTAACAGCATATACAGCTGTATATTACGCTGATGGTATTTTAATACACAGATCAAATATACGCATGTGATTTCTTTCCCTGCTGTTTACGTTCACAGACATAACCGACTGTGTTTATGTGAACTTTGTGTGTTTTTGACATAACCTTGTGTGTATTTGACAGTTTAAGTGCAACAAGACGTGTAAGAGAAATTAGTTTAATACTCACAGGACACGCCGTCTGACAGACAGCTTTCTGTGTGCGTGCTTTGGATGTGTGCACTCAGAAAAACATATATCAGAAGTTTAAACTGTTATGTAATGCAGATAATTATTTTTCATGATGATGAAGAACTGCAATGTCATGTGAGCTTGGCCACGATAGAGATGACAATTAAAATCTAAACTGGAAAGCGGGATGGGGAGCAGCAGCTCATTTGCATTTAAAGATACATGCAAGAAAACAGCATGTTTTTTCTTCAACTCAAAAATGGGCTTTTACAACATGGTATAATAAATTATCTGTGAGGTATTTTGAGCTGAAACTTCACAGACACATTCTGGGGACACCAGAACTTGAGATCTTGACAGAACTTGAGATCTTGTAAAAAGGGGCATAATAGGTCCCCTTTAATGCATGCATATAGTTTGTGTCATTTTAGTTAGAGTACACAAAAAGCAATAGATAATACGATTTTTTAAGGATCTTTTATTGTCTTAAAAACATTAAAATTGTCTTGGCAGAATTATTGTTTTTGCAGTATCAACTTTGACCAGTAGAGCTCTCACTTCTATGTCAATTGTAAAGCAATGTGATCAGATCTTTATCAAGCAGGTTGCAACATCAAACAAATATTTTCCAAGGTAACAAATTCATTAAACAGAAAAAAGTAAATCAGTAAAACTCACAAAGTACTCACAACTGCATTGACGTGTATCTGACTCATTAGCACTGATGCTGAGCTGTTGTTGCATTCGTTATTAAAGAAATCGCAGAGAGAGAGAGAAAGAGAGAGAGACAACAACAAACATAAGAAACAGCCTGCAGTGCATATGTGTGTGTGTAAGTGTGTGTCCAGTCCTCTGCTGGCCAAATCTGAGGCCAAATCTTATTATCAGAGAATAATTACTTGGCTTAAAATTGCCTCCCGCAAACTGGCCATTCAAAACAGTCACAATAAAAACTATTTACTGTTATTACTTTGAAGCAGCTGTTGCCATGGCAGCAGCGGTTATTTTTGGAGGGAGGCTGACTGTAATAAAGAGGCCAGATTTGCCTGAGAATATTTTTAATGTGATAATTCTTCTTCTGGAATTATGAGAGATGCTGATTGTTTGATTAATGTCTCTTTACAGAGGTGAGGCGGATCTGTTGAAAGCTTGATGTTGTGAAGGTGTACATCTGGTTTTATCAGATAAAATGGTTCACCTCTCAACACGAACTCTAATTTATCAAAATTCCTGTCTTCTTTTCTTGTCAGAACTCCCCAGAGGCACATTTTTGTTGCTCAGAGGTCGCTCTCTCATGTCTCAGAAGGCTTAATGGAGTTTTTTAATTAAGTTTCTGTGAAGTTGCGAGATGTTTCTTCTAAAACTCCTTTGGAGGAATAAAAATAGTTTCAAATGTGACAATTGTTGACATACATGGAGGGTAGGCCTACATCATGCAGACAGCAGCTTATATCATTTGGTCGTGGATGAATTTAATGAGAAACTCTTGAGATCATATTGAGATCTCTTGTCTTCTGATTTTGGTAAAGTTGAGCCATTGATGAGATTCTCTAAAGAAGATATAGTAGGGTCCAAAGTGATGTCTGGCGGGGAAATTTGTTTTTAATTACCCTACAAGTTTGATTAAACCATCAAAGTATGAGTACATTTTTAAAAAAAAAAATGTTTTAAATATGAGGGAAGACTTGGTTAAAGGAGTAGTTCACCCAAAAATGGAAATTCTGTCATTAATTACTCGTTCAAAAAGTCGTTCAAAACCCACAAGACTTTCATTCATCTTCAGAACACAAATGAAGATCTTTTAGATGAAATCGGAGAGCTTTCTGTCCCTCCACTGACAGCTACACAACTACCACTTTCAAGCACCAGAAAGGTAGTAAAGACATCATTAAAGTAATCCATGTGACTCCAGTGGTTTAACCTCAATTTTATGAAGTGCTTTTTTTGTGCAAAAAAACATAATTTACCACTTTATTTAAAAAATATTATTCTCCATTGTGCGTCAGCGAGAGCACCATGACGCATGTATGTTGTGTTGGTGCAAGAGCAGATGTTGATGCGTTGTTGGGGGTTTTTTTTGCGCATACAAAGCACTCACATCTCTTCATAAATTTGAGGTTAAACCACTGAAGTCAATGGATTATTTGAATGATGTCTTTACTACCTTCCTGGGGCTTGAAATTGTTGCATAGACTGTCAATGGAGGGACAGAAAGCTCTCAGATTTCATTAAAAAGATCTCTTTTTTTAACTTTAGTTAGTGTATAATGTTGCCATTTGAACATAAACAACATTTGCAGAGTTACAACGCTCAAAGTTCAATGCAAAGGGAGATATTTTCTTTTACAGAATTCTCTGTTTAAGGACTACAACAAACGGCTGTTAGGGACTACAACGAGCTTCTTCCCGGGTTGCTGACATCACTAACCCTAAAATTTACATAAACCCTGCCCCCAAGAACACACAACAAAGGGGGTGAGGTCATGTTGGGCTGTTTTAGAGAAGAGGAAGAGTTGTAGTAGTAGAGTATTGTTACCCTGCCTTCATTTTACGCTGGACTGCTTCACAAACGAGGGTCACTTCAACGCTGGATTTGCACAAAAGATTAACATGACGGCACATGCTAGTCGATGAGTTGAATCAACTCCACAGCAACTACATAAATATATCCACTAACTATTCAGAAATGTCCAGTTGCATTCTAAAAGTTGTAACTTCTTCCTGAGTCTCTCCATCAGTGTCCGACTCCAGTTTGAACAATGTAAGGCTGAACACTGTTACTGGCAGTCGTCATTTTGGCTGCGTGAGATTCTCCAGCTTTGTTGTTGTTGTGCAATCGAAGCACGAGCTGTTAAAGCTTCGCCCTCTTCTGGAAAGGGGGCCGGGAGCAGCAGCTCATTTGCATTTAAAGGGACACACACAAAAACGTTGTGTTTTTGCTCACACCCAAATAGGGGCAAGCTATAATAAATGATCTGTGGGATATTTTGAGCTGAAACTTCACAGACAAATTCTGGGGACACCAGAGACTTATCACATCTTGTAAAAGGGGCATTATAGGTCCACTTTAATTTGTGGACACAGAAAGAGTGTCTGAAGATGAATGAAAGTTTTACGGGTTTGGAATAACATGAGGGTGAGTAATTAATGACAGAATTTTCATTTTTGGTGAACTATCCCTTTAAGGTATAAATTCAACAGCCAAAATTATTTGGCAAAAAAAACCTACAGCTACAGGTTTTATTAAAAAAAAAAAAAAAAAAAAAAAACCTCATGAAAAAGCATACATTGACTACAACATAATCAGTTATTAATATTTTGTTGGTTCTCTCTTGTTTTTGCATGTGTTTATAATTTCCTTTTATGAAAGCCTGGCCAAACATTTTGTCTGCACAATTTGGCATGTTTCATTGCGTTATCACAAATAAAACAATAGACTCCAAGCACAACTACACAATATGCTTACAAATCTGTAACAAATTTTTAACATTTTACTTTAATAAATGATGATGTCAATTTTCCTAGGCCACACATCACGTTTGGCCACTACTGCACATGTAAGATTACTAGGATCTCAGAAAAGCTGAAAATATAAGCAAAAGTTTGCTCTCATATACTCTTATTGTGGTTCCCAACCTTTTTTCCAGGAGACCCCTATTTTAACATTCAAAATCCTTAACGACTCAGCTGTTAAGTTTTTAATAAATGCAACAGCAGCTCAAATATTCAAATAATAGCATTAACAACTACAGCCATTTAACTTGCAACATAATGCTATCTTGTATTACATGTTCAAATAAAGTATTATTTGACTAAAATAAAAAAAAAATAAAATAAAAAATGATAAACCTAATATTCCTTTAAACCGTTTTTAAGAAACAGGATGAGTCAAAATGATTATTTAATCAGCTCAATTAATAATTCTAGATACCTTATTATCTGAATTAGAATCAGAATTGTTTTAGAATGCACATTAGCTTATTTTCCATTAACTTTACTTAACTTTTAAATTTATAACAGTACATAAAAATGTGGCCTGAGTTTCACAAATAAAAACCACAGACAGGCTGAATGAAAATGTAAATCCATTCTCTGTCAGTAGGTGGTGCTTTTGTAACAGCAGAAATAGAGCTGTTTCCCCGGTAACCCCATAAACAAAGCAGAGCTGCACTTATAAACACTACGCCACGGACGATGAAAAGAAAATGCCATCAAAACTATTCTCAAGGCACTCAGTTCCCTTCAGAGATACATTCATAGAATTCATTCATACTTTAATTCATATAATTTCCCTCAGAACTCTCTCTTCTCTCACTTCTTTCGCCATTTTTTTCAAACGAAACCTACACTTCCTGCTTACTTTGCTTAATATTGGACAGCATTTACCGTGAGTTTTTCAAATCCTGGCAATCAAATACGGTTTTAATGATCGTGAAATTGCATCGTGGTTTATTGTCAAACTGGTAACTGTTTCCTCACTAACCCTCAAACTACAGTGAGCTTGGCGACCCCTCGTAAATCTTTAGCGACCCACAGGTTGGGAAACACTGGTCGAGGAGAAACTACTTTAAAGAGATCTAACTTAGAAAAAAAAAAAAATGCAGTCTTTATAAAATAATATCTATAAGAGAATAAATCTATGAGAATAAAGCTCACCGCACATAAAAAAAAAGGATAATTTAAAGACACAAGACATTTTGTTTATATATGACAGATGTGTGTTTATTTTTTTTTCTCTTCCCTCATTGGACCGTGAGCGATGACCTCATCAATGCGAGACCACAGGCACCTGTTCGTCAGTTCTGAAGTAGTTTTCTTGCATAGGGCAGTAAGTAAAGAATAATAATAATAAACACTGATTGTATATTTTCTTCATTTTTATAAACAGACATTCAGTTTATATGAGTTATATACAGTGGAAGCGGTGTGATTTTTTTTTTTTTTTTTCCCTTCAGGTTGGAGCCTGACAAATGAATCCAAACAAAATCCATTTCCCACTCAATAGCTGTTAGGCCGTGTTTTCTTCCCTCTTTTTGTGTTACATCTCTCTTCTTTTTGAGCTCCATCCAGAGGAAGATTATGGATATTTGTTCTTATCACCGCCAACATGATAAACTCTGTAGGGCATGATAAACACAATCTCTCTGTCTTTCTGTCTCCTGCTATACATGATGTTCTCTAGTTTATCAGTCGAGACAGCTACTGGCCCCCAAGACACTCTCCTCCGCTCTGTGGAGCCTTTAGAGCGACAAAACTAATGACTTCTCTTTCTGTGTCCAAAAAGTCTTATAAAACAAATGTTTCATTGTGATGATAAGCAATAATTAGAAATGACTGATCACAATATGGTTTAGCAGATTAAAGAAAGACAGAAAGTAATTAAAAATTAAAAAAGTAAGCCTGCTGAAGATTCCTTTCTAAACGTGCATGGCTCACACAAATCTGTGTTCACCGTATGCACTCTTAAAATAAAGCGCACAATTAGAACCATTAAGGGATTTACAGTGTGATGCCATAGAAGAACATTCTACAATTTTCTCAGAGCTTGTAACTGTCTGGGTGAATCTCAAGAAGGAACATGTCTGGGTCACATTTCACCACAAAATCAAAAAAAAAAAAAAAAAAAATGAAAAGAAAAGAAAAAAAAGGTAGTTATATAATCATGATTTTCCTGGGATTATCATGACAATTAAGCACATGTGCTGTAATGCAAAAATAAATAATTAAATAGCATTAAATAATAATAATCATAATATAATAATAATGTTTATTGTTTAAGTATTTTCACACCATAAACATATTTGTTTGAACAAATATATAAAGTATATCACCAGAATGGGAAATATAAGACGTAGAGGAAGAAGAAAAGATTAGATAGATAGATAGATAGATAGATAGATAGATAGATAGATAGATAGATAGATAGATAGATAGATAGATAGATAGATAGATAGATATAGATAGATAGATAGATAGATAGATAGACTGATTGATTGATTGATTGATTGATTGATTGATTGATTGATTGATTGATTGATTGATTTTTATCTCCAAAGGATCATGTAGCAACCCAAGAAGACAAGTTTTTAAGACAAATATTCTTTTTTGGACCTCAAATGAACTTTATCTTTGAGACTGTTAGGCTTTTCTTAGGGGTACTGGTGTGCTCAGTACGGGCCAGGACGTTTCTGGTCTCTGGGCGTCTCAAATAAGAGCTCTAATAAAGCCTGTGTTTGGCTCACTGGAGCAAAAGAGTCTTCTGTGTTTGAATGATAAGCTGCGGTGTTCGGCAGAAGATGCATTCAGGCAAACGGCCAGTAGGGACAGAAAGTGGATGTTAGCAGACATGCACTTCTCCCATCTCTACACACGCTTAACCCTAAATACAGGCCCAAAACTGCAGCTCAATTTGTAGTTCTTATCTAAACTACAGCTGATACAGACTAAAATACACAGGCATAAATGTTTATATAAACACGTTTGTCATTTTGAATTGGTCACATCGTCAGGGAGAGAGAGAGAGAGAGAGAGAGAGAGAGAGAGAGAGAGAACAGTATTAAGCAGGTTAACGAGGTGTGTGAGCATGTGTGTGTGATGGAGGATGAAGGTACAAAGTCAATTTCACACTAGAATGAGTTTCCGGGGAAGCCAGACATTTTGATCACTCCATCACAATGCTGATAGCCCTGTCTCTCTCTCTCTCTCTCTCTCTCTCTCTCACACACACACACACACACACACAGGGAGAGTGTCCTTTTAACATGAAGAGTGAGAGCAAGAAATTAGTATGCCGTAGTATGCAGTATACGAAAATCTTCAGCAATACTACTGCATTTGAAAAAAAAAAAAAGTGTGCTGTTTACAACTGAATACTGCATCCCACAATGCAATGCACTTGTAACAGACGTAGGCCGGTAAGAGGTGCGTGTGTAAACCTCACTCCCCTGATCTCAAGAGGTGCTCTAGCAACTGATGCTGGAGACTGTGATCTTTAGCCTACTTGATAGAGCGCCCAACTGCTATGCCGGAGGACCCGGGTTCAAGTCCCACTTAGAGCGGGCAGGTCGAACAGGAGAGATTAGACACTTATCCTTCTATTAGTGTGTTGAAAGAATTTGTAGCAAAGTCAACCGCAAATTTTAACCAGCTCAACACAGCAACACTGGATCAACCAATGGTGTGAATTTGGGGTGGTACTATCTGTTTTTTGACCAATGACAGAAGGAGGAAGTGTTTGTGGAAATCAATAGTTTTTTTTTTTTTTTTTTTGGTAACACTTTACAATAAGGTTCATTAGTTAAACATTAGTTAATGTATTAACTAACATGAACTAACCATGAACAATATATTTGTTACTGTATTTACTAATCTTCGTTAACATTAGTTTGTTCACAGTGCATTAACTAATGTTAACAAGATTTTAATAATGTATTAGTAAATGTTGAAATTAAAGATTATTAAAATGCTGTAGAAGTGCAGTTCAATATTAGTTCATGTTAACTAATGTAGTTAACTAATAAACCTTATAACCTTAACTATAAACCTTAGTGTTTGAAGACAATAGCTATTTTTGCAAATATGTGGGGTGATATTATTGGCACAAAAATGGATTGAAAAAGCAAAATAACCAGATTTAGGCCAAATTCTGAGACGATAACTGAATACCTCTTGCTTAGCCATGTAATATGTGCATGGCCTTTTAGGGCTTCTTTACTGTTTTAAATAGGCAATATGCAATATATAAGCAGTACGTGTAGTAAATATTATGCCTATTATAATAAGGTTTTCTTTTTCTCCCTTTGACCAATAAATTTGAAAGCATTTCTTATACATTTATGTTGGAAACAGCATGATAGAGGGAGAGCAGTTAATGATTCATTAGATGAACTGTGCTGCCTCATTAACATGTGGAGTAATAGTTAAGATCCGGGTCTAACCAGTGAGACTATCTCCATATATACACACACACAGGCATACCAGAACATTCATATTCGTCTAGGCATGGGTCTAAGAATACACATGCACATTTGTTCTAATTAATCAAATAATCCTTTAATTATTTGTATAGATTTGATTAAATCAACCAGATTTGTGCCATTTATGCTGTGTGTTTTATGTCACATTGTAACATAATGGTGGAACGGATCCATTCAAAAGCCATCTGATAAGATCACCCGAAAGATCAGAAGGATCTCAATGTCTCAAATTAGTGCAGCAGTCTCCAGCACACCAATACTGAACAGTTCCACTGAGGAATAGCTCACCCAAAAACTTACTTGCCTTCATGTTGTTCCAAACCTGTATGACTTGCTTTCTTCTGTGGAACACAATATGAGATTTTCCCAACCTTTCTTAATATTGTTGGCATCTATGGTTCCATGAAGAACTTTTAACATCCAAGGAACTTTTCTAATGCACAAAAGTTTCTTTGTAGTGTAAAAAGTTTCAATAATTCAAAAGGTTCAGGTTTATAATTCGAAAGGTTCTTTCAGGAACCAAAATTGGTTCTTCTATGGCATCGCTGCACAACCACCTATAAAAAGTAGTCTGTATGACTATTTTTATATATGTCAAACAATAGCTTTGTGTGACAAATTTAATTGTTATTTGTCAGTAAACACTTTTGCCATATTTATGGAAAATTGGTTCTGCCACAAAATAAAAAATAAAAGATAATTGCGGCTTTTTTTTCTCAGAATTGCGAGATATAATTGGCAATTGTGAGTTATAAAGTCAGAATTGTGTGATGTAATATTGCAATTGCGTGTTATGAAGTCAGAATTATGAGATATAAACTCGCAATTGCGAGTTACAGTCAGAATTGTGTGATATAAAGTTGCAATCGTGAGTTATAAAGTCCAATTCTGAGGAAAAAAAGATTTTGCAGTTTATATCTTGCAATTCTGAAAAAAAAAAAGAAAAAAGTCAGAATTGTGAGATAAAAAGTCGCAATTACCTTTTTTATTTTTATTCAGTTTATAAGTTTCCATACATATTTTATTCACATTCACATTTATCAAAAAATGAAATGTTTTACATTTCAGTTACTCACACAAAGCTATTGCTTCAGAAGATTTTTGAGCTACTTTTATGGTGCTTTTTTGTCATTTTTGGACTTTGAATTCAAACATTCTGCTATACATTTCTTTTTTTTTTTCTTTTATGTTCCATGGGACCATTTTTGAGTGATCTATTCCTTTAACATTGACTTTTTGTGACAACTAATAATTGGTGGATAACGTAGACCTCAACCAATCACTGTTTATATCCAATTTACACATACAAAAACAGCCCTATGTGAACTGGTGGAGGTTTTCGTCATCCTCCAGATCTTCTATGACAACATCAGTCTGTTTAACCCTCTTATTGTTCTAAATGACTCCAGAACCATCTGGACCCTGTGCGGTTGCCACGGCACCAGGCTCCAGGGGGCCTTCATTTGTTGGAACTCCTTTCCTATATATCACACTTCCTTGTTTATAGCAGAGAATGTATCATCTATAAGACGAAAAAATACTGCAACAATGAAAATGAAACCCAAATTGAACTAAACTAAAAACAAGCCATTTAACTTCAAAAACAAAGAGAGAAAACCATCATTTGTGTTTTAACGACTTAATTTGTAACGACAAAAATTCTTTTAGTCTCTTTAAAAAATAAAAGACATGCATATGTGTTTTTCACTGATCAGCACACGCTCCCTTCCAACGTTTTCTCTCGGCGAGAGAACACAGAAACCATTCATGCCTGATAGTTTACATACACCATGATGTGGTTTAAAATTAAACTGCGTCACAACTGAAAGAAATACTATGTCAGAAATATGTCTTCTTGGCAGACATCCGCAAGTTCAGTTCAGATCTGTTGGTTTTCCGAAAACGGTTCTTCCAATGAAGGATTTTTCCCGGAAGTGTCTCTATATAAAAATAGACTAAACGGCCCTGGTATTGGGTTTTCTATTCAGTTCCTTCTTCAGTGTGTCCGGCAATAAATAGGACAGACCGGAAATATGGCTATTCAAACAGACAACAGATAAATCTAGGATTCATTCCTGTGAGATTGCTTGGATAGTTTTTTTAATTGAATTATTTTTACTTATTATAATATATCCACATGCTTAATCTTGTGTATGGCCCTTTTGATAAACAACAAAAAAGTTTTAATATTATTTCACCCAGATAATCTCTTCTGTGCGCTCATCTGCCGTAATAGAATTTCATTTCTTGGAATTGAACAGTTGACGTAATCCTTAAGAGGGCTCTTTACTTCATTTGTTCAGCGAGTTGTAAAAAAAAGGGTACAAACAACCAAGCCTGTTCTTGTTAGCCTCCCTTGGCCTCCATGGTGTCTTTGGATAAGTAAACCACCCAGTACACCATGTTGAATGCCCCAAAGGACACTGGGAATAAAATACGTGCATACTCGTCGATCTTGCTGGCTCCTCCGGTCGCAGGAGCGGCAGGTTGAGGTGCGGCCTTGGCTTCCTTCTTTTTAATATTTTCTAATTTAGGCCCAAGGAGATGGTGAAGAGAGGCGGAGCCAGGGGTCGCGCCTGGCGATGGTTTATCGGGAACTGTTGGTGTAGAGGGCGGGGCTGGCGGTGTGGTCTTGGAGGCGGAGGATAAAGTGGCTGCATTTGATTGGCTGGCAGAACTGGGGCTTAGACGTGACTGGCTGGAGAAACTGCTGGTACCCTCTGAGGTGGAAGATGATTGGCTGGTCAGAGTTGGTTTGGATGTGGCTGCGGCGCTCTTGCTAGACGTTTCGGTTCTTTGGGTTTTCTTGGAGTCCGGTTGAGACTGAATGCTGGAGTTGACGCGTTTTCGCAGGTTGCCGTTGGTGTCCGAGTTTTGCTGTTGGGGAAAAGAGAGAAAACGTGACTAAAGTGCACAACAGATGTTCTCGGCTAACCAAAGATCATTTTTACCTGCATTGTAAAAAATTATTTTTCGAAGATTATTTGAGTACATTTTACAAGAAAATACTATTTCAGCATTTCTACTTAAAAATTTTACATCGTATTCAATGTTACTTGTCATTTCTTTTAAATAATTTGCAATTTCTGAGTGAAATTTTTTTAAGTAAATTTTACGACTTTTTATTAAATTTTGTGTCTGTATATTGTTGTTCAAGTTGCAATTAAAATAATTAGTTACCGAAGTGGCGCATTTTACCATTTACATACAGTATTGAACTTAAACTGAAGGTTGACAGTAACTTTCATAACATTTGTTAACATTAGTTAATGTATTAACTAACATGAACTAATAATGAGCAATACATTTGTTACAGTATTTATTAATCTTTGTTAACGACTATAAATACTTCCAATACTCATTTTCTGTAGATAGCCTGATAGGCTACCAGCTGCGCTTTCTCGCTTTCTCATCTCTGCGACAGCGAGTTGACACACAAACCCGCCTTCCCTCACTCACTTGTTTCATTTGCTCCAGATGAATATTGTTGGAGCTTGAATTTCAGCATGGGATTGTGCGTATTGTGCATAATTTTACTCAATCCCGCAGATTTTGTGGTCACACCCAAAGTGTGCACACATAAAGCCACCTCTCAGTACTAAATTTAGCTAATTTGCTTAAACAGTCAAATACACACAAAATAATGTCAAAATGCCAGTCTTGGCAAGTATTCAAAAAAACAGTCAGTTATGTTTTAAGTGAACGTGAACAGCTGAGAAAGAAAACGCATGTAACAGTAATGGATCTATGCATCAGGTCTTAAAGTGACAGCAGCCTAATATACCTGCTGCCAAATTATGAGATCATTTTAGTTTTTAGTTTTTCCCCATGGTATCAATGTCAAAATTGTGGACAGTGAAATACCGAGTGGCTAGTAACTGAAAAACTACTAGCCACAGTGGCTGGTGAGCAAAAACATTAATGCCAAGCCCTGCTCGCAACACTCTCTGACACAAACTAGTCAAAGCAAATTTAAAACCCATTTGAGGAAACCATTTTATTGCAGCCAAAATAATGACACTTTACTTTTACATAAGTAATATTTCTGTTTGCACATTATTTACAAGCATTATTGAAGACATTTTAAAGGAGATATCAGGAACCAAATGAAGAGTACCATGCAGCGAGCCGGGCATGTTTCTGTAATGTGCAACTGAACAGACGTCACGCTTGCAGTAACATTCAGGGCTGTAAGGAGCTTTTATGATCAGATGGTTTGCTGTTTGTGGGTGTATGAAGGAGGAGGAGGGTGGAGCTATTCTATAAACAGCTTTTTCATATAAACAAGGACAAAAGATGAGTCCACTCAGTATGTGTGTGTGTGCACGTTCACAAGTGTCACAAATCCCTATAAGTCACAAGTTTTCACACAAATTACAAAAAATATATTAAATGGAGTACACTACAGTACTGTTCTGTTCTGTACATGAGATAAACACATATACTAGGATTATAGTGAAGAGAGATCTTTCTTTCTCTCACTGGACCCGATAGCCCAGTTTCACCCTGATATTTTTCACCATTTCCTCTGAGAAATGACAGTTGGCGAAGTGTAATTGGTGTCTTGTGGTGTGTGGAAAATATGTTAGTGCAAGCTGTGAGGAGAGAAGAAAGAGACTCAATATAACAGCTCTGTGAGACCTAAGCTGCGTACGAATTCCTACCTTCACAGTATGTAATATATTTGATGAAGAACATGTACATGTTAGTATGCAGGTCTGCAATAGAAATACATTCCCACACATACCTCATACTTTGAACTACGATCAGACCCACAAGGAACATCTGGCACTTTTTTAGGGCAAAAGGCACGTTCACACTATGGACGATTACTATAACGATAAAGATATAGTTTTAATAATCGCTCAAATGTAAAAGAATAGCGGAGTCCACACCACAACTATATCGATAACGGTACAGAGGAACGATATCGTAGGGATCGCTTTCAGAATGATTTTATCCAGCTGATGAACAATAAAAACATTGACAGCCAATCAGAATCCATCCTGCTTTAAAGAGCATTTAAAGTGGTAGACGACAAAACTGCAGCGTGTGCTTATAATAAACAGAGTGATAATGCGCTTTGGTGTGGACACTAATATAGATATAATTATGGTTATTTGTTATCATTCTTGGTGTGAACGGGCCTTAAAGGGATAGTTCACCCAAAAATGAAAATTCAGTTACTCACTAATCCATATGAATTAAGCAGTTTAGTCCAAATTTTTTTGAAGAGACTCGGTCGGTTTATATGATGAACAGATTGAATTTAAGCTTTTATTGACATATAAACTGATCAGCGAACATAAACAGAAGCTGAACCGAACCTGCTTGACGCATGAGAATACACCTCTTGCTGAAGCTCAAATGTGCTGCGTAACACATGAGAATGAACCTCATTGGTTCTCGCACGTCAAGCAAACATGCTTGAGCTTCTGTTTACCACAACTGATGTGCGAGTTGATTAATGCTTATGTGAATAAAAGCCTAAACTAAATCTTTTCATCACATAAAGCAATCGAGTCTCTTCAGAAAATTTGGATTAAACCGCTCAATTCATATGTATTAGTTTTACAATCTCTTTATGAACTTTTTGAAGCATCAAAGTTGTAATCACATAGCTATCTATGGAGGGTCAGAAAGCTCTCAGATTTCATCAAAAAGATCTTCATTTGTGTTCCAGAGATGAACGAAAGTCTTATGTGTTTGGAATGACATAAGGGCGTGTAATTAATAACAGAGTTTTCATTTTTAAATCTCTTTAAATCTGTTGTTAAACAAGTACTTAGTATTTAACCACAAGAAACAACTTTTCCTGGCATCTACAACACTTTATTCCCAGCACTCCATCGGATAGCAAAGCGTCTGCTGCTTGAACGGTTCAAATCTCAGCAAATGCAGTACTCGGACACAGGGATTGAAAAGGATTGATGAAATCCTACCCATAATGTGGAGTTTACGTCATTTCCCTGATAAATTGTATCCTTTGCTTGTTTTCTCTCTCTCATCTCTCTGTCTGTTTAGGAAAAGAACATTTTCTTTTCCTTTTTTCTTATTAGGAACAGGAAAATCTATTAAAGGCAGCTCATGAATCCGTGTCCGTTCTGTGGTCAGCACATACACAGACTGAAATTGCTTCATATTGGGATTTTCTCTTAATGTCCCTTAATGGTTCCAGATCAAGCATATAAAAACACAAGAGGGAATTCACTTAGAATGAATTGTGCTCGCTGATTGCCACCATTTATATGCAAACACTGTCTTAGAAAATGCAAAGCCCTAATAAGATGCTGTCCTGTTACTTTCTAAGTAATCGTATTTTCAGAAAATACAAAAGTATTGGAATTTGGAAAATTTGGAAAAATCCATAAAAATTTAAACTACCTGCAAAAGTTTGGAATAATGATTGTTTTTAAATGTATTTGAAAGAAGTCTCTTGTGCACACCATGACTGTATTTTATTTGATCAAAAAGACTGCAAAAACAGGAATATTGTGAGATACTATTACAATTTAAAATAGCTGTTTTCTATTGTAATATATTTTAAATTTGTAATTTATTACTTCGGTCTTCAGTGTCACATGATCCTTCAGAAATCATTCTAATATGCTGATTTGCTGCTCAAGAAACAGTTGTGCTGCTTCATATTTTTTGTGGAAATTTTTCAAGATTCTTTGATGCATAGAAAGTTCAAAAGAACAACATTTATTTGAATTTATTATAGAAATAATTTGTAACATTATAATTGTCTTTACTGTCACTTTTGATCACTTTAATTTGTCTCTACTGAATACAATTTCTTCATATAAAAAAAGTATTAATTTCATATTATTCCAAACTTTTGATCGGTAGTTAGGGAAACTCTAGCTGAACAGTACTGAACATTTGGGATGTGAGTACTGAGATAATGTCGACGAATTCCCAGGCTGGATTATTTGTAACGTGTATAAAGTCAAACGTACAGTAGTTGCCGCTGTGTTGAGCTCACCGACTGAGTCATACGAGCTCCTTTAACCTGCATCTGCTGAGATTTTCCACATTCACTGTAAAGATCCCCATCCTTCTACTCGGCAAATAGAAATGTGTGATATGATGAGTAGAAGACAGAGAAGGAGAAAAGGAGGAAGAGAAATATTGGTGATTTGAAAGGCTTACAGAGAGCCAACATTAGATAAGGGACATTAACATCTTTAACAGCCTGTAAAAAAAAAAAAAAAAAACGGCCAGTAATACATCACGTCAACAGTCAGACACACTCTCACTAAGTCTCACAGCTGTCAGCATGTGCCACTTCTAATCCGCCATCTCAGCTTACGCACATTATCCCAGCAAAAGTCTAAATCCACAGCGCACATGCACACTCTCAATGCTCTATCAGCTGTAATTAAGCTAGCTTTTGCTATGTGACGTTTACGCGTTTTTGTGACCAAAAATGACCAAAATACTCTTCCCATTATTCTTTTTGGCAGCACCAGAATGATAAAATACAGGTTGCACTTTGTTGGTAAGAGAAAATTTGCCAATGCGTCCACTTTTTCCTCCCTAAAATCACTTGAAATTACACTCTAACCCAGGGTTTTAGGTTAAAGGTGGCCCAAGGCTTTTTTTTTTATTTATTATTTATTTATTTTTATTTTTTAACCCAACTATTGTTTAAAAATTACTATATGGCTGGCTTAAAATGAACCCAAAATAGGTTGGAAATTAAAAATCAGACTAGAGGCAACAATAATAATTAAAAGGTAAACATTTATTAATAAGCAATTTAATAAATGTTTATTGTTTAAGTATTATTCTTTAAACTTAGTTTGGGTTCATTTTAAGCAAGCAATACAGTCATTTTTAAACAATACTTGGGTTAAATAAAACTACCCAGCAGGTTGGTCAAACATTTAACCCAACCCCTGGGTTTAAACAGCCCAATCGCTGAGTTTGTCCATTTTCAACCCAACTTGGGTTGTTTTTAACCCAACATTTTTAGAGTGTACAATTACAATTAGCTATCTTTTTACTACATTTTTTTGAAAATCTAATCTAATGAGAATCACTGAGAATAATGAGAATTACACCCCCCCCCCCCCCCCTTTCCCTAAAGATAATGCACATGCAAAAAGCCTAAATCGTTCTTAAAATAGGTTCTATTTTCTTTATGCAAGATGAAACAAATATTCTATTTTAATACTTATTTTACATATACAGTTAATTTAGTTTCCATGCATTTTGTGTGCTGCTGATAAAAAATAGCAATTAAAATCCAGCGTTAGCGTCAGTTCTGGCTGGTCACGTCAGTCAAGCTCACATCAGCTGACTCCCAGGTGACTCACGTCTACCTATAGGAATATGATGCCTATCACAGCATCCATATATAAGCTCCTCAGTATTATCAGTAGCTACTGCGTTTCTCAGGAGCTTATTACCCTCCTCCATCCCCAGCTCCTCCTCCTGTCAGTCAGAATTAGGCCTTATGATTCCCCTGAATCAAACTAATTCTTGAAAAATTTGTACATGTTAAATTATTGACATTAATTATATCTGCATATGTTGGTTCTGTTCTGTTTACTCTAGGGGAGTTGTTGCTGCTCTCCCTGCTCTTGGATGCGCAGGGAAGTCTGGCCCAGAGCAGAATCATACTGCCAATACAAACTCTATGTATTATCAATCATATTTGACGATAGTGGTCCTGACAGAACTTACCATAAAATACTACTGGTTAAGATGACAGACTTGTGTGACCAATACTCTTAATACTCTTCCCATTATTCTTTTTAGCAGCATCAGAATGATAAAATACAGGTTGCACCAGCCATCTTGCTATTGTTGGTAAGAGAAAATTTGCCAATGCGTCCACTTTTTCCTCACTTAAAATCACTTGACACATACATCACATCATAATTATGTCCTTCAAGCTTGTAAGTAGGAACCTCTTAGGAGGAGTTGAAGGCAGCAGTAGAACTGCGCAACGTGGCACATTAATAATTGAACCGATGTACTGCGTAACAGCTATTTTATACATTGTCAGACATGGCTCATCACATCAAATTTTAAAGCCAGAACTGTGTGTTTTATAATGTATATGTAGTCTTCTTATAATATCTGTAACATCACCCCACCTGTAGAACCTCCTCTGTGTCTTTCGCTTTGCCTGACGGTGTGGAGCTCTTGGCACTGGCTGCAGCGGCAGCGGCCTGTTTTTTCTTGGCTCTCTCCGCCTGTGCGTTGGTAAAGTAGTTCACGGCGGCAAACTCGATGAGAGCAGAGAAGACGAAAGCAAAACACACGGCAATGAACCAGTCCATGGCCGTTGCGTACGAGACCTTGGGCAGAGAGTGACGAGCGCTGATGCTAAGGGTCGTCATAGTGAGCACGGTGGTGATTCCTGTGAAAAACACAAAGAGAAGAGTACATTAAATTGTGTCCTATTATGTTTTTTTTTTTTCTTTTTTACATTTTCAACTTTCTTTAGTGTGTAATGTTGCTGTTTGAGCATGAAAAAAGTCTGCAAAGTCACTCCAAAGGGAGTTATTCTCTATATTAGTGCGAACTGTTTCTGAACTCTCTGAAATGCCTCGATTGTAATCTTGAGTTTTCTTCCGGGAGCAAACACGTCACAATATATTTCTCATTTAAATAATTCCCGTCCAGTGCATATGCAAAATAAAGGGACGGGGCCTGGTTGAGTTGAGTTAGTAGTATGGTGAAACTAGCGGTTATAAGGGCCGTGACACTTCCGCTGGAAGCGGTTGACCAATCAGAACACACTGGTCCAGCTGACCAATCACAACACACTGCTTCAGTCGACTAATCACAACACACTGAACCAGCCAACCGATCAGAACACATTGTGCTTTTTTCATAGAGACAGGAATTAAACAGAGAGTTACTGACAGACTGGGATGAGAGGTGTCAAATCTGTGAAAAATAATGAACATTCAAGCATGAAAACCTATTCTAGTAGAACCCAAAAACAAAATCAAGACTTTAAAAAAAGAGCATAATAGGTCCCCTTTTATGTTAATGACAATAACTAGTAACAAGAAGGATTAAGTCAAGAAATAAATTGCAAGTATGCAAGTTGGTTGTGTATTATGAAAGGGTGTGAATGAGGGTTATACAAACTCCTGTGAACCACTTTATTTGATGTCATTTTGTCTGCAACAGTTAAGTAATGATAGCTGGTCTATAATGAGTTGAGTATGGACATACTGTTCTTTATGGGTAATTTCTTCTGACATAATCTGTGTTACAAAATCTTTATTACTTATAAACAGATAAAAATGCAAATTATAAATGCAAACAAACTCAAAATGTTTGAGTATCATTCCAATACTCCGTAAGTATCCATTAGTGATTATAATTCCTTTATTCTCTCTCTCTTTCCTGTCTATGTTTCCCTCAGAAGGGTATTAAAACTGACCACCATGCAAAACCGTAATTTGCTGAGAGTTTAAAATCAAGGAAATTTGATGAGCAAAACTATTAGTGCCCCATTAGTTTACCACAAAAGTCCATAACTATTAGTGCCCCATTAGTTTACCACAAAAGTCCATAACATTAGGCTAACAGAAGCAACTGGATATAAAGACACAATAAAGCACAAAGAAACAATAATTCAAAGAAAATATAGTCATTTGGTAGAAGAGATCTTCAACTTAAAGGCAGCATGAAATTCAAAGGTTCTTTGGGGAACCAAAAATGGTTCTTCTATGGCATTGCTGCAAAAACCCTCTTTTAAAACCTTTATTTTTAAAGGGGACCTATTATGCAAAATTCACTTTTATAAGGTGTTTGAACACAGATGTGTGTCTACAGTGTGTGTAAACAACCAGCCTATAATGGTAAAAATCCACCCACTCATTTTTTTATAATCCCCATAATTTATAAACAGTCTGTCCAAACGAGCGGTTCCAGATTTCCCCTATTCTTACGTAAGAGTAGTGGGAAGCTCTGCCCATGACTGGCGACATAATCTGCCCTATTATCTTAGCTCCTCCCCTGAGTGAGCTGTACAGAGTTCGCCATGTTTATCTGCTTGCCAGAGCATTTAACAGCAGGCTTTTTGCACGTGTGCTTCATCTATGTGCATTCAGAAAACGATATATCGAAGATAACGATAACGAAGTTTATATTGTTAAAGCTTTAATTCAAATAATAAACTTTCATGATGTTGAAGAACTGCAATGTCAAATGAGTGTGGCTGTGATAGAGATAATAATCAAAACCAAACAGATGTTTTGTTAGTTTTTAGCAGAGTATTCAAGGCATGAGTTGTACAGGCTCCGCCCTCTTCTGGAAAGCGGGGTGTGGAGCAGCAGCTCATTTGCATTTAAAGACACATGCATAAAAAACAGCATGTTTTTCCTTCCACTCAAAAATGGGAATTTACAACATGGTATAATAAATGATCTGTGGGGTATTTTGAGCTGAAACCTGAGACTCATATTACATCTTGTAAAAAGGGGAAATAATAGGTCCCCTTTAAGAGTGAATTAGAAAAAAAAAATAAAATAAAAAAAATGTAGCAAAGGTCTTGATTTTATTCTTAAAGAATATCCTGAAAACAGTTGCGAAATTAATGGATTTGTGATGTCAATCAAAAGCAGCTGCTTTAACATTTTACTTGGAATAACATGCACCACAAAAATATGTCTTATTTTATGGGAAGTATTTTCTCCTTTATATGATTATTGTGATATCTTAGTTACATTTCCTTATTTGGATTTTATGTTCAATGTTCAGCTTGCAGAACTTCTCCAAACATTCATGTTTTTGGTCCATCTTCATGTTTATGGGGTCTGAAATAAAAGTTAAAGGTCAGATCCACAACGAGGTATTTCTAGAGCAGTTACACTTTGAACCACCAGGGGGAGTCAGGAATTCACTCTTACCCTGCATGTCTTAAGTTGGAAGCCTTTCTGCCACAGAGCAGTGAGCATGCCAGACGTGAGTCACACATATACACCAACACACAAATACACACAATCACGGAGGCAGCCAGTATCCCTTCTCCTCCCACACACAGAATTTCTCTCGACTCACACATACACCCACATGCACACGCTAATAAAACATAAGAAAACACACAAACCTCATGCACATAAAGCCAACCCCGCACACAAGACTAACACACTCTTCCTACATATTTTCTCTGTATTCTTGAGTTTGCAAGTGCCTGCAGACGTTAGAAATAAACAAAATAAATAAATAAATAAAAAAAGACACTTTCACACTAATGATTTGTTGTTTGTTGATGTGCGTGACAGCTGTTTTCTGATCCACTCGAGTCCACTTGAATCTGTCAAGAACATGTCTGGGTCATATTTCAACAACAACAACAAAAAAAGATATTTTACTTAAAATGAAACTTATATATATATATATATATATATATATATAACTATATTACAATTAAGCACATTTGCCATCAGTTCTTATTATTGTAATACAAAAAAAAAAAAAAAAAGAAACATTTTTACTGTAATAAATTATACATGATGGTAGTATTTGTTGTACTGCCTTTATGCTGATTTAATAAAAACACTGTATTACAGTACTTTTTTATACTCACATTATAAATACAATACTACTTTACTAAAAAAAAAAAAAAAAAGTTTTAAAAGAGAATTTGTGGGGAAAGTGTTTAATTGTCATAAAAAATTATTGAAAAATAATAAACAACTTAACAACTCAATGATCCTAAATTAGCCTTTTTTTAATATTTCAAAATATAATATTTTTAATTTAATATTATTTTATATTTTTATTTAAATATTTTATTTGAAAGATATATTTATACTACATTTATACTACATTTAACAATTATCTATTATAAAAGAAATAATTTAAATAATTTATTTTAAATATATATTAAAGTTATAATAGATCATTGTTAAATGTAGTATAAATTTGTGCGGAAAGGGTTTATTTGTCATTAAAAAAAAAATTGAAAAATAGAAACAACCTAATGGTCCTTAATTGTCTTAATATTTCAAGTTTTAAATTATTTAAATATTATAATACATATAATGTATTTATTATATTATTTCATATATATATATATATATATATATATATATATATATATATATATATATATAATATTTAAATTATAATAGATAATTGATAAATGTATAAATTTGTGGGGAAAGTGTTTTATTTTTATAAAGACTATTAAAAAATAAAAACTACTTAAAGGTAGGCTAGGCAATTTTTGGAGAAGCTATCAATAGCGAGCTAGCTTTGAAAGCATGAGATCCCTGTGCGAGCGTCTACAAAGCCACGCCTCCTCCAAAACACATGAACGCGCACAGCATGGAGCAAAGAAAAAAAGTGTCACTGGAGACGTACGGCATTAAACTACCTCATGTCTCAAAGCACAAAACATTACAATGATAATGAACATAAACAACTTGAACACTGACCAGTATCACCTGACTGCAGATTCATTTCGGCATTGATAGTGTTGCCACTGAAATGCATAAATTCGAGTCACAAACCGCTCCGAGTATAACGTCACAGGTTTCCATCTCTTCCAAATTACGGTAGTTATGGTGTGAACGCAGCATAAGTTCGTTGTTTTGGTTCAGGAGGAACTGTAAAGGGTGTTTGCTGTTTTTGTGTTCGGTGATTGACGTCTGTCTAACTCTGCATAGCATGAAACACGCTGATGACGTGTGATATCTGCGCAAGCAGGGTGCGCGGAGGTATGGAAATACATATGCTGACAGGCAGTGAAGCATGACCTGGGCATGGTCTCCATAAATGCCCCCTAAAATGCATGTCTCTGCAGAAACTGCCTTGGGTGAGCAGCATTCTTTGCATCTCTTACCACATACCTGTGCATACAAGTGCTGTTGTGCATGTTAATTTTTGTTAGTAACAGCAAAAGGACAAAACCATGAATAAAACTGAAGATCTTCACCTGAGTTACCTAGTTACAGTAGTAAACAGGTGCCACTAGTGCTCACAGTGGCACTCAGATCTGCGGGGGCAGGCAGAGGGATTTGCATTGAACTCAGGTTCAGACCAAATTGAACCCAGTGTAAAAACTACCTATAAAATGAGCTCATAACTCTGGAGAATAATCCACACTCTCTGGAAAACTTCACACGATCACAGCGCACTCACAAACGCCCACGTGCAGACCGATCTGAAACGATCAATAGGTACATCACAAGCTACATTTAGCCAGAGGTGCTGGATGTGTTTTGCTTCTATTCCACTGCCGAATCCACAGTACTGTGAAAGCTTCGCTTTAGTGCTCTTCTGCTATTGGCTGAGAATGATGGAGCTGTCGCCAATACAAGCAAACACGGATAATGGAACAAACAAATGGGGATACAGAGCTAGTCACGGCCTTCAATCAGATGCTAACTAATAGAAAAAGTAACTAATTTAAAGTTAAAGTTCACCGAAAACGACAATTCTGTCAATGTTTACTCACCCTCATGTCATTCCAAACCTGTTTTAACTATCTTATATGTGACCCTGGACCTCCAAACCAGTCATAAGTTGCACGGGTATATTTGTAGCAATAGCCAACAATACATTGTATGGGTCAAAATGATCGATTTTTCTTTTATGCCAAAAATCATTGGGATATTAAGTGAAGATATTTTGTAAACTTCCTACCGTAAATATATAAAAAAATGTAATTTTGTGAGTGGATATGCATTGCTAAGGACTTCATTTGGACAACTTTAAAGACAATTTTCTCAATACTTTTCAAATAGTTGTATCTCGGCCAAATATTGTCCTATCCTAACAAACCATACATCAATGGAAAGCTTATTTATTAATCTTTCAGATTATTATCTCATTCAAAATTTAAACAAAATGACCCTTATGACTGGTTTTGTGGTCCAGGGTCACATATGTAGACATGTGAAGATTGGTTGTGTCAGATTTGATGTCAATGACACCAAACAACATTGGTTCTCACTCACGTATCTTGTTGCCAAGTATAAATATACAAAAACACAAATGAGATTTGAGAGTTAAAATGGAAGGCAAGATTTTCAGTCTGTAACTATTTAAATTTCAGTCTGTTCCACACACACAATAAAACTACTTTTATGGTACATTGTTGTCATTTTTCTGGGACCTTTTTACTTTACAGTATATGAAGACTTAAGATGCAAAGAACCTCTATGTCCATCTGACATTTTTCTTTTAAATGAACATTATGTTTAGGTTCAGTAATTTCACTTTAATGGTAATAAATTAGTCAGTTATTGAAATGCCTTATTTTCAAAAATGTCACTTTAGTCAATTTATTGGTATTTAACAAATTTGATTGCCTTTTGCTGCAAAACCATAAGTCCATGTGTGCTTTTTTTCGCAAAAAGTCCATCTTGTTTCACTTTGTCGTGGGTGGAATACAGCTGTTCTTTAATGTAGGTTATGTCCATTTCTGTCAGAGTTACAGCAGCACACGAATCACTGTTGTGTTTACATGCTACTCACGGAATCCTGTCATTGCCACTGTAATGATTTTCTTTAGCCTTAGAACGGGCAGAATTATGAGGCTGACAACGTTTCCTTTTGCCAGTGACTGAAACTACCACAGGTTCATCCATTTCATCATACTCCTCCAACTTTTTTAGTTAAAAATCTCTTTAAACAGGGTAAAACTTGCAGCTCGACAAATGAAAGATGGGTAACACTTTAGAATAATGGTCCGTCATTAATAAGTAACTATGCAGGAAGTAATGCAGGACTAATGAGTAGTACTACATTAACACTTCAGCTACTACTATTAACTAATATAGAAACAAGCTTAACTAATCAGTAAGTAATATCAAATTTAGAAGATAGTTTCTTATTAGCTAATCACTAATTACCTATTGATGTTTTTCACTTTAAAACAATGGTCCTGATCACTAGTAGTTCCTGCATAGTGACTAGGGAACACTTGAGTAATTAATGATGCATTTTATGACTATATTCAGAGTAAAAATGATGACTGATTATGTCTCAGACACACGATAATGTTCTTTACAATTTGTCCGTTAGTTAATAGTTATTAATGATGGTAATCTCAATAGGTAATTAGTGATTAGCTAATAAGGAACTATCTTCTAAATTTGATATTACTTACTGATTAGTTAAGCTTGTTTCTATATTAGTTAATAGTAGTAGCTGAAGTGTTAATGTAGTACTACTCATTAGTCCTGCATTACTTCCTGCATAGTTACTTATTAATGACGGACCATTATTCTAAAGTGTTACCCACTTTGCTAGTAAATAAAAAAATCAATCAGATTTGCTATATAATATACAATATGCACTTCTATATCCAACCTTAAACAGCTGGGTGATAATATAGTATGCATTATGCAACACAATAAAAAAATCAGGGAGCTGAGATTTGCTATATAGTATATATCGCACTACATATTCATAACTGAATGACCCATTTTCACAGCTTAAATGGTCCAAGTAGACAAAAAAAACAAGACAAATCCTTTTATTAAACAATACCAAACTAATTTCAAACTATACTGTGCTGACAAAGGTAGTAAAAAAACAGTAACTGAGCCATTAAGAAGCCTTTCCAAAATACACTAGAGCCATAGAGAAAGCGAAATATGGAAGCCATCCCAGAACTGATAAACAACAGATCATTGTGGTCTCCTGCTGCGTCCATTCTGTACATGCGCTGGCCATCAAAAGCCCACCCTGTCATTACCCAGAAACCCCTTCACTAAGCACACTTCCATCTAGGACATGAAAATCCACTCCTCTGGCCCGAGTCCAAGCGCACCGCTCTGTTAGTAGCCATCTGAAGGTGGGTCATTGTTATACTTTTCCAGTGGAGAATGAGAGCGTGCTATTCTCAGCATCTCTAGTGCCCCAGGTGAAGTGTGGAAGGAAACAGGAGGTGCGTGCACGAGCTTGTGTCAGTGTATGTACTGTAGATGTGTTTTTGTCGTGTTTGCAGTCGACAGATAAGGTCACAGGCAGAACATTAAGGCGTTCAAGACTGATCGGGCACATGGTGCTAAAGCGATGTCTGCCAGTGGAACAGGAAAGTTTAATGGGAAGAAATGACTAGTAGTGTAAAACTCCACACATTCACGATACATACAACAACATCCCTTTCTTTTTGTGCTGTGCTTTTGACTGTATGCAAACAAAGGCATTCTCGTGTGTATTGTGAATGTGGCAAATCTGTTTCTTGCAAAAATCTAACATAATCTTGCACTTTTTTTGGATCTTTAAATTCTGCTGGATTTACTGAATTTTTTTTTTAGAGTGTACTAATACTGAATGAATGATTATTTGTATAATAAATTAAGCAAACAATTACATTATTTTACGAATTATTTTTGACTGACAAAGATTATTCAAGAACATTTCATTACTTTGGAATTATAAGGTTCTATCTGACATTTTTTTTTTTTTTTTTGTCAAAATCGAGTTTTTCACATATTCTTATTCTGTAACAACTTATTTACATTGTGTTTTTTAAAGTTGTGTACATTTTAGGACTTTTTTTAGAAAACAAAAAGGTTCTGTCTACAAAGGAGTATGGAATGCAAAAATTTTGAACCTTAATATCTCAAAACTGCTCAGAATGTAGATAGAACCTTATAATTCCAAGATGGCGACTATACTATAAGACAATACTATAAACATTTTATGTTTAATTCAGTGTTACTTACCAATTCTTTGTAATTATTTATAAGTATGTTGAGAAGTAAAGAAGTATATCTTACACCATTTTTTTTTCTTTTTTTTTTTCAGTGTACATAGATTAATCGACATCCTAAAGAGGACCTATTATGCCCCTTTTCACAAGATGTAATATAAGTCTCTGGTGTCCCCAGAATGTGTCTGTGAAGTTTCACCTCAAAATACCCCACAGATCATCTACTATAGCTTGTCAAATTTGCCACGTTTTTGTGTGCGTCCCTTTAAATGCAAATGAGCTGCTGCTCCCGGCCTGCTTTCCACAAGAGGGCGGAGATAAAACAGCTTGTGCTTCGGATGCTCAACAACAACAAAGCTGGAGAATCTCACGCAGCCAAAATCACAATTATCAGTAACGGTGTTCAGCCTTACATTGTTCAAACCGGAGTCGGACACTGTTGGAGAGACTCAGTAAGAAGTTACAACTTTTAGAATGGAACTGGACGTTTCTGAATGTTTAGTGGATGGACTAGCATGTGCCGTCATGTTAATCTTTTGTGCAAATCCAGCATTGAAATGATCCTCGTTTGTGAAGCAGTATGGCGAAAAATGACGGCATGGTAACAACACTCTACTACAACAACTCTTCTCTAAAGCAGCCCAACATGGCCTCAGCGATTTCTGTAAAAGAAAATACCTCCCTTCCATTGAACTGTGAGCGTCGTAACATTGCAGATGTTGTTTGTGCTCAAACAGCAACATTACACACTAACTAAAGTTAAAAAAGTGAAATCATAGTCAAGGACCCCTTTAACTGAAAATTCTTCCAGAATCCCTTCACCTACCCTTCTCCTCCTATATTCCATTTTTTCTCTTCCTACTGGGGATGCAAGGAGGAGAGATAGGGTTTAGCTCAGAGCTTGAGCTGAGCAGATTGAGCCTCCTAACTATTAAGGCAAGTGAACTCATGAATAAAAAAAAAACAACTCGCTCACATTTTGTGTTCACTTGATCCTGCAACACACACAAAAACCAAACTAGTACTGGGTATCGCCAATTACCTCATGATATGATACACTTCGTGACACATGTTATGATTCAGTAGTTTGTGATGCCTCACAGCATCATAAATGGATCAGGACTGAAGCCAAACCAAACTAACACTTTAACACAAACAGAAAAAAGATACATAGATAGATAGAACAGCATTTATTTGCAATAGAAATCTTTTGTAACATTATAAATGTCTTTTCTGTCACTTTTGATAAATGTAAGTATTACTTCTTCACAAAAAAAAAAAGTCAAATGCTGTACATTAAACAGAAATGCAATAAGACAAAATTATTGCATAAAATGCAATAAGACAAAAAAGAAAAAAAAATGTCTGAAATTTCTAACATCTGCATAAAAGTGTGAAAGTTTCTGTGACTAACTGTACGAAGTGCATGAATATTTAATGACACCAACTTTATCGCAGTTCATAAGTTTGGTCGTCATTTAATGTTGCATCTCTAGCACTGTACAACTTCACATGGTATATATCCTTAGCACTGCAATCTGGGTAGAAAGTGACAATAACCCACTTTTAAAAGTGGTCTTTACCTGAGGTTAAAAAAGAAATTAACCCAGCATTACGCATAGCAGAATAAAACAAAACGATAAAAAGGAAGAGAAGTATAAAAAGTCAAAAATGGATAGAGGGAGAAAAGGAGATATCAGAGAATGAAACAGCTCTCTTCTCCATATTTGCATGAAAATGGTGTTGGCGGCTCAAAGGGGGGAAACAGTGCAGAAGATTTGAGAGTAACACATACCAAAGACAGTTCTGGCGGGTACAGATTCCTTATTTATCCAGAAAGACACTTGGGAAAGGATTACAGTCATGATGCAGGGGATGTACGTCTGAATCATGAAGTAGCCCATTTTCCGTTTCAAGTGGAAGTAGACCGTCATTACCACATATTCACCTGAAAGAGCAGAGAAACAGAAACAGGAAGTGCCTTATAAGCCTGAAAGCGAATACGCATAGGAACAAGGTCAGAATGACAGTCTGTCACCACGGCAGACTTATTTTGGCTGAACAGCATAGTTTTCTGGCTGTTAAGCTGCACTGGCAGATTCATCTTATTTTAACAGAATGAGGCTTGCGGCCATATTGGGAACCAGAGCTCCAGTCATCAAACGCTGAATGCTCCAAATCTCTTATGTAATTTTGATAAGAAAGATGTAATAATTTTAATAAACAAATGGCTTTGTTTTTCCTCGCTCACGGTGACCTTTACGTTTAAGCTGACATTAGGCCATGTGGCATAAGTAGAATTGTTTTTCACTTAATCTAGCTTATGTCACTATCAAATATTCTCCATATCCCTTGATCAGGTGACTCGGACACAGACCAGGTGGACTAACATGGCCTAAAGAGCCGGTCAGCTTTAAAAAAAAAAGTATTTATTCAGACCCACTGACTTGAGCGCACAGGATAAACTGTAACAGCATAAAATCTGCAGCGGCTCAATGTTTAAAATGCAATTCTTCCATTATAGTGAGCAGTATAATTAAGTATAATTAAAACTAGATGTGCATTTCCAGAAAGAAATAGCAGTTCTTGCACCGCAGCACAAGGATAGACATTTAGGTAAGTTTAGTTTTTTTTTCTGTGTCAGTTAAATACTGTTGTTTCACATATAGTCGCTATTAAGAGTAACAAACACAAAGTTTACAACAACTAGTCATTTTGTTGACTGAAAATGAAAACGCTGCATAATGTGACATAATAACAGTCATTTAGAACATGTTTTATGTTATAGTTATGGAAAGTAGGATTTTGGACCACAGTAGGTGGGGCCAAAATACAGTAAATGGGAACCAAGCAATTGTCAAAATGCCCTGGCTTTATATATTAAATAAAGACAAAACCCCAAAATAGATTTTTCTATCTTCAATGGGGTTTAGACCTCACTACATGCTGCTTTGCAAGAACTACACCACCGTTCAAAGGTTTGTGGTCAGTAAGATTTTTTAAAAATACATTAATACTTTTATTCAGCAAGGATGCATTAAACTGATCAAAAGTGTCAGTGTAGACAGCAGCACAATTGTTTTCAACACTGAAAATAATATGAAATGTTTCTTAAGCAGCAAATAGGAATAAATGACATTTTTAATGTCTGTAAGATTTGCCTCTTAGTCGCCATCTCTGTTTGAAACCTGCAATTGCAGTTATATGCGGAATTATTTTCTTTACACGCATTGTGCATCGGCACGGCTCCTCTGCGCGGATTAATCTAATGTTTGCTGTCAGTCACCATACCGGTGTGGATACTGTATTTCGGAATCACAGACTGTAGTCTTGAAGTATGACCAAAGGAATTTTCTCCGGAAAATGTCATCTAAACAAGTAAGTAACATGTCTGCCACTTTTGCTCTGACCAATTGAGGGAAAAAGCATTAGGCCTACAATAAAATGGTGATTAAATCTAACGATCGCTTAGCTCATATCGCATCAAACCGTGCAAATTATTATTGTTATTATACGTTGTTCTCAAATTGTTAATGTTAACAACATCAGCATTGCGTGACTATGTATTTAGTGTGTATTGGCGTTACCTGTAGATTTCAATTTCTGTAGCCACTCCGCAGTCTGAAGTCTTTTGCTTGCTGACCACGGCTGAATCTCCAGTTGTCACTGATGATTGTCATTTGGACCTTTCTGGATTACAATCCGCCATCAAAATGATAAGTTTAATTATTGCAGCTGCTGTGAGAAAAGGCTATAAATGATCCGCTACCAGCAGCATCCTATATGCTGGGACTCCTTTCTTTCTGTTAACAGACGTGACGTAATGACGCAAAGACGAACTGCTGCATGCTCGAATTTCCCGCGGAAATACACCGGTATCAATTTATTATAAAACATTATTACAAGCTTACTGTTGTGAATCGGGCTAAGGTAAGGAGATAGTTTTGAACACTGGCTAGTTATGTACTTGCTCAAAAATTGCATTTTGGATAATTTTTAACCAAAAAAAGTTACGGACTGCAGCTTTAAATATATTTAAATAAATTGTAATAATATTTCACAATATTACAGTTTTAACTGTATTTTTTATCCAATAAATGCAGCCTTGGTGAAATTAAGAGACCTCTTTTAAATACAATAAAAAAATCTTACTGACCACAAACTTTTTGATGGTAGTGTATACTATGGAAGCTTGTTTTCCACCACGGAATAAAAAAAAGGATAACTGCGACTATTTATTTATTAATTTTTTTCACAATTGCATGATATAACATGATATTGCGAGTTATAAAGTCAAAATTGTGAAATATAAAAAATGCAATTCTGACTTCTTTTCTCAGAATTCTGAGATATAAATTCTGACTTTATAACTCTCAATTGCATTATAAAGAATATAAAGTCAGAATTCTGAGATATAAACTCCCAATTGTAAGTTATAAAGTCCAATTCTGAGGTAAAAAAAAGATTGCTTGATATAAAGTCAGATATAAATTCGCAATTCTGACTTTATAACTCGCAATTGCATTACAAAGTCAGAATTGCGAAATATAACCTCACAAATCTGAGAAAAAAAGTCAGAATTGCAAATTTATATCTTTTATATCAAGCAATTCTGACTTCATAACTCGCAAATGTGTTTATTTCTCGCAATTGTGAGTTTATATCTCACAATTCTGACTTTATATCACGCAATTTTGACTTTATAACTCACAATTGCGAGTTTATATCTCGCAATTGTAACTTTATATCAAGCAATTCTGACTTCGTAACTTGCAACTGTGACTTTATATCACGCAATTCTAATTTTATAACTCGCAATTGCGACTTTATATCAAGCGATTCTGACTTCATAACTCGCAATTGTGACTTTATAGCACGCAATTCTGACTCTATAACTCGCAAATGTGTTTATTTCTCGCAATTGTGAGTTTATATCTCACAATTCTGACTTTATATCTCGCAATTGTAACTTTATATCAAGCAATTCTGACTTTGTAACTTGCAATTGTGACTTTATATCACGCAATTCTAATTTTATAACTCGCAATTGCGACTTTATATCACGCAATTCTGACTTTATAACTCGCAATTGTGAGTTTATATCTCGCAATTGTGAGTTTATATCAAGCAATTCTGACTTTATAACTCGCAATTGTTATAACTCGCAATTGTGAGTTTATATCACGCAATTCTGACTTTATAACTCACAAGTGCAACTTTGGGCCCTATTTTAACGATCTAAGTAAATGGTCTAAAGCGCACAGTACAAGTGCACTAGGGGCGTGTCTGAATCCACTTTCGCAGTTTAAGGACAGGAAAAATGGTTGGTGCACCCGGCGCATTGTCTAAAAGGGTTGTCACTATTCTCTTAATGAGTCATGGGTGTGTTTTGGGCATAACGCGTAATAAACCAACCAGAGTCTTGTCTCCCATTCTCTTTAAAAGCTAGTTGCGCTCGCGCCATGGCGTATTCGCTATTTACAAGGTGGAATTAGCAAGTGGAATATCTCAACGTGAGGAAAACGGATCTGCTCGTGCGCGAGGTTAAAGCACGCGAGCAGACCATCTACGTGAAAAGCCTTATCTTTATGCACACAATAATAATCTTTTACATTGTAATCCTTTTATTTTAAATATTTGGCATGTTTGTGTGCTGCTGCGTGTCCCTGTCTGTATAATAAGCATAATGTACGCGTGTTGTGCACCCGCATATAGTCGCATATTACTAACGCGCTCTTTAAATAACAAAATAAATATTGCGCCATTGACTTGGATTCAGTTGGTCAATGGTGCAGTCTATTTCATTTGCCTAAAAAATAGTAACGTGCCAACAATGCACCTGAACACACCTCGTTTCCAGACCAGTCGGGCTGAAACTAGCAAAAAACACTTGCGTCATGCCTGGCGCCGTATTGCGCCAGGTGTATGATAGGGCCCATAATATCACGCAATTCTTATTTTATAATTCACAATTGCGAGTTTATATCAAGCAATTCTGAGAAAAAAGTCAGAATTGCGAGATTTAAATCACAATTTCTTGCAATTACTTTTTTTTTATTTATTTTTTTTATTTTAGTGGCAGAAACAAGCTTCCATAGTATACTGCAAGATATTTTCAGCAAAATAAATAAATAAATTGTTGCTGTCATTGTGATAGTGTGTTATGTGCATGTACCTGTGATGGATTTTACAGTCTCGCTTGAAACAGTCTGTCCGATCAGGTCGTACTGGACCAGGCTGGACGACTCAGGTGGGACCTCCACAGAATGCTGTGGGCCTTTGGTCCAGGTGTAGATCATCTCAGTCTTTGGATAGGCATCTGATAAACAAAAGAGGGCCATCATAACAAGAACAGAAGGAATGTGTGTGTGCATAGCCCTAACAATCAGACCATATCTGTGGCATTGTGTGTATCCCGGTGGAAATGAAAAAGACAGAAATGAGATTAAACAGTCAGTAAATGGAGACTCCTGATGCTCAGATTTTTCTCCAGAGAAAAAGGCCTTAGGTTAAAATGGAAACAAATGAGGCAATTGTTGGCATACTGCTGGAAACTGCAGATCATAGGGGGAAAAAATGGCTCATATTGAGTTTTATGATCTGAGATTTTGGTAGCTTTGGCAAATCTGAGCACTGTTTGAGACATTGGTGAGATTGTTGTTCTAGTGGAGATGTGAGATTACAGGTTTCAGCAACACTTTACAATAAGGTCAGATTAGTTAATGCTTTAACTAACAATGAGCCAGGGCTGTAACCACCATAGGCATTGAGGGGGACAAGTCCCCCCAATAATTTGATATGTCTTAATGCTGCTCTCCATTACGCCCTGCTCTGTTTGTTGTTAGGATGACAGACAGTTTAAAAAGTTACATTTTAGGCTGGCCTGCCTCAGCGGTCTAACAGCACTTGTTAATGTCAAAATAATGGCCAATCAAATCAAAGAAGGCAGGGCTTACTATTTACTGAAGAAGAGTGTGAATTCCAACTGCAACGCTTTTAGTGCTGTGAGTGGTAAGATATAAATAGCTAAACATTTAATATTTGACAACTGTTTTACGATGGATATGTTTAATGACCCACAGTAACATAATGTCATGCAAACTACTTAACTTTTTTTATGGAATTTATCCATTTTGAATTGAAAATATGCTATCAAAATGATGTCATTCATAACTGAATGTGACGAAACGCCTTTTTTTTTTTCTTTTTTTTTTTTTACATTTTTGACATATTAGACTTACAAGCAAGAGTGAATGTGTGCATATTTTTTAAATAAAATATTATTCGCAGAGTGTAAATGGACTACTTCACAACTATAGGGTATAATTAGACCTAGAAATTCTTATACCATTCTTATTTATTCCCTTAAATCCCTTTTAATCCTTTAATTGTTTATTTCTTTAAATAAAAATACACCCCCCCACCCCCCAAAAAATACTTTAACATTAATTAACATTAACAAAGATTAATAAATGCTGCAGAAGTGCAGTTCATTATTAGTTCATGTTAACTAATGTTAACCAATGAACCCGTATTGTAAAGTATTACCCTGCTTTCATTTCTCAAGAGAAATGTCTGCAATTTTTTTATTTGCACCTCCATTTAATTTAATTTCTGCTCTGAGAAACAATTGCGATATTAAAGCGATCTCATGAGTGATGTTCCCTTCCTGCAGGATGTCAAAAACTGCTTCGATTTGAAGAACAAACTCCAATATTTCTTTCATAATTTCACAACAACTGTCTATTTTATTTTATTTTTTTCTAATTTTTATTTCACCCAAGGAAATAAAGGAGTTAATACTTCAATTAAACATATCTGAGAACTTCACTAGGTCTCCTGAGCTTTGAAAGAGCAATCTATGAGCAATGAAATCTTCCTCTGGATATGCCTACGCATGGAACCGTGTGTATTAGTCCTCGAGCTCAGGGTCGTACGGTCGCCGCTAAGACACTGATCTTTCCTCACTGCTGCCCACTTCCTCCACTGTTGCGTGCCAATCTCAAATCCGAGCCAAGCAGAACAATCATCCAAACACAGAAATCGGATCCGTTGAGATGTTTTCCTGCTCAGAATCAGACAGATTTCATTTATGGAGGAGGAATCCATACATCAAACGGAGTAGAGACTGACTGCACATCCAGAAGTCCGTCGGCACGCTCCCTACGCTCCTGTCCTCCTTTGAGATCATCGTCATCATCATCATCATCTCTCTCGATCTTCCTTAATTCTCTTTTTTTCTTTCCTCCTCACTGTCTCTTTCTCCATTTCTGTTTATGAACCCCCACACGCTGGGAAATAGAGCAGAGGAAGGGCTTCCAAGACACCCACCAACAACCCCATGAACATAGAAAGAGAGAGCACAAGAGAAAGAAGAGAGGGGACAGAGAGACTAAACACGTTTTGATCCAAATTTATCAAGGGGAAGTGAACGAACCAGTTGGAGAGACATATCAGTACAACATGAGTATAATTACAAACTACGTTTTCTGATGTTGTGATGTTTTCTGCCTGCGCAAAAGTTTTTTTTGCTGGTTGTCAGGGTGTTGTTAAGTGGTTTCTAAAGTGATCAAGGTACGGTCATATTTACTGAAATTTTGTGAGCAAAACAGCTCTGGTTAGAATGGGTGCCATCTCTTAAATACGGTAGTTATGGCATGAACGCAGCATAAGCTTGTTTTGATTCAGTAGGAACTGTAAAAGGTGGCTGCTGTTTGTTTGGGTGCTCTGTGACTGACATCTGTCTACATAAACTCTGCATAGCATAAAACGCGCTGATGACGTATGATGTCTGCGCGAACAGGCTTCGCAAGGGTATGTAAAAACATACGTTGACAGGCAGGTGGGACATTGTATTATTTCATTCAGACCAAATATAATAATTGGATTAACATTTGATGGTCCTGCGCCTTTCACAGATGATATATATATTTACAAAAATACATTTAAACCGTTAACATAGTGATTGATATCAGGATATGATACAAAAAATGTTTCTGTAGAGAATCACCTATTGCACCTATAAAACACTGGATCATCAGCTGTTGGCGTGTAAATATACACAGTGTTGCGCTTCATTCTGAAACACGCAGTCCATATATATTTATTTAATTAAATCACAGCCTTTGCAATTTGATAATCGCACAAAGCCATAACGTGATTACGGTTTTATTTAGATTAATACTGCAGGCCTACAGTGTACGATGAATTACACAATGAAGTTTAGTAAAAATCACTAACCCTAACTATGAGTGAGAGTAACCCTAGCAAACATCACTAATAAGTTAATACAGAAGAGAATGACATAACATGAGAGAGGAGCAGAAAACTGTATCAGAGTGCAAAGGAAAGAGCGTAAAATGAAAACGAGAGCTGTTATAGGTCTGCGCTGTCCCGGGGCAGGAGGGAAAGCTGTGGTGACCTTCTCAGCTCTACAGGGGACGAACAGCTCTCTGTCTAGATGCTTTCCCTCAGGCCCAGAGAAAGGACAGAAAGATGTATAAGAAGACAAAAAAGAGAGTGCGAGATATCCGTCAGCACATTAGCGCAGCCACCACTAAAAAACCAAAACATTGAGATCGTCCTCCATCACAATGTCACAATGCGCCAGCAGGAGCTCTCTGGACTGATTTTATCTCCAGATCTTCCAGCAGTCTCCATAAAAGAGCCTTACCCACCTGCTACATATTCGCATTTGAGATTAGGCCTTCTTTTCAGATTTCTCTTTCTTTTACCTGATTTTTTTTTTCTTTCATGTTTTCGTTTTCATTTTTGCTGACCGACTGTCGTGAACAGTCTTGCTGATATGGAGATTCTTTGTTCAGTTTTTAGAATCTGAACTAAGTCTGTATTTACACACTCGGAGGGAAAAGTAAGTTCTCCTTAAGGAGAAGAGTTTTTTTTTTTTTTTTTTTTTTCAGATCTCTAAGGTATTGGGCTTAAATTAAGCTTGTAGCTTATGTGTCTGTCTGTATGTATATATATACACACACACACACACACACACATATATATATATATATATTAGGGTTGTAACGGTACATGTTTTCGCCCCGAACTGTACGGTATGGACGTCACGGTTCAGTGCATGCAATCAGACGACGAATACATTCAGTCACGGGCGTTTCTTGCTCCAATCCAAAAGGGGGCGTGTGCAGTAATACAGCGCTGTTTGCTAACCGCCACAACAGGAAAAAGAGCAGAAGAAGAACAGCCACATATGCAAATGACTTGATCGCTTCAAAACAAAGTCCACTAGATGCGAATGCATCTTTCTGCACTCATTGACAAAGGAGAATACTTTGAAAATACTTTGAAACAGAGCAGAATGCGTAAAAATTAAGTATAGGAGGGTTGGGCTTAAGCTTTGAATGTTTAAATATAGTTTAAGTGGAGCAAATTGTAACACTCCTAATGCACAAGTTTATTTTTGTACTTTTATAACACAAGATGCTTTTCAGTTTTGTAGCTGATTGTGACCAAATACCTTTTATCAGCACTGCAAAAAATTATGACCTATGCAAGAGTGCATTCTGTTCACTGCTTAGTGCTTAATACACTATAGGAGGCTGTACTGTACCAACTACCTCAGGGAGACTAAACCTAGTGTTGTGGATTTGTTCCTTTGTCCGGTAACACTTTATTTTAGGCTCCAATTCTCACTATTAACTAGTTGCTTATTAGCATGCATATTACTAGAATATTGGCTGTTTATTAGTACTTATAAAGCAGATATTAATGCCTTATTCTGCATGACCTCATTCTACATCCCATAATCCTACCAATACCTAAACTTAAAGGATTAGTTCACTTCAGAATAAAAATTACCCCAAGCCATCCTAGGTGTATATGAATTTCTTCTTTCTGATGAATACAGTCGGAGTTATATTAATAAATATCCTGACATGTCCAAGCTTTATAATGGCAGTGAATGGGGGTCACGAGTATGAAGCTCAAGAAAGTGCATCCATCCATTATAAACGTACTCCACACGGCTCCGGGGGGTTTAACAAAGGCCTTCTGAAGCAAAGCAATGCGTTTGTTAAGAAAAATATCCATATTTATGGATATCTGGCTTCCGCCAGACCACTTTCCATTTTCAACTTACAGAAAAAGTGTAACTTATGTCGAGTCAGTTATGCTTTTTTCGTAATTTGAATATGGAAGGCATAGGACATAGCATAAGCATTTTGAACTGCGAAAGTTTACACTTTCTTCGTAAGTTTAATATGGAAGGTGGTCTGGTGGAAGCTAGATATTTTACTTTATAACTTTTTAAACATGGATATTTTTCTTACACAAATGCATCACTTCGCTTCAGAAGTCCCTTATTAACCCCCCCAGAGTCGTGTGGAGCCGTTGGTCCCGTTCACTGCCATTATAAGGCTTGGATGCATCAGGATATTTATTAATATATCTCTGATTGTGTTCATCAAAAGGAAGAAAGTCATATACACCTAGGATGGCTTGAGGGTGAGTAAAGCTTGGGGTAATTTTCATTTTTAAAATGAACTAATCCTTTAACAACAACCTTACTAACTATTAATAATAGTAGCGAGAATTGGACCCTGAACTAAAGTGTGATCTTTTTTCGACCAATCGGACCGAACCGTGACCCCAAAACCGAGGTACTACGTACTGAACCGACTTCTGTGTACCATTACACCCCTAATATATATATATATATATATATATGGGTCTCCTTTCTTATGTTGAAGTCTCCAATTTTCATCCTAGAATGCATTTGAAGGGACAGAAGCAAATGCAATTAAATTCAAACAAGATATATCATCAGTAGCTTTGGTCCTTTTTCCCTGCGCCCTTTTTAAATGTGTGTGCTAAAAGTGAATTCTGTCTTTTTGGATTACACTAGCATGTACTGTAGATGAACCTCAATTCTTATTTATAGGGTTTCTACTCACAAAAAAAAAAAAAAAACATTCTGTTCCCTGTATGAATTGTTTAGTCAACTGACAGTGAAGAGAGAGAGAAATCCATTTTTAAAGAAGGGATTACTTCAGTGCTCTTCAAGAAATGGTTCATAAGTAATGTTCTTCTCCTAACCTCAAACATGTCATAAACTGCTGTGTTTTTTACTCAGAAATACAGTCTCAAATCATGCTTTAGTGAAAACTCAGCATATATAAAGTATAATCCTCACAGCTGCCGAACTTCAGAGGGCAGGAATGGCCATCCATCGGGAAATTGACGAGTCTCATGGGACATTCTGCACTTATTGTCAATCTGTGAAAAAAAAAAAAAAAAAATGGTTTAAATTGTGAGGATGTAACGTCCACCAACACATTTGAAGGTCTTTCACCAAGTAGGACATGGAACAACATTTCTAACAACCATCTAGTATTGTAGGGTTAGCCTTAGGGGCCGGGATTGAGGCTTCAACAACATTCATATCAACCTGCTATTTTCCACTGAACACAAATGTTGTTGCAGAACCAACAAAAGATGATCCAGGAACACATCCTACTTGGTAAAATGATGGTCACCCACGAGCAAACACAGCCTGCCGAAGTCTTTTCAGCGTAAATTGGAATCAGGACTGGACGGATGCGTGTGGTACCTCATAGTGTACAGGATGGTGCCGTTCTTCATGATTCGGAAGAGTCTATTCGGTGCCGTCATGTTGTGAGCCACGGATCTTTTGCCATTCCGGAAGAACGTGTCGGGGGTCCAGACTTTGGTCACCATCAGGTTATTTAGCCGGAGGATCTCAACTGGGCCATCATATTTCAACCGCCTATCCACCCACGTCTGGCGGAAGAACACGTCCATGGTGTACTCCTGGGAAAAAAAAGCACAAATATAGAGCAGTCAAAATCGCACGCAAATCAATCTGACTTCTGACAGAAAGCTTCATTAGAGAGATTCTATAAAAAGCAACAAAAAAATCCATCATAATCTTGCAAAAACATTGTCTAGATACTTAAACAAACACTTCCCCTCATTTCAACAAACTGTTCCCCTGCCAAATTCCCAAAATCTTTAAAAACAACATAAGATCAAAATAATCCCTATTTACTTTTTGCCTCAAACATAATATCCAATCAAAAGTCAAAGGTGTCAATATGGACTAAAGCATTTCTCATCAAATTCATCCAAAAAAGAATTTCCTTGTAAAAAAAACAAAAAACCCTCTAACCCTTAAAAACAACATAAAATCAAAATAATCCATATTTACTTTTTAAAGAAATGCCTCAAACTGTGCAGATCAAATATCAAATATGCAAACAAAGGTCAACGGTCTCAATACGAACTGAAGCATTACTCAACAAATTCATCCATGAAAGAATTTACTAGAAATAAATTTTAAAACATAAAATGAACCCTATTTACTTTTCAAAGAAATCAAATTTTCAACGATGTCGCAAACTGTGCAGATTTGCCAAAATACCCAAGTGTCCGATCAAAAGTCAAAGGTGTCAATATGAACTAAAGCATTTCTCATCAAATTCATCCCAGAAAGAAGGGGGGAGGGAGGAAACCCCTTGTAAACAACATACAAACAAAACAAATTTACTATTTACTTTTTTAAAGAAATGCCATGGTTGTGTTCTACACCCTTAATCAATCATTCTACTGAATAACTTTTATTTTCATAATCATACAACAAAAACCTTTCTACACTTCTGAAACAACTTTTTCTTTTCCCCTAATGTAATCAACATATGGACTGGGGAAGAGCCAATCAAATCATACTAGAGAAACCAACTGAAACGGAACATCACGGAAGTTAAATGTGTTATAAATGCTATTTAATGCATTATTTTTATGCTGGTTTTAATATTGTAGGTACCAATCTGAGCTGAACACTGTATGTGGCCGCATTTAGCACTGTTATGCTTTTTTATTTCGAGGTGCTAAACCTCACAATGTTCTCAGGGGAAAATCCCTGCCAAAATTGTTGACTCAATCACAATATTTATTTATTTTATTTTTTTGAATCTCTACCACACTGTACTTGATTCACTCTGACTAAGCAGATAACAGCACCTTGCACTGATCTAAATGGCAAGCTGCCTGAATTATTTATTTTAATAATATCTCTGTGGACGGATATGACACCTTATATAACAGCTGCTCGTGCACACATACATGTACACACACAAATCCAACCTGTTCACACATAATCATTAACATCTCAGAGCACTCACCATCTCAACGTCGGAAACTGGGCCAAAACTTGTGACGTAAATATCAGTCTTCACTTCAGTCACTGGACCTGGACAAAAACAGGAATCAATAGAAACACATTACTATGATCATAAGCCTCTTATGACTAGAAATCGACCTGAAAGAAATGTTTACTTTTTACAGAATTTATGCAATCTTAATAGTAACTTAGTAGTCATAGATACTACGAGTGAAATAAATGGATTACCACAGAAATGCTTTTGCTTTTTTTGCCGTCAAAGTCAACATGAAAGCATTCTCAAGCCATTTGACTTCCTATGAGAAAAACTCTTGAACAGGACTTTATTTGATAAATCATAAACTCATATGATGGTGTAAAGTGTGTTCCATATCAGAATGGAGTCTGAGCTGAATGTGAGTTGCAGCAGATTAGAAAATCTGTCATTATTTGCTAATAATGCCGTAACCTTGTTAACCGACATTAGATAACCACATAGATTATAGAAAGGCTGGATTGCCTGCTACAGTATGGTGGCCTAAAACAATGGCTGCATCCGAAATTGCATACCTCCCTACTATATAGTAGGTGAAAAACAATGTGACAAAAAGTACCCAGATGACCTACTACTTCTGGCAAGATTCTGAAGTGCACATACGATGGACACTTCATCCCATGAGGCAACGGGAGAGGATTTGTGAATGGAAGTGAAGCGACGCAACGCGACAGTGTGGTGGATGTAATACGTCCAGATTACATTCACACTATATAGAATGTACTTTTTTAGCGATCATGAAGTAATTACTCAAAATAAGTACATACTCGAGAGAGTATGTGATTTCGGATGCAGCCAGTGTCTATACAGCTTTTGGCTATTGGTTGACATTAACTAGCAACCCACACAATCACACAGTGTTCACACTAGTAGTTCGGTTTTCTTTGTTCTTTTGGTCCAGACCAAAAAAGAAAATTATACATTTAGTCCTGGTTCACTTAGCATTCAGAGTGTCAATTTTAACATTGAATCTAAAGATACAATACAAAAAACAGCTTTTATGACGAATATTTTGTGACAGATTTTACCGAATATCCAAAACAATGCAGTGTGCTGGGCAAAATGCGTTCGTTGTTTGTGCGTATATATGATCAGTGTTGGGGGAAATGCATTACAAGTAACTCAAGTTACAGTCAGATTACTTTTTCCAACTAGTAAAGTAACACATTACTAGTAACACAAGTAATGCATTACTTGTAAAAGTAACTTTCCCCAACACTGATTATGAGAACTCACAAAGAGCTTAGAAAATGTGTAAAGGAGTCAAAAGTTCCAGGAATTCCTCCGTTGCACACATAAAAATTAAGATCTGTGGCAAAGACATGGCGGTTCCGACAAATGTACTGAACTTTAATGGGCAACAAAGCTCCTATGATGAGGAAAAAACAGATGTTTGAGAATTCTGCTCTTTTTAAGGTCGCATCTTGTGACATCGCATCCTGTTTTTGGTTTGTTTAGATATCTGTGTTGCGTTCATATTTCAGTTGAACCACACCGGAGTTCATTTGAACCCTGAAAAGGTGAGTATCGGTTCACTTTTTTGGTGTGCACCAAGATTCACACTTATTCAAATGAACCACACTAACAGAAAAAGTGTACCAGAGTTTATTGTATTTAAACCAAACCTGCCAAGTGTGGACACACCCTAACTGTCAGGACACAGACGGAGGCAGAGAGGTAAGTGAAACACACAAGTTTATTGAACAGAGGCACGAACACAGACAGACGGTGGATGCAGGTGAACAAGCACTTTAGAAACAGAACTTAGCTGGGTGATAACAGTGAAATGTCTTTGGTAGATGTAGGTGAACACAGAGAACGGAGAACTGGAGACAGAAGACGACAGGATGGGAACACGATCAACTTAGGTGAGTAACAGGTAAGGAGTCCAGGTACGTAAGATGAGACCAGACAAATGAGTTAGGTAAGTAAGAGTCTTTATAGTGTCCATGGATGATGAGGTGCAGGTGATTAGTATTCTGGAGACTGTCAACGAGTGGGTGGAGCGTTACGATGCGTTGGTGTTGGTGGGTGTTGGCTGTGACTCCGTGACACTAACTGACATCAGCCAATAGTAAAGTCAATTCAAAGGCAGATTAAGCAGACATTTTTTTCTTAAAAAATAAAGTACACTGTCAAATATTGCACAATATGACCAGGAATGTGTATTAGGAAAGAAAATGGGCTCAGTTTAGATTTCTTGTTGACTTTTTCTCAGACTAAAATCATTTATCATTTATTTATCTACTTTAATCAAATTCTAGTGGACAAACAAATAAAGACCAAAAGTGTCACTGAAAACAGACTCGGGCACTCAAAACTCTAAAGCACATGATTAATCATTGAATTGTCTCATTGGCTGAATTCGTGAGGGTTCTGGAGGGTCTTTGATAGATGCTTGAGTAAATCACTTGAGAGTGAAGTGCCTTCAGTCAAACACAAGAAAATGGATTATCTGTCATTAAACAGACACTCTGAGCATCTCTCACAGTTGACGACAGAAATATGAAAGACAGGAACAGCCTTACTCAGTCCAGTGCACACAAAAATCACAACAGAGTTCTCTTTATATATTTTAATTGTTTCTCCAACAGCGATGAGATGAAATAAAGAGTAAATGGAGACTTTTGCTTAGATCTCCAGCTTTCAGGTTTGTCCATGTGTCTACACTAGTTTCAGAAGAGATCTTAACAATGTCTCAAACTGTGCAGATCCGCAAAAATACCATAGTGCACTCCTAAGAAATAAAAGGTTCTTTATTGGCATTGAAGGTTCCATGAAGAATCTTTAAAATCATTAGAAATTTTCCATTCCACAAAAGGTTCTTGATAGTGGAAAAATGTTTTTTTTTTTTAATGTTATTTACTTAAATTTTTCCTTTTAGGAACTGTTCACCGAAAGGTTCTTTAGGGAACCAAAAATGGTGGTTATATGGCATTAACCCTGATATGGAACCTTTTATTTTTAAGAGTGTATACAACTAAAAGTCAAATGTCTCAATATAAAGCATTTCCCAACAAATTCTTCCAAAACCAAATTATCTGAGCTGCTTTCCGTATTCATATACTATACTTTACTCTATAACAATTATTGTCTCATTATTGTCTATTATTATTTGTTTAGGAAATCCAGGAGAAATATAAGACACAAAGTAAAATTTAATTTAACGACAACTAAGAACTTCACCATCTTCTTTTTTTTTTTTTTTTTTATGTTGTTCCAAAACCTGCTTTATATCGTAAGTGAAACAGTTCTGTCATGACAACTCTCTGAGTGTTTGGTCTTGGCAGAATAGATCTGCTACGCTGCTGCTGCTGAGCAAGTACAGGACTTGCTACTGCCAATACATACACGACACACTGCTGTGAGCGAGTAAGACTGCTGTACAATATAGCGTACATGAATTACCCATAGCAGATCTATACAGGTGGAGCTGGGGAAAGTGGAGGGTTACTGAAGCGCGCTACATTGCTAAGGCAATGCTACCAAAAGTTTGAGCACGCAAGCTCATTGGCTACTGATACAGCAGGAACCAATCAGCTGTGTCCTATAGATAATGATGTGATTACGAGTAGGTTGAGTTAAAGGACCTACTAGCCAGTTTCATGACAGAACTTTGTATTTCATAGTGAATACAAATGTCAAGCTCTAGAAAGTACCAAAAAAAAAAAAAAAAAACACACATTTTAAGTATCGTAAAAGAGTCTATATGACTCATGCTCTTTGTTCAAAGTCATCTGAAGCCATAAGACAAACACTACATTTAGTTTGTCGTATACAGAAAACTAAATACAGAAGACCTGAAATGTAGTGCACAAGTCTTATGGACTATATTTATGGTGCTTTTTGTCACAAGCAACATAAAACTGGCTACTTTTAATGTTCCACAGAAAAAATAACAGCATATTGATAGAATATTCATAAAATGATAGAATTGTCACTTTAGGCTGAACAATTACATAAGAGGCTACAGTATATGATGAAAAGTGCATTTCTTTCAAACCCAATTCTCCTCGTGGCACAACAATCAAACGCATTTCTGACGACAACAACCAGGCCAATGGTGCGAGACACGCCCGAGCCCTGATATCTATCATCTCTGAAGCACTACATTCTTTTGCAAGGGCAACTCATGCGATCCTACTAGAACTGTGAACCTACACCATCTAGCTGAGAGCTGATCAAGCCCCTCCAGCCTGATCCAGCTCCGCTCGAGAGCTCTTGTCATCTGAAGGTGGGTGTGCTGCTCTGTTTGGAGAGATGTGCTCTCTGCCTCTTCACTAAAGTTACATAAAAAACCAGAGCTTCATTCCCAGAGCTCCAATCACATCCCGGCATTACGCACAGAGATCCACAGTCTTTGATTTGATTATTTATTTCTTGACTAAAAAAATGAAATGAGGAAAAGGGGAGAGCGGAAACTGTGACGTGTGCAGCAAGTCTTGATGTTTTTCTTTATATAGTAACTTTCATCAATAAGTCATTAATCAATATTATGTAATGGCTAATACATCACTGGCTATATAGGGCTATGAAAACATCTGATTCCGATTTTTTAACTATTTGCATGCACACTAAGGACATTTGGCATTATATAATCTAATCATGTTGTTAATGAAGATATAAAGTGTTACATTTCAGTTAAATCAAACAGAACTTTAATTTCCAGATCTTTTTGACTATTTTTAAATAGTCCATGTGTACACTGAGGGGTTAATACCGAAGTTTCAGGCACAGTGACCGTCGTAATATCTTTTGGGCTACTGTACACAAAACTAGAGCTACAATAAAATGATTCGCTGCTGACAACCAACTATAACAGCAGCGCACCACTTGGCTTCGCAAAACAGGTTAAAACACTGATGCGCGCTGTTAATGATAGGAGAGCGCTGGGAATGTTATCGGTTTACGCACACAAAGCGAACATCTGTACTCTTCCTACTTAAAATGTGCATTTAAGCGGCTTTCTCGGCGCGATTACATAACCAAACTCGCTTAAACATCCAAACGGCAACGATCTAACAGATACATGGAGAGCAGAGAAAGAGAGTGGGCAGCAAAAGGACATTTGGAGTTGGCTTACACCTCCATCTCCCCTCAGAGGACACCAGCCCTCACCAAACAAACAACACTTAGTAAACAGCATGCGACCTGCATAAAAAAACACAACATTTGGAGAGCATGCTTTGCGCAAGAAGCTTTAAAAGCACCGTGTGCCTTTTTTGGCCACATGATTGTCGAGATTTTTGGCACGTACCCCCAAATCCAGGTCGGAGTCTGTTGTCGTATCCATCCAGGAGTCGGTCCAGAATGCGCGTGAAATTTTCCGGGTATAATTTCTCATCCTTTCTGATCTGTCCAGATATTCTCTTTATGCTAAAAACAACACAGAGCAAACTGAAGCATTTTAACATAGCGCACACATTAAATCTACGCCTATTTTCGTATCAATCAACAGCACAAACAGTTCAAAAACGCCCGAGTTTGACGTTTGTAACCTCGAGGCGTAAAGATGCCATGCGTAACGCTCACATCCAGTTGGAACTCACCAAGCCGCCACACAGAGAAAGTAGAGGAGAGTGGAAATAGAAGTGGGGTACATCGCAGTCACCATCTCCTTCTTGGCAGAAACCATGTTTACATGCCATTCTTTAAGCCTTCTTCACATTTCCCTTCGCCAAACGTCCCGAGGAAAGATCGAGGAAACGTGCGGCAGCGCGCAAAACGCGCTTCACCATCACCCGCAAAGCAGTGCCAGCGAAGCATCCAAATCCAGAACTCGCTCTGCGCCCGATGGATCGCCTACATCCCAACCCCAAACTCAGTGGTTAAGAGAAGCATATGGTGAGGCATCCTGTGGAATCGTGCGTCTCGCTGTGAGGAGGTTAGAGGAGAGAGAGGAGGACGCGCTGGGTTCCTACACACTCGCATCAGTGCCAAAACTGGGACGTGCGTCCGACGCGCAACACACTCACGAGCGCACTTAAGAGAAGTGTGCCCGCGAACGCTTCACTTTGGTGATGTAGTGGCGGCATTGCGCATGAACTCACTTTACGCAGCAATTGTCATGTCCGATCTTGCCCGTGGTAAACTTTGACTTTGGGGGGACGGGTGTTAATTGATCTGGGCAACTATAAGGTGCAAATTTGAATTCTGAGGTTCATTGAATATAATTAACCCTGTTTGCATTTCTACATGAACAGTTCCTGCTCTCAGGGAGAAAAAAAATAAATAAATATAGAAACTTATCTGGGACTGTAAATATTACAGCATATTGAAATGGGTCAGTGTTTGTCGCAACGTTACACACATGCTCGCGCACAATCCGAGGTACAGTCACACTGTACAGGAAGTAGGACAAACCACACACAGCTCCTAAGATACACCTGGGACAGGACAAAGTCTTCGATGTAGTATGCGTGCGCGTACGTGTGCGTTCGCGTGCCCGGGAAGAACAGTATGTTTGGAATTCCATCCTGGTTGGCTCTTAGATGGTTCCCGTGAAAAGAAAAGCTAATTAACTATTGTCCAATTGTTTTTGATAGCAATCATACCCACCGATCCTTATCAGCACAAGCTGACATACACACAGCACACGCATAATAACTCCAGTCTTGTCACTATCACAGCCTATATAAAGCATCGGATTTGAACTGATCCAGAATCAGCTGCTGTGTCATATTTAGTTGGCTATAAAAAGCTAAATCTTATCCTCAATCAGCACTCTTGCTCTGGTTTATCGCGTATGATCTGTGGGCAGCTGCGGTGGCGTATTCACCGGCCTTATTCACAGGTTGTTCGCGTGCGGGAAAAGCTTATAATAAATATAATATATATATATATATATATATATATATAATATAAAATAATGAAGATTAAAGGATTTTATTCCCCATGTGCTTTTGAGTGAAGAAACCAGCCAAGAGTTTGTTTAGCTGTGTCATCCTCTTCATCATGAGTGGGCAGAAATGTTTAAAGACGCTACTCTTTCTAGTTACATGTTATGCCATAATGCTTTTTTTTTTTTTTTTTTTTTTTCATAGTGATTATGATTTAAAGAGAATGAGGCTTTGGAGGCTTGTCCTAATTTTGATTTAAAATAAGGCAGCACAAGCTCTTCTCTTTAGCATGAAGTAGAGAGTCAGCGCACAGCAGAAAATCAAAAAGTGAGAAGTAGTCTAGTTAAAGACTTTCTAACTGCAATCTTATTTTGCAGTAGTCATCACATTGGTGCACATTATTCTTAAGATGAATGTATGAATGTTTTCAGATTTTGTTTTTAATCAAAACATTTGGCCTAAAAGATTTGTGCACTTCTAAAATGATTTTCCTGTTCTGCTGATGTAACCAAGTTTAGGGAAAAGTAATATTTAATATTTAAGTCCCCTTGTGGTAAAATCAAGTTTTTTAATGTTGTTTATATGTTGTTTTAAATATGCTTTAAGACAAACCATGCGCAAATTGATAAGTCAACACCATTGCAGAGTATTTTCTCTTTAAAACTGCAGTGATCTAAAGACGCGGGTTGAAATCGCTGGTGTTTCTTATATCACAAACTAAACTACCTTGTAACCAATCACGTCAAAGTGCTGCGGGCGGGTTTTAGCATATCATTAACTATTACCGTTCTGAAGCAGGGGAGTCTCAAGAGTAGCCAGGGTATCCACGTATATTTTTCTGTTGTTATAAAAAATCGGGTAGATTTAGCAATATAGCGGGTGTATGCAGTGTTACCAATTGCTTTCAAGTGAAAGTAGCTCAAACTGGTTGCTAAATGTTGATAGATGATGTCGTACTTGCGAGTCCACTGATCTATATTATAAATATATAATATATTTATAATATATTAAAATATATTATATTATAAATATAGATCAGTGGGCAAGTCACGGAATCTAGACGAGGTTTGTCCAAGAAGTTGCTAGATTTGTCGCTAAGATTTTGAAAAACGTCTCAAAAGGGACGGGGAAGTCGCTAAATCTATATTGACAAATTCGCTAAATAGGCAGCATTGGGTGTATTATGTAATACGCAGATCGTATAATACGATGTTATGATGAACTATATGCCTTTCTCCACTGACGTCCCGAGTTGTTCAAAGCGCTTCTAAGGATACTGATTGTTAGAAGGCAGCTGTCTGACTCCGAGACAGTGAACGGGACTATGGGTTGTGTAACATAACACATTAATAGCAAAGTCATTTCATTCGGCGGTCATCTTTGAAAACGCCTCTTGGGCATGCAAGTGTAGCTCCTATCTCTTTGAATGGGGAAACATCAAATTCTCTAAAGCTGTTTGCCAAGCTTTTGATTTAATTTAATATTTGAAATCACCAATGAAATCTGACAACAACTGTCTCATAAATTTTGTTTCTGAACGCTTGAATCATGACAAAAAAAGGCATTTTTACAGGCTAGATCAAGCTAAATGTGCATCTCTATAGGAAGTGCGCGTCTGACTGTTTCTATAGGAACCGGAGCTTTGAATGGCTGCTGCAGTGACGCGATGACTTTACCAATCAGCAATTTGCTCTTATTTAGAAGGCGGGACTTATTCCGCCATATTGCGCATTGCACATTCTCCCATTCAAAACAATACGAGTGACATGTCTTGTGTTATTCTTTGTTATTAGCTGTTTGATAAGTAGTCAGCAAAATGCTAATCATATTAATTAGTTATGTGTTGGACAGTGTAAAAAACTATACCATTATGCTGCATTTACCTCAATAAGTTGATCAGCGGATCTCTGAGCTGGTGTGAGCAGGGTTGCCAGGTTTTCACAATAAAACCCGCCCAATTGCTCCTCAAAACTATAGCCTAAAACTATCCCAGTCGCATTTCAGAGGGGTTTCACAGTAAAAATCGCGTTCCGGGGGGTAAAATTTGCATTTTTGGTAGGGCTCCTGGTAAAATTCGCATTCCAGTTGCTGAATATCAGAAATAAAAAAAAAAGCAGAACTATTAGAACAGTGCAGAACAGTGTAGCTATAAATAAACAGTTGAGGAGATTAATGAATTTCCCACTTTTTTCCCCCACCATTGTAATCACGTCCTGTGTCAAGTGGTTTGATTTGCTTCAATTTTAGCAGGAAGATAGCAGATGCTAATCGATGTGCATTAACAACACACAGGAACATGTAGGAACATTGGGGGAACATCTAGGGAATGGTGCGTAGAGGTGTTAGCGCCAGCGACAGCAAGAATAGAGAGGGAGAGAAAAACTGAGAGGCTGAGAGAGGAGAGGGCCCTTTTACTGCATGTTTTCCAAGCTCTTATGGAAGGACTGGCAAATGAAACTAATGACTCAGTACTGTGACTCAAACTGTCTGGTAATCAAATCCTATCCACAGAAAAGCACTTGACATGAGCAAACATACGTACGCAGACGCAAACACACACAAAACATGCCACATTTTCTTGTGATCACCATTGCCCCTGACAAATCCCTGTATTATTGTGCTGAAAAAAGCCCATCCGCTGCCCACAGTCGTTCTCCCACACTACACACAATCTCTAACAGCCACGCTCCAGCGTTTCAGAGCTTCACAGCTGTCCTGCTCGCATTTCAGATATCCATCCTCCGTTCTCATTTGTCCGCATACGGCATGGCGTCCGTCACTGTGTTATCGGTTTGTCCAGCTAATTTTGTAAGATCCATGGTGTCGCTCTGGCTGTTGGCAGACACTTTCTTAAAGCCACTTTGTGTTTTAATATGTGTTTTATTCCAGTGATTCTCAACCGGCGGGTTGTGACCCAAAAACGAACAGCTGGTTTCTTATGATAAAGTTGTGGAGAGCAGGGTAAAAACAATGCTAAATGCAACTAACCACATAATAATGCATCATTAAGTTCAATGAGATACCTGACCCAGGTGAAAAAAAAAAGTGCACGAAAATAAACTTTATTTCAGTACACTTCCATAATGTACTTAAAGTGTTCTATTTTCATGCACTCATTTTTTATTTAATATACTAAAAATTATTCGTTGGTACTTCTTAAGATAATCTTAAGAACATCTAAGTGTACTCAGCTGTGCTATTTTGAGACACCATGGATATGAACTAAAATGTGCTTTTAACATACTATCTCTGTATTAAAAATGTATTTAGTTACCACTTGTAGTACACCTGAACCCATCTTTCATACAGAAAGAAAATAGTCTTATGAATTATTTAAAATATAAGAATAATATATAAATATATACAAAATCAAAAAAAAATATTTATAGTGTTTTTATACATTAAATAATTAATTTAAAATGTATTGTAACTATATTAATATTCCCTTTATATGATGTAGTTAAGTATTATGTTAACAGAGTTTTACTTGTAATTAATACATTTCTACTGTATTTTTTCATGAAAATCCATTAAAATAGAACTTTATGATAGTATATATAAAAATCCACTAGAACTGTATGTAAAGCATTCATAGCACACTTTTAAGTAATGCACTTATAAAACACTCCTGTATATTTGGTTTGCTTTTACACTACAATTAAAATCAATTTAAGGGTTAGTGCTAATTAGTGCATTTATATGAAGTGTACTTGAGTACACATTTGGGAAAATGTACTTATAACTTATATTTTTAATAAAATCACTTTAATTTAAACTTAGGATTACTATATAAAAGTCTACTAAGATTTAACTAATTTTTAAAGCATTTAAAGCACACTTTTAAGAAATACACTATACTACCGCAAAAATATAGGAGGAGTTTTATTACTTTATTTCAATGCACTAAAAATCGATTTAAGTAGTGGTATTGAGTATACTTTTTGAAGTGCACTGAAGTACAAATATACTTTTAATTAGTGTATAATTTTTACAATTTTACTTAGCAGAAAAAAAAAAGAATGTACTACAATACTTGCTTGTATTTACGTTTTTTTTTTTTTTTTTTTTTTTTTTTAGTGCATTCAAGTATACTTTATTTTTTACCTGGATAAGGCTGTCCGTAAACATTCCCAGTCATCTGAATGGAGTTTTTCATGGGCCCTCAGTTCTCCAGGTGTTTTGTAGCCAATCACCTGAGACATAAATGTGATTATTCACTCTGGAGACAGAAGAAAAGGACATCATGACAGCGTGGATTGACCGATGGCACCACAAGAACACCAAGACCTTCACTGGCAACTGTCCTATGACAAAAAACAGCAGACAGTGAGAAATATAAAATTATTACACACTTTTAAGAGCCTCTGAATGCAATTTAGGCTCTGGTAAAACCTTTACTATAATATAACCAAATACACTCTTAAAAATAAAGGTTCAAAAAGAGAGTTTTCGCAGTGATGCCATAGAAGATCCATTTTTGGTTCCTCAGCTCAGAGAACCTTCCAGTGAACACTTAAAAGAACTTTTTTTCCTAGTGTAAAGAACATTTGAATTATCTGAGGCCCTGTTTACACCTGGTATTAAGATACATTTTGTTCGAACTGATGTGGACGACGCTAAATACAGTTGTAAATGGGGTTTAAAACACTTTCGACCACTTCCAGAGGTAGTTGAAAACGCATTGCTTTCATAGTGTAGACGCTCATGTGGTCGAATGTGTTCGAACAGCCACAAAAGACCAACTACTCTCCACCTACAGAACTAATTCGTAAACATTATGGGAAACGCGCTAGCCAAACGGGATTTACATTTTCTTGGTTGAAGACCCAAGTTTGGTTTGAAGACGAAAAACGTATCAAACACAATGTTCTCTCACCATTCTGATTTCTAACATACACTTGTCTTGCGGCTGTCAGAGCAGAAACAAAAGCTGATGCTCTCCGTATGTTTTTCTGTCATCTCCGGTAGCGTTCATATGTAAATTGTGTGAGCTTATTTTGTCCATTAGATCTGCAAAAGCCCACACATTTACTCACCCATAGATCCTCCCCTCGAAGAAATCAGGACAGAAGTGGTTGAAAGTGGACAAAAGAGACAGATTAGAATACTAGGCGTAAATGGGAATGTGTCTCCCACGTCTACTTGTGATCAGAATAACCAAAACGCATCTTAATACCAGGTGTAAAGGGGGCCTAAAGAATATTTTGTGCAATGAGAAGGTTCCATGGAGGTTCTTCATGAAACTATAGATTCCTAAGAGTGTATACTGTAGATTGCTTGCAAGAAAATAGATAGCCACATTTGAATGACCATCAATGGTAAAAGATGCTTTTTGCAGCCAGATGGTACATTTATGGTATTTACTAGCAGGGACTAGCTTAACCTTAGTAAAAGCAATAGGCCTACCAACTTTTAAAAGGCAGGGGAAAATGCTTCCCATATGTTTTGTTGTTGACGTCAAAAGCTGCATGTCCAATCAAACTCTACTGTATTTTGGCACAAATTGATCTGAGTTACTAGAAGCAGCCAAACTAGGCAGATGCCAACATGGACAGGTTGCATGACATGCCCTCATCCTTGAAAACCATGAATAAAACTACAAGGAACAAAAATACAGTCCAGACCGTATTAAATATAGATTGCAGCACAACCTCTTTTGTCTGGTGAATTACTGGCTGCCAAGAGCTGCCAAGAGCAGCGGGTAAATCATCAATTATCAATTTATTTTAAGGACCTTTTTGTTTACTTTTGTACCATAAACAGTTTTGGTAATGTTTTGGTCTCCACATCTGAGTCCTGAAGTGTTGAGAACCACTGTTGTATTATGAATTGCTCCATAACATCTCAAAGGTGAGACTGTGGACACACTGCATCAACAATCTGTGATCTGGCCTCAGGCAAAGATCGAGCAGCAGGACAATATGATCAGCTGAAACCTGTAAAACAATTGTCTGAGATCATCAAAAAAAAAAAACGAAATGCAGACATCGCCCTGTGTTACGTTGTCTTTCTACCTTAGCTGTGTGAGTTTTGAGGGTTTTTCTGACGGGCAATGTTCCTCCATTGGGTTCAGCGCTGTTTTCTCGGCTCAGCAAAAGCCCTAGAAAAGTGCTGGGGTACATCTGCTGCTGTTGGTAGGGGGTTGTGTCACCACAGCGATGGCTGAGGAAGTGATGCGAGAGCCAACAGAGAACATTTTTCCATGAGGATGAAGGAATGGAAAAAAGTAGTTTTTTCATTTCTAAAAAAGGGAGGGAAAGAGATGGTCACACAGGGAACAATTAAGGAAGAGACATATCCACACACTGAAGGGCATCAAAAACACCGCCCACCTGAAATGAGGCATGAGAGATATTAGTAGCCTTTAGAGAGAGACGCATTCAAAAACCCAAAAGTCTTACCAAGTTCTGCCTATCTACCTAGAGTAAAATAACTCATCAAAAGAATATGATTTTTAATTAATGTGACTAATTTCACATTTTAAATATAGATAATTATTATATGGGTATTTCAACGTCTGGCACTTTTTAGGTCCTAGGGCTTAATTTTTCATCTTTTTGAAGATAATATGAAGGACACATTAAAGCGGACTTGGAAACTCTTTACCAATCCTTTTGTTCAATGCCTTTTATTTATAGATTTTATTGTTTTGCGCTTGCCTCAGACTTTCAATCTTGAAATTTGAAAATACTTAATAAAATGATTAATTACTGCAAAATTAAAATTAAATAAAAAAAAAAGCATTTCAATATTCATTGTATGAACATTTTTCTATAAAATAAGAATAAAGAATATATGTTAAAAAAAAAAAATATATATATATATATATATATATATACACACACACACTACTGCTCAAAAGTTTGGGGTCAGTAACTGTTTTCAACACTGATAATAATCAGAAATGTTTCTTGAGCAGCAAATCAGTATATTAGAATGATTTCTGAAGGATCATGTGACACTGAAGACTGGAGTAATGATGCTGAAAATTCAGCTTTGCTAGTATCTGGTTTCGGATCGGACCCCCTTTTGCCTTCAGAACTGTCTTAATTCTTCTTGACATAGATTCAACAAGGTCCTGGAAACATTTCTCAGAGATTTTGGTCTATATTGTCATGATAGCATCACACAGTTGCTGCAGATTTGTCGGCTGCACATCCATGATGTGAATCTCCCGTTCCACCACATCCCAAAGCTGCTCTATTGGACTGAGATCTGGAGACTGTGGAGGCTATTTGAATTCACTGTCATGTTCAAAAAACCAGTTTGAGATGATTTGAGCTTTGTGACATAGCGCATTATCCTGTAGCTATCAGAAGTGTGGTCATAAAGGGATGGACATGAGCCGCGTTTCCACCGCAGGAACTTTCCCCAAGAACTAGGAACTTTGTGGTGGTACTCGGTGTGTTTCGACCGCAGGAACCAGGGTCTAAATGAAGTTCCAGGTAAAAAATTCCCCCTCAGAAAGTACCTGCTCGCTTTTTCAAAGTTCTGGAACTTTCGGGGGTGGAACTTACATGCTGATTGGTTGAGTTCACACAGCATTTTGATTGGTTTACTCCATGCAGCATTTTATTTCAACCATCATTTTTAAAGTCTGTTGTGGTGCGTGCAGTAAGAGTTGTTTGCTGTTTGAATCAACAATGGAGTTTAAAAAATACGACCAATGGACTAACAATGAGGTTCAAGCTTTATTAAGCTTATTTGCGGAGAACGAAATCCAGGAGGAACTGGAAAGTCGCGTGCAGTTATACGTCACCAGACTAACTTCACGGTATTGTTCCGGGTAATTTCGGTAGAAACGCAGCTATGGTCAGCAACAATACTCAGGTAGGCTGTGGAGTTTAAGCAACGCTCAACTGGTACTAAGGGGCCCAAACTGTGCCAAGAAAATATCTCCACATCATTACACCAGCACCAGTCTGAACCATTGATACAAGGCAGAATCCATGCTTTCATGTTGTTTACGCCAAATTCTGGCCCTTCCGAATGTTGCAGAGGAAATTGAGACTCATCCAACCAGGCAACATTTTTTCTAATCATCTACTGTGCAGTTTCCTGTTCTTAGATGACAGGAGTGACGTGTGTTCTTCTGCTGCTGTATATAATACAAGCCCACCTTCAAGGTATAAATCATGTAAAAGCATTAACTAACCTCCATAATATATTACTTTCATCAGTCCTACTAACATTAAAAAAAAAAAAAAAATTACAAATAAAAAAAAAAATAAAGACCCATTTGTCCATGCATACTTTTGCCTAAGTTAAATTTCTTCCTATACAGTGACTCATGCACAGTCTGTGTAATTTCATAGATTAAATGGTACAGTGCGTGCTTGAAGTGGTTTCAGACCCAGATAGATCTTAGACTGCGAACCCTGGGGATCTAAGTGGTCTATATGGTTGTAAAAGCAACCCTACAGCATCAATTACACTGATGAAATTCATTAGGGGTGTTGATTCTCTTCACAGGAACCTCAGGAAAAGAGTGCAGTGCATTTTTGAGGGGTAGAGAGAGAAACATGGCATGAAGGACATGGATATAAAACCAGGGGGGAGGGGTGCTTAAATATGTCACCTAATTAAAAAGAGTTGCTCGGAAATCAAGCCGTGGAGCTGCGTATTGTGCTGCAGGAGCGTGTGGAGATTACTGGATGATTTACAACAGAACTGTGAAGCCTGCAAGACTAAATATTTAATTCGGTTTAAAAAAGAAGAGGAGAGCGTGTCAAACAAAAAGTCGAAGAGGACAAATTTTGATCTACAGTTATGTTACTTTCTTTATTTTCCCCCGTTTAAACAATTAACTCTGATCAACTGCCTCAGGACAAGGTTAGAAATGGACCCACTTGGCACCTGTACGTCCCTGCGGGCGCATTAAAGCGGTAGTGATGAAGCTACTGTCAAACATCAGAACTTAACTCGATAACCCCCAAATCAACAGGAGGCTGTTTCCCGCTGCCTTCTGCTGCAATATTCAGGCTCTGTGTATGAATACACAAAAGCGGAGGGAGATAGAGCGATGGAAAAGGAAAAAAAGGCAGAAAGAAACCCTCTACTGTACACAAGCGTAATCCCCAGACTTATATCTCTTGCCCTTTCATCCAACAACATCACCTTGTGTTCTTCCACCACCCCAACGTTTCTCTCCCCATCTCTCTCTCTCTGGCCTGGGGCAAGAGCGTTAGTGGTGTGTAAACGACCAGCATTCGTCGACGCCTCATTGCCGCCCATGTTAAAGCAATAAATACCTGCCACCTACACATCCCCTGCAACATAAGCACCATCCCTCGCTGCGTCGAGCGCCCTGTGCACACCAGTCACTCTAAATCCAGAGTAACAGCTCAACTCTGACCAGATCCAGAGACTTCACCGCACTGGGATTATATCCAGCTTAGTTCCCCCCTCTTACACTACATTCCGAAATTCAGCTGTCTGTAGATTTTACTCTGCCCTGATGCTCGGGGAAGACAGAGAAGAGCAAAAAGAATTTGTTATTTGTGTTATGAGCTAAAAAAACATCAGGAGAGATGCTCTTCATGCATTTTGTAATGTCGGACCAGACTGTTACAGGGATGCCAGGAATCTCACTTGATTTCTATTATTATACTACATAGTTTAATCAGTATTAAATGAATGCTCTGGATTAAATACACCTGGTATTCGCAATCCATGTTACATCTGTAATTTCATGCCTTTCCATGCAACTATATTGAGTAATTTGTACAAATAACAATTTAGTTATATGAACAAAAGTAATTTAATTAAAACTGACAAAATTGTATTGAGTAAATACAAATTATTTGAATTTGTCACTGTTACATAATATTTATATGTGCAGTTTACTTAATGGTATGTTAAATTTATAAAAGTTTATTACGTAAGGTAAACGCATTTATTTGCTTAATTTACCTTATTAAATTCACTATATGCTTGACAAAATGCACAAAAAACAAACAAACAAAAAACTCATTGAACAAACTCAATTTAATTGAAAGCAGAAATTCCATCCTCTTCACAGCCTATACAGGCGCCACTCTTCTGCATAATAGTAACCACAAAATTCAAAATCATTACAGAAACTCCTCTAAATGTTCAACATAACTGAAAATTAAACACTAACATAAACTAACAACATCTTTCCCTTTACTGAAAAACACATAAAATTACACTTTAATCCCTAAATTTACTCTCTTTGCAAAGCATGCAGATCCACTGCCCAGTTAGTTATGTCAACATTAATTTGTGCGTTTCACTCAGCAATGTTAAGTTGACTAAACAAACACTTATTAAGTAAAGCTGACAATACTCATTTTTAGTAGAAAAAACTTAAATTAAGTTAATGCAGTTACATTACAGTTTTTTAAGTAATGAGAACAAGGATTTTTTTTTTTTTTTTTGAGTGTGAGTGAATCAGAAAAAAATAATAATAATAAATGTTTGGATCGTGAAGGGACATTCCAGACCATAATAGAACCAGTCCTGAATGTGAGTTTGCAAAACCATTTTACAAAACTGTCTGAATGATTTGTTCACAAATTAGACCGATCTGGTTCTTGAGTTCAATGATCTGGTTGCATTGATTTTATATTATTTATTTATAGTTTTTAATTAAATTTTGAATGAGATTTTATTTTTATAATTTCAGTTTTCATTTTAGTTTAATTTAATTTTTTATGTGACTTTGTCATTTTTATTGTTTCCTTTTTAAACACTTATTTAGCTTTATTTATTTTTATTGCCAATTTTAGTAATTTTAGTACTTCATCTTAAACATTATACCAAGGCAAAATTTCTAATATTCATATATAAGTTTTTCATCTAACATTTATATTTTATTTCAGCTTTCAATTTTTAACAGTTTTTGTTTTCATTTTTGTTGCGGTTGTTAACAGCTCACTAGAGGAAGATTTTCAGAAAATAACTTCAATTTTGATCTGTTCCACGCATAAAGCTATGACTTCAGAAGGCTTGAAATATAGCACACAAGTCATATTGGCCACATTAATGATCATTTTTGCATTATTTTGCAAGCCTCTGTTCATTGTAATTGTATAGAAAGGTCAGATAAGTACACTGTTTTCTTGTCACATTGGTTTAGAATGAAGTAAATGAAGACAGAATTTTTACTATCCTCTTACGCACATCCAAATGTCTGCTTTAATGCATGAGCTTAACTAAATGTGTGTGTTTGTGTGGGTTGACTCTTTCACCTTGTATAATATCCACAGAAGCCAGATGTTTGTATTAAGGGCAAACACACTGTGCTTACTGTAAATCACTGGATCAATTGAAAATCCATTGCCGGGATAGACACACGAAGGGATAACCTGCACTAAAGTTAACAAACATATTTAAAACAGCTTCTACAGTCAGTTTGGATTCCTATAAACAATTTGAGTAACTGTAGCTTTGCACTTTCCTTTCTCTATTAGAAATTCAAACTTAACTTGTTTTGTGCTCAATACACAGATCCACAGCTGCGCGTAATTGTGAAAATGTGTTTTTTCAACGCTCCGTTTCCTTTATTGCTTGCTGATTTGTGGGGCAATTTTCAATGCAGTAGATTTGAGTGTTGACACACATGATGTATGAGGAAGTGCAACACTGCTCTGTTCTGTGCCGCTAAAAAGATGCTTTAGTCTCTGTGGGGAAAAGGGGAAATGAAAATAGGAAACGTGTTAGTAACTACATTATCAGGAGGGTTGCAAATCAACAGTCATTCATCAGTGTCCCTATGGAAACAAAGTGTAATAAATTGTAAAATATGACAGGAAGACGTTGTATATTTATAATAAAAAGTGCTTTTTAAAAATGGTGTGCAAATGCACAATATATGAAATACAAATGTTGATAGTATATTATTAATAATGAAGAATATATAGTGGGGTTTGTGGGTTCACACTGAAAATCTGGAACTCATCTAAAGTTAAAAAAAGCATACGATGCTCTTTAAAACATTAAAAAGAAACTCACACTTTCATCAAATGTTATTCTGATAATGAAAAAGCAGTTTTATAAGTGGAATTTTGAACATCACTGTATATACTTCATATTTTTATGTTTAAAAAAAAAGTAAAAATCAAAGCAAATTAATTAAAAATGGCATGGATAGGGAAAAAAAGAAAGAAATATAAGATGAAAAATAAAAAAAATAAAAAATAACCTTTTATTCCCTTTTTCCTTTTACAAGATGCAATATAAGTCTCAGGTGTCCCCAGAATGTGTCTATGAAGTTTCATTTATTATACCATGTTGTAAATGCCCATTTTTGAATGTAAGGAAAAACATGCTGTTTTCGTGCATGTATCTTTAAATGCAAATGAGCAGCTGCTCCCCATCCCCTTTCCAGAAGAGGGCGGAGCCTGTACAGCTTGTGCCTCGACTCTTCTGCCAAAAACTAACAAAACATCTGTTTGGTTTTGATTATAATCTCTATCGCAGCCACGCTCACGTGACTTCGCAGTTACCATGAAAGATAATTATTTGCATGCATTTTAAAGCCATAACAGTTTAAACTTCTGACAAATGATTTTCTGAGCGCACACACCCGAAGCACGCACACAGAAAGCTGGCTGTCAGACTACGTGTCCTGTAAGTATTAAACTGATTTATTGCACTCAAACTGTCAAATAAACACAAGGGTATGTCAAAAAATGCACATACAGAGTCTGTGAATGTAAACAGCAGGGAAAGAAATCCCATATGTATATTAGATCGTAATACAGTACTGCTGTATATGCCGTTATATGAATCAAACAGCAAAAGAAAAACAGAAAGTCACTCATTGCTCTTGATTAGATAAATGTATATCTTTTTGAGAATACATTTCTTCCGTTAAATTCTCTGGCAGACTGTGTACAGCTCACTCAGGGGAGGAGCTAAGCTAATAGGGCAGATTCTGTCGCGTCATGGGCGTGGCTTCCCACTACTCTTACGTACGAATTTTGAGAGACTGTTTATGATTTATGGTGATTATAAAAAAAGGAGTGGGTGGATTTTTACCATTATAGGCTGGTTGTTTACACACACTGTAGACACACATCTGTGTTCAAACACCTTACAAAAGTGAATTTTGCATAATAGGTCCCCTTTAAAAGCTGACATCAAATGGATAAGATTTGTCAAAATAACACCTTCAGGTGTTTCGTTTCTGTCAGGTGGGTTTGTCTTCATACCTGCTGAGATCTCGACACCTAGTTCCTCTGAGTCCTGCGACTGTGGAAAATGGTTGTAGTTTCTGAGGGAGGAATAAGTGTTCCTTTACAGCACTGTGCAGCCCACTGACCAAATCTCTCATTACAAAAAGCGAGCGATTAGGAAGTTCACCCGCAGGGGACTGAAGCAGAACACATTCACAGAGGGGAAGCAGTTGGCTTTTAAATATGCCTGCAGTGGAACAGACTCTGCAGCAGTTAGTCTACTCTGTCTTGCGGGCATCTCTTTGCAAATCAACCCCCGGACCGTCCCACATTGACAGTCTCTCCGGTCAGGACGCTGGTCCCCTTTACCAGCTCCGCTTCATTCCTGTATATAAATAGGACTTGCAGAAATAAGCATCAGTTCTCACTGGGAGCTCTCCGGAGATGGACTCATGGATGGCCACATTCCCAACCAGCCGCTCAAATTTCCAAAAAGCCCACAAGCGCACACACACAAAGAGACCTATAAGAGGGGAAAAAAGCAAGATAAGCCATTACATTGAACTGAAAGCCAATAGAAACTTTTGTTGAAGTCCTGTGGACAAATATGGAGCCATCCATTGATTAAATAATGAAATACTATGCCACTGTTTTGTCTCAAGATGCACACCAGTAATGTTTTTTTCCCTGTTTATGAATGTCCTAATTGAACTAAGGGGCTTAATCTAAGCCCTGTCTGTGAAACCAGACCTATATACAGTATAGTAAATTAAAGTAAATGTAAAATGTCATCATAATAATCATTTTTATGAATCGTTTGGAACGTTTTCTCACTCCGTACGACAGTTAAACGACATATTTTACAACACAAAGAAAAAAGTGGATATTTACCTACAGTTCATTGAAACAAAACTTGCTAATTGTACATCTATGAAGAAGGCTTTTATTGAGTTCAACACCTGCATGTGAAGCTTGTGAAGGTAAATACATTTTTCGCATGAACTTGCACTAAAAATACTATTGCTTTACATGTTTTTTTTTTTTTGTTTTTTTTTTGGACATGTATCAGTTGGACTACCGTATAGATGCTGTGGTAAAAGGATACGGTACTCATTCAATAACGTGTCACATTACCATGGTATTACCATCACTGTACTAAAGTACTGCCACAGTACAGGATGTTAGTCTTTTAGAGATGTTATGTGTATTTTTATTGCATTTTGGTATTTACTTTGTGGATTTCTGCTTATGGTCATGCAGTAAATCCATACTGTGCACTTTTGGACATCTTTCCAGCTTTATGTAGATTTGATGTGTTTGGGGGTGGGAAGCCATACTCAAAATCTCCTATATTTTATTTATTTATATATTTATTTTTCAGGTAGTCGTGCCGCGCTATTATATACTACAGTACAATATATCAAGGTGTGTGACTCTGCCAATTATCATCTCTATTTGCAAGAACATTCAGTATGTTCACATAACACTTCAGCTCTCCCTGTTTAGAGTGACTGTTCCTGTCTGTTCAATGCTTTTGTCACCAGACTCTCACCCCATCCCAAACAAAAACGTTGAAGTGAGCAATAGATTCATTGTTTCACTGAGCTGGATGAGCTCAAATGATTTCAATGAATGTTGCCTGTTTGAAGGGCTCACTTGTTTTATGCTGTCCCCGCAGGGCGTATGCAATAAAAACATACATCAGGGAAAGAAAGCTGTTCGGTTTCTCTTCGTTCCCAAATTAAAAGACAGTTCAGTATGATTGGGGACAGTCGTGCAAAAACAACCTGCTAAACAGATGTGATGACTCCTCCTGCTCTGATAATGGCTCTTAAAACCGCAAAACAGATTATTCTAATGGAGCCTGAAGAGGGTTTGATGTATGTAAAGAGAGAAGGTTTACACTTGATGATCGCTGACGTCACTTCATATTCATATCAGTTCATAAACACACATGCATGCATCAAAAGCAGGGTTTGGGGTGCCATATTGAGCATATAAACGATAAATGACTTTATTATCGTTGATGTTGTAAATGGAGTATGGTAGCTATGACTAAATTAATGTATCATTCTACTGAGTCTACCCTTCTCGCTCTGCATCATAAACTTTGCCGTTGTCATGACAATCAGTTCATGTCTTTTTCAAACACAGTGTACATACTGTAGTTCCCCATAATTGTGACTTCTATGTAAGTGCATTTATTCTGCCTCTGTATACAGTAAAACATCTGTGTAAAACCACTTCATTCTGGGCTAGTAAAATTTTATTTTAGCAAATTTATTGGTCATTTGGCTGTAGGCTGTAGTTTTATAAGGAACTTTAAGAATTTGTGAAGTTCCTTTTATTAAGAATAAAGAATATATATATATATATTTTTTTAGAATTTATGACTTTTTTCGGAATGGTGCAAAACTTGGTGCAAAAAAATAAATAAAAAAATCATGGACATGATTCAAAAAGGTTAAATGGTTCTGAAAAAAATAGTCACACTTGTATTGTTCGCGGTTAAAAATGAATGCTTTGGAAATGAACGGGAGACGAATTTCATCTATTGGAAATGTTAAAAGTTAAAAAGTTATCAACCTCAAATTTGGAACACGGCTTGTTTCGATTTATGGCTTTGATTTTCTCACAGTTTTAGAGTAAAACATGTTTTGGAAAATATATATTTCATATAAAAATTGAAAATGGTACTTTATACATTTTATAAATGTAAAATTGTATAACTTTTTTCAAGTTACTTGACTTTGTAAACTTTTCTTTGTAAAATAATCTGTAAATAAAAGTCTTTAAAAAGAGACCAGACTTAAATCTGTTAAAGTTGGAAATTTAATTTTCAGGTATCAAAAATTTATGGATTATAAATACTGCAAAAATCTAATTTAATTCCATAAAATCTCCTAAAATGTTAAATTAAAAACATTATTGAACTAAAATATAGTACAATCATTTAAATGAAATAATAATAATAATAATAAAACAGTCATTTTTGACCGACACACACCAGAGGGTTAAACTGCAAGAACGACAGTCCGTTTTGTTTCAGTTTCTGTAAATGATGTGCAAATCTAATCAAAGGCAAACACTTCCAGAATTCCATAATTTAATAATTCCATCATTTCTGTATTCATTAATTAATTAATTTGGGGCCCATATAAAGCTTCAGATTCATTCATACACATGCAACTGGATAGACAGTAATGCACAAACACACACACATGCATGTACAGTAAACCTCTAAACAAGCATGCATGTTAAACAGACATATTTAGCTGTGTTATTTTCTTGTCGTTTTCACTAGCTGCTGCCTTCCTAACACGGGAGACTAAATGCATTTTATTGTTGCTTGGAAACTCCTTGAAAGAACAGGAACAACTTTTTACAAAGTACAAAGGAATTACGAAGGAAAAGGCAAAAGCATTTCAGTCATTAAGAGCTGAAATGGAGGGTCTTTGGACTTCCTGACTCGCTGCTGGTGTGTTTGATTTAATAAATGACGACAGTGTTTTATCTAGAATGCTTCAGATCACTGGGTTTATGGCAGAGAAGAAAATGCAGGAAATTAATCAAAATATGTTTTTATTTTTCTGCCCATGGTGTTAGTAACAGGCTAGTGTGGTGACACACTAAAAGCCTATTCACACTAAGAGCAAGGCAGCAAAACATTGCCAATTTGTGCTAATTTGTGTCAAAAATGCTCACATAAAGCATGGCATGAATTTCCGTCAACCTCTGAGACTACCCAAAAAATTCTGAATACTCAAAGGAAAATGCGATGCAACAAAGTGACAGAAATCACCAACAAAATGCACCATGGAAAATTTGTGTCTAAACTATTCACATAAAGTATGACATGAATTTACTTTTAATCCTTTAGCAAATGCTTTTATCCAAAGTGACTTACAAATTAGGAACAGCGCAAGCAATTTATCATAAGTGCTTGTGGAAGAGGTGTGTCTTCAGTTTGGTTTTGTTTTTTTTCTTTTGAAGGTCGAGATAGTCTCAGTGGATCAGTTGGAAGATGACAGCTTTTCCCACCACAGAGGAACACAAAGGATTGGTATCACTGATAACAAATTGTTGTCTGCACTTGAATGAAAGTAAAACGTGCTGTTTGTTTGTTGAGGCTTTATTATGTTCAGTATAATTAGAGCATGACAATATCAGCATTTTAACATCTATCTGGAATGTTGATTATCGCTACATGACATGAACATTGACTCCCATTGTACACTGAAAAAAATGGTAACAATGTGCTTCATGTGGTAACATCTAAATTACTGTAATTAATCAAAATATATTATAACATTACTGAATCAACCTAGCAACAAATTAGCATAAGACATGTTTTTTTTGGACGATAAATAATGGCGTAAATACCAGTAAATTGACTAGCGCAAACCTTAGTAAATCAACTTGCATGATTTATTTAAATCCTCCCATAAATTTTGCATCCGAAAGGGAAACTCCTACAAATGCATATGCAATTTGGTCAGCCGCAAAAAATAAATAAAAAAATGTCACTGCGTGTCTTTAGTAAGTAGTTTTTTAACAGCAAAAGAGGGTTTGCACTGGCGCAAGCTGTTATTACAGCTGGTCCTTTATCTCCATACTGAAATCTAAGACGGCCAGACAGTGATTCATCTTTTATGAATCATTAAAATATTGGTGTCCGGGATGCTGTAAACATGGAGACTGTAGTGTACACTGTGAGTTTTTAAAAACTTAGCTAAAATAAACAGTTCTCTTAAATGGCTGTTGAGATGGTTTTCTGAATTGAAATGAGAGGAGGCTTGGACATGGTGTTGTGCCAAATTCTGTGACCCACCGAATTATGTGACCGTAGTAGGCGCTGTATTGAGCTAATCCTAACCCTACCGTCACAACATTATGTGTACAGTCAAAGAATTCAGTGGCTCACAGAATTCGGTATAACACCGGAAACATTCCTTATGTCAAGACGTAAGCAGATTGATCAATTTTATTTCATTTTTTTCTTCCATTTTGTGTACCATTGAAAGAAGAAAAAAAGCACACATTGACTCTGTTCTTCTGTTTTTATAAAAAAAAAAATAAAAATAAAAAAAACAATAAGATAAAAACTTTCTATTCTGAAACAAGATTATATCTTCTACAGATGTAGAAAATAATGTTAAAACAAACTTGCATTCAGGTCTGACTCTATACTGAAATGAATCGGCCACTTTTCTTGATCCAAACAATTCCTGATATATAAAATCAACATCCCACCTTAAATTTCACATTATAAAAGTAAAATAGTTGCAAAATGTGAACAGTGTTTGACTTGAAGTGTGCTTGTTTTTGCTCAGTCAACATGACATGACAGAGGCATTTCCCATCCATCTGAGATTAGACCACGTATCTCTGTCTCTGTCTGTCTCACTCTCTTTCTCTTTGTCTCTCTGTCTCTGTCTGTCTCACTCTCTAACCGGCTGTCCGGCCAGCAGGACCAGATGAGCACTGATAATTACCAACCGGCAGTGTGGGGCAAAGGACACCTTCAGTGTGAGAGTGTGTGTGTGTGTGTGTGTGTGTGTGTGTGTGTGTGTGTGTGTGTGTGTGTGTGTGTGTGTGTGTGTGTGTGTGTGTGTGTGTGTGTGTGTGTGTACGTGTGAACAATGGATTTGGCTGGGGTGACACATGCCCCTTTCAATCCCAGAGGCAGCATAACACAGTCATTGTGTGTAAGGACGCCCAGGCCGCATCCCAGCTAAATAGGGATGGGCGACAAGGGAGACAACTGCAAAGATGAACGATATGATAGAGGGTCAGATGAGGTGAAAACAGTTAAGAGAACAGGTGTGTGTGTGTGATTGAGGCTTCAGCATCTGAATTTAACCTCTAAATCTCTCATGGTTTAAAGCATTAGCAGTGTCAATGTATTTGTACACAAAAAAATTTTTTTGTGTTATGTCTAATGAAATAGTTCAGCCACCAACTTACATTGAGTTAGAGGAACTTAATTTGTAGAACACAAATTTTCAAGTTGATTACACAACATGAAAGTAAGTTGTTCTAAATAGTTTAAATGTAATTCACTCATAAATGGAGTGGTGGCTCTGGAACCAATGAATCCCATCTATTTCATATCAGATTAACTGCTAGCATGACACATGCTAAATATAAGTTATTTAACATGCGTAGCTTGATGACGCAGAGATTAAACGCGGAATCTTGGGAGATGTCGTCTTTACCTCAGCCGGTGGAAAAGAATCGGGACGTGACTCGGGCAGAAATCATGTTCATGGATAAGATTACTGTAGTATGAAGCAGAGCAGGAGCGATTGTTAATGAGAGACGAGTGCGACACATGGCTCGAGAGCAGCGGAACTTTTATTATGCCACAATCGCTGCTTCTGCTTCTTTCGGTCAAGCGTATGTGGGGTAACGCTGCATTGTTTCATCATATTAGATACATTTGTGTTGAAAGTTACGTTATAACATTACTCTGAGCGTTCACTCGGCGGCTGCTGTGAGACACTTGTTGCACACTGCAGTAAGCTAGATCGATATTAGAATATCATTAATAAACGAAGGGTAGCTTTTGCAATTAATTTTAAAACATTGTATGATGGAGAAAATGCTGTATTATACTGTTACTAAAAATAAATCTGCATCTGATTATGCTATGCTAGCTACTTGACAAAATAGTGTTTTTCTCTGAGGCGTGGTGAAAACATGCATTCGTGGAAAATCAAGAAAACGAGATTCAAACAATAAGACTAAACGTGTTGAGCTATATAACAATCATTAGTTTTCTGTCTATAAATGTAAACAAACAGTTGTTCCCTTGTCTAATAAAACATGTAATATATTAAAACATCTTTAGTGTTTCCATGGTTTCTACAAAATAAAAACAGAAACCGAGGGTAACGCAGGTATGACGTCACAGTTCGTGTCCTGGTTAATATTGCTTATTTCTCTGGATTTAAACATACTTGGAAACATCTGGGATAAGTACACAAGTTAACAAAATATATAACACTGTTCTAGTGGTTTTAGATATTTTAATCCAGAAATCTTACATATTGTGCCTTTAAACTCACAGCCCTGACGCAATAATGCACTTTATGTTGTTGATAACAAAGAATGGAATATATTCTCTTTTTCTTTCTATTTTTATATCAAAACTATCATTACAAGATTATCAAATCAGTGTGATAACATTGGTCAAAAGTAATCTAAAAGTAATCCAAAAGTAGACAGATTAAATTACCTTAAATGTGTAGTGTACTGGATTATGTTACTAACTACAATTTTCGTCATATATTTTCGAATCAGTAATTGACTACAATTTGTAAGTAATCTACCTAGGACTGGTTGCTGCCTACTGACGCCTTTTCTGAATCAAATTTAGAAATCTTCCAGGTAACCATTTACATTATGCATTGGGCAGACACATACATCCAAAGTGACTTTTTTTGCTGTGATTTGAACATGGCAAATAATGCTTTTGTGCTTGCATAATGTGCTGTAAGTAATGTTAACAATTCTAGAACATCTGCCAGAATTAGCCACCAAATTAGACATTTATTCTATAGTAATATATTTACCTGTCAAGCAAAAGCAAAGCAAACTCGGCATTTGTTTTCAAGCTCTTTGAAGTTCTCAGCTCCCTCCAGCGATGAAAAGCTTTACCGATGTTCACTCTCGTCCTAATTCTTTTTTGGTCCCATGGCTTTTTGGTCTATTTATTTTCTTTGTAGCACATTTAGATGTGTAAATAATTGTTGACAGATTTATTAGTTTTTTGAATATATGGTTCCCATATATGGACTGCCTGCTCTGAATGAGCAAAAATGATTGACAGGCAGATAGTTTTACATGACCATTTCCCACTTTTTCACCTTTTCTATATAGCTACTGTACCTATGTCTTTATATAACCTCTATAGGATTAACATGATTGTATGTACAGAAAATGAGCAACAGTTTTACCAATAGTCAGGTTAGACACCATATTGAACTTAATGTGGATGAAAACGAAGCTGTGAGGGATAGACTTACAATGGCACGCACTGTATAAAGGTCCTAGAACACGTCATTTTCACAACTAACAACTTTTAAAACTGTTAAGTTTTTGTCTATTGAAGGTATATTTTTTTCCCCCCAGAAAGATTTCATTTTCAACAATCAGTATGTTGTTAAACAGTACAATGAGTTGAATGCACTGTACTTCTGTCCCTCACAGCCTAATTTTCGCACTTTGTAAAATATTAAATATGGCGCTACCCTGACTAAGGTCTGCTGTTAGCGTTTTTGTTGTGCCCAGTATGTATCTTCATAACCATGATGATGTCTTTTTTAAATTTAAAACGGCAAGGGAAATCTGGTGACATATGACCCCTTTAACATCCTCAAACCGGTCCGGAATAATACAGATATTATAAGAGCATGTCAATCTGACCTTAAGTCTACGGCCACGCTCAGCTATAAGCCAAACAACAATATATTGGCAGCGGATTGAAATTTCATATGCTTGATGATGAGTCATAGCTTACGACAGCAAATCAGGCATAAAATAGAAATAAAAAGAGGAAGAACACTTGCTTCCATGAGGAGAGAGGGATCGGCTCCAGTATCCTGTTTCTCCTGGTCTCCAGGGTTTGAACACACTTCAAGTGGGACAGATTTACATGAAGCCTAATGAAATAGGGTGCTATTTTTAAATCGGTATTAAAACCACATATGAGACTGTGAATGTCTGCTTATGAACTTGCTGCTTATATGATCTTTATATAAATCAAAGAAAAAGATCAGAGTCTGATCAGAGTCTCTTTTTTTTTTTTTTTTTTTTTTCATTGTACAATATTGTATGATTAAATAATATTTTATAATATAATTTTTTTTGCGATTTACTGTGATATATTATGTTTTATAAAATATATAAAATGTAATAATATTTAAATGGTATAATTTTATTATACTAATTTACATTTATTATGTAGATTTATGACAATGCCTTTTTATGTCAGGTCACCTCAGCGCAGTACAAAGCTGAGACTCCATGATATACAGCACAAAGCTCTCTTACCCCCAGGACACGTCCATTTGATTGAGTCCTTTTCAACACGGACATTTAATATGTCAAGGTGAATAAGAACAGCTTCTTTTGTGTCTCTCATTTGTGTCCGAGCTCAGAGGAAATTGAGCGGTTCTTGACATAATAAGCTTCAATGGCAATTTATCTTCTCGCAGTGTGTTATTAAACGTTTCCAACTTAAATCCATTTTCAGCTCTCAGTTTCACGGTAAGGCACTATGCAATTTGTGGAAGGTCAAATATTAAATTAACTCTTTCTGTATTATTAGTTTTTCTGTATTATTATTATTATTATTATCCTACTATTTCGGCTAACGATCAGATGAGGTTAAAACCGTGATGTCCTCTAAAATAACATGATCAGTTTGTCGACCGTAAGCTGTGAGTCACTTGTGTCAGTTTAACTTCCTATCACAATTTTCTGTTCATATTTTGGAGGATCATGTAACAGAAGCCCAAAATAACAAGCAGAAGTTTGTTATTGTCTATCCAGTGATGCAAAAGTTTCCTCTCATTGCGTCTCTGCTGATTCAATATTAATGACCTTTATTTACATTTTATTTACTATACATTATTTAAAATTCATATTTCGATATGGATATATAGGATAGTGCTTTAAAGTAGAAAGTACTCCAAGCTTCCGTTAACCCTTATGTTTTGTTTGGGAGCTGAGAGACCCTAAGGCTCTTTTATGGCTTAAAAACATCAGACTAATACTTTATGACTTCTATTAAACGGATAGTGCACCCAAAAATGGAAATTTCTGTCTTCATTTACTCGCCCTCAAGTTGTTTCAAACCTGTATAAATTTGTTCGTTCTGCTGTACACAAAGGAAGATATTGCCCCTCATTGACTACTATAGTACTATTTTTTTCCCTACTTGGTTACAATCATTCTTCCAAATATCTTCCTTTGTGTACAGCAGAACAAAGAAATGTATACAGGTTTGGAACAACTTGAGGGTGAGTAAGTGATGACAGAATTTTCATTTTTGGGTGAACTATCACTTTAATCCAATTTCACAATTTCAACTTTATAACAGTCTGCAAACATTCTGCATGATAAATATATTACGTTACTTATGTTGGGGTCTCAGAGAATAAGTAAATGCAATGAAATTTACCATGCTAAAATTCACAAATCGCAAAAACAGTGATTACAACAATACGTTAAAATAATATGGTAAGAAATACCAGTTCGGAGAATCAAGCAGCATAACTGACTGCTTATGTACAGGTAAAAGAACTGGAAGTGAATGACACCGGAAGCCAGACACATTAAAGATACAAATGGCAGCACTCACTTTTATGTTAAAAATAAGGTGGATAGCAGCACACCCTAAAGTTATTAACTATGATTTTTTATATAGTATTTTTATTATATAGGCTACACCACTTCTCTCTTTCCTGCATGGCGCACACCCTTCAAAGAGATTGTGCAGTTTCTTTGTTCAGTCCCAGAGGAACATGCTTTTTCTCAGAGGTTGCTCTTTCATAGCCCAGGAGACTCATGCTGTTCTCAGGTAGGCTATCTTTCACTGAAGTATCAACTTTATCTCAGATGTTTCTCCTAAAATTCGTAAGGTATACAACATGAATGGATAGCTTAGCACTGAACGTTTGATCTTTCGAGAATTTGATGAGAAATATCTGAGTTGATAATGAGATATCACTTTTGATTTTACATTTATACATTTACTATATAGCAAATCTCGCCTGCTTGATTGTTTATATCATCATAAAACGTAAACTGTATTATCGTAAAGCTGTATCCATTTGTCCAATCTGCATACATACAGTATACTATAGTATGTACTGTATATATCCTGTATTCCAAATCTCAATGGCTTGATTGCATGTATCATCGCAAAATGTAAACGTGCAGCACTAATCTGCTACATGCAACCATAACACATGAAGATTAGGATATTATTATCATCATAATTTTCTGTAAAGCTGCTTTGAAACAAGTTCTACACAAATACATTTGATTTGATATTTGGTAAAATGTGACAAATCTCAGTTCAGTTTGAGACATTAAGATCTCTGTGAGTTAAATGGGCTCTTTTTCTCATTTTTTTGCTCGTTTATCCAGATATGTGGCGCATTTGTGGTTGCAGGTACAGTGGGGGTGGTGGTCATGGCGTCGTGGGGCATCTGGTGGGCTAACACTGTATAGTTGGAATGGTCAGGATTTCAGCTGGAGAGACAGGTTGCACGACCAGGATCTGGCACTGGCTGGAAGCGCGGCCAGTCAGGTGGGACACTGTGGGGTTGGACTGGCACTTCAAATAAATTTGAAGGCTGGAGACCAAAGACGCAGTGAGGTGGAGTCTGCATCTTTTGCAAGAATTGTATGGATAAGTGCATCATGATCCAAATTAAAGTCAACATGAAATCAAAATTAACCATTCTAGGGTGTAACTTTATACAGAAGTCATGATTTGTTACGAACCTCGTTTTTGGGGTCACAGTTCGATACGAGTTCAGAACAACAGGAAAAAGCAACAAATCCCCAATGCTATGGTTTCTTTTTTTTAACGTTTTAAAACGTATTATTTTGATTAAAGTGTTTGATTTTGCTTGAGAGTTCATTAACATGTGGTAACAATGGTGAATGAACAAAGTTCAATATTACACTTTTTCAAAACATCACAAATTGGCACAATGCCAAATTAATTTGTCTCATTATAACAGCGGAAACAACTTTTTTTCTGTCATTTATGGTCATACAGATAAATGTAAGACCTCATTCAAAACTGTAAAGGGTCTATTTTTATTTGTGTAACAAAACATTATGCTTTTTGTAAAATAAAGAAAGCATACAGAATGCTGCTTTCTGCCGTTTCCTTTCCATGAAGTTTGTGCGTCACAAAAATGAATCGAAACTCAGCATATAGGCTACTAGGCAAGCTCTTGCGTGCCATCTGAACTCTTGTTTTGGGTTGGTGCATAGATAGTCTCTTCTTCTGCTGCTCCTTTTCCTGTTGTGACGGTTAGCAAACAGCATTGCATTACCACGTGCGCCCCCTTCTGGATTGGTGTGTGGATCACCTATGACTGACTGTATTCGTTGTCTGACTGTATGCACCAAACCATGACGTCCGTACTTTGACAGTTCAAGACGAATACATGTACCGTTACACACCTACTGTTTATTAGAGCGTTTTTTTTTTTTGTTTTTTTTTTTAAAATTCGGGTATGTAGTGAGGACTTTTTCCCTGGTTTAACAGACGAGGCTTAAGCCTAGTCCCAGACTAAAATGTATGTTTGAGCCGTTTTAACTGAAAGCAACTTGCACTGACATATCTTAAAATATGTCACTGCCATAGTTTTGTCTCAAGATGCACACCAGTAATGTTTTTTCTAAGGCACATTTATAAACGCTACTTAAATGTCCTTATTGAACTAAGGTTCAATCCTTAATCCAAGCCCTGTCTGTGAAACCAAGCCTATATGATATAATGAATTTCTGAAGGATAAAATCAAGATCAGTCCTACATTATTTTCACTTAGAAAATATGCCACATTATGAAAGTAAAATTAGTTGTAGATCGGTTTTATACTGAGAGAAAAGAAAAAGGAACTGGTGCAGGATAACCGATTTAGATGCCAGATTGTTGATATCCTGTATTTGGAGCACTACTATTAATCCTCTGAGTCCCTAGACAGTAAGGCAGAAGGACAATCAGACAGCCAAGACCCGATGAGCAGACGAGATGAGCATTATAAGAAGGTAAAAATGCTCAGACTGTCGACTAAAGGGCTTTGGAAAATAAGTCAAGCTTGGACAATGACACACATTAAGTTGTGATTTTCTAACTGGAGATGCTTATAAGAAGCTTTGTGAGAGGACAAGATTACAGTGTAATTGTAATAATTTTGACCACTATAACAATGGGACACAGTCAGTGAGACAGGACAGCTACATGCATAATGACAGCATAATCAATGCGAACACACACAGGGTTCATTTACACATTGACCAGATGATGTACTGGTTCTTTTATCAGTACTGACTGTCTTTATCTAGTAGTGTTAAACTATAGCAACTGTAACTAAATGACCCTGGTTAATGAGTTATTGATCAAACATTTGTTTAAAAGTGCACTTAAAACTTGCTTTGTCTCTTGATGTGATAAAATTAATAACTGGAATGATCGTGAAGTTTCTAAAAGAACAGACTTCCAAATTCCTGAAGAGTAAAAATCTCCAGACTCTCAGTTAATCTGCTAATAATTACCATGTTTCTCCTGGGAGATCAATAAATATATCTGTGCATTCTATCTATAAATGAAGAAACCTGCACAAGGATTTTCTCAAAGCTTTCCCTCAACCCTCTGCACAGAGAAAAACAAGAGGAGGTAAAAACCGAATTAAAGTTATTGAGAAGAAACTCTAGGAATCCTTACAGGCCTGTTCTGTGTTAATAGCCCCATTAGAGCATCTGCTCACAGAAAGATTTAACTGGTTTACAGCAAGTTCTTTTTGGTTTCTTAATGGTGGTGGTGATGAGGCAAGAATCAGTATTAAGGCCTGTTCACAACAAGAACGATAACTATATTAGCGTCCACACCAGCGGACAATATCATTGTTTATTCAAACCGTGCGCTGCAGTTTTGTCCTCTGCCCCTTTAAATGCTCAAGCTTGTTAAAGCAAGATGGATTCTGATTGTCTGTTAATGTTTTTATCATTCATCAGCTGGAAAAAAAAAAATATATATATTCTGAACGATATTTTTCCTATGTGACAGTGTTGGGGGTAACGCATTACAAGTAACTTGAGTTACGTAATCGGATTACTTTTTCAAGTAACTACTAAAGTGACTTTTTTTTACAACAAAATATCTACTTTTTTTGTTGTTATTAAAAAACAAACAAGCAAGCCAGCCCATGTGAGAAAAAGTAACGCAAAAGTAATGTAACGCATTGCTTTTCATATAAAGTAACAAAGTTTACACAATTAGTTACTTTTTTAGGGAGTAACGCAATATATCATTATAGTTGTGGTGTGGACTCTGCTATTCTTTTATATTTAGAATGATTTTTAGAACTATATATTTATCATTATCATTATAGTTATCGTCCTCGTTGTGAACAGGTCTTTACAATTGTTTAATTTATTTTTATTATAGTTTGAGTTCAATTTTAGTTTTTATTGATTTCCAATTAGTAATTTTAAAGGTCCAACTTAATCTTATTTCAGTTAGTTATAAATTATATTGATTTCAGCGTAATGTCAATGAACAAAAAGCATTTTTAGTAGTTTTAGTTAACAAAAACAACCCTGGTACCCACCTAGAAATCCATATCATCTCAGAAACCACCTAGAACCACTCAGAATACCTTAAAACCGCAGATCAACACCCTGACAACCCTATCATCATGGCAAGTTATGCACAGGTAAGCAGGACTCACATTTTGTCCACAAAATGTAAAAATCTACTTATGTATCTAATTTGTGTGTGTGTGTGTTTTTTTTTTTTTTTCTTCTTCTTCTTAGGTCAAATGCATCAGATCTCGCAATTCACTGAGGGCTGATCTAAGGTCAGTTTTTTTCTTTATCCAGGATGCTCCGACAGAACAGAACTGATCCTGAAACAGACATCTGAGACTCTAGATATCCATATGGACCCAAATCAGCAGGGGGAAGTGCGTATTCTCACCAGAGAACGTTCAATGCCAGTACGGCTTCACCACTCGCAGCCTCGGAGGGAGCCGCTAATGACAATTCACAGCCAACTGCCGTCTCTTGGGCTGCTGAATCCCTGCGTTTAGTAGCATCTAAAATTCATGACAGATTTGTTATAATCCCAGGCAGAGCTACGCAGCAGCGCTCTCTAAACACAACTGACAGCACACTGTACAAGACTCTTTAAAGACCTCATCAACAGGCAGTGTGCTAAATACAGCACACAAGCCATTTTTTTCTCTTCCAACCTACATAAAGCTGTGTTTTTTTTTTCCTGAGTATGGACCCTTTTTCCAACTTTGATCTCTGTGATTGTGGACCGGCCCTCCATCCATGTGATGCATAGCAGCGTGACTCCCTCCGCCAGCCCATGCATGTGTTTCTGGGAGCGACTCTGACCCCTTGAATGTTAAAATCGCCGGTGTGTGCGCGGATGTGGGGGCCGACTCACTGCTGTGAGATGTACAGGGTCATACATGCATGTGTGGGTGGTGGTATATATCTGTCTCTCTCTGTTTCTGCCTACCGCACTGTACTTGCTATGCAGGAGAGAGAGAGACATAAAAATGCATTTATGATGAATTTCCTTATTTTTCCCTAAAAACACATGCATGAGCATATCAATAAATAAGTCATGTTATTTAAAGCATCAGTAGTAATTACTCTCTATTGACATGGAAATTACTTTTTTAGAACCTGTTTGGGAAAATGAGGAGACTTACGTAACGTGGCGAGTGCGCTCAAATATCTGCCAATGCCACCTGGTGGACTCGACTCAGGGAGGGAAAATCTCACGTTCTGATTGGACGGCGACGTGTGTAGAAACATCTGGTGTTGTAGAAGGGTATTTGTGAGGACACGGGGACGACATGGCCAGATGCCTGAAGGCACTGCTGGAGACTTGGACAGGGGGACAATCGCTCTGATAACTGCCGCAGCGAGCTGGCCCTTGACTCTCTGAATAGACAACATACATTTCCTTACAGAGTTACACATTGATGCGCATTTTGAGATATTATTAAAACGTATTATTTAAAAACTCATACTTAGAGTTAGAAATTTTGAAAAACACCTAACCCAGTTAAACTTTGGTTGGATTAGCACACAAAAATGAATAGTATGTCATCATTTAATCACTCTCATGTCGTTCCATACCAATAAGACTTTGGTTAATCTTCGAAACACAAATTAAGATATTTTTAATGAAACCTGAGAGGTTCCTGTCCATCAACTGAAAGTCCAGCTAAACAAAACTCAGAAGTTTCAAAAGGTCATAAAGGTGATACAAAATGAATATGAATCGAGCGTCTTATGGCAAAAATCAAATACAGATTATTTTGGTCAATATTATGATTATTTAACATGATTATTGGTGGGTGATATGATCAAAGTCTTATTTCATGATATGTGTAATGTTAGTGAAATTTCACAATTATCAATACTTCGGCAAAAACTGTAACACTTCAGTGTGGGGAAAACATATTTACTATTAACTACAACTTTTGCCTCAATAAACTTCTAGTTTACTGCTTATTAATAGTTAGTAAGGTAGTTTCTGTAGTGTTCAAGTTTAGGTATTGGGTATGGAATGTAGAATAAGGTCATGCAGAATAAGGCAATCAATATGTGCTTTATAAGTACTAATAAACAGCCAATATACTAGTAATATGCAAGCTAATAAGCAACTAGTTAAAAGTGAGAATTGAACCCTAAAATAAAGTGTTACAGCAAAGACTAATACCAGGTAAATTAATGTAAGTATAAGGTCCTCAAAACAGTTACAGAACAACAGTAAACAGTCAGCAATACACAGTGCTTTAGGATTTTCAGGAAACAGTGGTATTCAGATAAGTAATAGCCTACAACAGAAATTTAATAAAGTGATCAAATATAAAATAACACTGCTGTAAGCATTACATATAGACTAATCATTAATGCAACTAAAGTTATTCTTTCAAGAGCAGTGAGTGATTTTATTTTTGTCTTTTGTTTGATTAAAAATAATGACAGACTGCAGCAGGTTTATTAGGCTGCTGTCACTTTAAGAGCTGCACACATCCAATATACCATGTTCTTTCTCAATTGTTTACATTCTGTTAAAGGGTTCGTTCACCCAAAAATGAAATTTCTGTCTTTAATTACTAACCCTCATGTCGTTCCAAACCCGTAAGACTTTCGTTCATCTTCAGAACGCAAATTAAGATTTTTTTGATGAAATCTGAGGGTTCCTGAACCACACATAGGCATCAACATTATTGCACCTTTCAAGTTCCAGAAAGGCAGCAAAGACATTGTTAAAATAGTCCACATGACTATTATTTACACCGTTAAAGAGTTGGATTCTCAAGCTAAACATGGCCAAAGTTTCAAAACACGAGTTGGACGTATGACGGAGTATTTCTGTGCCAAAAATACTCGTCCAAATCCTTATAAACTTTGCAATCTTTTTTTTCCAGTATGGGCCTTTGTAACGTCATAAAGGTTGGAATGAAGTTTCAAAACACAAGTTGGACGTATGACGGAGTATTTCTGTGCCAAATCCACTACTTTCGGTTTCAGTACAGGATTCAGAGAGTTTTTTTCGAATGTGTCCTGTATGACGTCAAAAAAAGAGCAGAATTCCTTGTATAGGCACTTCTCCCTGATAAGCGTGCACACACACATCACCCAGAGCAAGAGCACGCCCATCAACGCGTTTTGTTAGGGATACGGAAGACATTTTTCAACAATGGCTGTGTCCCAATTCAGGGGCTGCACCCCTTTGAAGGCTGCATACATCATCGAGGCAGTCTCGTTTAAGAAAAATAACCATTAGATTGCAACGGAAGAAAGAAATTACAGTATTTTACAACTCACAATGAATATCAGTCAATTTTATTACGGTTACTTTTTTTAAATATGACATCCTTGATGAAGTATTCAGCCTTCAAATGCGACCTCCGGAGGACGCAGCCTCGAAATGAGACACAGCTCCTGTAAATAAAGGAGTGTGTTTTTGGTGTGAGGGAAAGATTACCTTTTTCAGCTTCCCAAAGAACCCAGCATTACGGGAACAGAGGATGAAGTTTTGTTTTTCAGGGGCAGCAACGGAGTTGTGCACATATGTTCGTTTGTTCCCGGAATTCGGTGATGAATACTTTGTGAACAAGTCCCAGTTCGGCGCTGGATTTGCAGATTGCGGGCGGTGAGTAAAGCTGCATCAGATGTCTGTGTTTTGTTGGCAATCGGCACGCAAGTGCATATAATGTAAACAACACGAACATTTTTGTTCCCTTTTTATTTATAATGATGTCACAGCTAGCAGAAGCTCTGCGCGCTCGTGACTCTTTAGCTCCGCCCACAGCACTGACCGCAGACACGCCTCCAGGATCTCTGCTTTTTTTGGAAAGACTCACTTTAGCATATCTATCTTTTATAAATATGACAAAACTAAAGACTTTTCGGAGATATGAAAAAGCATTGCTACTCTATATGTACTCAAGATTAACATGAGATTGGCAGAAACTGATACCCCCCTTTAAGTTTGGAACGAAAGCACACCACTTTGAAGAAAAGGATGGTGCACTTGGTGGAATGTGGCAGCGGCACAATAATTGTTTTACATCAATTATCTTGTTTTCATAATCGTTGGAAGCCAAAATCGAAATCGAAAAATTAATTACGACTAATCGCACAGCCCTACTTTACATGATGAACAGATTAAATGTAAGCTTTTATATAAATCTAAACAATGATTGACACACACACATAGAGCACATCACATACAGTAAACATTCACATTCATTAAAAATATCTTAATTTGTGTTTTGAAGATTAACCAAAGTCAATCTGTTTCACGTGACATGAGGGTGAGTAAATGATGACTAGTTAGTCAACTATGGTCGTAAGTCCCATTGAATTCTATTGGTAACATTGCGACCATAGCTTGCTTTGGGATACGCACCCCAGGATAGTTGCATGCATAAAGGGATATTATGCACATTTACTGTCTGTATGCACATTTGTGCTACAGACAGACTGATTCCTCATATGATTAGTCTTGTTGAGGAGAGTGTGCTAGTACTTTGAGTGACTGCATTCAAAAATGAGACTAAAATGGGCAAAAAACATTGAAGGAGGTCATAAGTCAGATCTAGTTTACCAGAATATCATCTAAGGTTGTTTCTTTTCCCTTTGGATCACCTAGCAACTAGCCAGAACACACATTTTGCATGGGCAAAATCTTCAGAAAATGTCAAAATGAAGTATTATTATAATCATATTTTGATGACAAACCTCATTTAAAGCAATATTGTACCCACAATTAATTGCACATACATATTATTGTTGGTTCAGATCACTCCATCTGTTCATAAGCATCATGCCATCAGCTGACAGGAAGAGGTTTCCTAACACTTTTGAATCTCAGGGCTTGTTTCCATCATGAGATCTTTGGGCCAATCTGTCTTTCTGCAAATGGAAAAGAAAGTGCTTCATTTCTCTGACAAGATTCTGAAAATACAATGCATGTCAACCAAGATTTCACTTAGCACCAATTAAAAAGAAAAAAACAAAGACAATGTGAGAGCCGTGTGTAGGATGGAGGCATTTGAGGGTTGTCTGTTGTGTATTGCTAATGAGCTGTACTAAATTGAGCGCTCTATTACCATCAGATCAGTGGAAGACGTATGATGATTAAAAAAACTTTATTTAGACTTTTAAAGTCTATTTTTTTACTGCTAATATTCCTTTACATCACACTCCCGTAAATGTGCGAGTAACACACAGTCTCGCAAGCTAACAGTTCACTGACAGCGTGACATTGGGCTATGAGTATGATAACCGCTGAGGAATTCGGCTAATGTAAATTTGTAAATATTTCGGTTGTCTCTCAGAGTAAGCTTAGATCCTTAGGTGATCTCATAGGTGAAAATCATCTGACAAACCATGAGTCCCCTGCTGCTTTAAACAGGATTAACTCAAGACATATAAATTATTCCTTTAAAGGAATATTTCACCAGAATTTACAGTTCTGTCATTTACTCACCCTCATATTGTTCTAAAAGGCTTGTTCACACCAAGAACTATATAACCATAACTATAACAAATCTTAATGCCCACACCAACGGATGTTAGCGTTCTGTTTATTATAAGCGCACACTGCAGTTATTTCATCTGCCACTTTAAAGTCACATTGAAATCAAAATGGACAATTCCTTTTTTTTTTATGGAATATTACAGTATTTATTATAAATAATTTATCTGTGCACATCATTTTTTTTTTTTTTTAATTCATGTGCCTCGTAATCTTTAATCAAAATAACTTCCCCTCCCTCTTGCAGTGACATTTCTCTGATGATGTGTTTACTGGCGCATGGGCGGGGCAACCTGTCACTTACATGAGATCAACCAATACAGTGGTTCCCAACCACATTCATAGAGGTTCAACACTCAACACTCACCCTGCATCCCAATGTCCATACTATTCATCCTAAATAGTATGTGAGATTTAAATAAGTGTGTCCCAAAGCATAGTATGTTGAAAAGAGTATGCCAAAAGTCCCCAGATGGTCTACTATTTCCGGTAGATTTTCGAAGTGTGGATCCGTGCACACTATAAAGGCTAATATTGCCCACAACCCATTGTGCTTTGGATGAGGATTCAGTTCAGAACTACAAACACGAGTAAAAAGTGTTTAAAAAAAAAAAAAAAACTACAAAACATGCCGGATATGCACGACCGACGCTGAGAGTTTTAAGTGACTAATAATGCAATAATGCAATACCAATGTTTACTTTTATAAAGATTTGGTCGGGAGTAATGGGCGTGCCGAATGGTGAATTGCTACAACAGAAACTAACCCCTAACCCTACCCTACACCCTGACAGACAGCTTTCACGACCAATGATAAAGACTTTCTCCATGCCCCTAACCTTTCAGTACGCCCTTTACTCCAGGCTGCATTTGGAATTTTCTGGCATTTGTGTTTTCACTGTTATACAGTAGAGGGCGCTATTACGGAGATAATCTCCAGATCAAAACGCAGGCAAAAAAGGAGCAGAAGCATACAAAGCAGAAAAGAAAATAGTAGGCTAAATTGTGCCACAATTTACTAATATTTTCCCTCGATTTATAAATCATGTGCACGATTTACTAATTCGTTTACAAATTAGTAAACTGTGCGCATGATTTACATTTATTTCTTGCATGTCATGTATGGAGCTCTGTAGAAACACGCGATAAAAGCATTGAAAAAAAAAAAGAATGTATATATATATATATATATATATATAAACTGCTGGTGGGGAAAGAGTTGGCTGAGTTTTTTTTTTTTTTTTTTTCTGAAAGCGATTTCAACAATATTCTTTTTTATTGTATAGCTGCAAATATAGCATAGCATAGCATAGAATGAGAATGATTATTAAAGCTTTATATTTATAATCATCATCCTTGGTGTTAACAGGCCTTAAATTTGGCATGACAAGTTGAAAAAGTTGTGATAGTCATTTCTTCCCTATTGTGACATATGAAACAGCTTCTCAAACAAGAAAATAAATGTAGGGTGTGACTTGATCTTCTTGTTCATGGGGAATTGAATGGATGGTTGTGTTTTGCTATTGGTAGATCTCATGTGAGTGACAGGTTGTCCCGCCCTCACGCCAGTGAACATGTCATCGTGAATTTAAAAAATAAATTGATGTGCACGGAAAAATCAATATTTAAAAAAAAAAGGACACAAAAGATCTATGAACTGTCTGTGTCTGGAAAAGAGCCAAATGACGATTCTTCAAAAATCCTCTCTTCATGTTCCACAGAAACAATAACATACTGGTCTGGAACAACATGAGGGTGAGTAAATAATGACAGAATGTTAATTTTTGAGTGAACTACTCCTTTAAAATGTGTGCTGTAAGCGTGCTAGCATGGGAACGCTGATCTATGAGACTTCAGCAGCAGCATGGTTATATTGAGGATGTGGCTAATGGAGTTGAACAGAGCAAGTGGGTGGTTGATGGTTCTAAAATATTTTTTTCATAAATGGCACTCATAATAGCACAGAATTATGACTGAAGGAGACTCTTGGTTCTTAATAAAACCTGGACTTCTATAATATTATGGATAGTCTGTAAAGAAGTTTAGCATTTACTCAGGGTCAAAAGAGCATGTGGCCAGAGTGTGTTTACAAGACAGGAGGACAGAGAGATTTTTTTTTTTTTTTTTTTGGAATGCCTCGTATAAAATGTCCCAACTACTAGACAGATATCACTGAAATAGGTGTCTTGAGAAATCACACCTGTCACTGGCTCTGTAAACAGCTCAAAAAGCAAATGGGAACAGCACATCTTTTTTTAGCCAATCAACGCTTTCAATGTTAATCATTTTGCAGGTTGTTGACATCAGTTTGGCTGACACATTCTTGTGTCATTTAGTTGTCTTTTTTGGTCAGGTTTTGGATAAATTATGTGTGTTTAAAGGGATGGGGTGATCTAATTCAGTGGTTAAAGGTGCAGTAAGCGATTTCTGAGAAACAATGTTGATATTTGAAATCGCCCCTCCCTTCATTGCTCCGCCCCCAAAATGCATGAATGCGTAATGCAAGAGTGGATGTCTCTTTATCATAGCTGAAGCAAAGCAAAAACAAATGCTTCATGAAAAATAAAGCAAATTTAGGAAGTTTGGTCAAGTTTCCCAAAGTTGGACACTTCGTCCTTTCTGTAGTGTGCTGAACCAGCGTCATTCATGGCAGACCACACAATTTTTGCATTGATTGTAGTGAATGCGATTGAAATTCCCATGTTTTGAATATCAGATATTCAATATCAAGATTGGTTAAACACCTTGTCATCAGAGAAACTGACCAATGAGAATAAAGTGTTTCATCATCAAGGCTTTCGCAGCCGATTTTGAGCATCTGCAGCGCCTGACCTAGGCGGCTGGTCTTTTTTTGCTCTCACGGTACTTTGATAGCACGTGTGATCGTAAGGTGGCTGCAGCGCCGATCAAAGTCTGACAAATTTTCTAACCAGAATGCATTGCTTTTGTCAGGCGGCAGCCGATCTTTGCGGCGCCGCATGAAGTCAAACAAGCCTAAAGACTAATGACTTAACAATACACTCTTGAAAGCAATGATCAGTGAACCAATAAGGACGTGACACTGAGACAAGGGAACCAATCAGAACATGACACATGAGATTAGGAAAGCACATGATGGGATAAAGGAATCACATGTCAAACAGAAACCATGACTATGAAAACTACAAAATGAAAGACATGAAAACATACACGTAAACCAAAACCCAAAATCAAATGTTACAATAGGGGCAATTTTGCTTATTTAACTATCTGTTAACTATTCAGTTGTCATTATTGATGGGAGAAACAAAGCTTTTCAAATCTTTGAATCAACTGAACCAATTGCTTCGCAAAATGATTCACTCTTTCGAAGCATTCGAAACACCACACGCTGATGACGCCTGCTGGTCAGAACAGTGAAAATGCAACAAAAACATGCATAAAAACACCTTTTACAAACCCATTGCAAATGTTTTATTGAAAGTAAAATCAAATGCAATGAACTAATCATCTAATAATATTAAATATCAAGTGTCTGTATAATATGTGTTCTTTTATCAATTTTTCGGTCTTGTTTTGTTTGTTCCATGGATGGCTCAACTAAACAGGCCAATAAAAGACTATTAACTACTATTATTCCCTTTAATTATACTAATGTCTAATTAAAAGGACTACAAAACTGATCAAATATCAGGTAAAACCCATAGATATTGATTCATGGCTTCACGGAGATCACAGAGATCGCCAACCTGTGGTGAACCAATGAAATTTCAAAACATTTTGAAACAGTTATGAAATAATGAAACCTCGTTTACTGAAATCACATGACTTTGGCAGTTTGATACACACTCCAAACTACTGATTCGAAACAAAAGATTCGTAAAGGTTTCGAAGCTTCATGAAGCAGTGTTTCGAAATGGCCCATCACTAGTTGTTGTACATTTAAAGTAAAATTACATGTATGCCATTTTATAGTAGTTATAGGCTATCTTATATTTAATATATATCACACAATGATAACTTTCTGATACTGATTATAGTACAGAATTTGAGTGGCAATTGAGCCCGATGCTTTGGGGCAAGTTGTGGCACTGGACTATTTCGAGAAGTCACATTTCTATGGACCTGTCATTTAGATTCTTATCATTTAATTTGATAGGAGACATTCTGAAATATAATTAGGTGATTAGTTTTAGTATCCTTTCTCCTCCTTGCCTGGAGCAAAACAATACAAGCAAAAACTAGCTCTTTTTAACCTACTCACCCCTTTACAACATACAGATAGAAAAAATTATTGATATGTAATGAAGCAATAAGTCACTGAAGGCTGTGCATTACTCTGATTTTAATACGGTGTTCTTACGCAAGGTAAAGCATGAAGCGGATGCCATAAAACCCCTTGAAATTATGGTTTATTGCTTCTATAAAGGATGTTAAAAGACACAGATGTTCTTTAAATAGTTAAATTCATTAGTAATTGGAATAAACATTTTTTTCACAGAGTATAATGCAGTTTAATAGTTTAGTTGCAGGCTGTTTAGTGTCATTAGTGTCAGAGCTATAAGTAAAGATTAGCCCTAGGGACTTGCTTGTGAATATACTAAACGTTTTGTGATCAGTAAGGGCAGTAGAGTAGATGTTCGCTCTGTGAGAGTTATAAAACCCTGACTGTGAGGGCGTATTGCTTCACCACAGAGAGAACGACTCGCATTGACCTGTATTGCGCAAAGTAGGCTACCAGCACCGCTGGGGAACCTGGGGAACGATCTCCAGACTGCGTCAGAGGGGCTTTCACTGCCGCCTCATCTCATCATCTGCCATAAAGACAGGGCAGGACTGAGGAGAGAGAGAGGGAACAAAACGAACAGATCTCATGCTCCACATTGAGCTTCGGAGTGTAGGTTTCTTCTTATTCCTTTTCTTTTTTCTTTTTTTTTTAAACCTCAGACCATTGATTGTATCCATGGAAACCCGCAAGGAAGCATGAGAAAATGTTGTTTTTATAAAGTTGCTGTTTTGGTAGTGACTGGAGGTCTTTAATGCATCTTGAGAAATCACACGATTGAATTCATTTTTGCACCTTATTTGGAAAATGGGCTTGCAACATGCCAAAATGTGAAGAATTCAAGCATTAAATAAAACCGCAGACACTGCAATGAAGTAAATGTGGCTATTTGCTAATTCCCAACATCTTTTAGAAGCATGTTAAGGGTTCAAGAGCACCTTGAAGGGATGGAGGTTCCCCATGAACATTAGTTCCAGTGCTAAATGACCTATATACTCAGTAAAACGGTGTCTGTCTCAGATGTCTCTGTGCGGCTCCGCTTACGTGCGCAGCTAAAATTGAACTTCACACTGCACCAGGGGCCTTTCATATCTTTACATAGATGCAAGGCGGTAAAATTAAACTGTGAAATTTAGGTTGCCACTGGAAAATCCTCAAACAGTGCAGGTCGGAATATTTCATCAGAGGGAGCCTCATTTCTTTGATATTGAACTATGATGGATGTGTGTCATTTTAAGACACAGATTCACTTCACTCCAGTAGTGTTATTGCAGTCTGTAAAAGCAGAATAATGCTGATATATTAGGGTCAATCTCTTAAACAGTGTCCTGGTTAAGTCTAACATATAACTTCGAGTCCAACTTGGGTCGTGTCCCAGTCCCGTTCCCCCTCTGTTTTCCTCTACTTTCCAGTTAGTTCTCTACCATACTGTAATATTGTGAAATATTATTACAATTTAAAATAATGGTTTTCTATTTAAATTTACGATGCTTTTAGGAAACACAGCCCTGGATATCTTCTTGACAGGTTTGTGAAATTCATTTATTAGTCTATTCATTCTCAAATTTGTAACATTGGGTTTCGTATGTTTAAAACATTTGCTATAGAATATTAAATGTATTGCTCATAAAAAACTCATTTGATCTAGAGTTGAGGGACACTGGGATGGCATAATACTCATTTGTTTGCCAAGAATGAGAGAATTAGTTTAGTGTTTAATATCTTCAAAGTCTGATTATGGGAAAATATTATCTCTTTCATATCAAAGCTATCCTGATGTTTTGGCATGTTTTTGCTCAGACCCAAATGCATAATCAAATATTTAAATCATTATAATTATCTTGAAAAAAAAGAACGAAATACTCTGACAGAATCAAAATTACCACAGCTCTTTACTAAATTCACAAAATAAAGTAACTAGATAATTTGTTTCTCAAGAAAAAGAAGTGGTGAAAATTCTTCTCTCCAGCGTGCAGGTGTGACACACAATCTCATAATTACGATTATTACGGATTTTGGAGTTTGAATTTGCTCGCCCTCCCTCACAGATTTCCTGAGGTTGTTCTTTGAGGAGGGCGACAGCCTGACAGCTCAATTTGGTGGCAACGCCCCTGAGACCCCCCATTAAACTGTGCTCGAGGTGACATCATAGCTCTCCCGTGATCCCCGAACAGGCCGCAAAGAGCACAGAGGACAAACCAGAGCCTATGCATCAGTCTGCTACCTTTCCCAAATGCTCACAGAATGTCCTCTATGGAAGTGCATCTGTTGTCTTTATTTTGTCCTTATACATTGTGATGATGAACACGTCGGTAATCATCGTGAACATCAGTTCACAGTGTTATTGTGTACTTATTTATGGGTTATGTTATGTTTTGATATGGGTATATAGAAAACGGAAAATGTCTAGTGTTCAAATTGTTTTGTAGCTGAGTACAAGAAGTGAACAGAGACTTAGGCAGGTTGTATATTTCCTTTATTTTTCATATGTTTATTGTTTAATACATTTTCATAGTCTAACTTACCTGTCTGGTCCTGTATTTGGGAGCATCATGATGACGTGAATATCACCAATTACTCTTAATTAGCGGTTATACCATTTACTGGGACAGAGATTGATTTGAATGCTTTGAAATGGCCATTGTCTTATTTGTAATATGTATGGTTTATATTTGATCAAAGATAATATTTATGCTTTACATGTTGACATGTGTATCTGATAACACTGTTGCTTTATAAAGGTGTATTTCTTGTCTTGGGTGTTAATCGACCCCTATGGGTGGTAGAATCCGCTAGTGTTCAGCGGGAAGATTGGTTATACAAACTTAGTGTTTGGGGGAAGGGGGCTAGTTGGGCCATGGACGGCCAAGGGCTGTTGCTTGTCAAGCCAAATACTAGTAATGTCGCGTTTTGCTGCTCTCAGCATGTTTATGTTTTGTACAATTTAATTTGAGTGTTTTTTTTTTGTTTTTTTTTTGGAACTTTGGTTTGGAGGAGCATGTGTGACAAGACAGCTGTCCTAAATAAAATCACTGGGACGTGAAGAATTGCTTTGTAGTACTCTATTCAAACGCTTCAGGAGTTTCAAAGTTATCATTGTGAATTCTGCAGTATTTCCAGGAGATGTGTTTGTCGCATTCTTTAAAGGTTCAGTGTGTAAATTTTAGCAGCATCTAGTGGTGAGGTTGCTAATTGCAAGCTACGGTGGCCAACACAGGGCAAAGTTGTCGTCATCTGAGACAGCAGAGAGTAGGCAGGCAAGCAAACACGCTCTGTAGAGCAGTTTGTCCGTTTAGGGCTGCTGTAGAAACATGCAAAAGGGGACTTGCGGTCTATGTAGATAGAAATGGCTCATTCTAAGGTAATAAAAACATAACGGTTCATTATGTAAGATCTTTATACACCACTGAAAACATAGTTATGTATATTATATTGCATTTCTGTCCTTTAACGGTCCACCTAGAAACAAAGCTGTCGTGATGCCAAACCCCGTCATAGAAGAAGATAGACATGTTTATAACGGTGACAAAATCATGTGATAAATCGAGTCCCCCCAGGAATCGGGTCTCCTTTAAGAACCCAAGTGATCCCATTGGTTCAAATTACTTTTAATGGGTAGTATTTTTAGCGCCTGATTATAATTCCTGCAAAATCACGTTTTGATTTATATCATTTAAAATGCATTATAATGACCAATAATGTCTTTTAAATTACAGGGTTCATGTACTAGTATATAACTGAAGCTATAGTTTGTAAAATCAAGCATTTCTCATTCTTACTCTTTTTTTTAGTTAGTTTATGTACTAGCATAGCATACATCTAGCCTGCTAACGTAGGTTATATTATATCAAGTATGTTTTTTGCTTCTAATATCTGTTTCCAGTTTGTTTTATTATGTAATTTATAGGCATTAATTTTATATTTCAAGCATATTGTTTGTACACTTAATGTAATAAACATCATATAATAATGAAATAGGTTATAATTAGATAACAACTTTTAATCAGGCATTACCGCCTGGGTCCTAAAGTAGACCCATTTCCTGCGGGGACTGGACTTCTCATGACAACGGTCTGTTTTGTAGCGACATCGACTTTACATTTTCACACCCTAAACATGACGTTGAACAAAACAAAGTGAGATTGGTTGCTGTTCATGTCAGTCAGGTGATCATTGGCCAATGAAACATGCTGAGTCAGTCTGAAGGTCTGGCTATACAATTATATATCAGATAATATATCTGATTATCTGATCACAAATGACTATCACTGGTAAAAATAAGACATCATTGTTATAAATAAATCAGATTTCTTACAGCTAAAAATGAATATTATGCTGGGGAAGGTGTTTATATGTAAATTGCATACATCATATCATGAACTATTATCAATGCATGAATCAAAACTCACTCACTTCACTCATTTCTGACATTTTCCATACATCATTTCTTAATGATAATGCTGAATGTGGAGCTGAAATGATGTGTAGAACAGTAAAATCACTCACTTGTCTACGCTCGACTTTCTGACAGGAGATCATGTGACTATAGAGTGCAACATTTAGGAAGTAAATCTCTATTCATTTTCTCCATAGGAAATTGATTTTTAATGATAATATAACAATATAATGAATATAACATTTAAAGGCAGAGTGAGTTGCTGTGAGTTCCAAAGATGTTAATTGATGGTATGCTTTGTTGAAGACAACTGTTCGCAGTTTTTTGGTTTTTCTAAATTGTGTTCAACAGCTGAATTTGTGGTGAAAAACTACATTATCCATGATGCTGTACAGAAAATCCCACCAATCAGAGAGCCAAAAGAGCTATGCAGGGAACACCCACTACAATGAGCACTGCAAATGATGAAATCAAGACGGTCTTGCTATGCTGTCAAAATACTTAAATATTTTTGTGTATGCATATTTTACAAAAGAGGGAAAAAGTAGGCACATCTGACATGCAGGATCAAAACAAAAGATATAAATAAAAATGAGCACATATAATCTTTTCTTTTCTTTTCACATTGTCTTTAGTAAATTTAATAATCCAGTGTAAATATTACAAACAGTTGAAGTTTGCTCTGGGAGATGTTTTTTGAAATTTCATTATAAGTTTCTATTTTAAAAATATTTTAGATAATACATACCTTACATACAAATGGGCTTCTAAATTTTGCCACTTCTGGCTGATGATTAAGTAAACTTACAGTTGGTTTTAGTTCCCTTTTGTCATCAATCAAGCTAACATGCTTTATTAAACCTCTCACGCCCACTTATCCAGACATTTAAAGTCTTTGTGCTGGGGTCTGGAGCCGAGTACACTTGATGGATTAGGACAGACGTGTAGAATGATGGAGAGGATAAGGGAGGCAGGGTTATATTTGGCCTGTCTAAACGAGCTTCAGTTGGGTGAGAGGAGATGTGGATTGCCCTCTGTGCCGATTTGTCGTTCCAGTGTGGGGTGGTGGCGTCTCTCCAGGTCTCCGTTATGTGCCACTGACTGCGGTAATGAGAGTCATTTATATTGTCATTTGTTTACAAGGCTTGCAGTGACCATGTCTGCCACTGTCAGACACGGACCAGAAGGAGATGTTAATATGAGGATGCGTTTATCTTGAGTCTGTGGCCGTGTCATTGAAAATGAATCAACAGAACAAGGACTCACTTAACAAGTTCAACAGATTAATGATTTGTAAATTCACGTGCATTTATCCAACGTAACTCAGAGTGCATACACTTATTTCAGGAACAGTCCCCTTGGAACGACCTGAGTACAAGTGTCTGGACCAACAAACTTGCTTCCTTTCAATTCCTAGGCCATACCCCACAGGAAATTGAATTGGAATGACAGGAAGAGAAATGTAATCAATTGCAATTGCAAGTCAACATTCAGCACAGGTAATGCAGGTAATGCCAATGAAGGGCTTACCTGGACCACAAAAGTATAATTATGATGAAATATATAGGGTGAATTCAAGTTGACTGGGACAGTTTTTGCTCGCTCGCTCGCTCGCTCTCCGGTAGCGTGTCCCTGCTTCCTCCCAGGTTTCAGCACCACTGTAACAAGGTTTGTGTTCAAGGAAGAAGGAAGTGGGAACTGGCAAACGATCAATGTAACTTTAATAACAGAATAAACATAAACAACAAAATGAAAGTAAAGTGGCAGCCCCTCACGGACGACAGCAATTCTTGCTGCTCTCCATTCTCAAAAGGATTTACACATTGACTGGTGCCATTTTATATAATGAAATTAATTAGGCAGAGTTTACAAGGCAGAGATCTGAAACCATTCAGCTGCACACAATTTCAAGATCTTTTGCGAATTATCGATTTCACATCAGGAAGAGAGGTGTATGCACATTTTTGAGTGTATGTTCATTCTCTGAATCACATATGCATATTTAAGTAATCAAATGTTCCTACATGTTCCTAAATGTTTCTATGCAACATTTTATAAATGAGGCCCCATTAGTCTTTAGTTTGCTTAGTTATTGGAATTGTGACCTTAAAGGGGACCTATAATGCCCCTTTTTACAAGATGTAATATAAGTCTCTGGTGTCCCCAGAATGTGCTTGTGAAGTTTCAGCTCAAAATACCCCACAGATAATTTATTATAGCTTGTCAAATTTGCCCCTATTTGGGTGTGAGCAAAAACACGGCTTTTTGTGTGTGTCCCTTTAAATGCAAATGAGCTGCTGCTCCTGGCCTGCTTTCCAGAAGAGGGCGGAGCTTTAACAGCTTGTGCTCCGGTTGCTCAACAACAACAAAGTTGGAGAATCTCACGCAGCCAAAATGATGATTGTCAGTAACTGTGTTTAGCCTTACATTGTTCAAACCAGAGTCGGACACTGATGGAGAGGAAGAAATTACAACTTTTAGAATGCATCTGGACGTTTCTGAAAGTGGATACATTTATGTAGTTGCTGTAGAGTTGATTCCACTCATTGACTAGCATGTGCCATCATGTTAATCTTTTGTGCAAATCCAGCGTTGAACTGACCCTCGTTTGTGAAGCAGTCCAGCGTAAAATGACGGCAACAACACTCTACTCCAACAACTCTTCCTCTTCTCTAAAGCAGCCCAACATGGCCTCACCCCCTTTGTTGCATGAGAAAATATCTCCCTTTACATTGACCGTTGAGCATCGTAAGTTTGCAGATGTTGTTTATGCTCAAACAGCAACATTACACACTAACTAATGTTAAAAAAGTGAAATCATAGTCAAGGACTGCTTTAAATGTCTATCGCCTGTAAACTGTTAGTAGGGATAGTTCATCCAAAAATAAAAAAAATATGTGAATAAAAGACTAAATTCAATCATTCAAAGCGATCGAGTCTCTTCAAAAAATTTGGACTAAACCGTTTAATTCATATGGATTAGTTTTACGATCTGTTAATGAACTTTTTAAAGCATCAAAGTGTCAGTTTCGTAGCTGTCTATGGAGGGTTAGAAATCACTCAGATTTCATCAAAAAGAACTTAATTTGTGTTCTAAAGATGAACTAAAGTCTTACGGGTTTAGAATGACATGAGGGTGAGTAATTATTAATGACAGAATTTTCATTTTTGGGTGAACTATCCCTTTAAGGAATGTTTCACAGGTGCATGTGCAATAATTGTTTATGGTTCAATCAACAAGCATGAAAAATATGGTTTAAACCCTTTCCAATAACGATCTTTAAAGCTTTTTTGGATTTTACAAAATGATTAAGTTCTTTCTTTCTCTGAATATAAACAGTTTCATCATTTTCTTCATTTTCTTTCAATGCAGCATCTCAGAATCAAATCAATCATCAAAAAAATGTGTAACTCTGTAAGGAAATGTGCGTTGTCTATTTCAGAGTCGAGGGCCAGCTCGCTGCGGCAGTTATCAGAGAGATTGTCCTCCTGTCCAAGTCTCCAGCAGCGCCTTCAGGCATCTGGCCGTGTCGTCCCCGTGTCCTCACAAATACCCTTCTACAACACCAGATGTTTCTACACACGGCACTGATAGATAGACCAACCGATAGATTATAACTTTGCAGAAATACATTTTCACTAATGACCATCCAGCCATTCATCTGTGACCCTTTTATTCAGTCTGAGTACAGTAGCAGCAAAGTATTTATCCTGTTTCATAAAGACCCAAAACACTTTTATCCCACAGCTACCTTTGAACTGAGGGTTTAGTTGCCATGGAAATGGTGAAATGATCTTCTATTATATATATAAAAGAGCTGTTCCGAAGCAATGTTTTCGACTAAGCATGGATAGAGAAAAAAAATGTGATCATCAAATGATCAGAAAGGCAAAACATAAACCATTGCACACAAACTAACAGCCTGCAACCAAACTGGACTCCTAATAATTGGCTAAAAGTCAGTTTTTCTGTAATCATGCTGCCTGCACCAACCTCCCTCTGACAAACCCGTTCAAGGATGAAGATGTTTTGCAGGTTTAATGGAAAAATCTAACTTGGATGTGTGGATATTTTCCATGATGCAAGCTGGCATGGTGTGTGTTTGTGTGTGAAAGGGACCAGAGGAGGAGAGATCAGTGCATGGAGTAGCACAGGAGGAGGAGACCAACCCAGATCTGCAGGACTGTGTGATGATAAAAAGCCATGAAAATGATCACAGGAGGACAGATGGAATACATCACATCTGCTGTATGGTCCCCTCGGCATATAGTGATCCGTGAGGGAGTGAAAGAGAAAGGACACTAAACATATACTGTATGTGTCACAGAGTTTACACATCCACATCTTAGAACGTTATCGTCAGCACCATGGGAATGACATCAAGCATGGACATTTCCTTTGATATATTATATTGCATGTCCAGAGGATTATTGAAAAGTTACATATTTAAGTTTTCCTTAGGCCAAACATTTTTTCTCCTACTGTAGGAGAGGCGATTAGAGCAAAAAAACACAACAAATGGAAACCGTACTGATTTGGTTGTAAAGTTCAACTAACTCAATCACAATCCATACAGAAGGGGAAATTATCACAAAAGACTTCAGAAAACTTGGAATATGATGCTTAATATACTTCAGTGTTGTTTTTACCTCTCTTTTTAAACTTGAAGTACTAATTTTTTGTAATTGCATGAAAAAAAAAAAAGATTTGTAACAGTATTTCTCCTTTTTTGTTTTACAAAATAACTAAAGTCATGGAAAGACTTGAGGGTTAATAAATGAAATGTCAGATCAGAATATGAACATGTGAGATACAATGTTTTCAGGATTCTTTGATAAATAGAGGTTTAAAAGAACAGCATTTAATTGAAATAAAAATCTTTTGTAACATTATAAATGATTTACTCAGTTTAATGCATCCTTGCTGCATAAACGTATTAATTTCCATTAGAGTATAAAAAATAAAAATCTTACTGATCCCTGAAGACTTGAATGAAAGTGTACTTATCTAATAAGCATATTTAGTATGTAGTGTGCATTTACATAAGACACCTATTGTTAAAACAATAAAAATTCTTGGTAACACTTTACTTAAAGTCTTTATATATAATGCATTATAAAAGTGTTTTAATGCATTAATTATGCCTTGTAATGCACCTTATAATGCATTGTATGGCCTCATGAATAATAGTAACCACAATTATAACACTTATCAATTTATTAGACCATTAGAATATATAATGCATTAAAACACATGACAAACAACCAATTTCAGATGTAACAAGGAATCTGCGAATAGTATAATGCATTTTAATTTTGGTTACAATTTTTTAATATATATACAGGTGCTGGTCATATAATTAGAATATCATCAAAAAATTGATTTATTTCACTAATTCCATTCAAAAAGTGAAACTTGTATATTATATTCATTCATTACACAGAAAATTAGAATACTGTGAAAAGGTTCAATATTGAAGACACCTGGTGCCACACTCTAATCAGCTAATTAACTCAAAACACCTGCAAAGGCCTTTAAATGGTCTCTCAGTCTAGTTCTGTAGGCTACACAATCATGGGGAAGACTGCTGACTTGACAGTTGTCCAAAATACGACCATTGACACCTTGCACAAGGAGGGCAAGACACAAAAGGTCATTGCAAAAGAGGCTGGCTGTTCACAGAGCTCTGTGTCCAAGCACATTAATAGAGAGGCGAAGGGAAGGAAAAGATGTGGTCGAAAAAAGTGTACAAGCAATAGGGATAACCGCACCCTGGAGAGGATTGTGAAACAAATGTGGGGGAGATTCACAAAGAGTGGACTGCAGCTGGAGTCAGTGCTTCAAGAACCACTACGCACAGATGTATGCAAGACATGGGTTTCAGCTGTCGCATTCCTTGTGTCAAGCCACTCTGACAGCATCAGAAGCGTCTCGCCTGGGCTAAAGACAAAAAGGACTGGACTGCTGCTGAGTGGTCCAAAGTTATGTTCTCTGATGAAAGTAAATTTTGCATTTCCTTTGGAAATCAGGGTCCCAGAGTCTGGAGGAAGAGAGGAGAGGCACACAATCCATGCTGCTTGAGGTCCAGTGTAAAGTTTCCACAGTCAGTGATGGTTTGGGGTGCCATGTTGGTCCACTCTGTTTTCTGAGGTCCAAGGTCAACGCAGCCATACACCAGGAAGTTTTAGAGCACTTCATGCTTCCTGCTGCTGACCAACTTTATGGAGATGCAGATTTCATTTTCCAACAGGACTTGGCACCTGCACACAGTACCAAAGCTACCAGTACCTGGTTTAAGGACCATGGTATCCCTGTTCTTAATTGGCCAGCAAACTCGCCTGACCTTAACCCCATAGAAAATCTATAGGGTATTGTGAAGAGGAAGATGCGATATGCCAGACCCAACAATGCAGAAGAGCTGAAGGCCACTATCAGAGCAAACTGGGCTCTTATAACACCTGAGCAGTGCCACAGACTGATCGACTCCATGCCACGCCGCATTGCTGCTGTAATTCAGGCAAAAAGGAGCCCCAACTAAGTATTGAGTGCTGTACATGCTCATACTTTTCATGTTCATACTTTTCAGTTGGCCAAGATTTCTATAAATCCTTCCTTTGTATTGGTCTTAAGTAATATTCTAATTTTCTGAGATACTGAATTTGGGATTTTCCTTAGTTGTCAGTTATAATCATCAAAATTAAAAGAAATAAACATTTGAAATATATCAGTCTGTGTGTAATGAATGAATATAATATACAAGTTTCACTTTTTGAATGGAATTAGTGAAATAAATCAACTTTTTGATGATATTCTAATTATATGACCAGCACCTGTATAATGCATTATAACATACATTATGAATACATTTATAATGCATTATATATGAAGACTTTAAGTAAAGTGTTAGCAAATTCTTTCATAAATATGTTGATTACAAATTCTGGTAACACTTTAGAATAATGGTCCGTCATTAATAAGTAACTATGCAGGAAGTAATGCAGGACTAATGAGTAGTACTACATTAACACTTCAGCTACTACTATTAACTAATATAGAAACAAGCTTAACTAACCAGTAAGTAATATCAAATTTAGGATAAGATAGTTCCTTATTAGCTAATCAGTAATTGCCTATTGAGATTACCATCATTAATAACTATTAACTAACGGACAAATTGTAAAGAACATTATTGTGTGTCTGAGACGTAATCAGTCATCATTTTTACTCTGAATATAGTCATAAAATGCATCATTAGTTCTTGAAGAATGACTAGGTACTTGAGTAATTAGTGATGCATTTTATGACCACATTGAGAGTAAAAAAGGACAATCTTCAAGAACTACTAGTGATCTGGACCATTATTTTAAAGTGAAAAAGATGTTTTTCACTTTAAAATAATGGTCCTGATCACTAGTAGTTCCTGCATAGTGACTAGGGAACACTTGAGTAATTAATGATGCATTTTATGACTATGTTGAGAGTAAAAAAAGACAATTGCTCCCATCTCAGACACTTTAATGTTGTGATTAGTAATTAATTAGTAATTCTTTATAATTTGTCATAGTTACCTATTAGTTCTTAATAATGCCAAACTCATTCTCTAATTATTGATTAGCTAATAAAGAATAATAAAGTTAGTTAATAGTTATTAATGATGAAATGAGTCCAAAATCAACATAATCCATCCTGTCGATCACAAGATATTCCTCATGATTTTAGAAATGCCCATTAGGGGGCATCAAGGGCTAAGCAAAATATGCTACCTTGGTTCCAAATGCTGTAACTTTTGATTACTATCACTACAAAATTTGATCCAGATCACATGTAGGGGGACTTCACCAAAAAAAAAAAAAAAAAAGAACTGTCCTCCTACCTTATTTTCTTCCTGAGTTATTACATGTCAAATAAGAGAGATAGGTAAAATTATATATACTTTTTTTATATATACTTTTTTTTTTATGTCATTCAGAAAAAAAAAGGAAAAAAAAACTCTAAAAATGCCTTCAGGGCTTAGGGTTAAAACAAGAACAAATACTGCTAGTGGGATCAGAAAAATAAACCTAATTCAAAGGGAAAATAAAATTATTTTCTTGCCTCAATGGCATATATTCTTGTTTTCAGCAACAACAAAAAAATCACTGAATTTTTATACATTTTTTTACAAAACAAAACCTAATATCTTGAGTTACTTTGCTTTTTAAGTATTTATCTTGATTTAAGAATGTTTATTTCTGAGTAAGAAAATCATTTAAAGATCAGGCTGAAGTTTCTCCTCTGGATTATCCTCTGTACTCTGGTTGGATGTTGGCCCTGATGGGCCGCCGTGATGTCAGCATTACTGATTACATCAGGATCTGTGGTGCTTGAGGAAAGATTTAAGTAACTATGGCAACAGACCACGGAATATCACTAGCAAACTTAAACTTCACGTCACTCTGTTCTCTGAGGCTTTTGTGAGATTTACTATAATCACCAGTTCAGAACCCTCTCTGCTGATGCATCAGGATTAGACATCATCTGGGTCGTGGGTCTCAGCTGGGCTAACGACATGTTCACATCACTGTGTAGCCACATCTGACCACGTTCTCCATCTGTCAACTCCCTCAGGTCAAAGCACCCAGGGCTTTATTGAAACACTTACATTTGGGAAATGCTACAAAACCTTATTAGTGTTGTGTGCTGAAATTCATACTTTGTACAAACCCCTAACACACATATTGACCTTCAGTACATAACTCATCCCACACTGTTTGTGCAATGAATGTGATATGTACCTCAACTTGGCTTATTGAGGAAAGGTCAGCTAAAACTTTCTAAGCAATCAGACATAAACTTTATGTGTGGTGGGTAAAAAACAAACGGAATCCTAATCCTACTTATATTGAAAATGTTGCATATTTCGCACGTACACTACAGTGCAAAATCTTTGAATTTGAAATGAACAATAATTTATTAAGGATGTTTGATTGTTTTATCAGTTGAGCGGCTTATATATATATATATATATATATATATATATATATAGTTTAGCACTCATTAAATCAGGATATTTGAAAACCAAACTGACCAGAGAAAATGAAGTATTCTAGAGAGCATGTAAGAGATGGTAATTCCTTCTCTCTGGACTGTAGTCATGGTCATGTCGAGCTTGAGCATCTGTGCCTAAGACTCTGCCGGTGCAGGGGTCAAAGGGAATCAGAGGATGAATGTCAGTTTGCCCTTTCGCCCACAGCAGGAAATACTTAAGTCTCTCTCCAGTTTCCAAAGAAACTGTTCTTGTTTTATGCAGTGCTGGCATGATTCTGTGAGTGACCCTAATTAATTTCTCCCTTAAACATTATCTTGACACTCTAAAAAAACTATTTTTAGCATTTTTTTAAATCTGATTTGAGCTACCGAGGCCCTGTTTACAGTGTTGTGGAAAGTTAACTTTAACTACTTTTAAAAGTAATGCATTACAATATTGTGTTACTCCCTAAGTAACTAATTGCGTTACTTAGATACTTTTTTATAAAAAGTAATGCGTTACATTACTTTTGCATTACTTTTTCTGATCTGGGCTGGGCTGTTTGTTTGTTTGTTTGTTTTTGTGACAACAAAAAAAGTTCTATTTTTGGCAAATGTAAAGGCCCTTTCACACTAAAAGTGAAATGAATAAGCCTCAGGCTGAAGGAAATGCAAATTCATGCCTATACAGTAGAGGGCGCAGTTCAAACAAACAAGCCTTTCAGCTGAGCTACCATTGTGGAATACAGAAGAATAGGATGCAGGAGAAGAAGTAAATGAGTAAATGTATGGTCACATTTAGTCTAGAACTAGTCTAGAATAACCACCATGTTTACATAGCGCACACAACGCCTCTGTACTTACTCCTGATTTCTCTCAACATGGGGACAGGAGAGCTGTCAGTCAATAAATTTGAAAACAAAGTAACTTGCATTACTTATTTGAAAAAGTAAGTCAGATATTTTGTTCTAAATTTAAAAGTAATGTATTACTTTACTAGTTACTTGAAAAAAGTAATCTGATTATGTTACTTGTAATGCGTTACCGCCAACACTGCCTGTTTACACCTGGTATTAAGATGTGTTTTGGTCGATTGGATCACAAGTAGATTAGGGAGACACATTCACGTTTACACCTGGTGTTTTAATCCATTTCTTTTGTTCACTTTCAACCACTTCTGTCCTGATTTCTTCAAGGTAAATGCATGTTTTTTTTTTGTTTTTTTTTTCAGATCTTTCGATCTAATGGACAAAATAAGTTTTTACATTTGAATTTACATTTGAAAGCGCACGGACACAACAAAAAAACATATGGGCAGCATTCAGCTTTTGTTTCTGCTCTGACAGCTGCAAGACTGCCGAACGCTGTGAGTGTGTGTTAAGCCCTGAACACACCAAGCCAACGTCGACGAACTAGTGGTGACGAAAGCAGACTGTGGGGTTGGCTCTCGTTGGCAGTGTCTGGGTTCAAAGTTGCCCTGACACACCATACGGCCAAGTAGCATATCTGTTCTGCCCCTGTGTAAGAAGAAATGCCTTTCCTTACCAGCAGGTGGCAGTAGCTGAACAGAATGATCAGATGGCCCGACTGACCGATGAGCTCCAACGCTGATTCAACATGTTGAATTGGCCAAAAAAAGCCGACGAGGACCAACTTAAGTCGACGGTGCGGAACACACTGAGAAAACTTAGTCGGCCGACAAACAAAAACTACCTGACGGCCAACCGTCGGCTTCCGAGCTTTAGAAATCAGGAATGATGAGAGAACATTGTGTTTTGTACAAACTTGTATATTATATTCATTCATTACACACAGACTGATATATTTCAAATGTTTATTTCTTTTCATTTTGATGATTATAACTGACAACTAAGGAAAATCCCAAATGCAGTATCTCAGAAAATTAAAATATTGTGAAAAGGTTCAATATTGAAGACACCTGGTGCCACACTCTAATCAGCTAATTAACTCAAAACACCTGCAAAGGCCTTTAAATGGTCTCTCAGTCTAGTTCTGTAGGCTACACAATCATGGCAAAGACTGCTGACTTGACAGTTGTCCAAAAGATGACCATTGACACCTTGCACAAGGAGGGCAAGACACAAAAGGTCATTGCAAAAGAGGCTGGCTGTTCACAGAGCTCTGTGTCCAAGCACATTAATAGAGAGGCGAAGGGAAGGAAAAGATGTGGTAGAAAAAGTGTACAAGCAATAGGGATAACCGCACCCTGGAGAGGATTGTGAAACAAAAGATTCACAAAGAGTGGACTGCAGCTGGAGTCAGTGCTTCAAGAACCACTACGCACAGACGTATGCAAGACATGGGTTTCCTTGTGTCAAGCCACTCTGACAGCGTCAGAAGCGTCTCGCCTGGGCTAAAGACAAAAAGGACTGGACTGCTGCTGAGTGGTCCAAAGTTATGTTCTCTGATGAAAGTAAATTTTGCATTTCCTTTGGAAATCAGGGTCCCAGAGTCTGGAGGGAGAGAGGAGAGGCACACAATCCACGTTGTTTGAGGTCCAGTGTAAAGTTTCCACAGTCAGTGATGGTTTGGGGTGCCGTGTCATCTGCTGGTGTTGGTCCACTGTGTTTTCTGAGGTCCAAGGTCAACGCAGCCATATACCAGGAAGTTTTAGAGCACTTCATGCTTCCTGCTGCTGATCAACTTTATGGAGATGCAGATTTCATTTTCCAACAGGACTTGGCACCTGCACACAGTGCCAAAGCTACCAGTACCTGGTTTAAGGACCATGGTATCCCTGTTCTTAATTGGCCAGCAAACTCGCCTGACCTTAACCCCATAGAAAATCTATGGGGTATTGTGAAGAGGAAGATGCGATATGCCAGACCCAACAATGCAGAAGAGCTGAAGGCCACTATCAGAGCAAACTGGGCTCTTATAACACCTGAGCAGTGCCACAGACTGCCGCATTGCTGCAGTAATTCAGGCAAAAGAAGCCCCAACTAAGTATTGAGTGCTGTACATGCTCATACTTTTCATGTTCATACTTTTCAGTTGGCCAAGATTTCTAAAAATCCTTTCTTTGTATTGGTCTTAAGTAATATTCTAATTTTCTGAGATACTGAATTTGGGATTTTCCTTAGTTGTCAGTTATAATCATCAAAATTAAGTTAACACTTATTGACACACTGGCGGCTTTACTTACTACAATGAAAGATAGTGAAGGTGTGTCATCCATCCTTTTTTACAGTCTATGGTTCAAACACATTCGACCACATGAGCGTTTACACTATGAAAGCAATCTGGCCGATTGCGTTTTCTACTACCTCTTGGAACTGGTCAAAAGTGGACAAGTTCAAAACATTTTAGACCCCGTTTACACCTTTATTTAGCTTCATCCACTTGTGATCTGACCGACCAAAACGCATCTTAATACCAGGTGTAAACAGGGCCTAAGATGCAGTGCACAGAATCTAAAGGATAAAAAGCATACGGCCACAGGCACGAAAACTGAGGAAGGTCTCATTTGTCTTTGCAGGTTAAACGTTTCACCAATTGCAGAATGTATCACACGTGCTCTAACGCCTGCAGACACATTTAGTTTGTGTCTGTGAAGAATTAGAGACATTTAGCAAATCCAGTTGAACAAAGAGCTTCATAATGCTTCCATATGGAGAGCATTAGCTCTATACGGCAGAAAGCAATGAGTCATTTTATGTGTTTGGCGGTTAACCTTCATGGTAAATGACCATGGGTAATGGTGTCCTCCTCGACAAACGTCTGTAAAACTGACACTCTTTTTCCAGCACCTTTGCCAAGCATTTGGATCACAACAGTCGTCCCACCTGTGTCACGAGTACAGCGGTCTTCTGTCTACAGGTATAATCTACTTTTCATTAAGAGACCCACTAGCCTGCTGATAGGAGCAGGTGTATGTGTGGCTTTATCTGTACGTTCATGCGCGTGTAAACGCGTAGGAGCGTAATCATACGTGAAGGTTTCAGACCGACGGCCCGTAAAGGTGGTGTCGCCGTACCTGGCGTGCAATCTGGGCGCACGGCTTTACCTGCTGTTAGGAGCAATTTGCGCTCCCTGAAATCAAGCATCAAAGTACGTTGGCTAATATGATTTTAATCCTCCTTGACCTTAAAAAACCAGCAGGGTCTGGTTTTGATGAAGTAATACATGAGACCCTATTGTTTCTGAGTCAGAGGAGACACAGATGATCCTCCATATGTACGTGTCTGATATCCAAAGATCTCTTAGATTTGTATTCATTTACATTATAATTATACATTTTAAATTTAATTATATTCACTACTGCATTTATGTGATTAAAACAGTAAAAACTGTAATATGTAAATATGTTTATATAACTTTTTCTTATTTGAATATATTTTAAAATACTTGATGCAAAACTGAACTTTCAGCATCATTAATCCAGTCTTCAGTGTCACGTGATACTTCAGAAATCCTTATAATATGCCGATTTAGTTTATTTTCAATTATTATTGGTTATACTGCAGTTATATTCCAGTTGCCTAAGTATGATTTATTAGTGGAAACTGTGGTTACCATGGTAATTTTAGGTATGGATGATCTCTGTCGGCCCCCAGTGTCTCGGAAACGTCATTACAGCACTTGAGCCTCGCGACTTGCCGTAGTTTAAACATTAATCACATGTATGAGTTGTCAGGAAGAAGAAACAATAGAGGATTTTAGGCCAGAGCTGAGAACGCGACTCATGGGCGATGAATGATGCCGCTGCGCGAGCGAAGTGTCTACAGGTGACTCCCCTGCGCGAACCGGTCGCGTGCCCGCGCTTATACGAGTCATGCGGAATACAGTCCTCGTACCCGGAGCAATGAGCAAAGAAGCAGGATACGGATCAGGAATGGAAGAGTAGCTGAGTACACCTGATCCGTGCATGCCATGGGGAACTGCTGGGCTCAATGTTTTGGGCTCTTTAGAAGGGAAGCAAACAGGATACAAAGAGGAGGAGGGTGAGTCATTCATGGGGCTTGTTATTTAATAAGAAGTTTTTTTTCCCTGTAATCCTGTGATCTTTGGCAGCATGATTCGCCTGTTGTCAGGTGCATTGCATTGAACACTCGTACAGCCGGTGAACAGTGGGAAATCTCTGGATCATTATAAAGGAATATACTAAAGAATAGGCTAAGCCTATATATTAGTACAGCTTAACTGTTACATTAAATACACGGAGTTTAGGTTGAATCCAACTGATATCAGTCCCATTAGCAATGTTCATTTCGCGAACGAATCGTTCCTTGAAACGGTTCTTTTGAATGATTTACGTGAGCCGATTTGCATCGCGTTTGTGATTCTCTTCGCAGATGGGGAGAAATACATATGTGATTTATATTTTGATAAGGGATGGAATTAAGTATTTAATCATTATAATATTTACTGGATACATAAAAAAATGCGCAGCGATGAATGACACATTTTAACTTCTATTTCACAATTTCGAGCAATGATTCGAATCCGTTTTTAAACGAACTGTTCGAACGAACCGACTCGCCCGAATGACTCGATTCATCAACGCTACTCTAGTTTCCGCATTAGTTGATGTCTGATCTCTGGACCCCGCCCAGAGTCCTCTTGTGAATCCGCCCTGGGAACATCAGCTTTGTGTAATTTATCTATATCTGAATTTATTTATTGGATCTAAACCAGGCATGGTTACTCACTTGTTTTTATATGTTGTCTGTAAAGTCTTAGTTATTCCTTTTTCTTTTTTTTTTAAATTAAACTGTAAGGGATGATGATATTGGACAATGTTGTTACTTAAATCATGTTTTTAAATATAAACCAGTCTGGCCTGATGATTTATTCTATTTATTTATTGCCAATAGGTCTAAGTACTTCAGAAGTACCACTGCTGGGGAACATTATACCATTGAGGTACAGCCATCATAATTTATTTCAAATTTAAAATTATTCAGACATTTTTTTAAATATATTTTTACTAGTGGGTGCAGGACACTATAGTTAATTTGTGTAAGTGAGGATAGCAAAATAAAGTAAACTGTGACATATTATACCCAAAAATTCTTCATACAGTGGACTACCAGTAAAACTGATAAAAATTTGGAACCAAAAATGATTCAGACACTTTGACCTGACCATGTTTTGCTTAAGTGTTATCTGACATAATTAAGATGATAAAATTTTCGGACACAGTTTAACTCTGAGATCTTGTCATATTTTATTACCATTTTTTTAAAACTATAGTGAATAAACTGTATTAATGAATGAAATGTTCAAGGTGTCTGAATACATTTTGGTTTGACTCTGTATAAATACATTGTCATCACTGTGTAGTTTGAGTGACATCCATGCGTTCTGTTACAGTTTGAGAACCTTGTGGAGAGCGACGAGGTAAGGACATTTACAGAAACAAACTCGTGTTCTTATAATATTCCTCCTTTGTTTAGACGTCAACACTTTTGCCTTCTTTTTCAGGGTGAGAGCTCGCAAAGCTGCCCCAGGTATGGTATTATTTAATTTTGACTCTCTTTTACTGGATTTTACTTTTACCACCTGGATACAGTACACTCAAGTTTAGTAGTATGTACTATATAGCAAATCTCAACAGCTTGATTGTTATATCATCAAAAAATATAAACTATTTATCACCTTTCAGTATATTAAAAGTTGAATATACTGTATAATACATCCAACTTTACCAGCATACAGTACATATAGTAAACGGACGTAAAGAAATATATAGTATAGCAACACTTGTCTGTGTAACTGTATAAATTTGACTTGACTTGACTGGTGCTTTAGAGTAAGGTCACTTGCCTTACTGGTTTCATATTAATATATATTTCCTTTGTGGCAGCTGTGAACAGTTTTTTTTTTTTAACATTTAGTAGAACATTTTCTCCTCATAATCCTATAATTTTGCTGCATAACACGGGGTCCTAACCAGACGCAAAGTGATAAGATTCCAGCGACAAGCAATTTGTCTATCCACATCAATTGCTACGAGATGCAATAGAATCAATCAAAAATCACAGCCAATCAGAAGAGCATGTGGGTGGAGCTCTCTCTGCAAGCACGCTGCACTCGCAACGAAATTGATGAGCACATAATCGTAAATATTACACCCTTTTAACTCAATTAAAAATACATACTGAGTGACTGAAACAATGTTTGTCTTAGAATACCCTTGTTTGTTCGCAGTTTGAATGTTCTTGTTTCCTTTAATTTGTTTTCAAGATCTGAGGTGAATTATCCATTGTTGCTTTCATTATGGCTATAAAGGTCATACAAAATTATATTCAAACTCGCGTTAAAGGATTAGTTCACTTTAAAATGAAAACATATTGAACTTGGGAAGAAAGTGTAACGCGTCTCGCAGTTCAAAGCGCTTGCGCTACGTCCTACGCCTTCCGTATTCAACTTATATAAAAAAAAAGGATAACTGCCATATATTAATAAATTAAAACAATGACATAAATTATAAGCCAAGTATTAGATTTTTAACAAAAAATAAATTTGTACCAAGGGGGCGTTTTGGTAAAATGCCCCCACTCTGACAAAGCAATTTGCTTTATACATTTACAGCAAAATCAGAGTACAAGCAGTATCAGCTTAAAAATTAAAAGACAAGCCAAAGTAACAGTAGATAAATATCAATATTTGTTAGTGAAAGATGCTAAAAATCAGCCTATTTGAATAATATTGTTAGCTGATGCTAACTTGCTAGCTAACTAGCTAGCTGATGCTAACTTGCTAGCTAACTAGCTAGCTGATGCTAACTTGAGGTAATTTTTGAATATAAAGTCCAAATATTTTTATTCAACCACCTAGTTAGGTTACATTTGATGGGAAAAACAAAGGATGTGATGTTCAGAACATGGTAATTACAATAATCTTGATGCTCCGTCGCTCGTTGCGTATCGCCTTTGTTGCTGGTTAGGACAAAAAGTCTGATTAACAAGGAAAAGATACATATTATATTAGTGTAAGATGACTTTGATTTGAAGACAGTGACATCAATTTTGTTGCATCAGTCTGAGCAACTATTTAACTTTTAAACTGTTTATGGATAGTATGATGGAGATTGTCCACAAAAAGTGTAAGACCTATTTCTAATATATTGATTTCATATTTTTTATGTCTCTAAAAAGTCATTTAAAGAAACTATGGATGGCCACTGATGGTCAAACTGTCTTTTCCTTTTCCTAGATAGACTAATTACAGTCCGTAAAATGACTAATCTTGACTATCTGGTCAATTTTAGTCACATTTCTCTCAGATCAGTACATCACATCATGGTATGAGGTCACATAGATTTTGATTGGCTGATGGAGACTCTGAACTCTACTCTGTCTTCTGTCATTGGTCCAGACCTATTAGCGAAGAGGAGATCAGCCACTTGAAAGAGCAACGCTATGCTGCCATCACAGACCAACAAGCGCTGATCGACAAAAAGCTGACTGCTGAGGTACAGCGGGTCACATCCGTACCTCCATCACATGTGCCCTGATGAAACGTTCACAATAAGACCAGAAACTTGTTTATAATGTGAACAAGATCTTATGTAACTTTAAATATAATATGGTCAAGGTGAAAACATGTTGCCACAAAACAATGTTTTTATCTTTAAGTTAGAGCTTACTTTGAGTTTATGGTTTTATTTGTTGTTTTCCATTGCTTTGGTTTTCACCCCTGCTGAGTTTAGTTAACCTTCCCTTCCTGTTGTGATTTCTGCCCAGTTAGTGGCAGAAGAGGAGAAGTTAAGGCTAGAAGAGGAGGCTGTTTTTGCAGCCCAGCGCGAAGCAGCTCGGCTTGCTAAGGAACGAAAGCTAAAGGAGGTGAGGCGTTCGCACTGAGCGCGCCCAGCCCTTCTCTTAACCCCGCCCACTTACCTTCAGCCACATCCTTCTCATTTATGACATGCCTTTAGTTCTGTCTAATCTATATGTAACAAATTCTGATTTGAACAGGAAAATAAAATGATTTAAGTTTTAAAGTTATGCATTATATATCATGTATTTTTGTTGAAATTACTTCTCTTTAAAACGTATATCGATTGTGATAACGCAATGAATATTTGAGATCAGGGACTTATAAACAGGATTGAAGGCTTTTAATGTTGGTCCAGCATAAAATATTGATCAACTTCTTCTGAATAAACCCAGCGCTTAATGCTGATAAAAGTAAAATCGATCTGCTTCCAAAAAAACCTTCTCCACCTAAAACTAACTATCCTAAACTACATGCCTCTCATCTCCCACTGTTTTTATTAGCATTTTTCTTGTTAATTTGCCCTCATGTCTTCTGTTCATTTTTATTTTCTCTAATTTTGCTTTCCACCATGATTTGTGTGTTTGACCATCTGCTAATATTACATTTTGTGTCTGTTTCCCAGTAGGGCACTAAACTTTGGCACAAACAGTTAGAAATAATTTTAGCCTTGTTGTTGTTGCTGTTTTTGAAAATCTGAGTGGTACCATAGCATTTGGTGAAATATTAGTGGAAGTGAGTCAGTCGTCATTCTTAAAATGTCCTGTTTTCAGGGGAAGCAGCAACCACAGAGGACCAAACCCAGATCAGAACCAGAGAGCAATGACCCTAGGCACAAGCCGTAAGTTCATTCTGCCCTGAAAAGAATGCAAACGGTATTAAGTGACCCCAAAAAGATTTTGAACACTTAAGTGTCATTGCATTAGACATGGAATATCAAACCAAGTGGCATGTGGAAACAAATGACGCAAGACTTTTCTTTAGAAATATCTTCCATTTTTGCCATTTAAAAAAAAAAAAATCTAGGTTTGCTGTGCTTGTTTGTAGAGCTGCATATTTTGGCCAACATTGTTTCATTATATACATCTGATAAAATCTTCACTTCTACAGTTTTACTGTAATAAGAGGTTCATCAGACTGTCATGCTCTACACGTATCTAACAGTGTTTTGAAGACGGATGAGGTAACTGTGTGTATGTTTCTCCAGCAAAGCGTCGGATGGAGAGTTCGAGGTGTACCTGCAGAGTGTGAAGGCTCAATCTGAAGCATTTCGTGGAAACAGTCAGTTCCCATTAACACATTAAAATTAGAATATTATCAGAATACATTAATTTAAATGAAAATATGAATCTCTAAATGCTAAAATCTGTATCAACCGTGTCTGTGTTAAGGACTCAGCTCTGAGACGAATGTGGTGACCCCAAACACCGAGAGCAGCTGGGACTTCACCAGTAAGACTGACGCCACATCACTGGACCTGGAGTGGGAGGATGAGGAGGGTGAGTGACTGCACAGAACTGTGATAACATTTGCTTCCTGCATTCAGTAATCATTTGAGCACTATACACACTATAAAGGAGTATTATTTTTAAAGTGCTCCTATTATGGTTATTACCTTTCATGTAGAGTGTAATATATAAGGCCCTATGATTTCCGCAATTTGGAAAAAGCGGACGGAATTGCGGAATCCAGTCATAAAAATGGAATTGTATAACGCGCAATGTCATGGAATTTGTCAAATTTTTGATGAATAATTAAAAAGTAGGTCAGCACACTTAAATCACATCACAATATAGACTAGTGTCTGAATATTAAACCGCAAAAAGACTATTTAAATATGAATCCTGCTCGTTCTGCATCTCTGTGTGAATGAACCACACACACACTGAGGCACGCGTGACGCTCGCTGTGTTTTCAGCCTTTGCCGCCTCACTATATAAGGACATGAATGCATGAACTTAATCTCCAGAGCCACACTGAGAGTCACTTCACAAGCTTTTTACGGTTTCATTTGAGAAAAACTATCGTCATATCATAAGCACACAGAAACCCAAAGGTCTTCACGGCAACCTGTCAAAATAAAAGTTTGGTTTAACTTAAAGAAATTGTGACAGAAATATATCATTGTTGTACAGTAGAATTTAGCTACATCTCAGTGTAATAATAATACTAACACTAATAATAATAAATTATTAAAACTTTATTTTTTAAGGAATAATCACAATCTTTTTTCTTTTTTTTTAAATGGCATGCACTGATACATTTTGCATAGGGATATGTATTAGAGCAAATAGGGTTCATATAATCCATGTGTCATTTACTGTAATTAATTAATTTGTGGCATTACACAGGAATGAACCGAATGGGTCCTGCATGGGAGCGTTCCAAAACAGAGGAGGACATTTTACGGGCGGCGCTCCGTCCTGGCGGGAAACAGCTGGACAGCGGCCCCACCTCCACCTCTGAGGACTCCAATGCTCTGGAGTGGGAGAACGACTTTGTCAGCGCACATCCTGAGGACAATGGTGACCATGGCGATGAGGACTTTGAGGGATTTGTCAATCCAGTACTGGACACGCCCACTGAGGAGGCGGAGCATAAGGCCAGCTCTGACCAGCAAGAGAGATAGTCTACGGCAAGAGACAGTGAGACTACAGCAATTTCAAATGCCTCAATCCAATTCAGTGTGATGTGACTGCGGACGGTCAGTTCAAATTAATGTATTAAATGAAATTCAGAGTAATAGAAAAAGGAACAGAAATGCTTTTTATGGTTTATACTTTGTCATTGGTGAATATCATGAAAATCGTCATATTTTATCCCAAAAAAAATAAAAAAATATGAGAATAATTTTATATATATATATATATATATATATATATATATATATATTATCTAGCATTATGACATTCTCACTACTACTTTGATGTAGGTTTTATTTTGATGTAATTTTAATTTTCAATATTTTTACTGATGTCGGTATTATATGGAAGCTTGTTTCCGCCACTAAATAAAAAAGTAAAAAGGTAATTGTGACTTTCTCGCAATTCTGACATTATAACTTGCAGTTGCGAGTTTATTTCTCGCAATTGTCTTCTTTTCTCAGAACTGAGAGAGAAACTCACAATTGTGAGAAATAGTCACGATTGTGAGATGGCAATTCTCACTTTTTCTCGCAATTCTCACTTTTTCTCGCAATTGCGTGTTATAAAGTCAGAATTGCAAAATATATACATGGAATTGGACTTTAGAATTCGCAATTGAGTTTCTATAACACAATACTGACTTTAGAACTCGCAATTGCGAGTTTATATCGTGCAATTCTGAGGGGGGGAAAAAAGTCAGAAAGTCGCAATTACCTAATTACATAAGCTTCCATAGTATTACAATAAAAATACTGTGATACAAGAATTTCTAACTTTTAAATCAGCATAAATTAGAGTCAATGCAATAAATGCAGCCATGATATATAATTATCTAGTATATAAATTTCTCAATTTCAAATGTGGCTTATTATGGGGTTTTTTTGGGGGTTTTTTTGCATTGTGGTAATGAGAACTGGGTGGGAAATGTGCTCAGTGGTCACAGTCTTTGTGGATCTAACAGAATGCTTCATTTTCTTCATGCAAAATATAATTTCATTTGGGATGAAATATGACCTGGACATGTTCGTGACCGGTTTCATGAGATTCACTCCATTAGGTCACAGATTCATTAGGATTTGTGTTCCATATGTTAATTTACTCTGGTTTATTTTTATTCGTTTCATTTGATAACTGGGTGAGAAATGTCTTGCGTTCGTTCAGCCTTATTTCAGAAGTTTTCATTAAAGAACTGAATCAAGTGCAATTTTAGAAGATGAGGGAAATTTTACAGGACCATCATAATTTTTCTTTTGCATGGTTATGATAACACTTATATCAGACATTGTGATATAACAGATGTGTGACTGTCAGGGAATGTGGCCTCTGGTATGATGCATATGAGACACTGGACAGTTTGAAGAAAAAGACCTTTTGACTAAAATTTTTCTTCCTTGAGTGTAAAAAAAAAAAAAAAAAAATGCATTGGAACACATTTAAATTCCATAAGTGCTATTAAAATAGTCACTGATTATCTGCCTGTATGTGTCTGGGTCAAAGGGTGGTCGACACTTCTTGGAAATAGCTAGTGTAAACAGCCAGCTCTTTAAACTCTGCATTTTTGGACAAAATGGATCTGAAAGAGGGGAAAATACTTCATGGTGTAACATGGATCGTCATATTCTACCTCTGGTTTTGATAATCCTGATGTTATTGAATGAATTCATGGTGTCTTACTGTATCTAAAAAGGATCAATGATTTGATGTGCGTATCTTTCGGGAACATGTACAAGTTGTTTCACAATGAAGTCAAAGAAATATAATTTTGCACAAAGAAAATAAGGCATGTTTTTGGCATAGATTGTGACAATATTTTCATGAATTCTTATTCTTATATATAACATTCTTTTTCCTGTGACGTAAAATGTCTCATTTCACAAAATCACAATGGCCCAAAAATATGCTTATATTTTCTTTTATAGTATATCTTTTTTTTTTTTTTTTTTTCGATTTAATTTTGGGGTGAAATATGACCCAAATACATTTTTGTGACCATATAGACGCCATATTAAGAAAGAAAGAAAGAAAGAGAGAGAGAAAAAAATATATATATATATACTTTGTCATTTAATTTTATTTTAAACAAGGCTGTGAGGGATAGATGTCTTTACATTGGTACACTGTATAAAGGTCCTAGATCATGTAATTTTAACAACTTGCAACTTTTAAAACTTATATTGAGTTTTTGTTGATTTAAAGTTTTTCTCAGAAAGACATTTTGTCAGCTGAACAATGGAATTGTTGTTAAACAATGTGATCCATTAAACGCACTGTATTTCTATCCCTGAGAGACTTTCTTTCCTGTCAAAAATTAAATATGGCGTCTAACCTGACTAAGGTCTATAGCGGAACATCAAGGGACTTAATTGATAATGGTATTAGCATCTTGTTTTTTTTCTTTCTGTCTGCCATGAACAGGATGAACAACCTCTTCCATTGACCCCCATAATTCCCTCAAATTCTGAATTCAACCTAATGCTTTATTGAATTCTGATCTGTATATAATGGATTGTAAAGCAGACACTAAAGGCCTTTAAGAGAAGTGGAGACTCGAGTCTGATGCAATGGCGTCTGTAATCTAGTTGTAGGTCTCTGAGGGCTGATGTGTAGAACATCAGCGCACACAGGAACTTCTGTACAGCACAATCATGTCACGTTATTTTCTTATTCTACCAGCACACATCAAAAGAAATGTATTCATGTCATCAGAATGTAAAGTATGTATGATTAATGCAGTGTTTGTTGTTGATTTCCCCTGTTGTCTGTTGACCATGTAACTCGTCCTGTTTGAAGAGTTTGGGAGCATTACAAAGATACATGAATGTTTGTCTTACCAGTCACAATTAAATAGGTACAAGTGATTGTAAATAATATGTAGCTGCTTTGTGAAATGAAGACATTTGAAAATGCAGCCCCATCTGTGTTTATGGTGGCATATTTAATTATGTAAATGACCAATGGGTTAGTAGCTTTAACTGATACCCAAATGGAAACACTGTTACCAGGCCTTATGCATTATGAGAAATGTGTATATTGAAATAATATTGGCTGTTCTCAATTTAAGGGAAAAAAAAAAAAAAAAAAATAGATGCTGAACATTCCATGAAAGGCTCTGGACTCACATTTCCAAAGCGCTTCCGAACTCTTCAACAGCTTAAACTTGCACAATTTGTTGAAATGTTTCCTTGTGTTGGAGGACCTTTAAATTTCTTTTTACAATTCTGATTGTTTGTGATGAACCTGTCATAATTCAAATAAACTGAACATAATTACAGTTTTTATTATCCAGTCTACAGAACATAAGACCTTGGGTTAGATCAGACTGCTAATAAACAAATAGTGATATTACACCTGTCTGTTTGCATTTCTATGAGGGAAAATTAATTTGATGTTACATGTTGGTCTGTTTAAGTTGGGGACACAGGGTGTATGGTATATTATTTCCCCCTAAGTTTGTCTTCTGTATTTTTTCTTCTGTACTTAAAAATGGTATTTTAATTTCCTTTTAATCTCACACCTTTTCTGTTTCGGTCTTTACTCAGGTTATGTTTGGTTTTCATTATTAGTTCAGGCCAGTGGTGAGGCCAGAAATCTTAAAGTGGGTGGACCTCTATTTTTTGTCAAATATATATATATATATATATATATTTGACAAAAAATAGAGGTCCACCCACTTTATATATATATATATATACAGGTGCTGGTCATATAATTAGAATATAGAAAAAGTTGATTTATTTCACTAATTCCATTCAAAAAGTGAAACATATTATATTCATTCATTACACATATATTTCATTACACATATATATAGACTGATATATTTCAAATGTTTATTTCTTTTAATTTTGATGATTATAACTGACAACTAAGGAAAATCCCAAATTCAGTATCTCAGAAAATTAGAATATTACTTAAGACCAATACAAAGAAAGGATTTTTAGAAATCTTGGCCAACTGAAAAGTATGAGCATGTACAGCACTCAATACTTAGTTGGGGCTCCTTTTGCCTGAATTACTGCAGCAATGCGGCGTGGCATGGAGTCGATCAGTCTGTGGCACTGCTCAGATGTTATATACGAGCCCAGTTTGCTCTGATAGTGGCCTTCAGCTCTTCTGCATTGTTGGGTCTGGCATATCGCATCTTCCTTTTCACAATACCCTATAGATTTTCTATGGGGTGACGGTCAGGCGAGTTTGCTGGCCAATTAAGAACAGGGATACCATGGTCCTTAAACCAGGTACTGGTAGCTTTGGCACTGTATGCAGGTGCCATGTCCTGTTGGAAAATGAAATCTGCATTGGTCAGCAGCAGGAAGCATGAAGTGCTCTAAAACTTCCTGGTATATGGCTGCATTGACCTTGGACCTCAGAAAACACAGTGGACCAACACCAGCAGACGATATGGCACCCCAAACCATCACTGACTGTGGAAACTTTACACTGGACCTCAAGCAACGTGGATTGTGTGCCTCTCCTCTCTTCCTCCAGACTCTGGGACTCTGATTTCCAAAGGAAATGCAAAATTTACTTTCATCAGAGAACATAACTTTGGACCACTCAGCAGCAGTCCAGTCCTTTTTGTCTTTAGCGCAGGTGAGACGCTTCTGACGCTGTCTGTTGTTCAAGAGTGGCTTAACACAAGGATTGCGACAGCTGAAACCCATGTCTTGCATACGTCTGTGCGTAGTGGTTCTTGAAGCACTGACTCCAGATGCAGTCCACTCTTTGTGAATCTCCCCCACATTTTTGAATGGGTTTTGTTTCACAGTCCTCTCCAGGGTGCGGTTATCCCTATTGCTTGTACACTTTTTTCTACCACATCTTTTCCTTCCCTTCACCTCTCTATTAATGTGCTTGGACACAGAGCTCTGTGAACAGCCAGCCTCTTTTGCAATGACCTTTTGTGTCTTGCCCTCCTTGTGCAAGGTGTCAATGGTCGTATTTTGGACAACTGTCAAGTCAGCAGTCTTCGCCATGATTGTGTAGCCTACAGAACTAGACTGAGAGACCATTTAAAGGCCTTTGCAGGTGTTTTGAGTTAATTAGCTGATTAGAGTGTGGCACCAGGTGTCTTCAGTATTGAACCTTTTCACAATATTCAAATTTTCTGAGATACTGAATTTGGGATTTTCCTTAGTTGTCAGTTATAATCATCAAAATGAAAAGAAATAAACATTTGAAATATATCAGTCTGTGTGTAATGAATGAATATAATATACAAGTTTCCCTTTTTGAATGGAATTAGTGAAATAACTTTTTGATGATATTCTAATTATATGACCAGCACCTGTATGTGTGTGTGTATATATATATATATATATATATATATATATATATATATATATATATAAATATACTAAACAAGATAATCGTTCTGACAAAATTATAATTGCTGCAGTCTATTTAAAAATATTAAATTTGAATTAATTATTCTAAAAAATATGTTTAAATAGATGATTCAAGAATTCACTCATAAAGTCCAGTTTCATTACTGGACAAATGAGCATTTTTGAAGGAATCTCTTGAACAAATGATTAAAATTTGTAGAGTTACTGTCATAATGGTGTGCGGGAAGGACATATAGGACAATAGCCTACTGAACCTTAAAGCTCAATTTAATTGTCATCATTGTCATTACACACAGGTGGCTATGTTACTGTAGAATAAATTGTTACTGTAGTATAAATAATCACTGTAAAAATGAAGCAAACCGACACACACAAGCTATTTATACGAGCGACTTGTGTAGGCCTACGGTGACGCACGCTGCGTAGAAACTGCTGCTGTCGCTATTCTGGAAAGCTGAGTTTACCAGCACGAAATATAAACATATTGTTATATGTATTTTTAATAATCCATTTTTTTCAAATTATATATAGGCCTTCACAACATGTATGATTAATTCCAGACCAAAGTAGTGTCTGGAAATAAAAGGAAATATTCTGGCACCATTTGATTGGATGGGCCAGTGTCACCCTGGCCCTTATGTAGCCTCGCCACTGGATCAGGCTTCTTTTCAGAAAGGGCTCTCTGGTGTGTTATCAACACTTTTAACATAGTAGTTTCTTTCAGTTATTTAGTCATATTACCTTTAATAACTATTAAACTTTTAAATTATTAAACATATTAAACATTAACCTTTTGTTTTTCTTTTTTTGTAAAATTATATATATCTTTCTTGCCTGTTCATGTAGCACCATAATTACGATCTGGCAGTAATATTGTGCCCTTCCATGGATTTCTTTCATGATAAATAATAGCTTTCAGATTGAGTCAAAATGTCAATGATCATAATGTGAATGACACAGACTGTAATGGCACAAATTAAACTGCAGGTGGCGGTATAGTTTCATGAATAAAATCAATGAATGAAACAAAGTACATGGACGCCAATTGCTTCGGACATCCACAGAGTTTAAATTTGCTACATTTATATGCTACAAAGTTAATGAATATTATAATACATTATTAAATGTTCCGATATATACAGATATAATAGTATCTAACTTTGTGTAAATCAGTTAAAGGCAGTTTATTCTGCATGCTATCGAGGGTCATCGATTGGAGGTCATAGTGTTTACTATTTTCTTACAAGCACAATGATACAGGGATTTAGTCTCTTTCACAAGATGAAAGCATCAGCCCAGGGGAAAGAGCTTTGAGGTAAAAATAAATTGCTCCTTTTCTCTCCTGTCTGCAGCTCCAGCTCCAGCAACACACGCTCAGAAGGGAAACCAAAATGAGTAAGATATACGACACACAGAGAGAGGAAGAGAGAGAGACTAACTGCCATTAATGCTCTTATTTGATCAATAGCGTCGTTGTGGTCTAATGAAATAAAACCGACGTCAGTTTCAGTAACAAATAGTTTATGATCTGTTCTTCATTTCATCCAAATGAAGGGGGGGATGTTCTGGTAGAGATAAAAACGTGTTACGCTTTCTAATTTCCGGCTGTTGAAAATGACTAATGGTTTAACAGTGATGTTAAGGAACTAAGGCACCTGAATGAGGGCATTGGTGGCATTGCATATATGTTTACTTTTTGACATTTATTATTGAAGACCACAAATTGTTAAAGGGATAGTTCTGCAAATTTTCTTCAATTCTGTCATAAATTGCCCACCCTTTTGTCATTCTAAACCCACTTTTTTCATCATGAAAGATGTGAGGCAAAAGATGGGCAAGACTTTCAGCAAATAACAACCTAAATTTTATGTTTTAAAGCTGATGTTTTTGTTTGTTTGTTTTTGCTGGTGACTATTGCAGATTCAGTTTCATGCCAACTTTAACTTTGAGCAGGATTCAATTTACTAACTAAGAAAGTTTCAGTGTTTTGTAGGCTATATGGCAGCCATTGCTACAGTCAATTCCTAGCGACGCATTACATTAGCCTCTAGATGCAATAATATAAGCCATATAATGCTGACAGAATAGTGCGCTCAGCTATAGAATAAGCCAGGCAACAACAGCAGTTATGGATTTTAAGATTAAGATCATATCTGTTTAATAGATAGCTTGGGGGCACACAAGCGATATAGTCAAATTATAATGAATACATATTGTATTTCTATTGGACTGTGTCTGTGTCTGTGTTTGTCACCTGGGTTGTGAGTGTGACAGGAAGAGAGAAACCCGTACACCGCGATGCAACACTGGACGCGGCAGCATGCGTGTCAGAAATGTAATGGAACGCTGTCAACACTATGTTTTTGACACGATGTGATGCTCGCGTTCGGCCCACACAGGGTCAAAGAGATTCATCGAAGATGAAATATCAAGCAGGATCTCAGTGTGACGCTGTATTCACACGGGGCGTCGGCGTTAACGCATCTCATTTACTTTGAAAGCGTGACGTCATGTATTGTCGAACTGAATTGCGGCAACACAGGCGTCAGCCAATCAGATCACAGTGGGGCGTTCACACCAGACGCGACTTGCACGAATAAATCGCGCTATTCGCGCGTAGTTGGACACTTGAACATTTTGAGTTTACTCGCTTCATTCGCGCGTGAAATTCACTTCACAACAGACGCGAATTCGTGCCATGAGAGGGGCTTCTGCCAGGCGGCTCGTCTCGTTTCTGCACACTTCCTCTGAATAAACACATCAACTTGTCAATGGGAAAGTAGTTGTAAAATATGCTCAATTTGCCGGCTTTAGCTAGCTTGTAGTCTCAATATGTGTATATTGGTTAACGCGGCACGAATATTCGCTTTTTCAACTCGGCGATTCGCGCGAATCATGCGTCAAACGCCCGAAACGCTCAATTCGCGCCGCAGGATGTCTATTCACGTCTTTGCATTGACTTAACATGTAAATCACTTGCGCTTAACACTTCATTCGCGTCTGGTGTGAACGCACCATAAAGTGACCAGATTTTTAAATGAAAACACTCCTATTTAGTGGTAAAATAATCATTGAAATCTCACATTATTATTACATACGAATTGAAAAACGGGGACAAAACATTTTGTATGTTTTTGTTTTTTTATTGTTGTGGGTTTCTAATTCAATTAAATATTAGAAAATGAATTGCTGTAATTCTAATTCAGTTATTTTCAACGATGCACAGAGGACATTAAGTGGCAAAAAGGTTAACAGAACAGAAAAAGGAACTACATCAGCTGATTTCATAGCATCTTAAATGTGCACTCAAAAATATTTATGTCTAAATTTAAGTTTTATGTATTTGAATTAAATTTAAAAAAATCATCCATTTGAATTGCATAGTTTTATCATAACTGATAAACTTAATGCGATTAATATTCGTCAGGCATACATAAATGATTAAAAATTTTGAATGATAAAAGTTTTATGTAATAAAATGCCCATGTTAAATTAACACTGCCTAGTGTTCATGTGTGTGCATACTACAGAGTTAAAAGTACCATTGAAGCAGTGTTGGAGTTAATGAGCTAATTAAGTGATGACTGAGCATTAGTGATGAACATTAGTCAGTTCTAGTTCTTGTTGTTTCCGTTTCCTTCAGTGATTCTGCTAGTTAACAGCAGGTGTTTATCACTAATGCTCAATCATCACTTAATTATCTCATTAACTCAAACACTGATTCAATGGTTCTTTAACTCAGTAGTGTGCACACACGAACATCAAGCAGTGTTGATTTAAGGGCATTTGGCTTTGTACTATTACATAAAACCTACCTATTTTATTTACATATGACTGACAAATATTAATCATGTTAAGTTTATCAGTTTGTTTATTTTAAAACTATGTAATCCAAATGGATAAAAAAAAATATGTAATTCAAATACATAACACTTAAATTTAGACTGAAATATTTTTGAGTGTGAAATAGAAGGAATAATGTTAAATGTAAACATATTTACAATGAAAATGCACAAAACAAAATGCTCAGTCCCACATTGTGATCAGTTCATTTCACTAGTAATTGTGTGATCAGTTCATTTCACTAGTAAAAGACGTAATTGTAAAACCTAGTCTGCATATTTCTCAGATAAATGTTTTTTTACAGGATTGCTCTGTCTTTGGCCAGTTTCTCCATAAACTCCTGGCAGGGGAGGTTGAAATTTGTCCTCACAGTAAGCATGGCTTTGATGGTACAAACAGTGAATCTGTTTCTCAATGCTGTCCATGTATCGTTCATCAAAGAGAACACTCTCTCGACTGGTGCATTACTTCCTGGCAAACACATGACAACTGATGACAAGACCTCAGCTGCAATTTCCTCTGCTGTTTCCCCTTTCAGTTCAATAAAATCCAGCAGTTTTGTTTCCATAGATATGCTACCATCATATATCTTACAATATCTGACAACCACTGGCAGCAGCTTGATGTGTCCATGGTTAGACGCATCAATGGACAGGGACACATATTCAACCTGTTCTAGGTCCTGTGTTACCAGAGAAGTTGCCCAGAGTGCAAACACGTTACTTACAATAACTTCATATTTTGTCCTAGAACATGTTAACTTTGGCTCATAGAGCTTCCGTGTCAGCAGTGCTGTGCAGTCCATTGATCTATAACTGTGATTGTGATGCATAGTGTGGTATGCAAAAACATCCTCCTTCACAGCTAAATCATATTCTTGTTGAGAGGGCTCTACCTTCTTAAAGAATGTGGTTACTGAGGGCACACCAGCACGGGCAGTCAAAGAGACTCTATGTTTTTTTTGTCTGCTGATGCTCTACCACTGCCGTTCTCCCTCCACTGGCAGCTGAAAACGAAGAATTGCAAATGGTGCAATGAACCATTGTATCATCCAGACCTGGGCCAAGAAATGGAAAATCTCTCATCATGTTGTCTTAAAAATGGCATTTCCGTATCTTGGAAAGGGCCATGGTCCTTCCTCTGCCTGCTCTTGGTCAAAATATCAGCAACAATCTTCTTATTCTCTTCTAAAAAGGCTTCTCCTCTTATCTTTTCTCCTCACATGTCCTTTTTTTAATTTCACACCTTCATTCTCCTTCCTTAACCTGACACATTCAAATTAAATGGGTTAACGTAACATTTCCTTCAGCATTCAGTATGTACTATATCAGGTCCCTTGGAGTAGGGTGGGGGTGTGGGAATACAAGGTGGCAACAAATATAAAAATTAGGGTGGCAGGGGCACAGTTATACAATATTGTACTTGTTATTATTAATTAGTATTATACTATTGTGATTAGTAGTGAATAGTAACCATTGCAAAATAATCAAAACTCTATTATGACAAAATAACATAAAAAAATACAAATACATTACACAAGTACAACAAATATGAAAACATGACAAATATACTGTATTTGCCATATTTAACATTTTCTAATTGTATTTAATATTTTCATTTTTAACGAAATTTAAACATACTGTATACAGCTGTTACAACTATTAATTAAAACTTTTAAAATGTCTTTTAATGTTTGCGTTTTATTTCACCATCCCTAATTAGGCTTAATATTTTACATTTTAGGCTCATTTGGAGCACAGATGTCCTTTATGCAAATGGAATAGCTGCAAGTGTAATTGTTTAGATGAATATTATTTTTATTTGTTCATATCTTTGTGTACTTTGACCCACGTGACAGATGAGAATTCTGCGTTGTGACAACGGCACTAACGTTAGCGGGAAAGTTTGAAATTGTGTGCAAAACAATCCCGCACCCTGTTCAGGCCTTGTTAGTACATACAAATCGTATTACTTTAATTTAACATTTTTAGTTAGTAGTACCTTTATAACTCGATAACTTTGATGATATTTGATGAAAACTTGATTGATAACTTGATAATGTGGTCTCGTGTCTCGTCGAAAATTTATCATGGCTATTAAAGCAGCGGGGCGCGACCAAGTAATCAGTGTAGCTCGCAGCCCCCTCTGTTGGTGAAAATAATTACTACATGATTGCTCTGGTACTCTGCAGTCTGCAGGCTATATTGATCAGGCTTTTTACCGTATATTTGCAGGTTGTTTTGATTGAGCGTGCTGTAAAACGGGGACAGTTCCAGTCGGGGACAGACCATCAAAAACCGGGACTGTCCCCGGCAAACGGAGAGGTCTGGTCACCCTAGATCACAAACGCTAGCCAATTGTGTTCCTGCAACACCGAAAAATAATGTGATTGGCTTTTGTCATTATGACGGTCGCGTCAGCGCAAGCTTCAGACATGCCCTCCGTCAAGCGTTGAATGCAGTGTGTGGCCTTCCCTTTATTTACTTACTTAAATCCTAGGTATATATGACTATCTTCTTTCAGACAAATGCAATCATAAATATATTTAAAAATATCCATAGTCCTCCAAGGTTTGTAATGGTTGTGAATGTCATTCTTTTATGTGAATCCACTGGCAACTGAAAACGAAGAATTGCAAATGGTGCAATGAACCATTGTATCATCCAGACCTGGGCCAAGAAATGGAAATTCTCTCATCATGTTGTCTTAAAAATGGCATTTCCGTATCTTGGAAAGGGCCATGGTCCTTCCTCTGTCTGCTCTTGGTCAAAATATCAGCAACAATCTTTTATATATTATATTTAAAACTATAAATTCAAATAACTAGCTTCCAGTGGAAAACCGTACGCAGAATGCACAAGTCGTTTTGCGGTGGAAGAGTATCTTTTGACCTGACGCACAATGTAACGACGATCGCGGAGGCGCAGAGGATAGAGCAAAACAAATCACCGGTCAGGATTATAAGTCTAAAACGATAATTTTTAAAGAAAAATGTCAAAGGATTTCAATATAAGAGAAGAGGAGCTTAAATTTGTCGCACAGCCCTATTTGTTTGAACCGTGAGAGGCGTCTAAACTTACGATACTCCTACATCCTGCGTCATACATTGTGTCAGAGGATTACTCATTTGCCGCAAGTCGACTCTGCTCAATCTGCATTCGGTCGTCAACCGGAAGCTAGTTATTTTAATTTATAAAGTTTTAAATATAGATATTTTTCTTACAAAAACGCATCGCTTTGCTTCAGAAAGCCTTCATTAACCCCCTGGAGTCATATGGATTACTTTTTTATGCATGGATGCATTATTTTTGGCTTCAAAACGCGGCACCCCATTCACAACCATTATGAACAGGGGTGTACATAAGTGGTGCGCAGGTGTGCATGCGTGGTAAAAATAAAGGATGCACACCAGAAAACATGGAGGGAAGCGCTTTTGAGTACCAACATTTTTGGGGACCGGTTCACAGGGACACGTTTACTTACTGTCAACATATTTCACATCATAATAATAGGCAAAAAATGAACAATTAAACTGATGCTGGTTAAACTCCATCTATACACAGGATAGAATCAGCAACTTTTTTCGACAGATCCCGCCCCCCATGAAGTTCTAATATGTATCAAACTGGCTCAGTCTTGCACTTCCGACAGTGTGCTGGCATATGGTGCTGTTGTGCACCATGAATCCTGAGTTCAAGTCCAGGCTCGTGGACTTTTCCGGATCCCATCTGCCTTCTCTCTCCAATTTTGCTTCCTGGACTAGGATTTTTCTCCATCTCTGGTAAGATAGCAATCATAATGATAAGTGTGTTCTTCCGTTAATCTGTGATCCGTACGGATAAGGCCCAACGGTTCGGCACACATGTGATTCATGGATTAACTGCTAAGTTTAACCATCATAGAGTGAAAGTTTATCATTTGGATGTGTTTTGTCTCAAACGATTTTATAGGCGAAAATCGGGACTCGCAAAGCGCACGCATCTAGAGAGAGAGAGAGAGGCGCATTTCAGACAGCGCTCAGACACCAAATTGATTCCTCTTTTGCATTTACTTTCGCTCGAACAGACACAAAATTATGTCAAAATACCTGTCTCTGCAAATATTCTCTCGGTTATGTCATTAGCAAACAGTTGAAAGAAACCGGATGCGTGTCAGTATATTCAGTCCGTGCGTGCATTCCCTCCTAAAGTGACAGCAGCCTAATATTCTTGCTGTTGTCTGTGCTATTAATGTTATTAAAATAAATAAATAAAAAACATCATTATCATCATCTACCATGTTTGAGAGAAAAGAACTTAGGATGCATTTAGGGTGAGTAAATCATGGGATAATTTTCATTTTTAGATGAACTATCACTTTAAGAATCAAAAGAACATGTTTTTAACGAGATTGTGCATTCAGGTCCAGTGTTCTTGCCTCAGCTCTTTTTAAAGATTAATCAATATTGATAATGAATTTATGTTCCTCTTGGAACATAAGGAAGGAGTGCTGCTGAAGGTAAAAGGCTTAGTAATGCTACTGTAAAGGAGTGATGTTTGGGCCTTTGGGTTTTTGCTGATGTCTGTGGGCTTTAATAACTGAGATTTATTATGATGTCTGAAGTCAGACATTCTCAGTTTCATTCTCATTCTCATTCTGTTTCATTCTATGGTACTGTATGAAATATTGATGGCCCCATAATCCACCCAAGTGTAGGAGCATAAAGAGAGCCAGCTGTGATGGCCGAGAGGTTAAGGCGTTGGACTCGAAATCCAATGGGGTTTCCCCGCGCAGGTTCGAATCCTGCTCACAGCGATCTGGTTTGACTCTTTGATGAATGCTTGTGGACGGCAAGTAGGCGTAGTTCCACAGCCGTCCGCGACGCATTCAGCACACATAGCGTTTCCATTACAAATGCGATGTGGTCGCATGTGTCTCTTGACAGCTGGTTCAGTGATCTTATCACAAAACGTTTAGACCTTTTGAACCTGTATTTAGCCCTGACCATTGTGATTGGCTCATCAAAAACGCATCTTTGGACGATGGTAGCAGGGCTATAGAGACAGAGCGCAACACATCATAATCTAATATATTATTTTAGGTCCTTCTTCTGTTAATGACCACAAATGACTACTATTAGTCTACATTTCTGATGGGAGCATATGTAAAAACATTTGAAATTGTGAAATAACCCATATAGAATCACATTGCGTGGACTCTAGTCTGCTGTAATGTCCCTGTATCCTTCCTGGTTGTCATGGCAGTGTTCTGACGTGTATTTCCAGCTCAGTGATGATTGTTCCTGCAACTTTTGTAAATAGAAACATCAAAGATAAATGAATGCAGAAGTCTAATATCACAATTAAAAGCTCATTTAATGTTTTGCATTTAAATAATCTGCAATTTTCAGGCACTAATGATGCAAGACCTGTTCAAAACATAGTTGCTTAATTACAGATAGACATATTTAATGTCCTTATATGTCAACAGATGTATTAATGCACAAATGCATCTAAATACTTTACCAAACCCCAGTATTAGTAAATTACATTGATTACTACATTAGATAATCTATATATACTCCATATTGATTACTATTAGATTATTACATTGGTTCTTTACACTTGGTTATTTTAAGAAATGTTTACTGAAAGGTTCTGTGGGGAACCAAAAAATGATTCTTCTATGGCATTACTGCAAAAACCCTCTTTTGGAACTTTTATTTTTAAGAGTGCAAGAACCATTTTGGGTTCCCCAAAGAACCTTTTTTGTCATAGTTCATAGTGGGTAGAACCTTTTAATAATTTGAAGAACCCTTTTCCATTATAAAGGACCTTTTGTGCAGTGGAAAAGTTCCGAATTCTTCATGAAACCACAGATGCCAAAAAAAGACAAAAAGACTTGTTAGTTGAGCGTTAGTTGAGCCCGCACTGGTTGAGCTCTGACTGAGAGATCAGATCCAGTAGGTACCGCACTGAGTGTGTGCTCTGAGTGCACAGCATTATTCAAGACTCAAGAGAGTTCAAAGATGAAGGCCATGACATGGTAGCTATATATAGAACAGACTGCTGAAAGTCAAGAGCTTTTTATTTTTCCGCCCAGAGAGAGAGAGAAAAGAAGACAGACAGCTAGGCTATCTCTTAGGGTCTAAAGGCGAGAAAACAAGGGGAACTTTCATCCTGCATACAGTCACAATGAACATTAGAAGTAGGCTATTTATATTTATGAAGTTTAAAGCAATTGCCATCAGCAGGTCAGATTCTCATTCTTCTAAAGCACTTGGGGAATTATTTGGTCTAAAAACACAGTCCAGGTAATGGTTATTATTTTAGGGCAGGTTTTATATTTTTAGTGTTACACTGTACAGAATATACTGCCAACAATTTTTCAAAATAATTGTTCCATTATAATAAACAGTATGCTACATTGTTCTACATTAGTGATGTTCGATTCTTAAACGAATCGTTCTTTTGAACCGATTCTCAGGAAGTAATCGGTCGAGCCGGTTCACTAATTGAACTGATTTGAACTTTAGTTCTGGGTTGATGACGCAAGACGCACAGCCGAAGTAGCACGTCCAACTCAAAAAGAACCAAATGAGCCAGTCCAACTGACTGTCGAAGTTTGCCGAGGATTACCGAGGACTCAAAAAGAACTTACCGATGAGTTTGATGATACAATACAAGCCTGAGGCACACATCGGAAATATGCTTATTATGACTACTGTTATTAAATAACATTTAATTAAAACTTGCAAAAACATTTCTGTTGAGAGATGTAAATACATTTTATTATGGTTTATTGTGCATGCAGATTATATTTTAAGCTGTATCATTGAGTTTATAAGACTGGTTTATTCTTTCTATAGGCTATACTTTAGACATGTAGAACATATCCGTGTTTGTGCATCAAATGTGTGCTGTAGCTGCAAATCTTATCCAAGATGTAGGCTACTCAATAATGGTCAGTCATATCCAACATAAAGGATTTATGAATAAAACTGTGACCACAATTAAGTGAATGAAAGGCAATAATCAGCAATATGTGTTCACACAAATAACTTTTTATTTGAATGTTTCAATATGCGTTGACACAAATGACTTTATTTGAATGTTTTATTGATATAACATGACAGTGAGTTGTTAGAAAATAAATGCATAGTGACATAATTTATGACGTCAGGAACCTATGAATTGGTTTTTTGAACTGGTTCATTGAGCCGGACTGTCCGAAAAGAACCGGTTCGCGGAAATGAATCGGACTTTGCATCACTATTCCACATGTTCACCTTGGAGAATTTTGTGTCATCCAGTGAGAGAGATAATCACTCTCTCAGTGGCGGATTGCTCTAGTCTCCTCCCCCTCCTGCACCAATCAGAATACTTGAGTACTCATTGACCACAGGTGCTTAGAGCTTATAAAGCTCCAGAGTAGTAGCAGTGTTTATAGGAGACTGATTCTTAAGATTCAGTTTTCTCATGGTAATATAATGTTTTACTTCTTTGATCACTCTACTCTCTGGGGTTTTGTTTTAAGTGGTTAAAGTTTGGACCTCACTTTGGGCTCCCCAGTGTGTGTTTGTATTCTCACAGCACCTTTAAAGTCCCAGCGAACCGGAAGTTGCAACACTTTTCTCCAGTGTTGTGACGTATTTCCAAGAGAAACAGAATATTGAATAGAGGGCAGGGTTTTACCTTAGCGCTCCTCCTCTCCATCTCTGGCTCATAGCAGACTAACGGTTGAAGAAGAGTGGTTTAAGCGTTTTCAACCCAAACCGTCAAACTGACGTCATCAGAGAAGGAGCGGAAGTAACTTTTTAGATTTTTATTTTTATAGATTACCACGACAAAATTTTTTTTTTTTCTGTGTATTAAATTGCATGGATTAATTGATCAACATAAGACTAGGAATATGCACTAACAAAGTTAATAGGGTCAATTTTGATTTCATGACGACTTTAAGGAAAATACTTTCTTTTGAGGTTGTTACTGGTTTCTCTTGGAGTTTTTCTCCACCTCATTTTATGTCAATCTAAATGACATGAGTACAGATTGTTGGAGAAAGAAAAGACTAGCAGACTAGAAAAATGGTGACCTGATCACCATACAGTATAAAAAATTTAAAAAAAGTCACCTCTAGACTGAGAATATTGCTTTTTCATATGAAAAGAGAAGAAGAAACATTATGTTTAATGTGTAACAAGCATACTATTCTGCTCCTCCTTAAGAGCCAGTTTATTAAATTAATTTCAGAGTGTTTTCTTTTAGGTGTTCTCTCTCCCAATGAAATTTCATCTCTCCCTTCCTTAAACTCAGTTGAAAACCCATATGTTACTCAAATATTGAAATATTTATGCGATCTGGCTCTTTCTTCTGAATGCCATCAATTCATGCAACGTTTGTTAGGAAAACAGTGGAAAAAGGCATAACAAATCTACTGCAATAAATCATTTCCCAAGCCTTTTCCAGAAAGGGGGAACGGATGCATCAAAGACATGCAAAGTCTGCCCACACCAACTGATCCAAACACAATAGAGATTTGTGAAAGTATGCTTGTCCTAGAACCAAAAGGTTTGTTTACTAGAAGGCAGATATACAAAAAAGAGAGAAATATGAAATTCCAAAAGTGACTTATATAACCCTCCACTGAAAGGCTTTCTTTTCAAAGTATTTACTTAAATGTTAATTAAAAAACCCTAATAATTTTATCATTTGTTTTTACGTAAATGATATTGCTCCAGGATTCAGAAAGCATTTTTTTATTTTTATTTTTTTATTTGATTTTATATAAAGTGTCTTGTTTTGTATTCATGTAGTATGTCTCTTTGTTAGGCTTTCGTTCTTTTAATTCAGTTCCGGTTGTTTCCTATCATTCATGGTGAAGTGTCCTTGGATACTTGATAGGTGCTATTGAAATATACATATTTATGATAGGAAGAACTCATAAAATTGATTTGATTCACATTCTATTGAAGGGAACATGAAGACAGTCATATGAAAGCAGCTTCCGTGTTCGACACAATTGTGTTGTTCTGCTCTCTCTATTGTTGCTCATATGACAGAGGAAGGCTGTTCTGGACTATAAATCACACACATATTCACAATCATGATGGACTCAATCATGACCACCCAGCCAAAAATAAGACGTAATCTATTCATTAGTGACAGACGGAGAGGAGGATGAAAAAATTGACTCTGAAACCAAGATTAAAGGTGAAACACATGCCTTCTAGGCTGAGTTTAGTAATGCTGATTTTTTTTTTTTTTTTTCTCAACATTGAAGTTAGTGGCTGATGGTCATGTTTTATTTTACTGTTGTGTAATTTTTGAAAATTTGTCATGTCACAACCTGTCCATGATGGCATCTGAATAGTTTGGTAAGTTCAAGTGGAAAGAAGTCTGTCTTGAGTTTGATTTGATGGCCTCTGATGTCAATGACAAAAGATTAGAGAATCGCTTTCTCCTCCCTTTTTAAAGCTGACAAGCCTGTTTATTAATTTAAAATGATTGCAAAGGCCATTTCATGCTGACTTTTTAAACTGATTTCCTGCTAAAACTCATGTTTGGGAACAATAAAACTGTCTGTGCACTGTTTGTGATGCATTTTATGTGTGCTGTACCAACCCTCAACATCTGGTGGCGCTGCAGTGTCAGTTTTATTCAGGTTTTCTTTTATAACAATCTCATTCAGCAGCTGCACTGGGTGATCACTTTTTCAGCTCAGCTTTGTTTGGGAACTAAAACAGTCGAGACATTTCCATCAGGATTCATTTAAGCCCGATGTGCACTGAGCTATTGGCCATGAAACGCACAAACCACAGCTCTGCTGAAGTGATCAAAACACTGCGATTCGCTCTGTGTTTATACTGTAGGATAACAGTGTTCAGTCGCACAAGTGCTGTAGAGAAACACCAGGGTAAGAATAGAATCGTCAACAAAGCAATAAGCATTACATAATGAAAGGATGAGTGAATGCGTTCAGTCTTTCTCTGAGCTCTAGATGGGTGGTCGGCCGTGCGGACCCACAGCGGGAAGATCTTCTTACGGCGTCTCTCTGGAGAGTCTCCTGCGCTATTCAGCTCCTTATCAGAACATCAGATGTTTACAATCTTATATTTCATGCAGCCAATTGGCATTTCTTTTCTTTTTTTTCTTTCTTTTTTTTTTTTTTTTGCTGCAAAGAGATAAAGATTACAGCATATAAATAGAGGGACTGAGAAAACAAAGAAAAAGTCTGGATTAATGCAACAAGACAAGCACAACATTAATATACTGTAGATAAAAGAAAGAAAGAGGCAGAAAGAACCAGGCTAATTCAGAAAATGGTTAAATGTAACAATAGTGTTATTCATAAAATCAGCATTGTTTTCGTTTTCATAACTCAAAGTTGGAATTTCCAAAAAATATATATATTTTTTTTTTCATTGGCTTTTGGATTTTTGCTAAAAATAAGCAATGTGACCAACAAAAGTTTCTTTTTTTTTTTACACATTTTGTTCATTATCATCTTAACAAATGAACAACTTTTATGAATTTTGAAGCTTAAATACAATCGCCAGAAGTAAAAATCTAAATGTGAGCTATAAACAAACTACACCATGGTCACAAGATTTCAGCGTCACCACCATTAAAGGGTTAGTTCATCCAAAAATAAAAATTCTGTCATTAATTACTCGCCCTCTTGTCATTCCAAACCTGTAAGACTTTCATTCATCTTCGGGCTTTTACTCCCTTTAAGCTTCCTACAACTCTTCCAGTCTTTATTTAAAAAAAAAAAAAAACATTTTTTGAGTTAGAATAGTTTGCAAGAGCATGATTATAAACACAATGAGGCTGTGAAAGTGACTAGTGAATAGATAACTACCTGTTTGGCTGATTACGTTTAATGTCCTTGACAACCTCTGTAGTCTCATTTAGCCACCTGTTAGCTACCAGCTTTTACTAGACAAGTAAAAGCTTTAAAAATCACAATTAAGAGAGTATTACTGATGTATTTCATGTTGTAGAATAAAACGTGAAAATATCTTGAGCTTGTGTTTCAGGCATTGTTTCAGGGGTTTAAAAACCCATTGACTTCAGGATGATGGAAACAAGAGTTTTTCCGAGTTTTGACCGACAAAAACACATCATCCCTGCAACACTCTATTCTTAAAGTCATGTGACTTTGCCATGTGACTATGCTGATTACTTTGCAAATTGATTTTGTGATTTTATTTTTCCTATAATTTGAAATTCGCAACTCTGATGGAAACATGCGACTGATGAGTAAAAGTTCCTACAGCGCAAACATTTGTGCAGAGAGCTACTAAATTCCTGGTATTGTTTGCTAAAGTACTTCTTTTTTTTTGACAATCGAATGCTTGCAATGTCAATGGCAGAGTTGCCATTTTGTGCACATGTTCTGAGCAACAGACAACGAAAAGTCGGTTTAAAGTCGAGAATATCAAGCAGGAATATCCCACATCTGACAGAATGGTACACATCATTGTATCAACACCACATTGTATCATCCACTTGTCAAAAGAGTGTGAGGTCACCTGTGCCTCTGTGACCGTCCTCCTGTCTCTGAGAGGTATGGATTGAGAAATGCAGTTTTATTAAAGAATGGATTTTCTTTTGACGTGATAACCTGATGGGTCTCTTAATTTATGGCTGAAACTTCAGTGCTCAGTCAGAAAGAGCACTATTCTGCTTTACAGCTGAAACTGAAGTAGTTTCATAACTGAATTTTGTGACATTAACATCACAAAATGAGAAATTTATCTTATTAGGCTTGCATTATATTAAAAGTGTAAAAAATGTAGCTTGTGAAACTGACCCTTTCATGCTAATGAAAATGAGAGAAAGGCAAATACTAAAAGACAGATGGTGTGTGGGTGTCTGTGTGTGTGTGTGTATTCCCTATGTTGTGAAGACCACATGTCTCCACAAGGATGGCAATACCAGAAATCTTTGACCTTATGGGGACATTTTGTTGGTCCCCATGAGGAAAAAAAGATTATAGATCATACAGAATGATGTTTTTTGAAAATGTAAAAATGCAGAAAGTTTGGGTAGGTTTAGGGTTAGGGAATAAAATATACAGTTTGTACAGTATAAAAATCATCCCAGTGTGTGTGTGTGAGATGGGATCTGGTCTAGTCTGTCACAGGAGAGGTTATATAGCCATGGTTTATTTCCCCACAGAGTCGCTGGTGACTGAGATGGTCAACAGACTCACACCCTGCCTGATATAAAACTAAATCTGTCTGTCACGTCAAATGGCCCTTGTCTTTTTCTCAAAAGTCACCTGAGAGACTCTTTTGCACATTTTCTTACATTTTAAGACACATTTAACTGTTGCCATCAAGACTGGAAAATGTTTTTCATAACTTTAAAATGTCAATGGTGAAACTAGCAATGGGAAAATAGCCTCTTTTGTTCTTAATTTACAGTGACCTTTACTTGATCTCACAGATGGATGCTTTATTTTATTTGCTAACAACACCAATGTCCAAGTAAAGATGCACAAAGTTTAATCCATAACTCAGAACTCTCCAATATTGATCATCATCATGCTGCTAATTAACATTTCACCGCATCTTCTCCACCAAAACTCTGTGTCCTCTTCACTTTTCCACACACACACACACACACACAAACACAGACAGAATGCTGATAGCCATCTCTGCCCTCACTAATGCCACTTTATCCTTTAAAAGCAACAGGTGAAGGGCAGAGGCACAAACATCCCCTCCAGAGTGATGAATTAATAACCGGGGTTAACCTCTCGCCCGGAGACAATGAGAAATACAGCAGCAGGGTTTAGACATCTCCTGATAACACACAACTCTGATTGCAGCAGCCGATGACAGACAGATGAGATCCATCTCTGGACAATAACATGCTGTCAAACAAAGCTGTGCTGAACTACACGAACGTTGTGTGTGTGTGTGTGCGTGTGTGTGTGTGTGTGTGTGTGTGCGGGTAAATAAACACAAAGAACATGGTTTTGCAGCTAAAATGCATTTCACCCAGTATTTATTTATTTAACTTAATACAGTAATGATAATGTCAAGACAGATTATCATTTCAAGCATTTTTGTTTTTTGAAATATGTGCTTAACTTTCATGGAAGTAATCACAAATAGAAAATGTTCTCTTCTTCATGCAAAATGTTTTCATGGAAATTAAGCAAATTCATTAAGTTTTCTTAAAATGCCCCCATTTTGCTTTTTTCCCCCTTAAAATCTGTAGTTGTGGCTAAGGCCTGGAAGAGTTTGGTTCGTGTTGTCGACATGTCTAATTTGCTGTACTTCCAAAGAATGAGGACTCAGGCTCGAATTAATATGGTAAAACCGACACCATCGTTACTGTTCGCATCACTGTGTATCAAGCACTGAGAAGGATCCGGAAATGAAATTCAGATATGGTAATGAGCGTTTGTTTCTGACAAACGCTGTAATCGGTCGACCAGTCCCAACAGAGTGGGTTATCTGACCAATCAGAGCAGAGTTGGATGCATGCAAATCTATTGCAGGAGACCACCAAAACAGCATAATAGGGGTGCTTTAAATAGGAGATTGTGTGTCTATTGAGAAATGTCAAAACAGAAGTGAATAAGAATGTCACTGTTCATTCAGTTATTCTGATGAAAATTAAATATTAAAGGTGCAATAGGAGATTCTCTACAGAATGATATTTTTTGTTATACTGGTTGAAAGTCTCCTCATATCCTGATATCAATCATGTTAGACATGTATTTTTATAAATATATATTATCTGTGAAAGGCGTAGGACCATAAAATGTTCATCCAATCATTATATTCAGTCCGAATGAAATAATATATTGTCCTACCGGCCTGTCAACGTATGTTTTTACATACCCTCACGCACCCTGTTCACGCAGACATAATACGTCATCAGCGCGTTTCATGCTACGCAGAGTTTATGTAGACAGATGTCAGTCACGGAGCACCCAAACGAACAGCAGCCACCTTTTACAGTTCCTACCGAATCAAAACAACACGCTTATGCTACGTTCACGCCATAACTAATTAAGAGATGGCAACCTGTGACATTCTAACCAGAGCTGTTCACGTCCTCAGACTTTAAATTATGCGTTTCCATGTCAACAGTATCAACACCGAAATTAATCTGCAGCAGTCAGGTACAAGCTCTCTAAGTTGTTTACGTTCATTATTATTGTAATGTTATGTCCTTTGAGACATGAGGAAGTTTACTGCCATCTCTTGTGACGCTTTGCTGAGAGCAGCTGTGTTTTGTGTGCCTTCGTGTGTTTTGGAGGAGGCGTGGCTTTGGACAGCGAGTTGAAGGGAGGATGGGATGGTATGCTTTCGATGCTAGCAGGCTAACGTTAGCATTTCCCAGATCTCCTACTGCACCTTTAATGGATGAATACAGAAATAAATAATAGGATGTTTTCAGTACAACACCACGTCTGCAAACGTGTATGCAAAAATGAATAAAATGTTTGCTAAGACAAGCATTGCGTACACTTGAGGCCCGTTAACACCAAAGACGATAACTATTATAGTTTCAAAAAATCGTTCTTATAGAATAGCAGTCCGCACCACAGCTATAACGATAACAGCACAGAGCAACGATATCGTTGGAATCATTTTCAGATCAATGTTATCCAGCTGATGAACCATAAAAACATTGACAGCCAATCAGAATCCACCCTGCTGTAACGAGGTCGAGCATTTAAAGTGACAGACAAGCACGCGCTTAAAGTAAAGAGAACGATATCGTCCGCTGGTGTGGACGCTAATATAGTTATCGTTCTTGGTGTGAACGGGCCTTTAAACTTAAAACAGCATAGCAACTCCTCGGCAACCGCAACATTCCAGCTCTATGACGGAGTCGTGCACAGACAACACCACTCACAAACACCACTCACACTTTCTTCAGAAAATCTAGTGTATCTGAACACACCCTCCTGTCATCTCCTCAGGCCACACAAAAGCACGCTTCCTTCGTGCAGAATAACCTGTGTTTTGACAGGCAGGATTGTCTTCTCACCTCTAAAGAGGAGCGCTCTCATGCTCGCTGTTCTTTAGTCTTCACACAAGAGCCCGTTGTTTTCAGACCGTGTGGCAGAATGCAGCTGAAACGAGAATGCCTGCGGGGGAGAGACGAGAGGAGTGGAGAATGCAGTGAGTTTAGGCAACGAAAGAAAGAGAGAGAGAGAGAAAAAAAAACTACAGCTGTCTCTGGATGTCATATTAACGCATATTAGAGACACACAACTCTCCAAAGCTATTTTAAAACATCCTTTAAAAAAAGTTTCAGAAAGGAGCATGTCAAGGTGCAGTTTTTGAGTGACGTTTTGATGCGCTGACATTATCGGTTTACCTCATGCATTAATCTGACACACATAAAAATATAGACTTGTCAATTCTGTGAATTTTGAGCTGAGGCCGGTGTTGTGAAAAATTGGGTCCTCCCTCGAAATCGAGTCTCCTCAAACTGTCAGTTAATGATTATCCTAAGTATATATGAATGAAATTAGTTTAAAATACCCATATAGCTTACTTTATAATGCGTAAGAAAACACAATAGTGCATAATAAAACCAAATGAACGTAATTTATTACAATTGATAAACTGTTAATTAATAAATAATAATTATAATAGCCTATTAATTGAATAATTGAACATCATTAATTTGTTTCATTTATAACTGAAATATCTGGACATTAACACTTATTTTTTTAATTAAAAAATTAACTTATACAACTTAACACATAATTACATTAAATATGATTGTAAATAGATGTAGGGTAAGTGCAAGTGTGTTGTATAAACTAAGCTATCTGGCTAATCGGGTATCTGCTTTTTTTTTTTTCTTTTTTTTTTAATTAACAGTTTGCAAGTAACAACAATTAACATTCAATCCATTAACATATACTGATAGTTGAAATTAACAATGATTAGAACAATTGCTAATGGGTCCCAAATGCCATGCTAGTACATAAGCTAACTAATACAACATAAATGGTCATTATAACATAGTTGAAACAGCATTTATCATAACATGATTTTGTAGGAATTGTAAACAGGCGCTAAAGAGAGTGCCTATTAAAAGCAATTTGAATCAATGGGATCGTGTGGGGTCCTAATGGAGACCCGATTTTTGGGGGAACCAATTTGTCACTACACCGCTCAAGGTTTAGCTGGTTAGCATGGGTCAGTTAGCCTCAGCTGGTAGATGGTGCATTATTATTTTTATTATCTGATTATTTTATTTATGTAAAAGAATAAAATGGACAGAGTAAATGGTCACATGGCTTAAGACTCAAAACATGTTTCATAACTTTTTGTTTTAATTCTTAATGTTTACTGCTAAATTTGTTTTACGTTTTGCTTTGGCATTACAAAAGCACAGTTTTTGTCAAACCAATAGAATTGAAACAAACGAAAATTGAGAGTGAGACGCTCAGCTGCAGTAACTTGATGATGTATAGGTAAGACAAATGTTGTTGTTTTTTTTTTGTTTTGTTTTTTAATATATGATCACATAAACCACCAGAAAAACCATGATTCTGCAGTTTCATCATATCTTTCCATTACGGCTTTTAGATGTGCATTTTTCCTCATAAGAGGTAATATGAAGAGGATTACATAAAGATCACTGCACCAAACCATCATCCACTCCCACTCACCAGAAAGCTGCACATTCTCGTGTTCATTTAGCTGTGAGACGGGCCGGGATCACATCAGTGCTGCGTCTGCTGGCTGAATGTGCTGACTTCTGCTTCTCTACGCAGCTTTTTAAAATAAAAATATATCTGTCTTTATCCTTTCAGCAGGAAAATGCATTCTGTGCATGTGGCAAACCACAAGAAAAAAATGTGGAAGGGTTTATTTTTTGTAATGTTCATTTTGCTGTCCTCTGCTGTTGTTGAGGAACCTTATGACATCACTGCAACAAGTGTAGAAAATTTGAGGGACTACTACTAAAACACATTTTAATAAAAACCAAGAGTACTTATGAGTGAAGGTCTTTTCTTGAACAATTGGAATTTCCATGGCATTTTCACAGCACATTTAAAATATATGGGCTAAAAGCTCAGAAATACCCTGCTTGGATGAAACTCTTAAAAGAAGCAAGTATTTTTACAAGAAAAAGAAGCATTTTATTATTAAACTCTGAGGCTGAGATGAGTGTGCATACTGTATGGTTGTGTAGTCAGTGGAACAGAATACTACATCACCCTAGAGGCTTCGTCTCACAGGAGAAACAAAATCCTAAAACTCTCTCAAAGAAACCAGCCTCATCAGCACAGACCTATTAAAACACAAATCACATCCTCGCCTTTTTCTTCCTCTGCTTGTATAATCCAGCTCTGAATTTCTTAAGGAGAAAAAAAAAAAACGCTATGGGAATGGAGAATCTTTGAGGTTGCTGTTTTACTTTCCCAAGGAAAAAAAGATAAAGGGAGTGAAACAAAAAGATGTTCATTACAGCACATAATTTGCCCTCCTTGTTCACCACATCAGATCTATCTATCTATGTATCTATCATATCTCACATTGCACATGGATCAGATGAAAGACATTCCAGGGTGTTTTTAAGTATTGTTTAGATGTTAGCACACAGTTACAATGAGAGCTTTTGAGAGAAAAAAAACAAAAAACAAATTGCTGGATTTGATTTTGCAAATGGATCTGCAAATGGCCAGGCTTTTGTCTTAAACATGTGCCCACAAATTCCCAAAGCACATCTGCTTTTGTTTTCAGAGTTACATCTCTGGAATATTCAGCACTTATTAGTCAACACCTTTCACACAGAGTGTTGATCTCAGAAAATTTCTAGAGTGCCTTCTGTGTGAACGCAAACACGTCCCAGGATTGATCCCAGGATGGGGACCTAGTAACATTGCTGGGATCAGTCCCATAATGTGTCCTGTGTGAACAAAAGTCAGGAACAATGCCGTAAGGGGTGTGTCATAGTGATGATGATCGTTCTTTAGCTTAGTGGAACGGTTCGCGATGTGCTAGTTTATGATCGAATCAAAGAAAAAAAAAAAAAATGCACAAGCGTGGTTTCTCGAGAGAGAAATCGCAGATCATAAGCAAACTTAAAGGGTTAGTTCATCCAAAAATGAAATTTCTGTCATGAATTACTCACCCTCATGTTGTTCCAAACCCGTAAGACCTTCATTCATCTTAAAAACATAAATTAAGATATTTTTTGATGAAATCCAAGAGGTTTCTATATCGTTAAAATAGTCCACAATACTACAGTTGTTCAACCTTAATGTTATGAAGCGACGAGAATACTTTTTGAGAAATTTTTGTCATTAAAAGGTTAGTTCACCCAGAAATGAAAATTCTGTCATTAACTACTTACCCTCATGTCATTCCACACCTTCGTTCATCTTCAGAACACAAATTAAGATATTTTTCATAAAATCCGATGGCTCAGAGAGGCCTGCATTAACAGCAAGATAATTAACACTTTCAGATGAAATTTCAGTAGTTCACCACTGGGGGGTGTGACTTTTGCAGTTTGATGCATGCTCCAAACCACTGATTCGAAACAAAAGTTTTGTAAAGCTTCATGAAGCAGTGTTTTGAAATCGCCCATCACTAGATATTGTTGAATAAAGTCGTTATTTAGTTTTTTTTGGCGCACAAAAAGTATTCTCGTCGTTTCATAACATTAAGGTTGAACCACTGTAGTCACGTGAACATTAAATACGTCTTTAGTAGTTGTCTGGGAATCTGAAAGTGTTAATTGTCTTGCTGGCGATGCAGGCCTCACTGAACCATCGGATTTTATGAAAATATCTTAATTTGTGTTCTGAAGATAAACGAAGGTCTTACAGGTGTGGAACGACATGAGGGTGAATAATTAATGACAGAAAAGATCCATATTGTGACAGAAATAAATGAACACTAAATGTTTTCTGTTACTTAACTTTGTGTTTTGGGTTATTATAGGTTGTATATGACATGCATTATCACCATGTTTGATTATAAATATGTTTGATGTTTGTTTTTCACTCCACTCATGTGGCACCCCTACACTTATGTTATGTTATGCATATTCTAGTCCTAATTTTTCACCCCTAGTCTTGCGGCCTGAAGCCCACATATCTCCAGCATTTAAAATCATGCAAATTATGTAATGAGAGCACAACACAGCCTGAGGACGTTCCACAAGAGACCATCATCTACGCTCCCCAGAGGATCTCCATACATTTGAACAACCTTCCTCCTGTTTTTGCCCTCGGCCACAGATAATTATTCGTGCAGTTTCACTTCTGTTTTCCTGGGCTCTTAAAAAGTTTGGCAAAGCAAGTGAGTCAGAGCAAAGAAAGTGAGCACAGAAGACCATAACGGAGCTTTAAGCTGACTTTGAACACTCTTAATTTAGTCTTTGCAATGAGCTGGATAAAAACTATTTGCACAAGTACTTCAGTCACTTAGGACTGACCACATGGGTACATCTGAGTAGCTCTGAATTCAAATCTAAAGGCATACCATTAATGAACTTGTAACCATGCGTGATGATTTATTTCGACTTGTTCATGGGTGTTTGTGCAGCATGTTCATGAGCAGGGTTTTCATTTGCGCAAATAACAGTATAAATCTCTGGGAGAAAAGATACTCATTAGGTGATTGTGGTAATGGGCCATGTTCCCGTGTCTCTTTTCTGGTGATGGAGGAACTGGAGGGAACCGGTACATAATTGGCTGTGTCGCTTCGTTAGCCATTTTTTAATTAGCATAAACAAGTCTTATTCATCAAATGTTCAGGCTCATTAGTGACCCATCTCTGGTAATTGTTCAATGGCAGAGTGGAAGAACTGCATGTGTGTTAGAGAGAGGAATAGAAATGGCTCCTATGGGATGGCACTGCTGTTTCCCTATATGATTATGATATATGTCATATTGTCCACCCTTTCCCCTCAATTCCCTGCTGGATGGGACCTCTGGTCTTCTTATTGTACCCAGGCCAACTAAATGGCTTGTATGTTTATCATAAGATAAGAATAGAGAAGAGGGGAAGATAAGAGTTTTTGACATTCTTCTAAACAGTAATTAGATTAAATGGACAGCAAATGGAAAAATGATGACTGTTTTCAAACTGGTTTCCTGAATGCTTCCCGTCACTGGTTAGAGGAAACAGTTCTGCGCCAAACTTTAACACCCCTGAGGGTAAATACAAATGATTGATTGTTGTCTTTGCATACTAAACTTTTAATATAAAATGTAGAAAATTACTTTGTTGTCTGGATCATGAAAAGTGATCTCTCTAACACATGGTTGGAAAGGAGAGGCTGAAAAATAAGAGGGCTTAGTCCAGCCAAAAATAAGTTTGGATCAAGTTCATTACAATGTAACATTCAATGTGAGCATTGGTGGGGATTTTTCAGTGAATCATTCTGTGGGTTACATACATACACCAGTAGGTGGCGACAAGTGACCGTTTTATATAAGAGAGTCAATTGATGTCCCAATTCGGAGCAGTGTTGCCAAGTGTGTTTTTTTTTTCCACGGAATTGGGCGACTTTAACACTGTTATCGCGGGTTGTTTTTCTTGTCCGCGGGTTGAAGCAACCCCAAATAACATGATATTTAGCCCCTGGAATGCCAATTTTACCAGGGGAACCCCAGCAAAAACACAGATTTTACCTTCCGGAACGTGAATTTTACCAGGAGACCCCCCTGAAATGCGATTGGGCTGATTTTTGAGTAGCAATTGGGCAGGTTTTGTTGTGAAAACCTGGCAACCCTGATCTCCATCCTTCGAAGGCTGCATTCGAAGGACGATTGCATCACCGTGGCACGACGAAGGCTGTCCCAATTCAAAGGCTCCCTCAAATGCGGCCTCCAAATATGTCCTTTTGTTTCCCATGCAATGAAAGACACAACAGATCCTTCACAGCCTTGCCTACCCCAGAATTAATTTCGCGCCAATGACGACAGAATTGTTTTGAGAAATTGCCGAATTACACTTTTAAACGTAAGTATTGGATTTCAACTTACTCTAATAGTTAATGATACAAATGTTTAAAGCAGTTTAAATGTTGACATATCTTACCGAGATGCTATTATATATAGTTTATACTCTTTATTACAAAAATGGATCACGGTGAACATATTTAGACAGTTTGTGAACCCTGTTTTGTTTTCAGGCAGTTTAATAACTTTAATAACTCAAAAAAAGTCCAGTTCAAACGTTACTGCCACTCATCAATGGGAAAAAACACAATTTATTCAGGAACGAAACAAGTGAGCCTCGAATGCATTCATGAATCATTGAATCAACAGATTCGTTCAAAGCACTGATTAATTATTGTGTGTTACGCCTACTCTAAGACCTTCATTTGGAAATATTTTCATTTGGACCTTCAGTTGGAACCTCAGAGCAATAAGCGTTCACTTTTGAGAAAATTTTCCTCAGAGAAAACTGATAGTAGTTGCAGAATGCCATTATCATGGCTCACCCATTAGTTATTTATAGAGACATCTTTGTTGATTGGAATCCTGCCTCAATAGGCTACTGTGTTTTATAGTCAGATCAGTATCTGACATTTAAACTGCAGTTTGAGTTCCAATCATCTCTGTGACTCCATCAAATGAGCCACAGTCACAGAATTGGCCAAAAAAAATTATAGGGGAAGATACACAAATGCGCATGAGCGTGTGTGTTTGTGTTATTGTCTCTGCCGACGTGAGCAGAATTTAAATACCGGACCCTCGCTCTCTCGGTAAACAGCACTCCCTGTCATGTATATTCAACACTGAATCTAATTAGCATTCACTGTGCAGAGCAGCAGATTACATTCAGAAATCAGAAAAAGACCAGAGGTCTCTGACCCAGCCTTTCTTTCCTCAGCCCCGCCCATACATTAGCATAAGACACAGATTTTAGTGCTGATAGGGAGCACGCGCAAACGAGATTTATGGCGTTGTGGTCAGGCTGTAATCAGAGACCTGAGAGCAAACGCTGTCACGGAGGATAAAATTTATACAGCAAATGAAATGCTATTACTTGCCCTGTTATGGGGTTGGTCGGGGGCTTTCTTCCCGGTTCTTCCCCGAGTCCCAAATTGGGATTAATTGTCAGAGTGAAAGATGGCTGTGTGTTGTTTTGTTGCTGTGAATCTCCATAATGAATAAAAATGGCTATGCACCATTAGCAGATTGATCTTTCTTTTTATTTAAATCATTAAAATGGGTTGGGGAGAGATTAATTTATGAAGTTAATGTGTTTTTCTGTCACATGGCTTCATTTTTTCTCCGCCTGTTATTGCACTTGGTAATAAAGAGAATTTTCGACTGTGAGCACATCAAGACCCTAAGTGGGACTGTTGGCTTCATAATAGTGCTATAAAACACATCTCAGGATGTAATGGTAGTGTTTGTATTGTTTTGCAATGTGCTAAGGATCACTTCCTTCAGAAATAGACACCCACAATTACATTAAAACATCAGAGATGAACAAAAAGATGCCAATAGTGGTGTTTATATATTCTAGCAATGAATATACACCGATCAGGTGTAACATTATGACCACCTTCCTAATATTGTGTTGGTCCCGTTTTTGCTGCCAAAACAGCCCTGACCCATCGAGGCATGGCCTCCAGTAGACCCCTGAAGATGTGCTGTGGTATCTGCCACCAAGATGTTAGGAGCAGATTCTTTAAAGGATTAGTTCACTTTCAAATAAAATTTTCCTGATAATTTACTCACCCCCATGTCATCCAAGATGTTCATGTCTTTCTTTCTTCAGTCGAAAAGAAATTAAGGTTTTTGATGAAAACATTCCAGGATTATTCTCCTTATAATGGACTTCAATGGCCTCCAAACGGTTGAAGGAACAAAAGCAGCGCCAGTTAAATTTTCTCCGTAAGTAGAATAGGGAAGGCGTAGGACATACAGTGTAAGCTTTTTGAAGAATACGAAAGTACGGTTTTGGTGGAAGCACTTGGAAAGCGATCATTTGTTTATATAAAGCATATACATTTAAAAAAAATTCGAAAATGACCGATCGTTTCGCTAGATAAGACCCTTATTCCTCGTCTGGTATCGTTTAAAGTCCTTTGAAGCTGCACTGAAACTATAATTTTGACCTTCAACCATTTGGAGGCCATTTAATTTCTTTTTGCTGAAGAAAGAAAGACATGAACATCTTGGATGACATGGGGGTGAGTAAATTATCAGGAAAAATTTATTTAAAAGTGAACTAATCCTATAAGTCCTGTTGTGAGGTGGAGCCTCCATGGATCAGACTTGTTTGTTCAGCACATCCCACAGATGCTGGATTGGATTGAGATCTGGGGAATTTGGAGACCAAGTCAACACCTCAAACTCTTTGTTGTGCTTCTCAAACCATTCCTGAACCATTTTTGCTTTGTGGCAGGGCGCATTATTCTGCTGAAAGAGGCCACAGCCACCAGGGAATACCGTTTCCATGAAAGGGTGTACATGGTCTGCAACAATGCTTAGGTAGGTGGTACATGTCAAAGTAACATCCACATGGATGGCAGGACCCAAGGTTTCCCAGTAGAACATTGCCCAAAGAATCACACTGCCTCCGCCTTCTTCCCATAGTGCATCCTGGTGCCATGTGTTCCTCAGGTAAGTGACGCACACGCACCCGGCCATCCACGTGATGTAAAAAAAAAAAAAAAAACGTGATTCATCAGACCAGGCCACCTTCTTCCATTGCTCTGTGGTCCAGTTCTGATGCTCACGTGCCCACTGTTGGCACTTATGGTGGGGTCAGCATGGGCACCCTGACTGGTCTGGCTATGCAGCCCCATACATAACAAACTACGATGCACTGTGTATTCTGACACCTTTCTATCAGAACCGGGAACACCCCACAAGAGCTGCAGTTTTGGAGATGCTCTGACCCAGTTGTCTAGCCATCACAATTTGGGCCCTTGTCAAACTTGCTCAAGTCCTTACGTTACTTACATTTTTCCTACTTCTAACACATCAACTTTGAGGACAAAATGTTATAAATATGTATAGTCTATAATAAGAAACAGCAACGTTGTACAGTCCAAAAGCGTTACAGAATTTATATTTTATTTATAGAATCTTTCTACCTATGTAATTCTTCATGCACAGAAAGATACACACATTTTTCCATCGATCTGCTAATTATCCTAAAGGGTTAGTTCACTCAAAAATGAAAATTCTGTCATTAATAAAAGCCTAAATTAAATATGTTCAGCATATAAAGCGATTGTGTCTCTTCAGAAAATTTGGACTAAACCGCTCAATTCATTTGGATTAGTTTTACGAATTCTTTATGAACTTTTTGAAGGTAGTTATGTAGCTGTCTATGGAGGGACCGAAAGCTCTCAGATTTCATCAAAAAGATCTACATTTGTGTTTTGAAGATGAACGAAGGTCTTACGGGTGTGGAACAACATGAGGGTGAGTAATTAATGACAGAATTTTCATTTTTGGGTGAACTAACCCTTTAAACACAACCTTATATTTAACACCATATCTTTAAATCATTTTAGGTCCATAAATGCCTGATCTTGTCTGTCTCTTAAACTCTAACTTTTGATATGTAGGTATTTTACTGCTGAATTCCTCTAAGATTAGTTTCTTTGGATCTCAGGACAGAACTGTTATTAAATATCTTTGTGTCTGACCATGACATATGTCAAGAAAACAATATCTCCCTTGTCGTTTCCATCCAATCAAAAGTTGAAGACTCTCAGGAGTGGAGGAAGTTGTCAGATCAGGCACCAGGTGGTGTCTTCCTTCTCATAACCACAGAAAGCCTTCAGCCATTGAGCGCTGAGGTCTCAAAGGAGTGAATAGTGAGGGTTTCTGTGAGTGATGGATTGAGCGAGTGTGTGTATGTGTGTGTGGTCGAAGCGGCAGATCTTGTGTGCTCCCCCTTTTTTGTTTTAATTGTGCCACTGTAGCAGTCACCCTTCTGCCTCTCTAACCCTTCCTCTCGTCTCCCCGTCACTCATGGTGTGTAATTAGAGAGAGATCTTCCACAGCACCTCGACACAAAGCTTGACTGACAGCAGGCCTCTTGAGCTGTATCTATGTTACACTTTCAATAAATATAGTGTAAGGTCTGTGCACTGAGCCAGTTGAGACCATTAGCACTTGGAAAAGCACATGTTTCAACATTGGAAAGTTTTTTTGATTGATCTCTCAATCAAACATGGGAATGTACAATTCCCATAAGTGGTGAGTTCACATCATTTTATACAACAACGATTTTTAGAAAAAAAAAATGGAAGCATTAAAGGTTGACCCCTAAACCCAATTGTCATGAAATAAGATTTAAAAAAATAAGATTGTATGAATTCATGCGATTTAGCCACCAATTCGCCAAAATGTAAAACGGTTACAAAACCTTTATGTTGCAGTATATGTTGGAATTATTAAAGATTTTTGATTTGTAAAAAAAAACATTCATGTCTTTCGATAAAACTGTAAACTGCAACTATGAAAGCACCAAATTCTCTCACTTGGCTGTTGTGACAATAAAGAAAACAAAATGGCAGCAGCTTCAACATCTATAGATAGTATCTCTACTCATTTTGTCTTTTTTTTTTTTTTTTTAGCCAGTGTTACCAGGTGTTTTCTTTGTTCTTCAGAGTTTTTCAGGAGGTAAATTAATGTACTGCACTTACCAACAAAAATGGATCCATTTTGTGCGTTGCCATAGAAATAAACAATTTCTGAATCGAAGAACGAGTTGCCATCTTATAATTACAGTAATTGTGAGAGGCATTAGTTGTGCTTTAAAAAAATGAATACAAGCACCTTTTTTTCCTAGAAGTTCATACAAAAATTACCTTCCATCATATATACTCGTCTAAATGCAACGTGACAGGTTTTAACTAAGTGAAGTCACTTTATTTAAATAGCTCTTTATGCTATACAGATGGTTTCAAAGCAGCTTCACCGTAAAAAATGTTGCAAAATTATTATTTAGCTCAATGTAGTTAAATGTTGATTCAATTCACTTCAGTAACAATGATACCAAATACCACTGGTTCTTGCATGTCATGTGACCAATCACTGCATTAAGGTTGAAATTTTGATTTGTCTTTTTTTTTTTTTTTTAAAAAAGGACTTGTAATATAGCACACAAGTAATCTAGACCACTTTTATGATATTTTTATAGTACTTTTTGTCATTTTTAAAGCTCAACAGCATCCATCCCCATTCAATTCCATTGTATGGAAAAGAGCTGGATAAATTCTGGTTGTGTTCTGGCGAAAGAAAGTCATTGATTTAGAATGACATGAGGGGGAAGTGATGTCATTTTTTTATTTATTTTTATGTGAACTATTCTTTTAACCTTTTTCTAATAGAAAAAGAATCCAGAAACAGAAAGCAGAGAGTGACTGAGCGTGAGAGACAGAGAAACTGTGAGAGGAATGCAGGAACAGTAAGGAGAATCATGTTCCTACTCACGGATACAGCAGGATTGTGGTGTGTAGGATTGGATGCACAAGTGGGTGTCTTTGGCTAGGTGGGAGATTTTGAGGAGATCAGTCTGCAGTCAGGGATCAAACTGCTCTGAAGTGCTTCTTACTGCCTGTAACCAAGTGAATGTTGAAGTCTTACAGTTTTAAAATATTTTAATATTTAATATATATGCAATTCACTGCATTCCAAGTCAAGCCAAGCATCACTACTACAGTTTGTCATTTTTAGGGGATTATTATACTTTGGCATGGATGTGGTTCGCTAGTAACTCCCTAGCAACACAAAGGACACCCTAGCAACTGCATAGACACATGTAAAATTTAGAAGAAAGGCAGTTGAAATCATTTTGGAAAAATTCTAATTGAACAACATGTTTAGGAAACAGCTTTGTTCTGAAATAACACAGATGTCTGTAGCGACATCCCAAACTGTAAAATGACCAGAAAAATTATGCTTTAAACAACTTTACAGTTTAAATATGTTTTATAAAATGATAAATCTCACATTTCAGCCTTATAAATGATTATGTATGTTACAGTGTACCTAATTGGTCTGAACAAAAATGGCAGACAGGCTGAAAAAAAAAGCAAATTCACTGTTTGACAGTAGGTGAGTTTATGGAGAAGCAGAAATACAGAACACAACACATCTTTCTGAAGACATTTAGTTCTCTTTAGAGATACAGTCACATAACAAAAACTCTTTGCGTGAATCATGTCAAATCAAGTCATATTTATTTCTGGACAATGTTCCACAAACTGCTCTGACACACACAGGTTGAGGATCCAAATGCAACTTTATTAGGGTAATCCAGAATTGTAGTCCAAAATTCAAGCGAAGGGTCAAAACCATAGAACAAACAATTCAAACAATAACATGGAAATCCAGGAAACTGACCAGAAAGTCAGGACCATAACACATGAGACGAGAGAGCACTCAGAAATGTAGTGTGACACTGACAAGACTTCGCAAAGAATGACTGAAAATACATGGCTTATAAAGACAGAGTCAACAAGGTAATGAGACACAGCTGAAAGTAGTGACACATAATGAGTCCAGGCAATGGATTTTGGGAAATGCAGTTTGGAATTATTTGGAATATAGACATAAGGTTGGTCGCATTTTAAAGAAGACACTCAGCAGATTATTCCTGAAGTGCAAGCATTCAGGAAGTTTATATTTACTGTAAATCAAATGTACTTTACTAAGTATACTTTACTTTACATTTTATTTTATATAAAATATATATTTTATATAAAAAAAATACTCTAAAATTGCTATCAAATCAAAGCAATATGTCTAAACAAGTTGTGTTCCAAATTTGAAGTTGATATCACAAAAATTGAAGTTCCCATGAGATTTTGTTTAGGCGCTGTCCCAAAAATATCCACCGGGTGTCATTCCATTGACATTTTTTGATGCACTCTCCTGTAACAAATTTAAAAATTTCTATCCAGATATCACTTCTATCACAAAACAATCACCAAATATGGAACCTTGAGACTCAGACCTTTCTGACGATATGTGTGTTGTAAAGATTAGAAAAAGTTTTAAAAAATTTAGTAGTTTTTTCTTGTAATATGAAACCTGACACCACCCACTAGGGGAGGAGCCTGCTAAAAGAATTTCGAGTACCGTTTCCATGGTAAAGCAAAGTCCAATTTCAAAACGGCTTTCATAGGATGAATTTTGAGTTCGTAAGCTTTCGAATTATGCCTAATTTATGATGTTTCTCAAATATGTGATATGAAAAAATGCGCTCAAATGGGATGGTGACAGTTAAGGGGTTAAGAAGAATTGCTTGTTGTATGTTGTTGGCTTGTTGTTTAAAATATCTAAATATTTTCATGCCTTAGTTAATGTGACAAGTTTGCAAGTATGATAAAGGCAAAAATATTAAATCCAAAAAATGTAAATATATATATATATATATATATATATGCATATATTAGTGTTTAAGCATTGTGTCCATAATCACTTTCATTCAAAAAGCAGAAAATTCCCTCATTCCCTTCTCGAGTCCCATCAGCCCACAGCATGCATATGGAGGCCCTGTAGGGACAAAAAGGTGTCACGTTTGATACCTTCTAAAACATTTATCCTACGCCTCTGCCATTCCCGTCTTGATCCTCCCAGACACAAAGGGGGGGAAAACCCCGGCTACAGGTATTTTTCCTGGATTCTGCATCCCACGGGAGGAGAGGATGGAATGCCTGGCGGATAGAAATCACATGTCCATAGTGAGCGAGAAGCATTGTGTGACTCGATAGGAGGACAAAGAGGTCTGAGATAATGAATTAGATTAAATAGGGGAAAAGTTGAGCAATGAAAAAAGCCACACAAAGGCAGTGCAGAGAAAACAACAGCGGTACAAAAGGGGAAGCGAAAAAATAGCCACCCTGATCTGACTGGTTATTTTGTAGCTTTACTGAAGCAATTAAAGCCATTGTACATGGTGAATGGTGCTATGAATGCAGATTATGAGTGCAATGGAAATTTGTACTCATTCTCAATTATCTTTTTTTCTCTGTACTTCATGCCTAAGAAGAGATATTTCACTCACACACACACACACACACACACACACAGGGCCTCAGAGACGTCTCCCTTCTATTTTGCCAATTCTAAAGGTCACAGCAGTTTTCCCATCAGCGAGCATGAAGTATTAGCCCAACGCCTGTGGAGAATAACAGTTTTCCATCTTCATTCCCCCTCAGGTGCATTTCAGATGCTCTTTTACACAGGTCTCTCACAGCGCGTTAAAACACACATGCGGCTGTTGATGCCGCAGGTAACACTCAATAGACAGGCCAGTTGTAATGATATTCGTGCTCATTTGCATAAAGCACAAGGGTTTGTGGGTGCCATCAGTTAAATCAATGCTGTTGTGCTGTCTGAAACAGATGAGGGCGACTTGACCTTATTTAAAAGACGACGCTTGAATAATCTCAAACACTATCATTTATCCCAAAAGGCGGTTTAGAAAGCCAAGGAAGTACTTTTGAAAACTCCCTTTCCATTCGGCTGTCATTGGGATGGAGCTCTGTGCTGTACCCCTGTTGTGTGGACGGGTTATAAATGTTATCTTGATGTACTGTGACACGTTTGTTAGCGAGAACAGAAGACAATGTGCAGAGAGCCAATGACAGCTGACCTCTGAGCCGCTGGGAGATGGAGAGAACTCTGGTTACCATGGCGCCCAAATGACTTCCAAGAGAGTTCCGAAATCACCATTGAAGCGTTTCCATTGTTTCACTCAGGTCATCATAATTATGCAGTCACCACGGATACAAGTTATGTTTATAATATTACCCTTTTTGAGAACTGTAACTGACATTTGGTTTCAACTCTGTTGCTGTAAAAGTTGTTTATACAAGTTGGATTTATAGATTTGTTATCAAAACAATAGAAAAATCTCCGTCTGAATCTGCACTGTAAAAAAAAAAAAAAAAAAAAAATGTATATAAAAATATATATAGATAGATAGATAGATAGATATAAGATTACTTGAATATGTTTTGAAAGAAATTACAATTCCAGTTTTTCTACTTCAAAATTTCATATATAATTCAATGTCTTTCTTTCTATTAATAATTAAATAATTAAGAAATTTGCTAGCAATTCTGACTGAAAATTGTTTTAAACTTTACCCTTTTGACTTTGACCAGGAATCAACCTGGAATTGCCTGGAAAGAAAAAAAAAAAAAAACTCCTAACAAATATATATATATATCAACACATAGAAAAAACAACAACAAAACAACAACAACAAAAAAACAACTGATAGACAATTTAAAAAATACAGAAACCGAATGCAGTTCTAACATGTGCATTATTTCAACAAACAGAACATAACCGAACAGTAAATAAAGAAAATATGGTGCTATTGAATCTATAGTGCAAAATAGACAGCATGATCAGTTCATTATAGAAAAAAATGACTCTTACAAGCTGATTCTTTTTAGTGAATCAAAAACATGCAGCTTACAACCATGCAACCTACATCAGTTCCTTTGATAAGAAGATTCTGAATTTGTCAGTAGTATTTTATTTTACATTATGCATTTTGTCAGTAGTATTTTGTTTAAAAAAAAAAAAAATAATAATAATTAAAGAAAATATTGCCTTTAGTGTTGTTTTTATTATTCAGTTATGGCCAGTTATTGTAATATCTAGTTCAGTCATGAAACTCTAGACGGTGCAGGCTGATAGATTCGTTACGTGCGATCTGCAAGCAATCACATCGCCTGCATCCAAAAACACATACTTCCCATACTTTCATACTATGTAGTAGGCGAAAACCAGTATGTGACAAGAGTAGTATGTCTGAATTCACAGTATTTATAAAAGAGTAGGAAAAAAGTACCCGGATGACCTACTACTTCCAGCAAGATTCTAAATCGTGCATATGATAGACACTTTGCTATCCCATGAGGCCACAGAAGAGGATCTGTGAATGGCAGTGAAGTGACATAACTGACGCTGGTAGGTCACATGATAATGACAACATGGTGAATGTAGCACGTCCGGATTACATTCATACTACACACATTCACACTATATAGAATATATTTTTTTTTAGTGGAGGTAAAGTAATTACTTATTCAAAATAAGTACCTACTCAAAAGAGTATGCTATTTCGGACGCAACCATCATTACAGCATGGCACAAGTTGATTGGCCTCTGCTCATCCTGCAGCCAATGAGATTGCTTGCTCAACATTTAAATAGCCCGGTTCATTGTTAGCTGTAGGCTAGTCCTGCAGTCAACTATCAGAGTCCTTCTGAAACCCTCAACCTCCCCAGCTCCACCTGCCTAGATCTGCTACAGGATTTATGTACAGTATGTCTATTTATGCAGCAGCAGCATAACTTACATGCTCACAGCAGCGTCTCTGTGTATCTATTAGCGGTAGCAAGTCCATACTTGCTCTGCAGCTGCAACGTAGCACATCTAGTACGCTAGGACCAAATACATTAACACTGCCGTATTCAATAACATGCTAAAACTATTCAGAGAGTTGTCATGATTGAATTGCATTTAAGCCACATCTAAAAAGACATTAAAAAGCCCACACATTTTGCAAAAAGTATTTTAAATGTATTCAAATTATTAGAATTATTAATTTTTGCAATTTGAAATTGCATTTACTAGCATTACTACATATTTATTTCTTACAGGTAGGCCTACTAGAAGAATTGTTAATGGAATCATACAGCACCAAACTTTAAAAATCATATTTTGATCTGTTAAAGTTGCAATAGGACATTATCGGAGAGGCTAGCAATAGCGAGCTAGCTTTCAAATCACAAGATTTCACCCTCCCTTGAGAGAGTCTCCAAAGCCACGCCTCCTCCAAAACACATGAAGTCACACACATACACAGCTGCTCTCGGTAAAGCGTCACGAGAGACGGCGTTAAACTACCTTATGTCTCAAAGGACATAACATTACAATAATAATGAACGTAAACAACTTGGAGAGCTTGTACTTGACTTCTGCAGATTCATTTCGGAGTTGATTGACATGGAAACGCATAATTCCTAGTCTGAGGATATGAACAGTTCTGGTTAGAACGTCATGGATTGCCATCTTTTAAATACGGTAGTTATGGCTTGAATGCAGCATAAACTCGTTGTTTTGGAGGAACTGTAAAAGGTGGCTGCTGTTTGTTTGCGGTGCTCTGTGACTGACATCTGTCTACATAAACTCTGCATAGCATGAAATGTGCTAATAACGTATGATGTCTGCGCGAACAGGGTGCGTGAGGGTATGTAAAAACATACGCTGACAGACAGGTGGGACAACATATTATTTTATTCGAATATAATGATTGGATGAACATCGCCTTCCACAGACGATATATATTTATAAAAATACATGTACACAGTCTAACATAGTGATTGCTATCAGGATATGAGAAGACTTTCAACCAGTATAACAAAAAATGTCTGTGTAGAGAGTCACCTATTGCACCTTTAAAAGACAGCTTACATATAATCAACACTGTTAATATATTGTTCTTGCTGCATTGACAAAAACCTCTTGACCATTGTGTTGCTTTGCTCATTTGACAATATTCCTCACTAGATTTACTAAATAGAGAATTTGCTTGCAAATTTCAAACAAATTAACGATCAGCAAAACATTTTAACAAAAGAAATTTAATGCAATTAAAAAACATACTGATTGCTTGCCTCAGAGTGAGGGCTCCTCGCTGTTTTGTTTTGTTCCTGGAAAATGAGCAGTAATTGCTTTTACCGTTTTACACAAAAGCCATAGCGGGGGGTGGAGGAATTGGTTTGCCGCTCACTGTAAACATGTCTAATAATGCTTGGATGTTTCAGAAGTGTGCAGAGGAGAGAAAGAAGCCGTCTAACAACCCAGCTTTGGTGTGAACAATGAGGCCGTGCTGTTTGCATAGATTTTCTCTCTCACTGAAATGGAAAAGATGCTCAGAGCGGTAAACTGCGTGAACATGTGGCCCATCTCTCCTCTGAGAGCTTTAAAACATCTCCACCCATCGTTTAGCCACCACTGCACAGACACGTGCATCAGGCTGAAAACTGAAGCTGGAATTTCTTGATAATGAAATCCTTTTTGGTTTTTATGACCTAGTGCACGGACCCTGGAATGGGAAGTGGCATCTGGAACGAGTCCGTTAGCACGATTCCTCGCATAGAGAGCAGAAACCATCCCTGCAGGCATGCCACCAAAACAAACAAGACACAAGATGAACGATTCCCGGGGTGTCATGCTGCGAGGAGACACCTGACAGTAGAAAAGAAAACATGCATGCATGGGGAATGGAATGCAAATGATGTTTTTGTGGTTATCCTTTCATTTCGAACATTACGACAGCAAGCGAAAGAGAGAAAGAGAGAGCTATAGAAGAGGGTGAGATAGAGGTGTAATCTGTCTTTTTCCCTGTTATCTCTGACTGCAGTTATGTCACATCACCTTTAAATATTCAGCATGTGCCCATTTTATCCCAAAGGGCAGCATTTGAAATCATAACGGCCCATCCGTTTAATTGCCAGAATGTCACCCAAGTTCTGGATCTGAATGATGTCCGTTCTATTATTAATGAGGCCCAGAAAGCACTTTGACATTTTGTATTTTGCTGGAAAATGCAAATGAGGCTGGTGTGTTACTTCAGGAATATAGGAAGTGCTGCGGTGCAAGTGATCACCCCTCCTGTGCACATACTGACCAATCAGAAACAAGATAGTTTCAGCAATTTAATTTTTGAAAGTTTGAAAGTTTTTGACAGGCTAAGGCAAGCACTATTACTATCACTATTACTTTCTATTTGACATTCTCAAATCTAGTTGAGGACAGGTGTGCCAGTACTTTTCTGTACTTACAGTATGTTTTTATATTTTACCTGATATATTTTACCAGATGCCAGAAAAAAACTTTTTTTAAAGGAAACAAAAGATGATATTTTGACGAATTTGGGTAACCAAATTGTAACCAAATGGGGGAAAAATACTATGGAAGTCAGTGGGGCCCATCAACTGTTTGGTTACCTATATTCTTCAAAATATCTTCTTTTGTGTTCAGCAGAAGAAAGAAATTCATACAGGTTTGGAACAACTTGAGGGTGAGTAAATTTTTGGGTGAACTATCTCTAGGAACCCTGCGCCCTATCTAGCGATCTAGAGAATATCATACAGATTTGCGGCTATCCTCTTTTTGATTTTGCCCAGGAAGTAAACATCTAGAGCATCCTAGCAAGCAACTGCATAGAAATGCCTTAACAACCACCCAGAACATAACAACTTAACAACCATACAACAAACACTCAGAGGACCTTAGCACTACATAGCAACACCCTGACAACCACCCACAACAAATTCTGGGTTGTTGTTTGGCTCAAATGTGGCCAAACCCAACTGTTGGTTTACATTTTTAGAATTTCATTTAAACCCAATGTTTGGGTTTTCCATATTTGACCCAAACATGGATTGTTTCGTCAGAAAACAAGTTATTGTCACAATTAAGTGCTGCTACACTCTAAAAAATGCTGGGATGTTTCAACCCATGTTTGGGTCAAATATGGACAAACCAAACCGTTGGTTTAAATTTTTACATTATAACATTTTAACCCAATGGTTGCACTCTAAAAAATGCTTGGTTAAAAACATCGTAAGTTGGGTTGAAAATGGACAAACCCAGCAGTTGGGTTAAATGTTTGCCCAACGTGAACACAAAATATGTTGAAGTTAAAAATCAGACACATAATTACTAGAGGCAACATTAATAACCAAAAGGTGAACATTTATTAATAGGCAATGTAAGGGGGCTGTGACGGTTGGGTTGCAGCAGAGATGATGCAGAATCAAACTTCTACAAGAAAGGGGTTTATTAAACAAAGGAACAGTACAACAAAACCATAAGCAAACAATATGCAAACATAAGAACAGGGAAGTGAGTCCAATATAAAGGGAGTGCTAATGACGAAGTCCAGGTGCAAATAACCCGTGATGATGGGGAGATGACGAGGAAGTGAGTGCAGGTGTGGAACAGGGAGGATCATGGGAGATGGAGTCCAGGGGAGACGTGAACTGTAACAGGGACATATCATGAAAATCTGACATTCTGACCTTTTTCTGCAAGCATGTGGAAAAATGACCCGCTCTGATTTTGCTCCCCTAGTGACATAGGAAGGGGATCTTATTATAATATTACCGCCCCTTAATCTGAGCGTTTCCACCCACGGCGCCGCCATTTTGTTTTCGCAAGCGACAGTACCAGTTCTAACGCCATGGCAAAAGTTTGAATAAAGCATGCAAGCATGCTAACTGTTCTGTCATTGGTTGCACAGACAAGCACAGAACACTATATATAAAAAGGAGCGTTTCTGTCCAGGTGATATTTTGGAAAAATTAGACCATTCCCAGCATTTAATAGCAATCATAAACGTTAGCCTGGTGTGTATGGCTCTGTTTGGCAAACAGGTACGCTATGTATAGTGGGCGTCCATACGGGTTTTGCACAAAAGATTAACATGACAGCACGTGCTAGACGATGAGTTGAATCAACTCCACAGCAACTACATAAATTTATCCACTAACCATTCAGAAACGTCCAGATGAATTCTAAAAGTTGTAACTTCTTCCTGAGTCTCTCCATCAGTGTCCGACTCCGGTATGAACAATGTAAGGCTGAACACCATTACTGATAATTGTCATTTTGGCTGCGTGAGATTCTCCAGCTTTGTTGTTGTTGAGCAACCGAAGCGTGAGCTGTTAAAGCTCCGCCTTCTTTTCGAAAGCATGCGGGGAGCAGCAGCTTATTTCCATTTAAAGGGACACACAAAAACAGCGTGTTTTTGCTCACACTCAAATAGGGGCAAATTTGACAAGCTATAATAAATGATCTGTGGGGTATTTTGAGCTGAAACTTCACAGACACATTTTGGGGACACCAGAGACTTATATCTTGTGAAAAGGGGCAGGTCCACCTTAAAAAAAATGAATAAAACATGGTTTGAAACAACCCAGCAATATTTAGAGTGTAATGGCACAAAAATGATGCCCTGCACTTTTAGGAGAGTGTGAATTATTTAATGGACTATATGTCTGCCTTTCACAATTTCAATGTATATTCTGACTAAAATGTATTAGTATGTCCTTTCCGTTTTGGTGCAGATGGTAGGAACACTGCACTGCACGACTTCCTGAAATGTAATTAAATGTACGTTCTGATGTGAGTCACATATGTGAAGGTGACCGGCTTGAGCCGAAAGAGTGTGAGAGTCAGAGGAGAGAGTGATATATTGGAGAGAAGAACAGATGAAGGATAGAGGCAGATACTATAGGAGGAGAGAGAATGAGACGTGCTGACAGGTTGTCAGGAAAGAGTTCAGAGAGTTGACCCTTTCCCACTACTGCCTCAAAAATAAAACCCAATGCCTTCAAACAGAAAACCGACATGTATAATAGTCAGACACGAAAATGATGTTTATAAAGCAATGTCCTTCTCTCAAACACACTTTCTGGAGTTGTTTGCATTTATAGGCAGAGAAACATTCTTCATGCTTCAAGAGCGGCGATCTAATAAAGATGCAGGGAACAAGTGTTTTTGATCTTTGGAGCAGGAATAGGAGAAGGCTGTGATGTTGTCCAAGTTTGGACTCGTCTTTTGAAGTGCATGTCTACATGAGTTATATGGCTCTGTGGGTTAAATTGTTTACAACGAACCAAATTTTTCTGTCATTATTAGATGAAACCACTCAAATAAATGCAAACTGAGTAAAGGAAAAATGATCAGTTTTCAAACAACTGATTGAAATCCTTCCGAAAGATGCTACATATGTATATCTCATTTACATGAAACATGTCCCAGCATATTTAATGTCACGCATACTTCTGTAGATTGTGTTCATGAATTCACGTCTGGAGTTAAGGACTTTGGTTGCACTCTTAAGTAAATGTTCATCAAAAAAATAATGTGTACTGCATCTAAAATGATTTTCCTTTTCGGCTGACATCACCTAGGCTGGGTGGGAAGAGAAAAATAATTGTTAAAATAATGTTGTTTTAAATGACTTCTGTAGGTAATGCAGTCTTTCTAAAAATGTTAACACCATAATTTAGTGTCACTAAAATATATAGCAAATAAACAGATTTGGAAGAAAAATCTATGGGTGTGTGATATTGACAAAAAAAAAAGATAATATTTTCTGGTATTTTATTGATAATAATAATTATACATTTTTAACTTTATAAAGCCATTTTTAACCTAATTAAATGTATGTATCATCTTTAAACTCTTAAATTTAATCAATAAATTCAGTTAGAATAATAAGACACAAAAGAGCTGTTACCAATAAAATGAAATCAGTATCAACAAAATTAATCTTTGCAATGCAGAGGAAACACAGAAGCTGCATCTGAAGTGCCATTTAGATGCATTGACACAGACTGTTTAATGCAGCTCAGAGGGGACATGAATGCGTTTAACCTGCAGTTACAAATGCATAATTAATGTTTTAATGTTTTAAACATAAAACGTTGAATACCGATATTTGAAATTACTTAAAGACTCCCTGTGGTGAAAATCAGGTTTTTAATGTTGTTTATATGTCTGTGGTGTTTTAATATGCTTTAAGACAAACCATGCGCAAATTCATAAGTCAACGCCATTGCTGAGTATTTTCTGTTTAAAACTGCAGTGATCTAAAGATAATCTGAAAAACGTGTTTTGAAATCGCTGATGTTTGTGACATCACAAACTACCTTGTAACCAATCACGTCAACGTGCGGGTGAGCTTTAGCATATCATTAACCATGACCGCTCTGAAGCAGGAGAGTCTCAAGAAGCCAGGTCATCCCAGTATAATTTTCTGTTGATATAAATATAGCAATATAGCGGGTGAATTATGTATATTACAACATTATGACGAACTATATGGCTTTCTCCACTGACGTTCTGAGGTGTTCTGAGTTGTTCAAAGTGTTTCTAAGGATACTGATTTTTAGAGACAGACTCAGATGGTGAACAGGAACACGGTTTGTGTAACATAGCAACACATTATTAGCTGTTTGATAATGTCAAGCAAAAGGCTAATCATATTAATTACCGCCATGTGTCCAACGTTGTAAAGAGCGTTACCATTGTGCAGCGTTTACCTTAGTAAGATGACCAAGTGCATCTCTGAATTTGTGCGAGTGAGTGGAGGCGGGGCTAATTAGCATATATCCGCATATATTAAATGAGGCAAGGGTGTAGTCACATTCAAGTTATTTTAAGGCATGAAGAATTTTTTTTTTTTCCACAGAAAAAAAATGTTTTATGTCATTTTGGAGATCAAAAATGAGTTTTAAGTGATAAAATTGACTACAGGGGGACTTTAAAAAATGAAAATATACTTTAAATTAAAACCACCAGTAGGTGGCAGAAAGTCACTGGTAATGAGTGAGTCATTGAGTTTCAACCGATTAATTCAAATTTATTCAAAAGGCTGATTAATCCAGGATTGAAGCATTTGACTGTCTCAATGAGTGAGTCATTGAATCATTCATTCAAAAGATTCATTCACAAGACACTGCTGTTTTGCTCCTGTGGCTTTGTTTGGAACTATTATCATTGGGGAAACAGAGAAAAATCAGGCAATACTGTGTCTGAGATGTAAGTTACTTAATATTAACTTGTTTATTGAACTGATGTATAAAATTAATATCACATTGTAATCATGCTGATATTTGGAGAATTTTTTTATTTTTTTAACATGAATATTGGGGGCATTCTAAATGCATTTTAATAGACTTTAATAACGCAGTGAAAGCGTGCACTCTAAATGTGCAAGCGCACTAGTCTAACCTATTAGACCACATCACGTAGTGTATGCGTGCACTCTCTAGGTGTGTTTTTGTAAAGCGATACTGTCAGGTCACACATCATTAAAACAATCACAGTATTATCGTAGACGATATATAGACCTAATGCCATCATATAAATTCCCAGTGGATTCCCTTGTTGCACATTCTGATTCACTTTGAAATGAACATTACAGAAGTAAAATGGATTGCAAATGCAGTTTTATGTTGAGAAGATATATCTTTTCAGTGGTTCTTTGTAGCACCTTCGGTTGAGCAATGAACACTTTTCTTATCAAGAATCTTTTTTTTTCTTTTCCATTTTGTGCTGTATGGTTCTTTTGAGAGTCGAGCTATCGATGTTGCATATAGATTCTTCAGATCACTGTATTGGATTGCTTAAAGCACCAGTAGGCTATAGATCATTTTCTAAAGAACCACACAGAGGACTGTTCTCATATGACATCAGACTATAAAACTCTTGCTTCAGACTGGAGGCTTTATTTTTAAGGGTGAGATGGTGCCCAGCGTTTCTCTCAGGGTGATTCAGCCCTGTTTCCAGCTGAAAGTGGGTCATTGTAAGGATGGAGTGTCTGGACCCCAGCTCCGCTTGTCCTCAGGCCCATTTATTTCACTCCGCTCTGGGAATGCTTGCTGACCATTAAAGGATTTCATTTTCCGTTCTAGAGTAAAAGGGACTGACTTATGTCTAAAGGACACTGGAGTATTTTCTTTCCCTTCAAACCCAACTTAACAGTTGTTTTTACACAAAATTGGGTTATTCAGAGAGCTGTAGTCTTTTATTTAAATAATGAAAAATAATGCAATTAAAACCGATAACCCTGTACATTAATTTCAATGTCTGAAATTTAATTCGGAATAACAATAAAAATTAAATTGAATTTAAACCTTTTGTCAGGTGCTTCATATATAGAACGTTTCAGGGGGTCCCATCATGGGATAATTTTATGGATTTAGTTTTAATTAATTTTTAATTAAACATTTTACATTTTATGAATTTTTATTTTATCACTAGAAATTTTTTAAAAATTGAAATAACCCGTATTATTCAATCGATTAAGACATTTCTCCTTATATAGAACCTTTTTGGAATATAGGGTTCTTTAAAGTGGACCGATTATGCCCCTTTTTACAAGATGTATAACAAGTCACTGATGTCCCCAGAGTGTGTATGTTAAGTTTTAAAGTGCCATTTTTGTGTATGTCCCTTGGTGCTCCCGGCCCCTTTCAAGAAGAGCTCACGCAAAAACAACAAAACAGGACGGTATCACGCACTGAAAAATGTCAGAAACTGTTAGTAGCGGTGTTCAGCCTTATATGTTCAAACCAGAGTTGGACAATGATTTACAAAATGATTCACACAGACATAAACAAATTTAGGTATATGGAGGCACGTTCCCTTCAAAAATTAAACTAATCCACTGTGTCTTCGGTGGCTGTGACGTCGGAAGTACATGAAGACTGTTATGTTCACTCTTGCATCCAACAACAAAACACCTGAGTTGCTTACCAGACATTGAGCTGCTCCGGCCTGGAGAAAATGGCGGACGGTGTACAACTTGCTCAGGGTGGAAACTATGCTAATACGGCAGAGTCTGTCAGTAGTCCTGGGCGTGGCCTGTACAAGGTGATGTCACTTTTCCCAGAATCTGCAAAGGACTTGTTCTGAGACACTGCTTATGATATATCGGGATTAAAAAAAAGAGAAGTGGTTGGATTTTTTTATCATTATAGGGTGGTTGTGTACACATACTGCCAACACACATTTATATTCAAACACCGTGTAAAAGTGATTTTTGCATAATACGTCCCCTTTAAAATTGAGTCAAGAACCCTTTTTAGAACCACATTGAACCTTTTTTTTTTTCCAAGAGTGAACCTTGTGCATTTTAAGAGCCCCATTAGTTTAGTTGTAGTAAACATGGCCACCTGGATCACATCAGCATAGTAAATAAATTCTTGGCTTTTCTATAAACAGCTGGTTGAGGTTGAGTATCGGTATGCATGCTCCAAATCCTGATGAAGATAAACTCATTAACGGCCTCGGCCAGGGTTTTAGCAACAGGAATCAAGCAAACGCTTTCCCTCCTCAACTACATTTACTGATATAAATCATGCACATAACTTATTCCTCCGCCAGACACACTCATCTAATCATATATGCCATCTCTGACCGGCCTCCTTATACTGGCCAGGATGATGTATGTGGATAAATTCATCCGTGACCTCTGAAGGTCAGGAAACCCACTAAAGATGAAAGGAAGAAATCGCAAGCTGTCAGTGGCTGTGAAGATGTCATCACACCGCAACGGCTCCCGAACCAACGCAATTTCAGGAAGATTGATCATGCAATTAGAGTTCGGCCAGAAGGACGTGACAATGTGCAAATATTCATACTGTACTAACAGACTGCAAATGTGTCTGTCGCTCTGTCATCAGCTTCTGATTAGAGAATGTCGCCCACCTTTAGTAGCAGAGAGCTGAAGGACAACAGGACAGATCAGATATCCCTTATTGTAGCAAAGAACAGTGATAGTATCTGATGCAAATTCCTTAGGATTTAAAAAAAATTATTATTGGATTGCTGGTTGCATGCAACCCACTTAAAATTATAGTCAAATTCATTGCACACAAACAAAGATCTGCTGCAAGGAGATAATGTTTCCGCCATCTGTACTACACTATAATGGGCCGCATTTTTAGGGTAGCATTTTGTGACGTCACATCCTGTTTTTGGCGCATTTAGATATCTTTGGTCTGTGCATTCATATTTCATTCGAACCGCACTAGAGTTAGTTTGAAACTTAGTTTAACCCACCTTTTCAGCGGTCTCGGTTCGCTTGTTTGGTGAGTCTTCAGTAATGGGCATTTGGTTTCCAATACGTGCTGTAAGTGGTCAACCAATCACAACAGACTGGGCCATCTGACCAATCAGAGTTTAGGAGTTTAGAGAGATTGAATCTTTGAACAAACCGTTTTTAGACTCTTTGAGAAAAGAGGTTATGTGCTATATATATTATTAAAAAATAAAAGTATTTTTTGACCTTGGATGCATGTAAAACTATTGTAGGAGACTTCAAAACAACATTAGGAACCTTTAAAATGGGGCACTAAATAATATTACAAAAGTTTGGCAATTACATTAGACATAGTGATTGCTATTCATGTCAGATAACGGTGGAAACTACTGTATAACTTGGCAAATAGACCAAGATCAGACCTGGTTTATAAAATGGCATTGTTTGTTACCAACATAAACATTGTTTTGTGAACTTAGTCAATGCAAAGCAGATGTGATGCTATGCAAAATATGATAATTTGTATTTTATTATGAATACTTTTGATTTTCCTTTTTTCTTGCAATCTCTTTTTGGTTTGAGGTTCAGTTGTTATGGCTTCAAGCTAGGCTACTTCAACTGCATATACTACTGCTGCTTCACTATGGAAAGAAGCCTGGCCTTCTTTCCTTTATTAATGGATACGAATGATGAAAGTTTTCCTGGGAAAACCATCCTGACAACCATAAAAAAAAAAATATTTTTATTATTATTATAAATACTTTTGCAGTGGTATACTATTAGCAAAGGTGCTGAGATACGTAAATGTGCTGCATGCTTTCCTCTCAATAACAAAATAAACACAACAAAAATGACAGTGGTGAGAAAACAGCAGTTAAGAAAGCATCTAATCATAGTGAAGTGGATAAACTCCAGTTTATCCACTCACGTCATGTTTATTTATAGCACCTATACAATAGTTTGCTTTAAAACAAGCAGTATTATTTTACAGTATTAAACATGAAAGAAAAAAAAAAGAAAAAAAACAGTGCCAGTGTTGCTTTCAGTTAGAATTAAGACTTCGTTTTTTAATCTAAAGCAGTTCTCTAGTATTCATGCTTTTACTCGCGGATGTCTCACCTCGACGGAATGAACAGCAGAAATTAACTGGAGAAGATTTCCACATCAAAGAAGGCGGGGCATCAGAGCCACATCTACTTATTATGTCATCGCCACGGACTAATGATAGGTCAAAGGAGTTTACCAGCCGAAGAGAACTTTTCCAAACAATTTGCTTTGGAAAGCTGTTAAGAACTCCCGAAACTAACACCAAATTAACTTTGTTTTGGCCTGATTTTGTTCTAAATGATGTCACACCAGTTTGTTCTTTGATTTCCCTTGAAGTATATCAGGGCCTTTAGGATAAGCCAAAAACACGGTTTGAAAGATGGCTTTATGATGTAAAGCTGGTGGATGCTGCACACTGGTAGTGGTTGAGGAGAGACCCCAAATACGATTATAAAGCACTTTGGGTGTACAGTAGTATATATGAAAGCGCTATATAAATGCTTCTTTCATTCATTCATTCATATACTTGCTTATTATTTAAAATGGTAATTTCGAACATAAAAGTTACATAGTGTAAATTTAAAAATACCTTGAAAATGGAAAACTGCATTTTATGTCTGTTTATGTCAAAGAAGATCTGCTTCGCTTTGACAATACATAAAAGCTCAAAACCTGTTATACATTCATGAGGAAGATAAAAATCAATAAATACACATGTAACAAAAATCAGATGTGAAATTGTCATGCGTTTAATTTCAAATTGTTTACCCTGCTTGTTTGGAGAGATCAAAGTGAAATGACAGACTGATTTACCTCCGGCTGTGTTGCTCTAATAACTGCGGCTCAGAGCAGAGAACATTTTACTGTGTCAACTCAGCCATGATAAAATAGAATTAATTTTAATTAAAGGTGATGTACTTTCATTTTAGAGTGTTCATGCCCTGTTGCTAGAACACAATTACATCCTTCATGCACATTTGTGTGTTTACAGTGCTAGTTTTCAAATAGGCTAAATAGGTTTAGCTACTGTTAGCATTTTACATTCATTTCAATGATGGATTTGATTAATAACAAATGCAAACATGTCTTTAGGTCACAGCAGATCAGATTGAGTTAAACTATAAAAGGTTTTCTGGACTGGAGTCAATAAACTTGTTCTAGCAACAACATCATGAAATATCTATAAAAAAAAAAAAAAAAAAAAATGTAATGCCACCAGTCACCCAGCATGCATTGCATGGGTGATCTTTGATGGGGTTTGGGTTCATATTCTTGCAAAGACTTATGTGAAATTATGTGAAATGGTTTTGTTCTTAGGGTGTGTTCACATTTGGCAGGTTTGGTTTGATTAAAACAAACTGGTGTGACTGCACTGTTAGTGCAGTTCATTTGATTAAAGAATTAGTTCACTTTCAAATAAAATTTTCCTGATAATTTACTCACCCCCATGTCATCCAAGATGTTCATGTCTTTCTTTCTTCAGTTGAAAAGAAATTAAGGTTTTTGATGAAAACATTCCAGGATTATTCTCCTTATAATGGATTTCAATGGCCTCCAAACGGTTGAAGGTCAAGATTATAGTTTCAGTGCAGCTTCAAAGATACCAGACAAGGAATAAGGGTCTTATCTACTGAAACAATTGGTCATTTTTGAAAAAAATGTAAATGTATAAGCTTTATGTAAACAAATGATCGCCTTCCAAGTGCTTCCGCCAAAACCGTACTTTTGTATTCTTTAAAAAGCTTACGCTGTATGTCTTACACCTTCCCTATTCTACTTACGAAAAAAAATTTAACTGCCGCTGCGTTCGTTCCGTAAGTCGAATAGGGAAGGCGTAGTAAATTATCAGGAACATTTTATTTGAAAGTGAATTAATCCTTTAAGTGTGAATGCTGCCATCCGAACGCTTGTGTGCTCCAAATAAAACCAAACCGCACTAGAGTTAGTTTGAAAGCGGACCGAGACCCACCTTTTCAGCGGTCTTGGTCCGCTTTCAAACTAACTCTAGTGTGGTTCGACTGAAATATGAATGCACAGACCAAAGATATCTAAATGAGCCGAAAAAAGGATGTGATGTCACAAAATGCTACTCTAAAAATGTGGCCCATTATAGTTTAGTACAGGTGGCGGAAACATTGTCTCCTTGCAGCAGATCTTTGTTTGTGTGCAATGAATTTTTTTGTTTGTTTTGTATCTTTAGGTTTTCCACCAGCATGAACCGGGTGCCAATTCAGAGCATGTGCTATTGCCGGTTCAAGTGGTTCGACTGACGAGCCTTCTAAAAAAACGGTTTGCCTTTCCTCGGGCTAGAGAGCCACCACAGAGCCAGGTCTTACGTCACTGTATACGTCTCATCTTTCCCAGCAACATTAGCGCAGCAGCGCCAAACACAAACATACCATCAACAATGGCGGATGTTCCTTACTATTGATGCTAATGGCTTTGCGAACCTACATCAGCATCCAAACATGGTGATTCCAACGTGTTCGTGCAACTTGCCGCAATTTGTATAGACGGAGATTTCAATAGAGAATAACGCTAACCCTCCATGGACCACTGTTGTATTGGTTTAATCGCGTCCATCGTTTTTTAGCTGCTATTTCAAAAAATGTCAGTCACAAATTTCTGTTTGTCTTGGTTATGATAACCCCACCCCTAACCCCTGACACAAGCACCTACTTCTAGACCAGCAATGTTTTGGTGCTACTTACGAACCACTTTTCCTGGTTCAGAGCTGGTGCTTTGGGTGTCGAAATACAAAGAACTGATTTGAAACTAGACTCTGGTTCTGAACCAGCATTCAAACTGCCTTGGTGGAAAAGGGGCATAAAAGAACCAGGACATATAATTTTGTTTTTTGCTCTGGACCAAAAGAACCAAGAGAACTGGACTACAAGTGTGTATGGTTACCACTGTTGAACTGAATAGTCACAAGAATGTAGCAGTCGTTTACCAGCCAGTTTCATTTTTCTATGCAATATGATGGTTTGGGTTCATATTCTTGCAAAGATTTTGCAAATTATGTGAAACGGTTTTGAGGGTGTGTTCTTAGGGCGTGTTCGTACTTGGTTCACACTTGCAATTGCACTGTTAGTGCGATTTGTTTGATTAAGAGTGAAAACTGCCATCTGAACCCTGGTGCGCACCAAACAAGCGAACTGAGACCTAGAAAAGGTAGGTCTCGGTCCACTTCCAAACGAACTATTTGAATAAAATATGAATGCACAGACCAAAAGAATCTAAACAAGCCAAAAGCAGGATGTGATTTCACAAAATGCAACCCTAAAAAGTTCTCTTGTAACAGGATCTATGTGGCCCATTATAGTTTACAGGTAACAGAAACATCTGTTTCATTTTTTTATGCAATATGATGGCTGTCTAAACCTGGTCAGACTCAAAATCTTCAGAACTTTTAAGAATACATGCACAAATAACCTGTCAAAAGTTCTCTTACAATGTCTGGGGTTATGGAGGGTCACAGGTGTACAGTAGGTGGGTGCTTTAGTCCACTCATCTTTGTGCTGTAGGTTCCTCCATGTCTCTCTGTGAACAATTAATGTCAGCCATTCAAAGCGCAGCTATTGGTGGACCGCGGGACTTCAAAGGACAACCTCCTCAAAGGCTCACAGCGGAGAAATGGTCTTCAAAACTTCACCAGGCCCTCTAAGGCACAGAGAGCGTCCTGTTTCTATGGGTTGGCGAGGGAGGGGAAGGCCTGCACTCTTTATGAAAGGACCTACTAACACGAAGGAAAATCTCCATGGGATTAAAAACTTCCATTCAGAGTGCCGAGGAATGGCGAGATGGAGAATCTAAAGATCAAAAATGCCCGGTACAAGTAGTGAGTTTTCAACATTGCCCGATTGTACTAAAGTTATTTCTTTAAGTTTTTGAAGGCCATTAGAAGCAGTGTTCATATATGGGTTTTTTTTTTTTTTGGCATTGACTGTGGACTGGCACACAGCCAGAGATTTCCACCTTTGTATGGAGCCGAGCTTTGTTCACTGGTGTGCACCATTAAATCCCATCATCCCCCTCATTTTTAAACCAAGGCCACTGAAAGACTGTGAGCACCTGTTTAAGTAAAAAAAAAAAAAATTAAGAGTCCATTGGAAGCATTTAAAACCCAGATTAGAGAAGAGAGTACAAATGGGAAGTATTAGGATTTTCTTTTATACTTTTTTTTTTTTTTTTATTAGCAGACCTACATGCAAGCATTTTGGCTGCACAAAGATGGCTGTAGCCCCCCAGTGACCGGCTGTGCGATTCAGTCATTAGCCACAAGTCAGGGAGTTGTTAAAATGCAATAAACCATAACATTTAACGCCCTTTCAGTTCAGAGTTAATTTTAATGATCAAAAGATTGAGATTAGCACTTATTTTCTTTCACCTTTCATCTTTTGCAGAGCACACAGGTACAGGAAGTAGTCATTTTGCAAGACGCTTTTATCCAAAGTGACATGTGGAGCTTTTGGTGCAGACTTGAGTCCGTTTGACATCAGATAATGATTTGTTTGGCAGGTCTGTTTTCCGAGCTTGTGTGTGGTTTGCCAGAGACAGTATAAGAAAGACAATCTGAATGGAAATCACTGGGAAAGTGTACCAAGATGCCCGCAGAGTCATGTAGTTTATACTACAAATATTGTCTGCTGTTATATAAAATTGCTTGATGTTCCTCATTTGTAAATCTCTAAATTAATAAATGTCTAACAGCAAATGTAAATGTGAAAAATACTACGATGAGAAAAAAAATATATAGCATGGGGGTGCAAATGAACTCTAGTTCAAACGAAGTATGAAAACAACCTTACAGTATACTTCCCACCTATTGGGAGGGTAAACAAATACATCTTACCTGCATCTGCAGCAACAGCGACTTCCAGCTACCCGCTGAGAATCTTGTCGACTGCAGGTGACTTTCTGTGCTCTTTGTTTTGTTTGGTCTGGCCTCTCCGTCCTCCTGCTGTGACCTCAGTGCATGTTTCTGGCACGTTAGAGATGCTCTTGCTCTGATTAGGGTAATTACAAACCATCTCTGCTCTCCCTGCTCCTCAAACCCCACTTGAGCGCGTATTCATCCATTTGTCTTAAAGTAATGAAATCCCTGGGGGAGGGGCGGGAGGTGCGGCGTGGCGGGGCGCCTCATTTCAGGAGCTATTAAGTAGCGAACGCGCTACTCGCTAGCACTTTTATCACTGTGCTCGTTAATCTCGGAGCCCTTCCGCTTCATGGAGCGGCTGCCATTGCAGTAATCACAATAAATCACACCGACAACTGCTGCGGCCCAACCGTGGTGCAACGGAAGAGAGCGGAGTAAATGCTAGAGCCCGCTCAAGCATGGAAGACCTGGTGACTCTGTCCAGTAGCATGGGATGGAGTGTCTTTATATACAAAGTTAAAGTTTTTCTTCCATTAACCCTCTGGTATTGTTCATTTGGGGGTCACATTTGTGTTGTTCGCGGTCAAAAGTGACCGAACACCTGAAAATGTAACTTTTTTTAAGTTTTCAGTAAAATCAATGTGATATATTTTTATTTTGTATTTTGAGACAATTTTATATTACTAATTAATATTTATGTAATAATATTATATATTATATATTTTCCTCATTTTCCTCAAATATTTTTTTAATAATAGTTTTTATTATTTTTTCAACTTCAAAAAAGCTGTATTTTTTATGTTAAAATAGAGAGGATGCCTTTAAAATCCAATTTTTGAAGGCAGATTAGTGCCATCTGGTGGGAGCAAAAAAAAGAAAAACATTTAGATGTGCAATGGTAAATTTGATTGCAAAACTGATGGCGACATTTCTTCAAATAATTACGTTGATTCTTGCACGTTTCGCGGCGCTTTCGAAGTAAAATGTTCATTAAGTGGTGCTAAAAGCATGTTTGACTTTATCCAAAACAGATGAATGTGAATCTGTTTTTATTACGTTGGGTCTTGTACATATCATGTTTTTCGAAATGAAATATCCAATGAGTTTTGCTTAAAGATTAATCCTAAAAGGTAAATCGCTTTTTAAAATAATGTAGCACTTACACTAAACCTTACAATAAGCCTGAATTATAGTGTTAACAGAAGCAAATGTGAAATAAAATGCATTTGCTGAAGCAACCGTGACATTTTAGCTTGCTTCTACAAGTCTTTGAGCTCTTTTATTGTGACTGGTGTTTCACGGGCCTTGTACCTGAAGCTCTTCGCATCAGTGCAACGCTGTACCAGATGAGCTACCGAACAATTGGAATGATTTTGGAGTTTCCTAAGCAACAAACTCCAGCTCAGGATCAGCTTATAACCAGCTCAGGACCAGCTTAAACCAGCCCATAAACAACTAAGAACCAGCATAAACCAGCTCAAACCAGCTGCCATGCTTCAAAACATACCTAACTAGCATATGCAGGTTTTTTCAACAGGGTCCTCAACATAAACACAAAGCTGCTTCTCTAAGCTTATTTAAGCTTTTGGTGATCAAGTGAAATCTTTGTGAAATGTCTGGTCTCTTACAGGCCTCTAGTGAGCTACAATAACCATATATCTTCCACAGAAAGTTGCTCTTGCATATTACACAGTCCAACTACGCTGACATAAATGAGACCATATGCAGCGATATTCTTTCCAACCCAATGGCCCTAATGAAGCTCTTTTTATTTCAGTCCATGTGTGATACAGCAATAACACAGACGGCACCTTAGCGGTGTGGAAAAGCTCCGCTGCTATTAACATATCTGTAGCTTGATGTATGAGTCCTTATGGAGGAGTATCCCTGCACAGTGATTGTAAGCAAAAAAATAAGCTGGCTCAGGTCCTTCGCAAATTAACTGGAGTTAATCTCTCAAACGCTGCAATATAATTACAGCAACACTTAATGCACAGCGTGTTATGTTTCCTGTACTGGTATGCATACCTGCGTGTTAAGCGGCGTTGTTGATTGATGTTTGGGGAAACCGGTGTCAAGAGGTGTTTATTTCACAAGCGGTGGGCTCTCTGACAGTCCTTTCATATGTGTGTGTAATGTACAACCGAGACAAAATTTAGAGCAGCCCTGCACACTGCACTGAACCCCTTTGAAATGCTGTAACCCAACAAGTGCAGGCGCCGTGGGCCTCAAGAGCGATACGGCCGGCTTTTGTTCTGCTAGAGCGGGGCTTGACACGCCATTAGTCACCAGCAGGTCAACAGAGACACACCGAGCAAGAGGGACACATTTTTCCAACACATTAGACCAGACTGAAGAGAAGAGTGCAAAGAGTATAGAGACACTGATAAAAGATATAGAAAGAGAGAAAGTGCATGCTATCTAAAGTTACTAGATAAATATATACCTGAGTACAAAAAAGGAGAAAAAAAAAGGATATATGTATGGATGTATGCGTATGTGTAACGCACACACATGTTGGGTTTAATGATTTTTATACTGTACAAACTGTATATTCCATCCCCTAACCCTAAACACAACTCTCACATAAAACTTTCTGCATTTTTATATTTTCAAAAAATATTACTGTCGGGGTATATACACTATATTGCCAAAAGTATTGGGACGCCCCTCCAAATAATTGAATTCAGGTGTTCCAATCACTTCTATGGCCACAGGTGTATAAAATCAAGCACCTAGGCATGCAGACTGCTTCTACAAACATTTGTGAAAGAATGGGTCGCTCTCAGGAGCTCAGTGAATTCAAGCGTGGTACCGTGATAGGTTGCCACCTGTGCAATAAGCCCATTCGTGAAATTTCCACACTACTAAATATTCCACGGTCAACTGTTAGTGGTATCATAACAAAGAAGCAATTGGGAACAACAGCAACTCAGCCACGAAGTGGAAAATCACAAAGCGGGTCAGCGCATGCTGAGGCGCACAGTGCGCAGAAGTTGCCAACTTTCTGCAGAGATTATGGTGTGGGGTTGTTTTTCAGGGGTTGGGCCTGGCCCCTTAGTTTCAGCGAAAGGAACTCTTAATGCTTCAGCATACCAAGACATTTTGGACAATTTCATGCTCCCAGCTTTGTGGGAACAGTTTGGACAGTTTGGAGATGGCCCCTTCCTGTTCCAACATGACTTTGTGCACAAAGCAAGGTCCATAAAGACATGGATGAGCGAGTTTGGTGTGGAGGAACTTGACTGGCCTGCACAGAGTCCTGACCTCAACCTGATAAAACACCTTTGGGATGAATTAGAGCCAACACTGCAAGCCAGGCCTTCTCGCCAACATCACTGCCTGACCTCACAAATGCACTTCTAGAAGAATGGTCAAAAATTCCCATAAACACACTCCTAAACCTTGTGGAAAGCCTTCCCAGAAGAGTTGAGGCTGTTATAGCTGCAAAGGGTGGGCCAACTCCATATTAAACCCTACGGATTAAAAATGGGATGTCATTAAAGTTCATGTGCACGTAAAGGCAGGTGTCCCAAAACTTTTGGCAATATAGTGTATATATACTATATGTTAGGGGAGTAACACAGAAGTCACATTCAGTATGTACCTCGGTTTTGGGGTCACGGTTCGATACGAGTTCAGTACATTTACATGTCCGCCCCCGTTAATGAGAGTTCATTAACATGTGGTGACAATGGTGGATGCACAAAGTTCGAGATTGCGCTTTTTCAAGAAATCACGGAAAGATGAGCGAGAAGGAGAAAAAGAGCCTACTTTACCTTTCCACAAAGGAGAGAGCGAGTGAAGTGGCACCTGAGGCTTCCCATTTCCAGGAAACACATATTCATCACTGGACTACAGTACACTTTCTTGACACAAATCGGCACAGTGTCAAATGATTTTGTCTCACTATAACAGCAGAAACTACTTAAAATACTCTGTAATTTATGGCTATATAGACAAGAGTAAAGCATCATTCGAAACTTTCTATTTTTATTTGTGTACAATTACAATAAAAACAAAACATTGTGCTTTTGTAAAAGTTTTCTGCCATCCCAATTTCCTTTCCGTGAAGCTTGTGAAGCGCGTCAAAAAAAAAAAAAAAAAATCAATACTCAGTGTATAGGGTACTAGCAAGCTCCTGCATGCCATCTGAACACGACATTCCTGTTTTGGGTTGGTGCATAGCGGTGCGTTCCAAACAGAATACATCGCCCTCCGAAAGGGCACTTCGGAGTGAAAACAATCATGGCCGCCATATTGAAGGGTCATTCCAAACTGATGTGCTCAAAACTGGCCACTTCAAAGGGCCCTTCGGAATGAAGGATTTCGAAGGGTACAACTGATGGACACTTCGGGCCCCCATGATCCTTTGCACAGGGAAGATGTTTGGTGTCACAGAATGGGTACAGTCCATTTTTCTATACTACTCTGTTATTTATACGAGTTAGATTTAATACATTATTATTATTTTCAATAAAAAATACTTTACAGCTCCCTTTATCTGTCCATTCAAATGTTTAAAATACATAGACACAATATACAATATGGTGCGATAAACCAAAAATAAATAAATAAAAAACAAACATTAAACAAAAGGCGCAGCTTGCACAATCTACTCATCGTTCAGAGCGTGTCTTTGGGGGGGTCAACCAGCATACAAAATGTGCAACGAAGGCGCCTCCTTGATTGTCTTGTTAAAATGACGCAGAAGTGCGTTCCAAAAAAAACGACCCCTACACCCTTCATCCCTTTGAAGCTCTCACTCCGGAGGGTAAACCCTTTGAAGGGATTAGGGCATAGAGATGAGCCCTTCCGAATGGAACGCAGGGTAGATCATCTCTTCTTCTTTTGCTCTTTTTCCTGTTGTGGTGGTTAGCAAATAACGTTGCATTACTGTGCGCTCTTCTGGACTGGAGTTTGGATCGCCTGTGACTGACTGTATTTGTCGTCTGACTGTATGCACTGAACCATGACTATTCGGGATGAATACATGTACCGTTACACCCCTATAATATATATACATATAGGGGTGTATGTATAAATGAGGAACATCACAAGCAATTTGTCAGAAAAGGGCAACAATACTGCCAATACTGCAATGCTAATTTTATAGAGTATGGACAAAAGCTGGTAATAATTCATTAAAAAAACAAGATTTTGGTGCCAACAAAGTGCCCTTATGGTTTAAGTTAAAATGCTAACAGGTCGATTTTGTATAAGCTATGCACAAACATGTGACTTCAACATATACATAGCATGCCAAATGAAAATGTGAAATCATGCTATAGCTCTGCATTAACATGATACTAAGCTATATTTCCCAACATATATGTTCACTGCTGCCTTAAAGCACAAGCTTATAAACAAATCAGTTTGAATGCTATTCAATGAGTCCTTACTGTCTTACACAAGTTCAATCAAAAAAAGAAATATGCTCTTCTAATCAAGGAAATGTCATGTCTATTTTTATCACATTTCCAGTAAAATAATGTTGGCCTAATATGCAATACAGTTTATGTTTATGTTGCAGTATTTACACTAACATACAAACACAACAGGGCTGATGGGTCTGACCGTACACAAGGCCTCCTCTGATGTGTGTCAGAGTTATAAGCAAACCCATTTGCACTGCCTGTTCTGGTAATGTCTTTGCCCTTCATATAAACCCTTCCAGATGGCACAAGTGTGTGTTTCGGGTTTTTTTTTTTTTTTTTTTTTTTTTTTACCATTGCTTGGGAAGCATTGTCCAACATCTGTTCTTTGGCTTCTGGTACATAACTCTGATACACACAGTCACAGATTGAGCACCGTTGGCGCACTGTGTGGTCCAAAGCCCAGGGGGAAGGATGCTCTTAATAAAACTTGACCCATCTGAACCAAGAACTTATTAAACCGGTTATCTCAAACATCACATGGATCGCAATGCTTTTTTAGTACATGGAAAATTATGTATCAACTCTTTGTAGCAGCTTCATTTAATTCGGTGTCTTCTGCTATTAGCAGCAGAAACCCTGGAGAATTTCTTTCTAGCAGCTTTTCCAGAAAGCACTAAAATAAACTCAGCTAATCAGGGTTCGCAAAGTGTCTCTTTTACATATTTCCCATAAGATCAGTCTTATGATGTGTGTGCGTATGTATGCATGTATGTATGTGTGTGTATATATATATATATATATATATATATATATATATATATATATATATATAATTATTATCAAATTGGTAATACCATTCTTTAAAATGTCTTCTATGATGTGAATATGGTAATACCGAAAATGTGATTTTGTTTTTGTTGTTTTAGCATCTGACAACATAGTAACATGTTAAACACTGTTGTTCAAAAGGTCGGTAAGATTTGTTAATGTTTTGGAAATAAGTAATCGTTATGCTCATGTTATACCATTTATATAATCAAAAATGCTGTAAAAACAGTTATATTGTAAAAATTAAATATAAAATATTATATTATTACAATTTAAAATAACTCTTTTGTATTCAAATATGTTTTAAAATATAATTTGCTCCTGTGATGCAAATCTGATTTTTCAGCATCATTACTCCAGTCTTCAGTGTCACATGATTCTTCAGAAATCATTCTAATATGATGACTATTATTATTATCAATGTTGAAACAGTTGTGCTGCTTTATATTGTTGTGGAAACTGTGATACTAAAAAAAGGATTCTTTGCTAAATAGAAAGTCCATTTATTTGAAATAGAAATCTTTTCTTTACTGCCCATTTTTCGCCCAATTTATCTAAAATTTGCAGTAAAAGTTTAAATTGAGTTTTTTTAATCACAAATGAGCAGTCAAAGCATCACACACACCAGTGTAAATCTGTTTTTCTGTGTAGTCGTTTATCACGTTTCTGCCGCATCTTTGTATCACAGAGCTGCTCTTTGAAACGCTGTGCACATATACTTCAAAGAGTGACAGTTCCTTTGCATTAAGGTCTCTTTAGCTCTGCCATTAACCAGATAATCAGTCTGAAATGAGTTCACTGTGCAGACGACGAGCCTTAGGAAATATTGCCATTTAAATTTAAATTGCATTTTTAATATATTCCATTGCAGACATCTCACATTTGCTTTAACTTATTTCCATAATATGTTTTTTTTTTTTTTTTTTTCACCAACGTCTTTATATCCTGTGAGTGTATGCACGTTTTTAAATGTGATCATTTTAGTTATGCTGTAGGCCCATATGGAACTGAGGTACAGGAAATAGAAAACAGCCCAGATGAGACCTCAAATGCCACGCAAAAACATCTTAAACCCAGCATCCACTAGTATAAAACACATCTCAGGAGACATAATAGAAACATAAATGAAAACTCTTTTAAAAGATTAGTTCACTTCAGAATTACTCACCCCCATGTCATCCAAGATGTTTATGTCTTTCTTTCTTCAGTCGAAAAGAAATTTTTTTTCAGGAAAACATTCCAGGATTTTTCTCCATATAGTGGACTTCACTGGGGTTCAACGGGTTGAAGGTCCAAATTGCAGTTTCAGTGCAGCTTCAAAGGGCTCTGCACGATCCCAGCTGAGGAATAAGGGTCTTATCTAGTGAAAAAGAAAAAAAAGAAAGATACTTTTAAACCACAAATGCTCTTCTTGTACTAGCGCATTGGAAAGGTCACACGTGACGTAGACAGAAGTACTGCGGTAGGGCGAAAACCTCCGTCTCATTTTCTAATACTTCAAAATCGTCTGACATCATTGTTTTACCTTTTTTTGTAAAGGGCATTTGACTTAGTCTTTGTACGTTCGCTTTGTAGACACTAGGTCGGTACTTCCTTTCCAACGTGATTACATAACGCGTGGCGCATTGCAGAGCAGTCCAAGATGAGCATTTGTGGTTAAAAAGTTTTTTTTGTTGTTTTTTTTTGAAAATGACAGATCGTTTCGCTAAAGAAGACCCTTATTCCTCGTCTGGGATCGTGCAGAGCCCTTTGAAGCTGCACTGAAACTGCAATTTGGACCTTCAACCTGTTGAACCCTGTTGAAGTCCACTATATGGAGAGAAATCCTGGAATGTTTTCCTCAAAAACCTTAATTTCTTTTTAAAAAGAAAAACTTAAACATCTTGGGGTGAGTAAATTATCAGGAAACTTTAATTCTGAAATGAACTAATCCTTTAAGTGTTAAATTTGTCTATATAAAAACAGACACAAATGAGAAATTAAAGTACTTCTAGAATGCTTTTTTGGATATTACCTTTCATGTAGTGTTTTAAAAGCTGTTTGTGAATGTAAAAGCTCTGCAAAGTTTTAAACATCAAAGGTAAATGAAGTTATTGTCTCCTAAATGAAAGAGACGACTCTGAACTGCTAAAAAGAGTCACCAGTAATTCCAGTTTTACTTCCTGCTCGAACCTATGTTTGTAACAAATTTGCATAATGTCAGCCTATGGTCATCATTGGCTGCCTGTGAAAAATGTCTACACTGACCCTCAAACACTGTAGCTGAGGTCCGGAAGAGTTTGGTTCGTGTTTTTGACATGTTGAGAAGACGCTGTTTCCAATCAGAGAAGAGTAGGCTCTCAGAAAGGAGGACTTTAGAGAGACTGGATCCTTTATCGACTGTGAGAAAAGAGATGATACAATATATATTATGAGAAAATTAAAGTGGTTCTTTTTATTTATTTTTTATCTTGGATGCATAAAACTATTGTAAGAGACCTCCAGAAAAGACCTTCTTGGCAAAATAATCTCATTGCTGTCCAAGAGAAATAGAGATACTGATTCCATTCTGATTTCTTCTCTATGAGATGTATAGATAAAGAAAACAACAACAACAACAAAAAAGGAAGTGTTCTCTCTGTAAGAACAGACTTTTCAGGATCACCACTGAGAAATAGTATTGAGTCTTGAATCAAAGAGCTTGTTTGAACAGACATCAGGTTTGCCCCAGTTTACCACAGTGAGGATTTCTCTCTTCACATCTGAATGTGTGTTCTTTTGTCTTCAGTGATCTGCTGTCTCGTAACATTTCACAAAAAAAAAAAAAAAAAAATGACCAAAGGGGTTTTCTGTGGTTTAGAAACACTCTTTGTTTATTCTCAGTACAGAGTCAGTTGATACTGTATTGTGTTTTGAGCTCAACAGCATCAGTTTTGGGGGATATTTTCAGGATATTCGTTTCAAACAGCATGAAGGGCATCAAAGCTTTCTAGTGTTTGTGCTGAAAACAGTCAAATTCCTCACATTACAGTAAACCTTTAGAGCCTAGGTTGATTCAAAACCATACAGTGGAATTTATGAATAAGGGTTAAATCTCATAGGTTATTATAAACGTCAAATTGCATTCAATAGTGGTGCTATATGTTCTGAAAGTAGGTAACAAAGCAATAAAGCTAGAAAATAGAAATTACAGAAACAGCAGCATGATAAAATCAATCTGCAAAGTAAAAGAATTCTGAATGGCTGAAAAACTTTTTTTGACTGGTAATAGTCTGCTGTGGGTTTGATTCCCATAAAACATACAAAATGATAAAATATACTTTGAAGTTGCTTGGAATAAGTGTATGTGAATGGAAAAATTCTGTATAGTTTCAAATATCAAAGTGCATGATAAATGGAGTTATTGTCTCTTAAATGAAAGAACAGATTCTGAATTGCTTAAAATGAGTCGTCAGTAATTCCAGTCTTACTTCCTGGAATGAACCTACGTAGGTTTGTAACAAATTTGCATAATGCCAGCCTATGGTCTTCATTGGCTGCCCGTGAGCAACGTCTACATTGACCCTTAAATACTATAGTCAGGCCTGCAAGAGTTCATGTTGTCGAAATGTCGAGAAGATGCTGTTTTCTTCACTGCGGAAGCAAATCCACTTTGATGAATTTCCAAAGGATGAGGCTCGCGCTCTAATTGATACGGTAAAACAGACGCCATCGTTATTGTTCATATCACTGTGTATCAAGTGCTGAGGAAGCCTCCGGAGCTGAAATTCAGATATGGTAATGGGCGTTTGGTTTCTGACATACGCTATAAGTGGTCGGCCAATCACAACAGACTGGGCCATCTGACCAACCAGAACAGAGAAGGCTCTTGGAAAGGAAGGGTTTACAGAGACTGAATTCTTTTCAGTTCAACACACTGAGAGAAAATGATGCTGCAAAGTATATTATGAGAATTTTTTTTTATTTTTTTTTGACATTGGATGCATGTAAAACTATTGTAGGAGACCTCCAGAACCAAATTAGAAGCCTTTAAAATAGCATAATAGGGACACTCTAACCCTCTGTTGTTGTTCGGTCATTTTAGTCCGAAAAACAAAAAGTTTTGAAATGTTAAAAATCTCTACTTCATCGGAATGGTACGAAACTCAGTGACTTATGGCGGTCATTATATATTTAAAAAAAAAAAAAAAAAAGTCACACTTGTGTTGTTCACAAAGGAGTGGATTCCGCCATAGGAATAAAGGGGTGCTTCATAGCGATGAAGGGGTGACATTTTAAAATATCAAGAGTGCAAAGGGGGCGGGGCGGGGGCGAGAGCCGTGAGAAAATGGCACGAGGCAGTTGACGCTCTTTAGCAATCACAACCCAGCGAGAGTCACATGTGCCTTCAAAAATTGGGTTTGAAATGCACTGTCTTTATTTTAACATAACAGCTTTAATTGAAAAATAATACAAAAATATTAGAAGAAAAAAAAAAGTTACATGTCAGGTGTTCGGTCACTTTTGACCACGAACAACACAAGTGTGACCCAAAATGAACAATACCAGAGGGTTAACAAAATACTATATCTGTACTATAAAAAAATTACCAGCGTAAAATTTATTTTAACCCATACTTATTATAACCCATTATCACAGTCCAAAAAGAACATTTGTAAAGCATAGTTACTCAAAACTGTTTGTGTGTTACCTGGGAATCAAACCTGCAACACTGGCATTGATACAGTCATGCTGTAACAGTTGAGCTAAACAGAAACATAAATCAAGTAAAATTCTAAATACAGTAGTTTATTTAAAAACAAATACTACTAATTATTGTCAGATCCTGGCAATATTTTAGCGTTTGGGTTATAAGCATAATCTCTTTTCAAATAACCAGCGTTCTCAGCTCCAGTAGTTTATAAAATCAGCTCGAGTCAATGTTTTCACTCATGGCTTGTGTCACACAATGAAAACCACAAATGCATGTTTGCTCTCTAATTAATCACTTCTGCCACCAAGCTGTGGCTTCCTGTTTACTCACAAGCTTTATTTATCAAGATAGATAGCTGATGAACGAAAAAAAAAAAAAAAAAACACTAGCATTTTGTATTTGCATGCAGCATTACGTTTCTGTCAAATTTATATGTAAATGAATATTTGCACATTTACAAGCAATACATCATAATTGATTTTTTTTCTGTCAGGGTGATTTGGAGTCATTTTAATGTGGGGTTCACAAAAGCAAAAGAGCGTGGCGGACAAACCGACTGAAACAAATACTCAGTGCTATGCAAGAACTGAGCCAAACATATCGCCTGGGAGAATGGCACACAAACTGTGGTTATGAATGAAATCATAAAGCAATATACAACTATTATTCACAATGTTTAAACAAACAGCTATGACATTTTATATAATCTTTCCAAAAATAAATAAATAAATAATGCTAAGTATGCTTCTGTGAGAGAGAGAAAAAAAAAAACCCTTATAAGATTGTTCACCTGATTATGTATTAGGCCGAGAATAGAAGCAGCCTCCAGTTCTTGTATAATGAAAGGTCAGGAAGGAAAGTATGTGGAAATGTTCCTGTCCCGTGGCTGTTTTACTTTCACCTTTTAAGGTTTTGGAGTCAGACTTTTCCACAGGACCTGCTGCTGCAAGCAGTCAAGTCTCTTTGACTGTAACTTATTATAAATGTAGAGCAGATTGGATCCGATTACAGGGGCTGGAGGCTTTTTAAAAATACAGACTGACAATGCTTTATGAGTTATGGTTTTCCATAAACCAAACATTTATTCTACAGATTTGTTGATAATATGAAATTGTTTTTATTTACAAGTGTAATTATCATATATATTTAGATAAAAAAAATAAAAAAAAAAACATCTATAGAACATCTAATGAATATAAAAATTGGATAATTTTTTTTCTCTCCTAAGTATAAACTACAATACAGCAGTGTTAATTTTGGCAGCCATTTTTTATTTAGTCTTAGTCTTTATCTTTAGATGAAAATGCTCTTTAGTCTTAGTCACATTTTAGTCATTTGTGTCTTTCATATTTTAGTCTAGTTTTAGTCGACAAAAAGTCATTGCATTGTTTCAGTCATTACTTTTAGTCAAGCTACAGTTACCAACATTCATTTTCATAGCTATTTTATATGTAGTCTTTAGACAAAATTGTCATTATAATTTTTTTCTCTTTAGACCAATTCATTTAAGCTTTTCAGTGGTTCTCAAACTTTTTAGAGTGTAGTACCCCCTGAGGGATTTAACATCATTCTGTGCACCCTCTCATATCCACTTACTGCAGTTACACCTTTTCCATAAAAAGTACAATATTTGCCCTCTTAAATTTCCAGTGCATTTTTTTTTAATCTTTATTAAATAAATAATGCTTAAACAATTTCAATAAATACAATGATGATAAAAAACGTATCAAATATTAGATTAAAACCGCCAGTAGGTAGCGGTAAGTCACTGTTTTTATGAGTGAATCATCGAGTCATTTATTCATTCCGTATCAAAGCAAGCGGCTGTATTTATAGTGTATAGTGAATCATTGAATCATTGCCGATTAATTCACAGCCGCAGATTCGTTCACGAAACAGCTTGTGTGCTGCAGTTCTGCTGTGGCTTTCGTTGCAAAATAGAGCGAAAATACTGACAATACTGTTTAAAATGTACATCATTTAATATCACCCTTTTGTTTGTTGAAGTGTTGTATAAAATCAATGTCACATTTAAAATTGTGTGTATATTCGGGAAACATTGCATTCTTGCTTGTATAATATGATCACGTTAAAAACAATAACTCACCGAAGGGTATGTTTTTGTATCGAAGACATTTAATCTTAAATCTCTATGCAGTCTGTGTCTATATTTGTTCTTTAATGCTAGTAAGTGCTAAATCCCCACTTTCACAAAGGTATTTTGTGGAGAACAGCACTAATGTAGCGCGATTTGCTGGCGTGGATGCAGTCAGTTTTGACCGCGAAAGATAAGGTAATTTGACTGAATGTCGTGTATTTACGGCATTTTACCTGCTAGAAACACATGCTCAGTTTTTATGTAATTTTAGGGTGGAGTACAATAACATGTACGGCAAAACTCAGCATTTTGTTCGCGTACGTCAGTTTGAGAACCGTTGCTGGATATCAGCCTACACTTTGGTCGCGGATTTAGTCAGCAAACGAGCAGCGCAATATAGACCAACTGAATGACACTTTAACCTAAGTAGAAAATCTCGAATGAAGATCGCTGAACTCCAGCTTACTTGACTGTTTTCAGCTTCTTCCTCAGAGTAGAGAAAGCGCGTGTGCGTGGTTGCCAGATTGCAAATATTAAGTAAAACGCGTTCTGTTTAATAGAAAAGCTCTGATTGGGGGTTTAAATTATGGAAATCTGGCAACCTTAAGCATGGACCCTCGTAAAAACTGTAATGTTTTGTCTCCTTTATTCGACAAAAACAAAAAGTGATTTCAAAAGAGTGATTTTGGTAAAGTTTTTAGTCTTAGCCACATTTCAGTCTCGTCTTTTTTCGTCAACTATACTGCATGTTGTTTTAGTCACCTTATCGTTAAATGACATTGGTGTGGTCTCTCATCTTCTAGTCTTAAGCCTGGGATACACTGCACGATTTTAGCAATCCTATAAGATCATTACAAATCACACTGTGTGACGATGGCAATCTTTCGTCTGGGACAGCCAAAAATCGTGCAGTGTATCCCGGGCTTTAGTCACAGAAAAAAAAATGTCGTCAACGAAAATTTTTCGGCATAGTTTTCGTTAACGAAATTAACACTGCAACACAGCCAAAAGTTAGTCAAAAATAGGACTCACTGCCAAATAGGATGTTGAAAATAGGCTGTTAGAAATGCATTATTTCTGGTTAATTGGTGTGCATCCATTCATGATTTTTCAGCTATTGTTACCATTTTAAAGTTGTGCCAAAGCTGTCACAAAGGACTAGTTCACCCAAAAATGAAAATTCTGTCATTTACTCACCCTCATGTTGTTCCAAACCTGTATGAGTTTCTTCTGTTGAACACAAAAGAAGATATTTTAAAGAATGTTTGTAACCAGACAGTTGATGGCACCCATTTACTTCCATTGTATTTCCCCCGCCAATCGAAGTCAATGGCTACCATCAACTGTTTGATTACCAACATTCTTTAAAACATCTTTTGTGAACGGTTTGGAACAACTTGAGGATGAGTAAATGATGACAGAATTTTCATTTTTGGATGAACTAGCCCTTTAAGGAACAATGAATTTTACAGTAGTGAATTTAGCAGAATTTGCATTGACATTCAGACATTTTTAAGTGTGAAACACTTTTTAGGCATACACATATTTAATGCACAGTGTGAGTATGCAAATTGTTACACAGCCTTTTTATACACGTTCCTATGCTTTCTTATCAAGAGCTAGTCATACTCACTAATATTAGAAAAGTAATAAAAGAGAGGATGAGAGTATGAGAAACAGCCAAGCTCCCAGCTTAGATATTTTTAGCAGTTTATCATAATGAGTTATAAATGGGTCTCCCTCACTCAACAGGAGCTCAGCAGACCGCTTAAGAAGATGAAGCCTGTCCTAATGACAGTAATGACACACACACACACACACACACACACACACACACACACACACACACACACACACACAGGTTTGTTTTTGTGAATTGTGGGGACATTCCATAGGCGTAATGGTTTTTATACTGTACAGACCGTATTTTCTATCGCCCTACACCAACCCTACACCTAAACCTACCCTTCACAGAAAACTCTGCACATTTTTACTTTCTCAAAAAAACAAATTCTATATGATTTATAAGCCTTTTAAAAAATGGGGACATGGGGTAATGTCCCCATAAGTCACCCTCTCCTTGTAATACCTATGTCATACCCATGTCATTATACAAATTTGTGTCCTGATATGTCACAAAAACGCACACACACACACACACAAACCTCATTTCCTTCCTTTCCAGCTAACAACGTTTAATTCTCTGTCCACTCTCCTCTCCTCACCCTTTACGCATCACTGACCTTTAATCTGTGTTGCATGGAAATGCTTAACGTCTTCCGGATGCTAATCTGAATTCCCATAAACGGGCTTCTGGCCTACAGATTTCACGATAACATTAACAAAAACATAAACAGAAAACAAAAGAATTAGCATTAGCAGGGGGATCTCATGGCTGAATGAATACACATCTGAATAATATAATATAATCCTCAGAGATACAGGAAGTGTTTCTGTTTTGCTGAATGACTCTGTCGGAACATAATACAATAAAACTACTGATATGACCTTTTTTTTTATCATATCACGTGGCTTTCGGTTTTGCAGTCTCATGGTCAGTGCAAATTCAATTTGATAAGCAGTCCATCTTACAATCTTAAAATTAAAGGTTCTAAAAGGGGGTTTTCACAGTGATACCATAGAAGGATCATTTTGGCTTCCATAAAGAACCTTTTAGTGAACAGTTTGTGAAAGTTATATTTATGTAATAAGTATGTAATAACTATGTAATTATGTAATAACTAAGTACACCAATAAGTATGTAATAAATACAACTAGGTATGTAATAACTTTTTTTTATTTTTCTATACATAATCATGTTTAACAGGAATACCTGCTGAAAAACTATATTACAGAAAATTGATTAGAGAGTTAAAATAATAAGCAAGAAGTGCCAGAATAGTAGCTTTTTAGCTCCACCCACTCCCACGAAGCACTGTGAATGATGTAATATATATATATATATATATACATACATATATCAGCATTTGTAAATGAGTAGTTCTACATTTCTCCATTGTTTTTAATTTGATTATGATGTTTGCAATGCTTCATGGGATTGTAGTTCTTTCCCTCACTAAAGCTGTTAAGTACACAGTCTTGTACCTTTGCCTTTTTTATCCAATTTTTAAATACTTTTTTGCTTCAAATCAAAGTTTGTAGTCTTGTGATTCACTGGTTGGTTTGGTTCATGGCTTAAACTCTTTAACAAAGACTTTTTAAAAAATCCCTATGGGAATGAGGAAATGAGAAATTATGGTAATATTTTGTTTGTGCTAAATTAAAGCTAAACTCATTCCCTTAAAACCCATTATGACTTAACTTACATGTTATAGACTGCTGTGACTTTCTCCTCACATTCATCTCTTTTCTTTTTCCAGAATTATTTTCCAGTGCATTTTACAGTGCATAGTTTTATTTTATTGGAGTATGTTTTACATAAAAATTCTATTTCAGATTTTTTTATACTTCAAAAAATTCAATGTGTTACTTGCTGATTCTTTGTAATTATTTGTTCTTACTAGACATTTCTGAGTGATTTTTCTTCAGTGCATACATGGATTTACATTTCAAAAATCCACATTGTGAAAAGAAACAAATGTCCCCATTGAGATCTATTTGATATATCAATTGATTTCTGCTAGACAGCAATGAGATCAAGTCCTGCTCCTCTGATGTTTCTCTAGAGAACAAGACCTCAGAATTCTCTAAACTTTCAGAAGAGATTTCAACAAAGCTTCAAACAGCGATCACATTTGCCAAGATGTTTGTTTGCAATCAAAAGACAGTGATCACAATACGAACACAAACATTTCTCATCAAATTAATCCAGAAGATCTGAGCTCTCCATTCATTTTTATACCTCTGTACTGCACAATTTGGGTCTATTTTAAAATTTCTTTAGGAATTTTAAGAGACACATTTGAGACAACTTGAATGAAACATGGAGTGACTTGAGCTATAAAAGAACAATCTACTTTCAGCATACTATGATTTGCAACACAATAACCCTAATCTTGCATACTACCTATATATACAACAAACAGCATATGAATTGGATACAGCCAAACAAAGGAATAATGTGCTCATGGTTTTCACAAAAGTAAAGGGGACAGCTCATGGACATGTTTATTTAACGTTTTTAATTTCAAGATGACTAAATAATGAAACAAAGGGCTGAAGCAGCATGTAAAGAGTGTGTTAACCTCACTCTCACATAATCTCTCTCTATCACGCCTCCATTAAAATGAAGGACAGGATTAGAAAGCAGTTTCTGTCAATCCTCCTGTGTCTACTCGCTGTTTACATTTTCCCAGGAAGGTGCGCTAAAACCTGTAACCATGGAAACTACCAGGAGCCAATCAGGAGTCCTTTTATGCGCATCATGTGACCCAGAGCCTGTTGAGAGATGCATTGAAGTTGGCAGTCAAGCTGTCTGCTGACTGCGTTTTATTAAAAGAAAAATACAAACCACTGAGACGGAAAAGCTCCTTAGAGCACAACGGAGAGGGAGAGCCGGGGGAAAGAGAGGGCTACGGCTTTTACAGGTTGAAAAGGGAAAAGATTGTTGTCCTTTCATGTTAAGGATGCATTTCACAGCTCAGAGAAGGTGAATGAGTTGTAAATGATGGGGTGGATGTTTGCTTTGCTGAGACGATTGCTTATTCTAGCACATTCTAGCCACTTTTCTGTAGAAATAACACTTCTAACAGAAGCCGTATATTTCTCATGAGGTTTGACAAAAATAAACAACATATCCAGGGATCCTCTGCTGAAGAATCTTCTAGTTCAACAGTCAGCTAGAAATCTTTCTAATGTCTACATATAGGTAGCATCCTTCTAAGAGATCATCCTCAATAAAAATGGAGCCTCGTAAGTGATTTGAAACAATCCACAAAAGCATCAACTTAAGTAATGCTTCTCATGTGAAGCAGATGTCATCAGAGATTGCCGTTAGCATGTTGCTATGCTCATGAAGCATAAACTGTATTTATTTGGGTATATGTGTATGACTTCAGTCAATGTTAGGGAGTTATCATTCTTTTCATTTTGAAATACTGATCCAAATAATTAGTAATTCCTTCTGAAGGATGTAGTAATACTTGAGTCATGACTAGTGGGTTACCATGATCTTCACTTTAGTATTAATTATTTTTTATTTTTTTATTTTTAATTATTCAAATTATTTATGAACCCGTATTTAATAGTTCTTAGTAGTCTCCAGGAGGTATGAAAAAATAATAGTTATTGATTAGCTAATAGTGAACTACCACAATCAACTGAGCGCTATTACTTACTAATTCATTAATCAGAGTTTCTTGTTAGTTAATAGAAGTTTCTAGAATGTTAACAGTGCATTACTCATTTGTTCCTGTGTAGATGTTAATTAATGATGGAACAGTATTTGAAAGTGTTACCAATGTTTTTACTGTATTTTTGACCAAATTTTTCTTTTATCTTTACTCATCTTTTTTTCATGATCTTGTTGCATTGCATTATGGGATTGCAAGCTTTATGTAGAAGGCATGCATTGTTGCCTTAGAAGGCAGTTTAATTATGCTGCCTAAAAAAAGTCTTGTTAGGCTGTTCAATAGGTGACAGTCATATATACTCTCTCTCTCACACACACACACACTCACTCATTTTGGGTTTTAATGTTGTATATGGGGACTTTCGATAGACATAATAATTTTTATACTGCATAAACTGTATATCCCACCCCCTACCCCTAACTCTACCTGTCACAGAAAACTTTCTGTATTTTTACATTTTCAAAAATCATCACTTAGTATGATTTATAAGCTGTTTTTGTCATGGAGGCCAAAAAAAAAAAAAAAAAAATGTCCCCACAATAATAAGGATTTTAGATATTACCATCTTTGTGAGGATTTTTTGTCCCCATAACATAGGGTTTACTGGGACCACACACACACACACACAATGCTATTTTTACCTGCCATGAACACTGTTTCTTATCAGAGGCCTTGAAACTACCTGTCCACCTCGATCAACATTCTCGGATTTCAGCATTGAGCCTCAGTTATTAGAGCATAAGATATCTCTCTCTCTCTCTCTCTCTCTCTCGCTCAAATCTTTCACTACCTCTCTCCATGTTAGTGAGAACGGCAGATTCCATTCTCTTTATGGAGCACCATGACCTGCATGTAAGAACACCGGCCTTGATCCTGCATGATTTCTCCCTCTGAGGGGATTTTTCATGTTTTGCTCCATTAAAGGTTTCTCAGCACTACATGTTACTGCAATATATAATCTACATGTTTTCACCGGCAGGATATTAGGAACCAAAGCTGTTGCAATGTGTCATATTTTAATGCATGTGAATGAGATTTGAGAGCTACAGCAGAGGGGAATTTTTCCAGCAAATAATGATTTTATTTTTTATCTGTGTCATGCAAAGTTAAATAATGCCTTCAAAGGATAGTCCACCGTAAACATTGTTATTCCAAATCTGTATGACTTCCTTTTTGTTCTTTGCAACACAAAAGGTGTTTTGGAGAATGCTGGAGTCATTGGAGCTCATTGACTTCCATTGCAAAAAAAAAAAAAAAAAATTAAATTAAATAAAAAGACTGACACATTTTCTTTTGTGTTCCACAGAGGAAAGAAAGTCACACAAGAATCATTAGCCAGCTATGGTAGCAAGTTCTGTCATTACTCAACTTTTCAACATTTTAACATTTCCCAAAACCATATAGTCCCAACGAACAAACAGCACGGCAAACTTTTGTGGTTGGAACTACAGCTCTTATCAGCTCTTGTCCATCTTATCTTTTTCATTTCAATATATATAGTATGTAAAAAAAAATCTGTGCTGTTTTTGAAGAGAGTGCATGTGCATAAACGAAGTAATACATTGAGGGAACCCAGGATAAATCAAACATCATATAAAGCAAAATGACAGGTAGCAAAAATAGTGAAGTAGTCCTCAGATGCCATGTTTGTTCCAGCATCATTTCAGAGAAATTACGTTGTGGAGAAAGCTGCTGACTGAATGAACTGCATATATATAACTGTATATGGCACGTGATAAGTGTAAGTATAAGTGTACACGTGATTTGTAAAATTAATGTCTTTCTATTGTTTTGTGTAAATTAACTATAATAATCTTATAGTTAATCTTATAGACATTAATTGCAATCTTGAATTGATTAAGTTATTAAAAGTTATTACTCGACCACCTGCGTATGACATCAAACAACGTCCTATATTGTTGGTTCATTGATGGAGGTACGAACACGTTACTACAGGAAACGTTCAAGGAAAACAGTCATGACTATAAGTTATTTTCCCCTGTGATGCATTTTAGGTTTCTCTCCATGATAGTTAAGCAGTGAGTTAAGTTGTTTATGAGAAACGCACCCCTGTTTAGTTTTTGGTTTTGATTTTACTTTCATGACTTTTATTTTGTAAAAATTTCCATAGTCATGTTTCCTGTTTGTCATGTGATTTCATCTTTTCTGTGATCTTGCCATGATCTTGCCTCCTGTTTATGTGTCATGTTCTGATTGGTTGTTTTGGTCATGTGTTTCTCAGTTCTGTTGTCTCATTGGTTCATTGTTTAATTGTGTTCAGGGCTGCGTTCAGCCCTGACAAAACGTAGCAAAATGTTTTAAACGGAAACGGTGGTGTGTTGAACACCCTGTTCTGATGACGCAAGAGTTGCAACTATGGCAGCTGAGAAGGCCATTCTTGGTGTTCTTTTTGAAGAATTTTCGGAGCCTGATGAAATCAGTATAAAAAAACACAACAAAATACGCTCAATGTTACAATCACTGCCCTTGCCGTCCAAAATAAAAGAGATCATCCAAATCGAGTGAAGGGATTTGTGGAAACTGTGGTTCCTAATTATTGTGATCCAACATTTGCCTTTATGTTTATGAAAGTATCACTCCACAATACAAAAGCAAAATATACAAGTATCGTATTTTTATGTTACATTAATCAGTGTCTAGCACACCTTCCTAAGAAAAGGATATGGACCAGAAGACATTGCTATTACTAAATTACTAAATTATTGGTTAAAGAAGTTCCAGATCTATACGTGTGCTCTTATTATTTAAGTTATTTTGCCATTAATGTAATAAACGTGCAAACAATATACTTGCTCTTGTGATTTTATTTTGATGTTAATTACATTTACGAGCTGTCTCTTTAATACCGTGTGGTTTATATGCATGTTGATGCTGATTGGGCTGACATTTTTGACACACCCACCAAACAAGAGAAGACGTATCTCAAACCCGTTGCACACCGTTTCCAGGAAACATGTCGTCCAACCCGGAAACCGTAGCAAAATGTTGCGCAACGGTTTGAGCTTGAACGTGTTCCAGATGTTTCTCAGTTGCTCATTAGTCTCTGTGAATACACTCTAAAAAAGCTGCAAAAATATGGCACAATGCACTGTATTAATTTGAAGAGATTTTCGCTATTTATTTTTACAGCCGTTTTCCTGTATTTTAAATTTTTACGCTGCATTGTGTTGTGTTTTAGATTTAAAGGAAATTTCTATAAAATTAATGGATAATGTACTGGTAATGAGCTGCCAGTACTTTTTCTGTTATTTTACAGATTTATTTCTTAGCCTCATGTTACCATTGTCTTTGGTCTAGCTATGTTTCATGTAATCGCTGTTTGGTTCAAGTTTAATTCATGGTTCTGTGTCAAGTCTTAGTTTATTTTTGTATTTGTTCAAGTTTTGTTAATAAAAGACATAACACAAGGCAGAGAAACATGACAGACATGAAGGTGAATGCTGTTTTTGGTCATTATTTTTGGAGCTGGAAAGCCTCCATCCCAATTCAATTTTAATTGTACAGAGAGAAAAAAACATTCCAAAAAGAAAGAAAAAAAAAAAGAACTTGTGTGAGAGAGTGAGTATAGATCATCTGGTGAATTTCCATTTCAGCTTAAGAGATGCAAAAAGCCACCAATAGATGGAGACAGAAGCACGAGGAGAGACAGACAGAAAAACAGAAAAACAGCCACTGAAAATGAGGTTATTAAAATTACCAGCGTATAAATAAGTGTCAGTAATGGGCTGCGATATTAAAACTACATTTGTCTGAGGATTATTCTCAGGGGATGGCAGTTCTGTGCTTAAATTAACTGTTTTATTTGTGTTGAGACACTGGAGGAAGACTTTTTTCCCCCCTCACGATCAACTGAGCTGTCCGAGACTCCAGCGAGAGTGACCTCTGCTCAAGTATCCCGACCTCTACTTGGCATTGACCTCTACACACGGACAGATAAGTGATATCTTTCAGAAAAACAAATACGGACCACCACCATTCACTCAATACAAATCCTCTCTTGGTAATTGTGCTGCGTTGAAAGACTGCTTTACATGTCCGCGGCTCCCAGCATGCTCTCCGTTCACCTGGTGACACCAAGAGAAAGAGCGAATTTTCTAGAAGCCAGAGCACAGCGGTGAACTACGCTAAGTGGCCGGCCTTTGTTGGTTCTTTTAAGCTCACTTTTTCTCTATTGCTTTTCCTTTTTCTTTTCGACCATCCAGGCAGCAGCGACAGGGAATCAATCCTTTAGAGATCCCCAGCAGGTAGAGCTCTCCCTGCCTGTCTCTCTCTCTCTCTGACTCCCTGTTGATCCGCATTCATCAGGCACATCAAAGGGCAGCTCAGGATGCTGCTGTGTCCCCGGTTTGCCGGCCCCTCCTGGTTGATTCTGCCTCCCATCAGGAAACAATCTCCCCTCCGCTGCACAGACTCATCTAATCAATGTCGAGGTTTATGGCTCTCGGAGTTCCTACGGCTCCTGCGAGGAGCTAAAGGCCTGTGAGGTAGAAAGAGTCTTAGGAGAGAATGACTCCACACTGAGACTCCAACTGCATCAGAACCCACCCCGCGAAAAATCACCAGTCTTTAGTGTCAGTTGTTTCTTCTTCTTGACAGCAATGAGATCAAATGGAGAAGTTTCCTGCTTTTCAGATTTCTCTCCTATCATTCAGAATTGCCAACCTAAGTTAACAAAAAATATGTTTTAAGAATGTTTTGCTAAAGTTATGAAAACATTATTTCTGAATGTTCTCTGAACGTCCAAACGTCCAGTTTTTTTTTTTAATGTTTTAAAAAAGATTTTTCTTGATTACGCAGACATTAGAGTTAGTTCACTCGAAAATGAAAATTCATGTACTCACGTCGTTCCAAACCTGTAAGACTTTTGTTCATCTTCAGAACACATTTGATGAAATCTGAGAGCTTTCTGTCCCTCTATAGACAGCTACGCAACTTTGACGCTTCAAAAAGTTCATAAGGAGATGGTGAAACTAATCCAAATGAATTGTGTGGTTTAGTCCAAATTTTCTGAAGAGACTCAACCACTAAACAGATTGAATTTAGAATTTTATTCATCAACATTCATCAACTCGTACATCAGTTGTGGTAAATCGAAGCTCAAGTTTGCTTGATGTGCGAGAACCAATTAGGTTCATTCTCGTGTGTTACGCAGCACGTTTGATCTTCCGCAAGAACCAATGAGAATTATTCTTGCATTACGCAGCACATTTTGAGCTTCTGCAAGAACCAATAAGGTTCATTCTTGTGTGTTACACAGCACATTTTGAGCTTCTGCAAGAACCAATGAGAATTATTCGTGTTACGCAGCACATTTGAGCTTCTGCAAGAACCAATAAAAATTATTCTTGCGTTACGCAGCACATTTTGAGCTTCTGCAAGAACCAATGAGAATTATTCTTGTGTTATGCAGCACATTTGAGGTTCTGCAAGAACCAATGAGAATTATTTTTGTGTTATGCAGCACATTTGAGCTTCTGCAAGAACCAATGAGGTTCATTCTCATGTTACGCAGCACATTTGATCTTCCGCAAGAACCAATGAGAATTATTCATGTTACACAGCACATTTGAGCTTCTGCAAGAACCAATGAGAATTATTCGTGTTGCGCAGCACATTTGAGCTTCCGCAATAACCAATGAGAATTATTCTTGCGTTACGCAGCACATTTTGAGCTTCTGCAAGAACCAATAAGGTTCCTTCTTGTGTGTTACGCAGCACATTTGAGCTTCTGCAAGAACCAATGAGAATTATTTGTGTTAAGCAGCATGTTTGAGCTTCCGCAAGAACCAATGATGTTCATTCTTGTGTGTTAAGCAGCACGTTTGAGCTTCAGTGAGAACCAATGATGTTCATTCTTGTGTGTTACGCAGCACGTTTGAGGTTCATTCTTGTGTGTTACACAGCACGTTTGAGCTTATGCAAGAACCAATGATGTTCATTCTTGTGTGTTAAGCAGCACGTTTGAGTTTCTGCAAGAACCAATGAGAATTATTTGTGTTAAGCAGCATGTTTGAGCTTCCGCAAGAACCAATGATGTTCATTCTTGTGTGTTAAGCAGCACGTTTGAGCTTCCGCAAGAACCAATGATGTTCATTCTTGTGTGTTACACAGCACATTTGAGCTTCTGCAAGAACCAATGATGTTCATTCTTGTGTGTTAAGCAGCACGTTTGAGCTTCAGTGAGAACCAATGAGGTTCATTCTTGTGTGTTAAGCAGCACATATGAGCTTCCGCAAGAACCAATGAGGTTCATTCTCATGTGTTACGCAGCACGTTTGAGCGTTTGGAGGGGCAAAGTGTCAGTTGCGTAGCTGTCTATGGAGGGCCAGAAAGCTTTCAGATTTCATCAAAAATATCTTCATTTGTGTTCCGAAGGTGAACAAAAGTCTTACAGATTTGGAACGACATGAGGGTGAGTAAATAATGACAGAATTTTCATTTTTGGGTGAACTAACCCTTTAAGGAAACATTCTATATTGAATTCCATTTCTTTGAACATTCTGAACTTTAAAAATGTTAGATGAACATCCAATGAAAACATTAACGATGTATAGATAAATGTTTTTGTACTAATGTTTTGAGAACATTATTAAAGACCAGATAACTTTGAAAGGAAGAATGTTTGTTCATAACTTTGAGAGAACCTTGCCAGATGTTCCCTGTTAGCTTGGAAAGTCTGAGATCTCAATATCAACTCAAATATAGGCCTATATCAAATGATCTGATTTTTATAGCAGACTTCGATACCTGAAAATAATACAAAAGAGATCTGCATTCTGTTGTTCTCCCTTTATTTAGAAAAGGTTAAAAGTGGCAATGTTTTGGTCAAAGACCTTCGTCAGACACACACTTTGATACCTGAGCATAAATGATCAGACAACAGTTATCTTATTTGTGTCAATTTTTATATCTTGTTTGGTCTTTAGGAGAAACATCTGAGACAATATTGATCTTTAAATAAATAAGAAAAACACCATTATGTCACCTGACATACGAAAAGAGCAAGATCTGTCCTCTAGGAACATAAGGTCTGTTATCTTAATTGATTATCCTAGACAGCAATATATTTAAAGACAGATGAAGAAAGAGGAAAAATGCCACAAATAATCTCACATCTCAAACTGTGCTCAAATATTATATCAATACATCAAAGTCTACAATGAAACATTTAAGATCTTAAATTTTTCTCATCAAAGCTTAAGGAAAAATACAAATGTGACAACTGTTTCTCCCAGCAGGCAATAATATTAAATGGGGATCAAATGGAGACTGTTGACAAAGTCTCCTAAGAAAAGACCCCACGTAATCTCATGTCTTGCCAAGACACAAGTCTGCGATCGAAAGTCATATTCCAACACGAGCTCTAGAATTTCTCATCAGATTCATCCAAATAATCTTAGCTGCTATGCACACTGATTTTATACTGTACATCTATATTTTTCTGTATGAAAGCAAATGTAGCTGAAACATCTGAGTTCTGTTTTAGTGATGTATCAACTTTGTCTAAGAAATTAAGTCTTCAGAGCTATGAAAAAGCAATCTCTGAGCATTAAAATGTTCCTCTGGGAGGCAAGAGAGAAAAACGGGTGTGTTGATTAACAGCAGGGTGATGAGATGGTAAAGTTAAGTAGGGATGAGGGTTGTGTAAGAGACTAACTTCATGCTGTGGTGATCTGACAGCATTTGAGAAGGGAGGAGCTCACAGTTCTGTGATCCAGAGACGAGCCGAGACAGAATAAAGCCTGAGAGACAGATTATGCTCAGCTCCAAGACAAATGAGAAGAAACATCTGAACTCTATCTGCAGTGGCAAACAAAAGGAATGAAGGGATTAGAGCAGTCAAGCAGTCCTTCCCTCTCTCTCTGTCACATACACACACACACATGCATAAGTGACTTCATATTTATTCACAGCACTCTTTTACACACACACACACACAAACGCAGCATGTTTTTGACACTTCGCTCAAGTCTTAAACTAAGTTATATTCGAAAGCACAGAATGTTCCATGTGGTTCCAAAAGGAATTGTAGTGTGTGTGTGTGTGTGTGTGTGTGTAGGGCGATAGAAAATACGGTTTGTACAGTATGAAAACCATTATGCCTATGGAATGTCCCCACAATTCACAAAAACAAATGTGTGTGTGTGTGAGAGAGAGGCTTATGATATAAGTAGCATGCATTAAAGTGTGTTCGAGACATGTCTGTGGGAGTTCATTTATACATTGGGACACATTTCTTGAGCTAAATCTCACATCTAGAGACATCTATTACAAAGTAGTAGCTACAGCATTCTAGGTGGTTGCTATGGCATTGCTAGGGTGATCTAGGTGGTTGCTAGGGTGTTGCTAGGGTATATTTTGTTATTTCTTTTAACACCTGCTATGCGATTCAGTTGCTTTCAGTAAGTTCTCTTCAACAAGTTCACTCAAATGGTAGAGCAACAACAACAAGGTCATCCGTTAAATTCCCATTTATGCTGGTCTAAAGCAAAACCAACATAGTGAAAAATCACTTCAGATAAAAGCAGATAAAGTTTTCTTTAAAAGCTGCAAGGGTGCAAATGCTTTTAAAGTCTCGCAGTTGACAATAATTTGATCCCTTAAAACTCATCTTTGATCACCAAAATTACATATTTAAACATTTGTTTTTCCTTGAAAAAATGTTTTCATGCCTTGAAATAGCTTAAATGTAACTCTACACCCTTGCTTCATTTAGTATATGTCGTTCTATGAATATGCAAATTAGCCCCGCCTCCACTCATTTACACCAGCTCAGAGATCCACTCGTTGATTGGTTACAAGGTAGTTTGTGATACCAGAAACACCAGCGATTTCAAACCATGTTTTTTGTTTGTTTGTTTGTTTGTTTTTTGTCTTTGGTTCACTTCAGTTTTAAGGAAAAAATACTCAGCAATGGTGTTGACTTATGAATTTGCACATGGTTTGTCTTAAAGCATATTAAAACACCATATAGACATATATAAACAACATTAAAAACTTGATTTTTACCACAGGAAGACTATAAAGGGCCTCTCCTCCCTCTCTCTCTCTCTCTCTCTCTCTCTCTCTCTCTCTCTATATATATATATATATATATATATACTATAGTATATGTCTTCCCTTCACCCCTTGTTTCTCAGCCACTATTAAAACTGCCAATCTCAAAAGAACTGTATTTTCGAGGCTGTTCAGATATGCTCACTGAAGAGGAAAAATACTGAAACCCGAGTTCCTGTTCACGGACTCAGCCTTTTTATCAGTGTGCTCAAACGATCCGGTGTGGAACCCACGAATGGGCCTCGGCCTGATCAATAATGCAACAGCGCTGCAATCCAGCCACCTTACAAATCAATTAAAACCCATTACTGGCCCGTGTTCATTCTCCAGCAGCTGTGTGTTTATTTAGCTCTGTCAGCTCCGGGTGGGAGAGGCTGATCTCGCTGCGGTTTGTGCAGGTGGGACTGAGAGCAGACATGTGAAAAGGAGGCATTGTGCAAGCGGGAACGTATGAGCTTGACAATTCCACGAATGTGCATTTCATCCGCAACTCACAATCTGCTCACTTGTTTCGGCGGAGTTTGGTTTGGCCGAGCGCTCGTCGGTGGTCGTGACTTACAGACACCTTCCAACAGGAGCTGTGATGGAGTCCAGGCCTCTCTCTGTAGCTCCTCCGACCATCCGCAGGAGTGTCGGCTTTCGTGAGGGGAATGTGTTTGTAAGTCTTGGCACTGTCAAAAAGCCAGAGGCATTACCACGGACTGATGATCAAAACTGAACTCCAAACCACCTCTTTCACCATCTCTCTCGCTCACATACGCTTCACAAACACAGAGGTTAGGCTTCAAATATTACCATGCTACAGGTGCTATTTCTGCAGTGTGTAGAGTATTTTCAGTATATATAGATTACCTGGATGACTTATATTTACATCTATTCATTTGACAGACATGTTTGCCCTGTTTATACCTGGTATTAAAGGGATAGTTCAGCCAGAAATGAAAATTAAGCCATCCTAGGTGTATATGACTTTCTTCTTTCAGCCAAACAAAAATATCCTGACTCTTCCAAGCTTTATAATGGGAGTGAATAGTACAATTTTTTTGAAGCGTAAAAAAGCGCATCCATCCATTTTAAAAGTAATCTGTATGTATATATATATATATATATATATATATACTCTTAAAAAAAATGATGCTATAAAGTACTAAAAGTGGTTGTTTGGCTCATAATCATAGGGGAACCACTTTAAGTACTGTATAGCACTAAATCTTGGTGCTTCAGTGGTTCTTTAGCGGTTCTTCACCGGATCTTTGGAATGACTGAGGTGCTATATAGCCCCTTTAAAGGTTTTTTACAAGCCAAAGAACCACTGTTGGTGCTGTTTAGCACCATTTTTGTTGAAGAAATAAAATGCGTTATGGCACCTCTTATGGGTTCTACATAGCACCATTTGACAAAGGTGCTGTAGAGCACCTTTAAAGGTACGGTGCTACATAGCACCAAAAATATCTATCTGTCATAGACTGATAGAAGACCTCAGATGACCATCACCTGTGAAGAGACGGCGCCAACTTCTGCGAGGACTTCAGAAGACGCAACATCTGGATCAACACACACATTCCCAAATTTCTATATATCTTAATTATTGTTAATATGTAATTCATTTTTCCAGGAGCTCATTGCTTCTACCTTCAATTAAATTGCTAACAGTGACTGTAAATAAATTGCCTAAATTATTACATTATTAGCTAATTGCATTTTCTAAATTGTAATGTTGACATGCATTCTCTGTAAAGCTGCTTTGAAACGATATGTATTGTGAAAAGCGCTATACAAATAAATGTGAATTGAATTGAAAAAATGTGAATCATAGACTGTAAAAAAAATGTCCGCTGAATGCCCATCCGATTCTCCTCCGTGGTCATATGGAAAAGTGAATATTTACAAAGAAAACATTAAAACTACAGTTACACCCTTCCAACAAAGAAATTGATTGACTTCTGTCAGCTTGTTGAACACATTTTTTTTTTATTTAAACATTTTCTACCATATGATGGCTGAAGCAGCAGCACGTACCCAGTGCGTGACACTGTTTTCACGGTAACCAGATCAACATTGTAAACGGAATTCTACAAAACTGAAGTGAAAACACCAAATGATCATGCAATGGGATAAAATATCTTCTTTTACCTGCAAACGATACCATGAAGAATGTGAATATTTAACCAAGTCAAAAACAAAAAACTGTAAAAGGTGACAACTTTAAAGTTAAAAAACGATATAAGTTACGTAAACGATAAAAGCTCATTGTGGTTTCTCGGTTTGATAGATTTGAGCAACCATAAACGACGCAAAACACAAGAATTTTGAGTTTGTGATAGGATTCCTATATAGAAAAATGACTCCTTGCCCTCCAGACGCATTTCACGTGCAACAATGGCGTCATGTGCAAACAACCTATTCTCACCTAAGCTAACGATACTCCAACATGCTACATCATATGTTGGGTCAGAGGTCATTCTTTGGTCGGAACTCGACTGACGTATGACCGTTACTGGAAGTTTATAAAGTTATAAATATGGCTATTTCTCTTACAAAAATGCTTCACTTCATTTCAGAAGGCCTTTATTAACCCCCTGGAGCCATATGGATTACGTTCATGATGGATGGATGCACTTTTTTGGGCTTCAAAAAAATGGCACCACTCCTCCTCCTATTATAAAGCTTGGAAGAGCCAGGATATTGTTTAATATAATTCTGATTATGTTCAGCTCAAAGAAGAAAGTCATATACACCTAGGATGGCTTGAGGGTGAGTAAAATATGGGATAATATTCATTTTTGGGAGAAAAACCCTTTAAGAAGCATTTTGTTTGATTGGATCACAAGTAGACGAGGGAGACCCGTCTACACCCGGTATTTTAATCCATCTCTATTTGTCTACTTTCAGCCACTTCTGTCCTGGGCCCGTATTTATGAAGTTTCTCAAAGTGCCATTTTAGTCTTAAGTGCTAAGAATTCATGAAATGTACTCCTACTTTTAAACTTAAGCATAAAAGCAAGTTATCAAATTTCTTAAAGCTAAGAATCACTCTTACTCTCCCAGTTATTTAAGACAGCTCGAGGGGTCTTTCAAGTGGTTAGGAGTTGCCAGTAGGGGCTTGTGATGGCACTGAGGAGACAGAGACGCGCGCAAATCTTTCAGGGGAGCAAAAGTGTTTTTTAAATGTTTGATGACGAGCAGTTCATCAAACGGTATCGTTTGGACAGAGCAGGCCTCCTCTTTGTCAGCGCTGGTTAATGTCGTGGTGAACTTGTTTGACTAATTCAGCAAGCAGTAGCGCTTCTTCCTCCCGCCAAGTCCGTTTTTCTTTTGGCAGGTCAGTTAACAGCACACCGGTTTAATATCTGCAATTAAAACATGGTGGAAAACGTGTTTCTTTAATTTCCAATGTGTATATCATAATGTATTCTCTTGAAAATTCTTTATTGTCAAATGTGTGTTGAATGTAAACTCCTCTTAGGAATTTCACCATTCAATGTGAATTTATCTGAGAATATTCTTAAATAAGGAAATCTATTCAGTGATTGGTCCATGCCTATGTTATCATCCCAAATCCCAATTGTGACACAGCAAAGTGTCGTGAATCATCTCTAACACTTAAGATTTAGTCCTACACTTAACTTAAATTATGACTGAGATGCTTGATAACTAACTTTTAAGTGCAGCTTTGAGCCAAGAATTCTTTTACTCTTAAGTCAATTCTTTGCAGTGTTCTTGTGAGTAATTCTCAGAGGCTTGATAAATACGGGCCCTGATTTCTTTGAGGGGAGGGTCTGTGGGCGGGTAAATGCAAGGGCTTTTTTAGACCTTTCGATCTAATGGACGAAATAAGCTAATTGCAAATTTATATATGAACGCGAAAGGAGATGATGGAAAACATATGGAGAGCAGAAGCTTTAGTTTCTGCTCTGACAGCCGCAAGACCATGGTGAATGCGGTGAGTACGTGTAAGAAATCAGGAATGGTGAGAGAACATTGTGCTTGGTACATTTTTTTTCTTCAAACCAAACTTGGGTCTTCAGCCGACAAAGTTTACATCCCGTCTGGCTGGCGCGCTTCACATAATGCTTACGCATTAGGTCAGTAGGCGGTCTTTTGTGGCTTCTCGAACACATTCAACCACATGAGCGTCTACACTATGAAAGCAATCTGGTAGAATGCGTTTTCGACTACCTCTGGAAGTGGTCAAAAGGGGACAAGCTGAATTTAGTGTCGTACAATTGTGATCCAATTGACGAAAATCTTAATACCAGGTGCAAACAGGGCCTTTTATCCTAAGTGAATCGCAATGCATTCAGTTTTTTCATGCTTTCCTTGGGAATCGAACCTATGACCTTGGCGTTGCAAGCTATATGATCACTCTATGATGTGATAATGCCAAAGTATGCAGTATAAAATTTTAATTTAAACTAAATGTAATTTTTTTTTTTTTTTTTTTTCCTTTCTTTCTTTAAAATAGTGTGCAGTATGCAGTAAGCTTTACAACAGTATTCCATTTCCAACACAGTTTGGAAGGAACACTAGCATAACATACTGAGAACATAGTTCTAGCAGAACATAATGAGTAAAACTATTTTAAATTATAATATGTGAAAGTATGCTACATGTGTTGTTGATATTGCATCGGGTTCACACTGGAATTTTTTTTTTTCTTTCTTCTTCTTTTTGCATTTTGTTCCACACAGTGAGCTACATCCAGCTGGTCTAAAATCATACTCTACATCACTGTATGACAAACATCATAAATGTTTCCGATTGGCTATTTCACCTGGTTCAGCCTGGTTCTAACAGAGTGTTATACAAAGTCTGTGTCACACCGGCGACAGATACTGTTTGAGGCAGAAGTCTGGATTATATTTAGTGTCTGACCTTCTTTTGTGCTCAGAATATCCAGGCTAAACGTCAAATGAGCTAAAACAGTATTGACACTGTATAAACAGGGGAAATTCCTCTCTCAAATTGGGTTACCGTTCTCTTAAATTAAAGATGTTTTCATTTCTGAGCTCTTCAAGCAGTGCTCTCTCTCTCTCTCTCTCTCTCTCTCTCTCTCGCTCTCTCGCGCGCACTCTTACACACACACACACACACACACACACACGGCACTGTTGTGCAGACACCGATATGCGTCTTTTTTCCCCTCAGGAGATGAACATTGTGCTGGGCTCTCATGATTGACTGGCTTCCCATGTTACTCTGAGAGTGATTGCCATAAATATTTCATCACCAAAATTGCTTCGTGCCATAAATACACAGCAGTGTGTGACAAAAGAGGGAAAGAGAGAAAGGACACACTTCCTCCTTATCACCTCAGACGCCCGGACAATTAACACACCACCTCATACATCATTCTAGAGCCATTTACATGGACATTTCTCACTCGTGTCTTCCTTTCTGCTCGTTCGCTCTCACGATTCCTTTTAAATACACAAACACAATGCTTTTAACAGACAAGCCTCATATATACATAAACATCAACACAAATGCACATAAAGATGTATTTTATTTTTATTTTATTTATTTTTTAATGTCCCCTAACCCTAAAACATTTTTAAATAGTTTTTACTTTTATTTTATTCTATTATTGTATCTGTAATACAATATCATTTAATATAAAGTACACATAATTAAAAATGGATTTACTATTTGAACAATTAAGATACATTTCTGCTTGTTCGCTCTCATGTTTCCTTTTAAATACACAAACAGTCAAGTCTCATATATACATAAATCTTAACACAAAAGCACAAAAATACGTAACAAGTCCCAAAAGTAAAGCATTTTTTATTATTTTAATTTATTATTTTTTAATTTATTTTGCAACATAAACCATTTTTAATTGTATTTTATACTAAATTATGTTAAACAATTTAAAAATGGCTTATTTACATAATATTTGAACAATTAAACAATAGTCAAGACAAGTCACCTTTATTTTTATAGTGCTTTATACAATACAGATTGTTTCAAAGCATCTTTACAGTGAACAAAAGGAAAATAATGATTCAGTGATGCCAACATAGTTCAATTCAGCTGTAAAGCAGCTCTAAAAAGAAAAAAAAAAAGTGTCATTGTTCAGCTGAAGTCAGTTCAGTGTTAATTCAGTTCTGTTGTAAAGATCATCAATTATTAAATTAGTTCAATTTGGCTTTGCAGAAAACAGTGATGTCATAGTCCATCTCAGTTCAGTTCTCATCTAATAGTGTCAGTGCAGTCAAATCAATAATATTTTTGAATATTAAGTGTCCCCAACTAAGCAAGACATTTCATGTCTGCTGTATGCGTGTCTTTTTCTCTCTCTGTATCTAACGGCTCAGTTTTTGCGGAGATTTACTGTGTGTTATGGGAAGGGGATTTCCTTCATTTCTTCACGGCCACTTGACTAAAGAACAGAGCCTGACCTTGTGTCGCTCACACACATATCTGCTCTCCACAGCTCCCCGCAGCCCTCACGAGCTTATTAAACACATTAAATCTCAATGTCATAAGGCAAGATTATAAGTGTTTGGCTGAACGCCTACCAGTAATCCACCTCTCAACTCTGGTTGGAGGTCTGTCGAGCACTTCAGCATTTTCATTCAGCTCTTGGTACATAAAAACCCTCTGTGCAGACATAGATGACTTCATTAAGTTAATAAGTTAATTATAAATGAGACTTCACAGCATCAATTCAACTGATGATTTTAAAGTTCTATATTACTCAGTTTAATAAATAAAAATAAAACACCAAATACTAAATGTGAATTTACAGTGAATTTAGACCCCACAACATTATAATGCACAATAATAAAAAATAAAAAAATTATTTTGGTAAGGATTACATTTAACAGTGTTATTAAAATGTTATTGATTTTAATTATTAAAATGCCAATTAGATGCAAAATGAAATCTAATGAGGATGCAAAATGAAATAATAAATACTAAAATGCTGCATTAGATTGTGTATTATAAAACATTATGAGAGTCTGTAGTGCATTAAGAATGTATTATATACTGGATATAATGGCATCAGGGAAAGTGGTACAGGCACCTCTAATAGAATCACTTGTGCATTACATATACAGTTGCAAGGAAAAAAAAAGTATGTGAACCACTTGCAGAATCTATGAAAATGTGAATAATTTTAACAAAATAAAGGAAATAATACAAAATGCATGTTATTTTTTATTTAGTACTCTCCTGAGTACGATATTTTACATAAAAGATGTTTACATATAATCCATAAGACAAAAAAAAAAAAAAAAAAAAAATTGCTGAATTTATTAAAATAACCCCATTCATAAGTATGTGAACCACTGATTCTTAATACTGTGTGTGGTTACCTGGATGATCTACGACTGTTTGTTTGTTTTGTGATGGTTCTTCATGAGTCTCTTGTTTGTTCTGAGCAGTTAAACTGAGCTCTGTTCTTCATAAAAATCCTCCAGGTCCTGCAGATTCTTCAGTTTTCCAGCATCTTTTGCATATTTGAACCCTTTACAGCAGTGACTGAATGATTTTGAGATCCTTTTCACACTGAGAACAACTGAGGGACTCAAACACAACTATTAAAAAAGGTTCAAACATTCACTGATACTCCAGAAAAAAACACGATGCATTGAGAGTCGGGGGGTGAAAACTTTTGAACAGGATGAAGATGTCCAAATTTTTCTTATTTTGTTTAAATATATATATATATTTCATTTAGTACTGCCCTTCAGAAGCAACAGAAGATACTTTCATGTTTCCCGGAAGACAAATTAAATACAATTTACCTTGATCTTCAAATTCCAAAAGTTTTCACCCCCCGTCTATTAATGCATCATGTTTCCTTCTGGAGCATCAGTGAATGTTTGAACCTTTTTTAATAGTTGTGTTTGAATCCCTTAATTGTCCTCAGTGTGAAAAGATGGATCTCAAAATCATTCAGTCACTGCTGGAAAGGGTTCAAATATGCAAAAGATGCTGGAAAAACCGAAGAATCTGCAGGACCTGGAGAATTTTTCTGAAGAACAGAGCTCAGTTTAACTGCTCAGAACAAACAAGAGACTCATGAACAACCATCACAAAACAAACAAACAGTCGTAGATCATCCAGGTAACCACACACAGTATTAAGAATCAGTGGTTCACATACTTATGAATGGAGTTATTTTAATAAATTCAGCTATTTTTTATTTTTTATTTTTTTTGTCTTGTGGATTATATATAGACATCTTTTATATGAAATATCTTACTCAGGAGAGTACTAAATAAAAGATAACATGCATTTTGTATTATCTCCTTTATTTTGTTGAAAAATATTCACATTTTCACAGATTCTGCAAGTGGTTCACATACTTTTTCTTGCAACTGTATAAGTAAAGAATGTATCAGAACCTAAAGGGAGAACATCTAACTGAATACAGGGATTTATTAAAGTCCAAAAGCGCTTTCTGACTGTCCTTTAGGTATACAGGTATACTGACGTCAGCTCTGGTCAGTTATATTTGCCCAGGTGTGCTTATTTGATGTACATTGAGTCTGGTACACAGGGACACAGTTAAGTGAGTGTTTCTGAAGAGCGCTACAAACTTCCTCCGCAGAATCTGCCTGAACACGCACTTTCATATTCGGGAATGACGTGCATCATGCATTCAGCTCTGCAGTTTTTATACTGTACAAACTGTATATTTTATCCCCCTGCCTACACTAACCCTACCCATTACAGAAAACTTTCTGCATTCTTTAAATAAAAAATAAAAAAACACACTGTTTAGTATGGTTTTTAAGCCATTTGGTTTACGGGGACACAGGAAGTAACTTACCCATCACAGAAACATGTGCAAAGATTAAAATAAACATGTTTTGGCAGATTTATAAACCTTTTAAATTAGTGAGGACCAGTAAAATGTTCTTACTAGTCGGTTGTTATAATATTTAAAGGGGTCCTTGATTATGATTTCACTTTTTTTTAATTTAGTTAGCGTGTAATGTTGCTGTTTGAGCATAAACAACATCTGCAAAGTTACAACACTCAAAGTTCAATGCAAAGAGAGATAATTTCTTTTACAGAAATCGCTTTTTAGGGACTACAACAAGCTTCTTCCCGGGTTTATGACATCACAAACCCCAAATTTACATTAACCCCGCCCCCGAGAACACACAACAAAGGGGGTGAGGCCATGTTGGGCTGCTTTAGAGAAGAGGAAGAGTTGTTGGAGTAGAGTGTTGTTGCCGTCATTTTCCGCCGGACTGCTTCACAAACGAGGGTCAATTCAACGCTGGATTTGCACAAAAGATTAACATGACGGCACATGCTAGTCAATGAGTTGAATCAACTCCACAGCAACTACATAATTTTCGCCACTAACTATTCAGAAACGACCAGATGCATTCTAAAAGTTGTAACTTGAGTCTCTAAATCAGTGTCGACTCAGGTTTGAACAATGTAAGGTTGAACACGTTACTGACAATCATCATTTTGGCTGCGTGAGATTCTCCAACTTTCTTTATTTTTAGATTTTCAAAAAACGTCATTTAGTATGATTTATAAGCTGTTTTCCTCATGGGGACCAAAAAATGTCCCCACAATGACAAGAATTTCGGATATTACCATCATTGAGGGGACTTGTCCCCATAATGTAGGGTTTACCAGGACCACACACACACACACACAATATGTTATGGAGGGGACTTCCATTGTTTTTACAGAGCTAATGATATTTTCTATCCCGTAACCCTCCCACAAACAATTCTACATCTTTGAATTTTTATTAAGATGTTATTTAGTATATTTATTAAGCAATTTTCCTCATGGGGACAATCGGCTGATCCAGGCAAAACCACACGCACACACACACACACACACACACAGCAATCCATTTCTGCAGTAATAAGAAGAGGCTTTCAAATGGATTCCAAACATGTGTGAATCTAATTCAGGAGCACAGGGGGTGTTGATTAAGAGAGCCGGAGCTCATGCCAGAGAACAGAGATAAAGTCATTTCTCTCTGTCTGTCTCTGCTGGTGTACCAGACAGAGGCTGGACGCTGGCTGACTCTATTACAGGTAAGAGAAAGAGAAAGATCTTCTCCTTTACAGTGAGATCATCATACAGTATACAGAGGACAGTAAAACACAAGCTAGTCTTTCTAATACTCTGACTGAACACTGTAAACTGTATCATTCTAAAGGACACATAAACACAAACTACTCACACGTGTAGTTAACTATCGTACTTTGCAGCTTAATTTGACATGTGAAGCAGTCAAATATGATTTAAACTGTAAAAAATGACTGATTTTAATGGCAAAATGCTATGGTGAAAAACAGTTAATTGGTTTACAGAAAGTTTCTGTACTATATATGGTGACTAACTGTAATTGATCTAACGGTACAATGAATGTAATTTTACGGTAAAATACCATTAAATTTGTGGTTTTTGGAAGTGAAAAATAAATTGACATTTCCACAGTTCCCTGTGTGACACTTCACATTTGATGAATTTTCGTTGAAATAACTTAGTTTTTCTTAGTTTTTTTTTTTTTTTTTTTTAATCAGTTATGTACATTAGGGTATTATGTTACATCTAATGTTGTTAAATTACTTTTAAAATTCCATGTGTGTTACCATGATGATGTTTAATGTTTGTGTGAATGACACTGTGCACCTTCTATATATTAGTATTGTCCTATCATGTGACTCTCATCACTATTTATTATTGGTGGTTGTCAGTGTATTACAAAGGTACAAAACAGATATTAGTACTTCAATAGGTTGGTAAATTAACATTATATCAGTTAATAAAATATGTTTTTAGTGTAAATTTAACATAATTTTTTTACAGTGTGTAAAATAAACAGTTATGAACCATAATTATTACAATATAAATCTTTACAGTAAAGTTCTGGCAACCACAGCTGCCGTTTTTTTACCGTAAATTTTACAGGAATATTTTTTACAGAGCATATTGTTCTTACATGCCATTTATAAGAGGTTTTATCTGGAATAGATGATGAAAATGCTCTTAAAATAATTGCAAAGCAGTGTCTTACCACAACTGTGAAAAAAAAAAAAAAATAGCATAAATGTTTGTAGAATTTGTCATTTAGAATCCTAAAGCAGACTATACATGGAATCTTGTTTCCACCATGAAATAAAAAGCTGATTGCAACTTTTTATCTCAAAATTCTGATTTTTTTTTCTCTCAGAATTGCGAGTTATAAAGTTTTTTTGATTTTATGACTCGCAATTGTGAGTAAATATCTCAGTTCTAAAAAAAAGTCAAAATTGTGAGATAAAAAGTCGCAATTGCCTTTTTTATTTTCTTTATTTGGTGGCAGAAAAAAACTTCCATAATATACACTTCTGCCACTGAACAAATTATGAAATATTATTATAATTTAAGATAACAATTTTGTATTTGAATATATATATTTATAATGTAATTTATTCCTGTGATCAAAGCTGAATTTTCAGCATCATTAATCCAGTCTTCAGTGTCACATGAGCCTTCAGAAATTATTTAAATATGCTGATTTGCTGCTCAAGATACATTTCTTTTATTGTATTGTTATTTATTTATTCATCTATTTATTTTGTAATTCCCAATTATATATCATATAAATATAATATAAATATTTTACAAATAAATAATGATATTATATTTTATACATTTTTTATATATATTTTTCGCAATTAGAGTGTGTATTAGAAATGTATTAGAAAAAGAATGTCACAATGTAAAAAATATTCTTAAATGGAGCTAAAATAAGCAACATAAAAAGCTAATTTCATTAAAAAAAAATAATTTGAGTGAAATTTAAACTAGACATTTTCTTGACATGCACATACATTTTTCAGTTTTCAGTAGGATTGAATTCACAATTATTCAAATAATTCTAACATAAAAATATTCATTTCTTTTAAAAAATTCTTTCTGACCTTAGACTTCTTTGTTTAAACTGTTAAAGGTCAGAGGTCACTTTTAACAGTGCTTTTTAAAACACATGAAAATACCATTACTCGAGACTTCACTGAACTTAGAAGTGAACTGCCGCTGTTCAAAGAACAAATGAGCCTTTCTGAAAGCCGAAGGCTCTGCCTTTTACACCAGTGTACCGAGATGACCTTGGTTTGGTTATTTACGAGCCAGAGTGCAGCTGTCATCATTAATTAGTTCCTTTCATTAGCGAGAGGATGGATACGTACACTTTCCTCTCACCTTGTCTTTTATTCTCTATCCTCTAGTGGTCTAATGATAGCTAGACATCAGAGAGACTTCCAGTGGGCTGTATTTATATACATAAGTAATGTCTGAACCGCTTTCAGATGCAGCTGTAATGATTTCAGAACAAGAGAAGAGAAATTAAAAACCGGAATTGCACTCCAGAGACATAAAGCCTATTTGGAAAGTCCTGGGAAATGATTTCATTTCTTTTACTGTGTTTTTTTTTGAGTGTGTGTGTGTCTGTGTGTGTGTGTGTGTTCTGGAGATGGCCTTTCTCAGGCCTGTGTCGTTTATGGGTCGTTAGCTGAGACCCACTGCTCTATTAAACGAAGCACAGCATTATGGGTAAGTGCAAGCGCTCATATATTCTTGTGAGGGAAATGGCTGCAGTTTTTATGGCATACATCTCCCAATGGTGCACAATAACTCAAACACACACACACACACACAAACTAATAGGTAGTGCACACTAACACGCACACACACAATATCTCACATATTATTTACACCTTTTTTTTATTGGGCAAACGTTGACACCAGTGCTTATGATGGATGGTTGTGTTTTCTTTCTAGCTTTCTTCCTTTTTTTTCTCGGTTATAGTAAAGTGGGCCAACCAAAAACACAGAGCCCTTAACATCCACCTGTTCCCATACACAGGAAAAGGAAGTGACTCTAAGAATGTGCTGGTCTAGTGTATGACTGATAAGATGAAAGTACGCAGATAAGCATGAAACCGCTCTGAAACCCTGAAACCTCACAGTACTTCAACATGACAGCAGAGAACAGCTCCAAATAAGAGTCTGATTGTTCTAATTGACTTGAGCCACTGCGTGAGTTTTAATTGCATGCAGAGTGAGTGTGAGCTTGATTAAGCCTTAAGAGGAATGATTGCCATTAAAGTCTTCATGGGAGAAAGATGATATAATACAAATAAAATATAAAAACTAAATCGTGTAATATAGTCAAATAAGTCGCTGGATTTAAATAGGCATATGCTTAAGAGTCTATGATTGGATCATTATTGCAGTGATTATTATGTTTCTAGCTTGTTATATGTTGAAGAGCAATTGTTTTAACCTTAAATTGTTGGAGAGTGTTGCTTTTCATTTCTTAAACAACCATATACTGTAGGAAGACACATCATGGCCATATTTCAGGATGAAAATGTCAAGATTCATCAGGCTCAAAATACTTTATTGTCCCTGATAGGGAAATTTGTATAGTAGGTTCAACAGTCAGCATTTTGACAGAACCTGAAACATTAAAAATTAGACACAATATTTATACACACCATACATGTACACATAAGAGTAGATAGATGTGATGTCGCTAATCCATGTTCAACAGTCTGATAGTTCACAAAATAGTTTTTAAACCTGTTCCAATTGTAACAGGAAATTCTATACCTTCTTTCAGAGGGTAAAAGTTCATAACGGGGATAGAGTACATGAGACGGGTCACTTAAAATCCTTTTAGCCTTGTTCAACGTACAGAATCTGAATACTGGGATAGTCTTTCAGTCCAATCATTTTCGTAGCAGTTCGAACAATATACAATATCTTTGGATTTTACAGAGAGATTAACATACCAGGTGAACAAGCCATATCTGATAACACTTTCTAGAACAGACTTATAAAAGAGGAACACAATTTTCCTATCAACTCCATAAAAATACAGTCTTCGTAAAAAAATACAATTTTTCACACATACAATTAACATGCGTGTCCCACGTAAGAGATTTAAGATTACTGTATCATCCGAGTACTTCAGAATGTAGTTCTGTGAATTGGCACCTCTGAATTCAGACCTTAAATTCATTGAAAATATTTGGGTTGTGCTGGAGTAGACTTTACATTGTCAGTACAAGATCTTGACCAAAAATTGATGCACCTCTTGATGGAAATAACATCACAATAGGTGCATCAACTTTTGGTCAAGATCTTGTATTTGCCTATTTAAATCCAAGCAGCGACTTTGTGTGTGTGTGTGTGTGTGTGTGTGTGTGTGTGTGTGTGTAGCATAAAACATGTCCAGGTTAAATAAGGGACATGGTGTTGGTAAAGGAAGGAACAAATATATTTAAATGCTTTTGCGTTTTCTCTCACAAAACTTTTGAGCTAACTCACTAAACTTTTTGTGATGGACATAAAATGAGGTGGGTGGAAAAACTATAACTTTTGCGAGCGAATGCAGTTTTTTAGGGAATGCAATACTTTTGTGAGAGAATGCAAAAGTTTTGCTAGCGAACATGAAATATCATTTTTCCTTCCAGCTCATATTTTTTCATATCACCATGTCCAGTTAGGGCTCCCAAAATCAAAATGAAAATAAATAAATAAATAATATTTATTTCTAGCATTTTTTCACAATAATTAGGAACATTTCCTGCCCAATTTTTTATTGTCACAATGCATCCAGAAAATTTTACTTTTAATGTAAATGTATTTATTTTGTTTTATTTATTTTATTTTTTGTTAATTTTGATAGTGATTAGATATTCTGAAATACAATACAATACAACAATTTTTACATTCAAATCAGCATAAATAAAATGAATTACAACCAATACTAATATTATGTATAAACACTTTACAATTTAAATATTGACTTTATATTTTATACATTTATTATGTTTATTTGTCACATTATAGATTTTTCCCATTACAGTAAAGAGTGAGCATATGTGTCATGAAAATAATGTCACACTGCAAAAACAAATTCTTAATTGTGGTAAAATAGGCAACATAAAAAATTTTTTTTTAAAAAACTACAAAACTAGATAATAAACTAGACATGCTACTGACACGCACATAATATATTCAGTGGCACTGAACCCACAATTATAAATTCAAATGCTGACTCGCAGAGAAACAAAACATTAACATAATCTATATTTGTTTTATGATACACATGGAAATTTCTCAGACATTATTACAATCAAATCTAATTAGTCTGTCCTTTCCAGAGCATCTTGTGTTCAATCTAATAAATTTAATCAGGCTTCACTGAATATGATTATAAAGTTAAAAAGCTCAAAGCTGCCGAAAGCACGATTCATTCCGCCGTGTGAGGATTTTTATTTTGAATCATGCATATTAGGCCTGAAATGTGAAATGCCTCAATTACTGCAATCTTTGCTAAACTGTTCCTCAATTCCAAATCCATGTAAACAAACACCACAAACAATCAAAGACCGCCAGCTATTTCAAATGTTCAAAGAGTTGAATGAATGTTTATCAAAAAAGAAAAAAAGAAATTGGATTCTAAGATCAGTTACGGCTCCCCAGCTGTGAGAAAACAAAGACATGTCAGGCAGGTCTGAACAAGATAAAGGAAAGCTGATTCCCCCCTCCTCATTACAGGACAAATTTAAATAATACCGCAGAAAACAGCAGGCCTCCCGGACCTAGTGATGGCCATGAAAGAATGAATAATAAAAAGTTAATTTACAGTTCCTCCAACAGATGTATTGAGACAAACACTGCAAACACACGGCTCTCAAAATAAATTTTTTCCCCGAGCCTGAAAGCCGTGGGGACCCTCCTCTTGTTGAAATGTCATGGTCCTGCGTGCAGGAGGCAGCAGTCTGGGATTTGCAAATAGATTTTCTTTGAGGCAAATTCTAGTGAATATGTATGCCCTCTCTCTCTCTCTCTCTCTTTCTTTCTCACTCACACACACACGTTTTTTTGCGCTCACTGATGCGCTCTCTTCATTCAGCTCACTGTGCCATGGAAACACTGAATTCAGAGATCTCCTTGTATACGCGGACTGCCGAGGCCACGCTGTTGAGCTGTGCTAATATTTCCAGTTATTTTACTGTATAAACCTAAAATAAATGGGAAGAAACGTCATATATGTGTTATACATCCACGGACTTGATTCCCTTTCAGCTTATTTTCTTATCAAATTAGTAACTGATACATGTCATTTCCTTAAGTGGAATGTTCAACATAAATCAAACAATTTTACTTCATACAAAAACAGAGGCAGAATGAACAAGAGTTTCCTAAAACATTGAATTCCTTTGTATTTCTTTAACTTTTTTTTTTTTTTTTTTCTGATCAAAACCACTCCACACACACCATTTTCAAACTCGTGAGTAGGAACTTCCCAGAGGAATTGAACAGGTAAAAATCATTGCTTCAAGGCCAAGAGGGGTCAGACTTATGTTTATGCACTAAAGCTGTAACACAGCTGTGAGGTCAAAGGTCAAATGTCATTAAAGCATTAACCCTAGATATTCATTTCTGACAGTGTCTGTCTATCATCTATCTATCTAAGAATGACTTATCATATGCAGTAAAAGACAACAATGCTCAAGCACTGTAAATGGTTTTGCCAAAAACTCAACTGACTGGCTTCTCTCTATATGATTTCATATGAGTCTCTTCAGACCTTAGAACTGTACATGAATTATGAGCTTCTACAACTTTTGACCTCCTAACTGAACCCCTTTCCACAAATTGATTATAGAAACTAAAACAATATAGATAAAAATTAATACTTTTTTTTTTTTAGTCTTAATTGAAAACAATAAGTGCAACCATAATCAAAGTGCAAATAGAGACCACATTTTTCTTCAAGCATGATGCAGAGTTAAAAGATGGTTACAACTACACAGCCCAGCCTAAGATAGCTTTCATATTGAGAGATATCTGTGTGCATCAGGGAGCTGCTTTAAAAACACAGGGTATTGAAATCGAGTTTGAATGTGTGCTCGCGTTTTACTTTCGCTTTCAATTTCGCGATTGTGCTTACTCTGTTAATAGGAAGCGGCGATGCTGAGCGCACATTCTACAAGATCAGACATTTGTTGCACAACAAATCCTCCACCATGGTCTTGTCAGTCATCTCGTCCCTTACTCTCATCACGTGATCAGTGAACTCAGATTCTTGCTGCACTACATACGACAGCTCATGTTGGATTAGCTGGATGGGATTGAAGGGACCATTATCTAACAGAATTAAATAGTTTTTATTTCTATAAAAAGCAAAACAACAGTGGAGGAATAATGTAAAGGTAGCGGTGGCATATTCTATCCTAATTTCACCCTCACACTCCATCATGGTAATATCGCTAGAAAGCTTTTTCACCTCGTCGAGAAATCTCGTCACATTTTAATCTCACAAGATTTCGTGGCAGAACTACTGACTAACAAACTATCTATCTATCTGTCTGTCTGTCTAACAAGGAACGTTCTCAGAACTTTGGCTAACATTCTGGCAAGTTATGAACAAATGTTCTTTCAGTAATATTAATAGAATGTTAGTTCAAAGTTATCTGATCCTTAATAATGTTCTCAAAACATTAGCACAAAAACATTATCTATACACCATTCATGGAAAAAAACGAACATTTCGTCTAACATTTTTTAAATGTTACTACTTGTTTCAGAATGTTCAGAGAACATTCAAAACTAACAATCCCACAACATTTGCAAAACGGAATGTTTCCTTAATGTTTGCATAACCAAGAAAAAACTTCAAAACTTCAAAAGAACATTCAGAAATAATGTTTCATAACTTAAAGGGTTAGTTCACCCAAAAATGAAAATTACCCCATGATTTACTCACCCTCAAGCCATCCTAAGTGTATATGACATTCTTCCTTTAGACAAATATAATAGGAGTTATATTAAATAATGTCCAGGCTAATCCATGCTTTATAATGGGAGTGGATGGTGTCCCACAGAAAAAAATGCACTCATCCATTATGAAAGAAGTCCACACGGTGCCGGGGGTTAATAAGGGGGTTGTGTAAGAAAAATATATTTCAAACTTTATAAACTGTAATCTCTAGCTTCCGCTAACTGTCATACGCACGTTCACGAGAGAGTGTCGTCCCAGCTTATGACATAGGACGCATGCGCAGTGTAAGCTCCGGTGACGAACACGGAAGTGTAGAGGAGAGAGCAAAACAAAATACCTGTCACAAATTAAAAGTACAAAACTAGGATTTCTTAAGAAAAATGTCGGAGGATTTCAATATAAGCCATATTTGTTTGAACTTGAGTATACCGACCAGGAACTCCGGGAGATGGAGGAGGCTGCAGCGGCAAAACAAACTGAAAAACTGTTGGCCGAGGCATGTTTATATTGTCAGAGTAAATGCCAATCACTAGCTAAAACCACGTTAGCCAAACCCTGTAAGTCACATCACCAAAAACAGCAGGCTAAAAGGGAGTCAACACACCCAGATAGCAAGCAGTAAACAAACCGCGCAACTGATAGAGAGAGCGGTAACTACCCATCTGATGAGCCGAAAGTGGTGGAAGACGCAGAGAGAGCTCAATGGCAAAATTTGCAGGCAGTAAAAATTGCAGTCAACAATCAAGTCCAAAGTACCAACAGTTAGAATTGGAGTAATCCGGAAAGCACAGTAATCCAATGGTGATATAGAAATACAAATAAACCAGTAATCCGATCAATGCAGCGAAACATACAAACAACCAATCCAGGTTTGAAGCTAGTCACGCACGTAATCTCAAGACTTTAGCTTTGTTGAAGCAACCCGGATATTCGCAAGAAATCAGCATTTTAACATAAAATGTAGAGTATAGCTCAAATAATTTGCTTCTTCACATGGATTTCCTTTGCTGTACACAACTTCTCGCAAGACTAGCATATTCTCACCGGAGCTCACGCTGCGCATGCGTCCTATGTCATAAGCTGGAACGCCACTCTCTCGTGAACGCACGTACGACAGCTAGCGGAAGTTAGACATTTAAATATGGATATTTTTCTCATGCAAACACATTGCTTCGCTTCAGAAGGCCTTTATTAACCCCTGGAGCCGTGTGGACTTCTTTTATAATGGATGAGTGCATTTGTTTCTGTCTTTAGAATTTGGGGCACCATCCACTCCCATTATAAAGCATGGATTACCTTGGACATTATTTAATATAACTCTGATTATATTCGTCTGAAAGAAGAATGTCATATACACCTAGGATGGCTTGAGGGTGAGTAAATCATGGGGTAATTTTCATTTTTGGGTGAACTAACCCTTTAATGGTAACGTTAGCAAAATGAACATAGCTGGGTGTCTAGATCATAAAATGCATTTTATCCACAAAATGTTTGTGTACATTCCATTTCATGATTTCCTGTCACAAAATGCATTTCCTTCACAAATTGTTATTCTGTGAATGAGATATGCATTTCATCCATATATTTTGTGGTCCAGACAGCCTCTGTTATGGACCAAATGCATATCTTGTTTACAAAATGAATCGTGACTGAAATGCAAAAATGTCATGACAAATTCCCCTTTTGTATTCCATGAAAGAAAGCACCTTGGAAAGACTTGAGGGTGAGTAAAAGATGAATTAAACATTTTTTTTGGTTGACCTGTTCCTTTAAGAAGACAGTCTTGAGCTACATGATTGTGTCTCTAGGCATAAAGGACTTTATTCTCTATTGCTTCTGCCCATGAGCCCCTTTCATTTTGTTTATTAAGTTCCTCTTGACAGCTGATGGGTTTCCCTCCATTTCTGAATCCCTCGGGAGATTCTTTTCTTTCAAGCTTAAATGTGAACGCTTAAAATCAAATGCTACTGGGGTCTGGAGCCAGCGCTCAAATGCTCTTGGCGAAAGTGTAGCAGGCATGGACTCGAGTCCGCTGACAGCCGTGATTCAGTTTTGCAACTGCCGGTGGGGGAATTAAATTAATAAATGAAATCAAATCCGTCTGGAGTGGTTGAATCTGAATTATTCACCATGATCTTGGTCACCCCTGTTTCTTTCCCCCAGTTCTCATAACTGTCACAAAACAAACAGTGCCAACACAGACTCAAAAATTCAGGGGATGATGACAGCTGATAAAATATTAATTGTCTTGCAGTTGTTGCATTTAGCTGACATCCTCTTCTCACCGCTTTGGTTGATGGCTCATTCCAACAGCCAGTGTTTGGGAACGTTACATTAAGAAGTGACGTGTAACAATAAAGCATTAAACACAACGGTAACACTTTAGAATAATGGTCCACCATTAATAAGTAACTATGCAGGAAGTAATGCAGGACTAATGAGTAGTACTACATTAACACTTCAGCTACTACTTTTAACCTATATAGAAACAAGCTTAAATAATCAGTAAGTAATATCAAATTTAGGACTAAGATAGTTCTTTATTAGCTAATCAGTAATTAGAGAATGATATTGGCGTCATTAAGAACTAATAGGTAACTATGACAAATTATAAAGAATTACTAATTAATTACTCATCACAACGTTAAAGTGTCTGAGATGTGAGCAATTGTCTTTTTTTACTCTCAACATAGTCATAAAATTCATCATTAATTACTCAAGTGTTCCCTAGTCACTATGCAGGAACTACTAGTGATCAGGACCATTATTTTAAAGTGAAAAACATCTTTTTCACTTTAAAATAATGGTCCAGATCACTAGTTGTTCTTGAAGATTGTCCTTTTTTACTCTCAATGTGGTCATAAAATGCATCACTAATTACTCAAGTACCTAGTCATTCTTACTACTAGTAATCTGGACCATTATTTTAAAGTGAAAAAGATGTTTTTCACTTTAAAACAATGGTCCTGATCACTAGTAGTTCCTGCATAGTGACTAGGGAACACTTGAGTAATTAATGGTGCATTTTATGACTATATTCAGAGTAAAAATGATGACCGATTACGTCTCAGACACACAATAATGTTCTTTACAATTTGTCCGTTAGTTAATAGTTATTAATGATGGTAATCTCAATAGGTAATTAGTGATTAGCTAATAAGGAACTATCTTCTAAATTTGATATTACTTACTGGTTAGTTAAGCTTGTTTCTATATTAGTTAATAGTAGTAGCTGAAGTGTTAATGTAGTACTACTCATTAGTCCTGCATTACTTCCTGCATAGTTACTTATTAATGACGGACCATTATTCTAAAGTGTTACCAACATAACTAATTATGTTGCATCAGTACTGTTGTTGGAAAGTTACTTTTTTTCCTCACCATAACTGAGAATCTCTCTTCCAGACTGCACTATGATCGGTTTGCAGACGTTGGAGGTGGTATTTTTTTTTTCAACCCATATTACTTTGTATGGAAGCTTGTCTCCACCACTGAATAAAAAATGAAAAAGGTATAAATGTGACTTTTTATCTCAATTTTCTTCTCGCAATTGTGACTTATAAAGACATAATTGCGAGATATAAAGTCACAATTACGAGTTATAAACTCACAATTCTGAGAAAAAACGTCAGTCTTATATCTCGCAATTCTGACTTTTTTTCTCCGAATTGTTTATATCTCGCAATTCTGACTTTATAACACGCAATTGTGAGTTATAAAGTCATAATTGCGAGATATAAAGTCTCAACTGCGAGTTATAAAGTCAGAATTGTGAGATAAAAAGTCCCAATTGCGTGTTATAGAGACAAACTCGCAATTCTGACTTTTTTTCTCAGAATTGTTTATATCTCGGAATTATGACTTTATAGCACAATTGTGAATTATAAAGTCTGAGAAAAAAAAGTCTAAGGAAAAGACTTTATATCACAATCTCTTTTTTTCCTCAAATTTGGACTTTATAAGTCATAATTGCAAGTTTACATCTCACAACTGTGAGAAAAAAAGTCAGAACTGGGAGTTTATATCTCGCAATTGTGAGTTTATATCTCGCAATTCTGACTTTATTTCTCTCAGTTGTGAGTTTATATCTCGCAATTCTGACTTTATTTCTCTCAGTTGTGAGTTTATATCTCGCAATTTTGAGAAAAGAAGTCATAAAAAAGGTCGGAGTTGTTAGATAAAAAGTCGCAATTGCCTTTTTTCTTTTTTATTTATTGGCGTAAACAAGCTTCCATAAAAACATGCTGATGAGACATTAAACAGAGGTCCTGACTCTCTGTGGTCATTAAAAATCCTGCATCCTGGCCAAATTTTCACATTGGACTCTGTCCATCATGGCCTCCTAATCATCCCCATATACTAATTAGCTTCATCACTGTCTCCTCTCCACCAATAAGCCGGTGTGTGGTGGGCATTCTGGTGCAATATGGCTGCCGTCACATCATCCAGCTGTGGATGCTGCACATTGGTGGTGGTTGAGGAGATTCCCCATCCAAATGTAAAGCGCTTTGAGTACCCAGAAAAGTGATATATAAATGTAAAAAATTATTATTATTATTATTATTATAAACTCTACCCTAATCCTAACCTTAACAAAAGCAAAAGTACAATAAAAACAAACTGGCTGAAGCAGCCATGTCACTGTGACACACCAAGCCGACATCAAAGAACTAGTGGTGTCACGGTCTTTAGCTGTTTCTACAAGTCTTTTAGCTCTTTTATCATGACTCGTGTTTCACAGGATTCGTACCAGAACGCTTCACATCACAAGTGCAACGCTGTACCAGATGAGCTACTGAGCAAGTTTCCTACAGTACATCAGAAAACCCACACATATGGAGCTGGTTATGTGAAGCAAACATAAATATGTATTCGTTTACAAACCATGCACTATAGTAACAGTGTTTTGAGGTCATAACATAGTATTGTGCAAGAAACCATGTGAAAATAAGTCTTTATTAATCAATAATCTGCCCCTGTAATCATAATTTGTGTAAAAAAAGAATAAAAATTGGTGTTTTACTGCAACCAGTGTTCATTTAATCTAGAAACTGCAGTGAATTGTATGTATAGGTACGTTTTTGGAGTTTTGCAGAAATGTAGGTAGAGGCACATTTTTTCACAGAGCCTATAATATATGTTATCCTTTTGCTGAAGACAAAACGAAAGAAAACTCTGCTTTTTGCTTTTGCATTCTGTGCATGAAACGCTCTAAAATAGCCATCTTTCTCTTACAGTACATACAATAATTCCTACAGCAAATATACTCTTATTTCTCCCAACATCAGGAAGTGAGTGGTTTTCAGTTGTATTTATCAGTAAATGAATGTAATGCACCTTACTTATTTGAAACAGTAACTTGAATATTATGGTGAAAATGTAACAACAACACACAATTTTGCTCATTGCACATCATTAGAAACTGATCATAACAGGTGAAAACAAACTTTTAAACTTCAAACTGTGAAACTTTAAAGCTTGATTCCGCTCAAACTCATACTGATTCATCCAAACAGCATCTGGACAGTTCAAAGGACGAGCCGTTCTTCCTCTTCAATAACTCTGGCTGTTTGCCCTGGCTTTTTGTCCCTCGAATAAACAATACCACTGATGAAAGGCACTTTTAGCCTAAAACCATGCCTTCAGAGTGAGTGAGAGAGAGAGAGAGAAACTCAATAATGAATATGTGAGCACTGCACTTGATATAATGAGTGTCTTTGCTGCTTTGTAAGACCTGAATACTTCAGTGAGTGGTTCTTGCAAGGGAACAAAAGGAGGCTTCTTTTGCACTGCAGTGCCGTATCATTTATGACATCCTCAAGCAGAGATGCGGAAAATGCCGGAACTGGAAAGTTGTATCCCAGTGGACTGGCATCAAATGTAAACATATAAAGTATCTGTGAGGCTTTGAAATGTTTTGACAATCCTAATCTAAACTTTACTTTCCCGTTGTGTTTAAACAAGGGCTTGATGCTCATTCCCACTCCTACTGCGTACACGTCACTGCAGATTCGTGCCAAATCAGCTGTCAGGCTTTCAATAGTCCAAGACATCTGAAAAATAGAACAAATGTGTCTAGGATTGCATGCACCCTCAACAAGAGCTAAAGTGGATTTGAGCTTCTAGATAGGCTAGTGTACCGATATACCAGCATTTACAAGCATAAACCATAAAATCATGGTCTTTTCAGCAGGGAAGTGAAATAAAATCAGCCTTTTTTTGTCATATGAATGGTTTAGCTCTCATTAAACCTGCTATTTTAATTTGGCAAAACTTTTTCATGGTCCTCTTTAAAACTTAATTATCTTTCCACTACATAAAAGATGAATTTTATTGACCTGTGCAAACTGCTTTTCTGCTGAATTCAGCTGTAGTACCTTTCCAGAGAGGCTGCAGCTGTTTAACTCTAAAACACAGTGGACACGGTACAGATGTCCTGATGAAAAATTATGACAGTTCCATCCCCATAGATAACAAGGAGCAACATTCGAAAACCTATTTAGCAAAGCATCCCGTTTGCAGTAGCAACTCCCAGCGGAATTAACGCAGCCTCACGGAGCGCCTGGAGCACAATCACAGCTAAAAGCCCAACACACTCCAACACCTGCCGTCGATGCCCCCCGGGAGGCAAACAGAGAACGCCCTGTGCCAGTACTTATAATCGAAGACAAACAGGAGCGGTGAGGATCAACCAAACCTAGAGGATGGGGGAAGAGTCTCTCACGCATTCCGTTCTACAAGTACCCGAATGATGACACTGGTATAAACGGCTAAACAAAAAAAGGACTTGACCATACATTGTCTAGCTATCTAAATAGGGACTTTTTTTAAAGGGGACCTATAATGAACCTTTTTCAAGATGTAATATAAGTCTCTGGTGTCCCTAGAATGTGTCTGTGAAGTTTCAGCTCAAAATACCCCACAGATCATTTATTATAGCTTGTCAAATTTGCCCCTATTTGGGTGTGTCCCTTTATATGCAAATGAGCTGCTGCTTCTAGCCCACATTCCAGAAGAAGGCGGAGCTTTAACAGCTTGCACTTTGGTTACTTAACAACAAGCCAAAATGAGGATTGTCAGTAATGGTGTTCAGCCTTACATTGTTCAAAATGGAGTCGGACACTGATGAAGAGACTTTTACAACTTTTAAATTAACATTAACACCAATAATGCGTTAAAGTATTGTTAACTCAAACCTTACATTTAAAACAGTCTGCTAGTACTCAACTAACGGCTGATTCACACTGGGCGTCGACTTTAATGTTTCTCATTTACTTTGAATGGGTGACATCATCCGTTGCCGAACTGAATTGTGGGTTCCGTTGCGTCGCATCACTGGTGTTGCTAGCAGCAGAAGCTGAAAACTTTTCAAGTGCCAATGCAGTTGTCAGCCAATCAGATGCCTTATGCAAATACCCTAGTGCAGACGCTAGCCAATTGTGTTCATGCAACACCTGAAAATAGAGGAACATCAAAATGGAGGAAAACATTATCATTGTGGTGGGTAAACACCCGGTTCTTTACGATCGGTCTTTATACATATGTACCGGGACTCATACAGGAGGGACCAAGCCTAGAAGGAGGTAGCAGAGGCGGTTGGCGAATCTGGTGTGTATTGTGCTTGTATTGTGTCAGTGTACTCTGTTTATTATTGAATGACAGCTAAGCTGGAAGTAATGTGATTGGCTGTTGTCACTATGACAGTTGCTTCAGCACCAAGCTTCAGACATGCCCTCCATCAAGCACTGATGCGACTCCCCATGTGAATCAGCTGTAATATTCTGACCCCCGGTTTCACAGACAAGGTTTAAGCCTAGTCCTAGACTAAAATGCATGTTTGAGCTGTTTTAACTAACAGCAACTTGCACTGACATATCTTAAAATATGTCAGTGCCATTGCTTTGTCTTAAGATGTACACTAGTATTTTATTTATTTTCTAAGGCACATTTATAAAAGCTACTTAAATATCCTAAGCCCTGTCTGTGAAAACAGGCCTGAGAGTTAGCTGACATGCAGGTGCAATGTTATAGCCAACAGAATGTCTAAAGGGGACCATCAAAATAAAGTGTAACTATTTTTACTGTATTTGTTATCAAATAAATGCAACCTTGGTGAGCATAAGAGACTTCTTTCAAAAACATAAACAAACAAACAAAATCTTACAGACCCACAACTTATGAGTCTGTCTCCAGAGTATCACAGAAACTAAATTAGTGTGAAAGTGTTATAACACTCAACAAAACTTTTATTTTCTAATAGATTGTAACTTTTTTTTATTATTATTATTATTATTTTGTAGAGCAGCCCACTAGCTGATTTGCATTTAAAACACATTAAAAAATAAATAAATAAATAAATAAATAAATAAAAACAGTCTGTCCAATGTTGTTTTGGACATCTTTGGAACTCCGGCTCAGTTCCCAGTTCCCTGCAGGAGTTCTCAGCAGGCCCGTGAGGATGATGATCTGCCGTCAGTGGAATACGAACAGACTGCTCAACTGAGAAGATACCTCACCAGGACATCTTTCACTGCAGGACGCCAGAGTTGAAGAAAAGAGCTACAATTCACTTGTGGCCTAAAATGCATTGCTTTTGTTTATAATTACAGCTAATGGAAAAAGAACAAAGAATTATACAAAGAAAATAGTGGGAAACAAGATCAGGAAGTGTTACAAGTCAAACTCAAACCTTGGTTTGAGCACAACGGGCGAGCTGTGAGCAATCAGTGTTGGGGAAAGTTACTTTTAAAAGTAATGCATTACAACATTGAGTTACTCTGTAAACAAGTAACTACTTGCGTTACTTAGTTACTTTTTATGAGAACTAATGCGTTACATTACTATTGAGTTACTTTTTCTCACCTGGGCTAGGCTTGCTTGTTTGTTTTTTAATAACAATACATTTTAAGGCCCTTTCACACCAAAAGTGAAATGAATAAGCCTCAGGCAGAAGAAATTGCATATGTACTCCTGTACAGTAGAAGGCGCAGCTCAAACAAACCTTTCAGCTGGGCTGCCATTCTGCTTTAAAGAAGAATAGGATACAGGTGTAACGAAGCGGGACTCAGGGTAGGATCCATTTGCAAGCTTTATTAAACAGAGTTCGTAGTCAAACAGGCAATGGTGGAACAACAGCAAACAGGTATGGCAGAGAGCAGGCAGAATCGTAGTCGAGGAACAGGCAATGGGTCAGGGCTGGCAGATAATAATCGTAAGTCCAAAACAGAGCAAATAGTCCAAAGGGCAGGCAGCAGAGAATCATAAACAGGGAACAGACAAGCAATCACAATGAAGAACGCTCAGAATTGCAACCGTAATAAACAAAACCTCACAAAATATGTCAGGATGTGAGTGGCTTAAATAGTCCAGATAATGTGCTGCAGCTGGGTGTGGTGATTACTGATTGGTGAAGTGAGTGCAGGTGATGGCCAAGGAGGATTATGGGAAATGAAGTCCGGGAATGACTGGGAACAAATCTAAAGTCATTTCTGCTTGTTGGTATAGTTGAGTTAGATAATTGAAGGTCAGCAGCAAATACACTGGTTAATAAATTGAGATTAAATAAATAAAGTATATTTATGTAATCTATTATAGTTAATTATTACAGGTTTGCATACAATTCTGAGATTGCATTCCACTGTTTTTATTCATTTTGAGGAATACTGTGTTTTTCTGCAAGTGAGATGAGTAAATGTATGTTCACATTTAGTCTAGAACTACAATAACCATCATGTTCACACAGCGCACACACTTCTGCACTTTATTTCTCTCAACATGAAACAGGAGAGCTGCCAGTCAATAAATATGAAAAAGTAACTTGCGTTACTTATTTGAAAAAGTAACTTTGTTGAAAATTGGAAAAGTAATGCGTTACTAGTTACTTGAAAAAGTAATCTGAGTACGTAATCAGTTACTTAACCCCCAACAATTGGAGAAATAGCACTGATTTCATATTTCTGTCTATATGTCTCTGGGTGGCACAGAGAAACCGCTCTTGATTGACGCCGCAGAGGAAGATTACTAGTGGCACAGATGAGGATAGTTAAAGTCTGAAAAATCGCCCTAAACAAGCCTGGCAGTGCCACAGATGCACAGAGATCATTATCAAGATTCAGATAAAACCGAGAATATGAGGAAAGCGAGGAGCGGGGGCGAGCGAGCAAGAGGAACTAGTAAAGACAGTGATTTCGAGAAGATTATCTGAGACGAGGCTGAATTGCAGCAGAAAGCTATTGGATATAATAAGCTCCACATGTGAAACGGGTGCAGGCGGCTTTAAAGCTGAATTCACTTTTTTTTCGTATTCTCTCTCTTTCTCTTTCTTCTTTTTGGTGCATCCGCAAATCATTCATGCATGTACAGAGCTGCAGTGAACTCCAGATCTGAGCCGTGTTGAGTAATGAAGTTATGTGTGCTGGGAGCTGAATAAATACTTCCAGGTGTCTGCGATTGCTCTGTCCTTCAGAGATTTATGAATGAACAGGCAACAAATGCTGCTGAGATTTATTTGTGTGTGATCATGCACAGAACTGCAGAAAAAAATAGTAACTCTGTTTAAAACTTCAGTAAGTGCTTGTCTGGTTGATGACAATGTTTTTGTTTCTTGCTCAAAACATTCCTGTTTCAATATGGTTTTTGCTAAACCTGTTAAAAAAAGACCAGCTGGTTTATATTAGTTAAGCTAGTGAACTAGCATAGCTACTAGCATAGCAAAATAGTGGATCTTTCTGAAATCTAGTGGGATATTAGCATCCAAAACACAAAATACAGTATGAGGTCAAGCAGCACTATTATTATTGTCCATTAAGTACCCAGCTAACAGGGAATATTCTCAGAACTTTGGCTAATGTTCTGGCAAGGTTCGAATAAATGTTCTTCCAGTAACTTTAATAGAACATTCATTCAAAGTTAACTAGTTTTTAATAATGTTCTAAAAACATTAGCACAAAAACATTATTAGTTCAGAGAACATTCAAAAGTGACATTACCATAATGTTTGCAAAATGATACAATGGAATGTTCACATAACCAAAAAACATATTAGAACATATTTTTGTTTGCTTGGTATTAAACTCTCAAATCTTTTTGAGCAGATGTTTGTTGTTAGTTTTCTCAGGGATTTCTGCTATAGTCTTTGAACCTTATATAATGTTGACATAATCAAGTTTCAAAAAGCGGTTTCAACCTGTTGTTGCAAGCATAATCTTTACCTAATGTAAAATATGCTTTGAATAAGCAAAAGTGTGTGTCCAACTTGCACAAACGTTTCTTTAAACGCTGTAATGTAAAGACATGTAGAGGAAGTTGCTCTGGGCAATTTCACAGATAGAAAGACAGAGAGACAGACCACACACACACACACACACACACACACAATCTGAACACTGAAATAGATTACCATATAGAGTACTAGATGATTATGAAGCATCATTGAGAATGAAAGGGTAACATCTGCCTGTTTATATGTGATACGCATGACAACTACTCTCTCTCTCTCTCTCTCTCTCTCTATTATAAATTCTGTTCATAATCAGCCTACAGTATATTTTGCCTGCTCGAAACTTTGTTTTACAGCTAAGCATACATAAAAAGCATGAATCTCACAGAAACAAGTCTAAGCCATATTTCTAAAAGAAAGGAAAAACTAAGCTAACAAAGAAGGTAAGAACATTAAGATTTGTAGCACTGTGACATTAGTTTTACCCTACAAATGATCATTCCTGTAATATGTCTGGACATTTCACTTTTTTAGTTTTGTTTTGGAATTTACATTATTCTTAATGGTGATACTCATAAATGTAATGTATTGTTTTGTTTTATTTCTTAGTATATTTAACTGTTTTATGGTTCACTTTGTTTCACATTACAGTAATGAAATTTTGAGATGTTTATTTGTCACAATGTGAAAAAAGAAAAAGAAAAAAAAGATAAATGCATAAACTGCACAGATTCACGCACAAAAACATCCCTTGAGGGTCGAGTTATCAAGAGAAAGAGAGAGAGAGGCTCTCCACCATTTCTTGATTAACTGGACCGAGATGAGAAGGATATAGAGGGGGATGGGAGAGGAAAATACATGAAATGATTCAGAAAATGGGAGAGAAAAAAATGTGAAGACCGAGGTGAAAGAGTGACAAGGGAAATGATGAAGTGAGGAAGAAGGTGGGAGGAAAAAAAGGATGAAACAAAGGAGTAAATGGAGAGACAGTTAAAAAAAAGTGAGGGCGGCAAGAGAGAAAAAGAAAGCCTCTATTTGAGTTTTGTAGGAGGGCTGAGGAAGCGATTAACCCCTCTTCGCTCGGTACATTGCTCTAGGGGAGAGACTCTGTGGGGTGTCCCGTCATGTGCTGCCCCTCCTCAAACAGGGGTCATGACCTCCTCCCCTAAAGATTCAATTCGTCTGTTTCCACTTGACTTTCTCTTCCCCCTCTGTCACCTGAACCTCCATGACAGCCCTGCACTCCTAAACTAAATGCATGCTTTGGAAATTAAATATTATTTACAGTACAAAGATGCATTTTAAGTGAAACATTAAACATTAGAGCTGCATATATCAGGCTGCTTCAGCTATACACTGTTCAAAGGACAAGCTTAGATTAACAGCCCTGCTGGTTTCTAACTGGTCAACCGTCATAGACATGCTGTTTACAAGCAAAAATTAGCTGGCAAAGCTTGCCAATTAGCATAGTAGTCACAATCAATATTGCAATGCAGCTTTACCTCCATACTTTGCTTGCAAGAAAAACTGAATATTAAACTTTTTTGGCATTTTGGAGCATTTTGTCATTTTTATTGGTATAGTGCTTTTCACAATCAATATTGTTTCAAAGCTGCTTTATTGAAAATCATGACTTAGTCTCACCTCTGGCCCTCAAGGTCCACTTTTCTGCAGAGTTTTGCTCCAACTCAAATCAAACACGCTTGAACAAGCAAATCCAGGTCTTCAGGATTACTAGAAAGGTATAAGCAGGTGAGTTTGATCAAGGTTGGAGCTAAACTTTGTAGAAGAGTTTAGAACCCCTGCCTTAGTCTATCAGGCTACGTTCACACTGTCAGTCCAAATAAAATTATTTGTGCATCAGATTGGAATCTGATCTAAAATTATTGACGTCCTCATTGTGTATCACAGCTGTTTAAATCCAATTTGTGTGTCCCATGCCGCTCTTTCGTTTTTTCTGCATTAATGATGTTGCATTGGTAGGCATACCAAAAACAACAACAACAACTGTAACATGAAGGGGTTTGCAATACAGATGTTGTCTTATCTACAACATGACAATGTGTAGCCACCACTCTGGACTACCGCGTTTTATGAGGTAGAACCGTAGGAACCAGTTTCAAAACTTGTCTCCATTATATTGTCATTTTCTGTTCATTCAGCACTTTGCAACAACACAACTTTGTTTCTGCAGCAACTTTCATCATGTTTCCTATAACAACGTCTGATGTTTACGTTTAATGTGGCGTGAGAAAGTGACAAAAGTGAGAAAGTGAAGAGCGGTCAGACTGAAACGGATTTCCAGAAATTGATTTCAAACCACATATAAATATAGCTCAAAACAGATTTGGAAAAATCACATTCACACTTGCTAATCTGATCCGAATTCAATCAGATATGCACAAAAAATGGATTTGGACTGGCAGTCCGAACATAGCCTTTAAAGACCCTCGGTGACCAAGCCAAATTTCAAAAAGAAAAGAGCGTCCAGAATGTTCTTCAGCAACTTTGGTGTTACTTGCAAAAAGGAAGTCATACAGGATCAGAATGATATGAGGGTGAGTAAATGATAACATAACTTTCATTCATAGGTGAACTAGTCCTTTAACCAAGTTCCTGCACTGTCTTGAAAGATTAGCAAAACAACCTTTTGTCTTTGGTGACGTTGATTAAATGTATACAATTTGACCAATTTGACTAATTTTGGTCCTGGAGGTCCACTGTCCTGCAGAGTTTAGCTCCAACCCTAATCAAACACACATGAACAAGCTAATCAATATATTCAGGATTACTAGAAAGCAAGTGATTTTTCATCAGGGTTGGAGCTTAACTCTGCAGGACAGCGGCCCAGCCGAAGTTGCCCATTCCTGTTTTAAGAAAATGAAAATGTAGTATAGCCGTGTTTCCACTGCAGAAACTTTCCCCAGAAACTAGGGACTTTGGAGTGGTACTCAGTGTGTTTTGACTGCAGGAACCAGCTAGGGTCTGAATGAAGTTCCGGGTAAAAATTTATCCCTTAGAAAGTCCCTGCTCACAAAGTAGTACTTTTACTTTTTCAAAGTTCAGGAACTTTTGGGGGTGGGACTTGGAACATGCTGATTGGTTGAGTTCACACAGCATTTTGTTTGGTTGACGTCACGCAGCATTTTTATTTCAACCACCAATTTTAAAAGTCTGTAGCAGTGCGTGCAGTAAGAGTTGTTTGCTATTCGAATTAACAATGGAGTTTAAAAAATACAACCGATGGACCGACGATGAGGTTGAGGCTTTATTAAAGGATTAGTTCACTTCTGAATTCAAATTTCATGATAATTTACTCACCCCCATGTCATCTAAGATGTTCATGTCTTTTTTTCTTCAGTCAAAAAGAAATTAAGGTTGTATAGGTTTTAATATGTATAGTGGACTTCAGAGAAAAACCCTGGAATGTTTTCCTCAAAAACCTTAATTTCTTTTCGACTGAAGAAAGAAAGACATGAACATCTTGGATGACATGGGGGTGAGTAAATTATCATGAAATTTGAATTCAGAAGTAAACTAATCCTTTAAGCTTATATGTGGAGGACAAAATCCAGTGGGAACTGGAAAGTTGTGCGCAGTCTTACGTCACTGGACTAATTTTCCAAATCTTCACAGTACCTTAGACTGCGATGGAAACGCACACAGCAACAGCAATTAGCTATGCCAATCCGACAGCTAGACCAGCCTGGAGGTCACTAATAATGCTTGATAAGTATTAAAAAAGTAGCCAATAATCTTAATGAAGTTTTTTAATAGTGGTAAATGTGAAAATCTCTTTCAAAAGCTGGTTTTACTAATCTCATCTGGCCCATGTTCAGTCACACACTAATCTTAAACTTTTCCTAGAATTCTTTTGTGGCTTTACCAAAAAAAAAAAAAAAAAAAAAAATCAGTCTTCTGGAACAAAAGCAAGAAAGAAAAAACTTCCTTCACCATTTATCGTACAGCAGTCTTTTTTCCCTGAAATATCTGCCCTGCTTTTCTTGCTCTCCCTCTTACCTTCTCTCGCTCTCAATGCATTGACAAAAGCATTTAGTCTGCGACTCACTGCACCTGAAGCCAACTGGAAAACCGATGGGCGAGCGAGTGTGACCTCTCTCACTTCTGCACGTCCATCGAATCCTGGAGTCAGACAAACAATCTCAAAACCTCAGTCACCGTATCCTCAGGCCAGTGTGTGCGCTTCGGCTTTTAATCCAACCTAGAAAAGTATTCACTCGGTCAGCACTTCTCCGAGCTCCTGGCATGATGTTTGTCTAGGCCGGACAACGGGCTGAAAGGCTCGGATAAATATCCACAGACCCCCGGAGGCTCCAACCATCAGGGCCTGTCACAACGTGTAAAAGAGCCAGCAGAGAGCTGGGCCTGAGTCCCGCTCGCCCCAGAGTCCTCTCAGCTCACGGATCAACAGATTCCAAATAGGTTCAGGGCCGTTTTGTGAGGTCCTGCTGGTGTGAGCGGTGAGCGTAATCGAACGAAGCAGTGACATCTGCTCAGGGTCGAAACCACATTACAAGACCTGCTGATGAGTATCGTTTAGTACAAGATTATATTTACAACAGGTAAAGCTTCCTTAGTCCTACAAGACAGATTGTGCTTGATGCTTATTAGAAATTACAAATGCATATTATTATGTTCCAAATTATTATGCAAGTGACATATCAGGAGAATTTCATTACAATAAACATTCAGATTTTAGTTTTTAGTTTTTCAAAGAAAGTGTTTTTTATTTTTTTTTTTATTTCGCCATATCTTTTTAGATAACTGTTTTCAATCTCAGACAAAACAGTTTGCCAAGTCTACTTGGGTAAATGGAAACCCTACCCTACTAAGAGGTTGTTCCACATTATTAAGCAAGTCACAGTTCTCATGCAATATGGGAAGGAAGAAAGATCTTTCTGAAGATGAAAAGCATGAAATAGTGCAATGTTACGTAAAAGGCATGAAAACATATACCACTAATATTGTGTGAAAAGTGAATGTAAATTATCAAACTATCATAAGATTTGTGAGTGACTTAGAGCACAGCAGAACTTTTAAGGAAAGTTTCTGTCAAAAAAAAAAAAAACTAGTTATATTAAAAGGACAGCTATATACATATTTTTAAAAAAGCCAGTGTTGAGCAGCAAACATGTATTTGAAGCTTGGAGTCTCAAGAACCTCTCCATGCTGGCTGGCAGTTGTGCGTAAAGTTGCATTTCAGCCACCTCTAACCAAACCTCACAAAGAGAAACATTTACAGTGGATGAAGAAATACATGAAGACTCATTTTTAAATAGTTTTATTCACTGACTAATGCCATACTACAATGGATGGTCTAAATAGATGTATTTCTGGATGGTTGGTGAATGGCCACCACGTTCCAACAAGACTGTGATGTCAGCAGGCAGCTGGCGGGTGATGATTTGGGCTGGAATATTGGGAAGTGAGATGGAAGGTCCCTTTAGGGTCTTTTCGAGGGTGTCGAAATGACTTCTGCAAGATATGTGAAGTTTATAAATGGCCATTTTCAGCTATAGTATAAAAAGAAGGATAATGCCTTCTGAAATACAATGCACTATGCACTATCCCATGCTGCAAAAAACACCACAGCAATAAAACTGTTTGAAAATGTATTTTTATACCCACTGTAAATGTTTCTCCTTGTGAGGTTTGGTTAGGGGTGGCTAAAATGCAGTTTTATACACAACTGCCAGCCTGCATTGAGAGGTTCTTGAGACTCCAAAGACACCAGGAGCTTCAAATACGTGCTGCTCAACAGTGGCTTTTTTTTTTTTTTAATTTTTTACAGCTGTCCTTTTAATACAATTAACTTGTTTAAGAGAAACTTTAAGCCTTTATCTGACCGAGTTCTAAATAACTGCTGTGCTCTAAATCACTCACAAATCTTATGATAGTTCCAAAATCTCCATTCACTTTTCATACAATATTAGTTGTTCCCTTTCGAAAGGGAACTCAACACTGCATTTGACACGCTATGGGGAACGTCACCATGTGAACCGGTGTCTGAAAGCAATATCAAATCTCACCAATCCTATTGGCCAGTGACAGCCTATGACGTCATAATAGACAGGCATAATTGGGCCTCCTTCAGAGCATAATAGCTTGTTGTATGACAAGTTTTGTTGGTAGATGTTTAGTTAGAGTTTTGCTCACTTAGAACTAGCACTACCACAGGTTTATGCCCATGATCATTTGAAGTAGTAGGCAGGTTTTTGGCCTCCTTCACAGCATGGCAGCATAATATTCTTTGTACTCCCCTTGCTTTAAGGGTAGAAGGTGTTTTTACTGAGTACATTGCCTGTTGGAATTAAGGATCAAATTAAGCTCAGGTTGAGTTAAGCTAGTTAACCTCACTGGATAGTTTGTTTCTCAGGTTTTTTGGCCCCCTTAGAGCTTAGACACTGCCAATGGCTGACGCCCGTGTCTTTCTGAAGTCGCAGTTCCTGTTCGGAGCTCCCTCAGGGCATGATGGCTGAAGTTTGTACTCCTCTTGTTTAAAGAGTAAAAAAGTGTTTTACTGAGTACTTTGCCTGATGTGTGATGTGTGGAAAAAAATGAGCTCAGGTTGAGTTAAACTAGTTAACCTCACTGGATAGTTTGGTTCTCAGGTTTTTTGGCTCCCTTAGAGTTTAGACACTGCCAATCATTCCCCATAGCGTGTCAAACGCAGTGTCGCATTCCCTGTTCTCAGGGAACCGTGGTTACATATATAACCTGAGACGTTTTCATGCCTTTTGCATAACATTGCACCATTTCATGCTTTTCATCGTCAGAAACTTTCCCCAGGAACATGTTGCATGAGAACTGTGACTTGCTTAATAATGTGGAACAACATCTTTAAGTAGGGTTTCCATTTACCTAAGTAGGCCTGGCAAACTATTTAACAAACCTGTCTGAGATTGATAGCAATTGTCTAAAAAGATACGGAGAAATAAAACAAACAAACACTTTCTTTGAAAAACTAAAATCTGAATGTTTATTGTACTGAAATCCCACTGATACGTCACTTGCATAATAATTTGAAACACAGTGTATAGTAATTTAAATAATTTGTATGTTTAGCAGAGCCCGTTTATAATAAGATCTCAGTTCACATGTTTCACTTTACAAACTTGCATATGTTTATGAAGTAATCAGTGGATGACACTGACTATTTATTAAATATTTGCTTAAAGGCACAATATGTGTGATTTTTGGATTAAAATATCCACTAGATATCCACTAGAACAGTATTATTTATTTTGTTGACTTGTGTACTTACATTTTCCGAAATGTTTCCAACAATGTTTAAATCCAGAGAAATCAGCTATTTTAACCAGTGTAATGGACCATGTCATTACCCTCGATTTCTGTTTTTTTTTTTTTTTTTGTTTGTTTTGTTTTTTTCGGGTCGGATTGGATTCACTGTAAAAAAAAAAAAAAAAAAAAAAAAAAAAATCCCATAAATTTTACGGTAAAAAAAGCTGTGGTTGCCAGAACTTTACCGTAAAAATACAGTAGCAACGTAAAAAAAATAAATTAAAAAATCTGTTAAATTTATGGTAAAAACCCGTATTTCATTAACTGATATATTGTTTATTTACCAACCTACTGAAGTAATAATATCTGTTTTGTACCTTTGTAATACACGGACAACCACCAATAACAAATAGTGATGAGAGTCACATGATCAATCAAAGCTCATCACAAGCAGCTTTTCCACAAGCTGAGAAGGACGATATTAATTTATAGAAGGTGCACACAGTGTCATTTACCATGATTTACCACAAACACTAAACATCATCATGGTAACACACATGACATTTTAAAAATGCAATAAACATTAATTTAACAACATTAGATGTAACATAAAACCCTAATGTACATAACTGATTAGAAAAAACTAAGAAGAAAGAAGAGTTATTTCAACGAAAATACATCAAATGAGAAGTGCCACGCAGGGAATTGTGGGAATATCAATTTACGGTTTTTCACTGTAAATTATACAATGACTTGTTATTTTTCACTTCCAAAAACTGTAAATTTAATGGTATTTTACCGTAAAATGACATTAAATTTACCGTTAGATCTATTACAGGTATTCACCGTGTATAGTACGGAAACTTTCTGTAAACCAATTAACTGTTTTCACCGTAGCATTTTTACAGTCTTTTACCGTTAAAATCACAATAATTTTTTACAGTGTGTACAGACCGTATTTTCTATCGCCCTACACTACCCCTTGCCCTAAATCTACCCATCACAGAAAACTCTGCACATTTTTACTTTTGTTAAAAAAACTCATTCTGTATGATTTATAAGCCTTTTGAAAAATGGGGACATGGGATAATGTCCTCATAAGTCACCCTCTCCTTGTAATACCTATGTCATACCCATGTCATTATACAAATTTGTGTCCTGATATGTCACAAAAACACGCACACCTACACACACACACACACACACACATTCAGTCTTGTTAGTCCCACCTCAAAACGACACTTTAGCGAATGCTACTAGAACAGAAGAATGTCTTTCTGGTTTTCTTACACTACCTAATTAATCTCTGACAACAAGATCTTTACTTTTCCAACTGTAGCTCCATTTATAAATTACATTCTCACACAAACTAATGCACATACGTAGCTACATGACAGCTGATTCTTAACATGACAAATCTTACTGGTGTTTTTGCACCAACTTGCACAAAACAAGAAAAAGAAAAAAAGTCGAAAAAATATGGATTAGCTAGGTTGGGGGACACGAGCGCCTGCTTCCTACTTTAACGTGCTCTAACAGTGAAGATATGTATAATGCTACAAAATATTTCCATTTCAAATGCTGTTTTGAACTTTATACTCAACAAATGCTGAAATTTTCACAAAAAAATAGGATAATGACAAATGTTTCTTGAACAGCAAATCAGCATGTTACAATGATTTCTGAAGGATCATGTGACTGAAGATTGGAGTAATGATGCTGAAAATTCAGCTTTGATTACAGGAATAAATTACATTTTAAGATATATTCAAAGAGAAAAACAGCTATTTTATATTGTAATAATATTTCACAATATTACTGTTTTTACTGTATTTTTGATCAAATAAATACAGCCTTGGTGAGACTTAAAAAAAAAAAAAAAACGTACCAACCTCAGATTTTTGAACGGTAGTGTATGTTTGCCGTTTTGTCAGTGTATAAATGTAATCAAAATATTTTATGTAACATGATGTTCTAATTAAAACCGAAGGTGTTCCAACTCATAATGAGTGTCAAAGTCTCCCTCCTATCTGTCACTCAGTGTGAAGTGGGATTTGACTTGAGTGCTGAGATTCCAGTGCGGTTTCATCTGGTGATAATCCCCACAGATCTGCATCAGTGTCCACTGGCACCTTTGATCTTTCTGAGACTCACTGCGTGTGTTAGTGCGAGAGCTCTTTCCCAGGATGCTCTGCTCGAGCCGGAGAGGTAATGGGTAGTTTTGTAGGGGCTTCCCAGCCGCTGAAGTCATTCAGTTCAGACGTCAAAGCAATCAAGCGTTTCTCTCAGGTGACTGAGCTTCCTCGGATCGGCTCATGACTCTTGTACTCTTGTTTTGAGTCAGATTCCACTTGATGCAATAGCACATGACATCAGTGAGCCGAGTTCAGTGGGTTCGGTGCAGGTGTCGCTTTACTGAACTAAAAAGCCTTTTTGGCCTTGCAGTAAGAGAATTAGTAATATTTACAGCTGCAGCAAAACACTGAGATGCAGAGATGATGTTTTTACATGGTTTGAAACTTTCTTTTTAAAACAAACAGCCCTGAAATCTGATGAAATTGGATGAGGTACTGTCTGCACGTACATGCAACCTCATTACAAGGGAATTCTATATAAATGTGCCAAGTTTCTATAAACCATTAAAGGGTTAGTTCACCCAAAAATGAAAATAATGTAATTTATTACTCACCCTCATGTTGTTCTACACCCGTAAGACCTTCGTTCATCTGCGGAACACAAATTAAGATATTTTTGAAAAAATCAGATTTTCAGCTCAGTGAGGCCTCTATTGAGAGCAAAGCCACCTTAATATTATAAAGCGATGAGAATACTTTTTGTTGGCCAAAAAAATCTAAATAACGACTTTTTAACAATATCTCGTGATGGCTGATATCAAAACACTGCTTCTGAGCTTCACGAGTCTTTTGTTTTGAATCAGTAGTCCGGATCTCCTATCAAACAAATAAACTGTTGAAATCACGTGACTTTGGGGCTACGAATTCGATTCATAAAGCTCCGAAGCAGTGTTTTGAAATTGGCTTTATAATATTAAAGTAGAACCACTGTACTCACATGAACTGTTTTAAATATGTTTTTAGTACCTTTATGGATCTTCTTTTTGTCATAATTCCAGCTTTCTGGAAATGCTCTTAACAGTGTTGTTATTGTTAAAGAATTACTTCCCTTCAAAATTAAAATTTACTCACCCCCATGTCATTCAAGATGTTTGTCTTTCTTTTCTCAGTTGAAAAGAAATGAAGGTTTTTGAGGAAAACATTCCAGGATTTTTCTCCATATAGTGGACTTCATTGGGGTCCAACACGATCCCAGCCGAGGAAAAAGGGTTGATAATATGGGTAGATAAAAATTAATCTAGTGAAATTATCAGTCATTTTCTAAATAAAATAAAAATGATATACTTTTTAACCACAAATGCTGGTCTTACACTGCTCTGCGATGCACCACGCATTACGTGATCACATTGGAAAGGTCACGCGTGACGTAGGTGGAAATACCGATCCAGTGTCTACAAAGCGAACGAGCAAAGACTAAGTCAAACGCCCTTTACAAAAACAGGTAAAGCAATTTCGGCCGATTTTGAAGTTGGAGGAGAAATTTTTTGCCGTACCGCTGTACTTGTGGCCTTTTCAACATGATTACGTAATGCGTGACACGTCGCAGAGCAGTGCAAGATGAGCATTTGTGGTTAAAAAGTTTTTTTTGTTTTTTTTTCATTTCCTTAGACAATACCCTTATTCCTCGTCTGGGATCGTGTAGAGCCCTTTGAATCTGCATTGAAACTGCAATTTGGACCTTTGACCCATTGAACCTCAGTGAAGTCCACTATATGGAGTAAAATGTCCTCAAAAATCTTCATTTCTTTGACCAACTCTTCATTTAAATGTCCTATAGAAATAAAATCGTATTGTATTGTATTAGGACCAACAAGGATATCTATCCAGTAACATTTTACTTCCAAAGTCACAGTCACCCTTTTTTATATTCACCATTGCTGGTGTTTTATAGCAATACGTCACTCAAGGCGGTGCATTACAGTGATTTCATCATGATTAAGCCTTGCCACCGCTGTAAATTCACAGCTTCTGAACATGTACGATTTACAATCTCAGATTTCCCGACCGTCCAACGGCCGAATACCTTGAGCTGCGGCACTCTAATGACCCGCTGATGAAAGCGCCTGCAAGATGATTCTCTTTGCTTTTTTTTATCCCCAGAAGCAGAAACGTCGCCTTGCGTTTGCTGACTCATCAGTCTGATTTCATGGGCAGCTGGACTCTGATCCCCCCAACCAGCCCATCTGCTAGATATGTGTGTGTGTGTGTGTGTGTGTGTGTGTTTGTGTGTGTCTGTCTGGTCTGCTGGGAAAAATGAGGAGTCCTGCTCTGTTGACTGAGAGTCCTGTGTGTGTGTTTGGCTCTGATGTTCTCAATGGACAGTACAGCTCAGCCAACTCACTCAACAGCTGCTGCCCTCAAAACCACCAACACAATTACAGCTCACACATACACAAGCACTAACCCACTACTGCATATTCCACCCTCATGTCTGATCTTTTTCTATTTGTAGAATAAACATTGAAGGTCTAATAGTGTATCCGTACCACTAGCATCACCAAACGGAATAGCAAAAACATAACAGTTTTCAAACAGGTTTCCACAACACACGTTCCATCTGTCTGCTGCAGGAATGAGCCTTAAAACCCTGATTCCATCTTCCTGGAGTCAACAGTTTTTTTGTTTGTTTGTTTGTTTTTAAATGCCTGAAATAAGTATGGAAGCTTGTTTTGCCATGGAATAAAACAATTTAAAAGATAATTACGACTTTTTAACTGTTTTTTTCTCATAATTCTAAGACTACATCTTTCAACTCTGATTTTTTTTTATTTATTTTTTTTTATCAGAACTGTGAAATATAAATTCGCAATTAGATTAATTCTGAGGGAAAAAAAGACTGACTTTTTCATAATTTTGACTTTATAAGTCACAATTGCATGTTATAAGTCAGAATTGTGAGATATAAACTCGCAATTCAGAGGGAAAAAAGTCCATTCTGACTTTATAACGCAATTGAGACTTTATATCACGCAATTCTGTCTTTATAACATGCAATTGCAAGTTAATATCACAATTATGACTTTATAACTTGCAATTGCGAGATGCACTTGCACAGCCTCGCTGTGTTTATAATCGCACTCTTACATTCTTACATACTATTCTAACTCAGACTTTCAACTAAAATACTTCTAAATAGACTGAAAGAGTTGTTGGAAGCTGGACGTTGAACATGACTTCAACTTGTAGTTTATAGCCTACATTTTGTTTTTAAAGGATTAGTTTACTTTAAAAAGAAAATTACCCTAAGCTTTACTCACCCTCAAGCCATCCTAGGTGTATTTGACTTTCTTCTTTCTGACGAACACAATGCGAGTTACACTGTATTGCCAAAAGTATTGGGACACCCCTCCAAATCATTGAATTCAGGTGTACCAATCACTTCCATGGCCACAGGTGTATAAAATCAAGCACCTAGGCATGCAGACTGCTTCTACAAGCATTTGTGAAAGAATGGGTCGCTCTCAGGAGCTCAGTGAATTCAAGCATGGTACCGTGATAGGTTGCCACCTGTGCAATAAGTCCATTCAGGAAATTTCCACACTACTAAATATTCCACGGTCAACTGTTAGTGGTATCATAACAAAGTGGAAGCAATTGGGAACAACAGCAACTCAGCCACAAAGTGGTAGGCCACGTAAAATCACAGAGCGTGGTCAGCGCATGCTGAGGTGCACAGTGCGCAGAAGTCGCCAACTCTCTGCAGAGTCAATAGCTACAGACCTCCAAACTTCGTGTGGCCTTCAGATTAGCTCAAGAACAGTGCGTAGAGAGCTTCATGGAATGGGTTTCCATGGCCGAGCAGCTGCATCCAAGCCTTACATCACCAAGTGCAATGCAAAGTGTCGGATGCAGTGGTGTAAAGCACGCCACCACTGGACTCTAGAGCAGTGGAGACGTGTTCTCTGGAGTGACGAATCATGATTCTGTCTGGCAATCCGATAGACGAGTCTGGGTTTGGCGGTTGCCAGGAGAACAATACTTGCCTGATTGCATTGTGCAAAGTTGCAGTGTAAAGTTTGGTGGAGCAGGGATTATGGTGTGGGGTTGTTTTTCAGGGGTTGGGCTTGGCCCCTTAGTTCCAGTAAAAGGAACTCTTAATGCTTTAGCATACCAAGACATTTTGGACAATTTCATGCTCCCAACTTTGTGGGAACAGTTTGGGGATGGCCTCTTCCTGTTCCAACATGACTGCGCACCAGTGCACAAAGAAAGGTCCATAAAGACATGGATGAGCGAGTTTGGTGTGGAGGAACTTGAATGGCCTGCACAGAGTCCTGACCTCAACCCGACAGAACACCTTTGGGATGAATTAGAGCCGAGACTGCGAGCCAGGCCTTCTCGCCAACATCACTGCCTGACTTCACAAATGCGCTTTTAGAGGAATGGTCAAAAATTCCCATAAACACACTCCTAAGCCTTGTGGAAAGCCTTCCCAGAAAAGTTAAAGCTGTTACAGCTGCAAAGGGTGTGCCAACTCCATATTAAACCCTACAGATTAAGAAAGGGATGTCATTAAAGTTCATGTGCACGTAAAGGCAGGCGTCCCAAAACTTTTGGCAATATAGTGTATATTAATAAATATCCTGAAGCATTTAAGCTTTATAATGGCAGTAAATGGGAGCAAGAGTATGAAGCTCAAGAAAGTACATCCTTTTGGGTTGGCCTACAAAAGTATGTCATCACTGCATCATTATATTGGTCAGACAAGCAGGTCTTGAGCTAATGTTGCTTTGCCTGGGTTAGTCGGGATGCTCAGAAATACCAAAACAGAGACACTTTGTTTATACTTTTCCAGGAAATTAGCCTACAAATGGCTTACTTAGATATATCTGTATATTAGAAGAAAGTTTTGAAAAACATCCATAGCTAAACATTCCTCTGAGGAGATTAAGTTCAGCAAAGAATCCATCTTATGAACAACCATTTTTGGCTGAGTTGCTATATGGTTCTTTGAAGATAAAACAAAAAAGTCCTTTATGTTACCTTGCACGTTCTTGAGATCAGATCAGTGTTCTGGTTCCAGGTTTCATTCATCAACAGAGAGAAGCCCTCCTGGATTCTTTGCAGCACTAGTCATGGATGTTTTTCAAGAACCATTTAACTTAACAAGGTTCTCTTATCACATAATAGATAAGGAAAAATGGGAATGAAACCAGAAAATCACTTCAATAAAGTCAAATGTGACACATTGTGAAAGAAATAAAATTTCCTCTAAGATACTGTCACAAAGTGTTTTTTTTTTTCTTGTGCTAGTGTTTATGGAGCTCCAACTGATGGTTTTCTTCTGTAAAACCTTCTGTTATCTTTTTGTACCAGAAAGGTTAACTTCAAATTCTTTTACAGTCTTTGTATCCATCCACCATAATGGAAAAAATATTGCACCGTATAACAAACACAGTCTGTCAAGTGTTTCCTGGGTTTATTGTGTCTTCAGCGTCTTGAGTTCTGGGCATGAATTCCTGTGCTCGTGTTACAAACAGCCAGTAAATCTCTTGATTCTCTAATATGAGCCACATTAATATACACTGAATCTCTAGTCCACTCCTACAGCTGCTTTCTGTTATCTTACAAATGACTGTTTATGAAAGAAAGCCAATGGCTCTGGACAAAGTCCTATTAAGCATAAACGAGTTATTCATGGTTCAAAATAAAGGCTCCAATTAGACATAAAAAGGATTTTCCAGTCTGACATCATAGGAAACTTATTAATTGTCTAGTTCTGTAGAAAAGCATTTATGTCAGGGTTGCCAGGTCTGCGCAACAAAAGTGGTCCAATGACCTGTTAAAAGTAGCCCAAAACTAACCCAATGCTATTTTCTTTGTCAGGCAGCCGAATTCTCCATTGAATTTGTGCCTTTGGGTGTTGTTTTAAGGGTGCTGACGTGCTGAAATCATACGTATGGTGTGGAAATCAACCCAGGAAAAAAAATAAAATAAAAAAATAAATAAATAAACAGTGGCAACAGCTTAAAAGTAGCCCAATTATGCTAGAAAACTGTGGACTTGGCAACACTGATGTATGTTCTGGTGCTTTAAAGAACTCAGAAACCAAAATATCCATCTGAAGAACCTATAATGTTATTTTGATCTCCACATAGCCAAATAGCAACTCAAGAAATTTATAACAAAATCATTATTTTTTTAACTTGAAAAGCTGCAAAGAACTGTTCAAAAAAGTGTTACTGTTTGCAATCCTTAATGAAAACAAAACAGATCTTTATAGTTTCTCCAATACAGCAAAGAGAAAGTCATTTCACATGCAAGTTTCAGAAGCAATGTCTCAAACTCTGCTCAGAAATTTCAGTAAAAAAAATAAATAAATAAAAAATACAAGTTTGAATAGACTGAGAAACACAATAAGAAAAACTAAATCCATTTCATGCTAAAGCAATGACTTGTTTTCATTCTTCTGTTTTGTAAAGATGAGTACCGCCAACATATTTCCCTCCAGAAAAAACAGATTGCTCTGTGACCTGTTCAATTCTGTCAACTGTGAAGATCAACATATCTTTACTCTTCTCTTTCTCCATCTCGTTTGCTGTAGCTGAAACCTTACACCATCTAACACCTGTTCAGTTGTTCTCACAAGCATTTCACTGCCATCTCCATGTCACAGTCTTTCTTCTTTTACCATCTCTCTCCCTCTTTCTTCATCCTTACTCCCACACATTGCACTCTTTCCCTGAAATCACGCTGTAAAAAATGAGATGCTCCAACCTGATCTCATGAGAAAACAACTATTTTAATAGATGGCAATTTAGTATGAATTCGTATGATGTGATTCATATGGAAATTTTTGAAAAAGTGAGCATGAAAGTCCGTCCCTAAACTTAACCACCAGTGGGGCGACAGCAGATCGTACAAAAGTGTACAAATGAGATTTGTATGAATTCATATGAATTAGCAAATGTAAAATAGTTTTGAATTGCCATGAGAGTGTGTTAGATATTCATAGTACTTTAAAGTGCCCCTATTATGCTTTTTCAAATATTTCTTTTAGTGTTATATAACTGTCTGCAAAGTTTCACAGATCAAAGTGCATTGCTATTGTCTCCCAAAAGAAAGAACCGATACTGAAACGAGTCGTCAGTAATTCCAGTATTATTTCCTGCACAAACCTATGTAGGTTTGTAACAAATTTGCATAATGCCAGACTATGGTCTTCAATGGCTGCCCATGAACAACATCTACACTGACCCTTCCTCAAATACTGTAGTTGTAGCTCAGGCCTGGAAGAGTTTGGTTTGTGTTGTAGACATGTCGAGAAAACACTGTTTTCTGCACTGTGGGAGCAAATCCATTTTGCATGAATTTCTAAAGGATGAGGATTCAGGCCCGGAATAAATACGGTAGAACAACGCAGCCGTTATTGTTCATATCACTGTGTATCAAATGCTGAGGAAGCGTCCGGAGATGAAATTCAGATATGGTAATGGACGTTTCGTTTCTGATACATGCTGTAAGCGGTCAACCAATCACAATAGACTGGGCCATCTGACCAATCAGAGTAGAGTAGATTCGCAGAAAGGAGGGGCTTAGAGAGATCGATTTCTTGATCAAACCATTTCAGATACTTTGAGAAAAAAGGTTGTGCTGCAATGTACATTATGAGAAAATTAAAGTGTTTTTTGACCTTGAATGCATGTAAACCTATTGTAGGAGACCTCCAGAACAAAATTAGGAGCCTTTAAAATAGTATAATAGGGGCACTTTAAATACTTAAGGCAATGGTTTGCATGGTTTGTTTGAGCTGAATACATCTACGTAATTATTTTAAGTAAATGTGTTGACTGAACTTAAATGTCAAGTTGCCATGACTTCTAAATAAACATTCCTCGCACACCTGGGTGGTCATGGCCAGGTGCATACAATAGAAAAATTGTAACCATATTAATGATTCATGCCCCTGTGCATGCTGGGAACAGGGTGAATGCAAGTGAACCACAGAAACATTTCTCAGTGTTGGCCTATTTGAAAAAAAAAAAAAAAAGCATTTATGCAATACACTTGTTACTTATCTTAATAAAGAATAACCTTTTACAATAAGGTCATTTATTAATCTTCGTTAACATTAGTCCATTAAATGATATTAACTATGGAAGCTTGTTTCTGCCACAAAATAATACATTTACAAAAAAAAAGATAATTGCGACTTTTTATACCACTATTCTGACTTTTTTCTCACAATTACGAGATATTAAGTCGTAGTTGCGAAAAAAAGGCAGAATTGCGAGATATAAACTTGCAATAAACTTTTTTTCTCACAATTCTGACTTCTTTTCTCACAATTCTGACTTCTTTTCTCACAATTGCAAGTTATAATGTCAGAATTGCGAAATAAACTCACAACTGAGAGAAATAAAGTCAGAATTGCGAGTTATAATGTCCAACTATGACAAAAAAATTGTCAAATTTGCAAGTTTATATCTCAAAATTCTGCCACACAATTGTTTTGGTTTATAACACAACTGTGAGTTTATATCATGCAATTCTGAGGAAAAAAAGTAGGTACTGTGAGATATAAACTCACAACTGTGAGTAAAAAGCAAATTACCTTTTTTTTCTTTTTTTTTATTCAGTGGCGGAAACAAGCTTCCATAATTAACAGATAAAACTTTTGATTTTAATAATGTATTAGTGGAACAAATGGAACCTTATTGTAAAGTATTACCAAAGGAAAAACTATATCAAGAAGTTTGTGTTCCTGAAACTTGTTAGAATTTAAAACCAAAAAAGGCAAAAAAGCATAATTTTGCTTATTTCTACAGCAATATTATTGATCTAAGAATCATCTTACATTCTCTCAGTCTGTGGTTTTTCTTTCTTTTTCCTTCTCTTTCTCCATGAAAGCATGTCTTTGTGGTTGTGTCTTTGAGTTCAGCTCTCGCCCTTTTCATCAGCAGATATTTGAAATCTAACTAACCCTATTCATGGTCTGCCAGCTCAGCCTGCGTCCGGCCTGCGCTCAGCCGGCGTTCATGCCACACAACACAGGCAGCCCGGTGCGGGGGAATCTTAGGAATTCGGTCCAGGAGACGCAGGCGGCTGACAGCTGGTTCCAGCACTTTTTTCTCAATCCCACTGTACGGCAACAGCTCACCGACCACCAACCACCGCAGCTCGGCACCATCTGTACACCTATCGTATTCTGCACAGATCTGACAATAGTCAGACTTTCCCAGGTTTAGCATTACAATCTGCACTTTAATGTAGCTTCTTACAGAGCGTCCTGATACTGTGCGGCTGATGGTTTCAGACTCTAAACGCTCAACTGAGCTAATTAGGATCATGGTTTTGGTATCAGTAAATCATATCTTGTCTGCAGATTTCTGATCAAGGTCCAAAACAGTACCAGTTATTTTAACGAACAGATGGGGAACTGGAGACCAACGCAGATGCTAGCTGACGCTAACACGTTAACGTTTATTTGGCAGAGACCTTTCCAGTGTTGGAAAAGCTACTTTAAAAGTGTAGCTTGCCAAGTTAAAAGCTACTCATGATTTAAAGTAAACTACAGTCAAACTACTCTTAGCGACAATAACAGAATTAGCTAAATAGTTAGTAGCTATCAAAAAGAGCAATACTTTCAAAATATACAGTTACTTTTGAAAAAATAAAATGAATTTCAGTTAGGGTGACAGTACAACTTTAACACATACATTTACACAAAATAATACACTCTAAGAGTTGAAAACAGTGAAGAACAGCATTTAACTTAATATTTCCTATAAAAAATGCAGTGCAGGTCTGAGAAACTACATATGAGTAGGGTTGGGAATCAAGAACTGGTTCTTATTTAGACTTGGTTCCATTTAAAAAGAAAATAAATAAATAAAACACTTGAACCAAATGATTTTCATAAAGATCAGTTCTACTGATGAAGACAGATAATTGTAATGATAGATAGATATACAGACAGACAGACAGACAGATAAATACATACATACAACCCGAATTCCGGAAAAGTTGGGACGTTTGTTAAATTTGAATGAAATGAAAACTAAAAGACTTTCAAATCACATGAGCCAAAATTTCATTCACAATAGAACATAGATAACATAACAAATGCTTTAACAGAGATATTTTACACTTTTATCCACTAAATGAGCTCATTTCAAATTTGATGCCTGCTACAGGTCTCGGGGGCAACAAATGGCTGAAAAAGCAAGACATTTTGAAAAGATTTAGCTGGGAGAACATCTAGCAACTAATTAAGTTAATTGATATCAGGTCTGTAACATGATTAGCTATAAAAGGGATGTCTTAGAGAGGCAGAGTCTCTCAGATGTAAAAAAAAAAAAAAATTGGGCAGAGGCTCTCCAATCTGTGAAAGAGTGCGTAAAAAGATTGTGGAGTACTTTAAAAACAATGTTGCTTAACGTGAAATTGCAAAGGCTTTGCAAATCTCATCATCTACCGTGCATCTACAGACCGTGTCCTCTGGGCTAAAGAGGAGGGAGACCTTCCAGCATGTTTTCAATGTTTTCAATTGAATTGTTTTCAATTCAAAAGCCAGCATCTCTGATGGTATGGGGGTGTTTAAGTGCATACAGTATGGGCAGCTTGCATGTTTTGGAAGGCACTATGAATGCTGAAAGGTATATAAAGGTTTTAGAGCAACATTAAATGAAAAATACGTCAAATACAACCACAAACTCTTCATCAGCTGGAAACCTATATCAGACAAGAATGGGAGAAGAGATGCTACACCATGGTAAACATGCCCCCATCACAACTATTTTGAGACCTGTAGCAGGCATCAAATTTGAAATGAGCTCATTTTGTGCATAAAATTGTAAAATTTCTCAGTTTAAACATTTGTTATCTATGTTCTATTGTGAATTAAATATTGGCTCATGTGATTTGAAAGTCTTTTAGTTTTCATTGTAATAAAATTTAAAAAACGTCCCAACTTTTCTGGAATAGATAGATAGATAGATAGATAGATAGATAGATAGATAGATAGATAGATAGATAGATAGATAGATAGATAGATAGATAGATAGATAGATAGATAGATAGATAGATAGATAGATAGATAGATAGATAGATAGATAGATAGATAGATGTGGTTATTATTAAAACTGAAACTATATAAAAAAAATTGTATTACTTGAAATAAAGTAAACACCTTAAAGTAAAACTGAAATAATACACAAAAACTTAAACTTGAAACAAAATTGACAAATGACACAACAAAATTACTAACTTTAACTAAAATGGAAAATATGAACATAAAATCTAATTCAAAATATTAATAAAAACTATATCTCGGTGATACTAAAACAACACTGCACTGAAATAAATACATTTAAAATAAATAAATTAAATATGTATGAAAACTAAAATGAATTTATATATATATATAAACAACCTCTGAGCGTAGAGAATGCAATAAGAATTTTTTTTTCCCCGATGTCTATTCTTTTTCCTTAAAAATTACTAAATAAAGTTTACTCTCATCACCACTTTTAGTTACTCCACAACACTGCACAAAAGTAACTTGCACTTACAGTTCAAGCCTAGTGCATTTCTCATGTTTTATAGAGCAGCAGGGTTTATAAGTGAACATCTGTGTGGAATTTACTAGTCGGTGGTAGAAGCCAAAATGGCCGCACTTTGGCACAAGCTTAAGAGCGTCAGCATTGAAGTGCAAACAACCATCCGCGTTCGGCTGCCTGTTTGCCAGCTGCAGACAGAGGACTCCTTAGAAAAATGCTAGAGGAAAAATTTGTCCTGCATTTAAGACCAAAGAAAGTCATTTTTTTATGAATGGAGAAGCCTTGAGACTTCTGGGAGATCGGAAGTCATGTCTACTCACAGGATACAGATGAAGTTACACAGGAGATTCTAACTGACAGCATTTTGAGATCCAGCTCTTGGGAATTTTTTTTCCCGTTCCAATTTGTCTTTATTATATACAGTGAATGTTATCCCGAACTTTGAGGGCTTGATGGGTTACTAATGTAATGGTCTCTTCAAACAGACAGATTATTGTCTGATGTGCTGGGAGGGAATGAGAGTCTGTGTTTGCCGCTCACATGTGTGATTCATTTGCCATGCAAGAATATGGCAAACATCCCACCTCAACAACAGAGCCATCTTGTACGGGTGTGTTTATATAATACATCAAAAGCAAATGAGAAACACCCTCAGACAAACATTACAACTACTGTGAAACAAAGTTATGCTTACATATGCGGTACAAAAGTACTGTGCTGGTATTATGTCACAGTGATGGTATCAGACAGTAATACCATGTTATTTTGATATGGTACCCTTGTAGTGAGCGAATCATCTTCATATACACGGTATAAAGTTGTAATCTGCAGCCTGTTACCTTAAAAAGCACATTTTTTCAGCGTGTACCATTTTGGCACCATGTCATTTTTTGGTTTGTACTATGTCTTGATGGTCCTCTCTTTCTCTCTCTCTCTCTAATAATTGCATTAATAACGGCATTAGTCTTCTATCAAGGCTCAAGCCTCCGTTACTAGCTCGGAAATGACATTTTGGAATTAGCAATGGGGGCGTGGGATGAGATGCGTACACAAGAGTGTTTTAAGGGCAAAAACCTGACAAATGTCTTGAAATATAACAATATGTAATATAATAATATGTCTTGAGGTGTGTTAACCATAAGCGGAATAATTGACAGTTGAATTATTAGAAAATAACACATACCCAAGGTGGTAATGCAGCCACGTTGCGAAGCGGAGGAATAATTGCTCCGTCATCAATTATTCCTTACATGTAGTTGCAAACTTACTTACTATATAGTCAGTAGAACGTATGTAGGGGGACCAAAATAAAGTGTTAGCAGATATTAAGCAGAGAGTCTTCTTATACTCTGATGACTGCTAGTTGACATGTAAGTTGCAAAATTACTTAAAGGGATAGTTCACCCAAAAAAAAAAATGATCCTATGATTTACTTATCCTCAAGCCATCCTAGGTGTATATGACTATCTTCTTTCAGACTAACACAATCGGAGATGTATTTCAAAATATCCTGGCCCTTCCAAGCTTTATAATGGTAGTGAAGGGGTAGCTTCCGGCAGACGACTGTACACATACTGCGCAAATCGACTGACGCAATGTATGATGTAGGATGTAGAAGTATTGTTAGCTTAGACGCCTCTCGCGGTTCAATCAAATAGGGCTGTGCAACAAACTGAAACTCCTCTTCTCTCATATCAAAATCCTCCAGCATTTCTCTTCAAAGATTCTCATTTTAGACTTCTAATTCATGACCAGTGTTTTGTTTTGCTCTATCCTCATTGCATCATGTGTCGGGTCAGAGGTTATTCTTCCGCCGCAAATCGATGCACATGGCTGTATGTCAGAAGCTAGTTATTATAGTTAATAAAGTTTAAAATATGGATTTTTTCTTACAAAAACCCATCGCTTCGCCTTTATTAACCCCCTGGAGCCATATGGATTACTTTTATGATGGATGGATACATCTTTCTTTCTTTTTTTTCTTTTTTTTTTGCTTTAAAATGTGCCCTCCTTCACTACTATTATAAAGCTTTGAAGAGCCAGGATATTTATATCTTATTTATATCTCTGATTGTGTTCATCTGAAAGAAGATAGTCATATACACCTAGTATGGCTTGAGGGTGAGTAAATCATGGGACATTTTTGGGTGAACTATCCCTTTAAAGAATGTCGAAAGTGGACTATGGACAAAGTGTTACCCTTTTTTTTTTTTTTTTTCAGAAAACATAAAAAGCAATTTATTATTTACTGTTAGTGCATTAATATAGGAATGAATTATTACTATAATATTGCTCTGACTTTAATAAATGAACTAAAATGTGCTTTGTCTTTCCTACAGTGAGAAGAAAAGCACCTTTTGACATCTAATTTAGTGTTTGAGTTGTTGTTGCCGCTGACAACTTCAGGTGTGTAATAAAAATAAATAAATAAACAAATAAAAAACCTTTCAGCTCTTTCTCTTAACTCTGTGGCCAAAGCTAAAGCTCCTTATCACATCTGCAACACTGGAAAAGAACAAACTCGCTGCTGTCTGACCTGCTGTCATCTTTCTAATATGCCATAAACAGTCATGAAGGCGCACAAGCACTTCCTTTGAATATATTTGTTTGGATAAACCTCCTAAGAGTTCATTTCCATTCAGAAATAGAGGTTGAGGAGAGATTATGTTGATAAACACACCCACGCACATTCAGTTGCACTATAATGAAAGGCTCATGGGTAATAATAACCGATTTTTTTTAATGTGCACAGAGAGAGATATGAGGTACATGTCCTCTGGAACTCCATGTTTGACAGTTTTATTGCTGTTAATGAAACGCGTGGCATGGGAGTATTAAGCCGTCATCCAATTGACATCTTTAATTAAAGTGGCAGCTTAATTAAAAATCCAATTAACTGTGAAACTCTAATGAATAGAAAAATGCAAAACACAAGACTTGACCTTCAAATCGGAATGCTCCAGATTTCAACACACAGACATAACACTTCTTAAATGAAGTTGGAAGTTGCAATGTTGCCCTGAGACACAATAAAAGAGTTTGTGTGATGCGGGTGATTTAATTAAAACCTGATAGTTAATTGTTATGACTGACAGTGGTCAAGAACTGTCAACACGTCAAAAGTTAAAAAAAAAATAAGCTGCATAAATTCCTGTCATTCAAGACATGAGCAGAGCAAAAGTTTAATTTCCTAATATCAGTGTCGTAGTTCTTAAAGGAACAGTTCACTAAAAAAAATCGGCACCAATCACAAAAAATTGACTGAATTACACATACTTTGTATTGACCACTTTTATGATACTTTTATTTAGAGAATGACAGCACCAATCCTCATTCACTTTCATTATATATTGACTGTATCCTGTTAAAACACTAACCCAGGGTTGCCAGGTTTTCACAACAAAACCCACCCAGTTGCTACTGAAAACCTGCCCAATCATGTTTTGGGGGGCCCCCCGGTAAAAATCACGTTCCAGGGGGGAAAATCCGAGCTTTTGACAGGGTCACCCTGGTAAAATTCGCATTCCAGGGGCTAAATATCATGTTATTTGGGGTCACTTCAACCCACGAACATGAAAAACAACAGTGTTAAAATAGCCCAATTCCGCGGGAAAACTTGGACATACTACCACATCACATTTGTCATGATACTGCAGACCCCCTTTGTCACATTATGTAAACAAGAGAATCTTACGTATGAATACAAATCATTACATTGCATATATTTGCAGAAATATATTTTTTGCCATATGGGTTGCATTTGTTACTTTTTTATATATATATAACTAAAAAGTAAAAAGAGAACCAATACAAAAAATTATAAAGTCCTTCATTTCTCTGTCATAAAGTTGTGAGCAAAAAAAAAAAAAACCCCAAAAACCATGCATCAAACTTGCTCAGACTTGGCAACACTGCAATATTCCCCAGTTTCACAGACGAGGCTTAAGCTAGTCCTAGACTAAATTGCTTTTTTAAGCTATTTTAACTGAAAGCAATGTGCACTGACATGTCTTAAAATATGTCAGTGCCATAGAAGAAAACAAGAAAGACCAGTAATGTTTTTTTTTGTTTGTTTGTTTTTCCTAGGGTACATTTATAAAGGCTACTTCAATGTCTTAAAGGGGTGGTTGATTATGATTTCACTTTTTTTTAACTTTAGTTAGTTGATAATGTTGCTGTTTGAGCATAAACAACATCTGCAAAGTTACAACGTTCAAAGTTCAATGCAAAGGGAGATTTTTTATTTTAAATAATTTGCTGTTTAAGGACTACAACAAATGGCTGGTATAGGGACTACAACAAGCTTCTTCCCGGGTTAGTAACATCACTAACCCCAACCCGTCCAACTCGGGAACTTGGGTATCAAAATTATCCCTGAGCTTCCCATTGATAAATATGTAGAGGGCATTCATGTCCAATTTTTTACTAGGAAACTGACATTTATGATAATTCTGATAGCATGTGAAGGCAGCATATTTCATTAGAAAATAGGATGTTAATAACTAGCATATTTTAAAACGGTAATGCATTCTTTTGAATTATATGTTATCCAGTATTTGTTCAATCAACATGATGTGACTTTTTAAAATAAAACCTTTTTTTGTTTTTTATTCTTTAAAATGGTGCATTTATTCTTAATCTTATCTGCCTTCAATAAGGACTGATCCACTTACAGGAAGGAAATGTTTCTGGGGGATATAAAAGCTGGAAAAAATTACAGAAAATCTTTCTCTCTCTCTTTCTCGTCATGCTCTGATTATCTCTCTTTTATTGAAGCTGTTGAACACAGAGGGCTTTGGGAAAGCAGTGACTAGAAAATACAGGCGAGGACTCTGAGTCCTCCACAGACAGTCACACCGTCCACTGCTCTAATAATCGAACTAATGACCGTGCTAATTATGACCAAGCTGCTCTAGTGGATATTTTGCGAGCTGCTATCAATTCTCACGCATCAGTGAGCAGAAAGTAACACCTGCTATATTAGTTCTTGAGCCAGGAGAATGTAGAGCTGATGCTTTCAGAAGAAAATGTTCTTCTTTTTCAGTTGAAGAAATAGTCTTGTGTCTGATCAGCTGTAGGATTACACCAATACTTGGACGTACTACCACATCATCATATTTGTCATGATACTGCAGACCCCCTTTGTCACATTATGTACACAATAGAGTCTTATATATGAATACAATCCATTACATTGCATATATTTGTAGAAATATATTTTTTGCCATATGGGTTGCATTTGTTACTTTTTCTTTATTTTATTTTTTTACAACTAAAAAGTAAAAAGAGAACCAATAAAAAATTCATTTCTCTGTCATAAAGTTGTGAGCAAAAATACCCCAAAAACCATGCATCAAACTTGCTCAAAACAGAATCAAGGCACTTTTGCCATACTGTTTTTAACATACTGTACTATGATTTTGAACACACTCATTTTTAATTGTATATACTATACACTGCCCAGCACCTCTGAGTCCAGACCTTAAAGGATTAGTTCACTTTAAAATAAAAATTAGCTCAAGCTTTACTCACCCTCAAGCCATCCTACATGTATATGACTTTCTTCTTTCTGATGAACACAATCTGAGTTATATTAATAAATATCCTCATGCATTCGAGCTTTATAATGGCAGTAAATGGGCTTTGGGGGGTTAAGAAAGGCTTTCTGAAGTGAAGCGGTGCGTTTGTGTAAGAAAAATATCTATATTTAAGTCTGGGTTAAGACTGGGTCATCGCCTTCCATAATCAAAGTGTAACGCCTCTCACAGTTCAAAACACTTACACTATGTCCTACGCCTTCTGTATTCAACTTACGAAAAAAGTTCACTTTTATAGGTTCACTTTCATAAGTGAATACAGAAGGCAGTCTGGCGGAAGCTAGATTTTTACTTTATAACTTGTTAAATATAGATATTTTTCTTACAAAAAAAAATGCATCACTTAATTTCAGAAGGCCTTTATTAACCCCCCGGAGCCATGGGGAGTACGTTTATAATGGATGGATGCACTTTCTTCATCTTCATACTTGTTGGTCCCGTTCACTGCCATTATAAAGCTTGGATGCGTCAGGATATTTATTAATATAACTCTGACTGTGTTCATCAGAAAGAAGAAAGTCATATACACCTAGGATGGCCTAAGGGTGAGTAAAGATTGGGGTAATTTTCATTTTAAAGGGAACTAATCCTTTAATTTCATTGAAAGTCTTTGGGATGTGCTGGAGGAGACTTTACAGAGTGCTCACCTCTTGCATTGTCAATACAAGATCTTGACCAAAAATTGATGCACCTCTTGATGGAAATAAATGTTGTGATGTTATTGTGTGAGGTCAGAGGTGCCAGTTCATGTGTGAAAATGATTCTTCATGCTCCCTTCCTTCACAATTTGAGCCTGATGAATCTTGACATTGTCATCCTGGAATATGGTCATGATGTGTTTTCCTACATAGTTGTTTAAAAAAAAATGAAAAGCTACACACCCCTTCATTTAGGGTTATAAGAACTGTTGCCAAACAAATAACATGCTAGAAACATAATAATCACTGCAGTAATGATCCAATCATAGACTCTTAAGCATTTACCTATTTAAATCCAAACAGCGACTTTTTTTTTTTTTTTTTTTGGCTGGGATGTAATAGGATTGACAAAGAAGTAAATTATTTTTCAAGTTGAAAAGGTGATTTTAAGGTAATTGTGACACGACACGCCTTAAGATTCAGCCTAGGAATTTCTTTTTTGGAATCTCGCTAGCTAAAATAGCATTAGCATTAAATTAGCCAAATTAAGTTAGACCAACCAAATTACATTAGCTTTCTCTGTATTCAGCCTCTCAGATGTGTAACCTGATCCTCTCAACCTCAGCAAGCAGGGACACAGTCAGTTATTCCCATCCCGCAGAAGCATTTATTCATTTAGCATCAGGTGTTTGTGCTTTGGGCTTCAACAAACCCTGCTGGATGGCGACTCTTATGACAGAACGCCTGCCGTCGCCCACAATAAATAACCCAGAGCACAGGGTCCGGGCTAAATAAAGTGACTCAAGATCTGTGTGGAAGAATAAAAATAAAGGCCTGGCTGTGTGTTTGGCGAATCGACGGGTCTATAATATTGAATATGAGCGGTGAGAACGGATGGGGAGGTGTATTGCCGAGTCTTCTGTCATATCGCGTTTATGCTGGCCAAGTGCCATTTTCCTTTCACTCTGCCCTTTAATCATAGACATAATGAACAGCCCCTGGGCTCCGGCGATTGTAATGTGATGATACGATGGAAGATGGAAGACAGAGAATTGGCTGTATAAAAGGTGACAGACTGCGGTCACCCACCGTTTGGACACCTTTATTATACACCTTTCTGTAATGCTAAGAAGTGAAGACATTTCATTATTTGTGGTATTATGCTAGTGTACCCAGATTCACATGAGACAAACTGGTTTATTAAAGTAACATTTCACCAATTTAATAAAAATTCATGTCATTTCACACTGAACACGAAAAGTAGCTCTTTTCCATACAGTTCAGTGACCACATCTGTCAAAAAGCCTTATAAAAGCAGTTCATATTGTGTGCTACTATTCACAGAAAATATTTTATCGAGTTTGAAGTCAATGACATTTGGTCACAAAAAAAGGCATTTGCAACTTTGCAACACTAGTCATTTTTATAGTCCATGCCAGTTAACAGGGAATGTTCGCAGAACTTTGGCTAACAATCTGGCAAAGTTATGAACAAACATTATTTCAGTAACATTAGTAGAATGTTTGTTCAAAGTTATCTGGCTTTCAGTTAACATTTGTATAACCATCATTTAAAAAAACTGTTAGTTTACATTGTCAGTTAGTTTACCCAAAAATGAAAATTATCCCATAATTTACTCACCCCCAAGCATCCTAGGTGTATATGACTTTCTTCTTTCAGCCAAACACAACTGGAGTTACATTAAAAAATATTCTGGCTCTTCCAAGCTTTATAATAGGAGTAAATGGTACCCTAGATTTTGAAGCCCAAAAAAACACATCCATCCATCATAAACGTAATCCATACAACTCCAGGGGGTTAATAGAGGCCTTCTGGAGCAAAGCAATGCGTTTTTGTAAGGAAAATATCCATATTTATAACTTTATAAAAATATAATTACTGTCTTCCGGTAATGGCCGTATGCAAGTCGAGTTCTGGCGGAAGAGTGACCTCCGACCCGATGTAGGATGTAGGAGTAGCGTAAGCTTAGGTGAGAGTAGACGCCTCTTGCAGTTCAAACTAATAGCGCTTGACCACTCTTATATCGAAATCCTCCAACATTTCTCTTTAAAAATTCTCATTTTAGACTTCTAATTCGTGACTAGTGTGTCGTTCTGCTCTATCCTCTGTGCTTCCACCTACATCAGTACGTCATGTGTCAGGTCAGAGGTTACTCTTATAAATATTATAAGTTATAAATATGGATATTTTTCTTACAAAAACGCATCGCTTCACTTCAGAAGGCCTTTATTAACCCCCTGGAGCCGTATGGATTACTTTTATGGATGGATACACTCCCATTATAAAGTCTGGAAGAGCCAGGATATTTTTTAATATAACTCTGACTGTGAAGCCATATACACCTAGGATGGGATCATTTTAATTTTTGGGTGAACTAACCCTTTAACAGAACACTCACAAATAACGTTTTCATAACTTAGTGGGAATGTTAGCAAAACGTTCTTAGGACATATTTTCGTTAGCTGGGATATGATTTTTTAGTCCAATTTCAGAGCTTGATCAACCCAATCTCAGGAGAAAACATAACTATTTTACGAGGTGCTGATTTTGTATGAATTCGTATGATGTGAATTGTACAAAAACAATCACGGGGGGGGGGAAGGCATGATGATCCACCCCAAAACCTAACCGGCAGTGGGGCGCAAACAGATTATACGAAAATGTATGAATGAGATTGTACAAGTTGATAAGAATTAGCCATCAATTCTCCAAAACGTAAAATAGTTACCAATTGCCATGAGAATGCGTTGGGAAGATTATCAGTGAATAATGACTTTGAGATTGTTTGGCCATGAATTCAGAAGATTTGAAATAAAGCACTTGAGTTATATAGACTACTTGGAAAGGAGCTGCACTAAATCTTTTGTATTCCATTGAAAGAAAATCTTAGGGTGAATACTTAGGCATTAGGGTGAGTAAATGACAAAATTTTTAGGTTAACTATCCCTTTAAGACATTACATTTTAGAAATGTGTTCCTTTCTTCCCTCCTGCTAATGTTTCTAAATGTTGCATTACAGTTTCATAAAATATGATTCGTGCATTAGCTGCATGCTAAATTAGGGACAGCATTGAAGAGCTCACAAAGAGCCTTTGCCCCACTGAGCAAACCACAGCTCTGCCTGGAGCCGCTCGCCTCGGTAATTTGATTCACCTAGACAGAGTGTGATGGAATTTAATAACCTGAACAGCGAGGATGTGTGTTCGGAAAGAGGAAGGCAACGAGTTTCTCCAGGAATCTGGAGGCGAGACTGAACCCACAGGAATGTTGAGCCCTGTGAGAAAAAAACTGCTTCTCTCACTACCAAAATTACATGAAGTTTGAACAATCACATACTGTGCTGAGGTCTATATGAACATGGATATCTAAAGCAGCTTGTTTGTTTAATTGCGAAGTTAAAGTTATGGTACACCCAAAATCCAAAACACATTTTTTAAGAACATCTTGGCCAGACTTTTCCATGTCAAGCTCATAATTATAAAAAAAAAGAATCATAAAGTGTCATAAAAAGAGGTTTGTTTGAATCCACAGTAAAAAAAACAAAAAAAAAAACAAAAACAAACAAAAAAAACAGCATATGGTTTTGGAGTGACATACGGGTAAGTGACAAAATGTAGGGGTGAACTATTCCTGCAACTGACCAAGTTTAGTCACATTCACGAGTTTAAACTGAAGTTGTTTGTAATACATGCAATCTGTTGGGTTTCACACCAACTGTGTGTCATGGAGAGCGATCCTGTTTTAAGGTTCTTTGAGGGGGAAGTGTGATAGATCTTATTCAAATCCTCAGGAGACGTCGATATGTGCTGGATGCTACTGTGTATATTTCCAACTCAGGACCAATGCCAAACACAAGTCTAAAGCAGATATGCATACACTGATCTATTGTTTCCTAATTGAAATTATGGATTTTCACAAAAGCTGGGAAATCAGATATTGTTTAGCAATTCTACACAATTATTATATATCCATTTATATTTCGCCTTCAGGCTAAACAAGCAGGATCCAAAATTAACTTTATGGCTCACTTGCCAATGTTGAGTGAATTGAAAACATTTACTGGCAATGAAACTAGAATGATTTAGCATAGATTTCTGCTTAGCATAGCATAGCATTTCTGTGACAAACAGAGCAGTCATACACAAAACATGCTAAATCGTTGCAGTTTCCTTTCCAAGGCCAGCACTAATGTTTGACTTTTGTCTGGGAGGTTTTGCTCACTCTATTCCCCCTCAAGCGTTCATGTATTTCTGTGATAAAGATTGGAGCGGTGGAACATTGTGAAATCAGTGAATGCTAGTGAATATAAATGTAAAGATTTTTTTACGTTTATGAATAATCAAGATTCTTTTAGCACTAGATTCTGCTTTTATGGTGTAACTAGGGCATTTAGTGTCTCGGGAAATAAAAAGACTTCAGAATCTATAGCGCTGAATGAATATTAAAGTATTAAAGGGATTGTTCACATAACAATGAAGATGTTGTCGTTATTCACTCACCCTCATATGACTGTACTCCAAAACTTCTAAAGCCAAATGACTGATTTTTATGAGAACAAATTAAAATTGAAATAAACATTTGCTGCAAATCTTCCCTTCACTGTAGCTATTATGTCTCAATTGTAATATTGCATAAACAAACAGATGGATCAGATTTAGATAGGACACATGTGAGAAATAAATGGTATTTTGGCATCAGTTATACATCGACAAGCCATTTTTTCCCAAAGGTAAATATAAAGTAAGTAATAACAGTAAATTATACATAATTGCAAGCAACTGACCCTAAACCAAACATTAACGCTAGTTATACAGTAAGTACATGTTGTTAATTAATTTTACTCAATACTTAAATGTATAACTACACTGTAACAAGGGCACCTTAAAATAGAGTATAACCTAAAAATTTAAAAAACATGAATTATTTTTCATGTTACCCTTTTAACAGTTGAATATGGAAGCTAAATAAAAAAGGTAATTCCGACTTTTTATTTAACAATTCTGACTTCTTTCCTCAGAATTGCGAGATATAAACACTTAATTGCGAGTTATAATGTCAGAATTGTGAGATATAATTCTCAGAATTGCAAGATATAAACTCGTAATGGCAAATTATAAAGTCCAATTCTGAGGGAAAAAAGAGTGACTTGTGAGTATTTATCTCACAATTCTGACTTTATAACAGTTTATATCATGCAATTCTGAGGAATAAAAGTCAGAATTGCGAGATAAAAAGTCGCAATTATACCTTTTTCATTTTTTATTCAGTGGTGGAAACAAGCTTCCACAGTTGAAAGCACCGAGATTTATATAAAATATAGACATTAAAAAAAAGAAATGTAATATGTAAATGTTTTTGCACTTATTTTTTTTAAATATTACTTTAAAAGAATGAATGATATTATGTTTTTCATAATGAAACCCTTGTCTGAAGCAGAGTTAGACTGTCACTGCTAATTCTTCTAATAGACACAAATAGGGTTGTGTGGGGTTTTCAGGACAGCGTGGGCGAATGAAAGTGGGAAGAAAGTGGAGTTGCAGATTCAGCTCCGTCTGTTTCCCTGGAACACTTCAATGGCTTTTTGTGTGGCTGCTATATGAACAAAGAAATCAGTTGCATCACGCTGAAGAGCTGCTTGTTCTGTGAGTCTGAGGATGTGTACAGTCACAGGTGATTATGCTCTCTAAGTGTCCTGGCCAATTAGGTTCCTCTATTCAGCAAGAAATGTTTCTGAGCTGTCTGTGTCTGTCTGTGAAACATTAACCTCCCCTGACAGATATGCCAAAGTTGATCCCATCCCAAAAACTCCCCAGGCTCTACCAAATATGTAAACACGTAAGTGACATTACTGACATTCGATCATGTAATTTCTTGCCTACCAAAATGCGCAGAAATTTCCCTCCGGTGCTTGTGCTTCTGAATAGAGTCAAGATATACTGTCGACACATGTACGGCATTACAAATATGACAGTAGATTGAAATTATGCAGATGACATGTTACATATAATGTGGAGTTCATTTCCTATACACACGTTTATGTTTCTCAGGAGTGATAGAGCAAGAGAAAAAGAAGAGGGTGTGTTTAGAATGATATAATACATATTATTTTTGAAAGACAGCAATATGGAATATGTGTGGAATGGAATGGAATAACTGGATGACAAACTACATTTGCAGAAGACTCATCATATAATATTACAGTATATCCCACAATGCAATTTGCTTGATTTGACCTTTCATTTCATGAATCTGAAGCGATGTCTACCACAATTTTTAATATCTTGACACATCTTAAATTTGCTGTATATATAGCCATACTTATTTCTGAGATGGTAAATGGACGGGACTTGCTGGATTATCCAAAGAACATAATGAGATCATATGACAACAGTTTACATGTGCACCAATAATGCGATTATTTCTAATAATCAGAGTAAGGTCTTAATCGCAGTAAGATGTTTACATGACACGAGCAGAACTTCATTACTCTGATTATTCGCTGATAAGTATGGTTATACCACACTTAGTAACCGGCTATTGTTTTAATCTACTCTCACCAAATTCAAAAATACATTTGTATGGATGTACTAGATATTATACAGCGCCGTGATTAACATCACAATGTCGGGTTTGCCTACGATGCCGTTGCATTCTTCACGTCGGCTCGATAAAGATACGGAGCAAAGACTGCACAGCAAGTTGTGTGACAGAGTTTAGCGATTTGGAGAAGAGAAAACATTCATGAAGTGTGAACAACACACGGCATCCGTGTACGTCCGAGCACATGCACACTTTGGTCAGAGCGGTAATAATGCGATTAAGGTGTTTACATGCCTGTTTATTGCGATTAAAATGAGCTTAATCACATTAGTTTAATCGAAGTATTGCGTTTACATGAGGTAAAGTTTAATCGCAATATTGCCATTATAATCCCATTATGAGGTACATGTAAACGCATTCAGTGTATCATACTTCATGTCCTACTTCTATTATACAGTACGCCTTTTCCACGCTTGCATTTAAACATTTGGATGGTTCCGTTGCGCTTTAAAACCGAACAGTGAAATTTATTAAATGAAATGAGTTTGTTCCACTCAAATAATAATGAAAGTTGCGTGAACTCACAATTTTATTGTAGTAAGCTGAACTTAATATGATGAGTTGCAGCAGATTTCTAATTCCCAGCATGCTTTGCGTCAGACTGTGTAAGGAAAATAAATGTTGAAATTAAGTGTTGTTTGTGTTTTTGCACAAGATTAACATATGGAGACATAAATTAGTATTTAATGTAGTGTTATCTTGGGATTTACAGGGGGGTTCTGTTATGTTAGTTTTGTAGGGTTACCATTGTGGTGAAGAGTAGAGCCTGTGGTTAGGTTGAGGATGGGCTGTAAAACTTTTAAGACCATATATACTGCATGTTGTTTGATTATATACATGCAAGTATATAATGACAGTCTCTTTGATAGTTATAATAGCATGTGTTATAGGGCTGGACGATTAATCAAAAAGTAATCGAAACTGGTTTCGTTTTTTTAATCTTGTTTATTACTTTCCACCTTAAAAACATACTACCACGTGTGTAGTCACGTGACTCCGCCCCATCCAGTCAGCAACAGGAGGCGAATGCCGAGTCAACACGCACAGACGGCACGCAAGAGGTGAGCCCTGAAGTAACTACTTACAACCCACAGCTTCACATTTAATAGAGATGGTATGACTAATTCACACACACAATCTCTCTCATTAATGCATTTAAATAAATGTACTGGTACTGTGTTAAGTTATCTCATAGTCATTTTAACTACAAACTTCTGAACCCTACATATAAATGCACAGTATTCAATTCCAAACACACCCAGACCTACCCAATGAGTGTTTGCACCAGAAATGGCTGTGAGTATGAACTCATTTTGTCCATGTACAGTGAGGGTGGCAGGGTGCATATGAGAAATGCCGGGCTCATACTGTGTGACATGATCTGAGAGAAGGCCGCAGCCTCCAGGCCACGTTTGATAATATCGTAATACAGTTCTGCCCTGCACTGAGCCTGCAGTTAGGTAGGCCATGAATCATCACATTATCCATCCTCTCTATGGGAGGAAAAAGATCTTACACTCCAAGCTCCCAGACCGTGGTGAAGGAAAAAAAAAAAAAAAAAAACACTGTTGGAACAGCTGCAGGGCAAGATTGGGAGGATTTTGAAGGTCAAAACCTGAGGATAACACATTAAACTGTCCTGAAACTCCACAACGAGAGAGAGAAAGAGAGAGATCCCTCTTTGTTCCCTTCTTTCATGACAGACATTTGCTGGAGTTCTTATCAGATTCCTCAGATGTTTGTTTCAGGTTGTTTGAGACCAATGAGCCTTGCTCTGGCGGTGACGGGAACCTGATGCCTTTTAATTTTAGCTACTGGCCCCCAAACTACGTTTTGGCCATTGTAAACCTGACAGCGCACGTTAAGGTATTATACTGCAATATGCAGCTCCCTGTCAGGAAAGAAACATAATCTTGCCCTTCTTTTCTGGAATGCAAAGTAAGAAGAACAAAACTTCAAAGCTAATCAGAGTATGAAGACGTGCCCACACAAAGGAATGCATCTTGCCTGCATGACTAAAACAGCGCTTAACTCTTTTCAAAAATTAGTGAGCAACATACTTTACCATTTGAAAGGGTCAATAAGCTGTTTTTTGATTGATACTTTTATTCAGCAAGGATGCATTAAATAAATCAAAAGTGACAGTAAAGACATTTAAAGTGTTTAAAGATTTCTATATCTAATAAATTGTTCTTTTGAACTTTCTATACATCAAATCCTTTAAAAAAATGTATCAGTTTCCATAAATATTAAAGGGTTAGTTCACTGTAAGACTTTCGTTCATCTTCGGAACACAAATTAAGATCTTTTTAATGAAATCTGAGAGATTTCTGTCCCTCCATAGACAGCTGCACAACTGACACTTTGATGCTTCAAAAAGTTCATAAAGAGATCGTAAAACTAATCTATATGAATTGAGCGGTTTAGTCCAAATTTTCTGAAGAGACTTGATCGCTTTATATGATGAACAGATTGAATTTAGGCTTTTATTCACATAAAAACTGATCAGCGAACATAAACAGAAGCTGAACCGAACCTGCTTGATGCGTGAGAATACACCTCTTGCTGAAGCTCAAACGTGCTGCGTAACACATGAGAATGAACCTCATTGGTTCTCGCACGTCAAGCAAACATGCTTGAGCTTCAGTTTACCACAACTGATGTGTGAGTTGATGAATGTTCATATGTAAATAAAAGCCTAAATTAAATCTGTTCATTATATAAATCGATTGAGTCTCTTCAGAAAATTTGGACTAAACTGCTTAATTTATATGGATTAGTTTTACGTTCTCTTTATGAACTTTTTGAAGCATCAAAGTGTCTTACGGGTTTGAAACGACACAAGGATGAGTAATTAATGACAGAATTTTCAATTATGGGTGAACTAAACATTTAAGCAGCACAATTGTTGTCAAAATTGATGATAATAAGAAATGTTTCTTGAGCAGTGAATCAGCAAACTAGAATGATTTTGAAAGGATCATGTGACACTGAAGACTGGAGTAATAATGTTGAAAAGTAAGCTTTTAAAGTATATTAAAATAGAAAACAGTTATTTTAAATTGTAATAGTATTTCACAATATTTCTGTTTCTACTCTTTTTTTTTTTTCAAAAGGTTTCATACTTCTATTGTTAAATTTTGGCGCTCTGAACCACTGATTTGAAACAACTGATTCGTAAAGCTTTGAAGCTTAATGAAGCAGTGTTTTGAAATCGCCTATCACTAGATGTTGTGGAATAAAGTCGCTATTTTGTTATTTTTGGTACACAAAAAGTATTCTCATAGCTTTGTAATATTAAGGTTGAACCACTGTTGTCACGTGAACTTTTTAAAATATGTTTTTAGTAGCTTTCTGGGCTTTAAAAAAGGGAGTGTTCTTGCTGGCGATGCAGGCCTCACTGAGCCATCGGATTTATCAAAAATATCTTAATTTGTGTTCCAAAGAGGAACGAAGGTCTCACAGGTGTGACATGAGGGTGAATAATTAATGACATAATTTTCATTTTTGGGTGAACTAATAACCCTTTAAGCAGACAGTCTACTACTCTAATGAGAGTTTATTTGACATGTAGTTGCAAAGTTACTTATAGTTAGTAGAATATCTAAAACGAACCATCGAAAATAGCGTTACCAAAAATGATGTGTATGCAATGTTTTCCCTTTGCTTATCAACATGCTAAGTGCCAAACTATTGAAATTATTGAGTCAATTCTCTTTTGCTACTATTTGCACACACTGCAAAAATCATAATCACTATCATATAGTGTTTTTGTCTTGTTGTGTTAAAATGTTGGAAGATTTTTCCAATTCTTTTAAAGTATAAGTTAAAAACAAGTGAAATATTTGCCAGCGCAGAAGGACAAAATACACTTGTATTAAAGTTTCTGATGCATTGTTACTGGAAATCAAGTTAAAAAAAAAAAAAAAAAAAAAACATTCCAAGTCAGTCATTTAGAAGGTTTACAGCTCACAAGGTTTTGAAACAGAGGCATGATTTACTAGTTCTAAAAAGATTTATATAGGCCTACTAGTTCCATTTGACATGTTCACTAACATGGTTTCCAGCTATTGTTCCTTTAATGATCTACATACCTTAATATTTTATTGTTGGAGACAATAAAATATTTGAGGTGTGGTTGAGTTTAACAAGTGTTTACACATCCTTCCTTTATCGAAACCTCCAGCAGCTGCGCGTGTTTCCTGAGCGCTGTCTGTGGAGGGATGCATTTGGAAACTTTTAATGGAGGGTGATCCGCTGTGCCATTCAAAGCCCCTATAAAGTAAACGTTTGTCATTTTTACTTCATTGAGAAACTAGAGAAGCAGATTGGAACATATTTTCCGGCCCCTTTTACTCTCGACGGAGAGATCTCATGTCTCCGGTAAATCTCCATGCATTTTCTATCAGGGTAACACTTACGAAATGAGAGAAGCGACCCTTCCTGCCCCCACACCTCCTTATAAAAATCCTGGGGTTATTTTTATTCGTCTTTCTCCTCTGTCAAAAGGGTCAGCGCTCCGCTCGTGTACCCGCGATTCTTCTCCGGTTTAATGCATTGCCATATTAGCATTTAGATAACCCCTCTGAATATGGGAGGACAGGGAATTGAAGGCAGGAACAGAATAAATACAGTGAATAATACATCATACATTTAAAATGAATGGCACTGGAGGTTTTTCCAGCAAGATGGAAAGCCGGAAATTAACAGATGCCACAAATTTGCAGCACCAAAGTTAGAATTGACCAACACGATTCAATATATTTGGTTTGTATTATTTGGTTTTGGTAAAATTAGCTGTCAGGAACATGCAAACTAGATGTGGCCGTTATTATGCCCATTATTTTCGCTTGATTGATTTCGGGTTTAAGATCCTTCTAGAGTGATTTTCCTGCTCATCAGCCCTGTATTGTTTAGTGTGTTGATACTTAAACACTTTGAAACCCTCAAATATGTATTTTCCTCTCAGAAAGTGAAACCTAAAATCAAAAACGTCCAACCAAACACTCACAGGCCTAATTAATGATTATATGCCTGTCAGTGCAGTAGCCTGCTGTCTTTTGTTGGAGCTCTGTTGGCCACGTGGTTTATTAAGCAGAGGTTCTGACTGGATGGAAATGACTGAGGTCCCGCAGGGCCCAATCACATAGTCATCACGCTGGGAATGAGCTGAGAGCCCGTCTATGCAGATCAGGGTGTGTTAAGAGGCTACTCTGCAAATCTAATGGCCATTTAACCATCTGGGCTAAAGAGAAAAAGAGACAGACAGAGAGAAAGAGAGAGAGAGAGGGTCCCGCAGAGACAACTCCGGACCCATCAGTATTCTTGTCAGCATCTCCACATGTGGAACCAGAAGTGAAATATCGCCCAGCCAACCCCTCCTCAACAGGCTTTATTGAAACAAATTGCAGGTCCCTTTACCAGCTGCACTTTAAGCAGTGTCTGGGTGCGTGCGGCTGGGGTGGAGGAAGAGGAAAGCGCATGATTAAAACCCGGGAAAAAGGGTGGAGGTGTGTCCCGAGTCCCAGGTCAATCAACACAGAGTGATTTAGAGATGTTGAAATGGGGTGTCTAACAACATGACTGTTTTTGTGAGACCTTTGAAGTCAAGTGGTGGAAAAGGGCAGAAAAATTACACTTTATGAAAGGTTTTTAGAAGTACAAATAACAGACTGTGCTATTGGAGGGTATTTTATACCATTTAATACAAATAGCGAAATGGTTAACATGCAAAATCCTGACTTAAAAAGCATATGATGTAGAAATGTTCTCCAAATGTTCCGTTTTGGTTGTGGGAATGTTTAAATGATTTACTTTTCTGTGAAGCCTATGAAGCTAATTTGAGGTATCATAAAATAAAGTTGTAGTATTAAACTTTGCTAATACTTTTCTAAGCGATCCGACTAACGATTCCCGCTTGCATTATAATGGGTGAAAACATTCCATAGACTTACATTTGAGGGACTCAAGCCATATTCTGTATGCTGAATATAATAGAGACTATTTTGATTAGAACTAATAACCACCCTGAACATCCTAGTAACTCCATAGCTACACCCTAGCAACTGCATAGATGTATGGAAATCACACAGACCATCCTAGCAACTGCATAGCAACACCCTGGAAAGACCCTTGCAACTGCGTAGCAACATTATGGAAAAAGCCCAGAACATGAGAACATCCTAGCAACACCCTGGAAACACACTAGCGACTGCATAGCCACACACTGGAAACTACCCAGAACATTCTTGAAACTGCATAGCAATACCCTGGAAACATCCAATAAACTGCATAGCAACACCCTGGAAACACCCTTGCAACCGCATAGCAACACCCTGAAATCACCCTAGCAAAATTATAGCAACAACTTGGAAATCACCCAGGACATCCTAGAAACTGCATAACAACACACTGGAAACACCCAAACATCTTCATATGAACAACCTGGAAACCACCCAGAACACCCTAGCAACTGCATAGCAACACCCTGGAAAGACCCCAGCAACTGCATAACAACATTATGGAAAATGCCCAGAACATGAGAACATCCTAGAAACTGCATAGCAACATACTGGAAACACCATAGCTACTGCATAGCAACAACCTGAAATCGCACCTAGCAAGATTAAATAGAAACAACTTGGAAACCACCCAGAACATCCTAGCAACTGCATAGCAACTCCATGGAAACAACATAGCAACCACATTATCATTAGAAAAACACCTTTAAAAAAAAAAAAAAAGTCAAGAAAAATAAATTTAAAATGATTAGACAATTCATGCCTTGCAACTCACTTTGGACCCTAACAACTGCATAGCAACACACTTTAAACTAACAGAACATCTTAGCAACACCCTAGCAACCACATAGCAACAACCTGGAATCACCCAGAACATACGAACATCCTTGAAACCGCATAGCAACACCCTCAAAACACTGTAGAAACTGCATAGCAACACCCTGGAAACACCCTAGTAACCTCACAGCAACAACCTGAAAACCACCCAAAATGCCATAGCAACCGTATTATAAAAAAAAGTAAAAATAAAAAATAAGAATTAAAATTAATAGTACATGGAAAAATATGGCAACCTATATGAGAGGAGATAATTTGATCAGACAATTCACGCTTTGCAACTCACCTTTCACCCTAACTGCCTAGCAACACCCAGAACATCTCAGCAACACCCTAGCAACTGCATTATGTTTAGAAAAACACTTTTTTTTTAGTTAGATTTTGTAGTAAAAAAAAAAAAAAAAAAAAGATCTGAAAATATTAGCACTTTACAAAAAAAAATACATTTAAAATTATTAGTAAATGTAAAAATATGGGAAGCTATGAAAAAAAAAACTGAGCAATGAGAAAATATGAAAAACAAAGAGGCAGAGTGGCAGGTAAAGAATGAGAGAGAGACTCAGGCTCACACCTGCATGGTTCACACCTGCGCACAGAACTACAGCATCACAGGCGATGGCGTGTAGATCCTGCACTCCATTGTACCATGACAACCCCGCTGTCAGCAGAAAGGCATTTTGTTTTTGACACATTTCCCTGCTCATAGATTTATAGCCCTGGACACACGGGCCCATTATTGGCCCAGACTGTATGCGCACCTCTCCTCCACCACCACCCCCAACTATAATGGTATGTCCCATCAACGGGGGCCCTCAGCCAGGTTGCCATGGCAACAGCACCAAAGCAAACAATGAGGTTGAAAGAAAGGAGCGTGATAAGATGAAAGGTGATTACCTAACCGAGAGAGCTGATTGGATGGGACCTTGAGTTAAAACTGTTACAGCACACCTCAGTAAACACACAGAATGAGGGCGTACTGTGGTCCTTCCATCTCGCTTACAGAGAAAAAGAGAGTGTTAACAGAATGAACAAAGAACGTGAACAATAAACAACATCTCCAAGGAAATATAATGCTGTGCATGTGGTTTAACACTAAAGTGATTACCAACACTTAACAGATACAAATATGGAGAAAAATACCCAGAGGAAAACGTATCTGAGATTTGCTGTTTCATAAATCATGAAACGTAATAGAGTTCTCAATAACTCTAAAAATAAATTGTTGACATGCAATTATTTACATACAAAAAGACCTTAGATGTTTTAGTCTTGGAAGAACTTGTTTACAAGGTATTTGCGAAGACTAAGATATTAAAGAGCTCATTTGCATTTGTATTTTGTCCTTTGGGTAAAGTCTTATAGACATACAGTATACACTACTGTACAAAATAAATACTGTTCTTTTGATCTTTCTGTTCATCAAAGAATCCTAAACAAAAAGGTTTCTACAAAAATGTTTTCAACATAAGAAATGTGTCTTAAGCAGCAAATCAGCATTTTAGAATGATTGAATGCTGAAAATTCAGCTTTGCCATCACAGGAATAAATTACATTATAAAATATATTAAAATAGAAAATAATTATTTTAAATTGTAATTATTTTAAATTGTAATAATAATAATATATATATATATATATATATATATATATATATATATATATATATATATATATATATATATATATATTATTACTTATTATTTTATTTTTAGTTTTTACTGTATTTTTGATCAAATAAATGCAGCCTGGGTGAGCATTAGAGACTTTTTTCAAAATCTTACTCTCCCCAAGCTTTGGAATGATAGTATATATTCATTATACTCTCCTGTCCTAGGCAAAATAAATAAATAAATAAATAATAAATAAAAAGGACCAAACTATAAATGTCAAAATATGTAGTGGTCTTTTAATGGTCTTAACCAGGGCATAAAACTACATTTTTGCCACACCTGCCAATGGCCGGTGACTTTTTTTTTTTAACCAGCCATGAAACATAGATTAATCCTTATTAAAGTTACAAAAGTTATTTAGTCTAGAGCAGTGAGTGATTGTTCTTTGTCTTTTGTTGTTTGAATAACAATATAAACACAGACAGCAGCAGGATCATTAGGCTACTGTCACTTTAAGACTAATGCACGGATCCAATATACTGATGCACATGCATTTTCTTTATCAACTGTTTACATTCACTTAAGACAGTGGTTCCCAAACTGGGGGTACGTGTAGTGACAGAGGGGGTACGCGAACAAAATGCTGAGTTTTGACGTTCATTTAATTCTTCCCCGTCTTAAAATAACATTAAAACAGAGCATGTATTTCACAATGCCGTAAATACATGACATCTAATGAAAATACCACATCTTTTGCGGTCAAAACTGACTGTATCCATTTCCACATAAGCAGCTACGTGCATACGGGTGGCGCTATACCGTAGGTTGCGTGCAGAGTCTGCTGCCTTAGCAAATCATGCTACATTACTGCCATTCTCAACAATGTACCTGTAGATTTAGCACTTACTAGCATGAAAAACAAATAGCCTGGCACAGAATGTGCACAGAGATCAATTTAAGATTCAAACTCTTGATACAAAACATACCTTTTGTGAGTTCTTGTTTTTAATGTTAATATTACACGAGCAAGAATGCAAATCCAAATATCCACACGTTTGCTAATGTGACATTGATTTTATACAACAGTTCAACAACCAAAATGGTAATATTAAGTGATGTTCTTCACAGTATTGTCAGTATGTGCTCTATTTTGCAACGAAATAATAATTCCAACGAAAGCCACAGCAGAACTAAAACACACAGCAGTGTTTCGTGAACGAATCGTTTGTGAAAGTCATTGATTCAATGATTCATTCATAAATACAGCCACTTGCTTCGTTACTGAATGACCGAATGACTCGATGACTCACGCTTTAAGACAGTGACTTACCGCCACCTACTGGCGGTTTTAGTATTTAAAAGAATCACTTTTCATGTTTTTATCATCATTGCATATTTCTCTATTAAATTTTATTTAATTTTTTTTATCTAAAACATTATTAATGTTGTAAAGGTATTTATAAGGATAAAAAAATGCACTGGAAAGTCAATTTAGGGGGCAAATATTGTCCCTTAATGGAAAAGGGGCAGTCTGTGGAAAAGAGGGGGTACGCAGAAGGATGGTAAATGCTTCAAGGGGTAATCCACTCTAAAAAGTTTGGGAACCACTGACTTAAGACATAGCTGACTATGTTTACAAGGATACTTGCCAAGACGGGCATTTTGACATAACTTTGTTTGAAAATGTCTGTTCAAGCGCAAGAAGACGTGAAAGAGAGCTCAATTCAGTATTCGTGTGCTGTCTGAGACATGGATTTCTGGGCACACTTCGGATAGGGTCGGACAATGTCTACCAAATTGGCATCAGATGATGTCTACAGTGAAACATCATGATAGATGATGATATCAGCGCTGAAATATCATTACCACAAACGATCCTGAGTGCTAGTGGTGTGATCCACACCACTGGTTTGATGCGCTGCTCACTTCAACAAGAAACAGTAAAATGGTGCTACCGTTCTGTCTGGATTGAAACATGGCGGGGTCCAGATGTGGACTGCGGTCCGCCATTTGAGTTCATGTAAAACATCTAGTAGCCTATAATTGATTTGCCATTTTAAAATCTTTACTGTTTAAATTGTGTTAATTGAGCTGTTTTGAATGTAATTTGTATTGTGATCTGGAACAACTTCATTATGTTATAATTACCTAATTAGAAAACAAAAAGATTGAAAGCATGCATTGCACTGAGCGATATAGTGTGATTAATTAAGATGTTTTTTGCCAGCTCAACATTGTGATGTCTGCGATGGGGATGGACGATGGCATCAGCTATTGGCCCAATCCTAATGTCGAATGTTTACATACAGAAAACGTCCCACACAGCGTGCGAGTAACGAATTGAGTTCCCTTTCGTGTCTTCTTGAGCTTGAATATTTAAATTGTCAAGGCTTAAACTTTTGTGACTGTGCAGCGCTGGCCTGTCAACTGTCCTGGACATCGTTCACATTTGTTCATGTTCTCACAATTTTGCATTGTTAGAATTTATAAAAATGTTACTGGCTAACTGGCGATTAAAACCGTTTCATATACTCGCCAACACCGATTTTTACATTTGGTGCTTGACGAGTGTTGATTTTAGGCCCTGGTCTTTACCAATTTAATCACAAATCACTGGTCAGGAAATTAACAAAAAATTGCACAAATACTGTAGATAAAGTAACTTAGAAGTAACTTAAAGTAACTACAGAATGGCCTTCCCTAACTTGCAGACATCTTTTTACAGGAAGACTCAGTGTTGCTCCACTCAATGTTAATGGCTTCGAACCACTCATGAGTAATTGAAAAATGCCTCCCAGTTCTGTTTGTGAGACCAAATAGCGGGGAGACTATAGCGTTCCCAGTTCTGTTTGTGAGACCAAATAGCGGGGAGACTATAGCGTTCAAATCTGGACTCTGACCAAAACATGAGCTTGATGGACTTATTCTCAAGCCACTTCTTGGTTGCCTTTGCAATTTGGGCAGGAGCATTGAACATTCCTCTTTAGATAACAACTTTTCATTTGTGGAAGCAAGCCATTCTGCAATATTCTCCTGTACTCCGAAGCACTAAATGGCTTTTCACAGTGAAGCAGCTCACCAAGACCAGCAGCTAAAAAGTCTCCCCACACAATGACATCTCTTCCTCCATGCTTCACTGTGGTAGAGATGCATTTATTATTATATTTCTCAGCAGATTTTCAAAGACACCGCTCTGGAGCATCACCATGCAACTTGTGCTTTATTGTGATTCATCAATCCACAAACAACTTCCCATATTCAGCCAAAAACTTAATTCTGTTTTTCTGAAACAGCAACGGCTTTTTAAGTAGTGCATTTGCTTCAGTTTTGCTAATTAGCTGACCAATAATTTGTTTAGCCATTTTGGACTTTGGACATTTTGGACCATCTTTGTGTATTTTTCAGACGGTCACACTCATTGTTTTGTTTTTAGATGTGTGTAGCGCATCGTTTTTATATCATTTTAACTCATTTTAACCTTTTAGTACCAAATATCCAAATACACATGATTTAAATGAGACAGAATCCCACAGCGGTTAACAAATGCATCACTTCCATCTACACAAGCCTCTAAATTATAATAATTTCCCATCTTGTGTGTTCGCGTTATTCAGATTAGGCATTGTTTGACGCTGAATTGGCCTACCCTCCTACTTTATATTCTGTAATTAACATATGCAAATAGTCACCTTGGAGACATGATTAGGTAAATGTGTGCAGATGTGACATTGAATGTGCACTGCATGAGCAACCCGAGCGTATTAATAAACAAACTCGCTCTCTCTCAGTTACTCTACATATATGTCAATCAATGTAGCATGGCCAATTTATATTAATAAACACTACACACTTTCATTAATGCCAGCAAGGACGAAAATTAATCACAAATAGTCTGAATGAAAATCAGCAGCTTGAATTCACATTTAAAAGCAGCAATTTTTGTATATTTGAGCTGATTACTAATAAAGACAGGAATTGATTCTCTTTCTGATTACTGTACCCTAGTCTGTTTATCACACGGGTGTCTGTTTTGGACAAAGACCCCTTGGTAACCATGGCAACCTGCCAAATTGTTATGGATCACTGCACATACCTGAAATAATATTCCATAAGCCCTGCCTGAATTCATTGCAAACATATGTGCGGCAGCCAGGCAGGTTTGTGCAAAGACGGGCTCTCACTGGAGACGAGTTGAGCTTCATATCTCAGGGCAAGCCTGAATATACTTCCAGACATCCAGGGAATAAACAGATTTTCCTTTCTGTTTTAACTCAGAGGATTTCAGATTGCTGTCTAATTTGTGTGTAATTCTAATTACCATCCAACGAGGGCGGCGGGGGACCCCGACAGTCTTTGAAACCCTGTTGCTCAACCATCCCCAAATCAGTTCCATTTCCACCTTCAAACAAAGAATAAAACAACTTAAACTGACTTTAAGAGGCTCAATCCCTTCATAGACTACATAATGATAAGTCGGGCTTAGGGGTCCCAGGATGCTCTGCTGTCAGTTCGGCCCAGCGGTCCTGACATGCCCCAGCTCCCTCGTCAGCCCTCCCGGTCAGAGATCAAACAGCGACCCCCGGGGTGAAAAGGGCTGGCTGGCTTAGGTCTGTTCATTCATCACGCTCCACAACAGACAGATGAAATCAGACTAAAGAGGCTGGTGCACCTCCTCTCTTTCCTGTCGGGAGAGGCGAACGCTTGAAAGCTTTACACGCAGGAAGCGACAGAGTGACGTTGGAATGATTATGGGGCTGAAATGGAATAAAGTGCCTTAATCCTCAGTTAATGGACTCAAGATGAGGCCACACACCTGCAGAGCATGTCCATCTTCTGTGGACAACCTTTGTTCACTGGTGCAGGAGAAAGCAACACTATTTAAATACAAACAGCTCTAAAGCCACCCTGATCATGACTGATATACCCTATCTATCTATCTATCTATCTATAAGATCCATCCATCCATCTATTAGGGGTGTAAATCGGACGGTTCATCACGATTCGATTACAATATCGATTCTCATAGCCAGCGATACGATATTTTCCGATACCTCAAAAAGAAGTTATGCGATACGAGTACGATACGATTCTATTCAATCAATATTCCCATATTATGAGGCTATTTTACAAAACCAGTTAAATTTGTATTAACTCACAACTGCAACCAAAATATATAACAAACATTTATTTCAGAATTTCACCTGAACCCTGATTGGGACATCCACAAATAAAAAATTCACACACACACACACAATTAAAAGACATTTCTTTTAAATGTATAGCGCAGCTTTATAATGAAGCAACAACATATTATAGGTAGGACAAAACAAGACAGGCTATTAATATTTTGTCATTGTACAAATTTATTTACCCGTGTGCAGAATGATGCGCTTGAAGCAACACAGAGTCACAGCGCGTGACGCTCCTATGCAGCAGTTTATTGAGCTTTTTATTTTAACAGTTTTAAATTTCAGTTACTGTGTGTGTGAAGAACGATTCATAGCGCTCTGTTCTCCAGTGCTGTTCTCCATCTACTGTCCCGAGCGTCTTTCACAAGTTCTGAAAGGTAGTTTAAACGAGAATGCACGCGTTAGCGATAATGCATAGACTGTAGTTGTGTTAAATGTGGAGAGTGTTAAAAGAACACTCCTTTTTTTTTTTTGAAAATAGGCTCATTTTCCAACTCCTCTAGAGTTAAACAGTTGAGTTTTACCGTTTTGGAATCCGTTCAGCCGATCTCCAGTTCTGGCGGTACCACTTTTAACATAGCTTAGCATAGTTCATTGATTCTGATTAGATCATTAGCATCGCACTCAAAAAGGACCAAAGAGTTTCGATATTTTTCCTATTTAAAACTTGACTCTTCTGTAGTGACATCGTGTACTAAGACCGACGGAAAATGAGAAGTTGCGATCTTCTAGGCCGATATGGCTAGGAACTATACTCTCATTCCGGCGTAATAATCAAGGAACTTTACTGCCGTACCATGGGTGCAGCAGGCGCAATGGTATTACGCAGCGCCTGTGACCCCCTGCTTGCACAGGGTGCGTGCCTTGCAACCATAGAGACATTTGTGAGAGACGCTGCGTATTACCATTGCGCCTGCTGCAGCCATGTTACGGCAGCAAAGTTCTTTGTTATGTTAAAAGTCGTACCGCCAGAACCAGAGATCGGCTGAATGGATTCCAAAACGGTAAAACTCAACTGTTTAACTCTAGAGGAGTTGGAAAATAAGCCTAATTTAAAAAAAGTGGAGTGTTCCTTTAAAACAAAGGTGCCTCTATAAATAGTCAACAGGTATCGATTTTTTACGCGTGGTATCGATTTTTTACGCGTAGCATCGATGCATTGTATCGTTAGACATTAGATCGATGTATCGATCTATATCGATGTATCGTTACACCCCTACTACCTATCTATCTAACAAGATCCATCTATCTATCTATCTATCTATCTATCTATCTATCTATCTATCTATCTATCTATCTATCTATCTATCTATCTATCTATCTATCTATCCATCTATCCATCTATCTATCTATCTATCAAGATGGATCATTATCTTAAAAACTGGCATTGCAGATTTAGCCCGTTGATTGTGTCGTTCAATCTTACATTACTGTGTCCCGCTTCTTTCTTCACCAGTAAATTAAATCAAACAGTGACTGCAATGAGAGTAGAAGTCAGTATCAGTGGAATCAATGTGAGCACACAATGAGGTCTCTTGTTCCCTGACCTTTATGCAGAGGTCCAAATAACCAGTTCGACCCGTTTTACCTTGCGAAAATGAAGAGGAATTGCCACAAACTGGGTCATTTAAAAAAATGGTAACCAAAAGATTATTGGTGTTTCGCATGCTACAAATTGGTGTGTGACAAAAGTTTGAATCCAGTCTGGTGTGATTTAAGTTATTGGATATGTTTAACAGAAAAGATATTACATATAACCATAAATCAAATTTTTATTTCCCAAAGAGTTAGATTTTACTGTATTTGGCTGATCAGACTTTTGGGTATTAGATTGTATTAGATTTCTCTTATATATAAAAGAAGTAGGCTTGACCAGAGTTGAAGGTTGTAGTGTAGCACAGTTCTTGAGCATCAATGTCAGTGTGTCTGCCTTTAAAATATCTTAACCCAAAGTTCTGTCTGTGGGACAGAACTTTATACATGAAGACAAAAGGGCTACACATGATAGAAAACTGTTAGGACCTCCCACAGGAGATCGATCTACCCTGCAAACTACTATGAGTAATGCTGTTTCCTTGTCATTCACATCCATCAGTTTCTGTGGGCCATACGTCTGTATGGGCCATTTGGTTCACACCTTTACAGACACAGACAGAGTTGATTGCATCTGAGGCACAGTCACAATTTAAATGCATCTAACTAAAGATAATGAAAATACACATAATTTTTCAAAAGTAAGTTTTTACATAGTTGAAATTACTTGGTTAGTCAATAAAAAAATTTTTTTATTATTATTATTTTGTAGTATTTTTTTGTTTCTATTGTATTATATGTGTACTATATGTGTTTTTGAAAGAAGTCTCTGTATGTATTTTTATGGTATTATATGTGTTTGTCTGAAGACTTTCCTGTAAGTGTGTATGGCTGCTATGGCAAATTGATTAATAAAGTACCTAGGCTATACCCACCTACCTATCTATATATCTAAAAATCTTGAATCATAGCTGTATCAGTTTAAAATGTATATTTATAGCAATCAAACAAAGGCTAAGAGTAATTATTGGGACAAACTGTGTTCCGACTCTATGCAGGACATGGCTCATTAAATTAGGACTGTCTCAATTTTACCCGGATCTCTGGTCAGCCTGTTTAAAACAGACAAAACATTCAGGAAAGAGATTGCTAGATTGTTATGAGTGTTGCATAAGTCTTTGGGGGCAGTTCTCTTGTTCTCTCTTTCTTTACTTGTCACAGCTTGTGTACTGCTCTAGCAAATACTTGAAACTTGGCATTGTGAACTGCAAATATTGCTGCCTCTTATGACAAATTGCTTGCAATGTTCCTCAGTTGTAAGTAGTTTTGGATAAATAATTAAAAAAAACATCTGCTTAATGACTAAATGAAATTTAATTCACTAAAAATGAATTGCACCCACTGATATCAGCATTTACTATCTGCATTATTTTAGCATTATTCTGGAATTATGCAAATCAGTGCAAATACATGCAAAAATCTGTGCTGAATGCAATTTGCTTACCAAAACTCTCCATCTCAAAGGCCGGTTCTAAAATGAGTCTTTAAAGTAGTCTTTTCTTTCATATAGTGACGTATATCCAAGTTAAACGGCTTTTTGTTGTAGTTTGGGACTTGATTTTGTCTGTGGGGAATTGATTGGATGGTTGTGGTTTACTATTGGTAGATTTCATTTGAGTGACAGGTTGCCCCGCCCTCACGCCACTAAACATATCTTTAGAGAAAAGAAGAAATGTCACTGCAAGAGGGAGGGAAAGTCATTTTGATTATGATTATGAAGCACATAAATAAAAATAAAAAAAAAATGATGTGCACAGATAAATAATTTATAATAAATACTGCAATATTTCATTCAATTAAAAAAAAAAAAAAAAAAAAAAGAGCTTTTATGGGGCCCTAAGCAGAATTTTATGTGGGGGCCCCTCGGATAAAATAACCTAAGATAAACAGTATCTTCGTATATGAAAAATAAATGTAAATGTACAAAATGGATAGTATTAAATTAAATATTTAAATAATGACATCAAATGAACAAATCAGATGGACCTTTAACAAGATAACAATAAATGTATTAACATTAACGGAACAGTTCACCCAAAAATGACAATTCTGTAATCATTTACCAAAGTTGTTTTAAACCTGAATGAATTTCTTTCTTCTGTTGACAATAAAAGTTATTTTGAAGAAACCTTTTGGGTCACCAACTGTTTGGTTACCCACATTCTTCAAAATATAATCTTTTGTGTTCACTCTGTTCAACAGAAGAAAGAAATGAATACAGGTTTGGAAACCCTTGAGAGTGAGTAAATAATGACAGAATTTTCATTTTTGGGTGAACTATCCCTCTTAGCCAGACAAGGGGCAGCATGTTTACTATTATGCTTCTATTTGTTTAAGACCTGCATACATCTAAATTACAGACACGCATCCGCAACTGATTACTTTCACTTTAGACATAACCAACTGTGTTTATGTAAACCTTTTGTGTATTTGACAGTGCAATATTAGGGTAATCAGACGTGAAAGATAAAGTCCATTAATCGGACGCTGTTTGACAGGCTTTGTGTGTACACTTTCAGAAAAAGCGCATGTCAGACAAGCATGCGAATGAAATGTTTAACCGGCAAGGCTTTAAAGCACATGCAAATAATGAAAAAGTGCAGTATCCCATGAGTGTAACTCTACCGCTGCGTTAATGCTTTTATTGGACTAACAAGGAAGTTTTCAGTTCCGAAACTTACAGGATATTCTTATAGTACGATGACCACTTACATACACTATATTGCCAAAAGTTTTGGGACGTCTGCCTTTTCGTGCACATGAAGTTTAATGACATCCCATTCTTAATCTGTAGGGTTTAATATGGAGTTGGCACACCCTTTGCAGCTATAACAGCTTCAACTCTTCTGGGAAGGCATGAAATTTTCCAAAATTTTCCATATGCTGAAGCATTAAGAGTTCCTTTCACTGGAACTAAGGGGCCAAGCCCAACCCCTGAAGCCCAACCCCTGAAAAACAACCCCACACCATAACCCCCCCTCCACCAAACTTTACACTTGGCACAATGCAGTCAGGCAAGAACATTGGATTGCCAGACAGAGAAGCGTGATTCGTCACTCCAGAGAAGACGTCTCTACTGCTCTAGAGTCCAGTAGCGGCGTACTTTACACCACTGCATCCGATGCTTTGCATTGCACTTGGTGATGTAAGGCTTGGATGCAACTCGGCCACAGAAACCCATTCCATGAAGCTCTCTACGCACTGTTCTTGAGCTAATCTGAAGGCCAAATGAAGTTTGGAGGTCTGTAGCTATTGACTCATGGCGACTTCTGCGCACTGTGTGCCTCAGCATGTGTTGACCCCGCTCTGTGATTTTACGTGGCCTACCACTTTGTGGCTGAGTTGCTGTTGTTCCCAATTGCTTCCACTTTGTTATGATACCACTAACAGTTGACCATGGAATATTTAATAGTGAGGAAATTTGGACTTATTGCACAGGTGACAACCTATCACAAGTACCACGCTTGAATTCACTGAGCTCTTGAGAGCGACCCATTCTTTCACAAATGTTTGCAGAAGCAGTCTGCATGCCTAGGTGCTTGATTTTATACACCTGTGGCCATGGAAGTGATTGGAACACCTGAATTCAATGATTTGGAGGGGTGTCCCAATACTTTTGGCAATATAGTGTATCAAAAGCTCAAGGAAAAGTTGATTTCTCAATTCATGACCCCTTTAGATAAAATTCAGTTTACCATCTGCTTTCCGCCGTAATATCAAAATGTTAATTGCACTAGGCAAACAGCGCTGGGTTTTGTGAATATGGCAAAACCTATAATGAGCCTAATTTACATACAAAGGAGAGGTGAGCGTGCCAAAAAAAAAATGACAGTAACGTGATTTAAATATTCAAAGCGCTATTTAGTATTTATTTAAACTAGATTGTGGGTGTTTTCATGAATAAGGTTTTGGGCTAAAATGCTACATGAAAGTAGTGCAACTAGTTTCTTCTCTCTCTCTGTTTCTTTCTCCCTGTTTTCTTTCTGTCAAATAGACATATGTGATTGATACAAGCCTGCCAGTCTGTAGCAGGTTGCTAATTTTAGCACAGCCCTCCCTCCCTCACTCTGATTTTCTTTCTCTCTCTCTCTCTCTCTCTCTCATCCTCTATCTCTTTGTCACCTGGGGAGAAGAGTGGTAGCAGCAGATAAATTGGGTTCCTGCCCCAGAATCCATCTCTTAACAGCACTCAGTAAACTTGGTCATCTGTCAGACATGCGTACGCTCTGTGAGTGATGTAGTGTGTTGTATTCCAGGGGGCTGTCGATAAAAATAGAGCGTCGACAATGGTAAACACGGGAACGGATAGAGAAGAAGAGACAGCAGCATCGTTGTTCTTTCTTTGTATGATGCTAATTTTGCCCCCCCTCTTCCTGCTGTAAAGGCTATAAATACAGATTATGTGGCTTTGGTAAATAACAGATATGATCAAACTGCAAACATGCCCAGCTGGACTACATAGGCTATATTTAAAGAAGGCTAGATATTTTGGTCTCTAGAACTATATAGGTCACAGACCATTTTGCCTTGTTCAGTCTTTCACCTTATTGCTGCCATCGCTGTAAAGAGTGATTAATATTCCAATGTCCTCATGCAAATTTACCCAAATAGGATTGGTGTGATTGGTGCAACTGTGGTAACCGATGTCAGAGGAGACCATTTAGTGAGATCATGCATATGCATGAGCTAATTCATTTATCAGCTTGGCTGCAGTTAATCTTCGAATATAAATATGCAAAGGTTTTTAATTTTCACTAAAAATAAAGAAAGAAACAGCAGACTCTGGCCATACGGGTCGATATGAATTGACCACCTGTCTCTAATCAGGAACAGCTCATCAGATAAAGCATGAGTAAATGAAAAGAGACAGTATTGCTCTGTTCCAAAACGTAGTGAACTGCAAAAGGATGTGGCATTTTTTAGGCATCATAAGCTATGTTTCCTTCCAAGCTGTAAATTAAATTAATGCAAAAAAATCTGAATATTGCAAAAAAACAATATTGGATAGCATATATTAGACTTAGATACCTTGTTTTAGCCCATAATGCATATCCTTCATTGATTAGGGAATTACATAATGCATCGCATTGTCAATTATATATCTATATACATTTATTTTATTCAATACTGAACGGGGGGGGGGGGGGGGGGGACTTTTTTTTGTGCTGCCTACATAGAATGTTCCATACAGTTTGAGATGTTATAAAGGCAGCGAGGAAGCTCACTAGGTTTTTGTGTGTGAGAGCGATGTAGGGAGGGAAAGAAAAAAAAGACCCTGAGGGGAAAGAACAGAACTGAATCAAGGACAGCGGGAAAAAATATCTGTGCAAATCAGACCCAAGTCACAGCAATGAAGATCTAAAATGAGAGCCAGTGCAGTACACGCTGAACTACCAATGATGGATCACACCTGTCGTACTTTGCAGCTTTTATGTCATTTCTTAGAGCACCTGACTGATGCATTGTGGTTATCCAACATGGTAAACTCATCTAGCAGAATCTAAAGAGCTCATTCGCAGATTTGGGGGAACTAATGTTATTCTGGAATATGGTATACCTTCAGGAAATTAAACCAGCATTAATGAGCACATACTCAACATATTTCCATGGGGGGGAATCAAAGCCAGACAGGTGGTTTGTCAATGACAAGGAGCAGGCCTACAGGCATTACATTAAAACAGGTAATTGCAAGCACACTGCAGCATCACAGACACCCAACAGAAAGATTGAGATGTATATGTATATGTATGTGTGTGTGTATATATATATATATATATATATATATATATACTGTTTGGATTTAAATAGGAAAACACTTAAGAGTCTATGACTGGATCATTATTGCTGTGATTATTATGTTTCTTGCATGTTATATGTTTGGGAACAGTTCTATTAACCCTACTTGATGGGGTGTGTAGATTTTCATTTTTTTAAACAACCATATAGGATCAACCATCATGGCCATATTCCAGGATGACAATGTCAAGATTCATCAGGCTCAAATTGTGAAAGAATGGTTGTGAGGGAGCATGAAGTATCATTTTCACTCATGAATTGGCACCTCTTGCATTGTCAATAAAGATCTTGACCAAAAATGTATGTACCTATTGATGGAAATAAATGTTGTGATGTTATTTCAGTCAATTTTTATTTACAAAACATTAATTTCCAACACAAGATCACCACAACGCATGCGTGTTATGTTGAAGCGAGAGCAAACGTTGATGTCTTTACTATTTTTCTGGGGCTTGAAAGTGGTAGTAGTGTAGGCTGTCAATGGAGAGACAGAAAACTCTCAGATTTCATTAAAAATATCTTAATTTGTGTTCCGAAAATGAACGAATGTCCTTCAGTTTTGGAACAGCATGAGGGTGAGTAATTAATGACATAATTTTCCTTTTTGTGTGAACTAAACCTTTAAGCAACTTCTGAGCAATAACATTTTCTTCTACTCTAGTTCTAAAAATGTGTAGCAGGTATGAGCGAGAAAGACGGATGAACTAAAATAATCTAAAATGCTCTGATCTAACATAGCAGAATAATCTCTGCAGCTGTATGGCCGCATTTACACAGCAGGTCTTGATGCCCAATTCTGATGTGTTGACTATATATCAGATTATTTTTGACGACCAGCTTACATCTTCTTTTAAAAGTGACCCATGTCCAAAATCTGCATTTAAACTGTACACTTGGCGAAACAACCCATGGAAGATGTACTGACCCGGAAAACCTTAGGCCGAAAGAGAAGTAATAATGGTGTGATTTTCAATGGACAAAGAGGAAATGATAACAAACTTTTGATTTCCACACCATCTTTAAAGGTCAGCAAAACATTGAGTTGAGCCTTCATCCTTCATTGCACTATTGAAGAGTCATGTGATCACGGTTGGTGTCCACCCGAGTTGACGTCATGTTTTTTTCAGTTGACGTACAACAATTGACAGGGCAATATCCGATCCGTCTGTTAATATGGCAGGCGCAAATGCACATATACGATTCATATCAGATTTATTTCCACATACGAATGAGGCCTGAAACCGATCTGAGAATATCGGGATCCATGTGCTTTTTTCCCGCTTACCTGTTCATGGGTCATATCCGTTCTGTGCCACATAAGAGGGAAAAAAATTGGGATTGGGTCACTTGAACCATGTAATGTAAATGTGGCCTAAGATGCCATCAGACAACATCTCACAGACCCACAATGCACACAGCAAGCGGAACAAATAGCTTTACTTCTGAGTCTCAGGCCAAGTCTCTTTTCACTTTAGTTTTCCTTTGGACACATCCAGCATTACCTATGATAGTCCGAGAGTTAACACCAAGGTTACATTTAATTACAGGCCGCGGTTCCCCACGTGTGGAATTTTCCTCCCCCAGTGAAAGGAAAATTAATTGCATGAAGCTTAAAGCTCATTACGAGGTTTATCCTGCCCAAAGCCATGCTTATCACCATCTATGATAATGAAGTATCCCATAATCCCTAGAATGATGGACATGGAGAATTCATTATGTTTTGCACAATGTTGACATGGGAGAGCCTCGTGTGAGGTGGGAACAGATCTATTTGTGTGCTTAGATAATATTCTGCACACGGAAACAAAGATCTGCAATGCTGAATTGCACTGATGTTTTGTCTGCGTCCAGGTTGAGTTGTTCTTTCATTTCCTTGTAATTTCCTTTGTATGCAATGAAATAGCCACATTTTGATGTTTATTTTGCAATCTTTATTAATGTTGGCCTTGTTTGTACACTGGCACATTGAGATATAAATAACTACTAATAAATCTTGACTACCAGTGCATCTGCCAGAGAGAATCCAGAATACCAGTCAGTCACTCATCTCAGAATTCATCTAAGATGCCATAAGAAGACAGATCTGGATTTAACTGAATACTTTTGCAGGCAGAACCAGAACAGGACATTAACCAGCCTAAGGCTGAGACAACAGTTAAGATTAGCAAACCACCTGGTCCTGGAGAACCCCCTGCAGATTTTAGATGTCTCCCTATTCAAACACACCTGATTCAACTCATCGGCTCATTGGTAGAGATCTCAAATAAATGTGTCAGATAAGAGAGACATCAAAAATGTGCAGTGTGGGTCTCCAGGACCAGGATTGGGAAACAGTGGGTTAGGGTTAGTAGAATAATTTGACATGTACTTGAAAAGTTACTTATAATCAGTAGAATGTCTGTTGGGGGACCATCAAAATATATAGAAATAGATAAAAACAGCAGATATTAAGCAGACAGTCCACTAATACTCTAATGAATGGTAGTTGGCATGTAGTTGCAAAGTAACAAATTCAGCTCACTCTGTTATTGTAAAGTGGTATCAAAAAATTATGAATTATGTCATAAACCCTCCTTTTTTAAGAACCTTTATTTCAGAGGGGCTATTCATACAATGGCCCCCTTTTTGTGGTTAAAAATGCGAGACAGATCAGTGGAATGACCTGAGATGTGTTTTTAAAAGTTGAACTCATTTTAACGAGCGCTGTGTTTATAGAACATTGTGTCGTGCGCGAGATGCTGCAAAAGACACAAGAAGCAAGCACAAATTGCCAAACGTGTCCGTCTAGTGCATGTTTACATAAAAAAACAATGGAAAAGTAGCGCAGTGGAATGGAAAAACGTGTTCTGTGTGTTCTGAGAGTGTTTGAAAAAGAACGCTTACAGATGTAGTTGTGATGACTTTATTTCCCACAGCTACAGTACTTGTATTTGCTCATTAAACTCCAGTAACTAGCTGGGGTTCAATCCAAACGTAAAGCGAATCTTTTCAAAGTTCGCAAAAAAAAAAAAAAAAGTGAATTAGTTGTGATTCCATCAAGTTGTTTGAGCGGATGATGGTAGTATTGGTAACCAGTAATTAAAACACCATCAGCAGAAATAGCTGATTAGTCACATGGGTTTAATGTTCGGTAACTCCGAATTTATTCGGCAAATGCGTTTCCATCTCCTATTATTCGCATTAACTCTTTTTTAGCACAAGTCAAAAAACAGCTCAAGCAAGCGTAAAAACTTTCTTGCAAATGACTTTTTTTATTTTTTCTATTTGGCGTTTCCATCACTTGTTTCTGAACATAGCTACTGTCACTACAATGGGCAGAGACATCAGAACAGTATTTTTAGAATTGTATAGCTGTTTAAAATGGTCTCACAAACCTCACTGGATGTTGAGTGGTCTATTTGTGATGCCACTAAAACAAACTGCTAAATATGTGGATTTCCAAACCTTTGACATTTGACCAATACAATCTCTATTACCGGGCCATTACGATGGCAATGATTGAAATTTTCTTAACAAGTCTGTCCACACTGCTCGCTTTAATGTGGCTTATGCTAAGGTGATTGGACGTGACACGAACGCTGCGGTGGACTTTCAGGTTGACAGCTTTGGTTGAGGGGTGGACAGGTGGCTCCAGCCTCCCAGCGGGAGCAAAGCGCTTTGAAAAAACTTCATCTGGAAACAGCTGCTGTTTCCCACGACAACAACAACCTGTCCTTGAGAATCTCCGGTGGCCGAACGGATCGAGTTCTCCTCACAACAGCAACGGACCAAACCCGATACCCAGTGCTTTGTCCGCAGCAGTTCCGAGCTTTTAGCGCACGAGGTCGAAGGGTAAATTAGCTTTAGTCAAATGCTAAACTGAGAGGAGTTTTCTTTCACTCCCTGGGAACAACAACTTGTACAAAGGTGCGCAAGGAGTCAAATGTTACCTCGCCACTTAGGTGGTTACGCCGTCAGCCAACTGTGGCGAAAAAACAGCAGCAAATAAAGCTATTCAGCCCAGCTGAAGCGAGGAGAAAGAGAGGATGTTTATGGAAACGTCAGCCGATTGAAATGGAGCGGAACAGGTGATGGACAGCAGTGGGATTCAGGTGGTGGGGGATGGACACAAAAACAGAGGAGAGAAAGAAAGAGACCAGACAGAAAGACGCATCCTGAAAACATTTTCACCACACTCTCTAATAAGACTGTAATCAATTGCTAAATAACAGAAGTCTTAGACTAAACCATTTCACCAAGAAGATTTAACATATTGAATGATATTTAAATTCACACGTAAAGGCTGATTTTTCTCTGAAATAAAATGATTTTACTGTGAAACATTCATGTTGTACAGTAAAGCATGACGCTAGCAATGCCAAGGTCATGGGTTTGATTCCCAGGGAATGCATGAACTAAAAATGCATAGCTTGAATAAAAAGTTGCTTTGGATAAAAGCATCTGCCAAATGCATACATGTAGATATTTAAGATAGACCACCATCCCACCAAGATTAAAAAATTCACCCTGTGAGAAAGCAACGTTTTTTTCTGGCCCACATGGGTCAAGAAAGTCAGAAAAAGGGAAACGTACTGTTTAAAAAAAAATGCAAATAAAGAAACAGACAAAATGGAAATGAGGCTGATGAAATTGGTCCTTCGTACTAAAATGTGACGTCAATGAGATTACAGGTTGGGAAATAAAAAATCCATCCATTCATCCATCCAAATGGATTCAACTTTACAGCAAGTTCAAAATTTGCCTTGACAAGCTTTGCTGTATTAGTTAAAGCAAAGATTATATATAATTATATGTATTGGTTTGAATTTCATTTTATTTTAATTCTACTACCTTACATTCAAATTTGAATTGCAAATCTGCATCCTGTTTGCTATCTCAACTGAACTGGACTTTAAAAGACACTGTCAATTTGGTTCTGAATGTTATGAATATGTGCAAATTTGTAAGTATAGGCCATACATGTGCATATACTCATGTTTTGAGAAGTGGGTCTTGCTGTAGGGAATTGAAGAGGAAGATTGAAGGAATCGGGCAGTTGTGTGATTAAACTGGCAGAGCCCTGGAGAGGTTTCAGTCGGCCTCGATTGGCAAGGAGAGAGGTAGAATGGGTTATGACAGGAACAGCAGCGGTAGCAGGGCTTTCATCTGGAAAAGGTCCTCATTAGAGAGGGAGACGAGTATGAGAGCGCAGCTGTGGTCTACCTCCACACACACAAACTACACTCAACTCTACTGCACACACTCAAACTCAATAAAACCCTTTCCAAAAGATACAGATTCCAAAAAAACTGGCATAGAGAACTTCATCACTCCTGAAACACACACACACACACACACAGGTAAATAGATTTCCTCTGGGGATAGAAATGGGGTGGTCAGAACATTAATGATGGTGAGATGGTGAAAGGTGAGCGGTCAGGTTTCTCTCCGCTAGATTACACAAGTCATTAGCAAAACATTCAGTCACATACAACAACAACAACCGTGTGTGTGTGCCTACTTAACCATATTTCGGGGACAAAATTGCAGCAGAAGTGAGCTAAACCTGGCACAAATGTCCAAAACATCTTTTTTGGGATGTTCTCATTTGTAAAAATGGCATAACAATATAGTAAATACAGTTCTGTAATGACAACTCTCTGAGTGTTTGTCGTGGTAACAGGTATGCCAATGTTTGGTCTTAGCGGAATAGATCTGCTACGCTGCTGCTGCTGTTATTGCTGCTGGTTATTGGTCCTGCTGCAGAGTAAGTATGGGACTTGCAACTGCCAATACATACTCAGACACACTGCTGTGAGCAAGTAAGACATGCTGTACAATATAGCGTACATGAATCACCTATACAGGTGGAGCTGGGGAAGGTGAAGGGTTTTTTGAAAGCGCGCTGCACTGCAAAGGCAAATGCTGACCAAGTATTTGAATGTTGAGCAGTGAGCTCATTGGCTACTGATACATCAGGAACCAATCAGCTGTGCCCTATAGATAATGATGTGATTACGAGCAGGTTTAGTTAAAGGACCTGTGCCATCTAGAGTTTCATGACAGAACTTTGTATATTTGTTTTTGTTTTTTATCGTAAAGAAGCAGAAAGTTTTGTGTTAGGGTGTGTGTTAGTGTTAGGTTATAGTATTTATAACTAGCTGCATATAAAAACAATATAAGTCTATGCATTGTCCTTATTTAGATAGCTAAGTAAACACGTGTTTTTGTTTTTTGTGAACATTTTCTGTGAGGGTTGTGTGTAGGGGATAGAATGTACAGATTTCTTACATTCATTTTCAAACATTATTGCTCTGTCACTGTTACAAAACCTAGTGAATTTTCACAGGTATCATTTTAAAGCGTCATGCATGCTAGGAAATGTAAAGAAACCCACAGTGGTAAGACAAGCAGACCAAATGAGAATGTGGCTGTCAAAATTTGTGCTATATTCAGGGTGAATAGTTTTGGTGAAGTAGTGAGCCTAGTGAGTCTTTGTAGGCAACATTTTAAGGCATCATATGAATGATTCTGGCATGAAAAAACTTTTTTTTCAGGATTCTTTGAGGAATAGAAAGTATAAAAGGCATTTATTTGAAATAGAAATATTTGTCTTAACTGTCACTTCTGATCAATTTAGTGTGCACTAATAATTTTATGCTTATTCAAATATCATCATCAGTTTTGTAAAATGCAATAATAATCAGTTGTGAGTAAACTCTCCTGTGCATTTTATGTGAATAGTGCTAGTTGTAAGACACACAGGTTTGGCATTCCAGATCAATCACTTTTGAGGTTCCATTTCAGTTAGGATGCTGCCTATAGACCAGCAAGTCAGCTCATTAGGTTTTTGAACAGAGCTTACGTCATTGTCCCAGAGAATGGCTGCATGTTAACATTTTATAATACGCTTCATGACATTTTAGAATGATAAAATTTTAACAAGCAGACATTCCCTGAGACATCCATTTTAAAACTGTTCGTGATACAGTTGTGTGCTGCCTGGACTGAGTTATCTTTCTCCCTCTCTGAAGAAAGACTCATTGGATCGTCAGGCTCTGAGCTCAGGTGGTTCTGGGAGGGAGATGAAAGGACTGAGGGGGAAAGGTTAGCTGCCTTCCCTGTCTAATGCAAGGTAACAAAAGCACCATTGTGAGGGTGTCAGGTGCATTGTGGCAGCCCTGCGAGGCTTTAAGTGAAGCAAATTCAAACAATGCATTAAAGGACAGGAGTGCGAGAAGAAGGCAAGAGGGAAAAAAACAGCAGGGGCCATTTTAAACAGGCTCAACAACAGAGCATTAGATGGTGAAAATGCATCGAGCTTCGAAGGATGTTAGATTACCTGGAGGAATGCCATCACTGGAATTAAACTACTTCCAGGATTTACATGCATATGAAATTTTCCATTGAGCCTCTTGGTGTTTTTTTATTTTTTTTATGAACTGACAGCAGTGCATATGTACATATATATGAATGCATCTGCACGTATAATTTGATTTTTCTGAAGAAAATATGAGTGGTGCTTGCCTATGCAAAAGTGTTGATAATTATCAGGGACTGAGTGCTGTCAGGCACATCCGAAAATGAGTTTTGATTGAGTAACTTGTACATCTGTGCTGCCTCGAGCCACAAACCATTTATGTGAACTGGTTCATCCAGTTCACTAAAAAGAACCTCTTCAAAAGAATGATTTGTTTGCGAACTGGACATCACTAGTTAACTGCAAGAAATATCAGTTAAAGTTTATTTTTTTTAAGTATTTGAGATTTGGAGGATTTGGATTTATAGGTAATTTAGAGGGTTAGTTCATCCAAAAATGAAAATTCTGTCATTTATTACTCACCCTCATGTCGTTCCAAACCCATAAGACTTGCGTTCATCTTCGGAACGCAAATGAAGATCTTTTTGATGAAATATGAGAGCTTTCTCTCCCTCCATAGAGATCCAACACAACTACCACTTTCAAGCACCAGAAAGGTAGTAAAGACATCATTAAATTAATCCATGTGACTCCAGTGGTTTAACTTCAATTTTATGAAGAGACACAAGTGCTTTGTTTGCACAAAAAAAAACATTATTTATAAAATATTAATCTCCAAAGGGCGTTCACGAGAGCACCATGCGTGTTGTGTTGAAGCAAGAGCATGACGTTATTGCGTGAACATGCATTGGAGATTAAAGGATTAGTTCACTTTGAAATGAAAATTAGCTTAAGCTTTTCTCACCCTCAAGCCATCCTATGTGAATATGACTTTCTTCTTTCTGATGAACCTAATCGCAGAAATATTAATAAATATCCTGACGTATCTGAGCTTTATTATGGCAGTGATAGGGTTTACTGAGTATGAGCTGAAGATAGTGCTTCCATCCACATCCATCCATCATAAATATGTGCTCCACACAGCTCTGGAGGGTTAATAAAGGCCTTCTGAAGCGAAACGATGCGTTTGTGTAAAAAAAAAAAAAATCTATATATAACAGATTATGAAGTAAAATATCTCGCTTCCGCGTGAGCCGCCTTCCGTATTCAACATACGCAGAAAGTGTAAAACTCTTGCAGTTCGCAAAGCTTACGATACGTAATGCGCCTTGCCTATTTAACATACGGAAAAGGTGTAACTGACGTGACGCCAGTTTACACTTTCTTCATAACTTCAATACGGAAGGCAGCTCGTGCAGAAGCGAGATATTTTACTTTATAACTTGTTATATATGCATATTTTTGTTTACACAAACGCATCGTTTCGCTTCAGAAGGCCTTTATTAACCCTTCGGAGCCATGTGGAGCACATATTTATGATGAATGGATGTAGATGGAAGCACTATCTTCAGCTCATACTCAGTGAACCCTATCACTGCCATAATAAAGCTTGGATGCATCAGGATATTTATTAATATTTCTGCGATTATGTTCATCAGAAAGAAGAAAGTCATATACACCTAGGATGGCTTGAGGGTGAGTAAAGCTTAAGCTAATTTTCATTTGAAAGTGAACTAATCCTTTAAAGGGTTAGTTCACCCAAAAATGAAAATTCTGTCATTATACTCACCACCATGTCGTTCCACACCCGTAAGACCTTTGTTCATCTTCAGAACACAAATTAAGATATTTTTGATAAAATCCGATGGCTCAGTGAGGCCTGCATTGCCAGCAAGATAATTAACACTTTCAATGCCCAGAAAGTTACTAAAGACGTTTTTAAAACAGTTCATGTGACTACAGCGGTTCAATCTCAATGTTATGAAGAGACGAGAATACTTTTTGTGTGCCAAAAAAACGAAATAACGACTTTTCAACAATATCTAGTGATGGCCGATTTCAAAACACGGCCTCATGAAGCTTCGAGCCTTTACAAATGTTTTGTTTTAAATCAGTGGTTCGGATCGCGTATCAAACTGCTAAAGTCACATGAACTATTGACATTTCTAAACACTTATGACGTAACGAAGCCTCGTTTACTGAAATCACGTGACTTTGGTGCTCCGAACCACTGATTCAAACCCATGTTCGAAACAAAAGATTTGTAAAACTTCGAAGCAGTGATTTGAAATCGCCCATCACAAGAAATTTTTGAAATGTCGTTATTTTGTTTTGTTTTTTGGCACACAAAAAGTATTCTCGTACTAAACTGTAATAAATATGTTTTTAGTACCTTTATGGATATCTGAAAGCGTTAATTATCTTGCTGGCAATGCAGGCCTCACTGACCCATCGGATTTCATCAAAAATATCTTAATTTGTGTTCCAAAGATGAGCGAAGGTCTTACGAGTGTAGAACGACATGAGGGTGAGTAATAAATTATATAATTTTTATTTTTGGGTGAACTAACCCTTTTATATTATGTTACGGAGCCCTGCACATGACATGCAGGAAAAAAAGTGTAGGCTTAATCATGCACACAATTTACTAATTCGTTCCCTTGATTTGCTAAATCATGCGCACGATTTATAAATCGAGGGAACGAAATAGTAAATCATGCGCACAATGATTTTTTTTTCCTGCATGTCATGTGCAGGGCTTCTTATTATGTAAGTAAAGTGGTAAATTATGGGAGGTTTTTTTTTTTTTTTTTTTGCGCAAATAAAGCACTAGAAAAATAAAATTGAGGTTAAGCCATTGGAGTCACATGGATTACTTTAATGATGTCTTTACTACCTTTTTGCGGCTTGAAAGTGGTAGTAGCGTAGGATGTCAATGGAGGGACAGAAAGCTCTCAGATTTCATTAAAAAGATCTTAATTTGTGTTCTGAAGATGAACGAATGTCTTACGGATTTGGAATGACATGAGGGTGAGTAATTAATAACAGAATTTTCATTTTTGGGTGAACTAACCCTTTAATTTTAAGAAATATTCTCTTTTTGTGAGACACAAATCATTTAATTTTAAGACTCAATATTAATGTGGCATGGGCAAACAATTATAAGTGTCTCCACTTACTCAAAATGCTGCATAATTTGATGCATCATTCATGTCTATAGCACAAACGGTCCAGGATGAGTTACACAATGAAGTTCAACAGGTTTAGGATTTGCTCAAATAACCGAAATGCAAGTATGAGCTATAATAGTGATCCTTTCCTTATCAAGCACTGCATAAAACCAGCTCACTTCACAGAGACACAACTGGGCCAATTAGGAGTTATTTTCAGGTGTAGAGTGCAAACAGGTCTGCGCACAGCAGGAAGGATTATGCTTCATTTTCCCTCACCGCTCAGAGAGGAACTTAAGTGACTTGTGCTTTCTGACATGTGAGGAGTTCTTTGTGCTGGCTTAGAGGTGTTAAAGAAATTCATCACACTCGCTTGTGTAATTGCATATATGTGCCAGACAACACACACACACAAGCACTCACAGGCATAACGGAGTGAAAATGAGGATGAATGAACATGCCACTGTTATTCTGCAGTTCTCTTCCCTTCACTGATCTCGGGTCTGTGATTCCAAACGCCCTGCCATATTGGAATATTAATAGGCTTCATTACATGAAATCTGTTTTCATTGTGGTACTGCAAAAGCTTGTAACATTTTAATTAACTTATCAAACATATGGCCTGGCTCTCCGAGATGCAGCGTTGCAGGTATTACAAACTCTCTGCTGCTCCTTTAAGAGACAAATAAACCGATTCAAAGGGTGAATATCAACAGAGCCCCATGCTCAATATGTGAGGTTTTTTTATAGTACATCTGCAGCATAAACACGTCTGCAACAGCAGGCATGAGAGTCGTTAGGAATTTATACATGAGTGGAGGAGAACTAAACCAAAATGCCCTGTGCATCTCTGAAAAAAAGCTCTGCATTTAAAACAATCACACACATCATCATCATCAGGTTTGAAATAGAAACAAACACAGCAGAATAAATCAACTCATTCATGTGGGAACGGCAGCTCATTTTCTTATGAAATAATGCAGCCGATCTGTGCAGTTCAGTGCAGCATGCGATAATGAAAGGGTGTGTGTTTATGTGCATGTTATCGACCAACTTGCTTTATTGGCTCCATTCAACACACACCCGGACAGTTATGATCATTCAGTCAGGACCTTGGATATGCACCAAACGAATGCATGCTATTATAAAGGGCTATCTGTGAGCTAATATGCTATTTTATGTGGCAAATTATTTTGGATATGAGCACAAGGAACATCAGGGTTCTGCCATTACATATCCTTTATTTATTTTCATTCTATTCAGAACAAAGTCTACGGAAAGAGTCTCTGCATGTAACTATAGCTTACTGGCAATGTAAAGGAGAAATTCAAATGTAAAAATGCTTTTTCGAATATTACATTTCATGTAGTGTGTAATACAGCTGTTTGTGAATGTAAAAGGACTGCAAAGTTTTAAAGTGCTTGATAAATGGAGTTATTATTTCCTGATTCTGGAAATAATAACTCGATTCTGTTATTAGATTCTGAACGGCTTGAATGAGTCGTCAGTAATTCCAGTCTTACTTCCCGCACAAACCTATGTACGTTTTTAACAAATCTGCATAATGCCAGCCTATTTTCTTCAATGGCAAAATAATTGATACAATAAAACCGTAAAAACCGTCACTGCTCGTATCACTGTGTATCAAGTGCTGAGGAAGAGTTTAGTTTCCACCACGCGCTGTAAGCAGCCGACCAATCACAACGGACTGGGCCATCTGACCAATCAGAGCAGAGTAGGCTCTCAGAAAGGAGGGCTTTAAAGAGACCGAATCCTTAATCAAACTGTTTCAGACACTGTGAGAAAAGAAGTGATGCTGCAATGTATATTATGTGAAAATTAAAGTGTTTTTTGACCTTGGATGCATGTAAATCTACCTCCAGAACCAAATTAGGAACCTTTAAACTAGTATAAGGGACAATTTAAGGCATTATTCACAGCAAAAATCTCATGAACATCTTTAAAAATCAAATCTGCCACCATATTTGATTTGAGGAAGCTTTTCAGTGAATAACAAATAATATTATTGTTTTTTACACAATGACAGCAAATAGGTTTGGAAAGATATAAGGTAAAGTAAATAATGATTGCATTTTCATTTTCTTTAAACTGCTGCCTTAGGAAAATTGAATTATGGATTTGCAGCCCATTGTTTTCTTTTGTGTACTCTAAGAGCCCCCTTTTGTATGCTCTAAATTCTTTCTTCTGGTGTGGTTTGGGTTATTGTTTAGTGTTTACTTTGAGATGATAGTGAGACTCAGCAGGAACGCACTGAAGCACACAAAAGAGATGCTGAGAAGTGCCTGCTGAAACGGTTCTTTGGTTTCCAGGAACCAGACTGGAGATTGTCTGTGAGATACATGCTAAATAACACATGCAGTTTGATAAATTAACCATCCCATGAATATCACACTGCTGGAAATGTTTGAGCAAAGGTGGTCTCAAATGGTGGTCTGTTACTAAAGCAAGATGGTTCAGCTAGTTGTTGTTGTTTAGCAATGTAGCTTAGCTATTGTTATTCATCATAGACATGCTTTGTTTGCTAATTAAATACCATTTTTATGTTTTGGTTTTTTTCCCCACAAAGGATGCAAATGCTAGTGTGAAAATGCCATTATGTAGCCACTCACATAAATGTCACAGGATAGTCTTGGCCAGAGTCTTTAGCATCTTGTATGTGCTGATTTCTACAGACATTCCTGCATGTCTGGAAAAAAAAAATGAAGCTGGCAGAGCATGAACGGTTTGTCCTAAGCTCAATATGTTACAGAGAAGCCACAGGACAACATTATGGAGAACGACTTTAGCTTCCTGATTAGATTAGCACATATGCCACAGTGTTGGAAGTGAAGGCTATTTGTGTCATCAACACGGTGGTGAACTGGACAGATAGTGGAGGAGACTGGCCCAAAGACATAGTAAGTGGTGAAAAATGACTTTTCCCCCCTCAAATTGAGCCCATAATCATCCTTATGTTGGTAATCGATAATGTAACCAGCAGGGATTAGACTTAATCTGTACCGTCACACAGATCAATACAAGAACAAGAAGCATTTCTTGAGAGCACTGGAAGAAAGAGAGAGGAGAGGATGAAAGGGATGGAGAGAGGAAGAAACAAGGGATAGAAATGCTACAGCCACTTAAATGTAGGGTAGGTAATTTTTTTTTTATAAACACTTTTTGTTATACTGGCTGAAACTCTCTTTACATCCTGATAGCAATCAAATAGAAGTGGTCTAAATATTGAAGAATGTACATACATCTTCTGTGGAAGTCTCAGGGCCAAAAAATATTTGGTATTGTTGTATGTGTAAATAAAGGTGTAAACAAGGTACAGAATCTTTTGTGATTCAATCAAACCACATGTGACCACACTGCATTTGTAATGCAAATGCTAATCTGTCCTTGATGTGTCTTGGACAGCAGTGAAGCACTGCCTACTTATCTGTCAGTTAACCAGTGTGCTAAAACATGGGTTTTCAAAAATAACCATCTGCTCTAAAATGTTTGAAAAACCTATATGAACACAACTTCTCCAGCTTGCCTGACATCAACATGCAGTGAAACAGATCACGTGAAACACGTGAAGTTCAGCAAATATAGGCGAGACTTGAAACGACATGTTTGCAGCGAGATTTAAATATGGAAGTGTGTTTGGAAGCAACAGTATGTTGGCCATTGTGAAATTAGACACTGTGTGCTTTGTCAATATGCAGTAACCAGTGTTGTTATTGTAAACTAAAACTATTAAAGGGTTAGTACTCACCCTCATGTCATTCCACACTAGTAAGATCTTCGTTCATCTCCGGAACACAAATTAAGATATTTTTGATGAAATCCAGGGGTTCCTGAACCACAATAAAAAGAATGCGTCAGCATTCTGACGTAGAACTGGAAGTGCTGCACTGTGTTTACAGTGTAAACAGCGTAGGACATAGAAGATGTCAGTCATTTCTATTCAGAAAATGTCTTAATTTGTTTTCTTACGGGTGTGGAACTACATGAGGGTGAGTAATTAATGACAGAAATTTCATTTTTGGGTGAACTAACCCTTTAAAATCAATTCCCTTTCGAAGTGGAACTCTACACTGGATCATCAGTCGATGCTATGGGAACGCTCCTCGTGAGCCAGTGTCTAAAGCATGTGTGTTACACACCAATTTCCAATTGGCTATCACAGTCAGGTGACGTCACAGATGAGCCGGCTGACTATAAAAGGGCGCCTAGAGAACACAATCAGCTTCATCTTGGCTGTGTCTGAAAACTTAGGCAGCTGACTTGTTGCCTAGCTGCTCTATCAGGCAATGACTTTTCAGGCAGCGCTTGCACACGAAGGTACCACATGAAACTGATTTCGGACAGACTGAGGCAGCGTAGCGGTTTAATGATCTACAGCAAAACAGAGAGAGCTTTGTTGAAAATGAAGTGAATATTTAATCACTACAATAGTAATTTCTCACTAGAAATGACATCAGAATTGGAAAACGTTGGAAATTGGAAATTTAAATATTAATAAATAAATACTAGGGCTGGGACAATACATCGATTCTCGATCGATATAATGAATCTGGATTGTTCCTGATATTTTCTCTCTCTAATCGATTCTGAGCTTAGTTTTAACAGCAGATGGTGCTAGTTTTTAACCGTACACTCTCAAATACTCACGAAGAAGACTGCTGGACAGCGCTCGTGAGTTCGGCTGAGTCATGTAAGTGGTTAAATATACTTGCACCTCAGCTCAGAATGCTTTTATGATGCGAGATTTGTAATTCGCTTCAACCTTTTCGAACTTTATGAATGATTATTTTAGGATTAAGTGGTGTGTGTAAAGGAACTGGAAGCAAGCAGAGTATGAGTGTTTCTAAAGCACGTATAGTAGTGCCATCTGCTGTTTAAAAACTAAGCTTAGAATCGATTAGAAAGAGAATCGCGATACATCGGAAAATTTCAGAATCGCTCCAGATTCTTCATATCATGAATCGAGATTCAGTGTATTATCCTAGACCTAATAAATACTATAACAGTACATAAATAATTCTAAAACAACACTGGCAGTAACACACGGTTCACAATAAGTTATGCAGTTAGGGTTAGACTTCCGTTTTGAAAATCCATTTGAATGTCACCACCAGCAATCTGTCTCTCCTGACCACTTGTGATCGGATCTCACACGACGGATGGTGCCATGTGTAAACAGGGCCTACATGGCACCCTTAAGCACAGTGCATAAGCGTTACCTCAGTAAACCTTGTTCAATATACAAGCTAAATGTGATGATTAAACTCACAGAAAGACAGAGCCAATTGCAAATGCACAAAACTAGTATTTATAAAGTGCTTTAAATCCCATTTGTCAACTTCTGTTGACTGGGCTGCAATTAGAACCAGACCTGCATATGGAAGTCAGGTTATGCATCAAGCTAATGCGAGCATTACGCTCCGAGTGATGGGCGCAACAATATATCTCATTAAAAGTAAATGTTTCCCTTGGTCAGCAACTGCTTGTGCACTCATCAGTTTGTCAGCTCAAACCACTAAATCAGTTTGCAGCAATAGACGCCATACCGGTGCCATAGATCATTCACAGCCTAATGTGATTCCCTGTTTGGCGCGAGCCGGCTTTCTCCAGACAGGGGCTGAATTAGCGCCGTTTAATGGATGGATATTAATTCCTTTGAGTCACAACAAAATTAAGTAATAATGTGACCATTAATATTTCAGTCAGAGAAAAAGAAGCCCCCCCAAGATCTCCAATCATTTGTAATATTAGACATACTGTAGCTGGAGGGGAAGGAGAGAGATGCTAGGAACATATTACCCAACTCTGCAACACTTTAAACGATTCTGTCAACTCAAGGGTAACAGTGTAAAGGCAGAAACTCTGACGGAGCAGAAACCATCCCGATAAAGAGTCTTCCTGCTCTGTCCCACTATATACTGCATCATTTGGTGCTATAGAGAGCAGCGCCCCGTGGAGACTCCCGGTTGGATATACCGCTGCATAATTGATGATGCCGATAAATCAGAGAGTCATACCGAGGGAGAAACTGAGCCTGTTCTAATTTCTCATCCTGTCTTATGATGTAATGTTGCAGCATTATGAATGTAGCACGGTAATGACGCTGGTTCATTTCTGATGCATGGATAAGCTCCTAAGAATCACACCACAGAGGACATTTCTGACTTCAATATCTACTGCTAATTTGTAAAATGACCTTCTGATATACTTGCAGTATAGGATCCAAATTGAGATATTTTTAGTGATTGCGTAGCCAGACCTTCAGACTGACAGTAGAAGGTTTGTACTCCATAGCAGCTTTCATTGGCCAAGGACCACCCAGAGGCCATCTGACTGACGTGTAAAGCAACCAATCACAGTTCGTTTTGTGCCGCGTCATGTTTAGGGGCATGAAAATGTTACGTCGATGTCCTTACAATAACAGACTGGTGTGTAAAACTCTTGGACGTATTTTAAACAGCCTATGCCGTGAACTTTATATACTTTTGAAAATACATCGTTGTTGATTCTGATAAGCACTCATTGTCAGTTGTAAACACGATGGCGTTCTTCTTCCATGAGTAGGTTTGGCGACACGACATCTCTGTTTCCAGGCGGACCGTTAAAGAATGCGACACACATTCTTTAGAATGTAGAATTCAACCAATCAGATGACGATCAACCTATCAAAATCCTGAAGTGTTTCCAGTTAAGTGTGCCATATCATCAGACGTTCAGCCAGCGGTCCGTGGGCATGATGTCTGAGATAGAAACTATTAATTGTGAGGAAAACTACTTCTGACTTTTAATTAGCAGTGCTTATTAAGGCAAAAATCACTTGTGCTCACAACAAACCATTAATGCTGTTTATGTAAGGAATAATTGACGATGAGCCGTTGAATTATTAGAAAATAATGCACACCCGAGGTGGTAATGTGGTACACCTGTGCATTATTTTCTTTTTATTTTCTACTTTCTTACTGGGTTTGTCCATATTTGACCCAAACATGGGTTGAAACAACCCAGCATTTTTTTTGTGTATGGTATCCACACCTCAAGATATTGTTCATATGTTATATTTCAAGACATTTGTCAGGTTTTTCCCTTAAAACACTCTTGTGTGTAGGACTTATTTATTACATATCTCAGCTCATGCCTTCGTTGCTAATTCCAAAACATAATTTTAGGCCATGTATCCACCAAAGTGTTTTTTTTCCCCACAACTAACGTATTAACGACCCTCATTTTTAAAACACCAGGAGCGTAACGAGGCGCTAAGCGTCTATTTCACGCTGAAGTGCTGAGCACTCTGTGTTTTTTACCAGTCACCAAGAGTTGAGGAATGTTCAACTTTGGGTAAAACACAGCACTCATCACCATCACTTTGTGCCCAGCCATCCAATCACAGGGGTGGGACAAATAACAGATAACAGATAACAACAAAGCAAATACTTTACATTGTATCGAAATTTTTATATAGAAACAGTACAGAAACAAACTATCTGTAAAATTACCCATATGAAAAAAAACCTGTATGTTTCATATACAGCAACCATATATCTTCCTTACTCAAATCAGCCAGAATTACCTTATGTGTTTCATATAAGTCCAATAGATGTCATATACAAAATCAGACCGATTATGGCCACTTTCATACTAAAAATCACACATACAACTTATATGGGATTTTTAGGTCATATATGGATACTGTAAAAGTCTTGTGAGTTTTACATGACAACAGTATGCAATGGTATATGATTTTAGTAGAAAATGTGTATGAATATCAGTAATTTCCTATACAAATCATTTAAAATTCTTGATTGAATCATATGAGAGTCATATAGGATTTATTTAAATTTTGCATCATTTGTTCATAAGAATTTTATACAGATTTTATGTTTTTAATAGGGAAATTGTGTGCCTGTTCTTCAAGCTTTATAGGTTTCCATCTAATTCCTCATATTACAACAATAATATTATTATATCTCTACATATAATTATCTTATATGATTTCAGTCATTACAATATCTCTGCACATACAAATCATATATGATTTCAGGCAATTACTTGCACAAATTTGCATCAGAAATACTTTTATTTCAACACAATCAAATTATACTCAACAAGAGTAATTTAGAATTACAACTTAATATCAAACTGAAAGCAAAACACACACACACACACACAAACCCCCAACAACAACAAAATACTTCGAACACACTGTCATGGCTATCAATCATCAAAGACCATTAAGGTTTTCGGATGTTTTTGTGTTTTCTTTCCCCATTATTTTCAGTAAGTTAGGCACTGATGGTTGCACCAATGCTGGCAGGCACCACATGAGGACACTTTCTGCAACGTTGCTCCTGTGAGACAAACAAATAAAAGGCAAAACATTGCTGCTGTTAAAAAGCAAAGTGGCCCACAGTCCATAACTACAGATCAAGTTAGACAAATCAACAGCAGCATGGGGTGGTCTAGTGTTTGGGGATCTGGACTTCCAAATGGAACCAGAAAATTGTGAGTCTGACAGGAATTGCCACTATTTTGGCCCTGAGCAAGACACTTAAAAGATTAGTTCACTTTGAAATGAAATTAGCCCAAGCTTTACTCACCCTCAAGCCATCCTAGGTGTATATGACTTGTTTCTTTCTGATGAACACAGAAATATATTAATACATATCCTGATGCATCCCAGCTTCATAATGGCAGTTAACAGGATCAATGAGTATGAGCTGAAGAAAGTGTCTCCATTCACATCCATCCATCATAAATGTGTGCTCCACACAGCTCTGAGGGCTTAATAAAGGCCTTCTGAAGTGAAGCGATGCATTTGTGTAAAAGAAAATCCATATTTAAACAAATTATGAAGTAAAATATCTAGCTTCCGCCTTCCGTATTCAATGTACGAAGCAAGTGTAAAAATCTTGCAGTTCACAAAGCTTACGCTACGTCCCACACCTTGACGTGACGCCAGTTTACACTTTCTTCGTAACTTGAATATGGAAGGCGGACTGGCGGAAGCTAAATATTTTACTTCATAACTTGTTAAATATGGATTTTTTTTTTTTTTTTTTTTTACACAAACGCATCGCTTCAGAAGGCCTTTATTAACCCTTCTGGAGCCGTGTGGTGTATGTTTATGTTGGATGGAGGTTCTTTCTTCAGCCTTATACTCGTTGATCCCGTTCACTTGCGTCACAATATTTATTAATATTTCTCAGATTGTGTTAATCAGAAAGAAGAAAGTCATAAACACCTAGGACGGCTTGAGGGTGAGTAAAGCTTGGGGTAATTTTCATTTCAAACTGAACTAATCCTTTAACCTAAACTTACTCCCACTGGATCACTTTGAATATAATAATAACAACAACAACAACAGGGTTTCAGCACTTCATTGACTAGATAAACTAGTACACTACCTGTTCTGTTGGAAGGGCTCTGTAATTACTCTGTGGCAAATCCTGTCCCACCTTCCAAGTCAGAGCTGACTGATGATGACGAACACTGAGACTACAGGGCCATCTTCACTTCATTTATCAGATTTGGTAGCTCTAGCAACAAAAATATAGCAAGATAAAATATGATGAAGCAATCTATTATACCTATTTACCAACTCGACTACCTCCTATGTGTACATATGGTCATCTAAGCTGATTAATTTAATGTTAATGATGCATTTTACAAAGCCATCATGTTAGAGGTTGGATAACTTTCAGGTTTATTGTCATATACTTGATAATAATGCAATTAATTACCAATAATTATTAAATTCTTTATCTCAACTTTACATAGCAAGTTGAATAATAATATTGAAACAATAGCAGTTCTACAAAAATTTTTAAAGTTTGAAGTGCAAAGACAGTAAAAACTACTAAAGTAAACCACCAAACAGTTTGATAGCTGGCTGCTGATTCACCACAACAGTAAAATAACTAATAGCATTTTTCTTGTCATTTCTCAATTTTTCATTTTCCTCCATTTTTTTCAGCCTCTTCTGAGTCTCTGTCAAGGGCTTGTGCTTGATACTCATCAACAGTCTTTCGGGCAACATTTCTCTGTGGTTTGGGAATCACTGTCCTTTTCCTTTGGGTCTGTCAAGGAACAAGAAACAAGAGATGTAAATGATACGCATTCATCTTCTTAGATATTTGTCTTCTTACCTCTATAAATGTAAACAGATAAAATGACTGTACCTGAAGGGGAGGGAGGCAGATCTCAAAAGAGATATGTTAATACTTTATTTTAAGGGTCCACAATTATGCATGTGTTATGCACATACACACTAGTAATTAATGATCAACTTAACATATAGGCTAGTAAGGGCATATTAGCCATTATTTAAAATGTATTAAACATTTTAAGGATCCACATCCAAACATTAATAGGCAGTTATTAAACACACTGACACTCATATATCACTCTTTGTCTCATTTCATGACACAATTATCATGTTTACTCGTGTTAACTTTAGCCCATGTGCTAATCAGTTCAGCTCGCACTGTATGCACGCGGCCTACTCAAAACGGCTCAGAATTAATCATTTTAGAAACTTCAACATGTAATTTACATTATATTCGGATTAATATCTGGAATTTCACTCACTAAAGCAAAATAGAATCATATCTTTATTCACACAAGGAAGATTACTCACAGTGCTTCAACACTCTGGGATCCACTCCATCTCTCTCCTCTCTCTCCGACGACATCACTTCAGGCTGACTCATCGACTTCAAAAGTTCCACTTTCAGTTCACATTTCCAGTTAGATCAATGGATTTTCAGGAGAAACGGTCTGTGCTGATCTGCTCTCTCATGTGCTCACGCTGAAAGCAGCGCCGGCGCAACCAGTGGGCGGGACTTATGAATGCGCCGCTACTATTGGCTCTTAGGGGTGTCTCTCACTGCAGCACGATTAGTGATTGGATGAATCTCTTTTTCTTCTAGAATTTTTTTTTTTTTCCTTTTCTTAACTTTTTTTCTCTTTATTGGTAGCCTGGGTTACAATCTGGGTCAGAATCAGATCTGATTTCAACCTCTTATTTGAGTCTTTTGGCTCAGCGTTACCATAATTGTTACAGCCACACCAGTTCATTTGTGTGCGTGTGTAAACTTCTTACTTGCTGTTTTTTCCTGCATAGTGGCTGAATTCTTGATTATTTCACATTTGCAAAAACTTGCTCTGTTTTATAATCACACTAGTGTGGTTTGGGTGTGTCTGTTTTGCACTCTTGACATTTTAGAGCGTCACTTCATTGCTGTGCACTTGGTTGATTTGTAGTTTGTACCACCAAAAGAGTTTTCGTATTTTTTGGTATTTCCCATTCATTTCCTATGGCGGTCATTTTTAACAGCGAGGAGCAAAGTGTGACTTTTTTCCCTGACCCTTTAACATATCTGAATCATGTCCATGATTTTTGTGTTCACATAATGCGACTAAAGTAACCAAGCGTCATCCAACGTTAATCTAATTAATTAGTTTTGTAATTAAAATGTGCTTGCGTGTAGTTTATGCGTTTCATCTAAGATTGAAAGTCTATATATTATATGACTTTGATTGACAGGCGTAGGGCTCTACTTAGGACAAGATAAGAGCGAGGGCATGAGTGAAGTACAGTTAGAGCTAGTAATGGAGGCTTGAGTCATTAAAAGACTAATGCAGTTAATAATGCAGATATTAGAGAGAGAGAGAGAGTATGAATCCGCGCGTCTCTCAACAGTGTTCGGCAGCAGTGTCTCTACTAATAGCGAAACTGTAAGTTTATCTGCTTCAAGAACAGCACCGTTATTACCTCGCTAGTAAAAAATGTCATGTAGCTTCTAAGTTGCTAAACTATTTTACTGATAAATTCGTCAGAACAGCGCTGACAACACGTTTCTGTGTGAGTGCTGTATGCATTTAAGTGGGAGAGAGCGGGAGAAGGAGAATATGTGCTTTGCATACATATTAAAAAGTAATTCTGTGGCAGAAAACATTGAAATAATTTGTCATTTTTATCCTGTTGTTTAATATGTTTATTTGCTTGTTCAGTGTCATTGTGGGTTTTGGTTTTTTTGCTGTTGTAGGCTGTAAGGGCCTTTGAAATAACTGAAATCATTTGGCGAAGTGATATGGACATGTAATGCGGTCAAGACCTGCCTGGAACTACTTTAGCTGTGGTTTCCCTGAAAATATTTGCACACCTTAGAATGTTCGTCAACAGATTCAAGCATTTAACAGCACCGTAGTATAATAAACTTTAAACTTCATCAAACTTCATACTTTTCTAAGCAATCAGACTTACAATTTGACTGTTATACAATAAAACAAGTGGGAGAAAATCCCTAGAAAGTGAAACCATCTACCAATGTCATATGAGGACATTCTTTAAAAAAAAAAAACGAAACTGAGTCGACTTTAAATTTGAATTTTTACCTCATACTCATAAATGTATACTTTCTGCATAATAACAAAAAGCCAACAAAGCAACACAGATTATATAACGCCTCTCAAGAGTGTTTGTTTTAACTGGCGCTGAGATCTCTTCACATACAACTCTGAAGTCAGCAAGTTTGTCATCAGTGTGCAAACACCTAAAGGGTATTTTTGAAACAAAAGTCTGCACCTGTTGCCCTCTACATGCGACACAGCCCAAAATCTCAACCAGTACCAAAGGGGTCAAAAGTCCAGACAATGCAGTGCTCAATAAGAAAGAAAAGCCACTAAGCCGAGTGCAAATTTACACAAAGCACATCTTCTTCACCACTTTCCGCTCGGATAAGCAGCAAGGTACGGCATTCTATTGAATTCCCTCTTTAAATAGACTTAATCCTCCGCGCTGGCAGAGGTTCACAGAGCTCTCCTCCACTTTTAATTAGACGTACAGTGGCTGGTGATGCTGGTGCTGGAGGAGCCCAGTGTCCACATTCCTTAAGGAATATAATTAATCAGAATAGAGGAAGGCCTTTTGTACTACATCATGGTTGAGTGTGGCCTCTGCCCACGCTGTGGCAGGAAACATTGCTATCGATAGAAATCTTACTCTTATGCTCCTCCCTGCAGGGAATACTAATGGTCTTTTGTCATTACATAGATTCTTACTTCATTACTTAGAGGGTTTTTTATATATATATATATATATATATATATATATATATATATATATATATATATATATAATGTTTCTCCTCTAAAAACTTCAATTATATGAGTCATCAAACAAATACTACAGCAACCTAAAATGCAGTTAGGTGGGTGATGAATCACCACTGAAAACGAGTGTTGTCATCTAACAATCATGGTTAAGAGTGATAATTATGCTTTTAAATCACAAATGGGTCATTTCTGTTATGCAGTACTATTTGAACTCTTATGCTAATTTGAACCCTAATGCTTGCGTAATTTAAAGGGGCTTTATGTAAGAATTTTGATGTATTAATCACTTTTTTTATTGGTAATGTGTTAACAGCTTGTAACGAAACTTAAAAAAACGAGACCTTCCCTGACTTCCTAGGTTGTCTATGAAAGACTGTAGAACTGTAGAATGGTTTTTATGTGAAGGACGCGGACTTTTTTTGCTGGGAAAATCAAAAGGATGTGACGTTTACGCGCACTCCCGTTATAAGTAAAAAAAAAAAAAAAAAAAAAAAAAGACACATGAAATGAATACGGTGTTCAGGATAATGCAGAAAGAGCCATTCTGTCAATATAATATCAATAAATAATGTCAATATGTCAAGCATATTAATTAAAACTAGTCTCAGAATGTCAGATATAGTTTCAAATATACTTTATAATCAAACTATCATAACAGTGTAATTTTAATTACCTCATCAGTCGACGTGATACCGAATTGCAGAGCTTGATTAGATGCTTTTTCTGTTTTATCAACATTTACAGTATATCGCTGCAAAAGTATTTCCAACTTCTTTTTACTTATAAGCGAAGAACAAAAAAGAAAGAACTTCGACGTGTGTGGGGCCTTGAATCACGTTGAAGCACGAGCAAGGGTTGCTTGCTGCAGTTCACATAACGGCCACAGGTGTCGCTAATAACAAGGGTTTCTGAAATAAACTCACGCATGGATTATTTAAACCATTGCAAGACATTCTGAATGGGTGATATGCACGGAGCGTTCTTTAGAACTTCCGCAATAATATAAGCCAGCTCGAAAACTTCCGGTGAGATGTCATTTGCTGGTGTGTTGAGCATCAGTAGTGTGATACTTAGTTTATAATCAGAATATAGTCACTTAAATAGTCAGGCATAGCATTCATTTAGTTATTCAAACGTAAGACGTCATAAAAAATAAATGAATAAAGACGTACCTCATTGTTCCTCCTTGGCTAATTTCAATTCGACGATCAGTTTTCACACTTTTATGTGTCCTTAAAATATTATAAATATTTATTGTGCACTTTAGAAAGATTAATTGAATAAAATGTGTTTTTACAAGTGTGCTGAAATCATTGATCTTACAGCTGCTGTGATTACAAAGGGAAAGCGCGGTGTTTTTTTGAGTATTTCATACTTCACAGTGACAAAATGTATTTTTAAAACTAGTAATTTTATAATGTTTAATATTTAGTCAAAAACGTAGTGAAAAACGATTAGAGGAAATGGCTGATATATGCACAAATAAATGCTACTTTGCCGCCACCTGCTGGTTAAAGTGGTAATTATTGTCTTTTTTTTATTTTTAAATAAGTGTTTTCTATCAAATGTTGAATTTCCTACATTTTTAAACGCTCGGTATTACAGTGGGGACAGTCTCAGAAAGATGAACAAATAATGTCTGTGGTCATCACATTTTGTGTCGATGTATAGCGAGTACAGAATGAATAGCTAACAGTTCACCGGAAATGCCCGAGCTGGCTTAACAACAACGAGGAAGTAGCCGTGCAAATAGTCCATTGTTTTGTTTTGTTTTTTGTTGTTGTTGTTTTTTTAATGTTAATACTGATTTCTACGGAGCCCCTAAAGGGACGTAGTGGTAGAAACAAAATGGGATGGGAGGACTTCTTCTTTTTTTTTTTTTTTTCCTCAAATCTTTTGTGTTCCCTTGTAATATTTGCGTTCCCTCGCAAAGATATTTGCGTTCCCTTGTTGTGAGCTCGGACAAACACTTCCTCTTTAATGTCCCGCTGGCTGGCAGTAGTGTTTCAGTTAGTTCCATACGTTAATAATGCACACAAACAATGCGTGGTTCATAGAGTTTGAACTTGTTAGACTCAAATATAAAGAAATGCAGTCAGTGCTTAAGTCAAAAGCAGGCGGCGGAGAGACTAGTCTAAAGGGACCGTCTGAAAAGTGCAAAACCAAAAACCCTTTTGCTCATTTTATATTATGAAAAATACTCAATAACTTCACTGTAACACACTCTTCTGTCACCAAATTCAGTAGGCCTACATACATCACTGCTCTCCTACTGGTTGTACTGGAACACTTAGTTTGATAAAAAAAAAAAAAAAAAAGCATAACTTTTATGATTATTTATTATGAAACGAAATCAATAACTTAACTGTTATTAGTAAAAAAAAAAAAATAATAACAAATTAAATAAATTGTAATGCCATCAAATTCAGTAAGCAATTATCATGCAAAGCTGTTGTAAGTGGGCTATGTAAGCTGTGTACCATCATCATTTGTGTAAAGAAGGCCTTTATGTGCTACTTACAACAACTAAGTGTTGTAGTACCTATTACCAGTAGGAGAGCAGTGATGTATGAACTGAATTTGGTGACAGAAGAGTGTGTTACAGTGAAGATATTGAGTATTTTTCATAATATAAAATGAGCAAAAGGGTTTTGGGTTTTGCACTTTTTAGACGGTCCCTTCAGACTTGTCTCTCCGCCGCCTGCATAGAGACTAATTTATATATTATAAAGCACACTTGTGGAATATTGGGTTGTTGTAGCTCGTTTTATTGGTTACTATGATTGGAATTAGCGGCATTTGCGTTTTAACAACGTTTAGCTCACGAGTTATTGTTTCGGAAAGTTCAAACTCTATGAACCGCGCATTGTTTGTGTGCATTATTAACGTATGGAGATGACTGAAACACTACTGCCAGCCAGCGGGACATTAAAGAGGAAGTGTTTGTCCAAGCTCACAGCAGGGGAACGGTCATATCTTTGCGAGGGAAGGCAAATATATTTGCGAGGGAACGCAAAAGATTTGAAAAATAAATAAATAAAAATAAAACATTTTTTTTTTTTTTTTAAAAATCCCAATTTTTTTCCACCACCATGTCCCTTTAGGGGCTCCGTAGATTTCTGTAATTTTATGGATAAAAAATTCCAAACATTAAATATTTAAATGTGAGACTAACCAATTATATTTATATATAAATTATATATAAATACCATAAACATCACAAAATTGATCAAATCTATTTCTTATACTTATAAGAAATTATACTTATAGGCTACTCTATTTCTTATTCTTTGTGCTGTTGTTTACTAAGCAAACATAATTTCCTGGAGAATGACGTAATGAACTGGCTTTGCTTTTAAAGGAATGTTACAAAAGGGGTGAAAAGCGAAAATGAGGACACAGTTAAAACATAACATAATAATAGTAATAAAATTAAATCCCAATATCAGTTTATTGATGAGAGAATGAAATGAAGACATTTCTTAAATGCACTGCCAGTTTTTCATGATAGAAGCTGCCACAGATGGGGACTACAAAATAGCTTTCTTCCTAGTTGCCTAATAAACCTGGCATTGTATGTTACGAATAGTGTTGGTTCTTTAAAGAATTGCTTGTTCCTCTTGGATAAAAGTGTATAAATGTAATGTAAATGTAAAAGTAGTACACCAATAACAAAGATGAGGACGTGAAAACATACTGCATTGAAGGAATGACCTGGATATTGTCCTCAATGAATATTGTAATACACAGCTGTGCCCTGTGCTCTATTTCTGGCAGGGCCACAGCGAGTGGAAGAGTGTTTACTGTATTGTTCTTAGATCTTGTTATACAAGCTGCTGCACCCCAGAATACTCAATGACGTCATGCCAATTAGACGCTCCTCTGAGCTCACACAGACCCCCGGTGGTCGGACTGAGATACTGCATGTTTCAGGTGTCTTGCCTTAAAATAAGTTTATACCTAATTGCACGAGCACGTGAGTTGTGAACATAATTTCTTGTCTCTTGCAGGCAAGCTCTGAATCAATCATTTAATATAACCGCACTTAATTTATTACAGCGATGTACTGTGACAGACACACTAGGCTATTATTTATGTGTGGGGTGCAAAATCAGCTGCTGTGCACCTGTGTCCCCAAATCATGGGGTGTTGAGCAAAACACAAAAATGCAAATTAGCCTTTTGTTTACCCAAAGATGAGTTAATTTGGCGAGACGCTCATTACATGTCTTTCTGGCCAGTGTGGGCTTTGGAGCGAGCCGGATCCAGGACAGCTCAGCGCATCTGCCTCCGAGCCAAGAGCCTGTCGAATAATGACCCTCAACCATTGCAGCCTTTCAAGGCCACAGCAGGAGGAGCATAAAAGATCTGCAGGCTCCGAGCAAATTTACTGACATCTGAGCTGGAGCCTTTTAGTTCACACAAGATACACAATCCTGAGTCTCATTCTAGTTGCATTGGATGGTACTGTAGGTCTTTATATCTAAACCACCGGTGCAGTTATTGTCTCCAAATCAGCCTACTTATATTGTTTTACATCATAATATTCATGATAGAGTACAATCAGAGGAGAATGCACCATATTTTCTACTTCTACTAACCCCCGTCCCTCAAAAAAAAAAAAACATAGTTAACTGTAAAGTATCAGGTTAACAATTCATGTACAAATCTTATGAAAGAAGTTCAATTAATAACATTAAAGCAGACCTATTATGCCCCTTTTCACAAGATGTAATATAAGTCTCTGGTGTCCCCAGAATGTGTCTGTGAAGTTTCAGCTCAAAATACCCCACAGATCATTTATTATAGCTTGTCAAATTTGCCCCTATTTGGGTGTGAGCAAAAATGGGCCAATTTTGAGTGTGTCCCTTTAAATGCAAATAAGCTGCTGCTCCCAGCCCCTTTTCCAGAAGAGGGCAGAGCTTTAACAGTTTGCACTTTAGTTGCTTAACAACAACAAAGCTGGAGAATCTCACGCAGCCAAAAGGTATGGGTATGGGGTATGGGTTTGGTGTTCTCCCGCATTAGAAATCGTATTCCGGGGGGGGGGGGGGGGGGGGGGGATGGGAACGTGGGGGCACCGCAATGCGACCGCAAAGGGCACTTTCACTTTCGCGATCAAAGGGGCAGGGGCTCAAGCCCCCCTGGCCCCCACTGTGCACGCCATTGCTCTTCTCTAATGCAGCCCAACATGGCCTCATCCCCTTTGTTGTGTGTTCCCGGGGACAAGGTTTATGTAAATTTTTGGGTTAGTGATGTCACCAACCCTTGAAGAAGCTTTTTTTTATTATTTTTTTTATTTTTTTATTAAATAACCTGCAATAATAAATACTGCAACAAATGTATTGCTCATAGTGCATTAACTAACAATAACTAATGGGACCTTATTGTAAACCACAACTAATAGTACTCCTTAAAGTGGATCTCAATTTTTTAATATCATTCAAACTGAAGAAAAAACATGCCAATCGACTTCACAATCTCTCTGGCCCGCAGGTGCGCGCATGGCATGCTCTCAAAGAACAAAGAGCCCATGTGCACCCACGACCCTCCGTTAATGACACACGTGTAATCTGATCGCGTCACGTAATCCTGAACACATACAAACTGCAGCTCCCCTCGCTGCACTGTAAAGCCTCGGCAGTGCACACAAAGCCCAGTATCTCACACTAAAGAAAGAAGCTACTGTGACTGTGAGATGTCACTGAGGCAAGGGAGGAAATCCCATGGAATAATGTATCATCTGTGAATAGACTGCAGTGGTCATTTTCCCTTCATATTTTGCCAGAGGAGCATTTGATATAGTTGAACAAGAGCTGAATCTAACGAGACCTAAAATTATGCAACTATGCAGCATTTTTTGTCTAGATTTGATCCTGTTAGCCTAATTCAAAAAACATAAAAAGACAGATTCTATTCTTTACTTCTTTACATATCTTTTTTTAATTTACAAATTAAAACTCCTTTTGGATGGTGTAACTGCCTAAAGACTGTAAAAAGTCTCATTAAAATGCAATTTTTTTCTATACTCCATTATATATATATATATTATTATTTTTTTCAAAACTTAGCAGTGACGTGAGTTTCTTTTAAAATATTATTAATATTTTAAAAGATTATATCTGCCAAATGAAAGTCAGTGTGGCATAATCAGTATACAGGGAGCCATTTTGTTGTCATGTGACAAGAAAACCATAAAACAGAGAGGACCCCTTTAGACCCCGGCCCCACCACTGTTTCACTGTTCAATAAAAGTATTTAGTACTCTTTTCTTTTCTTTTTTTTTTTTACACATTTTTAGAGCTATTAGATCAAAACCAGCAAGAGTACAAAGATTACTTTATAGACTACTTTTCTTTGTAAACAAATGTGTTTTGATTTTTAAAATATATATATATATATATATATCATCTTCGATATGAGTAGCCTATGTGCCGCTGACCCTTCAATTAAGAAGGAAAGAAAAAACGCGTGACATAAATAGAGTTATATCTCTCTAACAAGCCCTTCTTGGGCTATTTTGCCATCACAAAGCAGTGCCTGGTGTCATTCCACTGCAGTGAACAGTCACTGGCCATGCAGGAAGAAAACACGCTGTGGATCTGCTGCTCTGAAACTTGGTTTGAAAAAGAGCCCCGCCCTCCTCCTGCCTCTCTTGGAGCTTTATAACCAGATGCCTGTTCCTCAGACGCACATACCCAAGAAACGCACTGGACTTGAGCACACTTACGATCCCACGAATCGTGACGGAATATACGCGTATCGCATTTGTTTTACTCCGAGAGAAGCATCTTGTCTGAGCGAAGAAACATGGATTTTTTGAACCACAACTACTTGAGCGCGCGCACGCCCTACGATTACACCTTCAATTTTTGGAATGACTATCTCGGCCTCTCCACGCTGGTCACCAAGAACAACAAGCACAGCGTCCCCCAGAGTCCCAACTCCATCACGGAGTCCCTGAAAGCCACTCTGGGCTTGGACGACAGCCCTCCGTGCCCGTGCGTAATCGCGGCCGGCGGCGAAGGCGACAGCGGTGGACACCTGGACTCCTGCTGCTGCCCCCCGCCCGCCTCCATCTCAATCCTGGACCTGAAAGAGCGCTTCTCCATCCTGAGCCCCTTCCAGAACCAGGGCACGGGGGGGCTGCTGTCCTCCTCCCAGGAGCGGGAGATGGGCATCGGAGGGGGCTTCGCGGGATTTGATCTGTTCGGCGTGGAGAGGAAGATGAGGAAACCAGCCGCGCGCAATAAGCAGGAGCCCAAGATCTGCGTCTTCTGTCGGAATAACGGCGCGCCGGAGGAGGTGTACGGCTCGCACGTCCTGAAAACCCCGGACGGGAGGGTGGTGTGCCCGATCCTGCGGGCGTACACATGCCCCCTATGCAGTGCCAACGGGGACAACGCGCATACAATAAAATACTGCCCCCTCTCCAAAGACCAGCCTGCCCAGAGAGTGCTGAAGGGAGGCAGAGCTGTGGGTGGTAAGCGAGTGAAAATCTTCTAAAAAAAAAGACCCCTATAGACTTACATGTATTGCACTGAACATTTTCTTTCAGATGACTGTTCTGATTGACTGGCTTTTCGAGTCTTAACTACTAGGCAAACAAATAAGATGATATCAATGTTTTTGTTAAACGAAAAAAAAAATCTCTTATATTTTTATAGATACTTTATTTCCATAGTTTATTGCATACTTTATTCATAAAAAGCTATTTTTTTCCTTTTCACGCATAGGTTTTAGATGTTTATTCACGATTCATAGTCACATTTTGTGTGAAATAAGATGTTATTTTTGTTTAAAATGGGAAACGTGAATGTTGGCACCAGAGGAGTTGCTCTTCTGTTCAACTCAAGTATTTTCTTTACTGTAAGCTAAGCTTGCACCTCGTTTTTGTCTTTAAACCAAAGTTTAGTTTGCCATTAAGCGATTTTAAAGAATGTTCCACATGTCTTCATTTATGAACTTTAGTCCCATTCCGCTCTCTCCTGAAAGTCCACTTCACAATTTCCTGACATTTGCGAGCACGGACGCGCAGAGCAACACAATAGAGGCTCTGTTGCGCGTTCATGTTCTCGGCATAACTTCATAATCGGCCAAATTATTTCCAACCCCACTGACAGAGGCGGGCATTTTACATTGCAGAGTCTATGTTACACGTGTTACCATATTAATAACGTGAAGTGAATTTCCTGCATCTTCAGAAAGCACTGTTGCTCATTAGTAAACATGAACGCTGTAATGTAAAGTGTGACCGCAGGCTATTCTTCTGTATGAGGTGCCCTTTCAATGTTTACACCCCGAGGAAGGGGAACACACACTGGAGGAAAATTAAAAAAAAAAAAAAAAAAAAAAATTCCTATGGGTGCCTCTCTTCAGCTCGATACAAAGTACACCTTTCTCCAAAACATCCTGGGAGAGCAAAGGGGAAAGGGAGAGGTTTATGAAAAACAAACCAACAATGCATCAGTTCTCCAAGGTCCACGGTGGAATAAAGCACGTATGAATGTTCTTAATAAAAAGCTTTTTTGTAAAAACAATGTATTTGCCCCTTTTTGCATTATATGTACAAGAATAAACCCCCAAAAAACAAGACCGAAAAAAGGATGCAAACATGAATGTACAATTTGACACTTGCAGGACTGCACATTTCTGACAGTTATGTTTACCAAAGGAATTCAATTTTAATGAAGTAAGGAACATAGATTTGCTGTATTGTAAATAAGTACCGAAAAAATGGAAAATAATTAAGTGATGTCTATTCAGTATTTTACCTTTTAAAAGTGACTTCAGAGGGAACTACCTCACCAAGGTTTTGTACTTACATGTAAAATGTCAACAGCAGTTTATTAATATAGTGTACCATTTATAACAAGGGTTTATAATAGTATTTTTGATCTTTGTATAACATAATTGTATTTTATTTTCAGTGTATTCTACGGACGAAAGTGAAATCCCAATAAGCTCTAAGCATTGTTTGCTAATAGGTGACAGCTGTACATAATATTAATAATCATGATGATGACATCATGCATTTTAAGTTGTTGTTCAATGTGACGTTCTTGGTTCGTGAGAGAGAGACTGAGAATCAAATGTTGAAGACATCGACCAATTTGCCACTTTTAACTGAGGTTTGTAATTAAATTAAAAGAGTTAAAAAAAATAAAAAAAAAGAAACACTGTTGAATTTTCTTATTTATATTTTGTCACAATTTCCCTGTATGCTGCTGTGCAGAAATTAAAGAGATGAATTCACTAGATAAATAAACAGCTTATGAAACGGTTTAACTGGTGCTTTCATGTTGTCATCCCTGCGGATTGTGTTTAGCAGGCCCGTGTGAGCCTGTCGTTTTCACAATAAGGGTCTTTGTGAATCCCACCTCATTCCCATCAGCACTCAAGGCCTCTCTTCACCTACACAGGCCTTTCCTCTCTTCATAAATGTTGCAAAACAGAAACAAAGAGAAGGAGAACAAAAGAGAAGCTTCTCTGATCATTTAAAAAAAAAAAAAAAAAAAAAACATGAAATGAGAACTGAAGCATCTAGTGTACTCCTAAAGACTTTTAAAAACTGAAGGGACTTTACAACACTAGGTATCATACACTTGCTGACTTGGTTGCAGAAAGAAAAATGGGCATCATACACTAAACAACTGAAGATTGCACACTTACAGGATTTCAGGTCATTACAAACACAACAAACTCTCACATAAACATGTGCCTTGTTGCTAGGAGACACATTACAAATGAAAACATTGCGTTCTAAATTCGGCTCCCAAGTTAAATAATGAACTTATACACTTCGTACTTATGCACTATGTACTCATCCATGTAGTATATTAATGTTATAAAGTTACTTTGTCATTCAACATGACAGTTGAGTGCATAATGTGTCCAACATTTCACGCTTCATTTTTTCCGTTTATTTAGTGCATCATCCAGGTATTTAAAGTGCACTTTTTCTTTTTGGACTTTTCTGTGTGAAGTCATTCCTCGCACTATTTATACTTAAAAATGTCATAGAATAGTGCATAAGTACGTGGATTTGATACCTAAAATATTAAATGTGTTTGATATCCTCAGACTGGATGGAATCATAGTTTGAATCTAAAAAATCTGGCCAAAAAAATAAAAACAATATACAATTTACTGTTTTTATTTTCCACCAAAACAGACCAAAAATGTTGATGACTCATGTTGCACTACACAGATTTTTGTCCAATCAGGTGCTCTCTTGAATGACACCTGCAACTGACTAACAATATAAAGCAAAATTTTCAATATTGCTTAATCTAACTTCCTGTTTCAAAAGGAAATACATCCTTACAGGACAGAAAAACAGATGCAAATGCTGATGGTGACGTCTCTAATGGTAAAATCACAAAAGCACCTGAGTCACATCACCCGTCATCACGCAACCTCCGGTCCTGTCAGAGAGGGGCATCCGTGAGAAGACAGAGGGCATCTCTCTCCAGTCAACAGGCCCGTCCACATCTTTCCTTCCATCCCCTCAACCTTTTTTTCCCTTTCTCATCTCATTCAGAGACACACACAGCTGAGACACTTCATTAAAAATGGATAAATACAAAGTGCAATAGGGATTTATATTACTGCAGACAGTTGCAGAGAAGCCCGGTGGGTATCACACACACACACACACACACACACGTCTGGATAACAGCTTTTATTCCCCTGTTACTGCAGCCCATTTTCAATGCAGCAGGAGGATTTTCATAATTAAGTTAGTTCCACCATTTATACTGAGAGTCTCATATGATTTTAGCCAGAACAATGGAGAAGGAAAGATGGTTTTTATTACAACAGAGCTTTGAACTCGTTCCCCTCTGATTTCTCTTCTAGACATTTATGGATTAATGGAAGATTTTGCACTCATGTAATATTTTTAATCTACTGCGTGTGTTTTCGAGACTTAAGACCACATACCGATCCTCTCGTGATAAATTTTTTTTTAAAGTTCTCTAATCTAGCTGCATGTTTCATTCATCCTTTATATATATATATATATATATATATATATATATATATATATATATACTGTATATATAAAGAATGAATGAAACAAATATAAATATATATATATATATATATATATATATATATATATATACATACATGCATACAGTGTTGGGGGTGACGAATTACTAATGCAAGTTACATAATCAGATAACTTTTTCAAGTAACTAGTAAAGTAACTAGTAATGTAACGCATTACTTTTAAAACAAACAGCCCAGCCCAGATGAGAAAAAGTAATGTAACGGATTACTTTCTGTAAGAAGTAACTAAGTATACAATTAGTTACTTTTTTTAGGGAGTAACGGAATATTGTAATGCATTATTTTTAAAAGTAACTTTCTCCAACACTATATAAGTCTTGTTCATCTTTACAAAACCTCTTTACTCTTTTAGCTTCTCAAAACATGCATGTGGCCCCAAATATTATTTGGACACATTTACTGTAACTTATGCTTAAAAAGTATGAATTTCATTGCATCAAATAACAAAATATCAGTTTGTCATTTATAAACAAGCAATATATTTATTATTTACAAGCAATATATTTAAAGTCACAATGAAATGGAATTTGAGGATTTGGTTCTATTCATTGGTTGTTGATTGGATGAACACGGATCTAAATGCGAGCTTGCAGGCGACTGAAAGAAAAGGGTTTAAGCAGACTAAATGATTAGAGATGTACTGCATACCTCAAGAGAAAAGTCTGCCATTTCACTGGAAGGAATTTTGATTAAAAGTTACAAGGTAAAAAATACTCACTACAAATGAAACATACATGGATGAATCATTCACAATAAGATGAATAACATGCATTTAGAAAATAGATTTCATATCCATTTTAACAAAAAGTGTTTGTTAACTAAAAAAAACTGTTTAAAGCAAGTCAAGGGAACTGGTTTGTTTCATACACTAAAAAAAAAATCCTGTTGACACCAGTTGGTTAACTGTAATTGCAAAAATGGCTAAAGTTAAATTTGTTCTGAGAATGCCTTGGAACCATGTTGCTTTTGAAGCCATTGTAACTTAGATTCTGTATTTCAGAATGCAAAGTAGCCTAACAGATGGGATGATATCTATCACAGACAGGACCCTTAACCCTCAGTAGAGTAAAAAGGAAGTGAGGTGACTCTATTCACAAGGAACAACTTTGAAAAAGTGAGGTGTATTTCACACAAAAACTTACTTTGATTTGGACCTCCTAACCCGGTGAAAGTGCAAACGGTTGTACATGGTAATCAGGGGTGCGACCTCCGTGCTAACGGGTCTGTCTGCATGGTATCCGGCCCTGTTTGAGTGTTCCGGGCTCTCTTAGACTTGGCTGCGTGCCAGCCAGATGCACTCTGCCCCTGTACTGCACTGCTGTCTCCCGTCAAACGGAAACTTCCAGGGCTTTTTAACAGAATGGAAACATATGCTGTGATCACATGATCGTGCATGCTTCTGAGGCCTACAGTGGCTGCGGCTGAATGTTTTGGATCAGATTCGAAATCTCGCTCCAAGAATTTGTTGGGTGGTTGTGCTTGGTTTTAAAGCTCGGTTCGAGGGCACAGGGGTTAACTAGACTTCCTCTGCATTTCACTGAGATGAAAGCACATAGCTGTCATAACCTATTCCAGCAGCCACTGAGTTGACGTGTTTTGCTATATGGTATAACACAATAACAGGAATTCTTCTTCAGGAGGAAAGGTCTCTGCGGTCTTTAAGTCAGAATGCTTTAACTCGAAGTCTTAAGTAACTAAAATGAGTTTTCCTCTCAGTGGCCACCAAATGATTTCCCATGAGTCTAAGTTTCACTCTGTGGTCGCAAATACACAACAAATGAGCTGACCCGTGATCCGGGGAGCCAAAGCATAGAGTATCTATTGTGAGAAACATTTCTTCTGCAACTTTCAAAATCATTCTATGTTGTGTCGTAGTTTTTCTAAAACGTTGGCAACACACAGCAAAGACGTGATTACTTCTAGAAGGTAATCTAACTAACTAGTCAAGCAGATTAAGAGTACGTTTACACGACAATGATGCACCAAAAAACGAAAAAATTGTTTTCCTATGCATTTTTCGCATACAGACGATAACGTTGTCAAAATGATTTCCCTTCACATGGATCTGCATCTTCACACTGTATTCTGCTGCCAGGCCAGTAGTTGGCGACATCAGTTTGTTAAGAAACACTACACGCCTATAGACTGAACAGGTAACGCGCATGACATCACCACTTTCACAAAATCATGTTTTTGTAGTTTACACGGAAATCGATAATGGTATCGTTTTCAAAAACTTGCACTTTAATCCCTGTTTTAAAGAGTTTGTGTTTTCAGGTCCCCAAAACGCTGTTGTTGTGTAAATGAACAACCAAAAGGCATTAAAAGTTTTCAGTTTTTAGTTGAAAATTATGTCATGATGTAAACATACTGTGGTGATTTGCATTCACTGTTTCTCAGTGTTGGGGGTAATGCATTACAAGTAACGCAAGTTATGTAATCAGATTACTTTTTTCAAGTAACTAGTAAAGTAATGCATTACTTTTAAATTTACAAGAAAACATCCGAGTTACTTTTTCAAATAAGTAACGCAAGTTACTTTGTTTTCCCATTTATTGACTGACAGCTCTCCTGTCCCCATGTTGAGAGATATCGGGAGTGCGTAAGTGCAGTGGCGTTGTGTGCGCTGTGTAAACATGATGGTTATTGTAGTTCTAGACTAAATGTGAACATACACTTGCACAAAAACAGATTCAGTATTCTTCAAAATCAATAAAAACAGTGAAATGCAAACTCTGAATATTATGCAAAATAATTAAATGTTAAATAACACAAATATACTTATGTGTATATATATATATATATATATATATATATATATATATGTGTGTGTGTGTGTGTGTGTTATTAAAATACAAACAAGCAAGCCCAGCCCAGATGAGTAAAAATAACTTTACAATTAGTTACTTTTTTAGGGAGTAAAGCAATATTGTAATGCATTACTTTTAAAAGTAACTTTCCCCAACAGTGTTGCACGGCTCATCCTCTTGCAATGATCAGGGGATCATGTGACCTCATCAACAGTCAGTCTTGTGGTCACTTGCTCTTTAATTCAGAGGGTTGCCTGCTGGCTGATGAGGTGAAGGCATAACCCAAGAAAGAAAACAAAGTAGAAAACAAACACCATCTTTGGGCTTTATATGTAGTGTCTAAGTTATAGTAATACACTTGCAAAAAGACATATGCTTGTTTTTAACATTATAATACACTTTGTATTTGTTATTCTAAGATAAAGTTTTTTTTTTTCAAAAAGAGGATACATTGTAAGATATGAAGTCACAATTGTAAGAAATTAGATCAGAAACAGGCTTCCACAGACATGCATATACATGTACACGTATGACATGTTCAAACATAATCTTACATCCAGTGGACCCAAACTGTTTTTGGACACAAAAGTCACACTTACAAATAAATATGAATGTAATTGCATTAGATAAAAAAAAAAAAAAAAAAAAAAAAAAATGAAAGCCAAATGGCGCTGACTTAGAAGTAGAAGTATATAGCAAAAAGATGTCTGAATGTGCTGCAGCAGCACTGAAAATCATAACAGTCATTAAAATACAAGTCCTTTAAAGATTTGAAAGAATAGTCTTTGATGTTAGAACAAACATTGTTTATTAAGATCTTGAATAGTTCAGTTCATAAATGATTCACACAAACTTGCAAAGTTACTAAAACAAACAAAACAAAGCTGTATTTCTTTTCAGAATTCTATTGCTCCTGTAGCTCAAACAGCATGTGCTAGCAACAGCAGGGTCATGGGTTTGATTCCCAGGGAATGCATGAATTGACAGAGCATACATCTTGAATGCAATGTAAGTTATTTTGGCTAAAAATGTCTGCAAAATGTATATTAACATTGAGACTACGTACACTACTGTTCAAAAAGTTTGGGATTGGTTAGATTTTTTTAATGTTTTGGAAGTTTTTTTCTGCTCACCTGCATTTATTTGATCAAACATACAGTTATAACAGTAACACTGTGAAATATTATTACAATTTAAAATAACTTTTCTATTTTAATATATATTTTAAAATGTAATTTATTCCTGATGGCAAAGCTGAATTTTCAGTCTTTACTGACTTATCTTCACTGTCATTGTTGACTCAACAGTTCCTGGAATGTATACATTCAATGCAATGTAAGTCGCTTTGCAATAAATGTATATTTTTTCGATAAAAGCGTCTGCCAAATGCATAAATATAAATGAAATGTAGTGTATAGTATAGTATAAACAAATATTCAAGTAATTTTCTATACTATATTTGAAAACATTCTGAGTAATAAAATGAATAAGTCACTAGTAACTACGGAAGCCCTAAACGGCCGTGGATTGTTTTTTTTGTTTTTTTTCTCTATCTTGTTTTCGCGTGATCACGACTTAAATTTTCTCGTCATCTCGAGATAACAAAACTTGTTTTCTTGATATCACGACTTAAATTTTCTCGTCATCTCGACATAAAAGTTCTCTTTGGATCGACGGGTAAATCATGCGCTCTTATATCTTGTGGATATTTCGGCAAAATGTTTACTTCGCTTAATAATAAAGTTTAAAATAAATAACTACATATACGCTAATCAATCACTGTTCAATAAATGTTTATTTGTGTAATTAACATGTTTAATAATCAACAGAGCATTCAAGTGCAGACGGAGTGCCTTCAGAAAGATGCTAGATTATTCTATAATTCTAAAAACTTTTAAACCCACTTTATTTTCCTCATTCGTTATTTTTATTCGTCGTGTAGGATAGGCTATGTGCGTTAAACTGTCTTCCTCCTAGCTCTTCCATTAAAAAGAGGTGCAATACTCCAGACAAAACAAAACTTTAATCCAGTTGATATCGGCTAAAACAATCTTGGGATGCTGTTTGAGAAGAGTGTTTATGTGTATGTGTGGTTTCCCACAAAGAAATGTAGAAAATACAATAGGTTACACACTATCACTGAATTAAATGACAGGCTATAAATCATATTTCTTATCAATATACATTGAGTGACATAGTGAGGTAAACGAACACTGAAACTGCGATGATTAAAATGGCGTCTTAAAGATATACAATAAGGTGCAACCAGAATGTACTATGTGACATCAAAATTAGTTTTAATAAGCAATAAGTTTAGAATCCTAACGCTATACGGTCGTGAAACTATAATGAGTATTACATCTAGCAGCCAGACCGCAACGATAACAGATACACTTTCAAGCAAAATAATCATATTTAAGCATTTAATAGGTAAGTTAATTACTTAACACACAATATTGCACAACATAAAGCGATCACGAAAACTCTCTCTGGCCGAAACTCGTACCATCTGGCCCAATATGAACTAATACAGTAAAGTGGATATTTACCGCACCCCATCAGTTATATTGGGTAATATACTGCCACCTGTTGGCACATTTGTGTAATTTAGAGCAGAGATTAAGTCGTGATCACGAGAAAACAACTTTTGTTATCTCGAGATCACGAGAAAATAAGATAGAAAAAATAAATAAATATGTCCGTTTAGGGCTTCCGTAGATAACTAACTAATCTACAGTAACTAATCTAATCTGGCAGTAAGACTGTGAGCTGTCGTACTCTACTAGTCCTGCAGGGGGCGAACTGCGGCTCTTTGAATATTAGCACGTTGGCAAGTAAAAATCCTTTTGGGATTGTAGGGAAAAGGACAAATATGTAGTTAATTTATAATTTCAGTTTTAGGCAGTCAATAAAGGGTAATCAAGGGAATAGATGGGATGGATTTGGAGATCAGAAGCTTGTGCCTGTGTGTGTGCACCGTAGTAAACTCTTCCCACTTTATGTAGGCCTAGCTTTGCTTTTGATTCCAATCAGCTGTGGCCTGCCATCACCATAAGATCAGAGGAATCAGTGGTAAATACATATTTCTGCTTTGATGTTTGGCTACAAAGAGGCCTGAATCAAACACGTTGTTCCAGCGTTGTTCAGATGCTTTCCAGGTTCATTATCAAACAGAAAGACTAAATATCACACTACCGTCCGTCAGACACACTAATGACACTTGGCAGGGCTGGAATGACTGTGTCTCTATGATTGTCTGGTTTCTATACACTTTATGGTTTGGGTCCCTTCTGCAAATGCTTGATTTATTATCCAGCAGGCAAAAATCATAAGTCTGACCACTAGAAAAAGTAATAACAGTTCTTCTAAAAAAGCCACAGCTACTTTGAGTTCATGTCTATAGCACAAACAGTTACAATCCTGTAATACTCATGGTTAGGAGACTGTTCAAATCACTAACCCTAAGTTGTATGTATGTATGTACAACCGTAGTGCTTAGAAATATTACATTAGAAAATATCACTATTTACAATATATAACTGAATTAAAGGCACACTATGTAAATGTTTGCCGCTAGAGGTCGCTTATTAAAAAAAAAGGCGTAGCTTGATGATGCCTTGATTTCGCGGAACCATGGGATGTGTTGCCTTCACGTCTAGAGTCAGAATGGGACAATAGCTTGGGAATGGGAAATCATGTACATGAATGAGATTATTAACATTACTGTAGTATGAAGCAGTGCAGGGCCGAGTGCTGTGCGAGCAGAAATGAAGCCGCTGGAGCGATTGCTAATGAGAGACGAGCGTGACACAGGGCTTGAGAGCAGTGGAACTTTTATTATGCCTCAGTCGCCGCTTCCGCTTCTTCCGGTCAGGCGTATGTGGGGTAACGCAGCACTGTTTATCGTATTTGATACATTTTTGTGTTGAAAGTTGTTATAGTGCTACTCTGCGTTCGCTCGGCGGCTACTATGAGACACTTAATGCACACTGCAGTAAGCTAGATCAGTATTAGGCATGGTAAAACATGGTACTCGTGGTAAATCAAAAAACCGAGATTTAAACAATAAGACTTACTGTGTTGAGCTTTATAACAATGATTATTTTTCTGTCGATGAATGTATCCATCCAAACAGTTGCTCACCTCTCTAATAAAACACGTAATATATCAAAGAGTCTTTGGTGTTTCCATGGTTTCTACAAAATAAAACCGGAAATCGAGGGTAACACAGGTGTGATGTCATTGATAGGTGATGCACGGACACGGTCCGTGTCCTGGTTAAATTTGTTTATTTCTCTGGATTTAAACATTGTTGGAAACATTTGGGATAATGTACGTACACAAGTCAACAAAATATATAACACTGTCCTAGTGGTTTTTGGATATCCAAAAATCTTACATATTGTGCCTTAAGGTCAGATGTCTCTTAAGTCATAACTTGTGCTAATGTAGAGCTCAAGTCAAATTTTTGGTTCTCTCTCACTGTGCTGCTTAAAGCAAATGTTCGGGTTCAGTTAAGCTCAGTCAGCTTCATTTGTAGCATAATGTTGATTACCACAAATATTAATTCCCTCTTCCCCCAAAAATCTGAGTTAAAGTGAGGCACTTACAATAGAAGTGAATGCATGGGGTCAATTCGTAAACGTTAAAATACTCACTGCTTCAATAGAACAGCCGTAAGACACACACAAAAAAAAATGTGTTAAAATTATTTTAGTGTGAAAAAAGTCACTTACTAACCTTTTCTGTGTAGAATTGCAACCCACTACTGCCATGACAATAAAATAATAATAATTTAAAAAAACATCACTAAAATTAACAAAAACTTTACAACACAGATTATAATAAAAGGAATTGTAATTGCTTTTATAAAAACTTCACATTTCTGCTTTTGGGCCCCAACTGAATTCCGCAGCAAAAATATTTTTTTAATAATAAAAACCATATTATTATTATTACCATTTTTCTTTTTTTCTTTTTTTTTTTAAGAAAACGAGGGCCAAGGTGAAATTATTTCTTGTGGTAATCAAACTGTATTTAACCTTGTAACTTATACTTATTCACTACAATTTTATTCCAGGATATTCCTTTAAATAGAATTTGGGGTTCTTTTGCTTGACTGTGTTTTATTTTGGTCATTGGGTTCTGGAATGTTCCCAGTGAGCGAACGAGAGCAATGATCCCATGTGGTTGTGGTTTGGGCTCTGTGTTGATCGCTGAGCGTTGGGGATGCAGGATGGAGGAAATTACCACAGCTTCCTGCAATATGGTGCCACCAGGTACACTGAACACACACACACACACACACACACACACACACACACACACGCACGCGGTAATAAACATAGTTTATGTGTAAGTTAAATGAAGTCTCTTCAAGTACAGCACACAAACCACACACACACACACACACACAAACACACACACACACACACACACACACACACACACACACACACACACACACACACACATCCAGCATAACTGTACAGAACTGCCTCGAACACACACTTCCCACATAATTGTACCCTGTGCTTGCTGCATGAGGACAACTGATACTAACTTATATAATAATAATAATAATAATAATAAATGTATTTCTTACTGTGCCTTCAGTGAAACTAACACACTTTTCTAGTATGTGTAAAGGTATGGTAATTGGTTGTAAAAGCTATTGTTCTACTTTGGTACTTTGTGATGGTTAAAAAAAAAAAAAAAAATGCATGAATAATTTTGCATTAATGCTTTTAGCGGACACTTTCTTACCAAAGCCATTACAATAAAAAGCACAAATCATGTTAACAGAAACAACAGAAAGCTGAGAATACACAAATAAATCCTAATAAGACAAGCCTTAAATGACAACGAGGAGTCTATTACATCCTCAAATTCCTTGCGTCAAACTATTAACCATAAAATATCTCACAAAATAAATATGCAGCCAGTTGTTTAGCCTCAATTGTTTATTGAGAACTGCATCTGAATTCACTGGATTTAAAGATAGAGCTCTCCTGCCCTCTAGTGTTACTTATGAGGTACAGTGAAGACCACTGATAATCTGTGATTTAAAATCCCATATAAACATGGCAGTAAAAAGTTTCGGGATTTCGAGAAATACAAAATAAAGAAAAGTCATTGCGTGAAATTCAGCACTAGGTCGCAAAACAAATTTATTACATTCATCATCATATTATTATTTATTTATTTTAATGCAGAGTCAGACGTTCGTGCGTCCACTGAAACACAATATGCCATTTGAAACATTTACAAATGATACTAGACAACACATTTTGCACACAAAGTTCATGCCAGCTCTAGTGCTATCATTATCGCACCAAATACAGATAAATAACTCATACAAATAAATAAGACATTCTAAAATGTTCAGATATAAACTCAAATAAACTTCACTCAAACTGTTACAATGACAATAAAATTTACAATTATTTGTATTTGTTGTGTGTGTGTTGCAAAGAAGTGTTTTATAGCATTATAGTGAACTGTACGGCAACACAAGTAACAGTAGATGTCGCTGTTGCGCAAGTCATAGTAAAGGGTCTAAAGGGTCATAGTAAAACTGAAACACTTCTTCGTTGGATTAACAGTCCTAGATTAACCCGTTTAATCCCACCGGTCACAATTGTGACCACAATTTTTCATTACATATTTTGGTGTTGTATTAAAAAGCAACTCTTATTATGAAGCACGTGTTCATTTATAATGCAAATTTAAGATGTCTGCATGAGTTCTGGGCAGGTCTAACATTATTGGGTAGTTTAGTCATGTGACCACACACATTTATTTCCTGGTACTGCCATCTTAACACAATGATGACATTAAAGCTCAGAAATGACAGTTAAGTTTTCTTTTTGAATAGCTCATACATTTTTTGCACACATTATCAAGAAATGGTTATCTATACACACATATTGAAATTATATTAATACATGGTTTCTTCTGTTGTCAGGCTGCAGATAAATGAAGACAGTCACAATTGTGACCGGTGGTATAACACAGGGAGTCTATGTCCCCTATATGTTATTCTTATAAACTCTCTTTCAGACTGACCGCAAGTCAAGTTTTGGATTTACTTGATCCTTGGTGACCTTGGTGTCTGTCTGTCCTTATTTATTGTGTTATTTATTTCAGTTTATAATGATTTGTAATAATTACCTTTTTTAATTTCCTATAATTTATGTCATTTTGTCATCATTTTATGGATTATTTGTACAGTACTGCTGCATAAAAATGCTATTTTGTCATTTTTTAAACTGAGCCAGACAATGTTTCTTTATTAATGGAATAAAACACCAATTTCATCTATTTAACCCAATCTTTAAACTAATTGCTGGAGGTTTGTCATTTTGTAAACACATTAACACCATAGACTCCCTGTGTTCTACTACCAGTCACTTTTGTGACCGGACATAAAACGGTCTTCGTGGACTTTTCAATTTTTTTTATATAATTGACATTGATTGTTTAATATCAATGTAATACCAATACCATACAAATTCATATATGTCATCTCTGGGGAAAAAAAAAAATGGGATTAAACGGGTTAATTAATTTGGGATAATTTAAGTCCATCGAAATCCTACAACTAAAAACATACTGGAAAGTGTCTTCAGCGTCATGCACCTGTCGAGACACGCAGGTAACGTTAAGCGAAGTAACCTACAGTTAACCTCATCTGAATATATTCATTCTAGAGGTGTGGTCAGTCTAACTCAAGTGAAAAACATGGGTAAACCAATAATACTTACCCCCCAATATAGAGTTAAAACATTTTAAGGGCACTCTTATGCTGATGGTTTTACTAGTTTCGCTATCCATGGCAACGCCGAATTAACATCTCGCGATAACCTGACGTCAGACACCTGCGCTTATTCTGAGAATAGGCTTGTTTGAGAAGCGCCCTGCCTCGTCTGAAATGTAGGTGAGAGTAGGCGGCTGCAGTGAGGGGAGGAGTGAAAAAATTGCAGGCAAGACGGACAGTTCTCTGTTCTCGTAGTGGATCAGACACCTACGAGATCAAAGGAGGATATCGCGGGATTCACACTCACGCTTTGTTGCTGATAAACTCTGGCTGTAATTTAAGTTCTGTTGCTTTTATATGACAATAAACATAATGAACAAGACACCCAAAGTACTTGTTATTTATTTCCATTCGAAAGATATGTGTATCAATCATTTTTACTTTAACATGTACAGACATGTTTATGTATAGCCTAGGCTATATTTTTATAAAAATGACAACAATCACATAACCCACCGCAGAGACTGATATCATGTTTTTATGTGTATAAATTATGTGTGAATATTCCCAGAGTTTTAAAATCAAACATTTTAAAAAGATCAATACATCACGGTTGTTTAAACCAATGAGCATTAAGCTGTGTGGTCAGCAAGTCGTTTCCCATCGTGCTTTTGGTTAGCGCAGTCGGTGGAGAGCAACTGCGCCCGACTGCAGAATCCGACACGTCTGCCTTGCCCTCGCGAGAGATTTTTGACATTCGTCAGCATGACATCAGAGCAAGGTCGCCCATGCTCGGACACATTTCTAACCGGCATGCATCACCGGTGATCGGTTCTGCGCAGATTTTGCTCATCTCAAACAAGCCTAATGTGAAAAGTGTTGTTGAGTTAATGTAACTACATACTTAAAAATCGAGTATATTCCCAAATCATCGAGTGAATCGTAAAAACTGGGTTAATTTATTCTGAGGCGAAGATGACGTCATTAACCAACCAAACGCTGAAAACACTGTGATAACAATCTACTGTAACTTTCATAGAGTAGCCTACCATCATCTACCACACTAACAAAAGGTAAACAAATAATCAGTCTTATTTATTACTAAAATGTTTATAATTATTTTCAGATAGCCTACACAGTAGTTTGGATTCTCAGAACGTTCAAAACGTTTTTTATGTGAAGAGAAAACATTTTATAATTTTGCAAACATTAAGCCTATAGAAACGTTACTTTTAAATGTTATATGTTTAGTGTGTATTTTCAGACACAGTGACCTGTAGCTCTTTATTCACTCTCAGGAGAATGTTGTTGTTGTTGTTGTTGAATGTCTAACTATATTACAAGTACAGTATATTGTATTTGGCATAAGTAGACATCACACTTTTATATATGTTTAGTGTTTTATCATTTCCAGGATGCAAATATTGCTCACTGGCACAGTCTAATAGATAGCAACTTTCATTCTTAATTTAAGTAACTGCACTGTAAAGCCTAATAGTTTATTTCATACATAAAAACAAGTTCACTCAGATATTACTGAAAGTAGCTTGTTCAGTTTACTTAAAATGAGCTAATGCAGTACAATTCTTGAACATTTTGTCACAGTTTGTTTTTAGTGTGCACAGGTGTAGTGATAGTTTCTTTGCTCTCCTACAGTCATTGTAATGTTTAATTATGTGATCACATGCATGTTTGCTAATAGCTGTAAAGCGATTTATTTGAGTTTGTGTCATAAGTTTATTGGGTTTAAACTGGTTCAGCTTCAGGTACATACAATTTGAGTAGATTTTAGTTTGAATAAATTTTTAAAAAAATTTTCTAAATGGTAATGGTAAAAGGCAATCAGTCTTTGATTAGTGTTTGATTAGCGAAAATTAGACCAAGATGTTTAGCATCCATAAATAAGTGCAAGTGTTACAAAAACACCAGATCTTAATGGTATTTAGGTAACACTTTACAATAAGGTTTCATTAGTACACATTAGTTAACTACTTTAGTTAACATTAACTAAGAATGAACAGTATTTCTACAGCATTTATTAACCTTAGTTTATGTTAATTTCAGCATTTACTAATACATTATTAAAATCAAAAGTTGTAATTGTTAACATTAGTTAATGCTTTGTGAGCTAAAATGAACAAACAATGACCAATTGTATTTTTATTAACTAACATTAACAAAGATTAATAAATATAGTAACAAATGTATTGCTTATAGTTTGTTCATATTAATTGATACATCAACTACTGTTAACAAATGAGATATTGTAAAGTGTTACCAGTATTTATTCAAATGTGAAGGGTTTGCAAATTTTTGCCTTTGCAAATATTCACTAGATTATCTTAAAATGGTTGTTCTAAGTGCTTACTGAAAGATTTGTTCTGTATTTTAGAGAAATGGCAAAACATTGGATAATTCAGGGATCTTGTGGATGCTTTCAGTTGCTCTTGGAAAAAAAAAAGTTATTACTGCAGATTTATTTATCAGTGTGCTGTTTATGAAGCTCATTATGTGATAAATTAAGCACACACACACACACAAAAAAGTGAAAATTACACACATACACACACACACACACACACATATATATATATATATACACACAGTGTAATAGTATATATATTATAAAGTATATACAGTATAATATTAATATAATACATAAAATATTTATAATAAATATTATATTAAAAATGTATAATAATATAATATATGAAAAATATAAATTAAAATTTGTATATACATAAATATTTAAGCGCTCTTCAGTTTCTTGTTGTTGTGTGTTTTCATTTTGAATTTTTTATTTACGTTTTTTTCACTAACAAAACCCAAGTGACGTACTTTTACTCATGGTCACTTCCGAAGCCCAAAGTCAGTACTTGACCCAATAAAACCTTTTTCTCCTGGAATTCTCCCTTCACATTTCACGGAGGAATCCCATAAGAGCAGCCGTGCTTTTGTAGAGGGACCCCCATGAATGTAAACGCAATATGGTCACAGCCTGGCGCGAGGTGGGGTGGGTTTGTTTTCACATGCTTAATTCAGTTTGTCACCTTCATTCAGGGGGCTTTGAGTGCCCTAATTTGTGTTAATGAGGGGTAATAAAGTCATAGTCCCTTATATTAGTGCCAGGAGGGCAGAAGAGAGAGAGAAAGGCAGGCTGACTGCTCGCCTTTCTCTTTTTCTCCCCACCTATCCATCGCTCCTTCCTTCCGTCAAAGCCAGAAAGCCTTGATCCGCTGTTCCGTCTTCCCGTGCGGCTCGCCTCCATTGTTCCTCTAATTAGATCTCTTTTGTTGGGTTAGTGCCGACGCCATCTGCTCTGCTGTCAGGAGCACGGTGGCTCTGGGGCAGGGGCATTGTGAGGGTGCAGCCCATCTCCCCACTCCCCACAACGAGCTACAAAAGAGCTGGCGTGTCCCCGGCGCACTCGCATAAGGGCCCTTTCACACTTGATGGAATTAGGAAGAGATTGATGTCCCTGTGCTCAGGGAAGACCATAAGATATTTGTAGAGCTGCAAGCAGGCTGAGGAGAGAGAGCGAGCGAGCGAGCGTGTGTGAGGGGTTAAAGAAAGTTATTGTAAGCACTTAGCTGGTAATGTTAAAGAAAACAAGAGTTAGACCTTACATAGCACGTGTCAGCTGTTGCACTGGATAAACTCTCGTCAGGAACTCTTTTGAGCTGCCTAAACATTGTTGTCAGAGCTGTCAAAACTCGCCTGTGTAAAACGTGAGGCCAGAAATCTCTCTTGAACATATAGCCTACTGTATGAAAAGCCCAGAGCTGCATTTGTTGCATCCCCTTCTTCTTAGTATGGATTTAAATTATAACGAAAATTGTAAGTTTATAAAGTTGCAAATATTTCATCCAAACTTCAATTTCATTTCAGACTTGTGGGCATAGTTTAGGGCACACAATCAGTGAAGATCTAAGAAGGTCGTGGGGATGTTTTTCTGTGGGTCTGTAGGTGGCAGTGTGGTTTCGCCCACATCCGTTTCCAGCATATAGCTCATGCAACAGGAATTGACCACAGGTACTGAAGGACAGTGCAGTCCAAACATCTATCTATCTGATGCATGAGAGGTATGCCTGAGAATTCAGTAGAGAGAGAAACGGAAAACCAGAGAGATGGGATAAACCGCTGTGAACCTGCAGGGTAGAGATGGTATAGCAGCGTCAGGTTTGATGCTTTTGCTAATGCATAAGGGCATTGCAGCTTCTCTGTATTTCTTAGATGCATGAAATTTTATTGAGAATATGTGACCCTGGACCACAAAAGTAGTCATAAGTCACATGGGTATATTTGTAGGAATAGCCAACAATACATTGTATGGGTCAAAATTATCGATTTTTCTTTTATGCCAAAAATCATTAGGATATTAACTAAAGATCATGTTCCATGAAGATATTTTGTAAATTTCCTACCGTAAATATATTGAAAATGTATTTTTGTGAGTGGATATGCATTGCTAAGGACTTCATTTGGACAACTTTAAAGGCGATTTTCTCAATATTTAGATTTTTTTGCACCTCAGATTCCAGATTTTCAAATAGTTGTATCTCAGACAAATATTGTCCTATCCTAACAAACCATACATCAATGGAAAGAATTTACCCTTATGACTGGTTTTGTGGTCCAGGGTCACATACAAGTCATCCAGATTGCTTTGTGATCATGACCCAACTACTGTGTGTAAAGCAGTTTTTATTTTAAAGAAGGCTAAACATAGCATGTGTTTTCTGTGGTTTTACAATAGACACCAAGGCGTGATCCAACATAGTACTTTTTCTTATTTTTTTCTTATTATTTATTTTTTACTATTTTAGTAGTAAAATAGTAAAAACAAAAAAGAATAGTTTTTTTTTCCCTACATTAGTAAAGAAAAAAAATGGACATTGTACATTTATTAATATTACTATAAACTCTATAGAACCAACAATATGCGCAATATAAATAATGCAGACCTAATAGATATAATGTTAACAATTTAGCAGTTGACAACTTTTAGTGAGTGAACCTGTATTTAATGTACTGTAGCCTGTTTTTGTGTTTTGTTTTGTTTTGTTTTTTAAGATGAGAGACAGCATGTCCATGCTTGTAGCTGTTTAATTTGCCTAGCTTTTACTAAAGGACTGATGCATTAGCAATAGAGTTCGATTGGATGCACAACATTTGACTTTAAAAGATACGTGAATCGTTTCCCCCCTCTTCCCCCCTTTTTATTACAGTACTTGGAAGGCAAAAAATATTTTCTTTCTCATCTGTTTAACCATTCATAACCGCCTTTACATTGTAAAACAGTATTGTCATGTGTTGATTCTCACGTGTCCGACAGAAAACAAGACATGCTCTAATGGCAAGACAGTGGTAAAGCTGCTCAAATACAGTGTTTTGCTTACACAGAACTAGCTAAAATCTAACTGTACTTAAAATTGTAACATTCTGTTTCGTTACCTTGCATGCACAGGTATTTCCAGTTTGCAAACAGTTTATTTTGCCATTTTAAAAGTCAGACTCCATTGTAAAAGGAGACAAAATTCACACCGAGGCTCTTATCTTTCTGTCTTTTTCACTTTCCCTTACATGAATTATTGTTAATCAGTATAAGTTATTTTACTCTTTTACAATATTTTACTATTTTACATTCTTCTTCCTCTCTGCACAGGCGTTCAACACACTCCACGTCTGCATTCATTCCAGCCCGTTTTTCCCTCCTCCATTTTCCCACCCCCAAAAAATCCACAGAATGCTCCTCCGACCCTGTCTAACAACAAACACACGTGAAATGTGTTACTTTAGCTGCAAACATTTGGCCTGGCATTAGTGATGGTGCTCCAGGCCCATGTTGAAGTTCTTATTGTCGGGGAGTCAAACCTGATTAGGTCGAGAGACTGATTCGGGGCCTCAAACACCAGTCAGCACGTTTGCATGTTCACATTTTATCAACACGGAACTGATTCTGAAAATGACAGAATATGAGCAGCACTAAGAAAAAAAAACAAAAAAGACAACAACAACCAAAATGTACAAAATGTAACATTATGTTAGACTAAAATTATTCAGATTATAATAAAGTTATGTTATGTGGTAAAGTATTTTTGACCTAGCAATTTTACTTTTTGTTTATATATAAACATATAATTAAGTTGTGACTGAAACATCAATTCTTCGTCAATTCTTCAAGATTTCATTGTTAGACAAAAAGCTAAACATTTTTGGGTTTCAAAAGACTTCTAGACTGGCCCAATGAATACATTTGAGATCTTTAAAGAGACAGACACTAAAAAGATTTTGAAACAGCCATTGGTTTGAAGATTTTTTTTTTTTTTTTCCAGTTATTTATTTAATCAGGGACAATACACATTAACAATATGTAAAAGATATGCACCAGATTTAGCCAACACAGATTTGGCTAATTTTCATCCATAGTCCCTTGACAGGTTGATGTTAAGGACATGATGAAAGAAAAAAAAAAACTGCCATACAAGAATGTTTATAAATGTTCACAATTTTGACTCAGCAGTAACCATATTTTTAGCTTTTTTGAGAAACCACAGTGACCTTTTATGTGTTTTAATTATTTCAGCTCCGTTGGAAGTCTGTTCCACTCATGTGTTCCTCTGAAAGCAAAAGATAACTGACCCAAGGTAGTTCATCTCAATGGTACATTACAATCACCCCTAATATCGTCTTGTTTATACTGTCATGTTATCTGACCAATATAATCCTTAAAAACAGGTTGAGCAAAACCATTTAAAATCTTAGTACTACGTCAGCAAATTGAATCAATTAAAATAAAATAAAAAACATAGTTAAAATACTACAATGGTGAAAGCTATTTGACTTTTTATCTAGAACCTTGAGAGTTTGTTTATATACAATTAAAACTGGTTTAAGAAAAGGCTTACATGTTTGTGTCCAGGTAGTCATACAGTGTGTAATATGCGAAATAATCATCGAGTTCATAAATAAAACTGCTGCTTCTTCAGTCAAACTATTTCTAATAAATCTAAAGTTCGCTAAAGTAAATTTCACTGTGTTTACCACTTTCTTCAAATGTTTTTTTTTTTTTTTGCTGAGAATTGTTATTATTTCTAGATATTAAAATTCATGTACTCACCTGTCCCTGGACGAATATTTCTGGCTGATCTTATCTATATCTGGCTGATTTGATCATGATCTGGCCTTTTAGTAAAAAACATACAAACACTATTCTTGATATTAAGATGTAAACATGTTTTGATAAGCCATTGCAAAACCTGATTCATGGTATCAGTTAATTTCTGTGCTGCCTTTTTGTTTGTACATACAGGACAACATCATCAGCATACATTTGACAAATAACATCTGGAGAACAGACATTTGGTAAATCATTTACATACAAACAACAATGGACCTAAAATAGAACCTTGTTTAACTACAATATTATATTCTGATGTTGCATTTATAACCCTTACACATTGTTTTCTATTCGCTAAATAAGATTTAAACCACATAATGGCCTCATTTGAAAAATTAAAATTTAAAAACCTAGAGAGCAAAATATGATTTACAGTTTCAAAAGCTTTCCAAGAATCCAAGAATACAGAAAAAAAGATTGGAAGTTGCATCCATAACATACATAAAAGGCAGACACACTTAACTCTATCCAGTCTGTACTGTGTTTCAGAAAGGGAAAAAAAAGCTCTCATCCCTGTAAACACAAGGAATCTTTTAAAGATTTCACCCTTGGTTGACCATCACTCTCTTTTTCTCTTTCCCTCTAAACCCTCCTCCTCCTCCTTTCAGGCCTTGGCGGTCCGCTGCTCGCAGGGTTAAAATAAACGCTAGCAGTGAACCATATTGCGTTCCCTCCTCTAATCTCTCCTTATTCACAGGCGCGTAATTGGTAGTCAATTTGCACTCCCCCTTCACCCATTGTGCTGTATTTCCCTCTGACAGAGTGCGGAAGATAAATGACCGAACCGTGCCAGAGGGACCGCAGCTCGCCGAACACAGGCACCCTAAATTCATTACACCAATTTCCTCTTGTCCTGCTCTCCAAAAGAGAATGAGAGAGAGAATAAAGGAATGAAGATGAAGAAAAACAGTCAGATGGTCTTTGTAAATGAAGGGGAAAAGGGAAAAAGAAAGAACAGACGCGAGAAGGAGCATTTGGACTTGAGCGCATTCAAAAAAGAAAAGCCATTTTAACCATTTAGCTGGAATGAATACAACTAAATGGTTTAACCATTGTTATTACTGATTTATGTAAACTAATATATTGAGGGGGGGAAAAAAGTTGTATTTATCATATGTGCTGCAATTGAGCATTTCATTTTCTATTTTACCCTTTTTTGGTTAATTTCTATAAAAGTAAACTAGCAATCATAAACAAAAAGTGAAAACATATGGTAAAGCGAACATCAAATCAAAATCAATCCTCTATTCATGGTCTCATAATACATTATTAATCAATGACAGTATTTCTAAAGAACAAAAAGGATTCTGTAGTTTTTTTTAAATCAAAATTTTCTCCACCACTAAAATGACTTTAAATTATAAATAACATAGTTTAAGATTTATGATCCAATCAAATTCCGCTTTAGTGTTTCTCTCTGAATATGCTGCTTTTTTTGGAAATGTGTCACATAGAAATGTGTCTTTAGCATCAACCCTTAGCACTAAATTTTTGAAATAATAACACAGGCAGGATATTAGGTTAGAATAACTTCATATTTTCTGTGTTAGTCCGCTGACTCTGTGTTCACACTGGTCCCTTTGTTCTGGTTCGGACCGCTCAGCAGTGGGATCTTCTTCCAGTGACCTGCCCTCGGTCCCTGAAGCTGAGTGAAATGATTTATCCTGCACTGTCACTGGTTCCTTTGCCTTAGATCTCAGAGCTTCCTGTCTTCCTCTGAGATCTGTATCATTCTCTCTACAGTTCTACCTAATATCTAATATTGCTCTTGCTAACTATAGTTTGATCAATTGTTTTTTTTGTTTTGTTTTTTTCCAGACACCTCTATCCAGACTGACTTACAAATTAAAAATATAACAAGCAATTCATCTGTATATTGTTTAACTTGTTCTTTCCTTAATTCTTTCTAACTATCATTTGTTCTGTCATTTTTTTCTGTTAAACTGTCAAACTATCAAACTGTTCATTGTAGTATTGTAAGTATTGTTTTCTGTTGTACAGGACCATATTGTCATTATGTTGTTCATTCTGTTCTTTTTTGTTTTTTGTTTTTTTTGTATTGTTCTATATACTGTAGCTATAGTTAATTCGTTGTATCTTTCATTTGTTATATTGTTTGTTCTTTCTATTAGTTTCTCTATTGTTTTTCATTCTGTCATTTAATCTGTTGGTCCTTTGATCATTTAATCTGTTGTATGAATTGTTAGTTGTATCGTTCTATCATAAAATGTATATTTTTGTTTGATCTGTCATTCTGACTGTCACTATCATTTGTTCTATAGTTATGTTTATTATTTTTCTCATATATCTTCTGTTTATCATTTGTTCTATTGTTTGCTCAGTCTATTATTTGCTATTGTTTGTTTGCTCCATTTGATTTGTTCTATCGTTCATTCACTGTTCTATTAATTGTTAGTTTTATTCATCTATTGTTTCTTCTATCATTCTGTCTGTCGATATTTATCATTCATTCTGTAGTTCTATTTTTTCCATCTGTCCTATTGTTCTGCTTATATATACTGTTCTGCCAATGTTATCTTATGTTCTTTCATTCATTCTATAAATCTACAGTACTTTCCAAATTGGTTAAAAAAAAAAAAAAAAACAAAAAAAACAGGGTTTCTCAATTGAAGTTTTGAAGAAAATCATAATTTCTTCTTGGCCTAAATGCATTAAAGTAACTCACGTGTGACCTTTCCAACGTGATTACGTAATGCGTGGCACATCGCAGAGCAGTGCAAGACGAGCATTTGTGGTGAAAAAGTATAATTTTAATTTTAGAAAATTACCAATCATTTTACTGTTCTTTATTCCTTGGCTGGGATTGTGTAGAGCCCTTTGAAGCTGCACTGAAACTGCAATTTGGACCTTCAACCTGTTGGTAGTCGTTGAAGTCCACTATATGGAGAAAAATCTCTATATGGAGAGAAGAATGTTTTTTTGGATGACATGCGGGTGAGTAAATTATCAGGAAATTTGAATTCTGAAATGAACAAATGCAGAGTCATCACAAAATTATAATTTCCAAGGGCGTGTCCAAACTTTTGGATGCCACTGTATCCATTTTCTCTATTGTTGTACCTATCTATCCATCTTTCACTCATTCTGTCATTTGAATACTGATACCAACCTTTATGTGTATTGTTGTAAACCATTGATTTTTAATATATTTTTGTTTTCTTTTTATTGTAAAATCCAAAAGAGCTTCAGATTATGTTTTTTTATGTGTGTGTGTGTTGTGTATGCAGCACTTAGTTGCATGTTTTTTCCCTCTGTCTTCACATGCTGTGCTGTTCATAACTCTTGTTTCAGCCTTCAAAGCCTTTGGCAGATTAACAGAGCCACAGAAGAGTGTGATTGAGCCGCTGTGGTAATTTATGTATCTTCCCTGGCTCTGCGATTCAGCTTCGCACCTGTTGAGCTCCCACAATCAGCTCTGTCTCCCAGCCAGGGCCGCCGTGGGTCAAATGGCAATGGCCGCTGATGCTCTTTGTACCTTATCTGAACAGCGGGATGAACGGCGTCCTTGAGTGAAACAATAAAACTTGTAGATCAGCGTGAGAGAGATATCCGTTGGTCTTGGTTGCTAATGTAGACAAGCTGACACGCACCTTCATCGGGCAAGCTATTTAGCAACATGGCCACAGATGGCACGATTCGGAAGACGCCGCAAATGTTTTGTATTAAAGCCTCACGATGAGAGCGAGACAACAGAAATATGACAGAGGTGTAAGGATGGATGCTTTGAGCGTTAATAAAGATCTCATGTGAAAACATCAAGAGACACAAAGTCTCATTTTTAGCCAAGGTGCTGCCCTCCAGATGTGCGCGAGTCGAGGAGGAGATTGGGCCGTAACCGGGCCTGTCTGCCACGCTACTTTCAGCTAACAGGCACAACCTTAGTGCACGTTTGAAGTGAGGGCCAAGAAGTGTCCAGGCCCTTAACGACCAGCAATTTATTACAACACCGTCCTGCTGAGAGCAAAAGGTCAGAGGTCACCTGGTGAACCCCATAAAACCCCACTCTCTTGTTCTTTTTTCTTTTCTCTTACCCCAACCAATTTTCCCTTCAAGCCAGCCTGTCTTTCTTGTGCCTTTAGCACCTGTTTAGCACCTTGGTTCCTTTATGGGGTTTGTCAGGTTGCTCTTAAGTGTGTCATGGTTGTGGTTCAGGGGGCAAATAAGGGTTGGATATGGTGCCAGAGGTAAAACATGTTGTTTGGTATGTTCCAGTCCATCTGAACTATCAAGGCATCTTATTGGATCGAATCCATATCTAATGCAAATAAAACCAATCCATATCCAACGCAGATCATTCCACCTTTCAACTTCCTAGGGTGCTTGTTAGAAGCTCCTGTGTGATATTTTGGAATATGACCAGTTTAGCATTTCCCCTCTATGTGAATAGACTTGTTCTCTAAAGCATTAATCTGCAATGTTCAGTGATTACAATGTGGCAAGTTTTCAGAAATGTGAGATGGTAAAAATGTTTTTTTCAGAGGCTGAGATGATTTTCCTGAATCCTCTGACACAGCTGGCTCTGGCTTCAGCATGTGGTAATGTGAGAGATTCTGGTTAAAGGCCAGCGAATAATTTCAGCACAGCATGGACGGTAAAATTTGGCCCACACAGACTACAAAATGAAGAACACTGGGGGGGAGGCGGTGGGGTTCCCTTCCGACTAGCACTACTAATGTTACTGGCTTCGCTTTAGACTGAGGTAAAACTGCCCAAAATCCCCAGCTTTGTCGTGAAAATGTTCATGTGCTATACAGGTTCATTCAGCGTGGAAACGGGAGAGGGGAGGGCAAAGAAATCAAAGAACGTGTCCGCCAGCTAGATTTACTACATGGCTGAAAAACAATGTTTTCGCTTGTCTTATAACCAGAAGCTGAGGGAAACGAGAGAGAAAGAAACGATCGAGTAGAAGGAGGGAGAGAGAGAGAGTTCAAAGACTAGCTGTTGTTATCTGGCTGAAGTGCAGCAATAAAATTCCAACTTCATATTTCCTGGTTGCGGCATCTCCGTAGATGGACCTGTGAGTTTGAAGAGTCCAACTGCATGTTTGGCCTTGTTATGCTTCCATTTATCAAGTTCAGTTCCTTGTGAATTTTTGCTTTCATAAATAAAGACAAATTGGGCATTGTGTCTAATGGTAGAAATGTTCTTTTCTAAAGGCCTATACACACCAAGAACGATAACTATAAAGATAAATATATTAGCGTCCATACCACTAGACGATATTGTTTGGTTTATTCTAAGCGCGTGCTTGTCTGTCACTTTAAATGCTCGAGCTCATTACAGCAGGATGGAATCTGATTGGCTGTTAATGTTTTTATCGTTCATCAGCTGAATAAAATTGTTCTGAATGTGATTCCAACGATATTGTTTGTGCTGTTATTGTTATATCTATGTTGTGAACTCTGCTGTTCTTTAATATTGAGAACGATTTTCAGAACTATATCTTTATAGTTATTGTCTTTGGTGTGAATGGGCCTAAAAGGGTTAGTTCACCCAAAAATGAAATTTCTGGCCTCAGGTCTAAACCCACAAAACCTTCATTTATCTTCAGAACACAAATTAAGATATTTTTGATGAAATCCGAGAGCTTTCTGACCTCCCTATAGACAATAACGTCATAACCAATTTCAAGGCTCAGAAAGGTAGTAAAATCATCGTTCAAATAGTCCATACAGTGGTTCAACCTTAATGTTATGAGGCGACGAGAATACTTTTTGTGCACAAAAACAAAACAAACATAATGACTTTATTCAACAATTTCTTCTATTCCCAGTCAATCTTCTACGCTGTTTATGTTGTAAACACAGTGCAGCACTTCCGGGTTCTACGTCAGAGCGGCGGCTCTGTATTGGCCGAGGCTGTTCACGTGAGCAGCATGACACATGCGTATGATGCTTACGCAGTAGCCAGCCAATAATGAGCCGGCGTTCTGACATAGAACCCAGAATGTAAACAGTGTGAGAGACTTTTTCTTTACTACCTTTCTGGGCCTTGATATTGGTTATGATGTTGCTGTCTATAGGGAGGTCAGAAAGATCTTGGATTTCATCCAAAATCTCTTAATTTGTGTTCTGAAGATAAATGAAGGTTTTATGGGTTTGGACCTGAGGGTGAGTTATTAATGACAGAAATTTAATTTTTGGGTGAACTAACCATTTAAGTCAGAATCAAGAGGTGAAGTATTGGTTGGTTAGCATGACCTTGTTAGCCCTGGCTGGTAGATATTGTAACTACACTGTCTGGTTCTAAACAGCATTTTTCTCCATAGAATACCATTATTATTAATACAAATTATTTTAAAATTATTATTAGTTAGATCATAAAAGTGTGTATTTTTTTGATGTTTTCCTAGAGGAAATTATTGTGGCAAAAATAAATTAATTATGGCATTACTCAGGTGAAAGCATTAATATAAAAATGGAGCAAAAATAAACGTAATGACTGACAACAACGGACAATGAAATATAGAAGTAAATGGCATTCAGATCAAAGGGAAAGTCATTATTAGAACTATTCAAATGCCACATAGAGTCTGTCAGAGGTCTATATTTGTCCAGAGAAGTTGGCTCTTCCTCTCAGGAAATGCCAGTGAAATTCACCTGTTACAAACTGGCAAACAATTCCAGACAATTAGACGCAATGTGTGCGTTGTTTGTATGTACTACATAGTACATACAGAATAATATACGTAATTTGACATGTCAGTGTAAGATAGTGGTGACTGTAAGAAAAAGTGTAGTGACAATATTATGCTAAATGTGTGTTGTGTGTTTTTGTTAGACTGGTGCTTAGTTATTTAATGTTAGGTAGTTGCAAGTTGGGCAGTACTGACTGTTGACTAAAGCTGATATGGACTATAATGTACACCACAACCTGTCAACAGATACACAAACACACAGCATTGCTGTCCACCTGCTGCATCCACGTCACAGAAGTGCTTGTAATATTTGCGAGCAGATAGATGTGTAATGAGAGTGGGGTGGATGTCAACCTCTAGTGTTTCTGAGTGATAATAACCATCATTTTCTCAGAAGGAGAGTGAATCTGACTGACCTCTGACTCCTAGAGAGTGATTACTCTCATACCATTCATCACAGGATGTTGATGAATGAGCTTTTTTTTTTTTTTCTTTTTTTTTTTCAATTATGGGTGTGATTTAAGAAGTATAGGGCTTTTCATGTCCTGGGAAATTAAAAAGCACTTACTTTTATATTTACAGCAACATAAGTTCAAAGTATGGTAGATGTCACATCCCGAAATTGGATTGGCCAAGTTTTAATCCGTTAAAATTAATAATACATTATTATTTTATTTCTTTGGGAACTCCAGGACTCAAGAGCTATATATAATATATATATATATATATATATATATATATATATATATATATAAAGCTGATATATCTTTGCTATTGAAAGAAAACCTGAAATATGGCTTGACTAAGTGATCCAACTCTGTCATGTCCTCTATCAGTATGCAGTGAACATGACACTGATCGAATGCGTTTATTCGCGTTATATTTCGACTTTTTTCTCGAAATGCAATGTTCATTCTCAACATTTTATTTCAGTTTTTTTCTTGAAACGCAATGACTTTATTCTCAAAATTAAATTAGTTTATTCTCGACAGTTTATTTAGACTTTTTTCTCGAAATTTAACAAGTGTTTTCTCGAAACACAACAACTTTATTCTCGAAATTTAATAATTTTATTCTCAACATTGTATTTCAACTTTTTTCTCGAAATTTAACAATTGTTTTCTCGAAACGCGACAACTTTATTCTCGAAATTTATTGATTTTATTCCCAACATTGTATTTCAACTTTTTTTCTCTAAATTTAACGAGTTTAATCTCACATTATAATGACTTTAATGACTGGTTTTATTTTTTTATTATTGCTTGGCCCCTAATCTTCTTCCGTAATATATATATAATTAAATCTATTATACAGTTATATATAATATATATTAATGTAACTTTTTAAAGTTACTTTTATCTGTTGTACACTGGCCACTATTTAATGTTTAGGCACATGTGTTGCATAAAACCATCAATTTGAGCTGAACAACACCCCTTAACTCTAGTAAAATTATTGTAACATACAGATTATTGTGGCCTGCTGTTTCAAAATAGCGTTGAGTTTTACTCTACAATCATGTTGGCAGTATTTTTAGACTTGTTGTGGCTTTACAGAGAGTTTTTCTAGCAGGCAGTGGAGACAGAAGCAGGAACCTCCGTCACACCGCATCAAAACTCTAACCCAGACAACACTGTCAGCATCTTACTCGGTGTCTCCTCCGCTGGGTCGCCATGAATCATGGAAATTGATTATGCTGTCACGTCCCAAATCCTGCTGCCCAGGGCTTGACCGCACTTGTGTGTGACTATCCACGGTCAAGCCTGCTTAGGCGCTCCGCAGCCAGTGACCGTGGCGAGGGGCCAGCCCTTGAGGACGAACCTCCAGGGTCAGCAGGCCCGAGAGCGTGGAGAATGGAAGAAGATCTTTCACGTCGACTGCAGGGAATGAAGACGTGCTGCTTCACATACCAGAGCCAAATGCTTCTCTTGTTTCCTCTCTCTCTCTCTCTCTCTCTCTCTCTCTATCTCCACTTGGCCTCTCCGTTCCTCGTCGCTCGGTGACATCCATCTTAATCAGGTGCTGACGACATCATCTTTGAGAACGGATTCCGAGACTCCATGGAGACCAGACCATCATTTTTTTTCTCAGCAGCATTCTTGCGGTCAGTTGATGACCACATATTTCAGTTATTCTGAAATATCTGCAAAAGATAGAAAAAGAAAATGAGGTAATGTTTGTCTTGAGTTATTTATGAGTGTTTACTTACAAGAGATTTAATGAATGCTGGTTATTAGAGATGTTAAAACTCTACAATTAGCTGTCCTGTCTGCTAGCTTAGCACTCTTCCCCTGCTCCCTCGCTAATGGCTTCTGCAGATTGTTGTTCTTTTTTATTGTAAATATAAATCTCCTGTAACAAGCTGAAAACACCCGTAAATCTCGTGCCGGTTTCACATCGCAGGAGTTTTTAAGGGTCAGTGTTTCCATGGAGACATCCGTCCGTCAGCCCTTCTCTCAACTCAAGCGGGCCGCTTAAAGACAACAATGTTTGTGGCACTAGAACAAACGCAACTTTGCTTTACCTTAAAGACACCAGCGATAATCAATTGGACTTTATTTAAGATTCTAAATCATGCAAAGCATCTGCTTTTGATACCAAGATTGAGTTTCCACAGTGTTTCAATGTTAACCCAATAAAGAGCCGAGAGAGCGTAAAGGGTCTTGTTAAAAGCACCTGGTCCTCTCTGTCTTCCGTGTCCAACGCTAGCGACAAACTGTGAAGGAACCAGATGCAACCGACTCGAGGGGAAACGAGATCTGTGGCCTACGTTGAAAAATGGTTTACAGAAATGGAAGAATAGCTCGAAGTCTAATTAGTCTCAAAAATGAGCGCAGCACATCTGTCAAAGCATTCCTCATTGAATGTGTTGGCAAACATCACGGCATGAAAATTTTTTTTTCATTTCAGAATTTTATCCAGGACTCCAGAGCTGACAAAATCTTATCTTTAGGTTTTTTCTGTGCGCGTGAGAAATGATAAATTCACGTTATGCACGTCAAGAACTTCTGGGAGTTCTGCCGTTGTTGGCTGTGGCGGAAACATTTTTGTCATTTTTTTTTTTTTTCCTTTCGTAATTTCTCTTCTCTGAAATAAAACCGGTACTCTCAGTTGTAGCAATGGGTCCTATAGATGTCAGGTCGTCGAGAGCAGGCTCGTACTTTACTTCGGCCTGTGGTGGTCACTCTCCGTAAGACTGTCATTAAAATGTCTTTGGTGATTAAAGGGACACTTCAGTCCAGGCTTTTTTGTCGTTAAGTCGTCTTACTTGGGTTACCTCAGCACAAAGAAAGCAAGATAATGTCCACAAGGAAAGCGCGCCATGTGTCTGTAATTTAACCTGTGAACTTTTCAGGTTATGATATCAAGTGTTGTCTGAAGAACAGTATGGTCCTTTTCTACAACTACATGAAAGTACATACTTGGTTTTGAATTTATTTTTTTAGTATTTAATGGGATTTTTTTTTTTTTTTCCTTAAAGGAATAGTCCACCCAAAAAGAACATCATTTAATATATTTATAATTAATTTTATAATCTTAGTTTTAATTTCCATCTTTTGTTATACATTCTATGTATATTCATTTTATCTTCTTTTATTATGATTATTATTATTATAAAGTGGGTCTCATCTTCAATATTTTTACTTTATCTGTTTATGTGAAGTACTTAATGCTTGTAACGCTTTTCATTGTAAAGCACTTTAAGATGCATTTCTTGGTTGAAAAGTGCTATACAAATAAAGTTTATTAGTATTATCATATTAATTTACTCACCCTCATGCTGTTTCAAACCCATATACATGTCTTTTTTCCATCCTTCTTTTTTCTTAAAACAACATTGGACTCCATTGACTTTCTTTGTATGCACAAATAAACATTTTTTTTCAAGATGTTCTTTTGTATTTCAAAGAATAAAGTCATACAATAAATCTTTGGGATGACATGAGGGTGAGCAAATTATGATCATTTTTTTGGGGGTGAACTATCCCTTTAAGATTAAGCATGATGCCTAAAAAGATGTTTTATTACAGGAAATGAACCTGCAATGAATTAGCTTGACCGCAATGCGAGGACATTTCATATTATTCATAAAATTTCAGGCTTTCAAAATGTTATTCACATCTCAGCGTGTGAGTGTTTTTTTTCTTGTTTTTTTTTTTTCTCCCACAATTTTACAGCATTATAAATTTTGGCCAAGTTTCAAATTTACCAGCAGTCAAAACTTTTCCTCAACCAAACTTGCAGACACAGTCCAATCGCCACTTTTCTTTTTTTCACGTGAGTGTAGAGAGTAATGTTGTGTAAAAAGAAAGGAAGAAAGAAAGAGTGGGTGAAGGGGGAAAATCTCAACACTTGTATAAATTTGTCAGTCATAGTTTTTGGGGCGGATCCAGCTGACAGTTTGGACTGGAGTGTGTTCTTGATAAAGGCAGCGGTGCCTGATGGGAACCATATGCCGGCTCTCTGAATCAATGAACCGTAAAGTTTAATGGAGAACCTCCAGTGTGACCCTGGCCATATCCAGGTGAAGTTCTCTGTATAATGATGTATAGGGAGGGTCCGGGAGTGTGTCTCCTTTTCTAAGTGATCCATCTCTCCCACTGCCATTAGCGATAGGAGCTTAAAGTGGCCCATTGGAAAGGAAAATAGATGCTGTCCATTGTTTGATGTGTGGATGTGTCACTTAAAAATGTTGGTCTGTTATCTCTGAAGTCATTTTGTAATGTCGATTCAGAGGTCATGCCATGTTCAAGTGCTCCGATGTGCTGATGCGTATTTGACAGAAGGTGGACGTTTATCGCTGAAATGGATCTGGTGTTGTTCATGAAAAAGTATTTTACTGTGTAAAAGAGGATTCGTCTGCTGGCTTGGTTTGCCTTCTCGGAGAAGTGCATCAAGGAACCGAGCCCTGAACACATGGTCTTTGTGCCCTCTTGGAATTTCCTCACAAGTAAGCGATGAATGCTGAAATGTTAACTTGTACGCTGCAGATGAAAGTTGCTCCGCAAACACTCCAAGGAGCAATCAGAACGATTGAGCAATGATTCTGCTCTCGGAGTTGGCCAACTTTCGGCCTATTTGTGATGCGATTGATCCGAAGCCAAAAGTAAAGTGCGTGATTGTGTAGCTCTGGATGTATGGAAGAACAACTGGCAGTGATTAGCATGTGTTTGAGAGGATCTCCTCGTAGGACGAGCAGCCGGTCATCGGCGAGAACATTGGACTCGCAGTGCCCAGATCTGGAAACGTCCCTCTTTCAGCACCTGATCTGTTTCACTGCATGGGCGCCTTGTTGGGAGTGCAGGATATATGGATGCTGTTTTCTAGCCCTCTGCAGGCTTGAGAAACACTAAACAGAATCAGGATTGGGGTTGAATTAGTTCTTTGATCTCCTCGTCTCTCTTCACTAAGAGGGATGCTGGTGTTTAGTTATTATAAAGGGAAATTTGACACTTCATGGAGTTGTCGTTGTCCACCCACGTGATGCGAGTGAACAAATGGTCTTGTGGTTTGAAGGACTGTGGGATACAAACATTCTAACACATTTCGTTTTCAAGGGCAGTGTTTTCCCTGCACTATTTTAGTCTAGAGGTGCACTCATCCAGTGCCTGAATCGGTATCAGCACTGCTTCTAACTAGGGATGCACCGATACCTGCCCGATACCAAGCTCATGTACTCGTACTCGTACTCGTAAAAATACCCCCGATACCTCACGTGACGTAACTGACAGAATTTTCTGTGCACAGAGACACCGGCGGCAGCAGCAGAAACAATGTCAGCCTCAGGGGTGTGGAAATACTTCAAAAAATTAATGATGACAACCCACACATTGCGAACTGCATGCTTTCAATCACGGAATCGCGCAGAATAACGCAGACCAGAAGCGCTCTCTCTCTTTCTTGCGCGCAATCCCAGTTCTCATTGCGCCTAAATGGTGAAACGCACACACAGTTGTCAATGTCCATGGTGTGGAGTATCTCACGTAAATACAGTCGGTTATGGCTTAAGTGGACGTAAAACATTTGGGTGAAAACAGGATATGTGTCAGTATCCATGGATTCGGTCTTAAAGGGACCGTAGCCTAATTAAATATTTGTCATTAATGTTAATAAAACAACAAAAGATGTTTTTATAGTTAACCTATTTAAATGGTTGGGTTATCAGTTAGATGTGACAGGTCCCAAATTTGATGTTGCATGTTATTGGAAAAAGTACCATAGCACTTTTTCTTCTTCCAATATATGGTTTAAACTTCTATTTTTTTAATTTTTCAAGATTATTGACTGAAGATTTTCACTGGAATTACTGAAAATGTTGCCACTACGTTGTCATGTAGCTTTTCTATTTTATGTTATTTATTTATTTGAGACTTTATTATATTATATATTTTTTTAATATGATTAGTATATTTTGATTAATATCAGACTATTCTTGTGCACTGAAACACAGTTATGTGTTATATGTCTGTGCCTTGCAGAAAAATGGGACATTGGTAGTTGACACATCCTCTGCTTTCTAAAGAGGTACAGAAATTAAAAGGTTAGTTCACCCAAAAGTAAAAATTATCCCTTCCTTCTTTCAGCCAAACACAATCGGAGTTATATACAAAATATCCTGGCTCTTCCAAGCTTTATAATGGGAGTGAATGGGGCTTGAGATTTTGAAACCCAAAAAAGCGCATCCATCCATCATAAAAGTAATCCATACGGCTCAAGGGGGCTAATAAAGGCCTTCTGAAATGAAGCGATGCATTTTTGTAGGAAAAATATACATATTTATAACTTTATAAACTATAATCACTGGCTTCCGACAACGGCCGTATGCGAGTCTAGTTCCGGCGGAAGAGTGATCTTTGACCCGACGCATGACGTATTGATAAACTTGGAAGCGCAGAGTATAGAGCAAAACCAAACCCCAGTCACAATTTAGAAGTCTAAAACGGGAATTTTTAAAGAGAAATGTCAGAGGATTTCGATATGAGAGAAGAGGAGCTTGAGTTTGTTGCCCAGCCCTATTTGTTTGAACTACGAGAGGCGTCTACTCTCACCTAAGCTTACTCTACTCCAACATCTTACGTCATACGTCGGGTCAGAAGTCAACTCAACTTGCATGCAGCCATTACCGGAAGCTAGTTATTACAGTTTATAAAGTTATAAATAAGGATATTTTTCTTACAAAAACCCATTGATTCGCTTCAGAAGGCCTTTATTAGCCCCCTGGAGTCGTATGGATTACTTTTATGATGGATGGATGCACTTTTTTTGGGCTTCAAAATCTCAGGTACCATTCACTCCCATTATAAAGTTTGGAAGAGCCAGGATATTTTTTAATAGAACTCCGATTGTGTTTGGCTGAAAGAAGAAAGCCATTGTTTTCTTTGTGCATTCTTCATCCTGAGGTCCAGTGTGGCTACAGTTTTGTCCCGCCTGAGACCCACTAAATATCAGTCTTAACTGCTCTACAAATCCTGTTTCAGCATCTCAAGGCTGCTGACAGCCATGCCAAACATACATTTCTTTGGAGGAGGAGGGAAGGAAGGAAAAAGAGCTGTGGTTTTCAGGCTTTTGACCAAGAGCATCTGCTGCTGATCTGCTTTTATTTTCCTCATTAAACGTGCTGCTTGTGCACAGAAATGGCTGCCGTTTTGCATTAGCTATTCCTGCCTGAGAGGCAGTGCCCACAAATCAGTCCGTGAGAGGATTCCGAGCCAGAGCTGGTTATCACCTCCATTAAACTTTCAGCAGCCATTTAAGAGCTTTTGGAAAAACTGTATATCAAAAAAAAAAAAAGACACATGCTGGTGATGATCATCGTGCCCTCTAGCTTTGGTGTGACTGTTTTCCACACGCTCTGATTTTCCATGCAGACTAGCAAATTGTGGATAACTCACATAGCCATTGTATATGAAGAGCATTCTGGGAAAAAGAAGTACCAATATAACTCTTCCTTCACGCACAGGGCCTTCCAAGCACCCAGCTGAGCCGAAGTCTTTAAGATTCTGCCCGAGTCTCACACATCTTAATACATCTGTCAGGTCTTGTCAGGCTGTCTATGACAAGGTGGATCTTTCAGGCAGTAAAGTGCAATAATGTTCTGTAATTTCCCACATCCTCCTCTAATCTTAGCTAATGAAATTGTCATCCGACACCATGTTTGAAGAGGACTCGGGAAAACGGCGCTCTGTAATTGACTGGATGCAGCAGTCATCCCCAGACTCACATCTATCATCTAATCTAGTTATTGCACTCACAGAAAAAAAGACAATATTTCGCTGTTTCATTGCTTTTTTTTCTCTGAAAGCATCTCAGTAAATAAATTAGCCAAGCCAATATTGCAGCATTTATCTGTTCTGTGTGACGGATTTATGTGCATTACAGAATAATGTTTTTACTGCCGATAAGAGCGATGCGGAATTCTGCTGAAAGCTACAATGTTGTGCTTTCTGTGATACGTAAACAAAACTTTCTTAATATCATATACTGAGATAATAGTATTTTCCAAATCTTAAATAAATGATACTGAGCAGAAGCCTGTCTTGCATCAAGCCATAACATGATTTATAAGAGTCGATATTTCACTTTCCAACTCATATAAGATAAAATGTTAATGGATGTGATTAATTATGTTTAATACTGTTGATTTTTTTTCAAATTGCCAAAGCTAATAGTTATACAAGATTATTTCATTTCAATAATTTTGTTTTCTTTCCATAAAAACAAATCGAATGTGTTAATTTTACGTAAAAGTATGCAATTAAATATTTTAATCAATTGGCCGTCCTAGTAGAAATAAATTACAGACTCAAAATAGCCTTATGAAACCAACTTGAGGCTTGTTTTGAGTGACTGCGGGTTAAAAGGTCAGTCAATGTAAAGTTATTACTCCACCTTTTGGGGGGAGTGGTTGAGATCTCTCTTTATTGAGAAAGTATGTTCTTGGCGGACAGACTCCGAGAAAGACAGCGATTTATGCTATAAAGAGAGAGAAAGCACAGGCGTGCAGCAGCTCTACACATGTGCGCTATGCTGCCTGCTCATAGCTGTTGTTAAGGCATTTTGAACTGATTTTTGGGGACATCGTAAAGCAAACGATAAATTTGTACTCCTGTCAGGAGGAGCTCTGCTCTGACTGCCGCCTCGTGGGATCGAGCAGGAATGCTATATATCCACAGCCGTTTGCAGCAAGAACGCCGTAGGCCACAAGCCCCATGACATCATTAGGGTGCCACAAGAAATCACTCTTCTGTACTCTCACCTGTTCCCTTGACGTCTCGCCGCACTATTTAGAGTCAGAAAGATCTATGTGGAGTGAAGGAAATTGAGCATGCGTCTTTTCAATGTACAACATGCTTTTAAATTTGTTAGTATTCATGCGGCTCACTTATCTTTGTGCTTAGGGTTTGAACAGGCTCCAGAAAGATCCTGGCATTCACATATAGCAGAACTGCCACGCTGTATTGCTCGCCTACAATGGATACCTCTAACACATGGGTCTCATGCATATCTCTGAAGGACATGTTCGATTCAGATACTTATTTATTAGGGGTGTAACAGTACATATATTCGTCCCAAATGGTCGCAGTTCGGTGCATACCATCAGACGACAAATACAATCAGTCACAGGCTGATCCACACTCTAATCCAGAAGGGGGCGCGCGTGGTAATGCAACGCTGTTTGCTAACCGCCACAGCAGGAAAAAGAGCAGAAGAAGAAGAGACAATCTATGCACCAACCCAAAACAAGAGTTCAGATGGTACGCAAGAGCTTGTTAGTACCCTTTACAGTTTTGAATGATGTCTTACTCTTACCATAAATGACGGAGTATTTTAAGTTGTTTCCGCTACTACAATCCAGTGATGAAATATGCGTGTCCTGGAAATGGGAAGCCTCAGGTGCCGCATCACTCGCTGTCTCCTCGTGGAAAGGTGAAGTAGGCTCTTTCTCTCCTTCTCGCTCATCTTTCAATGATTTCTTGAAAAAGCATAATAATGAACTTTGTGCATCTGCCACTTTCACTGCATTTATTAGGGGTGTAACGGTACGTGTTCGTCCTGAACCATCATGGTTCGGTGCATACAGTCAGACAACGAATACAGTCAGGCGATCCACACTCCAATCCAGAAGCGTGCTGTAATGCAACGTTGTTTGCTAACCGCGACAGCAGGAAAAAGAGCAGAAGAAGAAAAGACGATCTATGCATTCCACTAACTTCACGAAAAGGAAACCAGGATGGCAGAGAGTGGTATTCTGTTTGTTTTCTTTATTTTTTACCGAAGAACATTGTTTTTTTTTTTTTTATTGTGAGTGTACAAGAATAAAAATAGACCCTTTACAGTTTTGAATGATGCCTTACTCTTATCTGTATGGCCATAAATGATGGAGTATTTTAGGTTGTTTACGCTACTACAATCCAGTGATAAAATACGCATACAGTCAGATGACGAATACAGTCAGTCACAGACGATCCACTCTCCAATCTAGAAGGGGGCGCACGTGGTAATGCAACAGTGTTTGCTAACCGCCACAGCAGGAAGAGAGCAGCAAGAGCAGAAGAAGAATGGACGATCTATGCACCAACCCAAAACAAGAGTTCAGGCACGCAAGAGCTTGCTAGTAGCCTATGTGCTAAGTTTCTGTTCAAAATAAATGAAAAGAAACCTAGCATTAGGGATTTGTTGCTTTCCCTGTTGTACTGAACTCGTATCAAACCGTGACCCCAAAACCGAGATACATACCGAACCGTGACTTTCTTAGCTTTACACCCCTAGTATTAACCATTTAACTCTTTTAATGTTGGAACAGGTCAACGCCGCCGAAACCTCCTGCTGAAAATAATGCTGGTTGCCGTCCGACCAATCAGCATCTACATTTGCCACAGAAGTGTGAAGCATGTGTTCCCACTGTAAATAGATCAATAAACTGTTTGCATTCCTCCGGGTGTGCAAATGTTGAGACGGCCGGATTCTATTGTGCTTTGAGAGATTAGCCAAAGCGAGCCTCGCCATGAAATTTCATGGCGTGAGAACGGGCTCTTTTGAGCGTCGGGAGGTTGAAGGTGGTTCTGTGTGGCATGGGGTCCTGTTGTTTGGCCCTAGGCAATAAAAATGAGATTTCTACTGTACCTGCCAGCTGAGCTTCTTATGATATCTGAGGCGCATACAGAGCGTAACATTCCAGAGGAAGCACTATCAAAGGCTCGGGCCCTCTGTAATGACATCAGAGCCCTCTGATGTAAACAGGCGTGACGGCTCTCTGGACGCAAGTGCGGTTTCACAGAGCGTAAGTAAATCGTGCACAATTACAGTAACAACAGCTAGTCGGGCGGCCTGCGAGTGATCGCTCAGAATGCCTGCTACTGCGGCCTTCCCCTTGAAATCTAACAGTTTGTACTCGCTCACACACAATCACACATGCTTTGTCCTGGTGATACTAAGAGCTGTAACTCTGACAGCAGAGATGGTTGTAAATGTTGTGTGGCATGTGGTATCAAAAATTTATGGCTGAAAATGAGAGTGCTGTAAATGGTGCAGGCATTAGGTGGCTGATGTTATAGGAGATGGAAATACATGATTAAAATGTTTCTCGGTTTATTAAATGTTCTGAAATATGATGCCACTGGACTGTTTAAGATCTACATAAGGTTTTGTTGTACTAAATTGTTTCCAGCTCTTATTATAAATCGTCTGTTTGCCTTTTTAAGACATGCATGTATGGCAAAACATATTTGAATGAATGGTGATAATCTGTCATTTTAAAAGACATTGGCAAGCTTATGTATAAGTAAATATCAATTGATAGCATCTGTTGCATGCTTTTGATTAGACTTAACAGAGTTGCCAATACAAGATCTTGACAAAAAATGATGGACCTCTTGATGGAAATAAATGTTGTAATGTTATTTCCATCAAGAGGTGCATCAATTTTTGGTCAAGATCTTGTATGGACAATGCAAGAGGTGAGCACTTTGTAAAGTATTTCACTGAATTTAAGGTCTGGACTCCAAGGTGCCAATTCATGAGTGAAAATGATTCTTCATGCTCCCTCCCGGCCATTCTTTCACAATTTCAGCCTGATGAATCTTGACATTGTCATCCTGGAATATGGCCATGATGTGTCTTTCTTCATGGTTGTTTGAGAAATTAAAAGCTACACACTCCATCAGTTAGGGTTAGAAGAACTGTTGCCAATCAGACATAACATGCTAGAAACATAATAATCACAGCAAAAATGATTCAGTCATAGAGACTTTTTTTTAAATTATATATATTATATATTAATTAATTTAATCTATAAAACAGTTCTGCAGTTCTCATCCATTAGTGTCAGTGCAGTCAAATCATTAATATAGTTGAATATTAAGTGTCCCCAACTAAGCAAGACCGAGGCGACAGTGACAAGGAACCTAAACTCCATCAGGTGACAGAATGGAGAAAAAAACCCTGGGGAGAACGAACATGAGGTGATTATAATTCAGGCTGCATCTCAAGTCTGAAATCAGATTGTGGATTGGTAGAATTCAAATATTTCATCCAATTCCTTTTGCTTGAAGATCAGATTTATCATGCCAGTATGGAGACGATGCTGGTTAGTCTGTTTTCACCATTTAGGGGTGTGTTTCTGAAAAGCATCGTTAGCCAACTGTGGTCGCAAGTACTGTTGAATTGTGTTGGTAATGACAGAACTTGCAACCATAGTTGGCTTCGGGAAATACACCTTAGGTCAATTTGCAGACCTGTTTTCAGCATGAAACAGTAGGTGATCATTATTATCTTAGTGACAGAGTAATCAACCGATCATAGTGCTATGGAGGCATTGCCTGTTCTCACATGACTTTCTCACTTTGTTTTTCGCTGTTAACGCTTCGCAATTGTGCCATACATAACTCCATCTGAATCTTGATGTTGTTTTCGGACATAATTACACATCACCATTTGATCTCAGTTTCATAATATTTGTCTTTATTATTTGTTATGTTTTAACCTCCAGTTGATTTTGGAAGGCAACTTGCACCTGTAACCTGGAGAGATCATACATTTATCAAAATCTAAATCTTTGTAATCATCTTCCTCTACAAAGATGGATATCACCTCAGCAGCCTGAAGATCGCTTTGCAATCTTCTTCCAAGGTTTTCAGTATGAAACCGAACCCTGGGAGCGTTTCGACCTGCGCTTCAGAGAGCAGAGAGACTGATGTGCTTTTGAAGATGATGACAGATACAGGGCCTTGATTTCATTTGATTAAATGAAGCAAGAAACTCTGTGATGCATCAGAGAAAGAGACCATCTTTCTCTCCTGAACTCTCTCAGGCTTGAGGTCATAACGTTAATCACACACTTAGACCTTCTGAGTCACGGGTTAAAACATGTCACAGCAAATACCTTTCTCCAATTTTGGGTTTGTTTCTGGGAGAAGCAGCTTTCTTTGAAAATTCATAAAAAAATGATTCATTTTCAGTGATTTCAAAGGAACGCATTGTTTCTAATGAACACAATCTGTTGTCTTTTTGGTGAATTTTTCCTTTTAAGAACAAGAAAGAATTACTCTCCTGGCTTTTGAATTCAGTATGACATTTCAAACTTTTACAGACATTTTTTATTACATATATTTTTAAGAAAAATTTGCCATGAATTTGCTCTAATTTTGTTGGATCTTACATGTGTAGAGATATTACATAATGCTAAATCTGTACTTCGTATTACAGAAACAAGAGGCAGGAATATGAATATGAAAGGTGAGAGTTGTAAACATGTTGATATGCCATTTCAGCTGCATGTGTTAGCCTTAAGCATGTGTATTTTCCATTTAGTGGACCTTTCTAAGTAAGATCAGACCAGGCCAGGCCTGTTTTATAGTCTGTTCCTTGCATGAAAAACTCTTTATTAATTCTGAAGGAAAAACATCTTGAAATATGTCTTTTTGAAATATAAATTCTTATTAAATATTCCCAGATCAATGGAAATAAACGTCTCTGCTGGGGAAAGTTTTGGGGGAGAGGAACTGAAATGGAACACCACCTTTTTGTGGTATGTGTTTCTTGACAAATGGAGTTGTGTATTAGTATGTTCTATCAAAGCTGATTGAAAACTGCATTTCGTTCACATTAATTGTAGCCATATGTTAATGTTCTGCTTTCTTTGCTTCTAAGGAAGTATTGATCCATCCAGGTTATGAAAAGGCCTCTCTTTCCACAGAAGAATTTTATGTGATTACCACTGCTGGATTGTGTTTAATCTGACTACAAGCATGGGCTGTTGTGGAACCATCTTTTCTTCTTCAGTGTCACTCTTTACCTCCACAAGAGTTCGACACCCTGATTCTACAGGTGATTCTTTTAAGTTTGATGTTTCTCTAGACAAGGGATTCCCAATTTTTTTTGTCAGCCAATTAAAATATTTACTTGAAGTATGGCCTGTTACTTAAATTATTTATTTATTTATTTGTTTATTCGTCAGTTCACAGTTCCTTACCTTTACCCCTTTACCCAAAGGTTTGGACCAGTCCCGGCACCAGGACACACGACTTGGGTGGGCTTTTATAATTCTCAGGGGCTATCGGCTGAAATTGCGTTGTGGGGTGAGTGGGGGTAATGTTTGGGTCCCCTCAGTTGAGATTGCGTTAGGTTTACATCGTGTTCCTGTGTAATTCCGGTTTAAATCGAGTTCCGCGGCTGGTGGGGGGTTTATCAGATCATCGCAGGTAGGACTTGAGGTAGGGCCCAGCCTGGTTTGGACACATTTACTTATTGTTTATTTTCCGTATTTTTCAATAATTGTAAAGTCATCAAAACTAACACCAAAATCACATAAATAGGAGGTATGAGAATTATTTAATGAGCAAAAATATTAAAGGGGACCTATTATGCCCCTTTTTACAAGATGTCTCAGGTGTCCCCAGAATGTGTCTGTGAAGTTTCAGCTCAAAATACCCCACAGATCATTTATTATCCCATTTTTGAATGGACGCAAAAACATGCTGTTAAATGCAAATGAGCCGCTGCTCCCCACCCCCTTTCCAGAAGAGCGCGGAAACTTTACAGCTCGTGCCTCTGCTCCTCTGCCAAAAACGAACTAACATCTGTTTGGTTTTGATTATTATCTCTATAGCGGCCACGCTCATGTGACTTTGCAGTTCTTTGACATCAAGAAAGTTTATTATTTGAATTAAAGCCTCATAATTCAAGTTGAGAATTGAGTTTAAACTTCTGATATATAGTTATCCGATCGCACACATCCGAAGCATGCGCACAGAAAGCTGGCTGTCAGATGAGTATTAAACTAAGTTCTCTTTCACGTCTTATTGCGCTTAAACTATCAAATACACAAAAGGTTATGTCAAAAACACTCAAAGTTCACATACACACAGTCGGTTATATTCGTGTATTAAAGTGACAGCAGTGTAATATACACTATACCTACCTACTGCTGTATATGCTCTTATATGAATCAAACGACAAAAGAAAAACAGAAAATCACTCACTGCTCTTGATTAAATGACTTTAGTAGCTTTAATAAGAATACATTTATTACTTGAATGCTGCTGTTAAATGCGCTGGCAAGGAGATAAACATGGCCGACTGTGTACAGCTCACTCGGGGGAGGAGCTAAGATAATAAGGCAGATACCGTCACCAGTCGTGGGCGGGTCCTGTGCAGTGTGATGTCATATTGAAGTACATTTCTGAATGGCTCATTTTGAGACACTGTTTCAGATTGATGGGGAAAATAGCAAATGGAGTGGAATGATTTTTACCACAATAGCCAGGGTGGTTGTGTACACATACTACGGACACATAAATATGTTCAAAAACAATATAAAAGTGAATTTTGCATAATAGGTCCCATGTAAATAAATCAACCAATTCTTCAAAGTAGCCAGCTTTTGCTCACTCTGGACATTCTTTCAAACAAGTTAAGTCAATGCTCATCTGATGATCCAATAATGTAACATCAAGAACATTTGTAATGTCTAGAGAACCATGAATACAATGTGAACTACACTAAAGAGTGTAGATCATTCTACAACATCTTGCCTTCGTGCTGTCTAACTCAGAAGAAGCTGTGCTTTTGGCCGATAAGCTAACTGGCAGAGGTATTCCAATACAGAGCCGATGTACATCCTGTATGGGTCCAAGTGAGTGGGAGTAGAAATCCCTGCTGATGGATGGCTGGTATGGGGCCAGCGTTCCGGATGGGAATGGCTGCCCAGTGCTGGGATGCTCTCCCAAATCCCCCCTGTGAAACGGTCGCAGCTGCCACGTCAGTCACCTGAGCATTCCCGCTTTTTCATCGAACAAACTGCAATCAGGCCCTCAGCGGCTGACCTGACAAATTGATTTGGAATCCCTTCTGACGATCCGTCCCTGCCTCGCATTCCCTCTGCGGTCAGCGTCGAGCTGAGTGGGGCGGAGATAAAAAAAAAAAAAAAGGCCTTCGCTATCGTTCCTGCTCATCGGGAAAAATGATCAAAGGATGAGTTGGAAAATGAATGATTGGACCAAGGAGGAGGACAAAAAAAAAAATCCTGGAGGATCATTTGTTAAAATGCATCCTGTTTTGAAAGTGTAGTAGAAATGCTGGTGACATGAGAACTAATCATGGTTGGTGGGAAAAAATAAGATGTTTTAAATAATAGTGTAATGTTGCACTAAATTAGGCCTGCCACGGTCATAAAATCATAACATTTTGGATGTTTTTTGGAGTTATTTTTTCATACAGTGTAAGCTTAATACACATAAACTTTATTTACTTTTACTTTGAACTTGGAATTATACAAGAAAAATATATAAAATATAAAAATAATAAAATATAACATTTCCTTTGTATAGGCTTTTTATAGAAATACTTAACAAGGGTAGAATGACATGAATAATATTTTAAATAATAACATTTACAAAATTGTTTAGAATATTTCTCTTCTTTGGTCAATTATTTTATTTCAACCGAGCTAATCTGAATTTAATATTATTATAAAATTACAATTTTACTATTGCATATTTTTCTAATATTTATCACAACAAAAATAGTAATATTATATAAATAGTATTTTTAATGAACCTGAAAATTATATTAATGTAATATTAATAATTTTAACCATTGCATATTATTCTGATATGTATTACATCAATATATGATTTATATATATATATATATATATTTGGATGGCAATGTGTGACAGGAATTGCATAATAATTAGATTGCGATGAATAAACCTTGCCTGAAAGTTGTCTGGTTGTTTATTTTTGTTCCTTGAGAATAAAAAAAAACCTCCCAGAATAAGTTTCTCCTTTGTAATGCTCACCTTAAAGCCCACCTTGAGAGAAAGGGAAGAAAGGAAAGATGGACAGAAGGAGAGAGCGTTAAAGAAACAGCTCGATAACTTAATTCAGCGAGAATACAGCGCTTCTCTGCACTCATTTGGGAGACATTGTGCTGTCAGTAAGATACACCATCTCTGACCAACTGCAGTTGATGAGCATGTATCAAATTCAGCTTCTGTGACTTCCCTCTTACTAGCTCTCTTGCTCTACCACCTTTCTCTTCCCTCTTGAGGAACTGTTTCGATGTCTTCCCTGACTTGCTAAATGATGATGTCTAAATCTCCACACAGCTGCCATGCCAGATCCATGGCAGGACCTGGTAATGATTGAAAAAAGTGAGAAACTCTGTCAGTCATGCAGATACACTACTGCTTTCCCACAAGACACCAGTTCAGGGAGCGAGTTAGATTGAGAAAGAGAAATTCAAAGAGTTGAACTCATTATAATACTCATCTTTCTTTATGCCAAACTAAATACCTAAGATACATACTTCAGCATTTACTTAGACACACACACTTGCACTAAAGCTTAATTTAGTTTATTGGCTTGGTAGGTGGCTCATTCCCAAGCATAACATGTTTCTCCTCAGGTTGGAGAGCTGGGAAATCGAAGATGCAGTTCCAGTATAAAAAGTGAGAACTGGTCTGGCCTCCACACCCTGTCGTACCACAAAGCTCCTGTGTCCTTTACGCATTAGAGTGGAAAGTAGGTGGGGGCTCCCGGCCATAATAGTTCATTTCTTCTGACCCTTAACTTGCCTTTTTGGTAGCTCTGTGCTTGAAAGTTGAGCCAGGAATAAAACAACAAGCTTCCGTTCATGCCTACACCATTAACAACCTGTGGTCATATTAATGAATCTTTCTGAAAGAACATTATATTGCTTAGGTCCTATAGGATCTATAAGTTTATGGGATTTTCATATGCCAGGTGAAAATTAAAAGTCTGATCATTTAGAATATAACAGCACAACTGCACTGATCCCACAACATGATATGAACAAGGGGAGCAGAATTGGTACCATATTGGTTATCCAATTGTGGCAAGCAGGGCGGGGCCGAGAGCCGTGGGAACGTGTGAGGCACACAGTTCTCGAGTCTCACGGAGGAGCTCAGAGAGGATAAAAGGAGGAGTGATGACAGTGAAGGATGAGAGAGGACCAGGCCTGGACTATTAATGTTGGTGTTTTGTTTTAATTTAACCAGTAATAATCTGTTACTTTAGTTTTGTTGTTTGTTTATTTTATAATTAAAGTATTTTGTTCCTTCGCCGGTCCTCTTTCCCTGAATACAAACATTGGTGCCGAAACCCGGGAGGAAGGAGGAACGTGCTATTAAAGTGCCCTAACTGCTATGGGAAATCCGTGGTGCCATTGAGCTGAGTAGACTCTTCTGTCATGGGCACTCAAGGAGGTGGGCTGGAGTAATTCGCTGCCGTCCGCCTGGGGGGCCGGCTGCCAGCTGAGAGGGAGCGGAGGAGTTGCCACCATTTGCCATAGACCGGAGCCTGCTGCTGTCCGCCATGATGGGGAAGAAAAGGGAACAGGGGACTCTCTCACCGGCTGCCCAAAGCCAGAGTGATGGCGACGTCTTTAAAGTATTTTTAGCCTTTAAAGTATTTTGTTGAACGTTCACTGGTGCCCGCCTCCTTCTTCCCTGAACACAAACCTTTGTTACATTGGTGCCAAAATCCCTGAGGAAGGAGGAACACGCTATCAAAGTGCCCTCGCCGCTGTGGGAAATCTGCAGTGCCATCGAGCTGAGCAGACTCTTCTGCCATGGACACTCAAGACAGTGGGCTGGAGTGAATTTGCTGGGGGGAAGGACAAAGTCGCTGCCGTCCGCCTGGGTTCTGGAGGGCCAGCTGAGAGGGAGCGGAGGAGTTGCTACCATTTGCCGTTGGCCGGAGCCTGCTGCAGGGATTGGGGGACTATCTCATCGGCTGCTTAAAGCCGGAGGAGCCGTTGCTGTCCACCAGGCATCAGAGGAGTTAGAGGGCCATCCACCGAGTGCTATCCAACACCATCGCCAGGCAAGAGTTCACCGAGCTGGTGGAGGACCGAATAGCAGTGCCTTTTTAGGAATCGGATCAAGATTTTTTTTTGCCTCTCTCATCTCTGTTTCTCCTCATCCTTCTGTCTGTGAGGGGCAATGGGGGTATGTGGCAAACAGGACGGGGTCGAGAGCCATGGGAACGGAGTGAGGCCGGTTGCGTGATTGCTAATGAACATCACCTGCGTGCCACATGGGTATCGAGTGTCATGGAGGAGTCCCGTAAGGAAAAAAAGAAGGAGTGATGACAGTGAAGGACGAGAGAGGACCAGGCCTGGACTATTTACGTTGGTGTTTTGTTTATTTTAAGCGGTAGTCCTTCTTTACTTTTGTTTTGTTGTTTATTTTATAATTAAAGTATAATTAAAGAGTTAGAGGGCCGTCCACCGAGTACTATCCAGCACCACTGCCAGGCATCGCAGAGGAGGTCACCCAGCTGGTGGAGGACCAAATGGCAGTGTGTTTTGGGAACCAAGAATTCCCCCCCCCCCTCTTTCGACTGTCTCTCCTCATCCTTCCATCTATGAGGGGTGATGGGGGAATGTGGCAAGCAGAGCGGGGCCGAGAACCATGGGAACGGAGCGAGGCCAATGGCGCGATTTGCTAATGAGTGCCACACAGGTCTCGAGTTTTTGTTTTTGCATTTAGATTACCATCTAAATGTACTAAATTCAAGTTAATAAAAAAGAAAAATAAACACTAGCAATGTAAAATGTAATCTTTTTCCATCTCAAATTGAATATTCATTATATGGTTTGGTAATATTCCAATTACTCATTTTGTTCATCATTGAATTATTATTATTTCTTTTTTTTTTGTTTTTTTTATTTGTATAATGTTGAGATTGTAATGCTCTCACTGCTTGCATAGCTGCCTTTCCCACTATCCCTCACGTTTGCCTGTTGAGGATGAATTGAAAATGCCCGCTCATCTCCACTCACTCAGTGCCGGTGGCCTCATACATACGGCAGCTTGTCATAAGCTGTTTGAATGTTAGAGTTATAAGCTCTTTGTCCTTGTGTCTTTTCTTGGCACCTTATTAACACTGTAGCATCTCTCAAAAGTACATTCAGTCACGACTGCCACATGTGGTACTGCTGGCCCACAGCCATGCACTTGACCAAAACCTATGTATAACCCATCCAGGTCCAATTCAATCTCGGTGTTAAAAACCCGAGCTCTGCCATGGGTGGAGGTCACAGCAGATGGACATAGCGAGCTCCCTCAGCTTTCCTCTCCTCATCCACACTGACATCAGCTGCTTCTGTAAAGCAGGGTGGAGTCGTCTCCACTGATATCCTCTGATGATATGGCTGCTTATGTTGCCCCTGCGGTTTATGAGGTGCGTCGTTAGATTGCTGGCATAGCGGATAATGTTTTAGATGTATGGTGTAAGTAAAGAGGTGTTCTTTAACCCATTAATACCTGGATTATTCCCAGAGATGTCTTACTTTTTATGCTATTTGGCACCTTTAGTAGCTGGTTATATAGCCAAAAGAATGTGGAAACCCAATCATGATGTGTGTTGCTTGTTGATTATTTTAGTTCCAAGCATTGGCATTAATAGGGAGTCACAGCCTCAACCCTTCTGGGAACGCTTTCTACTAGATTTGCCCCAACTTTTGATGCACATTTATATATATATATATATATATAAATGTCTCTCCATAGTAGTTTGTCTTCTTAATGAATAAAAACTTTATCCATCTCAAGTGAGCATTTTTTTATTCGCATCTTGGTGTTTTTCTATCCAGTAATTTTATGCAATGTCCCAAAATTCACATAAAAATATGTGGATGTAAATCCAGTTCATAAATGCCACATCATACATATTTTTTTTCTTTCTTAGACTTAAAGGACTAGCCAAACCCATTAATCGGAAAGGGCTATATACTGGACAATAATGCAAATTGTAATAATACAGTACACTACTGTTCAACAGTTTGGGGTCAGTAAGATTTTTTTTATTTATTTTTTTTTTTATACAAGGATGCATTAAGTTGATCAAAAGATTCCTTAAAAATGTATCAGTTTCCTCAAAAATATCGAGCAGCACAGCTGTTTTCAACATTGATAATAATCAGAAATGTTTCTTGAGCAGCAAATTATCAGAATGATTTCGGAAGGCTCATGTGACACTGGAGACTGGAGTAATGATGCTGAAAATTCAGCTTTACCATCACAGACATAAATTATATTTTAAAATATAGTCACATAGAAAACAGTTATTTCAAATTGTAATAATATTACACTGTTTTTAGTGTATTTTTGATAAAATAAATGCACTCTTGTTCAGCATAAGATTTCAAAAACACTGAAAAATGTATTTTATTCATAATGTAGAGGACCAGGACTCTATTATTAAGAAAATAAAAAAAACATGTATAGGCAAAATAGGTTTCATTTACCAATACATTTTTAGGTTTCAGGCCATTTTAACCATAAACTTTGTATAAAGATTATTGTAAACTATTATGAAAAAAATAACAGAATGATTTGATATACTATTTTACTTTATACAAAATGTGTGTAAACATAGCTATAAATGGGTATTGCCATTCTATATAATGTATCTATACATTGTATCTAATTTGCATATACTGTAAATGTGTTCTTGCGGCAATATGTAATGGAAAAAAAGAAGTGTAATAATGGGTAATAATGGTAATAATCTTCATAAGAATATCTCATATTTCATAGGATCATTGCTATATAATTTTGAAATACATAACTTGATCCTGAACTGTTCATTTTATGACAAAAAGTTTGAAAATCAGTCAGATTTAAATTATACAATATTATCATAGTTCCATAAGAGTGTTAAATTTGATCATTCAGCCATGAATGTTACTGGTGTTTATATAAAGCTTGTTTATATAAAGCTTCTGTGTTTAATTTCTGTGGCACTAGTGGAACCAAACAGAATTGCAAAAGTAATGTAGATTTCCTGAACTCTGCCATTGTTCTCTTCCCAGGCAAGAGTGACAGTTTAACAAGAATCGTGCTGATTAAGCTGGATCTTTTAAACATATTTATAGCTAACTGCCTCACCACATCCGGTTTATTGACACAGGCATCTGAAGGAAACTCTATCGTCCCCTGGAGTAATGAGGTTTGTTACCAACAAATACTTTAATTATATATGTATGTACTGTATGTATGTTTCTGACCTTGTAGTTGTTTAACATAGAAAAAGGGATGCATCCCTCTCAACCAAGACCAAACAACGGCAAGTGATCAAGCACACATTAATGCTGCCAGGACCAAATCCTAGCAACTAAATACACACATCCTATACCAGATTAAACCCTAGCAACTAAACACGTACACACGCACACTGCTGTGTTCAAGCCTCTCCTATTACTGTTTTAATAGGGAATTTGAGAGTGTGTGGAGGCCCAGGGGCGAAGGCTGTCTCTGCACATGATCGCCCGCAACTAATACATCCCACAACTGCACATGAGTGTGATGGAGCCGCTGCCCATATCACTGTGGAAACAGGTGCTCTCTGCAGCCCAGCAGATGTCCCATAATGCCGCTGTGGAAACGGCCTCAATGTCCGTGCACAGAAACAATGCATGATGCCCTGCCAAGGTGGTCTGACTTCTGTTTATAGTTGAGGGTATGTGTGTATTTGAAACAATCAGACTCATATGTTTGTGGGTGGACTGTCCTGATTGGTTAAATACAACAAGATCTGCAACCTGCTGTAAGTTTGTCACTCAGATTGTAAAACACACACAAATTGTGAAATACACATGCCAAGCAGTCAAATAAGCATCACCTCGAAATCATAACCACACTTAGGGCCAGATTTACTAACAGTTAGCGCCAGCGAAAACCCTCTTTTGCCGTTAAAAAATGTCAGGATTTACTAAAGACACGACGTGAAAAAATAGCGCTGAAAAGGTGTGGACACAGTTATTTTTTGCAGCTGACTTATTGCATATGCATTTGTAGGAGTTTCCCTTTCAGATGCAAAATTTATGGGAGGAAAGTATTTAAATGAATCATGCAAGGTGATTTACTAAGGTTTGCGCTAGTCAGTTTACTTGTATTTGTGCCATTATTTACCAGCCACAAAAAGCATGTCTTAAACCAGATGCTAATTTGCGCTGCTCTTGGTAGATTGCATTGGTCATTATGGAAATGATCCGGCTATGTCTGTTCTTTAATTTGCGTGTCGTCAGTAGATTTGTCAGTAGATTTGTGTGTTCAGCGAAGCAAATGTCTACATTTTGATTAAAAGTCTGTAAGGATATTTCTTTTATTTGCAAAAATAAATGTTTAATTAATTAATTAATTATATGTGTATGTATGTGTGTGTGTGTGTGTGTGTGTGTGTATCAGTGGTGTGCGGTGATGTTTTAAAATGAGGAGGCAACATCCTCATTTATGTCCCTGTTTCACAATTTTCCTGGTTAAGTTACCATTACATAAAAAGAGAGACCAAATACAATTCTATTTTGTATTTTTACACTATGTAATGTTCTATTTATTAAAACCAAGTATAAATTTCATCAAGTTAGTGTTTTTACCATAGACTGTAAAAAAATTTGTACGCATTTTTACATTTATTCCAAAATAATAACTAAAGGCAGTAACAATTTAAACAATATACTATATATTATTTATAAACTAATATTCAGCTTTTCTTTTTAATAGTCACTTTATTTTCAGCAGTCATATGATAGTGATATCTAAGTTACAGTTGTTTACTTACTTTTTAATTAGTCTTCCCATTAACGGCATCACTGAGACGAGAACGTGCACGAAAACAAGAGGCGGGATTTATCGCACAAACCAATCACGTCCAATCGTAACCGATCATATCCAGTCATAGCGCGATGGAGGCACTGCCTCCTCTCACGTGACTTTCCCCCATTTATTCTCAAGTACCCCCTACTAAACCCACCACAAGCTTTGGGGCAGAGCCGGCCCAAGGCATAAGCGAACTAAGCGGCTGCTTAGGGCCCCGTGGCCACCAGGGGACCCCCAAGAGCATACAAAATGACAGCTTGATTTTTACAGCGCACAATCAGTTGCAGTTCTAGTGACTCTGTGCCAATAATACTGTACAACTCGACTTACATTCGCATCACATTAGGACTGCACGATGTATGGTTTTAGCATCGATATGGCGATGTGCGCAGCCACGACAGTCACATCGCAGGAACTGCAAAGTTTAACCAAAGTTGCACGTGTTTAGGTCCTGTCACACGGAGTCACATAGACGCACGTGAACACCGAATTGCATTCACTTCTGCATCTATCTGTGTTTGAACAGACATACAGAATTATGTCAAAATGTCCTTGTAAATACAATTGCTTACAGCTTAGGTAACCCAAACAAAGAAAACAGATGTGTATCATTATAAAGGATCCGCGCATTCGGTCTTAAAGTCACAGCAGGCTTGCTGCTTTCTGTGTCATGAATGTTAACAAAATACAAACAGAAAATCACTTTTGCAGCTTTAACACAGATTAATTATATTCAGTTTATACAGTGAAGACTATGCAGTGTTATTTTACATTTGATTATTCATTTTCTGGACCTGAATACTTACCTGAAAAATACAAAACACCCATTTATTTCATTTAAAACACCCCAATCGTTCTAGAATTATTCTTTCCAAATAGAGCTATTCAAGTAATAGTTCAAGTAGCAATGTCAGTTTTTTCCAATATTGTGCAGCCCTACGTCACATGTAACGCAGCAGTAGAGTTACACTCACGGGACACTGCACTTACTCACAATCACAAAAGTTCATTATTTGCATGTGCTTTAAAGCCTTGCCAGTTAAACTTTTCATTGGTGTGCTGTTCTGATATGCACTTTTTCTGAGCGCGTACAACCGAAGCGCGCACACTAAAAGCCTGTCAAACAGCGCCCGATTACCTCTGATTGCACTAATACTGTCAAATACACACAAGGTTTACATAAACACAGTTGGTTATGTCTAAAGTGAAAGTAATCATTTGAGACAAAATCGAATGCTTGTCTTTTTGTTAGATGCATGCAGGTCTTAAAGTGACAGCAGCCTAATAGTAAACATGCTGCCACTTGTCCTTAAAGAAAAACTCAAAAATGAAAAATTCTGTCATTATTCACTTTCTCATGTTGTTCCAAACCTGTATTAATTTCTTTCTTCTGCTGAACATTTTGAAGAATGTGGGTAACCAAACAGTTGCTGGTCCCCATTGACTTGGTGACCAACAACTGTTTAGTTACGCACTTTCTTCAAAATAACTTTTAGGTTCAACAGAAGAAAGAAACTCCTTCAGGTTTAAAACAACTTGAGAGTGAGTAAATGATAGAATTTTCATTTTTGGGTGAACTATCCCTTTAATATTAATACATTTATTATTGTTATATTGTTACAGGTCCATCTGATCTGTTCAATTTATGTCATTATTTAAGTATTTAATTTAATATTGTGCATTTTGTACATTTATTTTGTATATTTATTTTGTACAAGTTATTTTAACCGAGGGGCCCCCCAAATAAAATTCTGCTTAGGGCCCCATAAAGGCTTGGGCCGGCCCTGCTTTGGGGGCTCTGCTTTGTTTCTGTGAACTAAAGGAAGGCAAAAGAGACACGGACTCCCCGCTGTAACTTCCCCTGCGGGTGTCGCTGTTTGACACTGTTTTTTTAGAAAAGCGAGTGACTTTTTAATGTCAAATTTTGTAAGATTTGCGTTGTTTTATTTTTTGTAATATCGATTATTTTCTCTAGTTTTTTTTTTTTTTTTTTTTGAGGAGGCACTGCCTCCCTTGCCTCCTCGCCCATGATATATATATAATATATATATATATATATATATATATATACATATATATATAGTATAATAGGGAATTTGAGAGTGTGTGGAGGCCCAGGGGCGAAGGCTGTCTCTGCACATGATCGCCCGCAACTAATACATCCCACAACTGCACATGAGTGTGATGGAGCCGCTGCCCATATCACTGTGGAAACAGGTGCTCTCTGCAGCCCAGCAGATGTCCCATAATGCCGCTGTGGAAACGGCCTCAATGTCCGTGCACAGAAACAATGCATGATGCCCTGCCAAGGTGGTCTGACTTCTGTTTATAGTTGAGGGTATGTGTGTATTTGAAACAATCAGACTCATATGTTTGTGGGTGGACTGTCCTGATTGGTTAAATACAACAAGATCTGCAACCTGCTGTAAGTTTGTCACTCAGATTGTAAAACACACACAAATTGTGAAATACACATGCAAAGCAGTCAAATAAGCATCACCTCAAAATCATAACTACACTAAGGGCCAGATTTACTAACAGTTCGCGCCAGCGCAAATCCTCTTTTGGCGTTATAAAACCGCCAGGATTTACTAAAGACACGCTGTAAAAAAATTAGCGCTGAAAAGGTGTGGACACAGTTATTTTTGCGGCTGACTTATTGCATATGCATTTGTAGGAGTTTCCCTTTCAGATTCAAAATTTATGGGAGGAAAGTATTTAAATGAATCATGCAAGGTGATTTACTAAGGTTTACGCTAGTCAATTTACTGGTATTTGTGCCATTATTTACCGGCCAAAAAAAGTATGTCTTAAACCAGATGCTTATTTGCGCTGCTCTTGGTAGATTGCGTTTGTCATTATGGAAATTATCCAGCTGTGTCTGTTCTTTAATTTGCGTGTCGTCAGTAGATCAAGTGCAGAATTTCCACTCCCATTGGTGCTTTTATGGAATTGCGCTCTCATGCTAATTTGCCCTGTTTAGTAAATCTGGCCCTTAAGGTCAAAGAGAGCTGTTCAAAATATATCTTACTTGCATAATCTGATTTATCTTGGAGTGAAAATAGATTTTCAATGTGGGGAAAAAGGTTTTTATCCATCAGGAATTGATTGGAGGGTAGAGTTTGAATAGTAAGAGGGATTTGTGTGCTCAGCGAAGCAAATGTCTAACTGTAACTTCACCTGCAGGTGTCGCTGTTTGACACTTTTTTTTTAGAAAAGCGAGTGACTTTTACACTTTTTAATGTCAAATTTTGTAACATTTGCGTTGTTTTATTTTTGTAATATAGATTATTTTCTCATCCAGTTTTTTCTTTTTTTGAGGAGGCACTGCCTCCCTTGCTTCCTTGGAGGAAACGCCCCTGATATATATATATTATTAAATTGGGCCAGGGCCGTCTGGGGCTGAGCCCCGGCACATAGGCTTATCAGGCCTCGACATTAACGCTTTTTTTTTTTTGAAGGGGCAAGAGAGAGAGAGTTTTACTTGTCCTGATTAAAACATCAATAACAAAAATAGCTAGGGAATCACCAAAATGCAAGCATGATTCTATTACATTTAGTGTAAGTGGCGATTGATAATGGATAATAATAATAATATATAATGTATAATGTGCTGACAGTAACAAGGTTGCGCTGTTGAGGCTCGTGCAGCCTCTCGGGGAGAAATCGAAACAAATGAGTGCTGCACAAAGAAATCATGCTGCTGTAAAAATTCAAACTGTGGAGGTTTTTTATATTTATAACATATGATACAGTTAGGCCTAGGTAACATCACACGACCAAAATGGCTGTTTTCCGTGTCATTGGAATTACGATTAAAAATGTGGCACTACTTTTATACATTCAATAATAAGTTAATTAAGTAAATTCAATTTAATAAAGTTAATAAAGTCACTTACATTTTAGACGCATTACTGACTTATTTCAGCAGCGAAAATAGTTCCAAACAAAGATCACAGCAGAACCATAGCGCATCTCTCACAGCGACACTCAGCTGCGTTTTATTAGTGAATGATTCAGCGTTTTGAACGAATCGGTTGAGTGAAAGATTCAATGGCCCATTCCAAAACACCTGCCTCATTCTTGAATGAATCAGCCGTTTGAACGAATCGTTTGAATGAATGACTAGGACAGTCACTTGCCGCCACCTACTGGCGGTTCAGTTTCATGTTTAAATTTTCCTAACATTTCTTATTTGCATATTCAAAAATATTTAAAGAATATAATAACATTATTTAATGCAGTTGTCAGTGTAAATTATTTAATTTGATTTCGTAACAGTCCTGCTTTATTTTTCTTATTGAATTTATTGATCAAATGTAAAAAAAAAAATTGAAATAAAAGATGAAGCATGTAATAAGATTAGGGGGAAAAATGCCCTTGGGGTAAATATCACAAATATGCAGATATAAATATGCAAAACCTGATGGAACACTGTTGACAAGTGACCAATTTACTTGTCCAAAGGACAAGCACATGACAAGGCTTAATGTCGAACCCTGTATTTTGTATTTATATGCTCTCCTTTAGGCCTACAGAAAGATTGTATTGTCATCAGATGTAGCTTTACACACTGCCAGCATCTAGAATGATTTTGATCTGCATTTTAGTGTTCATAGCAGAGGACTCTGTCGACTTATATTTTACAGTTTGTCAATTGATAAGATTTTGTAGGCTTTGCATACACATGTGCACTCCTTGAAAGCCTGAAACCACAGAGCCCCCCCACATAACAAATCCCAATTTAACCCCTGTATATATATATATATATATATATATATATATATATATATATATATTCAAATTAAACTAATTAATATATACATATCTAAATTAATATAATTATGAATAATGTCCAAGATTTTTAAGCTCTAAAACGCACATCCATCCATCATAAAAGTAATCCATATGACGGGTTAATAAATGCCTTCTAAAGCAAAGTGATGGGATTTTGTAAGAAACTGATCCATATTTAAAACTTTAACCCCTGGTTTTACAGATAAGGCTTAAGCTAGTCCAGACTAAAATGCATATCTTAAAATATGTCAGTGCCATTGTTTTGTCTCAAGATGCACACCAGTAATGTTTTTTCTACGGCATGTTTATAAAAGAACTAAGGCCTAATCTTGGCTTAATCTAAGCCCTGTCTGTGAAACCCAGCCAGTTTTAATTGGACTCGCACACATGTGCATTTATCATATTAGGTTTCAGAAGGGTGCTCGCGAGCACCGCCCCTTTGCGGTTGATACGCGACCTCGTTGCGCACTTTTGCCAAGCCTGCACTGCTGCGAGATCCACAGAAGACTTCTACCCGACAGTCAAAGCGACATTACGTCGTTAAAGTGTGGCCTCATAGGAAGACCGCGAGTGTTTAGGGTGTCATTTGGGACAGGGCTATTGGCAGCAGGCCAGAGATGTTGCCTGTAGAGATTAAAGGAATAGTTCACACTCAAGCAATCCTAGGAGTAAATGACTTTCTTCTTTCAGCCAAATACAATCGCAGTTATATTAAGAAATATCCTGGCTCTTCCCAGCTTTGAAATGGGATTGAAGTTTTTGAAGTTCCAAAAGGCGCATCTATCCATCATAAAAGTAATCCGTATGCAGGTTGTGAAGGGTTTTTGTAAGAAAAATATCCATATTTAAAACCTTATAAACTATCTCTGGCTTCCGGTAACTGTCGTACGCAAGTCGAGCTCCGGCAGAAGAGTGACCTCTGACCCGACGTATTTCCGGGTGCCAAAAATAAAAATACTGTAATGTTTTATTCACCTACATGTCATACCACGCATGTATGCTAGTATTATTGATGACATTTTTAAAATCTGAGTGCAAACAGGGGTCAGTTGCAAGCTTCGGTAGAGCAAGATTTTCAGTGCATAATGGCTTAAATGTCAGTGAGTTCTTCATGCACATCTATTATTGTGTGGCTTTTTAAAACTTGGAATACAGTGCACAAATCATGTGAAACATGATTTTTTTTTTTTTTTGCTTTAATGATGGTATTTGGAGCTTGACAGCACCTGAACTGTTACTGTAAAAAAAAATAGCTGCACAATGATTCACAAACAATTCTACTTTTGTTTTAGACAGAAAAAAAAAATAACAGCATAGAGGTTTGGAACATCATGAGGGTGAGAAATACTGTAAATATTTTCATTTTTGGGTGAAGATTTTTGTTCCCACACTTTTCTTTTTGACTCCCTCACAGCCTCTCAAAAGTTCACTGTGTTTCCTGTTTACAGAAATAGCCTCTGTCAGTTTTTCTCCTCGCTGGTTGAAACATCCTAAACAGCCCACGTCCCGTGCCAGACAATGAATGTGACCTGTTCCTGGCTAAAAATCTGGCCCTGCTAATACCGCTGTGTGAAGTCTGCGCTCAACCATTTGCTCTGTCTGTAGAAATAGAAGCAAGCATTACCGGCCTGATGGAAGTAAGGTTATGGCTCCACGCCAGCCTCCGGAGAGCGCCAGAGCCAGATGGCATTAGACCAGGGCCCGACACACATGCACACACACCTTAATAACCAGCTGTATGGGCACCCTTTTGTTCACTGAAGCTTAACAAACGCTGCGCATGTTTCATGTAGTAACATGTGTCTTTTTTGCATGTGTGTGTTTTTGAAGTCTAATGTATTCTGAGGTTGGACAGTGAAGTGTGACAACCCTAAATAACATTGTGTGATTACTGGAAAACAGTGGCAAAATGACAAAAAAATTAGGTTTTAAATTAAACTTGAACTACTTGGGGTAACTTTTGAGGTCTGGTACAAATGATATGTATACATTCATGTATGCATGATTAATCATTAAAATATTGCAATCTCGATTCAAACACACTCGCGTGGCCTGTTGCATGAAGCTAGCTGAACAAACTCTGAGTTTCAGAGTAGGTTTGACAAATCCAGATAAATCCAACCTGGTTTAGATCAGGATCAACTGTTGCACAACGCTCGGTATAAACTTTCTCTGTCAACTCAGGTTTAATCCAGAGTTTGCAAAGCGCGTGCACCTGAAAGTGTGACACGTGCAGCAAACAGCCAATCACACGGAACAAGGAGAACGTCAGTTTGATTCACTTCTCGCGAGAGAGCCGCGCAATTCATGTCTCTTCCGAAGATTAAGAGATCGTTATGAAAAATATGAAATTAAACACATTTACAAAACAGGAATAAACACTGCTGCAGTGAAAGTTTGAGAAGGCAGCTGATGTGAATCAAAGAAATAGACCAAATAATTAATATAGTTTCACAAAGAGCTCAAAAGCATACATGTAAGCTTAATCTGTTTAAAAGCTTTATATGTTATGCATGTATTATATTTATTTTAATTTGAAAAGAAGGTTTAATATTGTCAATTAATATAATAGGCCTAATTATATGAATGTCATATGAATTATTCATAGTTTTAATTTATTTAATATAAATATAATGAATAATTAGCAGCCAAAGATGAGCAATTTTGTCTCTAAAACGTTTTTACTATGAACTGATTTAATTTGGAGGGAGAGATGCAGGGGGTGAATAAACTCAGAATAAAACCTGCTCCGGTTAGCCGTGTAGCGTAAGTTAGCATAGCAATGAAACCTGCTAAAAACCAATCCCGAAAAACCAGAGTTTGCTCAAACTAATCTTGAACTTACCTGAAACCGGTTTTGTGCAACAGGCCAGCAATCTTATTCCTAAATGACAACAATTCCGCAGTCTTGAAACGTGGCGCTTCTCATCCAGTGTGCGAAGTTCTGCAAACCACGCCCCTCTATTCTTCGTGCATTCCAGTGAATTATTAATGGGATACATCGTAAATTGAATCGGGAGAACAGACCACAAATGTGCAGTAGCCTATGTTATCCAGCGACTGAAAAGAGCTCTTGCCATAGATAGCCTATTCTTGTTATAACATGTCACATTAAAATACCAAGCGTTAGGCTACGTTAGGAAAATTGACAGCTCATTCAGTCATACTGACAGATTAGCTTTATTTGTAGGGCACCCTTATGAATTGAAATGATTAGTTTCAGTCTTTTTGAATGGAACTTCCCAAACCGGAAGTGCCACCCATAATTCAAAATGCAGTAGGCTCGTCAGGAATAAGGTGGATGTAAATTATTATTCTAGACTAAATAATTATCCATGCCTGAGGTGTCTAAAATCAAGTTTCAAACACATACTTAGCGAGATTTTTATGTGTCACTAATATGTTGAGTGTTTGGCAGGTGGGGCAGTGTTTAGCGAAGAGTCACGTACGTTGAGCTTCTGTGAAGCGTTGGGTCACGTTTCCATGTCCACTGTAGATCCGCATATCCAGGGAGCGTGAGGAACTCGTCGGTAAGGATTGCACTTAGTGTTTGATATCATAATCCTGTTATGATATTGACTGATCCCCAAAATTTGTCCCAGATGGTGAAACATTGGCCGAAATCATGTGGTGTGCTCTGGGATTTCGAAGTGAATCTTAAACTTCTGGTTGATATGGTGCATGTAATTCAGGTTCTAAAGCAAGTGAATCACATGATACAGGATCTTATACTTACATGTAAATATCATTATATGTACTACCATTTATATTTTGGGTCAGTAAGGTTGTTTTTCAGCAAGGACACTGTCAACGGGAAATTGACAGTAAAGATATATATATATATATATATATATATATATATATGAATGCTGTTCTTTTATACTTTATAAATAACACTGTTTCATCAAAAATATGAACTGTTTTCAACACTGATAATAATATTAAATGTTTCTTGAGCAGCAAATCATCATATTAGAATGATTTCTGAAGGATCATGTGACACTGAAGACATGAGTATGCTGGAAATTCAGCTTTGATCACAGTAATAAATTACATTTTAAGTATATTCAAATAGAAAACAGTTCTTTTAAATTGTAATAATATTTCACAGTATTACTATTTTTTATCAAGAAAAAAAAAGACGTCAGTACTTATATTTTTTCAGCTTGATGGTCATTTTATATATATATAGAAATCGATATCCAATTAATTATGAACAAGCTGAACTGTAATCTGTAGTTACTCAAGCGGCTCATTCTTATGGTTCAGCAATATGTCTTCAACTAAAATCAATATTTCACACCACTGTTGCGTTTGGCTTTAATTATGAAATATGCATCGCTGAACCTGGAGTGAGGCACATTACAGTATTTTTTGGACACAAGAACTACACATTAATTCTGTTTGAACAAAACAAGTGTGTTATTTCTCTATTTCTCAGGAATATCTATCTATCTATTTATCTGTCTATTTAAATAAATGTATGACTATGTCTGTGATTTTTTTTTTTTTTTTTACATATTTTCTTTTTCATCCTGTTCTTATTTGTTCAAACTGCCAAAATTGTAGACATTTTTGCATTATGAATGCAAAATTTCTATTTCTAAGATGATAACTGGATGCCATTCACTGAATTAAACATGAGCAATGACACATGTGACAGCAATGTAGCTTACTAATACTGTTTGAAAATGATATTGCTTAATGCATACTGTTACATAATACAGCATTCTTTTAAAATACAGCATTCAGTATTTGCAGCACAGTATGTAGTGAGCTCAGCTGTACCAAACTATTTTGAATATATCCAATGTCTCAATCCCAGGAATTACTGTAGAGCAGGCAGAGGAAGGAAAGAGGAGTGTTGTGGTTCAGGACAGACAGGGGCAGCACTGCCACACTTCATTCATTAGTCATCTGCTGCTCACAATCCATCCATCGCTAAAGCAAAAAATCTCTGATACTCAGCAGGGCTTTGGACAATATCACTTTCTCGGTCTTCTTGTCTCACAATCTGTCTCTTTCTAAATTTCTCTTTTGAAGGAATTTGCCTAATGACCCAGAAGTGTTAGACTGAACTTCCTGCCAAACGAGATGAGTTGACTGTACAGGAAATGAACACACACCGTGACGAGGGTAATGCCTAAGATTATCTTCACAGCAGTCCATGATTTTTCACCATCAGACTTGCGGCTTTTTTGTGTTCTTTTACAAAGTCAATTGTTGTAATAAGAAATCAATTTTAGCTTATAAATTAATATTAGTAATCAGAATAGATTCGATTCATCTAATTTCTTGTGAGAATGGAAACCAATCCACAATTGAAAAAAAAGTTTCCACACTCTAAAAAATAATGTGTTGGCTCAACGAAATGAATTTGCAGCAGTTTTTTTTTTTTTTTTTTTTTGAGTTTTGACAACTTTGAGTGAATCAAACAACAAGCTACACTGAGTTAGAGGAACTTAATAATTTGTAGCATAAACACAAATTTTTAAGTTGATTATTCAAAAAATTAAGTTGCTTCAACTACTAAAGTTGTAGCCCTGAAACCAAATAATCTTATCTAGCATAACTTATTTAACATGTATATTTAATGAACAAGTAAGATATTACTTGTCAGTGGCATTAGCGCAGTCATTGCTTATAGAGTCAATGTATTGTTTACCTTCATACTTTCAGCACAATGGTAACACAAAAAACTTCAACATTACAGAAACTCTTTTACATGTCAAACATAACAGCAATAAACACTAACAGATCTTTCCCTTCACTAAAAACAAATAAATTAGCACTTAATTTCAACATTTATTCTCCTTATCCAGTCCTATGCAAAGCATGCTGGGAACTTGAAATCCACTGCCTTATTTCCGAAGTTATCAAGACAATTTCATTAAGTTACTACAACCTAATTTTAAAAACGCAGAAATTTGAGTTTAAATTACAGACAATATTAAGTTGATGTAATGATCAACATTATTATTATGTCAACAGAACTCAATAAAAGAATGTTTGCAACTTAAAAGTTTTAATTAAAACAGTAAATTAAATTTTTTTACTTGCATTTATTTAAGTTGTGGTAACAGGTCCCCTGAATTACTTTTTAGAATGTGAAATCCTCAGGAAACCATGCGTTTTATTCTTTGTTTAGTATAGTATTTTCTTTTTTAAAATAAATAAATAATCAGCATAATTGTTTAGTCTTCCTTTTTCAAATATACTGTAGCAATCTTTGTCATTTTAACCGATAAAGAAATAAAAATGCTAAATTACAAACCCATAATGTTACCATATACTGTGAAAAATTATATTAGATTTAACAACCCATATGTTTACACTAAAATGTAAATAAATTGTAAGTAAAAGTTTGAATTGTTTAAAAAATTACAGTTAAAAACAGACACTGCCAGATGTCCTTGCATGACATCACATTTTATTTATATTTTATTTAAATACACTGTATGTTTATTGGTTCATTGAAAAGCCAAATTTGATGAACTTCATCGTAGTCATAGTATTGTCTTTCAATTAGCCACCTGTATTACTGTATTATTATATTTTAAGATAAATGCTGATTTAAGTAGTTCAGATTAGTACAATTGTATCCTGATATTTTTAATGATACTTGTATCATTATCAGTTATCAGTGTCACTGTATTTCCTTCAGGGGTTTTTTTTTTTGCTGTAAATTTGAAGGATTTCTTTAGATTAGGTTTTTACTATCAGTTTTTTGGGAAGCAGTGGGAGTATTATCTTTAGTCGCTAAGAGTTATCTGTGTGTTGACAGGCTAAATCAAATGGCCTCTCTAATCAGATAGCACTTGGTTTGAAGCACTGGTCCAATAGCTTAGAGATCACATAAACACCCTCGAGCTGTTCCTTTTCTCACCATGCCTCATACAAACACTCCGATATTCAAAGGAAAAGCTGCCATATATCTTAGTAACAACCTGTTTTATGGCTTCAGAGTGTCAACAAATAAACAGTGTCTTCACACCAGCCTCAAATCCATCTTTACTTTCGACTGAAAGGATTCTAGTGAACTACAAGAACCATGTTTGTAAAAATGTGCATCAAAGAAAACATTCCAAGCACTCGCTCACACTGTCACAGTAAAGCTCTCTGATTTCACCACACACACCTAGTTTAGTGGTAAACTTTGGTGCACCCCTGCTGAGAGGGACTTGGACTTTCCCACGCTGAAGCGCTGCCTTACATTTGGAGCATACCACATGTCTTGCTTTAGAGGATTTTCACCCGTGTAGCCATGTGCCTGCTTGCTAAAAAAGACATAGGTTGTTTTGTCAGTAAACTGTTTAACTAGATCACAATGACATGACTGGAATTCTTCCATTAATTTGAAGAGCTTTATGGAAATCCTCTGAAAACAATCGTAAACCAGAGTCTAGTCTTTTACAGACCTGTTGTTGAATCCCATTCACACGTGCCAGGATTGTGCGCCATTCCGAATTGAATTGGGAATGCATTTAAAATTCCGATTTGGTTTCTGAATTTAAATTGAGGTAGTACATTTATTTGCAAGGAAGTAGAATTAGATTGAATTGTATATCAAAGAAATTGATTACATTTTTAAACTGGAAAACCTGACTTGACAAAGCCTTGTTTGAAAGTTTCGAAAAAGTTTAAAACGCCTTTGGCAAGACAACAGGCAAAACCAATGTTTGTTTGCTTTTATGCACTGGTAAATTTTGATATTTTTCTTTCATAACATGTCTTCTTTCAGACTGGAAGAAAACATCCAAAATACACATACAGATAGATAAATAGATAGATAGGTGTCATGTCACATGTCACTTTTTTACTTTCGATAGATAGATAGATAGATAGGTGTCATGTCACTCACTTTTTCACTTTCGATAGATAGACGGACAGATAGATAAATAGATAGATAGGTGTCATGTCACATGTCACTTTTTTACTTTCGATAGATAGATAGATAGATAGATAGATAGATAGATAGATAGATAGATAGATAGATAGATAGATAGATAGATAGATAGATAGATAGATAGATAGATAGAAAGACAGACGGACGGACAGATAGATAAATAGATAGATAGGTGTCATGTCACTCACTTTTTCACTTTTGATAGATAGATAGGTAGATAGATAGACGGACAGATAGATAAATAGATAGATAGATAGGTGTCATGACATGTCACTTTTATTACTTTTGATAGATAGATAGATAGATAGATAGATAGATAGATAGATAGATAGATAGATAGATAGATAGATAGATAGACGGACAGATAGATAAATAGATAGATAGGTGTCATGACACATGTCACTTTTTTACTTTCGATAGATAGAAAGATAGATAGATAGATAGACAGACAGATATATAAATAGATAGATAGATAGGTGTCATGACACATGTCACTTTTATTACTTTCGATAGATAGATAGATAGATAGATAGATAGATAGATAGATAGATAGATAGATAGATAGACGGTCAGATAGATAAATAGATAGATAGGTGTCATGACACGTCACTTTTATTACTTTCGATAGATAGATAGATAGATAGATAGATAGATAGATAGATAGATAGATAGATAGATAGATAGATAGATAGATAGATAGATAGGTGTCATGTCACGTCACTTTTTTTCCTTTTTGATAGATAGATAGATGTATATAATAATAATGTATAATGTATAATGTAATGTATATAATATGCATTGGAAGGCTACCTGCTTCTTTTGGGAGCTCTAATTCTGTAACGCCGTGAGTCAAACAATACACGGACACTGACCGGGATAGATTTCACATTCATAGCGGAACACACACTAAACCTATTTTTAATTCTGCCTTATACCAGTCAAACAAGCAGCTGTGGACTCTGATACGCATGAACCGTCATTAGATTCGGGATCTCCATCCATCAAGACAGTGACAGTGCTTTGGCCCATTCATCTTCAGGGTCTTTCTGATGTGTTTGTATAAGGTATCTAAGTTGTCCCACTTAGCTGAGACAGCCATGGCAAACCGTTTATAGTCACCCAACCTCCCCTTCCCAGCATTCAACCTCTGCCACAGTTAGACGGTTCCGGAGTGACTTTCAGATAAACTTGAGGTGAAATTATAAATCAGTTCACTGAAAATTTAAAGGTGACTAATAAAATGGCAGGTAGATTTTTCATAGACCCCTGAGAAGAGTTTGTAGAGGAAGGCTTAGGCTCAGTGCAGGACCTCTTAGGTAAAGGACACACTCAGCTGCTAGATTAACTCATCAACGCCACATTGCTCGGTGTCAACAGAAATGTTTCACGCACAAGACCGGCAAGGAATGAGCAGCATTTGGAGGTCAGCAGTGGCCTCCCCCTTTCAAATGTTAGTGTCTGCCTTTCAGAAAAGCCGGGGTGTCACCCTGCCACCACCTCCAGGAACTGCAACGCAGCTGAACACTAGTGGTTTAGGTTTGCAAGCTACTAATGATTACAGAGAGATTCATTACTGATAATTGATCAGCTGAAATGTTCTGTCAATAATTTCATTTACATTTTCTCAGCTAGAACATGCTTCGCGTGTGTTTTATGGTTTGGTGTCATCGACGGATGTGTTACACGGTGTGTGTAAGATGTGGATCATATATCAGAATTACACCGTTTCACCATTGCAGAGTGCACAGACAAGAATAAACTAGATTTTTACATTTTCTGTTGAGGATGGTTGCCAGGGTGTTGCTATATATACCATTTTTAAGATGATATGAGGTTTCCACAAAACTATTACGCAGCAAAATCTGTTTTCAACATTGATAATTATCAGAAATGTTTCTTAAGCAGCAAATTAGCATATTTCTGAAGTATCATGTGACACTGAAGACTGGAGTAATGATGCTGAAAGTTCAGATTTGCCATCACGGGAATAAATTACATTTAAAAATATATATATTCAAATAGAAAACTATGGAAGCTTATTTCCGCCATGAAATCAAAAATAAAAAAGGTAATTGTGACTTTTTTTCTCTCACAATTGCGAGTTTATATCTCACAATTCTGAGTTTATAACATGCAATTGCGAGTTTATATCTTGCAATTCTGGGAAAAAAATTGTCTGAATTGTGAGATATAAAGTCAGAATTGCATGATAAAAACTTGCAATTGCAGGAAAAAAAGTCAGAATTGCGACTTTATATCACACAGTTCTGACTTTATATCACACAATTCTAACTTTATAACTCACAATCGTGAGTTTAAATCTTGCAATTCTGAGGAAAAAAGTCAGAATTGTGAGATAAAAAAGTCGCAATTACCTTTTTAAATTTTCTTTATTTAGTGGCGGAAACAAAATGTGTGTGTGTGTGTGCAGAATATGTTCCTTTTTTAATATAGCTTAATCTGCTTTTAATAATGTCCTTATTATTGGTATTTGTGTTTGACAAGTGTATTTCATAAAATCTTGAGGATTTTGGTTCAACATATTAAGATTATGTTAAACAGAAAGCTCTATGACAACAGATAAATAGTAAGGTTTTAGGTCTTTACAAAAGATAGAGAACTAGACTGACCACAATCTCTGAGCCAGAACTACTGTATGAATGATTAAACCTTTCACTCGTGCTCACTTGTGCTTTCAGATATCCAAATAAAAAGATCTCTGCATGTCCCCTAAAGCCACAGTAAAGTGTTATGAATTTCATATGGCTCTTGTGTATTTTGAAATCGAGGAAGATCTGGTGTTGGACATGTTTTTGCCCTGTGACACGTTGCAAATCTCAATTGTGATCCTAAAACAAGTGCACAAATCTCTGCACAGTGGGACTATAGTTTGGAGGGCCAAATTACACCTGGATTCATGGGAAAAGTCATTCTCAAGAGGCATCATGGACAGGTTCTGTGGCGTAAACACGTACACGCATTTCTCATGTCAGTTGCTCCAAATGTCCGGCTCTTGACCTGCCCTGACAGTGTTCTTAGTGTAGCGTTTTGTTGGGCTCCCAGGAGGTAAAGGGGTTGTGGGAGGGTGCAAGGGGCCAAATAACCACACTGGCCCTGTCAGCTCTTGCACTGCAGCTCCCTAGGGCTGGCGCCAGAAGCGCTTCAGCAGCCGGTGGGCAAAAATAGATGTGACACCTCCACCCCGCAGTTGCTCAGGCTGGGCGGAGGAGCACGAAGTGCAACGGCATCGAGTTTCCGCGGCTGTCATCGTAGCTCGGTCATTACTTCTGGCTAATTATCTCGGCCCATGTGTAAACAAACATGCTGCCAGTGCACAGCACACAATGTATTTGCGGCTCCGCTCTATGTTGCATTATCTGCAGGCAAGATTAGCTACTGCTAGGCTAGACTTAGCCAGCTGTAGCATGCCTCAACCAGCTAATCCAAGCAATGTCTGTGGGTTAGCTCAGATCCAGCAACATGCAAATTCACTTTTACATGGTGTTTATACATAAATGTGTGTCGGCAGTGTGTGTACACAACCACCCTATAATGATAAAAATACACGCACTCCTTTTTTAAAATCTCCATAAATCATAAACAGTGTCTCAGAATAAGCCTTTCTATGCATTGTGACGTCACATTGCACAGGCCTCACCTACGACTGCTGACGGACTATTAGCATAGGCCCCGCCCTGAGCGAGCTGTACACAGTCCGTCATGTTTGCCTCCTCGCCAGAGCATATAACAGCAGAAATGTATTCATATTAAAGATATTAAAGTTATTTAATCAAGAGCAGTGAGTGATTTTCTGTTTTTCTTTTGTTGTTTGATTCATATTAACAGCATATATAGCAGTAGGTACTATGTATTATACAGTAATACTGCTTAATACTGCTTTCACTTTAGTTCACAGATCTAATATACACATGCAGTTTCTTTACTTTCTGTTTACGTTCACAGACATAACCGACTGTGTATGTAAACTTTGTGTTTTTGACACAACCTTGTGTGTATTTGACTGTTTAAACGCAATAACACGTGAAATAGAACTTAGTTTAATACTCACGGGATGTGCCGTCTGACAGCCAGCTTTCTGTGTGCGTGCTTCGGATGTGTGTGCGCTCAGAAAACCATATATCAGATGTTTGGACTGATAGGGCTTTAAAACACATGCAGATAATAAACTTTCACAATGATGAAGAACTGCAAACGGCGAGCGTGACTGCGATAGAGATGTTTTTGTTTTTTTAATATCTGAGGCACGAGCTGTACAGGCTCCGCCCCCTTTTCTGGAAAGCAGGGTGGGGAGCAGCAGCTTATTTGCATTACATGATACATGCACATAAACAGCGTTTTCCCTACCACTCAAAAATGGGCTTTTACAACATGGTGTAATAAATGATCTGTGGAATAGTTTGAGCTGAAACTTCACAGACACATTCTGGGGACACCAGAGATGTATATTACTTCTTGTAAAAAGGGGCATAATAGGTCCCCTTTAAGTCAAGATAGACACCGTATTTTGTTTGTGAATAAAATCAAGGCATGAGGGGCAGACAACTGTTCCTATGGACCCTTTTAAAGGGCACCCCGCTTATATTCAGTATCCCTACATTTTTAACAGAATCAAAGAACAACAATTGAAAAAATAGCAACAATTGCATTGTTTCTCTGTTGATTTGGACTCTTATATATGAATTTTTAAGAATTTTATATAGCACATTTTACCAAAGAACAGTTAAAATCCATCAAAGCATTGCACACTTTCTACCACACCAGAGTATTCATGCTCTTTTCGACTTCTTTCTCTTATCTTTCAGTCATAAGATAGGAATACCTGCTCAAGAAGGCCCAACTGCAAAGCCCCAACACAGAGACGACTTCCAATCTTCCCATGTGAGTTTGTTTTGTCAGGATTGAGACAAAGTCTATGATGAATGCTTGACATGTTGCCAAACTAGCCTACTGTAAGTTGTCACATAGATGCTTGAATGGTTATTAGATGACAATGAATCATAAATCAGACGGCTCTTTGGCACATCTCCACTGCCAATTATGAGTATTTGTCAGCGAGTCGGCTGTCAGGATTTGCTGAACTGCTCTGGAGTTCTAATGCAGAATGTATCCACTTAGAATGGACATCAGTGGTGCTCGGTTATTCATGGATGCAACAGAAATCACATTATAACATCCCCTGACGTGGCTAAATAGCTTGTTTGCTTGCTGTACCTTGTTGAGAGGGTCATGAGTCAGCTGTAAACTCTAGAAGGCTGCGTGATGAGCCAACTGGATGAGCAGGTGCCACTAGTTATTCCCAGCTAATAGAATGATGCTGGGAAGCTAAGCACGGATTCAGCCATGGAATTATATGATCGCTTTGATGACGGCTGGAGTAACCCTATACATAATTAGCCTTTGAGAACATGTGCGTATATATACCAATCAATCCCTGTTTAGTGTGGTGTTATCCTCTATTAGCTAATTGAATTAGAGTGCTGTTTTGGTTTTAAATTTGAGAAGAGCTAGGGTGGAGATGTGCTTATAGCATTCCGACTGAGCGCTGAGATTAGTGCATGGTGTAATTATGAAGTGCAGAACACAGACCTGATATGACCTTCATCTGCAATGCAAACATTTGTCCGAATGCCTCTTTCCCACCACTGCTGGACTCTGACATGACAGTTTTAATGTAGATCAACCTTATGCGTAGACAATATGCTTTATGTGAAGCAGGAAATGGGTAGTTTTGTGTCAGGTGACAATGCCAAGATACTTTACTACATTTTTCAGCAGTGTTGCAGGGATGATGTATTTTTGTAGGCCAAAGCCCAGAAATGAGTTAGCATTTTAGCACTTCTGGTTCCATCGTCCTGAAGTCAATGGGTCCTTGAATGAGTTTTTGGTTAAAGATTTAACCTGTGGTCAAAATCAAGTTTTTAATGTTGTTTAATGTTGGGCTTTAGCATATCATTAAAGGGATAGTTCACTCAAAAATGAAAATTCTGTCATTATTTACTCACCCTCAAGTTGTTCCAAATCTGTATAAATTTCTTTGTTCTGCTGTACACAAAGGAAGATATTTGGAAGAATGTTTGTAACCAAGGAGATCCTGCCCCCCATTGACTACCATAGTATATATATATATATTTTTTCCTACTATGGTAGTCAAGGGGGGGCGAGATCTGCTTGGTATCAAACATTCAAATAAAGATGGTTCATGGAAATCAATAAGTCCAAAAAAGAAGAAGAAGAAGAAGTTTTATTTATATAGCGCCTTTCCATAGCTCAAGGTCACTTTACTTAGTGCTATTCAATACATTTGCATACCCACATACAAACACATAAGGCCACATATAGCAATATTATCCAAAATACATATTAAATAGATACGTTTTTAGCTGAGTCTTGAAGGTAGACAAAGATGATATATTATGAAGTGTAAGGGGTAGTGAATTCCATAATTTAGGAGCATTAACACTAAATGACCTACCACCTACAGTGGACAACCGAAAACGAGGAATGGCCAAAAGACAAAGCTCAGATGATCGTAGGGACTGGGCAGGAGAGTAGGAGTAGAGTAGGTCAGACAGATAAGGTGGCGCAAGACCATTTAATGCCTTAAATGTTAGAAGTAATATCTTAAAGTGAATACGTGATGCCACAGGTAGCCAGTGAAGATCATGCAGTAGAGGAGTAATGTGAGCAGAACGCCTGGTGGAGGTGAGAAGTCTTGCTGCTGAGTTTTCAACATACTGAAATCTTACAATAAGTTTTTTAGGCAGACCAAGAAATAGAACATTGCAATAATCCGGACGTGATGTGATTAATGCACGAATTAAGATTTCAGCATCAGCTAGAGTGAGAGAAGTTCGAAGACATGCAATATTACGAAGATGGAAAAAAGAGTTTTTAACAACAGAAGAAATATGAGAGGCAAAAGATAGAGATGAATCAAATAAGACACCAAGATTATGGACAGATGAAGAAGGCTTAACATGAACCCCATTAATTTCAAAGGACAGGTCCATCCTATTGACTGAGGCAGCAGAGCCAATCATCAATATTTCAGTTTTATTATTATTTAGTTTAAGGAAATTCAAGGAGATCCAATGCTTGGTGGTAAATTTGAATGTCATCAGCATAGCAATGAAATTGAAGTCCATGCATGCGTATGTTGTCACCAAGTGGATATATATAAATGATAAACAGAAGTGGACCAAGCACTGAACCTTGAGGAACACCCTGTGAAAGTGGAGCAGTGGCAGATTTATACCCTTGTATAGTGATATAATATTTTCTGTTGCTGGTGTAGGAAATGAGCCAGGAAAGAGCTGAACCAGTGATACCGAAATCAGAAAGGAGAGAGATGAGTATTTTATGGCAGACTGTGTCAAATGCAGAGCTTAGATCGAGAAGAATCAAGATGTTTATTAACCCTGAATCCATGGACAGAAGAATGTCATTAACCATAACCACACGAAAAAGAGCAGTTTCAGTGCTATGTGATGAGCAAAATCCTGACTGAAAAGGTTTCGAAAATACCATTAGCATTTAAGTAAGATCTCAATTGTGAAGCTACAACTTTTTCAAGAATTTTACTTAAAAATGGGATTCAATGATTGATTTGAGTACCTGCACAGCATTTGATGCCTTTGATGGACACAAAACAATCAGACAATAAACCATTATTATTGTTATTAGAGGGATTTTTATAGGGGCATGTTTTATTATTGCCTCACGTGGCTGTAAAGAAAATGTGCACAATACAATATTATGAATTAAAAGAAGAAGAAAAAAACTAGCAATGTTGTGGCACTTATAGGGCATTCACACTAACTTTTATTTATTTATTTACTTAGTTACTTTTAAAATCCTGTTTTCTTCTTTTCTGCATTTCATCTCTGCTCTGAACAATGAATATTTTTGGCACTTACTATAAATTGCTTGTGATATTCCTCATTTGTAAGTCGCTTTGGTTTAAAGCACCTGCTAATTGAATAAATGTAAATTATAATTTTCTTGTAGCAAAATATTTAAAGTCTTTCTACTCAGCTATAGAAATGTGAATGTTTTGTTTAATTAATTTATCCTTCTTGTTTCTTGTTGTTTACCAGATAAATATTCATATGATTGCAATAAAAAATTGCATCTACTGTCATCTAAAATGGAATTGCCTCATTAAGTAGCTTCAATGTAGTTCACTCCTTTTTGAGTATCTTGTGATGTTTCTAAATACTTTTTAAGGTAAGAAACATTTGACTAGTTTAAAGGGTAAGTTCACCCAAAAATGAAAACTCTGTCATTTATTACTCACCCTCATGTCGTTCCACACCCGTAAGACCTTCGTTCATCTTTGGAACACAAATTAAGATATTTTTGATGAAATCCGATGGCTCAGTGAGATTCTATTGCCGGCAAGACAATTAACACTTTCAGATATCCATAAAGCTACTAAAAACATATTTAAAACAGTTCATGTGAGGACAGTGGTTCAACCTTAATATTATAATATGTGCGCCAAAAAAACTAAATAAAGTCTTTTTAACAATATCTAGTGAAGGCGATTTCAAAACACTGCTTTGAAGCTTTACGAAACTTTTGTTTTGAATCAGTGGTTCGGAGCGCCAAAGTCACATGATTTCAGTAAACGAGGCTTAGTTACGTCTTAAGTGTTTCGCAGTTTCAGTAGTTCATGTGACTTTGGCAGTTTGATATGCGATCCGAACCACTGATTTGAAACAAAAGGTTCGTAAAGCTCCGAAGCAGTGTTTTGAAATCGGCAATCACTAGATATTGTTGAAAAGTCGTTATTTAGTTTTTTTGCAGCACAAAAAGTATTCTCATCACTTTATAACATTAAGGTTGAACCACTGTAATATGTTTTTAGTACCTTTCTGGGCGTTTGGAAGTGTTAATTATCTTGCTGGCAATGGAGGCCTTTCTGAGCCATCAGATTTTATCAAAAATATCTTAATTTGTGTTCTGAAGATGAACGAAGGTCTTACGGGTGTAGAACGACATGAGGGTGAGTAATAAATGACAGAATTTTCTTTTTTGAGTGAACTAACCCTTTAAGTACTTTAAATTTTGAATATGTGTAGTCACAGACATACACTCAAACTAGCAGTCTGTTTTGTTAAGAGCTGGACTGGTGTATTTATTAAAAGAGAAATTAGCATGCATTTGAGCAAGTGTAAAGAAGCGAGGTGTTCATTTATATTCAGAGATAGTGAAGAAGGGTAAGAAAAGAGGGTCATCATATCTTTCAGCAGCAGAGTGAATCCATGAAGGCACATCATTATTAACATAACTGCTGTGACACGGCTTTGACCCTTGACCTCTGCTGGCTCCCTGGTTCATAGTGGAGACAGCTCCTCTCTGTCTTATGTAAAAAAATAAGTCAATGGCTACCGTCAATTGTTTGAATACCAACATTCTTCAAAATATCTTCTTTTGTGTTCAGCAGAAGAAAAAAACTCATATAGGTTTGGAACAACATGAGGGTAAGTAAATTATATGATGACAGAATATTCATTTTTAGGTGAACTATCCCTTTAAGAACAAGTGACATGAATTACATTTGAGGAGTTACAGCTCCATTTTGTCTGTTAAAGAACTTTTTGTCTGTTGTGCCAACATTAAGACAACATTAAGATTGCATTCGTAATGCATTTAACTTAGGTAATTTGGCAATTTTGAAAGTGAAACTAAATATTCTGCAGGAAATAATGTAGATCAGGATTAAGTTTTAGATTGTACAAAGTTGGGAGGGGAAATCATGAAAGTTGCCAGGCTATGATATTATTGGTTGTTTCTGAGACAAAGAAAGATATTAAATTTTGATGAAAGACTTCGAAAAATGCCTTTCTTTAGAATAAAGTTGATAAATCGTGCACAATAAGACCAGGGACATGTATTAATAGGGTCAATATTGATTCGATTTTAGTGTTTGTCATAAATATCCATGAGTGTGCAGTGCAATTCTGGGTACGAGTCTATATTAATAACCAAAAAAAGAAGATTTTAATACTTGGAACCGATCTGGTCTTACTTCAGAGAAAGAGAGGATGAACAATCACACAATTAAACTGTGATTGGAAACATCTGACAATTCTTTTGAATTAAAAATTGAAGAACAGTCCCTTTCAGCCTGTATATTAAAACAGCCTTACAACCAGTTCCAATTGCTGACATTGCTTGAAAAATGAAAATGAAAGAATGGTGATGAAAACGTAAAAGAGAGAAAAGCTCAGCCAAGAGACTGCTCATTGTACGTGGGTCTATCTCTTACCGAAAGCAATTAAATAGTGGTTATGGGGGTCTGGTAACATATGTTCAGTGTTGGTGTGCAGGCCGCAGAAGGGGGCGGGTATAACGCATAGCCTTCGGAAGCCTGAATAATATGTGGAAATGGTGTGGCATTTGTTGTGCTGTCGGCCTGCCATCTGATAGACACTATCCTCTTACACAGACGAGCCTCTCCGTCGCTGAAGACATTCACAACTGGTGCCAAGGCCCAATAAATCAGCCAGTATCAAAGAGGCCATGTAACGCTTTCTGGTTTTCAGCATATGTGGAATCAGAACCTGTCTGTCAGCGGGCTGAGCCACTCAGGGGAACGGGGGGCGGAGTTCAGCGGGCCGGTCCCAGCTCTAATGTGGACCATATGTGGGCGGCCGCATGGGGCGCTACCTGCTTTCATCCTATCCTTGGCTGTCTCAAAATGAGAGGAACCAAGCACCGGCAACTGGACTTTGATAAAGAGGGACACGTTCTTAAACACAGGGTGAAATACCACAGCTGAGTAGTGAATTTAACATGATGATAGCTGAAAATTAAAGATTTTGGATTATTTTGGATCAACAAGTAATTTTATTAAATGCATTAACATTCATTAGATTAAAGTCCCCCTGTGGTAAAAACAAGTTTTTAATGTTGTTCATATGTCTGTCTGGTGTTTTGAATATGCTTTAAGACAAACCATGTGCAAATTCATAAGTCAACACCATTATTTTCTCTTTAAAACTGCAGCAAACCAAAGGCAGTCTCAAAAATCGCTGGTCTTTCTGACGTCACAAACTACCTTGTAACCAATCGCCATCATTAACTGACCGCGCAAGGGAATCTCAAAAGAAGGTTATCCCGATATATTTTTCTGTTGATATGAAAAATCGGGTAGATTTAGCAATATGGCGGGTGTATGATGCATATTGCAATGTTATGATGAACTATATGCCTTTCTCCGCTGCCATTCTGAGTTGTTTCTAAGGATGATAGAAGGCAGCTGTCTGACTCGTGTTTGATAACATAGTCAAGCAAAACGCTAATCATATTAATTACCGTTATGTGTCCGACTGTTATGATCTGGGTCTTTTGTTTTGTCATGTTAAAGGACTTTTATGTTGAAATGCATTCTGAGTTTCCATTGTGTCTGTGTTCTTTTCCTGTTTGGTTTCCATTTCTCTGTGTTGTCATATTAGTCACCATGGTCACCTTCATTAGTTACAGCTGTTGTTCATTATCTACTCATTGCGTTGTGTATTTAAGCTCTTGCTTTTCAGTTAGGTTTTATGGGTCATTGTTGGGGTTCATGTGGTTTGCAGGGGGGTGCTCTTGTTTTCTCCATGTGATTTGGATTATTTTACCATGTTACTCTTGTCTGGATTATTTGCCTGCTCAAGGTTTGGAATGGATCTGTGACTTTGCCTTTTGTTAATAAACTGTGTGTGCATTTGGATTCGCCCTCGTTTCATCTTCATGCATCCGTTACAGAATCCATCCAACAATGAATCCAGCTGCACAGTTAATGCATCTCCGTCAAGGAGATAGATCTATTGAGGACTATGTCGAGGACTTTATTGGACTGGCACATTTAACATTTTTTGACAGGGTGTGTCTTATGATATTTTTTCTATGGGAGCAGCGCAATGCTTCCGCAGTATCCTCCACTTCAAAGTCTCGTCCCAAGATGGCCACCATTCCAGAGCCTCATCACGTCTCAGCAGATCTTCCAGAGCCTCGTCACAAGATGGCTGCCACGCCTGAGCCCTCAGCCGAGATGGCTGCCACGCCTGAGACCTCAGCCGAGATGGCTGCCACGCCTGAGCCCTCAGCCGAGATGGCTGCCACGCCTGAGACCTCAGCCGAGATGGCTGCCACGCCTGAGACCTCAGCCGAGATGGCTGCCACGCCTGAGACCTCAGCCGAGATGGCTGCCACGCCTGAGACCTCAGCCGAGATGGCTGCCACGCCTGAGACCTCAGCCGAGATGGCTGCCACGCCTGAGACCTCAGCCGAGATGGCTGCCACGCCTGAGACCTCAGCCGAGATGGCTGCCACGCCTGAGACCTCAGCCGAGATGGCTGCCACGCCTGAGACCTCAGCCGAGATGGCTGCCACGCCTGAGACCTCAGCCGAGATGGCTGCCACGCCTGAGACCTCAGAGATTGCAGTGCTGGCCATTATGGCCACAGCCATTTGGTGCGTGTGTGGGCTGCGCACAGATCGGCTCCAGCCCATGAGCCCGCTTCAGTCCATGAGTACCCTGTCTGCCTTGATACGAACCATAGAGGTCGACCCAGAGTCCTCTGTCCGCCCTAATATGAACCATAGAGGTTGACCCAGAGTCCTCTGTCTGCCCTAATACAACTACAGAGGTCGTCCCTGAGTCCCCTGTCAGCCCTGATGTGACCACAGAGGTGGTTCCTGAGTTCCCTGTCTGCCTCGACACGACCTTAGAGGTCGTTCCTGAACTGGCTGTCTGCCTCAACACGACTGTAGAGGTCGTTCCTGAACCATCTGCCTGTCCTGTTGCAGACCTAGTGGTCACCCCTAACTTCTCTGTGCTTAATGTTCCAGTTTTGTCTGGTCAGCTGTGTTGGTCTCTAGATCTACCTGATCCACCCAGAGAGTCTTCAGTTCCGTCTGCACGGAAGTGGTGGTCATCTGCTCCACCGTGGGGTTCTTCAAGACCGTCTGCACGGCTGTGGTGGTCATCTGCTCCACCGTGGGGATCTTCAAGCCCGTCTGCACTGCTATGGGGATTATGTCATGATCTGGGTCTTTTGTTTTGTCTTGTTAAAGGACTTTTATGTTGAAATGCATTCTGAGTTTCCACTGTGTCTGTGTTCCTTTCCTGTTTGGTTTCCATTTCTCTGTGTTGTCATATTAGTCACCATGGTCACCTTCATTAGTTACAGCTGTTGTTCATTATCTACTCATTGCGTTGTGTATTTAAGCTCTTGTTTTTCAGTTAGGTTTTATGGGTCATTGTTGGGGTTCATGTGGTTTGCAGGGGGTGCCCTTGTTTTCTCCGTGTGATTTGGATTATTTTACCGTGTTACTCTTGTCTGGATTATTTGCCTGCTCAAGGTTTGGAATGGATCTGTGACTTTGCCTTTTGTTAATAAACTGTGTGTGCATTTGGATTCGCCCTCATCTCATCTTCATGCACCCGTTACACCGACGTTGTAAAAAGTGATACCATTGTGCAGCGTATACCTCAAGTTGACCAAGTGGATCTCGTCTAAGCTCGTGCGAGTGAGTGAAGGCGGGGCTAATTATCATATTCATAAATCTAGGGTGTGAGTTACATTTAAGCTATTTTAAGGAATTAAGAAATTTTTTTTTTTTCACAGAAAGAAACATTTAAATATGTAATTTCGGTGATCAAAGATGAGTTTTAAGGGATAAAATTATTGACTACAGGGGGACTTTAACTTAATTATTGGAAATAATTATCCAGTAGTTGATATCCAACATATGTAATATTTATTAATTTGTTGGTTCAATTTTGAAAAAGTCCCTTTGTAGTGAAAATCAAGTTTTAATGTGCTTTAGGACAAACCATGTGCAAATTCATAAGTCAACACCATTGCTGAGTATTTTCTCTTTAAGACTGCAGTGATCTAAAGACAGTTTCAAAAATGCGGTTTGAAATTGCTGGTGTTTAGCCAGGCTATCCCGGTATATTTTTCTGTTGATATGAAAAATTGGGTAGATTTAGCAATATAGCGGGTGTCTGATGTATATTACGATGTTATGATGAACTATATGCCTTTCTCCACTGACGTTCCGAGTTGTTCAAAGCGTTTCTAAGGACACTAATTGTTAGAAGGCAGCTGTCTGACTTTAAGATGGCAAACGGGAACATGGTTTGTGTAACATTAGCAACACATTATTATCTGTTTGATAACGTAGTCAAGCAAAAGGCTAATCATATTAATTACCGTTATGTGTCCGACGTTGTAAAGAGCGATACCATTGTGCAGCGTTTACCTCCGTAAGTTGACCGAGTGGATCTCTGAGCTGGTGTGATTGAGTGGAGGCAGAGCTAATTTGCATATGGGTGTGTATATATTGAAAATAATTTCATATAATTAATAAATTTTAAATATATATATTTTAAGCAGTCTTTAATGCTAATTCAAGGATCAAAAAGGAATTTAAAATACAGTAAAATCATCCTAATATGCTGATTTGGTGCTCAAGAAACATTTCTCATTATTATCAATGTTGAAAACAAGTTGCTGCTTAATATTTTTGTGGAAACTGTGATACATTTTTTTATGATTCTTTGATTAATAGAAAGTTAATAAGAACAGAATTTATTTATAATAGAAATCTTTTGTAATATTATAAATGTCTTTACTGTCACTTTTGAGCAATTTAATGCATCCCTGCTAAATGTCTTTCAGAAAAATAATCTTGCTGACCACAAACTTTTGAATTAATTCACCGTACATGCCACTAAAGTATTAAAGTGTAACCAGTTATTTGCCCTTTTTGGTGCAAATTTTATTCTTTACAGCAAAGGCAGGTTTCTTTATAGAGTAAATCACTAGCTTTCTCTTATTTATGAGCCGTTGTCAACAGTTAATACAGCATCAGGCACACTAGTTGTTGAAATGCTCATTTGTATCAAGTGAGACAAACATTTAACCATGTCTGGCGCTGTCATAAGGAGCCAATCCATCTTGACGTTTAAGACGACCCTCGCTGTCATCTGTGGTTTTAAGTTCCCGGAGCAACTGAAACTGGCATTTTGGCCTCTCTCTCTCTCTCTCTCTCTCTCCATCTTTGGGTGTCCTGCTGCTTTGTGTTCCATCTTGCCTCTCACAGAGGTAACAATCAAACTGTGATGTTGTTCTAGAATAACTTTTTCTTCTAGAACTCTTGCTGGAGCCCATTTGTCTCAGATGCTTTACATGAGTAATGGTTACTCTACATTTGTTCTTTGCTATTCTTTTTTATTCATTTTTTTTAAGCTCTATGGCAAATACTATATTTCAGAGCTACAAAGATTCGTATTAAATCCTCACATGATGAATGACATCATGACTTCTTTCCATCTCATATTTTTTCCACCATCATGTCACTTTAGTGGCTCCACCATATTTAACAGTTAATGATAAATTTGCTTTATAAAATTGGCTATGTTTTTTTTTAAATGAATATATTGAATATATATATATATATATATATATATGTGTATGTGTATGTGTATGTATATGTATATGTATATGTATATATATATGTATATGTATATGTATATATATATATATATATGTATATGTATGTGTGTATATATATGTGTATGTATATATATATGTGTATGTGTATATATATATATGTGTATGTGTATATATATGTATATGTATGTATATATATGTATATGTATGTGTATAAATATATATATATATATAGATATATATATATATATATGATTCAATATATTCATTATTAATAAATCTATATATATTAAATATAATTATCTGTATTTTAAATATTTTTGTTACTATTTAAATAGCTTTTATGGAATTATTATTATTATTAGATAACGTTATTACTATTAGATATAATAATCCAAGCAATATGAAAGTAAAAATACAAATCATGACAATTGTACAAATATAAATCAAGTTGCAAATGAAAGTTTCCTACAAGGCCTTGCAGTAAAGCTGTTCTGGTCTGAAACCGGGTACTGCGGGATAGTTTAGTGCTTACGAAGGAAAGGCTGCATAGTGAGAATTCCGAAGATGAGCGTAATTGATGAGGAATCTGCAACTCTCTGGGATTTTAGATCCAAGGATCAAAGTCTTGTTACTTTCAGCTGAACGTGTGGCATTTCTCTGCTCAGCACAGGGTCTCAAATAACAATCTGAAATGCCTAAAGACAACATCTGTGACATAATGGAACTGTAGTGTAATCTGTATTATTTTTAACTTGTTTACAATGCCTTTTTTCCTTAAATATATATTTTTTACAATGCTTTTAAGCTTATATATACACATTGAAATAGATTGTACATAATTCTTTGTTTGACCCGATTGAAATTTGAATATGATTGAAAGCATATTGTATTGTGAATGTTTTAGTAGTACATTCCCGTTTAAAAGATTGTTTTAATGTTTTAAAGTTTTGCTTTTTAAATGTTAATGTTTTTAAGTTTATTGTGCTCACCAATGCTGCATTTATTTGATCAATTAAAAACAGTAAAATTGTGAAATATTATACAAATTTAAAATACCTGTAAATGTAATTTATTCTTGTGATCAAAGCTGAATTTTCAGCATCATTACTCCAGTCTTCAGTGTCACACGATCCTTCAGAAATAATTCTAATATGCTGATTTGCTGCTCAAGAAATATTTCTTATTATTATAAATGTTGAAAACTGTTGTGCTGCTTAATATTTTTTGAAAACCGTTTTCCAATATTTTTTTTTTCTCAGGTTTCTTTGATGATTTGAAAGTTTTATATTGTCACATTATACATGTCTTTACTGTCACTTTTGATGCATCCTTGCTGAATACAAGTAATCGAAAGTAATTACTTAAATAAACAACAAACTTTTGAACGATAGTGTAAATACAGTACCAACTAAAACAATCGGACAATTTGCCATTTATCCTTGTTTGTGAACTGATATAGCAGCAGTACACTATGCTTATGCTTCTCATATCCTAATAAATAATATAAGTTGAATGTGCTGTGTTTTTCAGCAGATCTGTGTGTGTCGGCAGAGAGTTGGCATCCTCCGGCCAGCTCAAGGTGACAGAGACGCATGGTCATCGATCCCTGTCTCGCCTCCCCTCTGTTATCAAAATTTAACATCATTATCTCCTAACCTTTGACCCCTTCCGATGGACACAGGTGACAGCAGTGCTTACATCAGCGCAGCGAGGTGAGGAGGGTCATTATTATCACATTATTCTCATCCCCTCATCACCAGCCAGTCATCAGTCCCTCCGCACTGTCTCTGATCGCATCTACTGGGAGTCCTGGCGTAGATCTACACATCTTCCAGTGCACTGTGGGCATTAAGAAACCAAAATCCTGAAATGTGTTAATTGTGGTTCTTGCTAAGGTGAACATCACTATATAACTATTACTATTATTTGAATTAGCAATTTAAACACTAAGCATAAACTACGGTGTGTATCCAATCCTGCACCATTTTTGGTGCAAATCCCATAAACCATAATTAAAGGAGGATCCCGAGCCTTATCTAGAAACCAGAATATTATGCAACCGCATAGCAACATGCTAAAAACCATCAGAACCATCAGAACACCTTATCATTTTTCATAGCAACACCCTGGCAGTCACCCTAGAAATTCCATAGCAACACCCTAACAACCACCCTGGCATCTTAGTGACATATTTTGCATGGGCAAACACAAATGTTTTCTTCAGAATTTTCTGGGGTGTATAACTGCAATCTGTTTATCTCTTTGTCACATCATGATCACTGTTTCAATATTATGCAACCTCATAGCAACATGCTAAAAACCAATCAGAACTCCTTAGCATTTGCATAGCATCGCCCTGGCAACCACTCTAGCAGTTGCATAGCAACACCCTGGCAATCACCCTAGAAGTTGCAAAAGAGCTCCCTGCCAGCCACATTAGAAATTCCATAGCAACACCCTGATAACGCATCTTAGTGACGTATTTTGCATGGGCAAACACAAATGTTTTCTTCAGAAATTTCTGGGGTGTATAACTGCAATCTGTTTATCTCTTTGTCACATCATGATCACTGTTTCAATATTATGCAACGTTATAGCAACATGCTAAAAACTAATCAGAAAACCTTAGCATTTGCATAGCAACACCCTGGCAACCACTCTAGCAACTGCATAGCAACACCCTGGCAATCACCCTAGAAATTCCATAGCAACGCCCTGGCAATCTTAGCATTTGCATAGCAACACCCTGGCAACCACTCTAGCAATTGCATAGCAACACCCTGGCAATCACCCTAGAAATTCCATAGCAACACCCTGGCAATCACCCTAGAAATTCCATAGCAACACCCTGGCAATCACCCTAAAAGTTGCAAAACAGCTCCCTGGCAGCCACCCTAAAAATTGCATAGCAACACCATGGCAACCACTCAAGAAATTCCATAGCAACACCCTTTAAACCATCTTCGCAATTGCACAGCAAAACCCTGGCAACCACCCTAGTAGTTGCATACCAACACCTTGGCAATCACACTAGAAATTCCATAGCAACACCCTAGCGATCTCCCTAGATACTGCAAAACAACACCCTGGCATCCACCCTAGAAATTTCATAACAACACCCTTTCAGCCACCTTTGCAATTGCACAGCAACACCCTGGCAACCACCCTAGTAGTTGCATACCAACACCTTAGCAATCGCACTAGAAATTCCATAGCAACTCCCTGGCAGCCACCTTGGAAATTCTAAAGCAACACCCTGACAACCACCCTAGCATCTTAGTGATGTATTTTGCATGGGCAAACACAAATGTTTTCTTCTGAAATTTTTGAGGTGTATAACTGCAATCTGTTTATCTCTTTGTCACATTATATTCACTGTTTTAATATCGTGCATAAATGAAACATCTCAGTGGACAAAGGAGGAAATAATTATTAGATGGACTAAACATATAAATAAATAAACTCATTTTTCATGCTGCAGCTGCAGTAAATTGCCAGATTGATTAACTTCTTTCTCACCCTGAGTGAATGAAAGCACTTTCCCTGGGGAATGAGTTACAAGACAACATGTCAAAGACAAGCTTTCTCCTCTCTGTGTTACACACACAGACACGCTAAAATCCAGTCTGTGTCGAAGGCAGGACAGCTCAGGGCCATTATTCCCAGAGGGCTGCTGTGTTTCAGGTCTGGGTTATTGGCTCTCTGCTTCACTTCATGTAAATGACTCGTGGTGTAATTGAAAAAAGAACTCCCGGGCGTGTTTGCCCACTTAATCCCTTTAAGATCATTATGAGTGTAGTCAATTGGCTTGACCCAGCTGCAGCAGGACGGGGAACAATGGGGTTTGTCTTTGGAGCGGGTCGATCTCCAGACCCAGTGGGCCAGAGGTTAATGAATGATTATTTCTCACTTTGTAATCTAGCTGGATCCATGTCTCACTGCAGGGCCCTCGTCCCCGGAGAACATTTGGAGAACAGAAGAACAAGCACAGCCAGGCGCAGAGGGACACATTAGACGCACACATTGGTGATTATATTTTCACATTTTGTTTGGTCTTACACTATACACTAAGAAATGCTGGGTTAAAAAAACAAAAAAACAAAGTTGGTTTGAAAATGGACAAACCCAGCAATTGGGTTGTTTTAACCCAGCGGCTGGGTTAAATGTTTGCCCAACCTGCTGGGTATTTTTTTTTTTTAACTCAACTATTGTTTAAAAATGACTGTATTGCTCACTTAAAATGAACCCAAAGTATGTTGTAAATTAACATTTATTAATATGTTTAATAAATTAACATGTTAGTTTAATGAATAATAATTAAACAATAAACATTTATTAAATTGCTTATTAATAAATGTTCACCTTTTGATTATTATTGTTGCCTCTAGTAATTATGTGTCTGATTTTTATTTCCCAACCTATTTTAGGTTAATTTTAAGCCAGCCATATAGTCATTTTCAAACAATAATTGGGATAAATAAAACTGCCCAGCACATTGGTCAAACATTTAACCCAACTGCTGGGTTTGTCCATTTTTTTTAAGAGTGTATCGTTCATATGTTTGGGGTCAGTAAGATTTTTTTCTTTTAAAGACATGAATACTTTTATTCAGAAAGGATACATTATTGAATTGAACAAAAGTGACTGTAAAAACAATTATGTTACAAAAGTTATATGATATTCATCAACAAATCCTGGAAAAATGGTTTCCATGTCGCTATTTATTTACCATGGAATCTGTAGTAATAATCCTGAATGGTTTGTAAAATGTATTATAATTATAGCTATAATTGAACATGATGAAGGGTAGCGGTTGTGTTAACTAATACTGGAGACATGGAAATGCATGTTCTGAGACAGGAGACTGCTTGTGATTCTCAGTGAGAGATGAGGAAATCAGACTTCCATATGTCTCAGAAATATCTCCATCTGAAATAACACAAAGACATTGTCTCTGCTTCACATTGTGACCCGCCGAATGACTAATATCTTCCGAGGTTATTGCGTGCAACGCATACTTATCCATCTAGAGCAACAGAAGACTGTGCAGAATAGACTGTCCCAGACTATTGTTTCGTACTGTGCTGTTTGAAGTCGGAGTGGCTTCCTGGACAATTCCTGTATGAGCGATTTGTTTGCATTCATTTGGCTGCTAAATAACTTCTCACATCAAAGAGGGCCGCTGTGTCCCGCTCACACAATGGGATCATGACGGCCGATGAATGACTGGACTGTGGACAAGGCTAATGCCTTCCGCTCCTCTGATCAATATCAGAGTGTACAGATTTATGCCCTGAAAACTATAAACAAACACTGAAAGCCGAGGGGAAAATGCCTATATAAAAACTTACTGTAAAAAGATATATATATATATATATATATATATATATATATATATTGACAATAATAATAATTTGAAGGAATCTAGGTCAACATAGTGAAACAAAGAGTCTATACAGACAAAGTGACCAGATATTGGTAAAAAATAAAATTCACTTATACAGAAGTATTAAAACTATAGCTTTATGTAAAAATTACATTAAAAATACTACTACTACAATTTTTTTTAATAATAATAATTATTATTATTAATAAAATGTGCTACTAAATTAATCTATTATATTATTAGTATTTTTTGTTTTAATAAATGTAATAAAATAACAGTAATAATAAAAAATAGTTGTTTATTATGTTTATTTATAAAATAATTAATTTTATTTATTTAATAAATGTTATTCTTTATATTAAATGTATGTAAATTATTGTTGTTAATGCTATTATTATTATTACTAATATAATTCTGACAATTAATCATGGCATTCTGTGGTCAAATTAATTATTATTATTATTATATGTTGTTGTTCTTGTTGGTTATCATCTTTGATATCTTTAATTGAATTGTCAACTGTCAGACATTTAAAGACATTCACCCATCCACCCTCATATACACACTTATTGATTTATTGATCTGCTCTCTTCATCTAGAATGGGCCGCTGTCTTCCCCTCACATCCTTCCTTTCGTTGTGCCATTTACCTCGACAGAGTCTTCTTCTCTTCTTCAAGGTGTCTTTGAGACGGCCTCTGTTAAAATGAACAGATGAGCAGTAAGTCAAGCCAAGATCTGAGCAGTG